>CM064326.1:65331859-67831859 GCA_032595735.1 Pelochelys cantorii | reverse complement strand
TTCTCTTCAGCATTATTCATCAAAGGCATTTCCAAAGATGGTCCTCTGCCTTACTACCTCTGTGCCTGTGTGTTGATACCTTCTTTTTTCAGCCTTCTCCCCATTCATCAACCATATGAAGCCAAATTCTCACTGGAAAGAGGCTGGCAGTTGCTAGGAGTCTTTCTCCCTGAACACATCGTAGAGTACATAGTATTAATGCTTTGAGTTCTTCCAAATTTTACCTTCTGACACCCTATTTTTCCCCTCTGCAATCATCGTTATCCTTTTCTTTTGCATAATTATCTAAAATTTATAAAATTATTTCATGTCTAAATAATTCTTCTTTCGACCTCTGCCTCACCACAGTATTATTTTTCTGACTGTCTTCATGTGTACTAAAGTAAACTCAGAAGCCACTCGGCATATAAGTTTACATCAGACTATTATGCTGTCACATGCTGGCCATTGGAAAACATATTGGAAGCAAATGACTCAGAACTAATCCCTTCATCCAATCAATGGCTGGCATTTTGAGAAACCACTGTTGTGGATTTAGAAATAGCTGATGTCAAGTAACATCACATATCAAACACTACTCATTAGCCCTAATTTAATTTTATTGGGTGTATGCCAATATGAAATACCTTTTATTTCTGATATCTATAATAAACCCCCAAGTCTTCCCAACTAACCATTCTAGCACAGTTATTTAAGTCAGTAGTACTACCTTGCTTTGTTATTATTAATTTATATTGCAATAGCATCTAGGACCCCACTGTGCTAGCATACAGACAGAGAATAAAAAATGATGCCTGATTCAAAGAATGTATAATGTGTTTCTAAAATTACTAACATATCATACATTGATAAACTTAAAAAAAATAGTCTGGTGACACTTTAAAGACTAACAAAACATGTAGATGATATCATGAGCTTTCATGGGTGCAGCTCACTTCCTCAGATGACCAGAGTGTTGGTGATACTTAAGTAAAACAAAAGTATCCACATTTTATAGGTGTTAATTTCTCCTGCAAATAATGCTTCCAAAAATGGCCAAAAATAGCACAAAGTCATAAAAGCCAAGAAGCTTCTCTAGGATGTGACACCCCTTGGGTAAGCTTGGTTCTTCAACTTGTCAAATTCTCTGATCTTAGTTATGTACTGTGTTGTATTTAGGTATATTAATTAGAGCCAAGCAGGCTAGTAAATGGGCTAAAAGTTGTTGTGGAACAGAGCTTTAACTCATGAGCTTTCTTCTTTCACATTCTAAAACAAGGTGAAATACTTTCTATCTTTGCTGTTTATTCCACATATTCAACACCAAATGGCAAGATAAAGTCATCAACATTGATATTTTTCAAAGGTAAATTTATCAAGTGTGACAGCCCTCCTCAAACAAAGACCAATGGGGCTGGCTGGACCATCTCAGTAATTTGGAAGATGGATGCATACAAAAAAATATATACTCTATGGAGCACAAGAACAACAGATGTTCTAAGCTGCACTATGAAGGACCATGAAGGACTTTCATCACTTATGGTAAACCTCGCCATCATAACAAATGGTACCAATGTCTCCATCGGGGCATCAAAATCCATGATGGGCTCTGGCTCCTACAACATGATGAGAAAAGAACCCCTAAAGGAAGCAAGCAGCTCCCATCCAACATAGATACATTTCCAGTAATAACCAACAAATCTCAGACTGGACTATTCATTCACAAAAGACATTGCAAATCATCTACATCATAGGCTGGAATTCCCACCACCTCTTGCAGACAAAATGATGCCAACATGCATCTGAAACAAGGGGCTAGTGCATAAACAGAGCAGAAATAGAACCAGTGGGTTTTATTTTCTATGTAGCCCTGAACAAGGTGCAGTGCAAAGCTTCATTGCTCCAGTGTGATCTTCAAGAAGGATTATAAATCTAAGCAAGGGTGGGCCATTATGCAGTTTCCTAGCACAGCCTGGACTCAGAACAAAGACCTGGGATGGAAACAATCATAGTTTCACTGATACCACCAGGCAATATGGAAATGTGTACACAGAAGAACAAAATGTATATACTAAAGAATGAGCTGATGAGGACAATATTTGTTTGTGCACAGCTAGTCTTGTGGTGGGCCGGTAATAAAGATAGGTGGTTCCCAAAACTCTTTCCTTTCACTTTCCCTGGAAAAACTCTTAGGTTCCAATAGATGTTCCATCTGTGTGCTTCCCAAATGAAGTTTCTGGTATTGTGATTTGTTTTGCATAGGGGAAGCAAAGATCTTTATGCCTTCCTCTTGCCCACCTCCAAGTCCCCACCACCCAGAAAGAACATGTTCTAGATACCACAGGGAATTCTATGTAGCTTTTCTACAAAAACTAAGAAATGGATTACAGCTTCACATTTTGTTGAACATTTTCTAAGTCCTTTAGATCAGTGTTTCTCAGCCAGTGGTATGAGTACCCGTAGGGGTACTCAAGAGAAGTCTGGGGGTACATCAACACAACTGAAATTTGGAGAAAACTGAATTTTTGTTTTAAGTTTACAACGCTTTATTTTTTTTGTATTTTTTACACCCAAATATTTCATCGCCTGCCCAGCTACGATAAAGTTGTTTAAACAAATGTGTTGCAATGGTAGAAAACAATTGTATGTTTCTGATAACTGTAGGTACTGGGGGTACTTATAATTTTTAAGGGGTACTTTATAAAAAAAGGTTGAGAAATCCTGCTTTAAACCTCAAAAAAAGAAAAGAATATCTGGGTGAAAAGTGGCCAGATTTTTGGGTTCAGTGAGGAGCTGGCAATGGATTGTTTTTGGTTTGAAGTGTGGGCAAAAGTTTAGTCAGTTGTAAAACATGGTGTCGTATCTCCATAGAGCAAATGATGTCTGAAAATGGGAGAAGAAAAAAAGAGAAGAATGTAACATTTAGAACACCAGGGTCTTTGCTCATTTAAATCAATGGAACTCTGTTGTTTTACACCAGCTGTCAACCTGGCCTTCCAAAGGAGAATAACTAAATGAATGAAACAGACATGTTTGAAAACATGTTGCTTAAAATCTACAATTTTGAAGGCAAGATTTTTTGTTTGAGAAATATCCCAGATAATGATTTAGTACCTTATTTTTAGCTTGAACATAATGCCTGCCTTTAGGGCACTGTAAACAGAAATGCTATACTTTATAGCTACCTTTAACCCAGCCTTGCAACATAGACACTTTGCCAGCCTAGGCACAAAATCATCTTTATCACGAGGCAGCTAAAGAATACACTAATGATATCTTGCTATCATAAATAATAATAAATAAAAGCTAAATAAAAATACTCGCCAGCGGCAACTGGCAAGTAGAATTTTTGCAAAGCAGCTTCAAGGCAATGTGGGAAATTCATGGTTCACTTAGTTAACAAAAGCAGCCCCCAAATCCAATTGTTTTAGAACAAATTAAGTTGCAGACAGGAACTCTCAGTTCAGTTGAGAGAAAGAAAGAAAGAAAGAAACATTTAGAATGTATAATAAATTCCAGAAAGTGAGATTATTTTTTATGTTCAAAACTTACCTTACTGGAATACCCTAAGAAATACGTACCCGCACCTCATCTTGTAAAGGCTCAGTTCTTCATGATCCTCAACATTTGTCAGGACTGGATCGTCTTCTCTACAACATGCTCATTGCCATGCTAAACAAATAGGATTACATCAACAAATCCTGTACTAATAACAGTAACAAGAATGTACAAAACAAGTTTTGGAACGTTACATGAAACACAAGCTTCCTGTCATTGGTGAAAGAAAGAAAAGGAAATCTTTAAGATTTGTGTCTCATTCTCAGGTTATTGAAATCAATAGGACTTCAGCATGTGCCTAAATTAAGCACATGTTCAAGTGTTTTTCTGAAAAAGAATCTAGATTAACTGCTAGCAGATAAATGATGGCAGCCAAACTGTAACAAATTACTGCTGGACATTAATGCCAAAGCAAATCAATCATTTGTAAAGTTGCAGTTTTCCCTTCAGTCAGACTGGCAAGGACATTTTAATTTTTTTTTACCTTCATTGTGGGCCATGATTTTGCTAATGGAATTATCTGGGTGTATCTCCCCTAATCAGTTTCCTATCAGAGCAGGAGTTTCAGGCATTGATGACACCTCAGTGTCTCCTATTATTTGCCTCTTGCAGACAGTTTTATCTCCTGGCAGCTGAAATTATTTGTCTAACTGAAGACTTTGGCTTAATACATGGGTATCTGTATTTAATGTAATGGCTTGTTTTGTCATAGAGGTCCATTGATAGTTCACTACTCTGTGTCAACAACTCTTGTTACGCTTAACATACTGTCAGAATCTGTGTAAAAAAGGTGTCATGAAAGGTACCACGTTGGACCCAAAAATCATTCCAAGGGTTATATACAGGGTGTGTAAAAAGACTAGAATATTCCCTGAAAAAAGGCAGGTGCATCTGACAAGCCTTATTGTCAGACAGAGCCAATGAAGGCAAATTTACGTAAAAGGAAAACAAAGTCATCAACACAGCAAGAGGGGGAGATGGCCTTTTAACTATCACAGAGGGAAGGAGACTGCAAAAATCAGCATTGTGTCAGCTCCCTGATGAGCCCTTCCCACCTGAGGAAAGCTTCCTGCCGCTTGAAGTAGGGTCAATGAATTTTGGCAAGATATAAGGACAATGAAAAAAAAACACTTTGGCATCCTTCACCTGCAGAGATTAAGGGAGTTTGAAATCTGTTGAAGGATGTTAGACAGATAGTTTGATCAACCATGTTGGAAAAGTTGGTGAGAAACACTTGTTCAAACAACAGAGGCTAGTTTTTAAATCCAGTTTTAGTCTTAAAATACTTTTTTTTTTTTACTTTTGTTTTCTTGTAACCTTTTCTATTTTATTGTTTATGCTCGGTATCACTTAATCCTATGCCTTTCTGTTAGCTAACAGGCGGCCATGCTATTGTCTCTTTAAAGGAGCAGCCAACTTCTGCGAATGTTCCAGAAAAGGATTTGACACTATAAGACAGACATTTTTGAGGGAATATGAGACTGGGGAGATGTTAGAATCACTCTGCAAAAAGGAAGTAGGCAGTGGAATCCAGGTTATAAACCGTATGCTTGTCAGTTAGCAGCAAGCAGTCAGGCTGTGAATCACAGCAGCCTCGTATTTAGGGCACCCAGAGTCACAAGGCAGATGGTGACACAAGCCTTTATTAATCTAGGTTGAGTACCAAAGTATCACTTTGGCATAGCTTGCCGGATTTAAGAGGTGCTATCTTAAGTGAAGTTTATATTTCACACCCTGGTACCAGAGTTTTCAGTGTTTCTCAAGTGAACAGTCTGGGAATGATCAAAGAAAGGGTCCTGTTTTATTATTTTTACTTAATTTATTTCAGGCAAGACAGACAGAATAAAAGGAAGCGTAACGATGAATAAGCAGGAGAAAAGAGGCTGATACTAAGCTTACAGTTATAAAACCTGGGTGCACAGTGAGGCCTGGCAAGAGTGGGTCAGAGTGATCAGAGCCAGTGACCGTGCTGTGTTCATATGCCATGAGGCAGGATGGAGAACCTGTTCCCAACTAGGGATGAGAAAGTGGACCCTTTTCCTCTTACAGGGCATGCCAGAGACCAAACCAATGGCTCCCTTAACTGTCCAGTGGAGGCAGTGGTCATGGTGAGAGGTCTAGAGCTCTGAAGCCCAGAATGGAAAAGACAGCTAGTGGAGGAGAGATGGACAGGGGTGGAGGCCAAGAGTGAGAGCCAAGAGGGTGTGTGAGATTGAAAAAAGTTTGCTGAAAAATGCAGGCTGCTCAAACTGAAAAAGAAGGGCCAATTGACTCCTCTAGGGCCCAAGAGGAAGGATGTAATGGTGTACCTGATTGAGCAATAAAAAACAACTAGACATGGGTATGATAAACACCATCATTCTGCTTGTAGCCTGAGTTATTACAGACATTAAAGTTTGTTCTGACATTCTGACTATAGGAATAGCGAATGTTCTTTATCTTGGTATGGTGTTTTCTGTAGTGATGTGACAGGGTTGAGCCTTGGTGTTCAGGTACAAGCTTTCCATAGCCAGAGTCACTTATTTAGGGCTGGGCTAAACCCTCACTGTAGAAAGTAAACCAGTGTTGAGTGTGTCCAAGGCACAGCTAAAAGGCATTGTGGCCCAGGTTCTGCTATGCGGAGTGGCACCCTGCCCTGCCAGTTAAAAGCCTGTGAGCAGGGAAGATTACCAGGAATGGTGAGATTCTGGCACAACTAGGAAAACTGTGAGACAGCACACAGTGAGAGCAGGGAAACTGAGGCACAAAAGGATGGTACTGAGGCATAAAAACTGCTGAGTGTGATGAGTCACTGGTACAGCTAAGGAATAGCTATGGGCTAGGAGTCTGTTGGGATCAGGGGAAAATATTTGAGTGCAAAAAGACACTAGCACAGCTAATGGTTGTTATAGGCCGGAACTCCCTTGGTAGCAGAACTGACCTACGGTGGCAAGAAATCTGGATTTACACCTCTGGCAGTGACTGAACTCTTTATTGGTCTTGGTGTCCCAGATGTGTGAGAAGCAACTGCTGAGGAAGGAGGGAGATAGTCACTTCAGGGCAGAAGGTTTGCGGGAAACCTGGGACTGAGATATGTATCGGGGTCACTCTGCAAGTAGTGACCAAGACTGGTAGAGACAAGGGAGGGGCTTTTGTCCTGGAGGCAGGCTGCTAGGGTCAGAGCACTGAATTAAGGCTGCACAGCGCACATACATTCACAAATGCATGCTTGTATGCTGGCTGTCAGTGTGTGCTCCACAGCAGCAGAACTTTTAAGGCACCTACGTTTACAGGGCAGGTGGTAACAACCTCACTTATCTGGGTTTATCACCAAAAATGTGGCACCTGCGATAGACCAGAGGTCAAGCTTTGTGATGTAGTGCTCCCTTCTGGCCTTAAACACTACTGAAATTATTAAATAGTTGTAAATTTTAATGGAACTATCCATATTAAATTCTGTCATTGGCAAACAAATCATGAACAATTGACTATATGTCTAGCCAGAATGTTTTCTTATACAGGGCAAATAGGTTACCCACTCATTGGGGACTGGGCAGGATTATCTTCATAGGTGCCCACCATTGTCTGTGTGCCACACCGTTCCCTCTGGTGTGTTTGGACCTGACCTGGACAGGATTGAATACCATGATCTTCTATTGAGCGGTGCTCATGGATGTCCCGTATTCCTTTAACTTTATCTAGATTTATTAATGATAAATCATTTGAAATATATCCCATGATTATAAGTGGGCATTCCCTTCCAGGCTCTATTTTACCTTTATGAAATTTATCAGCTGGTAACTTCATATACTGCAAGTATTACTAACTTCCTTGCTTCAACATGGGTCAATTCCTGAAGTCATTCTCCATTTGAACTGCTGTGTTACTCAAGTGAAACTGATTCATTGTAATGATTATTTTGTCTGAGTGAGAAGTGAGTATAAATTGGTAAGGGCGTCATAATTTTGCATCATGTATTTTTTTCCAGGAACCATTAGAGAATACTATATGACAATGAAATAAACACATTAGCTATTTAACTATAAAGAAAAGTTCACCAAGTGCGCAGTAAAAATGCCCGTTGTTACCAACAGCTATTTTTCAGAACATGACTGAATAAGAGTACGGTAATTGGATTTAAAAAGGAGTTTGAGCTAAAAGAGGTGCTCACATTTCCATCTTGTTGTGTTGTTTATTCCCAGACCATCTTTATGCAGGACATACTTAGAGAACTACATCTATTGGGTGATTAATAAGATGTCTATTACCCACAGGTGTGGAAGGCTTGAATGCACATATATCATCTTTGTTGACAGAGCCACATAGAAGTAGATTGAAGAATTCTGCTCTCGTCTGTATCTCTTTAAAATAAAATAAAAATTTAAAAAAATAAGTTGTCTTCTGGTTAAGTGCAGTGATTCTAGTCAGTTTGTGGTTGGAGTGGCCACTTTATTAATTATAAATGATGTGCTTCACCGACATGTCTTGGAGCATGTCATGAATTAATAATGAACACCGTGCTGCTCACAAACTCACCACATTAGAGCGAAAAGGAAAGCCGTTATCAGATGCTGCCCCAAAGGAAAATGACTGCTTTAAAGCAAACATGATAAAACTGGTTAATATACACACTGTGCATGTGTAACATAAATTTATGTATTCATACATAGGTACAATTTTCAAACGCATCTAAGCTTGATGGTATTTTTTTTCCAAATTTAAAGGCAAAGATACAAAGAGAAAACAGAAAAAAAACCAATTATGAATGTGCAAGTATGGGTGCAAAGAATGCTGAGTGTAGGTACAATTTTAGGGCAAAATACTTGGCTGGGAAAAATTGGTGTAGATCCACTAAAAGAAATAGAGCAACATGGTTTACATCAGTTGAGAATCTGGCTGCTGCTCTACTTTATACCTGGTCTACTCTTTAGTGTTAGGTTACTGTAAGGCAGCCTAGTTCAATGTAACCTAATTCAGCCTTGTCCTTCTGATGGAATGCACTACTACACCAACATGCAAAATTCACCTCCATGAGAGTCATAGAATTCATGCTGGTATAGTTCGGGCGGTGTAGTGTGTGTCTAGACTCTGCATTAATTACATGGGTTAGTGACTGTCTTGTCAATTTCAGGGCTCCATGCTGGACCTGTGAAATTGACAAGAAAGTCAGGAAACAAGAGCCCAGCTGCCCCCAACTCCCTGCTCCCATGGGGCACTGCTCACCTGGCTCCCTGCTCAGGCAGACAAAAAGCCCAACTGGCTGCTCCTACTCCTGGCTGGGAGCAGAGAGACAAGGATCTGGGAAGCAGCTGGGCTCCTGACAGGCAGCTGTGCAGGTCTGAGAGCCCTGGCTCTCAACCACACATACTGACCCTCTTCAGTTGGTAGAAGTGCTTCTAGTGAAGATGAACAACACTGATAGAAGGAGGGTAAGGTGGACCTCAGTAATTACAGTGATGGCTGGAAGCTGAGTTAATACAGGTTGACATAAGTCTGTAGTGTAGACACACCCTTACATATCACAAATATCAGAAGCATTTAAAGGCAATGTACTAGAAATACATTTTACTAGTCAATGCTCCTAATATTTTAAATTGTTTCTGTGCATAAGTCCCATTACGATTGACACGTTATAAGGTTCTACATTTTAATTTAGCAGTGCAACTTTTTTTCACAACAAATATGCCATTTGTAGTTAATTAACCTACTATTCTGTGTATGTTAAAACATTGACATAAAACATATATCTTCACCAAAATCTTCCAAATCTTAAAGATCTGACATCTGGTCAGGGAGGTAAAATATTCATGTGTAAGTATTTTGTCAATAATTAGGTTGAACAGCCCTTGGGATTTCTGAGAAAAATTCTTCCATGAGTTCCATATTACTATCTGGGCATTTAGTAGTGGGGGAATTTCTTCCTTCCCCGGTCTCTTGCTGCTGCGAGGTAACTCCCCCACCACGGGATGTCAGTGGGATTACGCAGTCTACTCTCCAGCACCTTTCAATCCAATTATTACTTTTTAGTGAAGCAAAAAAGTAGATCCTCTGATTCATTTGGCTCTTCTTTATAGATTATAAAGCCAGAAGGACCACTTTGCTCATCTTATCAGACTTCCAGTATACCACAGGCTATATGACTTCCTGAATTAATTCCTTTTAGAATAAACCTCCCATCCTGATTTCAAACTTCCAGTGTTGGAGAGTGAAGCAGAGCTCTTAGCAAGTTGTTCCGGTGATTAATTTCCCTTGCCCTTTAACTCACTTGCTCCCTGATCCTAGTTGCTTCAAGCCATAAATCGTTTTCCCCAAATTAGGACATTCAGGGATGCATAGAACAAAAATAAGTTGATTATTATATGACAGTTAGGGTGTGAGGAGTAGGAGATTCCCAACATGGAAAAGACAGATTTGAGATACTGTGTGTGACATGACAAGGCTATTTCTATAGGACAAGAGCCCCTTCAAGAAAGATAGAAGGCTTTTTGGAAATATAGTTGGGAATATGTCTAGCTCCACAATGATGGCAATCTGCAGTATAGAGCTTGCTCTTAGAAGCACAGAAAACAGGTATTAAACAGAAAGAGCCCCTATGGAGTCACTTTGTTGCTCCCCCATAGCCTGGGTCGTCTGAGGATTTCTCTCCCCCTTTTCACCTACAAAGAGCACCAATGATTAGCTAAGACTCTCAGCATGAGTGGAAGGGAAAAGGTTATCACTTAAGAATGTTTGGCAAGTCTGGGCAGGAATGAAGAATGGGTGGAGCCTTGGCTCTGTCCAACCATCATACTGGCCAATGGGCTTGCAATTAAAAATCCTTTACCTCCTGCCTCTTTGTTTCTGTATATCAACTTGTGGCTGCCATGGTGAGTTGGATAAGAGAGAAAAATTGAAATAACAGCCGCCTATTCTACTGATGGCTTTTAAACCCATGACTGGCACAGTGTAATGTGACCAAGAAGGTACTGAGAAGATGGAGCACTGGGAGGAATGCACGCAATGCAAAACTTATTCCTTTGTAGGCCCTGGTCTACACTAGGACTTTATTTTGAAATAACTCCCCCCAACCAAGGTTGAATTTATAAGGGAATGTCCATAATACCAAGCCCGTTATTACCTAATTAAGGGGTATGGAATTAGAAATCTGTACTCCTGCTTTTCATCAGGAGCAATGCTAATTCTGAAATAGTTATTTCAAAATAATGGTAGAGTGGACACTATGGTGCTGCTATTTCAAAATAATTACTCCCCAGAGTAATTCAAACTAATTACTCTCCAGTGCTTCCTGGGACTCTAAGACCGAGGCAGCATGTCCACATTAATGGAGCCTGCCTTGGACTAATTTCAAGGCTTCCTCATAGTGTGGACATGTTAGTTCAAATTTGATAAATTGGGAGTTATTAAGTTGAATTTAGTAATTTACAAATGATTTCTTAGTGTAGACATGACCTAGGTAAATTCTAGCCCTTAGATTTCAGATTTTGGTTGTTTCCATTCTGAAAGATTATAAATAGCAGCAGTTCTCAGCCTTATTATTTCACAGATATGCCAACATCTCTATAGCTAATATTTCCCAAAGTTTGTTCATCCAGTCACTTAACTATGGTGTCCTTGTCGCTGCTCAAGTACATCTTGCTGCTACTAACATATGTGTGATTAATTTAGTCTTTTAACTCAAACATTCCTATAATTGGCAAACCCAATAGCTATTCCTCTGGGCACAGTGCTAGAGTTCTTTCAGGAATGATTTGTACTTCTGTTTCCCAAATTGCTTAATCTTTGGGCATACCCACCATATGTGCATACAATAGCCTGTCATGCTGCAATTTCTCCAACAGTGAATCAAACTCAAGCCCTATCTTCTTTTTTTTTTTTTAAGATGACAGCATGAAATATCTCTGCATTTGCATCATTGCTTACTTTAAAGACATAGCTATTAAATTTCCTCTCTCTTCCTCAGGAAAATTCATGCAGATAAGTATGCACAAGAAAATAAGTCAGTTTATTATTTGAAAAATCAATATTATGAGTGAACAGAATGCTTAATATTAACTCAACATTTTGCTATTTTAAGTTTTATCCTTACTCACATTTTAGTCTTTTTGCAATGCAGTGTTATTTGGTGTGGCTAAGATAGAGGAAAGATCAGGGAGCCAGAGAAGAAAAGTTACACTAATCAAAATGAGATTTGATGAGGAAGTCTTGAAACAAGAATTTTAGCTATGGAGTTGTAAATAAAAAAGATAGAACATTGACATGCTGAGGTGGCAAGATTTAGCATGACTTGTGCATATGCAACAAAGAAAAGGAAGGCGTACTCCAAAATACAGAAATAAGCGATGGGGAAGAAATAGGGTTTTATATATATATATATATATATATATATATCAGATTATACATTTTGAAGAAGTGAAAAACTTTTATACAGAACTTCCCATGAGATTGTTAAATTGATATTTGTCCGTTATATGCCTGATGAATATCCATTTTCCAAGCCTTGTTATACTTGCTCCCCCTCACTAAAAAAACAAAACAAAATTTACGGTGAAAAGTTACTTTCAAGAATTCCACTAAAAATAGAATCTGAAAATGTAACAACACTATTAGCCAATGAGATTTTTGTCTGAGTAAGGACTGATGGATTTTTCCCTTGCTGCGTGTGTAGGTATGTAAACTTCTAGATAATTAGCAAACAGTAGGTGTAAAATAAGCAAATGGGCAATGAAACATCTGTGTTCATGTCTCTAGGAAATCAACATACAGCTGATCGTGTATAGCCGCAGCAGTCAGCTTATGAAACCTGGCATGGAATCTTTAATGGGAACAATTGCGTAGAATTTCAGTTTTATGTTTCAACTGAAAGACAATGGGTTAGATTTTCAGTGGTGACTAGGAAAGGTTGAACACAATGGATGAGAAAGGGTGTAGAGATTTCCCTGATGCAGGAGCCAATGCTGCATCAAATAAGGGTCTAAGGAAGGAGGGTGACAAAGAAGCCACCACAGCAGTGCTTCCCCACTGTAGATTCACCTATCCACGAATAGTCTTCTGCTGGCTAAATTGGAATACCTGGACAAACAAGACTTAACAGATGAGAAATATCTCCAACACCTCAAAAAAGTATAGCTTCTCCTAATGCCTCGTGTAGGCGTTGGTTCAATAGTGACCCAGGATATGTGAACATTACACATCACTGATAGCAGAGTGTCGGGGATTTGTAGCCCCATTCAAGCTGTGTCCATGCTGTGGTATGTTCTTATACCTTTGAGGCTGTGGCAGAGAAGAAGCACAATGGGAAAGGCTTCAGCAGCTCCCTGCTCTGGTGAGGAAAGGTAGTGATACAGGGGAGGCAGCCTTTGCACGCTGCCTCCTCACTGCCACAGACTTTCCCCATGGTTGCAGTCTTTCCCCACAGCAGGGAAAGACTCCAGCAGGGGAAAGTGTGTGGGGCACGACATTGATAAAAATAGCAAATGTAGCTGGACAGGCACAGCTTGGGTGACTACACGGTTGTGTAGGGTATGTGCTCAGGCACATGTGCACATCCTTGAGGCATATCTTCACTCACTTAAGCTGTGCCTCACAGTGTATACTGCTACTTTCAACTGTGCAGGGGAGTCTGCCTACCTATGTAGTCTATATACCTCCAAAGAGGTTCATAGTGCTTGGCATGTCTCTTTGCCATCTCCTCAAGGAAGTCTAATGATCAGCTCAGACTCAATATCTTATTCTTTCAATCCATCCCCCAAAATCCTCTCCTCACCTCACTTCTTCATCTCAATGGACAACTCCAACACCATCTTGCCTATCATGCAGGTCCATACCTAGGCATCATCTTTCACTCTGACCCTTCTCTAGGTCCTCAAATCCAGGCTGTGCCTTATTCTTTCAGGTTCCCTCAGCACAACATCTCTTAGGCTACATCTACAAGCTGGAGGTAGGATTCCCTTGCCAGTGTACACATACTCATGCTAGCTGTCACTGAGCTAGTGTGTGCTAGCCATAGCAGCACACCCAAGGTGTGTCTAGACTACAGGTTTTTTTCAAAAAAAGTGGCCTTTTTTAGAAAAAACTGTACCCGCGTCTAGACTACTGTCACGTTCTGTCGACAGTAAATTGAAAGAACGTGGCGGTTTTGTTGACGGCGGTAAACCTCATTCTACGAGGAATAACACCTTTTTTCAAAAGTCATCTTTCAAAAAAAGGTGCTATTGCATGAAAACAGGGCTTTTTTGAAAGAGAGAGTCTAGGAAGCTGCTTTTTCGAAAAATCTTCTTGTTGTCTAGATGCTCTTTTTCGAACGACGTTTGCAGTCTAGATATAGCCCCAGTGGCAGCAGAGGCATGACTGAGCATAACCAAGTGGAAATGCAGCTAAAAACGATAAATATGCACTCAGCATGGCTCAGCCATGCCTCTGCTACAGTTACCAGGCTACGGTGGCTGTTTATACTTGTTCTAGCTTGTTATACCCAAGGAGGGGAATCACACACCCCAACTCAGAGTGTAGAGGTAGCTTTAGAAAAAGACTTTCCTATCCAACCTAGCTCCCTGTATCTTTCATCTCCATCACCACAACTCCTTTCTCTCGGGCCTTGACTAACACCAATTTGCCCTGCTCATATTCATTCTGCAAAGATCATTTTCCCAGTCCGTCAGATTGGTCAGAGCATCCCACTATTTGCATCCCTCCACTGGCTCCCCCTTCTTTGATTGCATCAAACATAAGCTGTTTGTTTTTATTTTCATGGCCTTTGATGCATAGCCCCACATATCATCACTCATGTATTAAAGAGATGTCAATTCCCAGCTTTCTTCTGCCCAGGATGCCCACCTCTGTCAGCCACTTACTAAATTTTGTACAACCTTTTTCGTATCTCCTATGCTACACCTCATACTTCGTAAGGATTCCCTGTAAATATCCCCATAAAACTAATGGCATATCTCCTTCAAAACCCTCCTCAAAATTCTTTTCCTATGAATTCAAAACTTTCTTTTTTCTGTTGCCAAAAACTTTGGCAACTGTTAAGCCACTGATGTTCTGAGACCACTGCTTATCACACTGACTAGTGCTGTCTCATTATTTCCTTACGATCCCGCATCTGTTGGTCTCCATGCATGTGTTGTTTATTGTCTCATACTTCAATGATAAACTGGTTTGGATAGGGACTATCTCTTTGTTTACAAAGGGGTCCTGGTTCATGATTAGGGCTCATAAGTGAGAATATATACAGAGAATAATGATAATAAAATATATTTTCTAAACACATCCATCCTTGATTTTTCTTGGATACTGTTACCAGAGCTTGTGGTTCTATTTAATAAGAAACTCTGTACAAATGTTATAACTTGGTTCCATGTGCATTGTTTCTCAACGACTTTCTATTAAGTGTTCTCAATGTACAAGTAAAAAAAATAACGTTTTTTTTTACTGCCAGCTGTGCAAATTCAACCTGGAAAGCCAAAGGGTGTCATCAATAAGAAGGACAATACACATAGAATTTTGTTAACAGTGTGTTGATGTGTAAGCCACAAAAGAATACAGTTCACTTCCTCAACTTTATAGATAATGAAGTGCTAATATTGGTAAAACATAACAAACACTGAATAAAATGTAATACAAAAAATATAATCACTAAACTTCACTCTAAATACACCAAGGTGTCATATCTTTAAAGTAAAAAAGTTAATTGATTACAGTCACTTACTAAACCATAAACTACATTATAGACCTCTCTTTTGGGGCTCTTTAGTTGATATCAAGTAACACCACTGTAGCCTGCAGAATACATTACAGATTTAATATAGAACAAAGAAATAGTGTCAAACAGAAATGCAAGAAGCCTGTGGGCCCAAACCTGGAAAATATTAGCATAGGCAGTTAGCATAAGGAACTTAGGGCTATAAATTTTAGCAAAAGCAAATTGGTCCTGAGTCACAGGGTATTTTTTTGTTCATTTTGCAGTACACATTTTGCTCAGATCTTTCATAAAATGCTCACAGATAACCACAAGAAGTCAGCTGATGCCAGTTTGTCTATTTTGGCTATTTGGACATATTTCAGCAGCTGTGCCATAGTAACCAACTGACATATACAATAATAATTTTGAGATAGTTAGTATACTAACCTATAACATAAGGACACCCCAACAGTTTGGTGACAAGGAAATAGAAAAGGAGGAAGAATACTTCTTGTGATTATTCATTGCAGTCATCAAAACCTTTAATATTCCTAACCACAATCTAAGCCAATGCAACCTCAACCAGTGGACTTGTTTGGTATGCTGGAGACTGAAGAGGAACCCTGTGCACAAGCACCAGCCTTCCCACTTATATGTCTGCATAGCAGTGGTAGTATGCATATGATAGGCTGCTGGATGACAAATTAATATTGTACTGCTTGTTTGAATTGGAACATTCATGTCTTTCATAGCTGTGTTAATGCTACTGTTGACATTTCAGAATTTTTTTCCCCACCTTTGAGCATTGTGACCATGCAAATTGGTGTTCCCAACCAAATAGTAATTCTGATACTATTTTGCCTATTTCTGGGGCTAGAACCTCTCCAACTCAGAAGTTTCATTTGTTAATTGGGGAACCTTCAGTAAAGAATTTAGCCACTGTACTCAGTGTACAATCACTAGGTGAGATACTTAGTTGAATAGTTCGAATTAAGTAGTTCGAATTAAAGGCTGTGTAGCCACTTAATTTGAACTAGTTGTAGGCTCGCTCTTCCCAGCTTGCCCTGGTGGCCACTCTGGGCCAAGCCAGGGAAACTCTTCTGCCCCCCTCTTGGCCCCGGAGCCCTTAAAGGGGCACCGTCTGGCTACAGTGCCCATGCCAGGTGCAAGCCTGCCAGCACCCAGCCAGCAGACCCTGCACCTGGCACGGCATGAGCCAGCCACCCGCTGCCACCCAGCCCTCCGCCTCTTCCCAGGACCAGGCTGGCGGCTCCCAGGAGCCTGCCCGGGGCCGCAAGAGGCAAGCGCCCACCTGGTCTAGTGTAGAGATCGTGGACCTCATCGAGGTTTGGGGGGAGACCTCCAATGTCCACAACCTCCGCACTAGGCACAGGAATGAGGCAGTCTAGGGCCGGATAGCTGCCAACCTGGCCACCAAAGGCCACATGCAAACCCAGGAGCAGGTTTGCATGAAAATCAAGTTGGTCCAGTGAGACCCCCAATCCTGAGCCCTGAGCTTAGAACATAAGAACATAAGAATGGCCGTACTGGGTCAGACCAAAGGTCCATCTAGCCCAGTAGCCTGTCTGCCGACAGCGGCCTACCCCGGAGGGGATGGACCGAAGACAATGACCAAGCCATTTGTCTCGTGCCATCCATCTCCAGCCTTCCACAAACAGAGGCCAGGGACACCATTCCTACCCCTGGCTAATAGCACTCCATGGACCCAACCTCCATGACTTTATCTAACTTCTCTTTAAACTCTGTTATAGTTCTAGCCTTCACAGCCTCCTGTGGCAAGGAGTTCCACAGGTTGACTATTTGCTTTGTGAAGAAGAACTTTCTTTTATTAGTTTGAAGCCTGCTACCCATTCATTTCATCTGGTGTCCTCTAGTCCTTATATTATGGGAACTAATGAAGAATTTTTCTTTATGCACCCTTTCCACACCACTCATGATTTTATAGACCTCTATCATATCCCCCCTCAGTCTCCTCTTTTCTAAGCTGAAAAGTCCCAGTCTCTTTAGCCTCTCTTCACATGGGACCTGTTCCAAACCCCTAATCATTGTAGTTGCCCTTTTCTGAACCCTTTCCAAGGCCAAAATATCTTTTTTGAGGTGAGGAGACCACATCTGTACACAGTACTGAAGATATGGCGTACCATAGTTTTAGACTTCCCCTCCTCCTTCTTCCCCTGGCTTCCCCCTTCCAGCTCCCTCCTCCCAGGTTTCCACCTCTCCTCTCCCACCCTCTCTCTTCCCCTCTCCGACCTCCTTTTCCCAGTCTCCCCAGAGGTTAATCCCCCCCACCCTCAGTTTTGTTAAGTAAAGAGAGTTTCTATTTTTGAACACGTGTCCTTTATCTTTTACATCAGGAAGGGGAGCTAGGGAGGGGTAAGTGGAAGGAGGTGAGGGAGGAATGGGGCACGAGCCCCTGATGGGGAGGACTGGGGTGGCTCTGCGGGCTCCTCAGGGTGGAAGCTCTCCTGCAGGGCCTCCTGGATCCTGACAGCCCCCCGATTGACACCCCCGGATGGCAGCCTGCGGCAAGTGCAGCCGGGCTGATGGCCGAGTGCTGTGATGTGCCGAGTGTGGGCACTCAGGGCACTCCAAGACAGGACTGCTTTGCTGTCCCTCATCGAGGTAGACAAGCAAGTGGGGAACCCTGAGAACTGTCTGTCTGGGGTGGGGGCTTGGGTCTCTTTAAGCACAGTCCTCGGCTAGCCTGAGGCAGCAGCTCCACACTCTAAGTCCTGGTTCCGGCCAGCCTTAACTTCGGTTCAGGGTCCACTCAATGTGGACATGCTAGTTCGAATTAGCAAAACGCTAATTCGAATTAGTTTTTAGGTCTAGATGCACTAGTTCGAATTAGCTTAGTTCGAGTTAACTAATTCGAATTAAGTTAGTTTGAATTAGTGCTGTAGTGTAGACATACCCTTAGAGTTCAGCTGGCACAACTCTAAGCCACCATAACACCTCCCACAATCCTCAGCGCAGCCAGGTCTGAAATAACCACTGAGCTGTG
Organism: Pelochelys cantorii; assembly: GCA_032595735.1. Lineage (NCBI taxonomy): Eukaryota > Metazoa > Chordata > Testudines > Trionychidae > Pelochelys > Pelochelys cantorii. The sequence continues at coordinate 67,813,638 of CM064326.1, read as the reverse complement.
TAGAGCCCCCTTGGCCCAAGGGGCTGCTCTGACAACTGATGCTGGATGGAGCATGAAGTAGTGTAGTCCCTCCTGTATAACACAGGCATGATCTTGTGGTATCCCTGACATACCTATAAACAGAGAGATATAGATAGAGAGGGTTACTAAGGGATTTTGTCCAACAGAATTTTATATTTGTACATATGATATTTGCTGCCCTATGGGCCCTACAATTTTGCTTTACTTCTGTCCCTTCTTGTTTTGTTAAGAAATATTAAATTTTATGGACATCGCCACATAATGTACATCCCAGTAGTTTATTTTAAACACTAAAGAGATATATTGTTTCAAGATGTTTCTTCTTTTTCTTTATACACAAATAGATAAATGAGCTACTGTACACCACATTTTTTTCATAGTCCGTGGGTTATTTGGAATGTCATGTTATTTTTCCATTTATAATTTTCTCTTTGTTGTGATTTATAATACCTTACAAGTTATGAACTAACACTTTAGTTCCTCCCATGTTTCTTACCATTATTTCTATTGGGGTCAGCTGTCAAATGAGATTCTTAGTTATGTTTTTGTTTTTAACAAAACAGTTCAATTGTTAGCAACAACATAGTTCTTTTGAGGAAAGTTTTTATATTAATCTGATTTCTTCTGCTGGTATTTGGTTTTTTTTTTATTATTGTGTTATCTCTTCCTCTGACCATTTGTTAACTGCACTTATATTTATTTCTTTATGTTTGCACTTCGAATACACTTTTTCAATAATTTTATATTTTTGTTAGAGGAGATGAATGGTTGTTACTTTAAATTTCCTTGCTAAATTTGTCCCCTTATTTAAATGTCAGACCTCTCAGGGTACGTCTAGACTGCAACCTTCTTTTGAAAGAGAGCATCCACACCTCAAAACCAGATTGAAAAAGCTATCTGCTTTTTTGAAAGAGAGCATCCAGACTGCATGGATGCTCTCTCGAAAGAAAGCCCTGACTGCTATTCACAAAATGGCCACCAGAGCACCTGTGCTTTTTTCGCTTGCCTCTTCTTTCGAAAAATGTCCCTGTTCTGCATCCACACATGCCTTTTTTCGAAAGAGCTCTTTTGAAAAAGGCGTTCTTCCTCGTAATTTGAGGTTTACCGATATCGAAAAAAACCCTGCGTACTTTAGATTTAATTTCAAAAGAACTTGATTGAAGTGTGGATGCAGATGAAGTTTTTCTGAAAGAAGGACAGTTTTTTTGAAAAAACAATGTAGTCCAGACATACCCTCAGATGATGATTGTAGAATTCATTTTTTTCCTGCCAAGAGATCAGTGCTTAAAGTCATCTAGTATTTCCTGGTTAAATGCTTGTACATAGTATTTACTGTACTTTGATTTTGTATACTTCACCTTACCAGTGCTAAAATGATATAGATAGGTAATGACTAATGTTGTAAACCCTCAACTTTCCTCAACACACAGTTCCTTGGCTGAACCCTGATTCCATTGAAATCAATAGTAAATTTCTTCTTTACTTATTTTCATCATATTTTTCCCCACATAGAGGCTGATTCAAACCCCATTGAAATCAGCTGAAAGAGTATTATTATCTTCCATGAGCACACACACAGTGTAATATTGTCTCACAAATATTGCTTAATGTTTCCCTTGGTATTATTTCAAGTAATACACATATAGACATACAAATCTTCACCCACAAGAATTCCAAAGGGCTCTGCAAAAGGTTTTATCTTTTAGCCCTTATACACGCTAATAGTTGACAGATGTTGAAATAAATATGATAGCAGCCCATCAGTAAAATGCAGCTACCTCTGGATAGAAAGGCTCCTGAGCAGCCTATACTATCTTTAGTGCTAAGAAAAAAAGAAATATTATATTTAATTAAAATTAGAATAGGAACTTTTCAGAAGTCAGAAGATAAATATCCAAGATGGAATTTGGACAGAAAATTGAAATTATTGCTCCATTTCTTAGAAAAACTGCCATGGCATTTCTAATGACCACAAGTTGTCAGGAGCTGGCATTTTACATCTCTTCTGAAAGACTAAAGACAGCATACCATTAACAATATTAATTTTGTAAATGACTACTTTTCCCACCAGATGTTTCTTTTTCATTTTCTTTCTTCTTTTTTATATATATGTTTTTGAGAGGTTTGGATTAGTTGGTATGTCGATGGTTTTAGACACATTTTCATTGGCATTATTTTTACTCTGTGCTATTTCACTGCTGTCTGAAAATATTTAAATGTATGTTGACTTTTCCAGGCATCTTTTATTATTAATAATAAGGGTTATTGATTCTCTATTACTCACATTTAATGCTGAGGTGCATTCCTGTTTCTTTAGCTCTATCTCAATTTATGACTCAATTTCACTCAATGAGTCATTAGAATTAGTTATTAAATGCAAAAAATACCACCTGTCTAATTGATTGGATTTGATCCTCATATAGAGGAGATCCTTCATGTTTAGACCACTCCTTCCCCACAGAAAAAAGTTTGATATGATTTCACAATATAACCTCTTCATCAGGTCCCCTGGGAGCTGCAAATGGGGGGTGGTAGGCAGTGGGCAAACCATGAGGTGAAACCCTTGCGCTCAGAGCAATTTCCTATGGAAAGGCTCAGTGTATTGGTTTTGTGACCTGTAATAGTAGAACCATATCCGCATCCATGGGTAGACATTAGTATCCATTCAGGACTCCAGCTGTGAGTAAGGAATGCAGATTGAATCTGTGAATTCTTATTGTGAATTCAGTAGTGCTTCTGTTGAAGTTAGTACCCTTCTTTATTTACTTTTCCAACATTTCTTTCAGGATGAAATTTGATGTAGCAGCAAACTACAGTCATTAGTTTTCATGAAGTTTACACATCATAATAGCAACCATGTTGGGTTGACTTATTGCAGTTGGGAAAAATTGTTTATGCCCTCAACCCAATAATTATATCATTTTAGACCCCCTCCCCCCCGTAGATTTCCCATATGGCTCCCAGGGAGCTCCCTTCACCCCTATCCCCCACAGAGTTCTGTCTGCCGACCAGAGGGGAAACTAACTTAAAAATCTTAGATGTACTATACTATCACAACCCCCTCCCCCCCCGAGGGGGTGGTCAGGATGTGGGGGAGATGTTTGTGATACAACAGTATCTAGCATTGGCCAGATTTTTCTCACCATTCCCCATAAGACTTTTTCTGTGGTGGATCCCTCTTTGTTCCAGGGTGGCTTCCCATGCTAATTTGCTGATGGTAAGTGAGAATAGACCTTTTAAGGATACACATAGGCTTTAGGGGAAAATATTGCAGATTCTTCAACAATGAGTAACTCAGTCCCACTTCCTCAGATGTAAGATTTTAAGTTGGAGAACCCATGAGAGGTTCTTTTCATGAAGGTTTGCTCCCTGTCAGACTTCTCCTAGAGGTTCTCCTACAGAAGGGTGTACAGACTGTATTAATTTAAGTAACACGGAGTGTGCAAAGTTAAAGTTGCTAAAACTCAAATACAGAAGCTGAGATTCCAACTGCAGTTAAGTCTTATTATGTTTAATTTCTAGCTGACGTTGGTTGAAGTAAGAGGTGGATTTTGTTCATTAAAATCTTGGGCAGAAAGAAAGAAGTGTGATCTGAGTAATTTGGATTAAAAGTTTAAGTTAATAAATAAGTAGTTTGTGGCTATTTTTTTTCAAACCTGAAAGCCTAAATTAAGGCTTTTAAATGCAAAGGGATGGGAATGGAACCTGGAAAGTGCAAGTGAAAATCGAAGATGGATAAGATTATACTTATGTGCACATAAAAATCAAGCTATATATGTTTATAAGATTAAAAAAAAGAGATTACATGTTTTGTTGTGATGGATATGTTTAATAGATGCAATTCAGTAAGGTTCTTAAATATGTTTATATTTAAATAGACTATATTTTTTCTTTACTGTTCTCTTTTAATTTTGCCCAAACAGGCAAAACCACTGAGCATTTGGAAACACAAACATAGAGGCCAACTGGAAGATTTGAGGAGGCAAGCTGTGTGTTTCGGGGGGCAGATACCTGCACCAGACATTAGTCATCTTCATTTGAAGTCTGTCAGCATCTGCAAACTTACTATTTATGCATCTGACCACTTTACTATCTGCTTGCTAACATTTCTTTTGTGACTTTGAGGCAGTCTCCCCCCCGTATCCCCCCAACAATGTTCCTGGTGATTGACAGTAATTTGCTTTTGCTTCTCCTTCTTTGTTGTTTTACATATGGGTTTTAAATGTTTCAGCTCTGTCTCCAGTTCTAGAATTTTTACTTCTTTGTGTCTTGATTTAAAGGTGCCATCTTCTCTGTTGAACAATAAGTAAGCGTAAGTTTAAAAGGAAACGCGGATTGATATTTAAACTTTTTCCTTTGTAGTGTGGCTTTGGTGTCTATCACTTCTTTCTTTTTAAATGTGAATGCTTGAAGATAAATAATTGAAAAGCTAGTAGATTTTTCCCCAGCCTTTCAAGATGAAGTCCTGGTCTTTCTTCCTTTTATTTTCATTAGCCAATATTTGTCCATTGTATTAATGACTGACATTTTATATAGCACCTGTTGTCCAAGTGTTTGACAAATTTTGCTGACTGAGTGCAATTCACATGTATTTATTGTTATACATGTTAGCTATTATAAATAATGTCTTTATCAATTAACTCTAGTCACTATAACAATTCTGTTACAAATGCACACTCTCTGGGGATTTAAACAATTCACAGCACACTCTGAACTGGATTAGATCAGAAAGAAGAACATATTTTATCTACCCAAACATCAGGATAATTAAAGCAGGAGAGTGTAATTGTTTAGCTCCATTTGGCCAGGAGAACCTTGTGAAAAGCATAATTACATTTTTTAATGAGCTCTTTTTTTCAGGATATCAGATATACATTTCAACTGAAAGGTGACACCTCCCACAGAAGAGTTCCCTTTACATGATACTCGGGCAAGAAAGAATGTCAGCCATCATGTCAGTAATATGATTTCCTCACACACTGAGGAAATCTGTGGAGATTTCTGTTCTATCTGAGTAAGGTCTGGATCTTGCTTAATATAAGGGTTCTGATGAAGGTCACAGCACAAAGTGATATTCCTGCAGTAAAATGGGTGTATATCTCATTCAGCAGTGTGACATGGGAAGTGGCTATCAAAATAATCCTTTCTGGGACAAATTGTGCACTGATTAATATGGCAGCAGAGGCCAAATGGGACATTAGAAAATGACTTATGTCCCTATGCCAACTATATCACCATCATAAAGAGCAGAACGGTAGGAGAAGCAGGTTTGGTTTGGTTTTTTTTCCTGAGCATCTAAACTTGCATCACTTGCATGGGCAAGTGGGAAGGCCTGGACTTTTATGGGAAATATCCAGGGCCCTGTCTATGCACTGTCAATATGCTGGCAAGCATAACTGACCTGCATGCTGAGTAATGTGCTATGTGATAGCTATAGACCTGCACAATTAAGTCCTTCCTCTTCTACTACTCTAGGGGCAGCATGCTTTGCTCCGGGCTTGGGGCAGTCTCTGCTGAGCACTCTACTTGCAGTTCTCCTTCCCTCCCTCCATGCTATTAACTGTCTTGGGTTGATCCCAATTTTTCAAACAAAAAGTTTGTTGAATGCCTTTGTTTTAAAAAAAAAAACAAAAAAAATTGTAAAAGCTACTCACTATTTTTATGACAATTTTCATAGCAAAGTATTCAATATATTGTTGTCTGTGAGGTTATAAAAATGACTATAGAAAATGTTCCTCATTTTTCAGTCAATGAGAATTCCCCATATCTATTCTACTAATGGTTTTAATGATATTTCCCCTATGTATTTTTTGAAAATTTTGAAAAAGAACAAAAAGTGTTAAACCCTGAAAATGTAAGCAACTTAAAAATTTCAGTTGTTAGGGAGTAATTTCCTTCTTGCTTCCTTTTGAGTTATCTTTAGTTCTCTCATTTTTTGTTGCTCCACTTTTAGGGCTAATTATGTGCTAACAAGTCAAATGGGTCTTTATAATTGTTCATATGTTTATGGAACTCCAGATCTATTGAACTTGTAATACTTTACCCAGAATAAGCAATTTTTTTCATGCAATGAACATCTCTGGTCAGTATATTTACTCAGATGCATCAGGATTTACAGGATTGGAGCACTTGCCAGCTAATATTAAAGTGTGACATCACCACTGCCCTGTTATTTCTACTTCAAGCAATATACCCATTTATTATAACTGTTATTGTTGTATTGATTTCATTGTCTTTTGTACTCCAAAGCAGTTGTTATTTATTTTTATTTTTTTCCTTAAGATACTAATGCAAAATTAATCCTTTTTATTCCACATTGTTATCAGACATAAATTAAAAATAGGCTTGCAATAACATGTAATACTGTTTTCCCATCAAACTGTTTTATTGTCCTTTCAGTCCACAAAACTTTAGTACTATTTCCCAGGAGAAAGCCTTCAGCAAAGTAGAGACACTTCAGAGCCCAGCTAGTACCGAGTAAAAGAATTTTAAAACTGTCATAAATGTCAGAATGTATTGTAATCAGCAGCACAGTAGCAGGGCCTGGAAACCATTCATTTATTCTAAGGAGTTCTTTATGGTCTGGTAAATTACATTAAATTTAAACAAAATAGTAATGACATTTTCAACAAAATAATATTTTAATAAGCCAGGACACTGCCAGTTTTACCACATTCTTTCTTTCTTTCTTTCTTTCTTTCTTTTTTCTCACTCCGGCTCTGTCTACACTACACTGTTCTTCCAGAAAAAGCTACGCAAATTGCGAACCACAATTTGCATAGCTTTTTCCTCTTTTTTCGGAGGAGGCTTTTCCGACATTTGACATCCTGTCTACACTGGGCCAAATATTAGAAAAAAACCCTTCTTCATCATAAAATGAGGTTTACAGGGATGCTGAAAAAGCGCATCTGCTCTTCTGAAAAAAAATTCATAAGAGCAGACGCATTCCCTGGATGCGGCAGAGTTTTTCCGGGATACCAGAAGTATCCCGGAAAAACTCTGTAGTGTAGACATAGTCTCACACACATTCGCAGATACACAGTCTACCTCTCAAAGCAGCAGTATTCTCATTCTGATTTTATTTGTAACACTTTTATACCATTGTGACTACATTAACAGCAGTGGAAATACCCCTTACATAGTCCAGGGTATCTCAGATCAAAACAAATCACAGTAAATTTGGAATGATTTTACTTAGGCTACATGGCATATGGAAATAACAGTTATATGCAAAGAGGAAAAAGAAACATAGAGGGAAACAGTCAAACAACAGCAGAAATTTTTTTTTTAAAAAAACGCGAGGGGAACAAGACAAAGCTTAAAAGTTTGCGTGTACACTAAGGAAAGATTAGGAGAAAACACTGAAATAAATAATAATAAAATAATAATAATACTACAATGTATCCATTAATCAGCATGTGGCCTAATACACATTGCGTCTGTTGCTATAAATAGGTAGCCACTTTGCCAGAATTACAAGTTTGTTATAGCTTATATTTTTCTACTTCTCTCTCACACTTCCCACTTGAGTTCTTTCTTCCGTCTGTGCCTTAAATTCACATCTCATATTTTCTGTTTCTTTTGACACTTTCTGTAGTCAAGTAGTGGTGAGCAGAGGTGATATATTATTTATTTATTGAGCATTGTGCACACTAGGAAGCAAATTAGTATTCCATCCTTATCACTCACTGCTAGACATTGCACGCAGATGGAACACATTACCACATTAGACCAGTTAAGAGGTTTTAAATTAGATTTGTGACTTGAAAGTTTGAATAAGAAAACTAATAGAACACAAAATGAAGCAGAGGGAAAATTAGATTAATTATCTACAGCATTCAGAGTGAACTGTTGCTGATGTGCTATGTTGTAGAATGCTATTTCTGTACTACAAATATGCCTTAAATTTTGCCTACATTAAGCTACTTGAATGTTTGTGAAAACACATACACATATTTACAACTAGCCTCAGGTACTTTCTCAATTCAAAACATTTTTATTTTGTTTGAATGTGGTACTCTCTTCCCTCAACCCCCGGGTGTTTTTCTTTACTGGTCTGAAGAGATAGACCAATGAATAGCAAATAGTACAGGGACTGCACAAATTACTCATGGAAATACAAATTTGACTCTTAATGCAGAATTGTAAGAAAATTCAATTTGATATTTTAAAGGAATACTTTAGATGTTATATTTTATAAAATGAGGCAAAATTGTGATTTCTGTGAATGCATTAATCCAGTTTCTTCAGCATAAGGCACTACATATTAAATGAAAAAAAAATCTCCCATCATTCCCATTCCTCTCTCTCCTTCCCGACCCTGAAAGATTCTATCTTCTACTCAGCCAGAGAGAATGGCAAAGAATAACAGAGGTAGCAGCCAAATTGAACATCTACTATTCTGTTTTATCATCACAGCAACAAAAGTTAAGCTTTCTTTTTCCATTTCTAAACCTATTTCCCAGTGATTTAGGTAATCCAAACAGGCTGAGACAATTCACCTGCAAATAGGATTCAGCATGGTACCCTACATTTTTATGTCAAAAGTGTTTTATATTTGTCTCAGTCTTCTCTAATAATGAGGCCACTGATATTTAATAAAAGCAATTTATGCTGGTACTTCAAAAAGTGTGTGAGTAAATTCTGCCCTGTTCCAAGCAGGTTACAATATCTGTTAATTCTCTTTTGTAATAGATTTTTTTTTTTCCTTTCAATTTTTGGCTAAACAATATCAGTCTGTATTTTTTGTATAATTTTATTTCCAAAACACTCATTTTTCCTACACTTTTGATTAAAAAAAAGTTCAAATATCGTCATCTCAGATAGGTAGAATAATACTAATGATAACATTTTGTAGTTATTTCATTTAATTGTTAGTAGTCAGAATTAACAGCCTACTGAACTAAAAACTGATGGTGGAAGTGATCATGATTTAACCAGTAATTATTAATATGCCCCATTCTTTAAAAAGGCCAATTTCCCAAAACTGAAAACAGTTTTGAGAAAAGATTGTGTGGAAGGAAATATTGTAATATGAATGATTTAGAATTGTTTAAGAATACTCTGAATGCATTCCTCAATCACAAAAAGGGAAGAGGACTGCAAAATACTTTGGGTAAGATGAAGATAGAAATTAAAAAAATAGAAACCACAACATACAAAGATAGGAAATGCAGAAATTGGTAGCAATAAATACAAATTAACAGTTAGGAAATGCAGGTAATTGATAAAGGAAGCTAAGGATACCAGTTAAAACTCTAAGGCCAGTCAGGGTAAGGACAATAAGAGGGAATTCTTTAAATATATCAAGAGCAAACTAAATCCTATCATCCATGTTATAGATCTGATACTAAACAAAGTTGATAACATTATTAATCATTATGTGGAAAATGCAGAAGTATTTAATGAAAAAGTGTTTTGCATTCATAGCTGTGATATATTCACATTTTACAATGATAAGGAAATACTTTCTATTGTATCTATAAACAGGAGATTGTTAAATAGCAATTATTAAAGTAAAACATTTATAAATCTGCAGAACCAGAAATTTGCAAGAGTATTAAAAGAACTGGCTGAGAATCTACCTGAAACATTATTGTTGATTTTTAACAAATACTGGAATACGTTTCAGAAGGTTGGAGAAAAACCAATGGTGTGACAGTATTTAAAAAAGGATACTAAAAAAAAGTATCCTTTTATATTTGGGGCGAAATTATATGACAGCCTGATATCAATCTTAGGCAAGACTGATATGTGATGCAATCAGTAAATAATAAATGGATGGCAGCATAATTAATACCAATCAATATATTTTGATGGAAAATAGGTGATTGAAAGGGGTTATGAGTTTACAAGTTTGGCTGATGAAGGCTTAACAAATCTTAGTGAACACCACTTCTGAGCCATCCACTCAGTTTGCTGTTGGAGGATTACCAGTCTCTGTGCTCTGAATTTCTGAGATATTTCAAGTACTGGAGCCTAAATGGAATCCAGGCAGGACCCAAATCTTGGCATTTACAGGTACGCTTTTTGGTAGATCTTCTATCAGGTACCCAGTTTCTGAATGTTGGAATTTGCTGTCTAGCCACCTAGCCCCTCTGTGCATTGTGGACTCCCCTCTACTTAAACATAACCATCTCCAAGAACTCCTTACAAAAGTGTGAAACTTTGGGTTTACAGTTCAACACCCTCATGGACAAACAGTAGCTATGAAGCAGTCAAAACACACACACATATACACACACACACACTTTGTTTAATCTATCAATTTTGCAGTATTTATAGTTAATTGTGTAAAGCACAGGAGAATACAGATTACATAAAAAATATAACATCCTTAAAGCAGTGTCCCTCACTCACTAGCTCACCCTTCTCCTGGGAGCTCATCTGTTTGCCATTAGTCAGTGAGGCAGTAGGGTCTTTTACCTTCAGGGCCATCCCTACCAATACCTGAAGTACACAGCCACATAGGGCACAACAAAATTCCATGGTGCCCTACGTAGCTGTATATGAGGCAGTGCCGGCTCCATCCCATACCCCAGTCTGGCTCTATGGTAGACTGCGCCTAGCAGGGCTGCCAGTAGGAGGGGTTTGGAACTCAGAACACTCCCGGCTCTGTCCCCCCATCCCTATTCCACCCCTTCCCCTGAGGGTCTGCCCCTGCTCCATCTTCCTGCCCCTGCTCTGTCTCCCCCCCATTTCACCCTTTCCTCTGAGTAACATGGCCTGGGAGACTAGTGGGGAGCCCATCCATGGGCAGCAGCAGTTGCCTCCCCCACAGACAAAAATAGGGGGAAATGGAGTGACCCAACCCCAACCCCAACCCCAAGCAGTGGAGCAGTGCTCCACTGCTTCCCAGCTATGTTGCTCTGCTTTCCACTGCCAGTGAGTGTGGCAAGCAGTTCCACTTTGTCTCCCAAGCGATGCTGCTGGGAGCCAGGAGAATGGAGAAAGTTGAGGCCAGGTCACTCCATTTCCTGCCACCGCTGGTGAATGCTGGAGGCAGCGACACCTTCTGCCTCCCTATTATACTCCCCCCATGCAGCTCCTGCTCCAATGACTCTGAGTGCAGTTTCCTCACCCCCGTGAAAGGCTCACTGAGTAGGGCAGCAACATTTCTAGGGATGGCCCCATTGCCTACCCTGCCCCTGAAGCTGCCTTCCTCATTTTAATAAGGTGCAAAGTAGCTCCACCCTCTAGTTCCTCCAGTGAGTCTTTGGGGTTACCTCTTCTTTTGTTCTGCCTTTTTACATTCCTCTTAAAGTCTTCTGTCCTTAGAAAATAGGAGGAAGTATCTTCTCCCTGGTGAAGTAAACCCATTGTCCCAAATTTTTTTCCTTTTAATAGATGATGATAGCACTATGCAAAATCAATGTACCCATATTTAATGGATTAAAAACTGATATACTGATAGATAGATAGAAACAAAATTGTAAATGGTGAATCACTATCTAAGGTGTTGGGCAGGAGTTTCTAGTGATGCCCCCAGGAATCTAATGCTATTCAATACCTTTGCTAATGATTGGAATCTAAAGATAGACAAATTTAAATTGTATATAAGCTGCAATTTTTTAACAGAGAGGATAATTAATGATTGGAACACTTTACCTTGGGAAATGGTGGATTCTCCTTCACCTGAATTATTTCTATCAAGTCTGGATATAGTTTTAAAGTCATGTTATAGTTCAAATAGAAAAAATTACTAAGTGAGTACTAAAAAATTACTGGTCCTTCTTATGTAAGAGGCAAGCTTGTTATGCAATGGTCCCTTATGGCCCAAAAAATTTTAACCTATGAATTTATGAACAACAAGATTTGTCTTCTTTTGCATTCCTGGGAATTTTAATTATTGTTAAAGACACTTAGAACCTGGGATAATCATTCTTTATAAATTGAAATAAATAACTAAATTAATTGTATACCGTCATTAAAACATGTAATATAGTTAGATATTCCATAAACAATAATTGAGCTACAAGCTCAGGAGCTGAAATAATAATTTAAGTTCCAGTTAAGATTGCCAAGTTAAGCAGTCAAAGTTCAAAATATGCACACACAACCTTTACTGAGCCTCTCATGTGCATGGATTACAATGCAAACTTTAATTAGATGATCACATACTACTTCCCAAATAATGTAAATAATAGCACATATTATTAGCACACATTAGGCCCCTATGATCCCTGTGGCAATCAAGTTTTCAATGTGCAGTTAAAAAATGGCAGATTTCGGAGCCTTTCGTACCTCTGTAGTAACTTTTACTATTGTGGAACCTTCTGCTGATGCCAAATAAGGAGAATTCATGACTGTCATGTGAAGAAACAAACTGCACAGTGAGTGCCAGGTCCATAGCACACAGAAATCAATGGAGTGATTGCCATTGACGTCAGTGGGATCTGATCAGAGTCTGAGATGCATATTAGTGCTGGAGGATGCTCTGTGGGATGCCGACAAGTTACTTTTCAGAATTGCACCTTCCAGTTGGAGAGGTGGTAGGGATTATACGTCTGCCTCTGACTAAGCTCCCTGTTTCTTTATAGTTCAATGGATTTTTATACATTTTCCTAAAAGAATAGAAATTCATAACCTGGAACTTCCTACCTGGACATCGTGTGCTTTGTACAGTGTATGCAGTGGACTTCTGATTCGTCGACTGAACAGCTGGCTCAGTCACTGCATACATTTAACCATTAATATTACTTATATTGTGGTAGTACCAAGAGATCTGAAAAGGGGGTTAGGGACCATTGCCCTGTGTTTAACTATGGGTTCTGCAACAGCACTCAAAAGGGTTTGTGTTGTCTAAGCTTTCAGGTAAAACATATTTATCACTGGTTCTTCTGTATTATGCTGACATCCCCTGTCAGCTACATCTACATTTTCTACATTTCCTACCAGTGTAGATAATGCTTAAGAGAAGTATGCAATGCTTCATTCAGCTGACTTAGAACCCTGATGACAGTTGATATGCATATCAAAACCTAGATTATAATCTTTTGGGGTCAAGGTATCATTTTTTGTGTGTCTAGGCACTATGATCATATAAATCAGTGTATAAATAATTCTGTTAACTTTTTAACTTTTCTCATTTCATAAAAAAATTGGCCATTTGGATCTTTTCCCTCTGTACCCATTAAGAGACTGTATAATACCAGCTAGAGTTTATTGAACACTGTGCTAGACTCTCCAAATACTGCTGCCAATATGTTTGAAACTTAAGATAGGAAGGCTGGAAATAAGATTTAAGACAGGAAGGCTGGAAGAAGTTTAGTGGATAAGTCACTTCAATAGAACTCAGAAGATATACATTCAGCTTTTGGCTAAGCCACAAACTTCCTCTGTTAATGTAAGTATCTACTTTGGGCCTCAACTTCCCATCTATAAAATGGAGATAATACCTTCCTACATCACTGATCAATACTGTGATGAGAAAATCCATTAATGATTATGTGGTGCTCAGACACTACAGTAATGAGAACTGTATAAATGCCTAAACTTTTACAGATAGAATCTTGATTTCTAATAACCATTCTAACAATCATAGCCCCTATTTAATGTTATTTATGTACTACTATAAGCACACTTGAAATACTTGTTGACAAGGATTTTTTATATTGAAAGATACAGGTACAAACCACAAAAGATCCCTTCCACTTGCCACTTAGCTCACACTTAGGGTACGTGTAGACTACAGGCTTTTGTCGATAGAGGCTTTGTCGACAGATACTGTTGACAGATACTGTCGACAAAGCTTCTGTCGACAAAGAGTGTCTAGACTACATCTAGTTCTGTCAACAAAACAAGCCGCTTTGTCGACACGAGAGTGTAGTTGCAAAGGACAGTGTAGATGCAATAACACCTTCTGTTGACAGAACTCTGTCGACAAAAAGCGTTATTCCTTGTAGAATGAGGTTTACTGCCATCGACAAAACTGCCGAGTTCTGTCGACGTTATGTAGTGTAGACGTAGCTATAGTTTTGTCAACAAAAGGCCACTTTTGTCGACAAAACCCTGTAGTCTACACACACCCACACTGCCTATCTCAAGACATAAAAGGCTCTTGCATCGATTCACTATGTAGCACCTGTCCATTTCTAAATTTATATTCAAAATTTTAAATCTAAGGAAATCTATGAACATACTTATTTGTACCCATACTTTTCAGTATTCAGGGGAAAGCATTATTATAAAAATGGACATTTAGATTCACAAGAACTGGAAAATATGTGCCCTATACTAACAGAAAGGAATGGCAACTACAATTCTACTGTCAAGTACTGTTAAGTAAATAATACAACCAATAAGGCACATGATGATGAGGGAAATATGCACCATAGAAAGATAGGTCCACTTCATACAAGCAAGTATCTTTTTTATTGACCATGGTATCATTTGTTTAAATATGATATTTAAAAGTAAACTGTATAGAACACAGTGTGATACCATAGCAATGTTTAAACACCATTCTGATCCTGTAGAGTAGTTATCAGAAGGCAGAGATAAGAATAACAAGAAAGAGAAGAGAAAATGGAAGAAAATTCATGAGGCAAAGTGGCCATATACTAAGGAATGCAGTTTGTTCTTCTGTATCATGAAGAGGACTGGAAGAAAGCAGCAAGTGTATGAATAGTTCTGGTACTGGTCTAGTTGTAACTGTGAATGCCAAAGGATCCAACTGAATTGAGGGAGCAACTTAGCTTGGCCTAATAAGAAGGACTTAGATCCTGTGAGCGGGTGAATGGAAATGGATGAAGGACAGAGCTGTTTATTAAAAACAATACAGAAAGCATTCAGAATATTTTCAATCTCTGTAATAGCTAGCAACCCATAAAAACAGAAATGTGCGGGGGTTGTCAAGAAAATATCGCCCTGCCAAACCTTTAATTAAAATATTCTGTTGTGGTTATCCCACAGTAAAAGTGCAGAACCCATGTTCCGTCATTGTAGTTGCATCTCTTACGGTACCTGTTGGTGGCCAGCAAGGAAACAGTAAATGGGCAGGCACCTGAGCGTATCTTTTCTAAGATGATACAGAAGTATTGACTAGATTTTATGGACTGAGCACTGAATGGCCAGTGGCACTGGAACAATTTTTGGAGTGGGGATGCTGACCATGTCCTTCATTGCCCCCTCGAGGCAGGGCTGGCATCCGAGATCCCACATGTGGGGCCAGCGGCCAGAGCTGGAGCCTGGTAGGATGATTGGTGTCTGAGTGGGCATTAGGGCCAGCGGCTGAGGAGAACATGGGCATCAGTAGGCTTCACAGCTGGGACCTTTGGTGGCAGGGACATGTAGCCTGGATGCCCAAAACCTGGGAGTGCTATAGCACACCCACAACTCTACTTCCCATGCCTATGTTGCACCTAAACTGTTATTTGGATTAGAAAAATGTGTTTACCAATTGTTAGTAACTGTCCTATAAAGGCTTTCAGAGCAATAATGCATTTCTGATTAAATTACTGGAATCCCAAGATGCACGTGGTAAGACATGGCCTTTCAGCAGCTCTTCCTCCATCCCTTTCACTAGATCCAAAGAAACCCATCACAGGGCCCAGTGGTTTCTCTTCCCTTCTCCCAAATAAGGAACAAATGCAGCTGCCAGGAGTTACATGGAGGGATGAACATTGGAATGTCCCAGACCTTTCAAGTAAAATTATCCAAACCATAGAGATAAAAGAAAGAATAAGAAATACATGTCACTGAAAGAATAGTACCTAGCTCCCATGTAGCACTTTCTATCAGTACATCTCACAGTGCTTTATAAAGGAGATCAACATTCCTATTTTCCAGATGAGGATGCAAACGCACAGAGAGGGAAAGTGATTTGCTTCAGTTCACTTGGTAAGCCAGAGGCAGACCCATGAATGGACCCTGCATGTCTGTCCAGGACTCTGTCCTCCAGGCCCACAAATACATCTGAGTGTCTCAACTAATTTGACAACATAAAAGCTAGCTGTACAGGCAGAGACACAGATGCCTTGAACTAATAATCTTAATTCTGGAGAGACTAATATTTGAAAAGAGATTACGAGAATCATGAGTAGAGCATGGTAAAATAACTCTCTAGCAATATGAGAACCATTTGCAAAAATACCTGAAATTAAAACCATGTAGAAATGGGAATTATTTGGATAGGGCAGAGCAATATAGTAACAGAATGAAACTGACAAAAAAAGTGTGCATATTATGGCACCATTCTTTAGTGGAAGATCTGTTGAATTATGGAGTAGCCTCAAATGGGAAGAGGTGGAAGCCCCACTGCTTAAGTCATTTAAAACTAGCCTGAACAAACCACTAGGGAGTAATATTGCACTGGGAGGGATATGGAGAAGATGATCTAATAGGCCTTTTCCTCTCCAGTGCTGCATTAAAAATAGTGAAATCCATGATGTGGAACTTTCTGCAAAATGTAGCCCCTAACATTATTTTAACCTACCCTCTTTCTTTAATCATATGGATTTCTTTCTTTCTTTCTTTCTTTCTTTCTTTCTTTCTTTCTTTCCAGAAAGGATCAGTGAATCTATTGTTCTACAGCCAGCCAAGCAAGCTGGAAGAGATATTCCTAAAGTAGGCAATGCATATTTTTTAAACCTGGCTACAAAGACGATATAATGGGGTGTATTCACATGGCTGAATCTGTCTGTTACTGACAATAAAAATGACAAAATGACTTTGAGGACATTAATTAGCACTGCACATATACAGAGGTTAATTTTAAACAGGTTCCATTTGCATTACAAAGAATGTGTTTTGGCAAGAAAAAAACAAGGATTATTAAAGATACACAGTACAGACAGAAGGACACAATGAATAGTGTTACTGAACAACTGATGCAAAGAAGAGAAAAAATTGTGAAAGTGACTTATTTAATATTTATTGGATCTCAAGATGCATGACTGAATTCAGAAGAAAACAATGCTGTCTTCTAAATGTTATAAACAGACAACTTTAACAGTAAAACACCATTTACCTTATATAATCTTCTATAGTTATCCTTTGTGTTGAGTACCTTTGTATTACAATAGATGCAAAGCTTCCTGTTTATTTTCCTTTTCATGATTTCAGTTAGACTAATCATTACTTAGTGATGACAATGACAACCAAGGTTAAAATAGTCATTCTTATCTCATATAGTTACCTGCTTACAAACACATTTCAACAGAATAAACGCAAAAAAGTTAATCTATAAAACCTTAATTTAGCAAAGCACATAAAGATGTACTTAAACCCATTCCTACTTAAGCAAGCACTTAATAAAAACATGGCCAAATTTTGCTGAAGTCAATGGGATATAAGCATGTCCATAAAAGTAAGCATGTGCTTAAATGATTTGTTCAATAGTGAGATTACCCATCCTACCAATGAGTTTTGCATGAGGCTGCATTCTGGGGATTACAGTGGATGAGACGCTGGATATGAGTCAATAGTGTGCCCTGGTAGCCAAGAAGGCTAATGGCATATTAGGGTGCATTAGGAGGAGCACGGCCAGCAGATCTAGAGAAATGACTATTCCCCTTTATTTGGTGTTGGTGAGGCCACATCTGGAGTATTGCATCCAATTCGGGCCCCCATTACAAAAAGGATGTGGACACATTGAAGAAGGTCCAATGGAGGGCAACCAAAATGATTAGGGAGTTGGAGCACATGACTTACAAGGAGAGGGATTTGGGCTTATTTAGTCTACAGAAGAGAAGAGTAACGGGGGATATGATCATAGCCTTCAATTACCTGAAGGGAGATTCTAAAGAGGAAGGAGAGAGGCTCTTCTCAGTATGGCAGAACAAGGAGCAATGGTCTGAAGTTACGATGGAGGAGGTCTAGGTTGGCTAGTAGGAATAACTATTTTACTAGGAGCACTTGTGATGCACTAGAATGTGTTACCTAGGGAGGTGGTGGAATCTCCATTCCCAAGAAGTTTTTAAGTCCTGGCTTGACACAGCCCTGGCTGGGATGATTTAGTTAGGTCTTGCTTTGGGCAGGGGTTGGACTCAATAACCTTTTGAGGTCTGTTCCAGCCCTATGATTCTATGATTCTACGATACTTTGTTGAACCAGAACTTCCAATTTAAACCCTTCAAATGGGGGCTGGCACTGCTGGTATGTCAAAGGGAATATTTGCCCCTGCAAAATGATTTTCAGAGGATCCCAAATTATTGTTAGGAGGGTCAAATTATCCAACAATGGAAATGACTGGAAAAACAGTGAGAGTGTAGCCAAATTTAACTCTTAACATTTTAAGAATCCAACCTTTTTTTAGAGGTCTAACCAGACCGTGGTCTGGAAGATTGTGAGGTGTGTGTGTGTTATCATAGGTGCCCCCAAATACTCTCACCTCCAACCCCCAAAATAGCACACTTCCAGCCCCGCATCAGACCAGACCTGCATCAGATTATTGCAAGGAAAATGGAATTGAAAACCAAACTCCAGATTTTGCAGCCTTGGAGTCTCTGAGCAATATTATGATTTAGATACTGTTTGTAAATATCATTTGTATAGGAGGAGTTTGTTGTAGGTCCTCTTGAGGAGAAGGACATTTTCTCTTTTCCAGGAATATTTTTGAAAAATGACAAATTCATACATAAGAATTGACTGTCTATAAATGGAGAGAAAGTGGTATAAAATTCTCCACACTGCTCATATTGCCTACTATAAATTTTCGCTCCCCTCAGCTCCCAGTGATATCCACTCAACTGCAACAGTTTTATTTTCTTTTTGGAATTTATTTACTTACAAATATTCAGTACTAATTCAGGAGCTGGTTTTCACTCAGGGCCTCTATTTATTAGCCTGTCCATCTCAGTTTGCCAAAGAAGTAAAAAAACTCAAGGGAAGTCACAAGCACTTGGCTTGGATTAGAATTTAGGATCTCCCTACTACCGTATCCATTAATCAACAGAGGCTACCATCCTTCTATCCCCCAACTGCCACCTCAATAAAACAGTAATTCCAGAATAATATCTGAACACCAACCCTAGTAAATCCAAGTAAACCAGTCTTTCTTCTGCTGTAATGCCAGGTCTACAGAATATGAATCAATTTTAATTCTCAAGTATGCAGGCACAATTCCCATTAAAATAACTGAAAGTTATATAGTTGCCTATTCCAGTATATGATTTGGCTCATTGTTTCTAACAATGCAGTAGAAATAGAGATTGGTACAGCGGAGAACAAGGACACAAGTATTCATTCACATAAGGAGGAGATATAGTGTCCTGAGAGGCTTTTGTTTCAGGTGGAGAAATTAAAGCAAGTGGAATTGAGAGGGACTGGAGAATGAATAGGAAATATGTAGGTTGATGGACATGGGCATGAAGTAGGCAGTAGTAGTAGGGATAGGATCTTGTGACTGGAAGAGAAGGGATTGGTTTGGGGAGGGCCAGAGAGGGCCTTTCAAATACTATTTTATTACTTCTTAAATATGAAATAGGATTGGCTTTAGTTAACACAAGTGTAATGTAT
The DNA here is from genome assembly GCA_032595735.1 of Pelochelys cantorii. NCBI lineage: Eukaryota > Metazoa > Chordata > Testudines > Trionychidae > Pelochelys > Pelochelys cantorii. The sequence goes on along the minus strand of CM064326.1, from coordinate 67,794,159 downwards.
TTCAGCACTAGCAACAGAAAGGCAGTTTAACTTCAAGCATCTGAGGAAGTGAGCTGTAGCTCATAAAAGATTATGCCCTAATACAGGGCTACTTAACACACAGCACATGGGCCGCATGTGGCCCGCGGCCCGTGGCCTGAAGTCAGGTTTTGATTTACGCGGGGCTCAACATGCAGGTGGGATCCTTTGAACATGGCCTCCACTGGGAACAAGCTCCACAATGGTGAAGTATCTTCCAGGCAGGATGAGTATTGAAAGATGCAAGTGGATGGGCTGGCTAGAACAGACTGGGAGAAGGCACCAGGAGCGCTGGGGCATTGTGTGAAAGAAGCTATTTGCATATATTTGCATATACATGCAACCACACTTAAGTTGCGGCCCTCAGCATGTGCTATGAGTATCACTGTGGCCCCCCCGGGCTTCCAAAGTTGAGTAGCCCCTCCCTAATACATGTGTTAGTCCGTAAGGTGCCACCAGATTCCTTGTGTCTTGTAAATGATAAGGTTCTCTTACTACTTTCCTAGAAAGGGATCCTTTCTTTTAAGCTCTCACAAAGAACTGCTGTTAATTAGAAGTGATAGGAAAACAATAATTTCATATAATGAAAAAGAATCAATTTTCATTCTGATATGGAACAAAAATGTAAAAAAAACCCTCAATCTAAAAACTTAGGATGCTCATTTAACATGTGGAATATCTCTGTTCAACCCCCTACTCTGCCTGAGTGAAAATATATTTGAGACAGTTTTTGTGTCTGTCTGTCTGTCTGTAATTTTTTTGTTGTTGTTGTTGTTCAGGAACTCCTCCTAGACAGTAAGAGCTAAGACCACCAGATTTGATATACAGCTTCCTCTTATCATTGCTTAAAGTAAGATCAGGGTTTTGTTGTGCCATGACAATGGGATGTGCCTGGAATGCTATTGTTAATCTGTAAGGTGCCATTGAATTCCTTATTTTGTCTTGTAAATGAAGAGGTACAGGGAAGGATCTGCTAGCAGGGACAGTTACACTGTAGAATGACCTCAGTAGGGCAACGAGGGCCCAGAGATGGGGACTGGGACAACTATACTCCCACTAGGCCAGCAGGGGGCAGAGGTGAAGAAAGGGACAGCTATCTATTATATATTTCAGAGAGTTTGTCTATTTATGGGTCTGTCTGTTCCCCAGATGAGGGTCATGCACTCCTACCCCTCTTGTGCCTGCTGCAGCTGCAACAGCTATGGATAAGCGCTTTTCCCCTGGCCCCAAGTTGGTGTGGTGAGAGAGGGCTGGGGTTGTCCTCTCTCTTTGGGGCAGCCTGCGTAGTGAACCTCTCAATTCCAATCTCACCCCAGAACGATGATTTAAATTAAGACAAACAAAACTTATTTGAGTTAAGGACACAAGCAATGCTGGGTAAATACTCTAGTATGCTATAATCTATATCCTATGGGAGACACTATTCTGGGGAAGGTGCCTTCTCTCTTTTTCAGTTCCAGCCTGGTCCTTAGGAACTTTCTGAATGAAATCTTTCAGCTACTTAGCATTTTTCATTCGAAACGCGACCCGCCCCCCATGCTGGCTTTCATTTTACAAATTAATGGTGAAACTGAGGCTTTGGGGATTGAGACATGCACAATGAGTGCCAATTAGTTTTCTATTTTTCCCCTTCAATCTAGCTATCAACATCTCGTGTGAAAAAAAGCAAACAGACCAACAGACAAACAAATACAGGATGCTTCGCCCCGAGCTCTGCCTGCTGTGCACACAACCATTCCTCCTGTTCTCTGCTGTCACTCCTGTTAAGGCTAACAGTAACCATGTGTTATATAAGGTCTATTTAGACTCTCTTGAGGACACCATCCTGTCTCTGTGAATTTCTTACCTAAGCTTCTTGTAGCACAACTAGCTGACAACACTTTATGTATTCTTTTACCTCCTTTTTTCTAATGCCTATATATATTGGACACAAAATATATGGAAAGCCCATAGACTGCAGTTAACTCCAAAATGAAATGGATGAAGAAACACATAAATTCTCTTTTTATATTAAAAAAAAACATTAAGTTGTTTCCCTTTTCCTGTCCTCTTGTGAGCAAGCATGACAATAGTGCTCTTCCCATTTTGTCTCCCTGAACAACCTTCTCAGTAGCTAAATAAGGTGACATGTTTAGAACCTTTTTTTTTTGTATTTGTTAAAATTGAAAGAAGCTTGCCTTTTTGTTGGCCACTTTCTTCAGTAAGTCTTACATTTCTATTCCACCAGAAACACTCACTTCTATCTGTCAATCAGTGTCAACAGCCAATCACATCAATGTAACTGGACATTTATTTCAGAAAATTAACTTATACTCTGGAAACATCATGGATCGTGACAAGCAATACTATATGATTACTAAGTGGGTAACTTCAAGCATATGAAAAACCTCATCAGTGATTTCTTTATAAAGCTGTTATCCTGGTGAGAAGGTAGGGACAGAAAATGGTATCCAGTGGAATAGTCATTGAAACATAAAAAAAAAAAAAAATGCTACTGAAGTGGCACCTCAATATGTAATTACACAGTCCATATTTTAAGACTGCTCAAAGTGCATATTCCTATGGCAGTCTACTACTTCCATGGGGAGCAATTCTTAAGTAAAGGAAATTAACATGCTAAAAGCCAAATTATGACAGAAATTGACAAAAGCAAGGCAAAAATCACTCGGAAGGCTAATGCTTTAGACTTTACTTGTCCCATTGTGCACAGCTACTCAAGGGGGCTCTCCGATCAGTAAGTGATTTGTTCAGCAATACCTGTAACTGAGCACAATAGGGTAAGTGAAAGTCACTACCCATCCTAACATTGAATTGCCTTACCTTTTGTCAGTTTGTACCAGACCCATAATTTAAATATACTTTTATGTGTATTATGATTAAAACTAGATTGATACTGAATTATCCAAACTGCCTGCATACCAAAGGGGACTCAAAAAATGCCAGTTATGTGTGTGGTACCTATATTTATTACCTGAAAATGAGTGCCTGATTTTGCACTTAATTTTGCCCTGTCAATTAACTTGTTTCAAGGGCTTTATGCTTTTCATTCATTCAGGGAAAGTATTCTGAAGCTGCCTGCTGCTGCTTTAACATGCACTCCTCTTCCTCTATTGCTCTCTACAGGCTCTTGGGAGGAATAGGTGGTACAGAGCTGGCAGTTGTGTTCTTTCCCCTTATTCCTCTAGCCTGCCCTCTTTTTTTGAGCTGGGCTCTTTTGCATGAGCATGTTCTCTGCACAGCACTGAGCACACCTCATTTTTGAGGGGCAGCATAGCAGTGTAATGGATTTTGTGTTGGCTGTACCACTTTCTTTAATTACTTAGCACTTTTTATGCCTTTTGATCCTCCTCAAAGTGTACAATAGATGTAAAGGCAGGGAGCAAGTAGAGAGATAAGAAGAAATGGTATATACATACTTTTTGTGAATAACCTCATCTCTCCGCTTAGATCAAGTAATTAGCATATATATAGTGTTGGCTTGTTGAATTGGGGCCTTAATGAATGAGGATGTAATGATCTCTAGATAGTCACATGTGGCAAATCATCATGAGGAAGACTGAACCTGCAACTTTCAGCACAAAGTCACAAACCTCTTTCACTTTAGCTTAAAGAGAGAATGATTTTAGCAATAAGAAAATAATAGAATACATAGTCACTGGGGCCAGGCACTGTATGGAGACATGAATAAAAACTGTAAGTCACTATATTACAAAAAGGAGGAAGTAGATTAAATATATTTTGACTCTAGTGAAACATTTGATACTATGCCTCATGAAATTGTACTTGAAAACCACTGGTTCGAGTATGAATGTTATCATGGGCCCTGAAAATTGAGCAAAATACAATAAACTGAAGTAAACAATGGCAATGGAAGTAAGGAGTTTGAGGCTTTTTTCTGGGGATAACAAGGGGCTGGTTTTAGGACAAAATTAATATTTACAGCTTTGATTAATAGCTTCATTATTGCTCTGAAAGAGGAAGTAAATTACACATTGAAAAAAATCACAGGCAATACTAAAACTGGGTGGAGTTGTGAAACACCAATAAGGGCAGAGAAATAATACGAAGGGACAAAAGAAGTTTGAAACTGTGCAGAAAAATATGATTGATTCAATTTTAATAAAACAAAGAAAAAGCATATGTGGATTAAAAAACAGAGTGACTCAAATGGAGTGAGGAATGTAGGAAGCAGTAACAAGGCACCCTGGGCAGAGGGTTGACTTTTAAATTAAAAGTGAAGAAAACATTAAAAAATAAACTGCATAGAAAATATCTCATTGGCAGAAAGGTAGACTTAATGATGTAATGGACCTGAACCATATATAACTTCTATGATCTTTCATTCTGTGAAATGACTGGCTTTCTCAAGCTTAGAGCCCTCCCTGACTTTCAGAGGTACACCATTGCAGTCTGATCATGATCCGATTGAAGTCAATTACAAATTTCCTAGGCTATGTCTATTCTACCAGGTTATTTCAAAATCACTCCTAAAATAACTATTTTGAAATAAGTTTATTTCTCTTAATTAGCAGGAGTTATTATTTCAAAATAACAAGCCCATTATTTCAAAATATCGGGTTTGGTAGTGTGGATGCACGCCTTTTTTATTTTGAAATAAGGGTCATTATTTTGAAATAACTCCACAGTGTAGACATGCCCTACTGAGTAACGGTGTGTGCTGGAACTGCTGATGAATAGGTGATTCATATAAAAAGCATTAGCAGTAGCAAAAATAGTGATAACATGAATTAGAAGGGTGGTTTCATTAAAAGCATTCTCACTTAATGATTTAAATACAACTGCAAAAAGTGGAAATCCCTCTGAGTAGATGTTTCCAGAATTCCTGAAGCAGAAATAAGATAACTCTCATTGCTGCCTTTGTAACTACTTATTATCTATATGACATCTTTGCCCTGGTAACTGCATCCAAAGACTATGTGTGAAAAATGTAAACTACTTTACACATGCTTGTAACAGCAGCAATTTAATTTCAGTTTATTTCTTTGCTGAAGTGTGAAAGAGTCAATAGCTTGTTTGATATCACAAAATCCATTCAGTGTTTTTACTCTGAAAAACTACAGATTTCTGCTTTGCAAATACTTGTGAGTTTGATTTATTAAGAAATTTCGCCATTTCATAGCAAAGCAGTGTTTTTATGTATGAAATGGCAAATTTCCAACTCAGAAAACTGCTTTTAATTTGTATGGTAACCAGCAAAACATTTGAAGTGAAACTAACAGCTCAGGTTTATCTATTTTGCTTTTTACTGGTAGTGAGGTTGTCTGTTTGTTTGCTTTTAAACAGATTTCTTTTCAGTAGCCAAACATACCTCGGTTGGATACTACCAAGGGTTTTGTCCTGTTTATAAAATTCTTTGGAAGTTTAAAACTGACTTTGTATTCCTTAAAACAAATGCCCAATGCCCCACCATTGTATATGTTTCTTATGAATGCTGAACCAGATGCAGAATGTTACTATTTATTTACTAAAACGTTAGAAATCTAAATATAGCATGAGCCAAGGCCCATTAAGGTCAATGGGAGTCTTTTAATCAATTTCTATGATCTTTAGATACAGTCCATACAGAAATACAATGCCTGGACAGTTTGTCCTTCAGTGCTTTAACCTTGAAATGAGCTTTTTGTGAGTAGAACCCTGAGACCTACCTGTAAACCCACTGAAATAAATAGAGATCCCTAGTAACATTTGTTGCTAGACTGGATACACTTAGGCTATGTCTACAATGCATGCTTCTTGAGCAAGAACTGTTTTGGCTTCTTGAACAGGCTTCTTGAGCAAGTGTGTGTTCACACTGCCATGTGCTTTTGCGCAAGAGCATCCATGGCAGTGTGGATGCTCTCTTGCGCAAGAAAGCTCTGATGGCCATTTTAGCCTGTTGCCCGTCCACACTGCCTTCTTGTGCAAGAGCTCTTGTGCAAGAGGGCTTATTCCTCATGGGGAGAGGAATAACTCTTGCGCAAGAAGCCCTCTTTTCTGATGCTTTACTGTAAATTTACTTGAGCAAGAACACTCGTGCAGTGTAGATGCTCTGCAAGTTTTTGCACACAAATGGCTGTTCTTGTGCAAAAAGCCTGCAGTGTAGACATAGCCTTAGAGTACCAATGCTGCATTCATGCTTCTGCAGCAATGCTACAATTATGGTTTAAAATGATTGCTACTGTGATACAAGGGTTTTTCTGTCACTGTCATAAATCCTCCTCCTTGAGAGTGTCCATCAGCGGAAGGGCATTTTATCTACATATCTTAGGGGTATGAATTTTTCATCTTGAGCAACATAGTTAGGGCAACCTATTTTTGGTGTAGATCAGACCTTAGCCTCTGAATCTGGAAAGACTGAAGCACTTACTTAAATTTACACACTGTGAGAAATCCTCTAAGGCCAAAAGATGAACTGATTAGCAGTCACGAGTTAAGTATGCATGGAAGTCTTGGTAAGAATGGGGCCTTAGATCTCTTCTATACTTAACATTTAGATTGCTATAGCTATGTCATTCAGAGATGTGAAGAATTCACACTCCTTGCCAAACTATGCTCAGGTGGCTGCTGTTAAGCTGATGGAAGAATACATACATTTACCGAGCTACTCCTGGTCAGGGAGGTTATAAAAAAAGCCCTTCCATCATCGTAGAAGGCATATAGACCTAGGTCACAAGAACAGGGGGCAGGGAGGAGGGCAAGCAGCAGGAAGGAAAGGTGAGAGAGGAGCGAATGGTGGGCTGGACCTCAGGGGACAGGTGGAACAGGTGCAAGGCCTTGAAGGGAGAGGCAGAGCAAGACAAGGCTCTGGGGAATGACACAAAGCAAGCCATGGCCTTGAAGGAAAGGGGTAGGGTGGCACACTGCTTGTGTCTTGGTGGTACCCTCACTTCTTGGGCACCTCCAGCACTCTGCATCTATAAAATAGAGCTACAGTGAAATATCTGTGTCACTGTAGATCCCCTAGTGTACATGAATCTTAGACTGACAGATCGTTGGCATGGATCAGGGCCCCCATCCAGCAAAATTTACCCCCCACCCATGCTTAATCGTATGCATTATGAGCATATATCAGTGGGAAAATATACATGTATAAAGCTAACTCTTGTCTTTTAGGGATTGGAGCCTATGTCTTCATTGTCTTTTCAACCAACAATAATATTCGTAAAGTTATAACTAAGCAACTTTTTAGCTCAGTACACAGATTATACATACTTGCACATTGTCTAAGCCCTACTCAACACCCATTTTGTACTTTCACATAACGAATAAATATCCCTTTTTTTATTATTTCCGGAGGTGAAACTACTGTAAACTACATTGTTGCCATTCCATTACACTAATGAAAAAAACTCCAGTGCTTAATATTTCCAACTATGTATCACTTCCTAATGCCAAACACTAAAGAACGTTCACACACAAACAATATTTTCATCTCTCATTAAGTTTTTAAAACCCCTCTGCCTTTGTGAAGTAACTGCATCCATTCATGAATCATATATGAAATGAAAAACCTCTTTCTACCTGATGTGCACATTGAGAATTCAGTGCTTTCCCCTTGTTCTTGTATTATTTACTGTAATATTAGATGGAGCCAGAGACATCCATCTGTCTAAGAAGTCACACCAGACTAAAAGATAGGAAGCAAGCTCACTTTTTTTACCCTTAGGGAGGGAGGAGTTTCCTTTGACTGATTACTATTTTATTTCTTTTTTGCACTCTTTTAGTTACACTCTGTCCCCAAGCAACATTTTAAAACTAACAGCACCTTTGGAAAAGGGATTTTTTTCCTGTTTCACATCAACTGGGAAAATAATAATATTAGTGAACAACCCAAGTCCTAAGACATATCTGCAATTCTCACTGACTTCTCTGAGAGTTTCTTGGGCTCCTCATCTCCAGGATTTTGTCCATTATATTTAATTCATAATAGAAAGTCTTGTTTCTTCCCCAAAGAAAAAAAAGTTTTATCAAGCTATTTAAACATTTATTGTTTTTAGCTTTTTTTCTGCTCAGAGACCTAGTGAATGGAGTGTTACCTGTTGCATAGTAATGGATAAACTAAAATAATTCAAAGCCAGTAAATCACATATATGGATCTTCTGTATAAAATGGATAGGCAAGTTTTTTTCTGATCCAATGAGGAGACTTTTAGATTTCTTGAAAGTTTTTTTTCTCCCCAGTGTTAGAAAAACAAACGTCATCTTAGTCATCACTTAGAACTCAGCCCAGGAACTACAAAGCAGAAAACTTTGTTTAAGGCTCCCACCTGCAAGATATATCAGAATTTTTACCTCTGTAGCTCAGACATAGAGAGGCACGAAAATGGTGAGCAACTCCATTAGTAACTCTAGAGAAGACTCAGTAAAAAAAAGTCAAAAATATCAGAGAGTATCAGTTTCAGATCTCCGTTGTGGGGACACTGCTATGCCGATTATAATGGGGACTCCACAACTGAGTTCATTTCTTTAAGGATAAGATGCAGATGGGATTTGTAGCATGCTGAAAAAGACATTGAGTCAGAATGTCTGTGTAAGCTGATGGGGGAAGATAGGAGGATGTATGCCAGCTGAGTGGTACACTAATGACCCAATCCTCCTACTGTTCAAGTCAATGGTAGTTTTGTCACTGACTTCAGTGAGAGCAGGCTCATGCCCTAAGAGTGGCTGAAATTGGATTTCTATAGGATGCAACTTGAAAGGATAAAAACAATTATTGTAATTGCAGAGAAAAAGGCAAGCTGGACTATCTCTGGCTTTGGGAGAAAACTAAATGATATTTTGGAAGTTGAACAAAACTGAGCTCTCTGTCGACGACTTTGCAATAATAAACACATGCCCTTGTGGCCAGAAGGCTTAACTGTTGTAATTTCCTCTTTTCGGGACTGTCAGTAGGGCTGCCCTGTCACTAGCAGTTTGGTTTGAATTAGGTGTCTTGATCCCTTCCGGATTTGAGCCATCATGTTCAGATTATATGACTCTTTGATTCTTTACAATGGTGAACTACAGGATGTTGCATTGACTTAATTGGCGCTGGGTATTTTTAAAGCATTTTCTTGTGCTGGCTCTGGCTACATTCAGTGCCTGCTCTTTGAAGCTAATGCTGGAGAATGTCTGAATTAACATATCTGGTGTTTCAGTTGCTCACCGTCTTATATCAAATGGTCTGACTGTCTACTTTACACTTGATGGGCCTGGCAATGGGGAGTGAGCCTTTGACATTTTTTTCTATTTGTCGCTTTTCACTTTCAAAAATCACTCTTAACAATTATTATTATTATTCCTTTCCTTTTCTGGAAAAAAAATGAGCTAGGAAGATCCTCCAGGATATATATTACACATAGTTGAATGGGTTTAATAGAAACCCAGACTTGTTGGGTTTTTTTCCCTCTCAGAGGAGAAAATAATTAAATGTTAAAAAACCTTGATGCAAGTAAGTCAGAATATAAATTTAATTAATATATTTGTGGCAATAAAGCTGGCTTTGTAAATATTTCACGAGTCAATCCACTCTCACTACCTTTGATACTTTTGAAAAATGAAAGCATATCAAAGTGACATGTGGGGAATCAATTCTCACTTCATTTCCTTCTCTCTGACTCTCAGCTGCCTTTAGAGAAAGCAGCAATTAAAAGGAGAACTGAAGGAAAATTTTTGCATTTAGAGCAAAAGAAGCAAACTTTATTTTTGTCAATTTCCAAAAAGATAGCAAAATCTCTTGAGCAGATTTCTAGCATAATCCAAAGTGATGTGTTTGTTAAGCCTTTACCAGATGGCAAAAAGTTAAATGTGTCTTCAAGACTGTTACTTTTCCCTGAATATAGGGACTTTGCTATTCTCTTCATTGCTCACAACCCCATTTCTCCAATTTACACCTATAGTCTTGAGAAACTTGCCATCATATGAGACACTCTTCTGGAAGCTTTGTGATTGTCAAAACTATTGATCAATGGAATGCCAATGTAAGACTTGAGAAATATTGCAGATTAAATGGGAATATATGAAAGCAGTTGGTTTTTTGCAGGGCAAGCCTCTTCTATCTGATTTCTCGGCACTGGGTATACAGGTTGTGGATGTGACTGCAGGCCATTTTGGCTGATCTTGCTAGTTTTGTATGGAAGAAATATCTGATTCATAAGTAATTATAAGTTATCAAAGTTAAAGTAAAATAATAATAAAAAATATTAAACAACAAAAGTGATGTGGTTGCTTGTTTGTTTTGCTTTGCATGAGAGGGAAGTTGTGATACATAATAAAAAAGGGAGCTGGAAGTGAAAGGTTACACTTTCATTTCCTGTTGTAATGTAAGCTTCCCCGGGCTGACTCTTACATTTCTGCTTGACTGTTTCCAGTTAAAACAAATGTGAAGGAAATTTACCAGTGAGCCAAAATAGAAAAACCATAGAATTTCAAGGAAACCCTTTGTCAATGGATTTCTTTTCATGCTGGATCACAGAATATCTGTCTGAACAATACAGCATGAAGAAAGAGAAACAAACACACAAAATCCCAAGTGATGATGATTTATTTCATTCTGTGTCAAAATGGAAAAGTAGATTTTAATTTTATGATGCTCTGTGGCAGTGCAGTTGTGTTGTTTTCTGTTGTTTTGTGCCACTGGCAGAATCTGGCTACAGAAATGACATGTCCAAACTAGTAGTAATTAAAATAGATTTTTGTAAAGATCGACATTTTAATGAAACGTGTGGGGAAGGCAGGAAATTACTGTGGTTTCTTTTCCTATTTTTCAACTAACTCTGCTACAAATAATAGAGTAGGGAAATGGTACTGTAAGAGAAGCAGAGGAATGAAAATCACAAGATTTGACTGCTCTTGACTCCATGTGAGCTTTGTCTGAGAATTCAGAACCATAAGCCACTGTGTTACCCTTCTGCTTGAGCAAGAGAACACATTGTTTGAGCTTAAATTGTGAGACAGCAACCTGCCACAGCTGCCTTCAGCAGCCAACTTCCAAGACTTGGCCAGTCTCAACCTTGCCAGGCAGGCAACTTTCAGTGAATTCCAGTTCCAGAACTCCCTGCAGTATTTATCCTCTATCACTGGACACTTACAGAAATTACAACATTGGTTACCTCCAAAGAGACATTGCATACATCTGCCTGTTTTATTTAGCTGAGGACCCACACTTTACTTCAATGCACAGCACTGAGGTGATTTTATGGTAAATCTGAAAGTATATAAAGAGCAAGACATTTAAGTGATGCTGACAAGGATAATACAGACAGAATTTGATTATAACAAAAATAAAACATGCTTTTTAGTGTCTAAAACTTAGCAGATCACAGTTCTGTTTCAGGTCACTTTTCATAGTCAATTATCAGCATCCTCACACATCATGGATTTGGTGGACCTTACAGAATCAAAAATTGCCAGCCTTGTTGACTCTTAAGTCATGGATCGCTAATGCATCTCTGTTTGCTTCTCCTTGTATTCCCTAAATTCCATTGTCTTACTTGGCCACAGACCTCGGAAGACTCTTTGGGGTTCACACTCTGATCCTGTTGGTTTTCCAGAGAACTGGGGTCCTCTTCCTGATACCTTGATCACTCTGATTACAATATATGCAGATATATTACCCATTGTCTGTGGATTACAAAGTTTGACTCCAGCAGATGAGGCAATGTATATTCCTTTGCCTGGAAAAAAAACTTGCTTAGAAGCTGCACTTGGATTGCTTGGACTAAATATATTTTAATAACACATTTCCAGCACACCTACAGACATGACACAAGAATATTAATGAGCAGTCAATAAGACATTTCAAATAACATGCTGATATCATAACTTTTACACAAAGAGTGTAAGGTGTCACTAGTTTTCATATGATACCTTACACTCTTTGTGTAAAAGTTATGATATCAGCATGTTATTTGAAATGAGTTTCTCAGTCATGGCAAAAAATTGTAGTTACAGGCTGTTACCATTGCACACTGAGTGGCTATTTGATGCTAAATCACTCAGTCTTACTAGTCATGTTTCTGCTTTGTGTTACAGTTTTTCTGTGCTGGGGAAATGGGAAAGAAAAAGCTATTCTGCTCTAGCAGAACTTAGAGGAGCCCTGAGGCTGCCATACTTTATGCTAGAAAAACTTTAAAAACAACTAATAGTCTAGTGGCACCTTAAAGACTAACAAAACATGTCGATGGTATCATGAGTTTTCGTGGGAACAATCCACTTCTATAGAGGATACTTTATGCTAGAAATCAGGGACAGAATTGGGGAAGTGCAAAGCCTATATCCCATCTGCCCCATTTAATGGGATATCTTGCTCTTGGAGACCCTTTTTAACTTTTCATGGGAATAATAACTACCTACCTACATACAGCAGTAGTCATTATTTGTTACACAAAAAGGTGCTTTAGAAATGCAAAATATTATTATTTATTTCTATTATTAATTATTATTGTAAGAAGTAAAGTAAATAAGGATATGTTCCTAGGTAATGTGCATCAAATTGTTTTGGAGCATACCGAATTTCTTTGTTTATTCAGTCATTCAAATTGTTCAATATTATGTCCGGGTTTTGGGGTTATTTTATTTATTTCTCCGAAGTTTCCTTAGTATAATTTAATTCCATTTGCTATGTGCCGGAGTTCAGTAGGTTTTAGAATTATACATTTTTATAGTTTCATATTTGTCAGTATTACATTTAATTCCCTCTGTGACAGCCCCTTTACAAAACAACTCTGTTATGTTTAGCTGACTGCATGGCATTTGTTCGGCATTTTTCTTTTTTTGTCATCAGAAAATGTAAGTAGTCTACAATTGTTCCTTGTTTATGTGGATCATTTTTTTATATAAATTAAAACACATACATGGCAGCAGCAGCCTTTTAAGCACTAAGCCCTGTGGATGTCAAATAATACTTCCATTAGTCAGATATAGTTATATTTTTCACAAGAACTATGGTCACAGTTCCCTGCTTTTCAAGCTGTTCTGTAGTTATTCCCATGCTCTGCCCTGAATCCTTGCTGCTGTTTGGAGATTAAGTAGGAACATGTCATGAAGAATGTAACTAAAGATTTTCTGAAATTCCAAATATATTATGTCATGTGCGCTGCCCTTAGCAACCTTGTCAGTCCCCCTTTGTGTAAACTCTTCTCCCCCCCCAAAAAAACCCACCACAAACAAACAAAAACACTGAAGGAAATTAAAGGCACAATTAATAGCTCTTTATTTTCCAGCAGCTGAGTGGGAGGGGGGGGCATCCCCGCTTCCATAAAGTCACCTTTCAAACAATACATTCCCATTTGTATTTTAATTTGAAAGAATAATGTATTGCTTCTATTCTATTATGGTAAACTATGAACTGGTGTCCCTTAACATGCTCACTAATAACAGTGGAATAGCCTTTTTGCAAATGCAGACCAACCAAATACACATATAAACATTTAATTGGCTGCAATCCCAGCAAATGCCCATCAGAACATGGCTGCTCCTTAATGAGAAGGCAGGAATGAGCTGTCATTTGTTGTTATTCACTCTGGGTTTGAAAACTACAGCTCCAAGGCAATGACACCCTCCTTTTCTTCTTGTGCCCCAACTAAGAAAGAGCAAGGAAAAGAGGCAGAACAGAGAAAGGACCCCATTCATGAACACACAAGGCTATTTCTCAGCAGTTACTGCATTGTTTATGCCAACAAAAATTGCATAACTCCTATTTTCTGCACAAATTACATGTTTCTCTGCTTCACTGGACCTTTTTTACAGACAATGTAAATGGAGCTTTTGCATTAGGTAGAATAAGGATTGCCATCACTGCCAGCCCCAGCCTTATTATTAAAGCTGGATAAAACATTTGGCTTTCTCTGGGTTTTTTGCAAAAGGGAAAAAAAATCCTTTATTTTTTCCTCTTTTCCCCTTTTTTGTGAGTTTGCTATGAAGCAAAATTGGATTTTTTCCCAACCAAAGCTGTTCTAATTGCTTAATAAACACTAAGGGTATGAGCCATAAAAAACAAAACAAAATAAAACAAAACAAAAAACACTGCTAGCCTGGGTCATGCAGAAGGCTGTTAATGGTCAGTGCACAGCTGATTGGCCTATCCAAGGGAAAGATTAGAATGTTGCACAAAGCACAACAAAAAACTCCGCAGCTGTGGAGTTACATAGTGAAAGAAGATCTCATCATGCACTAGGAACTTCCACTACCCCAAGTGCTCTTTGGGTTGTGTTTGTTCATCTCATACACACATTGTCAAGACCACATCTTCAAATGTGGCCCTGGTTTTGGGTGCCTGATTTGAGTTTGCTGTTCTCCTAGTGCTAATCGTCCCAGAATCCAGACTGAAGTTGATGAGAGTAATGCAGAGGCTTCCTTAGACATACAGTGTGTATGGCAATTTGGGGCACCCTTCTCCTCACTGGCCTCAGCTGGAATCCTCTCCTCTCTGACCTCTCCCCTGCACTGGGTGGGTTGGTTTCTCCCTGACTCAGTTCTGCTCCCTCCCTTCCTGGCTTTAGCCTCCAACTCTGCCTCCCCATCCCCAGGGATCCTAGAGTGGCATGGCCAGATGGTCACTGGTGGCACAGAGGCCCAGACCGCTGCCACCCAGAGTGGGGTCCCTCCGTGGACTCTGCCTGCTTGCATTGCCTGGTCTTCAGCATGGGCCAGGCCAAGGCCAGGATAGGAAGAGTGAAATTCCACGTGCCTGAGCAGGGCAAGTGGGAAAAAGGAGAATTAAAGTGCCAGAGCATTCACTGTCTCTCACACTTTCCTAACACACACACACAAACTGTCTCTTTCACACACAGAGTGGTTCTCATGCCCACATACGCTGCCTCTCATGAGTCATAGTCTTCCAACATGGATTGTCACACACACTCTCACACTCCCCAACACTCTCTCTGTCACAGAGTCGTCCAATACACAGTCTCCCACACACACACTGGTTCTCTCATTCTTACACACACACAAAGATATTAGTGTTGTTGTTATTACTGCTTGCTATATCCTGTCAAAATGCTGGTGGTAAGCCAGGAGTGGCTTGGGGTTGCAGAAAGGACATGGGCTCTGGCAAGATGCAGCCCCCATGGCACAGCATGAGGCCTGCCTTGAGCGTCTGCTGTGTACAAAGTTTGATGTGTGTGTTAGCAATGGGGGTTGGTTCTGGTGATCTGCAGTCAGCAGTGGTAGCTGTGGCCCCTTGATATGCTGGGATTAGTGGTGCTGGCTGGAAACTGCCTCCAGTGGAGCATAGCAGCACTAAAGTTATAATAATACAGAATAAATCCTAAGGATGGCCCTGGAGGAATGAATTCTTTATCCTTCTGAAAATCAAGCCCAAGCTGGCATCTCAAGTGAGGCACTCTCAAGTGAGGCACCCAAAATCAGAGGCTGTTTTTAGAAATTAGGTCTTGCAAACTGCAAGGATTATGGTAGCTCTTGGGTCAGACTAATACCTAGTGGGGTACCCCACTGAAAGAGGGACATTTAGAAACAATGGCAATAACATTAAACAACCATTGAAATATAGAGAAGCTTTGCTCATTGGTGATTTTTAAGAAAAGGGCATTTTCAGTGTGTGTGAATATGTGAGGATATAAATTCTTGTCCTTTGTTTCTGGAGATGATAAGGGATCCCAATTTCTATTCCTCTTGTGGGAAGGCTGCTTTACATTTTGTCCAAAGCCTTTGTGTTTTCATTTTGTTTGGAGGTGGTGTGTGTTTGTTAATCTGATGCACCATCCTGGTTGATGGCTTAAGAAGATAATATCTTCAGGCCACATCACCCTCATTTAAAAAATTATTCCCTCCCTAACTAACAAAAAATTCCATAACAGAAGCAGAACAAACAAGTAGGTTTGCAAGGCAGCAACAGTAGTCAAGATGGATGACAGCATTATACATATTAGAGCTATGGAAAACATTGTGTCCTCTCCTCTAGTTCACCAGAACCGCTAGCGACTATTCCTCAGGAAGATTTTCATTGCACTACACCCTCAGACTGAACAGTATCTCTTTTCTTTCCTGCTAGTCTGCAGCACACCCAGCTGTATTCAAAAACACACAAATTACCCATTAAGGTAATTTTTATTATTAGCTTCTGTTGGCTTGGGTGGGGGTGAATCATGTATTATCTGCTGTGAATCACTCTGTCCCTTTGGTGTCTTCTTGAGAAATATTACCTTGGAATTACTACATTGCATTCACTGATGTAGTAGGGGGAGGAAAAAAACCTAATTATTCTGACAATTTTATCTAAGGCCTGCAGATTTTATGTATGAAAGATATAAAAATTAGATCTTGATGAATAATGCTGCAGGAGTATATTTTTGTAACTATCATATGGAAGGGTTCTTTTGACAAACACATATGATTCTTCCAGCGGCTGATAAATGTAAAACCAGCCTTACTTCAGGTATCTGTGTTTCTATACATGCACATGCTCAGAACTCCTCTACTAACGAGAAAAGCCTGATGCTGGGGAATATGTGAAAAATCTAAGCACCTCAGTTTAGGCTTGATTTAGAGGCATATATGACATTTTTATAAATCCTCCCCATCTCTCTACACAAGTTTGATACCACTGTGTCTTGTCTTCTTGTCTTCTTCATTGCCTGATGAGGCTCTTTAGAAGGAAAGCTTGGCAACCTTTTATCCCTCTTCCATGTCTTTAGGGAGAGAGGGCTATATAACCCACATCAGTTTTTTTCCTTTTGTTTTTATTTTTTGAAGGGCAAGCCAAGAGAGACAGGTTTACCATTTCCATAAGAGCGAGAGCCAGGAGCCAAATCTTCAGAATCTATTTTGCTCCTATCCCAGAAATGTACAAATATGCAGAGACAAATTATTAAAATGTTGATGAACATTTGTAATCTGTGCTTTTAAACACAGATATTTGACTTGAAGGTACTCATTTATATATTGTCACAGTGCCTCAATAGGTCACAGCAAGTTACAAGTTACAGTGTGGGAGGTCTAGGCTGGATATTAGGAAAAACTATTTCACTAGGAGGGTGGTGAAGTACTGGGACGGGTTACCTAGGGAGGTGGTGGAATCTCCATCCCTAGAGGTTTTTAAGTCTTGTCTTGACAAAGCCCTGGTTGATTTAGTTGGGATTGGTCCTGCCTTAGGCAGGGGGCTGGACTTGATGACCTCCTGATGTCTCTTCCAGCTCTATGATTCTATGATTCTATGATAATGCCAAATTCAGGACAAACTGCTGAGAAATAGGGCAAACTCATTCCAAACTGGTGGTTGGTGGTTGTTCTATACCTAGCTAGTAACAAAAGTAACTTCTGTATCAAAACATTGAACAACAGGATGTCAAAAATAGTCTCCTTAAGCATCCCAGACCTTGTCTCACTGCTAAGACACTGGACTCTATGATGAGTGGTTACTGAAAACCAATTTAATAAAATATAGGGCTTGTCTAATTCTAAGTGAGCAGCCATTTAGCCAGGTCAGTATAAAAGTCAGATTTTACTCAATAATCATGCTGATACCAACCCTTTAGTAATTAAAAGTAAATGTTTAATAATAAAAAGAAATTGAATAATTGTTAATAGATGATATACATACCAATAATTGAAAAGTATTACTGTATATCAGGTTTGTAGCCGTGATGGGTTTATTGCTGGTTTATAAAGTCTCTGTGGTAACTTTTAAAAGATTGAAAGGTCCTTCATCAATAGCGCCTCCTTTTAGTTTTAAATCCACAGTTCAGAGAATCAGGGCAGGAAAGAGGAATAAAGGAGATACCTCAGGGAGGTCATTTATATCAAGGGTTCTCAACCTTTTTCCTTCTGAAGCTCAGCCCTTAACGTGTTATAAGAACTCCATGGCCCAGCTGTGCCACAACAACTGGTTTTTACATAAAAAAGCAAGGGCCATTCTTAGGGCATAGCAAGCAGTAAAATTGACTTGGACCCTATGCCACAGAGGACCTGCAAAGCTATATTTCTCAGGGTATGTCTACACTACCACCCTAGTTCGAACTAGGGTGGTTAATGTAGGCATTCGAAGTTGCAAATGAAGCCCGGGATTTAAATATCCCGGGCTTCATTTGCATCTTGCCGGGCGGGCGCCATTTTTAAATCCCCTTAGGTCGAACTCCGTGCCCGCAGCTACACGTGGCACGGAGTAGGTAGTTCGAATTAGAGGTGTACCGGTAGTTCAAATTAGAGATCCTAATTCGAACTACCTACTCCGTGCCACGTGTAGCTGCGGGCACGGAGTTCGACCTAAGGGGATTTAAAAATGGCGCCCGCCTGGCAAGATGCAAATGAAGCCCGGGATATTTAAATCCCGGGCTTCATTTGCAACTTCGAATGCCTACATTAACCACCCTAATTCGAACTAGGGTGGTAGTGTAGACATACCCTCACGCTTTGGCTTCATGGGGCTTAAGCCCGATGCAGTCAGGCTTTAGCTTTCTGCCCTGAGTTCCAGTTAATCTAATGCTGGCCATGTTCGCAGACCCTCTAAAATCTGTTCACAGGTTCATAGGAGACTATGGACCCATGGTTGAAATCCCCTGGACTATATCTTCTGCTTCGTGTCTGAAAATTTATTGTCTCAACCAAAGTTCGCAGCCCAAATGTATAGAAAGTTACTGGTAAGAGATGGAGTCCAGTGTCACATGAGCATATCACATGTCCTTACATGCTTTGATGACTCACGAGGCAACCATTGCTCAGATTCTTGCTGAAGCATTCACAGGAAGGATTACTGGGTGGGTTGAATTTCTTTTGTAGTCCACTGTAAGAATGAAGTGTCCTTAGTGGGCCATCAACACATATCAATCTGGTCTGAATGTAAATTCTGTCCAGTGAGTGTTACCCAGGAATACCACACATGTATAAAATACTAATTGATAGCCAGTATTCATAACTTCAGGTATACAGGTGATGAATGTATATAAACAGGATAATCATATTTAGCAAATCATAACTTTTCCCCCAAATGTTATAAAAATTTGATGGCCCAGGTATGCCACAACTGGTTTTCACATAAAAAAGCAAGGGTTAGCCTTAGGAGGTAGCAAGTGGGAAAATTGCTTGGACCCTATGCCACAGAGGCCCTGCAAAGCTATATTGCCCAGCCAGGTGGTGGGGCTCATAACTTCTCCCTTAATAGCTTACATGATCTACTTTGTACAAGATTTGTTGCAATTGTATAACAATGGTAATACCAATTATATAAAGTCATATTAAACCATACAACATCACATATGTGCATTATCAAAGTCTGTTTTGCTGATTTAAGATTTCTGTAAGTGCATTCATTGCAGACACAAATTTGTACTCAACTTTAGGTTGGATAATATCTTAAGCAAATGTTTTCTGTTAGACTAACAGATTAGTATCTGTATTGAACAGAACAGCACATTTTTAGTGACAGTCCATCTATCTTACCAATGGAATATGTTCCTAGAGAAACTCTGAGGGCTGCAAGATGAAACCAACATATAATAAGAGGTTAAATTTTAAATTTTATTAAAATCATTGTCATAGGATTGAGGATTGTTGTGCTTTTTTTTTTCTTTCCATTGCATTCTTGGTAGACTTAAAAACATAATTCAGGCCATTTCCATGCAAATTATACTTTCCCTGGATTCATTAAATGCTCTTTACTGAGATCATAACTGGATGCTCTCCTCTCAAATTACCTATGCAGAATACTGAAAGGGTCAACATAGTTCAGCAAGCTACTGTATTTCACAGAATAGAAAAGTAGTCAAATTGTTGTGATTTCTCATTCTTGTAATAAGGAATGATAGCAAGAAAAGAAAATGGCTGAAAATGGTTTTGTTCCTATGTGTCAAATACAATAATTAGAATAAGAAATGCTACAAATTAACCCATTCTCATTACAGACTCTGTATGATAATGTCATGGTCCTCTTTTGATGCTGTACTCTTGCTAAGCACATTTACATCTCATCAATGAACACATGCAGCAGATCTGCTAGCAGTGAATGCTTGATTCACTCCAATTTATGTCTTCTTTTTAGCTGGGGAATCCATTGTGTGAGCTAATAGCAGGTTTCCCATTTAAAATGACTGCAGATCTCTTCACATTTGGATACACTGCGGGTATTATCATAATTTTTTAATGCGTCACATAATTTTTGTATTTACACTATGATGTGCAAGCAGAAGAAAGCACATTCTCTACATAAAATTAAACATTAAGGGCTACAAGTTGCTCTGCTGCTGCAGATATATGGAAGGGTGCGGAGAGTTCAAGGAACCTTTGTCTCCCAGAATAAGAGCTGGCTCTAGTTGAGGTCCTTGTGCTCACTTGAATGTAAGGAGTGCACAAGGCTGTCAGCACTTTACCCCCCTCGAGCCTAGGCTAAGGATGGGTTGTAAGGAGATATGGTGAGGGCAAGAAAGTGGAGGAGTGAACCCTGTTAAGAGGTGATTCCCATGCCGTACTATGACCTGGAGCTCCCACAGACATGGTACATTTTAACATCACCCCTGAACCAATGAAGATCACTTATACTGTAAAAACTGATCCTGAGAGCCGAGTACTCTCTCATGGTATCAGTGTAACGCCAAAAACCAGGGGTGTTAGAGCTCAGTGCATTAGCCTCTACCACATGAGCTAAAGGCCAACTGATTCTAAGTTCAGGCTGTAGAGCAATTTCATTATTCCCTCTGTAAGTGATCTCAGTGACAAACCATGCCCAGAAAGCATGTGAGTTACATCCACACCTTGGATTCTTCAAGTAGGGTAAAAGATGAGGCAGAACTATATTTTCGTGGTTGTTTTCTGAGTCCCTTATTTCCTGTCAATCAATAAACCCTTTGACCCATTGAATTCAAGTAGAGTTTTGTAATTGACTTCAGTGGAGTCAGGAGTTTTCCCAGCAGAATTAGCCCTACTGAGAGAGGGTGGACTCTGCACCATGTGTGGGCAATCCCAGCAGGCTGAGTTAGGGAATGCATTGTTGGCAACACAAAGATACATATCCAGTCCTTCATGACTAGCAGGGCCATCTGATGTAACATGATGTCTTTGGGAAAAAGGGAAATGGATAAATAGAGATTGACAGACTGTGTGCATGTGTACACATACCATATAGGTTAAAATTCAGTAACAACATCCTTGTGTCTTCTTACTCTATTAAGTTGCTGGATCAAGGACTTAAAAGACTGACAAAGACTTGTTAGTCCTGTGTTGCATTCCCCTGTGTCAGGACCCCAGTATTGACAAAGGCCAGTCATATCCTCAGGTAGCATCCTTAACTGCCTCACCACAGCAACACATTGAACTGCTGTCAAGACCAACAGCCTTACTGCTAAAGGCCTGCATACCCACAGTAACCATGACCCTGACTACTGATCAGAGGCAGCATTCTCAGTAGATATCTAAACTATATAAAGATTCCAGTAGGAAGAGGCTATCTGAGCAATAGACCATTACTTGCTGGTTGTTGACTAGACAGCCTTGTTGTGCTGCTTTGCTTGAATTTATCTGTCTTGTTTCTGCTGTACCTTGTCTAAATCTTCCTTGCCCTCTCACCCAACCAATTGGCTCCCTAGGTCTCCAACCTGGGCCCTTGGGTTGGATCTTCTGGCTACTGAATCCTGCAAGAACTCTGACCATTGCCTGAAATGCCTTTGATACCAGTTTACCTTCCCACTGCTGAGCCACCTGCACACTCTTGACTGCTGCTCCCTATTGCCCCATAGCCTGCCTTAGCCATTGGGCATAACTCCCAAGTGAGTGTAACACTGTTTACTATATGAAGTTTTCTAGTTCCCTTATAAACTGCAATTTTGAAAGTACACGGAACAGGATTTTGCTTTGGGTCATGTGAGCCAAATTTCTCCTTGGTGTAATTCCACTGACCTCACAGATAGCAACAGAAAGTGAAAAGCACTTAGCTAAGCTTTTCAAAACTTGCAGCACGTGGCTTTAGTTTATTTATAAAGATGTAGCAAGAGGAACATGTTCTTACGTTATCTTAACTGGTTTGACACTATTTAAAAATAGTATCTATGTGGTTAGTTTATTTTTATTTTTTTTAAAAATCTCTGTGACTTCTCCTATGAAAGCTGGAGGTGTAACAGATAGAAGAAGTTTGAGGTTCCTCACAGTAACTCTCCAATGTGCATTAGCATTGACTTGGAAGAAACCAGTAGCAAGAGAGGGCCAGATTCTGTTCATATTATATCATTCTAATTGTGGAGTAACACTAATCACTTCAATGAAGTTATTGTGTAATTTCACTGAGACGACACTTGCACCACTGATCTCAAGCCTGTGTGTCTAGCAGATACTTCCAAAAAACAAATGCACACTTTAGTTGTGTATGCCTAATTGTAGTATGTGTTCAGAGGCCAATTTGATTCTGAACTACTTAATACCCTACTCCTATTAAACAACAACATTCACTTCAGTGGTACAGGCTTAATCTTTGGCAACACTAAATTTGTTTTATATACATCAACCAGATTAGCAGTAACTGAAAATTGCAAACATCTATGGTAGCAACTTCCAGCTACTGCTGACCTGTGCTAGATTTCAACTGGTAACCTCAAAGTGAAAGGCTTTGTGATTGCAGATTTAGTTTCCTAAGCAATCCAAGACAACCTTTTTATTTTTAATGTGAATATTAAAAAGCTAAAAAAGAGCAATCTGTCATGGATGTGTATGATAATTGACATAATGGACCCTAACGGCTAATGTGGAGCATAATCAACCCAGACAGCTCCACTGGAGCTTACTCAAAGGTTCAAAGAGGATTTCGTGTACACAAACACTTACTATACTTTTTAGTACATCATTGTTTATTGTGGACTTATTTAAACAAAAAGAATGGATTCACACAGAGTAGCATTCTTCAAAGAAGTATCACCAGGCACTTCATAAGAAAACAATTAAAATTGTCAACATTTTAAAACCATTCGCGAGCTGATATCTGACAACGCATTGTTCCAGAATTTGAGATTTAGATTATTGGTGGTCTCATTATTTGTATGAACTATACAAGCATCTATACAAGCTCTATACAAGCATCTATATCCAAGATATGATGCTGTGGTAAATTTGAAGGAAAAGGTAATTGCCTCAGGCTCAGACTCTGGGAATCTGAGAATGACGACATTTCCCAGTTCTTTTTACCCATCATCAAGCATGGAAAATATAGAACCAATTATGAAAGCTTGCTCTCCCAGGTCTAATGCTACATTCCTTTAAATTCAGACAGGATGGTATACACTCTCAACACAAAACACTATCCTGAGACAATTGGAGTAACATGTAATTGAAGCTTCTGTCACCACTAGGAATAGGGTGGCTTCCTGTGAGGTGATCAAAAAAAGTCCCAGCAGTCAAAAGAAATGGTGTCACCTGTCGAAAAAGAAAGTTAACTCTGTCAGAGAGAGAATGATGATATATTTCTCATCCTGCAATGCCAACGTAGATACCAATCTACATAAGATATGGGACAGAAGCACACAAATGCCAAGAAAAAAAGGCTTCTAATACTACTTTGTGAGTCTGATTCATTTTGCTTAGGGATAGAAATGCTGTTAGGTGCAGGAGGAAAGCATAAGATCTTCCATAGAATTCACCAACTTAAAAAGAGGACCTATATAGCAATAACTCAGTGGTCCTCAGTTTGCAAGATGTTTCTTTGGTTTTAAAAGCTGCCAGAGCCTTGGAATTCTCTAAAAACATGAGGAGAGATCCTGGAAAATGGAACAAAATAGTTATTTTGTGAAATTGGCAAAACAACATCTTGGAAAAGGAGGGTGGTCCCACTGCCCAGCTTTCCTACAGCAGAATTAGGAATGAAAGCAGTGTTATCTCATGATTATAAATACAGAAGTCAGTATTTCTGTGCACTACGGAGAGTCTTCCATTGGCTTGCTGTGTGACCTGTGGGAAGTCATTTAACATGCAGATATCTGCACTTGTCATCTAACAGTCATGCTCTTAGACTGCATGTATTTTAAGTACATTGAAATCCTGTGAAAGGAATGGTAAATGTGATATTAATTACTCCTATTATCATTTGGTAGAAGGAACATCTTGATACTCTGCCTCTCATCACCTAATTCCAGATCAAATAGATCTCCCATCAGGAAAGCAAGCATGCATCTGCTTGAGACACAACTCATGGAACAAATTCAAAGAAAGGGTTCAGACACTTAAATTATTGGGGAGATCAATGGGCAGAAGATAGAAGGAAATGAAAAAATAAATGTAACTAAGCTTCAAATTTCCATCACAATATGTTTGTCAATCAGTTAGTGAGCATTTTCCTATATATCGTTCTCAGATAATTAAAAAATAGTCCAGTGTCATCTTTAACTACTCATTTAACCAACCTTCAGGATACTCAAATAAATATTTTGAAAGTAGCTTCCCTGCTTTCAGCTGAAGCTCCCATCTGGTATGTAAGATATTGCTCTGTCTAATTCTAGTTGAATCAAACAACTTATTTTTCTTTGTTTCTTTCTTATTTAAATCGTGAGAGGATTGCAGGCTTTTTTTCAAATGATTACTAACATTTCTATTATTTGCATTAGCTCAGACATTTGTAATTATAGTATTTATTTGTACATATTGCTCTTCTAGATGAAGATCACATTAAATATCTTCTGTCATTTAGGAGCTGGCCCAAAATCTAGTCAATGGGTGCATTTCCATTGGCTTCCATTGTCTTTGGATCAAGCATACAACTAGCAAATGTAATTGATCCTGAACTTTAATTAAAGTCCAGGCCTAATTAAAGAGAAAATGTTATAATTTCTTCTTAAAGGCTCTCTCTGTAATCTATTCCGCATGTGTTTTACCCATATATTACAGAAATCGACACTGTAGAATTGTTGATGCTCCGTGGAAATGATCTAAACTTGAGATCATTTGAATAGTATAACAGCAAAAACAAATAGCAAAAGCTTTCACATATTGACATTTCTAAGAGTATATGCTGCTGCATGCATATTTCAAAGCTAAACTACATATGACATACAGATTGGAACAAGCTGTTTTCACGTGCCTAACAAAATTACTTTTGATGCACAAAAGATAGAATTTGCTCATTTTATATCATTTATTACATTGTTAGAAAACTGTCCTGAATATGCCTGTCATGGGGTGCTCCACTGACATCTCCTGCGGGTGAGGTCTTAAGAACAATGCTCATTTCCATAGTTTGCAATGTTCTCACTCCAACTCTCTCTCTTTTACCCTATCTCTGATCTGCAGCTGTTCTCTCACTCTCCAGGACCTGCAGCATCACTTTCATGACTCAGCCCTCCAGCTAGGTCACTCAGACTTTGCCCCTTCCAGGCTTTTCATGTTGCTCTCTGCTTTAGTGATCTCAGGCGGCCTTCCCATTCACTGCCCTGCTAATCTAATCTTTTTTGGGGAGGGGGAGAAATTTTCTTATATATACTTATTGCTTTTCAAACATGTGTAGCACTCACTTTTTTATGACATTTATGAGATTGGCTGCTCGCTAACTAATGGCAGCAGCACTTCAAACTTAATTACTGATTAGTTTGTGTCTCCTTTCGTGTGTGGCCAGAGCTTTGAGATTGCTGCACCAAAAGTTGTAAAGTCTGTTCATCAGATGTAGGGTCACTCTCTCATAATATGTTAGGTCTTTTAGGAGGGTCTGTTTGCAACAATGAATTAAAGGCTGCTGATGTTCACCTCCTTGCCATTGTCTTTAAGTTGCTTAGATCTGTTATGAGGAGGTGACTTCCTTTTGGATTTGGGATCTCCTGTAAATATGCTGCAGAATTAGTTATGAAAAGTATGTCATTACATAGGGTTGTTACTTTGGCACTGTGCTTTTAATATCTGTATGTCTTTTAATAGTGTTAATAGACAGTAGATGTAACCTCATTTGCAACAACTTCACGGTTGTTTGAAAGATTTGCAACAAAATTACAAAACATCAACATTTTCAATTTTCTTTATTCACTCCAATTTCAGATAATTCCTCTCTCATGAAAAAGCTGCAAATTTTCACTCAGAAGAATCCTATTTTTGAAGAAAACCCTCAAATTACTAACAGTTTAATGAATCTAAATTCTTTTCTAGCAATAATCATTTTTTGCTTAGAAACGTGGCAGTTGTTATTTTTTAAAATATTTTCACATGCAAACTGCACACGTCCAGAAATAATGTGATCCGCTAAACTTAAGGCCATAACATTTTTTGACCCAGTTTGACCCTGATCTTGCAAGCTGCACTGCTCCGTCAGATTTATGGGTCCATTTAGTGTAGAAGGATGTAGGGCTTGGCATAGGTTCTGGGGTCCATCCCTAAATAGTAGCTTACAATTTTTTTGCCTCAATCACAGATATTAATGTACTGCACACAATGCCCAGCTGAAGTTGTGTATTTCTCTTCCAGCTCAGGTTGTACTTTTAGTACTATACAACTGTTCATTCTCTCAAGAAATGATTCGGTGCAAGTGTCTGGTATTTTGCTCTAGTTTGTATCAACAGAATAACACACTGAGAAAGAATCCTGGGGAAGATAATATTGTTCCTCTGTAAATGTCTTTGCTACACACACCTGTAATGTCACCAAAGGAGTTGTCAGATAGAAATCCTAGCTTATTAAAATGGAAGCTTTGGGTTTTCATTGCCTCACATTTAGATTTATGAATGTCATTTGATTTCTTTGGGACTTGTGGACATTTATCATATAAATGGCAATTCTCAAGGTACAGCAACTGGGATGTTGAATATACCAAGCTTTCAGGTGACACCATTGCTGCCTGACCTGAATTAATTACCTCAGAAAACTTTCAGACCGAAGCTCTGAATCATGCATACATTTTGAGCACATGGCACTTGGTTCTTGCCCCTTCCCTCATGTCCATGCCCTGTGTGCACACACACTTTTGCTTGGTGAAGAAATGGCTCACAGCACTCAAGTGATGAAATCCTGGCTCATTGAAGACAATGGCAAAATTCTCATTGACATCAGTGATGTCAGGATCTCACTCAGGATTGACAGAGTTGTGCCTGGACTCTCTGAATCTTGTCCAGTGGCATCACATATCTTCTGTCATTAGGAAATTCTGCATCTCTGGGGTCAGTGGGTTGGTTTTGATCCGTAGTACGATATTTAGGTTTATTTTCCTAATAGTGGACAATGTTTTTTTTCTTCGATATATTAAACACACACACACTGATGACTTTTCTTTAAAAGTAAATAGTACCACTTATCTTTCCACTTTCCACTTTTACCATCACTAGCATTTGGGAGGAAGTGCTTCTATTGTTTCAGTTACAATATACAGTAACAAATCAATGTGTAGGATGCCCTCACAGGAAACTATCACATGCCATAGTGAGTTCTAATGCTCCTGTAAGTTACTCTCCCTGGTGCTCCTACTTCTGTGTAAAGACCTGGTCTGTAGAGAAATACTGACGTTCCCTCCCACTGACTCCTCAAGCCTCATAGATAGAACAGTAAGGTTAACCTACAAAAAACTGTTCTGACAACTTTTCTGTAGTAAAACATTGTCAGAGGTGATCTCAGGCAGTTGGGAAAAAGGATCCAAAAGTGTTATTTTTATGAGGTGCAGTATAGTGAGGAAGCTTCATTTTGACAGATGAACTTTGACGCTTCCATCTTCCTTAAGAACTAGAAAGCAATAATAGAAGATCAGTCTTGCTTTCCCACTAGTAACACTTGTGTTATGTTGCTCCTTCAGGATAGTGATAGCCTGTGATGTTTTAATATTAACAGGTTTATTCTGATGAGTTCACAGCTCCATCTATTAGTATTAATTAGTTATGTAGCAGCATGGTAGATTGACAACTCTTAACAACCCTCTCCTCAGGGGTTAATATCAATTAATGCAGAAGAAAAAAAAAGAGAGTGGAGGAGGAGGAAACTTGCACTTGAGTATTTTCTCATCCTCTCCCAGTCTATTTGTGATCTTTTTCCTGCTAGGAATTATGTACAATTGAATTTCATGACTCGACAGTCACAATAATAATAATAATAAGAATAAAAAGCTCTCACAAAATGTAGGTTAAGAGAAATGAAGAATTCACAGCTCATCTCTGGACTATGACTAATTAGTGGATTTAGTGTCTGTGATGAGCACACAAGGACTATTTGCTGCCAACCACTAAAGGATGTAGACAATCAAGATTTAGAAGGAGGACAATAAGTCATCAGTTGTCACAACATCTAACTGAGATTATTCCTCGAGGGTCCTGAATGTACCAGCAGAGGGAAAAAAAGTACTACAGGAGGTGATTATAGTAATTAAAAAATCCCAGAATCAAAGAAGGAGGACAATCAAGATTTAGAGTCCAAACCTGCTCTCAGTGAAGTCAGAATGAAGTTCCACATCTTTAAGGACATTCTGGTACAGACACCAAGTGGTAAAAAAGTTTGGAGAAAGAGGGCTACTAGCATTTTTTAGATAGTTTTACTAACTATATTTTTTACTATTCTTCCTCTCCCAAACCTAAGTGTTTCCTGTCCAACATGAATATGTAATTAAGTATTGCACATGAGCTGACCTAAGATGTAGGGGAGGATTAGCATGGTGTAACTTTAAGAGATATCACGAAATAAAATAACTCATTTTGCTCAAATTAAGTATGTAAATGTGATTTTATAGATTCCTTAATCCTCCCGGTGTAGAATTTAGATCTGTTTTTTCTTCCTCTCCACACCTGCAATTCACTTACGTTGGAGTAGAGGAGTTTGTGAATTCAATTTGATTGTTGTAGTCTTAGGGTATGTCTACGCTTGCTCCCTATCTCAAGATAGCGATGCAAATGTAGTGTACCGAAACTGCTAATGAAGAGCGGGATTTAAATATCCTGCGCTTAATTAGCATAATCGCGTCCGGCCACCATTTTGAAATCGCAGTATTGCGAAATAAAATGCCCCATTTAGCAGCATTATTTCAAGAGAAAACCCTTCTCTCGACATAACTATTAAATCTCATTGAATGAGAAGTAACAGTTATTTTGAGAGAAGGGTTTTCTCTTGAAATAACGCTGCTACACGGGGCGTTTTATTTCGCAATAATGCGATTTCAAAATGGCGGCCGGACACGATTATGCTAATTAAGCATGGGATATTTAAATCCCATGCTTCATTAGCAATTTCAGTACACTTCATTCGCATCCCTATCTCAAGATAGGGAGCAAGTGTAGACATACCCTTACCGAATCAGAGTTTGGTAGCCACTGCATTGAAAGGTGATAGGGCCAGCTGTGTGTTAAAGTATTCAGAAGCTTTCAGGGAGTAATTTTTAAAGGTATTTAGATGCCTAACAAAGGAAGTACCTAGTGATATTTTCAAGAGCATCAGAGTAGCTACCTTCCTTTCACATCAAGGAGAGATAGGCACTTGGCAGATTCTGAAAATCCATATAGGTGGTTTTTGCTTCCTTTTTGAAATGTGGCACTGAAGGCCTGTTCTTAGAATATGGGGAACACCTACTCCATTCCCAATAAAGCCATTGAGAATTAAGGGTCTTTGCTACCTCAAAGGCTGGGCTCTAAATGCGTTGCACACTTGCAGACTGAGAACTCACCCGCAGCACATGTATATGTGTATATATTCATATGTGTGCAAACAAACCAGCAGAGCAGTTTACTAGCTCATTATTCATTTCTCTTTCTCTTTGGTGTTTGCATAGAGGCAACATTTAGGAACTGGAAAGCAAAGAATCATTAATTAATGGCTGAGCCAGTGACAGATGTTGCACCATTTGAATTGCCATAGGTGCCTTGCCCCTGTATCCCAAGTACAGAAACTTCTGAGGATTCTGAGCCTAATACTTATGATTTCTCATGAATGGTGAGTTGATCACATGGTCATACACTGGTTTCAGGATAAGCATGCCGGGAAAGCTTGTTACAGGCCCATCTACTATTATTGGAAGATGTTTCCTTGGAACACTTTCCTCTAGAACACCAGTTCTTAGAAATACCTCTCTCAGGCTGTTGCAGGATATCCCAGATGCTCTCAACAGCACTAGAGTGATGCATTTAAAGGTCCAAAATGGAAGTTTTTAACCCTATTTTTGTACCATAAGTAACAGCAATGCTGAATTTAGGTATGCTTTTGCTATATATTTTATTATGCATAGCAGAAGCAAAAGAGATTTTATAGTCCAGATCACCAACTAGTAAAAAAATAGAATGTCAATAGAAATATACTTGCTTTTTATTTGTTAGTTTCACAGTTATGGGCCTGCTTCTACCATCTTTCTTCACACTCAATAGCCTGCTTTGTGAGTTGTATTACTGACTTTGACACATGACTACCTGGGTAGAGAAATACTCTCTCTTTTGCACACATTTGCTTTTAAGAACTTAATTGGTACATAAATGAACTTTTTTCAGAGCTCTTTAGTTCATACCTAAATTTATTATACAAGCTTTAAGTTGTTATCATGATATATTTTGAACTTGTTATGCACTGGAACTAGAAAAGATGCAGTTATTTAAATGATATAACTATATTTTAGAGGCTTCTAAATCAGAGTTCTAAGATACATTTTGCAAACTCTTTCCTGAACACATTTTTCATCAGTAATAATAGGGGTTGTTTTGGGGTTGTTTTGTTCAGTGTTAGCTATCAAAAATACACTGATGCAAACTAGTTGGATAACTAGGACATTTTTATCAACCAACTTCTTTTTTTTTTAACTTTTAATCTCATAACTGCAGAATATAGCTGTTGGGTTTTTGTAATGTTTTATGTATAATGCTGATATACATCAATTATTTCAGCAGCAAACATATTTCATGGTAAGCTGATTGCACAAGTGTTGCTTACCTTGCTAGAAGACAAAAAGAAAAAAAAAAGTTGGGCAGTTCTTTAAAGAATTATCAAGAGCCTAAAAGGACTAATATCTATTAAAAAAATATGGAAATACATTTAGCCTCATCCTGAGAAAGATACATAAGCTGCTTTCAGAACATGAACAAACCACTACTCTGGTATAAAAAGGAGTGAAGCAGATGGAATAGCAACTCAGGATACGTCTAGACTACACGCCTCTTTCAGAAGAGGCTTTTTTGAAAGAATCTTTCGAAAAAGCCTCTTTCGAAAGAGAGCATCTAGACTGCAACCACTTCTTTCAAAAAAGTGAGCTGCTTTTTCAAAAGATAGCACCCACGCAGTCTGGATGCTCTTTTTCGAAAAAGCCCTGTTTGCATTCAAGGATGCCTTTTTCTGAAAGAGCACTTCCAAAAAAAGACATTCTTCCTCATAAAATGAGGCTTACCATGATCGAAAACACCACCACATTCTTTCGATTTAATTTCGAAAGAATGTGGTGGTAGTCTAGACAGAGGGGAAGCTTTTTCAAAAAAAGTGGCCTTTTTTCGAAAAAAACCCTGTAGACTAGACACACCCTCAGAGACCAGGGCATGTTATAGTTAACAAAATCATTAATTGCTCAAAAGAGCTCATTAACAATAAGTCCTAAAACATTATATGTTACATTTATTTATATTTTCAATCTCAGCATTTTCATTTTTATTTGTTTTGACTTATGAGCATTGTGCTTCAATGGGAATTAAGTGGAGGAGGCAAAAGAAATCAATCCCAACAGAAGGTTAGGTGTAAAGCTGAGATGTACAGAAAGTCCCTGTCACTGGTACCTGATTGGTATCAAACAAACAGAGCTTCATCACTGGAAAAAAATGTTTTGAAGAAAACAAAGAATTGTAATTAAGACAGTATTAGCTGCATGCTGCTTTCCATGAGGGAATGGGAATAAAACACATGAGTCTGGTTGGACAGGGTCATATCTGGACAAGAAATGTGGAACCACATTCCCCTTAGCTTTGAGCTCTGCAGAACTTCTTCTACAAGGACTTCATGGATGGTGAGGAGGATGAGCAGGGGCATGCTGTTCATGCTCCATTAGATTCTACCGCCACAAAAACAGTCAGTGAAATCAACCTAAGTTATTGCAAAGTTTATGGTAACTTGTGCAGATTTTTACTCCATTGCATAAAGTGTGTGGAATTCCAGGAAATGTGTTGCCAAGGAAAGACAAGGATATGGGGAAGTGACGAGCATGTGACAAAGCAGAAGTGGGAAGCCAGTGCCTGGATGAACTTTGCCTACAGGTGATCCCTCACATATTTCAAACAGTTTCAGAAGATTTATAATAAGGCCTAGTTTACCCTTAGGGTCATCAATCTAAGTGAAGTAACCTCAGCTACAAAAATAATGTAGATTCCAAGGTATTTAGATCACCTGACCATGATATATTCATTGCAATAATTGAACAGCTGATGCTCTCCTGTTGACTCTGCCCATGCTTCTTGTTCTGTGCCATACTGGAGTTGATGAGAAAGCATTCAGTGATCAATTTATCATGTCTATATTAGATACAATAAATTAACCCCTGCTGGATCAATTGCAGCCTGTTGATTTGGCAGGAAGTGAAGACATGCCTTAAGATATTGTTGTAAGTTAGCAAAAGGAGACTTAAAGGTTTTTTTTTCCCCTCTCCTCCTGCATTACAAATAGATCATTCAAATTTAATGTATAGTCCTGTAGGGACAGGATGGATGCCAGCTTGTGAAGCCATGCTGACCATTTTCAGACATGTGAAGAAAATGCCAAAGTCAATAAAACTCCATGAATCTGAGAAAGAGTAGAAGATAATGTGAAGTGACATAAGCTTCCCTAAAATTTCTTTTTAATGAATATTTAAACAGACCCAGAGGCTGACCTACAATTAATATGGATCGATGCAATATGCCATGTAAAATTACATGAAATCTTCAGTGTCCCAGAGATGCAGATAGTCACTTCTGTTTTTACATATTACAAATATGTATTTAAAATATGATTTTCAGATAACTTTAGAACTCTTGGAAGGTTCATTACTGACCAGCTTCAAGATTTACTGGGGGAATTTCTGAGGTTTACACTATACATTTCCTTTTCAAGGGTAAGGAAAATATGGTGGTCATTCATGCTGTCAGAAAAGAGGTATTTTTAGTAGAAATCCAAACTGAAAGAATAGCTGAGTTTTCTTTATTCACTATACAGTAAAACTGTTAAAAATGAGTGTTAATGTTAGAAAAATCCATATTCATTCATGTTTAAATTGAAGTTGGCTGCATGTACTCATGTAACCAATTGTCATAAATGGTCAAGAGCCTCTAGATATGTGTTTCCATAAAAGATGTAGTGATTCAAATGCAGCAATCTTGTATAGCAGGTGCAACCGTTCAAATGTTCCTGATGTGTCACTATTTAGAGATCGGAAATCTGTTTATCTTCAATAGAAACTCTCAAACTACCCTGATACAATTTCTTACAGCCGGAGTATAAAAATCAGGAAGAAATGGGAAAATGGACAGTGTGGAGCAGTTATATGAGAATTAAGCCTTGGGAACAAATTCACTTTTTTTTTTGTACTAAAACACTTTCACTTTAAGTGACAATAACACAGAACCAAAAGTTCCAAAATCCTTTATGGAATATATGTAAATATTAGACAAACATTTAAGACTGCACAACTTTTCACTCATTCCAAAGAGCATTCTATTTCACATTAAAGAATAAAGGAACACATCAAATCATTCCTGTTTACATAGACAAGGCCACCTAGTGGCTTCTGTATGCTTAATGCACTTTATCCTGGAACAACTGCCCCAGGCTTTGATTAGCTTTAGCTTACTTGCAAGAAGCACTGCATGCTGAAAGAGACTGAGTGATAGGCTTTCCTTTGATCTATGCAGATCTGGTTTAGGCTGGCTCTTTTCTGATCACTTGGTTGCTGGAATATAGCTTTTGGAAATCAAACAGGCTCTTACTATTGGTCATAATCAAGCTCATATTGAAAACTATATTAAAACCATCTGACTTATCTGTCAATTGATTTAGGCAAGTATTTAAAGGATCCCCTTTTATTACTTTAAACTGTTAAATAATCTACTTCCTGGTAGATTTATTTTTGCTATAACTTATATGTGTGCCTGCTTATTTTGGGGGTTTTTTTTTTTTGTTTATTTAAAAGACTTAATTAAAAAAAACTTATTTAGTTTTGAAAATGAGATGAAAATGAGATGAGGCAAATGAAAATGAGATGGAGACTGTAAGTATGGAGAATTGTTGTTGAAGAAGGGGGTAAATTTTCAGAGATGCCTGCTTTGCTGGTAATCAGCTTTATTGAATAATATCGGTGCATTTTAGGTATATGTAGGTCTCAAATTTGACTTTAAATTATGTCAAAGCTGTATACAGCATATGGATAAACATATCTTCTATGATCAATTACTGTATGGTAAACAAATAAAATAAAAATTAGCAGTCTGTTTTGGTTTAACGGAGACCTCTATAGCTTGGGAGGTAATTGTCATATAAAATTAGATCAGAGCTCACTATAAAAATGGGTGTTTGCTTGTGAACAGGGGTGTGTGAAGTTAAGTGCTCATTATCAAGTGTACTAGGGGGTCAAGAATCAAGGAGATATTTAAATGCTTATGTATGCATATGTGATCATAACTAACAATAATTTTTGTCACTTCCATGAAAATGACCACTTAGGTTAATTACATCATTTTTCTCTTCCAGTATTTCATATACAGACGATACATTCAAAGTCTATCATTTTTGAATTTTGGATTTCTTAGCAAATTCATAACAAAAAATGTGCTGTTTTTATGATGCTTCAAGCATACTGCCCCTTTCTCATATAAAATGTATAGTAAAAAAGGCTAAAAACCCATGGGTTTGAACCTGAAAATCCTTACTTACAGGAGCAATCCTTCCCAATCTGATAGTCACATGGATAATCTAGGGTAAATTCAGTTAGCCAACTCACATGAGTAGGAGTTTTAAAAACTTAGTATCTAAACTTACGAATAGCATTAGTTGAGGTGTTCCTGTCATTTGACTGGCTCTATTTTTGATACTCCAAGGAAAAACCTTTCCAGCTATGAGAAGGAAGCAATTTCATTGATTAACTATTGAAGCATTTGGCCTATTAAAATGGCAGTGATGTATCTTGTATCTCATAAAACTGCTTAATTTTAATTCCAGGAATTCTTGAAAAAGCCTGACATAACCAGTTTTCCCCCCTCATATTTATTCACAACATAAAACCGTCAGCTAGGTGCAACTTAAAGGTCACAGAATAGGATAAACTAATTGCAATGAACTAAGAACAGCTTAAAATCAGCACAATTAAAATACAGGAAAATGATCAAGCTCTACTATTTACAATATGTTATTATGACACATAAAATAATGAAACCATTATACATGCATACTGTATTTCCAACTGGAAAATCTTAACCTTTTCAAAAGAACGTTAGAATAATGAAAAGCATGAGAGTCTGTATAAACAAACTCACTTGGTCCATGGGAATCTGAAAGTTCGAAACAGCTTTAGATGTCATATTTTAATTTGTAGCATGTCTACTCCTAATTAACCTAACTATGAAGCTCAACTAGAAAGTGAGAGGGAAGGGGGAGAAGCATGTTTCCAGTACAACAGGTAAATAGGTAGCTTTTACCTAGGTGTTATTTATGGATAGCTTACCTCCTCAGGGATCTTAACCTGGGATTGTTTGGCAGTAATGAATTTTCACTCAGTGAAGAATTGCTTTTTCAAACATATAGCACATTGAAAGGCCCTAATGCTTGAAGACCATATATACCTGCAATTTGCCTGTAAAGATAAAGTTTATAGGGGAAAAAAACCTAAAAAAGTAGTATGCTTCAGAAACATTCTGTTCTTATGGTCTGAAACTGTTTTTCCACCTTTTCCTCTTTCTTAATTTCTCTTTCTTCAAGCTGTTACAACAAGCATGGGGAATCCCCAGACCCAGGCTGGATGTGACTCATCAGGGTTAGCTGATGAGAGAGAGAGAGAGAGAGAGAGAGATTATTAATGGTATATTTTCCACTTTAGTCTCCATAAATGTAAGCTTCACCTTCACCCTGGGCTGCTGAATAATGCCAGAAGAAACAAATCTTAACATATTCAGTTATAGAAATGCACAGTTTTGCACTTTAACGATCACCTCACTGCAGGAGGGGTAACGGTAGTTCGAATTAGGATCTTTAATTCGAACTACCTAGTCCGTGCCGCGTGTAGCCACGGGCACGGAGTTCGGACTAAGGGGGATTTAAAAATGGCGGCGCCCGGGAAGATGCAAATGAAGCCCGGGATATTTAAATCCCAGGCTTCATTTGCAACTCCGGTTGCCCTCATTAGACTACCTAGCTCGAACTAACGAGCTAGTGAAGCCTTACCCTAAACTACTTAAGGCAGGTGCTAGCCTTTTGACCCGATTCAGGAAAGTGTTAAAGCATTGTCTTATTAAATGTCATTGAGAGAAGTACATACTTAGGAAATGTCTACACTAGAAAATTATTTCAAAATAACTAAATTCAAAATAATAACTCTCAAAATAACTATTTCAAAATAAGCTTATTCCCCAAGGAAAGCAGGAATTATTATTTTGAAATAGCAGCCCCTTATTTCAAAATAATGGGCTTGGCAGTGGTACAATGAGCAGTTCTGTGGCAATTTAGAAACTATATTTGCTAATCTCTTACGTGTCACAGGACTGTTTGTTGTTTTTATAATGGAAAAAAAAAGGGCTCTGAAACCTACTGGTTTGATGTTCTGGGTTGAAAACAGGGAAAAGTATACAGAAAAGGGAAATTTCCAAACCCCAGAAGAATATTCTTGCTCAACACCCATTTGTGTAGATTGTCAATTATCCCCTCTACCTGTAGTAAGGGAGTATCCTTACTTTTTCAGCAATTATATTATAAACTTCTTTAACATGTTCAGTGTTATGCTGATAGTAGTGCTAAATGACCTACAGGATTAGCACTGCTATATGCCTTGGGAATAAACATGATCCTATGCCTTTATTGTCAAGAGTAATCTGAATCTGCTTCTAGATCCTTTCAGTAATGCATCTGTACAGTATCTTACTTTGATGATGCATTATGCGAATACATCATCAGAGTACTGCCAGTCAAAAGATGGCACCATCTAAGATAAACAGATCCAGGAACAGATTCAGTTTAATTACAGGACAGAAGGTGTCCCGATGTTCCATAGAGACAAAATGTTGGTGCCAGGAATTAATATACTTTGCATCTCTGTGCAGTGGTCTGTCAAATAAGGAGAAGCAGCTGAAAAGAGTTCACAGTTCTTCTATCAAGAGACTAACATTAAAACAAAAATGAAACATGAAAATTATACATTTCTCTTTCCTAAAAAAACCATAGTAATCTATATTTCAGTAGTTTAAAATGGCCTTGCAAGGACATTGTCAGGTCAAATTTGACTCATCATGTCATCTATGTAAAATAAGCTATATCAAAACAAATGTTTTCATGGGTTTTTTTAAAAGACTTTACATGGAAATAGTTATACTAAATGAAATTACAGCTCAAGATTGCTTATAACAGGAAAATCTATATCTGCACCTATATCTCTAGATAGATAGCACTATAGCAAAGTATATTTATACATCAGCACATTATTCCCTTTAATTTAGTAAAGGATTCCCTACAGCGATATTATTAATATTTTATTTTATACAGAATAACTCAGTGAGTTTTCATGGAGATGTTTTCAGTCCATTTTGATATATAATTGGTTTTTAAGGTATCATGTGATTGTTTTTTGCTTTTCCCTCCCCTTTACTGATGGGCATTTCCCCATGGTATGAGTGGCCTAATCATTGTCTTATTATTCTAGTACATGAGACCCAGAAAGTGTAACTACCCATTAGTGAAACTTATACTCCATGAAACAATGGTCCTATATTCTCTGGCAAAGTCCCTCAATTCAGCAGCATGTTTATGCAGCTGACTGGAAATTCTGCAGCAGCTCAATTTAAATAGTAAAACAAAATACAGAAGAGAGTTTTAACAAATTTAATATGAAAATAAATACAGTACAGACAGTAGCCCCTGTTATCTTGATGTGAAATTCAATTTATTTTACTCTGCCCCTGCATTTTTCATATACCATAGATCTCTGAACTGAAATTGTAACATTGACATGGGGAAGTGGAAGCTTTACCTCTGGGGAGGTGAGAGCTGGGTCTCTGGAATTTGACATCTGGGAATGAGAGGTTAGCAGTTCCAAGGTAATCACATATCCTGCTAAAAAACACAGCAGTGAAATAGTTAAAGGACTTGTTCACTATTATTAATGCTTCTTACCTTAATGCCCCTTACCTCAAGTGCCCATATTAGTAGGCATTGGACAAACAGAATTAATGCCAGTCATTGGCCTGAAGAATTTGCAGAATAGACAAGACAAATAAAGGGTAAGGAGAAAAGATATAACGTATAAGCAGAAGGATCAATGTGATAGCTGGAAACATAATACTGATTGTGCAGGCTTTCTCTTCTGTCATGTGAATTCTTTCCGTGGATTATGTTATGATGAGGTTAGCTAGAGAGACAGAGAGAAAGTAATGGAGAAGGTGTGGGTAGAGTCTGTGAGATGCAAGCCTAACGGGTTTAACCAAAGAACCAATCAGTACAGAAGTTCATTGGGCAGAGTATTCAGAGAGTAAAAACTGCAGAAGAAAAAAATCTGATGACATCCTCAATGTCCCTTGGTCCCTGCTGTGATAGATACTACAGTTTCCTGTGGACAAACCACATTGAATTAAGCTAAATCTTATTGAATTAAAATGTATTTATTAAAAGTTCAACTGGGTATTTTTGTGGAACTATATATAACATCTCTGAGGAAATATGACTAATTTCAGGAGGCTTTTGTGTTCTGATCACCAGTTTCATGAAGACAGGCTCAGAGGCCCAAACTGGATAAACAAGTGACTCACAGATTCATGAGTAAACTTAAAAAACAAAAAATGGTTTGGTAGCACTTTATAGACTAACAAAACATGTAGATGGTAACACGAGCTTTCTGTCTGTGTCTCTTTTTTTGTGTGTGTGTGATTTTATGAGAAGTAATCTCCTTCTAGGCACATCACAGTTTCTTGGCACAGCCAAACCTTTATCTCACTTTATGTTTTTATAAGAGGAAGTTGCATACCAAATTTGCTGGCCCTAGTTCTTACCATTTTGGAGGCGTTCATAAACACACACACACACACACACACACACACACACAAATTCAAATATATAGTAGATAACAATAATAACATGTATTCTGTGACCTGTATAAAGTTGGCATTAAGGGTGAAAATGTGGCCCTATCAGGTAAAGGGCAAAACTGCCTATTATCCTAAAATTGTCAGCCTGATGTCTCCAAGTTGACAGTTCATTGTAGAAAATTCACAATTTTCAGAGCTACTGTTCCAAAGAGTCTGTAGACTCAAGAAGACAATACTGTCCTGCTTTACATACAGAACCATCTATGCTAGCAATAGTATTTTCTTAATGAACATTTAGACTGTGGAACAAATTTAAAGAGTAAAGGGGGAGGGAAATTGATGGGGAGGGAATGTAGCAATAATATAACAAAAATTAAACTAAAACTAATTAATGTGTTTTCATTGTGTAAACTGAAGGAGATACAAAACACAATGAACAAAAATTGAAAAAGTATATGTGAATGTTGGTAATGTGCTCACGTTTCATTATAATGTAAGATGCTGTTTTTCTCCTAAATCTTTTATTTTTAACTTCTGTTCCTTTCATAAGCTATGCAACACTACTGAGCACAGAGGAAAACAAGTTACTATTTGGTCTTTCCCTTTTCTAGCTGCTGCTTGATTGTAAGGATTTCTGTCACTTTGGGCTGCACCTACTTTGTGACTCGATTTAACCAACAGAGACATTTTGTGTGTTAAATCCCTGTTGCTGTAGTGCTGTCTGCTAGTCTTAAATGTAAGAGGCATAAAGCGGGAGGAGGGAATATGTTATACTTTTCTTTTGTTACCGTGGTTGTTTGTTTGTTTGCATTCAGGGCAGTGGACTGTTGCAGGACTGATCCTTAGAGTTCCTCTCCCATTGTTGCATGCTATCCAGTACTATGACACAGACCTCACAAAGATTTGATGTGTTATTTGTGCTTTTAAATAGCTGCAAAAGTCCTTAAATCTTTTCATCCGAAGCACTGAGAAGTGAGAAGGGCAACTGAAGACCTTTCCAAATACAAAGATTTTATGCTATACAAAGAACCTTTGCTAGGAGCTGCTCCCTTAGAAATATACACAGATGAAGCTATCTTTCAGGTTGTATGTTTTGTGTATACCTCTATATACACACTCACACATACAGAAAGAGTACATTCATTTACTACTACCACACTTCCCTTCTGTCACATACTCACTTTTAAAAATTTAATGAGGATTCTGCAACATAAATGCAAAAATCACTCATCTCTCTGCAAGTCTACAATAAAAGAGGTAAAGCACACAAAACTTAATGAAATTAAGAAATTAAGATCTCTTTTTATACCTGGGAATTCCTCAGTGTCTAGACTACACTGTTCTATCGGAAAAAGATACGCAAATTGCGAACCGCAATTCACATATCTTTTTCTGATTCTTTTTTCAGAAGAGGCTTTTCTGACATTTGGCCCATGTACATTGGGCCAAATGTCAGAAAAAAAAACCCTTTTCTGGAACATTCCTTCTTCCTCATAAAAAGAGGTTTACAGGGATGCTGAAAAAACACATCTGCTTTTCCGAATTTTTTTTTCCGGAAAAGCAGATGCGCTCCTTGGATGTGGCAGCATTTTTCCAGGATACCTCCAGTATCCCAGAAAATCTCTGCAGTCTAGATGCAGCCTAATATCATGAGGTATGTACTAAACCTCTGAGAATTGGTTGGCATAGTCTATATTCCCCCCCTCTTATTTTATCTTTTTTTTCTTGTTTCACTTCACTTTAACATCCATACCGTACATGTAGTCTATTTGCAAGCTGTAAAGTTTAAAAGTACCGGTCTCAGTTGCAGCCCCATTTCCATTATATCACATATACCATTCCGTCTTGCACATTACTCATCAGCCAAATAAAAGAGGCTAGACTCTAGGAAAAATCTAAAAATTTAAATGTATGTTTTAAAAGTAAAAATTATCAATAAAATACTTTCTCTAAAGGAGTCTATGGAGTTGCACTGACAGCCTTTCCCTAAATGTTATGAGCCACCTGCAACTTGGGGGAATTAAGAAAAAGGAAAATAACAATACTTTGTAGTTTGTAGTACCTTTCATATAAGGGTCTCAAAAGCACTTCCCAAATATTAATCAAATGCCATAACAGCACAGTGAGATAGTGATCTGTTATTATTCAGAAACAATAAAAGAATCTTTAAAAGAACAAAACATTATGGATGGTTGAAAGTGCACTTCAATGCATCCCAATTAAGCAGAGTTGCTTATTGTTTACACTTTTAGAAAACACAGATATTAAATTAACAGCTAAGGGAACAATTAGTTGCTCATTGCCATAAATTTACACTGTGCCTGGATGGGCAGTGTTAGCCAATATTTATATGTTTGCTATAGTATTAATATCAGTGTCGGGAAGTTGTGTTTATTGAACAATTATGTTCTCCCCACAATGTCAAGTTTCCCATAACATCTCTCCCCATAAAAAGTATACATAAAACCTACATTAGGTGATATACTTTAGCTTAAATAGATAGGAAATCTGTCAGGATCAGAACATAGGGGTGTTTTACCACAGCAGCAGGTAAGGACTTACTCTCACAGACCAGTATTTGTGTGTTCTACCATAGTGCAAACCTAGGAGGTGCCCCAACACCCTTTGGTACTTGGAATGCATGTGATCAGAACAAAGAGATTAGGGGGGCACAGTGGTGCCAAAAATAAAAAGGTAGAAATCTGTTAGGAAGTTAGTCTGCACCACATATAGTGTCATAGCAAACTTAATGACCACAGCTGGCCCCGATAAAAGCTGTCTGATTAACTGTACCACCTGCTTGGTTAAAGGAGTCAGCCATCTCAATAGCAGCAGCAGTACATTGGCTGAACAGTGCATTCCTAGCCTGTTACATTGTACCTGATACATTGCTGCTTCTGATATCTCTAGTCCTGCTATAGCCCCAGCATAGATATGCTCTTGCTCCAGCCTCTGAACCCTGTTCAATATCCTCATCACAGAGGACAAAGAGATCATATGGTTTCGTCCTTACCTCTCAGAGATAGAGAAGGCCTGGTGTCCTGCTTAAGGCCTATGCCTGTACAGAGAGAAAAGTGGACACTACTCCATGGATAACCTACTAAGAACCAAGCTACATTTTGACCAGAGAGACTCCAGGCCTCAGCTTTAATA
Source organism: Pelochelys cantorii (assembly GCA_032595735.1). Taxonomy (NCBI): domain Eukaryota; kingdom Metazoa; phylum Chordata; order Testudines; family Trionychidae; genus Pelochelys; species Pelochelys cantorii. The sequence continues at coordinate 67,751,921 of CM064326.1, read as the reverse complement.
AGACTGACATGTTTTGTTAGTCTCTAAGGGTATGTCTACACTTGCACCCTAGTTCAAACTAGGGATGCAAATGTTGTCATTCGAAATAGTCAATGAAGTGGGGATTTAAATATCCTGTGCTTCATTAGCATGATCTCGCCAGAGCGTTACTCCGCTCAACAGCTGTTTCGAAAGTGAAAGTGCACACCCGGACGCGTTAGTTCAAACCAAACCCCTTGGTTCGAACCAACGTTACAAAAAACGAGGAGTAACATTAGTTCGAACCAAGGGGTTTGGTTTGAATTAATGTGTCCCAGCACGCACTTTCACTTTCGAAACAGCTGTTGAGCGAAGTAACGCGCCAGTGAGATCATGCTAATGAAGTGCGGGATATTTAAATCCCTGCTTCATTGACTATTTCGAATGCCTACATTTGCATCCCTAGTTCGAACTAGGGTGCAAGTGTAGACATACCCTAAGGTGCTATCAGGCTATTTGTTGTTTTTTAAATTTTCCTGTGACAGACTAACTTGGCTACCCCGCTGAAGCTTTTGGGCTAATCCTGTGTTCCTGCACTTACTTCAGGATCTTGCACTCCCTCTTGTCTACTAGCATCCTGACTATGGATGGAAACGGTGCCAGCACCCTCCAACTTGCCCTCTGTCTACAGCATTCCATCATGTCAGAGGATGAGCTGAGGACACTTGTGGACACTGAAGGCTCACACCTTTTTATGACTTAGATTGTGGCAGAGGTCACAACATTCCAGTTCAGTGCAAGAACATATCAGAGATGGTAGAGTCAACTGATGGATCCCTTCTCTCGGCTGGCCTCGTTACTCATCAGCTGGCACCACCGACACTACAATTCTTCTGGGTTTCCAGGACATCCTACAATTTAGTCTGATCCATGTACCTCTCTACTCTGTTACCATCAGCATTCCCTGACTTGTTCTCCATGAGCTATGCATCCACTGCGGGGCAAGAACAGAATACTTTACCATAGGACTGTTGAAAATTTTGCCTCCTAAAACCATGTTCTGGACCAAAAACCTGCTGCAGTCAGTACCACCTACTGAGGAATTCAGAGACCAAAAAGACACACTGACAGTAACTGCTGCCATCCCTGTGTCTGTCTCAGTAATTTCAGGAATCCCTGTCGAGAAACCGGGATTATGCCAATGTTTTCTGATAAAATGAGGTCAGATACTCTGCATTTTCCTCATTGTTATAATGGTCCAACTGACCTTCAATCCAGAGCTGAGATCTCCTTTTGGCTACATGTACACGTTCCCAGATCCAAGATAGTCAAGAACAACTTCATGAGCACCTGGAGATTTTTATTAACCCCACCAGCACTTATGTGGTGGAGGTAACAATCTTGTTCATAAGCTTCAGGGGGTAGCCAAGTTAGTTTGTACAGGATAAACTTACAGACAACAAATGGTCTGATAGCACTTTATAGACTAACAAAGTGGGCTGTGCTCATGAAAGCTCATGATACCATCTACATGTTTTGTTAGTCTATAAAGTGCTACCAGACCATTTGTTGTTTTTTAAGTTTAATCTTGTTCATATTAAAGAAGGATGGCTCTTTATAGCCCCATGTTGACTATTAAGCTCTGAACAAAGTCAGTATCCAAATCTACTAACCCTTGCCACATACAAACAAACTTTTTAAGAGACTCCTCTTAGCCTAGATTTTTACTGGTCCAAATCAGAAAAGGTGATGAATGAAATACTCTTTCCTTTATCCAATACGGGCATTTTAAATATTTAGTTAAGGCCTTTTGTGTTACATAACACTTGTCCAGCATTTCATCAATGATAGGTTCTGGAACATATTACACGGGTTCGTGGTTATTTATTTGGCTGACATAAATTTTTAATGAGACACTGCAGGAGCAACATATATGCCATATTCTCAACAGTGTCCTCTGACATTGTCATTATACCACACTGGAAAAATATAAATTTGCAAAGACACAGTTGAATTCCTTGTGATATCTTTTTCCCCAAAAAAGGCTAAAAATGGGCCCACAAAAGATATCTTCTGCCATCTACAGGTCGAATGCCCTAAGGGATTTGAGAGTTCTTCAGCATTTCTTATGTTTGCCAATATTTACAGGCATTTTATCAAAAGATTCTCTCACTTAATTACCCTGATAACTGTGATCCTTTGAAAAGGAGTTCACTTCATCTGGTTTCCAGAGGAACAGTTCACATTTGGTCAGCTCAACAGATCTTTATCTCGGTGCCTATTCTGGATTCTTCCATACCCTTCACCAAAAAGAAGAGGTGAAAGTCGGTGACTATGGGTCGGTATGGCATACCAGTAAGAACTGGCCACTGGTATCAGCCCTTACACAGCTGACATTAAAGCACTGCCATGACAGCACTTTAAGGTGCCTCATTAAAGTGTGGTCACCGCAGAACTTTCATATCTCTTCCTCTTTTGCTTCCCCTTCCACCTCCCTCCCCATTGGTAGCCCTGACTGTAGGAAATGGGGTAGCTGCCCCTGGACCCAGTGACTTAAAAGGGACAGGACTCTTGGCCGCTGCCACCAGAGCACTGGTAGCCGTGAGCCTGAGCCCTTCAAATTGGCACTGGAACCCCAGGGCTCCTGGCTGCTGCAGCATGGCGATGGCAGCCATGAGAGGCAAGGGTTGGCTGGGGGACTCTGATCCCAGATCTACCCCTTCCACTGGAGGCCCCATTCCCCCCACACACCTTGTCATACTTCGCCTTCAAGTTGTGTTGTGACTTAACAACTTCACAGAGTTACGTCACAACATATTGGCCCTTGTGATGAATTGCATCCCTGTGCTTTTTACTCATGAAACCTAACCACTATAAAGAAGAATTATTATATCTTGGACAAGATGTTACTTGTGGTAAAGGCATTAATGGAGGAATGATGACATCTTCTTCCCAGTCCCGATCCTTACTAACCACAAGACTCTGGAATTTCTCTGAATTGCTCATAACCTTAACCATGTACAGATCTGCTGGTTACTTTTCTTTTCCAGGTTTGATTTTTGTCATCACCTATGAATATTTTAAATAGAGAAGTGAGGTAAAAATATTTTAAATAAATGAATAAAAACCTGTGTGGTTCATGGAATGGGAAGGAAGATGCCCTGTCCCACAAGGATAAATATGCTGAATCAGACATGGCTCATTTGGCTGTTATTTTACACTGATCCAGTTTTATTCAAAGGGAAAAAAAGAGGGATCTGATATCACTCATAGATTATAATAGCTTTAAATGTGTAACATTGGGAACACATTTAGTTTGTAAGGTGAATTTAACAGCACTGTTTGAGACAGCTTCAGAGAAACTGATGTATTCATCCTTCCTTCCTATACTTTACTATTATTATTGACTTTGAGAAATAAATGTGACTGATATTGGTTATCTGATTTCTTGAACATGTTTCATAATGAACACAGTTGTAAGATTGACTATACAACTTACCAACAGCAGCTAAATTTCTTTTTGTTCTCCTCAGTCAACAATGAAGTGAAAAAAGTTACAACTGATAAATGTTTTCAAAGCATTCTAAGGATGAAAATAGTTAATACAGGTTGAATCTTTCTAATCTAGAACTCCCTCGGCCAGAAACATCCGTCATCCACAATGCTGTTACTTAGCCAGATGTCCACTTTTCCTGGGTGAGGCCAAGTTTCCCACAGTCCTATAAAGTTTGTTTATAGCCACCAGTGCTGGTTCTCAGTGTTCTGTGCTGTTGTTTAGCTCAAATTTACCCCTAACTGTCCTCTAACAGCACAGTAAGCAGTGGAAGTAGTGTTTATGCTGCTAGATAATATTGACCTCCCATGGTGTCCAGAAAATTCTCTTGTTTGGAACCAATCAGGTCCCAAGGGTTCTGGACTAGAGAGGTTCAATCTGTATTAGAATAAAAATGCATTATGAAATAAATAAAACCTTTACCTGTAGTAAGGAGAATACCTTAATGTTTAGTGTTTTTATTAATTTCATTAACATGATCATGTTTACAAAATATTATCAGAATCATATATATAGTAGCCCAATGTCTGTGACTCTGTAACTCTGAAATGCTGGCTGTTCCCTCTGGGCGGCGCTGTTGCCTGAGTCACGTCTTTCGCCTCCCGCCGTGGCCCTCGGCTGACTTCTGCACCGCTCAGCCAGGCCGCCGCGGGGGAGCAAGCGGCGCAAGCAGCCGTTTGGGCGCCACGGTCCCCATGCAGCACGGAGGTGCTACATGGGGAGTGTGGGGCCCAAACAGCCACTTGTGCCGCTTGCTCCCCCGCGGCAGCCCGGCTGAGTGGTGCAGAAGTCAGCCGAGCACCACAGCGGGAGGCAAAGAGGGGCGGGGTGGTGATGTACATGGCCAGGGGGCAGGGCCCAGCCACGTATGTCACAGCCCTGCCCCCCTTCATGTCCCCCTTTGCCTCCTGCCGTGGAGCTCGTCTGACTTCTGCGCCGCTCAGCCGGGCCACCATAGGGGAGCCCAAATGGCCGCTTGCGCTGCTTGCTTCCCCGTGGCAGCCCGGCTGAGCGGCGCAGAAGTCAGTCGAGCGCCACGGCGGGAGGTGAAGGGGGGCGCGGCGGTGACGTGCAGTGTGACAGCAGCTCCAGGCCCCGCCCTCTGGCTGTGAACATCACCGCCCCTCCCCCCTTCGCCTCCCGCCATGGTGCTCGGCTGACTTCTGCGCCGCTCAGCCGGGCCACCATGTGGGAGCAAGTGGCGCAAGCGACCGTTTGGGCTCCATGGTCCCCTGAGTGAGAGGCAGGAGGGGGAGGAGAAGAGAAAGAGAGAGACAGAGGGAGAGGCAGGAGGCAGAGGAGAGCTGAGAGAGAAAGAGAGGGGGAGGCAGTAGGAGGAGGAGGAGAGAGAGAGAGAGAGAGACACGGAGCGAGAGATCGGAGGCTCAGGAGAGAAGACCGACGTGGAGGAGAGACCTGAAAATCCCCTCTTATGATGGGCTAATTGGCTAGTTTGTAATGTTCTTTAATGTCTACACAATACACAAATTTTATCACAGAGGTGTTGAACATAAAAATGGTTTTATGATTACTTGAGTAATTCTAACAATTATTCATGATGCATGTACTGTAATTGATGTAGTTAATGCATGTAGATTTGCCTAGATAGTGACCAGTAACAGGAAGGACTGATGTGAAAATTAATCATTATATTAAAGGTTTTGGGGAACTTTCTTAGTTTGCTTAAATGTCTGCTTTGCTTGTATCTTATTGTGCTTTATTAATTGTTATTTTTACTGTCAAATTTGCTTCATCTTATGTGATTTTTTATTTGCAATGAAATTCCACACTTTCAAGATATGTTATTTCATTATTACAAACAGTTTTAATGAGGCTTAGCAGTCATATCAGGTAAATATCTATTATATAATTAAATTTTAATTAATATGTTTGTAACAACCACTTTCTATTTTAAAATAATGTTATGAATCTAAATTTAATCCTTAGTAGAAACACTTTAAATTATCACAAACTTGTATTTCCATTTCATATTTAATACATAAACCAATTACAAGGATGAAGAGCAGCTCAATCACGTCAGATGTGAGCCACTCGTCACCACTTCTTTGCTAGCTATTGTGTCTCCTTTTTTCTGAAACTGATGATGTTCACCTGTGATAGCTTGCAGACAGAGATAGTGGAAATGCTGGAATCTATATTAAAAGCATCACACAGTATGTAATTTGCATGATGGTAATCTGTACAACCAGGAAGCTCTTGGAGGAATCAAGTTTGGCCTCTGAAGATCCTGAGCCTACTATTGGAGCCATATTAGCAGACCTTCACATCTATGCAGAGCCTCAGAAAAGTTGGTGAGGATCTGCAGGAGTCCACCCATGCCGATTATATTACATAAATAGAGCCTGAATTAGTAAAAGCTGCTGGATTGGGCCCAGTGCTAATAAGTGCTGCTGACAGTTTGAACCAAGTCCCTAGTGAACCTATATATTTATAAGTTGATGGTAATGGTAATATTAGCAGAAGGCAAAAGTGAGTATTGTATAAAACAGCTGCTGGGTAAGAGCAAAAGAAAACTGGCATATGCCCCAGAAGGGCTGTAATGAGGAATTGAGGTTAACACCCATAACAAATGCAAAAATGATATTCTCTCAAACACTGAACAAGATGGAATCAGAGTCCAATCGTGGGCAAACGGTTTAGGGATAAAGAAAACAATAGGCTTTGTTTTAAAATGAATTTTAACGGGAGAAGGGAATCTCTTCTAAAGCTCTGAGGGCAATTAAATGGCGGAGTTCCTTCTACCCTCAAAGAAGCAGGATACAAATAGTAAGGTCCCCCTTTAACCCTGCCCATTCATTAGCTGGGAGGAAAAGGGGAGGGAGACCATTAATCAGCAGATATTGCTGCCTCAGCAGGATAGTTCAGTTTATCTCTCCCTCAGGCTGTACGTTAAAATATCCTCTTTCCAGGACTCTCAACTCTACACTCAGCTACATGAGTCTGACAGCATCATGCTGTTAAATAACATTTGAGGGGTAACTAACCTTTTTGAACAAAGTAGGAAGAAAAGGCAGCATCTTAGCTGTTCTTTCTTCCTTCAGCCTCCAAATGCCTGAGAAAAGGAATTTTCTGGCACTTTGTTTCATTGTGCCGCTATGTGTTTGTCCACTAGCTCTACCTATACGCTAAAGGATGAATGGCAAGAACCCAGGCACTATGGGAAGATTAATACATGCAGACACAAATCAGAATCTGTGCAGGTGCTGTTTCTCTTTTAAATTTGAGGTCTGAGCTCGCAGAATACAGTGTCCGGAGGAGATGTCAGACATAACCCAGACCCTGGTTATGTCTGCTCCAACATTATGCAGTGGCTGCAGGCATCAAACAAGACATGCTTATTATCTGTTCAGCTTCGAAACAGGCCTGTTTTGTCATCACAGACAGAACACAGTGGGAATGTAGGTAGTTTTCAGTTGATTCATTGTGTCTAAAACTTATATACTATTTTTATTCATAAAGGAAGTGGGATGTGGCATGAAAGAAAGAGTCTAAGTGCAATTCATCTCTGTGAAAGCCTACACGAGGCCCTGTGCACCACTTCAGTATTTATCTTACCCTTAACACAATCAGTAAGTGTGGTTGCAGTAGTAATATGCAGTCCTCTCCACTGGAGTGGATTATCAGTATCAATAATATTTGCATGTCTGCTGAACCCAGAGTCTAGTGCTATAATCAACTGTTTGCCCCTGCTCCTGTCACTCATGCTAACTAAAATGTCAGTCTAAAAAGTCAAATTTTGCAAACTACAAGCAAAATTTACACAGCTGATCCTCTAACTGGCTACAAGGGCTATTCTTTGGACTGTTGGTCACCAAGAATTCTTTTTCTTGTGCACTCCTAATGACACAGTTTCTGGCTTCCTCACCCTCACTATGCTTCTCAATGTAGTGTTGTGTGGCAGGGAGCAGATCTAAAAGGTGGGGAGAGGTAAAATGGTCGCCCTCAACATTAGATGCTTCACATTCACTCACTCACCTGCCTTCTGGTTCCAAGAACCTGCACATCCCACCCCAGAGACAGAGGCACAGATGGCAAAGATAATATACGATCTACCTGTGAGAACAGTGTTGGGCATGAGACAGTATCAGGATATATGCCATGCATTAGTATTTGCAGGATTAGTCCTCATTCAACCCAACACAATCGTATTCAAAATCTTGTTCCTGGGCTCAGTGTAGGAGTATTTGGGTGAAGTTCCCTGGGCTACATGTACAGGAGGCTGGTTAGTGATATTGTTGTCCCTTCAGCCCTTAAACTCTATGAATCTGTGATCTTAACTGTGGAGCCTCTAAGGTAAAGATTCTCAACCTTTCCAAACTACTGTACCCTCTTCAGGAATGTGATTTGTCTTGCGTACCCTCAACTTACACTTCACTTAAAATCTACTTGCATAAAAATCAGACATAAGAATACAAAAAAATCACAGCATGCTATTATTAAAAATTGCATACTTTCTTATTTTACCATATAATTATAACATAAAGCAACCTGATATAAATATTGAACTTACAGTTCAGTGTACATAGAGCAGCATAAAAAAGTCATAGTATGAAATTTTAGTTTGTACTGATGTCACTAGTTCTTTTTAAGTCGCCTGTTGTAAAATTTGGCAAATATTTAAATGGGTTGATTTACCTCCTGGAAGATCTCTGCATACCACCAATGACACATGTACCTCTGGTTCAGAACCACTAATCTAGGGTACTTCCTGAAGTCTGAGATGACATCAAACAACCATTAACCAATAATGGTTAATGGATGTTAGTATAAATTAGTCAAGCATTTTTTTCATTGAGATTATGGATTTCTAATTATCTTTTTTTATATCTGTTTTTCTTTCCTTTATAATTTATTTACCTCTTTATATTTATTGAAGTGGTCAATATATTACAATTTTCCATCAAATGCTGGGCATTGCAGTTAGTGGGTATCCCACCATATTGTTCTTGTCAATACATTCAGTATGGGGGGAAATTTTCCACTCAGATTTTATGGTTGCTGTTTATTAAATAAGATTTTCCTGTCTGTGAAGGGGAAATGGATTTTGAAATGCTGTATATCTTGTAACTGATCATTCTGGCCAACTGACCTTTTTTTATCTTTAGTATGAGAAGGGTCAGCAGCTCAAGCTAGCTGCAAACCCAGATTGACACCCTGAGTATGTACTCAATTGGCTGGCTGAATCTGCTACCCAACATATGGATGTTTTCTTTTTCTTTCTTTCTTTCTTACTTTCTTTCTTTCTTTCAGAAAGAGGCCAATGACAAAATTGTCCTCCCTCACTGCCTGTATTCTGACTTCTGTTTTTTCATTGCTCTCAGTGAAGTAATTCCTTATTTATAATGTTGAAAGGGAAAGGAGAATCAAGCCCTACACTTTTTATTAATTTTGGACAGCTTATTATTTACAATAATAGACATTTGATGTATCACTTCACAGAGCAACTTAGGACACAAAACAGAAAAAAAAATGAAGATCCATATTCTCAGGTAGTGTATATGGAACTATACTCATTTACGCCAGCTGAATATCTTACCTCCTGTGTTGTGGATGCATTGATAGCCTGATTGCTGTGCAAACTGGAATTACAGTGAAGATGTATGAAAGACTACTCTACTATATAGCAACATGGACCTTAATCCCTCAGTTATATGCCTGTGGGTTTCCCCAATGCCTGCATAGATCACTTTAACATCAAAGGATTCCCACTTAGATTTCCTAGAAAGAGTGTTGTTTTTGCTGTGTAATGGACACTAGTCAGAAGTGAAACTTGTACTTCCTCACTTAGCTACTTCTCTATATCTTTTAAACCTTTTTGGAGAAAGAAACATAAATGTGTTCACCAGTAAGAGGACTTAGTTCAGCCAGCTTTAAAGGAAAGATTTATGATTTATGATGAATAATAGAAAATTTCTTACCAGAGATTTCTCCAGTCCAGTAGTTAGCAAAACTACTGGTAGAGCTGGTGGAGGAACTGTATTAGTAGGGTATTAGTAGAACAAATTTGCTAGAAAATGTGTGCAAGGAAACCAGGGATGCAGAAAGTAAGGAAGTTTTTTTTTATTAATATTATTTTTTAAAGTAAGCTGCAGAAAAGAGAGGGTCTAGTTAGGCATCTAAGAATTTTTACAGACGACCTATTGAAAACATATTGTGACATACTATCTTTCACATCTGATTCTTGGGGCTTGATTTTGCTCTCACTTATATTGCATCAATTTTACTCCAGTGTCATTCCATTGATCTCATTGGCGTTACTTCTGTTATATATTAGAATAAATTTGAGGAGAATCATGCCCTTAACTTTTGAAATGGTAGCCAAATTGAAAAATAAATAACTTATTTTCTTAATGTAAGTTCTGAGACACTAAGGGCCTACACTGCACCGTTATTTAGAGACAGCTAGCGTTATTTCGAAAAAAACCCAATGTGAGTGTCGACACAGCAATTCCATTATTTTGAAGTACATTCGAAATAATGGATGGCTTATTCTGACTTATTTAAACCTTATTCCACAAGAAATAACACCTATTTTGCAATAAGGCATGTGTAGATGTTCCGCTGCTGCTATTTCGAAATAGCAGCTCACCAGGGCCATTCAAAGTTATTCCTCCCCAGTGCCTCTGGGATTATAAACTGAGACAGCACATCTACATTAGGGAAACCTGCCTCAGACTAAGTTTGGGTATGTCTACGCTACAGAGTTAATTCGAAATAACAGACGTTATTTTGAATTAACTTTAATAGCTGTTTACACATACAAACCACTATTTCGAATTAAATTCAAAATAGCGGAGCCCTTATTTCAAATTTGGTAAACCTCATTCTATGAGGAATAATGCCAAATTCGAAATAGCTAATTCGAAATAAGTGCTGTGTAGACACTTATTTGGAATTAGCTGGCCTCTAGCACTTCCCAGGGAGCCCTGGTGGCCACTCTGGGCACAACCAGGAGAACTCGTCTGTTCCCCCCTCAACCCCGGAGACCTTAAAGGGGCAGACTCTGGCCACAGTGCCTGTGCCAGTTGCCAGCCTGCCAGCACACAGCCAGCAGACCGTGCACCTGGCACAGCATGAGCCAGCCACCCGCTGCCACCCAGCCCTCCACCTCTTCCCAGGACCAGGCTGGTGGCTCCCAGGAGCTTCCAGGGGCCGCAAAAGGCAGACGCCTTCCTGGTCAAGTGCGGAGATCGTGGGCCTTATTGAGATTTGGGGGGAGGCCTCCAATGCCCACGATCTCTGCACTAGGCACAGGAATGCGGCCGTCTACAGCCTCATGGCTGCCAGCCTGGCCATCAGAGGCCACTTGTGTACCCAAGAGCAGGTGCAGAGCAAGATCAAGGAGCTGTGGCAGGCGTACGCCAGGGCCTCCCAACCAGGGGCTGACCCAGAGGCCTGCCCTCACTTTGAGGCCCTGGACTGCATTCCTCCTCCCACCTCTGCTCCCCCTCCCGCTTCTTCCGCACCCCCCATCCCTCCTGCCCCACACCCACTCCCCCCCAACACCCCCACAACCGCAGTGCTATGAGACGGGAGAGCCAACAAGACCCCCAACCCTGACCTTCCCCTCCCCCTTTCTCCCCTTGCCTCCCCCTTCCAGCTCCCTCCTCCCAGGTTCCCCTCCTCCCCCACCCAAGTTAGGGAGGGGAAAGGGGAAGGAGGTGGGGAGAAATGTAAGGCCCCAGGCCCCAGTGGGGCACGCCAGGGGGACTTCAGTCCTCATCCTCCTGGAAGCTCTCCCGCAGGGCTTCCCAGATGCGGACAGCCCCCCGAAGGGCCTCCCGGCTGGCAGCCGTGCAGGGCTGTGCATACTGGCCAGCCAAGTGGTCAGCCTCTGCCATCCAGACTGGCAGGAAAGCCTCCCCCTTCCTCTCACACAAATTGTGGAGCACACAGCACGCTGCCACCACATGCGGAATATTGTGCTGGGAGAGGTCGAGGCGGGTGAGGAGGCATCTAAACCGTGCTTTCAGTTGGCTGAAGGCCCCCTTGACCACAGTGCAGGCCCTGCTGAGCCTGGCATTGAAGGCCTGCCGGGAGAGACTGAGGTGTCCCGTGTAGGGCTTCATGAGCCAGGGCTGTAGGGAGTAGGCTGCATCCCCCAACAGGCACACTGGCATGTCCTCGTCCCCGACCCTGATGTGGCGGTCGGGGAAGAAAGTCCCGGCGTGCAGCCTCTGGCACACGGAGGAGTTGCGGTACACCCGCGCGTCATGTGCCTTGCCGGAGCAGCCCACACTGATGCCCGTGAACTGGCCCCGGTGGTCAAACATGGCCTGCAGGATCACGGAGAAGTACCCCTTGCAGTTAACGTAGAGGGAGGCCTGGTGTTCCGGGGCACGGATGGGGATGTGCGTCCTGTCGATTGCCCCCCCGCAGCTGAGGAAGCCGAGGGTGCCGAACTCCTGGATGACCGCGTCCAGGTCGGTAAGGCAGACGACTCTGCGGAGCAGCACCCCATTGATGGCCTTGACCACCTACAGAGAGACACACAAAACCGAGGGTCACTGGGGCACCCGAGTGGCTAGGAGTGTTCTTTCCCTGCCACTGCCCCATGCCCCACTCCCAGGAGCAACCCCTGCTGCAATCCTGGCTACCGCGGGCTGTCTGTAGAGTGGCTGGGATGGACCTACCCCTCCCGGGGAGGGCACTTACACCACCTCCCCCCCCGTTTTCCCTTGGGCAGCCCACGTCCTTCTTGCAGCCCCCCGTCCTGGCCCAGTGGCCGGTGAGTGCCATACCTGCATGAGCACCGCTCCGACGGTGGATCTCCCCATGCCGAACTGGTTCCCGATGGATCGGTAGCTATCCGGTGTGGAGAGCTTCCAGAGGGCGATGGCCACCCACTTGTGGAGGGGAATGGCGGGCCTCATGCGTGTGTCCCGTCACTGCAGAGCAGGGGCGAGCCACTCGCAGAGCTCCAGGAAGGTGTCCATCTTCATCCTGAAGTTCTGGGTCCACTGTTGGTCTCCCCAGTGCTCCAGGACGATGTGGTCCCACCAGTCGCTGCTGGTGTCCAGACGCCAGATGCGGCGGGGCATGCTGGCGTCCAGGCGCCGCTCCTCCAGGGTCCCCCGGGGGGGCAGGGGGAGGGCCAGGGGGCTGGGCTGCAGCAGAAGGTGCCAGGCAGCCTCCAGCAATTGCTGCCAGACTTGCAGCAAGACATTCAACATGAGCACCAGAGTGCCCAGGGGCGGCTCTGGCTCCATGGTGCCGAGTGCTGCGGTGTCCCAAAGGAGAGCGACTGAAGCAGGCGGAGAGGAAAACGCTTTGCTTTCCCTCGGCGAGGTAGGCAAGCAAGCGGGAAAGCTGAGAACCGACTGTCCAGGGGGGTCTCTTTAAGCACGAGCCTCAGATAGCCTCAGACAGCAGCCACACAAAGCAACTACTGACCTGATGCCCTGCTGGAACCGGTTTCAGCTGCCCTGAAATGCGATCCAGCGTCCAATCAGTGTGGATGCGCTATTTCGAATTAGAAAAACGCTATTTCAAATTAGTTTTTGGGTCTAGATGCGTTATTTCGAATTAGCTTATTTCGAATGAACTAATTTGAAATAAGTTAATTCGAAATAGCGCTGTAGTGTAGACATACTCTGAGAGGCTTCCCTGCAGTATAGATGTGCTATTTCGAAATAAGTTATTTCAGAATAACTATTCTGGAATAGCTTATTTCAGAATGGCTGTGCAGTGTAGATGTATCCTAAGAAAATTTGAGGTATATTTTTCTTTTTCTGGCACTGGTAAATATTCTATGAACTGGCCAAAAAGGAAGGCATAACCAAAAACATTAGAGCATGGAAGCCTTCTGTTTGGAATGAAGGGGAAGCTGATTTACTCTCAGGATTGTAATGAGGCAAAAATGAACATATAATTTGGCTCTGGTTATGGGGTCAGAAAAATACTTTTGAAATACATGAAGGACAAAATTGCATTTGTGACAGATGCGAGATATTGAAAACTTGGACACTTCAAACACTTATTGCGAGATGTGCGAAATTATATAGGCACCTGAGAAACGTATAGATTCTTGTATAAATAAACACTATATGTAGCTTTGTTTTCTTGACATGCTGGGGCCGTTGTATCATCTGAGCATCAGCATGGCCCTCAAGGTTCCCTTCATGCCCTTTTCCACCTCAGAATATCTTTTCCAACCTTCCAGTAGGCCCCAATACGCGCCTTGTGCTCGGGGAAAGGGGAGGAGCTACATAAACAGGAGTGCCTCTAAGGTCCATTTTTGCAGCTCCATTGAATCAAACAGAACTTAGCTAATGTTAAAGATCTATTCTGTACTTCTGTTACATGGATCTTCTGTTTTAATATCATATCAGATGTAAACTACCACAGCCTATGTTTCCTGTTTATTATGGACATTCCTTTTATAACAAGGATCTAATTGAAAAACTCAGATACCATAAAGCATATAGATATATATAGGTATATATAGATATAGATATCCATTTGTATCTTGTCCAAAGAATTTATAAAAATGAAGATTGCAGTCAGTATTATAACATACACTTTGAACATTGACAAACACTCCCTTGATTAATACATATTCGTTCTGAATTACTGTTAAGATGACAGCAGATGAATTGCAAATGTAATTCTTTGCATCCACATTTTTTGCAAGTCTACTGATGATTGTAATTGAAATTTACCCCAATTACTCTTTGGATGGAGTGTATTTCATATTATGCCTCTGTTTCTCATTTTCCTGTTCAAATCTACCTCTCTGGATGTAGAATCAAATGATGTGAAGCTCAGAGCTCTTTAGATCTTCCCGTTCACTACTGAATTAGGCTACAATTTGCAGCCTTGTATGTTAGCACATACAAGTCAGGCAGAATGTGATTTTCATATTCCCCAGTGATACAGCTAGACATAGATCCTGGATCTGACTCTGCCACACTTTTTCAGGTTGAACACAGTCATACTTCATGAGATATCCCACATATTTCAGTGAGACTACTCATAGAGTAAAGCACTACCCAGTGAGGAAGAGTGATACAGTCTGTCCAATTGAAGTTAGATCTGGAAAAATCCTGCTAGGACACTTGCTGTATCCCTCTATTAATGCTAAATGGTTAAAAAAAAACAAAATATGAAATAAGTCTTCAGCTCATTTAAAAGTGTGCATGAAATTCTGATCCTGTTGAAGTCAGAAAGAGTTCTGCCATTGACTGTACTGGGACTAGGATTACATCCTCTCTAGGGCTACATCTAGATTACACCCCTCTGTCGACAGATCTGCTTTTTCGAAAGATAGCATCCACACTGAACGTGATGCTATCTCGCATTTAAGCTGTGATTACAATTGATGGAGTGGCCACCAGGGCATCTATGCTTTTTCCTCTTTCCTCTTCTTTCGAAAGAACTCCCTCCTCCACATCTACACACGCCTTTTTCCGAAAGATCTCTTTCAGAAAAAGGCTTCTTCCTCATAGACAGAGGTTTACCAATGTCAGAAAAAAAATCTTCTTTTTCGTAACTCACTGTCTGTCAAACTATTCATGTTTCAAACACATATTCCAGACATTTGGAAGAGTCTGACAAATGCAAATCTTCTCTTCCCTATGCACTTGAAAGGCAGAAATGATAAAGTTTTTGATGATTTCTTTGTGCATTTGCCATTAAAATAGTCACAGGAGGACCATATTGAAAAAAAATGCCATCAAGGGTTTTTAAGCCTCTAAATTAGCCTCACTATGACTGTGATCCCATTTGGAAAGTCTCCCCTTCAGGAATCTATTTATATATTGATTGCTGCATCCACTTTTGTCACCATCTGAAAATGTAATTAAAAAAAAAAAAGCTTTTGCCTGACTTACAGTCTGACTAATCATGAACAAAGATGTACACAAACAGGGACAAATTCTGCAGTCCTTAAATCAATTAAAATCCCATTGATTTCCACAGCAGTTCTGTTCAATTAAGTAAGAACCATAGGTTTTGGCCCATGCACAATAACAAGTAGTTACATTCTAGAAAATCTTAGATTGAGGATTAGTTTATTTTCTGTTTCATATATGGACTCAAAATGCAATAGAAAAAACATAATTTCCTTATTCCACCCTCACTACCACAGTATCTGATCAAATGAAAAACAAGATACGTACAGATTGCCCATAAAATAAGACAACAAAATTGCCTCTACTGTGGCCTTCCTAGGGTTTCATCAAGTCTATAAGGATTTTTCCCCTTGCCGTGCATCAGCCTCCCATTCTTAGCTTTTTTCACAGTGGGAGAAAAATGGGGTTTTGTATACAGCACTGGCAGAGCAGACTAGGCCCAGAGGCCCCCTGCTGGAGGCCTTGTGGTCTTGCTACACTCTGCTCCAGAAAAAGGCAGCAACAACTTCCTCTAAGCAGGCTAGAATGGCTGCAGGGGAAACAGCCAATCAGGGTCCAGGAAGGCCATAATAAAGGAGCTGCAGAACAGAGCAGTAGTGAGTTGCTTTGAAGAGCTCAAAGAGTGAAAGCTGGGTGACTGGTAGCCTGGAAGAGTAGCAGTTCTATGGACAGCTCAATGCAGAGAACTCACAGCAAAGAAGATGGAACCCTGAGGCAAGGGCAAAGACAGAACAGGGCTGTGGGGAAGTGGCCCAGAAAATTAGAGCAGGAGTGGAACCAACATATCAGACAACTACTATCTACAGAGTCCATGGGTGTGGACTGGAGTAGAAGGCTGGACCAGGTCACTCTCAATCGCTTACTAAACACTGAAGGAAGTGGCCAGGATTTTGAGGCATCATGGGGAGGTAGAAGTTAGACTATAGTGACACAGCCAAAGGGCTCTGAGAGGGTGAAAACATTGCCTCCAGGAAGGAAGTCTTGGGGACACCTGTCTGTTTCATTGTGGGAACAAACTTATAGACACTAAAGAAGGCACTGCGAGAGGCTCTGTCAGACTAGTATCTCGAAAGGGGCTTGTTTTATTTTGCACACAGACAAAAAGAATGCAGGCACACCCACCCAAACAGCAGACACTCATGTGAGAAGAGTGCAATCCTGTTACAGGCGCTCTAAAAGGAATCAGACTACACCACATTTTTATATAATTTTTAATGATGAGATGTACAAAGTATCCAAAAAAAGTTTAAAGGCATATTTGTTTCTAGCATCCATACATCTTTATCCAAGAAATAAATTGGAAATTTTTTTTAAGAAAAAGAAATTTCCCTCAATATTTTTGTTACTTCTTGATTTTACTTCTGTTAATTTAGCCTGAAATACTGGGCTGATATGTTTTGGAATCTTCCTGTAGGGAAGTTTCTAGAGAAAGCAGCCTGAAGGAAAAATCCTGGCAATAAAGCTGCATTGCCACAGAGCTTGAGTTGAGAGCAGTGAACGATGGCGTTTTGGCCTCTTTGAGGATTGCCCTAGCTTTCATTGGCAGGAGACAACAGATTTTGGAAAACAACCCACTGTGCAGCTGAGGGACCTTGCAGAACTTTCTTCTCTTCCATTTTATGAAGACATGACATATATCTCACATACCAATTCAGGCTTAACCATCCCTAGTGATTGTGAAGGATGTGATATTTCTGATGGGTAATGGATGGGATTAGTGATAAGCATTAGTCTTTATTCATGGCCACACACAACTACAAAAATAAATAATTAAAATGCTGAACAAAACACATCTGAATTTTCTCACAATCTAAAGTAAATACAGGTTGGACCTCCGCACCTGACTGGTCCTTGATGAGGGATTTTGCTGGACCAGAGGTGGTCATTTATGAACTCCCTGCCACCAGCCCTCTCCAGCCCTGGCCTGAGTGCTGCCCTCCCAGCTAGCTCTCCCATCCCACTGGCCCCACTGCCCTAATGGGCAGCCTCGCCACTTCTGTCACCGGGCTCCTACTGTTGCACCCATCTCCTGCCACTGAGCTGGCTGACCCACTGCCCCTGCTCCCTGGGTTCCCACTGCCATGCCAGGCAGCCCCACTGCCTATGTGCGCAATAGGCTCTGAGTGCCGTACTGTGCAGCTCTGTTGCCTCTGTGTGCCAGGTTCCTGCTACAGAGCTTGGTTCCTGCTGCCGCTCCGGGCAGCCCTGAAACCTCTGCAGGGATCCCAGGTGCTAGCCCTACCAGACCATGGATGTAACCAGACCGGAAAGTCACGGTTAAGAGAGTTTCAACAGGTACTTTGTAGTGCATGCAAGCCTAAGAAAGCAAATCATCTCATAACTGTTAGCCTAACCAAGCGAATGAAAAGATGTACAGTGTCCCATAAAAAGCATAATTTTTGATTGGATGATTGAATTGCTCTCTGAACCTCTCCATCCTACTTTTTAGACGGAACACTCATTGCCATGATAGACAAAGAACAGAATGTCAAAAGAGCCATATCTATTCCATTGAAATTCTTAACAGGAAAGCTATCAGAGACTTGCCTAAATTATTCTAGGGGAGTATGGGTAAATTTTGTCTTTGAGACAGATCCTCCTACTTTGGTGGAAATGAGATGCTCTCTTGTAACTGCCCGACTTATAAGATACTTGCATTTGGAAGAAAATTCCACTTTAGTGTAGGGTATATCAGAGCCATGAAACTGGAGTCAGATAAATCATGTGCAAAATTTATATGCTGTAAAAGTGATAGGAGATCAAGTCTTTATCATCAGGGGAGCACATTCCCTATTCTAGTCAAACCTCTTATTGGCCATTTTATTGTGATAAGATATTGACCTTACATTATAGAAAATTAACCAATCACATAGACCAATTTGATCCCATCTCTAGACTAATGCAACAGAGGATTGCAGTGCAGCAAATCATATGAAGAATGTTCTTTTAAGTACGATTTGTGTGGAACAGGGCCCTGTTGCATCAATAAAATCTGATTAGTTAGAAAGAGAAGATGAAGGGGTTTTTTTTCCCCTCATGGGACTCATAGGGATTATAGTGAACGAAGACACAGTGTTAGAGAAAAGAGTCTTCTGATTCCATTGCCAATGCATTAAGCCCAGTAAGAGCCTGTGGAGTTACTTGATTCCATCTTCCTCATGCACATTGACCTACCTGATATCAGTCTAACAATTCAAATCATGACTAACTTCATGAATTTTGAGCTTTCTGATGACATATTCTGCAATGTTTCTTCACATCCTTCTTACGGTACTGGAACCCCCAAAATAAAAATAATGGGGAGGGGATTTTATTATTTGACTCCAACACTTCTCCCCACAACACTGAGTTAGTCCCTTTTTCTGTTTCCATTCTGAATAGTTAAATAGGTAATGAATACATCAAAGAAAAAAAAACCCAGCTCTGTTATATCACCTGTTTATTCCACAGAATTAAACATCCATGAACATTTTGTAAACGAGTGTGAAAAATATCAGTAAGTATCAGGAAACATTGATTGTAACAATAAACCCATTAATATTTCAGCTTAATTTTTTATTTATAAATGCTTTACTTAAGCTACAAGAACCTCCAGACTATTATGCTCTAATAAGGAAATAGCTACGCATTGGTTAGGCACAGGGTCATAGGCTGAGTGCCATTATCTGACAGGGTTTGTAATTGTAGAATACGTACCTCACTGTGTTCTATTAAATATGAAAATATTGATTTCCCAAGAAAAAGAAGGGCAACAAGGAAACATTTTTTGAAGATGAACCAATATTTTTTTCACGCTATAAAATTTTGTTATTTCTGAAATGTAACTAAAAAATGTTCACAGGGAAGTTTTCAAAGAGATGGCATATTTTTATTAAAATGTATGACTGGAAGAAATCTGGAGAGGTCATCTATTGCAGCCCCCTGTGCTGAAGCAGGATTAAGTATACCTAGACCATTCCTGAAAGGTGTTTGTCTAACTTGTTCTTAGAACTCTCCAATGATGCATATTTCACAATCTTTCTTGAAAGCTTATTGTAGAGTTTAACTATCCTTGTAGGTTTTTCTTTCTTCAGAATATCTAACCTAAATCTCTTTGCTGCAAATTTTGTCCTACCTTAAGTGGACATGGAGAACAATCTATTGCCATTCTTGTTATTATAATTCTTACTGTTTTCAGGTCACTCCCCCTGAGTGTTTTTTCTCAAAACTACACATGCCTAGTTTCTTTAACCTTTTGTCATAGGTCAATTGATATTATACATTTTTTGGAACTGCATTACATTGTAAGAGCCAGTGTGTGATCCAGTGAAAACCAGAGACTGATTTCAGAAGTACTACTACCTAGCCATTTCTTTCCCATTTTATAGTTGTGCATTTGCAATTTTTGTTCTAAAGTGAAGTACTTTGAACTTGCCATTATTGAATTTTATATCGTTTATTTTAGACCAATTCTTTAAATTTGTCAAATTCATTTTAAATGCTAATCCTGTTGTTCAAAGTGCATGAAACTCTTCCCAATTTGATGTTATCTGAAAATTGTATAAATTTACTCCCACTCTGTTATTCAATTCATTTTTAAAATGTTAAATGTTGAAAAGATCCAGGACAGACCCTAGCAATGTCCTATTGGCTACACCCTCCCAGTAAATCAGTGTTTCATTAATAACTACTCTTTAGAATGGTCTTTCAACCAATTATGTGCCCATTTTATAATAATTTCCTCTAGACCACATTTCCCAACTTTGTTTATTAGATTGTTACATAGGATTGTGTCAAAAGGCTTACTAATTATGATATATCATGTCTACAGCTTCCCGATTTCACTTGTTAAGTAATACTGTAAAAGGATATTAGGTTGGTTTGGCATCGTTTGTTCTTGATAATACACTTTGGCTATCACTTATAACTTATGTGCTTGCAAATCGATTTTCCATAAGTTGTTCTAGTATCTTCCGAGGCATTGTTTCCATGGTTGTTCTGATAAGGTTTAGGTGTAGAGCTGAATCGGGTTGAACTGACTATGGAGGTTTCTTCAGATTTGTTGGTGAATATAAAAAGGTTCTTTCTGGTCTGTTTCACAGCAGATATTTGAATGTGGGTCTTCCATATCTCAGGCAAGTGCCATAAACACTATGTTAAAGATTATATGGGAGAGGTGACACAAAATAGTTTTGGATCATCTGAAACTGCATTTTTGTTGAGAAAAATGTTTGTCAGAAAAATTTCCTCCAGGTCCAATTAGCTGACCCTTTTATGACATGAAATAAATAAGGAAAATGTTTAAAGTGATAATTGTCACTGGAGAATTGTCACATGATGCCAGTCTTACATCATGATTAAGTAGATTTTATGATAAATGGTATTATTATTTTATAATAATAGAGCTGTGTGGAGGAGAGGACTTTGAGATTTCAAATTTTGGTTTAACTTTTAATTGGAAGGGAACCCAGAATTAGCATGATATCATGTAACATTTCAATGTCATCCAAACTGTATTTTCCAATGCAAATGGTTCAAATACAGTTTTTCTGACCAGCTCTATTGGTTATCATTTTTGGCATCTGAACAACATAAATTCATAGATAATGATGAGAAGTTAGCCAAATATACATGCATATTTTAGATGCAGCAAATGCAGATTATGAAATTATAGTAATATTTACATGGAAAGATCATGCATTTTATAATGATAATATAAAATGAAAAAAGACAAAGAAATAGAGCTTATGTTTACAGGAAAGTATTCCTTTCAAAGATGAGCTACTGGGTGAGTGCTCAAGAATTTTCTCTAACTCCATGTGGGCTCAGGTTGTAAATCGAATAATGCTATAGGGTAGTTGAGCTTTGGTTCTCTCAGAGGGATGTATGATTCCCAGTAGAGATGGGGATATAGCTATGGCGTAGAAATCCTACATGATTTGATGCTGTATATTTCTTTCATTAGAAAGCTAATATAATCTACAACCCTGTGGACCATAGCAATCAGACAGTAAGCTCTCTCAGGCAAAGAACATCATAATTTATTTTTGTACTACTCTCAGCACACGGAAGTCTCGATACTAACAGAGACCTTTCAGACACACTCCATTTTCGGCTGATTAATAATAATTTAGATAAGTGTCTGGGAACACAGAGGCTCTAATGAGAAGGACGCTGAATGTACAGCCTCCCTGACTACTAAGAAGGGAACATGACTCCTTTGACTTAGCCCTTCTAGTTGTCACTTGGACTAGTAAGTAGGAGATGACATTAGAGTTCTTGTATACTGAGGTCCATGTAGGCCCATTGAGGTTCATAGACTCTGAAAGGGAAATAAGATCACTTAATCCTCTGTATTTTTGCCACCCTTGGTTGAAGTCAATGAAACTTAAAGGTAATCAGTACCTTCAGGATTTGCTTGGCACTTTGCAGAATCAGGTCCCAAGGAGGTAGCTCACCCTACTTTTTATACTCAATTTCTGTGTTGATCAATCAGTTGAATAATTGAAACTGAGCGAAGTTAGAATAGTTCTCAGAAAACTTTGCTTTTGATAACTTTGCTTTTATTTCCATGGCTAGACTCTTGTTTATGTGTTTCAGTATATATAAAAAAAAAGAGTCAAAACTATTTTTCCTTTTCAAAAACAGGTTATTCTGAATATATTTGTACTTTTATCAGTCAGTTATTCAAAGACGGTAATGGAAGCCAACAATTTTATATTCAAGCACAGCTTGAAATGTGGTATGATATCGATGTGATGACTGCAAGACCATATAATTAAAGACAAATGTTCAGTAGTACTAATTACCCACATTTTGATATGTTTAGACAATAACAATGTAAATGTTTCAAGTTGAATTGTATAATATTTATTCAAGAATTATTCAATGCATTACAATTATATAGTACATAGGTATGAAATCACAAGAAAGATATTCTATGTTGTTATAGGTGATAAGAAACTACAATATAATAAAGCATATGCTGCATGTGTATTGTGAAATCAAAAGCCTGTATCACGCCCACTGACATAGTAATAGTGAGTGAGTGTGAGGGAATACTAGAAATCAGACCTAATCTTCCTATAAAGCACACAGGATGGCACACACATGTCCTGTAGTGGAGAATTAATCTAAGGCTACATCTATACTACATCAGTAAGTCACCCTAAAGTATACAATGTACCTTAAGTGTACTCAGTGTACCTTAGGTGGACTACCTACAGGGTCTATAGCATGTTGGGTCAATGGGATACACTCTTCTGTCAACTTACCTTACTCTCCTCTTCCAGGGTATAGTACTGGCATCTATTGCAGAGTGATTTGTGGACAACTTAGTAGGTCTTCATTAGACCAGTTAAATCAACCACTGGTGCATAAATCTCTGCTCTGTTAATCCTGACTGTGGTGTAGATTCAGCCTGATACTGGTACTTACATTTATTCCCTGGAGTTAAGGATATACCCCCTTATTACTTTAAGTTCTGCTAGCTGGTGGAGAAGCAAGATGGAGCCATAAAAATGATCCTTTGGGATATCCACTGCTACTCTATATTGTTTAGTCATTTCTGCATATGAAATTGGTCAGTCATGTTTATGGCTGCTTTTGAATGGCCTACTCCAACTCTGATACTCCCACACTCTTAAGAGTCCAATCTGAATTTTTCCCATAAATATTGGTAAATATTTATACATTATTTATAAACAAGATACAATTTATATTTTAAATGTAAATAATGGAATTCTTTGGATTTATGGCATACATTCTTTGTCGTAGATACTTTTAAACATAAAGGAGACATTAAATTGTGTACCAATTACCATCAAGTTAAGTTGGCATTACATGATATGAAAGTATGAGAGAAGATAATCGAAAAGCAGTTGCATGGAACAGTTGAAAACTAGAAAGGTCAGTGGGGATTGATGCTTGGAAGGAATACAATTGATGTCATATTTTGCTTACAAATCTTTATTGGGAAGTTCAGAGAAAAGAGATAACAATTCAAAATGTCTCTGTGGATTTATAGACAGCAGAAAGTCATGTACCAAGAAAATTATTTTGGTGGAGTTTGCCATCAAGAGGTGCACTGTATGAATATGTCATTCTGGCCAGGATATGTTTGAGGGAATAACTATCATTAAACAAATGGGGGCAAAGTAAATGTTGGCCTACACCAGCCGTCTGTGTTCAGCCCTTTTTGGATTACTTTTGTCTTGGATGTGATAAGTGAAACTATGCAAAGGGAATTACATTGGAACATGATGTTTGATGATGACTTTTTGATAAGTGCAGAAGACTGAGATGCTGCCAACCAACTTTGAAAGCAATAACACGGTTTTGGGCAGGCAGAGTGAAATTTTACTATGTCTATGATAATTGAGGGAGTAAGACCCACCAGAACCACTATTACAGGCAGAGAGTTCAGAAGAGAGAAAACATTGAAAAGCCTGCATTCAATGATTCCAAACAACGGTGACCTCCTGAATGATGCCTGGAATTGTTCCACAGCTACATAGTGCAAATGGTGGAAGCTGACCCCAGTTCTCTGTGGGGGAAAAAAAGGATTTGGAAAAAGATTAAAGGTAGAGTAAGGTAGAGTGAACAAAAGTATAATTTGACCCACCCTGATGTACACAACAGATCCTGGGCCAGCCACTAGAAAATATATCAGCAGGCTCACCATAATGAAAATGAAGATGCTAAGATGGACAAATGGTTGTCCATTCCATGATATGAAACAAAGTGAGTTGGTGAGGTGCTTTAATGACAGTTGCCCCAACTTAAAACATGTTGAAAGAGGTGAGACTACGTTGATACAGAAATGTCCACTGAGAATGGCCTTAGAAAAGGTCATGGACAGAAAATTAATAAAAGGAAGATCAATGATTCAATACATGGACTGCATATAAGCAAACCTTTGAGAGACCAGTTTGCATGAAAGCTACATGTACAATCTTGAATAGCTGAGCACATGGGCAGCCACACAGGAGAGATTCAAGTGCCACCCCACTGATTAGCAAAGCACCCACAGCTGCCAAGTTACCAGCATATGTTTCTATTGGTGGTGCATATCTGCACATGATGTGGTGCACATAAAAATTATTTTGCACATGCTCTGAACAGGAAAGTATTTGGAAAAAAGAATTATCCAGAAAAAAAAATTGTCTAAGGGAAACTGGAAACAGATTAACTTTTGAGGTGTATAAGATAAATGATAAAAGAAAGGCAAAGTGCCACAGTTTTATATGAAAATTATATATGAAATGAAGTTGTGGAATGCTTTTTTTATAAATCTGTGTCAGCTTTTGAAAAGCAATATGAATTTTAGGTATGTAGTCATCTCCTGAAGTTCAGATACTGTAGTTATTGTGCTGTATAAGGACAATGAACATGAGCAAAATGAAATTCTTAAGTGAGTTTTTTAGAATGTGTGAAAGTCATTAGTGGGGTATGAAATCAAGATAAAACAGCTCTAATGACACTAATTAGGAATGCTGGAACACCCCCATGAGTTCATATAATTGCTAGTATATGCCTGAAATGTAGATACTTGCAAATAATCTTTCCAAGCTGTTTGCACAATTCCTTGATGACATTGCATAGCAGGAGTTTCAGAAATTGTGTAAAAATCTCTTTTTCATTTTGCTGCCTTGTTAATTTTTCACTGTAACTGGATTAAAATGTATCTTATATTAGAACTGAACATACAGTTCTTCACTATTTAGTCCTTAATTAACTACAGTAGAGGCTATTAAAAACTGGACATTTACCTCCTGCAGAAGTAAAATTTCCAGAGAGCATTGGCAGTGTTTCCCACTCTGACTAGAAGGGAAACTACAGAGACTGTGGTAAAAGTAAAAGACTGTGGTGCAAACAACATTTTTACTAAAGTTGGAAGGGTTTGGTTTGAAATTATGAATGGTTGAACCAGTGTGTATAAAATGACAACTAAACTAAACATACATCAGCCATTGAATCAAATCTTTCTTGAGGTTCAATAAGTTATGTTTGAGTCATATCACAATGAAAGTGAACCTCAAGACCTTCTGATATTTACCCTCTACTAATACAAATACTAGTTGTTTCTGAGACTTAATCCTAAAGCATTCAGAGAGACAAAGTCCCCCAGTATTTACCCCATACATTTGTGACTTCCATTATTATATGCAGGACTAAGCCACACATCCTGAAATTACTCCAAATTGTACAAAATACATGATCTCATCTATTTAGCAACACTGGTCACCATGAAACACACAGTGTTCCCAGTGGTCCAATGTCTCTATTTATTACATTCAAAGTCTAATTCAATGTTTCTGTCCTTATTTCAAGAACCTTTATGGGAATGGCATTTGTTGACTGAAAAAAGTGGCTTTCCTTCCATGACCATGGCATTTTTCTGGAGCTCTGAAATTATTAACAAACAGAAAGTCATAAATGGTTGCAGAAGACAGATCTTTATAAGTAGCTGGATCTATACCATGGGACTCTTTTCAACAGGTAAGAATGACCATCCAACTATTTTCAGAAATAAATGAAAAACTTAATTCCTTCTTTTTGGTTTCCTGTTATAAAAGCTACCAGTGCTTTTACACAGTATCCTAAGGCGTAGATCCTGAAATATGAGTGCTCTGGCTTCATCTTCATCTTCAAGCGAAGTCCATAAACATTATGGCTTTGTCTACACTGCAGGGTTTTTGTGCAAGAAGCCTTTTGCACAAGAGTTCTTGCGCAAAAGCGCGTCCACACCTCAAAGCGCATCGTTTTGTGATGGGTTTTTGCATAAGAGAGCATCCACACTGCATGGACACTGTTGCAGAAGAAAGCTCTGATGGCCATTCACAGAATGGCCATCAGAGCACCTGTGCTCTTTTTTTTTTACGCAAGAAACCCCTGTTGAGCATCCACACACACATTTTTGCACAAGAACTCTTGCGCAAAAAGGAGTTATGCCTCGTAGAAGGAGGTATACCTACACTGCAAAAAGCCTCTGTTCTGCTGATTGACTGTAGATTTTCTTGTGCAAAAACACGCTTGAGGTGTGGATGCTCTGCGGGTTTTTGCGCAAAAACAAGCACAGTGGATGTTTCCTTTTTGCGCAAAAAGGAAACGTCCACACGGCTTGTTTTCACACCAAAACCCCTTGCCAAAAATAGCTCGAATAGATTATGCAAACGAAGTGTGACAAAATGCTAATCAGCACTTCATTTGCATACTCTTTGCCCGCAAAAGCTGGCAGTGAAGACGAAGCCTCAGTTGGAGAAAACATACCCAACTATGTTAGCTGATAGTTATAAAGTGACATATTTTCATTTTTATTAAATAACTTCAGATCAAAATAATCCCTGACAAAATATCAGATCAGGAATTTATTTTGTATCCAAGCAGGGTTCTCAGCATTGTAAAATTAATAGTGTTTTCAGAACTGGTTCTTATGGTCTCAGGTTTGCTTATGATTTCCAATCTATCCTATATCTTGTAAGATCATAGAACACTAGAACTGGAATGGTCCTTGAGAAGTCATCAAGTCCAATTCTCATGGCAGAGTCAAGCACCATTTAGATCATCCCTGTTTGCTTAGCCTACTATTAAAAATCTCCAGTGATGGCGATTCAGCAACCTCCCCAGGCAATTTATTCCAGTGCTTACACAGCTGGATCATTAGGAAGCTTTCCCTAATGTCCAGCCTAAACCTCCCTTGCTGCAATTTAAACCCATTATTTCTTGTCCTGTCATCAGAGGTTAATGAGAATTATTTTCCCCTCTTCCTTGTAACTCTTTTGCGTACTTGAAAAGTCCCCTCTCAGGCTATGTCTACATTACAGAGTTTTTTGGGGGGAAAAACTACCATTTTTCACAAAAAACTTCACTTACATCCACACTGCAATCACGTTCTTTCGAAAAAAAATCAAAAGAACAGAGGGGTTTTTCCAACATTGGTAAACCTCTTTCTACAAGGAGGAAACCTTTTTCCGAAAGAGCTGTTTCGGAAAAAAGCATGTGTGGACGGAGAAGAGGGAATTCTTTTGAAAGAATAGGAAAGAGGAAAAAGCACAGGCACCCTGGTGGCCACTCCGTCCATAGTAATCATAGCTGAAATGTGAGCTAGCGTCCATTCAGCATGGACGCTATCTTTCAAAAAAGCAGATCGCATTTTCAATGCATTTTGGCAGTGTGGATGCTCTGTTTCAGAAGTTTTTTTCAGATCTCTTATGGAAAAGCTTCTTCTGAAAGAAGCCTGCAGACATAGCCCCAGTTTTTTCTTTTCCAAATTATTTACATTATCCAGAAGATACATCCATAACATTGTGTTACTGGGTCAGTCAGATTCTATTCCAAAACCATATGTTTTTATTAATCAGGAAACATTTCAGAACTTAATTGTTGCTGTTGTACACCTTAGAGAAAAAAATGGAGTCTAAACTGAACCCTAAACTTCAACAAAGAGCAGATTATCGATTTCCACCAAGTTGTACTTATTTATTTGTGGTTACTAGTAGTGTGGCATATTGCATGATAAAAAGTCAGATGTGGCACCAAACTGATGTAATTTTGACATTAAATAGACTATGAAGAGTAGCATCAAAATAAAATAGTTGTTACAGCATGCAGTCATGTCTCATGTGTTTTGTATGGATAAAATCCTTTCCTGTGGGCTAGGAATTGGATTTTGCTGAAGTATGTGAGTTTTAGCTCTTTGTGCCTAGTCTTACGTTTCTCATGAATAATCATTAAATAAAGTTTAAAAAAATCCAATAAGGGATTTATTTTACAACTCCAGAAATATTTATAAGTTCAGCAGCAAATAATCTTTGGTAGTATAGAGATAAATATATAAATATAGCCTACAAGTAATGGAATTCATTGCAGAGTTCAGGGTTCATTCATCATTATTCAATAGTAAACAAGCTTTATAAGCTAATAGATGTCCCTCCAGCCAGCTGATGAAGGACTTTCACAGTCTCCATCTTTTCCTGAAAGTAAGAGCAGTCCAGGGGATGCTAGGTATATGATAAACATTGAAAGGTATCCTGGAGGAGAGACCTAGAAAGGAAAAGGACCAAACAATCAGAAGTGCTCAATATTTCTTTGAAAGTGCTGAGCATCCTCAGATCCCAAGGACTTCACAAGTGAGGGTTGAATATTATCTATACTATTTTGTGTGGTGCTGGATAGAAAAGCCATGAAGATACAAACACAACATAGGCTCTTCTGGAAAAACCTGTAGCAGTCTATGCCTCCTCAACTATATCATGATTCTGAAGGACTCTCCAGTCCTCACCTCACTTGCTCTCCAGTGAGGGAGAGTCACTCACCGTTCTCTTGCCCACCAATTGTACAAGAAATCCTAGTTTGAGATACTATGGTTCTCAGGAGCTTTCCTTTCTCTATAGGAAACTCAGACACTGGAGATGGATATTATTTCACCATCCCAAGGATGGTTAACCTCATTTTCAGTTGAACTGTAGGAATTATATGAATACTTGTGCTGGGGTTTTTTTTCCACAACTCTTGTAGTAAACACTATTACTGGTTACTAGTCATATTATTTTGAATATCAGCTTTCATCTAATCACATTAATGGGAGGGAGAGACAGAATGTAATACATCGGTGACAAGATAAATCAACCAAATAAAATCTCTGCACAGGCCTAACTGAGCTAGCTTAAATTCAACTAGTACAGATAACTATGGTGGTGCAGTCAGTGCTGTACAAGTTTCAGTGTGGACAAGCAAGCTGAGTACGTACCCAGGGTTTGTGCCAGGATTGTACTACTCATGCTGAAGCCTGCACTAAGCTGTCTTCAGCGATGCATTGGCTGTATTATATGGGCTCAAGATAGCTCACATAGTCTAGCCTATGCACAACCCTCTTGAAAACTTTCACAATCTTGGTTTATTAAAAAGCAATGCCTATAGTGTGTCGTCTCAGCACATATGCATATTATAGCGCCTTTTATACTGACTGATCCCTAAGCACTTTTGAAACAAGGGACCTTATTTTTCTTTCTTAGCTCAGTCTAAACTCCCACTACAATCAGCACAAGTTTTGCAAAAGGAATGTAGAATTAGCTCCTTCATATGTATTTTCAGATTCATGTTTGAAATGGAGACAGGACGGAATGCGGCAAATGTTTGATTATGGAGATCAACATTATCCTACTGACAATATTGTCACTTAATTATCACTTACAATAGTTGTGGTTTCTCTAACTACTTTTTGACAACTTTGGTGGTTTTTTGAGGCTAAGTGATTCGTTTCATACCTCTTCATCCAGTAACCAAAATTTTGTTTGGGGAAATGAGATTTTTGTGAAGAGGGATAGAGAAGAGGGATTCTGTGATAGAGCCAGGAGATTTGTAAGCATTTCATGTGACTGGGAAATGAAGCAGGGGAGGTTGCTGTGCAACAATCTGGGTTATTGTCAGCATTTCAAGTGGCTAGCATTATTCAGTACATTAACAATGTATTTATCCACTTTGATTATTAATTTGGGGGCATTTTGGAAGTAGTATACATCCATATTTACACTGGATAATTACAGCAGTTTTAATAAAAAAAGACAAACCATATGGAAACAACAAGGCTTCTTCATCTGCAGTCTTTTTATGCACACTAGATCATACTTTCAGTGTCAATGACTGCTTGTGGGTAGAGATGCTATTCACAAGAGTTCTCTCAGATTCATGATGCAGATCTGACAAGATATTTTATCTGACCAGTTGTATGTGTGTAAATGAAGCAACTTGCGGCAAACGCTCCTGACTTATGTAATGGTTAGTCATGGGAGTAAGTGCTACAAATTAACATTTGTTTTCACTCACTTTCCATGTATTCAGAAAAGGGCCCACGTACACTTTCAGGGCATCCTTCCTATGTATTCTTGTATACAGCATGTGCTCTGAGAGACAGTCTAGCAGTACAATAAGGTTATTGTAATTAAAGTGCAATAACTCTGCACTGCAATTACACTTGGGTTTTGCTTTTCTTTTTATAATTTCATTAGTTCATATAAGCAGAAAGTTAACTGCATGGGTGAATTACATATTATTACTATGTTCATGTTTTTCTTAATACATATGCTATTAGAAGGTATATGAACTTCAACAGGCCAGCTCCTCAGCTAATATGAATAGATGCAGTTACATTGACTGCTGGTTGACACCAGCTGAGAATCTGTCTCAGTATATTTTCTGGGTTATTCTTAGTTATGTAATGAATTTACAGGTTATGCTATGGGACTGGACTTGAATTCAGACGCTCTGCAACTGACTGACATGTTCTTGGGCAAATCCTTTAACCACTCTCCTTCCCTATAATGGCTTTTTTATATTGTCTATTAAGATTTTAATTCTTTTGGGGAAGGGACTTTCTTTCACTGCCCTGGTCTACACTAGGGAGTTAATTCGAAATAACTCCCCTTATTTTGAAATAACAAGTGGAGCGACCGTACTACCAAGCCCGTTTTTTTTAAATAAGGGGCTGGTTATTTCAAAATAATAACTCCTGCTTTCCATAAGGAATAACACTTATTTTGAAACAGTTATTTTGAAATAGCGGTAACGTGGACACTCCACTGCTGCTATTTTGAATAGCTACTGCCAGTGTCATTCTAAGTAATTACTCCCAAGTGCTTCCTAAGTCAAGGTAGTGCATCCACATTAAGGGAACCTGACTCAAGGCTTCCCTGTAGTGTGGACACACGATTTTGAAATAGTTATTTTGGGAGTTATTATTTATAAATAAGTTATTTTGAAATAATTTCCTAGTATAGACATGCCCACCAAGTTTTTGTTCAGGGCCTAACTTATTGGGGAGCCCCAATCTCAGATACAATGAAAGGAATTACTCTTTGCACAAAATGTAGGAAAGGCTCTCAATATGCTACCTTTTGCTGAAGAAAAAAAAGACAAAGGGACAGATTTCTCATGTCTAAAGCAGATCTAATAGGATAGAAGGAGCCTTCTCCCCTACTTGTACACCTAGGGGAGCATAAGTACTGATCCCTTTCTATTCCCCCTGGAACTCACAGAAGGACCATTGTTCCCCCTTCCCATATACTAGTCTGCATTCGAAGAGTGAGCTGTGTCCCATTAAAGGGGTGAGGCAGCTGATGATCTGCTTTTGCATGCCTAGGAAAGTGATGAAGATTTCTTGACTTTGAGTAGATCATCTGTGAACCTCTTTCCCCTGCCCCACACACTCCACCTGCTGTCCTTAACATCAGTTAAATTTTATTTTATTATCAAAATCCTTATAAAGTGTGCATTGAAAAGCATATCGTAAAGAGATGGATTGTTCTTTTTCATAGATAGATAGATGTATAAAACAGGGACCATTTTTCTAAAGCAGATATCTTAACAGAACAACAGCGAACAACAATAAAACCTGCATTTAGGAATAGAAAATCTTTCTTCAGAAAAGGCCCATTTCTATAATTTGACTTTTCCAATGAGCTATCCAATAGGGTATCTAATAGGGCTATCTAATTTGTAAATGGGCCATTGGTATCTAGTTTCCATTGTCTTTTTCAGAATATATAGTATTAATATCAGCAAGCATGACAAATATTCAAATGCACTGGAAAAGACCATCAAATTATGTCATATCTATGTAGTTCAGTCTAATCAAAGTTGTTTAAATTACTATAAATCAGAAGAAAATTATATGTTAGTTATTCAAAAGATTATGGACAATGATATTGTAGTACAATGTAATTGATAGTTGAGAAGAAAATCACCATTGCAATCACACTGAAATTATCAAGTCCTGTAATTCTTTATATAAAAGTAGAACTTTAAGAGAATAATGAAATAGTACTTATAATTGTAATCTAAAAGTTTAATCTTTAGATGCGGTTTTCATAAATGTGTTATTAAGAGAACAAAGGAACAGAATTACTCGTCAATCAAGAGTCTCCTAGGTGTCCAATGTCAGGGAACAACTAAAAAAAAGAAGCAGTCTAGTTGCACCTTAAATGCTAATAATTTTCTTATTGCATAAGCTTTCATGAACTGGTACTCACTTCATCAAATGCATGAAGTGAAGGACAAAGGAAACAGACAGTAGGGATACAGAAATGGGGGTGTTACATCAGAGCTAATTCAATCAAGGTGGATATGGATAAGAAGGTGAGAATACCTAAAGTGGAAAATTACTTATGGAAATGAATGAGCCATTCTCAATCCTTATTCAGATCAATTCTTATGGTCTCAAAATTTGCATATGAATTCCAGCTCAGCAGTTTCACATTGCAAAATGTACATGGCAAAATGCCCCTCTGCCATGTATATTGGACAAAGTGGACTAGCTCTTTGTGACTGAATAATTGGACAAAAATAAGATATCAAGAATGACAAAACACAAAACCTGGTTGGAAAATATTTTAACCTCCCTGCACATATAGTTACACACCTGAAAGTTGCCATCCTCAAGCAAAAAATAATCCAAAACCAGGCTGCAATGTAAAATTGCTGAGCTGGAATTCATATGCAAATGAGACAGCATCAGAATTGCTCTAAATATGGATTGGGAAAGTCTCATTCATGACCATAAGTAATTTTCCACTTTAGGTATTCTCACCTGCTTATCCATATCCACCTTGATTGAATTAGCTCTGATGTAACACTCCCATCTCTGCATCCCTACTGTCTGTTTCCTTTGCCTTTCACTTCATGTATCTAATGAAGTGAGTTGTCACTCACAATAGCTTATGCCATAAGAAAATTGTTTGTCTTTAAGGTGCTGTTGGACTCCTTGTTGGTTTTGCTGAAACAGACTAACACGACTACATCTGAAAACAGAGAACAACTATTATATAGCCCATTCCATCTAGTCAAAATCAAAGCATCCATTATATGAGAAGGCTAATCAAAATAACAAGTGTTTTGATTATTTTCTTATGTGAAGAGATGCACCAATCAACCCAAAAGTGGCTAAGAAGTTAGTTCATTTTATACAAATTCCCGGAGTTCATTGAAGCTGAAAATTCACGATAAAATATTCTATTTTTGTTTTCTTTCTTGAATATGTGAATTAATATCTGTGGAATAATTCATAAAATATTTAATCAGAAATCAAGAAATCCATGATAGTAATTTTTGGAAATTCTAAAAAGATCCTACAGATGATGTCTTCCCGATTTTGCAATCTTGGGTTGGCAAAAATAATAATGATGGCAA
Source organism: Pelochelys cantorii (assembly GCA_032595735.1). NCBI lineage: Eukaryota > Metazoa > Chordata > Testudines > Trionychidae > Pelochelys > Pelochelys cantorii. The sequence continues at coordinate 67,718,375 of CM064326.1, read as the reverse complement.
TGGAAGTTTTTTCCATCATAAGACTGAAAGATGACAAGATTCTATGAAAACGGCTACTATTCTAGAGCGAAAGTTTTATCTTCCATGTGTGAGTTATAGTCTTCTTTTTATATTGCATAATAGACTGAATATATTTGATCCTAATTTGGAGCTCTAAATAGAATATTATTGCATTATATTTCATAGCTATACAGCCATACTGTTAAAGTGAGAAGCATGCAGTTGTGTGCATATCTTTGCACATGTTTAGTCTATATATGAATGGATATCTGTCATATGTGCACCTAATAGGCCACTATGTACGCAGATTCTATGTTTGTGTGGACACTGATACATGAATTAAGAACATTGTGGTATGTCTGCACAAGAATATGAGTTTAACTTTGAAAAGCTGACTCCTGAATGTAGTAACCCTTGTGAGGGAAGGATAATAGCTATTACATTTGGCTCTAGTTGTCTGTATCTAATTTAAATTCACATATTACCTGTACGAGTCGACAAAGGACCTCTACAGCATAAAACAAAACATTAACTTCCTTTGCATTGTTTGACACTTTTACATCTACAAATTGAAGGTGAGAGAGACTTTTTCTTCTGCTTTGGCTATAAGTGCCATATAATCATTTTATATAAATGAATGTTCTTAGCAAACTGGAAAAGACAGACTCGTGGATTAAGTGCCCTGAGATGAAGTTGATGGTGTAGATTTCTTTAGAATAGAAAGAATATTTACTACCATGGAAAGATTATTATCAGAAATTAGATGTCTATCAATTGAAGGGGCGATATTTTATTTTATTCCAAATAACGTATTTTATTCTCTGTTTTGATAGTAGTTAGATGATGGTGAATCACACTTAAAGTTGATTACAGTGTATTAGAATAATTGATAGGACATCTCCAGTCTGTCCATTTGTCTTTTGCTTCTTTAACAAAAATAGTTAGCTATGAGCTACATTGCATTTTCCTCCATTCTAAGCATAATTACAAGTTGGAACTCCCTGGTCCAGCACCCTTTGGACCTTAGTCATCCTAGACCAGGGAGTTTGCCAGACCAGGGGAGATCAGTGCTCCCCTGCTGGGTGCCCCACTGCCAGCTCATCTCTTTGCTGCTCCCAAGTCTGAGGCTCCCCGCCTTGCCGCTGCCCCGCTAACGCTGGACCAGCTTAGTCTCTTCACCCTGCTGCCCATCCACTGTGCTGGGGGTTTCCAGGGGTCCCCCAGCCAGGGCTGCCTGGCCACTGCCAGCCCTTCTGCTCTGGGGGTTCCTGGCTGGGGCTGCCTAGCCTCCACCCACCCCGCTACCTTCAGGGGTTCCTCAGGGTTTCCCAGCCCCAGGCCACCTGGTTGCCAGCAGCCCTGCTGCAGTGGCCCGGGCCTGCTGCTGCTGGGGGTTTCCTGGGGTTTTTTGGTCAGGGCCACTAGGCTGGGTCTCCCCAGCTGCCACCTTGCCCTACTGCCAGGGTTCCCTAGCCAAAGCTCCCAGGTCACTGCCTGGCCCCGCTGCCATCGGGGGTTTCTCGATCAGGACTGCCTGGCCATCCCAGCCCCACCGCATGGAGGTCTCTGGGGTTCTCTGGCTACCACTGGCCCCACTGGTGGGGGCTCTCTGCCCACATGGCCCCACTGACAACAGGGATTCCCAGCTGAGGCAGAGGCTCTCCGATATCACCTGGTCCTGCTGACGCTGGGGTTCCCTTGCCCAGCTGCTGCTGGCCCAGCCACAATACTGCAGACCCTAAGTTCTCCAGGCTAGCTACCACTCCTGGGGCTCTTTGGTCTAGCAACATCCATGACTGTGCCAGACCATGGAAGTTGCCGGTCCAGAGAATCACGGATTTGGGATGTTCAATCTGTATCTGCAGAAGTAGTGCATCTGGGTCTGCCCACAGAATTCTTATTTGTGGATGTTTTGATCTAGAATTTTGGGGCAGGCCTATCTCTAATACTAGAATAGAGATGACATATGTAGTGATACTGTGTGTAGGTCTGTGGGAGAGGGAAATAAAAAAGAAAGATTCAAGTGCTCAATAGCATCAGTTTCCACATCAAAATAAGTACCTCCCATATGGGTTTGGATGATACTGTTCTTTTTCTAGTGTGGCTTAAAAATAACCATGGCTAATTTAAGGACTTGCAATTGTAAGTATGCAAACAGATATCTACTACTGTACTTCAATGTATGGCATATATAACTCCCCCACATACCATGGTGTAATTCCTAGGAAGTCAATAAGAATTTTGCTTTGTTTGGGAAAAATAGAAAAGAAAATATATACATTTTACATTCACATCTTTAGTGCCATAGGAATGGACAAACGATTTGCTTTCATGTTCTAAATCATTGTTCTGCCTTTTAAATATTTTATATATAAATTACACAGGCAAAAGGATTTATTTGCAATGTTAAAAATACAGAACAAAAGTATCTAATTTAAATGCTGCTCTACAGTCAACTGAGAAGAGAAGGCAAACTTTACCAAATCTACACTGCAGGAAATGAATAATAACTTAGCACAGGGTACTTAAGCTTATGGATAGCAGAATATATCATAATATAGAAACTGAAAAAGTACTCTTGAGAAATGTAAGAATTAAAATGTGAAAAATATACAACAGTATTTCTGTTCAACAGCAATGAACTGGTAGTTTTAAATATTTTGTATTTATTCTTACTTAATTATCATTCTTCACATATGTGGAATTTATACTGTGCTGAAGCGTATTTTCCAAAAGTAGTGCTGCTGCTAGCACCATGCATTATATTGCCTGCCAGTCATTTTATTAAGTAACTACCACCTGGAATTCTATCACAGGAAACAGCATACGAGTGAAAGAATTTTAGGAACTTTCAAAACATTATTTTATTCATTTTATAGCACAAATATTCATGGCAGCTAAATACTTCAGTTTAAAAAATTAAATATATATAATTGGCATGTGCCACTTGCAATACCTGACATAAATATGGTTAACATTCAGTTGTCGCCATCAAATACTAGTAGAAGGCTAGTGGTTACAGAATGTATCTAAATCGAGGTTAGCAAATACTATTAATGAAACAGTAAATGAAATCATTAAGTTTTACATCTTGTCCTGAGTCAAACAGACTCTGTCTCCAGTGGACCATGAAGGGCAGCAAATTCCAAAGGCAGGGGAATCCCTCAGAGAAAACACTGAGCTCAGCCTCTAATCCAGCACACACATTAGCAGCTATAGGGGGAAGGTCTGCGTCTCATGTGGCTGGGTTCCAAACCACAAAAGGGCTTTAAAGATTATCATCAGCCACCCAAATTGTATCCGTAAGTGGGGATAAAGCCAGCACAGAGAGATGGGCATTAGTGCAATGTGCTTGTGCTATCTCACTCAGAAAGCAGGCAGCATCTATATTCAAGTTGCATGCAATTTTGCTGTGATTACCCAAAGTAGAATACATTACTGTCATCTAGACTGGAAGTGACAAAGTTTTTGGTGTTAATAATAAAATCTGAATTGGAGTGGTATGATTGCAGCCTCCTTCCTCATCATTTACAGGAAAATCATAATGAGACCCTATTGAACCTGAGAATCTAGAAGCATCATTAGATCCAACATGGCCCAAAAGCCACACATTTTTTGGGCAGAAACTCAGCATATATCCACTAGAGACAGCATAGACAGTACCTCCATTTCAGGAAGGTATCACATCCCTATTCAACTACCAGCTCACCTTCAACTAGATCCTGTTTCAGTTCGTTTCCTCCAGCAATATGAGATTATGAAATCTGCAGTCAATTAAAAATGGTCATAGAAATTTGTCATCTATATACTGCAATACAGCCCACAATTTCTCAAAATTTTCACTAGTGGCTTTATTTACTCATATTGAATTGGAGGGCTTGTAAGATGGAGAACTATGGGACTCCATAGATTTTTCAGTTGTAAAAGAGTAAAAGAAAACAAAATTATTAGTTTATGAAAATTCAAGTAATGATTTATGGAGTGTTGGGGGTAGTACTGTACTTGCAGACATTCCAAGTCTATTTAATCTTGTTTTTAAGTACATCAGAAGCAGGAAGCTTGCTAAACAACCAGTGGGGCCCCTGGGTGATCAAGATGCTAAAGGAGCACTCAAGTTGAGAAGGTCATTGCGGAGAAACTAAATGAATTCTTTGCTTCAGTCTTCACAGCTGAGGATGGTAGGAAGATTGCCAAACCTAAGCCATTCTTTTTAGGTGACAAATCTCACATTGAGGTATCATTAGAGGAGGTTTAAGAACAAATTGATAAACGTAACAAGACCAGATGGCTTTCACCCAAGAGTTCTGAAAGAACTCAAATGGGAAATTGCAGAACTATTAACTGTGGTTTGTAACCTATCCTTTAAATCAGCTTCTGTGTCTAATGACTGGAAGATAGCTAATCTGATGCCAATATTTAAAAAGGGCTCTAGAGGTGATCCCAACAATTATAGACTAATAAGTCAAATGTCAGTACTGGGCAAATTAGTCAAAACTATAGTTAAGAATAGAATAGTGAGACACATAGATGAACATAGCATGTTGGAGAAAAAACAACATGGACTGTGCAAAAGGAAATCATGCCTTAATAATCTACTAGAGTTCTTTGAGAGGGTCAACAAGCATGTGGACAAGGGGGATCCAGTGCATATAGTGTATTAAGATTTCCAAAAAGCCTTTGACAAGGTCCCTCTCTTTACTTAAGTAAAGTTAGTTGCCATGGGGTAAGAGGGAAGCTCCTCTCATGGAATGATAACTGGTTAAAAGCCAGAAAACAAAGAGTAGGAAAAAATAATAAATTTTCAGAATGGAGATTGATAACTAGTGGTGTCTCCCAAGAGTCCATACTGGGACCAATCCTATTTAACCTATTTATAAATGATCTGGAGAAAGGGGTAAACAGTGAGATGGCAAAATTTTCAGATGATATTGAACTGCTTAAGATCGTTAAGACAAAATCAGACTGTGAAGAGCTTCAAAAGGATCTCACAATAGGCAATTGGGTAGCGAAATGGCAAATGAATTTTAATGTTGATAAATGCAAAATAATGCAGATTGGAAAAAATAACCCCAACTATACATACAAAATGATGGGGACTAATTTAGCTATAAACACTCAAAAGAGGGATTTTGTAGTCATTGCCCATAGTTCTCTGAAAACATCCAATCAATGTGCAGCAGCAGTCAAAAAAGTAAACAGAATGTTAGGAATCATTTAAAAAGGGAGAGAGACTAAGACAGAGAATATCTTATTGCCTCTATATAAATCTGTGGTATTCCTGCAAACTGAATACTTTGTACAGATGTGTTCGCCTCATCTATCTATCTATCTATCTATCTATCTATAGGCACTGAAAAAGGTTCAGAAAAGGGCAACAAAATGATTAGGGGTTTGGAACGGGTGCCATATGAAGAGAGATTAAAAAGACTGGGACTTTTCATTTTAGAAAAGAGGAGACTAAGGGTATGTCTACACAGCAACATTATTACGAAATAACTAGCATTATTTCAAAATAATGTTGAAATACTGTCAAACTGGAAGACATCTTACTCTGCTGTAACCTTCATTGTAAGAGGAGTAAGGGAAGTCGGAGGAAGAGTTCCCTATTTCTAAATAAGTGCTGTTTAGAGCACTTTGTGTAGCTCCCAATTTCGAAATAAGCTACGTAGTTTACATAGCTCAATTTGTGTAGCTTATTTCGAGTTAAGCCCTGCTTTCTAGATGTACCCTAAGGGCAGATATGATAAAGGTCTATAAAATCATGATAGATACAGAGAAAATCAATAAGGAAGAGTTATTTACTTGTTCCCATAACATAAGTACTAGGGGTCACCAAATGAAATTAATAAGTAGAATATTTAAAAGAAACAAAAGAAAGTTTTTTTCTTCTCACAGTGCACAGTCAACCTGTGGAATTCCTTGCCAGAGGATATTGTGAAGACCAGGACTTTAACAGCGTTCAAAAAACTAGATAAATTCATGGAGGTTAGGTCCATCAATACTTGTTAGCCAGAATGGGTAGGAATGGTGTCCCTGGCCTCTGTTTGTCAGGGACTGGAAATGGATAACAGGAGAGGTATCACTTGATGATGGACTTTGGTCTGACCCAGTATGATTGTTCTTATGTTCTTATGCTCTTAATTACTCTTAATCATAATTATTAATTTCTTTTCTTCTCATGTGAGTCGTCTCATTGAAATCCATAAGTTACTCATTGGAATAAGGAAAAATACCTGAATAAAGGCCCTGATATAGTAATTCTTCTAAGATTTCAGTACTTTCAGTTTCAGTTACAATTGTATTGTATTTCATAATCAATGCATCCCCTTACTATGCTAGCGCTCAAACTTTTCCTGTCACACCCCACTTTACCAATAATGGAATTTGTCCACACTCCCCCTCCATTACTTCACAGTTGGCTCAGCAGAAACTCATATTCTGGTGAGAGAGGTGGGGAGAGAACTGAGGATGGGAGAGGAGCTCAGGTTAGAGATGGAGCTAGCCTTAGGCAGAGAGGGAATGAACACAGAGCTGGTCTGGGGGCAAAACAGGAGGAGTGGAGATATGACTGGGGTCAGAGGGAGAGAGACTAAATAACCTACAGCTCCATCAGCATGATGGGGAAGGATAAGATGAAGATCCATCGTGAGGAAGAGTCTCAGCAGCCAGTCCCAACACAAATCCAATATGACACTTCCTGGATGCAAATGTGCCCGAGTCCTGAATTTTAGGACCCATCTGCACTATATTAATAACAGGCATCAAAATGAAGATCTGAATTCTTTAGCTTCCAGTGATGACCTTCACAAGTACAGTTATGCTATAGGATTTGCTGCTGTAAAAAGATGCTGTCTGATTAATATATAATATTCACCAGAACGATAGAAGGTCATAGGGAGAATGTCAGAGGAACAGCTAGAAATACACACAAGGACACACAGAATTATGACTGAGAATAAAACATTTTAAGGTGATTTTTACACTGGATTTCCTTCTTCTCCCTTTCAGATTAGCTTCCTTCTATAACTCCTTTTAGAGCTCTTGGCCTCTGGCTGAGGTGAGACGTGGAAGAATTTGTCTGAGGCCAAGTCTAATGCTGCTCTCTAGATTTCCCAGTAGTACCTTTTTTTCCTGTGAGAACTGTGGCCGGAATCCCCAAGCTCATCACCAACTCCACAATAACTTCCAGTGGCCCAGAAAGTAAGAATGCACCCACATTCATTTCCATTAAAGCGAAAGGAGCCTGCCCTTTCCTGTTTCCCTGTTTCTTATCCCAAGGACAATACAGACTGTTAGTCTGATGCATGATTATGTAATCCCTACTCAAGATTGTTAAACTTTTATTCTGAAACAGTATGGTAACTAAACTCGAATGTGCTACAAGTTTTCCAAGCAAAACAACTGTCTCTGTAATAGTGACACATGGGACTAGTATTAATACACATCTGCTGACTCTTTCCATGAATCTGTTGAATGCTGTAGGGTTCAGGCACCTGTTCCACCTCCACTGTATGTGAATGAAGCACATAAGGTCAGTGTTAGTGGGCCCAACCTGCAGATCATGGGTATTGAGAGTTCTCAGCAGCATGCAGGATATGGCTCAGAATGAGTTAAAAACAAGGGGAGGTTAACAGTTTTCTGAGATAATATTCTTTACATACTGTTGTCCCTGTTGGAAAGTTGTCTCCATACATGATGGCAACATAATTACTCAGTCTTCTGACGTATTCTGCTGTAAACACAGAAATCCTTTTAACCAGCAATAAAATTGCACTGATTAATAAAGGGATGTGTAAATAATTGAACACATAAAATAAAAGACCTCTTCTTGTTCCTCATGTTTCAATTATACCATGGAGTCATTGTAAAACAAGTGCCGCCCTTATTTAGTTTCATTGTAAAAGTTCATTAATGGCTGGGGAATGAAATACAGATGAAATGGATATGCAGGTGAAAAATATTTCTCTCTTGTCTCAGAAATTTCTAATAAAGTCTTACTGCCTATTGTATGCCTTCTGCACGCAAGGCTCGTGAGCATTAGGACGAGGAAAAATCAAGCAGTCATTATCATTACCATCATCATCATTCATCAGCTACATATCACAGCTTTGTGCATATGCCATAGTAACAGAAAAAAAGAAAAAAAAAGGCTCACATGAATTCTAGATTGCTGAATAATATTATCTAACCAAGAGACTAGCACACTGAATGACCCCTTATAGGAGATTAGAACTCCTCATCAATGCTGTCATTAGTGTAATCAGTATAATCACATTACATTTGCTCCTCACTTATAGAGACTTTTGAAGGAAAGGTTATCAAGAAACCCTTGTGTGAGAATTCTTCTATCCCTACAGAGGCACAATATGTCACGAGCCATGAGTCAGACCAATACCAATCTGGACAAGGCACAAAGACAGTCTGATTAGCCTGTACTATGCACTATCTTCTTCCAGATGAACAAGATTCCAAAGAGATCATCAGAGATGTTGTTGAGTATGGAGATTTAGTGTGAATTCCCTGCTAGGTCAGTACAGACAGAATTATTTTTGTAATGTATTCCTAAGGAGGCCCTTGGTAAAGCCAGTGCTTTACTACATTTGTTTTCTACCAGGAGGCTCAAAACTACCTTTTTTTATAATTTTCCCATAATCCTTACAGGAGTGCAAATGAGACCTGTGAGCCAGTGGAACTTTGCTGGAGACATGCTGGGCTGAGTGTTAGCACTGCTATTTCAAAAGCATAGCACTAATAAATGCAGAACTTCATTTTCCAGTAATGATAGTTCTTTAACCTTCATGACAAGCACTAGTAAGCAGGGGGGAAAAGTCATTGTGGCTGACTTAGAATTTGATTAGAGACCATATGATTCTGAAACTAAACTCTAGGTGGGCAAATTCACATTCAAACCATAGGGAAAAAATGCTATTTAAAGGAAGATGTTCACATGCTGTTATTTTGCTTGTTGGCTTAGAATTATCATCACAAATCACAATGTTTCCATGTGTACTGAAAAGGAAAATACTTATGCAGAGCGGGGCCATTTCATAGTACCAGAAGTGGAGTTATATGAAGAATAATGAGCTATCTGCAAACCCAGTTCAAAGGAAACTCATATACCAAGCTCAGTGTATCCTTCATGCCCAAAAGGTCCAAGATAAGTTGGAAACAATGCATTTTTAATGCCTTTTCAGCTTTCTAACTTGCAAAAATATGCATATAGTAAAATAAATTACTTTTATTAATCTCTTAGAAAGCTTGCAACATCTAAAATAAACACCATAAAAAAACCCCTTATCTATCAATGCAGCTGAACTAAAATATATTTTCTTGGACATCTATATGCAACAGAGTATTAGACACCAACATTTGTTGATGACTTCATGGGCATATAATCAGTTAAGGCCAATCAATAATTTCATCAGATGTGAGTGGAATGCTTTAAAAAAGAGATTATCGTAAAGTTTCTGAGTATTGATAACAAGCCTGTATTAATAAGAAAAGCCACGCACAGCACTTTATGTAATACATCTCTAATTACTGCTGTCTAAAAATGTATTTTGTATTTCAGTTAAACATGATGGGCCAAAGTATCTCACTTTTTTATATATATATTATTTTCTGGTCAACCCAAAATTAATTTTATTTTGTGGAATTCCCAGTAAACTCGCAAATTGGTTATTATGGTGGCACTGAATCTGACTTTTTTACTGACAAATTTTTTGGCAGAAACACTTCACTCATCTCTGAAATCAGTGTCTTCTTCCATGTTTGGAGCACACAGTGTGGATTCAGTAAAGTGTGAATACTAAACATAAATTGCATTCCTGATGGACTAGTGCTCTCCCTGTTAGGGTACGTCTACACTAGCTCGTTAGTTCGAGCTAGTAGGGTAATGAGGGCAACCGGAGTGGCAAATGAAGCCCGGGATTTAAATATCCCGGGCTTCATTTGCATGTTCCCGGGCGCCGCCATTTTAAAATCCCCCTTAGTCCGAACTCCGTGCCCACGGCTACACGTGGCACGGACTAGGTAGTTCGAATTAAAGATCCTAATTCAAACTACCGTTACTCCTCATTCCACGAGGCTGTAATGGTAGTTTGAATTAGGATCTTTAATTCGAACTACCTAGTCTGTGCCGCGTGTAGCCATTGGCACGGAGTTCGGCCTAAGGGGGATTTAAAAATGGCGGCGCCCGGGAACATGCAAATGAAGCCCGGGATATTTAAATCCCGGGCTTCATTTGCAATTCCGGTTGCCCTCATTACCCTACTAGCTCGAACTAACGAGCTAGTGTAGACGTACCCTTAATCTGTTGCATCCACCTTTTGTCCTCTGGTATTTAGATTGTAAGCTTTTAGGAGAAGTAAATTCCCTTTATGTGTTTGCAAAGCATAGTGCTTGGTATAAAAAGGACCTGATCTAACACTTTGCCCTTAGACATTAATATAATATAATATAATATAATAAAGGAGAATGTTTGTATGTTTGTGTGCTAATAACTTGGGCATTATAAGAGCTACCCCAACCAAACTTTGCATGGGGTAACCTTTCCTCCAGGAGAAGATTTTAAGGTACTTTTGGCAGTGTGGGGAGAAGCGGCTTCCCAGGGGAAGTTGCGGGGACAGTCACTCAATAAGGCCAGTGGCAGAAGCGCAAGGGGAGGGGCAGCATTCCGAGCGGCAGCTGCCCCACTCGCCTCCACCAGGCTGTTCCACTGAGCAGGCGCGTTCGGGGCGAAGGAGCCCCCTCCTCCCTCCCACCCATGATGTCACTCGGCCCGGGCCCCTCCCCTCCGATGGTGGCCGAGGGTTGCAGAGCAGTGGGCTGGAGCTCGTGGTTGCTGCTAGGGGGCGGTTGCAGGCACAGCAGGGCGAGCCCAGGAAGGAGGCGGCAGCGGCAGTGCTGGGAATGGCGCAGCTTCCTGGTCGCATAGCGGGGAGCCTGGCACCTGCTCACCGCAGCCCGTGGGAGAGGGGAGCCCCCGGCGTGGCCCCATGGTGTAGAAGATAGCGGGGCAAAAGTTTCGGGGCGGGCAGTGGGTTGTTGCCCCCCATGGCACCTGCAGCCCTGGGCATGAACTGGGCCACTCTGCCCACCCTAGATCCCATGCTCACTGCCTCCTTCCCCTCACACGGGGTACCCCCGGCAGGACCCCAACGCCCGCCCCGAGCAACGCCGGGTAACTCCAGCTAATATAAATATAAATATAAATATAATATAATATAATATATAAGTAGAAACATACATACATAATTGGACAAATATGAAAATAGAATTCTATAGTTGTCTGTTAACTTTACCTATTCCCTTAAATTCTCTGACAGTAATTACTGTTATTCAGAGCGTGTCCTAAAATCCATTGTATTACATATGTATTTTATTTTATTTTTATCCAAAGTGTCTTATAGATTTTTGTAAGAGATGCATTTTTTGTTGTTGTTAAAAAAGTTTCAACCATTCCTCCATTCCCTCTCTGACATATTTTAATTATTTTAATTATTTGTTTTTAACTAATACATATTTATTAGTTGAAAACACTTTTTAAAAAATGTATAAAATATCTTTTCTCAGATAAGACATTTTAGCTGCAGAAAAATCGGAATCTTAAAAATCATGTGAAGCAGTAACTCCTGGACAAAAGTAGTGTTGAGCTTATTTCCTATCTTAGATAATATGAGTTGAACAGCTGTAGACATACCAGTATCAGTATAGAGATGTTAGCCAAAATAAGTAACACAATTAAATTCCTTCTTAGAGACCTATCACTATAAAACAAAACACTTATTGGCAACTATGAAATCTATTTTAGAGATAATCCCACTTGTCTTTTGATATTTCTAAGTTATGTGTTTTCCAAATAATTTTTGCTGTTCATTGTTAACAATGCTTTTTTCATTATTTATAATGAGATTACAACAAATTGGCATGTGCAAATGATTCACAGTAGAAATATCCTTCTGTAAATATATTTGTAAATGTCAGTGAATGCTGCTGTTGTTTACTGGTATGTCTTTTCTTTTCTTATTATTAAAAGATAAATAAATGTAGAGCCTGTGAAAGTATCTAGACTTACATCCCAGAGAACTGCAGAGGAAAATCCTGGGCAATGGCAATGTCAGCTCATTCACACCACACTACCAATTTGTCTTGACCATCTTCTGCATGGATCACTTACAGTGATGGAAAGGTAGTTTTCTTATAATTTATTCCTTCCCAGTTCAAGACCATAATCCTGTTTAAAGGCTACTACTTAAAGGAGTAGATATTAAATTCCTGTGCCCAGGGGGGCCGCCAGAATTGCCATACCTCTGGGCAAGATTGGGGGCAGCTCCGTGCTCCTGAAAGAGGTGGGACCTTGGGCAAAAGGAGTCAGCCAGCACTCAGTGCAGCCCAGAGCATGCTATGCTACACACCCTTGCCACCAGCACTCAGAGCCCCTTGGAGCACGCTGTGTGGCTCTCCAGTGGCAATTTAAGGGGCCTGAAGCTCCAGCTGCCACTGTGGATGCAGTAGCACCACCAGGAGCCCCAGGTCCTTTTGAATTACCAGGGCGCAGGACAACTTGCTCCTTTACCCACCCACCCCATTGGTGGGCCTGCCTGTGTCCTATACCATGAAAGCCATTTTTTTCAGAGACATGGCCTCCCAGGATAGAGTTCTTTGCTCCTAGATTTTTGCATTTATATTTAGTCATAGTTTACCAAGAGATCCAGATCACTCAGTTTCAGTGTTTTCAGTATGTACCATTCCCCTCAATTTTTGTGTCATTTGCAGATGTTATCAGTGATGGTTGTATGTTTTCTTTGAGGACATTCATAGAAAATTAAATGTTATAGTGCCAAGAAGTGATCTTGGGAGGGCTGTGTAATGGATCCCCCCCCCCCACACACACACACACCATGCTTTATGAAATGGTCTAATGGCCACAAATATACAGAAATCAAAAGTGCTTGGGACAAATTGCTTCATGTAACCTATCAATCTTCATGTCATAATCCGCTGGATCTGTTTATCTTATTTTGGTGTATTTCACATTCTTGTGTGTGAAATTAGACATATGGTGTGTGGAATGCTTTATGGTTTTTAAATGTATGAATGAAAACCAGCATGTATGTTACCTTCAGTGTCTTGATGGCCAACTGTTAAGCAATCTCTTTTGTCCTTTAAGCCTTAGTAGTGATTGGTCTGGGGAAGTCACATGTCCACCCCAACTGGCCTGGTGACTTCCCAAGCAAAAAGGGAATCTTTAAAAACAATAGGAAAGTAGAAGTTTTTTGTCTTTTCTTTGGCTAGTTTGGCACATGCAAGGAAAGGAACCAGAGACTCCAGGGAAAAGGAGACTTCCCTGGTTTGGAAGGCTTGATGGGAAAGACACAGTTTTAGGTTGAGTTTGTAGTAAGTTTCTAATAAGTTTCTACTGAAGGTTTAGTGTAGAAGTAGCTAAGCATTATCTGTTATTTTGAGTTCATAATCTACTTTAAATCCTACTGCTTGTACTTAATAAAATCACTTTTATTTTCTACCAAACCCAGGGTAAATAATTATTACCGGGGGAACAATCAGTGTGTACATTCCCCCTTTCATTGCTAAAGGGGGCTTACCTAAATAGTTCATTTGGGGGTTTGATCCCATTTGGGCAGTGGTATCCCAGGCAGCTGGGCCTAAAACTGAATTTTCCTTGGCCATGAAGTGATTCAGGGGGTACGTCTACACTCGTCCCCTAGTTCGAACTAGGGAAGCTAATGAGGGTGACCGAAATTGTAAATGAAGCTCAGGATTTAAATATCCTGTGCTTCATTAGCATGTTCCCGGGCGGTCGCCATTTTGGAAGAACTGCCCGGAAGAACTGCCTGTGTCTACACCCGGCAGAGAAGGGCGATTCCGAAATAAACCCCTTACTTTGAATTAACAGTTAAACCTCATGGAAGCGCGATTCCAAGATAAACCCCTTAGAATGAGGTTTAACCTTGGAATGAGGTTTACCTGTTAATTTGAAGTAAGGGGTTTATTTTGGAATCGCCCTTCTCTGCCATGTGTAGACGCGGGCAGTTCTTCCAGGCTAGTCAATTTCCAAAATGGCGACCGCCCGGGAACACGCTAATGAAGCGCAGGATATTTAAATCCCACGCTTCATTTGCAATTTCGGTCACCCTCATTAGCCTCCCTAGTTCGAACCAGGGGGCTAGTGCAGACATACCCAGGGTATGTATACACTGCAGCCGTTTTTCAGGAAAAACTACACTTATGTCCACACTGCTATTGCGAAAGAATGGAGGAGTTTTTCCAACAGTGGTAAACCTCTTTCTACAAGAAAGAAGCCTTTTTCCAAAAGAAAAAGAGCTCTTTCAGAAAAAGGCATGTGTAGACGAAAAAGAGGCTTCCAGTGAATAACACAGGTGCCCTGGTGGTCACTCCATCCAAAGTAATCAGAACTCTATAGTTCCTGTCTCCTCCCAGCTCTTAAAGCTGCAGGCACCCTGGACAAGCCTTGTGACAGAAAGCCGGACCTGGGAGTAGCACCTGACTGCACGGCTCTCCCTGCCACAGGCATTGCCACCTGTGGCCCAACCACAAGCCCCCTGAGGTCTCCCTGGCCCTCACAGGGAGCACCACCAGGGCTCCCAGGATCCTGCCAGGCATAGCAAATGGCATGTGCCCTCCGGGTCTAGAGCAGAGATCCTGTCCCTCCTTGAGCTGTGGGGGAGGAGGAGATCCTGCAGGATCTCCACTCCTGGCCCAGGAACGCCAATATCTATGGGCACATGGCTGTGGCCCTGGCAGAGCAGGGACACCCCCCCCATCCCCAGAACCTTAAAACGGGTCTGGAGTAAGGTCAAAGAGCTCCACCAGGGCTATGCCAGGGCCAAGGAGTGCAGCTCTCGCTCCGGGGCAGGATCCCACTCCAGCCCCTATTACCAGGAGCTCCATCATATCCTGGGGGTGGGGAAGCCCTTTCCCCACCCATGGCAGTGGACTTGGAGCTCAAAACGCCCATCGTCACCCAATCAGAGCTCGCTGAGGAGGAGGAGAGGAGGACGAGGGACAGCAAGGGCAGGATGAGGAGGACACGGCCAGCACTGTGACGCTGACCCTGGAGCCGGTACCCCTGGGCCTGGATGTGTCTCAGGCATCCTCTGATGGTAAGGAGGGATCATCAAGTGAGTGCTTTCAGTTTTCCACACACACAGGGCAGGGGAGGCGGGCACAGAGGGGATGGGGTGAGATCATTGCTCGGCCTTCTCAGAATGGACATCATCCTGCAGTCGGTGTACGTGGAAGCATGTGCAGTGCCAGTGTGCACCACGCGGCTTCAGGAGGCAGCCCTGCTCATGGGCTCAGGGGAGGCCACACAAGTATCTGGCTCCTGGGGGCGATGTCTTCCCACCACCACCCACCGCTGAAAGCAGGCTGGCACAAGGGCGCATGCATGACCCCATACACACCGAGGAGTGGCACACACAGCACACAGGCATGCCTGTCTGCACGAGGCACCACCCGCTCCCGTGGACAGCGCTGCCAGGTGCAAGTGTGTATGCGGGCCCCATGGAGGGCCAGGCTGCTTCAGGCCCTTCTCCCACCCATGGAATCCCACTGTGGCTGGACACTTCCCTTGCCTGCTTGTCTGTGGGGGGGAAGTGGGCAGCATTGTCCCCTATGCACCTCAGGGCCCCTGTGAGGCAGGGCCTACTGTGCAGACAACTCATGGACTTGCTCCCGGGACATCTCCCTCCTCTGGGCTGAGGACTGTTCCTTGGTGCTCACAGAGGAGGGCACAGCCTCAGGGACAGTGTTTGCACATGGATGAGTTGACCACCTTTCCCTCTTTATTCTCCACAGCTGGACCAGCCATCACTGAGGAGCGATCCACACTAGCCGAGGCAGCTGTCTGACCTCAGGGGACCCAAAAGCACATGAGGGTCCATGAGGACCTGATGAGGCAACATGTGGGAGTCCTGTGCAACATGCAGTAGACCGTGGCACAGAAGGTCCAGGAGGATGCTGAGTGGCGGACCTGCATGTCGGACCAGCTCGTGTGGCAGGGTGACAATGTGTGTGCTATCGTGTGAAATGATGGCACACCTGGCTGCTGTCCCTGCTCCTGCCTCCCAGCCTTCTGCCCCCCTGCTATTCCCATTCCCCCGGCCCTTGCCCCCCAAACGATGCCTTTTCTCCCTCCCCCTGCTATGCCTCTGCTCCCTCTGCAAGTGATGCCTCTGCCCCCTCCCCCTGCTATGCCTAGGATTCCTCCTCCTGGATCCCTGACCCTGCTCCAGCCCTGCCCCCCCGACTACCGCCCTGTTATCACAGGACCCACACAACCCCAAGTTCAACAAGGTCCCCACACCTAAGGTGGCACTTCTAGTCCCCCCCCTCACCACTCCCAGCCCTGAGCCCTCCTCCTCTCTCCCCCTCCAGGTTATCAACCTCCTCCTCCTCCTCAGTTTATTTTATTGAAAGAAAAATACAAAGTTTGTTTTATTGAAATCAAAACAGGTGTATTTATTCAGCGTGAAGGGAAGGGAAGGGGGAAGGGAGGGGTTGTGGTGGGAAAGGGATAGTAGAGCAAGCCAGAGGCCCCTAGTGGGGAGGCCCTGGGGAGAGTTACTGGGGTCCTTGAGAGAAACTCTCCCTCAGGGACTCCCAGATGCGCACTCTGGCCTGATGGGCCTGGTGGATGGCAGCTGTCCATGGCTGCTCAAAGGCCCTCCCTTCACGGCCAGCCTCTGCCCCCCACTCCGGTAGGAAAGCCTCTTCCTTCCGCTCCACAAAGTTGTGGAGGACACAACATGCCAATGTTATGCTCCCCCATGTCCAGGCAGGTCAGGAGGCACCTGAACTGCTCCTTGAGCTGCCCAAAGGCACACTCCACCTGGATTTGGGCCCGACTGAGGTGGGAATTGAATTGGTCCCTGCTGGGGTCCAGGTGGCTGGTGAACAGTTTCGTCAGCCACAGCTTGAGGGGGGTAGGTCGCATCCCCCATGATGCACAGTGGCATCTGCATGTCCCCAACCACAAAGTCACACTAGGGGAAAAATGTGCCAGCCTCCAGCTTCCTGTAGAGGCTGTAGTTTCGAAATACACAGGCATCGTGTGCCCTGCCCGACTGCTCAACAAAAATGTCCGTGAACTGTCCACGGTGGTCGACCAGGGCCTGCAGCACCATCGAGAAGTAGCCCTTGCGGTTTACCTATTGGGCCATTCGATGACTTGGTGTGCCGATTGAGATGTGGGTTCCATCTATGGGTCCACCACAGTTTGGAAACCCCAGGGCAGCAAATCCTGTGACAATCGGGTCCAAACCTCCCAGGTGGATGACCCTGCACACCAGGATGGAGTTGATGGCCTTCACAACCAGCAGAAGAAGACAAACAAACACACAAAACAGAGAATGAGAGAGGGAGTGCCTGAGCCCTTGGGAGGTGCCTGTCCCCTTCCTCCCCCACTGAACACCAGAGGAGCCAACCCCTATGAGGCTTCCCCCCAGCAGCATGGCTGTGTGAGGGTGGGATGGCACAACCCCCAGTCACGGGGCTTCCTCCCTACCCCCCAGCCCTTCCCCGCTCCCCCATCTCCCTTTCCCTATGGTCCCCCATTCCAGGACTTCCCTCCCCTCCACACAGGGACTGCAGCCCGAGAGTGCCTTACCTCCATGAGGAGGGCCCCGACGGTGGACTTCTCCATGCTGAACTGGTTGCCCACTGACCAGTAACTGTCAGGGGTGGCGAGCTTCCAGATGGCAATGGTGACCCGCTTCTTGCAGGTGGGTGTCATATCATTGGAGGGAAAGGGCGAGCCAAAAAGGTGGCCTTCTGCATGAAGAAGTTTTGGAGCCACTGCTGGTCATTCCACCTCTCCATGACCAGGTGGTCTCACCAGTTGGAACTGGAGTCCAGCCTCCAAAACCATGTCTCCATTTGTGGGATGCGGTTGCAAGGGATTTGCTCCTGCACACAGGGAGAGGGTCTCAAGGATGAGCTTGGTGTCAAGCTCATGAAGGGCAATGAAGGCAGCCTGCACAAACTGCTGCAGAAACTGCAGCATGGCCGTGTGGGGCCATCAAATGCCCAGGGGCAGCACCAGCTCCATGGCAAGAAAAATGCCATGGCATCCAAAAGCTGGGCAACCAGAGCAAGCACTCCTGAAGTTTTGCTGTCCCTTGGAGAGGTAGGCAAGCATGCAGCAGAAGCAGAGAAATGGCTGTCCATGGGAGTCCCTTTAAGTGCATCTCTCAGCTACCTTTAGGCAACAGCATTCTGAAGCAACTGCTGACCTAATGCCCTGCCTGAACTGGTTCCAGGCAGCCTTATATGCGAGACAGCATCCAATCAGTGTGGATGCTATCTTTCACAAAAGCAGATCGCTCTTTTATTGCGCTTTTGCTGTGTAGACCCTCTATTTCGAAAATAGTTTCTCTTCCGGAAAAGCTTCTTTTGAAAGAAGTTTGCAGTCTAGATGTAGCCTCAGTATCTGCATTTTTTCTCGGTGGGGTTGGGAGGTGTGATTCTCAGCTCTGTGCCTTGGCTGGAGGAGACCAGGGAGCTGACCCAACAGGACAGGGTGGCGAGAAGCCCCAGAGAGCAAAAAGAAGGGTGTCAGTGACCTTGTCAGCACCCCGAGAATCGCCTCCAAGGGGTCATCTGTGACCTCACCCTGCCACAGGCCGAACTAGAAACACAGCTGCTCACTAATGTTCACAATTACCTTTTGAAATCTATCAGTTAGCCAACTTTTAATCTATTTAATGTGTTCTATAATAGTTTTATACCTCTATAATCAATCAAAATGTCTTCTGCTGCTAAGTTACATGCCTTACAGAACCCTATGGCTGCGTCTAGACTGGCATGATTTTGCGGAAATACTTTTAACGGAAAAGTTTTTCCGTTAAAAGTATTTCCGCAAAAGAGCATCTATATTGGCAAGTGCCTTTGAGCAAAAGATTTCCTGTGCCCAGTATAGATGCGGTTTTGCTCAAGAAAGCTCCGGCGGCCATTTTCGCCATCGGGACTTTCTTACGCAAAAAATTACTGTCCCTGTCTACACTGACCCTCTTGCACAAGAACATTTGCACAAGAGGGCTTTTTCCCGAGCGGGAGCGTCAGAGTTCTTGTGCAAGAACACTGACAATCTTACATTAGATCGTCAGTGTTCTTGCGCAAATTCTCGAGGCCAGTGTAGACAGCTGGCAAGATTTTGCGCAAAAGCAGCCACTTTTGCGCAAAATCTTGCCAGTCTAGATGCACCCTATATGTATATTTCATCAACATTATCACCCAAACTTGTATTCCCATTAAATATATCCAGTTAATGACACAATATATTTTGCAAAGACCCATGTTGGTTGGTACTAATGATATTATTTTTCCTTAAATTCTTTATTGATCAAATTCCATATCAGCCATCCTGTTAGGTTGACTGGGATCAATTATCAGACTATCAGGCCTATAATTCAAATGTCATTGTGTTAACACTTTTTGAATATTGGCACATCATTAGCTTTCTTCCAGTCTTCTGAAACTTCCCCACTGTTATGAGACTTATTAAAATCTACAGGAATGGTCCAGCAAGCTCCTCAGTCAGTTGTTTTTTAAGACTCTTAAATGTAAGTTATCTGGATATGATGATTTAGAAAACATTTAACTGCCATTTATCAAATTCCTACAATAATTGTTGAATAGAAAGGTATCAACGTATGATATGACTACCTACTCTCTTTTAATATCATCTGGAGATGCTAGCAGGTTCAAATCTTTCCAACCCATCTGAACATGCATCTGTTGGAGGAAAAAAAAAAGTCATGTGTCTATTCAAAGCCCACACTTTATACTCTGAAAGCCTTTGCTCCCAAGCTTCCTGTAAAAGTGAAAACTAGTCATTGCTCCTTTTCCTAGGAGATATAGCTTCAAAAACTGGGTATCAGATTAATCACACCCTAGTGTTTTTCTTTCCTATGGGAGCTGCAGTAATCCTCTCCATGGAATAGGATGGAATCCCTAAAGATAGAGAATGTAATTGGAATATCTGTCACACTGAATTTGAATTTTTCTAATAACCCATAGTAGGAACTTTGCCCTGACCCGACCACCACCCTTACTCCGAGGCACCACCACAGCTCGTTCCACCTTCCTCCCTCTGTTGTTCGCTCTTCCCCACCTTTGTCATTTGCTCATTTTGACAGGGCTGGGGAGCTGTTGGAGTGCGGGAGGGGATGAGGGCTCTGGCTGGGTGGGTAGACTCTGATGTGTGACTGAGGGTGAGGAGTTTGGAGTACATGAGGGGGCTCTGGGCTAGGTGGGAATTTCCAAGGATTTTGGAGTGTTGGAGAATGCTCAGGTTGTGGCAGAAGTGTAGGAAGGGATTGGGGCTGTGGGCTGGGGTGTGGACACATGATGGCTCTGGTTGGGAGTGCAGGCTCTGGAGTGGAGCTGGGGATGAGGAGTGAGGAGTGTGGGAGGAGTTCAGGACTGGAGCAGGGTGAGGGGGAAGTTTGAGGAGCAGGCTCTTGGCAGTGCTTACCTGAGGTGTCTCCCAGAAGTCCCTTGTACCCTACATGCCATGAGGGTCACGGTTCTCTACATGCTGCCCCTATCCACAGAAGCTGCAGATATGGTTATTGGGGTGGTGACTGCATCACAAGTAGGGACAGTGTGCATAGCCCCATGACTATTTCTGCTGGGACATGCTGGCTCCTTCCTGGAGTTGCACGGTGCCAGCTCTTACAGCCAAACAGACATTTAGTAATGCTGGCAAGATCCCTTTTCAACAAGGCATTGTGTTTAAGGCCTTATGCCTGGCAACTCCGGAAGGGGATACTGTACCTGGAAGGAGCTAAGTCCCAGAGCAGCCAGGAGGAAGCCCTCTAGCAGTGAGTGTACTACTCTGTGACATTGTCCCATAATCAATTTCTTTCTCTTTTTTGTCTCTCTCTCTCTCTCTCTGTCCCACTCTACTTTATTTCTTCACAAATCAGTCCCTCCAACAAACTGATTGTTTTCATGCTTTTGTCTAAAGTGTTCCTAAATTGTCAATGTCTTTTCCACAATGAGTGGGCCCCACAACTGAACATAATACATTATTAGAAATGCAGGAGCTGCTGAGCTGTTCAGGTACCCTGTGCATGCAGTCTGTGACTCATATCAAACAGCATTCTGGTCTAGACCTATTCTGGTCTCTAATTTGCTGTCCACTGGGACCCCCAACTCTGGGTCTGTATTACTGCTTGCTAGCTTTTTGTCTCCCATTGAATATTTGTGTTACAAATTGCTTTCTCTCTTGACATACTAGTTTTTGGACACATTTGAGAACAGCAACATTCAAGCATGTCATCAAGTGCTGGTTTCAGAAAAGGATTATAGGATGCTGACACCTGTCCACTAGGTACTGAACAGAGGAGTAGACCACCACACAGGCATCAGACAGAAATTACTCTTGATTGCTACCAACTTAACCATTATTACTAGGGTGACCAGGTATCTGATATCCACTGAACACCCAGTTAAAAAGCGACCCTTCCCAGCTCTCCCCAGCTTAGAGAAAATGAGTGAGAGAGAGTGGGAGAGAGTGAGCAATGGAGGAAGGGGGGATGGAATGAGTGTAGCAGGGCTTCAGAGAAAAGGCGGGGCAAGGTTCAGTTCAGTTTGGTTCAGTCGGAAAGTTGGCAATCCTACTTATTACTTAGTCAGACACGTAACATTTTAAACATAAGTTCTGATTCTGCTAAATACCAACCTAAAATAACATTGTGCTGTCCTAAAAAAATGACTTCTGTTCACTTCAATAATACAGAAACCAGGTAGCTTGGAGAAGTACAACAGCAGCTCCTGTGAATGGTGTTTTATGGACAGAGCATCACTTTCCCATTTGTTTCTAAAATGATAACTAGATAATCCTTTTTACTCTGAATGGATTATTTCATAATATGTCCAATATCTGATCATTAGGTAATTAACATACTGTGCAGCAAATAGTCGCAAGCTGGTAGTATTGACTAAGTCAATCACAAACTAACCAGATAACCTCTGTGCAAAATGAATTCAGTATAAACAAGCTGCTTAAAGGAATCGTTTCTACCAGTGATGGCCTAGCTGGCTAGATAATTCAGCTTCCTAAATTTAGAGTCATGATTTAAAGTGGTTTTAATAAAATTAATATTTTACAGTATACTTAAATAGTTAATTGAATCAAGACCCCTGAATACTGGTAGTATCATTTGCATATTTTAACTTAGTTTAGTTTATGAACTCTTATTTAAGTAATTATGGGGAAAATGCTGAATAGAATAAAAGTGTCATTTACCAGCCAAGATATAATTTATGAATCAATGTCTAAAAGAAAAAAAAATCAAGGTCATTGTTCTTTAATAAAATATCCACAAGTGTGAGTTTTATTTCCTTGTAGGATCATTCAAATATGAAAATAGGTGCTGAAGCTTGATAGTGCCCCATATATGAAAAATGATAAAAGAAATAGCACTAAAAGTCTGTTCCTGTTTCCATTGAAGTCAGTGGACAAACACTTATTGATGTGTATACTCTTTGGGTCAGAGCCCCAGTCCAGTTTATGGAAGTCTATAGAAGGTTTGCTCTTGATTTCAGTGGCAACAGGATTGGACCAACAAAAAGGCTCCACAAACCTTGTGGGTTTGCATGTGGGAAGTGTAATTTTCAGATGTACAATACCTAAGTCAGTGATTGTATTCTGCAAAATTTCTGTGGCTATATAGAACCACAGAAATAAAGAGAGGACAGTTTAGCCCATTGCAGGATTGCTCCTTAAAGCATATTTTCTTGTCCTGTGTGTAGAGTTAATTTCTCAATTATCAAAGCAATATGGTTCCCACCACTCTCCTTGGAAATCCAAAATTTAATAGAGATAACTGTCATGTTTGTTGATGATCAGCTCAATTTTCTATTTCTTAATTTCATCTCCTTCCTGCTAGTTATCTCCCGTTGCTCTGCTTGGAGTACCTCTTGTTTGTGTGCTGTTAACATATTAGTCATTGCTTAGCCTGGCTGTATTTATTTCTCTACATATCAGTCCCTTCAAACTCTTTACCATTTATGCTGTGCTTCTCTGAAGTCCCTCCGCTTTATTATGTATGTGATATTGAGGTTTCCAGAACTGAACATACTATTGCAAGTGTGATCTCAACAGAGTTATACAGAGAGGAACTGTTGCCTCCCTGCTCTTTGACACCAGTGCAGGGGATGATTTTGTCTCTAACAACAATCTACATTTAGCAAGAGGAATTATAAGTTGTGTCTCTTTCAAAGTGCAATAAACAGAAAAGAACTAACTGGATCTTACACCTCTAGTCACAAACACCAGCCATGTGATCCATGTTTCAGTCCTTGGGACCTGTTTGACTGGCAAAAGGTAAGGCAATATCAAAGTGAGATTTTGAAATGTTAAACTGGGAACAGTGAAAATGGGGATCCTCCCAGAATCAGATTTGTGATAGGGAGGGAAGCAGAAGGAGCAGAAACAGGGAAACAATAACTGTTGTACAGAGAGCAGAGGCTGTTTCATTTCACCTGGACCGTACATGTGGCCAAATAGCACTTTGTTGAAAGGCTGACATAGCAGTCTGATGTGACAATGACTTCTAACACCTTTTAGATTAAATAAATCACAAGATATAACTGGGCAAGGACTTGAAAAAAGAGAAGACTCCAGGACACAGAGAGGAAATTTGTTATATACCTAAAGCTAAAGTGTGCCTATCTGGTGGGTAGTTTAAATGGCATGTAGTTTAAATCTTGCATTTTGTTTTCCATTATTCTTAATCAGTCCTATGTAGACAATTCAGGGCTCCTAAAATACTATTTTGGAGAACATCTCTGTCAGGGTGTGCGCTCTCCACTGTGCCTCAGTGACCCACTGACTGTCTTCATCTAGCCCATCTCCGGGCAAGCTACAGTCTGTACGGGCCGCTCATCACTGGCACAGGGTGTATATCTGCTGCCCTGCTTACCTGGGCTGTGTTGCTATCACCCTCCAAGCCCCGGGCCTTGCCTCAGGCCCCCAGCCAGGGAGTGCCTTAGCTGACACTCTCCTAGCCCTGCCTGGCTGCCCCAATACAGTCCTCCCTCCTGGGAGCCTCCTGGTTCGTCTGCTGCCAGCTCTTCACTGCTTCCCCCCAAAGCAAACTGTGCTTCTTTATATATCCCCGGCTGGGCTCTCATTAGCCCTAACAGCCTCAGCTGGGTCTTTGCTTCCAGCCCCTGCTCCAGGCCTGAGTTTTTCCCTTAAAGGGCCAGTGCAGGGCAGGCACCCTGTCACAGTCTCACAGACTGTCCCGAATAGAGGAAACCTCCCAGGAATGTAGACTGGGCCATCTAGTGGGTTCTAGCTGGCACATGGGAGATGCCTATGAGCCACAAGGAGGACAGAGTCTAAAAAGGTGCAAGTAATATGATGTCCTACGTGGGCAGGGAGGGCAAAACCTAACATGTTTAACACTGTGCTGATGGTGTGATGATATTGCCTAAAATGGCATATGGCAAATTTGCTACTGCTATTAGCAAACACTTTCAATCTTCCAATGGCCAGAGATGGGACAATAGATGGAGTGGGCTCTGAGTTAATCAAGATAATTCTTTCCCAGGCCTCTGGTTGGTGAGTCTTGGCTTCATGATCAGGGTCTAATTGCCATGGCAGAAGTCAAGAATCTCCCCAGGTCAGGTTGGCAGAGATCCTGGGGGATGTTAGCCTCCCTTTGAATCCCAGAACATGGATCTGGATTGAACTAGAAGAAATGGTGGATTCTCTGTAACTTGAAAGCTTAAGTAAATCACCAAAAGTTTATGGGCCTACTATAGTAGTGGATGGGTGAGGTTCTGTGCCCTGCAGTGTGCAGGAGGTCAGACTTCATCAGAGGTGGCCAGATGCACTGACTTTCTGAGTGCATACAACACTCTGCAGAAGTTTGAGAAGCAGGGCATGTCTGCCAGAGCTCAAGGCTTCAGCCCTACTCCTACTGAAGTTCCAGCCCTCAGCAGGTGTTCCCTGTAGGGCTGAAGCCCCAAAGCCTCCATTCTTCTGGACAGAACCCCTTACATCACCACGCCGCCATAGGATAGAAGCCCTGAGCTTCTCTGCCCACTTCTTCCCCTGGTCTGGGGATTCTGTATGCTATACTTTAACTGAAAAAGAGCTGCATGTGGCTGGTGAGGTTTATAATCACTATGGTCCCTTTTGTTCTTAAAGTCTATGTCTTAAAGTCTTGGCGTACCACGCCAAGAAGTAAACTTGCTTTTTTGGGGGTGGGGAAGACATAGAACATTGCAAACCTATTGTTAATTTTTAACTCTCACAGAGTCTCATTCTGCATCGGTTCTATATTCTTGGGGGGTGAAGGCAAAGCGGAGAAAACGAGCAAGGGAAAGAGTAGGGAAGGGTTAATTAAATATCTCCCTACTTAAGGCTTTTTGTAAGACTTTTTTTAACAAGATAAATCTGAAATGCACTTATATTCACTCATTTCCCTGATGATTTTAAGTATCCTATTCAAGTACAGCGACTTCTTGAGATAAATATTGCAAGCACTCTACTATGGAAGCATGCTGAATGATAACCACGGCAGAAGAAATTATCCTCATGCTAGCACCTGACCTATTTACAAGTCATGATCTTTTGGATCTTTGGGAAATTCAAGAGGAAGACGATGACCAACGTGAAGCTGCTGTGCATGGTGTACACCAGCATAATCTTACATTGAACCTGACAAAGGCAAATACCAAAGCTACATTTAGCTGCAATTTTTCTCCTGGGAATTTATCTACAAAAAGCTACTGGACTCTATTGCCCCTCTTCTTCCCACTGCATGCAGAACTAGAATGGGGGAATGTGGACTGAGGTTAAAGAAGGTGGCTGTACATGTCTTCCCTAGCCTAGGGGGTTCCACAATGAGAAAGCAGCTGGAATCCTAGTTTGATGGGAAGAGACACTGAACTGGCTGAAATGACCCAGCCTATTTGCATCTCTAAGTTGGCTCTAGGCTTCCAAGAGCAGTGTTACTGGCAGACTGTTAGGTCCACTATGTCCCATTATGCAGACTGGTTTGCCACTGGGACATACCTTGGTTCATTCAAGTTTTCTTTTCCTGGGCTCTACAGCCCTACTACTCCAAAAATGCAGTTCTGATGCTAGGCAAAAAACAACTATTTTACGTTGATGCTAATCAAATTCTATTCAATGTAAAAATGTAAGAATAACTGACTTTTAATCATGCAACATGCCACACAGCTAATCTAATATATATTTGAGAGAATTTATCTATCCATCCATCCATCTGTCTGTCTGTCATGTGGATGTATCTTCTGGATGATGCCAACATCTTACAAGTGCTAGGACAGATTGGAAATCATAAGTAGACCTGAGACCAGGAGAACCAGTTTTGAAAACACAATTAATTCCACAAACCTTGCTAAATATAATAAAGACACATGGACAGGAGATAAATTCTAGATCAGATTTGCTTTTTGTTGGTAGTGTTTATGATTTTAACTGATTTAAGCCAAATTAAAAAAGGAACACTTTACAACTGCAAGCTGATGTAGTTGTGCACTTTTTTCATCATCTGAGATTCTTACAATTGTGATGTGGTTTTTTAGGGCTTACTTCTCCTTCCCTTAGTATTTATTGACTTCAGTGGAAGATGAGGCCAGAGCACTCACTTCCCACAATTTGGTCCTTAGAATATTGTGTAAAAGCACTGATTGCTCTCTACAATCATTTTTGTATGATACCTTGTTAATTATACGGGGCCGATCAAAAGCTTAACATCAGTGATCTTCAGCTCAGGCCTACAAACTCTAAGCTTATTCTGTTATTTTCACTTATTTATGGCTGAAAAATATTTTAGTGATCTCCCTCTGATACTGGCCCAAGTCATTAATCACTAATTGGTTGGACAGCACAACTGTTGCCAGTGAAATCCCAATGCATGTCCTCCAGAATCTTTCCATCCTTAACCTGGCCTGGGCAAAGTACCCTTTAGAAGCTACATATAAGAAGAGTGAAAATATGTGGGTCCAGTTGCACCACCCTAGCACACACTGCATGGTCTGTCGGTCTCATAAATCCAGCACTCTATCCTGCCAACAAAGGCTACTCATTGTGTTTTCATCTCTACCAAGTAAAATGGACAGAACAGTTCACCATCCGTGAACAAGGTTAAAGTCTTAAGGCTTAGTCTACACTTTGACCATAGTCTGAAATTAGCCCCTCAAGATTGATTTTGTAAGTGATGCAACCACACTACCAAGTTTGTTATTCTGCAATAAGTGGCTGCTGAATTTGAATTCTGTAGTTCTGCTTCTCATGGGCTATGTCTACACTAGGAAATTATTTCAAATCTACGACATTCAACTTACGGACTCCTGATTTAACAAATTCAAACTTGAGTTTCCTCACTAGGAGGAAGCATCAAAATTGGTCCGAGGCAGAATCCGTTAATGTGGATGTGCTACCTCAGACGCAGAGCTCCAGAAGTACTCTGGAGAGCTGTGGGAGGCCTCCTGGAGGCCAATTAGTTTGAATTAGTGACACCAGGACATTCACTCCAACATTATTTTGGACTTGCAAGTTCGGAATTAGCATTAGCACTTAGGAAGGAACAATCAGTTTCACGCATACAGAATGGGAAGCGACTGTCTAGGAACGAGTATGGCAGAAAGGGATCTAAGGGTTATAGTGGACCACAAGCTGAATATGAGTCAGCAGTGTGATGCTGTTGCAAAAAAAGCAAACATGATTCTGGGATGCATTAACAGGTGTGTTGTGAGCAAGACACAAGAAGTCATTCTTCCACTCTACTCTGTGCTGATTAGGCCTCAGCTGGAGTATTGTGTCCAGTTCTGGGCACCGCATTTCAAGAAAGATGTGGAGAAATTGGAGAGGGTCCAGAGAAGAGCAACAAGAATGATTAAAGGTCTAGAGAGCATGACCTATGAAGGAAGGCTGAAAGAATTGGGTTTGTTTAGTTTAGAAAAGAGAAGATTGAGGGGGGACATGATAGCAGTTTTCAGGTATCTAAAAGGGTTTCATAAGGAGGAGGGAGAAAACTTGTTCATCTTGGCCTCTGAGGATAAAGCAATGGGCTTAAACTGCAGCAAAGGAGGTTTAGGTTGGACATTAGGAAAATGTTCCTAACTGTCAGGGTAGTCAAACACTGGGATAAATTGCCCAGGGAGGTTGTGGAATCTCCATCTCTGGAGATATTTAAGAGTAGGTTAGATAAATGTCTATCAGGGATGGTCTAGACAGTATTTGGTCCTGCCATGAGGGCAGGGGACTGGACTCGATGACCTCTCGAGGTCCCTTCCAGTCCTAGTATTCTATGATTCTATGATTATTCCTCATGAAAAGCAGGAGTACAGAGTTTGAATTCTGTGGCCCCTTATTTTGGAATTACGAGCTTGGTAGTGTGGATGCACTGCTTACAAATTTGAACTTCGGGGAGTGGGGGCATTATTGTGGACTAAGGTCCTAGTTTAGACCAGGCCACAAGGAATAATGCTATTCCCAAACTTGTAAACCTGAAATAATCTTAGTGAGGACACTCCGGTGTCACTATTCAAACTAACTGGCCTCTGGGAGGCCTCCCGCAGCTCCCCAGAGTGCTTCCTGGGGCTCTGAGACCGAGGTAGCACATCCACATTAACAGAGCCTGCCTGGACTACATATGATTCTTCCTCATAGTGAGGACACGGAACTTCGAATTTGTAAAATCGGGTGCCCAGAAGTCGAACCAGTAAATTCAAGATAATCTCCTAGTGTAGACATGGCCTAAAGGAAAAGAGGGAGAATCTGTATGCGTAGGCAAGTTTAACCATGATACTGGCTTCTCTTACTTCAGCAGATCACTGGTGGGTCTCCAGTACAGGTCTCAGTCTCTTTCCCTTTCTTCCCCCAGGAGATTGGTGTTCTCCTTTCTGTGAGGGCAGAGGCCTGTGGCTGTAAGACGACTTCTACAAGCTGCAGAACTCAGCAGTCTGTTTCCTTCACAGGATCATTTAATTCCTCCTTCAGTTGCAGTATGATTGCAAGCATGGAGGCATAGGACCACAGGATCAGCCCAAAGCAGCTCCTTAACCCCTTCCAGGATCTATATAACTGGTCACACTTGCTAAAATGCAGCACCCCAGGCAGAGGACAGCAGATTATTGGTCACTTCTATCTCACATCAAATAGGGCTCTTGCTAGTGACATGGTGTGACATGTTGCAGATACTTGATAAGGAATTAGATGTACAAATATCTCCTACCCCCTGTCTATCCCGATTCCCATTTTGAGCACAGAATCTTTCTGCAAGTCAGCATTAGCCCACTAGTCAGTTTTCATAGTTTTCCTATGACACCAGCAAGAGATATCAGTTTCAGAGAGAAAACCTAGTGAGGACTTCAAGCAAATTTGTCACTGCATTCTTCTTCTGGTTTCTCTGAAATCCAGTGACAGCAAAAAGATTCAGTAAAAATTATTTGTAAGACCTATCCCAGGCTTTGAAGCAGGGCTCACATCAGAAAAGTTTTGTCTAGATCCAGTTTCTGTTAAGAGAGATTCACATAACTTAACCTACACTAAGTGTGTCACTTCTAACACATTATCCCTTACCCAGTGTTTTCTGAAATAGAAGTAGTATTTTCAACTAAAATTAGAAGTGTTGCAGATTTTGTACTCAGTGTATCAGATCCTGCTCTCAGATACATTTGTGTGAATCTGAACTAATTTCATGAATGTTAATAGCATTTCACCAGTGTAAAGCTGCTGTCAGGTCAGAACCAAGTCTTTTATGTCTGTTGGCCCCTGGTGTAATTACTGATGCTTTCAATCACAGTCAGCTGTTCTCTCTTTTTCCTTCTTTTTATGCCCCATTCTCTACTGCAGGATAGGAGAACCCATTGCCTTCAGTGGGAGGCATTTGTATCCTGGGGTGGAAATTAGGCCACTCTTTACACTTTAATACCATTTTTAATGTAAAACTAAACAACAAATATGCAGTGCAGATCAAAATAAATTATACTAAAAGCCACGCATTTTAATTCATGAACATAGTCTTACATCTTAAAATCAATAACCATTCTGATTCAAGACTAATAATTAGTATTTTTTCCTAATGATGGAGCTCCCTAATCTCTTTTTATGTTGTTCTAGCAGCTCTGCTGCTAATCAACATGAAATAAACTACCACCCACAATATTCACCGAACAACTTTCGCACAAACATAAGTAGTTGTAGAACACACAACAGCAAAATCATATACTAGTACACTTTTTCTTTACAGCAGCAGCACTTTTCAGCTTTTGTTGGCTACCTTAGCCTATTCTAGCCCAGAAGGGACAGAGATTTGAAGAAAAAAGTTGACTTTTTTTCCCCCAAACTCCAAAACGCTGTTCTTTAATCGAGCAAACAAAGGCTGATGTTGAATTGAGTAAAGTTTAAACTGGAAATCAGACCAGTTGAAGAGATTGGTAATAGACATGGGAGATCCTCTATCCTCTGGAATCCTTAAATCATGATTGATCACCTTTCTAAATGGCATGTTCTAGTTTAGCTACAATTATTGGAAGAGAATCACTGGGTGAAATCTATGGCTACTATAATTCAGGAAATCATACTTGATCATCATAATTCTGCCTTTCATCATAAAATTCTATGAAAATAAAGGGTAATGTTCATATTGGCTCTTTCCCCAGATTGTCCAAACCTATTTTTTCCATCCCTAATATAAAAGATGGCATGGGACTAAAACATAGGAGACTGCATTACGTCTGAAGCTTACATTGTACTGAGTCTCTGTGGGTGAGTGCATAGCTCTTTCTACTCCCATTGATTTTACTGAGATCCAGTGTCTGACCTGATATGCTGAAGAAAACAAGGCAGAATTACACCCTAAATCAGGGCTACTCAACACACGGCCCACGGGCAGCATGCGGCCCACAGCTGTATGTTTGTGGCCCACGGTGCGATTTGGGTTTATGCAGGGCTCAACATGCGGCCCATGGGTGGGAGCCAAAACAAAAAAGTAGACAATATAATGGTCTTCTGTTGACATGCATTTTAGTAGTTAAATTCCTGGACTGTCATTGCTCATTAAAAATGCTGTCATATGGGTGGAAATTGGGTAAATATTGCATTTGATTATTAACACCAGAACTGACTTAAATGGGGCCTGTGTGTTGTGTAGTCTTGCCTTAATCTTTGTATTCATTCCTGTCAGTGTGAAAGAAGCTATTTGCATATATTTGCATATATATTTACACATATATACAACCACACTTAAGTTGCAGCCCTCGGTATGTGCTATGAGTATCATTGTGGACCCCAATGGCTTCCAAAGTTGAGTAGCCCTGCCCTAAATCAAACCTAGAAATAGACACCTTACAACTGAATATGGGGCCTAACTTACTCCTGGCTATTATCATTAGTCAGGAAGAAATATAGATTTACATAGAAGCTACTGCTAAAACCTTAAATGCACAAAACTATCCTACGTATTTATTTGTTGTGATCTCTATGTGCATTGATAATAATTCTATTTAGTGGATAATGTACCCAAAGTGTATTCTACAAATTAATCCTTACATGAGCCCTGTGTGGCAGGCTAATGTGTATTGGCTCCATTTTACAGGGGGAAAATGAAAGATAGAGCTAGTAACTGAAATACAACTGCCATTGAATTATGTGGAAAGACTACCATGTAACAGAATGAATCACTTGAAAAGCCAGACTGTTGAATGAAGTTCCCGGCTTCCAAGTGTGATTTCATGTTTATTCGACAATGTTGTTTATCTGAGGGGCAGTAGTAAGATCCAATTCCCAAAAGCCCTTAG
The DNA here is from genome assembly GCA_032595735.1 of Pelochelys cantorii. NCBI lineage: Eukaryota > Metazoa > Chordata > Testudines > Trionychidae > Pelochelys > Pelochelys cantorii. The sequence goes on along the minus strand of CM064326.1, from coordinate 67,686,539 downwards.
GCGTATTACTTAATTTGAAACAAATTGGCAGTCCCAATTGACAGTGAGATTTTAGTCCCTCAAATTGTTTGTACTTATTATGGATTGATAATGGAACTATTCAGATGGCCCTGGGTGGGCCAAGTGTCTATGGCCAGATCTAAAGATGATTGAAGAAAGTAGGAATGTTTTCATTGATTTCAGTGAGCTATGGATTTAGGGTTGCCAACTTTCTGATAGCAGAAAAACGAATACCTTTGCCCTGCCTCTGCCCCTTCCTGCAACCCCACGTCTTCTCTGCAGCCCCGTCACTGCTAGTTCTATCTCCTCTCCCTCTGTTGCTCACTCTCCCCTACCCTCACTAATTCATTTTCACCAGGCTGGGGCAGAGCCTTGGAGTGTGTGGGAGGATGAGGGCTTCAGCTGGCTGTATAGGCTCTGGTGTGGGGCTGGGGATGAGGGGACATGTAACTGGGCAAGAGATGTGGTGTGGGCTCTGGAAGGGAATGTAAGTGTGGGAGAGGACAGGTGGTGGGGATGGAGTGCAGGCTCTGGGGGCAGGAGGTTGGGGTGCAGGAGGGAGTGTGGGGTGCAGGCTCTAGAAGGGAGTTTGGGTATGTGATAGGGCTCAGGGCTGAGGCAGAGTGTTGAGGTGTAGGCAGGGATTTGGGATGCAAGATCTGGGTGGCGCTTACCTCAGGCAGCTCTCAGAAGTGACTGATATGTCTTTAGAGCCCCTAGATGCAGAGAGGGCCAGATGGCTCCAGGCACTCTGCTCACCCACAGGTATTACCCCCACAACTTCCATGGCTGTGGTTCCTAGCCAATGGGAGCTGCAGAACCAGCACTCATGCCAGCAGCAGTGCACAGAGCCTCCCAGTCCACCTCTCTGCCTAAATGCCTCCAGGACATACTGTTTCCAGAAGCCACTTTATCCCCACTGTGCCACTGACCAGATTTTTAACAGCCCATTTTCTGTGCTGACAAGAGCCACCAGGGCCCCTTTGTGACCAGGTGTTCTAGTCTCAAACCAGATGCCCAGCAGCCCTATATGGATCAGGCCCAAATTCCTAAAGATGCCTTACTATGGCACATTCTGTTTAATAGGGAATTGAAAATTGTTCTTTTCTTATTAATTACATATTCCATAGACAATTTATTTAAATTATGGTCATGACCAGTGTGCCATGCCATCTCATTTCCATATTTATATTGCCCCTTTTTTTAATAGACTCATATGACTCTAGGTGCATCATGGGGGATGTAGTCTGGCCAGGGAGACCGGACAATAGGAGAAAGCGGGATCTCCTGAACCACAACTCCAACGAGGCAATGCTGCAGTCTAAGAAACTTCATTTTAATGCTGAAATTGTCTCAAAATGTAATGTTTTGGCTCTGTTCAATGAACCAAATAAAGCATTTCAAGTTTGGGAAAGCTGAAATATTTTATTCCATTAAACAATGTCCAAATAAAACAGTTTTTTAACATTTCTCAATAACAACAAAATTTTAAAATTCAATATTTACACTTTTCCCCCTCAATTTTGTCTGAAAACAAGTGTTTGGATTTCCCTAATGGATGGAAATTCTGAATTTTGTTTGGTTTCAATCAGAACCCAATAGAAATTCAGTCCTAGTCTCATCCAATATTAGAACCAGATGCCAGGGGAAGCCAAAGGAATACACAATTATGGCAATTTGCTAGTGATTTCTGAAAGCTATACAGTATGTGTAGCTGATAGCGTTACTCCAGCTGCAGCAGGTGATATTGTAGCTGTGTCTACCATAACACAAAGAGTATGAGGGGGAAAAATCTAGATTGTATCTTCATTGTACTGAAATAGCAACTGAAGGTCTTCATATTACAATTCAAAAACATCCGCCCAAAAATACAACACATACTTGACCTAGAAAATGTTTTCATTATCAGATAACCATATGGATTAATTCAAATCCATTTGTAAAGGGGAGAGACTGCCACTGAGAATTAATCAGATATGATGTTCATAATGTAATATGAATCACAATAACAATTCTAAACAGACATTGAGGAGAGAGTAGTGAAATTAGAACACAAAATAAACAGGGTAGAAGAGAGCGTACTAGTTAATCTGAAAGCAGAGGGATTTTTTTTATTGGAAGAACTATCAGGAATAGCCTTCTTCCAAGGAGTAGTAAATATAAACAAAACATGTCTCCTTGAAACCATGTATAATTAACTGCTGAGTGAGAAATTTAAAAAGGAAACTTTTCATTGTTCAAGTAGTGAGTAAGCAAATTTGAAACCAGCTTCCTTGTTATCAAATTGTTGGTAATACAAATGATAGCTCTTTACCTCAGGCAAGCTGCTGCCTGTGGCAAGCTTAGAATGCCAACTGTAATTAAAAAGTTTTTAGACTGTGCTCTTGGGCACAATTACAGCCCCTATAGGCTTCAATGGGTCTGCCCCTTTTCTTTTCAAAGATAGTTCCTCGTTTTCAAATAGAAAGAGGTTATCCCTGAGTGAACTTTCCCAATTCTTTGTGATACAAAATGTTTGCCTTTAAACAAGTTCCCTTCAGATGAATAGGAGGACACATAGGATGGATTGATTTTAGAGGGTTATTCACAAAATGATATAGTATTTAACACATGTGAGGGCACCATATTCTGTCTTGTACATTTATCTATTAATTAATTTATGTTTCTTGAAGGTAATATGCACAATGAAATGTACTGTATTGATATGACTGCCTGCAAATGACACTACAGGGATAGACTGCTATATCTTAAATTACCTGCTTAGTAAAATCCACAGGCTTTTAGAGGGTTGTCAAAAAGTAAAATTTTGCAATATTTTCACTTAGTCAATGAAAAAGGCTCAAGGCAAATTTCAAGGATAATACTGAGATATGTGAGCACACAATGACAATAGTTACAGGGGATAGAGGAGAAAGCCAACATACAAAATAGTGACTATAAAAATTCTGTTCTTTTGTTCAGTATAACAGTCCTGCCTATGACAAAGGGCTCCATCCTTAGTACTAACTGCAGAGGTATTTCACCTATGCACAGTACTAATATGGTTTCCAGGGCTGTCTCTCTAGAATCAGTTAAAATGCCATGTATAGGTATAGGTGTAAAAGCATGGCAAAGGGAAAGAGAAACAGTTATCAATGAAATTAAATTGTGATTTTTATTAATGAAGGGAAGTGTAATTCTTCTTAGTAATGCTATAACCTCAAAAGGTTCTGTTTAAAGAAGAATCCAAAAGTCTGAATGTTCTTGCCCACAGTGGTTTGGGTAACTCCAGAGGAAGTCAGAAATCTTACAAGAACAAGTTACTTCACCTATATCCAGTGTTTCCTAGCCTCATGCCAGCCAGATAAACTACAAGATAAACTGAAATCAAGCAGAGGCAAGCCAAAACTGAAAACACATCATATACTTAGGGCCAGATTACTAACCTTTTCCAAGTGTTGTACGTTCATATAAATTAACTAAACCTTTTTAAATATCCAAAAAGTTTTGGATAACATTTGATTAGCATTTCAGATAAAGTTTTCCCTTTTTATCTGAATTCATCTACATTTCCCGACACCACCTCCTCACAGTGCTTAATTTGTAAAGAAAGAGATGCCCAGACTCTAGCAGTTAGGTGCTGGGGCTCAAGCAATTTTTTTTTAACTTTCATAACTGGCATGGCTAGCTCAGAGCTTCCAGGGCTATGACCCGCCAAATCTAGAGGTGCTGGAACTAAGCCCTGGCACAAATTAAGCACTGACTCCCTGGCTACGTCTAGACTGCATCCCTCTGTCGACAGAGGGATGCAAATCAAGCACGTCGAAACTGTTAATGAAGCAGGGATTTAAATATCCTGCACTTCATTAGCATAAACATGGCCACTGCTTTTTTTTCGGAATGGAGCTTTTTCGAAAAAAAAAAAAAAAAAAAAAAAAAACCACGGCAGTCTAGACGCGGATCTGTCAAAAATAAACCCTTTTTCGACAGATCCTGTATTCCTCAAAAAATGAGGTTTACAGGATCTGTTGAAAAAGGGTTTATTTTCGACAGATCCGCGTCTAGACTGCCGTTTTTTTTTCGAAAAAGCTCCGTTTCGAAAAAAAAGCGGCAGCCATGTTTATGCTAATGAAGCACGGAATATTTAAATCCCTGCTTCATTAGCAATTTCGACGTGCCTAATCTACATCTCTCTGTCTACAGAGAGGTGTAGTCTAGACACAGCCCCCTTGAATACCAGGCATTAGCACGGGGTGAGCAATAATTTTTAATGGGGGGCCTCTCCAAGAATTTGGTAAGCGGTTAAGAGCTGCACTTCTGTGGAGGGGGTGTGGGGTCTAGGACGGTGGGTGGTGTGTAGAAGGGAACTTGGGATAGAGGACTGAGTTGCAGGAGAGAGTGTAGGGTATGAGAAGGAGTTTGGGTGAAGGGGGGTTTATGATCTGGGATAGGGGTTTAGGTTGAAGGGTCCAGGAGGCATTAAGGGTTCAGGAGAGGATTCTGGCCTGGAGGAGGGGGTGCAGGGTCTGGGAGGGAGTTGTGACCTAGAGGAGGTGGAGAGAGAGGATACAGAGGGTTTGAGTGGTGGCCTGGGGCAGGTAGTTGGGGGAGAGAGTGTGTGGGGTCTGGGAGGTGCTTACCAGCTCTGTGGAAACCTGAACCTCCCAAACAGTGTGCTGGGCAGCTGCTCCATGTGGTACTGCTCAAGCACAGGAAGGGGGTGAGGGAGTGCAGAGGTTTCATTCACTGCCCCTGCCTTCAGCAAAAATTCTCCGCTTCTATTGGCTTGAAATTGGACAATGGGAGCTGGGGAATTTTGCTAGGGGGCAGGGACAGTGTGTGAAGCTTTATCCTCCCTGCCTAGACTGCATAGCAATTAGCAGTCTGCTGTATAAAGTGGCTGCAGCTGCTGTGTAGTAAGGATGCCAGTAAGGCAGCCACAGGCCGGATCTGGCAGCTTGGTGGGTCAGATTTGGCCCGTTAGCCACCTCTTGCCCACCCCTGCATTAGCATCATCATTATACTAGCTAAAGTTTATATTCTGATCTCATCTACATATTTGCTCACAGTGAAGTTATTTGGATTAATATATCAGTGCAAACGAGATTAAAATCGAGCCCAAAATCTCTTGAAAAGTGAATCAACTAGGACTTTGGGTCAATACTATGTTGTTAATGCCTAACCATCTGATTTTGTTCCCCTTGAAGTCAAAAGATCTCAGAGGGACTTTGAACAAGCCCTTTGTCTTTTTCATTTTTATAATTTCTCCTCCCCAGAATTTAAAGAATGCACAGTAGAAAGGATCTGAATATTTTATTTTCTCCATACAAACAAGTTTTAAATTTATGGAAACAATGCTGTCTTTCTGATAACCTGGAGGAAATATTATCAGAATCAGGAAAAGGAGAGTACAGGATTTCAGCACATATGGTCTACAACCAATGATTCAAACATATACTAGCCAATGACACTCAGTACTGAAAATATTTTGCTGATATGAGTGAAACATTAATCAAATAAGCAATTACATATTTGTTAGCAATCTTCCAATTACACACAATTATTTCAGTACAAAAAGATCATGATGAAAATAAAGTTTAAAGTAGATAAGAGCTTGTCTGTGAGCTCTTCCTCATGCAAATGCTCTCAGGAACTAGTCACTATTGGGAGTAAGTGTTTACCAGTGCGAGTAAGGGTTAAAAAGTTGGGCTTATATGCATAGTGATCATATTTTCCAAGGAAGAATTTTAAAGACTAATGAAAATACATCTGATAAAATGTTTTGACAGACTAAAAACAAAAATATATCTGATTGTAAACATTATTTTACTGAGATTTTAAATTTTTGTGTATATATTCTTATTTTTTTTTTAATTCTGTCCTCTGTTACAATGCAATAACTTCACTCCTGTAAAGGGCTTGGCTTTTTGTGTGTATGCACACATTGAAATCCTTACTATTAGTGAGGATGAATACATTAAAATGTAATTACTCCATATCTGGAGGATTAGAATTACTTTGTTTTATAAAAGTGTCTATTATTTTTACTTTACATGTGAAACTAAATGTCATATAAAATTAACAGCAAAACACGGCATTGAATTATGGCTATACTTCACATGAATACAAAATTCTAGCACTATTAATCCCTTTACAATTTTCCACTTCCAGTCATTTAGTTGGTATTAATTTTTCTTTGTTTCCACTGTCTAATTCAAACAAGTGTTCCAAATTCTTGTGTCCATTTGAAAATATAGATATATCTATTGTTGTTATTTTATCCCGTATGTAATTCAGTGAGGGGATGAGGAACAGAAAATCACCACACTATTATACTCAGTTGCTACCTGTTTGGGTGAGATAGTAACCTGGCAAGAAAAGACATTACAAAGGAAAGCTAACTAGGCGTCCGTGTTATAAATATATCTTTATGTTACTTAAGCTCACCAGCAGGAGTTTGGGGCAATTAATGTATGCAGCCTTAATGAAAGATACAAAACAGTAATTGCAACCATAATTATAATATAATTAAGTTGCAATCATATAATTAAAACAAACTTCATAAAAAACTTTGCCTTTGAAGCAGCTCAGTACAATGTTGTATCTTTCTTATATATATTAATGCCTCTCAAATATAGTCTCCTAAAACTTTTTTTATAGAGCATGCATGGAATGTATTGCCCCATGTGACAAAAATTTACACTCTGCAGCTCAATTGTCAACTTTGACTGGGGTTTAGCTGCATGTGTTCTTTACTGTGCAAAGGGACAGTCAACTGCATCTGTACTACCTTGGGCTGTGGTCTTGTCAGATGTCATTAGTAAATTAGGCTTTGTTCTGGTCAGCACTTAGATAAGAGAACCCCAAGGGAAACCCAGGTTCTCTAGGAAGTGGAGTTGGAGACTCCATAAATAGAGTCCTCCAATTCAATACCAGAATATAGGGTAAAGGAACACTGTAATATTGGGTGTGCTTGGTATCATTCGTGGAGATTATATAACATAGAGGGTCCATCCTAAGAGGAAATAAATATCTTGTGGAAACTTCTGTACAAGTAAAGAAAAAAATTAGCAATACTGAAGAACAAAACCTTGAAAGAGGGCACCAGGCTCCTACAGAATTCTTAATTGGTTGATATTGTTTATCTCTGGTATTCTGGTGAGTCATTGTGTCTCCTAGATATTCAGTGACTGTAGCCAGACAGAAACGCCCCCTCCTCCCCTCCTCCCTATGAAACTCTGTCTTCAAAGGCTCCAGGGCCTCCAGAGGTGCTGGAATAACTATGGCCCTAGATGCTAGACAGGAACCAGATAACAGTGGCAATTGGGCCAGCAGATGATTGGGGCCTCGGGCTGCCCTTGGCTGGTACCAGTAATTGATACGCCTACACACCGTCCCAGAAGAGGAATCTGCCGCCCCATCAGAAAAGAATGTCCGGCCCTAATGATTTAGTTACCTCCACCTCACAGGTGCAAATTAAGCTTTGGACCCCCTGTGGGAATGGGCGTCACAAAGACATTCCAACTTAATTGGCATTTTAATGACAAAAGAAGCGTCTATGTGACCACAGGGGTATAAAGTGGGGTCCTGTGCCCCACTCTAATTGGAGATCCAACCACATACCTGCTGGTCAGGCTGTCCTGGACCCCCGAGACTTTAGGAACGCCTTCGTCTCATACCGACCTCTTCCCATTGGGATTGAGAAAGAACCCTGGCTTCGCTGGAGTAAGGATCGCAGGGGTGAGAATATACCTGCTAGGTGTCTGTTTTTGCACGCATTCAATAAGAGCTCAGAGAACCAAAAGGGTTCCATGGTACCTTTAAGTGACTTTTATTGTATTTTTCTGTCTTGTCTTTGTAGTGGCTGTGTTATCTGTAACACAGCAGTAACATTTAACAGCTAAGCTTGCCTTGTAACAATAAAGTAGTAACTGTTTAAGCTTTAACCTGACTCCTCCTGTTGCTGTAACAGAACCGAGCACAATCAAAAGAACCATAGCCGGTTTGGCTATCTTGCCACGGTCAGGGGTAAACACAGTAAGAGCTGAGCATTGAGTCATGCCTCCTCCACAGGGCAGACTCTTGGGGCACCCGTCAGCCTCCCTGGCTGCCCGCTGCGAAGGGACTTTGTCCTAGCAGTTAAAGACTTGGGTGTATCTTTGGGGCGCCCGTCAGCCTCCCTGGCTGCCCGCTGCGAAGGGACTTTGTCCTAGCAGTTAAAGACTCGGGTGTGATAGGGCTCACAGACCACTCATTACCCCGGCCACCGGCTAACAGTGACCTATCCAACTTCTTACATTAGCTACATTTTTGCAGTACAAAATTGCAATGTGACCCATTAGTCTCATAGTATAGATATTTTTTTTACAGCGAGGGTTACATTTTCATTGTCTTGTGAGCATTTCTGTGCAATCACTGCACCAGTCTAGAAACGATAGCAACTGCTCATTATAGCTGGTTGGCTCACGTGACAATTTAATTTAGTTAAAACCCCCTTTTTTTTCATTCAAAGCTGGAGTGTTTCACAGGGACTTACCAGTACTGATGAAGTTTTCATGAGAGAGAATTTTTGGATCTACAAAGGGGTTGTACAAAATTAGAGTAAGAATGCAAATCTTTGGAGAAGAAGGACCCCATAGAACTTTCCAGAATCTTGTGAGATACACCCTTTTACATAATAGAGATTCTAATGGAGGAAGAATATATCAAGATTAAGGCACTGATGTGAGACTTAAAAGATCTGCATTCTATTCCTGGTTCTGTTATAGACTTCCTATTTGAACTTAAGCAAGTCAATTAATCTCTTCAGGCGAAATCTTCACCCCATTAATGTCAGTGGCAAAACTCCCACTGACTTCAGTGGAACCAGGATTTCATACTCTGTGCCTCACTTCCCCATTTGTAAAATATGAACAATAGATTTTAAATATTCTTTAAATTGAATTGACTAACTGCCCTCTTCCTTCTACCTCTCTTCTGAGTCTCTGTTCCTGGTACCCTTCATCCCTTCTGCCAAGCTTACCAACCTATCTGTGTCCAAGTGTCTCACTTAAACCCATGGGCTACGTCTATACTGCTCATTGTTGTGCAAGAAGATATGCAAATGAGGTGCAGGGGTGAATATTGCCACGCCTCATTTGCATACCTAATGAGTCACCATTTTTGCGGAAGGGGGTTTTGTACAAGAAGGAGCTGTCTACACTGCTCCTCTTGTGCAAAAACCCCCTCTTGTGCAGGAGCCGTTCTTCCTGAAAATAAGTGGCAGAATGGCTCCTATGGAAGGAGGGGTTTTTTGTGCAAGAAGGAGCAGTGTGGACAGCTCCTTCTTGCGCAAAATCCCCTTCTGCAAAAATGGCAGCTCATTAGGTATGCAAATGAGGCATGGCAATATTCATCCCCACACCTCATTTGCATATCTTCTTGCTCAGCAATGTGCAGTGTAGATGTAGCCTAGCTATTGTTCATTTCAGTGTACATGTATCTTTGAAAAATTCTTGTGGAAACTTTATGACACATGCATTACTGAGCTAATAATGGCGTGGTCTTACTGATGAATTTTATCCCCTTCCCTCATGTGAGATTGGGTCACCATGTTTCATGTTTAGAATGTAAGGTCTTAGGACAGAATAGTGTTTTAGATTTGTCTAAAGTTACATGGCATTAATAATGCTGTATAAAATACAATCTTGTAGCAATGGCATCTCTCTTTCACCCCCATAACTCAGCTACCAAAATACTAAAGTGAGGAGTGAAATGCTCATCAGCTCACATTGTGGTGGAGGAAGTTCCAGCAATCCTGAATACTTGCTTATGGCATTTGGGACTACTATATCTTCCACATCTGTGAAAAACAGGCGTATGTAAATTTCCTCATGCCATTCCCAATTCATGAGCGCTTTTAGACAGTTTACGAATAGTGGAATATCCATGGTTCTCTCTGTACCACTTAGTAAATTTTCTAAATTACCGGAGCTCACGACTACAGTTACTGTTACTATTACTATTAACAAGAACACCTAATGCTCATCAATATACCTTATAGAACTATATAAACGTGTGTATATGTTGCTCATCCTACAGACTCGGAAATCAAACCACAGATTTGTGACTTAGTTATACAGCAAGCTGATAATAGATCTGGAAAGTGAATCCAGCATTCTCTACTCCTGGTGTGAAGCCATGCATAATGGATACACAGCATAAGAATATAAGAATGGCCATACAGGATCAGACCAACTGTCCATCTAGCCCAGTATCCTGTCTGCCGATAGTGGTCAATACCAGATGCCCCAGAGGGAGGGAACACAACAGGTAATCCTCACATTTTCCCTCCCCTGTCACCCATTTCCAGACAAACAGAGACTAGGGACACAATTTCTACCCATCCTGACTACTAGCCATTGATGGACCTAACCTTCACGAATCTATCTATCTTTTTTTAACCCTGTTAAAGTCCTAGCCTTCACTACATCCTCTGGCAAGGAGTTTGCAGGCATGTGTTAGAATTGAGCAAATGTTGTAGGAGCACATGACTCTGTGGAAATACACCTATAAGAAGAGCTTCACAACTGAACTCTCAAGCAAATTATTATATTCATCTTCAAGATGAAATAAAATGCAATTAATAATGCATACTGGTGTCATCATTCAAAGCAACGATTGGTAATTTTCATAAATGACCTCTATATGAAGAATGTAATCAGATCCTACAAATCATTTCTAAATTTACATTCATCATCTTGTCATTAGCCATCATTTTTCCTCAGGGCCTGATCCAAAGCATATTTAGTGGGAATTGTTCTATTCTCTCCAGATGATCAAGCTCTGTATTAATAGAAAACATCCACTAAAGTAAGTATTTGTAGAATTACACAGAATATTGCTGACTCTCCAGTGAAATATGCATTCGGCAGAGAGCATCTATATAACTCAAAGCTAAATCAAAATGTTTTGTGAGACATTCATTTTTAAAGCATTATATAGATACCAGTAAAATCAAAATTGGAGACAGATTCTGAATCACTCCAATTGCACAATAAATGAAAGGCATTTAGCAAAAGAAAAGTTATTCTAAGACTTTCTTTCTATGCATTTTTTATAATCTTATAAACAAGACAGTTTTAACAATGCCTTGTCAGACTTCAAAACATTCTGCAGTAAGACAAGATTATTTATCCAATTCAAAGCAGTAACTGACAGGACAACTTCAATTTCATAAAGCATTTCCTCTAGTAATCCATGGTAGTGTAGTTTGGTGGAAGTTTGAGGAAAAGCTCAGAGTGACAATGGACTAGAAAGAAAATAGAACAAAAATGATCAAGCAAAAGGCACCTTAAAGTATAAAATGGCTAGTTAGTTAAATTTGGCTTCCAATTTCATGTGTGCAAAGTTACTGAAATCAATAATATATAGAGGTACCAAGAGGCCAATTTGGACCATTTTTTTTCTTGATGGGAGGGAGAATATTATGAACACTGTTCAAATCTTGAAATGTAGGCTGTGATTCCCCATGACCTTACATCTTGTGTAGTCATTCAGACCTTTGCAAAGTGGAAACTGAGCGTAAGTCTACTAAACCAGGCAGAGGAAAAATGGAGTCATTTGTAAATAAACCATTGCCCAGATCCCACAGCATCTTGACTTGTTGGTTCTATGTTCAAGTGATCAATTGTTTATGCTGATGGGTACAGCATTATTTCACTTCTTGTCATGAGGACAAAATTGCCATTTCATATGTTAAAATGGATCATTCACTGGATGGTAAATGGATCATTCACCTTGGATGGGTTGGTTTTCTTCTGGTGGAACCAGCTGCTCCATCCATCACCCTTCCAATTGTTGCTTAAGAACATGGAAGAAATGTGTGGAGTGGGGATAGAGAGATTATGAAGAGTTAGAACTATGATGTACACTACTAACCCTCTGATGGCATAAGATCCCTTAGGGTATGTCTACACTGCACGCTTATTTCAGAATAAACTATTCCTGAAGGAATACTTTGAAATAGCTTATTTCAAAATAGAGTGTCTATACAGCAGATGCCCATCGAAACGGCGCTGAGCTATTTTGAAATTGAGTGTCCACACTCATTGGACACTGAATCACATTTAAGGCGACCCCGAAGAACTTCAGACAGGGCATCAGGACAGCAGTTACTTCCTGGAGTTGTAGCCTGAGGCTATCTGAGGCTCCAGCTTAAAGGCACCCCCATGTACAGCTGTGTCTCAGGTTCTTTTTCTTTGCCTACCTCCTCAAGGGACAGCAAAGCTTTTTCTTTGCCTACTGTGGTTGCCCTACAGACACCTCAGCTCTCTAGCCGTGGAGCCAGACCCACCTCCAAGCAGTTGATAGCTCTTACAGGTTGTGCTGCACCACCTCCAGAACTTTCTGTGGGATGCTTTCCAATCCCTGCAGGAACACAACCCCCAGCTCATTGCAGGGAACTTCCTCCTCTCTCTTCAAGCACTGCTCATGAGTACAACTCCACCCACCCTCCCCTGCACACCGTGCACTGCTGCTTCTGGTATCTGGACACCAGTTCCGACTGGTGGGACACGTTATGGAGCAGTGGAGTAACTAGCAGTGGCTCCAGAATTTCCACATACGGAAGGACACATTTCTGCATGAGTGAGGGGGGATTTGATAGAAGCTTTTAACTTCCTGAAGGGAGGTTCCAAAGAGGATGGAGAGAGGCTGTTCTCAGTAGTGATGGATGGCAGAACAAGGAGCAATGGTCTCAAGTTACAGTGGGGGAGATCTGGGTTGGATATTAGGAAAAACTATTTCACTAGGAGGGTGGTGAAGTACTGGAATGGGTTGCTTAGGGAGGTGGTGGAATCTCCATGCCTAGAGGTTTTTAAGTCTCAGCTTGACAAAGCCCTGGCTGGTATGATTTAGTTGAGATTGGTCCTGCTTTGGGCAGGCAGCTGGACTCGATGACCTCCTGAGGTCTCTTCCAGCCCTATGATTCTATGAGTGGCTCGGCCCTGATTTTAGGTGATGGGACACACACATGAGACCTGCCATCCCCCTCCAGAAGGGGGTAGCCATTACCATCTGGAAGCTCACCATACCAGGCTCAGCAGGGACCGCATTGTGGTGGAGGGCACCTTTGGGCATTTGAAGGGTAGGTTCTGCTGCCTTCTCAGCCATCTGGATGTCGGGGAGTGGAATATCCCTCAAGTAGTGGTGGCGTGCTGTGTCCTTCACAATATTTGTGAAAGCAAGGGGAGACATTCCTCCTTGGGTGGGGGGACAGAGGCAGACTGGAGTGGCAGAGCCTTCCCCCCATGTCCTGGAGACAAGCAAGCATGGGAAGGTGCCGGCCAGACTGGCATCCTGCAGGCAGGAGGGGGGCCATGGGGCTGCTGGGCTTCCCTCTGTGCCATGCACACACTGGGCCCAGCAGTGGCGGCATCCCACAGGGAGAGGACTTGTATTCCTGCCCGCTGGGGGAGAAAGGGGTAGGAAGTTGGGGGGAGGTGTGTATGAGCAGCAGATGGTCCTGCGCCTTGCTGCATTGTCCACAGGAGTGGGTGCTATCTTGAGTGTGTGCGCATACCCGTGTACTGTGTGCAGCACTCCTGAGTGTGTGTGTGTCTTCATGTCCCCAGCCTCCTTCTAGTGGTAGCTTGTGTTGGGAGGATGTCCCATCCCGATATCAGGAGTCCCACCCTGATGTCAGGAGTATGGCAAGCCCCCTTGAGCAATTGCACAAAGGTCCTCTGTTGCAGCCTCCTGGTGTTGTGTGCCCCAGACTAGCGCTCCTCATGCGCCCACATGCACAGGCGGCTGTACAATTCCCCAGGCCAAGCAGGCTGAGTGAGAAACGCACCCCAGCCTGTTGCTGCCCACCATCTCCAGCTGTGTGTGTGTAGGGAAAAAAATAGCACTCACCTGATGGGCCTTCTTCGGCTGCTGACAATGCCTGGGGGACATTGAGGGCATGGCGTACCGGCTCCAGAGTGAGCATGAGGTCCTGGCTTGCGGGCACAGAGATGGTGCTGGCTTTGTCTGGCTCCTCCTCCTCCTCAGCATCTCTGCCCCCTGGGAGGGTGACAGTGGGTATCTCCAGCCCTGAGTCCACCACAAAGGGGGGGAAGGCACTGACCTGCCCTTCAGTATGCGGTGGTGCTGGGAGAAATATGGGCAGGTCTTGGGTGCCACCCTGGAGCAGGAGTTTCCCCTCCTGGCCCTGGCATAGGCCATGCCTCAGCTCCTTCACCTTTTACTGACCTGCTCCTGGGTGCGGCTGTGACCCTTGGTGGCCAGGCTATCAGCCACCACATTCCTGTGTCTAATGCAGAGATCCTGGAGATTTGTTTCCTCACCCCAAAGACATCCACATTCCTGTGTCTGGTGCAGAGATCCTGGAGGTTTGTTTCCTCACCCCAGACCTCCAATGAGATCCAGGATCACCACACCAGGTCAAGAAGGTGTGCACCTCTTTTGGCCCCAGGTAGGGTCCTGGGGGCTGGCAGATTGCTCCCTGGGAGCAGTGAAGGGCTCAGTGGGAACAAAGGAGTCACTCATTTTGGCCCAATGTGAAGCAGTGTCAGCTGCTGGGTGGCTCAGTGCTGTCAGAGACTTCTGCGTGCCATGAGCCCCCTCCCTTCTGCCTGCAGGTTTAAGGGATGCAATGGAAGGGAAGCTATAGCGTTCTGACGGGTGTGGACAGAGCAGCAAGCAAGGCACCTGTGGGAAGAGCTGAAGGCCTCTTATTTCAAAATAACTCCAGCCATTCTGTTTACACACGCACTATTCCGAAATACTTATAAGTATTTCGGAATAGGCCTTATTCCTCATAGAATGAGGGTTACAGAATCCAGAATAAGCTGCCATTGTTTCGAAATTATTTTGAAATAATGAGCTTGCTGTGTAGATGTTCACAAAGTTATTTCGGAATAATGTCCGTTATTCCAAAATAACGCTGCTGTGTAGACATACCCTTTAGGGTCCCATGCTGCTGGAGTAAATTAGACCACCTCTCTTACCCTTTCACTCTTCTCAACATCCTCTCCCCATATTGAGCAGTATTCCGATTCAGGAGAGAATCTCTGACTTGTTAATAATTGTTAATAATTTTGAACCAGATCCTCAGCTGGTGTAAATCATCTTAGCTCTACTGAAATCAATGGAGTTGATTTATACAAGACACTGCACTTGGTCTTTCATTTTTAATGTGTTCAGACTTTTGGTACTAAAAGCCATAAATCAACTTCTTTCACTTAGTGGACACTTCTATGGTTCTCTAAAATGTTTGCAGATCTCCCTTTCGGGTTTGACCTTTGCCATAAAGCAGTTGACATTCCAGTAATGTTCTTTTCTTATGTTACTTAAACTGAATGTTAATTATTAATGCTGGTATGAGATAATGTTTTGAGAGAATTGCTTAGGTAAAAGGAGCATTTAGTACAACTTTTGCTTCTTCCTCTTTTACATTTTGCTTCTGTCTGCTGTATAACTCTTGCTTTTCACTGCATGAAAGTTAAAATGAAATATGGGTCTTCATATTAAAACTAAGGATGTCAGGAGGTACAGTTTATTGTTGCCATTGTTTGAAATTTATTTCTAGTACATAACATTATTGTCAATTTTGCTGCACAATAGCAAACTCCAATACCCATAAGTTAACACACTTAATAAAGGAAGAAACACATAAAAATGCGATTGTTTTGGTGCGTAAATAGTTCAGTATTGACTGGTCAAATTAGGTATTTGTGGTGATTTTCATCAATAGAATTGGTAGCCAAGTCACTTATTCTTAAGTTAAAGGAAAGTTAACAAGAAAGAAATTTGCTGTCAATGTTTTGAAGGGTCTAGACACACAAGGCACCAATCTCATTTTCATTGTACTCTGTTTCTAGAAAAGCAGTATAACAGTATGTGCTTAATTTAAAACATCACACTCAAAGTAAATAAGAATGAGATAATTTTTTTACTGTTTTTCAGGAGTTCTATAGACTTTATACATATTTGGTATCATTCATGTCACAATACAAAGAGCATCAGTGGAAGCACAAATGTGCCCAGTTAAAAATAAAACAAAATAATATGAAACATTGCTCAATCAAGTTAGTTTTTATAGTGGATTACAGAAAATTACTGTATCACAAAATATAAACAAAATAAAAATGTCCCAACTGGTGCAAAACTTCAATTACTTTAACAACCTGGCATTCTCCATTGCCTACACATTAGCAACACAACCTTGCTATCTGAGTTTTTGACACATTTGTTCAATGGTGTTTCATACTGAGGCTATGTCTAGACTGCAGGAGTCTTTCGGAAGAAGCTTTTCCGAAAGAGATCTTCCAAAAAACTTCTTCTGAAAGAGAGAGTCTACACAGTAAAAGCGCATCGAAAAAGCGATGTGCTTTTTTGAAAGATAGCGTCCACACTGAGTGTATGCTCTCTCGCATTTCAGCTGTGATTACTATGGACAGAGTGGCCACCAGAGCACTTGTGCTTTTTTCTCTTTCCTCTTCTTTCGAAAGAATTCCCTCTTCCCCATCCACACTCAGAAAATGGCTTCTTCCTCATAGAAAGAGGTGTACCAATGTTGGAAAACCCCTCTGTTCTTTCGATTTTTTTCCAAAAGAAAGTGATTGCAGTGTGGACGTAAGTGAAGTTTTTTTGGAAAAACAGCATTTTTCAAAAAAAAACCACCCCTTTGTAGTGTAGACATACCCTGAATCTCAGTGCAGCCACATATCCAGAAATTATTATACTAATCAATAGTCTGTTACAAACCATCTTTAATATCACAGCTTCAGTCTTGGAACAAAACATGAACATCATTAATGATGAAGATGGCCATAACCACTCCAGCACCTCCCAGCCTCACAGGCTATTGCAGCAATTATGACTTAGTGAATCATGCTGTTGTCTCTGCTGTGGCTGACATCTCAAGGATTACTGTCTATCAAAAGGACATCTTTAGTGCGTGTTGCAACCTGAGGGAGAAAACACACTCAACACCGAACAGCACGGAAGAGGATCTACTTCTGAGTCCTCCTTCAAGTGATTTGTTGAAAAGCCAAGAGTATCCATTGAGCAGCCAAGAACAAAATAACTGGCATCCTGTTAAGTGTAATTAAAGCACAGCAACAATCACTGAGACAACCGTGAAGCATCACAATATCACAAATATAAGCATCTGAAGTGAGGTTCATTGGAACAGATGCTTCAGAAGAAAAAGAAATATGCTGTGAGGTTAATTAGTTCCGTCATCTTACAAAGTGTAGGGGAGGGAAAAATAAAAAACAGTGGGAAATTATGTTGGTAGCCAGCTTGAGAAAAGAATAGGCATTGAGCTGAGGAATATAATATGTAATTTCTGTTTCTATACTCTTTACCAAAGAAACTTGCAATATGGACTCAGTACTGCAAGGTCCTGAATACTCACTCTGATCCAGAAAATCAGTTCACCACCACACTGTGATTCCGAATAGGGAAAATGAGACATTGCAATCAATATTGTTGGATGAAACCTGTATAAGTGCTACTAGCTCAGAAATCCAAGGATATGCTTCTTCTTCAGTTTATGGAAAAAATGTTCTCACCAAAGTCTGCAACCAGGTCTCTGATACAATAAGCAAATACAAAGAAATCTGCAGTGGTACTGGAACAATTTGAACTAAGCTGTATATGATGAAACCCCTGTCAAGTTAGGGATGAGGTGGCACCACCTATGAAAATCTGCATAGCATTCAAATCATACTTACTAGAATTAGAACAAAGTTGCAGTCATAGAGGCCAGTCCTTAGATCAGCAAGATGCAGGTCATCAGAGTTAGCCTCTGGTGGGCCATCACCGTTGTATTTATCTGCACCTCCACAAATAGGGGATCACTTTCCTTGTACCAGGACACCACTTCCCACAGCTCCCATTAGCCAGGAACAGCAATCCTCAGCCAAATGGATCTGCAAGAAAGTGGAGCCACCCATCAAGGGGTTAACCCTGATGAATCATCTCTTTTTGCCCACCCTGCCTTAGATGGTGTAAATTGTCGTGCCTCCAGTGAAATCAGTAGAACGATGACAATTTAAACCTGCTTAGGACCTACCCTAGGGACTAGTTTACCATGAAATCACTCACTTAGCAAGGAACATGGAGCATGACAGCTGCTGAACCAATAACATATATTTTAACCAGATGATATTCCAGAATCATAGAACAGACCTGTTATAACATTTAATCCAACCTTCAACCGAAAACTGTAGGATCTTATTCTGTTTATTTGTTTGATTGTTTATTCCAGTGAGATGGGTAGTCTAGGTTTATATGATCCAAGTGATGGGGCATGAGAATGGAGAATAATTCTATGAAACCAAATATAAACATCACATATAGCTATATATCTTATACAGAGCTTTCATAGAGCACAAGGAGTCTCTTTGAAATACAAAAAAAACAGCACTCAAAAGTAAATAAAAATAACAAAAATAAAAATAAAAGGACTGTAGTCAGGAAAAGGGCATCTTTGTAGGAAGTGTATGCCTCTGTTGTAGAAAGAGCAGAAGAGAAATGTCAATCACCTTTCTGAAAGGTGAGTGAGGGTTCATCATCAGTCAGACCAGAACAATAGATAGAGACCTTTAATATACTAACTCAAAAAAGACATGGAGCAAAAGTAAAAAGAAGACAGAATAAATAAATTAAATAGATACAATAGATGGTATTTCATACACAGAAAAATATCTGTAATTAACTATATAATATATATGACACATGTTACCTTATGCCTTATTTCCCCATTTAGTTCTACTTTCTTCCTGGATTGTATCCTTCATATTTCTAAACTGACTGCTCTGGTTGCTTGAATCTCAAATTACTTGAGGAATCCCTGTAGTTATGCTACTTTGATCCTTGCTCTCAATATGGACATGGCTGTTCTGCCAGTTCTGATTATGTCTGAAGTTCTAATCTTGTGTGTGTTGTTAATGTGACTGATGGTGACAAGATTGCATGACATCCTTGTTTAATTATTTGCTGCACTGGGGTAAGGTGTTTTTGTCTCAGCCTCAGCTGTATTTGGGAATGCTCTACAATTTGTAACATGATTCCTCGTGTTCACATTAAAATCTTTTCCATGAGACTTTACAAAGCAAGGATGAGTTCTATCCTTTTTAGAGAGTATGTGAACACCAAACACATTTTATTATAGTTGTATTTTCAAAGAATCATAGAATCATAGAATACTAGGACTGGAAGGGACCTTGAGAGCATCTACTCTAAACTTCCTATTGGGTCACTGCTTACCACAGTTCAAAGTTTACCAACGAGCAGCTAACATATGAGCAAGATGAGAGAAGAAGGAAGTTGTGAAGAAGTAGGCTGAAGATGTTTATTTTACAGAATAACTATAAATTCCAGTTCAAATTCCTCAAGAGCTTAAAATGAATGCACATTCACATAAATAAAGGTAGGCCAGGGATTTGGTCGATTGGTCCAACTTGATCTATTACGTATACGATTTGCAAATTATCAAGACAGAGTGTATTGCAATTTGTAAGATATTTGCATAATTCAGGATTCCAAACAGATCGACTTATCTCTTTTTAGTGACTTTTTGTGATTTGTTAAAGATATCTTTTGTTCATATTTTTTTTTCTTTTTTTGCATCTTTCCTTTTTGTATTTCCCTTCATAGAAAAGAGAACTGGAAAATGAAAAAAGATACATAAAATAATGAAAACATATAATGAAAAAAATTAATATGTTCAGAGAAATATTTTGAAACTGTTATTATATTTTTAAGAGCCTTTTTGACAAAACCAGTTTTATTTGGGTAAAATGACTAGTTCTTGTCAACAATGGCTCTATCTCATGAGCAATATGAAATCTATTGGCTGAGCCATAATGTCTATGCTTAAATGTTTTCATGTCTGGGAGTCATTTTTCTATGACTGACAACAGAAAATTATAAAAACCCTAATGCATAGGTGTGCTCACTTTGGGTCCAATTTGCATGATAACATCTTTTCAGTTGTGGTATCTTCAGGAAGACTAGACCACCCAGCATCAGATAAATGAGTATAGTTTGCTGACACATATTTTTAGATTACATATACATATTTACACATACACGAGCTAAAATACATTAGTTATTTTGGGGGGAAATGAAATAAATGCTGGGAGAAAAGAGAGGGAAAAGGAAAGATGAGGAGGAGATTGTGAAATGAAGTTGAGGGGGGAACATCTTTGCAAAGTGGTGAAAGTTCCTTTGAGAATTTCTTAGAACCAGAAACTTTGTTTTTTTCTGATCTCTGGAGAAGATGCAATTGTACTGCTTAATATTTGGAAGTTATTTCGGTATTTGAAATGAGACATTGCTAGCTGGCACCTTATGTAATTGTCTGGTTTCCTGTGGACAGTTTGCACTTCGCCACTTCATTAAAGCAAAAGACTCAGCTCTTTTCAAAGCAGACAGGCAGTGTCATCCTTCACCACTGTCACACTGATATTTACAGTAATAGAGGAGCATGCTGTGGTAGGAACTTGTTGTAGCAAGACACAGAAAGGCATATGCAGGGCTATAAATCTGTTCCTCCCCTCCACACACGAGCTGCTATTTATATGGTATATAAACACCAGTGGAGCAATTGTTACTAAGGAATGTTTAGTAGTAAATAAAGTTAGTCGCAGTAGGTCAAATTTAGAAATGCATGAACACTAATAACTGAGATTTT
Organism: Pelochelys cantorii; assembly: GCA_032595735.1. Classification (NCBI taxonomy): domain Eukaryota; kingdom Metazoa; phylum Chordata; order Testudines; family Trionychidae; genus Pelochelys; species Pelochelys cantorii. Next base: position 67,665,868 of record CM064326.1, on the reverse strand, counting down.
CCTTATACATTTGTTAAAAAAAAATCTTTCAAAAGAGTGAATAGTAGTCTATGGAGATCTTCAAGGTATAAGAAGCAGGACCAGATGCCAACTTCAGGGCCTGTTGCCTGTAGAGGATAGGAAAGAATTATTTTGATCCATTGTACAAATAGTCAGCTGTATTCTCAGGAACTGGGGGATATAGAGTGCCACCTTCCTCAGAAGCATCAGAGATATCCATGGCGGAGAAGAGGCAACAACCAGGAGTGTTCTGAGATGGTACCAAGAGTCCTCTTTCTTAGACGCTGAGCATTGTTGTGTCTTGCTTAGGGTCAAAATCATTGCCAGACTGAAGTCAGGAAGGACCTTTTCCTAAGGTCATACTGGCAATGACCTTTGGGGATTTTTGCCCTCCTTTCTACATGAGGCATGGGTTGCCTGCTAGGATCATCCTGGTATATATCACCAAACCAGTTCCTGCCTTTGCAGATGTGCTGGTCTCTGGTGGAACCTTTGTTTCTCCATTAACCTCTTTTGACACACAACTGTTTGGGGTCCTCAGCTAGTTTAACTAAAATTACTGGGCTCAAAATGAGGGTATTGGAATGAAATGTTTTATAGGATGCCTGATTAGAAATCTAAGATTTCCTTCTCACTTAAATTCTATGAAACTATAAAGCTATGGCATATAAACTAGATAGGATAGAGCAGATTGAAGAATTTATAACAAACCCTAGGGACATTAATATTCCATTGTGTTAGAGCATGATCTTCAAATCCTACTTGCTGGTCTCAATGGTCACACTTTTGAAATGCACAAACAGCAAATGGTAAGGCTAAATAGTTTCCATTACAACTCCCTATTCACATATCATATGATCATCATTTTGTAAAAATATGTCAAATTTACGGATTATATGTTATGTAATTTTTAAGGTAATTTTGTCTCAACTTGAAAAGACAGTAGTTAGGAAAAATGGGCCTTTTTTGAATTACAGAGAAAATATCACCTGAGTCAACAGTGTGCCCTGAGTCAACAGTGAGCCCTTGTAGCCAAGAAGGCTAATGGCATATTCGGGTGCATTAGGGAGGAGCATTGCCAGCAGATCTAGAGAAGTGGTTATTTCTTTTTATTCGGTGCTGGCAAGGCCATATCTGGAGTATTGTGTCCATTTCTGGGCTCTCCATTACAGAAAGGATGTGGAGAAGGTTCAGTGGAGGGCAACAAAAATTATTAGGGGCTGAAGCACATGACTTACATGGAGAGGCAGAGGTACTTGGGCTTGTTTAGTCTACAGAAGAGAAGATTGAGGGGGGGAGGTTTATAGCAGCCTTTAACTACCTGAAAAGAGGTTCCAAAGAAGATGGAGAGAGGCTGTTCTCAGTGGTGACAGATGACAGAAAGAGGAGCAATGGTCTCAAGTTGAATTGTGGGAGGTCTAGGTTGAATATTAGGAAACGCTACTAGGAGGGTGGTGAAGCACTGGAATGGGTTACCTAGGGAGGTGGTGGAATCTCCATCCCTAGAGGTTTTTAAGTCCCAGCTTGACAAAGCCCTGGCTGGGATGATTTAGATGGGGTTGGTCCTAGTTTGGGCAGGGTGTTGGACTTGATGACCTCCTGAGGTCTCTGCCAGACCTTATGATTCTATGATTCTAAACTATTTCTACACACTCTCTCTCTCTCACACACACACACAATTGTGTTGTAGCTGCTGAAAGCTGAAATAACACAAGCATGGTGGAACTATTTAACTACTTAACTCCAAACTCAGCATATTAGATAAATTCTTTAAAAAGTATACAATACAGTCCTGAATTAAAACAAAAGATTTTCCATTAACAAAATGATGGATTTTAAGACCAAAAGGGACAGTTGGATTATAAATCTGTCTCTCCATATATCAGAGGCTTTAAAATGTCACCAAGTTATCTAAGCATTGACCGTAACAACTTGTGTTTGAAAAAAGAGTATCATTTAGTAGGGCATCCATTCTTTCTTTGAAGATATTAAAATATGGAGAATTCACCAATCCTTGATCGTTTGGTCCATGTATAAATCATGTTGACTGTTAAAAAAAGTGTCACTTCTTCCCAGTTTGAATTTGTCTGAATTTAATTTACATCTTTATGCTTCTTATAACTGTCTTCCCTCCACTGAAAGATCCTTTAGAATCCAGCATTTTTTTTTTTTTTAGGGAATGTATTTATATACTGGCATCAAGACATTCCCAATATTCTTCTGATAAACTAAATAGATGGAATTCTTCAAGTCTCTCACTGAGAAACATTTTTCCAGGCTTTCAATTATTTTTGTTGCTCCCTTCTGCTCCCTCTCCAGTTTTCCAACATACTTTAAAAATGTGGGTGCTGGACATGTACATGCATTTTAGTACATGTATCACTAATGCCATTTACAAAAGTAAAATCACCTCCCTTCACTATTCCCCTTTATATGCATTCCAGGATCATAGTGGCTCTTCTCATCATGGCATTGCATTGTGTGCTTGTGTTTAGTTGCCTGCCCATTATGATCCCTGAAATCCTATCAGTCATTGCTACCCAGGATACAGCTCTCATTCTGTATGTGTGGCTTACATTCTATGCCTATAAATGGATGACCTTACATTTGGCTGTGCTAGAATGCATTGTATTTGAATGGGCTCAGACTACCTTGCAGTCCAGATAGCTATGAATGACTGCCCTTACTTATCATTATTTGCCATTTTGCCAATCTTTATATCATCAACAATTTTTTTCAGTAGTATTCTATTTTTTTCCTTCAGATTGTTGACAAAACTATTGAGTAGTTCCCCAATTCAAAGATGATTCTTCATTCCCAACTACATTTTGAGATCTGTCAGTTACCTATTTCTTAATCCATTTAAGATGTGCTATACAGATAATGTGTGCCTCATGAAAAAAAGGTTGATACTTTTGATAGCAGCAATCCTTCCTTGTACTCAAAAATGGTCACTGTTCAAGTCCTGACATTCAGGAGTGAAGACATTCAGGAAGTGGCTCAGCTGCAAATGTTCATCGTCCCATAAATTCTCCACCATGATTCCACAATTTTCTATTATCACTCCTCCTGGTCAGTCTGAGGCTACAACTGTCAACCCTAAACTTGTTTACTAATGGAGTCTGGGACATTCTCAGAGCTGAGTCTTCTCACAGAAGAGTTATGGTAACAATCTAGAATGAATCCCTACTCTTTTCTTTGTCCACGTAAGCCTAGATTACTGGGTCTAAATCAAGAAACTTCAAATTAAATTGGGCTTCTTTCCCTACTAAATCACATACATGAATTAATTAATTAACATACCTTTTGTGTATATCTGATTATTTGGTACATATAATACAATTCATGAGAGAAGAACATGGGAAAATGGACACGGTATGAAATTGCAGAGAAGTATACAACAGGTTTGCCAGCCAGAGGGAGCACATCAGTTTCCCCTTTTATATAAAGAGAAAATGAGATAACAACATGTGCAAATTCCCCCATATCATCATGATCTATTTCACAAGCCTATTTGTCCTCTGACTCATACTTCTAAAGAAAACAGTCACACAAATTTAGAGGTGTAAAGAACAATTAAATGTACACTATATTTTGAAGAGTTCACTTACTATAGTCTGATTCAAATGAGATTAATAAAAAAATCAACTCCATTCTAAGGAAGAGCTGGACGTTTTCAAAGGTTACAAAGATTCATTTTGGTTAACCCCAACACTGGAAATATTGAATGCTGTTCAAAATGAATCTAAATGATCTAAGGTTGTCACTGTTCCTTCCATTTCATGTCCAACATCATTCTAAACTCTATTTGTAGATTCATGGGCTTTTTTTCCTATCATACTAAGTAATTCTCGTCAATAGTGTCTAATATACAGAGGTAGGAGTTAGATATTAAAAGGATTTTTTTTCATATCAGTAAATGTATCACTATGATGTTATATTCTAAGACTAATAAAATATTACTATTATTAAATACAATGACAAAATAAATAGTTTCTATTAATCACCATACATAAACAACCTTTCATATCACAGAATTAGTAGAGCCTACCTGTATTGCACTAATATATTTTATTTTCAGATATGCCCATCCTAATATAATCAACTGACTCTTAATACTTGTCTATTGTTGTTACATATGTCATTTAGCATAACATTAATATATGTACATTATTACTCTAGCTCAATGTAATTTTCCCTTTTCTAGAAATTATAAGTATTTGTGTCAAGGGACTTCAATTTCAAAACAAAAGTGCAATTAGGTGATAGCGAAGAGTTGGAAAAATGTTTTGCTTCTTGTAATGCATTACCAATTACTATTGAGAAATTATAAATTAAATGGAAATAAAAGCAAGATTTTAAAGAGAATACAGAATGCATTTACCAAATCAAGTATTTTGGAATAACTTCTAAGGCTTTAGAAACTCAGAATCCAAAAAAAGACCAAGAGAGGCCAGATACATTGAATTTCAAAGGTATATTTTTTCTACATTGCTCAGACAAAAGAGAGAAAGGGATGAAAACTGGCAAACGTTATTTGCACCTTGACAATGAATAATATCTTTAAAATGATCACTGATATGGGGAATAAAGTTGGCAATATTCTTACTACAATGTGTTTTAACCATGCTTTGTAATGCTAACCATACTAGATATAAAAACTCCCACAAAACATCTTTTTCCTTACAAACATTCCCTCTACATAGTAAAACAACAACAACAAAAAGAAAGAAGCAATATAAATGTGAGGAAAAAATACTACTGAGTGATGCACCAAAACTTATCTTGATCTTCTGCCAAGAACAGTGGAGCTGAAGAGAATTTGTCAGAATGTCCAGACACATTGACTGTGAATAAAACACATACCTTGGATATCTGAGCAACTGGTCAAGTATTGGAACTGACATGAAGTAATTGACTTTGAAGGCTTGAAAAAAGCATTAAACTATTGTAGCCAAATAATAAGTTGTCTAAGTAAATCAGAGGAATAAAGTGATATCTCCAGCAAATGTTCATTTCTGGTGAGGAATATATACAGAATCATTATCTTAAGATTAATCACTAATGGTATCATTAATAACATTAATCCAGGGACATACATTCTACAGACTTTCAATGATATATAAGAGTTCCAATTGATAATTTTATCCCTAAGTGCCCAACTGAATTTTCTTTTTTCTACTTCTCTCTATGTAATGTGACTGGTGGTACAATTAGTTTGTGATGATTGTAGTGTATGTTTACGTATTATAGATTTTAAGAAATTCAAGGCAGACACTGAATTTTATGACTTGTGCAACACCAAGCACACTGTTGTAGCCTAGGAAATAACATTATTAATCAAAGAATTTCATCATGAATTTCCTATCTGCTTTAAAGACTAGATCATAGGCCATTCAAGTGAGATCATCTAACACAGGAATGGGGAACCTCTTTTGGGCTGGGGGCCACTGACCCACAGAAAAATCAGTCGGGGGCTGCACACAAATGACAAGTAACAATAAATAAGCAAATAAATAAATAAATAAATGGATAGATAGATGGATAAGCCCTCACTGATGTGGGCCCCAACTAAGAAGGAAAAAGATACTCCCCATATTCCCCTTGCATACCAGAGCCTAGGGGAGCCCAGGCTAGTAGATTTTGTGTGCTCCAGCCCCACAGTAGGGTTGTGTGTGTGGGGGTGAACTGTAGCACAAGCATGGGCTACCCAATGCTGGGGGGAGCTCTGAGCCTTGAGGGCCGGATCCAGGCAAGCTGGGGGCCACATCTGGCTCCTAAATTTCAGGTTCCCCAGCTCAATCTAACAGATGGTTCACAGAAGTCATGTTGTACCATTGACACTGTCCAGCAATGCTTTTATGCAGAGATGTGAAGAAGAGAAGAGTTGTGCTGCAAAATCATTTTGGTGCCACTGTCATTAGTTCAGCTTGCTCCAACTTAGTCCAGTCCTGAAGTATTATACAACACAGGGTTCAAAACCTCTGGATGGGCAAACTAGAGCAAAATTCCTGCTCATCGGGGTAGACCTCCCACTTTCTATCTTCCTTGAATCCCATTCCCAAATTGACTCTAATCAGAGTGACCCATGTGCTCCAGAGCATATGTTGCATAGTTTCCATTCCCCTTCATGAATAGCAATTTATTTTCAATTAGCAGAGGACAGACAAATTCTCTCTAGAGCAACAAAACATAGACTGTGGAACTCTGGGTTTATCACATCATAGTTCATGTTAATGAGATTGGTCAGAGTTCTTTTCTTAAAAAAAAACAAAAAAACCCTCAATTCCTTGTGATCCAAAGAAAATTACAACAAAATACTCCTACTCTGGAATCCAAATATTCACACACACATTCAGAAAAGTCATGAATTGAGCCCAATTTAGATATTTCAGTGCCAGTTTGTGTTTAGACTACCTATAGGGTCCTGAGTGCAAATCTATGGGGATTGTGCTCCAAAATCATTTTAGCTCTCTGGAAAATTACACCAAATTGATTTTAATTTTACATATGAATGTTCATAACTGCTGAACCCATATTAAAGGATGAGAGCTTGGTTATAGCATATTACACTGTATTCCCACACTCTTGTGCTAGAGAAAAATAGGAACAATTTTCTTTAAAAAGTATGGCAAAAGAGTATTATGTAAATTAGCCACATCATCCATAGTTAAGATTGTGTTTTTAGTCAATAAATACAATATAGCAGTTTCGAAAGAATCAGCAACTTTCGTTCTTGAGTGGGCTGAAGAAAATACTTGGAATTCAGAGACCATCTAACAAAATCTTGCTTATCTGGGAAAATAAGCCTGAGGATGCACTGCCAAGCATTACAACAAACTAGCTAAATCATTGAATGTAATCCACAACAAAAAGCCTTCTAAATGGAAGACTATATGTGCTGGAAACCTTTCCAGACTAGCAGAAATAGCAGCAGGGCAGGGACAAATAGATAGAAGAATAGGTTTCCAGGAGACACACTCTATTGCACAGAAGCAGAGTGGAGAGGACCTTATGTTATTCAGTTTCTAATGATAATATGCCACTAGCACTATACTTCCAAATAATTCATTTGGCACTGGAACATTACTTAGAAAATATAAAAATATGACCCAAAATAAGTTCTTGACTATTCCATCTACTAAGGCTAATTCAGATGGCACAGAAAATGAAGGGATTTAAAGCAGCATAACTATTTCATTACCTAGGCATGGAATAGCCTTGTGATAGTGGTTTTATGTCACAGGACTTACATTGTGTTTTCTGGATTCACTTGAAGCAGAAAGTAAAAAAGTGAAAATATATGTAGACTGGCTTCTTTGTTGCTCCTAGCACCAAATCAGCTCTGCCTAGGAAGCCCAATTTAAATGAGTGAGAAAAAATACACTTACTTGAAGTGGGAGTAGGATCAGGTCCAGGGAGATTTCCTGTCTCTGACTTTCTCTCCTTTCTCAGACCTTTACCCCTTTGGAGCTTCAGCAACATACCCACCATCTGGGGCTATTGAGCAACATGACCGTTAACATTGGTTTATTGATATTATTTTTGCACATTCAGCTGTGTGCTAGAAACAAGAAGCAAACAGGAACTTTTTCAGGGGAAAAGGCAATATGCTGCATTAATTGATAATACAATTTTAAAAATAAGGATATGCACCCATTTTCTCTCTCTCACACACACACATACACACACACACACACACACACACACACACGCTTGTCCCACAGATGGTGTCATATTATTAGTCTGTTGTGGCTTGAATCAATCTAATGGCCAGTTAGACTGAGCATGAGTGAGGAGCCCAGCTCTGTCAGTCATGATCTAATACTCTGAAGTTGTTCAGGATGAATCCAAAGAACCATAGCAATACACTGTAATTTTATAGCTTTACATTCCCGTTGGAGTCTATGGGTTTTGCAATGTCATACTGAAATCATCAATCTTCAAGTGCGGTTATCACAAGGTTATTCCCACCGTCATCCATCATCATCAGTTTGATGATTATCATTGGGAGTCACGGCATCTGATTTCACCTTTACCTGATATCTTGTTTTTGAGGGTATATGCCTGTATTTTAGTGTTGTCAATCTGCTCTCATTCAGCCATCATCTATGAGCCTTATAGTCTGACTAGTGCTGGAGACCTTCATGTATACAAATGTCTTCCCACAATTGTGGATACTGTCAGCTAGACATTGGTTTCTGCTGAATTGCAAGTCTCTACTCGCAAGAGACACTAAAGCCATTAGAGAGGACCATGGTCCAATCACTCCTGGGAGCCAGTGCCCCACGCTGGCAGCTCATCCTGGTAATAGGTAAGGACTCCAGTAGAGCCCTGAATGGATACAAATGTCTACTCTTGGATGATAGGCATAAGTATCTGCTGATCCACAAGGCTCTACTACCAGGGATCATCTGTCACTGGCCACTGACAGAAAACAGGATACTGGTTTGGAAGGACCATTTTTTTTTACCTAGAATGGACATTCTTATGTTCTTGTGATGAAGATATTTCACCACCAAATAATACATAAAGAAAAAGTTTGTAGCTGAGTATATTAAGTCTTTAGATTTACAAAAAAAAAAAAAAAAAATACTGAAGGAAAAAAAGTAAGGTTTCCAAATTGCAAAATCTTGAAACCAAATTTGTGAAATACTTAAAAAAAGCATTTTGGGGGCAACTATCATAGAGGGACAGAAGGTTTAGTCCTCCCATTCTTTTCACTTCAAACTGTGAAAATCTTTTCAAAAAGCTAAAGCAAAAATAATGAACTGGCGCTGTTAGCTGTAAAATAGTGTAACTGTTAATCCTGATAACAACAAGAACCAACATTTGATCATTTAAAAAAAATGGGATTTAGAGGGGTCAAACCACAATCAATTTTTTTCTTTATTTCTTAGACCAATATTTAGGATTATCAGAAACATATTATAAAAGCAAAAATAAAACAGCCTTTAAGGCTTCTCAATAATGTTATAGTTTAAGGCTCTATATACATTCCATACTTTTTTATATAAGTAATAGTGTTCCGGTCATGAAAGGCAGGTCTACACTACTGCAAGCCACCAATTTGAGTTAGAGAACTTCAGCTATGTGACTAGCATACTTAGATCTGCTTACCTCAGTGTCTTCACTGCGCCAACAGGAGATGCAGTCCCATCCACTTGACCTCTGCTTCTAGTTGAGGTGGAGTACCAACATTGATGGGAAAGCGATCAATGCTCAATTTATCACACCTCTATTAGACGTGATAAATTGACCCTTGCTGGATTGATCACTGCCGCTCAATCTAGCCACTAGTGAAGACAAGCCATCAGTCATCTAAAGAAGAATGCCATTTTTATGAAATACTTAGGGTCAGATCACAGCTCACTCTAATTCTTTTTCATCTTCTCTCTTCCTTTCACATTTTGTTTCTGCTCATTGTTAAGCAAAGACAACATATGGCACGGCAGTGAGTTTTATCTTTTTATTATTTTTGCAAGATGTAATGTGAATAATATCATCTGCCTTGAAATTTAATTGGAAAAAGCAACATTTTCAGGAGAGGTGAAATCATTTGGCCCTGGTCTACACTAGGGAGTTATTTTGAAATAACCCTTAATTCGAATTAATAAGCGTAGCATCCACACAACCAAGCCAGTTATTTCAAAATAAGGGGCTGGTTATTTTGGAATAATAACACCCACATTCTGTGGGGTACATCTACACTGCGGTGCTATTTTGGGATACTTCCGGTATCCCCAAATAGCTATTATGCATCTTGACAAGGCACCCGATATTTCTAAATGTCTTTCAAAATAATGGGCATGCTATTCTGATGTCCCTGTAACCCTCATTCCATGAGGATTAAGGGAATTTTGGAATAGCAGTTTATTTCAGAATTTGGTGCTGTTTAGACAGCGCCAAATTACAAAATAAGCTATTTCTAAATACACTCGAAATAAGCTATGCAATTTGCGTCGCTCAAATTGCAATTGCATAGCTTATTTTGAGCTAAGGGTGCAGTGTAGATGCACCCTTGGGGAATAAGCTTATTTTGAAATAGTTATTTCAGGAGTTATTATTTCAAATTTACTTATTTCAAAATAATTTCTTAGTGTAGACATGCCCTTGGAATGGAAGAGACATTTTGTTGTTGTTGTGATTCCCCTTTTCTCCCCCAACAGAAATATCCATAATTTTGCACATATCTGCCTGGAATTGAAAGGTTGTCATTGACCTCCATGAGAATTTGATTTGGTCCCTGTGTCTACTCCAAATTATGCTGTCCATAAGTAATGTGAAGTTAAAAATTTAAAATCTAGAAAGAACAATGTGTATAAATAATTATTTTAAAAGGTCAAAACTTTAAAGAACTTCTAAAATGGAATAAAAAAGACTGCCTCACACTGGCATCAACATTAGTGAGTGTATATGGAAATTTAGATTTATTTGGTTGTTTTCTTTTGACATCTTGAAAAGTAGAAGCATCAAGCCTTTTTTATCAGACAAATATTTGGCTTGTTGCAAATGGCCTTTATTGAAACAAAACCTCTAGATGCCTGCAGGGAAGGGGTTCCGGTTATTAGGTGAAATATATATGTACCCAGGACTGACTATTTCTCAGTTTTGTATTACCCCCGATGCTAACAAGACTAGGAAAGAAACAAGCGAGCAAGGAAGAAAATAATGTAGGAAGAAAAGGATGAAAGCCAAGGAGCAAAGCTTGTCCCTAGGGTAAAACATTATAAAAGATGAGGCAGCAACAGAGGGTAGAAAGCTACTGCTGAATTGTGTTAAAGTTCCCCAGTTGCAGAGGTCTGGCAATAGCTACTTTGCACATAACTGTGAGATGGGAAGAACTTTTTGACTTAGTATTTCATAAACAGAACTCCAATCTGAGGGGATTTATATTCCATCCCAAATATAAAAGGAGGATTGGCAAGACATGAGGGAAAATGGCAATTTTCCTTTAAGCAAATGAGTGATATTCAAAGGAAGAAATGTTATTGGTGTTCTAATATGAAGAAATACGCCCCTATGTTTCTCCATTTCCCTTGAGTATCCAGGTGGTCTTGCTTGAGGGGGAAAAGGAAGGAACATTGTGTTTCTGACTCCAAATCCACTTCACCTCATTGGGGAATGCCATTTTGCTCTTTCCAATCTCTAATGCTTTAGTGAGTGACTCAGGAAAACCAAACCGATACAAAGAAGTCCCAAGGAGAAAAGAATTCCACAAGAGTCAAACTTTAACGTATACTGGCTTGAAAACAAATACACGGAGAAAAATAAATAAAACCAGTGCATAAAACTAAACAGAGCCTATTGGTCTGGATTTCATGGGAAAAGAACAAGATCTCATTTTCTTCCTTTGTTGTGATGCAATGACACTATAGGCTGCCAGATCTTTCTCTTAAATTGCTCTCTAACAGCTAGATGCCCTCCACACCGCTGTCAACAAAGAAGAATAGCAAACACCAAGGTTGTTTTTGTTTGTTTAGGCTCCTGCTGTGCTGCCTGTCTCAAGTATCAGAGAATTCCTTTTTTAGAACAAATTTCTTTTAGCATGTTGTTCTCTGTTCTGAGGACTCTGACTTGGTTCATATAAGAAGATCATCACAAAATATTAGTTGAAAAATGCTACCTTTGTAAACATAATATCATTGAGATACCCCCTGCTCGTGTGTGTGCATGCACACATACACAGAGATTAAGGGTAGTTAAAGCTAGTGTAGAAGTGTGTATAAATCTATATGGCTCAAGCTATAAAATGCACACACATATTAATCCTGGAGCAAATCAAAGCCTTCATGCCAGTTTAATTGGACTCTGCACTGGCATAAGCATCCTTTTATGAGACTATAGTCTTTTCTATTCAAAGTGTTAAACTCTTTCAGGCAGGGAATTTTCACCATTTGTATGTACAGTGTCTAGCATGACCCAATCACGTTTTGCAGCTTCTAGGGTGCTACTGTAATACAAATATTGAGTGCTTTTTTTGTAAAAAAAAAAAAAAAAAGGTGCCGGTACTCCAGAGGAAAAGTTTTTGAGCTCTGACTGGAGGTGCTGGTACAGCATCTGGAGGTGCCGGTACTGAGTACTGGGCAGTACTGTCACAAAAAAAGCACTGCAAATACTAAATTCTGAAAATAATAACTCTTAATACAAGCTAGATGGAGCCACTACGAGGCATAATGGCTTGGAACACTATTTCCAGTAGCAATCAAGTTCACTGGGAATCATTATTCCCAGTTCATAGTCAAGCTGGAAGGGCATCTGATGATTTAGAAAATGTCATTGATAGAGAGTACACTTATAAGATTTGTGGATGATACTAAACTGGGAAGGGTTGCAAAGTGCTTTGGAAAATATGCTTGAAATTCAAAGTTAAGTGGACAAACTGGAGAAATGGTCTGTAGTAAATAGGATGAAATTCAATAAGGACAAATACAAAGTACTTCATTTAGAAAGGAACAATTTGTTGCACACATATAAAATGGGGAATTACTTCCTAGGAAGAAGTACTGCAGAAAACGACGTGGGGGTCATAAAAGGATCACAGCTGAACATGAGCCAACAGTGTAACATTGATGAAAAAAAAAGCGAACATCATTCTGGGATATATTAGCAAGAGTATTGTAAGCAGAACACAAGAAATATTTTTTCTGCTCCACTCCACACTGAGCAGGCCTGAGCTGCACTATCATGTCCAGTTTGGGGCACCACATTGGAAAAAAAAATTGAGCAAATCAGAGAAGTCCAGAGAAGTGCAACAAAATTATTAAAAGTCTTAGTAAACTTAGAGAGCTGGTAGGTAAGGTCCCATGGGAAGTAAGACTAAGAAGAAAAACAACTGAAGAGAGTTGGCAGTTTTTCAAAGGGACTTTATTAAGGGCCCAAGACCAAACTATTCCATTGCATAAGAAAGATAGAAAGCATGGCAAGAGACCACCTTGGCTTAACCAGGAGATCTTACATGATCTAAAAAATCAAAAAGGAGTCATATAAAATGTGGAAACTAGATCAAATTACAAAGGATGCATATAAGCAAACAACACAGGTATGCAGGAGCAAGATTAGAAAGGTAAAGGCACACAATGAGCTTAATCTAGCTAGAGACATAAAAGGTAACAAGAAGACATTCTACAAATATATTAGAAGCAAGAGGAAGACCAAGGACAGGGTATGCCCATTGCTCAGTGAAGCGGGAGAAACAATAACAAGGAAACTTGGAAAGGGCAGATATACTTAATGATTTCTTTGTTTTGGTTTTCACCATGAAGATTGATGGGGACGGGATGCTTAACCTAGTGAATGCTAGTGGAAATGTGGTAGGTTTAGAAGTTAAAATAAAAAAAGAACAAGTTAAAAATGACTTAGAAAAGTTAGATGTCTTCAAGTCTCCAATGGCTGATGAAATACATCCTAGAATACTCAAGGAGCTAATAGAGGAAGTATCTGAGCCTTTAACTATCATCTTTGAAAAGTCATGGAAGTTGGGAGAGATTCCAGAAGTCTGGAAAAGAGCAAATATAGTGCCCATCTATAAAAAGGGAGGTAAGAACAACCCAGGAAACTACAGACCAGCAGTTTAACTTCTGTGGCTGGGAAGATAATGGAGCAAGTAGTTAATTAAGGAATTAATCTGCAAGCATCTGTAAGATAAGGGGACAGGTAATAGCCAGCATGGATTTGTAAAGAACAAATCACGTCAAACCAATCTGATAGCTTTCTTTGATAGGATAACAAGTCCTGTGGATAAGGGAGAAGCAGTGGATGTGATATTCCTAGACTTTAGTAAAGCATTTGGCATGGTGTCTCCTGACCTCCTTATCAATAAACTAGGGAAATACAACCTAGATGGGGCGACTATAAGGTAGGTGAATAATTGACTGGATAACCAGACTGGATTCTGCAGGGGTCTGTTTTGGCACTGGTTCTGTTCAATATCTTCATTAGCTAATAAGCACAAAGAGTATGTTTTTATTAATTTGCAAATGATACCAAGCTGAGAGGGGTTGCAAGTGCTTTGGAGGATAAGGTCATAATTCAAAATGATCAGGACAAACTAGAGAAATGGTCTGAGGTAAATAGGATGAAACTTAATAAAGACAAATGCAAAGTACTCTACTCGGGGGCGAGGGATAACTCAGTGGTTTGAGAATTGGCCTGCTAAACCCAGGGGGCCATCTAGGGCAAATCTGTCAGGGATAATACTTGGTCCTGCTGTGAAGGCAGGGGACTGGACTTGATGACCTTTCAAGGTCCCTTCCAGTTCTAAGAGATAGGTATATCTCCATTTTATTATTAGGAGTTTCACACATACAGACTGGGAAGTGATTGTCTAGGAAGGAATATTGCAGAAAGGGATCTAGGGGTCCTAGCAGACCACACGTTAAATATGAGTCAACAGTGTGACACTGTTGCAAAAAAAAAGAAAACATTATTCTGGGATTCATTAATAGGAGTGTCGTGAGCGAGACACGAGAATTAATTCTTCCTCTCTACTATGCGCTGATTAGGCCTCCGTTGGAATATTGTGTTGAGTTCTGGTCACCACATATCAAGAAGATGTAGAGAAATGGGAGAAGGTCCAGAGAGGAGCAACAAAAATGATTAAAGGTCTAGAAAACATGACCTATGAGGAAAGACTGAAAGAATTGCACTTGTTTAGTTTAGAAAAGGGAAGACTAAGAGGGGACATGATAGCAATTTTCTGGTATTTAAAAGCGTGTCAGAAGGAGGAGGGAGAAAAATTGTTCTCCTTGATCTCTGAGGATAGGACAAGAAGAAATGGGCTTAAATTGCAGCAAGGAAGGTTTAGGTTGGAAAAACTTCCTAACTGTCAGGGAGGTTAAACACAGGAATAAATTGTCTTGGGAAGCTGAGTAATTTCCACCACTGGAGATTTTTAAGAGCAAGTTAGACAAACACCTGTCAGGGATAGTTTAAATAATAGAGGTTAGACTTAACTGGTCTGGCACACTCAGGACCTGGCCACTCCTGAACGAGGAGATTTGCCAGACATGGGGAGGTCCCCTGTCATTGCCTCCCAGCTCCCCTGACCCTCCCTACTTCTGGCTGCTTCCGGCCTGTGCCCAGCCCCGCTACCCTGAGGCTCAGGCTCCAGCCCTGGACCTATTTCTGCCAGGCTTCAGCATCAGTCCCCTTTCTGCCAGCCCAGCCAGGGCTCCCTGGAGCTCAGCCTCCCTGCTGCATGGCCAGGGCTGGGGCTTTTTGGTGGCTAGAGCTCCCCACTGCACCACCAGACTTGCTGCTGCTGGGACGCAGGCCAGGGTTGCAGCTTCCCACTGCATGGCCAGAGCTCCTTAGCAGCTAGGACTAGAGTTCCCCACTGTACCACCGGACACGCTGATGCTGGGGCCAGAGCCAGAACTCCCTGCTGCATGGACAGAGCTCCTTAGCAGCTAGGGCCAGAGCTCCCTGCTGTGCCACCAGATGCCCCCCCTCCCACCATGGGACCCCCTGCAATGCTCCTAACCTTACCACCAGACCTCCCTATCCTTGGGCTCTGTGGTCATAGAATCATAGAATCCTAGGGCTGGAAGAGACCTCAGGAGGTCATCAAGTCCAGCCCCCTGCCCAAGGCAGGACCAATCCCAACTAAATCAACCCAGCCAGGGCTTTGTCAAGCTGAGACTTAAAACCTCTAAGGATGGAGATTCCACCTCCTCCCTAGGTAACCCATTGCAGTGCTTCACCACCCTCCTAGTGAAATAGTTTTTCCTAATATCCAACCTACACCTCCCCCACTGTAACTTGAGCCCATTGCTCCTTGTTCTGCCATCTGTCACTACTGAGAACAGCCTCTCTCCATCCTGTTTGGAACCTCCCTTCAGGAAGTTGAAGGCTGCTATCAAATCCCCCCTTCACTCTTCTCTTGTGCAGACTAAACAAACCCAAATCCCTCAGCCTCTCCT
The DNA here is from genome assembly GCA_032595735.1 of Pelochelys cantorii. Classification (NCBI taxonomy): domain Eukaryota; kingdom Metazoa; phylum Chordata; order Testudines; family Trionychidae; genus Pelochelys; species Pelochelys cantorii. The sequence goes on along the minus strand of CM064326.1, from coordinate 67,649,945 downwards.
CATACGTCCTGTGCTCCAGCCCCCTAATCACTTTGGTAACCAGGGATGTTGCCAGACCAGAGAGTCCCAGTTTACAGAGGTGCAACCTGTATTTAGTCCTGCCTTTAGTGCAGGGATCTGGAGTTCTGATATTCCGTGCAGTTTTGCAATTCTATGATTCATATACATTGTGGAACATCAGATATACCTTTTAAGAATGCCAGTGGAACCTAATAGTAGATATATCCCTAGATGAAAGAAATGGTACTTTTTTGCAGCTTCTTTTTTATCTCATAAATATTGTTTGCACTATAGAACTAATATATTGAAACAGGAATTAGGCTCCTCTTTTTGATTCAGTCAAACATTTTCTTTGTTATACCTCCTTTCAGAAGCCTGAGCACAATGTACATTATTATATTTTATTCCTCTTACTACTTCTGTTTCTTCCTGGGGCAAATTTTACTTTCATTGCACTTGTAAATATCCCACGGAATTTAATATTAAGAAGATAAACTGAATTTTCCTCTTTTCTTTTCCTATAAATGTGCAAGAAATTGAGAGATCTAGCTTTTGTTAATTGGTTATAACTGGTTTTAAAACACATAATCAACATTTATTTCCTTTGAGCATGATTCAGCATCCTTACTCACACTAAGCATTTGAATAGTCCCATACAAGTCAAGGGGACTACTCACATGAGTAAGTGCTCCTGAGCATGAATAAGGATTGTGAATCTGGGCATTATATGACTATTTTGGAAGGGTAAAACAAGAAAACCCAGAGAATGAGAGAGAAAGCGAATGAAAGCTTTGCTTATCTCATGCTTGCTTTCTATGAAGAGATGTTTATTTTCCCCAGTTCTAAAAGGCTCTCAAGCACATAATACACACAGTTTCAGTGGAAATAACTATGACATCTGATGCTATAGCTGCAGCAAATTTTTAAATCAATGCATCTTATTCAGAATGTTTCTAGCATGAAAACAATGTTACCTAAAGTAGACAAATATTGTGCTGTGAAACTTTCTTCAGATAATTCCAGTGTGCAAGTTTTCATTGAAGTTAATTCAGACAAGAATAAGAAACATGCAGAGAATAAAATAGAGCATCTGATGCTTAGGGTGGGTTTTTCAAGATCAACTGAATCAGGGCTTGGGAACCTGAGACCTGGGGGCCAGATGTGGCCCCCAGCTTTCCTGGATCTCGCCCCCAAGGCTCAGGGCTTCCCCTCCCCCAGCCATCCGTCCACAGGGCTGGAGCACACAAAATCTACTAGCCTGGGCCCCACTAGGCTCTGGTGTGTGAGGGGCATGTGGAGAGTGTCTTTCTTCTCAGTTGGGGCCACATCAGTAAGGGCTTTTTTTTTTTTTTTTTTGGTTCTCACATATGTGTGGCCCACAACTGATTTTTGTCTATGTCTACACTGCAGACTTTTGCCGGCAGAGAGTATGCTAATGAAATGCTCATTAGCATTTGTCATGCTGTCATTTGCATATCTCTGCCAATGCTTTTTGTGCAAAAACAAGCAGTGTAAACAGGTCCGTTTTGCGCAAAAAAAACCTTTTGCGCAAGATCCTGTATACCTCCTTTTTTGAGACATAAGGGATCTTGCACAAAAGGGGTTTTTTTTTAGCAAAACGGACCTGTCCACAGTTTGCTTGTTTTTGCACAAAAACCTCTTGCGCAAAAAGCATTGGCAGAGCTATGCAAATGACAGTACGACAAATGCTAATGCATACTCTCTGCTGGAAAAAGTCTGCAGTATAGATATAGCCAAAAATCAGTTGTGGGTCACAAGTGAGAACCCCCCCCCCAAAAAAAAGCCCTTACTGATGTGGCCCCAACTGAGAAGGACACTCTTCACATGCAACAAATGCTAGTGAGCGCTTCATTAGCATACTCTGACGGCAAAAGCCTGCAGTATAAACATAGCCTTTCTGTTGCCCATGACCCGAAAAAGGTTCCCTATCCCTGACCTGAATTAGGCACCTAACTCAAAGTGAACAGTATTTGGAGCTAGGTACTCTTGAAAGCACCACTCTATTAACAGATAGATATACATATAGATTATATAGATATGGAGATAAATTCACACTCTAGATAGGGACTATTCATATACACTGTTAACAGATAAACTTAAATAATGTCCCAGCCATCTGTTATCTTGATTGAGGAGGTCATCAGTGTGAGAACTGAATTTGTGGATGAATTGTAATTCTGATGCCTCTCTGTGTATTTGGCTTGTAGAATTGGTTTGTGACAAGATAGATAGATACAGATATGGAGATATATGGATATACACATGGAGATAATCTATATAGCTCTAGAGCTATATCTAGATCTGGATCTAGATCTAGATAAAAATGGTCAGAATAAGGGAAAAAAAGCTACTCTGTTTACAGTCCTTTATCAGGGATGTTAATGGTTTGGAAGATACTATTACTTCATCAGAAAGTTATCAAGAATTTTACAGACACCAAAGAAATCATGAAGGGCATCAGTAATAGGATATGTAATCAGTGGCAGCCCGTCCATAGAGGCGAACTAGGTGGTCGCCCAGGGCGCCAAAGTTAAATGGCGTTGAGGGGTTTGGAGGCGGGAGCGCCGATCGCACACCGATCACGCATTTCGCCTAGGGTGCCAGTTGCTGGCAGCTCATCTAGGGCCGCTCCTGTATGTAATTACTAATAGTGATTTAAAAGAAGAGCTATAGATTTACATTTCTAGGGTACAGTCTCCAGAAGAGGTTGCCAGGGTACAGAATCATGAAAAAAAGAACTGAGCTATGAAAGAATTGGGATAGATAAATTCTGGTTAAGGATTTGGAGACGTAGTCATGTTAGTTTGTTTCAGCAAAAATAACAAGGAGTCTGGTGACACCTTAAAGACTAATTAATTTATTAGGGTATTAGGGCATAAGCCTATGGGCACGTCTAAACTACAAAGATTTTTCGAAAGAGGATATGCAAATTCCATGGGAATATCTTCTTCCGATCGCATTTTTGAAAGAGAATCTGTCAAAAATGAAAGTAGTCTGGACGCGTTTTTTTCGGCGCGTTTTTGGGTTTTTTTCTAAAAGTGTTTAAAAAAAAAAGCGTCCAAACTACTTTCATTTTTGAAAGATCCTCTTTCGAAAATGCGATCGGAGGAAAATCTTTGTAGTTTAGAAGTAGCCTATGTGAGCTACAACTCACTTCCTCAGATGCTGAAGAAAGAAAGAAAGAAAGAAAAAAGAAAGAAAGAAAGAAAGAAAGAAAGAAAAGGATACAGTGATCCTATCTTTTTCTTTCTGTTTTTCTTTTTCTCTTTAGCAGTGAGGAAATGAGTTGTAGCTCATGAAAACTCAGGCTCTAATATCCTAAAAAATTTGTTAGTCTTTAAAGTGCCACTGGACTTCTTGTTGTTTCTGGTTCAGGACATTCAATTAATCTATTACCCATACAATGTTTCTTGTGAATTTCAGGGTTGCTTAGCTATAGGATGCAAAACCTTACTAAATAATATTAATAATCAGCCATAATAAATCAGTTGGATCACAGAGTTAATCACACATTAGTAAATGTGTTTTGAATTCTATACTATTTTAGGGGAGACAGTTTTGGTAGTAATATGGAATTTAGGATGTATAATAAAGGTCCTCATTTAGTTGCTAAACAAAAGTTATAGGATTAGCTGTGACTTCACACAAAATAATTGCAGCTAGAAATTTAATCATTTTATTAGTGAACTATTATTTCAGTTCATGATTGCCTACCCAGATAATAATCCAAAGAAAGCATTTTCATCTTCTCTCTTTCCTCTCTCTGCATGCATCGAGACTGCAGAGTTTTTCTGGGATACCAGAGGTATCCAAGGAACGCGTCCGCTTTTCCGAAAAAAATGTCGGAAAAGCGGATGCGTTTTTTGGCATCCCTGTAAACCTCATTTTATGAGGAAGAAGGGACATTCTGAAAGAGTGTTTTTTTTCCAAAATCTGTGTAGACAGGCCAAATTTCGGAAAAGCCTCTTTTGGAAGTAAATCGGAAAAAGATACTTCTTCCAATTTATCTTTGTAGTCTAGATATAGCCTCTCTCTCTCACACACACACTCAAAGGACTTAATCCAATGCCCATTTAAATTAATGGCAATGTATCCAGTGACTTCAGTAGAAATTCATAGAACTCTTACTAATAAATGGTGCAAATATTTTCTCAGGAAATTGTTCAGCAGATGTAAATGTAACCCAACTGCCCAGTGTGTTATGCAGCCCATTTATGTCCAGTTTGCATATGAGAGGAATGTTTATCACCTCTGCCATGAGCTGTAAAAACTCATGTTTTAGCTCACAAGATCCCTGGTTCTGTCATCCGAACTGTGGCCGTCACTGTGGTCTTTCCATTAGGATTTTAAAGAAAGAGAGTTTGCAATATGCTTGTGTATGGTAACTGTTAGCTATTACCACTAGCAGGAATCCTTGGGGTCCAGTGGAAGGGTCCAGTTTCAGATCCACTCTTCAGAAAGTGGCTTGCTGAAGATATCAGCCTTCTTTCATTAAGTTTTGCTGGTAGCCTGTTGACAGACTCCTTTAAAAAAAATTGATGTGGACCAATCAGGAACATTAATGGTGCTTCATGTGTCATTTTCATTTGAATGACTGAGGCAGTTACATCAAAGTATGAATTGTGCTTTGTGTGTGAGCTTTACATAATCCATTGAAAAATCACATTTTTTATGGTTTCATATTAGTAAATGTACATGCTTACTGCAGGGTTTTTCCCAGAATCCAAGATCCATAAATCATCATGCGTAAAATAATATGGGCTATCCCATTTCTGTTTCTAAAATGTGGTTGCAATCAATGAACAGGAGAGTTAGTTAGTTTGTTTGTTTCCCCACTGGGATTTCTATCATTAGTATCTGTCTCTTACAATAGTGCCATTATGATTATTACAGTTTTACTGCATATTTAAAGTAGAGTGAACTGTTTTTTACAGAGCCCTTAACATTGAGATAAGACTTATGTTTCCACAGCTGTGCTGAGTGGTTAAAGGGAGTGAATATTCTACCTGGGGATGGAGAAACCTTAGGTACTTACTTATGATGTTTGCATATTTTGGTAGTTAAGTAAGGCATCTTGAGGTTAGGCTAGCTGCTAACCCACCGTAATAAAATTAGTTGCCAAGTAGGGTTTTTTTAAAAAAATAGGATTAAGGCTTTTCAATTCTCAATGGGAAATCCCATGTTCTGTGACATTGCAGCACTATTTTAATCTATTGTTTTACAGTTAAAAAAAAATCAATAATGATGTGACTGGAATCCCTCCTGTTTTGAAAAACCCAATCTATTACAACTGTAGAACTTCTCTTTTGCAAAGGGAAGATAAGAAAGGATTATAGTATCATGCATTTGCTTCAGGGAGAGTGCTCTGTCGGATAGGTGTTCTCTGAAAATCTTCGTGAAACATGAAAGAGCACTTGAAAGCTGAGATGGTCTTTCTTAGAACTGTGGGCTTTCTAGATGTATGATGCATAATGTATTTAACCCTAATACTGACCAAAGTTTTGGACTGCATCAATTGTTTATACAGACAGTTTTCTGAAAAGGGTTTTTTGTTTTTTTGTTTTTTTGATGGATGAGTGTTGTCACTTATTCATAATGCAGATGTACAGAGAGACACGGAAAAGGAAAAAAAACATCTGGAGAGGATGTGATGATTCAAAGACCATTTCACAATTCTTCCTTTGGTGTCGTTCTTCCTTTGGATTTTCTTAGTTCCGGTACTCTTCACACCTTGTCCTTTTTGGGTCATTGAGAGTGCATGAAAGAACAGAGGATAATTTTTAATGTTTTCCCCCTTTTCATTTGTTTGTAATGGTGCCACTCAACTGTTCAGCTGGTGCCTATCAGAAAACACCCTAAGGCCTGCACAATTAGCTGCACAAAGTGAATATAAACAACACTTTTTATTAACCTGCATAATTGTGTGCAGAGGAAAGTCTCATTTCATTTACCTTCCACAACCACTGCAAATTGTACGGTTCAAAGATGGTTTGGAAGATAGGAATTCTGAATGTGATTTCTTTGTTGAATGATCATGGAAGTAGAGCATCAAAAGCCTCACTGTCTTTTGAAGACTGCATTAAATCAAGCAGAGTTTACTTCATCACTTCAGTACTCTCATATTTTGGAGGTGGTAGGGAGAGATGGAAGAAGAAGTAGGTTTCATGTTCCTTCTCCTAGGGAATATGAAGCTTCAGTTGACAATTTGGTATCATTACTGTGTTGTACAGCTCTTTTCACTGACCAAATTGAAAAAGAAGTGTGATTTAATTTGGAACATTGTGGGCCAGGGAATGTACTCCTCAGAAATTATATAAGAAGTGTATGAAGAGTAGTAAGAAGTTATGCTTGGGTGAAAGTGGGCTTCTTTGGACCAAAACAAAATTATTACGCATATCAGGAGACTATTGTTGGAGTAAATCTTGGTGGGGAACATGACTGTATTGAGAGCAAAAAGTGTGCACCCACCATTGCTTACAAAGTACCTTTTGACATCATGTTATAGATCTGTTGCAGTAGTCTTCATCAAAACTGCTAATTGAAAAAATATATTGTGTAGATTGGTATAGAAAATCAGGGATACAAATCCATTATGTTTCTCTTCTCTTGGTTTCAAAGGATTGCTAATGGAAGGTTATTTTCTACAAAAGGCTCTTGAATTTAAAATTCACTTGGTCCCAAAGACCTTAGGCTCTGTTGTCCTACCTTTCTTACTGCAAAGTCCATCTATTTTCTTTGGACTGTTGAAAGAGAGGATTAATGGTTTATTTTTGTGGCTTAATAGTCCAGTTGGTTATTACTCATTGTGATGAATATGGTATGGCTTTGGCTGGTTAAAAATGGTTTAAAAACTTTCAAATGTTCATTAAAAATATTTGGTATACTGTGTATTTTTCATAAAAAGGGAGGGTCGATACATGAAAATTTCCAAACACTATTTTGATATTTTGAAACAGATTTCAGAATATTGAAAAAATGCAAAACAAATTGCAAAAGGGGTATATTTTAATACCTTTGAAATGAAAAACAACTTGCTATTTCATTTTTTTCCCACAAGCCTAATTTTTATTCTTGACCAGCTTAGGGTTTTTTTAGATAATTCAGATATACCATGCAGAATCCACGAGGAAAATATCTATAACTTTTCAATAATCTTCCATCTCAGACTTTTGCTTGTTATATTTAACATAGTGAGAAGAATATAAATGAATGGTCCACACATAGATTTTTTGCTATGCTGATCCAATTTTATATGTTTCATTAAACATTTTCTGTTTTTTTTCGTAATATGTAATTATATTATTTGAAAATTAATTTAGATTTATTTTTTTAACTTGAGAGTTATAAAAAATAAAAGCTTAGTAGCTTGTGTTTTCAATATACTAAAAATGTCTTGAAGGTGTAGAACTTGTATGCAAATTTTCAAGCTATCTTTAAAGGTCAAACAATAAACTTCTCAACTTGTGGGACTGTATCATAGAAATGACCCTGCACTTCTGAAAATAACCTGAAAGTCCAGAACAACAACTCAGTCAGAATTGTTTACAACAGTTATAAACAAGACAGTAAAAACTAAACCAATCTGGATTAATGGAAATTGAAAAGGCTCGTGGTGGTGATCATCATAATGATGATGTACCATTTTAGGGCTGGATGTTGCCCACTTTAAATTAATGGAAAAAATCCCACTCACTTCAACGAAAGTAATATCTTGTCCTAAAGGTAATAATCCTCAGTAGGTACTAAAGTAAAACTAGGACAAATGCTTTATTTTTGTATTTGGAAAAATACTAGATACATTCTACTTCTTTATTCTTATTTATATACGATCACCTGATATTAGATTCTGGATCCATTTAACACACATTCTGGATCCATTCTGAATCCATTCTTGGTCCATTTAATAAAATGGCAAAACTGTTGGCAATTACTGATTTGAAAATTGATGGAATATACCCCAAAATGGCAAAAAAATGATGAAAAGAGAAATCTGAATTGTAACTACATAAATTAAAATATATTTTTTTAAAAATACAGCTGTTTAGTATACAGGAAAAACCTATATACTTACCAGATAGTAAGATAAAACATTTCACTAGTATCACTAATATTTAAAATGCAATGCAACAAACTGTTAATTCACTTGTGCATGGCTTCAGCACTGGTTTTAGCCTCCTCCCTTGATGGATTTTTGCCTTATTTATAACTTCTGGTTTAGAGGCTTCTTCATTTTTCTTACTTCCTTGAAACATTATTGAACTCAGTTGTATTTTAACTTAACCTTATTTGTGAATGTGCTAGATTCTAAGCCTGAATGATTGAAGCTCCTCCATGATGTTGTTTTGCTGAGGATAGGTTTGATTAAATGGGTGATAGTTTTATCAAGTTTCTTTCTTGAGTACTTTATGCAGGCTATTCCAAATAAATGACAGTGAAACCATGCTTAAAGCACACAGCTTCACAGGAATTTTATGTGCCATATTTTAAAGTGGGTTTTTAGAACATGGTTTAGAACTTTCAAAATTTACTATGTATTATTTTTTCCATCCCTCATTGTGCAAAGGAACGTCACCAAAAAGAAGCCTCAAGTGAATTTAATGTCTAATATCTCATCCTCATCATGGATGTGGATTGCAGCTGACCATCCTGATAAGAAAAAAAAATGTGTAAGGTCTTACCCTGGGCTTCTTCAGTAACTCGTTTAGCAGAATTCCTTTCCTGAAAGGAAAGGAAACAAAATACTGATGAAGCATAAATGTCTGAGAGTTGGCCTCACTAAATGGTTATCATAGAAAAGCTCATGTGAAAATACCAGCTCTATGCATATAAACAAAATACTTGGTTACTGAGACTTTCCCCTCACAACAAGCAATTTTGATTTTGAAATCAAGGGACACTTATAGAATTTTGAAAATCTATCATTGTAGATTTGCACAGAAATTTGGTGCAAAATAGATACTCTTTTTGTGTAGATAAGAACATAGTCAAGGAATAATGTCTTGTGATGTGTACAAAATACCCAGTATTTATATTTTGAAATGTCAGATAATGTCATTCTTGGCCATTTGGGTTGAGTAGACCTTCATAACAGCCTTGTGTGCCAAATTTTGGGCAGGTTTAAAAAGTCCAAGCCGTACTGTCTTAAAAATTATTTTTTCTCATGCTTTTCCTTTCACCTAGCGAGGTCAGTCTAAACGACCATATAGATTACTAGAGACAAAAAAGCACTGATGTTTTAAAAATTCTCTAACATTGCTAACAACAATGTCATTTTCATCTAGCCCGTGCCACCTCTTATGGATCTCCAAAGAACTGCTCCAATTCTTTTTATCTTGGAGCTGAGAAAATTGAAGCTATTTATCAGTTATAAGAAGTTGCAAACAAGGATATGCTGCTTGAAGTGATTTAGCTGTGACCTTTTTTTCTTAGAGGTTCTACAGACCCAAAATATAAAGTTTTTTCAGGTCACTCTCAGACAAATTGTAGAAGTGAACCATCTGGCCTCTTTTTTATTAAAACTGGGTGACTCTGCTGTCAGCCATTTTCCTTTACCTATTGAGCAGAAAAATTGTTCTGCTTCTGATATATCAGTGAAAATTTGACTGGAATAGTTCTAATCTATACTTGCCAAACAGGGACAACCAAATCTCCATTGTTTTCCTATTGATTATTGTCTAACCTGAAATGATTAGTATCTGTCATTCCTAAAGGCATCACTTTGTCACTCTTCAGCCTTTCTTAACATGAGGAAAAGCTTGTCTTCTAGATCCAAAGATTTCCTTCTGTTCATTTATCCTAGATATAATATCTCATCTGCATCTTAAAATATTTTACAAATACAAAAGTGGGAAAGTGAATATCTGATACAGTGAAATTTCTATAATCAAAAAAGCCTGTCATCATTTCATTTTTCAGGGCAATGCTTTATAAAAATGCTCCACTGACATTGAAGACCATGCATTTTCATATCTAGGTGTGATTACCTTAGATTCTGTTAAACCAACAGACAACAACAGTATGGACATGCCATGCCTGCTAAGCCTGCAAATTGAAGATATTCATCAGCCCCGGGCTGGCTGCAGGACCTGGATCAGCAGCATAACTTCCAGGATCAGTGGCTTGGACCCCATGGATGGCAGGCTGCAGAGCCCACAGGGACAGTGGCCAGCAGGACCCCAAGGAAGGCTGAAGGCAACCAGGTCAGCAGGACTCCAGAGAGGCTGCTGGGACATGTAGCCATTGGGACCCTGGAGGGGCCACCTAGAGGTCAGGACACAGGGATGGTGAAGCCAGTGGCAGGGCTGACCCCTGGGTATAAGGAAGACATAAAGTTAAACCCCATATAAACATCAGCATTTCTTGAATGAATGGACATTAGGAGAGTCAGTGATAGTCTTGACAGATAAGGGGCAAGCCAAGTGATGTTGATAGTTGGAGTGCATTCCTCTTGCTCCTTAGGTTTCATTTCTATGCCTTGGTTTTTGGGGGGAGGGAACTTTTTATTGTTTTCTCTAGCTGCAAGTCTATCTTACAGTAAATATTCCTTTTACATATTTAGTAAGCTATTTTCGTCTAAGGTTAGGAAGGTGTTTTTTTCCCCCACTTAGCGATGTGTACATTTAATTTTGGAGGCATATCTTTTTACTCCAAATTATTTGTAGAAAATTGTTTCATTTGGACACCTGCAAATTACCTGTAGTTGCTTTTCCCATTCAAGGTGCTGTATTACTATTTTATAACACAATCTACTTTTAAAATTTGTTATTTCAATTTCTTTGAGTTATCTTTAGAAGAGGCTATTTTTTCTTTTTTTTAGTGTGCTTTTCATTGGCAGTATATTACATCTCGTTGCTTCAGTCACAGACGGTTATCTGAATGTGATCATGTTTGTCAGCCTCAACTAGATTACTTAAAAGAGTGGTGAGGAACTCTGCCAAGCTGCCTGGCCAATGGTTCAAGAGGATTATCTGCTGGTGGGCTGCCAGACTCTTTGTTTATCTGAATACCCACATGCACAAAGCCCCACAGCTCCCAGTTGCCACAGCTTGGCGTTGCCAGCCACTGGGCACTTCAGGACTTCATGCCTGTGGACATTCATCAGGAAAACAGAGTGCCTGGTGGCCCCCTGACAAACTGCATTTGGCCAGAGCTCCAGAGGTTCCCCACCCGCTACTTAAAAGAAAAAAAAAAGGGAATTAATCAACATTGGATCAAGGAAATATTTGATGGAAACTGGCCTTTTCATTGCTATGCTTTAGTTTAGAGGAACATCAAAAAAATTCTGTAGTTGAGGAGTCAGTCTTGCCCTGGAAATTTGCCTTTCCACAGTAAGGGTATGTCTACACTGCCACCCTAGTTCGAACTAGGGTGGCTAATGTAGTCATTCGAAGTTGCAAATGAAGCCCGGAATTTAAATATCCTGGGCTTCATTTGCATCTTGCCAGGCGGGCGCCATTTTTAAATGCCCTTAGTTCGAACTCCGTGCCCGCGGCTACACGAGGCACGGAGTAGGTAGTTCGAATTAGGATCTCTAATTCGAACTACCGGTACTCCTCGTGGAACGAGAGATATTTAAATCCCGGGCTTCATTTGCAACTTCGAATGACTACATTAGCCACCCTAGTTCGAACTAGGGTGGCAGTGTAGACATACCCTAATATTCCTGGTGCATGAACCAACATGTAAGTTCCCTTTAAGCTGTGCAGTTGTGTGGCTATGCAGTTTCATATTAAGCCCCATGCACTGGGACATGATGGGTGCGTGGGGGGGTGGGGTGCTTGCAGGTGAGAATAGTACACATGGCACACTGAAGAGCCTCATGTCCCCACAGGAGACAGACCTCCTGGCCATTTCCAGGGTGCAGCCTGGTGCCCTTGGACAGGCAGGCACCAGATAGCCTGTCTTAGCAACGCTGACCAGGAATTGCCAAGGTAAGCCAAAGGCCCCTGCCACACTTGGAACCCCCCAAAAGCAAAGCCCCCTCCTGCACCCCAAGCCCCTCATCTCTGGACCCTCTCCAAAAACCCACACCCCAAGGCCGGAGGTTATAGCATCTTTTGCACCTCAGTCCCCAGCCTAGCATCTGTATTCCTCATGAACCCTAACCACCAGGCCTATGCACCTTCACAGACTTGGATCCCCCTCTTGCATCCCAAACGCCTCATCCCTGGACCCAGGTCAGAGCCTCAACCCCTAAATCAATCTGCAGCCCCTTCCTGTATTCCGAATCCCTCAGCCCCATCCTGTAGCCCCCATAGCACCTCAAACCCCTGAGCACCTTCCCCATACCCCCAGCCAAGCCTGGACCTCCTCCTGCACCCCAATCATCTATCCTAGATCAGAGCCCTCTCCCATACCTGAAACCCCCTTTATATCCAAACCCCCATTTACAGCCCTCACCCCAACCCCTTGACCTGACCCCTGACATACACTGTCCATGTGCGGAATGACTTTTTTCGGAGATACATCACCTCCATATTAGTGCACATAACAAAAGTAATTCCATACATAGACAAAAAGAAATAGAGGGAAGACTGGCTCAGCATGGAAGAATGTTCAGCTGTTTTTTTAATAAGGCTATGTTTGAGATGAGTAATTTTTGTTTCAGTCTTGTGTGTAAAAATAAAGGACCAGATTCACCTGTAGTCTTTGCAGCTTTGCACCATCCAGCAATGCAAAGCATTCAAAAACCTTGGTTCCCTGGCTAATTGAGCTAGATTTCTGAACATTTTGCATTATTAGACAAGTAGAAAGCAAACAGACCACACTAGTGAATCAGCCCTGAAGTTCCAGTCTTTTGGACTTGTTGCGTAAATTCATAGAATCATAGAATACTAGGACTGGAAGGGACCTCAAGAGGTCATCGAGTCCAGTCCCCTGCCCTCATGGCAGGACCCAGTACTGTCTAGATCATCCCTGATAGACATTTATCTAACCTACTCTTAAATATCTCCAGAGATGGAGATTCCACAGCCTCCCTAGGTAATTTATTCCAGTGTTTCACCACCCTGACAGTTAGGAAAATTTTCCTAATGTCCAGCTTAAACCTCCCTGGCTGCAGTTTAAGCCCATTGCTTCTTGTTCTATCCTCAGAGGCCAGGAAGAACAAGTTTTCTCCCTCCTCCTTGTGACACCCTTTTAGATACTTGAAAACCGCTATCATGTCCCCTCTCAATCTTCTCTTTTCCAAACTAAACAAGCCCAATTCTTTCAATTACAATTAAACTGTAAAATATCTGAGAGATTAAATTTTGGAAAAGGCAGCAAGAGAAATTCAGGCTGCACTAATGGCTGTGGTTGTTTTGCCCTTGATTTTACTGAGGTCAGATTCTTCCCTCTTTGCTAATGATTTTCAAAGTGTCGGAAATTTTAGTCAGAATTTCTCTCTTTACCAGAAGCCATTTAAACAAAAAATAACAATTATTAGCAAGTTAGTCAGGTTCAAATATCTGAACTTCCCTCAGATATGTGAATGTTACTTTGCCAAGGAGGTCCAAACTCTTACCGGAAGAGAGGAATATATACGTGAAAAAGCTGGAAAAAAACTTCTTTAATTTCATGGTAAAATAGCATGGAGTATGTTCTGTCTCCAACAGGTATTATGGAGACAAACAATCATGAAATTTCAAGTCAAAATTCAGCCAGCACCTCCTAGAGCTGCTACAGAGAGGAGAACCTTGAAAAAAATCAGAAATTCTCTCAAAGTACTAGCAATACTTTGCTTCAAATACATGGGATAGACAGATACACACACAGACATTTGCATATTTTAAAGATTTTTTTTTCTGCAGGATCCTTTCATTTTTGTTCACTTTTCTTGCTTGGCAACCAGCTGTGACATATACCACTAGATTACTAACTGTCCATGATTGTTTCTTATATTATTGTATATTAGCAATGGCTTTATCAATGTACAAATAAATTCTGGACTAACTTCAATAAAGGACATATTCTTTTTAAGCCCAATAGTTTAAGTATCCTCAAGGAATCTCTTCTGAGGTCAGTCTTACAAAGTGCTGGGTACCTTTGTAAATTGCAGAGCTGTCATGTGATGGTTCTTTCAGTATATTTTTAGATTCAGGGGCACAGGACAAACCAGTAAGAGAGATTTAAACTTAACTACTTCCTATTTTATTGAAAGTTCAAGCAATTACAATAACCAAAGAACTTTGCAAGTAAAAGGGTCAATACCATTCACATAAGCAGTGCAAGACAGATAAACACAGCACAAATCAAACACAAGCTTCAGCCATAATTCATTATGGGCTAACATTACTATGCAATATACGTTTTATTCACTATAGATTTTAAAGCTTCATATACAAATATTACAAAGCAGTTAATGCAAAACTAGCTATAGTACAATATTTAAGCCTAATGCACTTATAGTTCACCCTTGATCCCCAGCAATCCCAGGACAGGAGATCATGATCTTGTTCCTTCCCACTCACTGAGACATCCTAGACTGGATGAACAGGCCCCAAACTTCTAATTATGTGAACAGAGTTTGCGGGTCTACTCTGCTCCTCCCTCCCAAAGCACATGCTTGCAGAAGCATACTTTATACAAGGTGAGACTCGGTTGCTCCACACCTTGATGCCACATGGTGTTCCAGCCATACACACTTCTTTATTCCAACACCCTTTGATATGCTACTCACTTTACTTAACATTATTTGTATAATCTTTAATTTACGCCATTATCTTAAGCTGTTTACTCATTTTGTGGCTAGCACTTTTGTGAAATACAGGGTGTGCTGTTACACTGACTTAATCACTTGTCACTCAGTGAAGTCATTTGAGCCAGAATGTAATCTTTTAATTACCATTTAGATGAACCTCTCGTAAATCATGTTGTAACAATTCTGGAAATTTTGATCATGCTTGTTTTTAATGGTATCTATTTTAATGATTTCAGCACTTTAAGCAACTTATAAGTAGGTCTTGCCCAATGACTGAGGTCACAAACTTAGCAGCGTCAGCATTTACTTAGTAATTTGCCCATGACCGAGGGCAAGAGGATACATTTCCACATACTTCCTTTAGCCTGACGCCCACCTGCATGCTTGCCAGCATTAGACTTAACAGGGCCTTGCTCCTTAACCGAACCCAGGTCAAGTCAGAGAAGGTTGTGCAGACAACTCCACAAGAGCACGCTCAGCTTTCAATGTTTGTGTGACCATTGTGCAAGATATCAGCTCTCATTTGAATCACGAGGACTGTGCCTCAATGCTTCCATTCACCATAGCCTCCAGACTTTACTGATTCATTTTCTGGAAATTCACTGAACATCATATCTTGTTGACCAGGGATGATTTTTCAGTCAGCAAAGCACTAGTCAATCAACTCCAGCTTTACCAGTGAACTGATTTTGAAAGTGCTGAACATCATATATACAATTAATCATTGTATTTCTTTAATTTAGGAGATAGATAGATAGATAGATATCTCCTACACTAAAAGAAATATAAGGAGTATTTATGTATGCAAATCATTATGCAAATTATTGGAATACAAATTAACATATCTAGTTCATTATAACAGAAAGATACCTTTACAAGAGGAAATTATTTTACAATGATTTTAGGCATATATGTATGCTCACCAAAATTAGCCATAGTGCTTTTTTACACTCTTCAAAATTATCTTTAGAACTAACCAGTTTGTATGACAAAGTAAAGCTAGGACATTTGTTGATAGCCAGCTTAATCACTTATCACTCAGTGAAGTTATTTGAGCCAGAACGTAATCTTTTAATTACCATTTAGATGAACCTCTCTGACACAAAGTATTCATAACACATACCTAAGTAATCACATTGCATACAAAAATACTCATTTGTGTGTTTGACTTGAATTATGCTATTGTGTGCTTGCCAGGATATTCATTGTTAGTCAAGTGTTGCCACATGTCACTCAAATAAATCAGTTGACTGATATTTTGCATGGTCATTGATCTTATCTGGAGTGAAGGAAATGTTATGCTTATGGCTTCCACAATCATTACTTCAATACAGAAACTTTGCCAACTTGTTTTGCCTACTAGGGAATCATACTTTTGGTGGATCAACTCCACTCCTACTCTATTCAAATGCAAAGATGTCAGTCCCACAACAACTTTGATGTTTCCTCCTCTTCTCTTTCCTCCCTAAAAATATTGTTAGGTCATTGACAATGTATAGGAACATGAAAATATTTTCAATTCCAGGATGATACCAGCATTGATGTTGAAAAGACCAAATGATGTTGCTTATTAGGGGCTGTGTCAGTTAAGTATTCACAAATACTTATTTGTCCTCCCTGTCAGGTGTTATACAATGGAGTTTGGCCACAAGTAGTATTTTTGCAGCTTCAAAGTTTGTACTGGGACATCTTCTAATTTCTGTGAAGATCATTTTAAATTCAATTCACATGAACAATGTAATTTTGAAAATGGAAATGTTATAGGCCAAATTTTATAAACCTGGTTTCTGAAATTTAGGCTCCAGCTTTACCAGTGAACTGATTTTGAAAGTGCCGAACATCATAGAATTCTCCCCTCTCAAACAAACTTCACAAGGAGCTATTGGGAGCTCAGCACACTTGAAAATTAGATCACTACATCTGGGTCTAATCCACAGTTACCTAGCTGCCTAAATAATTCCCATGAAACTTTGGAGCCTAACTATGTTTGAAGGTCTGAGTCTTGGTATTACCAAGGGTTATTAAAGGACTTGGAAACTTAAGTTTTGGCATTCAGGTTTGAAACATTTCAACTATACACTTTAATAATTAAATAAAATTATTTTATCCCAAGCATCATGCTCTATGAGATAATAAGGGGTATCCATGCATTTTTTAATGTTACATATTGATTTGTTCAAATGGGAATCAATAAAAATATTTGTCAAAATAACTTTAAAATAAAATAGATCAAGTCAGAGAATAAAACACTATGCAGAAAACATTCAAATATCATTAAAGGAGAAAATGTTGGGGCATGTGTGAGAAGAATGTCATTACTTTTGCTGATGTGGTATTAATGACTTAGCCAGATATTAATTTGATGATCACAAATAGAACAATTTCTAGAGTGGTTGTGAAAACACCTTTAAAATAATAAAAGCATGTATAACAAATGGAATAAAGGGGAAGCAAAGAATAATAAATATAAAACAGTAGTTAAGAATTGTAGAAAATTGATAAGGGAAGATAAAAGACATAGGAGATATCTGTGGCCACAAGAAATTCTAACAATAAGGAATTTTAAAAGTTTATTAGTAATTATAGGAATTCTAACAATGGTATTGGGCCATTATTAAGTGA
Source organism: Pelochelys cantorii (assembly GCA_032595735.1). Classification (NCBI taxonomy): domain Eukaryota; kingdom Metazoa; phylum Chordata; order Testudines; family Trionychidae; genus Pelochelys; species Pelochelys cantorii. The sequence continues at coordinate 67,632,622 of CM064326.1, read as the reverse complement.
GCATGGTAGAATTTTCAATAATAATACCAAAACAGCAAACAGTTTCAATAAATATTTTTGCTCTGTATTTGAGGAGAAAAACAGACAATGTACTCTCATCCTCTGATGATGATGAAATACATGAGTGATTTAGATAATTCATCAACAATTTAGATAATGGCATAGAGAGTATGCTTATAAACTTAGCAGATGATACCAAGCTGGGAGAGGTTGCAAGTGTTTTGGAGCCTAGGACTATCATTCGAAGTTATCTGGACAAACTGGAGAAATGGTCTCAGGTAAATAGGATGAAATTCAATAAGGTCCAATGCAAAGTATTCCAGTTAGGAAGGAAAAATCAGTTTCACACATACAATCTGGGAAGTGACTATCTAGGAAGGAGTACTGCAGAGACAGATCTAAAGGTCATAATGGATCACACGCTAAATATAAGTCAACAGTGTGACACTGTTGTAAAAAAAAAGTGCACACATTATTCTGGGATGCATTAGCAGGAGTGTTGTAAGCAAGACATGAGAAATAATTCATCTTCTCTATTCCGGGTTGATTAGGCCTCAACTAGAGTGTTGTGTACATTCTTTGCACCACATTTCAAGAAAGATGTGGAGAAATTGGAGAAAGTCCAGAAATGAGCAATAAAAATAATTAAAGGTCTAGAAAACATGACCTATGAGGGAAAACAGAAGTAATTGGTGTTGTTTAGTTTGGAATAAAGAAGACCGAGAGGGGACATAATAACAGATTTCAAGTACCAAAAGGGTGTTACAAGGAGGGCAAAAAAATATTTTCCTTAACTTCTGATGATAGGAGAAGAAGCAATTGGCTTAAATTGCAGCATGGCAGGTTTTGGTCGGACATTAGGAAAAACTTCCTAACTATCTGGAATAAATTGCCTGGGGAGGCTGTAGAATCTCCAGCATAGTAGATAATTAAGAGCAGGTTAGATAAACATCTATCACAGATGATCAAGGTGGTGCTTGGTCCTGCCTTGAGTTCAGGGTACTGAACTTGATGACATCTTGAGATCCCTTCCAGCTCTAGTGCTCTATGATTCTATAATTTTCCATTCCAAGAATAATAAGGAGGATGGCAAACATCTTTATATTAGTATGTTTGGATAATTTTCATCTAAGAATTTTAAGAAGGACCTAGCTGATGAGCTTTCCTGACCAATAATATTGATTTTCAATAGGTCATGTTAACTTTCAGTAAGGATTAGAAAAAAGCTATTTTGGCACCAATATTTAAAAGGATAAATGGGATGACCTGGAAAATTAAAGAACTCTAGGTCGATATAGGACTTTATTAATAAATAATTAAAGGAGCGTAATATAATTTATACCAATCAATCTAGATGTATAGAAAATAGATTTAATCAGATTAATTTGATACCTGTTTTGATGAAATTACAAGCTTAGTTGATAAAGGTAATAGTGCTGAGATGATGTATTTACACCTCTGTAAGGCATTTGGTACTTCAGACTATTTTGATTAAGAAACTAGAACAATACAACATCAACATGCCATATATTACATGGATTAAAAACTGGATAACTGATAGGTCTCAAATATAATTGTAAATATGGAGTTGGGTCATTGAGTAGATGAATTTCCAGTGGGTCCCACAGGGTTCAATTCTTGGCCTGATGCCATTTAAGACTTTTGTCAATGACCCGGAAGAAAGTTAAATCATTACTTATAAGGTTTGCAGATGATACAAAGATTTGGTGAACGTTAAATTATGAAGAGTATATGTCACTGATACAAAAAAACCCAACTTGGTTGTTAAGCTAGTTACAAATGAATATGTTTTAATACTGAGAAATGTAAAGTCACACACCTAGAAATAACAAATTCAGGACAAAGTTATAGGATGCAGGACTCTATTGTTGGTAGCAGTGACTTTGAAAAGGATTGGCAAATAATTAGCTGAACATGAGTTTCTACTCTGATACTATGGCCAAAAGGGGTAATGTGATCCTTGGATGCATAAACAGAAAGATTTTTTTAAATCTCTGTTTTAGGCACTCGGCTGATCACTGGTGGAATACTGCATCCAGCTCTGGTGTCCATAATTCAAGAAAGATGTTGATAATTTGGAGAGGATTCAGAGAAGACCACAAAATGATTAAAAGACTAGGAAATATGCCACACAGTGAGAAATTGAGCCCCTTGGGTCTATTTAACTTATCAAAAAGAAGATTAGGGGGTCTCACTCTATAAGTACTTACATGGGGGACATAAATTTGAGAATACTGAGCTCCGCAATAAAGAAGACAAAGACATAACAGTGGCTGGATGTTGAAGCTAGACAAATTCAGACTAGACACAAGATACACATTTTAACAGAGTCCCCCTGGAACATTATAAACAAGGGTTGTAAAAGATTCTACCTTGCTGGAAAATTTTAAGAGAAAAACTGTTTCTTTTTAATAAAAGTTATGTTTTAATTCAAACAGTAATTAATTTAGGGAAGGTCTATGGTCTGTGTTATATAGGAGGTCAGACTAAATTATCAGAGCAGTTCCTCTGGCCTTAAATTCCATGACTTGAAAGTGCTAAATTACTAAGTAAACAGATCAAAACAGTGTAACTGGTCATATAATAAGCCATAGTCATACATTAAAGGAACCCAAAAAACAAAACAAAACAAAAATGCCTGATTCTTTACTGCTGTAGTCACAAGATATAGTCATAAGTGGAGTGGAGAATTCTGATGTGCTTGCATTCTAAATCTATTTTGCATTAATTTGCATAGCTATAAATGACCAAAAAGGTGAAAGGTAGAGGAAAAGCAAGCTCAAGGTATCTGCTACGAAGATTTTACAGGCTAAATATACAGACAAGGGAAAGAAATAGAGTCTGGTAGAAAAGGACATATGATATGGATTGTTTAAATTTGAAACCAGGGGCAAGATTCATCATTATGTTCTGGCTGTATACCACTCCAGTGATTTAAGGTGACCATAAACCCAACTGGCTGAGTAAGCCACTTTTATGCTTTCTTTAGCATCATAGATGTGGTGTGAAGCAGCCAAAGTTTATTGATAAATATGGCCTTACTGATCTGTACGTTACTTAACTCATTTTACATGTTATCGTAAACAGTAACTAAAGAAACTCCTTGTATGTTCCTACATGTGAATGAAATTTGAGTTTACTTCATCCAGTTAACCCTATGTCATTTCCCACACAAATCCTACAGAAATCAGGGATGATCTAGATGGTGCTTGGTCCTGCAGTGAGGGCAGAGGACTGTACTTGATGGCCTCTCAAGGTCCCTTCCAATTCTAATATTCTCTGATTCTCTGGTTCATTAAATCTTATTTAAACTTTAGAGTGTTGGGTTAATTGCGTATCTCTTGCAATAGTGTACAGATGGATCTTGCCATTATTAAACAAAGACTGCATTTAAGCCAATATAACAGGTCTGTATAAAGTCTCTCAATGTAAAACTATATGTAAAATACATCTGCTTTCCAGAAAAGAATAATAATGAAGGCCCAGGTCATTTTAAAATCCACATTTCAGGGCATGCTATTATTATAAAACTCTCTCTTCTCACTTTTACACTAGGCAAGTTCAGTATTCTATACTAACCCCTAACTACATTAAAATTAATTACAATGGGGATGCTTCTGCACCAGCATGGACCAATATAGCACCCACTCCATTCCGTCCACTGGGGGGACGTATTAGCATCCCCATGCATGACCTACAGTTGCTGCAGAAAGTCACTCCCTAGCTCTCTATTCCCTAAATGGGAGTACACTTTTCCAACAAACTAGCAAATGGCCCCCTGTAAGGTGAGGTAATTATTTGTTCATTATGCAATTTAAAATAAACAAAGGGAGATTTTGGTTTTGTCACAATAAGAGGTTCATGTTTGGGACAGGCTCTGAAAACCCATGGATGATCAAGGTTCAACTTCATAGCCAAAGTGAATGAGAAATGTGTTTCAGGAGACACTGTTACCCTATTCGGTTTCTGTAACAAACAAATTCTTTTGACTAGCTTAAATACTTCTACTTTTGACTATAACAGGGAAAAAAGTAAAACAAACCAAAACAAACCCCCCAAAGATCCTACTATCAACCATGCAAAAATTGATGATGTTACCTCAAACTATACCCAAAGCTTATTTGGGGAAACTCATATAAATGTCAGAAGATTGAAAATTGTGGGTGCTTATCAAAGTGTTCACATATAGGCTATGTCTAAACTACGGGGATTTTGCGGGATACCTCTTGTATCCTGCAAAAACCCCACTGCATCCAGGGAACGTATTTGCTCTTCTGCTTTTTTTCATAGAAGAGCAAACACGCTCTTTCAGGGAGCCCTGTATACCTGGTTTCACGAGGAATAAGGGCTCCGCCAAAAGATGAGGCTTTTCCACCATTTCACCCCATCTAGACTGGGCCAAACGGTAGAAAAGCCTCTTCCGCAAAAGTGATCAGAAAAAGCTATACAAATTGCGGAGCGTAGTCTAGACCTAGCTTTATAGAGACCTTCACCACCCTTTTAAAAAATACTTTTCTTTCTTTCTTTCTTTCTTTCTTTCTCGTAGCACAAATGCCCACTGTTACAAATTCAGACAGCCCTGTTTTTGTTTTGCTTTGTTTTGTCTTGTTTTCCAAGCTACTATTCATTTCTGGAAATGATACAATGGCTGGTTTTGGTTCTGTTTATAATTGATAAATTGATATAATTCATTGTCTCTCAGATCAGGCAGCTCCCATTGGCACAGAAATGCACATGGCTCCAGCAGTTGGCTGTTTTGTTCAGCTTGCTGGGGCTGCAGCAAGCAGGGAGCCTGCCTGAGGGTGGTAGGCCAAATTCTGCAAAGCTGGATTGGAAGACTTGGTGGGCCAGATCTAGCCTATGGGCCATATTTTGTCCGCTTCTGGCCTACACTGTCCATCACTGTTTATACCTATACTAGCTGGGCAGACAGTGTCTGTACTCTACATGCCACTGTAAGTGTAGACAGGGCATTCTATCTTCTCTGGAAAGCATAGAGTTAATTTTGAGGTTTTCTCAAAGTAATAAATATGAAGAGTGATTCAGAGTGCTACATTCTTACTCAGCATTGTTCCTTGGGAATCTTTAAATAGCTGATTAATTGACATACAAAAGCATGAGAACTGGATTTTATTCTGTATCATTCATCATCAACAGATTTCTCAGCTAAATTCAGATTACAGGGATAAGAGGCAGAAAGACACAGAAAGCCTATTTTCATGTGTTTGACTCTGAAATCTGGCAGAGAAGTCACTGAGAAAAACTAAAAAAGGTGTACCATGAAGTCATTTTTAAAGTTACACTTCTGACTTTAACTAAACTTAGACATCCTTGGGGCATAAATGTGAAGTGCTTAAATGTGAAGAGAACTGTGTAATGGCATAGACTTTAATCCTGCAAAAATTTATACTTGTGCTTAGCTTAAAGCTTGTGAGTGGGCCCATTGAGATCAACAGACTACTTATATGCTAAAACTCAGACATAAGTCTATGCAGATTTGGAAACACAGTAAGTTATTTGTTTTTAAATTATTATTAGTATTCATAATTATTATCATTGTTGTTGTTATATTTTTGTATTTGTGTTATTAAGGTTGTATCATTCTGACAAAATTACAATTTGACATAGAAATGTAAGCAATAGGATACACGCAGCATACTCTGCTTAAATGTGGAGACTGCAACTTTATTTAACAAACAAGAGTTACCTGGGATAAACCACCCTGAGATGCTGGATTTCAACTGGTATCAATTACCTATGATATACTATGCACCTGAGAGTGACATAAGTTCAGAATTGATCCTCTTGGGCTACCAAATCCTTAAAATCCTCTCTATCTTCATGCCAGAAGAGGGAAAGATGCCCTGAAAGGAGCCAAAACCTGTTTCAGTTACAGAGCCATATTCTCTCATCATATCATGTAGCTCAGCTCAATGTTCAATTAATTCAGAAGGGTTAAAAGCCTCCAAATGGACTCTTCCTAACAAACCACTGCTAACTGACAAACTCACATCACTTCTATTTTAACCGCCAAACTTAGACCTTCTGAATGTCAAGACAGAAGTGAAAAAAACCTCCCAGCAGTCTGGTAATTTTGCCATGCAAAAGAAATGCCTCCCAGACCTCTGAATTAGCAATTAGTTGATCTCCAGCATTACGGCAGATGCGCCATACCTACACAGGGTTCAAACAGTGGTGCCAGTGAGGGAATGTTGGCAGTAGGAAGCAGTAATTATACTTGTCGTATCCTTTTTCTAATTATACAATAGGAAGGAACTATATATGGGCACAGCAGAGTTTATCAACTTCCTACAACAAGCAGTGCCTACTTACATATGTACAATTTGAAGGCTTTCATAGCTTTTGAAACTTAGAAGGAAAGCAAGATCATTAAAAGCCTCACGAGCCATATAAGTGACACCATCTCAATCCCTATCACTGCAATAGTCCCCCAAAATGAACGGGAGCACATCAGGTGACTCCACTGCACTCAATAGCAGAAAAAATGGGAAAGCCAAGCAAACAGTAACTTCCAGTAATCTACAGGGAGGGAGGGGGAAAGGATAACACTGAAGCTCCTGACTCACCTGCTCCTGCCTGAGATAGCCCCACTATTAAGCTTACAAAGAGTGCTACATCTGCACAAGCGAAAAATTACAATTCTGGGGTTGTTTTTGTTTAGGTAAGAAACTAGCCATAGAATTATGGACGTGTAGGATTCGTAGGGACCTCAAGAATTCACCTATGATGCGTCTACACAGCACCCTAAAATCAAAATAGCTTATTTTGAAATTTGACATGTCTACACAGCACCAAATTTTGATATAATGCCTTATTTCGAGACATCCCTTAACCCTCATGGAACGAGGGTTACACGGATGCCAAAATTGAACAACCATTATTTTAAAAAATATTTTGAAATAACGGGTGGCTTGCTAAGACACAGGGTAGCTATTTTGGGATACCTCTGGCATCTTGAAATAGCTGTGCAGTGTAGACGTACCGCTAGTGTAGTCCTATCCCCTTTCTACAGGAGCTGGTCATAATTATGGACCCTGTGTTCTTTTTAGGACAGGACTGTTCCCTATTACTGCCTCCCTAGCCATCTCAAAAGATCAAGGCAGAGCAAAGCTGAAGTGTACCTGCAACCAATTTAATAGTGTAACAGTGGGCATAGGCCACCTGTATTCTGGGTTTGGACATCATATTTTAGTCAATAGAATTTAAATTTACTCACTTTGTTGAAGTTCCATGAGACTAAACGAATGGTAGATTTACCTCATTACATTTTTGATTCAGCTGCTCTCCCATACTATCTACCTATGGTATGAAGCAATTATTTCTTTTTCATTGCAACTAAAATTGGACTTCAAGAATTAAAGAATTATAGGGATCAGGGGGACCTGGAGTGCTTCAGACCATATGTACTCTTTTGGTTGATCAGTGCTGCTGTGATTGATGCAGCACTATTGATTTAGCAGGTCTGGTATAGACCCACTAAGTCAATCACAGAGTGCTCAGTCATTGACTCTAGTACTCCAATTCCCTGAGAACAATAAGGTAAGTCAGTGGCAGATGATGTAGATACTGTGGTAAGTCAACCTAGGGTATGTTGACTTTGGTTATATTACTCACATAACTAAAGTAGTGTGACTTGGGTTGACTTACTGTGATTACATAAACAATTCCTGAAACAAAGACAAGACCCCTTTTGATGGAATCGTAAATGTGTTATATTGTCCAGCCACTAGGAGGCACTGTGCCTAAGATATCTTATTTAAATTAATGTCAGCCATATCTGACAGAGTATAATGAATACCGTAGGTGTATATGCTAGCTCTGTAGTCAGTCCATATTTGGCAAGCAAGAATATGATATGGTGTCAGGTGTAAATTAAGAAGAGAAACAGCAATAAACTTTGTAGACAGAAGGAACAGCAACCACACCACTTTTCAAAGCACCTATTTGCAATGGACTGACTTGATGCCAAACTGCAAACAAACTTGACAAAGTAACTGGTGATGTATAGGTATCAGCTTTAATTTATGCTTGAGGCAAGGAGACAGAACTCCAAGGCTAAGAGGGACAAATTCCAGTCTATCTGCAAGAAGTTTAGAAAAACTCATATCCAAAGAGACAGTGAGTGCTCAGACAGAGGCATATGATGTAATAAATGCATGAAAAATATACATTATCCAGCTGCTTGCCACATCAAAGCAGTCAGTGAGTTGACTCATATTAATGACAATCAAGAAACATTGTTTCTGAAATCTAACACAGGTTATGACATAGAGCCTCCCCAAAGAGTGACTGACAGTTCATGGCAAGACAGATTACTTTAAAATTGACTCAGAAGCAAATATCACAGTCATCTCAGAAGGAACCTCCAATCACCCTCATCTCGTCCCACAGCTGAAGTCACCTGATGCAGCTCTGATGACCCCTGGATGTATTCTGAACTGCATGGGCCAGTTTATCACAGAAACTACTTATTAAGGAAAATAAACATGCATTCAGAATGCATATGATCAAAGGATCAAAGATCAACAATCTTCTTAGCCATATAATGGAAGCCACAATGGGGCTAATGAGACAGATGGAAGAAACTGATGGAGGATTTGATTATACTGAACTTTTGATTGGGCATCCATTACAAATAAACCTATAGGCATTACTGAGCCATACAGTTTGCAAACATCTCTACTAGGGACACTAGCTGCAGATTTATGTGAATGCAGAGGTCATCTTTATTTGATTATTGTGGACTATTGTTTCAGTTATATAGAAATAGTATACTTGAAAGACACAATATGTCACAGTGTAATCAAGACACTGAAGTGCATTGAATTGAAGTGAATAGAAATGTTCAGACAGAAGTGCTCACTTCAGTATACCAGAACTAGTGACAGAGAATAGATTATAATTCACTGCAACAGAATTGATGAAGTTCAGAATGAAATATATTTTCATAGTACTAGCAGCCCTCATTACCCACAAGCATGTGGAGAGGCTGAGAGAGCTAATCCTACAAGAGAAAAACTCATAACTTACTTTTCTGAGTAACAGATCGATGCCAATAGCAGCTATTGTATATAGTCCAGCACAGTTCCTGACTGGAAGCCAACTCAGAACTACTGTTCCAACTCTAGAAAAGAATCTACCTCCAAAGTGACCAGACATGATGACAGCAGCCAAATTAGACAAAAAGGCTTAAAGGAAGGGGTTGGGGGGGAGTTGTTTCTTAACAGGTTAAATGATGAAAAGCCAGGAATTAAAGAGCTGATTGAAGATTGAACATAGCTGATGAGGAATGGGAGGGGTTGGTATAAAGCTAGGAAGTTGACAGCAGACAGGGGCTACAGAGAAAGTAGCCTGCAGTCACTCCTTGGGAGCAGGGAGCTGTTCTGGGTTTACAGATTAAGTGATTTCACCTTCAGCGACACAGAGAAAAATTGGTCTTTGTCCATTTTATAACAACCATCGCATGTTTGAAGACTTTTATGAGGTCCCTGCCCTCAGTTTTCTTTTCAAAAATAAAAGCACAGGTTTTTTAACCTTTCTTCATAGGCTAGGTTTTCTGAATTTATCATTTGTGTTGCTCTTCTGTGGACTCTTCAATTTGTTCACAATTTCCTAAGGAGAGGGTATCAGTTACGGTCCATAAACCTGATCCTCTTTGTCTCTTTGGGTATATTTACACTGCATGCTTATTTTGGAATAAGCTATTCCAGAAGAAATACTCCAAAATACCTTCTTTCGAAATAGGGCCTCTACACAGCAAATACCCATCAAAATAGCGTTGAGCTATTTTGAAATAGAGCATCCACACTCATTGGACGCTGAATCACATTTAGTGGAAGCACTTCAGGCAGGGCGTCAGGACGGCAGTCACTTCCTAGAGCTGCTGCTTCTTCACCTTTCCCTACCTCATTGAAGGACAGCAAAGCCCTTTCCTTTGCCTGCTGTGGATGCCCTTGCGGACACCTCAGCTCTCTAGCCATGGAGCTGGACCGGCCTCCAATCAGTTTACAGTTCTTACAGGTTGTGCTGCAGCTCCTGAAGCACTTTCTGCAGGATGCCTTCCAGGCCCTGCAGGGACACAACCCCCAAATCATTGTGGGGAACTTTCTCATCTCTCTGCGGACACTGATCATGCAGTACAACCCCATCTGCCCTCCATTGCATACCGTGCACTGTTGCTTCTGGCATCTAGAGACCTCTTCCAACTGGTGGGACCCGATTGTTATGGAGAGGTGGGATGATCAGCAGTGGCTCCAGAATTTCTGCATGCGGAAGGACACCTTTCTGGAGCTATCTGAGTGGCTCACCCCTGCCCTCCAGTGATGGAACATCCATATGAGACTTGCCATTCCTCCCTCCAGAAGTGGGTCACCATAGCCATCTGGAAGCTCACCACTCTGGACAGCTACTGAGCCATCAGGAACCAGTTGGCGTAGGGAGATCGACCATCAGGGTCATGTCCATGCAGGTATCATACTTTCAGGCTATTGTCCCAGGAGGGGACAGAACTGCTGGAATGGGATTCCTTAGTGAAGGGGGACATGTGCGGCTGCTCAAAGGTCCTGCCAATCTGGTCAGCCTCTGCCCCCCACCCTGGGAGGGACATCTCCCCCCCTGCTTTCATAAATATTGGGACAGACACAACACACTGCCACCAGTTGGGGGTTGTTCCACTCCCCGACATTCAGGCAGCTGAGGAGGCAACCAAACCTCCTCTTGAGATTGTCCAAAGGTGCCCTCCACCACGATGCGGGCCCTGCAAAGCCTGGCATAGAAGCGTCCCTTGCTTTGGTCCAGGTGTCCAATGTAGGTCTTCATAAGCCAGGAGAGCAAAGGGTGGTATGCTGCTTCTCCTCCCTCCCCACACTCCAGCCATGCAGACTGGCATGTCCAGGCCCAACCCTGATGGTGCAATCGGGGAAAAAAGTGCCAGCATGCAGCTTCTGGAAAAGGCTGGAGTTTCGGAAGACACATGCATCATGCGTCTTCCCCAACCGCCTGATATAGATGTCCGTGAACAGGCTGTGATGGTCCATGATGGCCTGCAGGACCATTCAAAAGTGCCCCTTGCAGTTAATGTACACAGATGCCCAGTGGTCAGGGGTCCGGATGGGGATGTGGGTGCTGTCAGTAGCTCTTCACAACTGGTGAAGCCCATGGCGGCAAAGACACTGATGATGCGGTCCACATCGCTCAGGTTGATGATCCTACACAAGAACAACCCCCCATTTACCCTATTATCTGTCAGGACTTTGTGAAGGCAGGACTGAAAAGCCTCCTGGGGAGGGGGCTTCCACCACCCCCCTCCACATCCACCACCACCACCCCTGCCTAGTGAACCTCACTCTAGAATTTCACTTCAGCACCTCCTGGGACAATAGCACAAGAGCATGATAACTGCATGACCATGGCCCTGATGGTCAATCTCCGCATGCCAAATTGGTTCCCAATGGATCAGTAGCTGTCCAGCATGGCAAGCTTCTAGATGGCAATGATGATCCACTGCTGGAGGGGGATGTGGGTCTCATATTGGTGTTCCATCACTGGAGGTCAGGGGTGAGCCACTCACACAGCTACAGAAAGGTGTCTTGCATACGGAAATTCTGGAGCTGCTGCTGGTTGTCCCACCTCTCCAGGATGATCCGGTCCCACCACTGGGAGCTGGTGTCCAGTTGCCAGAAGTGGCAGTGCATGATGTGCAGGGGAGAGCAGGTGGAGTTGAACTGCATGAGCAGTGCCCGGAGAGAGGTGAGGAATTGCCCCCAAGGAGCTGGGGTCCTGTTCCTTCAGGGCCAGGAAGGCAGCCCGCAGAAACTGCAGCAGAATTTGCACTAAGACATATAAGAGCCGTCAACTGCTTGGAGGCAGGTCCAGCTCCCTGGCAGGAGTGCTGAGGTGTCTGCAAGTGCAACCACAGCAGGCAAAGAAAAGGCTTTGCTGTCCATTGAGGAGGTAGGCAAAGGAAAAGAGCCTGAGACATGGTTGTACAGGGGAGTCCCTTTAAGCTTGAGCCTAAGGTAGCCTCAGGCAGCTACCCTAATGTGCTTCTGGGTGGTCTTAAATGCAGTTCAGCATCCAATGAGTGTGGATGTTCTATTTCAAAATAGCTCAGGGCTATTTCAATGGGCATTTGCTGTGTAGACAATCTATTTTGAAATAAGCCATTTTGGAGTATTTCCTCCTAAATAGCTTATTCTGAAATAAGCGAGTAGTATAGACATGCCTTAAGAGTTCTGAGATTGCTTCAGCTAGTTCCCTAGTATTCTCGGATGAATTTCATTGGCACTTCCAACTTGACAATATCTAATATAAGTAAATATTTTTCAGCCTTTTCTTTCCTATTTTAGCTTGCGTTCCTTCCCCCTTGTTGTTAGAACTAATTGTATTAAATATCTCATCCAATTATAATTTTTGTGAATACTGAAACAAAGTAGCCTATGAACACCTACATCTCAGTCTTTTTGTATTTTCTGTTATTAGCTCTTCTTCCCCACTAAGTGGGAGGCCCCCCCTTTCCTTCAGCTATGTCTTTCAACTAATATGTTTATAGGACCTTTTCGTATTGTGTCATATGTCCATTACTAGATGTAACACACTTTGTGCCTTACCTTGTCTGATTTTGTCCCTACAGGCTATTCATTTGTATTGCTTTTTAGCAATTTGTCCATGTTTCCATTTTCTACAGGATTCCTTTTTGACTTTCAGGTCACTAAACAGCTCCTGAAGGAGCTATATTGGCCTCTTACAATTCTGCCTGTCTTTCCTTCACACCAGGATAGTTTCCTCTTGTGCCTTTAACATTGTTTCTCTGAGAAACTGCCAGCTCTTTGGAACTCCTTTTAAACTTAGATTTTTCTTCTCTCGTGGGACCACATCTACCAGATTTTTGAGCTTGTTAAAGTTTGTTTTGTTTTGGAGGGTTTTTTTTAAGTCCGTTATCAATATTCTCCTTCCCTCACTCCTTCCTTTCCTGTAAATCATTAAATCTATCATTTCATGATCACTTTCACTCATATTGCCGTCTACCTTCTACTAATCTGTCACCTATATCTAAGATATCTGTCCCCCTGAAGACTTCCTCCACCTTCTGAAACAAACACAAAACATGCCACTGTAGTCTAGATGTAGCCTTGTAGACCTCATGTACAATGTTACTCAAGTTTTTTCCTCTTTTTTCTTCTACCAGAGACTTTCAGATGCTCTGTCTCTCACCTCCATCTGAATCTTGTGACGTTGTACAAATATAACACTAGAACTGAAAGGGTAACTCTGGATCCAGCTACAAATGCCGCACATGGCCCAGTTGGAGGCAGAGCTGAAAAGGAACCCAGAGAGTGCGGAAGGGGGCTGACAAGCTAGGAAGAAGGTTTTAATTATCTCTCTGGTTGTAAGGAACAACTGTGAATCTCAGCTACAGACTCTATTTGCCCTCATTTTAAATATGTGCATAACATGATTTATCAAATGGCACCATGGGATAAATTTCCTCTTAAAACACTTGAATCTACCAATTACCCCTCAGTTTGAGGGGAAAAAAAACCCTCTAATAATGGGTCCTTGAGACATGTAAAAGGGCTTCAAAGTCAAAATTTCCAAAAAACTTTAGAGACCGTGGCACATAAATTATGTATTAGAATTAGCTGAGATATGTTTTTATTAATTTAATACTGTCAGTGGAATAAGCTAACACACAGAAATCATCTTAAACATAATTACTGTATATAACTGTAAATAGTATTAATGTGAAGTATTTTTACCAAGTGTTAATTGGCTGTTCTGGCAAGATCACATTAAAAATAAAAAAAATAAAATATGGAAGTTATACAATATTAATTTTAATATGCAAAACTATCAGGAGAGTTAGGCAGCTGAAGAATTTTTAAAACATGAATCAAAGCACCTGGAAGTGTTTCATGTACAAAATTAATTGCTATCTTAAATTAGCAGAATGACATTAACATTAAGGGACCATTAATATCATTCATAATTATTCATTATCTTTAAGTTATGCCATATGTCATTTCATTGACATGCTGTATTTATGATTATAGGTTGGGTTTTTTTCAAAATTTTAATTATGGATATGAAACATACCAAAAGGACAGATATTTCTAGACCCAGAATTAGTATATGCTTTATTTAATATTGAGGATGGGATATTTTTCACAGAAATTTAGCCCAACTGGAATTAGCCATAGGAAAGAGACAAAATTTTATTAGGAGAGACAGGGTACATCTTCAAGCTGAAGGTAGATACAAAGATTGTGGCACCTAGGACAGCTCTTTCCTTACAGCAGCTAGATGCCTTATATCAGGAGTAGACAATCCTTTTTGGGTCTGGGGCAACTGACCCACAGAAAAATCAGTCAGAGGCTGCACACAAGTATATATAAACCCTCACTGATGTGGCCCTCAACTGAGAAGGAGAAAGACATTTCTGATATTCCCCTCACACAGCAAAACCTATGGGTGGGCAGCCTATTAGATTTTGTGTTTTCCACCTCGAGTACCAGTGGGGGCTGGAGTACCAATGCAGGCTCCCTCATGCTGGGGGGGGGGAGGCCCTGAGCCCTCAGGCCTGAGGTTCCCCACCCTTGCCTTAAATACATGATTGTCATTGTAGACTCACTGATCAGGATCTCTTGCTTCCCTTGGTTTGACTGCTTCCCTTTAACTGATTAACATTGTCATTGGGCTTCCCATCTTCCATGGGCTCCATTTTAGTTTAACTTCTGTGCCAGGGAAGATAATGGAGCAAGTAATTAAGAAAATCATCTGTAAACACTTGGAAGGTGGCAAGGTGATAGGGACAGCCAGCATGGATTTGTAAAGAACAAATCATGTCAAACCAATCTGATAGCTTTCTTTGATAGGATAACGAGTCTTGTGGATAAGGGAGAAGTGGTGGATGTGGTATACCTAGACTTTAGTAAGGCATTTGATACAGTCTTGCATGATATTCTTATCAATAAACTAGGCAAATACAACTTAGATGGGGCTACTATAAGGTGGGTGCATAACTGGCTGGATAACCATACTCAGAGAGTAGTTATTACTGGTTCACAATCCTGCTGGAAAGGTATAACAAGTGGGGTTCCACAGGGGTCTTTTTTGGGACCGGCTCTGTTCAATATCTTCATCAACGATTTAGATATTGGCATAGAAAGTACTCTTATTAAGTTTGCAGATTATACCAAGCTGGGAGGGGTTGCAACTGCTCTGGAGTATAGGATCATAATTCAAAATGATCTGGACAAATTGGAGAAATGGTCTGAGGTAAACAGGATGAAGTTTAATAAAGACAAATGCAAAGTGCTCCACTTAGGAAGGAACAATCAGTTTCACACATACAGAATGGGTAGTGATTGTCTAGGAAGGAGACCTTCCTAGACAATCACGGCAGAAAGGGATCTAGGGGTTATAGTGGACCACAAGCTGAATATGAGTCAGCAGTGTGATGCTGTTGCAAAAAAAGCAAACATGATTCTGGGATGCATTAACAAGTGCGTTGTGAGCAAGACATGAGAAGTCATTCTTCCACTCCACTCTGCACTGGTTAGGCCTCAGTTGGAGTATTGTGTCCAGTTCTGGGCACCGCATTTCAAGAAAGATGTGGAGAAATTGGAGAGGGTCCAGAGAAGAGCAACAAGAATGATTAAAGGTCTAGAGAGCATGACCTATGAAGGAAGGCTGAAAGAATTGGGTTTGTTTAGTTTAGAAAAGAGAAGACTGAGAGGGGACATGATAGCAGTTTTCAGGTATCTAAAAGGGTGTCATAAGGAGGAGGGAGAAAATTTGTTCATCTTGGCCTCTGAGGGTAGAACAAGAAGCAATGGGCTTAAACTGCAGCAAGGGAGGTTTAAGTTGGACATTAGGAAAAAGTTCCTAACTATCAGGATAGTCAAACACTGGAATAAATTGCCCAGGGAGGTTGTGGAATCCCCATCTCTGGAGATATTTAAGGGTAGGTTAGTATGTATACACACATACACAGCTATATATCTAGGGTGTCTGATTATAAGATGCAGCATTTATGTTGATACTTTTTAAAAAATGAACTTATAAGTTATTCATTAGTTCCTATAATATAAGGACTAGAGGACACCAAATGAAATTAATGGGTAGCAGGTTTAAAACTAATAAGCGAAAGTTCTTCTTCACACAGCGCATAGTCAACCTGTGGAACTCCTTGCCATAGGAGGCTGTGAAGGCTAGAACTATAACAGAGTTTAAAGAGAAGCTAGATAAATTCATGGAGGTTAGGTCCATAAAAGGCTATTAGCCAGGGGGTAGGAATGGTGTCCCTGGCCTCTGTTTGTCAGAGGATGGAGACGGATGGCACGAGACAAATCGCTTGATCATTGTCATCGGTCCACCCCCTCCGGGGCATCTGGCACTGGCCACTGTCGGCAGACAGGCTACTGGGCTAGATGGACCTTTGGTCTGACCCAGTATGGCCATTCTTATGTTCTTATGTTCTAAATGTCTGTCAGAGATGGTCTAGACAGTATTTGGTCCTGCCATGAGGACAGGGGACTGGACTTGATGACCTCTCGAGGTCCCTTCCAGTCGTAGTATTCTATGATTCTATGATTTTGACTTTTTTTTCATACTGTTGAAGGAAGGGTAACTATTGTTCATACTAAGCTTGGTGTTTCCCTCCTTCTCATCCTGTAGATGTTGGGCTTCAACCCAAACCTGCTATTATTATTGTTGTTTGGCTGTTTGATTTGTAGTTCAGTGCCAGTTGCTGTTAAAAGTAGGTATATACTATAGGCCAGCTCCTCGGCTGTTGTATATTGTCATAGCTCCATTCATATTTATGGAATTGTGCTATGTTATATCCATTTTACACAATTTCTCTGTCTATTCCCACACAAATAATACTTCGATATCTGATAACAAAGCAAAATAGGCTAATTCAAAATTATCCTAGTACTTGACATACAGACAGTAATTATACAGAAGAGACTAGACTAGATTAAACAACATATCAGAGCACTGGATGAGCTGTGTATGCCAATGAACTAGGTGGGTCTTGCAAATATTTCTCCTTTTATGTCCAAATTCTTCCAGCATTATGGGAAAAAAATACACTGTAGCAGAATTAGGACTTCAAACATCAGAGGCAAAGCCTAGCCTATGATTCAAACATAGTTCTTGAAGGGCATAGTAAGGTATATTTGTTGAGCTGTCATACACAGTTCTTTGTCTTGAATTTTTAATCTCAAATCTCCTTTTATTAGATGTTCCTTTGGCTGCTTCAGGCCAAAAATGTCTGTTTGTTGATTCCTTACAGGAACACATAAAACTTAAGAATGTTTCTCAAACCATCTGAAGAGCTTCTTCTCTTCTAGAATATCAAGTATGTCCCTGGGGTTCAACATTGTACTGAGGGTTGCTTGAAATGTGTCCTTTTTTTGTCAGTTCACTTCTATAAATGAGACATTGACCCACAAAAAGTTTCTAATGTTCAGTTTTTTAATTAAAAATAAATGTATGGATTCTAATTTGTAACGGGAGTTCCTCAGCTCCTTTTCTTTTGAATGCATAAATGATGCAAATATAGGCTGAATCTCCTAAATCTGGACCAGAGTCTCTGGTGACGGCAGTGAGAGCTCACCGGGAGTCCAGCAGCTGAGAGCCCCCGCCTGGGAAGGCAGCAGTGGCTCCATCCCCAGGGAGTCGCAGAAAGGTGGGGCAACAATGGGGCCAGTGAGCCCTGTTCTGGGGAGCCCCAGCCTGGGCTAGCAGCGGCTGGCAAGCCCCATCCCTGGGAAGCTCCTGCTGGGTAGAACAGAAACGGGGCTGAAACCCAAGCCCAAGTCTTGAAGCTCTAGAGCCCAGTTGCAGTGGGGCTGGAGCAGAGGCAGGCACAGGGAAAGGCAGCATGTTAGGAGGCTAGGGGACCTTCCCTGATCCAGAAAATTCCCTCATTCGGGACAGGTCAGGTTCCAAGGGTGCTGGATCAGGGAGGTCCAACCAGTACATGAAGGCATTTTTTACATTTTATTTCTTTCAATGTAAAAAACCCATATAACAAAGTGCCTATTCCAGGTCTGAATCACCTCTGACAGTCCCGTAAAATCATTACTCACTTAGCAATAGATTGAAGTTCTACACTGCAGTGCCTCAGAGGAAAGTGTCCTTGGAAGGAATTATGACTCAGTCAATGACAGGTCTTCCTCTGCTCTCTTCTGGCTCCAGTTGAGGAATAAGGAGCTCCCCCTGCAGCTTAACTCTATTCTTGTGCTTAGTCAGCTGTTGAGTAAGAGGGATGGAGCCATGCATCCAACTTGCCGTTGCCCATTTGCCCTTTGACAGGAATATTGACAGAAATATAGTGTAGTCCCTATTCTCCCCAGTCCTAAGAAACCATCAAAATTCAGCCTACATGGATTCTCATGGCTTAGGACAGATTCACTCTCCCTTCATTCCCTTGGCATGTCTCTCAGTATGAAAAGGACTATCTTTTCTTTGTAGATAAACTCAGCCACTAATTCTACCATAAATGAGAAATCACAAGCCAAGCTCATGCACTAAAATAAATAATTCAGAATTACCCATTCTTTCCAGGTGTCATGCCCAACAGATGCAGAGAGAAGGCAGTGGGCTGGGAATCAGGAGGTGTGGGTTGTTGCTTTAATCTGTCATCCATGTACAGGGTAAACTTGGCCAAGTCACTTATCCCCATGTGTCTCGTTTTCCCCAGTTGTAAAATGGTGGTAATAAAACTGACCCATGTTTGGCATGTACTTAAGAATAATGCAGGTGTCAACATTTATGTATTATTATTATTCTATCAAACAGCAGGAAAAGGTTTTTGATAGCACAGAGCCCAGTAATAGGCTTAATGCTATTGCCAGCAGCTAGATACCAATTGCTATGATTATTGCTGAAAGCATGTAGAAGCCCTTTCTAAAACCTTAGCACAATTAACAGATCAGAAGGGGAGGGGGAAGTGAGTGACCATGGGGAGTAAACATGACTCTCTGCCCTCCTGACTTGAGCTGTTTTTCTTTTTTTCCACAGCTGTTTCACAAGATGGAAAGTCTGGCTATAGTTAACTATTGTTATGTGAAATATAGCTGGTTAACCAATGAAGCAATATCTCACATTTACCTTAGCCTCTCCTCAGCAACTTTCTTTTTCTTCATTAACAAGCTATGTATTATCAGAGGAGCTGGCAGCCTCCATGGGCCTCTGGAAAAGGTATGAGGGGCCCAGTTCCTCAGGCAGAAGGGGCAGGGATCGGGGCAGCCAGCCCTCCATACTGCCTGGAGCACACTGTGCCTCCATACAGTGTGTTCCACACCACCTGGAACACACTGCGCCTCTCCCCCTCTCCCGGCTCTGTTCTCAGAGATGCCTGGAGCGCACAGTGTGGTACTCCGGCAGCAATTTAAAGGGCTCAGTGCTCTGGCTGCCTGGAAGTGGCAGCAGCCAGGAACCCCTGGCCCCTTTGAATCACTGGGCCATGAGGCAACTGCTCCCTTTGCCCCTCCCTGTCAGCAGGCCTGTGTATTACTGACAAACTAGGTATAAAAAAGGAGCTGGCTGGACACTTGAACCACTCAGACTCTTGGACACCTTTCAAATTTCCCTACAGATGGAAAGCTGACCATTGCTGTTTAGTTATCCACAGAAACCTCCTGAAGGGAATTATGAACCTGGGACTTTCGGGGTCTTATACTGTTGCAGACATCTGTAAATGCTGGAAACTAAATAAAGTAAAGCTTTAAGTAAAAGCGCTCTTGCATTGTGCTGTTTGTTCCAGGAACATATTGGTCGGATGACTGTGTCTCCACTGACTTATTTCCTGCCTTGCCAAGAGTAAAACATACGAAGAGCTTTGGGTTCAGAACCCCCAGGTAACAGAACAACAATGATTTACACCAGCTCTCTTTCTTGTCCCAGTAAAGAGATGAGCATCATGCCCTGAAATTCATTCCATATGGATGGCTTCAGATGCAGGCAAAGAAGAGGGGTATGGAAAGAGTTTGGCTGAAAAGCTGAGATTACCCCATGAAGCAGCTCCCCCTTTTTTAAATATCATGGACTAAGCAGAACTTTATCACTGATGGTGTGTCTCCAAGGACAATGGCTGTTGCAACCTAGTACTAGGCCTTCTTTCACAGGCCACACCAGTATCCTTTTCATATATCAACAGATTCCCTTGCAACTGCCACCTCAGTATCATTTTTGTTCCTCTTGCTATTTTTTTTTATTTTTAGTTATAATTTGCTTCTCTGTCTGTTGTTGCCAATATCTTCTTAGCTATAAAATGTCTTTTCCTATTGTTATGGTACCTCAGTAGCAATTTCCCACCACAAACCACCATTGCAACAAAAAGCGCCCATATCCTCCTTTTCATTTGTTAGTGTTTGGTTGCTTCAAAGCGAAGATGCTCAGACTTACGTGGCACTAGGCCCACCTCGTCCACTGGGCAACACACAGGGGCTGCTTGTGATGGCTGTGGGTAGAATAGGCATACAATAGAGCTAGTGCAATCTTTATGGATATGGCAATGTCCATGCTGCTCTGTGGAAGCTGGCCACAGTAGGGGCTGCAGGCCAAGGAGTGGAGGCATATGGGATCCATGTTTATGTGCTGCTAACAGGGTGGAAGAGCTTTTCTGTTAACTTATCTGATAACAGGAGTTTTAAAATGGAAGAATTGGGTCTGCTGACCCATTGTATCAGGATCAGTAGTACCACTGGGAATGACCCTCTGTCATGCAGTGACCGTAGAAGAGGAATTCAGCCACAGACCTTTGGCTATCTCTGTATGGAAGAAAAGTGTTCTCACAACATTAACATCTAGGCTTACAAAGTAGTACTCCATATTTAAACTAAAAGTTATAAGCATCTGTAAACTCCTCTGAGAAGATCTTATGACATCATAAGGGATTATAGTGAATAATTCTCTGCACTTACCTGAAGCCTCAGTTGAAATTAAAGGCTGCTTTAGAGGCAGGCATTTTTGACTTACATTATATAATGCCAGGATCCAGTGCTTAAAATCTTTTCCCTTCTCCATAGTTTAACATTTCCTTTATCATCACCCACATTTAGATCACCCTTTCCTTTATGAGTGATTCTGATGTAAAGAGGCACTGGATATTAAATAAGCTCCAAATGCAACTGGTGGATTTTGATCACTGACCGGAGTCAATTGCATTCATATAATTATCATCTAAATTACTTTTTTAAAGTTTTGTTCTTTGAGTGCTTAAAAGCACAATTATTTCTTTATCTTTTAGCTTTACTCTCCATTGCTTGGAATAGTCTTTCAAACGACCCAATGATAATATTTTTGCTACCAATTTTGTTTAATTCCATTTGGCCAATATTGATTTTCTCATAAATTTCTGACCAATCTGGATTTAAAATGTCCCTTTTTGTTTGTTTCCTTCGTTATGCACCAGAATCAATGGAGAAAGTGTGCATGATTTTAGGAAAGTCTGCATGCACAGGAGACTTAAGTTAGTGAAAATTTCAGACACCATATCAAGAGATATATAGCTAGTAAAGAAAAAACAGAAGCAGAAAGAGCTAACACTGATTTTTTTTTTTTTTTTTGGTACTCACTAGTGCTTCAAAAATCACATCTCTGAAATAAAACTTGATTGCACAAATCTTCATATTGTACAGACATGACACATCCCCAAACACAAGAGAGGTAATATTGTATTTACATTCAAACAAAGGTAATATGATGCCTCTAGGTGGACATGAGCAGGGACTAAATCCAGAACCTCTGGCTATAATCATTATGACACTGTAGTGCCTGAGCAGAAGGACTCTTAGCTCAAAGTCCACATCAGACTCATAAACCTCTTTGTGATAGAAAGGGACAACTCATGGATTTCACAAAAGGTTGCCGATTTTTTTCTCCACTACTTTACCCAGTTCCAGCAATAGATCTCAGATGTGGATTCAAAAATCTGTGGAACTTGGAATCAAACATGGCTCTGGATTTCTAACACTTACATCAAAAGTTTTGGGGGTATTTGTATTAGGTTTTCAGTTCTACAGCAGTTCTTTAGGTAGATGGATATACACGCTTGGGGTATGTCTAGACTACATGCCTCTGCCGACAGAGGCATGTAGATTAGGCTACCCTACATAGTCAATGAAGAGGGGATTTAAATAATCCCCGCTTCATTAAAATAAACATGGCCGCCGCGCTGTGCCGACAATCAGCTGATCCGGCACAGAGCGGCAGGTTAGATGCGGATCTGTTGGCTGGGGAAGCCTTTGCCGACTGGTCCTGTAAACCTCGTTTTATGAGGCATAAGGGATCGGTTGTCAAAGGCTTCCCCAGCCGACAGATCCACATCTAGACTGCCGCGCTGTGCCGGATCGGCTGATTGTCGGCACAGCGCGGTGGCCATGTTTATTTTAATGAAGTGTGGATTATTTAAATCCCCGCTTCATTGACTATGTCGGGTAGCCTAATCTACATGCCTCTGTCGGCAGAGGCATGTAGTCTAGACATACCCTTGGTGATTTGGAGAATCTGTCTGCAACTAGATTTTGAATATTCAGTCCCTTTAACCTTCTCTGGTGTCTTTTTGCCTCCATATTGGACTGAAATTCCAAAGGCTGGTGATAAAGGGAAAACAAAGGAAGGTCATTGACTTAAAGATCTCTACCATTGAAATGAAATAGATGCAAACAATAGACTGTATCCCAACCAAGGGAACTGGTTTATTAGAGGAGAAATTCCCTAGTAACAAAATCAGCTGGTAGGCATCTCAGGTCATGTGAAGAGCCTGAATAGGCTGTCATCTGATAAAAGTTCCAGAGGTTAGAAAGGGCAGAAGCTGATCTTTATGTATTCTTTTTGGATGTTTTTAACAAGTTCAAGTTAAAGAGCAGCATGCAGAAGCATGGTGAGGCAAGAAAAAGCTGCCTTCCTAAATACAAATGGACTCCCAAAGACTGACCAGGGAAGGATGAGCTAGTGGGAGGCACTGCGTTGAGGATGTTTGTGGCATGAGTATCAGAAGCTCCACAAAGAGTGGGAATATAGTGCCCAAACCATTCCTCCCCATGTCTTACCCTGAGGCCTCACCTTCTTACTCCTCTCTGTCTTTCCCCGATCGTATGCCCTTCAGGCAGGTGAAAAGTATGAAGGCATAACTTTTTCACTTTTAAAACTGATAGATCCATGGTCACCGGCCCTTACCCCCATTCCATGCCCCTGATTTGGGGTGTTCTATATGATCCAGTGTCTCTTGAATTTATCTGTTAAGAGACACTGGTGTTAGAGACCTGTACCAAGTCTGTCTAGGTATATATCATGCCATGCTTATCATCTGGTCTCCTGAAAAAGTTGAATGGTAGCCCAAGAGGCTCACACCTTGGGGTGGAGCTCTAGGAGAAGATAGGTTTAAGCTACTGGTGTGCCTTGTGGTCAGCAGTGATCCTGGAGACCTCAGTCAGGTGGGCTGAAAAGCTCTGTTTCCATGAGGGGGTAGCAGACTGTCTGTCAGTACCCAGGAAATGCATTGGAGAGACCAAGAAAAGAACCTGTGCTGCAACCTACTGAAAAGTTTAAAATAGCTAAGGATCCATAAGTGGTATTGCCCTCACAGCAGCATGGTGAGCTGCTAGCATGGGGCTCTGTCACAGGGGGTGCATACGCCCGGGCTCCTCTGAGGCAGGCCTTTAAGCCTGTCAGGCCCCTCAGCACATGTTCCACCTCATGAGTGTCACAGTTCCAAATGTCCCCAGACCTCTCACTGTCCCTTCTCCCATACAAGGGTGCAGCCCAGGTCTGTAGCAGCCCTCCTGTTTGTGAGGCAATAAGGTCTGGCTGCCCAAGTGAGAACAACCTCCTATTCATGGGGCAATAGGACCCAGCGGCCCAAGTCAATAGCAACCTCCATACAGCCAGACGGCCAAAGTCTGTATCAACAACTCCCTGTTCCAGGGCAGTAAGGCCCTAGTCACAGAGTCCATAGTCACAGACTATGGCAGAGTCCATAGTCTCAGTAGTAGCATCCCTTTGAGGGTTAATATGTTGGGGTAGAGGAACCTGGACCCTCCCTCTCCACCGGGTCCCAGCACAGGGCTCTATCAGCAGTGGGTTTGTCCCACCATTAGGTCAGCAGGGAATCCTCCCGCAGCATGCTGAGCTCTCGGGGTCTTTACCTCCCTGCCCTGGGCTACTTCCTACCAGTCTCCTTGGTATCAGTTTCCTCTCCAATCTCATCTGGGCTGAGGGCTTCTCCAGTCATTCTCTGCTAGCTGACTTCTGTGGCTCCATTTGTCTGCCGCTCTTCTTCCAGAGCTCCAGCAGCAGCTCCTTCTTCTGTGGTGGTCAGCCCTGACTGAGCTGCTCCACTGGCCTTTATACTGGTCCTCCAGCTGGAGCATGCCCAGCAGGACTGTGGGACTGAGACTCTCTCAGCCAGATAGCCCTGGTTGACTGCTTCAGGTCCAGTGCAGGCTTGGTACATTCCATCACAGGCTCCTAGCTCAACCCATAACAACTCATACAGAAAGTCTATTAGGTCATCCTACCGTCATTGTATCCAGTCATACACTCACTCAAGTGAAATGGCTGAAGCAGAAAATTTTGCAATATAGATTCACCATATTACTTTATAAAGAAATAAATGGGCTGGATTTAAATTTAAAACTGGTAAAAAGAAATAGTTTGTTACGCATGCATAATTAACCTGGAGAACTCATTGCCATAAAATATCACCAAGTCCTTAAAGATTAGTAGAATTTTAAAAAAGGATTAAACATTTATATGAATAATGAGAATTTACACATATACATTACATGAGATAAAAGAAAAGAGCTATAAACCCTCTTGTTAAATGTCGGGGTTAAGAAGAAACTTCCTCTGTGAGAAGGTTGCTGCATAATTGTTCGTTTCATCTTCCTCTGAAGTATCTGCTGCTGGCCACTGACAGAACCAACATACTGAATAGACCACTGGTTCAATCCAAAATAACTATTCCTATGATCCTGTAATCTTCTATTAGTTATGATGGGTAAAGCTGTGAAACTATGTGCTAGGTAAAGAGGGGGGGGGGAAACTGTTTTTTTGTTGGGTTTTTTTGGTGGAAATAGAGTTGTCACACAGCCCTAGAACTGTTTTATAAGGAATTCTTTTAAGAGTTCTTTCTTCAGTAGGGCTGGGTGTTTCAGGAAATATTTAATGAGATGCTAGCATAGAAAAGAAATCATTGGCATGAACAAGTTAATGACCAATTAAGTACAAAAACAAAAATAAATTACTTGCATTGGTACCTAATTTAAAACTGTGATTGTAATCCAGGTAATGGAGCTCTGTTGGAAGTGTTCTTAGCACTCCCCTAACAAAAATGTCATTACTGACTGGCCTGCTGCTTCATATAATTGCTGTGATAAGCCACTGCAAATATAATTGGCTTTAGCTGAAAAATATTTCATCATAAAGCAAGAACAACTCTCTTATAAATCTGCTTTGATTTATATATTTATAGCAACATAAGGAAGCTCATTAACACGTTTAGTTTGCAGATATCGTTAAGCCAGAATGTACAATGAAATGCTTGAAGTATCTTTAAGAAGCACTATCCCTTTCCCCTAATTTATGTTCCCTGTGAACACATACATTACTTAAATATACACAGTAAGTTTGTCACAGTATAAAGGGACTTTAAGACCCTTTTCTCTGCCTTTCAGTCTTGTTGCAAGTATTGCTTTTACAGATGAGTCTCAGAATCCTACTGGCCTAAAAAGGTTCTGATGAATTGTTTACAGGCCCTGGGCTTTCAACAAAGGCCTTCAATATCATATTTTGTTCTCTTGCTCATCGTCTTCTTCTGATTCATATAAAGATGAACGTGTACTAGAGTTGAGGGCAAATATCCATCAGAAATAGTTTGTGAATATTCAATATGTTATGCTTATAAGAAGCACATGAGATCTTGATTAGTGAGTCCATAATAACAAACATGTGTTTAAGGCATCTAGCTGCAATAAGGAAACTTGAGGAAGTGTCCTTGGTGCCACAATCTTTGCATCTATTTTCAGCTTCAATATATAATATAGCCTCTCTCTTCTTATAAAATTTTGTATCTCTCCTATGGTTAATTCCAATTGGACTAAATTTATGTGAAAAATATACAAATTCTTTATCTAGAAATATCTGTCCTTTTGATAGGCTTCGAATTCATAATTAAAATGTTAGCTGCATAGCTACAAATGCAATATAAAAACCTGATTTTGTTTCACATCTCAATAGACTAATAATTGTGCTTATTATTGGGACTGCTCATGGAAATTTCATATTTTAAGTGACTATTTGAGAATAGTCACGGAAAACAAATGCTGAAATACTCATATTGGAACTTGACACATAATTCTAAATGTTGTACTCATCCAATCACAGATAAAAATGTGCAAATGTCAGCTGTGTGACAAATCAAAGGTAACCATCTTAATTTTGTATATTGAATGCTACAATATAGAGTTTTCAGCCAGCCTATTATTTTAAAATCTGGATCTTCATTGGGGCATTCCAGAATTGGAACCCTGCGCAGTTACGGGCATCTATGCTACCAGAATTGTGGCTTGATTCATATATCTGATATTTGTGATGCCTAAGTTCAGAGGCCACACTTTACGTCTGGTAAAAACTTGAAAAGTACCGTTTTCAGTGATCTGTCACTACACTATATTTATATACATTTACCTGGCTGCTGTTCTTACTTGCTTCATAAGACTCTCCCCTACTTCATACAGAGTTTATAAAAAAGAAAGGAAAATCACAGTTGAGGAAAGTGACACATCACACAGCATCATTTTTTTGCAATGTGCTTTACCTTCTTATTGCATGCCTTCAGGTACTTTGGCAGAAGAATTACTGCACCTTTACTTATTTAAAAATATTTTTTCTGCCACATGGAGGAAATATTATTGCCTTGTTATTCTTGGACATTGTGTAAAATATTATTTGGCTGCCAAATTTACTGTAAACTGGGTTGTGGATCTGTGATTTTAATTTTAATGAAGGCGATGTCTTCATAAAATGTTTCATAGTACTTGAAAACTAAATCTGTCCAAGTAATTAGGTCTCAATATTAAAAATGCTTTGGGACATCTTTATTTAATTATTCCAAGTAACTTTAATAGTCTTTGGATCAGGCCATAAAAAGGTGACTATCCAAAGTGACACCTTTGAGCACCAAAGATGTAAGATGCTCTATATCAGCAGACTTCCTAAGCTACAATTGTCAATTACTTATAACGGTCACAAAGGGGACTTAAGCTCAGCATTGTACTGCATGACTTCAGGTATCCCATCATGTAATGGAATCCATAGTTAGGTATCCAGCTTTAAGAGAATGAAGTGCTTAAGAATGGGGGTCAGGGGGAGAAGAGGAAAGGAGGGGAGCTGAGATGCCTTATGACTGAGCTATACTTAAAATTTAGATCAGCATATCTGTCTTGCTCAGGGGTCATTGGACAAGGACTTGAGTCTCTGAACGTGCTAAGAGAGTGCCCAGACACTGCCACCTATAGACTTTAGCCCAGTGGTTAGGATACTCATCCATGATGTGGGAAACAGAAGCCCAAATCCCCTATATGCCTGATTGCAAGCAGGGACTTGACCTCCTCACCTCTTAGAAGAGAGACCTGATGACTAGGCAATGGGGTATTTGACAGTGCTTTTCTATGTTTCCTGTATAAACTGTTCTACTCTATAGAAAAAGACTGAGAATGACCTTAAAGCCCAGTGGTTAGGGCACTCTCTTCAGATATGGGAGGTGCAATTCCAACTCCTGTCTTTACATCCTCGGTAAATACACTAACTGCAGGGCTAAAGTTCATAGAGGAAAGGTACCACTTCTTCTGACAGTGTGTCTTGTTTGGGACTGATTTGTTAGGTAGCCTCCGAAAACACATAACAAATCAGTCTCTTAAGATAAGATAGGTGGGGAAATATCTGGACTGAGGATTCTACTGGGGCTTAGGTATGAGATAGGTGCTGGGCATCAGGAGTCGAGCAGATGTCTGCATGCTCACTGGCAGATTTTTAGATACCTAAGGGAAGTTGGTGGAAACATAGGCATGTAGCGATTTGAGGTACCTACGGGGTTCAGCAGTAGCTGATCAGAGTTTTGAGGGTCTACGTTTGGGACTCAGGTGTCTAAACTTCTCTGGAGGTCTAGCCTATTATCTTTGTGAGTCAGTCATAGTTCTTTATAATCGGTGTATTTTAGGCAATATCAGAGGTGTAGCGAGGGTGTTATGCGCCTGGGGACAAAGGAAAAATTTGCATCCCCCCAAGCCCCAGCCGGACCCTCCCCTTGCCTCTCCCACCACCATATAGGGCTTCCTCTGGTACACTGGGAGATTCCACTTCCAGACAGATTGATGTGCCCTCTGGCCAATCAGCGGTTGCAGTTTCTCAGAGGGGTGGGCTACAGGCAAAGACCGAGATGCCACGGCCCAATGGGTGGCACTTCAGACTGACTGGTGGCAAAGGGGATTATGGGGGTTGTAGTCACAGATGGGGCCTGTGCGCCAGCTGTGTTCTGCACATGCTTAGCCTGAACCCCCACCCTGTCCGCTGCCCCCACAGGATACTTCGTGCTCAGTTGCCGGCAGAAGAAGCTGGCACCTGCAGCATCCTAGCACTGTCCTTCCCTCCACTGTCTGGCTAGTGCCTGTGGGGTCTAGCACTGTCCTTCCTTCCGCTGCTAAATTGGCACCCCTCTATCATGGCACCCAGGGGCAACTGACCTCCCCCCCCCGATCCCCCTAACCTCCCCCCCCCAGGTCCCCTTGTGCTATGCCACTGGGCAATATTGAATCATTTGCACTATATTTGCTGAAGCAGAATACCAGGATCTGACCTGGGGACTTCATCTAAAGTATTTAACCTACTAAGACCATGTCAGTAGTAGGATAGAATTATGTCCCCTGCTAGACAGAGAGAGCCAGATTCAGTGAAAAAAGGTACTATAAGCTATATTACACACAGTTCTATTTCCTCAACCACATAAGCTATGTCTACACTATGGTGCTTTATTGGAAAAAGATACGCAAATTGCACTCAGAAGAGGCTTTTCTGAAATTTGGCCCATCTACAATGGGCCAAATTTTGGAAAAAACTCTCTTTCGGAAGAGCCCTTCTTCCTTGTGGGAGGAGGAAGACAGGGCTTCTGAAAGAGCGCATCTAGTCTTCCACACAAAAAAGGTGGAAGAACAGACACATTCCCTGGACATGGCAGAGTTTTTCCGGGATACCTCCAGTATCCCTGAAAAACCCCATAGTCTAGACATAGTCATAGTGAAGATATGCTGAAAGAAAGTTTTTAAAAATTGTGACATAGAGAGCAAAAGCATAAAATGCAGGATCCTGATTCGAGCTACCTACTCCGTGCCACGTGTAGCCATGGGCACGGAGTTCGGACTAAGGGACATTTAAAAATGGCGGCGCCTGGGAAGATGCAAATGAAGCCCGGGATATTTAAATCCCGGGCTTCATTTGCAACTTCGAATGCCTATATTAGCCTCCCTAGTTCGAACTAGGGGGCTAGTGTAGACATACCCTCACAGAAATGTAGTAAATGAATAACAACAATGTTGGGATGAGAATGGATCAAAGAGGGCTGACAGAGCCATAATTTGATACGCAGCTACCCTACCACTGAAACAAATAGAACAAGATATTGAAAGGTTCAATAGACTCAACAGTGATAAGAAAGGGAGCTGTTTCTCACAGATGCATTATTTTATTTTATTTTATTTTATTTTGCTGAGTTTCAAAGACTTTGTGCTAAAATTTAATAAGTAGTAGTAGTAGTAGTTCACTGGTCAAACAGAAATCACTCAAAAAGTTTTAAGACTATGCTTATGAATGGATGAAGCTCTTACTGGAGCAAAGATCCATCTAGTTTGTTTCATAGCATCATGATATAGGACATTTTTCATAATACATGATATAAACATTGTCTGGGAAGTCCCTTTAAAACCAAGGGCTCCAGTCAGACTTTAATTAACCACTGTCTTTTCCTGCTTTCTGTTCAAGAAAATAATTGATTGATCATTAGGATTTTATTACATAGCTAAAAAATAAGAACACGTTTCTCACAAGTCCTGACTGGGCCTGTCTATGCCTGGTTGCTGTCCCCCATCTGCAGTAAGTCCCTACTGTGATATTCTCAGCACAGCAACAGTGTGGTTGGGAGGTCATAGTTATCAGGATGGCATTTATAACCCCTGCCCTGTTATGTATTTGAACAGTCTAGAAGCTGTTTTAATTTATGACAGACAGCTGTGATTTCTAAGGCTATGTCTACACCTCAGAGTTTTTTTCTGAAAAATGGATGTTTTTCAAAAAAAACTTCATTTACACAGTGCAATCATGTTCTTTCAAAAAAAATTGAAAGAACAGAGGGGGTTTTTTCGACATTGGTACACCTCTTTCGATGAGGAAGAAGCCTTTTTCCAAAAGAGCTCTTTCAGAAAAAGGCGTGTGCGGATGGGGAAGAGGGAGTTCTTTCAAAAGAAGAGGAAAGAGGAAAAAGCACAGGTTCCCTGGTGGCTACTCCGTTTATAGTAATCACCGCTTGAATGCAAGATAGCGTCCATTCAGTGTGGACGCTTTCTTTTGGAAGAAGTTTTTTCGGAAGATCTCTTTCAGAAAAGTTTCTTCCGAAAGAAGCCTGCAGTCTAGACATAGCCCAAGAGACCATACAAGGTGAGAATTAAGAAAGCAGAGGTCTACTTCAGCCCCAGACCACTGACAGCTACCCTATCCCATAGGTTTGTATTACAGACAACAACAAAAGATCCTAATCCTGGTTTAATTTGGTTTAAGCAGCATAGCTTCCTTCAAACTAGATCTACATGACTGATGACCACTGAGGATCTATCCCACGTAATTCAGTTACTGATTTACAAATACTTAAGTTAATTAAACCCAATCCTCCCTGTGATAATATAGTCCATTTTTTATGAAAATATGCTTATGATATGCCTATGACATAACAGAGATATACTTTATGCAAAGATAGTTTATGCAAGATAACATTGGAAATATTATGATTTACTGAATGTAATTATCCAATTTTGTATACTTGTATTATTTCTGCATCTGAATTTAAGAATTTTGACCTTATATCTGTATTTCAACAATGCTACTTAGGGTGCCATCCACTGCTAACACTTCAGGTACTCCAGTGGAAAAGCCAGACAGGACTGATGACCCTTCAATCAGGACACTGGACTGTGAAAAGTCTTGACTCTCCTGTGGACCTTCTGGATTACTACTGACTCATTGAGCTTGTGATGCTATGGTGTCAGGTGAGCAGGTCATCTGATACACCATCATGTTAGGCTGCTGTACTTTTCGACTAAGGATGTGGAATCAAACAAAGGAGTTCTGCTATATGGAAATTCTATATGAGGCAGTGGAAAAAAACAGTCAAGTTCTTCAGTTTGCTCCACTTCTGCCTTTCCACTGGAAGAGATACTTAAAAACACCTGGAAACAAAACAGCTTGAACTGGGGGGATGGGAAGAACTGATAGACCCATCTAGAAAGGCACCTCTGGCTTATGAAGGACTCTACTTGAGCAATATCTAGGGTGAGGTATTATTATTTGTAATCTGTTTCTTTAGAGAATCTAGCTAGTTTGCATGATTTGTATTATTATTTTAGTAATCTGCTTTCTCTTTTTGCTGTTGGGAAGAAAAGAGCAGGGGGATCCAGAAGTGGATGGAGTATATGGACTTCTCTGTTGCATGTACTCATTGCACCTTGAACCCCATCTCTTCAAGTGAGCACCAAGTTAACTACATCACACTCTTTTATCTAAGTTCATATGTAAAACATTGGCATTAACGCATTATCTATATAATACCAAACCAAGAGGGAACCTGACCTTGAGTACAAAATTGTGTTAAGAAGGAAGGAGATAGTAATATATAAAAGCACCTCAAATATTTGAAATTAAATTTACAGAAAGGCTTTGACATGATTTCATTACTATAATATACAAATTGGACTGCATGATTTTACTCTAATATCCATGACTTATGATATTGTTCCTGACCACCCTGCTGATTTTATACCAGAATTAATATGATCATATGCAGTACACCAATCATACTCAGCAACCACATATTGTCAAAGAAGGAATGAGAGTCAAAGGATCTTTTTGAATGAGAATAGATGGACACAAACGGAGCTTAGTGTGCTACAAAGTGATTTTGTCAATCACTTTCCTTCCCTCCTCATCAACCTTCTTCATTCCTGCATGCTTCCACTGGATTTAGAATGCATTTATAGTCTTTATAGGAGTATGTTGAACTGGACACACATCATGGACTTTAAAGGGACAAAAGCCAGGGAGACACACTCACTCCACTTGGGCAATAATTAGTTACCTGTCAGTTAGAGAGGGTCAGTCTCAAGGAGAATCAGGTGATAATGTAACAGATGGCCAGACCTTATAAATAGGTTGAGGGAATTCATTTGGCAGAATCACTGGGAGCATGGGGACTCATGTATCTTCAAGAGAGAGCAGAGAATCCCCAAGGACTTATTCTGAGGGCCTAGTGTTCAGTATCAGGAAGAAGACTTTGCAGTAGATGAAGAAGGAGAATGAAGACAGAGTCTTGAGACGGATGGATGTGTTGAAAGATCTGGATTTCTAGTTTGAACAACTGTTGCCCAAAACAGCTATGATGCTTCTCAGGGTGCGTCTACACTGCACCATTATTTTGAGATAATTAGTGTTATTTCGAAATAACAATGCGAGTGTCTACACAACCATTCCGTTATTTCAAAATCATTTCAAAATAACAGATGCCTTATTCCGAATTCTGTAAACCTCATTCTACAAGGAAAAACACCTATTCCAGAATAGCTACTTGGAAATAAGGTGTGTGTAGACACTCCACTGCTGCTATTTTGAAATAGCCCCTCATCAGGGCCATTCTAAATTATTCTTTCCCAGTGCCTCCTGGGACTCTAAATTGAGATAGCTCATCTACATTAGGGAAGCCTGCCTTGGCATAATTTTGAGGCTTTCATGCAGTGTAGAAGTGCTATTTTGAAATAAGCCAGCTCCATCTCTGGGGCAGCCTGTTGTAGCTGTCAGGTCACTCCTATGGTGGGAGGTGAATTGGGAAGGGGGAGGTCTTGACCTGCCTAATGGGGATGGGATTCCCATTCCCATTCCCACCTACCACCCAGCGATCCCCAGGCAAATGTTCTACCCCCTAAACCACTCCAGAACTCATCCTACCTCCCTACCTTCAGGGCATCCCTTATCCCAGCTCATGCAGGAGCCAGCTCCATCCCTGGGGCAGCCTGTGTTGGCTCTCCGGCTCTTCCCAGGGAGCTTATTCAGAATAGCTTATTTCAAAATAACCATGCAGTGTAGACATATTCCCAGCCTGAGACTAAATTATGTATGGAAGCAGATGACCTACAGGTGGTGCTACAGATATATGTTTGCAACATCACACCCTGAAGTAAGTGGTTTACTGGTGAGTGTGCACCATAGAAGGAATATATTGTGAGCCCCCCTTTCACATGTGTGACTATTAGAATTGAAATCAGTAGGACTGCTTCCTCACCAATATGAGTAAGGTTTCACAATCTGGCCCAATGGTATTTGTACACAGTGTTTTGAGCTTGCTGGAGAGTGCCTTTTAACACTGGTTGATAGTATTGGCTAGCAAGACTCCTGGTAGTGCTCTAAAATTACCTGTGTAAAGAGTGCTTTGAAATTTTCACTGCCCACTCAGGCATCAGAGAGGGCAGGAATAAAAAAATAAGTCTTTTGTTATGATTATTATGCAGATAGAATTTTGATTTACATTGGTTCTCAATAATTTTACTCCAGCAATAGGCAATGCCTTTCAGTGCATCTCTTCAATGAGCAACTGCAGAGCCCACTATAAATAAATGAAGACACTTATTTGGGAGATATCAAAATGGTTGAAGTCTGTTTTCTTTTTCATTGTCTTTTAATAGTTGCTATATGGTAGCATGAATCAAGAACTTGATCAACAGCAATGCAGGAATATTACATCTTCTATTTACTGTCTGTAAAATAATGTTTTGGTCTCAAATCTTCCATTCAATAGTATTGCTTGAGTATGAAATCAATCATATGCATAGGTATTTCTAGGATTGAGGCATTGTATGATATATATAATTTTCCATAAACTGGACATCTCACTGCACATCTTTCTAATATACAGGTGCAATTATTGCAAATTTCTTTTTTTAAGGCTTATGTAAATTTCAGTGTGTTGGGTTTTCCACGTACAAAATGCTACAGCAGAGCTAAGAAAGTTCAGTATATTGTCCATGAGCTGCAGTTTCTACTTTGGTTGCCAGTAGCACTTCATATTGATTTTATTATTTTACTTGTATTGTTTACAATCCTTCTGTATCTCTGATTTGAAAAATCCCTACTGTCCATCACAGTCCCAACAGTATGTAGGAGTGTTAAATGTTCTACTATCTCATTCTAAAGTCAGCTGGGGCAAGGGATTTTTCTTCCCCATTATGTACCTCTGCATTTGTACAATCGGAGTCTTTCATCATCAAGAAATCTGACTCTGTCTCTTGCTATGGATTGAATGAAATCCAGTATATTGAGACTGGCTTTTCACTGAGTGTTTGTTTAGCCTCCCACTCCAGTTACTTTATTTTCTGTTATAAAGCACTGTGAGACACCGAGTATGAATAGCACTGTATAAATATTCCTGTTTTTCTTGTACCAAGATGAGACACCATGGTGTTGAGCCATAGTAATTCAAGGAGCTTTTACAGTCTGGTACCTGCAAAGTCACATTTCTGTAGAGTAGACTTCTAAATGATTCAGAAATACGTGTCCCCTGGAAAGTAACTGGTTGCAGGGGGTGGGTGAGAGAAAGCAGCCTTTAAATTCAAGAAACACATGCTCATGAAATATTTTCCAGGGTTTTTTTAACTTTTCCAGGTCTGAGTCCATCTTCATTTCCAGATCTTGAGTAATTTTTTTAAAAAAATACTTATTTTAGAAGAGGAATATCTTAAAATATTCAGAGTGAATATTTTTTTCTACCACAATAATATGTCATTCTAGCATATATCAGTTTCCATATGGATTTAGGTCTGGCCTTTGTACTCAGCTGAGAAGAGTGAATACTACTGAATAATTGCTGACACTTTCCAACTAACACAATTCATATGCATCCTTTTGTATTAATTTTCAATGAATAGGGATGCAATTGAGTATTACTGATACAAATGTTTCTTCAGGGCAGTTTTCAAAGCTGCAAGCTAAGAATACACAGAATCCAAATTTAAATTTACAGACTTGAGTGTTGCATACTTTCCCAGGTAGATGCCTTAAATAACATAAATTTGACCAATCACAAGAAGTTTGTCCAGTGTGACTGTCACTCACAGACAACTGTATAGAACAATACCTAATATTGTGGGGGTTGTAATTTTTTTTTAAAAAAGCTGATTAAATTTATTATTATAGCCATTCTCAAAACAGGGGACCAGGACCCCAAAGTAGGTAACAATCCCATTTTTATGGAGTCACCAGAGTTGGCTCAGGATGATTGCCTAAGCCTGAGCCCTACTGCTTGGGATCAAACCCAGGTTACAGGCGCCCTGCCTAGGGCTGCAGTCTTTGGGCTTTGGCTTTGGCACCGCTTCTCAGGATAGGGCGGCTTGGCAGGCTGTCCCTATCCACACTCAAAACCTGGAGCCCTGTGGGGCATGATGACATTTGGGGCACTAAATTCCCCCAAATTTCATGGTGCCCTATCTTGCTGTTTGCTTCTTATAGGCTCTGGCAGCCCCTTCCCACCCACCTACTTGCAGGCTCAGTGATGGGACTCCAGCCACTCTCCCCAGGGACTCTGGCATCCCCCATCCCCATCCCCTGGCCATTCCCTTTGTCTCAGTACCAGTTTGGGAGCCCCAACCCCCTGACCACTTCCTCAGGGCCCAGCCCCCATTCAGCAAGTGGCAATGAGTGATGCTCATGGGGCCAAAAGACTGAGACAAATCAGCGGGAATTTTTCAGATATTACACTTATCCTGGGATCAGGCAATGTTGTGGGGGTGTTGGTGAATAATAAAGTGGTATGTCTGTTTAAGGGCCAAGTCACCCTTGCTCTCTTAGTCCCACCATGGTATTTTGACTTAAGGACCAGAAAACCAATCGTTGAATATTGACTAGGGAGTAGAACAGACCAACTGCTCATATATAGGAGCAAAAAGTCTGGTTGAAGGTTTGGGACTGGCTGGCCAGAGCCCTTCATAAGAGGACAAGGTTGGATCAGATTTTGGATTGACAAAAGACTGAGTGCTTGTTAATGGGTGTGGAGGCAGGATACTATAGGAGGGGCGTGTATATAAGGAGCGGGCTGAGTGCCTAGTTTGTCTGAGGTGAAGATTCCTTTGTTTATGATCATCCTGTAACATGCTAACTTGCCTAAAATGACCTAGCCACTAGGCCAAAATCCCTTTGGAGAAGAGAGAAGAATATGGAGGGGAAATTAAGGTAGGCTGAAGAACCATACTTTGCCATGAGGGGGTGCTTTAGGATAGTTAGTCTTGTAATATTCAGGATCCGCTCTTAAATGGTGAGTATATTGAAACATAGACATACCTTGGTGAACGTTGGTGGCTTTGTGTGTGTGTGTGTGTGTGGGGAAATTATTTGAATTTAATGTAAAATGATAAAGAAGATAATAAGAAACTATAAGGACAAGTACTTATTTAAAGACTTGCTTTTTTCTCCAGAATCTAAACAGAAGAAATTGATCAGATTGTGGATATTTTATAAACAGAGAAGAAATTAAGTTTACTTGATAAATTAATTGGAACAGATTATTCACTCAGATATGACGAATTTTGTTAAGATCAAATAAGAGCCTAATCTGCTGCCAAAACACAAGATGAACCCAAAACTTTTTAGAGGTTCAAAATATTTCTTATAATCTAGATTATTCTATGGTATAATGTAGCATAACTCTATTAATGTCATTGCATCTTTGCTAGCTGAATAACTATACTAGCTAGAAGATCTGATCTCAGAATTTTTGAATATGCTAGAATTTTGTGTTATTCATTCAAGTAAAGAACCTCATTGTTCACAGCATGGACTTTTATACAGTCTTTTACACACACTTTGCCAAGCATTAAATGGCTACACAAAGAACAAGGCTGAGGGAATCAAGTCCTGTATCTTCACAATTTTTGCAAGTTGTTCATCACTAAATTTAACAAATGAAGGAGAAACACAAAACACAATGTCATGTGGGCACAAATACTCCTATGTTCATCTGTATTTTAATGAGCTGTCTTTCCATGTTGTAAAGTTGTTGCATATTCATTTTATATCTATAGTTCCACTAGCTCGTCACAGAAAGTACACTCTGTTAAAAGACCACAGTCTGTTCCAGTCACTGTTTAATCTTAAATCTGATAAGACTGCTGATGCTGTCATTCATCCTTGACTACCCAGGTCTAGTAAGTCATCTGAAACTGGTGTAAAGAAGTGTCTTTTGGCTATAAACACTAGTAGATACAGGGTTTTTTCGGAATCCATTCCTTATATTCGTGTATCTTTTTATGTTCTACTTGCAGACCACAAAGAAAAATCCTTATTTTAATCTCAGTTTATTTTTAATTGGAGAACATGAGGCATTCTGCAATGGGATGGAAAGAATCAAGTGGTAATTATTTTTATCAAGTGGATTTGTGTTAGTCTAGAGCAATGTGGAAGTCTACTGATAAGATGATTGAGGGAGATAAACAGTGGGTTGGGCTAGGATTGTGTGCCTTACTTCCAAAATCCATGGCTTATAGACATCATGGTCATCAATGAAACACGTTAGAGACAACAGCAAGTACAGACCCTCATTCCAAAAAGAGTACTGTTTCGACTACTGATTTCTACAGTTTGTTGTTTGGGGGTCACAGGGGTTGGAAATGTTGCACTTCGGTTCTGATTAAGGGGATTTTGACATTTGTATGTTATGTTTTATTAATGGCTTCTCAAACAGATGGGTTATTGTCTATGAAATCAAAATTAACTAATAATATTATAATAATGCATTCAGGAAACATAGCGTGTATACTCTGAACACCATTTCTTTCTTTTAGTTTTTGCAAGACTCACAGTTTAGTTTAAAAAGTCATCAGCAATTTAAAATGTTAATAACATGTATCCAACAGAACTGCTGTACTTAAAAATAACACACAGCTGTCAAATACATGGGCAACTTGGTCATATGTTAATTTGACAACTCCTCAATTTGAAATAGAATATCTGTTCAGTGTATGGAAAATTAACCGATCAGTAAGAGAGAGTATATACCTTATACTGTCATACACTCTGCTAAAAATGTACCCCACTATCTTGAGGTCAGGAGGCACATTAACTGCATAATAGTCAAGGTTTAACTGAAAATATATGCTCTCTTGAAATAACATTCACTTCTTTTTTTAATACATAGGTTGGTCCCAAAAGCATCTTCATCTGTGCACAGAGTGCAGATCTATCTTTTGTGCAAATAAAAGAAAGTGTCTGGATTGAAGACCCTCCTATGAGAAATATGGTATGATTTTGCTTCATACTGATTCAACAAACCCTCAAGCTACATAACGTAGAAATGTTGAAAAGAAACGGGGGACAAAATAAGCAGCTTACCCAGTGCTCCAGGGTGTTTTGATTCTAGGCTGAACTGTTTTCTTCCTGCTGCCACTCATGAAAGGAGAATCTGGATACTGTGTTGTATAACAATATCATGCAGTTTCATACAAATGAGTCTTTTTCTTTTGGAAAGTAAGATATTTTTATTACCAAAATCCATGACAAATAAGTTTTGTCCAATAAAAAGGAAACATATGGTGGGCTGAACCCTGGCAGACTGATTTGTGCCCAGAGTGAAATTGGATTCAAGAAAACTAGAACTAAGTGACTAACCTCTGAAAGCATGTGTGGTTGTGTCTCTCTATC
The DNA here is from genome assembly GCA_032595735.1 of Pelochelys cantorii. NCBI lineage: Eukaryota > Metazoa > Chordata > Testudines > Trionychidae > Pelochelys > Pelochelys cantorii. The sequence continues at coordinate 67,593,571 of CM064326.1, read as the reverse complement.
TCTGTGTGGATTTGCCTTCTTTAACTGAACCAAATAATAAACAAATCATTCCGGAATCCAAAAAGCCTTTTTATTTGTAAGTTGTTCAGTGAAATGAAAGTAAAAAAATATTATTTCAGATCAAACAAAGCATTTTGTTTGACCCATAATTCAATGTTTGACTTTCAGATTTTTTAAAAATTTGAACAGTCCTTCCCTCCCCCCCCCACCAAAAAAAAATATCTGAGGTAAATTCCCATACAAGACATCTTTCTGAAATGGAAAGTTAATTATTTTGGAGATTCCAAAATGAGCCGGTTCCACATTTTGGATTTTTTTTCTTACTGAAACAATTTTGCAATGATGATGATGACCAGAGGATTACTGGCTCTTGGTAGACACCTCCTATGTCACCTTTCAATTAATTATTAGGCATGCACCCACCCAGGGGATCCCTGAACAACCCTATGCACTTCCTGTGCCCTTTGCCAGTTGGCATCAAGAAGTCTTTAAATGTTAGTCTGGCAAAAAGGGTATAAAATCCAGAATTTGGAAGCTGAAGGTAGACAAATAAGGTGTGAATTTTTAATTGTGAGTAATTAATCATTTGAATAATTCATCTGCAGAAGGGGTGGACTCTTTAAATGTTTGCATTTCTTTCAGAAAGCTATGTTATTGCTCAAGCAGATATCCTGGGCTTCATGCAGAAATTACTAATGGTGTTTTGTGGCCTGGGTCATGGAGGAGGTCAGACTGCATGATTATGGTGGACCCTTCTAATTGTAATATCTATAAATCTCAAAATAGATATTTGGCATGACTTCAGAATATCACTAATTCGTTCGGACTACTTTTAGTTCCTTCCATTTTGACTAAAGTACTGGAACCTTTCACTCTTGACACTGCTAAAGCAGCATCAAAATGTGAATAGTGTTTCAAAGTGCTAAAGGTCCAACGAAATACTATTTACTTGTCATCTGTCATTCTTTCTTCCTCATTCATACTTACACATTATATTCTCTTGTGCTCTCCCAACTGTAAAATCTACCCAGACCCCCACCTCATAAGTAACAAAATATTTTCCATTTTTTAAAATTAAAGTGCAAATATTTTCTCTAGTTGATTTTTCTGATAATATTTTTTCAGCTATAATGAGCATGAACATCCAGTGTCATTAATATCTGTAAACTGGTAAATCCAGAGGTAATATTTGTAATATGTTCATGTTTCCCAGGTTCTCTCTGTATATAATAGATCTAGTTAATTTTTCCAAAAGAGTTAAATTTGGATATGTGACATAAGCCCATTTGTGTTTCATTACTGTGTCAGCAGTTCCTGTCAGGACTAACATACTATACATAATGGTGTTGTCATACTCTGTATCTAAAAGGTGTCATGTAAGATATCACCATAAAACTAATAAGTTGCCAATCTTGAGTACTCTTGTGTGATGTGAAAACAAAGAGTTATGGATATGTGCTAGAATTATAGTCTCAAAATGTGTTTGGCAAGCAATACATAAGCACAGTTTGGTCTAGACAAAGGAATGCATATTGTTTGTCTGTACAGCCGGGCCATCAGACAGAGTCAATGAAGTTCTATTTATAAGTAAGGTAAACAAAACTAACAAGCAGAAGAGAACATAGCATGGCAGCTATACCCCAACAGGAAAAAAACAAACAAACAACAAAAAACAACAACCCTTCATATGGACGATAAAGATGGGAATCTGAATCTCAAATGATATACAATCGAATCAACTGACTGTGTACTCTATGACTGTATTATAAAAGTATATCGGGTAAGGACTTTTTGGAAAACTAATGACACACTGCTGATTAATATAATTGCAAAATGGATGTATTAACACTATATATGAGAAATTTTGAGCACTAATATTGTGCTTAAATGTCCATGACTAAAAGCTGTTTAAACTAGGCAGGGAATGGGGAATAGATACCAAGTTATCTTCCATACAGGAAGACAATCTGCTATCTATATCTATCAGCCTCCTATGTAAATTAAGCAAGATATACCCAGAAACCATGGAAAACCCCATTTACATCTGAATCAGCAGGTAGATGTTAGTCCAGGACAGGGCTGGATATTTTGGGCATGTGAGGACTGAGAGTATGTTGAGATTTTTTTAGTTAGTAGCAACCTCTGCCGGTGAAGAATATAGTATGGCTTTGTCACAAGCAAAGCGTTGGAGTCAGAGTTGTTGAACCAGAGTTGCCAATTATACAGACACTCAGTGTATGCTTAGAATTTCCAGACAAGGGAATTACAGTGTTGCACCTATAAAGCAAGCAATGTCAGCCTCTCACTGGTCTGGATCATACTCCAAAATATGATAAGATGGCATTCTCCCCTCACAAAATGTCTGTACCACATTTCTGCCATGTCTGAAAAATACACTGCACCACCACAAATGCCTATCTGTCAATCTATGTCAGTTATGGGTTTATGTCAATATCCACTGAAGAAGTCCAGTTGCTGAAGTGGGGAAAAGAAGACATCATACCAGCCAACCAGGTATGTCATTTATCAGGGACATGGTTGTAATCTCCTTTTTAAAAAACAACAACTATATTTTTAGGTGCCAAAAGCTAACACAAAATCCTTTCATATGAAGACTTACCAATATCAGCAATAGCAGGTTCTTTGTTGGATATGGGAGAATGACTGAGAATGGAAGGTTGCTCCCATCCCCCAACACTCCGCTGTTAGCATCAGTGTTAATGTTTATGCTGCAGCTGGTTGCAGAAGTATTCTTTGGAGTGCTGAAGTTGTCAGTGGGAGAGTGTAGCATTTCTGTGAAGAAACAGCAAAAAGCCTACCTAGGGAGAAATGTGATGGAAATGAGATTAATCTTTGATATTTCAAGAAAAATACCAGGCATAAGTGGCACATACAGTTCTTCTGAATAACTATTCAGCAAGGAAAATGCAACTGCTAGTCGAGGCAAGTGCATGTGAGCCCATACAAACACCAGTTTTCCAATTTAAATCCTCTGATTAATGAATATATCTACTTCTATATAATCTGAAACTACTAGACACTATATATATTCAAAATGCAGTGGAAGGTCCAAATCCTTTCCAATTACTGTGGCCTCCTTTGTAACTTTGGCACAGGTCATTTAGGATCAGTACAGAACACACCACCTCATATAGTGCTCCAGGATTCACTGTGAATGAAGCAAACACATCACTGGTTTCCTGGACCTTGGGGAAAAGTGGAGAATTAAAGATTCTGTGAAACCTTTCCAGATTATCATCTGCTCAGTCTTCTAGAACTAGGCAGGGTGGCATCATGATCCCATCCACTCTGGAGAAGAAACAAGTGGTAGAATAAATAGTTGTCTGGGGCAATCTTGTCTTCAGGAGAGATTAAGAATCTACATTCCATCTGCCCCCTGTGAGGGTGCAGAAGTGCCGTTTCTTCTTTCACATCCCAAGGAACAGAACAAAATCAGGTATCATCTTGTCCTGAATGTGTAACATTATACTATATTGGAACGCCTGTCAGCTGTGGATACTTCAGGTTTTGTATGATGTCAGATGTTTTTAAATAACATTTCATTCCTATGCACAGCTAAATGAACCTCACTCCTAAATGAAGTAGTTGCTTAACATGAATTAAGATGTATCAGAATTTGGCCCTGAATGGCTTTTTTCTTTTAAAATGTCCTTTCATTTTTCTATTTCCCAACAAAAAATAGTTCTCAATTTCACTATATGTATGGAAATGAAATATTAAAGCTTTTATTTCCAACAGAAATATCTCCTTGTATGTGAGTTCCAAAACAAAAGTTTAGGCATTTTCACTGTTAATCTGAATTCAGAATTCTCACTTCCTCTCCCTAACCACCTCATTAAACAAACAGCTCCTCGATTCATTGCCATGCTGAATTGTGACTTAGTCTATATCCATATTGCTCTTTTTCTAATACAGGTTGAACCTCTCTAGGTTGCCGCCCTCAGGATCTGACAAGTGCTGAACCAGAGAATTTGCTGAACCACAGGACGTCAATATTGTCTAGCAGCACTACCAACACTTCCACTGCTTACTGGGCTCTGGAAGCAGTAGAAGTGTTGGTAATGCTGCTAGGCAATATTGACCTCCTTAGAAGACATTTAGGGGTAAATTAGAGCTAAATAATAAGACAGAACACTTAGAGCCAGGACTGGAGGCTGTAAACAAACTTTATGGGACTGTGGAAAACTTGGCCACACCCCTGATAAGTGGATATTCGGCTAACTAAAATCATGCTGGACCACAGATGTTGCCAACTGGAGAGTCTAGAGAAGTTCAACCTGTACTTCTCCTATCAAATCCCTTCTCACCAATCAGAATTGCCTTCAGCAGTGATCACCTTTACAAACACCCCTATCTTGTGCTCATTAAGAGCTATCAGTCCCTACAATTTCTCTGATTGTCTCCACTTTCCCCCTTTCATTAACTTCATGATGGTCAGTCATAACCTCACTCTTTCTCTTGTGATTGTATAGAAGAAAAATGTAGCACAGATTTCCCAGATGGTAATGAGAAAAGAAGTAGGAAAAGAAACATTTTTGTCTCTTTAGTTTATCTTTAGTTTCTAATATTTCTTTCACTGCAGTACACAGTTGAGGTTGAACTTAATGCCAGTCGAGGCATGCAAATGTTTTGTCACTCATGCCTAATTTGTGAATATAAACATACATGTAGGTAATCACATGCACAGCCCCAACTTGCAATTATGCCAAAGGAGATTTGTATGCTTACATTCAGTAGGCATACATAGGAACTAATCAGTTCAAAGCTATGCATCATTTTTCTATGCATTCCAATTGGCTCTTAGGCTATGTCTAAACTGCAGCGGTATCCCAGAAAAGCAATGCTGCATCCAAGGAACACGTCCGCTTTCCTGAAAAAAAATTCACCAAAGTGGACATGCTCTTTTGCCATCCCTGTAAATCTCGTTCTACGAGGCATAAGGGATGTGTCGAAAGAGCAGGTTTTTCTGAAATTTGGCACCCGTGTAGACGAGCCAAATTTCTCAAAAGCCTCTTTCCGCAGAAAAGCAGAAAAAGATATGCAAATTGTGGTTCGCAATTTGTGTATCTTTTTCTGCCTTACCTTTGTAGTCTAGACGTAGCCTTAGATTTGAAAATGTATTTCAATATTAGGGCTCTTTTTATATCATTACCAAAAGAGCAGCTAATAAGCTCAAAAATGTCAAGGTTTCGACACACAAATACAAACATACATACACAGAATAATCTGTTACCATCTCCAAATGCTAATGAGCTGGTGATCTATTGTTAAAATGAACTCACATAAACAATCTTGTAAATAGGAAGTCCATGAATAATGGCTTCTCATCTACTTGGAAGAAATAGTTATGCGCTCGGGAATGACCTTAGCATGTTAATCCATTCTCAGAGAGAGCTAAATAGTCAGCTCTCTGGGCTTCCTCCAAGACTGACCCATTTAATTTTAAACAAAAAACAGGATTATGTAGCACTTTAAAGACTAACAAGATGTTTTATTAGGTGATGAGCTTTCGTGGGCCAGACCCACTTCCTCAGATCAAATAGTGGAAGAAAATTGTCACAACCATATACACCAAAGGATACAATTAAAAAAAATGAACACATATGAAAAGGACAAATCAAATTTCAGAACAGAAGGGGGATGGGGGGGGAGGTAAATGTCTGTGAGCTAATGATATTAGAGGTGATAATTGGGGAAGCTATCTTTGTAATGGGTGAGATAATTAGAGTCTTTATTCAAACCTAGATGTAAAGTGTCGAATTTAAGCATGAATGACAGTTCAGAGGATTCTCTTTCGAGTGTAGTCTTAAAAGGCCTTTGAAGCAGGATGCAGGTAATCAAGTTGTTGAGACAATGTCCTTTCTGGTTGAAATGGCAAGAAACTGTTTTTTCTTTGTGATCCTGTCTAATATCTGTTTTGTGGGCATTGATCCTTTGGCGAAGTGTCTGAGACATTTGTCCAATGTACATAGCAGACGGACACTTTTGGCACATGATAGCATAAATTATATTTCTGGATGCGCAGGAATATGTGTTCTTGATCTTATAACTCACTTGGTTAGGTCCAATAATGGTATCAGCAGAGTGAATATGTGGACAAAGCTGGCAATGGGGTTTGTTGCAAGGGAAGGTACCAGGGTTGGTATTAGTGTGGTATGTCCTGTGGTTGTTGGTAAGAATCATCTTGAGGTTAGGGGGTTGTCTATAGGAGACTATGGGTCTGTCTCCCAGAGCCTCTTGGAGTTTAGTATCCTGTTCCAGTATAGGCTGTAGTTTATTGATAATGTGTTGGACAGGTTTGAGTTGGGGGTTTTAGGTGATAACAAGTGGTGTTCTATTGTTGGTTTTCTTGGGTCTGTCTTGAAGTAGGTGGTTTCTAGGTATTCGTCTGGCTCTTTCAATTTGCTTTTTTATTTCTCCAGGTGGGTAGTTGAGGTTTATAAATGCTCAGTAGAGATCCTGAAGTTTTAGCACTTTAAAGTGCTACATAGTCCTGTTTTTTGTTTCAGCTACACCAGACTAACACGGCTACATTTCTATCACCATTTAATTTTAGGCTTGGGAGACATCTCAACATTCTACCTTCTCTTCCAGACTAAAAAGGTGAATAGTTACCTGCCTGGGAGGCATTATAGCAAATTTGATAAATTGTGTAATAAATTGACCCAAACTCATGCCTGCCTGCAAGGCACTATCTTGCTGTTGATATAATTACTACGCAGGCAGTAACAGTTATTTATTCTAAGATGTTTGTTATAAAGGATATCTGAAGCAACTGCTTGAGTTATAATTTATATGTAAAAGATTTGCAAAAGTAGCAACGGCTTATCCCTCAACAAAAATGTTAATTGTAACCAAGTGAACTTACACTGAATCACTAAAAATAAAAATTCTAATTCCCCTTTTCTTGTAATATAGTAAGTGTTTAGTAATTTGTAAGCTGGAAAGTCTGAAAAAGCAAGTGGTTTAGATTTCAGGTTTTCAAGGGCATTTTGAGGCTTCTTTCAAGTTTATCAAGTCCTTTGTGATCCTCAGATGAAATATGCTACAGAAATGCAAAGTATTCTTCTTATTATTTCTTACATTTGTTTCTGGTATGCCAATCTTCACTAGGACTTTGAATCTTGATAGTAAACGTCATTGACCTAACATCTGTGATTTCCAGGAGAATGAACATTATCAATGGTCACAAAAGAACATAAAACTGCATTTGATGGTAGAAAACATGTGTAAGGGTCTGTTACAAATAATGAGCTGATTAAAATGGGTGGGGGAAAACACAGAAGTAAGAAGAAGAAGGGAAGGTTTAAGACTAATATTAGGAGAGAACATAAAAAGATTAGATTCAGAGTATTTATTAGTCTTTAAAATGTTTCAAAAAGGACAAAAATAAACTGACAGAATAATTAATTTTAATTAATATTAAATATATGTATTGTCCAAGTATATTTTCTTTGAATATATGTGCAAGAGGACTTAGATTTACAAAAAAAGAACATCAGAAAAAACAGTTATAAAATATCAAAACAAGGCAACTGTCAAACTCTGCTTTGTCTTTGAGGCATAACTTGAAGTGCACTGGTGGCTCCAGCTTTATTATACTTGGAGACCTGATGTGCCTCAAAGGACCATTTAAGGACAATTTCTTCCCCTGGGCTTACTTTGGGGCTCCTATCCATTGTATATGTGTGCCAGAGGGACTGGCTAGAAGAAATTGAACAGAACCACCCAACAACTTTAAACATATGTTAACACTTTTATGTTTTTTGACAGTCTGATCTTTTCATAGTAACACTCAGGGATTTTTGCCTAGCTATTTCTTCTGATTTCCATATTGTAACAGTGTTATAGTAAAATTTTTAAAAAGATCAAAATGATATTGCTCTTATGTATGATGCATCAGACATCAAAATTCCTATGAACATGTACTAGAATGTATAGTAGATGGAATTATACACACGATGACATATCCAACCTTTAGAGTACATGATTTATTTTCAAGGTTGTGGACATGAATAACATTAAGGCATAAAACAGGCAGCTAAGAAATTGTATATGAAATCAGAGAACAGATGAGAGAGGTCTGGCCCATGGTAGAAAAACGTGGACATGACAGCAGAGCAGAAAGACATCTTAAAAAGAGAAGAGGGAGGCTATGTGAAAAAGTAAATCTTGTATATATAGTATAGGACACTGTACTTGGTTTGCAATTAATTTCACCAACAGCAGAGTACAACATTATCAGTGGAGGAACTCTAATCACTGCTTCTCTTCTGAAAGTTAATTTTTCAGTGGAAATTAAGGAACATAGTCTTTGGATGATAATGAATATTGCAGACTAATGCAGATTAATTGATATAACAATTATTTCGGTTGCCATATGTTGCTAGTGATAAACATCTAATAATGTCAGCAATGCATTTCCAAAACTCAGCATATGCAGCTTAGTTTAGGTAGGAGAACTGGTTTACAGGAGCTCTTTCTCTTCCATGGGATATTTTTTCACACTATCATTTCAGTTCTCTTTTTCCTTTGGGTGCCTGTGTCTACACAACTCGTTTACTAGCCACTAACTTTTCTCTGTGACATTAAAAATGATCTGTAAACACATAATTGTGATGGTTCATACTTGCCCCACTCTGGACAAGAGAAAGAGTTAACCCTGCAATGAGGGCTGAGGAAGTTACATCCCTTCTGACTTACTATGCATGCGCCAGGTGCACTGGGCTAAAAAAAAAACTACAACAAAAAAAAAAACAGCTCAGCTCAGTTGAATGAACTTCTGGAGAGGCAGGATATACATCACCTGCTCCAGACAAGCCGCTGAAGAAGCCCAGGAATGGAGATGTCACAACTCAGGCTGAAGAAAAGATGCTCCCAGAACCCTCTCAGGATTCAGAGGCAACAAAGAATGGGATGTAAGACAGAGGCCCAGATACAGCTGCAGGAACAATGGGAGGAAGTAGCCCAGGGGAAGGAGAGGACTAATCAGTGAGTGAGCCAAAGCTGGGAGTCAGAGTATTTCAGTCAGATATTTTTCCTGCTGACTCAGTGGCTTGAGCTACAGCCTCTAATAAGGCTCTGAGCTGGAGTCCACTAGAGAGGGAGAGCCAGGAATCACCCTGATGGGGTACGTAACCCCACCCATTTCCAGGGAGCCACACCACCTTGCGAACTGGGTGATCCTACTGACTCAAATTGTTGTGTTGAACAGCCCCATGAACTAGACTTTATGGACTTTAGCCATTGGGCCACGAAGTCCTGAGAAACAGGGTGCATTTATTGACTCTGGCTGTAGAGCTGCATAGCCCTGCAAACCAGAACAAGGTTTTTAAGGTTACTGACTCTGGCCTCACAGCCCTGAGAACTGGGGCAAGTTTACTGATTCTCTGTCCATTGGGACCTATAACCGTGCAGATAGGAGCAGATTTATTGACTCCAGTCAGTAGGTTATTCCGCCTCAGAACTAAAGGTGAACATGGGTTGGGAAGAAAAAAGTCAGGAGTTGCACTTGTGCTCACCTGTCCTCTTAGAGAGATGGTTTCCTAGCTACCCTATTGCTCAATGGCCTTTGGTATCGGCCTAAGTGTGAAGTCTTCATTTTTCCTCAGACTGCTTTTTCTGTGTCTGCCAGCCAAAGTCATCAAGGAAAAAGCCCCTTTGATGATTGCCCTCATGCTGAGTGTTAGGTAACTAGAGGCATGCAGCTAGATGTGTTGAGTTGTCTGTAGAGCACCACCTTCAGCATACAGATAACCTCCTTGTGACCCACATATCCAACTCTGTGATGTTCAGCTCTGATTAGCATGATCTCGATGCCAGAGATTTGGCACCTCTCAAAGATTCAGTGTTGGGATCTTGTCCCGCCACTTGGTTTTGCAGGTGGATCCAATGCAGTTAAGTTGGATGCTCTTGAGCTTTTTGAGGGGGCATTGGCAGAGTGTCCACAGCTTTAGGGAAGTGAGGTGAGTATAACAGGCAGTAGGTTTTTATCTTGGTTATGAAGCAGACTTCATGTTGCATCCTGAGCCTGTGAGTGAGCCTGCCACATGCCACATTGGCCTTTGCCAGGAGCATTGCTGGAAAGTATGCTACCCAAGAAGCAGAATTCCCTCAGCAAGATGAGGGGTGTGTTGTCTACTATGATGATGGGATCATGATGCTCATGATGCTGGTGGTATGGTGCTGGCTGGTACATGACTTCCAGCTTTTTCATGCCATTTGTGTACCTGAAGCATTTTGAGTCACAGGCAAAGTGGTACATGAAAAGTTGAATGTCCTCCAGTGTGTATGCAATGAGCAAATAAAAGCTCTCTTAGTAGCTGTTTGATTACCATGACGAGGGCCCTAAATCTCAGTAGATTGAATAGATTCCCATCCAAGCTAAGCTGAATATGTAAACCTCTGTCAAAGTCCTGGAATGTGAACAAGAGCATGACTGAAAAGACAAGAGGACTGGAAATATTACACATCCTTGTTTGATGTTGTGGGTGACAGGGAAGTCTTCTGATGAGTCACCACACTCCATCACCCTGGCCATCATGTCATTATGAAATATGAGGATTAGAGCAATCATCTTCTCTAGAGAGCCAAATGTATGAAGGAGTTTCCATGGGCTCTATAGATTTACTGTATCAAAGGGTTTGGTCAGGTCAAGGAACACCATCTACATTTCCTTGTTCTGTTCATGGGCCTTCACTTCTATTTGTTGCCCCATACCCAGGCACACAAGGGAAGCTGTTGGAGACTCAGATTCAACTACCTTCAGACTAGAGAATGCTAATGCTAAACAAATTTCCCCCCTAAACAAGTTCTCTCTAGTATTTTGAGGAATGTATAAAATCCATTTTGTAATCCTGGAAAATTCTCTCACAGCCTCTATTTAGACACAAGTCTGTTTTTTGAAAAGTGCTGAACAAACTGCAATTTTCCTTTAAGTGTAATAATACACTTTCCCTTAGTTTTTCTCTCAGTTTTTTTGGGCAATCCAAATCCGTTTTGTAAATGGAGGAATAAAAATCTTCATTTGCTTTCTGTAATCTCTAAAAATCTCACTGTAAAATAATTTTATTTTTAAAAGTTTAACAATATATTAATCTATTAATCTATGTATAACTTTTAAATAAACTCCTAATTTAAAAAATAGAAAATTTATTTTTTAATTTAAATTCTCTTTGTTTTTACCTTAGGACTTGTCTACATGGACATTTTTTTCAGCATAACCTAAGGCATGAATTTAAACTGATACAGTTATAATGGCAAAACTACTCTGTGGACCATCTTACTGTACCATAAGAATCTTGCTTTTTAAAATTCGTCTTATGTCTCTGTATCAGTATAGCTGGTCAAACTTTCCCATTTAGAAAAGGCCTTAGAAATATAATCAGTATCAAGTATTATCTGCTCACTTTTTTTCTGGTGATTCCTCTTGTAGGGTGCAGAAACATGGACTGAAAGCTCTCTCAGCCATTTATAAAGAGGGAAGGAACTTTTCTTGTGTTAGGTGTTTGAGCTAAAAATTTATCAATGAAGAGGTTTAAGATGTATTTAAATTACAGACCTTATGCCAGCATCGCTACATTGGTCTAATTATGCCAGCATAGACCACCCGTAGTGTAAGCTGCATTGTACTCCAATAGGAACTTTCTACTAGTGAAAGTGTTAGGTAAGGCAAAAGAAGCATCTGCCTTGGAGGTCTGTCCACATAGTTATGTGTTTGGGTTTTTTTTTTCACAACTCTGGCCAACATAACTTTATTGACCTGAGATATAACTATAGACTAGCCTTTAAAGAGTTACAATAAAATCACTTCACAATAAAATGTGTGCATAAAAAAACCCCAAATAGTCTAGTAGCACCTTTTAGACTAACAAGAACTATATAAAGTTGTTCATTATGTCTTCCAGGGAAAAAGAGTATAGACAAGCCATGCATGTCTGAGGTAAACAAAAGCAAGCAGGATATGTGTATATATGTGTGCATATCTGTGTTGAAAAATCACTTCAGACTCTCTTAATACATCACAAATAGAAAAGTTGGGGAGACAGAGGCAGAGACAAATCTAAAGTGCAAGCTTGCTTTTAAAAGTTTTGTGACAGAAATTGGGTGCTTTCAGTATGGAATAAAATAAAATAGCAGATCTGAGGAGAAAGAAGAAATCAGCTTCACCTTGTGCTTAAAAGCCCTAAGGGTTGCATTTACAATATGTCACCTTATCACTCACCCTTAAAGTGCTTTATTGCTTAATCATGTAATGGACTCAGCTTGAGCAATATCTAGGAAAATGAAGAATCTCAGACTTCTTCAGTTCTCTCTAGAACAGGAGATTACTGTGTGTGATAAATCTGGAGACTGGGGTCAAATGCTTTTTGCTTTGTTAATATAGGTTAAAATTCTCTGCAAATTTTTGAAAGACGTAGTGAGCCCTCCATAAGGAGATCTCTCAGTCCATTTTTAAACATGATCCATAATTTGATCAAATGCTCTTGGGCACTATTAAATAGTAATAATGAACTTCACCTAAAGCCCTTAGTAATTTTGTTTCACATTTCCTTTTCTAATTGTCCACTATTCCCTATTTATTACTGCTTCATTCCTTGCCTTGAGGTCTTCTAAAAATACTAAGAATGATAAATTTAACAATACATTTTGGCACCAAGCTAAGCATTGGGGAGTGTTATAATCTAGTGGGTTATCTTCTCAATGAATTATTTTTTGAATTATTTAATTGCAGCTTCTAAATAAAATGTCTTGCTAAAAGTATGGCACATGGAAAGCCAAAGTAACTTCTTGTTCACTCATTTAAGTTAAAATGCAAAATACTAGAAACATCTATGTTTAAATTAAATTCATAATGGCCCCCTATGTGAAGTTCTAGCAGCTTTCCTTTTGCATTTGTATTTATATTTTTGCTAATGAGCACTATCTGATGCAGAGAGCCATGACAATATTTTTTCAGGATAATCTTGCAAGTGTTATCACTAGGCAATCGGCATTCTGGAGTTAGTCTTGTTAGTTAAAAAAAAAAGTAATTGACTTTCACATTAAGTTTGCCTCCTTCACAATCAGTTATTTTAAAAAAAGCCTTGATATTTTGAATATTATAACTCTGTCAGTTTTTTTCCCCGCCCTTCGCATGATGTCCTTGGGGAACTGGTCTCTTTTCTATTATGATACACTAATAGGATGCATTTTTCTCATTTGAGGGATGTGCTATATATGAAGAATGCTGACTCTAAGATGGAGGGTGGTAGTCATGATCCTTTGCTGTGACTTAACTCAAAAAAGGATGGTGAGATGTGACCTTTTCACTCTATGCATGTTCTAAAGAGTATATACTTATTCCATATGTATCAATGTGGATCATTCGATCTGATTCCCCGCCATTTACAGAGCAATATTGCAGATGGCGGAGGATGGTTTTGTGGAACATGACTAAGCATCAGAAGGGTCTATTCCTTGATCTTTCACTGACTTTCAGTGTGGGTTAGGCCATGTTCCCCAGCACCGCTCTGTTCTTCAGTCTGTAAAGTAGGACTGCATGCTTAACTTCAGGTATGTCCATACCCTAATCCTGGTCTGTCACCACAGCTCTAGTAGATGTAGGTGAGCTAGCTTGAATCTAGCCAGCTTGAGTTCTAGAATCCAGAAGCAGGGGTTACATGCATATGAGCACATTTTCTAGAAGCCAACCCAGAACCCTGGTTAGGCAGGTAGGTAGTTCATGCATAGTGCTGCAGGTTTGGTGTTGCAGATTCACTGCTCTGGGGCCCAAACTAGAGAGATTTCACCTAGCTCAGGCATGTCTACTAGAGCTGCATTCACACCCCATGACACAGAATAGAGACATACCCATAGGCCAGGGATGGGCAAACTTTTTGGCCTGAAGGCCACATCAGGGTATGAAAATCGTATGGAGGGATATGAATAATAAAATTAGGGTTGGGGTGCAGGAGTAGCTGAGGCCCCAACTGGGTATGTGGGCTCTGTGGTGGGGACAGAAATTAGGAGTTCAGGGTGCAAAGGGGGCTCTAGGCTGAGTCACTGGGTTGGGCGGGTCCAAAGGTTGGAGTGTGGGCATAGGGTGAAGGCTCCAACTGGGGTTGTGGGTTTAGGGTGAGGGATTTGGGTGCAGGAGACTCTTCTGGTCTGGGACCAAGAGGTTGGAGGATAGTGGGGGATCAGGGCTAGAGCACAAGGGGTGGGGCTCATAGGTGCAGGTATTGACCTGTGCTTACCTCCTCAAACAGCCGGCAACGGCATGTCTCACTTATGTCCAGCTTCTATGTGGAGGCATGGCCATGTGGAACTATGCACTGTCCCCCTGGCCACAGATGCTGCCCCTGCAGTTCCCACTGGCCTCGGTTCCTAGCTATTGGGATCTGCGGGGGTGGTGGTTGGGGCAGGAGCCATGTATGAAACACTGCAGCTGCAACTACATGTAGCCACTGACCAGAAGAGGGACATGCTGCTGTTTCTGGAAGATGTGCAGAGCCACAGCATGTGAGGATCAACGCAAGCCCCAGATACCACTCCCCAAGAGAAGCTCGTGGTCTGGATCAAAATGGCTGATGGGGTTTACTCCCCTCTCTGCCGTAGACCCCATTAATATTAATATTATGCTTAAATGCTATGGCAATTAATGTTCTAGAAATACTTATAAGTATATAAAATTAATTGTTCACATTAGTTTCTATTCTAGCTTGTGGTGATACAAATATTTTCCCCAAAATATCTTTTAATTTACCATATCTTCTGAAAAAGAATTGCCTCACAGCAGCTTCAAGTACTGATGACCAGGCATATCATAATCCTAATGATGATACTAAATCAGGAGAATTTTTTAACTTATTTAATAACACTTTATTAAATGAATGAAATCTATTGGAAAGGAAGTTCTAAACCGGAACAACAGCTGTTCCATGTCAAACTTAATGAAAACATCATCAATAGTCAAACAAGGCATCACCATTTTGGCAATATATAAGGTATTATAGCTTAGGACAAGGAAATGTATTTCATTTTAGTGCATGGAAAATCACAGGGTGAAATCACTAGTAATCAGTGATATAACATTTCCAAGAAAACTTTTAAAATAATATAAGGATTTTGATTTCTGTTGACATAAACATAAGACATCAAACTAAGCGTTAACTATTGACTGGAGAGGAAGCTGAAGTTAGTAATTTCCCAGCATGAAATAAATCTCGATGGTCGTCTGTTCTGAAAGCAGAATTAATTCTTATTAATTCTTATTAATTCTGATAAGAATTAATTATCACCCATAAAGAGGTTAGTGTGAATATTTATATACGTCAGCTGAACAGTGTTAGCAACAGTGGGTGCCAGAAGGCTTTCTTCATTTTGCAGCACCATGATGCCCTATGGCAACTTTAAATGGCTCTTGGAAGATTCCCCCAGTATATGGAAATTCTCAGGTACCATAGTGACACCATAGTACAACATTCTCCCTGCATCTGGTATTCTCCTAGGGCTGTCAATCACCAGGGCTGAGGAGGTTCTCCTCCATACCTATTATAGGACCATGTTTCCACAAGCCACACTAAATCAAGGAAAATAAGTAGATCAGAAGACTCATCTGCTCATGTTTCGCTTTAAGTAAACTCGGAGGACTTAGAACTCTTACTAAGTCAATAATGTACCCAGTTGATTTTAAGTCATTACCATATACATGTGGGTCACCACACACACTGAAACAACCTCATCATGTCCCTAAGAAAGGGTAAGATCTTATCCCATCAAACCTTACCCTCCTGATGTCCAATTTGTCAGAAGCCTGAGCTGTAATCCTTCACAGCAACTGCTACTATCTTCCTGGACAACATAATTATGCTTTGGCAACCAAGCCAGATATGCGGAGAAGATTCCAATTTGTTAGGCAAAGTGTAAATTACATATAAATAAACACCAGCCTGTGCAATAGTGTATCAGCGCTTAATAGGTTCTCTGATTTCCAATGTCTAATTGTTCTTGCTATCTTGTCTGGCTAACCTGATCCACTAAGTCATACCTATTTCTTAAAGAAATATGTATCTACACATACTGCAAGAAGGCCTATATGTCCCAGTGTTCTTCTCAATGTTGCCAGCAACTAATTCTTCATCAGTGAGTAAGCATCCCCAGATGCTAATAGAAACTTTGTGTCTCAAAGAAGGTAGCTTATCATTAGAGCAACAGGAAAGACTAGCTCAGTAGAGCAACTTATAAAAAACAACCATATTGGCTGTATCTCTTTAATCTTGCTGAGAAGCCCACAGGCACAGGACAGTGAACATGCCACCTATCTGAAACTCTTTGGTCTTTGTTGTCTACCCATTCCCTTGTTACCAGGATGAGATCACTGATCTAGTAGTCCTAATAAATCACAGAAAGAAGTCAGCCATAAAAAACAAATCAAATTAATGAACCTATAATAGCCTCAGGGTCCCTTAATGCTCATAGATAGACTAGGTACTGCTAATCAGACCACATGACCTATAAGCTATAGAGTACTCTCTTACCCTGATTATAAAGTTTTTGCCTGTTCCAGGACAATCTGTCTTGAAAGCGTGGGAAGGACAGGAGGAAAGATATATATTAGGTGAGAGAATAGATTTGCTTGGATATTATTGCTCTCATGAAGGCAAAGTCTTTCTGCACGTGTTTGCAAAATTGTTTAGAGAAACTTCTTTCTTCTCCAAAAAGCATGACTTGAAATTAATCCCATCTGTCTGAACAGTACCAGAAACCACCAGTTTTTCCAGTAACCCCAAATATGTTACACAAGGCACCCTAGGAATCCTCCTGACTAATTGGCCCTCTGCCTTTGGCATTAGTTAATAAAACATCTGGGTATGGAATCAAGGCATGTCATCAACCTATTTAATTGTCCACCTGTGCAATACGATGGGCTCAAAAATAAATATTATTTCAAAGATATGGTAAACTGTGTTCCCTCACACTGCCAATTGTCTTTAGTAATCTAGCAAATTGCTATGGACAATGTGCATAACTTCCATGCAAATTCCATGAGCAGATACCTGAATGCAGTCCCCAGCCTAAATCCCTGGAATCTCCGCAGGAAGGAAGAGAGTAACCTCTGTTCTGAAACTGGGCGCACATGCATGCGTGCACACACTACAAGTGCATACCACTTCCTCTTTGGGATAAACTTCTTTGGGAACAGCAGCTTGATCTCCTTTGTGGTGGGAGGGGCTAACATTAGGGCAGAAGTCCCCTGCTGCTGTCAGCTGAACCCCATGTAAAAATAACTTTTTGTCTATGGGAACAAAAAAGACTGTATCAGTCCCTCCCATTTTCTGTCTTGTTGGCATGGGTTAAGCCAAGCTGAGGAAGTGAGTGTGGGTGAAATACATAAACCAGCTCCATTGCTTTTCTTCAGAATGTTTTGCTCCACCCCAGCTTGAAGGTGTAGGATAGATCCCTTCCTTCTGGTTAATAAGAGGGCTCCTTAGAGCTGGAAGAGCAAGCAGTGATACTACCTAACAAAGCCAAGCAATAATTTGTTAGGAAAAGCAAAAGGCTCTGCTATCTCCCTGGGAAAACCTCTTAAATCCTATTGCAGTCAGCCACCATCCAGTGTGCAAAGGACTCAGACAGCTATGGAAAAGCAGCAAAGCTAAATTCTTGTGACTACAGACTCAGTAAATATATTTTGTCACTCTGGAGACAAAAGAAAATTCTATATAAATAAATGTGGTTCACCAGAATAAAAGAATTAAAGAGCAATGGGGCAATTTAGTGACTGGATTAGACTAATAGCTGAATGGCTTGAGGAAAAGTGGGCCAAATAAGAAGAACTGATCTAAAATAAGCAAACAAACAAACAAACAAAAAACAAGGTGTTTTTATTACTGGAATGTTATTTTGTTTTATATTAGCCAGATGACATTTGGAATTAATTTTCAATGCATATTTATCCATTTGGCAATATTTTCAGTAAACACATCTGTAAAGGGATATATCCCATAGCAGAATTTCCATTTCACATTTGAAAATAACGAACATGAAAAATTCATATGACAACATCTACAATAGGTTATGTAAAGTCCAAAATGTCCACTTCATTCTTGAACATTAAACTATAAATTGCCTTAAAGTAACAGCACAAAAGAATCATCATGTGGCATTTACTGATAACTATGCCTGAGTGATTGTGTTCATTTTGAAAATATATTTTAATTGTTTTATGCTAATTATTTTGGAAACAGCATCCACAAAAATTCAGGGGTTTATTAATTTATTGCAGAAATATCTGAAGTTATCTTTTTCAAAATCATATAGCATATAACATTAAAGTAATACTCTAAAATTTAAAAATACAGAAATAAATCAGTTCTCCAACTACTTTATTTATTCCTAAGAAGCTATGTTTCACTTCATAAATAAAACTGCCTCCTCTTCATGCAATGAAATCCTTAATACACTCGATTAAATATACAAATGAAGATTTTTAGCTTTTATTTTGATGCAAGCATACTGCATTCATGCATACATGCACAAATATTCTTTTGCTGTATGTATACAGATACAGCAGAATACAAGCACTGCACATTTATTTTGGCTAATCTCTTATGTTGGCATCTGGGCTAGTGCTGTTAAAAATAAATTGTACTATTCATCTTAGGGGAAAAAGCTGGGGTGCAATTCATAATCAGGTCCTCAAATGTGGGATTAGAGAATCTTTTGGTTAGTATACAATTCTTTATAAAAACAAACCCTTCTTATAAAGTTTGTACATTGTTATACCAGTAGAGCTTTCAGCACAAGTTAGCCTTCTTCTTTATTTTTTATTACAAGATTCATGAGCTGAAGCCTGCTATATTTCGTGTTCTATTTCTGCATTTTTCCATTATCCCACTGTCATGCACCTGACATCCTCATGCAAATGTACAGAATGACCTGTTCTATTCACAGTCATTCAGAAATAAGTACTGTAGAGAGAATGGAGAAACTGAAGTAGTGTTTGTGGTCTTGACATGGATTTTTCAAATGCAATTCCACTATACATTTATATATGTATAAATACTCTATAGAGCATTATATTCCTTTTGTACAAAACTGGTATTAACATGCTATTTGACCACTTGCAATCTCTCTCTGCTCAATTTATTGTTATAAATAACAAATAACTTTGCCAGAATTAGAATACATTTGCAAACACTCTGTGAAATGGTAGGCTAAATTCACTGGATAATTTATTTACATAGCATAATTTAACCCATTCTAATGTAAATGTGCACATTCATAAAATTGCATGTGTACAGTCAGGGTTCAGTTAATTCTTCTTTAATAGAGAAATCCATGGGAAAAATTAGAGCTGGACATAACCCATGCTAGGATCTCTTTGTGGTAGTAGAATAAAGGAAGAATTGTTACTGATTATTATGGCTAATATTCCCCAAACTGCCCTATAAATTCTTGCAGTGAATATGTGGTTGTGTCAGTTCAAGTCAAATACTGTAAGCAACTCACCCTTTTTTATATTTGGAGAGACAGTCAGATGTGGTGGACAAGCCAATTGATTGGAACTACAGGAATTAGGCACAGTACAGGATTCTTGTTTGAGGAGACGTCAGGGCTAAGGTGTCAGCAAGCCTCCTGACCTCCTAATTCCCCAAAGGTCTGTGTACAAGACAGCAGCCTTCCTGTGCTGCCCTATGGGCCTCAGATTCTTCACAGTGATGTGTGAGGAAGTCTTCCACAGACCCTGTGTCAGTGGAAATCCTCCCCTCACAGGAGCTCGGGGTTTTACACCTGCCTGGCACTTTTACATATCATGAAAATCTCACCCTTTGGTTCTATTACTGGCTGTGTCATTGTGTTGCAGAGTGACCTTCAGAAATTGCTTCATTTCTCTGAGGCTTAGTTTCCCCATCAGTCAAATCAGACAGCAAAGTCCCTTCCTTTGTAAAGTGTTTTGGATTACGCATGAAAAGCACAATATAAGAATTCAGTATTAAGATAATGTTATGGAGAATTTAATGGCAAGTACACACACATATATATATAAGACTGATAACTCCCCTTTATTTATTTGTGTATGTTTTGTTATGACTCCTAGAATACCCAGGTAAATGTGTTACTGACATGTTTCTAGCTCCTATTGTATCATCTGAAAGCATCTTTTTGTTTAGAGTTGTTAGCCCTCAGGGATGGAAAAGAAAGAACAATGGAAATACGAGTGACTTTGTACCACTGAACTCTCTCTCACACACAGCTGGATCACTTGCAAGGCTCTGCTGTTGGGAAGACCAGGGTGGTGTTGTTTTATTATCTCCACTTTCAAGACTCAGTGCTACGAATACTAATGAAGAGAAGCCACAATGAGAAAGAGGTGACTGGGGAGAAGACAGAGAATGAGGAATAATAAAATGAGCCTGTCAACTGATGTTCTTATCTGACATTATATTTCTAAGTCAAGGCTATTACCACTTCACTCAGTTAATAAATTAGGACATGCATTGTGTGGCATGTTGATTCCTAAGTTTTGATTTGTCTCTCTCCATATTATGCATTTAATGGCTCACTCTATGCAGTGCCTTGAAAATACATAATTTCTCATTTCTTGAATGGTGAATCCCTAAAAAGCACCAGAGTAGTATTTGGTATGTCATTCTTAATTTGGCATCCATGTTTTTACAGCAAAAAGAAAAAGAGAGCAGTTTTGAAGTAATCCCAGGTAAATGATAAAGCATAATTGTGTGAAATAATTTTACAATTAATTCAGGACAACCCAGATTGAAAATTGAACAGAGCACTGTTGACTCTTCTTAAATAATATTCTTGGAAAGTTTTTAATCATTATAAAAGTGTACCTTTATATAGTGTAAAATTCATCGGTGAATGAAAATCCACATAAAGCTCTAAAGTCCATTTAATAAAAATGTCAAGTGTCAGGCCATAAACAGTGCCTCTTGCCACTAGTTTGGGTCACTAGTGTTGATTCAGACAGTCATCAAGGTTTATTTGGTTATTACTTGGGGGGGCTGTTGGGGTGCTCTTTCAAATATTCACCAAGTCTGACTTTAATTTATGATAGCACAGCCCAGTATTATATAAATGCAGACATTTATTCAGCTTGAGTAAGAATAACAAAGAAATTATCTTTATTATTCCGTTATTCTCCCTCCAGAATATCTTTTTGTTTACCATTACACATTTGCTAAAGCAAAATATGTTTATCTCTGAAGCCAAATCCAGGATAACTCCACTATATGCTTTCCTGAGAACAAGCATATCATTTCTGTAACTTGTTCCCTTTTTATTGGTCAGTTTACATAGCCAACTCAGAATGCAGGAAAATACTTATGAAAAACTTGAGCCTGCTGCAATATTGTGGCCACAAGTGTATGCTTGAAATTGAGCCTCCCACCTCCCTTGAAAAAGAAACTTGACTCTTGACATTTCCTAATCATTACTTAAATACCTACAATGACTCCAAATTTCACAAATTAATTATCAATGTAATAAACATTGTGAAAGATAATGTTAAATACTATATGAATATACTGTGGCAATTCAATTGATTTTCATGTGATAGGAGCCACTCACAGGTAGACAAACACAATATAAATACAAATAAATCATGACGACAGTGCAATAGAGTACATATGAATTAATTATCCTCAGAACTTTCATGTCACATTTGATTTACATGGCTCCTTGTATTAACCTTGTATCTAGGATGTTCTTCTCTTTAGGCAACTTAAAAATGTAACTTCATTTTTAAGAATTAATTACAACTATATTGTAAAACTGTTTTCTAACATGATGTATCTTGTAATGTAAAATACTGATCAGTTTAGTGGAGAGGTTTTACTGCCCTGATGTGAGCTTTTGTTGAGAGATAATTAACTGCATATGGAATTCTCTTCAGTTATTCAGGTCACAGCTTTCATCCAACCCATTGTATATTTCACTTTTGTCAACTATAATATGTTTCCATTCAATTTATGGAGTTGTGTGGGCTGCCACACTTTTTAAAACGTTTTGTACCCTGGTGGATCAGTTGACTGAGTGGAGCAAAACCAAAGTGATCTTATGTTGAGCATTTGTTTCCATTAGGATTTCTGAAGCAGGCTGTGACTCAGGAAGAGACAGTCTGCTTCCTGGTTCTCCCCAGATTTTTTCCCAGGGAGTATATGTGAAAGATATTTCAGCTGCATCCAGTATTTACATGGCTAACATAAAACACTATGTAACCTAATTAAAAGTTGTGTATTGACTCCCAAAGACTCTCAAATTGCTGGGGATTATTCAATAGTACAATAGTCAATAACTAAACACATAATTTCATAGGCACCATTGGTTCTCATGCTCTCTTGTGTTAACATGGTGTGACAGTGTCCTGAAGAATAGGAACTATTGATGTAAAGGAACCAACTGGAACTGCACCAAAGTTTCTACCAACAAGTCCTCAAAATGGTGATTTGTAACTATCAGAGAGGTTCAACTGGAAGTACAGAAAGAAGGAGCAGCAGCACAGGAGTCAGCAAACAAAGCTGAAAACTCAGCAGAGTGGGAGCTCTATTGGAGGAGAAAGAAGGAGGCCCTCCCATTCCTTAGCAGTAGTGAGTGAGTTCTTGTGGTTTTGTGCATTGTTTTTGTGGTTATTTTTTCCAGTTTGCAGAAGCTGGTAGGGAAAAGTGTTCTATGAGAGAAACAGAGTCTTTGATCACAGCAGAGCCTAATTTGGAAGCAGCTTCCCTAATTGGGAGCCTATAAAGATAGCAAAGCAGCAAGTCTTTCACGGGAGCCTGGAAACAGGCATAAAAACAGAAATTTGAGTGAGAGTTTGAACAGGAAGTTTGGGGAAGGGACTGTATAGTTTTACAAAAGGTACATCTAACTAAACCAACCTGATCTCCTTTTTTTTTTGGAGAAGATAATTGTTTTTTTAAGCAAAGAAACTGCAGTACATCTAATCTACCTCAATGCTAATACGGCATTTGAAAGAGTTCCATGTGAGAGAAAACAGGGATTAAAATGAGAATTTAAAGGTGGAGAAGGAATAAATTAAAGGGAAGACTACCATGGACCATGTGAACTGTCAGGATGGAGGCAGGTTACTAGTGGAGCTCCCCAGAGATCTATCTTGGGACAAATTATATTTAATACTAATTCATGACCTTGGCACAAAAAAGTAGGTGTGCACTGATAAAATCTGTGGATGATACAAAATTGGGAGGTACGTATTACCAATATGGGGGAAGAATGAAGGACAAGAAGATCTGGATGACCTTGAAAGCCAGAGTGATAAAAAAAGGGATGAAATTTCATAGTGCAAAGTGCAAGGTCATCGATTTGGGAATAACAGCATTTTTTTTCCTATACGCTTGGGACTTATCAGTTGGCAGTAACAAAGGAGGAGAAAGACCTGGGTGTATTGGTTGATCATAGGATGACAGTGAGACTCCAGTATGATGCTGCCATGTAAAAGGCTAATTTAATTCTATAATGCATCAGAGGAATTATTTCCAGTAAAGACAGTGAAGTGTTAGTACCACTGTACAAAGCATTGGTGAGGCCTCATCTGGAATACTGTGAGGAATTCTGGTTTCCCATATTTAAGAAAGATTAATTCAAACTAGAAAAGGTGCAGATACGGGCTACTAGAATGATCTGAGGAATAGAAAAAACCTACCTTATGAGAGCAGGCTCAAAGAGCTTGGCTTGCTTAACTGAACCAAAAGAAGGCTGAGAGGAGACATGAATGCCCTCTAAAAATACATCAAATGGAATAAATGCCAGGGTGAGCAAGGCATTATTTAAGTAAAACTCTAATGTGGATGCAAGAACAAATGGCTATAAAGTGGCCATCAACACATTTAGACTTTTCTAAGCACTGAGAGATGGCCTATTCTGATGTGGGAGTGTGGGAACTTCCTCAGTCTCTTCCACTGTGCATAAGGCATAAGGATCTTGTGCAAAAAGGGGGTTGGGCACAAAACGGAAGCAGCTACACTGCTTCTTTTTGCACAAAAACCCCTTCCGCAAAAGCATCAGCAGAAAATATGCTAATAACATCGCGACTCATGCTAATGAGTCCATCATTAGCATACTCTCTGCCGCAAAAACTCTGTTGTGTAGACAAAGCCAGAGAGAAAAAAAATGAGAATGACCATGTAGCCTGCTGATTAGGTCACCTATTTGGGTGGTGAGAGACTCAGTCTCCAGTTCCATGGCTCCAATGACACTTTATTTATATACACTGGAACAACTTCCTTGAGAGTGACAGAGGAAGTCTGCTATTAGAGCATCAAATAGCCCAGTTTTTGGAGCATTCCCTTGAGAATTGGGAAGCCCCTCTTCAAAACCTTTCTCCACCTCTGGCAGAGGAGGGAATTGAACTGGGGCTTCCCGCATCCCTGATGAGTGGTCTAACCACTGGGCTAAAAGATATATGATCACAGTACCTGCTTCTGTTAGAGTTTGAAAGGGATCTGAGTCAGCAAGGCCTCTGAGCAGTCTACTAGGTTGGGTCTGACATCTGAGATAAGCAGGCAAACACCTACCTTCTCCAGTTTGTGAATTGCTCTGGGGCTTACATGGGAGATAAGACACCCCGAGTGAGGCAAAAGTGCAGAATCCCAGAGGCAGAAACTGGGGTGCCAAGAGAACTCTTACCCTGAATGTGTAAGGGTAAAGCGAGTTTAGGTACTTACACAGCTCAGCCAGAGTTCTGTGGATCACAATGGAACCTAAAACTGGGATTTAGACACAGATTTAGACACCTAAGGACCTCTGTAAATCTTACCCCCAGTCCCTAATTCAGCAAAGCACTGAAGCATGTGTTTCAACCCAGCCCTGTTTAGCACAGCCCATGCTTAATTTAAATATGTACTTAAGTCCCACTAAATTCAAAGGAACTTAAATAAGTTATTAAGGGCTGTGCTGAATCGGTATGCATTTAACCACATGCTTAATACTAATGTTGCTATATCAGGGCCTTAATCTCATTTTCCCTTGATTTCTCTATCTGTAAAATAGGAATAAACATAGTTTAGCTGTCTTTATGGAGCATGCTAAAGTATCCAGATAAAAAATGATACACAAGTGTAGAGTAGTTATTTCTCTAAACTATCTCTTTTTTGCATATGTTAAATGTGTTTAATCAGATAGCAATTTACATTAATATGTAACATAATATGCTTTATTCCTGATAAAAATGAGTAAACTGATATCATATCCAAGAAGTGCTTCGTCAAGGGAAGATAAATTCACATTTGGAAACACTCACATGGGAGAAAAATTTAAGCCTCAATACGCACCTGAAATGTTCAGATTCAGTATTAGGGGGAAAATGTTATCTTTTCTTCCTTGATCTGTGTCCTGAAGTGAATGCATTTTTTTATGTTTTTGTCTATTTCTGACAAGCAAAGAAACACTGCCCTTATATTGGTTTTTGCCACCACTTACATTTCTCACTTCATCCTTTCCTTGTATTTCCACAGGATAATAAAGCACCAGCTCACCTCTTAGATTAGAAAAGAGAAAAGGGAAAAAAATCAGAAATCCTTTAGGTAGAAATGTCAGTGTGATAACCATCAAGAAGAATAACATGGATTTCATAGCTTTCCTTCTGCTACTGCATATTTTTATACAACTGCTTCCATGCTGAGAAGATGCAAAGAGTGTGTGGTGGGGGAGTGTTCACATGGAGCTTGAAATGTTAAGAGGGACAGAGACATACATTAGTTTCCCTAGTAAGTTGCAACCTGAGGAGTGTGTTCCCAAAGAAGGCACTTGTCACTGTAGAAATATTTCTTGTCTGTATCTTTGACACTAATACAATTGGGACGACAGTAGCAGCTTTCATTGCCTTACTTTAAATGTTCTACATAATTATTTAAAGTCAGAAAATATCTACATATCTGCTTTTGAGAGTGTCAGACACATTTAAGAATGTGGCATAGTTAGGCATAGTGAAACTTCCTGAAATAATTTCTCCCTATCTTCTTTTACGGTTTGCCTATGCTGCCCCACAGTCCAGACTTTGGAGGTATAAATATCTTTGCTTGCTGAACTGCTTTGCTGTCATGACTCTATGTGGATTCTGTGGGCATGAAAGTTAGTCCTCTTCAATCAGGACTACATCAGTGTAAACTAGGAACCTTTTAATTTGTGTCCATACTGTTCACACAGAGAAGTTACAGCACAGCACTTTGGTATGGCTACTATCATCACTCTCCTACAGTTTAGACAGCCCCTGAAATTTAAGTAGTGCAGAATAAGAAACTCAATGTTCAAATTTATGTGCCATATTATCATTCAAGTAGGTACTGAAATTGCCTTTTAGTGTAGGCACATAAGTACCCATTTTGCAACCTAGGAATAAGCCTTTGTATTCCAATGCAAAATTTTGGAGGAAGGTTTTTGCACAGGGTAGGATGTTGGCCTGTGTCTCAAGAGCAGGGATGGCTGCATAACACAAATTCTGCTGAAAGTGAAAGAGGGCAATTCACCCTCCCAAATAGCTAATAAGTCATGCATAAGGCCTTGGTATGGGATACACAAGTTCAAATCTCTGCTCTTCTTTATTTTGTTGGAATATTGACTCTTCTGGTTTCATTCATTGGGTGTGATATGAGAAAAGAAAGTTCCCTGGAAACTAATTTGCCTCTGGAATGTTTGTGTTTTCACAGATTGGCATTTTCTAATGGAAAAAAAATATTGAAAAATTCCTGACCAGCTCTACTTAGGAGACCCAGTTTCAGTTTCTTGCTCTGCCTCAGATTTACTGTATAATCTTGGGCAAATCATTTATGTCTTCTAATGCTTTGGTTCTCCATCTGCAAAACTGGGATAGTAGCATTGCCTTACCTCCCAGGAGTGTTGTGACCATAAATCCATCAAAGATTAGGAGATGCTTAGACACTATGGTGATTGCAGGGGCAGGGGAGCATATAAATCCTTAGATAGATAGAATTTGAATGTCCTGTTAAGGTAGCTGTAACAGAAAAGTGAGCTCTAAGAGCTTGATCTACTGAGGTACTGCTCTAGGTCCTGAGTCAGCAAATCATTGGAGCACATCTTTAAGTATCCCATTGAAGCCAATGGGACTGCTTATGTGTCCAAGGCATAACTTCGATGAATCAGGGCTTTAACAAGTAGGAACTGGTGGCATGTAGCATGGTACAGGGAGTGTGGAGCAATTTCTGATTATGATTGGGCCCTCAATCAACACTGTAATTTTTAAATTTAAGGGTGATATCTGATCTCTTTGGCTACACCTACACTGCAGGTTTCTTGCGCAAGAACTGTTTTGCGCAAGAGTTCTTGTGCAAAAAGTCTTGCACAAGAGTGCGTCTACACTGCCATGTGCTTTTGCACAAGAGATGTGCTTTTGCGCAAGAGTGTCCATGGCAGTGCGGATGCTCTCTTGTGCAAGAAAGCTCTGATGGCCATTTTAGCCATAGGGGTTTCTTGTGCAAGAACCCCCTGTTGCCCATCCACACTGGCTTCTTGCGCAAGGGATCTTGCGCAAGAGGGCTTATTCCTCATGCGGAGAGGAATACTCTTGCACAAGAAGCTCTCTGTTCTGATGCTTTACTGTAAATTTACTTGTGCAAGAACACACGTGCAGTGTAGACACTCCGCAAGTTTTTGCTCAAGAATGGCCATTCTTGTGCAAGAAGCCTGCAGTGTAGACGTAGCCTAAAAGTAATGGTATTATCCATTCTCTGAGAACTCATAGCAGTTCACCAGCACTTTCATGATAGCTGTTATTTACTGTACTCATAATAGGAACAGTGCACAGTTACACAACCACTTTCTCCTTGGTTATTGGAATATTACCTAGGCAGGATCATGGCCTTTAATAAGGTTAAACAGAAAGCTAATAATCAATGAAGTGTATGTACATAAAAAAACCCTAAATAATCTTGATAAAGTACTGAGCTTTTCCAGCTTGCCTGGCATCAGAGGAGTTTTAACAATGAAAAACCAAGAGCAGAACTTTCTCCATTGGGAAACCCTTGATGGTAGAGATCAAGGAAAAGGCTAATATTTACCTTTTCACAAATTAAAGACTACATGGCAAGTTTAGTGTAAGACAGATTTAATTATTTTTTCCAGTTTTGTAGTTTGGATAGCTTAATCCTCGTTTTTTAGCAGCTGAAAACACTGAGTCAAAAACTAAGCAGAATGTCAATTGTTGAAGCAGATAATAGGTCTCAAAATGTGATGTATACTTGCAGGGATTCTAGACAATCTTGTGCATTCCTTTTATTCACTGAACTGAATGAACAATTTGAGTCTTCATCTAAATGCTACAAAAGATGATGCATAATGTGTAGAGGTCTGCAAATTTGATTCATCTGGCAATATAATTTTATGTTTATAATTGAGCCTCAAAAATGTATGCAGATATCAGGACATAATAAGGTAAATAGAGTAATGATAGATTTTGCAAGATAGAATGTAAAGAAAGAGTGAACAGAAACTTTTCTGATAATATAACCTACTGAGTTTTATTTTTTATGGCTGTGAAATTATTAGATTCTTGGAGTCATGAAAATAATGGATTTTATTAGCAATTTCCACTGCACATACCAATTCAGCAACTTCATGCTGGGCCAGATTCTGATAGTCTTACACTAAAATCAATGTGACTACTTGAAGGAGCAAGTTAGTTCTTAATGTGGTACTTTAAAAGTCTGTCTCAGTAACACTGGCTCAGGCCGTGTATTACTTAATCACAATGGTGAGCAGTTACTCATCTGAGTAGTACACTATCCAATGTGGGTCAAGGGTTCATAATCTGAACCATGATATTTTCATTTATATATGTAGGTTTTTATACATTTATGCTTTCATCTCTCTCCCAGGAAGCCTCGCCAAGACAAAGACTTTTGGCCAATTTCCAGGCCTGCTTCTTTGTGGGTGCATCTATACTGTGGTAGTAGCTTGAAATCAGCTACACAATTTGAGCTACACAAATTGCGTAGCTTATTTCAAGCTGATTTCAAGATAGTCTATTTTGAAAAATTTCAAAATAGACTGCTATTCCGACAAATCCCTTAATCCTCATGGAACAAGGTTTACTAGGACATCGGAATAGCAAGCCTGTTATTTCAACTGCATCTCAAAATAATGGCTGTGCTGGGAAGATGCAGAAAATTCCATTTTGAGATACCAGATGTATCCCAAAATAGCACCAGCTGTTTAGACGTACCCTGTCTGTCCTTCCAAATCTCATATGAGTACAGGGTGGACAATCCATTTTTAATACCAATAGGAAAAGACTCAAAAGTCTTGAAGCAAAAACTTTCCAGAGAGTCGGACCTTTGAGTATGACATTTACTCCCACAAAAGAGAAGCATTGTCACTGATGTCACTTTCAGTAATTTCTTCATATGGGCACACAGCTCACCTATCGTTCCCAAATACAAATATAAAGCAAGCAAATGAAAAACTCAATATATCATGAAGTTATTTTTCCTATAGGCTAAGACACAATTCACAGATTGGTATTACTAGTTTTATTTTAATTAATTTTGAGTTACTCCAGTCCTCTGGTGATGGGGGCCTTATATATAGACAATCTTCCTTCTTCCCCTCATTTATCCATTAGGATCAAAACAAAGAAAATAATCAATTCCACATAAGAAGTAACCTCAGGGTCGAGAAAGACAAGCCATCTTAGAGCAGGATCATCTGGAATAGATAGGTTTGTCAGCTAGGCCTGTAATCAGCGATGCAGTAGGAATACAAGGGTGAGGTTTTTCAAGTGTCTCAGTGACATAGGAGCACAAGTCCCACAATCAGATTTGAGCTCCCTAGCAAATATAGATGCCTTCCAGAATCCTACTGGTAACTGTACTTAATGCTGTTTTTACAGATACAGAAGAAAATATAGCTCATTTTATTGGGGAAAAATGATGCATATCTATACTCATGCTGACGCTATTAAGGTGGAAATTTGCCTTGGCATAAGTTGGTATGATTGGGAGTATAAAACCCACATTGGGCCAATAAAGGCTGATCAACCACTGTGAGCACAGGAAACCATGAACCTTGCTCCTGCCACGCGTGCTCCAGGTGGAGGGGACAGATAAAAGGAAGCATTGTGGCTTTGTCAAGGCTGGCTGAGGAAAAGGAAGGATGTGTATTGCAGGCTCCTGCAGAGGAATCACTGGGGGTACGTCTAGACTTATAGAGTTTTTCCAGGATACCAGAGAACACGTCTGCTCTCCCGAAATATTTTTTGGAAGAGCAGACGCGTTTTTCCAGCATCCCTGTAAACCTCGTTTTATGAGGAAGAAGGGATGTTCCGAAAAAGGATTTTTTTCCAACATTTGGCCCAGTGTAGACAGGCCAAATGTCAGAAAAGCCTCTTCCAAAAAAAGAAGCGGAAAAGTATATGCAAGAGGTTTTCCCTGTACTAAATAGTTCAAAATTGATGGAAGCAAGCATTTTGTTTCAAGTGAGTCTATTTACTGACAGTACAGGCATTCTACCTATTTTTACTATGTGTCTCATTCTCTAATTTCCCCACTGCTAGTGAGTCAAAGGGTTGTATGTAAAGGACATATACTGGGAGAATGAGTTGGTAAGCATGTTCACTAAATCCCCCTTGAAATCCTAATCATCCATGGTTTGGTTTGGTTTGGTTTGGTTTGTTGTTTTGAAAACATTTAGAATCCTTGTTTCTCTCCATACAATCATTTCAGAAAGAGTTTCAATTCATGCAAATATGGATTTTCTTTTCTTTTCTTTTCTCTGAAGAAGTGAGTTGTATCCCAGAAAAGCTTATGCCTTAATAAATGTGTTAGTCTTTGAAGTAACACCAAACTCCTTGTTTTTTCTGGAAAAAAAAAACCTAACCAGGCTACCCTCTAAAATTGCTATGTAGGATGCAACAGACAAACCATCCTCAACATAGAAACTGCAACGTGTGTTATGTTCTGTTGCTAATTTAATTTATAGATGGTATGCATGCTATTTATTTGTTGATGTGCTGTCTGCTAAGATTGCATGATTAAAATTACTGAGGGATAGAGCTGCAAACCACAAAGGTTTATTCCCCTTGCATTCCCAGAATATACCACGTATTAAAAGTGGAAGAGGCAGAAAATTGCTGAGTTGCTGATCTGACCTATGCTGACAAGAGCAATACACAATTCTTACTGTGTTTAATTCACCTTAGTTAGAGAGTTGCTTTCCTTGATCTGAGAATATTAAAAAGCGTGACTGTAGGATAGAAATCCTGAAATCATTCTAAAATAAAAGGAAGGAAGTTAATATGTTCAGAATGGATAGACTGGCAATACTGGTGAACTTCTGACTTTGTTTTTAATGACTATCCACAGATTTAAATAACATTTTAATATATGCCATTCAAATAAGTTGCCTGGTGAACCATCGAAGGGACTTTGCTTACTATTGCATTAAAATTTATTTTTTATTTGATTGTATTTTTCAGACCTGTTAGTTAAAGAAGAATCTTTAAAATTCAAGGCATCTCCTTGCTAAGTTTTATTTTATAGTTTTAATAACTTGGGATCCATTGATAGGAGGAACTCATGCAGCGAGCAGCTGTAGCACCTCTATTAAAATGCATGTTTCTGTTCTAATGACTGTGAGAGGGCAAGACTAGAGGCCACTATGCTATGTCTCGACTACAATGATCTATCAGAAAAAGATACGCAAAATGTGCTCCGCATTTTGCATACCTTTTCCTAATAGTTTTTTCGGAAGAGGTTTTTCCGACATCTGGCCCATCTACACTGGGCCAAATTTTGGAAAAGCCTCCTCTTTCAGAAGAGTCCTTCTTCCTCATGGAAGGAGGAAGACAGGGCTTCCAAAAGAGCGCATCTGCTCTTCCACAAAAAAAAAAAAAGCAGAAGAGCAGACACATTCCTTGGACGGAGTTTTTCTGGGATACCTCCAGTATCCCGGAAAAACCCCATAGTGTAGATATAGCCTTTGTGACCATTGTCTTGCACACACCAATATACAGTGGGGTTGCCAACCTTTCACATGGATGAAAAGGACATTAAACATATTCCTTGTTTGGGTCTAAGAGAAGGCATATGGATCCACCATAAATAAAAGGAATGAACTGCTTCAGAACATTCTGAATTGAAATCAGAATTAGGCTGTATATTCTTCATTTTTTTATATACACCTCATGCCCCATTTAACTGGCGTGCCTTTCCCCCTGCACTTATTTTGCAATCACTGAGACATATCAAGAAAAATTCTGTTTGAAAAGCAGGAAACTTTAACCAAAAGGGTCATTCTGTCCATCATGAAATAAAATAAAATAAAATTAGTCTATCCTGATCTCTTTAGAAAAGCTGTAGCTCAGGTTTCATCAGACCCTGGGTGAATTTTTGGAATATGTTCTAAACAAGCTATAGCCAAATGCCAAGAATTTTGTATATCAGTGCAACACCATGTACATGGTGGAGATCTGTGAAATAACAACGCTAAAATACTCTAGGCCAAATCTTTTAGGTGTTACTAAGATTCAAAGGGGGTTTTAACTGAGCAATAATTGAACAGTGTGGGTTTTTTTTTTTTTTTATGTTAGTCTTGCTTTTGCGAGTTTACTGAGAACATATATTGTGATCATTTTCACGTGTCGCATTATCACATGACAATGCAACTGTAATTTTCAAAGTGAAGATAGTGGTCCGGGTTCTGCCCAGCACTATTTGGTACTGGGAATGGGGAGGTACATCAGGGAGACACAGTTGGAGTTTTAAAATTAACAGGTGAGATAGAAACAATTTGCAAATATGAACCTTGTTTTCTTGCTATTTGGAGGTTGAAGTGAGATTGAATACAACAATGATGATATGTCGGTAATCTCCAGTGGGTCTGTAATCTTTCCCCACTCTGCTGTCCAACTATTAGCCTGTTACAAGATTTGAGATTGACCTCTCTCCAGTACCAAGTGTCTGGCAGGTACAGTACCTCTATTCTTTGTGGCTGAATAGATGTATAGGGTTTTAAAAAATGTTTAATACAAATCCTGCCACATTTGTATTTAGATTCCTTATGTTAATGTGGGCAAGCTTTTGACTTACAATGTTGAGCTCAAAGACATTTTCTTCTGAGCTTCTTAATTCAAAGAGGTTGGATTAAACCAAAAAGGATTTGTCCATCACCACAAATTATATTGAATAAGATAGACAAAGGGAATTTACTGGGATGTCTTGATATTTAAAAGCTTTTGGCTGTGTAAACCAGGTTTTCTCTTTTTTGTAATACTTGTAATATGGAACAGCAGATAAAGTATTACCATGCTTTCATTCCTATTAGAATATGAAAGCAAAATGTAATTGCCGTGTGCCACACAAATACATAGCAATTCTAAATCCATAGAGATTTTTTTTTCTTTTTACCACTCCCCAGATATTTTTGTTATTATTTCAAAAAGTTTAGAGTGGAACTGAAAAGAGCAGCATGACAAACAGTCACAAACAAGCTCCTTAGTCTCACCGGGGGAGGAGGGAGGAGAGGAGAGTTATGCCTGCAAACTTCCCTTGTTCTGTTAGACTCATGTTTTTCTCTCAAAGGCCTAGACTCAAAAGGATAAAAAAAAGAGAAAATTCCCCTCAAGGACATGACCCTCTGTGGTGGGCTCAGTGAACCAGGAATACAAAAGGAAAGCCGGAGGCCATGTAAACAGTCACTAGGGAAGCTCAAGGAGGGAGCCATTAGGGAGAGGGATATTGAGGGTAACATGAGAGCAGCGTGTGAAGGAGCTGCAACTGAAGAGGAAAAAATATGATAGCCGCATTGACTTCTTTGTCAGAGACTTGAACTCTGGCAATCAAGCCCCTCTAGGATTGCACAGTAAAGCCTGTGAACTTGCTGATCTTCAACCTCCCCTGTCATGGTTCTGCATAGGAAACAAGCCTGAAAGCTGCCAATATCTTTAGCTTTGTACTTGGAGATTCAATTAATTTATTATCAGAGAGTGGAACTAATCATGGGGTGGGGCGGGGGAGGGAGAATGCAAGTCCAGAACAATGACAGCACAGTTCACTTTTATCTCCTGCCCCCGCTGGGTGATTACACCATTGATATTATAATTAAAGCTTGAAGAGCTTTCCTCTCTTATTTCCTTAAATTCTTTTAGAAGAATGTGTGTGTGAGAGAGAGAAAGACAGACAGATAGAGGGGAGAAAAGGATTCAGGCTTGAGCTACAAAGTCTTATTCGGATAACAATTAGCAAATGTTTAGAGCTGAGAGAGTTTTACAGAGAATAACCATCATTTCTTGTTTTACAGATGGGCACGCTTGAGTGCAAAAAAGAGAAATGACCTGTCCAAGGTCCCACAGTGGAGCAAAGGTAGACCTGGAAATAAAACTGCAGTCTGATTCTCAACCCTTTTATACTGCCACCCACTATCAGAATATCTGAGCACCTTCCATGCAAAATCAATAACACAAGCAGTCCTTAGTGGGATCCATGAAGCATTCAGGACTTCTCTCTTTTTAGGGATAAAAACTCTGCTTGAAGTATTTGGTTGTTCTGGGGAGTGGAGGTAGATGTTGATATCGGGGTGGGTGGGATGTTTTGTGGGTAGATGAGTAGTTTGTATTACAGATTTTTATTTTTTGGTGAGGGTGGGTTTGGTTAGATGGTGGTGGGGTGGGGAATTCAATGTTGTGGGAGACCTATCCCTTGCAACATACTACAGGTACTTGCAAATTTGAATTTAACCAAAAATTAGGGATTTTCAGAGTCAGAATTAAGATTTGAGCTCATCTCTAGGAGAGAAAAAAAACTGGGGAGTAGGAATGAGTGCACTGGGATGTAAGAGAGGCATAGAGCCATGATTCAAGAGATGTATCACTGAAACATGTACCACTTTGGCTGTTTTAGTGAAGGATATGAGGGGACTGCTTAGCTACATCTAGACTGCAGGCTTCTCTCAGAAGAAGCTTTTCCAGAAGAGATCTTCTGAAAAAACTTCTTCCAAAAGAGAGCGTCCACAGTACCAAAGAACATCGAAAAAGCGATCTGCTTTTTCGAAAGATAGCGTCCACACTGAATGGACGCTAACTCGCATTTAAGCTGTGATTACTATGGACAGAGTTGCCACCTGTGCTTTCTCCTCTTTCCTCTTCTTGCAAAAGAACTCCCTCTTCCTCATCTACACACACCTTTTTCCAAAAGAGCTCTTTTGGAAAAAGGCTCCTTCCTCGTAGAAAGAGGTTTACCAATATCAGAAAAAACCCTCTGTTCTTTTGATTTTTTTTTTGAAAGAACACGATTGCAATGTGGATGTAAATGAAGTTTTTTCTGAAAAACAGCCGTTTTTCCAAAAAAACCTCCACTGTAGTGTAGACATAGCCTGTGAGAGAACAGCTATAGTCAAAACTATAGTTTAAACATAATGAATGAGCTGTCTGCTATGCCACCTCCAATGGCCCCTCCAGATACCACCATAACTAATATCACAGGAAAGAGAAGAGGAGATTTAAAATGTCTCCTGTGCACAGTTAGGTGATGAATAGCTCTAAAATGTCTGAAATGCATCTTCTGAAACTTCTGCAGATTTTGTAGAATAGAAGCCAGTGGCTACAATTTACTCAGTAGAGTCCTGAGTGATAGAACACCACACTGGATTGAAAATTAAGGATTACTCACAACCGACATTGAGAGAGACCTGAAGGAAATGGTGATGCAGAAGGTGGTTCTTTTTCAAGATCCAACCAAAAACAAAAAAAAAAAGGTGGAACTACTATCCCCAAAACACCATAACTAAAACGTTCCTCCATTTTATACAATCTACCTCCATGTTACACACAAGCAGGAAAGTTTGGATGTCTTGAGTAGTTTGCTGTTGGTGATGCTGTACTTTCATGGCCCTTTTCAGATGCTGGAAAAATGCAGCTCCTTGTTTTTAGAATGATGAGGCCTTATTTGTGTTTATGAAGTTGTCCATGACTATTACTGTTAGCTAATTTTATTTTTCAACTCTTTTCTGAGTGCTCAGAGGAGCATTCCATGAAATCCTAGAGGGCTGATGTTCATTATTGATGTTTGTTTATTTGTTTTGTCTCCTAGACCCCACAGATATCCAGGCTAACAGGCATGTTGAGAATATCAGTGAGTTCACTATCAGTGTCCTCAAAGACTGTGTAGGAAGGGAAGCATCACTGTTCATAGATTGTCACAAACGCACAAAAGAACCAGCTGTTCACAGATGCCTAGTCCCCTAAAACTCAACCGATCAGTTCAGATACCTGCTGTTTAAATTGATGGTGAGTATCTGATTCAAAGTGAGTTTCCTTCTTACTTGTAACTGTCATATTTAATTAAATCACATTATACTGTGTCACATCAGTATACAAGATGCCATATAAATAACATAATCCAGCATAACAGAGAAAATATAAAGGAGTATATACAGTACTCATTGCCAAATTAAATCACCTGTAACACATAGTATCAAAGCAAAATTTTGCTGACTTATTAGTGTCTGCTCTGTTCTTTGAACTAGGGAACGTGGAGATCCACAGCTATCTTGATTACATTAGTCCTCTGGCACAGT
The DNA here is from genome assembly GCA_032595735.1 of Pelochelys cantorii. Lineage (NCBI taxonomy): Eukaryota > Metazoa > Chordata > Testudines > Trionychidae > Pelochelys > Pelochelys cantorii. The sequence continues at coordinate 67,557,007 of CM064326.1, read as the reverse complement.
GGCTGTAGCTTATAAATATGTACATTCTAATGCTATAGCCTCCTCCCCCCGGCTCCCTATCTTCAGAAGCCCCCTTATCCTTCCTATCCTCCAATGATGCCACTCCATCCATGGAGTGTAAGTCATTTCCATATCTTATTTGGTGATATTTTGTGATGTTCATGAAGATAAAGCTTTTAAAACTAAGACTTAAGAGGAAAATGCATGGTGAAACTGTATGTACTCAATATTTCATGTGTTGATCACTACTTTTAGTAATAGACTTGGCACATTTAAAAGAGTCTTGTCGGTATGCTATCACAGGGTGCCAGCATCTCAGAGCTTAGAGGACATCCAGAGGTGAATTTCTAGGGTAGGTACCATGTTCCATTGTTCTGCTGCAGTTCACCTGGCCAATCTAGAAATGCTGACTATCTCAAAAGAAAGTTCCAACCAGCTATTCATAGGTATAGGAATAATCACGGCAGCTTGGAGCACTGATGGAAAATGTAAACCAGGGCCAACAGAGAAAATGAAAGAATTAAGATACCTTCCCATTTAAAATTCTATATATAACAAGAGCAGCACAAGCTCCATTTTAGAAGCCACAAGAGATTTTTAGTAAGACACAGCTTGGTAGTGGTAGTGTTAATAAAATTCAAGTCTAAAGTTGAACTTCAGAATCCTTAACACAACAGCAAAGAGTTTCTGCACTTGGAAGTTTTACATGCATCTAGTTCAGTACCAGATACTGATGACATAGCATTTCTGAAAAGTCCTGCAGGGTGATAATACAGTCAGGTTTGAAGGACATTAAACATAATGGGCTAGATTGTGTAACCCTTACTCATGTCAGAGGGACTACTTGTGTGAATAAGCACTCATTGACATGAGTAAAGATAATACATTCTAGCTCTTGGAATATTTGCGGTGCATCACAATTGATTTAAGAAGCATTTACTAACTTTTGCTATCAAAACAAAAATAGAGGGAGAGACCCCCCAAAGAAATCACAATCAAAATAAGACACTTCACTGCACACTTTTTTTTCTGAGTTTGAGAGAACAAACACTTATTTATGTTGCTGAATGCACCACTGGAAGGTGTTCAGATACTACAGTAATGACATACCTAATAACCTGTTTGGCTACTTGCACAGCCTGATGGCCACAGGATCCATGTGCCTTTCACATGTTAAATGGTGACAGTGCTGTCTCTCCCCCTCTTTCTTTTCCTTTGCTACAGTCAGCAGCAGATTGTATTTGGTTTTTTTTGTTTGTGTTTTGTTTTCCATGAATTTGTGAGCTGTGTGCTATTCTGGGAAAGCCTAGGCAAAGAGGTGTGTTCTGCATTTTGCCGTGAATGTAGTTAAGCCTTTGGCTGATTTTTATTCCTTCTGCATGTACATTCCATATTTTTCATCTGGATCCAGTAAAGATTCTGTCTCCCATGATTTACAAACCTTTTCTTAATGGTCCACAAGTATATTGTGGTTAATGGCATGCAGTGGTGATGGGCTGAGAACAAGTTGGAGCTTCCTTGAGTGAGGTTACATTTGCTTAGGTGTAACAGTTTTATGGACCTTTGTGGCCAAGGACTGCAGTTTGCATTTGATGGGAGCACAGCAGAAACAATTTTCTTAAGTATGCACAGAAGTAGTCGTATGGAACCCACACACCTACTGAGTGTGGTTCACTGTCCCATGTAGTGGCACTTAGACCACTTACAGAGAGGAAGCATGTGTTTCCTCCACAGCCTTAGCTGAGAGGTCAGCTGGCTTTTAGCCAGGGGTGGCCCGTCCATATAGGTGAACTAGGTGGTTGCCTAGGGCGCCAAGTTAAATGGTGCACCAAATGGTGGTGCAATATCATTGAGGGGTTTGGAGGAGGGGGCACCGATTGCATGGTTCGCCTAGGGTGCCAGTTGCTGGCAGCTAGTCTAGGGCTGCCCCTGCTTTTAGCTCAAGTGTTTGAGGCTCATTCACTAATCTCCAAGGGTCCCAAGTTCAGTTCCACCTGTTGGCATTCCAAGTAGGGGCTCATCTGTGTCTCTGAAACTCAGGATGTGCTTCCTCAACTCAAGGAAGTATGTAACCTGCACATCTACTGGGTGTGGGTGTATTGTCCCACCTAGGCTCTGTCTAGACTATGTAGAATTTTCGAAAGAGGATATGGAAATTCCCCGGGAATTTGCATACCTTCTTCTGATCTCACTTTTGAAAGAGGATCTTTCAAAAGTGAAAGTAGTCTGGACACAGTTTTTTTGGAAAAAAAAACTTTTTTTGAAAAAAAAATGCTCTTCCTTAAAAAGGAATTCCTGTGGAATTTCCATATCCTCTTTCGAAAAAAAACCCTGTAGTTTAGACATGCGCCCTAGTATCACTCAGACCACTTACAGAAAGAATGAGTCTATTCATTTTTCTCGTCATACCTTATGTAATTCCGTTGTCTTAAAAGAGGTTGCAAAGAGCGATGCAATGTTCTAATACTGAGATAGTGAGCACTGACCGAGAGTTGAGGAGCACCAACTACTTTCATTGGACTTGAGGGTGATCAGCATCTTGGGATCAATGTACCAAATCCCTCATTCAGCATGTTAGCACATCCCTACTTTGAAGCACATAAGCATTCCCATTGTCAGAACCATAGCTTATGGATAATATTTTCAAAAGCCGAATCATCTTCAGAAGTGATCTAGATGTTAGGAGTCTTCAGTCCCATCGTCTTGTAATTCCCCCATGTGGGTGCATACTAGTGCACGCAGCAGTTCTCAGTCCTATATCCAGAATGAAAGGGCCATGTAGATGTAGCTTGGAGCCTGGTCTGCACTAGGAAATAAGGTTGGTGTTACTATGTTGGCCAAGGTGTGAAAAATCAACATCCCCGAGCAGCACTGTTAAACCAACCTCAGTTCCATGCAGATAGCAGCACTAGGTGAACAGAAGAATTCTTCCATCGACCTACCTACCGCATCTTAGGGAGCTGGATTACTTGTACTGACAGAAGAAACTTACCATTGGCATTGGCAATATTTACACTACAAATGCTTCAGCTGTACTGCGGTAGCATTTTAAGTGCAGACAAGCCTTAAGTGCCTAAGTCAGATACATTCACAAAGGGAGTTTAGGCTCAGCATTACCTCCTCTAACTTTGGGCACCTTACTTCCAAGTGGAATCCAAATCCCTGAGTCAGGGACCCATGCTTCTCATATGTGGCATGAGGAGAAATAGGCACCTAAGAATAGAATTCAAAATAGCCATGAAGCTGAGTGGGAAGCCACCTAAACTGGCAAGTAGGGAATTATGAGGAGAAGGATGGAACACTGTGCTAGAGGGACTCCTTATCCCTGCTCAGGATTAATAGCTGTGAACTCATGCCTGGGATTAAGTGCCTAAACAGGTGGTGTTCCTCTGCTGGGGCATAGGCAAAAGCCTATTCCGAGTACCATTGTGGTATCAGGACTTAAACAAATTTGCTCATGGCCCCTTGTAGAAACTGATACACATGAGAGAATTTAGGCACTTATAGAGTTAACTGGCCAGTGGTGGTGGTGGTGGGGAGCGGGGTTGAAGGTTCTGAATTTTGGATGTAGATTACTACTATTTGGGAGTGTGAATCCCCAAAGCCCTCTGAAAATTATACCTTAGGGCTTATCTTCACTATACCATGGATTGACACTGCAATGACCACTTAGACATGATAAATCAATTTCTGAACACTCTGCTGTTGATTCTTGTACAACACCAAGACAAGAGGAGTAGTCAAATTCGGCAGGAGAGCAGGCCCTGCCAACCTTACTACACAGAAGACACTGTGCTATATTGTGTAAATTAGATTGATGGGGAAGGGTCAGTATAGACAAGGCTTTAGTTGTGAACCCTTACTTGTGAGAATCGGTAGACAATTAAGAAGACTTACTTGTTGCTCCAAACAAACAGCCATTAAATGTACACTGATAATTATTATAATTACAAAACTACTACATGGATAGCACATGATCCAACAGTTAATTCAAAATATATCCTTACTGTGAGCATAAATTAAGTCTACATTCTGCATAAATCAAGTTGCTTTTGTTTTGTATTTGAATGACACAACTGAGTCAATTCTGGTTTCCACATTTGTATCATGTTTTATGGCTTGGCTGAAATAAAAGTTGTTGTACTGTTTGAAAAGTTTTGCATTAAATAACTTTTATTAAAGCTGTGTAGTCTGCATGCATAATACAGGCTATGTACCACCAACCTAATTACGATCACAGTGAGAACTTATAGACAGTGAGTGTGCATCTGCATGTGTGTTTATATTTACCATTTCCTAGTGTATCATCAGAAAGACTGTGATTTTTTTAAGAATGTTATCTAGTCTTCATGCAGTGTCATTAAATACAAGTCTTCTTATAATTATTTCTGAAAGTTTGTTTGTTTGTGTTTGTTGTTTGTTTGTTTGTTTGTTTGTTTGTTTGTTTGTTTGTTCCAAAAGATCTCAGAAATGGTAAGAGCTAGAAACACCAAATTTTGCACGGATACTACTGATTTCCTAACTTAAATAACTGGATTGGTTATATCTCAAAATTGGTCCCCCCCTGTTCCCCCAGAGTCCCAATTGTGCCCACTGATAATTCCGAAAGATCTCCAAAATGGTAAGAGATAGAAACACAAAATTTTGCACAGATATGCCTGATTTCCTAACTTAAAACACTGGATTGGTTATATCTTGAAATTGGTTCCCCCAGAGCCCCAGTTGGGCCCACTGATAATTAGCTTTTAGTAGCGCCTGATCATAGGAATTTGCTGGACTCTTCTGTTAAGCGTGTCACATAAACTGCAACTATGAGATCCTAGAGGATAAAGCATGTGGGCACCTGCAGCACCATCAAGGGAAAGCCCATGAGGGAGAGGCTGCAGTGGGGCAGAGAATCAGCAACCCCCCCTATACTAGGGCACCAGCAGGTCTCCAGGACAGACCCAAATGTGTCTGATGCTGGCTGGTCTAGCCTTGCTAATTGTGACTGGGAGAAGCCTCCAGCTATCACAGCCTCTAAACATCTTCATGCAGCCGGGCTCTGACTGAACCCCTTCTGGAAATTAAAGTTGCTTCCCTCCCCCAACACCCAAACAACCCATCCCACCACTCACCCTCCTTTGGGCTGCATGCGTTTTCCTGGCAGGGCTGTGTGTGTTATCAGCATGTGCCCTGGGCATTATGCACTTTGAAGGATTCAGCTCACAGTACAAAGAGGAGGTGGGTAGGAGGACAAGGTTTTGAGCACCATGGAGACTGAGGAGGACACGGTACACTCAGAGCAGCCTATTCTCATTCGAACAGGTACGTTCAGGTGCTGCATATTCTGATCATATAGATATCACTCATTGCAGCTGGTCTGACGGTCTTTTGCTTTGTCTAATCAATGCAACCGGTCCAGCTGCCACTAGGAAGTCCATTCAGGATGCCCCATGGAGCATGCACTGAAGGCACTCGGGGAGTGGCTACTTGGCAGTGATTTGCTGCTGCTGCAGAGCCTAGGAGGCATCCCCTCCATTTCTCAGGGCTTCTGGCAAGGAGGCTGCAGGCATTGGTTTGCATAGGGTGTTTAAGGGAAGATGGGCCTTCCTGATTTGTGGGGATTGAGAAAAGAGACCCTATGGGATTTGTCATTTTGTAAGCACATCACTAGCTCTATTAATTTCTTAAAGTAATATATAAGAGAAAAGTATTTCCAATAAAATATGCTATGTTAATGTCAAGGACATAGTTCATTCATCACACCTTTTACTGTATTTTCCCCGGGAGACGCCAGGTATTTCTGCTAGTATTATTTAAAGACGTAACATCTTTTGAATGGTTAGCAAATAATTTTCAAATTCCTGTTTCAAAGCACAAAATTAGGCTTTGTGCTTACCAGCAGTCCTTTCATTCTACAATACACAGCAGTTTCTTGACTTTTCTCTACTACAGTATAAGATATTTTTTAAAAGTTTAAAACAAAAAGTAAATATGAATAGATTTGATAACAGATTTGAAATGCATGAAGTCAAAGCTTGCATAAAGGTCACCAAAAGACTGGGACATGTGGGGAAGCATTAAAAATGAAAGAGATGTACTGGGTTGCACAAAATCTAGCTGGAGGATGGGAAAAAAGTAGGGCTACTTGCCAAGCTGTTAGAAACATGAGTACTGAAGTGACTGTGATTGTCACTTGCAGGTCTGGAGGGCAAATATTGACTATAACCAAAAGCTGGGATGCAACAGACCTGCAGGTCAACTGCCTCCTTCCATCTGATGGAGAAGGGAATGGAACTGGGATCAGCCAACTTTTCAGGGAGTGCCTTAGCCATTGAGTTATACAATGCCACAAGAGGTAGGATCCCCTCAGGCTCTCCTACTGAAGCCATTGCACTTTGGATAAATACTTAAGGAGTTGTTAGGCCACACACACAAAAAAAAAAAAAGAAAAGAAAAAAAAGAAAGAATAAGCATCAGAATGATTCTTCAGTCTGCAGCTTAGAGTATTCACCTGGCACAAGGAGAATCCAGTCCACTGTAATGGGGTTGCAACTCAACAGAGCAGTACCTCCTTCTGGTCACACTGGGAATTAGCTCTGTCCTCAACAGGGTACTCTCTTCTCACCAGAATCTCACCCATTGTCACTTCACACTCTCTCCTTACTCTTGCTCAAGACCAGCATTGCTCCCAGAACCATGGTGTCTTCAAGACACTGCCCTCTGGCAGTGCCCAGCACACTGGTTTCTCACCACTCTTCCAGTGGTGTCAGCAGTCCTCAGCCTTGCACTGGCCACCATGGTCAACTGCAGCCTCAGTCTAGCCCTTCACCTCAAGGGCAAGCCACAGTCCATAAAGGCCACTCCTCAGTGTGGTTTGGTGCAGTGCAAAGGGGAAGAGGGGAAACAAACCCACCCACTACTCTGCGTCCCAGCCCAGGGACCCTCTTGTGGCAGCCTTGTCCTGTCTTCCTTCACTCCCCTCTTAATTGTCTCCTGTTCCTTGGGTCACTTCCCCTGTGAACCCTGCACCTCCCTGGCCCTTGCATCAAGACCTGTAGCCTGGCAGGTCATAGAATCATAGAATCACAGGATTGGAAGAGACCTCAGGAGATTATCAAGTCCAACCCTTGCCCAAAGCAGAACCAACCCTAACTGAATCATACCAGCCAGGGCTTTGTCAAGCCAGGACTTAAAAACCTCTAGGGGTGGAGTTTCCGCCACTTCCCTTGGTAATTAAATGCTGCTATCAAATCCCCCCACACACATTTCTTTTCTGCAGACTAAACAAGCCCAAATCCCTCAGCCTCCCCTTGTGAGTCATGTGCTCCAGTGCCCTAATCATTTTTGTTGCCCTCTGCTAGACTTTCTCCATTGCATCCACATATTTTCTGTAATGGGGGTCCCAGAATTGGATGCAGTGCTCCAGATGTGGGATCACCAGAGCTGGATAAAGGGAAATAATCACTTTTCTAGATCTGCTGGCAATGGTCCTCCTAATGTACCCTCATATGCCATTAGCCTTCTTGGCGACAAGGGCATACCATTGACTCATATCCAGCTTTTCATCCACTGTAATCCCCAGGTCCTTTTCTGCTGAACTGCTGCTTAGCCAGCCTGTAACAGTGCTACATTCATAGAATCATAGAACCATAGAGCTGGAAGAGACCTTAGCAGGTCATCAAGTCCAGCCCCCTGCCCAAGGCAGGACCAATCCCAGTTAAATCAACCCAGCCAGGGCTTTGTCAAGCCAAGATATAAACACCTCTAGGGATGGAGATTCCACCACCTCCCTAGGTAACCCATTCCAGTGCTTCACCACCCTCCTAGTGAAATAGTTTTTCCTAATATCCAACCTGGACCTCTCCCACCACAACTTGAGACCATTGTTCCTTGTTCTGCCATGCGTCACTACTGTGAACAGCCTTTCTCCAGCCTCTTTGGAACCTCCCTTCAGGAAGTTGAAGGCTACTATCAAATCCCCTCTCACTCTTCTCTTCTGCAGACTAAATAGACCCAACTCCCTCAGCCTCTCCTCATAGGTCATACGCTCCAGCCCCCTAATCATTTTGGTTGCCCTCCGCTGGACCCTCTCCAATGCATCCACATCCTTCCTGTAATTGGGGGCCCAGAACTGGACACAATACTCCAGATGTGGCCTCACCAGAGCTGAGTAAAGAGAAATAATCACATCTCGTGATCGACTGGCAATGCTCCTCTTAATGCAACCTAATATGCCATTAGCCTTCTTGGCTACAAGGCTACACTGTTGACTCATGTCCAGCTTCTCATCCACTGTAATCCCCAGGTCCTTTTCTACAGAAATGCTACTTAGCCAGTTGGACCCAGCCTGTAACAATGCTTAGGATTCTTCCGTCCCAAGTGCAGGATTCTACACTTGTCCTTGTTGAACCCCATCAGATTTCTTGTGGCCCAATCCTCCAATTTGTCTAAGTCAATCTGGACTCCATCCCTGCCCTCCAGCATATCTACCTCTCCCCCTAGCTTAGTGTCATCCGCAAACTTGCTGAGGGTGCAATCCATCCCCTCATCCAGGTCATTAATAAAGATGTTGAACAAAACAGGTCCCAGAACCGAACCTTGGGGCACTCAGCTAGAAACCGACCGCCATCCTGACATCGAGCCATTGATCACTACCTGCTGGGCCCGACCTTCCAGCCAGTCTTCTATCCATCTTACCATCCATTTATCCAATTCACATTCCCTTAACTTGCTGTCAAGAATATTGTGGGAGACCATATCAAAAGCCTTGCTAAAGTCAAAGTATATCACATCCACTGACTTCCCCATATCCACAGAGCCAGTTACCTCATTATAGGAGCTAATCAGATTGATCAGGCATGACTTGCCCTTCGTGAATCCATGTTGACTATTCCTGATCACCTTCCCCTCTCCCAAGTCCTTTAAAATGGATTCCTTGAGGATCCCCTCCATGATTTTTCCAGGGACTGAGGTAAGACTGACTGGCCTATAGTTCCCTGGATCGTCCATTGGTGTCACATTGGAGCCTCTGTCTCTAGATACTGAGCCTGCCCAGCACTGCTTTTTCTAAGGTGCCTCCTTTATCACCAGGGCTGCCCCAGGAAGCCACCTTCTCATTAGCTCCTTCTAAGCTGCTTTCGGATTAGCCAGGGCTCTGTGCAGGCTTCCTCCAGCCTGCTTTAACCCCTTCTGGCTAGAGTTGGGGGACAGCTATCCCACTACACCCCCATAAACATTGTCTTTCTGTTGCCCAGCTACCCTGGGCTAGGGCTCCAACCCTGCCCCACTGCTGCATACCTGGCGGTGGCTCCCCAGGTTGAAACTCCACTGATGGGGCTGGAGCTCCCTAGCAGCCGCTGGGGCCAGCACTCTCTGGCTGCCACTGTCAGCCCCTGAGCTCCATGCCGGGGGCAGAGCTCCTCAGCCAGAGCTCCATGGCAGCTGCTGCCAGTCCCCCCACTACTCCTCTGCCGCAGGGGCCAGAATTCCCTGCTGTGCTTCCTGCTCCTCTATGCCCCCATATCCCAACACCGGGCTCTCATCTGAGTTGCCATGCCCACACCACTCCTGCCCCACAGCCTGCCCTCCCTATTTCTGGGCTGTGTTCCAGGAACGTCCATGGTTGTGCCAGACCGCTGATGTTGCTGGACCAGAGAGTCCCGGTTAAGGGAGGTACAACCTGTACTACTTTCACTGTGAATCCGACCCTTGTCATAAGTGTCATTTATTCACTCTGCGGAGACCTTGGAATGTAAAGGAGATTGTGCAGGCATCAGCAATGTTGGTGGCAGGAAGAGGGACATCAGTGGGAGCAGAGGATCAAAATAATCCAAACAATTGGTTGACAGAAGTTTGTCTATTTGTTTCTATTCTTGTTAGCTTGGAGTTTGATTCTTTCACTCTTGGATCATCTGCTAGTAGATTAAAATAAAGTTTTCTGACTATTATTGGGCAAGGAGAGCATGATATGATGGCATATTTTTAAAATACCATGTTTGCAGTGGGGCAGAGAAGAATTATTAAAAATTAGACATCTGCTGATGCAGAAAAGGAAGTATTAGAGACCAAGTTGTACAATGTAGAAAGGGAAGCAATGCTTCCCAGTACTTCTTTTATACTCAGGCTATATATGGTTGGCCTCAGCTTAGGACTTTTTATCTCTGGTATTCATGATACTGTCTTACATCCTCTAAAGCAGAAACAATATCTATGCTTTAGCAGATTCACTGCGATGAAATTGCTAATTTTCTCAGTAGACAGAATTTAGAAGGGTAAAAGAGATCTGAATTTGTCTGTCATCAGACATCACATCATCTGTCAGTTGGATGTTGCCCTCGGTAATGGGCAAGCTGTTAGCGTGTTACTAATTTTAGCTTGTTTTTATTCAGCTTGGTTTGTTTTCTTGGGTCACTAATTAGTTATTTTTTTGTGGCTCAAAAATATGTCCCTCCATTCTCCTGAAAATATGATTTGTTATGATTGGGAACCCTCATATACTAGCACCTACAGTTCACAGCTGCTAATGTGCTTACTTGGTTTCTTGCAACATTTACATATAGTGTAACACCAAGGGGACAATGATTTGATGCTACAGGTTGGACCTCCCTTGTCCAGCAACCTCAGAGCCTGACTGGTCCCAAACTAGGGGATTTGCCAGACCAGGGGAGGTCCCTTCTAACATGGCCCATGCTGCTGTTTTGCCCCAGTCTAGGGCTTCAACTCAGCCCTGCTGCTGCCTACTTGGCTGTGGTTCCCCAGGCCAGAGCTCCATGGCTGGGGCCCAAGCTCCCAAGCTGCTGGGCCCAGAGCTGGAGCTCTCTGGCTGATGAGTTTGGCCCCTGAGCTCTGTGGCCAGGGCCAGAGCTCCTCGGCCAGAGCTCTGCAGCTGCTGCTGCCAGCACCCCTGCTACCACTCGTCCACAGGGGCCAGAACTCCCTGCTGCACTGCCTGCCCCTCTGTGCCCCCCTCCTCCAACACGGGGCTCCGAGCTGAGTCACTGCCCCACTGTCTGCTGCTCCTGCACTGCATCCTGGCCTTCCTAGACCTAGGCTCTGTAGTCCAGGAACATTCACGGTCCTACTGGACCACAGATGTTGCTGGATCAGACAGTCCCAGTTAAGATAGATACAACCTGTATTTATATAGAGTCATCTGGTAGTTCCAATTATACTCAAGGTGTGGCAGGAGGAAATTGCATTTATAAACACCTGTTGTACTTGTTTTCACATTTTCAAAAAGATCCTACAAATTTCATCTTCTCGGAGTAATTTACCATCCTGAGTTTTTGGTCCAAAAGCAAAGTTGAGCAACCTATATTTTGGCTTCTGTGAAGGATTAAAAAAAGTTAGTAGTTTTCCAGCAAACACTTGAAAAAGCATGTGCAGAGATTTGGGGGCTAATTAACTAAAGCAATGTTGAAAGTAGAGGGGTATTCTTTTGAGAATAGGCAATATAACTTATTTTAAAACACCACATTCTTCATTCTGTTGTACCAATTTTATGTTGGTGGTCAGTAGGATGAATTGGAACATTAATCCCCAGAGGAGTGACATTGGCATAAAATTATTGTAATGGAATGCGGAATCAGGCCCATTATTCCACCCACATTATTATCATTAAGCAAGGAAATTATTAACACAAATTATCCTCCAAAATGAACAAAGAAACAACAGTTTTACCATGAAGCTTGATACTATGTAGAAATTGCTGCCTGATTTATTAGCTCCTTTTCCATTTTATATTCATTAGAATATTCACGAATAGATGAAGCACAATATTCTGAAAATGAAGCCATCAGCATGAAGTCAGTGTGCTGCAAGAAGGGATTGCTTTCTTTCCAGAAATTCTTTCACTTTTATCCAAATTTGACTTAACCGAAGCATGTGGAGATACATTAGCTCCTTTTCATAAGGATTTGTCACTACTGCAATTCACGTGCAGGGATTTTGGCTTTCTACCATTTCTTATCAAGTAACATTTACTCCCAGGGTCAGGGTGTAAGGGAAGGGGAGGGGGGAATGTTGCTCCTGTGCTAGCCAGCAGGAATGACCAAGCACAGAAAGGAGAGTGTGCTAAGTCTGGCTTCCATCTGGCTTCCCTCTGGCTTCCAGAGAACACCAGGAGAGATTGTACCTCTCTTACGGAAAATTCCTCTTGGATCTCCCTCTGGAATAATGCAGTTCTACTTAGAGAACTGTAAATGGGGGGGGGGGGAAGAAACCCTGACCTTTAATTTAGAAATCAAGAAATGAATTTGACCCAGCTGCCTTAACATTTGCTGTAGAAAAGGTTTTCGATAGTGTTGATTTGCCCTGCCACCCATTTAGGGAGAACTTGTTTTAGAAGTAACAATTGCTAAATATAGGCTTTTTGGCTGTAGTTCAACCAAACATTGACCTTTTTATAGGTTAAAAGAACATATTTAAGTGATTTGCTGAACCCAAGCCTATACGCACATTGATAGGCAACGTATGAATGAATGTATCCAACTTATTTGTCTACTTACATTTATTCTATGTGATGTGCTGATTCACAGAAGCTTCCTTACTCAGCAATTTTACTACAAATTATGCATGTGCTTACATGCTTCCTTTAATACAGATGGATTAAGAATACTTTTAAATGCTTTCTGATTTAGCATTACAGTCATGAATAATCTGTATAACAATATCTGGTTCTTACATAGTACTTTTAAACAGTAGATCTCAAATCACTTTTCAAAGGGCACAATATCATTATTCCCATTTTACAGAGGGGGGCACTGAGATATCAGGAGGGAAGTACCTTGCTCAAGGTCACCCAGCAAAATCATAGCCTAGCCAGGAATAGATCCCAAGTCCCAGTCTAGTGGTCTAGTCGCTGGCTTTTGTGTAAGAGAAAACAATATCAACATTTTTCCTTTACAGACTCTTGAATAATGACTGAATATTGTGGAAAATACTTTCCTATCAACCCAATACTCTGAATCCTGTATGTTTTGAATTTAAGAATACTACTACTTCAGGATTTAAGAATTTAAGAATACTACTACTATTAATTGCCACTAAATCATAGCTTGAGTGAACTCTCAAAGCAATAGAGACACTTCTTCCTTGCACCCTCGAACAAAACTTGCAGCAGATTGAAAAATGAAGTATCCCAGTCTTTTGCAGCACACAGGAAATTGGTCAGTTGAACATGAAGAATTTCTCTATTCTTCAGTGTGTGTGATTGGACCCATTGGAAAAGGCCGATAGTTCCTATTTCGCAAGCATTGGTAGATATTTTGGGAGGAACTCTTCCTTCTGTGGTCCCTTAAATCTCACCTAGCTCCTCATGCTCCCATTAGCTCTTGAGCTGCCCTGCAGCTGCTGAAGACAGGATGTCTGGGACTCACTCAGATACAAGTGCTCCAGGAACTTCTCCCTACTCAAAGCCCCAGTTGTAGAGGGGAAAGTATCATACATTACTATAGAAGCCACAGGATGTGGATTTCTATTTCAGTGCAATTAGCCTCCCACCCCCAGATTAAGGTTTTTAAAAACATTTCTGTTGAGTCAAGTAATAGCCCTTGTATTAGTGATTGATGGAGTCAAGACTGCTCCCCCCTAGACTGCACCACAGCAGTGGGGTCACTCACACATGGCAATGATTCAACCTGGGGCACATCAGTAGTCATGTGGTGGTTCAGATTAAGGCAGACTACTAGGACATTGACATACATAGAACATTTATCCACTTCTGAATGGAGAAAGAGGAAGGAAAGCTTTGAATCTTCTTTCAGTATGCAAGCTGCTTTCCCTTGCATATGTACAGGTATAAGATGGTGGGGAGAAGAGAAGTCAGGAGAAAGAAAGTTAACTGTTTTCATAGACTTTCAGAGGACAGGGAGTTTATTGCAATTTCACCCTGAGAAGTAGATGTAGGGCTGTCCCTTGCCTGGAGTGCAGTTTTTGGCTTAATCTGATTGAGCAGAACCCAAAGAGGAATTTAGCAAAGCAGCAGTCATTTCTTCTGCCGTTTAGTGATGTTTTCAAGGAAAGGGAGGCAGGGGGACAATTTTCAAGTTCAGCTTTCAGGATGGATGTACTGATCAGTCAATGCATCCAACATGTTTAAATGCAGCTCAGCAGCTTGCCTGACAAGCAGTAAGTAATTAAATTTCATGTGTCTGGACTGTTTTTGTTGTTGTCCTAGACTGATCATAAATAGTCAATTTCTAGCCTGTACTGACTCAAGAATGACTGCAAGTTAATAGATGTTCACTTTATGGGTACAGACTTGATTCCCTTTGTGACAAATGGGTGAGTTATGCCAGAAAAGGGATACATGTGGAATGTCTGAAATGTATATAAACTGTATTTGGGGTAGGATGAGAATTCCGCCTACGTGCAAAGATCCCTTAAATTATAAGCTTATTGGAGACTAGAATCCATCACAAATCTTTCAGAGACCATAGTTCTTTGAGTTATACATCCAGATCTGAGCAACAGAAGTTCATCCACATACAGCATGTGATCCTCCACTTGTTTTCACAAGTCCAACTTCTTTTAAATCAACAGAACTAGACCAAACACCAATGTCACTCAAGTGGAGTATCAAACTCTTTAGAATGCTTCAGAGTTGAAAGGGAGAAAATCAGTGAGAATGATTATCTTGATCAAGTCAGCATGTGAATGTGCTGTATGAGATATCAGTTAAAGGACTTATTTATAAAAAGCCAATAGCTCAGTATAATCAATAGGAGATTACTCTGATCATGTAGTGATTCAAAATTTGCATAATACGTTTTGTGTGTTATCTGTCATTTGAGATTCAGCCAGGGGAGTCACATGAGTGGAACTGCTCTGGAGTATGTCTCGCCTATTTCTTTCCATGAGGAGGAAGATTGGCTCTCAGTCCTACTCAGGGTGTGAAGTTCATCTCCTATCTTTCAAAGAGATTTTATTTTTCTAGCTAGCACCGAGACTTCTAATCACTATTACTTCAAACAGGACAAGAACTGAATAAATCAAATATAATAGAAGGCAGAAGTATAATCAGAAAAAAAGAGTAGAAGTAAAGAAAAAAAGTGTTAAGAGTCTCTGCTAAAAATGCCCAGCAAGAAGAGGCATATGTCGGTACCAGAAATTAGTCACATTGATAACAAAACAGAAAGGGGAACAAACAATAACAAACCATACCTAGCCCAAGTGGAGTATTCTGTACAGTTTTTTGTTTTCAAAATATCAAGAACCAATAATAACCAATTTTATAAATATTAAAACAGTTAAAAGTAGATATAAGTGATGTGATTTAGCTTGGCAAATCTACTTCAAAAACTGGGCTAAACATAATGTATAATCCAAATGTAGTATAAACAGCATGGTAATTGGCCTTTGTTTATTCAATATATATGCCAATCAGTGGACAATACAACACTCTATTGCATTTGCTGTTAGGTAAACTTATCATTCAGCAAGGAGATGGCTCTTTTTAAATGCAAACACAGAACTTAATTGATTGTGAATGTTTAATTCATTTTTATAGAAATCAATAGTGTTCCTCAAGGGGATAAAGGTGAATTAATTCATTTAGCCAGATCTTTGAAGCTGATGCACAGCAAATATGGGATGTCTAACAAAGTTTCTAGAGTGCTTGTCAAGAGGCCTACAAGTTAGTGACATCATCTTGATTTGTTTGATTTCTTAGCACCATTAAAATAACTTGCATTAAACTATCACTGTATCACTTCAGAGAAGGAGGGTCTTTATATTGCATAATATGCATTATTTCACTGGGACAGGCTTGCAGTTTTATTTGATGTCTGCTATTTAGTAACATTCACAACCCAACTCATACATTAGCTAAATTCAAAGCCTTCAGCACAGATTGCTCATAGGTAGCATGTGATAGTAGCCATCTTGATCTTGAAGACATTAAACACAGAGAAGCAGAGAAAAAGAAAGGAGGCTCCTAAGTAACAATAATAACGCTGTTCCCCCAAGGAGCATTAGAGACTTTACAGGTCTGTAAGATACTTCTCTAGGTTGAAGAGTTTATAATCTAAGTAGACACAAATATATGAGGCTTGGGGATAAGATAAGTGAAGACATAGGCAAGTGGTGGATATGATATTTCACCTGGGTCCACAATTCTCAAAGTGTGTTCCCATACCTGTCACTGCTGGTTCCATCCCATGGGGTTTTTTCCCATCCCATTCAATGATTAAGTTCCAAAACATAAAACTAGAAAAATTGGGAAAGCAAGTTAAAGTGGTTTTAATATGTACATAGAATTTAAATTTACAAAAACAGTTAGCTTGCAAATTCATTGGATCATAGAAATGCAGGGTTTGAAGGGACCTTGAGAAATCTTCAAGTCCAGGTCCCTGAACTGCGTCAGGACCATGTAAACCTACACTATTGCTGATAGATGTTTACCCATCCTGTTTTTTAAAACCTCCAGTGATGCAGATTCCACAACCTCTATTGCAAGATTATTCCAGAATATAACTACCCTTATATTTGAGAGCTTAATTCCTATTCCAGTGAGTAAAATATACACACATGAATAACTATGAGATTACTCATGGGTGTGTATGCAGGATCAGAACTCAAGATGGGAATGTTATATTAATCAACATTTAATGACTGAAATAGATTTTATTGAGAGTTAAGAGCTGTTCCATATAAGAATTTGCTGTAGTTACCATAGGGATGTTACAAGATTGTGAATGGTAGAGGAGATGGGCTCTGTGATTCTGTGCAATAGGGGAAGTAATTTATGAGGCAACTTCTCTATTAAGTTTAAGCATCAAAAAAGGTTCAAACAGTTTTGAATAAGAAACACTACTAACATTTGATTTAAAATTTAAAATTCACTACTATAGAAAAAAGTTTTTTTTAAAAAGGCAGGGATTAAAGCAAAGATGCCCTGATCACTCTTCAAAGCACTTACAAATCTGAAGTATAATCATGTTACATTTCCCACACATGATTGATGTAGTTATACTTTTACAGATTTTGTGTGGTTTAGTGGTCAGAACGAGAATAGATATCAATTTATGTTTCTACCACTGAGAACTTGGACAGTTCACTTAATACATGCATCTCCATTGTGTAAAATGGAGAAAATATCTCCCTTTCCTTGGTGTTATATGGCATAATAATGGTCAAACAAAGTAATTATGCAGAAATTGTACAGTCTTACAAAAGAGAGTATTCAAGGATTTGTTCTCATTCTCAGCATTTGGCCTTGGATTTAATTTGATATGCAGGCGTGACAGAAAAGTCTGCATGACCATGAGAGGGAATGATTTGTATTGTAGCTAGATAGAAAATACAGCATGAAAACATTTGACTCCATCTCACCTCAAAATAACAAACGTATCAGGCCCTGATAAGTCTGTTCCTTAAGGATACAGAATCTGATTCAGCAAAGTACTTTAGCATGTGCTTAACTGTAATGTAAGCACATGAATAATTCTAGTGAGCTTCAGTAGGATTATTCATGGAATGAGGTTTAACTGTTAATTCGAAGTAAGGGGTTTATTTCGGAATCGCCCTTCTCTGCCGTGTGTAGACGCGGGCAGTTCTTCCGGGCTAGTCAATTTCCAAAATGGCGACCGCCCGGGAACATGCTAATGAAGCACGGGATATTTAAATCCCGTGCTTCATTTGCAATTTCGGTCTCCCTCATTAGCCTCCCTAGTTCAAACTAGGGGGCTAGTGTAGACATACCCATACTTTCTAACATGTTCCTAATGATATGTCTATGCTGCAACTGGAATATGTAATTGCAGTACATGTAGGCACACCTAAGATAGCTTTCAGTGAACTTGCTCACTAAAAATATCAGTGAAGCCGCAGCAGCATAGTAATCCACACAGGACCTTGGGTACATATTCAGGAACTTAGCACATGCTGCTAAGGTTTTACTGCTCCTTCTAGTGAGCTATCTCAGTCAAACCCAGCTATGCCTAAACCTGCAGTAATTTCATCCACTAATTACCTTAGATGACTTACTGAATCCTTACCACAATGTTGATACTTTGGGTCTCATGAATAGTTCATGCTTTGGACATTTCAGCAATAAGCTTGTTATCAGTTACCTATGGACCTATACTTTAGTATGCGTACACAAGTAGGAACAATATTGCAGAGATCAAAAGACTGTGATTTTTATAAGACAAAATCAGCAACACGGATAGATGAATTCCAAAGACACACAGATTCCAATTTACATTTCAGAAAACAATAACCTTATAATAAAACCAGTGTTTAGTGTTTAATCCTGTAGTTCTACTGGACCTAATTACATTTTCAGAAACTAATTATATAGCATCTTATTTAATAGCCTCTAAGATTAAGATGGTTTCCCAAAGCAACCTTCCAACATTGTTTCAGGGCAGAGATTCTATACTGCTCTAACATTAGAGCTTTCTGTTTCATTTCTTAATTAGTGATCTTTACTTAGACATTTAATTACAAATTTAACCCAACTGTTGTTATTTCACAGCAACTTCATATTTCTTCATACTGTACCACCAACTGAAATAATCACCACTGTAACATAAAGATTTCATTTGATTTAAGAAGATTTTGTCATTTAAATGTTCACTTTCCCATATGAAGTTGGTTTTATATGATACTAAAGTCACTACATTTAGATGCTTTATTATATATCCATCATACCATGTGGTAAAGCAAATACCATGCATACAAAATGTTGTCAAAGGTAATATAAAGGTCCTGCTTACCTCAGGTTTGAATTTGGATTTGATCATTTCATAAAATCATAGAATTGGAAGAGACCTCAGAAGGTCATTGAGTCCAACCCCCTGCTAAAACCAGGAGCAATCCCAACTAAAACATCCCAGTCTGGGCTCTGTCAAGCTAGGACTTAAAAACCTCTAGGGATGGAGATTCCACCACCTCCTTAGGTAACCAATTCTAGTGCTTCACCACTCGCCTAGTGAAGTTTGTGTTACATTGTTGAAAATATGTGTTATACTTAACTTCTGACAAAAAAGAAGGTATGTCTGAAAATTATAACAAACCATACTTTGGATTTAAATAATGTTTTGCAATAAACTCTGATTCCATTTCTGTAGCCCTGTAATATAATTGTGATGAGTGGTGTTAATTAAAGGGAAAAAAAAGAAGAGTTAATAGGATATCTGTGGGTTGTGAGGGTAACAAATTGCCCAAAGGCCAGTCAGATCTTCAGAATGGATAGGAAAGCCAGCTAGATCTTTGCCCTATATTATCTGCATTACATTCAAAAAAATTCACCTAACTCTTTTACTATGTCTCATCACTAACAAATGTTCAAGGGACAATTGTAAAAGGCTCAACAAGTTTGAAGCATGGAGTTAGGAGGCTTCTGTCATCTTGCATAATTAAATACCCACACTCACATGTAGGAATTTTGTTTAAAAAAATTAAGTGCACAAATGCATACCTAACCTTCAAAAATCAGACCCTGGATGCATAACCATAAAAAATTCTGTTGGAAAATTGAAAAACTATTAATCCCTATAATTAAATAAAAGGAACATGCTCACTTAAAGATCATAGGCCACAAAGCTAAGTAGCATATGCTAATAGTTAGTTATTGATCTATGCTCTTTTTTGTTGCCTGTATAGTAAAAATAAGTTTCTTATCTATAACATATGTTGTTGAGCCTTTGACCCATAAAACTTCACAGTAAGGTTAGCTAACCACAAATCTGTCTTCTTTTTTTTTAAGGAAACATTCCAATTTGCTATACTCCCTTGAGAAATTGTTATTTTGATCTTCCATATTATGTTCACTAGTTTTAAAGAAACAATTATGACAATGTAGTAATTTTTCCATTTATCTGACACATCATGGGCAAAAAAGCTCCTCCCCCCAAAAAATAGTACTAAAACAATGAAATGCCTGTGTGTACACAGACTAAACCAACACTATAATAAACCTGGACCTTTCCTCTGCACCCTTCATCTGCTACATACCTTTTTTCCACCTCAGAGATCCAGGCAGCTCTGCCATCACAATTGTCTTCTCTGTGGCTTTTAAATCAATATTGATCTAAGAACTTTGCAGGAATCCACACTGACAACACTACAATCACCGCCTTTTCTCTTTAATTTCTTTGAGCAAGTGGAACTTCAGCAATTTAAAACTGCATGTGAGTGGCCTCATCATGATGAATAGTTCTTTTGGACATGCTGGCATCTGTGGAAGACTGACTTGGATCTTCAGCCTAATATCCCTGACTGTTCTGTGATGTAGTGGTAATTATAGAGGTCAGTGAACTTCTTTTTGTCTGCAGACTTGACCATATGTGATGGTCTGCTGTGGAAAGAAAGAAGACATTTCAGTGATTCATAAAAGGACATATGAATCCAGTCCATTTCAGGAAAGAAATAAATACCGAGTAACAGTATACTTCTATATCTAGACCTTAAGGGATGTTTACTATGTGCAGTGCAATGCCCAGACTTTCAAATAACTTAGGGTATGTCTACACTTGCACCCTAGTTCGAACTAGGGATGCAAATGCAGGCATTTGAAATAGTCGATGAAGAGGAGTTTTAAATATCCCATGCTTCATTAGCATGATCTCGCCGGAGCGTTACTCCGAATGCCAGCTGTTTTGAAAGTGAAAGTGCATGATAGGACATGTTAGTTCGAACCAAACCCCTTGGTTTGAACTAACGTTACTCCTCAAAAAAATGAGGAGTAACGTTAGTTCGAACCAAGGGGTTTGGTTCGAACTAACGCATCCTGGCATGCACTTTCACTTTCGAAACAGCTGGCATTCAGAATAACACACCGGCAAGATCATGCTAATGAAGCGCAGGATATTTAAATCCCCGCTTCATTGACTATTTTGAATGCCTGCATTTGCATCCCTAGTTCAAACTAGGGTGCAAGTGTAGACATACCCTTAGAGACAATGAGAGAACATAGGCTTATTTTGCTTGAAATCACAGTTTGATGTTGCTTAGAGCAAGAAATGAGAAATGGTTCTCCTATCCCGCAAGGAAAAAAAATCAACTGTTTTTGCTCCCAGTAGAATCCATGCAGTAGACAAAAAATAAGTTAGAAAAAAAAAGTTCATGAAAAAAAGTTGGTGGATCCTACTTCACTTAGGTTTGTGACTCTGGTCAACCAGGTGTTAGCTCATGCCAAGGTCCCCATGGCTTACACAGAGTGTCACTCAGGCTATGTCTAGACTGCAGGCTTCTTTCAGAAGAAGCTTTTCTGGAAGAGATTGTCCGAAAAAACTTATTCCAAAAGAGAGCCAAAGCACATCGAAAAAGTGATCTGCTTTTTTGAAAGATAGTGTCTACACTGATTGGACGCCATCTCACATATAAGGTCACCCAGAACCAGTTCAGGCAGGGCTTTAGGTCATCAGTTGCTTCCGATTGCCAGTGCCGAAGCCTAGCTGAGACACGTGCTTAAAGGGACCCCCCTGGACAGCTGTTTCTCTGCTTCTGCTATGTACTTGGCTACCTTTCTGAGGGACAAAAAAGCTCTTGCAGTTCATGCTCTGGTTGCCCAGCTTTTTTGGACGCCACACTTTTGTCTTTGTGCCATGGTGCCAGAGCTGCCCCTGGGCATGTGATGGACCCACACGGCCATACTGCAGTTTCTGCAGCAGTTTGTGCAGGCTGCCTTCCTGATTCTGCACAAGCTTGACTCAGAGCTCATTCTGGAGACCCTCTCCCTGGGTGTGGGAGCAAGACCCATGCAACTGCACACCACTGTCAAAAGGCGACACCAGTTCCGACTGATGGGACCGTTTGGTCATGGAGCGGTGGGACGACCAGCAGTGGCTCCAAAACTTCCACATGTGGAAGGCCACCTTTTTGGAGCTGTGTGCCAGGCTCGCCTCTGCCCTCCAACAATGCGACACCTACCAGCGGCCCGCCATCCCCCTGGAGAAGCAGGTTGCAATCGCCCTCTGGAAGCTCACCACCCCAAAAGTTACCTGTCAGTAGGCAACCAGTTTGGTGTGAGGAAGTACACAATCGAGGCCCTCCTCATGGAGATAAGCACTCTCAGGCTGTAGCTCCTGCAGTGGGGGGAGAGTTCTGGAAAAGGGGGTCCCACCACAGCCCCTCCCTTCCCCCCTTCCTTGAACTCAGAATAAAAACACCTGTTTGAACTTTGTATTACTCTTTCATTAAAAAAAGCTGGGGAAGGGGAAGAGGGCTCATAACCTGGAGGTGGAAGGGGGCTCAGGGCTGGGAGTGGCATGGGGGGTGCCTGGATGTCCCACCTCGGGTGCAGGGACCTCATTGAACTTGGGGTTGGGTGGCTCAGGGCACCACAGGGGGGTTGGCAGGAGGGGGGCTGGAGTGGGTTCAGGGATGGCGGGGGGAGCAAGGGAAGGGGGCATGGGCATTGCTTGGGGGACAGGGGGAGGAGGAATGGGCATAGCTGGGAGGGCAGGAGGTGGTAGGCAGGAGGAGCAACAGCAGCCAGGTGTGCCATCCTTTCCTGCATGATGGCACACATGTTATCGCTCTGCTGCACGAGCTGGTCCCACTTGCAGGTCCACCAGTCTGTTTCCTCCCAGACCTTCTGTGCCAGGGTCTGCTGCATGTCATGCAGGACACCCACATGGTGCCTCATCAGCTCCTTCCTGAGCCTGGCATGCTTTTGGGTCCTCCAGGGTTGGGCGGCTGGCATGGGTGGCATGTCTTGCCCCTCAGTCCCAGCTGGTCTGGCTGGGGAGAATACAAAGAGGGAGAGGCAGTCAGTCATCCATGCAGACACTGTCCCTGAGGCCGTGCCCTCCTCTGTGAGCAGTGACCAACAGAGGATGGGGAGTGTCCAGGGAGCAAGGTCATGTGTGGCCTGCACAGCAGGGCCTGCCTCACAGGGGCCCCGAGGTGCCCAGGAAACCACGCTGGCTGCTGTCCCGGCCCCCATGGATAAGCAGGAAGGGAAGTGTCCAGCCACAGTGGGATCGCATGGGTGGCAGAGGAACCAGGAGCAGACTGGCCTTCCCTGGAGCACACACACACCTGCACCTCGCTTCCCTGCCCATGGAAGCTGGTGGTGCCTCGCACATGCAGGCATGCCCATGTGCTGCGTGCAGCACTCCTCAGTGTGTCTGGGGTTGTGCCTTGTGACCAGCCTGCTTCTAGCCATGGCAGGTAGTGGGAGGGCATCCTGGGCCAGACGTGTGTGTGGCCTCCCCTGAGCCTGGGAATAGGAGCCTGGGCAGGGTCAGGGGCAGCCTGCTGAGTCTGCATGGAACATGGTTCCACATGCACAGACTGCAGCAAGATGTCCAGCCCGAGCAGACCGAGCAACGCTCGCACCTCTCCCCCTCTGCGCCCACCTCCCCGGCCCTGTGTGTGTGACAAACTGAGAGCACTCACCTGAAGATCCCTCCCTGGTGTTAGACAAGGCACATCCTGGCTCATTGCAACCAGCTCCAGGGACAGTGTCACTGTGGCCATGTCCTCCTCCTCCTCTCCCTGCTGTCCATCCTCCTCCTCCTTCTCTGTGACCTCTGGCCAGGAGACAACGGGCATTTCTGGCCCAGAGTCCATGATGACGGGTGGGGAAATGGCTTCCCCACCCCCCAAGATCTGGTGGATCTCTGTGTAGTAGGGGGGAAAAATTCTGTAGTGTAGACATACCCTCATTGTTTACACTAATTTCACCACTGTGTATTTAATGTGCATAATTAGACTCTTTGTTAAAAGAAAAAGTGGTTTTGCCCTTTTTAAATGGTACATTCTGGTTCATGTACAAGTGGATGTTTCTGTGATAAAGATAAAAGAGCTTTAATGACAACAATAATTTAGATGAAAATCAGTGGTGCAAGTAAACAAAAGTTCTTGCTGGTAGGGGAGTGGGCAGGCACATTATCTGGGGTCATGTGACCTCCTTACTTGACCCTCATCGTGACTCCTCTCTCAGCCCAGGACCCTACACACTCTTCCCCTCCCAACTCCATCCCACATTACCTGGGGGAAGGGAGGACTGGGGGCAGTATGGCAGCTGGAGGAGCTTTTTTGCCCACTGCTTGCCCCTCTCTGTGGGGGAAAAGAGCAGAACTTCCACCCCACCTCCCAATTCTCCATGGAGTTCTGTCTCTTGTTTACAGCACTGAGGCATGGGGGGAGGCAGGGATAGCAGTTCTGCTCCTTTCACTACTGCCACTCCCAGTCCTATATACATATTGGACAGCTCCCTGGCGGAGGCAGCAGAGAAAGGAGCTGAATACCGGAAGCTTCTCTGCCTGCTGTGGTGCTCCCAGCCAAGCCATCCCAGGTTCCAACCTTGCTCATAGAGATGTGACAACTCAGTAGGGGGAAGGGAGAGCTGGGGATGGCCATCAAGGAGTCCTTCCAGTACACTATGCTGGCTAAACATAACTTGCTGGTATGTCGTGCCATACCAGATTGGGCCTGATTTGGTTGTCACTTAGGGTGTGTCTAGACTACATGCCTCTGGCGACAGAGGCATGTAGATTAGGCTACCTGGCATAGGAAAATGAAGCAGCGATTTAAATAATCACCGCTTCATTTAAATTAAAATGGCTGCTGCGCTGAGCCGATCAGCTGTTTGTCGGCTCAGCGCGCTAGTCTGGACACTCCATGGTCGACATCAAAGGCATTTGTCAACCTCCCCGGTAAACCTCATCCCACGAGGAATACCAGGGAGGTCGACAAATGACTTTGATGTCGACCACAGAGCGTCCAGACTAGCGCGCTGAGCCAACAAACAGCTGATTGGCACAGGGCGGCAGCCATTTTAATTTAAATGAAGCGGTGATTATTTAAATCGCCTCTTCATTTTCCTATGCCGGGTAGCCTAATCTACATGCCTCTGTCACCAGAGGCACGTAGTCTAGACATACCCTTACAGGGAAGTAAGTAAATTGGAAGTATTTCTATTGATCCATAGCATTATGCTACTGTAAAACAGGCATAATTATTATTAGTTTTAGGGGTATATTCAACATTCTAACTAGTAATCAAACGGACCTTATTTTTTTCATTTCCTTGTTTTTATATATTTAATTATATAAGCAGGGTCTGAACGACTGCTTGCAATGCAGCCAGCTGAAAAGGGAGAGCAGCCCTGGGTGTGGGTATGCTCACTCAAATTGTTTAGCCCTGCAAGACAATCAACTGTTGATATGTAAATATGGTTCATGCCAGAATGGGGAAGAAATCCGGTGTGTGGTTATGTAAATCCAATTCAGCCAGGCCTGATGGAGGATCAATTGTTAGAATGGAATGTGATGTATTGTAACTAATTTGGCTGTTGTGGGGTCACAAACCATGATACCCCTAAATGTAGGAACTGTAAAATATGACACCAGTGCTTGCAGGAGAGACACCATCATTGTAAAGGGTCTCATATGAACAAGCCTCCCCCTTCCAGATTTGAGTGATGTGTTGGGGGGAGGGAGGAAGGTGGAAGAGGCTTGACCCAGCCAGCTACATGTCTACCAGGCACGAGCTGTAAGACTGGTTCAACCTGTCTCCATTCCCCCCTGTTGTACAGATAAACCTAAAGCAGACTCCATAAGGAGTCTCTTTGTTATTCCAGTAGAAGCTGGAATCTTTTGGCCAGCCTAGGTGGTGGCTAAGCATTGAAATCACTAAGAGTTGAAGACACTAGTTTGGCCTGGAGCCAGACCCAGCAGCCAGCAGGGTGGCTGGCAGGAGCAGGCGGCCAGCAGGGCGGCTGGCGTGAGTTACCAGCAGGTGGCCGGTCGGAGAAGCGGCAGGTGGCCAGCAGGGCGGTTGGCAGGAGCAGGAGGCCAGCAGGGCGACAGAAGACAGGAGCAGCACAAAGGTGGCATTGCTTCAGGCCAATGAGTGGAGTCATCATGGTGATATATCTGGGTCCGCACTGACTGGACAGAACTGTAAGTGGGACTTTTGAAGTGAGGTATGGAGAAAGTTTGGGGCATGTGAATGGGACCCTTACATTGTTGGACTAGTGAGCCTGAGAGGCAAAGTACATTACTCAATCCATTTGAGCTGGGATGGTTACTCGTGGGGGTATGAACTCTGCTTGTGGTATTTTCCCAAGCTAATGCCTTGTGACTTCTCTCCCTCTTTCATTAAAAGTTTATTTTCTATACTCAGACTCTGTGCTTGTGAGTGGGGAAGCATTGCCTCTCAGAGGCACCCAGGGGTGTGTGAATTTTCCCAGGCTACTGGGTGGGGGCTCGAGCTGGTTCTGTGTGAGATGGATGAAAAGAAACCACTAGATACTGAACCCGGCCCTGGTTGCTGTCGGCGCTACCTGGCAGAAGGGTTACAAATATATACCCTTAGGCTACATCTATACTGCAGGCTTCTTGCGCAAGAACTGTTTTGTGCAAGAGTTCTTGAGCAAAAGGTATTGCGCAAGAGCATGTCCACACTGCAATGTGCTTTTGTGCAAGAGATGTGCTTTTGTGCAAGAGCGTCCATGGCAGTGTGGACGCTCTCTTGCACAAGAACGTTCTGATGGCCATTTTAGCCATACAGGTTTCTTGCGCAAGAAACCCCTGTTGCCCATCCACACTGCCTTCTTGCACAGGAGCTCTTGCTCAAGAGGGCTTATTCCTCGGGGGGAGAGGAATAACTCTTGTGCAAGAAGCCCTCTGCTCCAAGGGTTCACTGTAAATTTACTTGCGCAAGAATATGTGTGCAGTGTAGACACTCCTCAAGTTTTAGTCAAGGATACATGTTCTTGCGCAAAAAGCCTGCAGTATAGACATAGCCCCTGTGTTTCATTAAGGAGTAAACTTTTGTCATTTAATTAATAACTTTTCTCATCCCAAGGGAACTATAACATTTTTTATTTTATTTTTTGCTTTAATCTGATAATGCTTGACTTGATTTATTCCCTTCACCAAGAAATATTTTACTAGTCCCTCCAAAAGGAATTATCTTATCACAGACATATGTATTTAGTAGTGTATCTTAGAGGCTGTAAGGTATTTTTTCAGCATAAACAATTTGACTTCCAATGTCAAAAGCTCCTCTCCCCCCGCCCCCCAAGCTGTAGAATTCTAATTTGTCTAGACTTTAGTAAACTCCATTAGGGAAGTCATGCAATTTCTAAGGTGGTAACCAGAATGCCATGTCTCATTTAGTTCATGCCTTGTTAGGTGCCCGCTGAATAGCTGCACAACATGTAGCTGCTTCTGTGATTTTCAAAAACTGTGAAGCAAAGATGGGGTAGGAACAGTGTGTATAGCTTCTCTGTAATGCTCAAATATGGGGTTCACCTCAAGACCTAAAATAGTCTCCTTTGCCTGCAAAATTCATTAAGGACTGTTTGTAGCCAAAAGGCGTAACAGCGTGGAAAGGTATAAGCTGCTCTTTGCTTTAAGCTACTCATGAATTGTTTCTCAGATTCACATTTGATTATTTATTTCATCGACCATTAGCTGTCACCTTTCATTTGGAACAGCATGGTACAATATAATTTGAAAGTTAAAGTTTATTGTTTAAAATATGTCAAACCTTTGATAAAGTTATGTGTACCTAATAATAAAATGTAATGTATCAAATAAAGTCAAAAAAGCAATCTCATCCTAGTTTGGACTCATTTAGAGATGTACACATTGTATTCTTTACTATAGATCAGTACCTCCAAAGGGCATTGACTCTTAAAGGCCAGTGGATCTTTCCCCATCTGGCCACAGAATTTGAGCACCAAGTGGTAGGGAGTTGGGGTACTGAGAAAGTCGCCTATGAAAGATTTTTCTTAAGGTGACCCACAAAATGAAATAGTTGGAAAACCAATGTGTTAGTGCTGCTTTTTATGATTACTTGGAGTGGTTTGGTCACCCCAAACTACACCAGTTATTCATAATGTTGAAGGACTGTACCATCCCATGATATCTGGAGTTTTTGCTTAGCCTCACTGTATTTCAGGTGGGAATCATACACTTGTGTCTGACTAGGGTAGGCACTCATCAGCCATGTGTAACACTATTCTCTAAAATCACTCAGGGAATCAATTAGACTGCACTCAGTGTCTTCATATCTTTCTATCAACATGGTAATGTGAAGATCATCTTTATATATGAATCTCCACACATCAGGGAATTCTGATCAGTCATTAGTATAGACATTAAATGGGAAGGGTGACAGTACTGAACCTTGAGGCATTCCATTCTGTTGAGGGCAATACAACTCTTAAAAATGGTGCATGTTTCAAATCCATATTCAATTATATGTATTGACCACATGATAACATAATCTGTCATATCTTGGGTTCATGCTGGACTGAAAGTTGACATTCAAAGAACTCATCAAGAATCTGAAAAAGAAAATGAACTCCAGGAATTCTGTACTCCATAAGCTGGCTAAACAAAATGGTGAGTTTGACCAGGAAACATCCTAAAGAACCAGTTTCGCCCTGAGCTATCACCTGCAGAGTACTGTTCCCACATATGTTCATATGCAGCCATGCATACAAAATCACAAGGACTTTGAAACTGACTCATACTGTCACTCCACTGCTTTGCAGTGACTGCACTACCATCAGGGATGCAGGATGCCTTTAATTAAAAGGAGAGGCAAAACAGGTGCATGATCCAAGACACCAACTGCATAGACACAATCCACCACCGAAGACACTGAAGTCCAGAAAGGGCTTTGCTTCTGAAAATCCCTTATCCCAAAATAAAACTGTGAAAGGACCCAGAGTAACAAAGCCACAGGAAATGTCAGGTATCTTGGAGAACCTGTTTCTTTTAGAAGAACTCTCTCCTGGCACTGAATTCAAACAAAAGCTCCAATGTACTGTAAATCAAATGACAAGTGTGGGGACAAAGACTGACGACAATATGAGCAAGTGAAAGCTGAGGAATGACCCCAAATGTGAATGTGATGAGCTTAGTCAAACACTTGAACACTGTTTGATCTAGTGCCTCTATCAATATACTATACTCCTTAGCAACCCTTCACACATCAGAATGTGATGATAACACCAGAACTTGGTGTGATCCGGGAACCTATTAATTCCTGTTGGCAAGGGAAGTGCATAGGTTACCAGAATCTCCTGACTCTGGTATATTCTAGCTTACCAAGAGTGTCGCATGAGGTTTTGAATAAAATCCCTCAGGTCCTTAATACAGTTGTGAAATGTATGCAGAGATTCTATGCAAGAAGCTATGTATCTATGTGCAAATATGTTCTTTATGTCTGTGGATATTAGTTCTGTGGATGTAGATTTCATCTTCTGTTCTCTAACTGACAAAGGCTTTCCAGTGGAATGGCTTGATCAAAACCTACCAAATTCAGTGAAAAGACTACCACTGAGTGTAATGGTCTTTTTTATCAAGCCTTTAGTAATATTTAGGACTGGATAAACTCTGAAAAAAACATATTTCTTTGAATATTTGTTCATGTTTTAATTAAATTTACTTAATTGGTGCTCCTGCTCCTTTTGTGTTCGCTTTTCTTGAACAGTATATGGAATATACCTTATTAGGGCAAAGATTTGTAAAAAGCAAATGTAGGGCTCAAATGATTGAATATTCACCGCAATTTAAGCTTTAGATTCCCCAATATAACAGTGATGTACATTTGAATGGTTAATTTCAACTGTTATACTCAAAGGGCATGTCTACACAGCAGGGCTAAACTCGAAATAAGCTATGCAACTTGAGCTACTCTAATAGCTTTTTTTGACTTTTGGTTCTGTACACATAGCAGTTATTTTGAGATAGAGCCCTCTTCCCCGACCTCCCTTACCCCTTGTACAATGAGGGTTACAGGAGTCGGAGTAAGCAGTCCTCCAACTCAATATTATTTTAACATTATGTCATAATAACTGCTTTCTGTGTAGACATGGACTATGTTATTTCAGAATAATGACAGTTATTCCAAAATAACGCTGCTGTGTAGACATAGCCAAACTGACAATTTTGGATTTTCCATTGTGTTTGGTAAGTTACATACATCAGAGGCTACAAACAATGCCACATGACATGCCTAAGCAATTTGAATTTCAAATACTTTTAAGAATTTGGATCTGGATTCTTCTTTTTGAAGAAACTGATCGATCTCAAAGTTCTTGACAAAGGAGGTCAACTCCATTGTCCTCATTTTATAGGTGGGGAACTAAAGAACAGAGCAGAGAGGTGACTAGCTCAAGAAAACTGGTACCCAAATGGAAAATAGAATAGAAGACTCCTGTGCCTAGGTTCACTGCTCTAAAAGATAGGCCACAGTAACTTCTCTGTAGATGAAGAAAGAGCGAACACATTCATGCACACATAAAGGGGACACATTCATTGAATAGATTTATTCACTATAAATGATCCTCCATCCCTAGTAATATTTCATTTTAAGTATCATAAATCTGTGCTCTTTATGAGAGGATCTAACCAGTTGTTTTATACAAACCTTGTAAATGCCAAGTTATTTTTGGTTCAGAATTGCCTCCGCATTCATTTTCCTCTCTAACCTCAGATAACTTTGGGCACTCATGCCATCTAAAGCTAAAAATGTCCCAGCACAACTGAGCCATATGATTTCAGTAAAGTTGACAGAACTGTTAGGTGTCAAGGACATGGGGTATGCATCTAAGTTGTTTTGAATCTATAAATAGTTCTGTACTTGATTGTCATTTGGTCAGAGAACTGGATGTATTCCCATTTTTATCTCAGCCATTATTTCCCCATACTGAATATAAAGAATCAGATATCAAATCTTAACATCAGAATGTCAGGCAAGTCCTTTTTTTTTGTACTGTATAATACACCAGACATATTTTTGTACAACATATCTTGTGAATATTTGTTTAAAAAACAAAAACTGACAGAAACCAAAGACCAAGTGTTTAACAATCTTTTCTGTTTTCAGAGAAAAAAAAAGACAAAAAAAACCCCTATGATTTTGATTTTTTTAAATAAAATGTTTTCTGGACAATAAACGGCTGCTGAATTTTCAGGCACATGATACAAGGAGGATAAATGAATCTAAGATAGTCCAAGGAAACTGAGAATGTGGATAAAAATATTACAAATACATTCATAATAGCATAATATTTCCTAGCATTTTATCTTTCAACTAAGGATTGTGTTCTAGGAAAAAATTGGCAAACAAAATAGTAAAGAAAAAGTTATAATTTTTTCCACTACCCATTCCTTCCCTCCTCCCCCATTAAAAAAAATAGAGCTTTTTGTTTGGTTTTGTATTTCAAAGAAATTTAAAGTGAGCCATATCCTAATATTAATAAACTGGTGAGTGAGCAGGGTTGGTTTAAAGAAACACTTTTAAATGCTCATCTTAACAATAATGTGCTTAAGGTGGCTGACAGCAGAATGCTGAAAACACAAAAGCGGGCAACAATAGCCAACTCAGGGTGCATCTACACAGCACCCGGAGCTCAAAATAAGCTACGCAATTGAGCTATCCAAATTGCATAGCTTATTCCGAGTCAATTTTGAAATAGATTTTTTTTAAATTTGGCGCTGTCTACAGAGCACTTACTTGGAAACAAATCGCTATTCCAAAACATCCCTTATTCCTCGTGGAATGAGGTTTACAAGGACGTCAGAATAGCAAACCTGTTATATTTCAAAATAATGGGTGTGCTCAAAAGATGCAGAATAGCTATTTCAGGATAACAGAGGTATCCTGAACAAGTGCTGTAGTGTAGACGTAGCCTAACACACACTTTGTTTTGAGTTACTGTGATACTGTTATCCTCAAATGGTAAAACAGAAAGATGGTTACTGGCTAAGGTCATTATGCTGAAAGTTAGGATATTCAGGCTCAATTTTTGGCTCTGCCCCAGGCTTCCTATGTGACCTTGATTGAAAAAGTCACTTAGGACAATGTGCTCAAAGTTATTTCACCGGGAATAATATGCCAAAATGCATGTAAAGAACTAGGCCTTAGTCATTCTGTGCTTTGATATCCCTTCCATAAAATGGGGATTTGTATCTAAATCATAGCATTTAGGAATCCTAGGCTCAGAAACAGACTTTTGGTTTTCCTGTTGCGTGCTCTACACCCCCTCTCAGGCTTTGTTCCCTCTTGGTCTCTTCCACAGAGATCCTGCCCTTGCTCAGCCTCTTCCTGCCCCTGCTTTGCCCCTTCCTCCAAAGCCCTGTCCACCACTAGCACCTCTCCACCCTCTCCTCTCCTCCTGCCTGCCTATCACTTGCTTCTCTCCACCAGACACTCCAAACCTGCTTCCAGCCGCAGTGACCTTCCAAACAGCTGATTGATGGCCAGTCCCATGGGCTGGAACCACTGTGGTTGGTGGGTGCTGAGAACTCCCTATTTTTTTAATGTGGGTGCTGGAGCTCCAGAGTACCCACAGAGTTTGTCCTGTATTCCTAAGTACCAGAACAGCTCTACAGAACAAAAAGATAGACCATGCTGCAGAGAGCTTACAACCTAAGTACAAGAGGGGGATAGAACAAACAAAAAAGACGAGCCCAGATAGATTGACAAAGAAACAAAAAGCATGATAGGCAGAAGTGTTCTATAAACCCCATCAGTCTAGATAATGTAAAGTGGAGTGGTTTCGGCTTAATTTCCTATCTCACCAGTGGTGTTGTGAGGATAACAATAAGAACTATGATCCTGTGTAGGTCTCTATGTTTTACAATCATAAGAGGGTCTAGAGTTAAAAAAAAATAGATAAAGGGGAAGTTGAAAACAGAATGGATGTGGCATAAGAACAAAAGAAATACTGATTCAGGAAGGAAAAGGTTTCAGAGAACTAGGTGTTCAGGTTAAACTAGCCCCCAGGCAGAACTAATTTGACGGAGTAATACTTATGTAACAGATAATCCAAGCTGACATTGACCTTGCCAACTTCACGGCCATGCCATTTTCACAAGGGTAAACTTTCCTTGAAAGAATGATTCCAACACAGTTGACACAGACGTGGCTTCCATCAACATAAGGCATATTTCTTTTCTCATTCCACGAACAATTTGTGACAAATGCATAGGAGTTTCCACTCCTTCACTTCTTTGTTCTCCCCCTATTTTCTACTCTAAGCATTGAAACAGTTCAGTTGCACAGTTTTTCATTTCACATGCTTCTTTTTCAGGTTCCTTTTTTACTTGCTGAGCACTGGAGAACAATTGTTAATGCTTAGTGACCTTCCTACACTTAGAATTATGAGTTGTAATGGATTTTTTTTTTAATCCTGTGAAATAAAGATTCAAAGTTTTGTCCTTTTCTTCTTACACGTGAGAGCATGGTTGCACCAAGAGCACAGATATCTGAAACAGAAGCTTTTTGAATGATCCTGCAGCAGAATCAGGATCACTGGTATAACAGAGAATATTTGCACACTGTCTATGAACACAACCTTTCTCATTTCAGTGCACACTGACAAACAATGAAAATGTGGCCTTTCATTTTTTATTGGGTGATGTGGGTTAGGTAGACTTGTTCTTCCAGAATCCCTTCATTCTTTGTGCCCCTGTTTCTACCCCAAACCTTGGAAAGCCTTCCTGTTGTGGCAAATCTTCCTTTAATCAAAGGTAGGTCTCCCCATAGAATCAAGAAGTGAGCTTCCAAATACAGTCAAAGTAGATTCCTCAATTACTCATGTAACCAGATACTGAGCACAAATCTTCCAGAGCTCTGTCATTCTCTAGGGATCAGAAACCCAATGGCAGAGATCAAAACTTAACCCTGGACTCCAAATGTCATTGTGCTGCTACTAGACAGTTGATAAGGCAAGGTGATGCTTTGATGACATACAAAATTAGGGGTGAGAGAAGCAAATGAAATGGTACAAAAATGTGTTAGCCTTTTCCAAAGACATAATTACTAACTTGACCTTGTTTATACTGTGCAGCTAAAATGCCAGTCAAATCAGTTTTAGAGGGTTAGCTAGATTTCAACATGTTCAGATCAATGAGCGGAAAATCACTTTAGAAAGTCCTTAACTGATATTCCTTGTAGACATGAAAAATAAGTCTGCACAGGTCAGAGAAGCCTATTCTTGCTTCTAAATTCCTTAAAGTTGATCGCCTGGGAATACTTAGTGCTTCATATTTAAAGCTTTGTTTACAGTAAAATGAAAGCACATGGAAATATATAAACTGAACCTTTGTAGACTGATTATTTCTTTGTTACAACTCAGACAACACAAGGCAACCCAGTGAAGCACATGGGATATAATGCCTTCTATTTTTAGGTCAGAGGTGTATAGACTTTGGCCCAGATTACCTCTACCACTTGACAGATGTTCACTGGTCTGTGTGTACTGAGTTTTTGGATTCCTAGAGTACCAAAAATTCACATTACAATATATTGATGCTAAAAATATATACGTTTGTTGTTATCAATCTCAGCAGAAGCCGGGTATTGCATCAACAAGTACAAAAGCATTGTGTAAACCATTAAATCTTTTTTCTTACCCATACCCCTGTCCACCTGGTGTATTTCCCTTATTTCTTTTCTTCCATGTCCTTGAATTACTGTCTTCCTTCTTTCTTAACTTCCTTTTTT
Source organism: Pelochelys cantorii (assembly GCA_032595735.1). NCBI lineage: Eukaryota > Metazoa > Chordata > Testudines > Trionychidae > Pelochelys > Pelochelys cantorii. The sequence goes on along the minus strand of CM064326.1, from coordinate 67,522,591 downwards.
TTATCTCCTGCCACTGAATTGCTGAAATCTTATGAGCTCACTCCTCATTTCTGTTTCTCACTTTGCCATTGTATTTATTTATAATCAGCATTATAAACACAGATAGAAAAGATGTGTCTCATTTACACCCCTGAACTTTTCTGGCATATTTTACAATACTAAATAGCACACATTTCATAGCTACTGCCCTCCCCCAGTGAAGGTGGAAAAATATCTCCTATCATTTGAAGGTGAAATGAATCCATTGGCTCTGCTGGGACTCACCATCTATGAAAATCTGACCACTGGGATATTAAATTCAGACAGCAACAGAGATATTTTCAGACTAGAGGGAGAATAAGCAATAGTTGTAACATGTGAAAAAGTGGGACTGTAGCCTGGTCAGAAGCCTGAGTGGGGAAGAGGACAAGATAGAGTTTCCTGTAGTCTCTGTTTTGCAAAATGGCTGTTCATGGAAATATAAACTTAAAAAACAACAAATGGTCTGGTAACACTTTATAGACTAATAAAACATGTAGATGGTATCATGAGCTTTCGTGGGCACAGCTCACTTCTTCATATGACTGGAGTTTCATTTGAAGAAGTGGGCTGTGCCCACAAGAGCTCATGATACCATCTACGGCTATGTCTACATTGTAGGCTTCTTGCGCAAGAACTGTTTTGTGCAAGAGTTCTTGCGCAAAAGGTCTTGAGCAAGAGTGCGTCCACACTGCCATGTGCTTTTGTGCAAGAGTGTCCATGGCAGTGTGGACACTCTCTTGTGCAAAAAAGCTCTGATAGCCATTTTAGCCATAGCACAAGAGCTCTTGCATAAGAGGGCTTATTCCTCGTGAGGAGAGGAATAACTCTTGTGCAAGAAGCCTTCTGTACTGATGCTTTACTGTAAATTTACTTGCGCAAGAACACGTATGCAATGTAGATGCTCCGCAAGTTTTTGCGCAAGAACAGCCGTTCTTGAGCAAAAAGCCTGCAGTGTAGACGTAGCCTACATGTTTTGTTAGTCTATAAAGTGCGATCAGAACATTTGTAGTTTTTTAAGTTTATCCTGTACAGACTAATTCAGCTACTCCCTGAAACTGATGGTAATATAGTAAGGTTACAGTAGGTCATTGTGAAATTTAAATGAAACAAAAAATATTTGTTGCAAAAATATGATTTCTGAATAGCTCTTGGCAAGGTCTACTCACTGATACAGAAAAGCTGGAGCTCAAGTAAGTTTTACTTAGCAGATAGTTAATAATTTTGGATTCTACTTATACGTTTTCTTTTAACATGTTTGCCTCTCAATATAGCCTTTACCTTGCAAAAATTAAATGAATACTGGCATTGCTTTGCTTTAAAGAACAATGTTTTCCTCCAACACATCAACAGAAAAAAATATTGTTACTATACGGGAATCACTACGCATATGAGAGCAACCACATGCTTTCTTTTCATGCACATAAATCATTCCTCAGTTTCCCAAATTGTCATTACTGTGTTGGATTGTTCTGTGTAACCATGTCCTTTTCTAAAACAATTCTGGTTCTCTTACCCACTAATCCCACTTCCTGTTTAATGTTATTTTAAAAAGACACTTTGGAAGATTTTCAGCATACTCAGATATTTTTATTATCTGTCTTCTATTAAAATGAAATAAATAATTAATGATTTTTTCCAATTTTATAGTATTTTCTATATTATTAAAAGGGCTGTTTTGTTGATAGAACATAGATAATACCCTGAAGTTCTACTTGCATATTATCAACATCCAGCTTCCACTTATCCCTGTAACTCTACTCATAGTGACTCATAGACTTTAAGGTCAGAAGGGACCATTATGATCATCTAGTCTGACCCCCTGCACAATGCAGGCCATAGAATCTCACCCACCCTCTCCTAGAATAATCTTCTCACCTATATCTCAGATATTGAAGTCCTCAAATGGTTTAAGGACCCCAAGATGCAGAGAATCCTCCAGCAAGTGATCTGTGCCCCATGCTACAGAGGAAGGAGAAAAACCTCCAGGGCCTCTGCCAAGCTACCCTGGAGGAAAATTCCTTCCCGACCCCAAATATGGTGATCAGCTGAACCCTGAGCATGTGGGCAAGACTCACCAGCTAGACAGCCAGGACCAATCCCAACTAGATCAACCCAGTCAGGGCTTTGTCAAGCCGAGACTTAAATACCTCTAGGGATGGAGACTCCACTACTTCCCTAGGTAACCCATTCCAGTGTTTCACTACTCTCCTAGTGAAATAGTTTTTCCTAATATCCAACCGGGACCTCTCCCACCACAACTTAAGACCATTGCTCCTTGTTCTGCCATCTGTCACTACTGAGAACAGCCTTTCTCCATCCTCTTTGGAACCTCCCTTCAGGAAGTTGAAGGCTGCTATCAAATCCCCCCTCACTCTTCGCTTCTGCAGACTAAATAGACCCAACTCCCTCAGCCTCTCCTCATAGGTCATATGCTCCAGCCCCCTAATCATTTTGGTTGCCCTCCGCTGGACCCTCTCCAATGCGTCCACATCCTTTTTGTAGTGGGGGGCCCAGAACTGGACACAATACTCCAGATATGGCCTCACCAGAGCTGAATAAAGGGGAATAATGACATCTCTGGATCTGCTGGCAATGCTCCTCTTAATGCAACCTAATATGCCATTAGCCTTCTTGACTACAAGGGCACACTGTTGACTCATATCCAGCTTCTCATCCTCTATAACCCCCAGGTCCCTTTCTGCAGAACTACTACTTAGCTGGTTGGTCCCCAGCCTGTGACAATGCTTGGGATTCTTCCGTCCCAAGTGCAGGACTCTGCACTTGTCCTTGTTGAACCTCATCAGATTTCTTGTGGCCCAATCCTCCAATTTGTCTAAGTCACTCTGGACTCTATCCCTGCCCTCCAGTGTATCTACCTCTCCCCCTAGCTTAGTGTCATCTGCAAACTTGCTGAGAGTACAATCCATCCCCTCATCCAGGTCATTAATAAAGACCGGTCCCAGAACCGAACCTTGGGGCACTCCGCTCGAAACCGACCACCATCCTGACATCGAGCCGTTGATCACTACCCACTGGGCCCAGCCTTCTAGCCAGCTTTCTATCCATCTTACCGTCCATTTATCCAATCCATATTCCCTTAACTTGCTGGCAAGAATATTGTGGGAGACCGTATCAAAAGCCTTGCTAAAGTCAAGGTATATCACATCCACTGACTTTCGCATGTCCACAGAGCCAGTTACCTTATCATAGGAGCTAATCAGATTGGTCAGGCACGACTTGCCCTTTGTGAATCCATGCTGACTATTCCTAATCATTTTCCTCTTCTCCAAGTGCCTCAAAATGGATTCCTTAAGGATCCCTACATATGTCTTTTCTTATCTGTATCAAGTTCACTTTTCTTTTGCCTTTTCTAGGGCCATTTCTTATTCCTTAAAATTCTTTTTGATGCCTTTTGTCTATTTCTTGACACCTGAGAATCAACAAAGTCAAAGTTTTCTCCTGCAAATTCACAGGAAAATGAACGATTTCTCTTTTTTCTTTTTATATTTTCTTTTGATTTCCCTGCTCCTATCCCTCATTTTTCAGCCTGTTCCACTTCTAAGTTTCAATCAGTCATAAGTCAAGCAAGGAAGGCAACTTCTAATTAATGTAGGTCTAGTGAAATATGTTAATTTTGGGCAGGTTATTCTATAACTTTTTTATCCAGAACCCACACAAATACTCAGAAACAAAATATTAGATTAAATAAGACAATAGTCTGATCCAATGTAATAGTGTTTAATGTATGTCTACACTACAGAGACTATAATGGTATAGCTATGATGCCAAGCTATGTCAACATTACTCTGTAAGGGTACGTCTACACTAGCCCCTAGTTCGAACTAGGGAGGCTAATGAGGGTGACTGAAATTGCAAATGAAGCGCGGGATTTAAATATCCCATGCTTCATTAGCATGTTCCCGGGCGGTCGCCATTTTGGAAACTGACTAGCCCGGAATAACTGCCCACATCTACACGCGGCAGTGAAACAGGAGTTCCAAGTAAACCCCTTAACTCAAATTAGCTGTTAAACCTCATTCCACGAGGAGTAACAGCTAATTCAAGTTAGGGGTTTACTTTGAACTCCCGTTTCACTGCTGCGTGCAGACACAGGCAGTTATTCCGGGCTAGTCAGTTTCCAAAATGGCGACTGCCCGGGAACATGCTAATGAAGTGCGGGATATTTAAATCTCACGCTTCATTTGCAATTTCAGTCGCCCTCATTAGCCTCCCTAGTTCAAATTAGGTGCTAGTGTAGACGTGCCCTAATACAGACAAAGACTAAACTAATGGAAGGGTTTTTTTTCTCCTATGTAAAAATACTCACCTCACCACCAACATTGGCATCTAGGTTGATGGAAACAGTCTTCCATTGACATAGCTGTGTCTACACTGGGGGTTAGGTTGAAATAACTGTGAAAAAGCTCAGGGGTGTGGATTATTTATACCTTTAGCTATGCCAAACTACATTTTAAGTAGAAACCACAGCTTTATACCTGCAGGCCCACTGATAGGGGAGCACAAGGGGGATCTGCTGCAAGGCCCAGGGATTCAAAAGGGCCCAGGGATGCCAGCTGCTGCCACTACTTCTGCAGCCTTTTAATTTGGCACCAGACCCTCATGTGGTGTTCTCTGCACGTGTTGAAGGTTAGTGGGGCAGGTGGTGTGTGATTCTGGCAGCACTGAAGGCCAGCCCTATCCCTTCTGCCTGAGGGCCTGCCCCTTGCAGGAGCTATTCTGTCAGTCCCCTTACATACCTGTGATTATACACTTTCACTGTTAAGACCCAAACATACTCTGACATGAATGAAAGTCATAAGCCAGGGCTACATATAGAAGTTCTAGCTGAATAGCTGTGTGGGTCAGGGGTGAAAACACATATCTGAGAATCATAGCCATGTGGACAAAATCCCCAATACAATTGAAGACATATTTATCAACATTTGGTTAGGTGGCTCTCCTACACCACCAAAAAAAACCCCCTCCTTCTGTCAATACAGGTTGGATTTATACTAGGGGAACACATTGGCATAGCTATGATGGCATAAGTTCTGTTGCTTAGGTGTATCCTGATAATAGGCTGTTTTCACACACACACCCCTTCACACACGCTCGCAAGCTGTTTATCTCTTTTGCTTTCTTCAAATATTTTTTCAGTCTTTTTATTCGTTTGGAATCACTTCCTGAAACAAATTCCATAAGTACACTATGGGACAATTCCCCCATAGTTCTTGTGCTGTAAATATATTGGCATAATCTATTGATGTAGGAACACCTTGCCTTAGCTGTGACTACACTGGGGATTAAGTCAGCATGGCTACATTGGTTGGAGGAGTATGGATTTTTCACACTCCTGAGTGGCATACTTATTTGAACCTAAATTGTAAGTAGACCAAGCCAAAGTTACATTTTATCTCATATTTCAATGGGCTCATTAATTGCTCATTCATCTCATTCCAGAAAACCTCTGTAAATGTATATTAACTGGTCCTTGTTGCTCTTTCTTTGTTCTTTTTCACTTTTGAACTTCATGGGATAAATTCATCCTGAGTATCAGATCCATCAACCTCAGTGGTTTGATCCAGGAAAGAATTTGGCCTGGAATCTATAATTCTTTCTGCATCTCCTTAGCATGCTGTCCTCAGAGACTTTCATTTGCAGACAAATGGATTTACGAAAGATCTGCTACATATCGCACACTAAGTGGGATTTGTTTTGCTCACTTTTTCTAAAAGTCTTATAGTCACTTCTAATTTATCCCATCTCTAAAGTATTTTCTTTCTACAAGGGATTTGGGCAGATGCTATTCCAAGTTAGGCATTGAAAATGCCCAGCAGTATCAATTTGGAAGGTTTCCAGTTGTAGAATGACTCACCTCTTTCTTCTCTACAAACTCTTCATCACATTCCTCTCTGTAACAAATAGCCCTTTCATCCACTGGTTGGAACTTTATAATTTTCTTGCCATCTGATTTTGTAAATCATTTCAGACCCTATCTTGATATTTCTAATCTTTCCCATGCAGTATAGCTCCAGATGGTAGGTGTATACAGACAAACCTAGTTAATCTGCATAAGTCTGAGAAGTATACACAGGGCTGATGTGTATTAGAGGAAGCTGGTCCTAAATTCTATTGCAAGGTTCTCTGGTGTGTGTGGCAAATGGGAAATGCTGTGTCAGCTTCATGAAAATTTAACCAGAGGCTTTGATTCTATTTAACATGAAAAATAAGCATTTCATATCCTCTGTTGTTGTTTTGCTTTATTTTTTGCTCATAAATGCAATTTATTTTACTCTACCCCTAATTTGTTCTGCTTGAATAGCTGACATCTTCATATAGACAATACATAATTGCACAAGAGAATTAATTGAGGGGGAAGCTGGAACTTTCAGCAGATGGAATTTTTGGCACCTGGGGAGGTTATGGGTTGTGTGCTAGGTATTTTAGCTGAATATTTCTGCTAAAATAATGAGCCTTGATTTTAGATGCCATCCATCCAGCATTGACTCAGATCCTCATAACAAATCCCCAGTAACATTTGTATCATCAGCAACTCTGTGTTGCTGGTCAGAGATTACAGTGTAGTTTTAAAATAACTTTTTGAATGACACTTTCAGGAGTCCCTCCAGCCCTGAATTCATCTTTGGCATCTAACCAGGTCATAACTTGTTTCAGCAGAGCCCTTGGACCAATATAAGTGCATTATCTCTCCCTTATACAATTACCATTATAATGTGCTGTAGAAGGATAGTATAGGTCCCTATTTTTTAAAACTCTGTTGAATTCTGTAAATGCACACTATCCTTTTTTTATACCTACTGCTGACCTCAATGCCTTGGGACAGTAAGTTTCTCAGGTTAATTGTACACTGTGTAAAGTATTTATGATACTACCATCTAGCCCTGAAGGATTTGGTTTGAGTTTCCATGCAGTTAGCAGCCAAAGCTATTGCTAGAATAGATTCCTTTCCTCGTGATATTATTACAAAGGTTGAATCAATGGGGGACTGTCATTCCATTTGGCATAGCTCAGTTGTTCCTAGTCTGCCTGCTTGCCATTACAACATCACCTTTTAGTGTCTGATGATGGGATCTTAACCTGCAATCCTTACTCAGACAAGCTGTCCACTGAAGACAGTGGTATGTAGATGGGAATTTAGTCAATAAGAATGACAAGATTCGGCCTATGAATATCAGCAGGATTATGACTTTACCCTAAATATTCACTCAAGATAAAAGTATCTTCTTCGTAGCATTGGAGAAAGAGTTAAAGAGTTTTATATTGAAGAGAACCACACAGTTATGACACAATACAAACAGGTAAAATATTGGTTAAAATGTGATTTACCTCTTCTTTGTCAAAGAGAAATAGAGTTTATAAGAGATGATCAAAGTAAGCATTGTCTTTGCTTAGCATTAAACATAAAACTGTGAGGTGGATTATAAGTTCACTTACATTAATAGAAGAGCAAAATGTGTTTTAAGCAACTTTATTTTTAATTACTTAGTATTAGGGAGACACCCTTCTAAATTAGCTTGCTTAAACAATGTTAACATGGTTTTATTGTCTACTGCTTTTGGTATAGTCTCCCTAGCAGTCACAGCTTTTACTTAAGTGGTCCCTTCAATTAACCTACAATTAGACCAATCTATAGCCTCTTAAATTAAATTGAGTATTTAAGCCTATAAAGTCCAGGGCTTGTGGTCTCCTTTTGTTTCCCCATCAGTTTGTCAGAGACAGCCTGGTATGGGGTTGTCTCCCTTTTAACTCTCTATTCCCCACTTCCTCCTTTGTGGCTGGAAATGTTGTCTTTATTGGTCACAGCTATGGATACATACCTCAATGTCTGGCAGCTATTGGGGGTGGTGGTCAGCCTGATTGCTTGTAAGCAGGAAAGGCCCTCATCTCCCTTCTGTCTATGCCCAGTATAGGGTTTGTGAGCCTCATTACACTGACTACTTCATCATATAACAAATAACCAAACAGGCACACACCAGCATAATTAAGAACAAGAGTAATGATGTTTAGGGCTATATTTGATTTCTTGCTACTCTTTTATTCTTTCCCTTGAGTATCAACACTGATTTAAAAACAAGGGGGCAAGCTACACAATATGTTATTGATTATATTGTCTCTAACTGTTTACACATAGGCTTTTTTTTCTAATTCTAATAGCAATAACAGCTTCATTAAAGGGATTTCCCTGGGATTAATGTCATGGAAGGCTAAGGGCAGATCTATATTATCGCTTATGTCGATATCACTTATGTTGCTCAGAGATGCAAAAAAGACATGCACACCTCCTCCCCACCCAAGTGACACAATTTACATAGACCAAAACCCTGGTCACATCTGCTCTGTGTCAGCAGGAGACACTCACCTCCCATCATAGCTTCCACCTCTTGCAGAGATGGGGCAATTCTGCTGAGAGAGCTCTTTCTGTTGCCATAGAGCACAGCTACTCAACACACCCATTTGTTTGCAGCCCGCAGTGCTGTTTGAGTTTATGCGGGGCTCAACACACGGCCCGCGGGTGGGAACCTTTGAACATGGCCTCCTTTGGGAACACCCTCCACAACAGTGAGGTGTCTCCCAGGCGCAGTGAGCACTGAAAGATGCAAGTGGATGGGCTCACTAGAACAGACGGGTACAGGGTGTCAGCATTTCTAGCCCACAGGGAGGAGGTGCTAGGAGCGCAGGGGCATTGTGTAAAAGAAGCTATTTGCATATATTTGTATATATATTTGAATGTATATGCAACCACACTTAAGTTGCGGTCCTCGGCATGTGCTGTGAGTATCATTGTGGCCCCCAGGGCTTCCAAAGTTGAGTAGCCCTGCCATAGAGCATTTTCAGCAGAAAAGCTACAGCTGTATTGGTGCAGCTGCACTGTTGTAGTGCTTCCAGGGCAGACTAGCCCTAAGAATAATGGTACTTTTTTTAATGGGACTTGGGTTATCAACAACTCCCCTCGTCACTAAACTCCAGGAAATGTCTTGGCTTCAGTGTACATTGATTTTAATGGCCATTTAAGTTAGTCTTTGAGATAGGCCAAAAAGCTTTGTTTGACTATGGACAGACATGGAAGGATTCAATTATTATTGGAAAAATTTGGTAAATGTCAATTTCAGACACAGAGTGAAGTAAAAATATTTCCAATGTTAATAATCAAATGTACAGATAGGTAAAAGAGGAAACATTCTGAGAATTTAAGAGTTTGATTTGAGGATATTTACTTAGTTATATTTTGACACATGATATTGACAATTTGTGTCTAATGGTTATAAAGGTTTAATTTTTTAAATCTAAATCTACTCTCATTAAATAATCATTCTCTGACCCCAACTTCACATGACTTCACATGATTTCCCACAACTGTGAAGATTTAAATGGATAGAAATATAAAAAATGCTTAAACATCAGCATTATCCATCAAAATTATAAAAATTTAAAAAAAATTCTAACTGTATGCAACAGGTCCTTCCATTCCAGTGCGTTGTCTCTGGCATTACCCAGAAGCAGGTCCATTTGCAAAGCTGGTGCAGGTGGGTGGAAAACAAAAAAATCCCAAAATGAACCATTATGAGTTAGCCTGTACACAAAGGATATATCTTCTATGGGCAGCAGCACAGGCTCCTGGGCAAACACCAGTGAGTTGGTCAGAGAGACAGTTACTGCCATGTAAAAATGCAACTCTCAAACTTAAACCATTGTTCCTTACATTTTGTGATGACCCACAGTAGTTCTCCTTTTTCAGACAGTGCATTAGGAGAGAAAGAGACACAGACAGACAGAGACAGAGAGAAGAGTAAATTCTTGTTTTTATTGCTCTGTTTCTTCTCCTTAAATTAAAATTGTGTTATTTAACTGTAATTGAGGTTGCAGAAGCCTTTTAGATGAGCCAGAGAAGCATGTGTACTAACCAATAAAATAGTCCCAAGGGGGCTTGGAAGAAGCTACATTTTTGGCCCTAAGAGATTCTATCTTGGGGTGGGGGGAGGAAGAGAGAGGTCAGTGCTTGCACAGAATGAGCATTCTAATGTTAATAGTTCCAATTCTTTTGTGCAATCTGAAACCAGCATGGAAACCCCCTGCATAGTGGTATGCATTGAATCCTCAGGAAGTTCTGCACTATTTCAGAAAAGTCTAAATTTTGGATCTGAAATCTCTTCTGGTGTTCTTTTTAGGGTCCAGACTTGCCTTCTTTTGTCTTTGCATCTAGCTCACTCCACTGACAACAGAAGAAGTTACATAGACAAATTATTATAAACATGAATAACTTTTTAGTGGCCCACTACTAGAAATACAATATCTTTCACTAAAATAGAAAGCAAAAGATTAGACATTTATATATTCTTTCTACTGACATAGATGTATCTGAGGAAAGGAAAGCAGACAGAAACCTGCTACATTTGATTCCAGAGAGTGAATGATAAAACAATATGATTACCAGTTAGTCTTTGATATCTGTACATTTTTGAGTCAATATGTGTCAGGAAAAGAAACAAGATAATATTTTCCTAAACCAATAAACGTGGGATGCAAAGAGTTCTTTAAGGAAAAAATCAGAATGGTATGTAGGCTGTGGGCTAATGCAAGCAGTGAATGGGGAGAAAATTGCTAACATAACCTTTTAGTTCACCTGCACTTATGAAGGAGGCCCTGGGAGTTCTGTGCTTGTATTGTGCGTTGGTTGGTCACAAACATTGCTGAAAGCCTGTATGACTTGATATATAGATTGGGAAATTACATAAGTGTCCCCCTCAACAGAGAGAGAGAGAGAAATATAGAGAGAGAGAAATGAAAAAAAAAAGAAATGAAAAGAGATGAAAACACAAAAAGTGTGAAAAGAAAAAAGCATGGAAAAGCAGCTTATCACTGTTTGCAAAATGTATTTTTTATGCAAATATCATTCTGGGCCTCTTCAGTTTCTTTTCATTAATAGATTTCTTTGAATTCTTATACTAGCTAAAAGCCCCATTTACCAGTTTACAAAATCCAAAAATTTAGTTCTATTAGACACTGGGGCCGACAGACTCACTGGGTGTCTATGCCCCCAGAAGGGATGGGACCTTAAGTAGAAGGGGAAATGTGGAAGCTTCCTCCAGGCAGTCTCAGCACCACCTGGAGCTCACTGGGCCTAGAAGCCCTCAGGGCTGTCTGGAGTGCACCATGTGGGGGAGTGATTTAAAGGGCAGTAGCAGTGGCAGTGGCAGTGGTCAAGAGCCCCAGGCATCTTTGAATTGCCAGGCCCCAGGATGGTTGCCCCTTTTGTCATCCTTCTGAGGGCTGGCCTGCTAGTAGAGCTTTTCCTCTTCCACAAATCAACATATCAACAACAATGTAGAAACCACAAACTGAATTATTACAATGTACTAGAGAGAGCAAAAGTATCTGGCTTCAGAAGTTCAGTGGTTTGTCTATTTATGTGATTCACCAATATAGTGCTGTATGATGGTAGCCCAGCAAAAGAGGGTATAATGCCTGAGTACAAGAATTAAGGGGATGTGAATGAAAAGAAGAATACGGGAAGCCACATGAATCATAGAATACTAGAACTGGAAGGGACCTCGAGAGATCATCGAGTCCAGTCCTCTGCCCTCATGGCAGGACCAAATACTGTCTAGACCATCCCTGATAGATGTCTATCTAACCTACTCTTAAATATCTCCAGAGATGGGGATTCCACAACCTCCCTGGGCAATTTATTCCAGTGTTTAGCCACCCTGACAGTTAGGAACTTTTTCCTAATATCCAACCTAAATGTCCCTTGCTGCAGTTTAAGCCCATTGCTTCTTGTTCTATCCTCAGAGGCCAAGATGAACAAGTTTTCTCCCTCCTCCTTATGACACCCTTTTCGATACCTTCTTGAAAGCCTTTGAAGAGCATGTTGGCTAGTTTTCTGACAGCTTCTCCATCTGTTTCCATGTATTAGCCACAACCCATTTTGTTCTCAGATCTGCTATTTTACTTTTTGTAAAGTATTTGTGGTTCCAAGAAGAAATAGAATCATATATATGTATATAGTTTCTCCCTAGTTGATAGAAATTTATGTAAATTTTAAATATGCTAACAATAGCACTAAATGATAGAAATGTAAAGGGGGGGTATTTCTTTCATTAATGACAAAGCAACAACTACAAATATATGCATTCTGTGGTCTAATGTATACAATTCCCTGAAATATAAGTCACCCAAGAATAAAGTCCAAAAAGAAAATGTCTAGAGAAACTGATGAGAGATTAAAGGTAAAATTATCAGACTGTTTAGCTTTCAAATATATGTATGCTCCCAAGTGACTTAGGCACTTTTGGAAATGAAATTTTGTCTCCTAAGTCATTTAGGGTACATCTACGCTGCAAGCTTATTTCGGAATAAGCTATTCCAGAAGATACCTTCCGGAATAGCTTATTTCAAAATAGCACATCTACACACAAAAAACACAATGAAATAACGATTTGCTATTTTGAAAGATAGCATCCACACTGATTGGATGCTATCTCACATGTAAGGCCACCCAGAACCTGTTCAGGCAGGGCATTAGGTCAGTAGTGACTTCCTGGGTTTGCTGCCTGAGGCTCTGAGATGTTTGCTTAAAGAGACTTCCTCTCCCCCCGTACAGCCATTTCTCAGGTTCTTCTCCCTCCTTGCTTACCTCTCTGAGGGAAAGCAAAGTATTTCCACTGTGTGCTTTGGTTCCGCTGGTTTTGGACACCACAGCACTTCCTGCTGTGGAGCCAGAGCTGCCTCTGGGCATGTGACAGCCCCTGACTGTCATACTGAAGTTTCTGCAGCAGTTTCAGCAGGCTGTCTTCCAGGCCCTGCAGGAATATGATCCTGAGCTGCTTGAGGAGACCCTCAACATATGTCTGGGAGCGCAACTCTTTCAGATGCACCTCACTGTGGAACACTGCTTCTGGCGGCTGGACACCAGTTCTGACTGGTGGGACTGGCTTGTCATGGAGTGGTGGGATGACTAGCAGTGGTTCCAGAACTTCTGTATGAGGAAGAAGACATTCCTGGAGCTGTGTGCTTGGCTTGCTCCTGCCCTCACACGATGGGACATGCAGATGAGACCCGCCTTCCCGCCGGAGAAGCAGGTTGCCATTGAGAACTGGAAGCTCACCACACCCAACAGTTCCCAATCTGTCGGGAACCAGTTCAGTGTGGGAAAATTGACTGTCAGGGTCCTCGTCATGCAGGTATGGTGCTCTCGGGCTGCAGTCCCAGGAAGGGGGGGAAGTACTGGAAAGGGGGACCCTAGGGAAAGAGGAATTTGGGGTGCAGGGAGTTGGAGGGGTGGCAGGAAGCCCCTGTCCCCATCCCTGGGCAGTTCTCCAGTTCTGTCCTCACACAGCCCTGCTGGGAGAGGGCTACATAAGGGTTGGCTCCTGGGGTGTTTGGCGGGAAAGGGGGGAGAGGGCTCAGGGACATCCCAAGGATTCTGGCACCCCTCTGATTCAGAACCTTGGAGTGGGGAAGAAGGGAGAGGGAGCTGAAAGGGGAAGGAGGGTAAGGAGAGTCTCAGGGCTAGGGCTGGGAGTGGTGCGTGGCTTGGGTGCTTCCTCTGCCTTGTGTGCAGGGAACTCGGCAACCTCGGGGATGGGGGGTCCAGGGAGGCTAGGGATATAAGCAGGAGGGGGGCTGGAGCAGGGTCAGGCATGGGAGGGGGAAAAGGAACTGGGACTGGGGCAGGATCAGGAGCTTGCTCTGGGTGGGTGAGGAGAGCCTGCACAGTCGCACATATGTTGTGTCCCTGCTACAGCAACTCCATCCACATGTCTCTCCACTACTGCGTGTCCTCCCAGACCGTCTGGACCAGCGTCTCATGCAGGTCCCAGAGTATGGAGACGTCCTCCTGCATCAGGTCTTCCTGGGTCCTCCGGTGCCTGTGGCTCCCTTGGGACTGGGTGGTTTGCTCGGGTGGTGTTGTCCCCTCCCCCCGTGACAGCTGGTCCAGCTGGGGACAATAAAGAGAGATGGTCAGTTATCCCTGGAGACACTGTCCCTGAAGCCTTGCACTCCTCTGTGAGCCGAGACCAACAGTTCCTGGGTCAGAGGAAGGTGATGTCTTGGGAGCAAGGCCGTATGTAGCCTGGGCAGCGGGCCCTTTCTTACAGGGGTCAGACATCCCCAGGGGACCATACTTCCTGCCCTTTCACATCCCAGGGACAAGGAGGCATGGGAAATTGCTGGCCAACTGGGAGCCCATGGCTGGAAGGGGAGCCTCTAGATGGCTGGGCTTCCATCGGTGCCATGCGCATACTGGATCCAGCAGTGATGGCATCCCAACGGGAGAGAACTTGTATCCCGGGCCACTGGAGGAGAAGCAGTGAGAGTTTTGGTAGCGGGGAGGGTGGTGTGAGCAGCACACACACCTGCACCTGGCAGCGCTGTCCCCAGGAGAGGGTGCTGCCTTGAGCGTGCAGGCATGCCTGTGTGCCATGTGTAGCACTCCAGAATCTGTGTGTGTGTGTCCTTGTCCCCAGCCTTCTTCCAGCAGTGGCTCATGGTGGGAGGGTGTCCCCTCACCAGGTATTAGAAGTATGGCCAGCCTCCCCAGAGCCTATGAGCAGGAGCCCAGGGGAGGTCCAGTGCTGCATCCTGGGGCTGTGTGATGCAGACTGGCATTTCATGCGCATCCATGTGTACAGGCTGCAGTGTGAGTACCCAGGCCAAGAAGGCCAAGCGACGATCACACCCCAACCCCTCAGCACCCACAACCCCCACACTTTCTGTGTGAGAAAACTAAGACCGCTCACCTGATGATCCTTCCCTGGCCTCGGAGGATGCCTGGGACACATCCAGGCCATGGGGCCAGCTCCAGGGTGAGCATGGTCACAATGCTGGCCGTGTCGGGGTCCTCCTCCTACTCCTCTTTCTGCATCTCCTCATCCCTGGCTGTGACCCCTGCACAGGCGACGGCGGGCATCTCCAGCCCTGAGTCCAACACCTGGGATGGGGAAGGGGCTGTACCATTCCCCAGGATGAAGTGCAGGTCTTCATAATAGGGAGGAGTGGGGTTCTGTCTTGGAGCAGGAGCTGCATTCCCTCACCCTGGAGTAGGCCTGGTGGAGTTCCTTCACCTTGTTCCTGACCTGCTCCTGATTCCTGATGTGGCTCTTGGTGGCCAGGCTATCAGCCATGCGGCCGTATATGTCAGCATTGTGCCATTGGGAGCGGAGATCCTAGATCCTAGTTTTCCTTTTCTCCCCACACCTCGATGAGGGCCAGGATCTCTGCCCCAGACCTGGATGGTACGTGCCTCTTTTATAGAATCATAGAAGGATAGAGCTGGAAGAGACCTCAGGAGGTCATCAACTCCAGCCCCCCTGCTCAAAGCAGGACCAATCCCAACTAAATCAACCCAGCCAGGGCTTTTTCAAGCTGAGACATAAAAATATCTAGGGATGGAAATTCCACCACCTCCCTAGGTAACCCATTCCAGTACTTCACCACCCTCCTAATGAAACAGTTTTTCCTAATATCCAACCTAGACTTCCCCCAGTTTCTTTCGCCATCTCACAGGCTCCTGGGAGCCGTAAGATTGCTCCCTGGGATGGGCAGGGAGTTTCTGGGGATCTCAGGGGTTGCCTTGATGGCCAGAAGTCATGCTGTGGCAGCAGTAGTGTGTCTGAAGGCTGTCAGGGCCAGCTTCCTGCCACAAAACTTTTCCCCTGTGGCTGCAGCTTTAAGGGCTGCAGGGGGAGAGGAACTATAGAGTCCTGAGGAGTGTGGATGGAGTGGCCAGCAAGGCACCTGTGGGATTTGCTGGACGCCCCTTATTTCAGAAGAGGCATTATTCCTCATGAAATGAGGTTTACAAAAGTCAGGAAAAGCCACCCATTATTTTAATTTTATTTCAAAATAACAGAATTGCTGTGTAGACACTTACATTATTATTCTGGAATAACAACTGTTATTCCAGAACAATGGAGCCATGTAGATGCACCCTTAGATACGTCTGAAAATTTAACTTCAAGTCCGTAAAGAAGATTTCTGCTTGGATCAGACAAAGAAAAATCTTTCATTTATCTTCTATTTTTTACATCTTGAGTCCCATGACCTGTATTTTCTGAAATCATCTGTTTTTGCTAGGGAAGAAGAAAATGAAAGTCCATATCAACTTTAACCAATTTTGAGGAACACTTCTCCCTTCCCAACAGCCACCTCCATCATTTCCAACTTTTAACAAGCTGGTGAGCTATTAATAGACCAGAAATGTAATGTTAAGGCTAAATCTGCCATTAGGCACACCTGAGATTTCTGAAGTCAACAGATATTCTGGATGTGGTGATTAGTACTATTAAGATAACTAGATAGAAATAAATATTTCAGGACTGAAATGAAACCCAAGCTTCAAAGATCTTTTTTTTTTTTTCAATCAGATGTAGGCAGGGAAACAGTGGAGGCCAAGTACAACATTTCATTGTAACTATTACTTCTTATTGTATTTCAAATATTGAATAGGCTAGCTTGTATATGATCCAACGTGTATAAAATGTGAAAAAAAATAAAGATACTGAAAGAGCATTTTCAATAGAACATGATGTGAGGAAAATATAACAATCGAACAGGCTAGCTTGTATATGATTCAATGAGGACAAAATGTGAAAAAAATACTGAAAGAGGATTTTCAGTAGAGCATGATATAAAGCAGATATAACAATTTCTTATCTACCACATACCCGCCATGCATTTTATCCACTTGAAGTACTCATGGGTAGTTTAGGACACCTCTAATCAGCAAATCAGTAAATTTACCATGAGTGAAAAAATTCTGGTCTAAAGAGATTGGTATTGAATCTTTAGCTGTTTATCATAGCAGAGAACGTAGTCCATTCAGTTTTATCATAGTCTCTTTTGGATATATATTAAGTACATCTTAAAAGCAAAATGTCAAAAAAATAAGAAAAATACAAAAGGAAGGCATTCATTTTATCATGTTGATATTTTACATTTAGTGGAAATGAATCTAACAGGTCATCTTAGGCAACTTAGCTGCACTTAGAATACTGTTCAGTACTCAACATCCGAAGGAAAAAATTATCTGGAGGAACTAATCTATTCAATGTGGAAAGATTGAGGAGATCCCCAAAGTCTATTAAAGTTGATTGTGTCCTTCCATTAACGTCACTGGTTTTTGGATGAGGTTCTAAAAAAGCTAAATAGGTTTGAATTGCCCAAGAGTAATAATCTTGATCCAGCAAAATCACTTAAACACAGGTTCACTTAAATAACAGAATACAGTAACAGAATACACATGCCTAAAGCTAACATGTGTGCACACATGTTTCATTGGATAGGGACCATCAACAAGATCATATGACCTTTGTTCATGAGATATTCACCAAAGAGAAGAATTGTTTACAAGGATTTGGCAGACTATAATTCAAAGTAATAATTCAACCATAAGGAAAGGAAAAAGTATATTAAATATCCGAGGATAAAGTTTCTCAAACTAAATGGGACAGTCCAATAATTTAAAAATGAACAAAACATTCTAAAATATTAAGAGGAAGACTCTAGCATTATCTAGGACAACTAAATGTCCTAATGGCTCTTTTTCATCCCTAAATTGTGTGAGATATATTTGCCTTCACCACTGAAGTTTTAGGCAGAATACTTCATTTTTTTCCATAGGAATTTCTTCTCAAAACTGGTGGTATAATGCAGCCATGTGATCTTATGATAACAATACACTGCTTTATCACACACTCTTCGCTAACATGCTCTTTATGCTGCCACTAAATCTGGTCAAAATTTTTACGTCAAAACTGTTTTTAACTGAAAATTGGGGGTTTGATACCACAAAATATTTGATGAAAGTGTCTGATTTTTTAGATTTTTGAAAGAAAAAGAAAAATGTCCAAAAGAGGGACAAATATAGCTATTATCCAAATATCATAGATTATCTTGAATCTAGAAATCAACCAAAAAGTTTCTAGAATAATCTGCTGCTTCAAGAAGAAATACTAAATATTTGAGGAATTTTCTTCTGCCTCAATTTTCTACTGACCTAAAAATCATACATATTAATTTGAGTATTTTTAGGTATTTAATGACAGAATTAAAAAACAAGAAGTAAAATGTGTAGATGCCATAAACTATATAAGTTAGTCAAGATTAACTTGCACTGAAACACTTTGGAGACCTTCAGAATGATCTAACAAACCTAATTGAATGATTAGATTGATGAGGATGAATACAGTGTTGGTGAATGCAAGTTAATGTAAATTAAGAGTAATTTGAGTTATTCAGACATGTTACTAAGTATTAAATTAGCTGTAGAGTGTATTTATTTTGGATAAAGAGTTGGATATCACTGTAGAAAACTCAGTGAAAATCTTTCCCAACGCTCAGTGACATTTCAAAAACGTAAACAAAATATTAGAATATATAAACAGGGAATACAAAATAACAGTGAACATATCATAAAGCATACAGATAAATCTCACATGGAATATTGTATGTTTTCCTGATAAGTTTAGCAGAAGAGATACAGCAGAAATAAAAGGAATCCAGAGACAGGTGGGGGAAAATATATAG
Source organism: Pelochelys cantorii (assembly GCA_032595735.1). Classification (NCBI taxonomy): domain Eukaryota; kingdom Metazoa; phylum Chordata; order Testudines; family Trionychidae; genus Pelochelys; species Pelochelys cantorii. Next base: position 67,504,021 of record CM064326.1, on the reverse strand, counting down.
GTATGGAAATATTGCCAGCTGAAAAGAGAATGAAAAGTTTGTATGTTTAGCCTAGACAAGAGGTGAATAAAAGGGAATATGATAGAGGTATAGAAGTAATCAACAGGAGAAAGAAAGTCATTTGAGTCATTCTATTTAGCCTTTCTCATACTACAAGCAGGAGACACCCAATGCACAGGAAAGGCAATGCATTTCGAAATGATCAAATGAAACACTTTTCAAAATCACATAACTTGTGGAACTGCCAAAAGTTATCATTGAGGCCAAGAGTTAAATCTTATTCTCCATGGCACAAACTAATCTTTCAGTGATGAGGTTGGAAGGAGGGGTTGTTACCATTTCCCATATGGGCAAGCTGTTCAATAATGACCTACAACAGTGTTTCTTGCATCTGTCTCTTAAGTCCTTGGTACTGACTACTGTAAGGAAAAGGATATTGGATTAGCTAGACCACTATTTCAAAAACCTTATCTATTATGATTTACATCTGTGTTTCTTTAAGAGAGAGACATATTATGGAGTTACAATCTGTTCAGACAAAATTCCTATTAAAATAATGGCCCAAATTTCAATATCAGTTATATCCACATGCTCAATAGGTTGAAGGGATATAAACATGAGTAAAAATTGAAAGAGTTTTGCCAAACTAAGGATGCAATACATTATGCTGAATAAAGGCAAGAATTCTGGGCCAGATTCTGATCTCATTTATGCCAGTTACTTGACTGAAGTTCCTGGAGCTGCACTGATCTTACACCATTGTAACTGAGAGCAGAATCTGCCCATTGCATCCAACTGAAACTGCAAAAAGAATTTAGGGGTCAGCTCTGGCAAATTTTCATCAGCAATCAGGCAGCATTGTATCGAAAACTCATACTCCAATAAGCGTTGAGGTTTCCATTCAGCCAAAGCTCCTTAGTTTCAGGGCTTCTGATCTCCATCAGCCCACCAGATAGATCTTTGCTTCAATATTATTGAAACAAAACAGTTTGGTTTTGTAATAATTTTTAGTATTATTATTTACAAATGGAACAAAAACAAAATTAAAAAAACCCAGAATCCTTTATTAAATGGAATTACCATTCTCTGCCTATCTCTAGTAACTACCGAGGCTAAACACTCCAAAACTGAAAAAAAAAAGTGCCAAGGAAACTTTATCAACCACAGCTGATCAGAACAACAATTTTACATTTTATCCTTTTAATATGCACTCTCTATACCCAGAAAGAAAATGGTAGAATGGAAAGGAATACTGTTATCTGGGAAGCAGATTATTTTAAGTGTCCTTTAAAGGACTGAGGAAGAAGTTGGTAGACAGACCAGCTCATTTGTCTGTGTAATTCTGTTTCCCTCCTTCTGTTTAACAAGGATGCATGTAGAATCTAGCATAGCAGCGAGTAGGAATTTTCAATTTCATTCTAGCAGAATAACTAAGACACTTGGTATACATAGCTGCATTTCTATTTTACTGAGTCTGCTTCAGCTGCTCATCCTACTGCCATAGATGAGAAAATAACGTTTAAACCATAATCCCAAAGGTAAAAAAAATTAAAGTTAATGTTTAGTTCCTAATATCTGTTCCATTCTCACTGACTCTTTGTGGATTGATTTTGCTCTCACTAAAATAATAGCAAGACTCCCATTGACTTAAATGGTGTAGGTCCAGGCCATAATCTCTTTATAATCTATTTTCAGAGAGTATGCATCACCTTCCTTATAAACTCTCTACTGTTAGTAATGGGTCAGGTTTTCAAAAGTGGTCTCTTATTTCAGGTGTCTCAGTTTTATGATGCTCAACTTTAGACATCTACAGCTGTTTGCAGCAGAAAAAGAAAAACCTCCTTGACTTATCAATGGAACACATTTGAAAACAAAATCACTGTGAATCTTTTTTTGTGGAAGGACTTTTCAGAGAATAATATCAGACACTTTTAGAACACAAATGGCTTGCTCTCTTTTTCTGCTTCTATTTTCTTTGCCTCTGATTGCTCTCTAACTGTTAAAGGCAAGAGAATGAGACTTATTGCAGAAAAGGCCAGAATTACTACCACACATTGGGTATGGCTAGACTGCGAGGATGTATCAGAAAAAGATATGCAAAACTTTTGTCAGAAGAGGCTTTTCCAAAATTTGGCCCATCTAGACAGGGACAAATTTTGGAAAACCCCCCTCTTTCGAAAGCCCCCTTCTTCCTCGTGGAACAAGGAATATAGGGGGCTTCAAAAAGAGCACGTTTGCTCTTCCTCAAATAAAAGCAGAAGAGCAAACACGTTCCCTGGATGTGGCAGAGTTTTTTCGGGATACCTCTGGTATCCCGAAACCCCCCTGCAGTCTAGCCATACCCTTAAAGAAGCTGAATATAACTGGAAGACTGAGACAACCCTAAAAATGTATTGAGAATCAACTATAAGGGACTGTAGAAAATAAGAACATATCAAAATTTTGGGAAAAAGAGAAGGAGGTTTTGATAAGTAGAGAAATAAATTATGTATTCACTGTCCTGGACCTTCAGAGACCTTCAAAGACAACTGAGAGCTCTTTTTTAAATGTGCCCAATTCATCTCCACAGGGCATACTATAGTCCTGCTCTGCCTATACTTCATACTGCCAGGAATGTCACACTCGAAAATCTAAAGCAGTAAGTCAGTACTCTGTATTTTTTGGACAACTGTACTAAATATGTTAGTACAAGGCAAAAAACGTACATCAGTAACTGAATATTTAAGTTGTGCAAAATTTATAGCATAATAAAGACAATTTGCCCATCCAAGGGAATAATTGCTTCATGGGGAGCCTGCACATCACAAATTGGTTTATTCCTGGACTTTAAATTGGCCCTTGTTCCTGTTATTTAATGCCAGCAAGCAGTAGCACTGGCAAAAAGGCTGGCTGCCAGAAAAGGGCATTTTCAAAGTCACACAGCATGAACATTTTCTTGTCAAGACCCATTACAAGAAAAAAGTAAGTGGCATTTCAATGAAATTGTCCAGTCTTTTTATTATTATTATTTGCAGGTAGTTGGGATAGAAGTACCTGCTACTGACTCAGGTTCAGACTCTGAAAACATAAGGGCACCTATTTGTCATCAGGGAGCAGAGGAATATTTGTAACCTGTAGTAGATCCAAATTTCAGGTTTATTTTTAAAGGTGTCTCTTTAAATTTTTGATATAGACATTGTGCATATATCACATTCCATTAGGTTAAAGATATCTTACAATGTGACAAAATATGATTTAACCTGACAGAACCAGATGAAAATGTCATGCTATATCACATATTCGGTGGGGGGGGGCATTTTGGTGACATATTAATATACTCTTCTACTTATTTAAAATGCTATGTATGATATGATTAATAGATGCTTATGGATGCTATTAAATGTATCTTTCTTATGATGAGCATGGATTTCTATGTGCAGATGAAATTATGACAAGCTGCCATAAAACTCAGATGAGAGGCACATATTGTTAAGACAGTGATCTGGCATGCTTCATATGTGGCATCTATTTGCAAGTACTTATCAAACATGCTATAGAGAACAGGGGTTCTCAACCTTTTCCTTGCTGAGCCTCCTCCCTCATCCCCTCAACATGCTAAAAAAACTCCAGGACCCAGCAAAGGCAGGAGAAGGGGGAAACTCAGGGCTCCAGGACGGAGAGGGGACCCTTGGGTATAGGCATAATTTTACTTTTATTTTGGGGAGCAAGGACTGAGGAGGCTCAGGCCACTTCCTCAGAATGGTGTCTAGAGAGAGAGTGCCGCTCCATCCCCTGACTCACCTCAGAAGGCCACTCAGTCTGAAACCAAGAAATATAACTCAAAGGCGGGGCGGGGGGGAGAGAGAGACTCAGTTCAAGAAGTTTGAAAACTGCTAAGGGTGCAGGGGTACCTGGGGGCTGTGTGAAATGTAGGGTGTAGCACAGGGAGGAGGGACAGAATAGCTAGGGGTTGTGTGCAGGCAGGGGAGTAGCTCAGGGTGCAGTCAGGGGTAGCTGATGATGTATGAAGTAAGAAGTGTAGTCCAGGGTTTAGGCATGGGAGTTAACTAGGGGCTTTTCATGGTCTTGGGGGAGGGGCTCCCAGTGCAGCTCCCAATTTCGGAGTGGGGCATAGAGCTCCCAGATTCATCCTCATGCTGCTCCTGGCTTCAGGTGGGGGAGGAGTGTCAACTTCACCCCCATGCTGCTCTCAACTTTGGGTAGGGGTGCAGGCTTCAGCCCTGTGCTGCTCCTGGATTCAGGGTTGGGGGGATGCTGGCTTCAGTCCACACCACTCCCGGCTTCAGCCCCACAGAGGGTGCTGGGGCTCGGAGAACCAGGTTTTGCCACGGGGCCCCGCAGCCTCACTAAAAGAGCTTGCAGATGCCAAGGGGCCATGGACTCTCAGGTGAGAATCATTGGTATGTACTACAATATCATATAGCAAGACCTAAATCTGTAGCCCTTATTCACATTTGTAAGCAAGTGGCAACAGCTTATATGAACAATCTCAATAACTTCAGTAGAGCTACTTGTCTTACTAAATGCTGCCCTTGGTTGGCAGAATCAGGTTTTCTGTATTATCCTTGGCCAAATTGTGTAAATTCCAACAGATGAAGTGAAGCAGAACCCTTCTTCTCCCTCAGAGGGTGGTCTGGAAGGGTTTGTCTACACTTCCTCCCTAGTTCGAACTAGGGATGCAAATGTAGGCGACTGAAATTGCTAATGAGGAGTAACGTTAGTTCGAACCAAGGGGTTTGGTTCGAACTAACGCCTCACGGCACGCACTTTCACTTTCGAAACAGCTGTTGAGCTGAGTAACGTGCCGGCGAGATCATGCTAATAAAGTGTGGGACATTTAAATCCCCGCTTCATTAGCAATTTCGGTCGCCTACGTTTGCATCCCTAGTTAAACTAGGGAGCAAGTGTAGATGTACCCGAAGAGACTGTGAGGCCAGATGTGTCATTTCTCCTAGCTCTCTCCAGAGAGCAGGAGTATGCATGCTGCATGACCGCTTAGGGCCACATGCTGGTATTTCACTAGGAGGGTGGTGAAGTACTGGAATGGGTTACATCAGGAGGTGATAGAATCTCCCTCCCTTGAGGTTTTTAAGTCCCAGCTTAACAAAGCCCTGGCTGGGATGATTTAGTTGGGATTGGTCCTGCTTTTAGCAAGGAGTTGGACTCCATGACCTCCTGAGGTCTCTTCCAAACCTATGATTCTACACAACCACTCATTTTGAGATCTTTGATCTTGGAACAGGCCTACTGAAATCAATGTGAACAGAGCACTACTCACAGTGAGTACAGGATTAGAGTTGGGTCCTTAGTAGCACGTATCCTTCTCGATTCCTTGAAGCTTAGGGCTTCACAGACCAAAGGTATTGTGCTGTGTGGGCAGTCACATTCCTGTTCCATTGGGATGGTTTTTACTTATGGGGATTGGTAGGGAGGAGCAGCCCCTGGGACTCTCTGAGATCAAAGACCAAAGGCAATGAAATGACAGAAGGGATTTGTTATGATTTGCTAGATAATGGCAATTGTCCAAAAAGCACAAAAGTATTGAATCTACTGAATTAATAGGCTCAAAATGGCATTCACCTATTTTATACGTGATCCCTCAAAGGACGGCCATCTGGATAGAAGTATAATTTGGTGCTGAATGAGAATAGTTTGAATACTTCAAGGAACTGCAACACACCTAAGGCCATATCCTGTGAGCCACACCCACTGTTCTGCCTACTCAGAAAGCTTCAAATGCAGAAGAAATGCACCTTTTTCACTGCACTAGGAGTTCACAGAGGATGATCACAATAGCCATGAAACAAGGGTGGGGAATCTCTGGTAAGCTAGTCACACATGCATGGTTCATCAGGCTTAGCCACAGGTGGGCCACCAGATGGTTTATTTACCTGAGCGTTGGCAGGCTTAGAGTCCTACAGCTCCCAATGGTTATCATTCCCAGACAATGGGAGTTATAGAAGGCAGCATGCAATGGGCCCACTTCCTGCAGTTCCCATTGGCTGGGAACCATGGCCACTGGGAGCTGTGAGGCTCCATGCCTGCAAACACTCTGATAAACAAACCTCACCCTGATGAACAGCATGCAGTCTGTGGGTCTGAGGTTCCCCACCTCTGCCATAAATACTACATAGAGAGGAACTCAGAGATCTTCTGTGAACCATAGAGCAGGCCACACTTAGGAGCATTATGGAGTTCATGGAGTAGTCATGGATAGTGTTCCCTGTAAGTTGTGCGCTTTTGTGGCTACTCAGGAGAGATTCAAATACCTCCAACTGATTCACAGAGCACCCCAGCTAGGTTTTTTGTTTCTAATGGTGGTACACATTTGCACATGCTTTGCTGCATATAAAAATGTATTCTGAACATGGATGGAAAGATGAGAGGGAACTTTGGTGGTGGACTTAGCCAGATTGCAAATCCACGACTACACCATGATGCTTTGTAGTGTGGTCAGTCCGTGGTGGTAGTGTGGGCTCCTTGTTCCCCAGTTCTAGGCTGTGAACAGAATTCCAATGTTCAGTCCTCCCTGTAAAGTAGTTTTACCTGGGCTTTGCATAGAGGGACCCATGTGCTCACTTTCAGTAACTCTAACTGGTAAGATTGCTAATTTTAGACATTTAATTATCAGTGATACACTTGACTTTTGAGTCTCTTTACAGAAAGTGGGAAAGATGGATTTTCAGTTACAAGACTTAACCAATCTAAGGAGGGAAATAATAAGTTTCTCACATTTTTTTTAATGTTGAAAGGTTTGTTGAGGCTAATTTCTCAACCATCATTTAGAGTTTTGTAATACGAGCCCTTGTTACAATCGTTTCCCCATAGTGAAGAAATTAAATGATGCTATTAGGTCAACTGCCTTACGAAGTTGTGCATAACTTCCAGCAAAGTTAATAGGCTCCTAGTATGCATATTTTAAGGTGGATTTTGGCCATTAATAAATATAATTACCTCAAAAGTTAAATACAGCTTTCATTGTATATAATTATGTATATCATACATACAATTTTTCAACATAATTGATAAAACCTTTTTAAAAATACTTGTGATGTACAGTATATGGTGACCCCAAAATTACTTTCCCATATCTTCAGACAAAAGAGTGTTGTTTCCAGTGACTATATCTCTGAAAAGTAGATTTGCAGAGACAGTTTTTAAGAACTGCCAAAATGGCTGATGGGCTATTGCTTAATCAGATTTCTGGAGGTGGTATACCCGGAACTAAGGGGTGAAAGGGAACAAAGTGAGTCAAACAGCCAATCTCAAAATAAAATGTATTTCTATCTGAGGAGGAACTAGAAGGTTTGGGATAACTCCCTGTCTGACAGCTTTTCTTTTTGCTGGTGTCAACTTGAGTTTTGAAGTAAAAGAACATTGTACAACCATGTGATCCAAAGAGAGAGGAGGAAGCTGGGGCATAAAATATGATATTCCAAGAAATGAACTGGGACTGCAATAACTTTTTTTATTTTACTAGATTTGATTAACGTGACAGGAAGTTACTTAGAAATAGTCATAAACCTGCAGTCTTGACACCCGGAAGGAGGTGTTGCTCATGTGATACTGATGTCAGTAGGGTTTCATAATAAGTAAGGGTTTCAGGAGAAAAAAAAATCTTTTATAGCTATATATTGCTGTCTGAAAATTCACAAATTTAACTGATATACCTGTGGCAGAGGTTAATTATATACCCTCATCCATGATCGTGAATGACAGAGCAGGTCCTTTATCCCCTTGGAAATAATAACTTGCTGCCATGGAAACATGATGAACACAAGCCAAGATTTCTCTTGATGGATATGAAATTAACTATTATCAACAAAGTAAATGTAAAGAGCAACAATGATAATTACTCCACAGTAATTTGAAATAAAATAAAGACAGCTGAGTATTGAAGTATGCATGGTTAAACCATGGATAATTAGAGCTGTGGGATAAGAGACATGAAATGAACAGGGAAGTGGAGGTGAATGGTTTTATTCTTCCCAGTGGTGGCAAATTCCAGGAACTACTGACCCATGCAGAGCATGAATGTGATTTCACCCTCAGCCGCAGGTAACTGTTTCTAAAAAACAACATTTCTTTAAGGTGAACCTGACAGAATTTGACACGTACACAATCTACATGTACAGTAGGCATGTAGCGTGCCTCATTGTGACATTCATGCAGACATTCTAGGTTTGCCAACTCTTGGTTTTGTGGGCTTCTGCTGACATTTACAGAGAAGCTAAGATTGTTTCTGAAAGGAGATGGACTTGCTTGCCAAATATGAATATCCATCTTCATAAAGGCATGCCTCAGCTAAAAGTGCCTGTAGAGGTTTGTGTGGAGGTAACATGTTCCAGGTGAGAGCATAAAAGGAAAATGTAGCTTGAATGTCACCTGAGAAAAATATGAACACTTTTAACTGTGAACACATGAATTGTATGGGGTAGATCTTCAGCTGGTGTAAATCTGCATAACTTTGTTGACTTGTGTATATAATTTTCAAAACATTTGACTTATGGTGCTCACCAACTGATGCTACATTCTACTTTGCATGGGGAGTTTGAGGAATTTGTATATTAATATGGGAATGCAAATCTGAGCAATTAGTATTAAAATCTACTTTCCTAAAATAATAAAAACAGGAGATATTCCTGGTATATTCTCTCAGGGATTTGGATCCCTCAGAACAAATGGCTTTCTCTTCATTTTAAGGGAGGCGTGAGTGTTTTGCTTCCTATTTTCTATAGTATTAACTCTGATGACATAGCTTGTCAAGCATCTGAGAGATATGTTTTTAGGAACTGTATTACACTGCTGAAAACATTGATATATTCCCCAAGCTGAACTTTTTAGAAGGATATGATGGAGACACTTACATTATTTGGCTCTTTCCCCCACTCGCCTGAGTCAGGTCAGAATTACAAAAAGTTCATAACTTCTCACTTGCCTATCAGAATCCACTAAATAATGCTATAACTAGATGAGTGGACTAATAGGTTAGTGAATGAATGCACACAAACTTATAGACATATTACATCTTTTTAGTAGCAGGTACATCTATGTAACTGATAGAGGAACATACGAGTATACATACACATATATTTCATCATTCAATTTCCATGATCCATTAATTTTGTAACTTGTTCCAAAAAATTCAAAGAGCATTTGATATTTTTAGACTTTGGTGAATATTTGCAGATTTATTTCCTCTTACTATTTATTTCACAGTTGTATACATGTGATATGGCTTTGGATTCTAGAACAGATAGGCATTTCTAAAGGAGGCTGCATAGACATCCATCTTGGATGGTTTAGCCACAACAAGTCCTGCATCTTGGCAGAGGGATAGACAGGTGACCTTTTCAGCCCCTTCTAATTCTAGATTGCACATTAAAATGTACTATCTCAAGTATTTGCACTGTTGTGAAATGATAACAAAGTTTGTTACCAAAGAGTTTGAACTTCTAGCTCCAGGGGACTCAGATACACTGGCATGTTATTTAATTAGAAAAAAATCTTTGGGACAAAATTCTATTCTGAGAAGCACTATGAAAATGCAGAGCAACTCAAATGAAATAATTAAGATTGTAAACTGAGTCATTGCACATTGCATATTTTTACTTGTGTATCTCAGATCACCATATGGACCTTTCCCATTCAGAATGAAATTTCAGGTGTTTGTTTTTCTTTATTTTCATTATGGAGTTGATGGAGTAGTTGTCGATTTGTAGTCTGGTCAGGTCCACAAACAATGTTCCCTCTAATCTTTCCATCCATGTGCGGAATAAATTTGTACATGTACTGAGGCCTATGTGACCCCGCACTCACCACCCTGCTGAGACCCTGTATCCCCAGCCCCCTCACTCACCACCCTGCTGAGACCTTGCACCTGAACCCCCCACTCACCACTCTGGTGAGACCCTGCACCCCAGCCCCCTCACATGCCCTCTCCACTGAGACACAGCCCCCCAGTCTCCTCACTCACCTGTTCCATCGAGACCCTGCACCCCCTGCCCACACTTATGCCCTCCCCCCTGGCCAGACACCCTGCTCCCAGACTGCTCCTGCACCCTCTCCCCGGCCAGACCCCTACCCCCAGAGAGAGGGGGGTTGGCGAGCTTAGCTCTCATGCTCTCTGGCCCTGAAAGCTGTCAGAGAGAGGGGGGGTTGGCGAGTGTAGCGAGGAAGGGGCACAGCCCCTAGTATGCATAAAGTACAATTTTACAGACACTTCAAGAGGGGAAATTTTTAGTATAAATGTAGCCTGTGCTCTAGATATGTACTGTGTTTACAAAGGAAAATAAGCTTTCAGGAATCTCCATTAATTCTGCTTCACTTTGAATGCAGGTTCACAACAGAGGGACTAAGACACAGATAGGTGGCTTACCACTATTACATCTTCATTCCATTCAGTGGAGATTCCCATGTATTGACTGACCTTTTGTATCCCCCATTAGATGCACAATTAATGTGGTTCAGTTCCCCTCTTGTCAAGAGCTGCTAATGAGACTGAGAGCCAGTATTACAGCCAGCTTTAAAAGAATTGAGTGCTATTTGATGGTATTTTCAGATCTGCTCTAAGATTATTCCTACAGTATACACCACAAATTAAAGGCAAGCGTGGATGCCCATGTGTTATGTATTTGACAGTGTCTTTTAAAATTTTAATTTATTTTTCTCGTGCCTGGAGATCCCAAGGGTTAAGAAATGGTCTCTCTTTGCCTTGCTTAGCCCATACTGCTTAGAATTCAGAAGTACTCACCTCTCATTGGCAGTGACAAGAGTTACTGAGTGAATATTCATGGGGTTCTTTATTTTTTTACCCACTCTCTCATTTTTGCCCCCCTTCTTTCTTCTTTCATTGTATTTTCTGAAGTGCAGAGTCCCTAGATGTGCATTTTCACCATTTCTGATTCTATATATGCTTCTGTTAATAAATGATAAAGTTAATATATTAACGTTGACAATAGTCTCCAAAAGAAACAGTTACAAAACAATGGCTCAGTCTGTCCGGTATCATGTTCCTTACATGTGCAAATATGTGGACCACCTCTTTGAAACTATTGCAAGATTGGTACCTAAGTTTATCATATTTTAACTGTTGCTTGTCTGATGTTATCCAGTTGATAATCAAATACAGTTGAAACCAAGAACACTTTGTTATTCACCTGTCATTGGAGGAGACCATACAAGTATACTGGACAAGCATATCATTGTACACAACAAGTACATTTCTCACAGAAGTAGTCTCACAGGGTTTGCTGTTCCTATAAGGAAACTGGACTCAGACATACCTGTGCCTAGTTATTCACCTCTCAGGTGATAGTTTAGATTGGGCTGGTGTTTGGATCAGGTGACCAAACATCATATGACAGCAGGCTGGAGGAGGTGCTTTCTATAAGACAAAATCCATTTACTCACTCAGAAGAAGGAGAGGTCTATAGGTGAGTAGAAACACTGAATGGCAGGAAGTGTGAAAAGACTACCTGCAGAGGGCCAGGAAGAGGGCTTACAGATTGAACACTTTGAAGACATATTTAGGGTTGCCCAGGATTAGGAGGGAGACTGGCAGAGCTGCTCTGCTTAGAGAAACTGTGAAATTCAGAGTATGATAAGACCTTAAGCCATGGACAAGGATCAAAAGGTATCATGTTCCTTACATGTATAAAGGAAACCATGTGTGGAGAGAGAAGAGCTGAAAAGATTTTGTTTTCCGCTTTTGGACATTTTTTGTTTTACCCCAGAAGGGATAGAGAAGGAGCTTCATGATTTGCCTAGTGGGCTAAGTCATTTTGAAGCACTGCAGTCTGCCCATCCGAGAATGGGAGAATGAAGTAATGGAGCCAGAAGAAAGGAAAATGATCCATTTACTATTCCCAAAGTGCCCTTGACACAATTAGTTTTTTAAAACAAGGGGCCAAATCTTGCTCACATTGTAGCCAATGACAAAACTGCCATTGATTTCAGTGGTTTGACATTTGACTGTAGGGTTACCCACCAATTCTTCCAACACTAGTTGCTATTATTGATCTTTCTCCCCTGCTTAGAGGGTGAAATGTATGGCCTTTTAATTAATTAAAAACAGTAATATCCTTAGCATCCTCTGGTGCAACCCTCCAGGCCTTCCCCAAGAAGGAGCACTCTGGTATCATTTTCTTGATATCCATATGTTCTCCTCAAAGCAGAGGATTGTGGGTGAACCTTTCTTTACGGTACCTGGGCGTCCCATGAGGCACCACTGGATGCAGTGTTGCCATCAGACCAGTATTTTAAAAATATTTTCTATTTATAAATCCCACATCAAAACTATTCAGCTCACTTGAAACTGCTGTGCGCCTCAGGCAGAAACCTCTGCTTTTTCAAACAAAGCACCATGTTCTGCCCTGAAAACTGACAATGTCAGAACACAAATACAGAAACCATCCTGCAGCTGCCACCTGACAATAATATTTTGAGATATGAATTTGTTTTCAGCCCAAAAGATCACATTGTTTTTATTGTTAGGTAGAAGTACCATTTATCTAGCTGCCTATCTCTGTTAGTGTTATTGGAAGAGACCAGATTTTTTCCAGTAGAATGGACATGCAAACTATTCTTGAAAGCAGCAAATGAAAACTTTAGAAATGAAAATTGGGATTACTCCACTTAAATTTAGTATTTATAAATATAGTATTGAGACCTTTCCAAATTACAACTTCCACACCATTTTGGAAGGTCTATTCACTAAGAAATGAGTACAAATTTTAATAAAAAATACATAAATGACTTCATAAGTCCAAAGAAAAAAACCTGACTGCTATGCACACACACACACACATTAGAGTCTGTCTGTGTGCCTGTCTGTAAGTCTGTTTGTTCAAGAACTCCTAAATGGTAAGAGCTAGGGCCACCAAATTTGGTATGCAGCTTCCTCTTCTCCCAACTTAAAGCAAGGCCAGGGTTTGGTTGTACGCGGACAACCAAAAGCCTTAGGGAAAGGACTGTTTTCCGTGACATACAAAGGGAGGGGCTACTGTACGGAAGGTTGCGATATGAAAGTGAACACTGAGGGCAGTGAGCCTGCAGGGGGGATCTATCCTGCAGAGTGTCCACACCAGGGATAGCCATACCACCAAGGGAGGGGTCAGCAGGGCTGGGGCTTCACCATCTTGCCAGCCAGCATGGTGAGTGAGTAGCCCCTCTGCCCCAAACCCTTTCCCACCCCCAACCCTTGGCAGCACCGGTGGGAGAAGGGGGGGGAGAAAAAAAGGCCCCTGGTGGCTGGGAGGGCTTGAGGAAGAGAAAATGCACCTGGCGGCTGGGGGAGGCTGGGAGCAGAGGAAGGCCCATATCAGATCGGACCCTCTGCCCTGAGCCTCTCTTAACCCTCCAACCCTCACTCTCATACCTCCCTACCCTCAGCATTCTGCACCCCCACATACATCCTCAAGTGCCTGCCCTAAGTCTGGCACTCCTTCCACTGCCAGCCTCTAATTTGAAGGACCCTGGCAATTCTGGGTAAATCTGATATTGTCAAATAAAGGCATCGAGGGATTAAATTGGGGTATGCTGCAGTTCATACATTGAGTACATCTCCATAAGTGTACACAAATATACTCCTTGCATTGCCCCATAAAGGTCTGTCTGAAGGAGTATTTATTCACAACTGGACAGAATAACATACATTTTCCTGAAGCAAAAATGAATTAAAATGGATGACACACAGGAGGAGAAGGTAGCTCAGACATCTCATCAGCAGTCCAATCATGAGTATGACCCACAAGCCGCTTGAAAGCTGCCTACACAATTACTCCTGGAATCTACTAATAACCGGGCATTGCTGCCTGTAAAATCTCCTTCTTATCTTAAATCCAACTCTTGTGACTGCCACCTAAACAGAGGGAAGGGGAAGCAATACATAATAAAAAGAACTGCATTAAATTGATACTATATATCCCCTTTCTGGCATGCTATGCATTTTATACAAGTTTTACAGGCACTAGTAAATATACAGCCATGGGCAAGAATAAACAAAAAGCTATATATATATCCTATTCTATCCCACAACTTTGAATGTTAGTTTGGTTTCTTTTTTCAGTTGCACCAGTGTAATAACGTTGATGTAAATGGAGTTGCATCAGTAGAAGAGAGAAGACTTTATTTATTTACTAGCAGACTTACCCAGCAATGCCTAGATCCTTCAGGGAAGGGGCCAGGAGGTGTGGGGGGTGCAGGACTCAAAACAATGCCTTAGAATGTGGAGGGAGTGCAAGAGTGAGAGCTAGGAGGGCTGAGGGTGGGAGGTCCCATGTGAAATTATTCTTTTCTGTCCCCCGCCAGGCCCCTGAATGGGCCCTTTTCTGTACCCCAACCCCTCCCAGCTGCCAACAGCACTTTTCTGTTCCCCCCAGTCCCCTGGACACCAGGGACTCTTCTGTTCCTCCTGCTAAACCTGGCTGCTTGTGAGAGGCCCTTTCATAAGAACATAAGAACATAAGAACGGCCGTACCGGGTCAGACCAAAGGTCCATCTAGCCCAGTATCCTGTCTGCCGACAGTGGCCAGCACCAGGTGCCCCAGAGGGGGTGGACCGAAGACAATGATCAAGCGCTTTGTCTCCTGCCATCCCTCTCCAGCCTCTGTCAAACAGAGGCCAAGGACACCATTTTATCCCCTGGCTAATAGCCTTTTATGGACCTAACCTCCATGAAATTATCTAGCTTCTCTTTAAACTCTGTTATAGTCCTAGCCTTCACAGCCTCCTCTGGCAAGGAGTTCCACATGCTGACTACACGCTGTGTGAAGAAGAACTTTCTTTTATTAGTTTTAAACCTGCTACCCATTAATTTCATTTGGTGTCCTCTAGTTCTTCTATTTAGGGAACTAATAAATAACTTTTCTTTATCGGCCCTCTCCATACCACTCATGATTTTATACACCTCTATCATATCCCCCCTCAGTCTCCTCTTTTCTAAACTGAAAAGTCCCAGTCGCTTTAACCTCTCCTCATATGGGACCCGTTCCAAACCCCTAATCAATTTAGTTGCCCTTTTCTGAACCCTTTCCAAGGCCAAAATATCTTTTCTGAGGTGAGGAGACCACATCTGTACACAGTATTCAAGATGTGGGCGTACCATAGTTTTATACAGGGGCAGTAAGATATTCCGGGTCTTATTTTCTATCCCTTTCTTAATAATACCTAGCATCCTATTTGCCTTTTTGACCGCCGCTGCACACTGTGTGGAAGTTTTCAGAGAACTGTCCACGATAACTCCAAGATCTCTTTCCTGATTTGTCGTAGCCAAATTAGCCCCCATCATACTGTACATATAGTTGGGGTTATTTTTCCCAATGTGCATTACTTTACACTTATCCACATTAAATTTCATTTGCCATTTTGTTGCCCAATCACTCAGTTTGGTGAGATCTTCTTGGAGTCCCTTACAGTCTGCTTCTGTCTTGACTATCCTAAACAGTTTGGTATCATCCGCAAACTTTACCACCTCACTGCTTACCCCTTTCTCCAGATCATTTATGAATAAGTTGAACAGGATTGGTCCTAGGACTGACCCTTGGGGGACACCACTAGTTACCCCTCTCCACTCTGAAAATTTACCATTTATTCCTACCCTTTGTTTCCTGTCTTTTAACCAGTTCTCAATCCATGAAAGGACCTTCCCTCTTATCCCATGGCCATGTAATTTACACAAGAGCCTTTGGTGAGGGACCTTGTCAAAGGCTTTCTGGAAATCTAAGTATACTATATCTACTGGATCCCCCTTGTCCGCATGTTTGTTAACCCCTTCAAAGAACTCTAATAGATTAGTAAGACAGGATTTCCCTTTACAAAACCCATGTTGACTTTTGTCCAACAAATTATGTTCTTCTACATGCTTCACAATTTTATTCTTTACTATTGTTTCGACTAATTTGCCCGGTACTGAAGTTAGACTTACCGGTCTGTAATTGCCCGGATCGCCTCTAGAGCCCTTTTTAAATATTGGTGTCACGTTGGCTACCTTCCAGTCATTAGGTACGGAAGCCGATTTAAGGGATAGGTTACAAACCACAGATAATAGTTCAGCAATTTCCCATTTGAGTTCTTTTAGAACCCTTGGATGAATGCCATCCGGTCCCGGAGATTTGTTAACATTAAGTTTTTCTATTTGTTCCAAAACCTCCTCTAATGACACTTCAATCCGGGACAGTTCCTCAGATTCATTACCCACAAAGGACGGTGCAGATTTGGGAATCTCCCCAACGTCCTCAGCCGTGAAGACTGAAGCAAAGAAATCATTTAGTTTCTCCGCAATGGCTTTATCGTCCTTGATTGCGCCTTTTATAGTTCGATCGTCTAGGGGACCCACAGGTTTTTTAGCAGGCTTCCTGCTTCTAATGTACTTAAAAAACATTTTGTTATTTCTTTTTGAGTTTTTGGCTAGCTGTTCCTCAAAATCTTTTTTTGCTTTTCTTATTACATTTTTACACTTGATTTGACAGTGTTTATGTTCCTTTCTATTTATCTCACTAGGATTGGACTTCCACTTCTTAAAAGATGCCTTTTTGTCCCTCACTGCTTCTTTTACATGGTGGTTAAGCCACGGTGACTCTTTTTTAGGTCTCTTGCTATGTTTTTTAATTTGGGGTATACATTTAAGTTGGGCCTCTATTATGGTGTCTTTAAGAAGTTTCCATGCAGCTTGCAGGGATTTGGCTCTAGTCACTGTGCCTTTTAATTTCTGTTTAACTAACCTCCTCATTTTTGTGTAATTCCCCTTTTTGAAATTAAATGCCAGGGTGCTGGTCTGCTGAGGTGTTCTTCCCACCACAGGAATGTTGAATGTTATTATATTATGGTCACTATTCCCAAGCGGTCCTGTAACGGTTATTTCCTGGACCTGATCCTGCGCTCCACTCAGGACTAAATCGAGAATTGCCTCTCCCCTTGTGGGTTCCTGCACTAGCTGCTCCAAGAAGCAGTCATTTAAGCCATTGAGAAATTTTATCTCCGCTTCTCTTCCTGAGGTGACATGTTTCCAGTCAATATGGGGGTAATTAAAATCCCCCATTATTATAGAGTTCTTTGTTTTGGTAGCCTCTCTAATCTCCCTCAGCATTTCAGTGTCAGTATCCCTGTCCTGGTCAGGTGGTCGGTAATATATCCCTACTGCTAATTTCTTATTTTTGGAGCATGGAATTACTATCCATAGCGATTCTATTGAACATGTTGATTCATTTAATATTTTTATTTCATTTGATTCTACATTATCTTTCACATACAGTGCCACTCCGCCACCCACCCGGCCTGCTCTATCCTTTCGATATATTTTATATCCCGGTATGATTGTGTCCCACAGATTTTCCTCATTCCACCAGGTTTCAGTGATGCCTATTATGTCAACCTCCTCATTTAATACTAGGTACTCTAGTTCACCCATCTTATTAGTCAGACTCCTAGCATTTGTGTAGAAGCACTTTAAAAATTTGCCACTGCTTATTTGTCTGCCCTTCCCTGATGCATTGGATTCCTTTGTACACGGTTGTTTGTCTGCTCTGGCCCATGGTTTGCCCTCTCCCCTCCTCTCTTTCTGACTACAGCTTAGAGAATCTCTATCAATGGATTCTCCTCTAAGAGTAGTCTCCCTCCGATTTACGTGCATCTCCACACCAATCGGCTTTCCCCCATCTCTCAGTTTAAAAACTGCTCTACGGCCTTTTTAATGTTTAGTGCCAGCAGTCTGGTTCCACCCTGGTTTAGGTGGAGCCCATCCTTCCTGTATAGGCTCCCCCTCTCCCAAAAGTGTCCCCAGTTCCTAATAAATCCAAACCCCTCTTCCCTACACCATCGTCTCATCCACGCATTGAGATTCTGAATCTCTGCCTGCCTACCCGGCCCTGCGCGTGGAACCGGAAGCATTTCCGAGAACGCCACCATAGAGGTCCTGGATTTCAGTCTCTTTCCTAGCAGCCTAAATTTGGCCTCCAGGACATCTCTCCTACCCTTCCCTACGTCATTGGTACCTACATGTACCACGACCACCGGCTCCTCCCCAGCACTACACATAAGTCTATCTAGATGCCTCGAGAGATCCGCAACCTTCGCACCAGGCAGGCAAGTGACCATACGGTTCTCCCGGTCATCACAAACCCAGCTATCTATGTTTCTAACGATCGAATCACCCACTACTAACACCTGCCTCTTCCGAACTGGCTTTCCCTCCCCCTCAGAGGTATCCTCAGTGCGAGAGGATACCGCAACATCCTCTGGGAGGAGGGTCCCAACTACGGGATGGTTTCCCTCTGCTCCCATTGAATGCTCTGTTCCCTTGAGACTTTCATCCTCCTTAAGAGCACTGGGGCTCTCAGACTGGAGGTGGGACAGTACTACAGTGTCCCAGAAAGTCTCATCCACAAATCTCTCTACCTCCCTTAGCTCCTCCAGTTCAGCCACCCTGGCCTCCAAAGCCCGAACTCGGTCTCTGAGGGTCAGGAGCTCCTTGCAACGGGTGCACACATACGCCACCAGCCCACAGGGCAGGTAATCATACATGTTACACTCGACGCAATAAACAGGATAGCCCCCACTCTGCTGCTGGGCTTCTGTCTCCATTTTTCTAATGAACAAGTTTAAGTATAAACTGGGATTCTTTTTAAACCTCTGGAATATAGATTACGATAAGAGTTATGTTTTAAAGAAGGCCAGAAGTCACTAGTGCCCTCTAACCTCCCCCTCTAAACTCCCTCTCCAAACTCCCTGTTAGCAATTCCTGTTCGCAAGCTCCCTGGTCGCTTATATAGCTCTGGTAGCCCCTCCCCCTGACTGAGGCTTAGCCAATTAACAGAGGCTTCTAGATTTCAAACCTTTTAGAAGCTCCTTCAAGCAATCAAACAATCAAACCAACCAACCAAACAGATAAACACAAGCTCTGCACACAGCAAATAACTCCCCCACACACAAACACACACTCCAGACAGCCACTTACCACAAGGGTCCCGTTTTTACTCCTCTTTCACCTGGAGAACTCCCTCTCCCTTTCCTGTCTCCCTTGGCTCCTTGGCCACCAGGAACCCTTTTATCTCCCCCCAACCTCCCTCCTAGCTCCCCTGACCTTCAGGGATGCTTTCCCCCCAAAATTCCCAGATCTCCCCCAACTGTCTCACCAGCTCCCCTGTACACTAGGGGCCCTTTTCTGTTTATCAGCCCTTGCCTCAGCTGCCGCAGGCCCTTTTCCCCCCAACCACATGGGCCCTTCCCCCTCCCAATCCCCAGCCCTCCCTGGCTGCCAGAGGCCTTTTTTCTCCTCCCAGCCCCTTCCTAGCATCAGGGGTCTTGTTCTGCCCCTCCCCCCAGTGATGTGGCCAAGGGCCAAGAGAAAGGAAATGGGTTTGGAGCAGAGGGCTACTTACTTGGTGTGCTGGCAGGCAAGATGGCGAGCTCCAGCCATGCTGGCCATTCCCCTGGTGGCATGGCTATCCCCAATGGACACACTGCAGTCTAGATCTCCACTGCAGGCTCACTGCTCCCAGTGACTACTCTCATATCAGGTCCCTCCAAACAGTGCCCTTCCTTTTGCATGTTATGAAAAACTGACATTTTCTTGGGGCTTCTGGTTGTCCTGGCACAATCAAACCCTGACCTTGCTTTTAATCAGAAGAGGGAGCTACATATTTATTTGTTTGTTTGTTATGTTTTGTGCACCAACATATGAACAGAAAACTGTCCAAGCTTCTAAGCAATGTGAAGCTGTGAGGTCACAGAAAAAAACAAGTTCTTATACCAATCAGGAATAAAATTGGACCATGTTTTAAGAGACTTAGAAGTAGTTACACCAAGGGTGAGTTTGGTATTTGATCTAAAACTATACATCCACTCAGTCATTAACAAATACATACAATAGGTTTTTTTCCCCTCCAAACCTTCCCTGAGAACAGAGGTCATTAGACTTTAACAGCTAGAAAACCACTTTAGTACTTATTACATTTGCAGCCAGCCACAGAGTGATAATGGGCACAGGATCCTGATATTACATTGTGATGTGTCCATATGTAATAGTTTTGTATCATAGTGTTTCAATGTAATCACCCGCTGATGTGATTTCATGGTAGAACAACATCTCACAGAAGGAGGGTTATGATCTGGCCTTAGGGTTCAAGAGAAAAGAAAGAATATAGAGATTGAAAGGACAAAAGAAGGTTGATAGGGGAGCGGCATGGGAGAATCAGTAGGAAAAAAGGGAAAGACTGAACCACTGTAATGCACTTTTGGTGGGCTACTCAAACAGACAACCTGATGTTTCGGTGAGTGCAGAATACAGTTAGGTAATCACATAACATCTCTCTTTGAAGCTCTACCCTTGCTTGCTGTATGTTTCTAGACACAAAACAAAGTGCTGATAGGTTTATCTCAAAATTACCATTAAAGTTTATGCTTAGAGAATAAGGACTAGGAGAGACTTTTTCAAAATCTAAAAATGTTTGGAGAACCACATATATTTAACCTGTTGACTTTTACCTTTTTTTTAACAGTATCCCCATGTTCTTACAAACTACTGTAATAATATAGGTATTATTTTTCTTCCTTTCCTGTGATTTGGTTTGTTATTGTGTATTTTTTTCTAAATATTAGGTGAACACCTTTAGGTTACTGCACTGCTATAACTTCCAACATTATGTTCTTCAGAAACTGTATTCTCCAAGAACGGAATTTTAGAAACAGAGATTTTGACTGGCTAAGGGCTTTCTAAGCTAGTACTGAAGATCTTTCCTTAGTTTATACCAGTACCCAAACATACACATATTTAAAGGGAGTACCTCTGCAATGAAACATAGAAACATAAGACATTAAAAAGTACATAAAGCCACATTTATCACAATTCATAGAAACCTGGTATCTAAAGAAGAGTTAAAGTAATAGAGAGGGATAATTTTGAGGATATTGTTTTTGGTACAAGTGACATGGACAGGACAGGTTGATATGAAAACTTACTGTGATGCTACAGCAAAAGAGCAAAGGTGATCTGGGGATGCATAAACAGGTCAATCTCAAACAGGAGCAGAGGGGATATATCACTTCTGTGCTTGACACTGGTGCAATCATTGCTGGAGTACTGTTTCCAGATTTGGTGCCCACAATTCAAGAAAGATTTTGATAAATCATGGTTCCAAAAAAAAAAAAAAAGCCATGAGAATAATTAAAGCTTAGGAAACGCACCTTATAGTGATAGACACAAGGAATTAAACCTATTCAGTTTAACAAAAAAGAAGGTTAAGGGATGCTTTGATTACAGTCTGTAAGTATTTACATGGGGAATAAAAATTTAATAATGGAATCTGCAATCTAGCAGACAAAGGGTGCGTCTACACTGCAACTATTATTACGAGATAACTAGCGTTATTTCGAAATAACAATGCGAGCATCTACATAGCCATTCTGTTATTTTGAAAGAATTTTGAAATAACAGATGGTTTATTCTGAAATCTGTAAACCTCATTCTATGAGGAATAATGCATATTCTGAAATAGCTATTTCGAAATAAGGTGTGAGTAAAGGCTCCCTGCTGCTATTTTGAAATAGCCCCTCACCAGGGCCATTCTGAGTTATTCCTCCCCAGTACCTCCTGGGGCTCTAAATTGAGACAGCACGTGAGGGAAGCCTACCTTGGGCTAATTTTGAGGCTTCCCTGCAGTGTAGACGTGCTATTTTGAAATACGCTATTTCAGAGTATTTCCTCCGGAATAGCTTATTTTGAAATAAACATGCAGTGTAGACATACCCAAAGGTACTACACTCTGCAATGGCTGGAAGTTGAAGCTAGACAAATTCACAGTGCATATAATGTATCAGAGTAATTAACCATTGGAACAATTTACCAATAGTCATGGCAGATTCTCCATCACTAACAATTTTTATATTAGATTGGATGTTTTTTTTCTCAAAGATCTGTTCTAGGGATTTTTGGAGTTCTATGGCCTGTGTTATATAGGGGTACAAACTAGTTGATCACATTGATCACTTCTGGCCTTAGAATCTATAAATATGTGACAAGGGAAAGTTATGATTTTTTAAAAGCAGGGACAAAGCTAGCTCTCCATTGAAATTGACGGCAAAACTTTCACTGACTTGATGCCAGAGTTTAGTTCAGCTGTATTTTGGGATGGCCGGGGGATGGGGGGAGTCAACCAGCTGTAAAAAAAAGAAGAGCAACAGACTTGGAGAGCAGTCCCTGTAATATTTAGATAGAAGGATTGGTGACATAGAGAAGGCTGCAAATGAAGCTTTTACGAAGTATGTAACTTGAAAGGAACTTGGTTTAGTTTGTACTTATCACACCTTTCCAAGTCGTTTCCCAGAAAATCTCATGTATCCCTAATGAACACAAAGAAAGCTTTTAAATAAAAAACAAGTGTCGGGACTCTAACCTTCTCTTTCATTGAAAAATGCTACTTTCTATTTTACTGAGCAAATAATTGCTAGAAACAAAAGTTCTGTAATAATATCCTGGATGGGAGTGAGTGGTTTTCTGATCCAAAGTTTGCTGGTATCACTTTGAGTGTGAAATAGTTCAAAATACTGCGTGCACCATATATCACGTTGTTGGAAATACATGAAAAAGTCTTTAGTATTATAGAGAAAGCCTCTGGGACTTTGGATGTCAGTTCTAGAAGAGAGATTGTTCTGCCTATAAATTCATCTTTCCTAGAACTGACATCCAAGGTCCCACAGCCTTTTTCCATATCACAAAAGATTTTTTTTGTATGCAATTCCAGCAACGTAGTATATTCCATTCTTTGCAAAAAACACTCAGCCATTCATATTGCAGACAGCCAGACACCTTGCTGACTGCTGGAGAATACTACAGAACAGTTAACAATGGAGGAACAAAAGACCAATATGTCTGTCCCAGTCGTGATTTTCACTGAGCCTTCCTAAGTATTCACTGTATATTAGGTGAATTTTAAGTGGAAAAACCCCAAAACAACTGCTATTTTTTACTTACAAAATAGGTTTGTATATTGACAGAAAATGTAAAGTATCTCAATCTTCATCTGGTATGCATATGAAACTCCCATGGAAATCAATGGAAGATGTATATGTATAAAGATTCCCTTCATGAACAATCTGCAGACTGTTAACTAAAGAGGTTTTGGCACCACAGCACAGACCACTACCCCTGGAGGTAACAAAGTAACTTCATCAGCTAATAATAGTAGTAGATGAGCCATGAAGGGGGGAATGTGATCATCTAAAAGCAGAATTGGGCTACATACAAACACACACACACACTGGAGAGCCACACAGTAGAGCTGAATTTAGGAGATGCAAAGGTGCTTTCGAGATACCTGTTTGCACTTTGATGCTAGAGTTGGCCAAGAAATGGTTTTTAACCTGTCAGAGAAGCATGTGCTAGCTTGTAATGGGCCCAAGAACTGTTCAACCTGTAAAGTTCACAATCATGGGGTGAACTATGGCCTTTGAAACATAGTGGTGAATCCAGGCAGGGCTGACATGGAGACAGCAATCTGGAGTTACACTAATTAGAATTCCTCTACATCAGGTAACTTCCTGACTGCTCACTTAGAACAGATGCAAGGTCTCTTGACACTGCTCTTCAGATGTAACAATACCAGTCTTCAGGGCTTGTAGAATTCTTAGCTGGCCTATAATACCCTGCTTTCCTGATTGTTGGCCATCTGCTCTCCTTCATTCTGACTGCAAGGTCTCCCCACATTGGTGGTATGGTTTGCCTCCATTCGCCCATCAATGCCTGCCCAGGATGATTTTGGCACTTCTGTGAGAGGGCATTTCTGAGTGCCAAATTGCTAATAAGGGGTTTAAGCCAGAAGCCAGTGTAACAGTCTCAGTATTTTCACAAGTGATTTCACCTTAGCATTAGACTATAGGTATTCAAGGAACGATGTGTAAAGGTCAAGCGCCCATGAAATGCAATTTCTTGAATTCTCCCAAGACAAATGTTGTCAATTGTCAATGAATATAGTGTCTGGAATACCTCAGAGAGTGGACTTTGAGTTTGCGCAGCCTCTGACTGGTTTCTTAACAGGCAGGACATCAACCACCCCAAAATCTGAATAGTAGTCCATTGTAATGAAGGATTTCTTTTTGGTAAATAATTCCTCTTACACCTTTTCCCATGGTCAGGGCAGCAGTTCACATGGTAACAGTCTTTTTCTATTCACACTTATCACACAACCAACATGTGTAACACCCTTCTATCATGGAGCCATGTTTTCATCCCCAGCCAGAAAGTACATTCTGATGCCTTTCTAACAGCTGTCAAAACCAAGGACAAGGCATGTATTTTTTTTTTTTTTGCATACAATTTTTATGTAATGAGGCAGGGATAACAGCTCTCTGGCCTCAAAATATAATTCCCTCCTGCCTACCCGATTCATCTGTCATATGAAAATATGGTCCTGTTCCTGCTGGTACTTGTCTTTTGTTTTCTTGTCACCCTGCTAATATCACTCTCTTGATTACCTATAGCTGGATGTCCTTTACTAAAACCTGTTTGATTTATATCCAGGTCTCTCTTGAAACTGGGAGGCAGAGCAACATGTTAATAAATCTAATATTCTCATCCCTTTCCCCCAAGATGCTGATGCTGGACATACACACCCTGCTCAGGGTGCCAATAAATCTGGTCTCTACCTAGGAGCACTGGAGGTGCATCAACATGTGCTGCAATCTATTTGGAGTGCTAAGAAAGACTTTGCCACAATTGTGCCTAGGGATTTGTGGTGTGTTTGCACTATTATTGAGCTGCCATAGGTGTAATGATAGCACTGCCCCACTCCAAATACAACAGCCAGATGTTTGTTTGCATTTGCGCATATCCCTTTTCACATTCTATCAGGACTCTGCTGATGCAAGTTACCTGCAATTCCTGCAAAAGAGCTATAGCCCTTTCTCTGATGCAACACACTAGAGTATCAGGTGCTGTCTGGGCTGTTTGTACTTTAGGACATCTATTATCATTTATTTTAATAAGTCAAATGTTTGCTGTTAGGGGCCTTCTCAGTGTTGTTCAACAGCCTGCCTTGTGAGCTGACATATGGGTTCTGCTACTGCGGCCCAGTATGGAGATAACTTGTACAGAAAATGTACCATTCCTACCAAACACCATCTCCCTAGGATTGCCTTCATCTTGTTGGAATCTGCTTTGAGTCCCTGTGATTTTTGAGGATGTCCAATGTATGTCACCATATATTTTTTTCTGATCAAAGTTTTATGTTCTTGTCCCTACATCGCTGCAGAAAGTGTGTTCTGTGTCTCTGTCATTGCTCCCTTTACCTACAATGGGAATATCGTTTGCAGTTGTTTTCAATCCAGGCAGTCCTTCCCGCATTCGCTTACATCTTCTCTAGAACACTTGTGTGCTCATCAGCATGATCAGCCATCTGTGCTAAAAAATGGTGTCACCGTGGTTCTCAGCTTGCTGGACTCTTTTTCTTGACTCATGTAACAGAGCCTGTTCCGGGCATTACAGGCCATGAAGATTCTGGCTTGAAAACTTCAACCAAGATACCATCAACAGTGAGCAGTCTAGTGACCTCTTTTCAATACCCACTCCAGTGGCTTTGGGCCTTTGCAGATGCTTCAGTACCACCACCATGCTTCTTACCCATGCTGCACTGATCTCTATAGGTGCTGCTGTTGTCCTCTTGAACTGTCAGGTATTTGTAGAGCTTGAACTCCTCCTTCCACTGGGTTCATCACAAGGCTATGTTTCTGTCTGCAAAATCCAGAGCTGGGCTTCAAACTGTGATCCCAGGCTCACACTGTCAGCTGCTGCTCTGCAGAGAACTAATGGCTGAGATGCTGCTACAGTATTACGTTAGCAAAGATTGATGCTGAATGAAGGTTTAGCTGCCTGATTAGAACTTTATCAAACCCTTTGGATGGCTCTGTCCAAGTGGCTGAGTGCCTTCCAGTCTAGCACCCTGACTTCCTCTGATTTCTTGGTGTTCCATTAATGACACGCTCTCTAAGAAACATAGGCCTTCTGCTGCAAGTGTCACAGATCATGGTACACTTTGGCTTTTCAATTATTTGTTTTCCTCAAACATGCATACTGGCACTGGAGGCAGAGGTGCCAACTTCCTGAGTTCCTGGGGAATGCTGGACCCCCACTGTGCCCCAAGATCTCCACCCATTCCCCAAACTCCCACACCCCACCCCTCCTCTTTCTACCCTGCCCCTTCTATCCTGGCTCCTGCTCCTCTCCTAGCCCATAGCGACTTGTGTGTGCCTATGAACAGCTGATCACAGAATGGGAGGGGTGTGGAGGAAGAAGGAAGGAGCCAATCTGCAGAGTTGCTGGAGGGTCCTGAGCACCCACTTTTTAACTTTTTTCCATGGGTGCTCCAGCCCTGAAGCACCCACAGAAACAGAGCCAATGATTGGAGGTGGAGGTTGCATCACAACAGTGGTCCTTGGGGTTAGTGGAAACCTATGTAGTCATGTCAGATGACTCAGGCCTAAAACAGACTTCTGTTCCTTTCTAGTACTCATGTATGTTACACCTTGGTTACAGTCATGACCTCAAGAAATAAAAACTGAAAACAACCATCCCTACTCCCACCCCTACTCCCAACATTTTGAACTCATATGAGATATAACACAAAAGAGCAACACTGGAAAAAGCTGTTGGTTTGTGAGGTGGCTGTGTGTTTATTTAGTGTGCATCATTCAACAAAAAGCCTTAGTCAGTCATGTATATTAAGAACATTAGATCACACAGTAGGATATTTATGTTGAGGAACCACATTGTGACAACATAAAGGGCAGAATCCCTGCTTTGTGAATGAAATTTACCCCTGTGTCAATGGGCTAGCACAGAACTTGTGCTCTTGAGAATCTAAGTGATGCATTGACCTTGATCTCATGTCTGCATAGAAGTGAATTTTACTCGAAAGGAATTTGAACATTACAGGCAGTTGATTCTGAAATGAAATGAAACATTGAAAAGTCAGAAAATACTATTTGGTTTATCTAGTTAATTCTTCTTCCCATGCATGCTCTGATTCTGTTGAGATAACAATAAAATCTTTAGAATTTGTCAGAATCACAGAACATTTTGAAAATCACTCATCACTGGGAGATGAGCAGCACTGTATTGGCTCTCACAAAGAAGAGATCTCAGAGATGGAAGGCGGCTGTGTGGGCATCCATTAAAGAGTAAAGGAGAAAATTGACAAAAATAACCCATTTCTGTCATTTGTGAGTCCTTAGCTGTACTTTAAGTTTCACCTTTTCTGTGCACAGCGATGTAGCAATTTAGCTGTGAAAAACCCTTTTCTTTTTTTGGTGCAGTTATTGATGTAGGAGAGAAGGTAGGTGGAAAGATTTTATGGGAAGGAATTGTGTTTTTTTCCCCCCAACGTTAAAGTGTGCAAATGATAAGGGGGGAAGATAAAAAACAAGGAAGGTGTAGCTAGGGAAAAAGGTGACGGAAATAAGAAAATGAAAAGTATCAGTGCATTTGCTTGCATAAGTGTAAGAGGCAGTTGTACAAATCAGAGGTGAGAGAAGGGGAATCAAAAGGCACATGAACACAAGTCAGTGAATAGTAGTTGTCATGACCTCAGGCCCATCACTTTGCAGGATTTATTGATAACCTGACATTTCAAGTGCACATACCAATCATATTTCAATACCTCTAAGTCAGCCTATTTGTGATCTATAGTGCTGATGAGTTTGCTGGTGCTTTATGGGGATGGAAATATAGCACATGAAAGAGCAAAAATAGGCTTTGCAATTTGTAAAGGTTTTTATATATGAACAGTACATGATTAGCCCTTTAAAATAATTAACCCAGGCTTTATTAACAGCGTTTGTATGAATAATGATTTTTAAGTAGTTTTGCAGACTTTGTAATAACCTTACATCTCAGATATATCTATTCCCAGTACTTTAAACATAATGATTTACCTCCTGCTTAATTTTGCAACATGAAGAGTAGCAAGATTTATAACCAAAATGGGGGGGCGGGGCAGGGAATATGATGAGAAATGAAGAGGCCATTTTATTTTGAATTATATAAATCCCATATCCTGGTTTTACATGTTACATATTTTCCTTTTTAATAAAATTGTAGATTATCTTCTGTAAAGTTGAAAGGAGGATCATACGAACAAGTATGACCAGGTAAAATGTGACTAGGCAGCTGATCTGTTTTATGAATCTTCTTAGCTTATAGGATTAAAGCTTGACTAGTAGAAAAGTACAGAGAGCACAGTTACACCGATCAATCTTCATTTTGGATTATTACTTTGATGTGATCCATCCATGTTAATTCCTTTTAAGAACCGAGGATGGTGTTGCATTTAGTAATTAAGTGTAATCTAATATGATTTAATATGTTACAATTTAACATTCCAGGGTCTCCTGTTAAAATTCAGAAACCTTCATACTTAAAAAATACCTAATTATTGGGACCTGAATCTGAAAACTTGTTTCCGAAGTAGGGAATTGTATAGGGTTTTGGTGACTTCACATTTCTAGGATGCATCAGACAAAGGCAATAAACACACTTGGCAGAATTAAAAAGATAGAGTCTGTCAGTATTATTATGGAGAACTGAGGACTACATTTATCAAAACTCTCTGGCAAAGTAACCTGGTTAATCAAGCAAGAGTGATTGAAGTATGCATCTGCAACCCTCATAAATAGGATTATGCACTTTCCCCCTAAGCCCACCATTGCTGTCTGATTACTGTGGCAAAATAACTTTGGTGATAGAAACGTGTGAATACTTGTGTGAGAGAATTCGGTAATACCCTTGGTATTGTGATACAATTAATCAGTGACAGAGTAGTCTCTAATGCCACAAGCCTGACGTGTGGCACACTAAGGGTGTGTCTAGACTACAGGGTTTTTTTTTTTTTTAAATGGCCTTTTCTTTTAAAAAAAAGCTTCCCCTGCGTCTAGACTGCCGCTGCCTTCTTTCAAAATTAAATCGAAAGAACGCAGTGGTTTTTTCGACCATGGTAAACCTCATTTTACAAGGAAGAACACCTTTTTTCGAAAGTGCTCTTTTGAAAAAAAGGCGTTCTTGAATGCAAACAGGGCTTTTTCAAAAGAGAGCATCCAGACTGCCTGGGTGCTCTTTTTCGAAATAGCGGCTCGCTTTTTTGAAAGAAGTGGTTGCAGTCTAGACGCTCTCTTCTGAAGATTCTTTCGAAAAAGCCTCTTTCAAAAGAGGATTGTAGTCTAGATGTACCCTCAGGGTGCATCTACACTACACCATTATTTCGAGATAACTAGCATAATTTTGAAATAACAATGCGAGCGTCTACATAGCCATTCAGTTATTTCAAAATAATTCTGAAATAACGGAGGGCTTATTCTGTAATCTGTAAATCTCATTCTATGAGGAATAATGCATATTCTGAAATAGCTATTTCGAAATAAGGTGTGAGTAAAGGCTCCCTGCTACTATTCTGAAATAGCCCCTCACCAGGGCCATTCTGAGTTATTCCTCCCTAGTGCCTCCTGGGGTTCTAAATCAAGATAGCACATCTACATTAGGGAAACCTGCCTCAGATTAATTTTGTGGCTTCCCTGCAGTGTAGACGTGCTATTTCAAAATAAGCTATTTCGGAAAAACTATTCTGGAATAGCTTATTTTGAAATAAGAGTGTGGTGTAGATGTACCCTAATAGTTAACCAAATAATATACATAAGGGTAAGTGACTATCACGTTCACGGATACACATGTGTATGTAACCTTCTGCCAGGTGGTTAATGACAGCAAAAAGTGCTCAGTGTATGTAGAGTTCCCCTTGACAAATACCAAACCAGTTCAAGCCCCAAACTAGGAATGCTAAACACACCTTTGAGGTATGCACTTAACAAGCAGAATGTATCCACTTGCAAGTGTTCTGAGGCGATGTATAAATAGGGAAATCTGTATTAGAGGAAAGGGAACCAGTCATAAACTGAAAAAATCTAGCAACAGAATATATATCCAAATAAACAGTAACATAATCTCCTCCTTCCAGTAATGTTGTCAGTCGTGTATCTAAAGTCCTTCCTAACTGCTAGTGAGAATGGTCCATGGGTAAAAGTACATTGGCTGTACCACCTTACCCTTCCACAAACCCTCCTCATGATTTGGATCAGTGAGTACCAGCTGCCCAAATATTTCCATGCACTTCCACCTCTGATCCTAAGCCAACCAAGCTTAGTGATTTTGCTTTACTAAGGTAATAGATAGGTGGAGCCTCTCAAGAGTCACTCAGCTTTGTTGCTCTCTGCACCATCTCTCATCACAAAGTCTTAGTCTGTGCTGTCTCTCAGATTCCAGAGGTGGGGAGCCAAGAACACTTAGGATCCTTGACCAGCCTTCTGGCTGCTTGGAAATGAGCAGGGTGACACAAGGTACAAGCTCATTCTTCCAGTATGACTGAAACCCAAAGCTCATTTATAGATATGGCGAATCCTCACCACCACTACCAAGTGTCACCAGAAGAAACCTATAAGTATACAGCTCTCGGTAGAAGAGCTTTTCCCTGTTCATCAATAGGGTAAAGAGCTCTTTGAACTGTGGAGCTTCTGGCTATCAGCTTACACACATGTTTATTGAAGAGAGTAACTGGCAGTGACTACAGAGAAAGAACGATAAAGATCTGGCATTATCAGAGTTAATACGATCAGACAGAGGAAGGGACATGAATGCACCCTTTGTAACATGCACTGCACATGTACACTGATTAATGATTGTAGTGAACAGTTTGAGAATTATAGCATGATTAATGGAAACTGGTAAATTTCAATCCATGCTGTTGCCAGACGTATGTAATAGTGTGTGTGGTTGTATATGACTCCCTGGCTGGAGATTTGACACTCAAGCAATTACACAAGCCAGTCAAGGATCTGGCTGCTCTACTCACAAATAACACTACAAATTTCTACAAATGCAATTTCAAGATAAACTGGAAAGTTACATCTGCTAACCAGCCAATAAATGTGCACTTTGTCTTTCTCACTCTCCTTTAGTCAGGAAGAATCCTAAATATTTTAAAATTTGGGATGCATGTACCTACCAGAAATAATACTTTTTAGTATCCAAAACGTTTAAAATGATCTACAATTCCTTAGACCTGCTTAGCTCCTGACCTCACTCTCTCTCTCTTCCTAAAGTGCTCCCTTCTCCTACCTGCCTTCTCAGTCCCAATGGTATTATGCATGTTTATACAATTCATCCAAAAAGGGAACAGAAACAATACTATGTTACTTAGGAAACCAGTCACAGAGAATGAATCATTTAGCAAACAATCCATAGCAAAGCATTTGCTTAGTTATGAATCACAAAAATTTTGCAAATCCTCTCTGTGAAAACTGTGCAAACAGAAAAGTAGGGATAAACAATTTGTTATGAACATTTTGACCCACTGTAGTAAAGTCTGTTTGAATAGTTAAGGATTTGTTTGAGCAAATCTTTAAGTTATACAAAAGAATACCTAATATACATAAGAACACCAAGTAAACCAACCTTATCACAATCAAACTGCATACAACATTGTGCAGGAAGGTAGCTTCACCATAGCAATCCACATACAAAACAAAATAATGGGGGACTATGTGCAAATTTTCCGTTTGGACTGAATTCTGTCATTATAGAATCCTCCTTCCCATACTGGGTTATGACAGTCTGTCACATCACACTAACTTGCTGTTGTTTCCTTAAATTTAAGGAAGTGGAACAAGGTTTGATCCCCCCTTTCCTGGCATTTCTGGAAGACTGAAAGCTTGTTTTACCCTCTGGTGATTTCAGGGCCTTCCAGGCAAGTCCATGATAGCCTATGCCTTCTATCAGAGCAGAGAACAGCAGAGAGTCACTCTCTGAAGCTGCTGAAAGCCGTCAGAGATGCAGAGAAGAGATGCATCAAGACATGTCCTACCAATGGCAACTTGGGAAATCCCGGAGCTCAGCATCCTGGAAAAATAACTGAGAAACTAGGTTTTCTGACTGGCTCAGAGGGAGCAAACCTCATGCAATTCCCCTAAAAAAGACAAGACAAAATTGCTGATTCTGGTAAGATATGGGGAGGCTCAGCTAATCACCCAAGGTAACTAGAAGAAATACCACGAGACTTCAAAGATATAAATCCCAACATGCAACTAATCCCAGTTTGAAGCCATAAAAAAGTTGCTTAGAAATTTTCACAAGCAATCAGATGGTGCAATCAGAAATATATCACCAATCTTTGACAAAACCCCACTAAAAACAAAAATTTGTCTAAAGCAATGGAAATGAGATCCCAGCTCCATCAGAATCAGTAGCAAAACTCCCATCAGCTTCATGGGACTCAGGACCTACCCTGGGGATTTTTTAAAGCTGCAGGAATTTAAATATTGATAAATGTAAGGGATTTAAAATTTGCATTGAATGTTTTACACAGCTCTCCTACAAACCATGGAATATTTTTATACCTTCAATGACTACAGTACAAACTTTTAAAGGGTAAAAATACAACCAGTCAGAACACTGAAAACATAAACTCTGTTACAATTAATGTGGTTTCTGTTTCTAGGGATTTAAAATAAAAACATGGATTTTTATGAATTTCTTTGAAAAAAAATCAAAATGTCAAAAGATTGGATTTTTTTAATTGTCTCCTTTTCCCTTTATCCCCTCTGAGTTCAATAAAAAGAATATGATATACTTGAGGTTTTTTTGTTATTTTTGTTTTGGTTTGTTTTACTTTTTTCATTTTTTCATTTTGCAACTCTAAGTTTTAAAAAGTTCTCCAACCTTTGAAAATTTGGAGAATGACAGATATAGAGTTTCATTGTTGCTTTTTCCAAACTGTTGAAATTTCGGTTCCAACAAAAATATGAAGCATTGAAACAACAATAGCAAAACAGAATAAAAAGACAAAAGGCTTTGCACTGAAGTATTAGGGTTGAATACAGGAAATTATTTGAGTGAATAAAAGTTTTGTCTCAACATTTTTGATCAGCACTAAGCAAAATATCTCATGTGATAGAGACAGACCAGTGTAAACCCTGGTTCTGATCCAAGAGGTTCTGATAGCTGAACCACTCAGTAACAGCAAATTTAATGTAATTAAATTTAACATCCCTGTGGCAAAAAATACCAAAGAGGCATATCACAGTAACTTTTAATTTAAAAAAAAAGGGTATTTACAGAAAAATGAGGAAGCTAAACAGAAATTAAAAGGGAGTCACAAGAGTGACATCATAGGTTCAGATTCCGTAGGTGTTCTGGGGCTCAGTAAGGGGTACTAAGGAGTCATTGTTTTGTACCTGAGGTTTGCTACCAGGGCATGCCCTAGCCCCAGTGGGAGCGTGACTGTGTAATGGGATTGCTGCTAACAGCTTCTGCCCTTGGGCAAGGAACTAGATGAAAATAAGATTGGTCAGAATTATCCAGAAAGCTTAAGTGAGACATAATATCTTTAAACTGGGACATTAGTAAAGACAGTTTGCAGGTGATTACAATGATTTTAATATATGATGATGTAATCATGATGACATAATTATGTAGTCCATAACAATTCAATCAATATTAAAGATACTAGTGATGGACACACATTCAATAACTAAAATATGTTCACTAACAGGACTCCCCTCCCATCTCTTCACAGGTACCCATGCACAAATCAAAAGTCAGCACCTGTGGGTGAAATGTCTGCTAAGACAATTTAAAAATACCCTAACAGAAGTTCAGACTAACTGTATACCTGAAATTAAAGATGAGTACCCTTCTTTTCACATACCCAGGGGTAAATTAGGTGGATAAAGATAAAAAAGGTATCATTTAAAAACTGTCTATCAAATATTACTGAGGAAAATAAAAAGGAGGGTAAAACCTGTCCAGTCAAATGTGGAAATATAATAAGGCAGTCAAAGAAAGACTTTGAAGAGCAGCTCGCTAAAGACAAAATACTAAAGCAATTTCTTGAAAGTACATCAGAATCAGGAAGCTTGCCAAACAGTCAATAGTGCCACAGGACTAGAGAGGTGATAAAGGAGCACTCAATCAGGGGGGGAAAGTCATTGCGGAGAAGCTATATTAATTCTTTATTTTGGATACTGAGGAGATTTCCAAACCTCAGCCTTTGCTTTTCAGTGAGAGATCTGAAGAGCTGTCCCATATTGAAGTTCAATGAATGAGGTTTTGGAAGAAATTGGTACATTTAAAAATAATAAGTCACCAGGACTAGATGGTATTCATTCATGTTTTCTGAAGGAACTCAAATACAGTGTTATGCCACTTACCATTTATATCAGCCTCCGTAACAGGTAACTGGAGGACATCTAATATGGCCTCAATTTTTAAAAAAGATTTCAGAGGTGATCCTGGCAATTACAAGCAGCAAGCCAAATGTCAGTAATAGGCAGATTGGTTGATATTAAAGAACAGAATTATCAGACACACAGGTAAACATAATATGTTGGGGAGGAGTCAATACGGTTTTGCTAAGGGAAATCAAATCTCACCAATCTACTAAAATTCCTTGAGAATGGGCAATATGGGTAATACAGCGATACTGTGTACTTGGGATTTCAGAAAGTCTTTAATCAAAGTCTCTTAAGCAAACTAAAAGTTCATGGGATAAAAGAAAACATCTGTTAATAGATTAGTAAGTGGTTAAAAGACAGGAACCAAAAATTGTTAAAAGACAGTTTTTATTGTGGAGAGAGAAATAAATATCCGGGTTTCCCTAGGATCTATGCTGGAACCAATGTTGTTCATCATAGTAATAAATCATGTAAAAATGTGAACAGTGAAGTGTAAAATTTTTAGGTGATACAAAATTACTCAAGGTAGTAAAGTATGAAGCTGACCAGAAAGAGTTACAAAGCAATTCATGTGAGTAACCAGAATGACTGGGCAACAAAATGGAAGATAAAATTCATTGATGATAATTGCAAAGTAATGCACAGTGGAAAAAATAATTCTAGCATTACACACAAGATGATTGTGTGTAAATATTTGTTACCACTCAATAAAAAGATTTTGGAACCATAGTAGATAGTTCTCTGAAAATATCCACTCAACATACAGCAGCAGTCAAACAAGCTAACAAAATATTAGGAGCCATTAGGACAGGAAGAGATAATACAACAGAAATGTTTTAGTGCCATTGAATAAATCTACTTCCAAACCTTGAGTATTGTGTGACTTTCTGGATGTCACATCTCAAGAAAGATATTTTAAAATAATAAGGGTACAGAGAAGGGCAACAAAAATGAGTAGGTATGTGGAACAGTTTCCATATGGAGAGAGATTAAAAAATATGGAGACTGGTCAGCTCAGAAAAGAGATGATTAAGAAGGGACAGAATGGATGTGCATTATATCATGAATGGTATGGAGCAAGTTAATTGGAAAGTGTTATTTATGCCTTCACATAATACAAGGATCACCTGATGTAATTAATAGGTATCAGCTTTAAAACAAACAAAGAGGAAGTACTTCACACAACATAGCAACCTGTGGAATTTGTTGCCAGAGGGTGTTATGCAGGTCAAATGTATAACTGGATTAAAAAAAAAGAATTAGAGAAGCTCATGAATAATAGCGCGATCAATTGCTATTAGATAAGATGGTCAGGGGACATAATCCCTTGCTCCAGATATCTTAAACTTCCAACTGTCAGAATCTGGGACTAGATGACAGTTGGATGGATAACGTGAATTTCCTGTTCTTTTCATTCCCTATAAAATATATATCACTAGCCACTGTTAGAAGACAAGCTACTGGGCTAGATGGAGCATTAGTCTGAGCTAATATGTTCATTTTTATATAAAGACTTGTATACTATTGGACAGGACAAATATAGGCCTATTTGTTGTGCATGTAAGCATACTATTAATGGGGACACTTGCCCACTAGTATTCAGACCATCTACAAATGTCATACAGGAAATAAAAGAACCAATTATAATTAACAACTTGTGTTAACTGTCAAATTCTGGTAGATTGGATCTGGTAAAATGAAAACTATACATCCCATTACCTATCCCTTGTGCCAGCATTATTTCAGGCACTTATCAAGGACAAGGAAGTGTGGAAATAATTGTAGAATGCCAAGCTGAATTTCAGATTGAAGTTATTTTTGTAACACAGCAAGAGCAAAGATTGAAAATGTTAAGAATATAGTAAATTTCTTTTTGTGCAAGAAGTTGAAAAGAATAGTCTGTCAAAGTGACCTACTGTGGTGCTTAATAGAAAGCAGAGCATAGAGTTCTTTGATGAGATTTCAGGAAGAGGATGGAAGTGGATGG
Organism: Pelochelys cantorii; assembly: GCA_032595735.1. Taxonomy (NCBI): domain Eukaryota; kingdom Metazoa; phylum Chordata; order Testudines; family Trionychidae; genus Pelochelys; species Pelochelys cantorii. The sequence goes on along the minus strand of CM064326.1, from coordinate 67,467,774 downwards.
TGAAGTGGCAAATTAGCAGCTTAGAAGAAACAGCTTTGGAAACAAATGTGTCACTAACCATGTTAATGAAAAGGAAAAATGCTAGTAAATTAGGGATATATTTTATTCAAAGTCTTTGAAGTCCCTAAATTAAATATTTGCAGACTTAATATCAAATACTGTAGTTGCAATTTCAAAAGAAGTTGAAATTAGGGGGCAAAGAAGTCTGGCTTGCTAAGCTTGGAGCCTGACAAGAGAGGATGTGCCAATAATGGAATTTTCCAAGGAGGATATCTAGGCAGAAGTGGTGCTTGGGATTAAAATAATTTGTACCAGAAACTTGAGACATAGCTGCCTTAGCAAGGTAAACAGTCAACACCACATCCTCTGCAGTGCTTTATTGGATTAGCCATTTTATACACAGGGTATGTCCACACTACAGAGAAGATCTTTCACAGTTGATCTTCCAGGGTTTGAATTAGTGAGTCTAGTGAAGACACGCTAATTCAAAGTGAGAGGGGCACTCCGGCCAATGCCAGTAGTCCTGCTTCCATGAGGAGAAAGGGAAGTTAAAGGGAGAGTGTTCTTCCTCTGACTTCCTGCACTGTGGACAGTGCCAAAAGTTGAGTTAAGCTACTTTGACTTCAGCTATGCAATTAACGTAGAGGCTAGTGACTAACTGGCAGGAAAATGGGCAAATAACAACAGCCCAACTCACATTGGGAGGAAGCCCATAGGCTCTGTGATTGGTTCAGAAGGTTCTTAAAATGTGATATAAAATACAGCTTTCTGAGAAACTTGCTGAGGTGGAGAGACACACATAACTACAGCATGTGTAACTGCCGTTTTTGTAGAGGTTACTGTCACTGTTGCGGTGGGGGTTCCTGCCAACAGCTTCTATCAGAGAACCAACTGTGAAAACCACAGCATTTGAATTCTGTCTGCATGTAGCCGATTATGAGTGCAATTGGCAGGAGGAGTTAGGCATTTCTATGCTATAATATCGTACCCAAAGCATCTCTAATAGCAAGGCATGGCAGAGTTGTGCCATATGGTCCCATTCCTATCTGTTCTGGGTACAATAGACTGCACACTTTTTTCCTCATGACAGCATCCTTCCAGAACAAGGCAGCCTATTGGAACTGGATCAAGTTCCGTTGTTATCAACACATTGGTCATCTGTAAAAAGCTTACAAGCTTAGGCCCTGATTCTATAATTGGGTTAAACTTTTTTCTGTCTGGAACCCTCTCTGAGGTCCATACTGTTCTCAGGCATAATAAGTGGCAGGATTGGAGCCTTAGCTTATGGCAAGACATGATAGGTGAATACTAAAAACAAGAAGAGGAGGGAGAACAAAAAAACAGTGGAACAACAGAGTTTTGTATGGTAAACAGCAGGAACAACACACCAAGAGTGCTTCTAAACAGCACCATTAGCTCGCAAATTGTGTAGCTTATTTCAAGTGTATTTTGAAATAGCTTGTTTCATAATTTGGTGCTGCTACACCATATATAACTCACTATTACAAAATGCCCCTTAACTCTCATGGAACGACGGTTACCAGGACTTCGGAATAAACTGCCTGTTATTTCAAAATCTATTTCGAAATAATGAGCTGCTTCAATAGATGCAAAATAGCTATTTTGGGATACTTCTGGTATCCCGAAATAGCTCCTCAGAGTAGATGTACCCCAACTGTCCACTGACTGTCTCTGATATTCTCTTGAAGGAGATAATGACTATGCCTGTCACTTATTAAAATTCAATATTTCTTTTCTGTCCAATCCCAATGTCTTTGCTCAGATGGTCAGTGACAAGTATGCTTGCCTGTCTATACCTCTATTTAAACTCATAACCCTCAGGCCTGAGATTAGTATCCATTTCCTTTTCCAAACATAGTTATTAGAAGATAGAATAGCCTAATATAAATCAACAGTTAATAAGTGCTTATGAAAAATGAAATGAGTTTTTGGGGGAGAGGGGATCCTTATTTTGATGATCTGTGTAATGAAATACACTTTTTAAAAAACAAGAATTTGCAGACTTACTAATTTCCTTTCCAAAATGTAAATTGACACCGCATAAATACTTTTGTAGCTTTGACACAAAGTGAAAACAAGCATCAAACTCGAGTAGAATAGTGGAAAAGATACTATACAGGAGGTCTTATTTGGAGACATGGAAGTGTTTTATAACATAGGATATTTTGTCTCTGTCCCGAGCACTATTGATTGTATTCAGATTTTCTCCTGGTAGTATCCTTCCACAATGAGACAACCTATGGGAGCTAGAGCTGGTTTTTATACTGAGTGGGTCAAAAGAGTCAGGATTCTGATCATTCTCACTCGAGCAATGGCAAGAATCTTCAGAAAGAAACACGTTTTAGTGTCCTTTTTTAAAACCGATCAATGAGCTAAGATATTTCATATTTCCTGTGCCCCTCTGCCCCCTTTGTTTGTTTGTATGTGTGGTCTGTAGACTGCTAGCTCTTCCAGGCAAGGGATGTTTATACAGAACCTAGCATTGAGGGGATCTGATTAGGACTTTGGGTGCTATGGTAATCTAAATTATTATAAAAGGAGAGGTGTCCATCACGCCGTCTGTCACAGAGAACATTTGAGAATACACTGGAAGAAATGAGGGTGCAGGGCAGTTCAAAGCTGGGGCCAGGGCCAAGACCAGGGCTGAGATGGTGGGGGGAGTGGGGGAGGGAGGGGCAGCTACCAAAATGAATCCAGGTGATGTTGGGTGCCTGCAGATGAAACGTGCCATCTGGTCCATCACCACCGCCAGGTCCTCCAGCTTGCAGGTGAAGAGCAGCTGGAAGGAGGGCTGGGTGCTGCAGATCAGCTCCTCTGAAAGGCAGAAGAGGGCCAACTCTAAGTGCAGCTGGGCAAGCACCAGGGGTGGGGGAGCCAGGCCTGTGGGGCTGGGGGTGGCTAGTATCAATAATGATGGACTAAATGAATAATGAAAACAAGAAAATAGGTACAGATATCACTTTAGAGACTAAGGAAACAAAACAGGTTATTCTTAGCACTATAGTTCTCTCCTGTTCCCCTCCCATCTCCCAAAACAGGCTAGCAGAGGTACAGATGGAAGAACTATGCTTTCTAAATCATGCAGCAGAAAAGCAACATTTTCCAGCTCAAAACTTCTCACTTCATTCCTATTATGTATTGTGTTTTGCATTATCAATCTATCTCTAGCTCATTTTCCTTTACAAGGGCACCAGGTATCTGAAACCTGTGTGGAAGCCACAAAAAAAACCCCCAAAAAAACCCAACGAAACAAAAAAAAAAACACCCCACATCCTGTGCTGCACTCAAGTAATTCAGTGCCTCCCTGTCATAGCAATTTCTTTCACCAAGCTTTGTCTGAACACTGCCCTTCTGCTCTTGTGACACACATTTGTTCTCCTCCTCAGCCACTGGTATCCATCTGTGGAGTATAACTAGCCAAACTCTTCACCTCTGCTGATATCATGTAATGTTGCCTGGCTACACTGTCCTGTGTAATCTTCCTTTGTCTCCTTTTAAGCAGCCTGCCAAAAACTGGATATGAGTAACAAAGATCAGAATCATCTGTTAAATAATATTGGTTAATGCCTCTTATATCATTTCCCCATCATTCTGTTTAATAAGAAGAGATAATATAGCAGGACCTGATATCTTCTACTCTATTCAGAGGAATAACGTTTTAGAGCCAAACTGCTTCATTGGGACCAACATGTACACTTCATAGGATGCCATTTGACCCATAGAGGGTGTTATGAACTACACAAATGGAGTAGGAATGAACAGTATGTTCTTGCAGAGGACTAGGTCACCACAGAGATACACATTAGAATTGGGCTATCATAGCTGATAAGTAATATTGGCTGACCTTCTTCCCACTGCCTATGGGGTAGGCAGAGAAAACTCTGTTAGACTGCCAACATTTTAACTCCATTCCAGTGGACAAAATAGAGACAGTGAATCCCCCTGCCTCTTTATCTCTTTACACCTAATGTGATTAATATACAAAAGATGATTATGAAAAAGGCCAATATAATAGATGCTCTATTTCCCCAGTTGTCTAAAGTTCTGAGAAAATAAGGTAGAGAGAACTCCAACAATTCACTAGGGAATACAAAAATAACAAAGAAAGACCAGATGTTTCCAGACTCCATTCTTGTCCTCTCAGAAAAAAAATGAAGTCTAGTTGGAAGCAATAAACCTTTTTTGCAATATTTCCAACTGAGACTTTGCACCTAGTGACCAAGCCATATAGAAGATTTTTTACAGGAAATAAACACAAGTTTAGGTAAAGATGTGGAAACACCAAATAAAAAGGCTCATTATCTGTCATATATAAGAGCTTAGTGAGGCTTTAACCAAAAGACAAATTTCACTGTCTCACCAAATGGGAAATATAAATAGGTATTACAATATTTAGTAACACAGTACTACTGTATTCTACATATGCTGCAGAGAAACCTGCTTTTACAATTATAAGCAATAATGTTGTTCAAAAGATTAAAGTTGTTTAAATATGTCATTCCCCCCCCCACCCCCGATAAAAGCAATAAATAAATAAAAAAATTGGGGACTTCTCTTAAACATATCCTCAAGCCCACACATCACATTTCTACTCACAGTGACAGAATTCAAGAGGTCACAAGGAATGCTTTTCTTCTTCCAACTAAGGAAACACACTACACACAAGAAATTGATCTCCCAGCTACAACTTCAGGAACAATAGCAAACATTCAATGATGACATCAGAACACTAGTAAAATGTATGATGGATAGAGCCAACAGAAAAATGGAACCTCTATCCCTTGAGTAATTTCAATAGGTTTACATTTGCTTTTTTCCCCAACAATGAACTGGAAAGTTGAAATCACAGAATGAAAAATTCTAGGCAATTTCAGTTTGGAAATACTGAAATGAATACTGATGAACTGAAAAATTCAGTTCAGATGTTCTACATCAGAGGAGTACCACAGTGGCTCAGACACCGGGAAAGATCATAGTGTGTCATGGGAGATATCATCTTTCATCGGAGCAGGACCCTCAGAGGAAAATGGGGGCATTAGAAACCCCGAACTGTAGATCTCAAGACATAATCTGATGGATCATGCAGATAGAGATTAATGTCAATCTGAAATGAATTAAAAAGTTTTTGTTTCCATTTTATCTACCAAAATCTATCTTTTCCTACAGAAAATGTCAATTTTGATGAAAATCCACATTCTGCCGGTAAAGTATTTCTTTGACATTTTTCATGCCACTGATGAGATTGTTGATAGAGACATTTTAAGCTGCATTGTGACAGAGACTCTCTTAGGGTGCATCTACACAGCACCCTAAACTGGAAATAAGATATGCAATTTGCACCACATAAATTGTGTATCTTATTTTGAATCTATTTCTAAATAGCTTATTTTGAAATTTGGCGTGTCTACACAGTGCCAAATTTCAAAATAATGCGCTTTTTTGAGCCATCCCTTATCCCTCATGCAAAATAGCACTCCAGTTATTTCAAAAAATATTTCAAAATAACGGGTAGCTTGATACCTCTGGTATCCCAAAAATAGCCATGCTGTGTAGATGTACCCTTATGTAGTGCATTTTTTACCTATTGGAGGATTTCCATAGATAAACACAAAGCTGTTTTCCTGAATCAGTGTTTTCTCCAACTGCCTTCCTACTAAAGGGCTCTCTTCTGCCCTTCAGGAGTGGCTGTCACACTGCAGATAAATTGACTAATGGTTAATTAGATTATTATTTTAATTTGATTATTAGGCTTTTCCCTTGAAGTCCTGTTGCTGAGAGGTTCTATATGTGAGGCTTACCCCAGAAATCTTATTTATTTAAGTATACCCATAAGCAAAGTTTGAAATATCAGTAAGTCATCATAGGGGTGAAGCCAGAAGTAGTGACACAAGGGAGAACTGAGGTTGATTACATCTGCTGGATATTTTTCCAACAGCAGTAGCTGCTGAAAATGTACCTTTAAAATCTTGCTAAAAGTCTCCAACCTGCAAAAGTGCCTCCATACACAAGTAAAGAGCCCCACCGAGTCAATTGGAGTATGTAGCCATGGAGAAGGGGCTGCCCTAACACATCTATTTGCCAAATCATGGCATGCAAATGTGGTCACCTCATCTCACAAAAGATATCTTGACATTGGAAAAAAAGTTCAGAAAAGGGCAACAGAAATGCTTAGGGGTCTGTAATGGCTGGCATATGATGAGAGATTAATAAAACCAGGACTTTTCATTTTGGAAAAGAGGAGAATAAGGGGGATATGATACACATCTATAAAATCATGGCAAGGGTGCAGAAAGTAAATAAGGAAAAGCTATTTACCTGTTCCATAACACAAGAACTAGGGGTCACCAAATGAAATTAATAAAGAATAGGTTTTAAAACAAACCAAAAGAAGTATTTCTTCACACAAAGTGCAGTCAACCTGTGGAACTCCTTGCCAGAGGATATTGTGAAGACCAGGACTTTAGCCAGGTTCAAAAAAAGAACTAGATAAACTCATGGAGGATAGGTCCATCAACAGCCCTTAGCCAGGATGAGTAGGAATGGTTTCCCCAGACCAGGGGTGGGTAAAAGGGCCTCCACAGGCCAGATCTGGCCCACCGAGTGGGTGGATCCAGCCCTCAGAGGCTCTGTTGCTCCCCATCCCTAGGCCAATTAGGGCCTGGGAGCAGGGGGAAGCACACAAAGTCTCCTCCACCGTACAAGGAGCATGTGGTGCTTCTAAGCCCCATGCACTCCTGGCAGGGCAGGAGGAGAGTTCGTGCACTCCCCCGCCCCCAAGCCCTGACTGATCTGGGGGCAAAAGGGGGAGCGCTCAATTTTTCCTCCCACTGCCAGGGGCAGAGGCGCCTAGGGGGAACCTCTGGGAGAGGAAAGACTTCACACGCTCCCCTACCTCCAGACCAATCATGGTCTGTGTGTGGGTAAGCAGGGACATATCCTGTCCCCGCCCCTTCCAATTGAGGCTCTGCCCCTTCCGTTGCAGCCTGGGGTAACTTCAAAAATTTCTGAAGTGGCCCCTGATTATTGCCCACCCCTGTCCTAGCCTCTGTTTTTCAGAAACTGGGACTGGGTAACAGTGGAGGGATCACTTGATGATTACCCTCTATTCTATTAATTCCCTCTACGGCACTTGGCATTGGCCTCTGTCAGAAAACAGGATACTGAACTAGATGGACCTCTGATATGACCCAGTATGGCTGTTTTTATGGTCTAATGCCACAGAGAGCAACTAAATAACTCTCAGTATTTTAGGTAAATCATAGTGTAAGAACAAGGAGGCAGTGCAGAAAATGCAATAACCCTATAAGTTTATCAAAGGCAAAACCGTAAGGGTAGCCAATGTAGCTCATGGCGTCTCTTTAATTTTTGCATTGTAAGAGATTATTTCATCAAAGGAAATATTTCTGTTATTTAGAGGGAGCATGTGTGTACTTAGTCTTGGAATGTCTGCCAATAAAAAAAAATATCCCAGCATGCTTTATATTTAATGCTGAGCTGGAACGCAACTTTAGAAACTATTTGACATTTGGGAATCCCTAGCCAGAAAAGGCTGTGTTTGTTGCAAACATAAAACACTCCGGATCTGCATCTGGAGGAAGTTGTGCACGTTTCTTTGAAGCACCCCTGGCAGCTGATAATGAAGAGCTGTTGGCAACAACAATAGAGGCAGATGCTTACCTGTGCTCCTACAGTGTATAATCTTGGCTTGATGACAAGGTGAAAAGAAGGACAAGCCATCCCAGAATGGGGGCAATTGCCAGCTGGTACTCTACTGGGGAAGGGTAAACTGGTCACCTAAAGCTTCTTGCTTGGCTGTAGCAGATCTCATCAATCCTTGCCAACATAAGCACCTGCCTGAAAACAAGCAAGGTAATCAAACAGGAGAAATCGAGGAAATTAAAAGACTAATATTGTTAAACAGAGAAAGATATCAGGTTTATTGTTAAATATATTGTAAATAGAAAACTACTGTCAGAGTAAAATTACATATTTTGGCATAAACCAGTGAGATAGAAAAACACTGCACATTAAAATAAATTATGATGACAAAAACAAAAAATATCCCCCCCAAAAAGCAGACTTGTATAACTTTATATACTTTTCCCTCTACATTTTGAAAATAATCCACACATTTTATATATCTCTTTCCGTGTCCATTAGGTTTCTCTTATCATGGTTGACTTTAATGATATGTTAAAAATTCCCCATTAATGAAAATGAAAAAAATGTTTTGGTTGTATCTCTCTGCTCACTAATTCTAATTTCACAGATTACAGAGACCAAAAAGGACCACTGTGTTAGTCTAGTCTGATCTCCTCGAAAACAAAATACAGAACTTCCCCCAAAATATTTCCTAGAGCATATCTTTTAGCAGAACATCCAATTTTGATTTAAAAATTGTCCATTACAGAGAATCCACCAAAACTCTTAAGAAATTGCTCCAATGATTATTTACTCCCCATTCAGACCTTATATCCAGTGAGAATTTGTTTAGCTTCAACTTGCATGACCTACATTATTTTTTTTAAATGTATATATTTTCATTTAGCTACACTGAAATTCATATTGTTGACTTACAACTGGTTTACCAAGTCAATAATTGATGTAGATTAATACAGATTAATCTACATCAGTGACCTGTTATCTTCATCATTTAGCACTCCCCAACTTTTGGGTAATCTGATCACTTTCTTAACAATGATTTCATGTGTGTGTGTTTTTTGCAAGGTCATTAATAAAAATGTTACATAGAATTAAAAATGGATTCCAATGGAAACACTCAGTGATGATTCCCCATCTACAGTCACATTTTGAGATCAGTTAGCCAGTTTTAATCCATTTAATGTGGGTCGTGTTCATTTTTTGTTAAAATTTTGTGATAAATACATGGTACAGTGCCATATCAAACATTTTACTGAAGTCTAAGTATCTTGCATCAAAGCTATTATATTTAACTACCAAATTTGTAATCTAAAATAGGCATCAAGTTAGTTTGAATGGATCAATTGGCCATAAAATATGTTGATTTACTTTAATTACATTACCTTTAATTATATATTAACTGAATTCCATATTTGCCTTTATATTATAATGCCTAGGATTGAAATTTGACTGACTGCCCTATAATTACCTGAGTGCTCCCATTTAGTCTTTTTTAAAAAATTGGCAAAATGAAATCTTTCTTCCAGTCTTCTGAAACATCCTGGTTGAGTCTAGATTGGCATGATTTTCCAGAAATTCTTTTAACAGAAAACTTTTCCGTTAAAAGCATTTTCGGAACAGAGTGTCTAGATTGGCACGGACGCTTTTCCGCAAAAGCACTTTTTGCGGAAAAGCATCCCTGGCCAATCTAGACGCGCTTTTGAGCAAAAAAGCCCCGATCGCCATTTTCGCGATCGGGCCTTTTTTGCGCAAAACAAATCTGAACTGTCTACACTGGCCCTTTTGCACAAAAGCTTTGTGCAAAAAGGACTTTTGCCTGAACGGGAGCGCCATAGTATTTGCGCAAGAACACTGATGATCATACATTAGATCGTCAGTGTTCTTGCGGAAATTCAAGTGGCCAGTGTAGACAGCTGGCAAGTTTTTCCGCAAAAGCGGCTGATTTTCCGGAAAAACTGGCCAGTCTAGACACAGCCCCTGTGTTTTAAGATTTATTGAAAATTGACATTAGTAGTTCAGTGTGCTCCTCAGTCAACTCTGAAAAATCTTGGATGCAAGTTATCTAGGCCTGTTGATGTAAAAATATCTAACTTTTGTTCCTTTTATTTAAAATCCTTCAGCTATGCCAGTGGAATAGAAAGAGTGTAATAATCACCATATGAAATGACAATAGCACCTGTATTTCCCCATATACGCAACAGAAATATTTATTGAACACTCCTGTCTTTTCTGCATTATTAATTATAGCATTCTCCTTTATTTATTTATCAACTGAATCCCATATCAACCTTTCCATTATAATGTTCGGGATTGATAACTGGATGATTTGCCTATAATTATCTTAGTTCTCCCATTTACCCATTTTAAAACTGACACAACATTATTTTCTTGAAGTCTTCTAAAACTTCATAAGCATATTAGGAAAATACAACCTAGCTGGAGCTATAATTTGAGTGCATAATTTGTTGGAAAACCATTCCCAAAGAGTAGTTATCAGTGGGTCACAGTCAACCTGAAGGAGCATATTGAGTGGAGTCCTGCAGAGATCAGTTTTAGGACTGGTTCTGTTCAGTATCTTTATCAATGATTTAGGTAATGGCATAGAGAGTGCAGTTATAAAGTATGCAAATGATACCAAGCTGGGAAGGATTGGAAGTGCTTCTGAGGATAGGATTAAAATTCAAAATGATCTGGATCAAGTGGTTTGAAGTAAATAAGATGAAATTCAATAAGGACCAATGCAAAGTACTTCACTAAGGGTATGTCTAGACTACATGCCTCTGCCAACAGAGGCATGTAAATTAGACTACCCAACATAGTCAATGAAGCGGGGATTTAAATATCTGCGGCTTCATTAAAATATAAATGGCTACCACACTGTGCCGGTTCAGCTGATTGTCGGCACAAAGTGGCAGTCAAGACGCGGATCGGTCGACAGGGAAAGCCGTTGTCGACCGATCCTGTGAACCTCCTTTCACGAGGCATAAGGGATCGGTCAATAACGGCTTTCCCTGTCGACCGATCCGTGTCTTGACTACCGCGTTATGCGAACAATCAGCTGAACCGGCAAAACGTGGCTGCCATTTTTATTTTAATGAAGCGGGGGATATTTAAATCCCCGCTTCATTGACTATGTCGGGAGAAGCATGTAGTCTAGACATACCCTTAGATTAGAAGGAACAATCAGTTGCACAATACAAAATGGAAAATGACAGCCTAGGAAGGAGAACTTGAAAAGGGATCTGGGGTGATGGTGGCCATACTGGATCACAAACTAAGTATGAGAGAACAGTTGAAAAAAAGTGAACATCATTCTTGGGTATGAGTGAGACTGTTGTCAATGAGCCATGGTCTACACTAGACTCCCAGATTTTGAAATAGCAAGTAAGCATCCACACTACCAAGCCCTTTATTTTGAAATAAGGGGCTGGCTGTTTCAAAATAATAACTCCTGCTTTCCATGAGGAATAACACTTATTTTAAAAAAGTTATTTTGAAATAGCAGTAGCGTGAATGCTGCACTGCTGCTATTTTGAAATAACTACTCACCAGAATCATTCAAAGTAATTACTCCCCAGTGCTTCTTCGGACTCTAAGTCAAGAGATCACATCCACATTAAGAGAGCCTGTCTCGGACTAATTTCGAGGCTTCCCTGTAGTTATTTCAGGAGTTATTATTTTGAAATAAGTTATTTCAAAATAAGTTCCGAATGTAGATACACTCTGAGAGGCAAGAAGATATTCTTTTGCTCAGCTCCATGCTGATTAGGCCTCAACTAGAGTACTGTGTCCATTTCTGGGCATCACATTTCAGGGAAGATGTCAGGTTGGAGAGAGTCCACAGAAGAGCATAAAAAATGATTCTTAAACATCGAGAACAGGATTTGGAAACCCCTGGCCCCTGGGTTGGATGCAGTTCAATGTTTAGAAACTGATGAATGCTTTAAAACTAGCAACATAAGACCTCCAAAATATGCTACTCAAACTGGAGAACTCCACGCTCATGAAGCGTTTATACTCTACACGTTATAGATAGACACATAAAGAGATGAATCATCTTGCTCTCTAGTGTTCCCTCAATTTCATAATAAAATAAACCAGATAGAAAAAGGATCAAGAGTGCAGGACTGATTCTATTCTTACACTGGTTTGACACCATTAAATCACTATAATGAGTTAGATGGGGCTCACCCTATCATCATTAGTGTGAAAGGCAAATAAGGCAGTGATGAGATGTCATGTTGCAACATCTGGGAATGTGTACATCTGCTTAGGCTTCTGTCTTTCTGTGTTTCACCTGTTTTGAGCATGCCTTGCAACTAGACAACATTTGGTTAACTCTTCCTGGATTGCACATTTAAGGCATGTCCCTGCTACAGCATTACATCAGTGAAGACACATTCTGCTATGCTGATGCTGTGCTCTCCCATTGGTCCACTTTGGCAAGAAGCATAAACTATGGTGCCAGGAGACACTCACCTGCTGACAGAGTACCAGCGTGTGAGACTTGCATGGTTCAAAGGGTAGGGTGAGGGACTTTTCCACCTCTGAATGATGTAAATTCAATCAATTGAAATTATAACCAGACAGAAATGCAGGTGAGAAAACCCTTTCTAACATGAGTACAGATTAACAAAGCTTTTTTCCTGAGAATTTCTACATCTTTTAAAAAAGTTTAGAAGAATATCTCTGTGTCTCTGATGTCCGTATGGCACAACAGTGCTGACTCGTACACACATGACACAGACTATGTCCTGAGAGATCATGTGCATGGCAGCTTTGCCTAAAGCCTTTGCATATGAAGCTTGGCTGCTTTACTAAGCTACACTGGACTGTACAAGTTACGTAGTAAAATGCACTGTGTACATACCTAACATACACTTTACCATCCTTTAATAACTCTACAATTAATCCTGCTCTCCATAATTGCCCACATTCTCAGAGACACCAGAATGACAAAATAATTCTGAAGTTTCTAAGTTAAACTATTTCCAATCACTGTATTCAATGGGGAAGGGGCAAAACAGTGCTTGGAAACTTTTCAAAAGAAAATTACTGTTTTCTCACTATTTGGATCTTCCCAGAAAGCCATTTTATGGCAAAAAAGCCATCACTGCTCTTTATGAGGAAGATTTGTTATGTCTTGGTGGAGTTAGAGTGACAGAGTTTGTATTGCTCTTTTAATAGAATTGAAGAGCCAATAATATATGGAATATAAAATTGCTGGAACATCTTCATGAAAACATTTTAACATGTCTTGGAAAGATTAGGGCATTTGGCAGTAGTTGTTTATTGACTGTTTTCCAGATATTTATCACTTTTTTATTCATACTGTTTCTCTCAGACTCTTCACATGGTGAAGTACTTCTTGCAGAATTTCCAGAGTCCCTAATTCTCCAAGTTATTTGCAGCAAAAGCCTGAACATATTGGCAGACTGCATTTTTCAAGCCATGTAGCTCCACAAGGGATTTACTATGTTGAATAAACCTCACCTTTTACTTTTATTTATTTTGTAATATACTGAATAATATGTTTATAAATTTCATTTTTGTTGATTTCCACCCTTAAATCCATAATGAAAAAGGGTGTGTGCATACACTGCCTTAATAAGGGCTGGCCAGAGCAGCCCTTTTCAATAATTACTACACTGCTTTCTACTTCAGTTCTCTCTTATCTTACTAGCTATGACACAGAACATGACTTAGTGTGATTTGGCTTTTTACTGTAACCCATGAAATCCCACTAAAATTAATTAGTGTTGTTATAGCTTTTTATAACATTGCTTGACACTCTAGGGAGGAAGTGACACAAGGGTGAACTGTAGGAGAAATCACTTTCTAAGTTTCATTCTCAAACTCCCCAACCTCATTACTTATTTTGTTTAAAAAATGAATGTTCCCCTCAAATTGGTTTCTTCCTGTATGGAAGCCATAGAGAAGTTAAATCTCCGCAGTAGTCTTATATTGGTCATGTTCATGTGAATCCTGAAAGATGTACATTAAACCTTGCCACCATTAAGTACAAATATGGCCTTTTAAAACTATATATGCACAATAATTGCACACAGGATGGTATCCTTTTGCTGTATCACACAACCTATAATGGTGTCAGCTGACGGTCAGGGCAGTGTGTGTGTGTGTGTGATACACCCAAGTCTTCAACTGCTGGGACACAGGGTCCCATCGCAACGGGCAGCCTAGGGGAGGATGAAGGGCGCCCTGAGGAGTTTAACATCCGTGTCTTTAACTGCTAGGATCAGGTCCCTTCACGGTGGGCAGCCAACAGGCTGACAGATGCCCCAGAGTTTACAGGGAGAGCTTATTACATCTCAGATTTCAACTGCTAGGATATAGGATCCCTTCGCAGTGCACAGCCTAGGGAAGGCTGAGAGATGCCCCACAGATCTGTCCCCTGGAAGTGACACGATCCAAACGCTCAAGCTTTTCCCTATATCTGTCCCTTATGACCGGCTGGAGTTCTTTTAATTGTGTTTGGTTCTGTTACAGCAACTGAAGGAGTCAGGTTAAAGCTTAAACAGTTACAGGTTTATTAAAGAAGCTTATAAATCATATGGTTACAATGGTTATTGCTCTATTTCTTAACTGCTAGCAAATATAGATCTTAAAAATGGCTACAAAGAAAATAAAGATAGAAAATAGAAATAATGGTACCAAGTGACAGCTTAATCTTTAAAGAGCTCTAAGTCTATGTGTACACTTAAGACAAAGGACACATCCAGATACAATTTTTACCTCCTTCTGTGCCTCTCGACTTCAGCATATCAGGCCAGGGCCGGTCCCTCAATTCCTAGGAAAGACGAATACGAGGTGGGCGTCCCCGTGGAACCTCGGGAGGCCAGTCACCTAACCCGACCAGCAGATAGATGGTAGATTGATGCTCAGAGTAAGTGTGCTGCTGGACCCATCTTTATACCCATAGGGGCCTGTATCCTCTTTCTTATCTAAGATGCCAAATTGTGTTGGTCTGTCTTTGTGATGCCAGTTCTTACAAGGGAGTTTCAACTTAATTTACACTTGCAAGAAAGATAACTAAATTGTGAGTACTGGACATTCTTTACTGGGCAGAGATTCCTCCCCCCGGATATGTGTGTTCGTATCAATATGGGTTTCAGTCAAGGGCACTCCTCTGCAGCCTCTAGGTCAGCAATTGGCGTATCTCTGTTTACAGCCATCCAGGGTCACAGCAGCCAGCATATCTGGACCTCCTGTCTATGCTTCAAAGACTACGCTGATTTTACTGCTCTGTGTGCCTTGTGTGCTCCAGGCATCTCAGAGAGGGGCAAGCAAGATGTTACGGGGGGGGGGGAGGGGGGGTTCCTGTCTGGCTACAAATGGATACTCTCTGCTTACATACTCATTATTAAATAATAAAAGTTGTATTATAAATCAAAGCTCCTGGTCTAGTTTTCCATTGTGCTTCACCTGCTGTTTGTTATACTAAACATTTAACTTTCAGTCCTTATGAAAAAATTTGTAGTAGGGTATTAGTATTAGCTTTACAAATTTAAAAAAAAACCTCCTCAAACTTAAAACTCAGAAGCTAGGTGATCAGACTAGCCCTATGGCTAAGTGGTAGACTCTGAACAGCTTTTGGAAACTGGGTTTTATTCCCAATCCTAAAATGGTAGCAAATGAGCTGGTAAAGGTCAACATTTTTAACTCCTAAGCAGAGCATCACATAATATAATGCCTTTAGCCAATTAACATCCCCACTTCCGCAAACACTTACATGTGTGAACAAATGCACATGAGTAATTCCACTGAAGCTATAAGGAGCTACTTATGTATTTGTGTGCTGGATTGGATCCTATGGATACAATCCAACTGCTGTTGAAAGTTGGAGAGCAGGAAAGTCACCTGCTTTCTTCAGTGAAAGTTGGATCAGGCCCTAAAAGCACAGGATCTATGAAAGGACTATCATCTAGTCCTCTTCAACCTATTGACAGAAGTTAAAAAAGAGGAAAAATGGGGTTTATAAAAACTTCATGGGGTATATGTAGGATAACCTTGGAGCAATAAACCTCAAACAGATCTACCCCCATAAATGAAATGATCCAGAAAATTGCACACATAACAACATTTATGGAAATGTCCAATATAAGAAAGATAGCCCAAGAAATCTAATTTAAAATGGTCATAAAAACTCAAGAACAAATTATACTAATATATATTTTTTCAGTACTCATAATGATGACAATAATTATGATAATAACTTTATTTATAGTAATAATATGATAGCACCTAAGAAACCAAAACAGAGATTGGGGTCTTTCTGAATTAGGGACTTTACAGGCATGAAGCAAATAACAAATGTTCATATCCACAAAGGAATCTAAACCAATCAGTGGGAATTAGGAGTCTAAATATTTTAAGGGATCAGTTGCAGTTAGGCACCTAAATTCCTTTGAATAACGGGGACAAATTCCCTGCCACAGAGGCTTTCTAATTACTTTCAAAACTGCATAAGTGGTTTAGAAGCCTTAGTCCTAATTATATCATGTAGGCACTTTTCATATTTATTTTTCTGGCAACAGGTAACAAAAGACTAACAAGGTGAGTAGGTTGGGAAAAGACAATAAAATAACAGAATTTAGCAGAAAACTTTCAGATTTTTTGTCTCTCCTTAGCTACAATAGGAGTGCTTGTAAATGAAATTTATACAGGCAGGACTGAGCTCTTGACCATGCCTGTTATGCAAATGCAGATAGAATCTACTCCTATTTTTCCTGGATTTATATTGTATTTTAGGGCATGTTGACACCAAAAGAAATGAGCACACAGATATATGTCATGAACTTCAATTAACAAACTAATACCCCAATACACTTACATCAAATATATATTTTTCTACTCTGGTGTGACCTTTAATTTGCCACAAGAGCAATGAAATTATGATAGTATTGGCACCTATTTTTAATGGTGTAGTTCCTAAATGAAACTAAACCTATTTAAACTGTAGTAAAATGTCTCCCTTTTGAACATCACCCCCAAGATATGTAAACTGCAAATGCTCCATGGAACATCACTGTATAATTAATATTTAGGTGTATAGGTAGCTATCACATATCACTATTTTGTGATCCAGATAAGAAACTTCCCCATTTTTCCTACAGGCAAAGTGATAAAATGATGTGTTGAAATTGTCAGAATGAGTAGATAATCTTCAGAACTGAGCAATCTGGGAAATAATGTTTTAAGAACCAAGACCACAAATGATATTAGAGGCACCCCCCAAGTTTGTTGTATATATCAAATCCATGGGTCTGGATTTAATGCATCCGAGGGCACTGAGGGAGTTGGCAAATGTCATTGCAGAGCCTTTGGCCATTATCTTTGAAAACTCGTGGAGATCGGGAGAGATCCCGGATGATTGAAAAAAGGCAAATGTAGTGCCCATCTTTAAAAAAGGGAAGAAGGACAATCCAGGGAACTACAGACCAGTCAGCCTTTCCTCAGTCCCTTGAAAAATCATGGAGGGGATCCTGAAGGAATCCATTTTGAAGCACTTGGAAGAGGGGAAAGTGATCAGGAATAGTCAACATGGATTCATGAAGGGCAAGTCGTGCCTGACCAATCTGATTAGCTTCTATGATGAGGTAACTGGCTCTGTGTACATGGGAAAGTCAGTGGATGAGATATACCTTGACTTTAGCAAAGCTTTTGATACGGTCTCCCACAATATTCTTGCCAGCAAGTTAAGGGAGTATGGATTGGATAAATGGACTGTAAGGGTATGTCTAGACTGCATCCCTAATTTACGTAAAAATGGCCACCGCGTTTTGCCGACTTAGCACTTTGTGGGCAAAAAGCGGCAGTCTAGAGGGGGATCTGTCGAGAAAGAAAGCCTTTTTCGACAGATCCCTAATGCCTCCTGAAAGGAGGTTTACAGGATCTGTCGAAAAAGGCTTTCTTTCTCGACAGATCCCCCTCTAGACTGCCTCTTTTTGCCCACAAAGTGCTGAGCCAGCAAAACACGGTGGCCATTTTAATGAAAATTAGGCACAGGATATTTAAATACCTGCCTCATTTGCAATGTTGACCTGCCTAATCTGCATCCTTTGCCAACAGAGGGATGCAGTCTAGACATACCCTAAGATGGATAGAAAGCTGGCTAGACTGTTGGGCCCAACAGGAAGTGATCAACGGCTCAATGTCAGGTTGGTGGTCGGTTTCTAGTGGAGTGCCCCAAGGTTTGGTTCTGAGACCTGTTTTGTTCAACATCTTTATTAATGACCTGGATGAGGGGATGGATTGCACCCTCAACAAGTTTGCAGATGTCACTAAGCTAGGGGGAGAGGTAGATATGCTGGAGGGCAGAGATAGAGTCCAGAGTGACAGATTAGAGGATTGGGCCACAAGAAATCTGATGAGGTTCAAAAAGGATTCTTCCTTGGGACGGAAGAATCCCAAGCATTGTTACAGGCTGGAGACCGACTGGCTAAGTAGCAGTTCTGCAGAAAAGGACCTGGGGATTACAGTGGATGAGAAGCTGGATATGAGTCAACAGTGTGCCCTTGTAGCCAAGAAGGCTAATGGCATATTAGGTTGCATTAGGAGGAGCATTGCCAGCAGATCTAGAGAAGTGATTATTCCCCTTTATTGGACTCTGGTGAGGCCACAGCTGGAGTACTGTGTCCAGTTCCGGGCCCCCCACTATAGAAAGGATGTGGACACACTGGAGAGGGTCCAGTGGAGGGCAACCAAAATGATTACGGGGCTGGAGCACGTGACCCATGAGGAGAAGCTGAAGGATTCAGGTTTCATTAAGTCTGCAGAAGAGAAGATGGAGAGGGGATTTGATAGCAGCCTTCAAGTTCCTGAAGGGAGGTTCCAAAGAGGATGGAAAAAGGCTGTTCATAGTAGTGACGGATGGCAGAACAAGGAGAAATGGTCTCAAGTTACAGTGGGGGAGGTCTAGGTTGGATATTAAGAAAAACTATTTCACTAGGTGCGTGGTGAAGTACTGGAATGGGTTACCTAGGGAGGTGGTGGAATCTCCATCCCTAGAGGTTTTTAAGTCTCGGCTTGACAAATCCCTGGCTGGGATGATTTAGTTGGGATTGGTCCTGCATTGGGCAGGGGGCTGGACTTGATGACCTCCTGAGGTCTCTTCCAGCTCTATGATTCTATGATTCTATGACCAACAAAGTAGTAAAAGGCAAGAAAATGCCATACATACCACATCCCACCTCTACATAGCAGAGAGCGTATATGATTGTGTATTGGGCTAACAAAGTGACATTTTTCTTTAAAAGAAGTCATGGTTTTCTTTCCCTTCCTTTCATGTATAACAGTAGAGATACAAATATATAGACAGACATATATTAAAAATTAAATAACAGAAAATATCATGCAATTTTCTCCTTGAAATTTAACACATCCACCTCTACTAAAACAAAATGACATGAATTGTAAAGCATTTTTGGTACCAAGCATGAAAAATCAGGATAGGGTGGGGAGTAATAAGTGCATATGTAAGAGAAAGCCCCAAATATGGGGACTGTCCCTATAAAATCAGGACATCTGGTCACCCTATCGTTTGAGCGTATCTGGTTTAGAATTCAGATAGATATTATGCCCTGTTGCTTGCTCTATGAGCAAAACTTCCATCTCATCATGGGACTTTAAGGTGGGTTGCAAATAGTCATTAATTCAAAGCCAAGAGCTATGAGGAAACAAGGTTTATGTGAGACTGAGGTACATTTGGCTTTAACATGAGTGATGTTCTCAAATTTGCAAGAAATTTCTACTGGATCCCTTTTGCCCATGGCATCAGGATTAAATACTTAGTCCTTTCTTTCAAGGCCCTTCACAACTCTGCCCTGACCTACATTTCAATTGCATTTCTAATTGAATCCCATCCATCCTGAATTCCACCAGCCTCAGTACCCTGCTCACTTCCTTCTACCATTGGCATCTCTGTGCCTTCTTCCATAGTAGCAGGAAGCATGGAGCAACTTTCCAGCTCCAGAACAGCAAGATCACACTCCCTCCTCATTGAGCTCCCTACTTGATGTCAATTTATTTTGCTTATGCCCACGGTCTAACCTTTGTGAACCACCCGTATATTACAGCTAAGGTTTTAGGACTCAATTCTAAAAACGATTGTAAAAAAAAATCCCAGTCCATCCATTACCTCCCACTTCTGCATTTCTTGGGTCTGACTTTTACATTATAAGTCTTTGAGTCAGAACTTGTCTTTATAGTTCATGTTCCACATAGTGTTAATAATAAACGAGGCATTTTCAGATGTAAGGACAGCAGGAAGTATTTGCTTTTCAATCCTTTCAGGACGTGGATAACTTTTTATAAAGAGAGATAGATGAGAGCTGTCTTAACATGGGACTGGAAGTCAGGAACTCTTGAGAAATGCTATGCAAATATTCACAGCAAAACCCTGAACAAAGTAAAAGTCGCCTGGTGTTGCGTCTCATTACAAATTTGAAACTCAGACAAGTTGTTGAAAGATTCATGTGCCTTTCGCATGCACTTGTACCAGTGTGAATCTGGACCGATTTATTGTCTTGCATCACAATCATGTAACATTTGTACTGTTTGACAACTGTAACACAATACCAGGAGAATGTTAATGATTTCTACCAAGTTTTGCTTAGAGTTTTTGGAGTTATTGGAACATGAATCTCAACTGAAAAAACCCAGGGCATGTGGATTGGGATGAAAGGAAATATTTGCACACCGTGAAAGTAGGCAATCCAATATTGCCAATTGTACTACCAAAATTCAATTCCAGCTCTAACTCCGCTTCCATTGATAATCCTGGGCAACTCATTTAACCTCTCTGTAAAATGGGATCAATACTACTAACTTAATTACAGTACCTCACAGGGGTACCGTGTATGAAAGGTGTTGTTCAGTGCCTGTGTTGAATAATTACTACGGTAATTGTCAAACGTATTTTTACTTAATTAGATTCCTTTTTAAATACCTGGAAAGAAAAATGAGTGCCAGTACTTCATGCCCTTTAAAGCAGTGGCTCTCAATCATTTCTGACTATTGCACCCCTTTCAGGAGTCGTATTTGGGGATCTCTAACTTTCACCTCACTTAAAAACTACTTGCTTACAAAATCAGACATAAAAATAAAAAATGTCATAGAACACTATTAAAAATTACTTGCTTTCACATTTTTATCATATAATGTTTAAATAATGAATTGGAATATAAATATTGTATTTACATTTCAGTGTGCAGTTATAGAGCCATATAAAAAGTCATTATATAACATTTTAATTTGTTCTGACTTCACTAGTGCTTTTTCTGTAGCCTGTTGTAAAACTAGGGAAATATCTAGATGAGTTGATGTACTCTCCCAGAAGTCCTCTGTATATCTCCAGGGGTACATGTGCACCTGATTGAGAACCACTGTTTTAAAGCAACTATAAGTAATATAAGTAAGAGTGATCATAATTGAATACACTCTGTCTTTTCTCATGGGTCTGAAAAAAAGTATCTGAAAGTTCCAAATGAACAGCCACTGGGGAAACATAAGCCCATGGATCAACCATTAGGGCCAGATGGGCACACATTATTTACCACATTATTTATTCCTCCCAACTGAAGAAGTCATAGGTGGATCTCCACTATTCCTTTCTTTTTCTTCTTCTTTATGATAAGCAAACTAAATAATATGCCAAAGTAGAAATAGCAGGTTGAATGAAAGAGGAGTGCTATCCAATAAGCTACTACCATGACGCTGGTGTTTTACCTATCTAATATTTATTATTTTGGAATATCTTCCAGGATGGGTCATTAGAAGACGATTTGTTGTCTTTCCTAATGTCACTCTTCTTTCATAATAAGCTAAGTGCATTTAAAATTACTGTTGCTTCTCTTCTATCCCACCTCTGTCTCATAGAATCATAGAACACTAGAACTGGAAGGGACCTCGAGAGGTCATTGAATCCAGTCCCCTGCCCTCACAGCAGGACAAGCACCATCCAGACCATCCCTGATAGATGTCTCATTATTAGCTTTCGATTTTTCCTCCAAACTACGCAGCACATTATTTGCAATTAAATTACAAAACAAGGTGATTCCTCCTGATACAAATTATTTAATCTTTGTTCACTTTATGAAAGCTTTTCACCTTATTTTTTACAAGTGGCTAGTGTTTGGAGTGGTTTGTTTTTAAGTGGCTGAATTTAAGACACCTTAAAGTAGCTTGATTTTCAGAATGTACTGAGCATCCATCTTCTAACAATCAGGACCCTTTTTGCATGTCCCATGAGTTCCCAAGAAAGGGGCCCATAAAAACAATAGTCACTTCTGAAAACATAGGTCTTGATCCTTGAACAGTTCATTATATACATATTTGACAGCCAGAAAGGGATCAAGATATGTACTTATTCCACCATCATCACAGCCACGACATATAATCAGATAGTAGTAGATGTGTTGTCTGATTACATATTTGGAATTTTATATATATTCTGATTAAAAATATATGATGTGGATAGAATTTCTTTGGAACCAGGTATCAATTTAAATTCTTCCCCTCCCACTTGATTGTGCAATTGCAGTTATTGATCCCAGGCAAGATAATGGAGAAGCTGATTTATGACTTGATTAGTAAAGAATTAAAGGTAGGTAATATAATTAATGTGAATCAACATGGGTTTATGAACAAATAGATCCTGTCCAATTAAGTTTAGCTGAATGAGTCTCTTGACAAAATCAGTCATTTTTTCTATCCACCTCTTTTCTCTTGATTTTACATTTTTTTCCCTCCTAAACACAGTTTTTTCCAACACAAGTGAATAGTGGAGAAAAAAGGAGATATGTTCTTTATTAGGGTTGTGTCTATACCTTCTCAGAGCAGCAAAACAAATGAAGAGGATCATATCTTTATAGATCTGTGAAAAAAACCCTGAAATATCAAGAAAATATACACCAGGAACTACTTTTGTTCTACAAGTTTCCTCTAACGCCCTGCTCATTTTATTGAAGTCAGTGACACAAGTCCTACCCATTTGAATGGGTTTTGAATCCAGACCAAGTGGACATTAATGATTTTGCATGGTTTTAAATCTAAAAGTTCTCTGATTGTATTAGAAAATCTATCAATGGCCCATTGACATGGGTGCATTTCTTGTGGGTGTCACATATATCTTCATGTGGCACACTGGGTTTTAGGTTAGCCCCAGCTCCCTTTGTTTTTGATTAAAAGATGAAAAATATCCTTTGAAACAACTGTGCAGGACTTTTTCCAGCTTTTCAGATGCAACCCCGCCTTTTGTTTTAGAAGAGATTTACTAATGAGACATGAGTGGTCCTGCAGATTGATCAGTCCCATGCTTAGTTTTTGTTTTGCTCTCTAGTCATGTGTTCTATTTTCTCTTCTCCTTTGTGGGGTTCAGGAGTATACTGTTTTTTACCATTCAGATTTAAAGTTTAGAGCATGGTATACTCTAAGGATTCAAAGAATAGCTGCTTCTTCAAGCATAACATGCATTGCAAATATTTGAATTCTTATGCCTTGAATAGCTTCTTCTTTCTGCAGTTTGTTTGATGGAAGATGGACTCAGTTTCCTTAGTTGTCCCTGTCTGTTCAATACCATGGCTGTATCCAATGAGTGAATTGACACAACTACAAAAGAGAAAAGGTGGGTGGTAAAATCTTTTATTTAGCCAACTTCAGATGGTAAGAAAGACAAGTTTCATTTAAGCTCTGTTTAAGATCGAAAGCTTGTCTCTCTCATCAACAGAAGTTGCTCTGGTAAAATATATTACCTCACCCACCTTGTTTCTCTAAGGGTATGTCTACACTGCCACCCTAGTTCGAACTAGGGTGGCTAATGTAGGCATTCGAACTTGCAAATGAAGCCCCGGATTTAAATATCCCGGGCTTTATTTGCATGTTCCCGGGCGCCGCCATTTTTAAATGCCCCATAGTTCGAACTCCCTGCCCACGGCTACACGCGGCATGGACTAGGTAGTTTGAATTAAAAATGGCGGCGCCCGGGAACATGCAAATAAAGCCCGGGATATTTAAATCCCAGGCTTCATTTGCAAGTTCGAATGCCTACATTAGCCACCCTAGTTCGAACTAGGGTGGCAGTGTAAACATACCCTAATATCCTGGGACTAACATGGCTACAACTCTGCATGCCATTACTACAGACACTCTGTATTATAAATAATCACTAATTGTAAGGGCAATCTAATAAAATAGTGTCCCAAAAGCTTCAATGAGATAAATGTCTGAAGCCCAAGACTAAAGACATGATTCCAAAATAAAAGTAACAACACTACCCTGGGAAAAATATTTTTAACAACCATTGCTCTATAAAGGCCCTGCTGCATTTATTTAAACGTCCTTGTTCTTGTTTTAAAATAAGTTGTGCAACTCTTTCTTGGACTATTCTCCTAACTGAAGCTGATTGAATCATTCAGTTATAGCATCAGTTGTCAATTTAGCTCTTTTTTTTTTCTATCCATAAATCTTTGCAAATTGATCCTGGGCATACACTTTGCCTCTACTGAAGCCAGTAGAATCTTTGCCATTGATGTCAAAAGTACCAGGATTTGTGTCTCATATATCTATGAAAGTATTTGCTATTGAGTAGTAGTCAATGAGTTGCTTATGGGAAACGAATGTCAGAGTGTGAATTGTATATGAACTGTTTGCTTCCATTATTTCTTATTCATTATCCGTAGTGTGATACTGGTGACTCAAATCACATATATTCTCTATTCTTTATCTTAATGCCTACACATTTTTAATGAAGAGACAGTCAACTGGAGAATTATTACCGCAAGAGAAGGAAGACAGAATATTCTGGAAGTAAATGACTGGCTACATAAGTGGCACATACTAGAGGATCGACCTGCTATCGTCTACTGACCTGGCTGCTTCTCCACAGCCCTGGTACCACTCAGGCCCCTGTCTCAGGCCCTGAAGCAAAAGTGTGCTCTTTCTCTCCTGTTCATGCAGCCCCAGCTGGCCCCTAACTGGTTGCTATATGCCACAGATACTTATTCCACACCCCCGCCATCTCCCAGGGCTGGATTTAACCCTTGGTAGGACTAGTGTGGGTCACACATCCTATCCCAAGTAAAAGAAAAAAAAAGATAGAATAAAATTAATCAAAAAATCATTGAACATGAAAAGAGGGCATTTTTAAAATGGCAATACACTAATTCTAGGAGCCTGGGTAACAAACAAGAGGAGCAGAGAACTTAGCGGGCTGATTCACCAATTGAAATGTTTAAATCAATTGTTATAAAGCATTGAGGTTTATTAATAAAGAATAGAAGAAGAGAGCTAACATGGTTAATAGGTCCCATACGTACAGTAGTGTCAATGTTGTTGTCATGTCAGGGTAGTAAAAATGATGTTATTGATTTCTGGCTTGTAAAATCTTTGATAACTTCCAAAAGTTTAAAAAACATCCATTATGCAATAAACTCCAGGAACTTAACATAAAGAAGGGAAAAGGGTGATTGATGACTTTGGAAACAAGTATTTAGTAATGATCTCCTAAATCTAGAAAAGTTATAACAAGCTAGACATATTCAAATGAGAAATAAAACATATATTTTGGACAGTGGAACAGTTCACCAAATCTTGTTATGTAGTCTCCATTCTCCATCAAGATTAGATCTTTCTAAATCTAAAGATTTAGATTTCTAAATCAAGATTAGATCTTTTTTTCCTAAAGGATATAGTCTAGGAGTTATTTTGGGCCTTTACTCTACAAGAGTCAGACTAGGCAATCACAGTGGACCATTCTGGCTTGGAATCTATTAAATGATTATTTCCTTCACTTCACTGTCTCAAGAACCACTTTTCTCAAACCCAGATAATTTTCTTCTTGAATTAAAACTACTTCATAGAACGGTCCAAAAGGATTTGTCCTTTCCTCTGCTGTGCCTAGGAAACTAATGTGTTCAAATTGTACCCAGTGTTGTGGCTGCCTCATCAGGCAAAGAGCCTCAAAGACTTTGGCGGCTCTCATATAGCCGCAACAGATCCTATTGCAGGACAGGAGTCTTGGATAGGAAATTTCCTAACTTAAATTATCTCACTTGCTTTGAGACCTTGTAGGGTTTGGGATGACTCAATTGCCTGAGCTGTTCTTCAATCCAATTTCAGACAAAAAAAGGAGAAAAAGTAAAAGCGGTAAAGCAAAGCAGAAAATGTAGGACTAAAGAGAAAAGCTTTGGTGGAGATTAAAATAGATTCCCCGCAGGCTGGTATAGATGCTTACATAGTTACTTAGACTCCTTCATAACACTTTAATTTTAGGAGATAGTGACAAAAGTTCAAATTAAAATGTGAAGATTGTCACTAAAGGGAGTGTGTTCTCTAATGAGAAACAACTGCTAACGGTTCTAATGAACCACTATGTGGAATAACCCCCCCCCCCAGTTTCTTTAAAAAGACAGAGACAAGAGACAGAGAGAGCGGTGGATCCTCCAATAGAGAACTCACCAGCTGGTTAGAGAGCTTGATGCAAGGGCTACTGTCACCCTACACAAAGTCCCTGTGCAGTTTTTCATCCTAATAAATAAGTGAGGACACAGAAGCCATAGGGCAAAAGAGCAAGTGGGCCTCAGAAAGATGGACAATCAGGGTACACTGCTTTAGTTCAAGAATGCTGCTGTGACTGTGAAACAGTTTTTGTTAATTTCTTCTTAACAGTTCCTCCCATCCCAAATGTTTGAAACATTTGTAACATTGTTACTTTAAAGCAGCTACTCAAAATTTCAATGATCAAAGTACATTTTAATTGTAGCAAGGCAAGTTTTCCTTAAGAGATGCTGAACTGCAGCAGTGTCTGAGGATACAGTAGGGAAAGGCAACAGTGCTGAAAAATCTATAAAGACAGAGATAAGTGTCAGCAGCGTATATATAAATCAGATCCAGTCTTATCTCATTAATTTATTTGTAACATTAGTATCCCAAATGTTCTCCCCCAGTGTTTGCATTTCTTTCCAGAATAATGATATAGGGCCCATCCATTAAAGTAAATTGAAGTTAATGGGACAACTTGTCTGCTTAAAGTCAGTCATATTCTTAATTGTTTTACTGAATCATGTCCCTGCTTTCTAATATTGAAAGCATTTTTCAGATTATTATCAATTTTCAGAGGCTATCTTGAAATGCATTCAAAGTATATTAAAAACAATTAGAACTAGCAATAACCCTTACACATACACATATTAACCATTCAAGAAATGCAGAATTGAGTCAGACTAAAAAAACTCTTGATATTTTAAATTATATTATAATTATAAAATATATCTTTATATTATAAACCAAGATCTTAGAATAGGTCGAACCTCTCTAGTCCAGCATCCTCAGGACCTGACTGGTGCCAAACCAGAGTACATGCTGAACCACAGATGTCAATATTGTGTGTGTGTGGGGGGGGGATGAGTTTGATTGTTGTTGTGTTAGATCAGAGCCTTATTCTGTATAACAGTATCATTGGACCTAAAGGCTCCGTGTATGTCTCTATTAGGGTTTGATTAAGCCTGTTGGAGAAAACAACTGGCATCGCTTCACTAAACTTAGCCCTCACTCAGAGAACTTTTCAGAATATTCCAATCTCTATTTTATGAATATGTTAGTATGTCTTCACACTTCTTGGTTTGATCCACTTTTACTTCTTTTTTCTCTAGTGAGTATCTAGTTGCCACATACAATAATTAAAAAGGCTCACGGTCATGCAGGTAGGACCACATTCTTTTATTCCCCCTTGGTGGGGTTAACTACATAGGTCTTCTTCAAAGGGACATATCACTATTGTCTTTAAAGTATAAACTAAAGTATGTACCAGCCTACTTTAATTTGCATCTACTTATGTCTCCCTGTTAGTTGATCTCTTTCTACTCCTTTCCCTGCATTGTGTGAAATATTCCAACACCCTTAAATGTGCCTGTATTCAGATCCAGGGAAGAGAAATTCAAAAGTAATGTGTGTGTGGTGGGGGGCAGAAGGCTCTGGTCTAAGAACTGGTTAAGGCCTCACTTCCTGATTCTGAATTCTGCTCCTTATATCACTTACAATCCCGATTTAGCCCCATCTCTAGGCCTAGCTTCCCTCTAGATCTCTCATTATCCCTTACATACCCCAGCACCTCACAAGCTCCCTCTCGCTCACCTCCAATTCTGATCTAGCCTTCTCTCCTTTCCTTCAGCCACAGTCTAGCCTTCTTCAAACCAGTCCTCAGCTTACCTAGCCATTTTAGTTCCCTGAGCTATCCACATAGCCCTGTTTCAGCCCACACACACCCTGACACCGTTCCCCTTCCATCCCTCCAGTTCTGCTCAGACCCCCACCACTCCTCCTATGCCCCCAGCTCTGACCCAAACGTCCAGCTCCACCTACTTCTACTCCAACCATCTTCCCCTATCTCCAGCTCTGATTTAGCCCTCCCATCTCAGCTTCCCACTCTCCTGTCTCACATAAAACATTCAGTGCTTTTATGGTTTCTGGATGGGAGGTTTGCCTTTCATCTCTGGGTCCCCTACATGCATCTCCTGATGCTTCAATTCCCCCTTCCCTGCCACCTTCATATATGTTTGTCAACTGTTCACACTCATAGCTATAAGTTACAATGGCCAGATATCCCCCCACCTTAGCCATCATCCTGCCGCTGGCATAGCCAGCAAACCATGGGATCACCAGGCAGCCCCTTTCTAGTGGAGTACAACTCAGCTCAGCTCCTGGACTGGCAATCCCATGAACAGGAAAACATGTAGGTTGCTAAATCCTTCACTCTGATTGGGCCTCCATAACCTTAAAAGGTTCTGGTGTGACTGACTTCAGCATATGCACCAGTGATGGGTAACCTAAGCATGAGTGGCCTTCCTTCATCTTGGTGGGCTACAAGACTGTTGTAACCACAGGGACACCAATAGCCTCTACAGGCCCCTGAGCAATGGGATGGGGGTAGGAGGGAGAGGTCTCTGCACTCCTAGAAGGGGCAGGGCTTTTGGTAGAAGGGATGGTGCTGGGGCAGCCAGCCTTCCACACTGCCCGAAGCGGGCTACACCTGTACCTCCCCTCCCCTGGCCTTAGAGCTGTCTGGAGTGCATAGCCTGATGCTCTGGAGAGAATAAAAAGTGTCTTGATCTCCAGCCACTGTTGCAGTAACAGAGGTAGCAGCTGGGAACCACAGGCCCTCCTCCTGCAACGAGGAGTAACGGTAGTTCGAATTAGGAGCTTTAATTGGGGCAACTACCCCCCTTTGACCTCTGTCAGAGGGCCTGGGTAACCAAGGCGGTTCCCTAGGATAGAGCAGTCTTGCTAATTGCATTTACATACCTAGAATTTGCAGGGTGTTCTGATTGAACCATAGCAGTTTTTTTTATTGGGTGCGGAGGGAGTACATGGTTCTCACAGTCAATGTTGTATACAATCAGCATGCACCTCAATTCACTTTATGTGTGTATCACTTTAGTAATACGGGCAGGAAAAAAACAACACAGATGAAAACCAGTGGAATCTGGCAACCCTGTGCATGGGCAACAATAAACATAATGTCTTGTGAGCTATACATAGCACCCCATGAGCCACATGTGGCCATCAGGCTGCAGGTTGCCCATCACTCATTAGCTCCACCACTGTGCAAGTTGGACTCTAGAGGGGTATAAAGTTGGTATGGAATATTCTTGGGGAGGCAGGAATTGTGAGCAATGGCAGTTAACCCTGGGTACTACAGGGAGTAAGACAAGACATCAGGAATGTGGTTTACTTAAGACATAAATTTATTAAATAATATATCTGGGAACAATCTGTCTATAGCTGATTGTGTGTCGTCCTTCCATTATAATCTGTACTAACTTGTTGAAGAGTGCCATCAGCCCTCCAAACATCCTGTTAACGAGGTTCCAGCAATGTTTCTTGGACATCATCACTTTCCTTTCATGAAGGAAACATGGGTGAGGGAAAAGTGGTGTTTCTTCACTGTATCCAACATTAAGGGTATATCTAGACTGCACCCCTCTCCCGGCAGAGGGAAGCAGATTAGGCTGGGTGAAATTGCTAATGAAGCGGGGATTTAAATATCCCGCGCTTCATTAGCATAAAAATGGCTGCCGCTTTTTTCCGGCATGGAGCTTTGTCAGAGAAAAGTGGCAGTCTAGAGGCTGATCTATCGCTAAAGAAAGCCTTTTCCGATAGATCCCTTATGCCTTGTAAAATGAGGTATACATTTTTATGCTAATGAAGCACGGGATATTTAAATCCTCGCTTCATTAGCAATTTCGCCCAGCCTAATCTGCTTCCCTCTGCCGGCAGAGTGGTGCAGTCTAGACATACCCTAAGAGTCCCAATGCCATTCGCTACCTTCTTTATGAAAGATCTCCAGCTAATCTACTTCCAATTCCAGGTGATCAGGGAAGCAGATTCCTTATTGATCATTTACCAGAACTGAACACCTGCCAAATGGAGACAAAATAAATTGTACAAACAAAACCTACACAATGGGTCTCTCAGCTGCTGAGAAAAAAACAACCAACCAACCAACCAAACAAACAAACAAAAAACACTTTCCAGATCAATCTGGCAGCAAGAGGAGATTTTCTTTCCTAGCCCTCTAAAATGTGACTATTATAAATGCACAGAAAGCTCTCCTCCCAAAATCTGTCCTACTCCATTACCAAGGATGAAGGAGGCACTTTTCTTCCCAGGACACACTGGCACCCTTTGGCATGTAGGGAAGGTGCTATAAGAACTGTCTTGGATCCATAGGAGCCAATAGTTTATGTTGCATGTCTCCATGCAATGAGTCAACCACAAAGCCTTCTCTTCCCTCAGTCCCATGAAAGGTGAACAGTGCTGCAATTTTTAAATGAACCTAGTGGCTAGTGGCCCAGGCCAATTCTGAGGCTGGGGGTGAGCATTAGGGGTTCCAGATCACCTCTGTATTTGGCCTCAAAATATCTAGTTTTCATATCGGAATTTGGGTCGGGTAACAGTAATGACTTCAAGTACAAATAATTGTTTTTTATGGTGCTTCAGAACTTTCTTGAGTTTCACATTCTAAATCAGGAGTTCCAAAATGAGTCAGTATAAGCAACATTGCAAAGACATTAATTAGGCTAGTGGTAATATTGAAATGATTTTTATGGTGAACCCCGTAAGACAGAAAAACAAAATAAGGGGAAAAATAAGTAAATTGAACAAGAGAGTGTGGAGAAAGAAAATCTTATCACTAATATTAAACTAAAATGCAGCAAATATGTCATGTTTCATAAGAAAATCATAAAGCAAATTTTAATCTACATTTTTATTATCCAGGGTCCCCACATCTGAGATGCTTCAGTCAATTGCTATCAGCAGAGCTCAACAAACTATACAATCTACTCGCCCGTGGCGAGTAGATTTCAGCCGCGCACCCCGTTCATTCGCGGCGCGTGTATGCGCAATGCGGCTCTTGCACATGCACAATACAGGGCTGGTGAGCGGTTTTTGCTGCCGTTTGTCAAGCCCTGGCTATCAGATAAATCTATACAAATTTAATGAACAAATAGAATTTCTCAACGAAGAAATTATCAAAAAAAAAAAAGAAAAATCCTCTGTATGACTATGTCTACACTGCACAATTATTTCAGAATAAGCTATTCCAGAATAGCTTGTTTCAAAATAGCACGTCTACACTGCAGGGAAGCCTCAAAATTAGTCTGAGGCAGACTTCCCTAATGTAGATGTGCTATCTCAATTTAGAGCTCCACGAGCAATAATGTAGAATGGCCCTGCTGAGGGGCTATTTTGAAATAGTAGAAGTGGAGCATCTACACACGCCTTATTTTGAAATAGCTATTTTGGAACAGGCATTATTCTTCGGAGAATGAGGTTTACAGAATTTGGAATAAGCCATCCGTTATTTCGAAATTATTTCAAAAAAATGGAATTGCTGCTTAGAGTAACGGCCATTATTCTGAAATAACTTTGTTGTGTAGACACACCCTAAGGGTATGTCTACACTACCACCCTAGTTCAAACTAGGGTGGTTAATGTAGGCATTCGAAGTTGCAAATGAAGCCCGGGATTTAAATATCCCGAGCTTCATTTGCATCTTGCCGGGCGGGCGCCATTTTTAAATGCCCTTAGTTCGAACTCCGTGCCCGCGGCTACACGCGGCACGGAGTAGGTAGTTCGAATTAGGATCTCTAATTCGAACTACCGTTACACCTCGTGGAGATCCTAATTCAAACTACCTACCTAACTTAAATGCCGAGTTCGAACTAAGGGCATTTAAAAATGGCGCCCGCCTGGCAAGATGCAAATGAAGCCCAGGATATTTAAATCCCGGGCTTCATTTGCAACTTCGGATGCCTACATTAACCACCCTAGTTCGAACTAGGGTGGTAGTGTAGACATACCCTAAGGGACTGGCCAAAAGAAAAAGCTGGAGGCTGTGAGCATTTTCTAACAGAATTCTTTAGGATCATTATAACAAACTCACTCTCTTTTGGGCATGAGATTAATTTATTTGAATATATAGCAACATGGATTTAATTAGACTGATGTTCATGAGACCCCTGCTGATATCGTCAGCCCACACAGATCTAAATTAGATGCTCACACTTTTTTTCAAGAATGCCTATTATATGGGACATGGTGATGAGAGACAGAGATAAATCCTGCTTGATTTGCTTAAGTGAGAAGTTCCATTGAATTGATGGGACCACATCTGTGAATAAGCAAGCAGAAGCTGGCTCTTATAAAAGGCAGGATTTTTCTCTCCTTACTTAGGAGAATAGATTCATTGAGCTCAGTGTTACTACTCAACATGAGTAAATTGAGCTGGAAGTGGCCCATAGTTCTCTAATCATCTGCCTTGTAAAATCATGTGGAAAAATTCTGTGATAAATATAGTAGTTTTCATTACAATCTTTACAAATGATGTTGGCAAATTGTTAAAGATATTATAGTAATGTTCACTGTACTATTTATCAAAGATTTATGAATTTTGGTGAGAGGAACTTTGATTAGGCACTTACTGAAAATAATTGTTATAGGGTATGTCTACACAGCAAAGTTAATTCGGAATAACAGTCGTTATTCCGAATTAACTTCCATAGCATCTACACGAGCAAACCACTATTTCGAATTAAATTCAAAATAGTGGGGTGCTTAATTTGAGTTTGGTAAACCTCATTCTACGAGGAGTAATGCCAAACTCAAATTAGCTAATTCGGAATAAGCACTGTGTAGATGCTTAGTCCAAATTAGCTGGCCTCCAGCCTTCCCAGTTTCCCCTGGTGGCCACTCTGGGCCAAACCAGGAAAACTCTTCTCCCTCCCCCCAGCCCCGGAGTGCTTAAAGGGGCAGACTCTGGCCACAGTGCCTATGCCAGCTCCAAGCCTGCCGGCCCAGAGCCAGCAGTCACTGCCCCGACCCAGTGGCCCCAAAACATGAGCCAGCAAGCCACTGGCAGCCAGCCCTCCACTGCACCCCAGGAGCAGTCTGCCAACTCCCAGGAGCCTGCCAGGGCCCGGAGAAGGCAGGCGCCTTCCTGGTCCAAGGCTGAGATCAGGGTGGACCGTACTCAGGTTTGGGGAGATGCCCCCAATGTCCATGATCTCCGCACTAGACAGAGGAACGCAGCCGTCTATGGCAGGAAAGCTGCCAGCCTGGCCACCAAAGGCCACATGCGAACCCAGGAGCAGGTTTGCATGAAAATCAAGTTGGTCCGGCAAGACCCCAACCCTGAGCTTCTCCTCCCCCTTCCTCCCCTTGCCTCCCCCTTCCAACTTCCTCCTCCCAAGTTTTCCCCTCCCCTCTCCCACCCTCATTTCCACCCCAGTTTCGGTCAATAAAGAGAGTTTGTTTTTGGCAAGAAATGTGTTTTTATTTGACATCAGGAAGGGGGGTTAGGGAGGGGTAAGTGGAAGCACATGAGAGAGGAATGAGGCAAAAGCCCCCAGTGGGGCAGACCAGGGAGGCTCTTAGCGCTCCTCAGGGTGGAAGCTCTCCTGCAGGGCCTCCTGGATACTGACAGTCCCCCGATGGACCTCCAGGATGGCAGCCTGCAGAAAGCACAGCCAGACTCACAGCAACACATCCATGAGAAGCACCAGAGTGCCCAGGGGCAACTCCGACTCTGTGTTGCAGAGTGCTGTGGTGTCCCGAGTGAGGGCAACCAGAGCACACAGAGACACAAATGCTTTGCTTTCCATCATCGAGGCAGGCAAGCAAGCAGGGACACCTGAGAACCTGCTTCCCAGGGGCTGGGGGGGGGGTTGTCCCTTTAAGCACAGGCATCAGATAGCCTCAGGCAGCAGCCACACACAGACACTCCTGACCTGATGCCCTGCCTGACCTGGTTCTGGCTGGCCTTAAATCTGAGTCTGTGTCCAATCAATGTGGATGCTGTATTTCAAATCAGCAAAATGCTAATTCGAACTGCATTTTGTGTGTAGACGCGTTAATTCGAATTAACTTAATTTGAATTAACTATTTCGAATTAAGATAACTCGAATTAATGCTGTAGTGTAGACATACCCATAGTATTATAACTATATTAGAAATATTAGAAGATTATAATAATTCCTTCAATCAGAGAGCAAGGAGTGGTTGTCAGGATGTATTAGCTATGGATACTGAAAAAGAAATATTTTCACAAAAAAATGTTTGGGTATTGGATAAAGATACAAAATTCACTCGTGAGACTGAAGTAAGCAGAGGTTGATCAAAAATGATATAATATGGGTGTGACACAGGCAGACTGAGTTCTAGCTCATGCTGAAGTCCCAGATAAATTCACTTGTGTACTAATATAGATAAAATAATTGTGAAATGTGTATTTGACATATAAACTTTCTGAAAACTAACGGGATAATACGTGAATTATTTTCACTTATCTGTGGCCTGTTACAGTGTAATAGCAAACATTGTAATTGCGTGTAGCCCTGTAAACCAATAACCCATCAAGCAAAGAAGTCTTGTATAATGCAAATGAAGAACTTTGGGGGAAAGTACTAACAAAACAATTGATCTACAACTCTAAATGTATCAAAGGGAAAACCCAATGTGTAGTAATCTTGTCACCTTGTTTTTGCTGAGATTAAGCTATAAGTAAGGCTTCAAAGATCTTGCATCTCTGGAGTGTATGGATTCTAAAAGGGTGGAATAAAAGAATGAGAAGATGGCGATTGACATCCTTGTTCTGGGTAGCCCTGAGAAACTATCAATAACTCTTGTTTCCTTTTTTTAGCTAATAAATCTTTACTTAATTTACAACAGAATTATTTGCTGGCATTTTTTTGCAAAATATGGAGTACAAACCACCTGGAGAAAGTGAATGGTATCTTAGGGCTGAGAGCAACTCAATGTCGTGTGTTTTGGTATAAGTGCCCTTTCATCACAAACTCTAGTTCGTCTGGGTGGCAAGATAGACCGAAATGCCGAAAGTGACTGTCTCCATGGTAAACCTGGAACAGTGATCCAGGGGTTCACATTTGTTACTGGCTTTGTGAAATCTAATCATCAAACATGCCACCAGAGAAGTCTTCCCTATTTTCTGACTGTCTGTCCTGAGGTTGACACTCACAGTTGTGAGCCACTCCAGACAACAGGACAATAGGTCTTGTCTTTTTTATCTCAGTTGCTGGATCTCTTTCTTTATACCAAATTTCACTGCCTTTTTAAAACTACTTGTGCCATTAATTAACTACTTGGTCTTAGACTTGTACATATTTCTTTCCTGTTTCAACTGTTCGTTAATGGCACAAGTAGTTCTAATGAAGCAGTGAAATGGGGTAAAAAGAAAGAGACCGGTTTTTGGTGTAACCCTTCTGCTGGGTAGGGCCGGCAGCAACCAGGGCTGGGTTCAATATCTAGGGGTCCATCTCACACCGAACTGGCTCAAGCCCCCACCCAGTAGCCTTGGAAATTCACATACCCCTGGGCGCCTCTGGGAGGCGATGCTTCCCCACTCTCAAGCACAGAGTCTGAGTGTAGAAAATAAACTTTTAATGAAAGAGAGAGAGAGAAGTGACATGGTATTAACTTGGGAAAATACCATGAACGGAGTTCATAACTCCCCACGAGTAACCATCCCAGCTCAAATGGATTGAGCAATGTCTTTTGCCTCTCAGGCTCACTAGTCCAACAAGGTAAGGGGTTCCAGTCACTTACCCAAACTTTCCCCAGACCCGACTTCAAACACCCCACTTCCAGCTCTGTCCAGTCAGTGCAGACCCAGACACATCACCCTGATGACTTCCTTCATAGAGCCTGAGGTGATGCCACCTGTGTGCTGCCCCTGCTGCCCGCTGGTCACTCCTGCCAGCTGTTCCGCTAGCCACCTGCCGGTCATTCCCACCAGCTGCAATGGGTGTGGTTCCAGGCCAAACCAGTGACTTCAGCTCTTAGTGATTTCAATTCTTTAGCCATCACCTAGGCTGGCAAAAGATTCCAGCTTCCACATGGACTCCTAATGGAGTCTGCTTTAGGTCTATCCTTAAAATAGGGGGGAAAGAGACAGATTGAGCCAGTCTTACAGCTCACACCTGGAGACATGATGCAGGCTGGTTCAAGCCCTTCCCCTCAAGCTCAGTACACCCAACTCTGGAAGGGGGAGGCTTCTTTATCTGAGACCTCTTACAATGATGGTGTCTCTCCTGCAAGCACTGGTGTCATATTTTACAGTTCCTACATTTAGGGGTCGCATGATTTGTGACCCCCACAACAGACCAAATTAGTTACAATACATCACATTCCATTCCAACACTGATCCTCCATCAGCCCTGGCTGAATTGGTTACATAACCACACCTCAGATTCCTTCCCATCCTGGCATGAGCTTCCCATCCTGGCATATCAACAGTTAACAGTTAAGTATCTTGCAGAGCTAAACAATTTGGCTACGTCTAGACTGGCATGATTTTCTGCAAATGCTTTTAATGGAAAAGTTTTTCCATTAAAAGTATTTGCGCAAAAGCGCGTCTAGATTGGCACGGAGTTATCGTTATAACGATGCGCTTTTGCGCAAAAGCGCGTCTACATTGGCGGCGTGCTTTTGCGCAAAAGCAGAAGCCCAGAACCATTTTGCAGAGGGCAAAAGGGCACCAGCCCTTTCCGGGGGCAGGGCTGGAGCTCCTTTGAGACACATGCTTAAAAGGATCTCCCTGGATAGCCGTTTCTCTCCTGCTCCGTACTTTAGTACCTCTTGTAGGGACTGACAGCCGTAGCAGTTTTGGTGGTTGCTCTCTGCCTTTTGGATACCACTGCCTTTTGCCACCTAGTGCTTTTGCCTGGTTTTTTTTTCTTTTGCCTTGTTTTGTCTGCCATGGAGCCAGGGGTGGCTGTGTGCCTGCTCTGGCCCCTGTCGGCCATTTTGGAGTGCCTGCAGCTGGTGCTCCAGGCTGGTGCCCTCCTGTTCCAGGACCAGGAGGCGCAGACCGCTTTGGACTCCCTTACCAGGGAGGCCATGGCGTCCCTGTGGTATCCCCACCCCAGGGTGGAGAGGCCACTGTGGAGACCTCCTGGACACCAGTACGGACTGGTGGGACTGGCTGGCCCTAGGGCAATGGGGTGACCAGCAATGGCTCCAGAACTTCCGCATGCGAAAGCAGATGTTCCTGGAGCTGTGTGCCTGGCTCGCCCCTGCACTCCAGAGAGCCACCACCCGACTGCGGGCACCCATCCCCGTCGACAAGAGGGTCGCCATTGCACTTTGGAAGCTGGCCACCCCGGACAGCTACTGATCGGTGGCACACCAGTTCGGGGTGGGCAGATCCACCGTCGGTGTCATCGTGATGGAGGTAAGTCCCAGGGGGAGTGGGGAGCGGGGTGGGGGAAGGGTGCTGCACTCCATGCCCAGGGGCAGCCAAGACTCCAGGCTGGGCCACCCAGGGGTTTGAGCCGTCCCTCCTTTGCACAGGCCTGCTGGTGGTGGGGGGGGCTGTGGGGCGAGGGGGCCCTGGTGTGTGTGTGTGTGTGTGTGTGTGCGTGAGGACAGAGGGAATCACGGGGGGGGAGCCAAGGGACCGCACACTCACCCCTGCCTTATGTGATGTGTTCCCCTGTGTTTCTCTGCACCCTTCTGCAGGTCGTCCATGCCATCAACGATGTCCTGCTCCCAAGAGTGATCTACCTGCGCGACATGGACGCTACGCTAGCTGGCTTCGCTGCCCTCGGGTTCCCCAGCTGCGGAGGAGCCCTGGATGCAACCCACATCCCCGTCCGGGCCCCAGAGCATCAAGCAGCCCATTTCATGAACAGGAAGGGGTACTGCTCGATTGTTCTTCAGGCCCTCGTGGACCACCGTGGCCGCTTCCTGGACGTCTATGCGGGCTGGTCTGGCAGGGCACATGACGCCCGCATCCTCCACAACTCTGGACTGTTTCACAGGCTGGAGGAGGGCACCTACTTCCCCCGGTGGGAGTTTACTGTCGGGGATGTGCCTATGCCCAGCTGTATCATCGGGGATTTGGCCTACCCCCTGCTGCCCTGGCTAATGCGGCCCTACACAGGGCGGCTGGACCAGAACCGGGCCCGGTTCAACGACCACCTCAACCGGGCCCGGAACCAAGTGGAATGCACCTTCGGCCACTTAAAAGCCCACTTCTGTTGTTTGCTCACCCGTCTCGAGATGGGTGAGCGGAATGCAACGGAGGTAATGGCCGCGTGCTGCGTGCTCCACAACATTGTGGAGCGGAGTGGGGAGGCCTTCCTCCCTGCATGGATGGCAGCCAAGGGCCAGACTTATGAACAGCCCCACGCAGCTGCCATCTGCCAGGCACACCAGGATGGGGTGCGCATCCGAGAGGCCCTGGCAGACATGTTCGCACAGTCCCCATAGTAGGGTTGCCTCAGTCTCCCCATACAACTCCATCCCATCACCTACCCTTCCCTCTCCCCTCCCCTTACTTCCCAATAAACACCAAACACAGTTTTGTTTTCAACAGAAAAACTTGTATGTTTTTATTTACAAGGGGGAGAGGGGGAGGAGACCTTCAACTGAGAGGGGGAGGGGGAGGAGACTTTCAACTGGGAGGGGGAGGGAGAGGAGACCTTCAACTGGGAGGGGGAGGAGCTACTCCTGGGAGGGGTGGCCCCTGCGACCACTCCTGCGGGGGAGGACCTGCACATGGGGGACAGGCCGCGTCGGGGCAGGCTGCAGGAGGAGGTGGGCAGGAGGGGCAGGAGCAGGAGCAGGAGGGGCGGGAGCAGGAGCAGGAGGGGCAGGGACAGGAGCAGAAAGGACTGGAGCAGGAGGGGCAGGAGTAGGAGGGGCAGAAGGGGCAGGGGCAGGAGCAGGAGGGGCCATTGCAGGAGGGGTGAGGGGCACTGCTAGGGGAGGGATGGCGGGGCATGGGGCAAGGCCATGCCATAGTGGACGGCATGGCCTATGTGGGTGGTGAGGGTGGTGATGGAATCTGCCATGCGGACGCACTGGGCCTGGAAGGTGCCCCAGGCCTCCTGGCGCCACTGCAGGTCCGCCTCCATGCACCGAGTGATGGCTGCCTCGACGCGCTCGACAGGCTGCACGTGGCGCCGAAGGAGCTGGTCCCAGTGGCAGAGCTGCTGCCTCGGTGGTTGGGCGGCTGGGGGTGCTGCTGCTGCTGGACTGGAGGGTCCCTGGTTTGTTCCTGGTCCCGCTGCAGGGAACAGAAGAAAGGATGGGTCAGTCAGGCAGCCCAGCCACTGTCCCTACACCTCATGTCCTCCACCCCACCCCTGAGCCCAGATGACACCACAGTGGTGTGGCTTGGGCCCACTCGGTCCTCACCCCCCCCCCCCTTGTTGTATGTTTGCATAGAGGACCGCCCCTGGAGTAGTGTCCTCCTCCATGTATTGTAACCACCGGTCTGTGTCCTGGCCCCGTGGAGGGTGGGACGGCACTTGTGTTGTGTTAACCTGTGGAACTCTCTGCTGGTGGAGGCTGTGAGGCTTTGGGCTAATCAATGGTGTTTCACAGGGAGCGAGATGAATCCCCACACAGTGCCTGGGAGCACATCTGGCAGACGTGGTCTGGGCCCTCAGATCCCCATCATGTGGGATGTCTCCTGGACGGAACCAGGAGAGAGTGACTGGGGAGTGTGCCATCCTTGCAGCAAAACTCAGGCAGCCCTAGGGCCAGCCCGAGCGCTTCCCCCCTCCCCCTCCCACTAGCCCTCACACACATAGCCCAGGGACATGTGTGGCTGCAGTGGGGACTTCCCTCGGGGGGCCAGCCAAGGCACCAGGAGCAGGCGAGGGGCTCAGTGGGGACCACGCTCATGGGCTGTGCTGCTGCGGTTCTCCCAGAAGCAGCTGGCTGTGTCTCACAGCCAGGCATGGGACAGTGTGCCGTTCTGTGTGCTGCACCCTTGCGGAGGTGCGGGCTCTGGCATGAGCCCCTGCGGCCCTGGCTGGTTCCAGCCGGCATCCACCCTTCACCCTGGTCCCGCTGGATGTGTGTGAGCAGCATGATCCCAGGTGTGCCCTGCAGCTGCCTGCCGCGGCCACATGCTGCTCGGTCACCAGGCTGCACGTGGTTGCACATGCTGCTTACTGCCTAATGCTACACAGCCCATGCAGCTCACGTGGCCTGAGTGACGTGCTCTCCCCCTCCCCCCTCCGAGCACCTGGCTCCCCGCCCCTGTGAGTGCAAAGTGCAACACTCACCGGTGAATCCTCCCCCGGCCTCCGAGGATGCGTGGGAGACATCGGGACTGCCAGAGGGGGCCTGCAGGGTGGCAGTGCTGGCCTCGTCCTCCGACGCACTGCTGGGGATGTCTCCTTCCTCCGTCTCGGTGGTCCCGGTGACGGGGGGGGGGGGGCGCTTGCTGCTGTCCACCGGGACTTCCGGGGCTTGCAGGGCTGGCTGACCCAGGATGGCTTGGAGCCACCGGTAGTGGGGGCAGGTGTCGGCTCCTGCCCCCTGGCCCTCGCTGGCCCGGACGTAGACCAGGCGCAGTTCTTTCACTTTTGCCCAGACTTGTTCCAGGGTCCGGGCTGGATGGCCCTGGTGGGCGAGCACCTGGGCCATGCGGGCAAAGATCTCTGCATTCTGGCGCCGGGATCGGGTGTCGTGGAGGGCCTCCTCCTCCTGCCACAGATCCAGCAGGGCCTCCAGCTCCCCCTGAGGACCAGGATGGGGCACTTCTTTCTCTGGCCCTGGGGGCCTCCTGCGCTGGGGGTGCGGGTGGCTGTTCCCCCCCGGAGCTGCCATTGCACTTGGGGGGTGTCTTCTGGACAGCAGGGGCCACGTGGCAGACCTCTGGCCAGAGGTCTGAGGGGCTCCTGCCACATGAGCTCAGCAGCCTGCAGCTGCTTTAAGGGGGCTCGGGTTACCAGGAAGTCCAGGGAGCTGACTGTGGCTACGGAGTCTCCAAGCGTCCATAGGGCTTTTTTCCATTTAGCCTGCTTTTGCGCAAAACGTCTTAGCTGCCTGTCTACACTGGCCCTTTTGCGCAAAAACATTTGCACAAGAGGGCTTTTTCCCGAGCGGGAGCATCATTGTATTTGCGCAAGAACGCTGACGATCATACATTAGATCATCAGTGTTCTTGCGCAAATTCAAGCGGCCAGTGTAGACAGCTGGCAAGTTTTTGCGCAAAAGCAGCTGCTTTTGCGCAAAAACTTGCCAGTCTAGACGCAGCCTTTGAGTGAGCACACCCACCCCC
The DNA here is from genome assembly GCA_032595735.1 of Pelochelys cantorii. Taxonomy (NCBI): domain Eukaryota; kingdom Metazoa; phylum Chordata; order Testudines; family Trionychidae; genus Pelochelys; species Pelochelys cantorii. The sequence goes on along the minus strand of CM064326.1, from coordinate 67,426,478 downwards.
AGAGCAGCTCTCTCCTTTTAGCTGGCTGATAGCAAGCAGTAGTTTGGCCTCTGCTTACATTGGTCTAACTCTGCTTGCTTTAGTCTCATAAGTAGTCCTGTTAAAGTCAATGGGATGCTCACAAGTGTCTAACAGTCAGTGTTGGTATAAGTAAAGGGAATTCTGTACAGGTTGAACCTCTCTAGTCCAGAACTCTCTGGTTCAGAAACATCCACCATCTGGAATGATTTTAATTAGCTGGATGTCCACTTTTCATGGGTATAGCCAAGTTTCCCTTGGTCCCATAAAGTTTGTTTATAGCCACTAGTCCTACCTCTCAGTGTTCTTTGCTGTTATTTAGCTCTAAATTACCCCTAAATGTCCTCTAACAGCCCAGTAAGCAGTGGAAGTGTTGGTAATGCTACTAGACAATATTGACCACTCCAGTGGTCCAGAAAATTCTCTGGTTCGGAACTAGACATGTCCCGAGGGTGCCAGACTAGAGAGGTTCAATCTATATTATCATTATTGCAAATATTTCCAGAAACCCCTTTGTGCTACGTTGCTAAAAACCAGGCCCTAAAATAAGCCAAAACAACAGTATGATTAAGATCACCTTGAACTGTTTTTTTTTTTAAAAACAAGTAGTCCTATGGAACCTTAGGGTGTGTCTACACTGCACCATTATTTTCAGATAACTAGCGGTATCTGGAAATAACAATGCGAGCGTCTGCACAGCCGATCCATTATTTCGAAATAATTTCAAAATAATGGATGGCTTATACTGAAATCTGTAAACCTCATTCTATGAGGAATAACGCCTATTCCAGAATAGGTGTTATTCCTCATAGAATATATATATATATACACACATATATGGTTCCAAGAGCATTTATGGGCAAAATCCACTTCTTCAGATGAGATGATCTTGAGTGGAAAAAAAGCAGGGACCCTCAGAATAAGACTCTCCCTTTCTATTCTGAGGGTTTCCCTTTTTTTCTCTAATCAAGTTCATCTCATCTGAAGAAGTGTTTTTTTAATTAGAGTTTGCAGTGAGTCCATTGTCTCATATTCCTCTATGTGTCTGAGTGTTACTTTATAGCAGGGTGTAAATTGGCTAGGAATCACCTGGACTGAACATACACTGAAGTCTTCCCTATTATAAACAATAATACTTTTATTAACACTGCCAGATTAGGAGCAATATTATAGTGGTGTTTCATTATGAAGAGAATCTATCCCAAGAGCAGCTTCTTTTGTGTTTGCCTGGTCCTCACGAACTCTTCTCAAAGAGGATTGTTTCTTCATGTGTTTAAAAATCATCATTTGGATGTTTTTTTCAAAGTAATAAGTTTGAGGAGTTTGTTAGTATTTTTTACCTTATGATTTTTGGTTTTTAGGATTAACATTTTCATGCTTCAACCATGAAGTCTACAACTTATGCAGAATAAATAAATAGAAGAATCTCACATAATCATTTAGCTGCAGGAAAGGGGGCACTTTTAAAAGATGCCAGCCTTTTAAATATGGCAGAAGTAGGGTGCTGTGTCCCTGAAGCAGTCATTTTGCATCAGCCTTGCAGTTTATTGCATCTCGTTCACTTTTCTATGGTAAACATTTTTAATTTCTTCTCTGTTTTCCTTATTAATGCTGTCACATTTTGCAAATCAATCTCTTTATCTGAGAGCAAGGGAGGTTTGTCCTTTCTCAGCAGTTTTTATTTTGAGATGTTTACATTTTCTGAAACTTCAAAACATTAGTGATGTGCCTCACGTATTTTAAACTTGTTATGTTCAGAATCAAAGGACTATTTCCATTTTTAAAACAGAGTCTATAGCTAATTAAGAGCCAATTTCCTATAGGATGATTAATGTCTTTTATAGTAAGAAATGTGATAAGCATTTATAGATATTAGAGGTTGCTGTCATATTTTTAAAGAGCTAAAATATAGCATTAAAATGGGTAGAAGTCTTGCCTAGAGAGTTTGGCCAGGAATGTGTGAACAAAGGCAGTTTATACTCACCTTTTCATTCTTCTGAATTCTGGCATTTCTCATTAACCCCTAGTTGGTCTCCTGGGCACCTTGAATCTTCTGTCCTCATGCAGGTAGCTTCTGCTACTAAAATCTGGGAGTCAATTTGTCTCCAAGAACCTGGGAAAAACACCTCTTCTGTGAAAGGGATAGATGTTTCTGGGGAAGAAATTTGGTCAAAGCATGCTTATCCCACTTTGACTTCTCCTTTGTGGCTTGTCAGCTATGAGGAAACCTATGACTTTGACCAGAACTTGACTAGATATTGCCTATGTTCAATGTCTTCTTCATTTTCTATTCCTGAGCTCATGGGACACAGTCTGTTATTTCACTCCTGCCCAAAAGGGAAAGATTTGTCGTCTCAGGTTCAACAGGTCATACGGCACTCCAGCCAAGACCATATTTACCTAGAGTACCATTCATTAATTGTATTTGGAGACAGTGTTTCTGGTGGTACTGTACAATATTGACAAGTTTAGTGCAAGAATAAGAAAAAAAAAGAAAGTTAAAGGGAGGAGCTGCATATTATGAAGAGAAAATAACTCCTTTTTGTCATATTTTACAATAGTAATTTTACATAATAATTTTTTTATCATTATGAGGGAGAAAGATTCCAAGTTTTGCACATGTGCTTGCTGTTAGGTAATACTTTATCAAAGTGAATTTATGAAATACCTCAACTGTGCATCTGTTCCAATAAAACAATGCGCTCCTTGCTATCAAAGACCATAGACCATATGGGAAAATGTGTTATGTTCAAATGTGTGTTTTTGTTATTCACCAATCTCCCCGTTTCCTCTTACATAACACATACATGCACTCAACCATAAGGATATGCACAGGTCAAAATAGTAAAGAATTAGGAAGTTCATACATTTATTTTCAATAGAAAAAACATTTTCAGTGAAGATTATCCAATATGCTGTACTGTACACCTGCCCTCAGGAAATGTAGCGAACTATAAATTATTCCATTGCATGAAAGCTGTTTTGTTTTAGATATGAGTGAAGGAAAGAAAGGGTTATACTATTTCTGTAGCTGGTAGGACACTGCCAAAAGCAGAAGCAAATTATGCTGGCAAACTGTGGATAAGGGATGGATGAACCAGTTTAAGAAAACAATCTCAATCCACACAAAGAATAAAGCTGTAGAGATAGTTTATTGAGACTGAAATAATTAGAGGACATATGTCTGCATGTGTCTCTTTTTACAGTCTACTTTCCAGCAATACTAGAATCTGGTTTCTTCCCCAACAGCAGACAGGAACAAAGTGTGTTTAATTAATTAGTTAATTAATGCTTCTTTTTTGTCAATATCATATTCTTGGTCATGTATCATCTTATATCATTGCTTTTCTCTAAGGAAAGAAATAAGGAAATCTGCTGAGACTTTTCAAATGAAACTCTAATAAATATTGTTCTGATCACATAATTATTGAAAAAAAAAGGAAAATTAATGAAGCTGTCTTAGCTGAGCTGTCCTCTTCTGAGTTCACCTGGGGGAAATAATTATGAACAGTCCTATACTCACTGTGTTGTACTCTGGGCAGGCTGAACATAGTAGACATGGAGGACATGGTGACTAACCATAGTATGGTGAGAGATGCTGAAGCTAGATACACTAAAGGGACCAGATACTTTTTCCCCATCTTTTCATGACCATCAGCTGGAAAGCATTTTTCCCCCTATGATCATATTAAGGACTGTGAAATACTGCACTGATCCCTATTGTCCCAATAGCAGATCATTACACTGACTAGATTATTGTCCTGTGTTTTCATTATTTGCGGCCCTTACATCACCATAGCTGTGCTTCAGGTCAATGCTAGACTTACTAGGCAATATTTATCCAGGATCAGGCCAACTTCTCTCTGCTGTAACGCAGGAATATGTTACTCGCGCTCTTAAAGTTTGGATTAGGAAAACAATCTTACTTTGTGCTTTTTTTATTGCTAATGTACAATCCAATTAGGACGTAAAAGATACACTTTTTTGATGTTTTGAAAGTGAAAAAATTGCAGTCAAGAAACATATGTCATCCTTCTTATGTGCTCTTTTGTGTTTGTATTTGTCTTACAGTCATTACTATTTCAGCAGTACTTTTATAGATAATTATAATGCATATTTACAGGGCTTGATTCAACACTGAATTACTCCAGTTTTGCTGTTGTAAGAGCACTGACATTACATGAAATTACAGTTGCACCAAACTAGAGTAACTGGTCAATCAGGCACAGTTGTTTTATAACAGCTTTCATCTGTGTATCACCAAAGTGTCCTACAAACATAAGCAAGTAGCTTTAAACAGATTTTACAGATGGATAAACTAGGGCACTCATAGTTTAATTGAAGCACCTAACATAACAACATTTTTGTTAGAACTTTGAAAAAAAGAACAAAACCTGACTGGACTCTGGTGGCCAGCTCTATATGGCCATGTTATATTTTTTGTAATAAAAACCTAAAGTCAAGAGTAATTCCCCTTTGTACTAACTGCCATTCACTGTATTGCTGTCACAATTCTAATTTGACTAGCCTCATAAATATTCTGTAAAATATACACCCAGACTCTGAAAGAAAGACTAACTGGGACTTACTTTAGTGCTATATTCCAGTTGAAATGTTTCATTACATATAGTGAATCAAAAATTTAAAATAAATTATATATCGTATCATATGTATTGGAAAATTATTATTAATCTAGCAATACATTAATTTTATAATGAATCAGAGTTTGGAAAGGTTTTACTTTATGGGCACAGAGAGGTTTTTGTTCATCCTTGGAATCTCTTCTGTGTAACAAAAAGGGGAAAACTTGAATAAAACCTTCATCGTCCTGAGTTCTATTTTAGTGTAGCTTAGTTTTTTCCCATCTATAACATTCGTTTTTCCCATTTGTACTTTCATGCTTTATGGTAATTTATTTATGCAACAGCACTGGGGTAACACAACTGCAATCTATTCATAGAACATCACTGCGGATAGGTAAAAAGAGATTAATTTAGTTCTCCTTTGAGACACTGGGAGACAGAAAAAATGAAGTACATTATTACACAGTCTCCCTTTATGGGCATTTATTTTAAAGAATTACAGAAACTCTCTATAGAGATCTGTGGAAAAAAAAAGAAAAAAAAATCATACCATTTACGAATATCTATGGAGTCTATAGAGATCACTGTGAAATATATGAGATTCTACACAAGTCATGTAAAATTAGAAAGTAACAATATATCCCACCTCCATTTTTCCTTCTCCAAATCTGCCTCTTCTTTGGCTTCTGTTCCCTTTTCCCTTGCTCACAGAGATAGTTACTGGGACTGACACTAAAATCTGACCAGTTTACTAAAAATCAAGAATCCAGCCTATGAGTCCATTTCTGATCCACTCTACTGTGAAGTCATAGAACCTTGTTTATATCGTTGGAGTGGGCTTAGTGGCTGCCTAGAATTTATGCATCTACCAAACCTTGCCTTCTTTTGATAGGCAAAGTTCCTTAGACCACCACTTATCACTGTATGACTATTATGCACACTAATGTATTGTCATTAATACACTGATGGTGTGTCTAGACTACAGGGTTTTTTCGAAAAAAGTGGCCTTTTTTCGAAAAAACTTCCGCTGACTGCTGCCACATTCTTTCGAAAGTAAATGGAAAGACTGCGGCAGTTTTTTCAACCGCGGAAAACCTTGTTTTATGAGGAAGAACGCCTTTTTTCGAAAGTGCTCTTTCGAAAAAAGGCGCTATGTAATGCAAACTGTGCTTTTTCGAAAGAGAGCATCCAGACTGTCTGGTTGCTCTCTTTCGAAAAAGCAGCTTGCTTTTTCGAAAGTACTGGTTGTAGTCTAGACGCTCTTTTTCGAAAGAGGCTTTTTCGAAAAATACTTTTGAAAAAGCTTCTTTCGAAAGAGGCTTCAGTCTAGACATAGCCTCTATGTTGAGAACAGAGAGGAGGCACTGCAATCCTGATATTCAAGCTGGGCTGAGGTTTGGTATATTTCTCCCCAGTTAAATGAGACTGATGGGTTCCGAGCCAAGGAGTGAATTTTTATCTGACAGCTCTCAAAGGGATATTTACCACAGTCCCAACAGGGCAAATATTATTCCTACATATCCTGATCAGAAGGTAGCACTAATGAGTAAGAATGGTCCAGCATTTGTTCCATTGTGATTATTGGCTGCTAGTGATTGCAACTTGTTTTTTTCTTTTCTTGTTTCAAGCTCTTTTGGGGATAAAGAGATTGGGGTACTCCCGAGGGTGGGTTCAAGTGTTCACTCCTGGATTTTAGGGATTAAATTCACTTGATGGTGACAGCGAAAATCTGTGTATTGTGATTCTGAGAGGAAGGGGTTTTTTTGTAACTAGTGCCTACATAGGTAAAGGGTTGGGAGTGGGGGTTGGTTCTTTTGAGCTCTTTGCGGACCCCCATCTTCTGCACTCAGAATGTCAGGGCTGTTCCCCACTCTGTGTGTGTATGTCCGAGTGAATGCATATCCTGTTTTCCATGATACATTTTCAATAAACTCAGCATATTGCCTGTTCCCTGAAACTCCCTCCCTCTCCACTGTGTTTCTCAGAAATATAACATAGAGACTGCGAATGGACTGCTGATTCTCCTGTGATGGGGTAAAGCAGAGTTGTGGCCTGAAGTGGATGGCATGGTCCAGTGAACAATATAATATTGTAGAAATCATACAAATACCATATTTTGGTTACATCTGCACCTGTCTCTGTGGCCAACTGCAACATTAAGTCTGGACCTAGGCTTCAGGGGCAAACTGCAGTCTAGATCAACCATGTTCCTCAGTGGCAAGTTCAGTGCAAAGGAGTAGGTGGGTTCTGACCCAGGAACTTTCCAAGGGTATGTCTACACTTGCAGCCTATTTCGGAATAGGGCTGCAAATGTAGGCATTCAGAATTGCAAATCAAGCCCGGGATTTAAATATCCCGCGCTTGATTTGCATCTTCCCGGCCGGGTGCCACTTTTTGAAATTTACAAGCCCGGAATAACTGCCCGCGTCTACACATGGCAGTGAAATGGGCGTTCAAAATAAAGCCCTATTTCAAACTACCTGTTAAACCTCATTGCAGGAGGAATAACAGGTAGTTTGAAATAGGGCTTTATTTTGAACGCCCGTTTCACTGCCGCGTGTAGACACGGGCAGTTATTCCGGGCTTGTAAATTTCAAAAATGGCGCCCAGCCGGGAAGATGCAAATCAAGCGTGGGATATTTAAATCCCGGGCTTGATTTGCAATTCCGAATGCCTACATTTGAAGCCCTATTCCGAAATAGGCTGCAAGTGTAGACATACCCCAAAGGAAGCATATACTGCCCTCTTTTTCCTCCCCTTTACTGCCTTCATTCCCTGGGCCACTTTCCCAAGCCTTGGACCTTCTCTGCCCCTTTCACTGGGGCTTCAGCCAGGCAGTTATCAAGCTGCAGTTCTCCCTCTGCTCCCCTGAATCTGCCCAACACTCCTCTGTCCAAGATGCTACTACTTCTAACAGGGAGCCAGTCTTTCACTCTTGCTGACCAGGACTACATCATCCTCTCTCTATTGTGCAACCTTTTTTTTTCTTTTGGCCCTGATTGGATTCCTTCTATCCTTGTCCTGGTACACCCTTTCTGATTGGCTGTACGTATGTGCAGCCTCCCTAAGGTTGCTTTTGCTCCTCCCCTTTGGTGTGGGTTACTGCACCACTATAAGAAAAAAAATGTTCTCTCTTTTCACAGAGCATAGGAGAAGAGGCAATGGTTCAAACTGTGGAATAGCAAATTTAGAAAAAAAATCAGAAGAAAAACTTCCTAAATATAGGAAGAGTAGCACAATGGAACAGATTGCCTAAGGAGGATGTGGAAGCTCTTTAACTGTAGATTTTCAGATAGAAACTGGAGGGCCATCAATCCTGGATGTTTTAGACACTGCAAATCCTACATCTTGTCAGGGGTTAGACTATATGACCTTTGTGGGCCCTTCTAACCCTTTAGTTCTATGATTTGGCATAAAGTTATTCCACACTTATTCTCAGCGTATATTTATAAATGTAGTAGGACCATTTATATTATTTAACAATGTCCTGGGGAAGACTGAAGTGAAAGATGGATTTCTGATTGATGAGGTTCTTCAGATGCTCCTTTTTTCAGATGACATCATCCTAATCGCATCAAAAGCCAAAACATTGCAAACACTCCTCAATTACATTTGTAAGAACATGAAGGAAATTGATCTAATCATCCACAGTGGAAAAATGAAGTGGATGAAAAACACATATTGTTCAGAGTATGCCATGCAGCTGGATGGACTGACTGTCACGCTGGTGGATCAATATGTATATCTTGGACAAGCATTGCAGATGGACAATGAGTTGGACCCAGAGTTGAGCAGGAGGAGGAGGTTGGGCTGGATTGCTTTTAGGAGTCTGTGCAGTGTTTTTGTTGATCCCAAACTGTCCACCACTGTGAAAGCCCATCTGTTTAACACCAGTATCCTTCCAGTAATGCTGTATGGCTGCGAAACCTAGAACATGACACTTAGAGAAGAATTAAAGCTGCAAAGCACCAAAAGAGCAATGGAAAAATGCATGGTGGGTGTAAGTAGGCTACAGAATGTTACTATCAACAATTTGTGTGCAAGGATCAGTGTCCATGATATCATCCAAGTTATGTATGATTGGAAAAGGAGATGGGCTGACCATGTAGCGAGACTGAGAAACAACAGCTGGATGCACATATAATCCATTGGTATCCACGAGATATAAAAAGAACAAGAGGAAGGTCTCCAGCATGTTAGGTGGATCCATTATGGTGGATTCATGGAAGGAAGTGGATAGAACCACACAAAACAGGACAGTGTGGAAAAGTTGAGTTCTGCATTCGTGGCAAGACTATTCGCATGCATGAAATTACAGATCTTCCAAGTATCCAAATATTAACATTAGTAAAGATATTCATATGCCTATATAGGAGTCCAGGATCATTTCACAATCTACAGGTGAGGTTAACAAAAAATCCAGGAATTTGTCAGTTTTCATTTCACTGAGGGTGTGTCTAGACTACAAGGTTTTGTCGACAAAAGTGGCCCTTTGTCGACAAAACGATGACTGCGTCTACACTACTGCTGCATTCTGTTGACAGTAAGTCGACAGAACAAGGCAATTTTGTTGACAGCGATAAACCTCCTTTTACAAGGAAGAACTCCTTTGTCGACAGAGAGCTGTCAACAAAAGGTGTGTGGATGCAGGGAGCCAGTTCTGTCGACAGAAAAAGCCTCCAGGAAGAAGCCCTGGTGGACAGTCTAGCCTTTATAGGTACAGCACCTCTGTGGTTCCTGGCCACAACCTCTTAAAGGCACAGACACCCAGACAGGCCTTGCTGTCTGGCAGCTAGCCAGAGCACCCGTGCCAGCCATGACAGCCATGTCCCAGCCTCAAGGCCCCCTGGACCTTTTCAGGACAGAGACGAGGACCCACCCAGGGGCACCAAAAGGCAAGCACCAGCCTGGTACGGGTCAGAAATCAAAAACCTCCTGAAGCTCTGGTCCCAGGAAGAAGCCCTGCAGGCCCTGCAGACACGCCGCAGGAACGTGGACATTTATGAGCACCTGGCCCAGGGACTGACCACCAAAGGGCATCACCTCCGCACCATGGCATAAGTCAGGGCCAAGGTAAAGGAGCTGCGGCAGGGATATGCCAGGGCCCGGGACCAGAGCTCCCGCTCTGGGGCAGCCCCCGAGACCTGCCCTTACTACGAGGAGTTGGAGCAGATCCTGGGCGGTGGGGAAGCCCAGTCTCCACTGCATGTGGTGGAGTCCGGGTTACCCCAACACATTGTGGACCGACCCTCCTGAGGGAGGAAGACGAGGCAGGAGAGGCAGGAGAGCTGCACCAGGAGGAGGAGGAAGAGGAGGCAGCAGGGACCCAGGCCCCAGAGGCCTCCCAGGTGTCCGTGGACATCAGGGAGGGAACATCAGGTGAGTGCTTTGAGGGGTCACCACACACCAGCTAGCCCTATTGCCACTGTGGGGCCCCTGTGAGGCTTTCAGGACGCTTCCCAACTCACACTCGGTGTCACATGACACACCCGAGTCTCCTGTCCGAAGGAGAGCCCCTGACAGCCACGGCATGCCCTCGGGCACAGCAGGGGTGCACACAGACAGTGATTGTCTCCTCCTCTGTTCCTCCACAGCCGGACCCTCTACCCAACAGGGGAGCACCACACCCGTCCCACCACCATCCCGGACCCGTGGCACCTGCAGGCACTGGCATGTGTACACGGACCTGCTGAGGGAGCATGTTGTGGCCCTGCAGGACCTCAACAGGATCCTCCAGCAGAGGACGCAGGCAGAGGCCAAGTGGCGCACCAGGCTGCTGGACGCGCTGGTCCAGCAGCACACTGACATCTGTGCCACAATGAGGGAGCTCTTTGCCTTGCCTACCCCTGTCACGGGCACTGCTCTTCCTGCATGCCAGGCCCCTGCTCCCCCTGCTCCTCCAGCTCCCCCAGCCCCCTCGTTCCCCCAGCCTCCCCATCCCTCACTTCCCCCCCCCCAGCCCTTCCTGCTCCCGAGCCCTCACAGGCCCAACAGCTGCCCCCCCTCCTGCCCAGGCAGGACTATGTCTCACTCCGCATGATCCCAAGGCCGTGGCGATGCCAGGACACAGGAAGGTGGCAGGACCCTGCGATCAGGGAAGCAGTGGCCTACTTGAGCTCCCCTCCCCCATCCAGGTTTTCAGTCCCCTACCACCCCAGTTAAAGGTCATTTCGCTTATATAACAAAATCTTTATTTTTGAGTGAAAGAGTTACCTTTACACATTTGAACAGTACACAGAGAATTTTTTTAAAACAGTTCACACATTTTTTTACTGATAGCGTTTCTAATAAAAAACTAATGTCTGTGTACAAAGAAAACCGGGTGTGTATGTATTCTTTATGGGAAGACGGTGAGGGTAGTGGAGGGACAGGTAGGGGTGGGCCAGGCCAAACCCCCATGGGGGAGGCCCTGGGGAGAGTCAGTGGGCTCCTTCTGAGAATCTCTCCCTCAGGGCCTCTCGGATTTGGACACCAGCCTGGTGAGCCTGGCAGATGGCAGCCATCCGGGGCCGCTGAAATGGCCTCTCCTGGCCATCAGCACCTGTCCCCCACCCCGGCAGGAAGGCCTCCCTTTTCCTCTCCACCAGGTTATGGAGGTGCAACATGCAGCCACCACCTCCGGGATGTTGTGTTCACCCATCTCCAGCTGTGTGAGGAGGCAACGGAACCTCCCTTTCAACTGTCCGAAGGCGCATTCCACCTGGATGCAAGCCTACCTAAGATGTGTGTTGAAAAGCTTCTTGTTCGCATCCAGGTGGCCAGTGTAGGGTTTCATGAGCCACGGCATCAGGGGGTAGGCCGCATCGGCCACTATGCACACTGGTATCTGCATGTCCCCGAGTGCAAGGTGCCACTGGGGGAAAAATGTTCCTGCCTGAAACCTGTGGGACAAGTAGGAGTTCCGGAATATGCGGGCATCGTGTGCCTGCCCCGATCATAAAGTGTCCCCAGTGGTTGACCAGGGCCTGCAGTACCATCGAATAGTAGCCCTTCCGGTTTATAAATTGGGCTGCTAGATGGGGCTGTGTGCGGATTATGATGTGTGTCCCATCGAGGGCTCCTCCGCAGTTCAGGAATCCAAGGGCAGCAAAGCTGGCAATGATGTTGTCCAGATCCCCGAGATGGACGAGCCTCTTCAGCAGCTCCGCATTTATGGCCCTCACCACCTGCAGCACGAGACAAATAGACAGACAGAAACCAGGGAGTTAGACAGGCTACCTAAGTGCTTGGGGGGGACCCTCCCCCCCTCCAAACACACCCCTCCCCTTGTCAGGATGCCCCCCTCCCCTGAATCAGTGCAGGGGTGGCCGAGGAGCGGCCTCGAAGTGCCACTCCATCCCCCACTCCTCCTTGCCCTTGCCTGGCAGTCCCCCTTTCTTAACCCCTCCCCCCACTCAGCAGGGCCTGTCCTCCATCAAGACGGCCCTGACGGTAGACCTCCCCATGACAAATTGGTGTCCCACAGAGCGGTAGCTGTCAGGGGTGGCCAGCTTCCACTGGGCAATTGCGACCCACTTCTGCAGGGGGATGGCGAGCCACAGGTCGGTGTCCTGGTATTCCAGAGCAGGGGTGATCCAGGTACACAGCTCCAGGAGCCAGTCCCACCAGTCCGAACTCGTCTCGTGCCTCCAAATCTGCCTGTCCCCAAAAAAGTTTGGGGGCAAGGGCAGAGCTCCTGCATCCCGCAGGAGGGTCTCCTCAGTGTGGTCTGGGTCCATATGGGGCAGGAGATTCATGACAGAGTCATGCAGATGCAGCAGAAGCTGCAGTATGGCAGCATGGGGCCATTGCCTGCCCAGGGGCAGCTCAGGCTCCATGGCCAAATAAAAGGTGATAAGCAGAAAAAAACCCAGAAAATAAACTGCTGTGGTGTCCGAGGAAGCAGGGCAACCAGAGCAAGCACTGCAGCAGCTTTGCTTTCCCTCTAGGAGGTAGGCAAGCCAGAAGCAGGAGCAGAGCAACGGCTGTCCAGGGGGATCCCTTTAAGCACGTGTCTTTGCAAAGGGCAGGCAGCAGCACCCGGAAATAAAGGCTGCCCCCATGCCCTGCCAGAAGCACTTCCGGGTGCCTTCTTTTGTCGACAGAGTGTCCGGCGATCTGGACACTCTTTTTGGAAAAAGCAGATCAACAGTGGATACTGTCGACAAAGCCTCTGTTGAAAAAGGCGTGCAGTCTAGACACAGCCTAAGTGATCACTGGAGCATATTTAGTTACAATTTCTGAATTTTCCAGACAATTGTACACATATGTAGTTTATTGCATGCCTCTTACTAGCGATAGTAGCTCCATCTGATGGCTTTTTTTCTGCACGCTGCACTCTCTTGAAGAAGTTTAACACAGGATTCAAAGAACTGGACACAAAACCAATGTTTGGACACTTTGGTTCAATTCCAAGTGGTTGTACAGTTTGATCTATACTCTGGTTTACTTGCTGCTGTTAAAATTCATGCCCTGTGAAGAGGGCTAGCACAAAACCCCACAAATAAGGCTTAAGTGCAAAGGGCTTGGCCCTTTGCACAAAGATGAATTTCATTCTGTTGGGGACAGTTACTCAGGTAAGTTATTGTTTGAACAAATAATTGGGAAAGTGTTTTCTTCTTACAAATATACATATTCATTATGAGCATGAATATTCCTTCACAAATAAAAGTATCCACATTACCCTATTCAAAAAAGGTTCAGATTTCCTACCAGGAAAGCAAAACTTACATAAACACCATAAACACAAAATTGTCAATCAGTTTAACACAGAGTCTGAAATATGTCCTGAAAAACTTTTCCAGCAATTAAAAGTAGTAAATATTTTTTGTAATAAACAAAGTTCCAAACTGGTTGAACAGTTTATTAAATGAGTGATTCAACCTTCTCCAATACTTATACTTTCCTTTTATAATAGTTCATATAATAGCTATGAACATAATGTGCATAAGAGGAAAGCTGGTCAACTAAATATCTTTAGAGAATTAACCTTGGATTTCAGAGGCAGGTGTTACACCCAAGGAATGTTGTATGCAAAATTAGAGGTTGTTTACTAATATGTGGTCTATGGATTGCAAAAATCAATAGACAATTTCTAAGTATAACTTATACTATAAAACACATTTTATAGGCAAAAATCCATTACTAGATCATATTAACTTGTGTTCTAGTGAGAACTACTCTGGGTCTGTATTCATATTTTAGCATTGTAGAAGCAGGGCTTCATGTTTTTATGGAGATTTTTTTTTTTAAGATATCCAGTGGGGAAACTTATACTTGCTAGAAAATGCAGCTTTTAAAGGATTCCTATTCAGAATAGTCCTATGCTAAGTTAAATTTGTCTCATGAGAGAGAAACAACACACTCAAGTGTCAGTTATTGGGCAAAAAGCCCATTATTTAAAGTAAAATGCCTCTCAATATTTTTCTTTGTTTTATGTTTAATAAAAAAATGCTACCCTGTAAGGAAAACAAAAATGCCCCTATTTACTTGGTAGAATTCATAAACCTGTTTATAAGATTTACTGTCTCAAAATTATTCTTTAATTTCCTAGATGTATAAAGTTGTCCCAGAACACAGAATGTTTTTTGGTTTTCCCTGCATTGTCTTTACTACAACTTTCCCTTCTCTGTTGCTCTTGAGCTCCAACATTTCCACTCTAGGAATATTATTGCTAGTTTCTTTCTAATTAAAACCTTGGATTCATGCATTTTTAGCAAATCCTCTCAGCTTGAGATCATATGTAAATAATTTGATGTCCAGATAGTTTTCATTGTCATCCAGCGGTGGCTGGAATAATTTTTATAGTGAAGTTGATAAGAGCCATTGAACCAAACTGTAAACTTTCTATATAATGGAAACCACTTCAAGCTAGAGAGCTTTGTATATATTCTGTAATATATACAGAAGCAATACAAGTTTTACATCAAAAAGATTGTTCATGACTCACTTAGTTTTACTCTATGTACTCTGTTTATGTAATATACTCTCCTACAATTTGATATAAATAATGTTTATTGAAAACTGTACTTGATTTTCTCAGCAACTGATATTTAAAGAAAAACACTTTTCATTATAAATCTTTGCCAATCAGATTATAATTTTATGTCTCTTTTAAAATGAAAGAATACAAGAAGTTTTATTATTTTTCTCAAATATCTTCTGACAGAAACTGGCAAAATGGAATGTTGTGTGCAGAATGTGGGTATAAAATTTGACATAATTTTTTTTCATAAATCTTGTCAGCAACTCCACTAAGCCAATGTCTTTATAAGGATTTTGAAGCAAAAGCCCAATATATAAATGGCATGAAAGTTAAATACTTTGGAAATCTTCCACTACATTTTAATTAATATACTGTGATATCTGAAAGATTTTGGTGATACATGCTGTAAAGACTTGTCCTGTGCAACTTGCTTATTAATGAAAGTTTTAATGAAAATAGAAGCTGAAGTCCCAATCCTTCATGCAAAATGTCTATTGAAGTGTATATGAATTTGGCTTGCAGAACGGTTTCTGAATCTATCCTTGTGTCTGTAGACAGGTTAGTTAAGTAAATGTGACTATTATTTATTTCATATACTCATTGTATGTATATGGTACGTCATTCTCTAGGGACTGTATCTTAACCTGATGGAAATATTTATGTGTTCTATGACCATAAGAACTGTGATAGGCTTATAAAGAAATTAAGGTATCAGAACAGAACAAACTATTCATTTTCCAGGGCTATGTTTACACTGCCCCCTCTTGTGCAAAAACATATGCAAATGAGGCAAAGTGTGAAATATCACCATGCCTCATTTACATTATTAATGAAGCTCCGTTTTTGCGCAAAAACCCCCTCTTGCGCAAGAGCCATGCTTCCTCTTTTTTTCAGGAAGAACGGCTCTTCAACAAGAGGGGGTTTTTGTGCAAAAAGGAGCCATGTAGATGGTTCCTTTTTGTGCAAAAGCTTCTTGTGCAAAAAGGGAGCCTCATTAATTATGCAAATAAGGCACGGTGATATTCCATGCTTTGCCTCATTTGCATATGTTTTTGTGCAAGAGGCTATAGTGTAGACATAGCCTTCAGGTATGGCAGAGCTTTTATGTGCCCTGAGTGACAATTTGATAGTATAGGATGGATTTATATATACATATATATTTCATTCACAAATATATTATTCCAGAAATGTTTAAGCAGAGAAGTATTTAAACTTTATGTCTCCATGCCATCCAGCAGTCATGATGCGCTCCCAGATATGATCACCAGACGTTTATCACCATAGTTTAAATTAACCCTAACTTACGTGCAATGTTTTGTTGTTTCTCATATGCTGGTGTAAATCAGCAATCCAAACGCAGGGTAAATAAATGAGAGAAGGATCTGTTTTGGTCTGTGTATCTCCATTTTGAACATAGGCTTTTCCGGCAATGCCTATGCAAATGAAGTGAGGATTAGCATATTGTTGTGCTTCATTTGCATAACTTATTCAAGCCATTTTTGCGCAAGGGGTTTTTGCGCAAAAACAAGAAGTATGAATGTAATTTTTTTGTGCAAAACCCCGTTTTGCGCAAGATCCTTATGCTAATCCACACTTCATAAGCCTAAATGACTAAAGAAAGTGAATGACCATAAAGAATCCAAAAAGGATGCACTATTTTAGTTTGTTTTCTGGGTATTCTGCAATTTTCAGATCTCACAAATCCTCTACATTGGTCTGATACATATTTTTTCATTGAATTCATTTTCCTGGATATGAGTCAGATATTTTGTCTGTTTGAGAGATGCTAATGTTGATATGGACATGGAATGTCTATAAATGTTACTAGTAACTTGAAAAAAGTTGTCTGTACACATGTAAAATGTAACAATGATTGATAGTCGATATTACTCTTCAGCACTGTAATGCAGAGGGATGTCTCATAATTGTCCAGGTTTTTATTGTTTGCTTCTACAGTACCTTCTGGTTTTTCTCCCCTTTCATGAAAAAAAGTCTTGGTTAATATGGTTGCCTGTTTCTTCTGAAAGTTTGTTCAGCAGAAATAAATAAGAAAAGCTCTTAGTTTGTCTTTATCAAATGTTTGTTGTTATGCCCTAAGTATATGACCTTGCACTTTGAACTCTTAAGTTTCAACTATTTCCATTACTCTGGTTTTCAAGCTCATTCAGATGTATGATATTCCATTCTTTCTTTTTATTGACAATACCTCCCACAACATTCCTCATTTTTTTGCGGTTAGGTATATTATACTGCATATCAGTTTTAACTCCAACTTAATGTAGTTTATAATTTGGAAATATAACATGTAGTAGTAACCACATACTGAAGAAAATAGAGGCTACTTTTGAATTTCACAGTTGTCTATAATCCCCTTGAAATGCATTTGAAATGTCAACATAAGAACAGCCCTACTGGGTAAGACCAAAGGTCCATCTAGTCCAGTATCCTGACTACAGACAGTGGCCAATACCTGATACCCCAGAGGGGGGGATCACAACAGGTAATCCTCACGTGATCCCTCCCTTGTCACCCACCACCAGAGAAACAGAGTCTAGGGATACAATTCCTAAAATATCATAACCATCTTAAATCCCTTCATATGTTGTTACCTCTTACTATATGCAATTGTAAAGAAATCAAATATTATATTAAGTGCTTTTTGGGGGGTTTTTTTGGTTTTTTTAGATTGCCACTGAAAAACAGTACTTTTAGAAGTTTCAGATGCAGTTATTTATGCTCCAGTTTGGAAAGAGTTAATTCTGACAAAAGTTAGTTGCTCTGCAGGGAACCCCTTTTAGCAACCAGTTATCTGAGGCTCTGTCTACACTACAATTAAAAATCCACAGCTGGCCTGTTCCAGCTGACTCCAGCTCACCAGCCGTAGGCGAAGAGGCTTCTTCGCTTTGGTGTAGACATTTTAGCCTCAGGCTGAAGCCTGAGTGTACTTCCAAGGGCACTAGATCCTGGGTTCCAGTGTAAGCCAAAACATCTACAGCAAAATTATATATCTTCTTATCCTGAGTCATGCAAGCCTGAGTCAGATATTTCCTGGGTGGAGTTTTTTTTTTTTCTATTTAAAGATAATTAAAACAATTGAATAAATTACTTTAAAAAATATCAGAAGCCCACCTAAAAAGGGATAGGAAAAAGTCACTGAAATTGTTTTTCTCGCTGCATGCGTGTTTTTTTTTCCAGTATGTGTATTACCAACTGTCAGAGCCACTCCAGGGATAATGTTTGTGGGCCATCATGACCCCTGCTAAATTTACTATGCAAACACATTTTGAAAGGCATGAGGCACAGTCATCACGGATTTCAATGTGAATTTGCATAATGAACAGAGCATAGACTTTAAACCAGCCTTTTAGGAGAAAGTGACAGATGTGTAAGCAGTCTTTCAGTCTTCTCTTGTAAGACTACACAAACCACAATTGCTCCAGAGTTACAATGTAAAGTCAGGAGAAGACATACAATATTTAAAGGCAATTTGCAAAGGGGTAGAAAAGAATATTTGTTTCTTTTGCTTCAGGATTTATCAAAAAAAGCTTCACTATATACTAGAAGACTTACCTAGCATTGCATGGGTCCTTCAGGACAGGGGGCTGGTGAAGGTGGTGGTGGATAGGAATCAGGGCAGGGCCTTGGGGAAGTGGGGGGTGGGGCAGGAGGCTGTGGGTGCAGGAGTCAGGGTGGGGGAGTTATCTGAGTTAGAGAGGAGCTCAGGACAGAGGGCTGGGGATGTGGAGGAGGGTTGGGGGGGTGAGGAGAGCCTCAGAATGGGGACTCCCATCCAACAGAGCTTTCTTTTCTTCTCCCAGTTGATGAGGCCTTTTCTCCCTACCATCCCCTCCAGCCAGCAGGCCTTCTCTTTCCCCACATTCTCCCCCAAAACTGGCAGGGGCCTTTCCCCCCTTGTCCAGCAGGGCTTTCTCCCTCACCTGCTCCTCTGGCACTGCAGCCCCTTCACGCTTCAGCCACCAGTCTGGTGGACATGCTTCCATGCTGATGACGCTCATTAACAAAATAATTCAATACTGTACTTTGCGACTGAACTCCTTAGAGGGAATTGTGTGTCTCCTGCTTTGTTTTACTCACATTCTCCCATTTATTTCACTTTGCAGCACTCTTGGATGGTGACTCAGCATCTATTGTCTGTTTTAAGAATTCATTAGCTACAGATTTGACAAAGCACAATGGGAGATTTACAAAGATAACTTCAGCACTCAACCCCAGGTTTAAGAATCTGAAGTGCTTTCCAAAAACTCAGAGGGACAAAATGTGGAGCATGTTTTCAGAAGTTTTGAAACAGGAAAATATCAGATGCAGAAACTACAGAACTCAAACTACCAAAAAAGAAAATCTTCCTTCTGTTGGCAGCATCTGACTCGGATAATAAATATGAGCATGTGTTCCTCTGCACTGCTTTAGATTACTACCAAGTAGAACTCCTCAGTGATATTCAGACCTGGGTAGTCCAGGAGCCAAATCAATTATCAGCCTTACCCCAAAGAGCCACAGGCATGTGAGTTCATTGCTTCTTTTACTATTTATATAGAGAGATTATTCTCACAGCGGAATGGCTGGTCAAGTCTTGTATGATTGGTTAATAACACAGTAAAAGCATCCTGATGGGTTAAGAATTAAATCATCTGGTGTTTTAATACCATGGCCTGCAAAGTAGCTACTAGAGTCACAATAAAGAAACACTTATGGTTCCCAAGCTCCAGTGTGAGTATCACTGTTTTAGCACATCATACATGTCAATATCATGCAACAGCAGCTATACCAGTGCCATATGAACACCTGTTCTCACTTTTAGGTGACATTGTAAACAATAAGCTGGCAGCATTATTTCCTACAAATGTGAACAAATTTGTTTCTCTCAGCAATTGGCTGAACAAGAACTAGGACTGAGTGGACTTGCAGGCTCTAAAGTTTTCTGTTGTTTTGTTTTTGAATCCTGTTACTTTTTGTATATAGTTTTTCATTTGTAAGTTCAACTTTCATGATCAAGAAACTGGACTACAGTACAGGTTGAACCTCTGTGATCTGGGACTCTCAGGTCTGTCACAGCCAGGGGGTTGTGGGCAGCAGTGCCAGATAGCTGGGGAGAAGAGCCCAGCAGAGAGGCTGGCAACTCCCCCACCCAGACCTTCCCTGGTCCTGCAAACTCCCTTATCCAGGACCAGTCAGGTCCTGAGAGTGCCAAACCAAGGAGATCCAACCTGTAGATTGGATTAGATTAACTGAAAAATACTATTTAACTTTTTTACAGTGCAAAAAAATGTAATTAAAATAAAGTGAGCATCATTCACTTTGTATTCTGTGTTGTAAATGAAATCAGTATGTTTAAAACATAGAAAAGAGACTAGCAGAGTACATGGAAAGAGTAGTTGGAAGAATAGATGGGAGTAGTTGGAGTAGATGGGAGTGGGGAGAAAGAAAAATGTAAGTTCTGCATTAAAAAGCAGCAGAAACCTGGAGATCTTGGGGAATACGGGAGAAGCAAGCAAATATGATGTCACAAAAACATGACTAAAGTTCCAATGACTACAAGATTCATTCCTTGTATCAAGCAAAGATCCTGTTTTCATGCCAGTATTTCAATAAAAAGTTGAAACAGAGGAATTACCTTTGATTAGGTTTTGTTAACAGAATAGACGAAGCACTTTTTATGGAAAAAATACTAGTGGAACTAGCTAAGTAAACTTGAGACTAGATAGACTGAGAAGACAAGACAATAAAACAAAAGACAGGGAATTAGAAAAGCATAAGAAAAGGAGGAGAAAGTAAATTGTATGTCATCCGTTTTTACCCTCAGTGTTAGTGACAATTTGGAGCCATATGGACCTGAACTGTCTAGCTTGAGTCTATCTCTAGTTTAAGGGCTGTGGAAGAATTATTTCATATGCTTTCCATGGGGTTACTCACATAAATGAAGTTACTAAAATGCAATTTTGAAGAACTGGCCCCTGAATGTGATTGTATGCCAACAAGATATACTCCAGAAAACATAAACATAACCTTTGACAAATTGTGTTGTGAAGGACACTGGAAGCTTTGTAGAATGTATGTAACTCTTTGCTTGCAAATGCTCTGTGAGCTACCTTACTCAATCCAAAAACTTCAGACAATAAGCAGACAATGACACGGAAAGCTTTCACATAAAACAGAAGAGTTAAGTGCATTTGTGTACTTTGAAGAGATCCCACTTAACTCTTTCAAAGATTTTATAACTGTAGGAAAATAATTTTTCATTGCCACGGTACATTTCTTTCAGCAAGTCCAGTGGGATCTTTGGAATATCAAGGTGCTGTTTCTTCAAAATCATGAAAGCTCTTGCACTCCAACAAAGAGCTGATGGTTTACAAAGGGGACAAAAGAAGACATACATTTTCCATAATATTATATAATACTGAGTGGCTGTGTCTAGACTGGCAAGTTTTTCCGCAAAAGCAGCTGTCTAGACTGGCCGCTTGAATTTCCTCAAGAACACTGACGATCTCATGTATGATCGTCAGTGTTCTTGCGGAAATACTATGCTGCTCCCATTCGGGCAAAAGCCCTCTTGCACAAAAGCATTTGCGCAAGAGGGCCAGTGTAGACAACGTGGTATTGTTTTGCGCAAAAAAGCCCCGATGGCTAAAATGGCGATCGGGGCTTTCTTGCGCAAAAGCGCGTCTAGATTGGCCAGGGACGCTTTTCCACAAAAAGTGCTTTTGCGGAAAAGCGTCCGTGCCAACCTAGACTCTCTGTTCCGAAAATGCTTTTAACGGAAAACTTTTCCGTTAAAAGCATTTCCGGAAAATCATGCCAATCTAGACGCAGCCAGTCAGTTAATTGTTTTTGCAGCAATATATGATGGGCAAAAATTAGCTGTGTGTTTAGCAATTTAAAGAGAAGGGAAAGGACATATTGTTTTGAAGGTGCTATTTTGCTTCTTAATGTAAATTCACCCATTTAGGCTGTCTTCTTCAGCTTGTGAGCTACTAGACAGAAAAGAAAATGTATAACACTGATACTTGTTTATTTACATCTATAGAGACAATCATCTGAAAATAGTGTCTTTGTGATCTTGCCTATGATCCATGCAATGGTATTTACTCTATCCAAAAAGACTGAGTTTTTTTCTTCAGGGAAAAGAAAAAAGGGGATGGGGAATCCCCAAAATAAGATAAACTGTTGTGCACTTGTGTTTATTGTCTCAGTGCTCATTATTTTCATTAAATTCAGAAATATATCATACTTCTGGATAAAATTAAGTTTTCCCGAAAATGTGGCATTGCACATAAAAAACAAAAGGGCTTACTTGTACAGAAAAATAAAAGTCATTATTCCCACAAAATACAGGTTCTGTGTTGATAAATCATTAGGATTTATGCTGGAGTTGTAGTATTTATTTTAATTCACTGGATGTGGGATTATTTTAACATTGCAAAGCACATACACTGTGTGCTCATTCCTTCCACAGAGCTCAACTAACATCAATGAAAGTTCTGTGGATTGAACAGTTTCAAAATATCCCTTCTTAAAATGCTTCATGACTGACATTCCAGTCCTCTGAGCTATTCATACTATACAGTGCATATTTTTTGAAGTTATATGTTTAGTTATTTCTTCAAATACTGTTTGTGCCCACAACAAATCTATGTGGAAACTTCCTCTTGATAAGCACTGATTGGACACAGTGGAACTTATAACAAGACAGAAAGAGTGGAATACAGTATTCTGACACTATAGTAGATAAAGAAGCATTTAGTAAAGGCAGTCAAGGAAAAGTCTCCTTTTTGATTTCCAGACTGTCACAGAAGATAAACAAGAAGATTAGGGCACATGGGGCTAACAGATTTGTTTCCAAGGTCAAGTCCACAGACAGATAATGATGAGGTTGGTTGAATGTCTTCATCAGCTGTTTGCTTTTGGTTTTGAGGCCTCCAGGGGTTATTTTCCTACAGTTGTTCTCCACTAATGTAACATTTGTTAGGGCCTGACCAACATTTGTTAGGGCCTGACTACTTATACAAAAAGCAATACATATCCATATTTTTCTGGAGAGCACTCCAGTAAACCTTTTTATTGTATTTATCTTAACATTTCATCTACCTTCCTTTTCTTGCTATTCTATTTCACACACCTTAAGGGTCCATGGCTCCTGATTTCTCTTCTCCATGTATTAATTTTTCATTGCTTGTGGGCCACCTTTCTTCTTAGGATAACAAGACATCTGCCTATGAAAACATTAGTAGAGTAGTCACAGCATATACCAACAAGTACCATATTACATTGTGGTTTCTGGTAAATGGCAGCGTTTTCCTGTATTTAGTTTCATAGGTATTGTGGTATGGTAACTGTTGGGAAATTCTGACATTTTAATGAAGACCACTGTATATCTATGCAAGAAAACTTATTTTATGCAGCTTCACTCTTTCCTTTTCAGCCCCCCAGTCTTATGCATGACTGATATTTCTCTCCTCTTTCCTACACTGGTTCTTAAAAGGTTGTCAATTCTGTGGGCAGCAGCTCTCTCTGACTAGTAAATCTTCTGGCTTTAGGTACATAATTCTTAATTTAAAAAAAATAATCAAGGGTTTAAAAGCCCTGCAGGGAAATTAAGTCTGCTGAGGAAAATCCCAATAGTAAAGATCTGCTTTGTACAAATTAAATGGACTCCTGTTACCCAAACCAACTGGATGATTTGGAAAATATGTGTCTTTTAGAAATTGAAAAGTGATTCATCTCTAAGGTTCATTAGGGGGAAAAAGGTATAGGTATGTTCAAATTGAAAAATGCCAAGAGAGCTTGATTAAGAGATAAAAATAATGGCTGGATGACTCGCTTAAATTAGATAGTGAATCTCTTGGAAAGAAAATTATTTCATTCCTGCTTGTGTCCTATTTTAATTCTTTGAGCATTGTTTTTTGAGTGTTAATGAGTCTAGGGATGCAGACTTAAAAGTTGGTTTCTCTTATATTCATGAATTCATGTATACAGAATAGGAGTAAAAGTTATGACAGAACAGGGAATGATCAGTAATAAAGTTACAAGAGATACTAAGGAAAATGTAATAATATCTGACTCTTATGTAGTGCTTTACAACTGCAAACTCAAAACACTTCACAAAGGAGATAGGAATCTTTATCTTCATTTTTAAGATGGGGGAAATGGAGGCACAGAGTAGTAATGTGCTTTGTCCAAGATTACCCAGCAGGCCACTGGCAGATACAGGAATAGATTCCAGTAATTCATACTTTCTCCCTGGAGTGGAGTGGCAAGAAAGTTAGCCTTCAGTTTAATGGACCTTTGGTAGTGCATATTTGCTTATTTAGAAAAGTAAATTAAAAAAAAAACACTTTCTTATATATTATCCAAGAAAAGCTGTTATTTTGGGGGGGGGGGGTTTAGAACCTAGAAGGCAGTATGACCTAGCAAATTCAATACTGGCCTGGAACTCAGGAGACTTGTGTGCTAGTCTTGTTTTTGCTATTGACCTGCTGAATAACTTTGGGCAAATTGTTTCAGTGCTCTGCATCTATCTGCTCATCTATAAAATGGGGATAATGAAAAATTGGTATTGAGCTGTACTGGGAAGAGTGAGGTATTATTTTCTTGATTTTTTAAAATCAAGAACTAAAAATAAAGGGAAGGAAAGCTAATGGGCTAATTAGATGCTACAGAAAGAATTACCATCCCTCTAAGGGATCCATGAAAGGCCCAATCCTGCAAAAACTTTGTGCATAGTTAATTGCACTCAAAGTAGTTCAGTAATCAGTGGGTTTCCTTGTGTGAGAACAGTTGCCTATGTACATGAAGCTTTGCAGGATCAGACACTATTGGGGCATGTTTACACTGGGAAATTATTTTGAAATAACTGATTATTCAGGAAATAATAACTCCTGAAATAACTATTTCAGAATATCATGTCCACACTACAAGGCACCATCAAAATACCAAAGAATTACTTTGAAATAGTGCATCCACACTGATTGGCGCCTGCATCTCATTTAAAGCCCCCAGAAGTACTCTGGGGAGGGCATCAGGAGAGCAGTCACTACCTGTAGATGCTTCCTGAAGCAAGCTGAGGCTCATGCTTAAAGTGGCTCCTTACTACAGCTGTGTCTCACACTCCACTTTTCCACTGACTATTCCCTCGTGGGACACCAAACTCATGCTATGTGCTCTGCTTGCCCTTGAGGATGTCACAGCACTCTCATTGTGGAGTGGGAGCTGCTGCAATGCAGTGCCAGGCTCTTGGGCTTCGTGTTGCGCCTCATAGTGCAGTCCATGCAGACTGCCTATGTGGTGCTTCAGGACCATGATGACCAGCTTCACCCAGGCCCTGTGCTCCTGATGAACCAAATTCCCCTCCATCCTCTGCACGCTATGGAATGCTGCTTCTGGCAGAGGGAGACCAGTTCTGACTAGTGGGAATGCATCATCCTGCAGTGATGGGACAACCAGCAGGGGCTCCAGAACTTCCACATGTGGAAAGCCACCTTTCTGGAGCTCTACTAGTGGCTCACCCCTGCCCTCAGGTTACAAGCTAGTCACCTGAGACCTTCCATCCCCCTGCAGAAGTGTATTGCCATCAGGCTCTAGAAGCTTGCCTTGCTAGACAGCTAACGCTCTGCGGGGAACCAGTTCAGTGTGGGGAAATCTACAGTTGGAGCCATGCTCATATAGGTTTGACTATTTTACTATTTCCCTAGGAGGGTGGCAGAGCCATCCATTGCTCCTCTGGCTGAGGAAGCCCTACTTAGGCAGCCTGGACCCCACAAAAGAGACATTCAATGTCAGGCTGAGCAGGTGGAGGGTGCCTTTGGCTGCCTCAAGGGGAAGTTCCGGACTCTCCTCACCTACCTAGACCTCAGCGAGAGCAATATCCCCCAGCAGGTGGTGGCCTCCTGTGTGCTCCACAACATATGTGAGAGCAAGGGGGAGACTTTCCTGCCAGGGTGAGGGGCAGAGGCTTATCGGCTGCCAGGGCTTATGAGCAGCCAGGTACTGCTGCCATTTGGTGAGCACATCAGGGGGCTGTGCTCTTCTGGGAGGCCTTGAGGGACAGTTTCAGCAAGACCATCTGTGAGACTGTGAGACCAAAAGAGTCCTCTGCATTGCTCCTGTGTGTCTTTCCTTCCCCACACCTCCCTTCCCCTGCCCTGATTTCCCACCTTCACCACTCTCCTGCAGACCAAATAAAGAAGCTTTTTCTTTGAACACAAAACCTTGATTTTTTATATGGGGAATATAGAACAGGGGAGGGGCTGGGGAAAGAATCTGGGAGGGGGGAGCAGGAGAAGAGGGAAGGTGAAAGGAGACGGCTCAGGAATGGGGTGGTGTCTGACTTGGGTACTTCGGGAGGTTTCGGCTGCCTGAGAGGTCCCACTACCATGTGTTCACAGGCCTCAGTAGCCCTGGGGCGGGAGAGGAGGCGGGGATAGGAAGAGAAGCCAGGGGGCATGGGTGGGTGCGGGTGCTGGGACTTTGAGGGGCCATTTGCGGGGAGGTGGGCAGAGAGTTGAGGGAGTGCGGGGAGGTGGCTAGTGGAAGGCTCTATACACAGAACTATGCACTCCATGACTGATGTGATGTAGGAGTACAGGCCTTGTGCTGACCTGCTCCTCCTCCTCCTTCTTCTCCTCTGCCTCCACAACCCCGCCCTCTTGGAGGCTGAAAATGGGTGTGTCCTGGTCAGAGTTGGTGACAAGAAGGAGGGAGGTGACTGCCCCCCCCAGAATGGTGTCCAGCTGCTTATTGCTGTGGCACATATAAGGTTCCACCCCAGAACATCCACTTTCCTCCCTAGCCATTGTGTAGGCCTGCCAGAGTTCTTTTCTTTTCATTCGCACCTGGTCCAGGGCGTGGCTGTGCACCTTCTGGGCCAGGCTGGCAGCCATATGGCCATGGATCTCAGTATTCCTCCTTTTGGTGCGGAGATCCTGGATGTTGATCTCCTCACCCCAAACCTTGATGAGAACCAGGATCTCCTGTCCAGGCTGGTGCCTTCTTTTGCCCCTGGCCAGGGGCTTTGCAGGTGGCTGCAGGCATGCTGGTGGGGCTCGGAGGCAAATCTGGGGTCTGCCATGGCTGCACTGAAAGGTGCTGTGTGGCATGGGGCTAGCAGGGATGGTGTGATGCCACTAGCACTTTCCGTTCTGCCTGTAGCTTTAAAGACCGCAGGAGAATGGGAACAGTGGAGTTCTCAGCTATGTGGCCAGAGTGGACAGCAGTGAGAAGCCTCTGGAGGCCAATTATTTCAAAATAACAGCAGTTGAGTGTTCAGACTAACGCTATTTCAAAAGAACAATTTCAAAATAAGCGTTATTCCTCTTCACAAGGAGGAGTTATTATTTCAAAATAACCTGCCTGATATTTTGAAATAACGGGCTTGGTGGTGTGGACACTCGCTTTGCAATTTCAGAATAAAGGGAGTTATTTCAAAATAACTCCCTAGTGTCTCCCAGGGCTAGCTGTATTTCAGGCAGGTAGGGGCATGTATATTACTTACTGCAGAGGGACAGGAACTAACAGCTAGTAAGCTCTAAGACAATGATCGGGCAGTTAAATAGATGAGAATTTAAAAGGAGAGATTAAGTGGTGCTGTCAGTCATGGGTTGGAATGAGCATTTGTTGTGATAATGGAAGATGTTTGGAATACTTACAGAATTTTTTTATTTCCTCCTGTCCCTCTATAGTTGGGAAGATTTTCTTTTTTTTTAATTTGGACATGTTTTAGTTTTACTTAACAAATTACTGGCAGTTTCTATTCCTATGTCTCACATCTTTCCCAGATAAACTGGTAAGCTAAAATTTTAGTGCAATCTTTATTATTTGTTGATGCTTGAAGAAATTGGGGTCAAGAAGGGTAACTAGATAACATGTTAACCATTTTCTTAGACTAAAAGGCAGATTTATTTTAGTAGAACAGAATGCATTATTCATTGCAAACCACCTTGTTATAAATGAAGTCAGCCTGGTTTATGGTTGAGTGAAGCTTCTAAGAAATTGGAGCAATTTAATATATTGCATTAGTTTGGACAATTTTGAGTAAAATGTTTTCCCCTCTTCTGCATACTTTTGAAATTTCAGAAATCCACAGTGGGGAAAATACTAATATTAACAAACATTTGGAAAAGTAGCTACTGGAGAAGGAGCTTTCTCAAAATTGTATGCAGCTGGATTGCCATAGTTGGTGGCCAGCTGCAGAGTGGAGAAGTGAGGAGAAAAGCTCACCCTCAACTTATCTACTCAACCTCATACAAGTTGAGACTTTGGCCCCAGTGCACGGGTAGAATTCAGAGACTTACTTCTCATGATGAACAAGTGGGTTAGTTGCAGGAGACTTAAATCCCAACCCCCTTCCTTGTGCACCAAGTTAACAGGCTGGGCATATAGTGGGTATAGGGAGAACATAAGATACTCCTCAAAAAAGGACTGAAGCCATGTACGTCCTCCCTAGTTCAAGATGGGGATAATGAAGGAGTACATGGCAGTACATTAGGCAGTACATCAGTATAGAATATAAGCCATGGTTTATTATCTTAGAAGACTGGGTTTACAAGAGATCAGAAGAATCTAACCCTCTGTTAAATGTAGAACCAATCCCAAATAAATCATTCCAGACAGGGCTTTGTCAAGCCTGGCCTTAAAAACCTCTATGAATGTAAATCACATCACCTCTCTGGGTAACCCATTCTGGTGCTTTACCATCCTCCCACTGAAATAGTTGTTCCTAATATCCAACCTAGACCTCTCCCACTACAATTCGAGATTGTTACTCTTTGTTCTATCTTCTGCCACCACTAAGAACAGCCTATTTCTATCCTCTTCATAACTTCATAACTTCAGGAAGGCTGCTATGAAATCTCCTCTCATTTTTCTTTTCTGCAGAATAAATAAACCCAGTTTCCTCAGTCTCTCTTCATAATTCATGCATCCCAGGCACCTAATCATTTCCATTGCCCTTTGCTGGACTCTTTTGAATTTGTCCACATCCTTTCTTCAGTGGGAACACAAAACTCAATGCAATACTCCAGATGCATCCTTACCAGTGCTGAATAGAGGGGAATAATCACTTCCTTCGATCTGCTGTCAGTGCTCCTACTAATGCAGATAATATGCCTAATATGCTATTGTCTTCAGCGTAAGTCAGAGACCCAGGAGATCAAAAATTCTGTTTCCATCACTGTCAAAAATGACTTTAACATTTTTCACTTGTGTAGACAGAACTTCACAAAAATTAATTAGCAGCAAAGGTGATGCTAACCCATTGTAGGCCCTAAGCAGTATTCCCTCCCACAAACACACACAACATATACTAAATAAGTGAGGAGGGGGCTCCTTAGAACTGTTTGGAGCCCTGATACATTGATAGGGAAGCCATCCTCCATATGCTCAACATGAGGAGGGCTTTGACTTTCTGTTTGTACAGAACAAGAAAATCTCTAGGACTCTTTCTCTCTGTTGCAGATAGATCAAAAGGTGCAGATATTTCAGCTCAAATTCTTTCCACATGAGTCTCAAACTCTATCAAGCACTGTTACCAGTGTAACATTCCTACCTTCAATATGCAATATGCAAGACTGATCATTTCTTTCATCACCTCCTTCAAGGATTTTCAGAAATCTGCAGCGTAGCTACCTTGAGGCATCCGCACACACCTTTGCAGAACACTATGCCATCCTGGAGGATTCAAATGCAGACACCAAATCAATTTTGACTCCAAAGTCCCACCTCCAGTGGTGGACACTGCTTGGGAGCCACCCACAGTCAGGGGACTAACAGGGCTCTGGTGGCCACCACTTCCTGTAACAGCAGTGGCAATGGCTCAGTGTCTCAGGCTCTTTTGAATCTCTAGGCCCCCTTTCCCCTTCCTCCCCATTGGCAGGCCTGCCTACAGTGGAGTACCCATAGTTACACTAGAGAAAGAAGTAGTTACTCACCTTGTGCAGTAACAATGGTTCTTCAACATGTATGCCCTTATAGGTGCTCCAAAACCCACCCACCTCCTCTCTACTTCGGGGCTCTAGAAATTGACTCTGCAGTAGAGAAGGAGATCAGGAGGGATTGCCTGTGCACACTGGCAAGCAAGGATCGGTGCATACATGGGCAGGATGGACAGCTACCAACATTCTTTGATCAGCAGCACAGGGACATGGACGTGCCTACAGTGGAGAACTCATAGAAACAAGCAGCTTGAAGAACCATTGTTACTCCATCAAGTAATTAACTTCTTCTTGGGCCAAGCACCAGATCTGGTAGTGGGTATGTTTCATTGCTGGAATTTTGATCATTAGAACACTGAAGGGTAGCAGTTAATATGGTTCCTGCCTCCATTTCCCAGTCCTCCCAGCATGCTCCAACCTAAGTGTCAGGCAGTGTAGCCCTTAGTGATAGGTTTAAGATTGTATAAAATCAGTTTTGGACCAAGACAAGAGCATAGGTTAGCTGTCTCCCAAACTAATACGTTAGGGATTGGTTCTTCCACCCTCATTAATTTAATAATTGCTTACTGGACAAATTAATCTACTGAAATCAAAAGGAGAACTTGAACAGTAAAGATCTACATATTATAGAAGTGTGCCTGACTCTGTTACCCATTTCTCTCCTAGTCTCTCCCATAAATTCACCTATTATAAAGTGCCCAGATTTGCCACACTTCAGCAGATGGGTGTCAATGAAATTGTTTATTGCTATTTCTAAATGTGCCTGAAATGATGCATCTCCGTAGTAACAGAAATGTGTAAAGGTACGGAAACAATTTCAAGATGAGGAACTTTGTATTTACACATCAAAAGATGAAAAATGGAACATGAGTCCCAGTGATTTTAGCACTGGAAAATGCGTTCCTGCCTCAGTAAATAAACTGAGGGCAAAGATAGTTAGCAATTGTACACATGCTTTTGTGATTACTGTACAAATGTTTTCTGATCTGTCAGTATTAGGCATGGTGCCAGTGTGATCACCGCCAACAATATATGTATGTGAGAGCTTTACCAATGACATTGTGAGTAGCAAAAGAGAAGCACCTTTTTTCTGTTCAAGAGAAGTTAGACACATTTTTCTTGATAGTTTAGCAGAATCAAGAAAGAAAGCACCTGCTAAAGAGGAAATAAGATGTTTTCAGAACTAAGGACTTTCCTGCAGTTCAGCAAACATTGTGTGATATTGTTTGAATTTAATGTGGTAAATTCTTGTGTATGACACAAGAGGGTTTACTGAGAGATTTGTTTGGGTGGGAGATTATGAGGTGATAAACCATATGCTATCAAACAGACTTATGTGATATGTCAGCTTTATACAGGGAGTGATATTTTGAAGTTGAAGGTGGCCATGAAAATGTATCCATTTCCTTGTCTGTATTTGCAAGGTCATGTTCCAACTTCATGCACATTCAGCAACCACTGAAGTCAATAGGAATTTGCCTTTTTAAGAATCAAGTACGGTTTTCAAGCTTTGGCCTAATATGAATGAACTGGATCCATTTATTGGGCATCCAGCTTCCAATAAATACAGTGGCTTTACCTCAGTCACCTATTTCTTCATTTTTAATTTGCTTCTACAGACATGATACTGCTCCCACTGATTTGGGAGCAGGACTGAGCCCAAATTCATTATCAAAGATTAAAAGGTACGAATAGAGGTAGCCATAAATTAATGCAAAAGAACAAATTGAAAAAAGCTGCTGATTAGGACTGAAATGTAACTACTGGGTTTATGCTATAGTGTAAGTGAAATATAACGCAATAATCAGTCACTAAATTCTGAGTTGCATTTATCAAAGAAACAGCTGGTGATGCTGCAGACAATCTGCTCTCCAGACATTAATTGTGAATATTAGGAATAATCCTGACTGGTCACAGCTGCACTGATTTAAGTTCCTTTCTAGACATTAATCAGGCATATCCATTCTTCTTTAAACTGAAACAAAATGCCTTACAGTGTACAATACAAACCCTACTGATTCTCTGCATTATGGAATTATATAAGTGAGACATCTGTTTACAGCTCATGCAGCTCAACTTCTTGATCTCTCTGATATTTCTGGCCTGATATATTGTGAAGATTAAAAATACTGTGGCTTCCTGAACATTTCCCAACACTAAGAATGAAATTCCTGATTGTTTCAGAACAGATTTACTAAGCAACGGATGGTCAAAGGATGTGAGATGTGTGCTGATTGCTGAATTAGGAGTAGGGTTTGTTTGTTTGTTTGAGTTGTTCTGCAGTAGAATCGGCTTATCATGAAGTCATTTTGACAGAATAGCTTCACAATAAAGAGGATTGTTCTGAATAGAGCAGCCAATTCTGTTTGATTATCAATGGTATTTTGCTCTGTCCAAGTTTATTATGAATTCTAGTATTAAAATATAGATAAAAAGTTTTGGAGGGATAAAAACCCTCATACTTCAGTTTATGAACCAATCTCTCAATAATATGGAGTTATGAAATGAACTTTTCTTATAGGCTAGTTATTCCATAACTGCCTTCTCCAGGTTTTCTTTCAACTTCAGAGGCATATAATATTTTCAGAGACAGGAATATAGACTCAGTGATTTGATCCAGTTAGGCAGTTTCTGTGTCCTTATGAATAGATTTTGCTGTATTTTTCCTAGGCATTTATGTACAGTACATTGAAGTCATGAAGTCCACTGTCAAATTTAGGGACTCGTAGTAGAAGAGCTAAATGTTTCAAAAATAAAACACCACTCATTCTTTCTATTGGCTAACCTTATATTTTTGGGAGAAGAAGGAAATGTGGATTTTGTCTCCATGTAAAGGCTGGGCCGTCAGAGGCATAGTTTTCAGTGAGAATCGGTTAGCAAGATTGGTATGCCACTTTCTAAGAAAGAAATGCCCTTTGTATTAGACATGAAGGATCCAACACTTGCCAGTTCTCATACTCTTCTCATTATCTCCCCATTTTCTTTTTTCTCTAAGGGTATGTCTAAACTGCACAGCTATTTCGGCATACTGGAGGTATATGAAATAGCTACCCCACGTCTGTACAAGCATCCAGCTGTTTCAAAATATTTTTCGAAATAATGGGCATGCTCTTTCACCATCCCAGTAAACCTTGTTGCACGAGGGGTAGGAGCTCGAAATAGCACTTTATTTCAAAATTTGGCACAGTGTAGATGTGCCAGATTTCAAAATTAGCTATTTTGAAATAGTTTTGAAATAAGATACACAATTTGCGTAGCGCAAATTGCGTATCTTATTTCGAGTTTAGTGTGCTGTGTGGATGCACCCTAAGTTACCACTTTCCATACTTCTTCTATCCTTCCATACTATCCATCCTTTTCTCTGCTCATCTAACTTTTTCATCTACAGTTTGCTTTTCCTTCTCCTTTATGGCCCTTCTTAGCCTTTGGTCAATTCCTTCTATCCTCGGGTAATACCTAAAATACAAAAAAGAAATAACCTGGTAATGGTACCGTTTTGTCCCTTACCACCCCAAAGCAACAGAAGCATCCACTGTTTGCAGCTGCTCAGTGTTATTCTATTTTAGATAGGTTCTTACTAGAACCAGTCAGAAAATGGATTTTCCATCCCAGGAATAAAAATGAGATTATTTTTTGTTGAGATGTTGGGATTTTGTTAAACCAAATTTTGGACAAAGCAAAATTTGGGGTTCATCATTTTTATTTTGACCATTTCAGAATGTGTAAAATAACATACCTTTCAAAATTAAAAACAGAATATTTCTCTTTTGGAAATGTCACAATGAGATGTTTCAACATTCTCATTTAGAAAAGGCAGAGCATTTTAAAATGTTTTATTTAAAAAAAAATCCAAAACAAAACCAAAAAAACCCCAAACCTGCCTGATTTGACATTTTCTGAAAGAAAACTGTTCAGATGAATTTGTGGATCACCTCTAGTTCTTATGCCCTGAACATCTTCGTATAGTGCAATAAGCATCTTGATCGTCCTGTGTGGTTCATTTGTTGTCATACTCTCCTTGGGGGAACAAAAGACAGAATTATGTAGCACTTTAAAGACTAACAAGATGGTTTATTAGGTGATGAGCTTGTGTGGGCCAGACCCACTTAAGCTCATCACCTAATAAACCATCTTGTTAGTCTTTAAAGTGCTACATAGTTCTGTCTTTTGTTTCAGCTACACCATACTAACACGGCTGCATCTCTATCACTATTCTCCTTGGGAGAGTCTTCCTTACCAGGCATTACCCTGACTTCCAATATCTTCCAGATGTGAAGTGTTTCTGTTTTTTCTTCAAATTGTATGAAGCTGGGTTCTGGTGGCAATCAGTTTTGAAGTCTTCTCAGTCTGTGATATTAAGGAAATGTACTGTTTCCCAGTCCCTGCTCATCCTTTGCTGCCACATGAAACCATTATATTTGATATTTTAAATGTAACATATACCATACATTATGTGGTAAAGGCAAAGCCCAAACTGCTTCCAAAGCCCCCATCTTTGGGAAAGCTCAACTATTATGCTACTAGCCAATTAGTCCATCATAAGACAGGATTTTCAGGTCTCTCCTCCACCTTGGTCTTCTCTCCTGAGCCTCCGGTCTCTCGCTCCATCTCTCTCTCTCTCTCCTCCTACTGCCTCCCCCTCTCTCTCTCAGCTCTCCTCCGCCTCCTGCCTCTCTCTCCGTCTCTTTCTTTCTCTTCTCCCCCTCCTGCCTCTCACTCTCCCTTTCTCTTCTCCTCCTCCTCCTGCCTCTCTCTCCCCTCCGTCTCTCCCCGCCCCCTTCCCCTTCCACTTCCCCTTCCTCTTCCCCTCCCGCCGTGGCACTTGACTGAGTGCTGCCTGTTCAACCGGGCTGCCGCGAGGGAGGGGGGCAGGGCGGTGATGTACACGGCCAGGTGGCGGGGCCGTGTACATCACCACCCTGCCCCCCTTTCCCTTCCCGCCGCGGGGGAGCCCAAATGACCCCTTGTATCGCTGGCTCCCCCGTGGCAGCCCAGCTGAGGGACGCAGCACTCAGCTAAGCGCCACGGCGGGAGGGGAAGGGGGGGTGGTGACATACATGGCCCTGCCCCCTGGCCGTATACGTCACCGCCCCGCCCCCTTCCCCTCCCTCCGTGGCAGCTCGGCTGAGTGCTGCGCCGCTCAACTGGGCCACGGTGGGGGAGCAAGGAGGCCGCCACGGAGCCTCCACAGAGGGAGAGGAAGGGGGCGGTGTGCTGACATACACGGCCAGGGGGCGGGGCCGTGTACGTCAGCGTTACAGACTCACAGACATTGGGCTACTATATATATGATTGTTAATGTTGTACTGAATAATTTTCTTTTATTCCTGCCAAATATTGTTTCCACTTTCTACATCCCCCATCTTATCTGAAGAGCTATGGAAATTTGGTACCTTAAAAACAGAAGGAAAAAAAAACCTGAACTGTCATAAAATCCTCATAGAGATTTATAACATGAAAAGATTTCTGATTCTTTGAATGGTAAGAGCATTTAACCTTTGGAACACTCTACCTTGGGTCATGATGGCTCCTTCGTCACTGACGAAGGTTGCATGTTTCTCTGAAAGATACGTTCTAGGAGTCACTTTGAGGAAGTTCTATGCTCTGTGTTATACAGGATGGATGACAGACTAGATGGTCACAGTGTTTCCCATGCACCCTTAGAATCTGTGAAATATTAGCAAAATCATGTGACTGCCAAACTGATACTCAACCAGTCGAGAACATTTGCAATGTTCCACATTATTAAAATCAAGAGATGAATAATCATCTGATAGTAAGTTGTCACTAACACCCATGTCTGTCTCATAATGAAATTGTACCTCAGGGTGGGAGGTAACCTGAAGATTTTGTTTGTTTGTTTAAGAGTTTTGGACTAGATTCACAAAGAATTTTTGATGTGGTCACACTGAGGCTTTGAGTGACCCAAAAAATCATTGGAATTCATAAAGCCAGCTTCAGGTGCTTAGGCTCCCTAGACAATAAATTAAAAAATAAGGCACCTAATAAAGGGATTCACAAAAGCCAGCATGCTAGGTAGCTCCTTTGAGTGAGCTAGCCAAAGAGGTGTTAACATGAAGTGTGTATCATAAAGTTGATCCCCTTCTGGGAGGCCCCCTGATAGGCACCTATATCCAGGCTGCAGAGAGGTTCTTTCCTCTGCTATAAACCCCCTCCTGGTCTTTAGGACGGAGGCCCAGCTCATAACTTTTAAGCCATTTGTATAGCATACTCACCTGGAATATGGGAACCCTTCCACTTCAGTCCTTCCCTGGGCCTGGGGAGATGGGGAGAAAGGAATTGGAACAGTGACACTGGATCCTTGATCTTGCAGCTAGCAATTGAATGGTTCAGAGCCACTCTTAGCTTTCTGATCCCTTCTTTTCTCACTGTGGCTCAGGGTACATCTACACTGAACACTTATTTTGAAATAAGCTAATCCGGAAGAGTTATTCTGTAATAGCTTATTTCAAAATAGGTGTTATTCCTCATAGAATGAGGTTTATAGATTTCAGAATAAGCTGTCCGTTATATTGAAATTATTTCGAAATATTGGAATGTCTGTATCGGTGAGGAGTGGGCAATCATTTTGGAAGGGTGGCCACTTAAAAAATTTCGGAAGTGCCCATGAGCAAACCTGGAGGGAGCGGGCCTCGAGCGGAAGGGGTGGGACCGAGAACTACTGTGCTGTGTACAGTGTCCTTATTTTCTAAACCAGCAGCAGCTAGTAAGAAGAGTTTAATTAAAATTATGAAACAGATTAAGTGTTTTAACTTTCTCATGTTAGTTTATCAACCTTCATTTTAAATAAAGTAAAATATGATGTCCAACACAAAAGTCTTCAATGTTTTCTTTATTTATAGCAGGGGTGGGAAACCCTTTTTAGTCCTGTCACGTTATTGGACTGTGAGGGGAGCAGCCGGGTCACTGCTGCACTCATGGGGGGGTATTCGCCCAAAAGTGGTACAAAGGGGGCCATGTGAGGGGTCAAACAAAAGCTTACTTTCTTCTGATTCTGTATCTGCTCTTCATATATCTGTATAATGTCTGTGTGTGGAGTTAGAATCTGTACTCTGTATGGAGACTGGAAGTCTCTCTGAATGTGCTTGAGCATTGGGCAGAGCCCGGCCTATGGACATGCTAATTAGCGAGGCTATGTGGGACAATGGCACTCAATGGGCCAAGGACACACATCAGGAATGAGGGCTGACACCTAAGGGCTACCAGCAGGGAACACAGGGATAGGCCGCTGGCCAGGTGACCTGCTGCAGCCAAGAACAGACCAGGAAGGAAGTATAAATATGCCATGTGGTCGACTCCATCTTGGTACTCAGCTCAGCACTTCATCCCAGAGGCAGCAGTGCAGGGATCAAAGAGCCGGAAAGAACTGTGGACCCATCCTGATCCTAGGATGCGCAGCAAGGACTTGTAAGCCAGCAGCTGTAACATCTCTGCTAGAGAACGGGGAGATTCGATGCATGTAATGTACTATCCTTTAACAACCTTATTCTCATGCTTTTCTTTATTGTAGTAATAAACCTTTAGATGGTAGATGCTAAAGGATTGGCTCAGCGTGATTTGTGGGTAAGATCCAGAGGGTATATTGACCGGGGATCTGTGGCTGGTTTCTTGGAACCAGACAGAACTTGTTTGGGGAAGGTGAGATTAGGTTCTAAGACCCCTCACCTGTGTATGAGGCCCAGGGCCATCTGGGGTACAGATATGGCTGGGGTGTTGGAGGGATTTTGCTCATGAGGCTTCAGGCAGGCAGCTGAAGCGCTCTGGGACTGGTTTGTGGCCTGTTTGGGAAGGTCACCAGTCTGGGGGCTGTGAGGAACCCCGAATTTGAGCAATTCACCCTGAGCGGATGCCCTCAGCTGTGCCCAGACTGGCCCGGTCCGTCACAGCTAGTAAGAAGAGTTTAATTAAAATTATGAAACAGATTAAGTGTTTTAACTTTCTCATGTTAATTTATCAACCTTCATTTTAAATAAAGTAAAATATGATGTCCAACACAAAAGTCTTCAATGTTTTCTTTATTTATAGCAGGGGTGGGAAGCCCTTTTTAGTCCTGGGGTCACTGACCCACAAAAAATCAGTTTGGGACCACATAGTGAGAAACAAAAAAACTCCTCCAAAACCCACAATGCCCACTGCTGTGGCCCCAAGTGAGATACCTCATTCCTCTGGTGCCCCAACCTCATGGGGTGAGGGGAAGGAAAGGGGGAAACCTAGGTTCAGGGCTTTCCATAGACCATATTTACTTTTCTGGGGTTCTGTAGTTAGTTGCTTTTTGTGGACCTCCTTAGGCTCTGGGGTAGGGACAAAAATGAGGAGTAGTGTGTGCGAGACAGGGCTGCCAGCAAGTAGGGTAGGGATGTGGGTCAGGATCTGGGAGGGAGCTGGGGTGCAGAAGCAGGCTGGGAGTAGGGTGTCCTGCCAGGTGGAGGGGGCAGGAACAAGGGAGGGTTCAGTGTGGGCCAGGATAGAGGGCGTAAGATCAAGGGAGGGTGTTAGAAGAAGCTAGGGGTGCCGGGTCTTGGGGGGGAAGGGAAGTTACAGAATTGGGGTGAGGGATCTGGGCAGGAGGGGGAACCTTACCTGACTTCATGCCCCCTTGCAGCTACGGCTGCAGCCACACTGTCCCAGCTGCCGCGGAGGGAGGCCCCCCAGTCCTGGAAGCCGGATACACCACTGCCGGGGCCACACAATCTGGGGCTGACCCAGAGGCACCACAGCCACAGGCTGCCCCAGAGGCCAGAGGTGCCACTGCCATGGCCATGCAGCTTGGGGTTGGCCATGGAGGCACCACAGCCGCGAGGCGCAGGCAGCTCTGGAGACTGGAGGCTCTGCGGCCTGGGGCTGCCCCCAGAGGTGCTGCTACTGCAGCCTGGGGTTGACCCAGAGGCGCCGCTACCATAGCTACACAGCCTGGGACCATCCCCGGATACACCGCTACTGCTGCCCGGGACTGCGCATGGAGGTGCCACTACTGCGGCTAGAGGCCAGCCCAGAGGCACTGCTACAACGGCCACATGGCCTGGGGCCGGCCCCAGAGGCACTGTAGCAGTGGCGCCTCCAGCCTCCAGGGCCATCCCCAGACCGTGTGGCCATGGAAGTGGTGCCTCTGGGGCCGGTAGGGGGCCGTGGTAGTGGCGCCTCCAGGGCCAGCCCTGTTCAGAAGCCTCAGCCCCAGTGCTGCCTCCTCTCCAGCGGCAGTGCAGCGGGTGGTGGAGCTGAGTTCCTTCTCCCGGGCAGAACATGTAAGTAGGGGATGGGTCCTGCAATTGCCTCGCAGGCCAGATCAAAGCCCAAGCCGGGCCGGATCCGGCCTGCTAAGAGGCTTTTGCCCACCCCTGGTGTAGCCACTTGCATTGTTATCTAGAAATAACAGTGCAGTGTAGACGCACCCTCAGTGACTTTTTAGTTATTTAGATGCAGTAGAGCTGCTTCAACAAGAGACACTGTGAGAGAACCCCATATCAGAATATCCCATATCCCAGTGGCTGGGGCTCTCATAGTAAAGACAGAGCATTGTTCAAATCCTTCCCCCCCCCCCACCTTAGATTGAGAGGGAATTTGAACCAGGAGTCTCCCTCACCCCAAGTAAGTAAGCTAACCATGGGACTTGAAGATAAAAGGCCCCATCCCC
This sequence comes from Pelochelys cantorii, assembly GCA_032595735.1. Lineage (NCBI taxonomy): Eukaryota > Metazoa > Chordata > Testudines > Trionychidae > Pelochelys > Pelochelys cantorii. Next base: position 67,387,319 of record CM064326.1, on the reverse strand, counting down.
TCTGCCATTTTATGTGAGCTCACCCACAGGGGACCAATCTAGTAGACAAGGTTTGACTACACCAAACAGATCCGGTGATGCTGCCAAGTTATGTGGAGGTTCTACTGCCACCTTGTGCATTGACTTGAGCTTAGATATCTGGATGCCAATAGCAAGGGAGCAGTGCGCCTGCTCAGAGGCAGAAAGTTAAGGAATTTTTACAGCAAAAATGAGGCAACTGAGTGAGGTTAGCTGCCAGTGCGGTTTGGCATTCACTGATCGGGGTTTTGTAAACCCCAGCATGGCTTGATTTTGGTATTTAAGTATATAAAATGACAGCGTGAAGCCTTAAATCCTTTTGTGACTCTAACTCTTTCTGTATTAATAGTATCTTAATGAAAAATCTTCCAATTATAATATTTAGAGCTGGTGGGGAAAAGGTAAATTAAAAAAATAAAACCTTTTTATTTCAAATTTTCCATTTTTTAAATTTCTGAAATGCATAGTTATTTCCAGGAAACATTCTATTTAATGGAAGTAAAACAATACGCTTTTTTATTTCCTATCAGAAAAGAGGTGGCAGATAGTTTTTAAAGTGTTTCCCTAAACAAAACATTTTTTAAAAAAATTTCCCAAAATTCCATTTTAATGGAAAAAAATGATTAATATGATTTCTAACAAAAACAATAGTCAAAAAGGCATGTCCAATATAAAAGTTTTGAGGTGAATATTACAGCTATTACTACAACTAGAGGCTAATAATAACAATAACCGTGGGAGTAATTATTTATCACCATTCCTTCAAACTTTACTACCTGGCTACAATTTACATAAACAAAGCAATAGCAGTCATGGGTATGTGCCACTTTGTAGTCGGAGGATGTGGGTATTTGCTTTCATATTCATATCTGTAGAATCCAACTGATGAGTTACATTTTCTGCCATAATTTGGGCAGACAGGCTACTGTCGCCAATATATTGGACATAGTTTCTTTTGTATTTGTAGTTGTTACTGTGTTTTGTACTTAAGCCAATTATTTTCCATGCAGCCATCTGTTGCTACGTGCATCCATTGAAATCTATAGCTGTAAGTGCTTTATCAGATAGCTATAACTTCCTTCGTAAAGCATCTTTAAGATACATTTTTATTAATCTGAATTTTGTTTTTCATTATCTGAGTCAGTTGCTTTTGTGTATGCTTATCTAGTCATGGAATACAATTGTTCTGAGCTGCATGGGCAATGGCTGCATGGGCAGTCAGAAAAACACAAACCAAAATACAAAACCAGCAAGCTCCAGTAGTCGCTGGTTGTTTCGTGTTTTGTAACACTTTAACATCAGTGATAGGTCAAAGTGTCAACACCATGTTATAGGTAGAAAGCATTACAGCACAGTACAGCTTGATCTTTGTTCAAAAGCAAAGAGACTTACTTCCAGACAATCAGATGATGATTAAATGCAGATTTAGCTTGCTGGTTAGTGTATTGCATCCTTCTCCATTAACAATTGTTAGTAACAACACTGGCAAGGCAGCTAAATTTCTCCTCAGGGTTCCCTACTTTCATATTGAGATCAATGTTTCGTTCCACATACTGTTTGTTTAGAGATGATTGATACATAATCTCAATCTTCTAAATGTGAACAAGCTAGCCAGATTTTATGATGCAATGAAAAATGTGATGTCATTATCTTCAGGTCTTTTTCCAAGTAGGCTAAAAGCACACAGTCATCCTCAATTGTTCTCTAATAAGGTATTCTGACATCTTTGAAGATGTACACAAATAAGGTAGATGGAAGAATTTGCCTGAAAAATCTAATATTATCTCCTTAGGTTAGGTCATGAGTTGCTTCATTTAAATTGCTGCAAAGAAAATTCAGAATAGTGATGGGACAATATTCTAGCTTAATGACATCCACAGTGCTGAAAGGGTCAGTTACTCTGTCAATACAGACTCATCAATCTACAGAGGTCATTGGAGAAGTTCTCCAGGTTGTCATGCTGTCTAGAATGGCTCACATCCTACCTGCAGGCAGATTCCTCAGGGCAGATTGTCAAAAACAGGGCAGACACCCCAGACGGGTGATGTGTTCTGTAATTAGATTTCACCAAGCCAAAAACAAATCTGAATTCTAAGCTGACCATGGTGTTAGGCAGTCCCCTTGGGCACTATAGTTTTTCTTGCTATGTACACAAACTGGAGTTCATGATAAATGGTCACTTTCACCAAAAATCACATACTGTTCAGGTTGCTTCCTGTCCCAAGAGAGTGTCTTTCAGGGCAGACCAGGAGGCAGCCCCAGCTTCAGTTTAGAGACTCTGTCCCTGTGAGAGTTCAAACAGCCAAAACCACAGAAAATTTTCCTGTGGGTTTGTTTCATTTCCTTCATTCACCTTCCAAGTCCACAGGAGGAAGCTTCCTTGCATGTAGCATTTCCCAAATGCAATAGATCATTAACCAGTCCTTTGTGCTGTGAACTTCCTTGATGGACCATCTCACTTTGAAAGTCCTTCTTCCTGGACAGGGGGCACGATTCCTATGCCTGGATTTACAAGTTCAGTGCAAACATTCTTTCAGTAGTGTTGTACAATGTCAAGTGGTTTGAGACAAGCGAGGAGGATTGTCTCTGACTTCAATTTTTGTTGTCTAAATTATGCTGTGAAATTTACAAGGTTAAAATGTTCACTTTGTCTTCAAAATTGGCCTGGAACTCTCCCTAAAATAAGCTTTCTTGTGAAATGTTTGGTACTCTATACTTCTGACTGGTTAGGACATACAGGAAGAGAGGCTATTTTGCAGTATTTTGACTCTTCCAGTTATAACCAGGACATAAAAGTGGAAGAGCAAAAGTCCTGAATTTCTTTTTATATATTTCAAATTGCTCATGCATTGTTACTTATTAGTATCATGTAAAAATAAATGTTTGTGGTACAATGGATGTTTTACATTACATGTACATAAAGTACATGTGTTTACATACAAATATATGCACAAGTCCCAGTGACTATATAATTACATGACATAATCTCTGCCACCCCTCCCTCTGTTACATTTTATCTGTTCCCATTTCAATTTTGACTGAAGCAGGAAATCCATCTTTAACTGTACCATAAAGTAGTGTGATAACAAAGTTACACGTAAATATACACATCTCCACATTCAGAAGCAGAGCGATTAGTATGAGCTTTTTATTAACTGATCTCTTCTTTCAAACAAGGTCACATACTACAAACATAAAGTGTTGTTAGTTAGTTGGAGAGATCACAGTAGTCAATTAGCATTCTCATGTGTCCTTGTCACTTACCAACATTTTTTGAAACTTATGTGCTATTAACAGTTTTCTGAAGGTAAAGAGAGAGAGAGGGAACAAAGTGAAAAAAAGAGATCATTTTCTAGCAAGAGAGATAGATGGGTGTTGTGATGAGAAAGGTTAGATGTAAAGGCATCCACCATACAGATTAAGGTCATAGGGAACAAATTTTTAGCTAAATTCACTCTCTCAGACCAAGAACATAGTAATGATCTCTCTGTAGCATTGGTAAAAATTAATCATAAATAAATCAGGTCCACTGACGTAAATGACTCTTGATTTACATTGGGTATGAGATTAGAATCAGGCCCTTATAAACTGTATTCTTCATAAGCACATTTTTCACCTACGCTGTGTCTAGACTGGCATGATTTTCCGCAAATGCGTTTAACGGAAAAGTTTTTCTGTTAAAAGCATTTGCGGAAAAGAGCGTCTAGATTGGCACGGACGCTTTTGCGCAAAAGCACTTTTTGCGGAAAAGCGTCTGTGCCACTCTAGACGCGGTTTTGTGCAAGAAAGCCCCGATCGCCATTTTCGCCATCGGGGCTTTTTTGCGCAAAACAGTCCTCCCCTGTCTACACTGGCCCTCTTGCGCAAATACATTTGCGCAAGAGGGCTTTTTCCCGAACGGGAACATCATAGTATTTGCGCAAGAACACTGATGATCATACATTAGATCGTCAGTGTTCTTGCGCAAATTCAAGCGGCCAGTCTAGACAGCTGACAAGTTTTTCCGCAAAAGCAGCCACTTTTGCGGAAAAACTTGCCAGTCTAGACACAGCCCTAGAGTTTTCATAGTCTTGTTTCTTGTACGTTTCTTTCTCAGTTGCTAAATAATCAGGAAGCATATTTCATGGATCCAGGTTAACTACTATATCCACTGCTAAATATTGCTTGCGTATCTTTACTTGGCAAGTTTTAAGTGTCATGCTAATTGGTTCCTGTGTGTATACAGTACAATTGTTGTCAGGAATAACTGCTAAGCCACTAATTATGGAATTTAATAATTACTGTTTTGTAGTTAATTGGAAAGTATTTATCTTAATACATTTAACATTTAAATTATAAATAGGCCAAATGAAAAAAAAACTCCTTAAAATGATTTAAATAATTAAAAATCCAGCTTTATACATGAGAGGAAAGGATTGAGGCAAAGTTTTATGAGGAAAAATGGGAAAGGTCTAAAATAAAAGCTTACCGGATGCATGGTGGAACTAATGAAACAGTTGAAGTAATTGATTAATGTGGTTTACTTTACCACCACACAGAGCTCAATTTTAAAACATAAGTGCCTAAATTTAAGCTTCAGAATCTATATACTGTAGCAAAGCTCCAGCTGTGCCATTTGGGTCCTGTGATTCTAGGTGGTTATTTTATGCCTCAGAGGCTTGCTGTGACCCTCCACACTGATTCTTAACTTTTCTAGAGGCCAGGTCACAGTTTACTAAGGCATCCTCATCATTGGCAAAGTTAAAGGATTGGGATGAATCCCCTCCGTAATCCTGGCCTCCCTTTCTAGGAACAGATTTTTTTAGTGGTATAGGGAGCTATTGCGGGGGGGGGGGAGGGACCCAAACCAATCCACTACTCTGGGTTCCAGCTCAGGGCCCCTAGGTAGCAGCATTTGTCAGGGTTCATCCCCTAACTCCATTACCACAACTTTTTCTCATTCCCTCAAACTCTCTCCTAGTACCTCTGCCTGGTACCTGGGCCATTCTTTCCTGTCTCAACAGAATGCTCTTTCTTTTTGCATTCTCCAGCAATACACTTCTTCCACTCTTCACACTCTTCTCTTCTGCCCTCCCCCCCCACCTTACTTAAGGGAAATCTTTTAAAATAACCTTTCTTTTTTGGGGAAATGAGATTTCTCTTATTAAATAGCTCTTCAACTACAATCACAAATTCCATATGTAAATATAAAATCAGATTAATCTCTGCAATGCATAGGAAATGGAAACAGAATAATAGAAATTAATTTCTAAAAGCAATAAAAGGATGTTTGAGATATCTAGTTCAGCCATTGCATCGTGGCAGCACCAAGTAAACCTAGATCATCCCTGACAGGAATTTATCTAGCCCATTCTAAAACAAACAAACAAACAAAAACCCAAAACAACAAAAAATGCCCAGACAACAAAAAACAAGCAAAAAACCTCCTGTGATGTGTATTCTTTAACCTCCTTTGGAAGCTGTTATCCTAAGTGTATCCCAGTGCCACTGGAAACACAGTTATCATGATATATTCCAAAGGGTAGCATGTAATGTATCACTGAAAAATTAATAATGATATTGTTAATATCGTGTTATGTATGTATGGTAGGTCCGCAAAGGACTTAATAGATATGAATTAGAAATAAGTTATTAAAATGGATTTGGCAAGAAATATCTAAGCCAAACCCGTCCCAGGTAAAGAAATGGTGTTCTGTCTCCGTGAACTTTTGTACACTGTAAATAAAGCAAGTTGTGATCAAAGATAAAGAAAAACATATTTACATGGAAGATAAAGAAAGCCATCAGAAGAGCCAGAGAGAAAAGATGATGATGTAATGCTCTTGATGGCATTTGGATAGTGCACGACCAGAAATGCTTCTTTTCCCTTGAAGCAGGGTGAATGGTATTTGGAAAGACACAAGTAGAGAGAAAAAATCCATTATCTCGTTCTTCACCTAAAGAGACAAAGAAGCCAAACCCTTTGCTGGAAAAGGGACTGAGTGAGAAACACATCTTTGATCATGAGACTGTTGTTTAAATCAAGTTTTAGTATTAGAAATGTATTTTTACTTTGTTTTCTGGTAGCCTTGCTATCTCTATTTCTTATTCTTGGAATCGCTTAAACCTATGATCTTTTATTTACTATACACCAACTCAGTGCTTGAAAATAAAGTACATGTTAAGGTAATAATCTGCTTTAAGGGAGTAGTGCATTTAATCATTTCTGTAAATGTTCAGTAACTGGGCTAGAATTACAGGACAGATAGATTGAGGAATGTGCAAGAGTGGAAGGCTGTTGGGGGTCATCCTTCAAGGAGTAACCCAGGCTTGTCAATGCCAGCATGAGATTATTGTGCTGCTGTCAGGGATCCGAACCAAGGCAGCACAGCACAGATGAACCTAGAGTTACAGGGCAGGAGGAGACATAACCACCAATTCTTAGAGTTGAACGCCAAAGCATAACAGGAGCTATTCCAGTGATTAACTATCCTTACACAGGTTGGACCTCCCTGGTCTGGCGCCCTTGGTATTAGCTCCTGCTAATGCTCCCTGTCCTCCGCCACCACCCCACCACAAGCACAGGCCTACCATGGGGCAGCCCTCCCTGAAGTTCAGGTGTGTTGCTGGATGTCAACTCACAGGGGCATGGCCATACAGGATTATGGATTTGCTTTAAGACAGAGTTGATCAGGGCTAGTTGCTTTTAATTAATCTCACTATGTACACATCAATAAGCACAGGCAGAGCAATGCATAAGAGAGCAACAGACACTTAGGAACGGGACTCCTAGCAGACTGAAGGGGCGTAAACATTTCTGTCACCTCATTCCAGGCCGTAGTGGATGTGGTTCCAGCTGGAGGAATCCAGGGCACCCGCCGAGGTCTAGGTCCCTGGTGAGACTCACCGGGCATGGGACTCCCTACACTAGTTATACTACAATTGTTTACCAAGTGTCCACAAGCTGGCCCACTGCCACTCTCAACGTTCCTGCGGGGCTGGGAACTGAGGTCAAACTTGTTTACCGCTTAGTAGTTTCACAGCTCAAGACATGGGTTAAAGCTGATAAAGCCCAGCTGCTGTTTGCCCTTCCAGGGTCGCAGACTATGTACTCAAAGGGATGGAAACTTCCATCCCAGGCCTGATAAGCTGCAGGACCCACATATGACCTTTATGTGATACTGGGCAGCAGCTGCACTTCAGCTTCAGCCTCATTGGGCACCCCATTAGCTCCTGGCCTCAACGGGCAGCTCTCCACCTGGTGGCAGTGAAGCTGCTGGGGTCTTTGCTGCATCACTCAACAGCCCCACTCCTGGATTCCTGGCCCTGCTGCCAGGCAGCCCCATGGTCAGGCTCCCACCCCCGCAGGGCATCCTCGCTGTCTCCCATTCCCACCACACAGCTGTGCCACTGGGCAGCAGCGGGGGGGATGCCAGGCTCCTGGTTGTGCTGCTGGGTTGTCCCACTGCCAGGTTCGTGGCCCCACCGCCAGACAACCCCACTACCCCCCAATATCTCCAGGCAGTCCTGCTGCCTCCCGTCCCCCACCCCTGCAGTGTTGCCACCGGGAGGCAACCCTGTTACTGGGCTCCCAGTTTTACTGCTACAGGGCAGCCCAGCTACTGGGTTCCATCCCCGCTGCAGGGCTCCCAGCCACCAAAGTCCCAAGAATGTTGCTGGACCAGAGAGTCCCGGTTAAGAGAGGTTTAACCTGTAGCATAAAACTTTTTTTTTCTATTATCTAACCCAAATCTCCCTCGATGAAGATTAAACCCATTACTGCTTGCCCTACTTTCAGTGGACATGAAGAGCAATTGATCACAATACTCTTAATAAAAACTCTTTAATAAAAACTTCTAATAAAAATGGTTATAAAGCTTGCCTAATAACTGACGTTTTGCACTGGGATAGTTTGCTTTTGTGCCTTTAATACGGTCTGAGAAATGGCCAGCTTTCAAGAACTCTTTCCATGACACTTAATCTACCAGTTCTCTGAGGGTATGTCTACACTAGCCCCCTAGTTTGAACTAGGGTGGCTAATGTAGGCATTCGAACTTGCAAATGAAGCCCGGGATTTAAATATCCCGGGCTTCATTTGCATGTTCCCGGGCGGGCGCCATTTTTAAATCCCCTTAGTTCAAACTGATTGCCCGTGGCTACATGCGGCAGTCAGAAGTTAATCTGAACTAAGTCCTTAGTTCGGATTAACTGTTATACCTCATTGCAGGAGAAGTAACAGTTAATCCGAACTAAGGACTTAGTTCAGCTTAACTTCTGACTGCCACGTGTAGCCGCGGGCAGTCAGTTCGAACTAAGGGGATTTAAAAATGGCGCTCGCCCGGGAACATGCAAATGAAGCCCGGGATATTTAAATCCTGGGCTTCATTTGCAAGTTAGAATGCCTACATTAGCCACCCTACTTTGAACTAGGGGGCTAGTGTAGACATACCCTGAGTTTGTTGAAGTCTACTTCTTTGAAGTCCATTTTCCTTGTTCTGCTGGACTCATTACTTCCTTTCTTGACAATCATGAAATCTATCATTTCATTGCCCTCCACTTTCAAATTTGCTACCAATTTCTTCTCGTGCATTCGAATCACGCCTAAAATGGTGATTCCTCTGGCTACTCCCCCCCCCCTTCTGAAATATAAAAGGTTGTCCCTAACACTGTCCAAGATCTTACTGGACATTTTGTGCTTTGCCATTTTGTATTCTTTTTCCAGCTGATGTCTGGGTAGTTAACATTGCCCATTATGACCTGGTTTTGTATATGTATGTTGTTTATTCTAGAAATTCCTCCTCAATCTCTTTTTCCTGATTTGGTGATTTACTGTACACCCATTCCAATGATTTTTCCCCTATTATTTCCCTGTTAGCTTCATCCAGACACTTGGAATTGGTGTACCTTCCAACTCTTTCTATACCTCTGAACAAGTGTGTACATTCATAATACTTAATGCAATATGTCTTCTGGGGTATGTCTACACTACCACCCTAGTTCGAACTAGGGTGGTTAATGTAGGCATTCGAAGTTGCAAATGAAGCCCGGGATTTAAATATCCTGGGCTTCATTTGCATCTTGCCGGGCGGGCACCATTTTTAAATCCCCTTAGGTCGAACTCCGTGCCCGCGGCTACACGCGGCACGGAGTAGGTAGTTCGAATTAGGATCTCTAATTCGAACTACTGGTACACCTCGTTCCACGAGGAGTAACGGTAGTTCAAATTAGAGATCCTAATTCGAACTACCTACTCCATGCCGCGTGTAGCCGCGGGCACGGAGTTCGACCTATGGGGATTTAAAAATGGCGCCCGCCCGGCAAGATGCAAATGAAGCCCGGGATATTTAAATCCCGGGCTTTATTTGCAACTTCAAATGCCTACATTAACCACCCTAGTTCGAACTAGGGTGGTAATGTAGACATACCCCTGTTTATTCCCCCTTCCTGACTTCCTGAGCCAGCTATAACCATCTACCCTCTAAACCTATATTCCTTTCATGAGGTTGGACCCACAGCATGTCTATAAAAAGAATTCCCTGAATTGGGGAAGAGGCACCACCGGAGTACATTGAATTCCTTTCTGCTCACACATGGTTGTCTGTTCCCTGGGGATTGCTGAAAATTGGCCCAGGCTAGAAATGCCATACAGGCTGCTTTATCCCTCCTCATGTTTGGGGCTAAGCTGAGAATCACTGAGACAGAACAAAAGCTCAGTGCAACTGAGAATCTAGGCCATAATGCATAAAATGTGCATATTTAGCAGCATTCAGAATGTGTATTTTTGCTTCTCTTGCAGTGTCTATCTTTGACACTCACATACAGATTTCTTCTATAAAATATCTACAGTATTAGACTGTACTGTGATGACCAGTTTCAGTTTATTTTGCAAACTCTGTATCTTTTCATGAATGCCTTTACCAATCACAGTTTATTAGAAATTGCTTAGAGAGGTATTTTTATTCTCTTTTAGCATTTTTGGAAGGATAAGATTTTTCATATTAGGCAGGGAAGTGGGAGAATATGTAGGCTGGAGCAAGGGTCATACTCAAAGATACTTAATAGTGTGGGAGGAAGATATTAAGTGTTAATATCCTTCAAAACTTAAATAATAGTTCAGGAGTGTGTTAGGGATAGTTGTTACCTGAGAAGGTGGTGATTTCACTTGCTTGATATTAGATACACATTATTGTTATTATTATTTGAAACTGAAATGCAAAGGAGAAAAATAAAATCCAGCTAGAGACTAATAAATATAATAAATCAAGATGCTAAACTTTTATTAATTGGCACCACTATTCAGCAGAGATAGTCAGAGGTGAATAGAGATGGAGATGGAATTATTTTCCTAGGAACATTGGGGAATGGTCACTGCCCATATGCTTAGAAAATAAAATTGAATTTCCTGTGTTATCAGCCAAACTCTTTCATTCAACAGTAAATTCAACTTTAAACACATTTTTTTAAAATGACCAGAGACAAGGCCATCTCTTTTTGTCATCATCTGACCATAGACAGTTACAAACATAAAATCAAATAAATAAATTATAAAATGAACATAAACAGCTGAGCCTCTTCCATTATAAATAAACAAAAAAAAAGCCCTATGAAATTATGTTTTCTGTTTTCAATATCAGCAATGATAGCCCTGAAAAACTCACTTTTTAATTCTATTTAGCTTTATTTAGTAAGCTATAATTCAAGACTTTTAATATGTTGTACTGGCATATGCCTATTTTTTAACTCTTGGATGTTTGAGAGACATAGAATCAAAGGGTTGGACGACGCTTCAGGAGGTCAATGCATCCAACCCCCTGGTAAGGGCAGGACCAATCCCAATGAAAACATCCACCCAGGGCTTTGTCAAGACAGGAATTAAAAACGATGGAGATTCCACCATCTCTCTAGATAACCCATTCCAGTGCTTCACCAACCTTCTAATGAAATAGTTTTTCATAATATCCAATCTAGACCTTCCCTATTGCAACTTGAGACCATTGTTCCTCATTCTGTCACCTGCCACCACTGAGAACAGCCTCTCTCCATCCTCTTTGGAATAATACTTCAAGTAGAAGAAGGCTGCTATCAAATCCCCCCTCACTCTTCTGTTCTGTAGACTAAACAAGCCCAAATCCCTCAGCCTCTCTTCATAAGTCATGTTCCCCAGCCCCCTAATCATTTTTGATTTTTGAATCCTCTGTTGGACTCTCTCCAATGTGTACACATCCTTCTGTAATGAACTGGACACAATACTTGAGATGTGGTCTCACCAGTGTTGAATAAAGGGGAATAATCATTTCCCTAGATCTTCAGGCAGTGCTCCTGCTAATGCACCCCAATATGCCATTAGCCTTCTTGGCTAGGAAGGCTCACTGTTGACTCATATCCAGCTTCCCATCCATTGTAATCCCCAGGTCCTTTTCTGCAGAACTGCTGCTTAGCCAGTCAGTCCCCAGCCTATAACAATGCTTAGGATTCTTCCATCTGAAGTGCATGAATCTGCACTTGTCCTTGTTGAACCTCATCAAATGTATTTTGGCCCAATCTTCCAATTTGTCTAGGTCACTTTGGATCCTATGCTGCCATCCAGCATATCTATCTCTCCCCCTAGCTTAGCAATTAGGCTTCAAAATAAAGGTGATCTGATTTTCAGAGGCCTGAGCACTCATAATTCTCACTGGCTTAGTCTACACTGCAGGGGTTCTGCACAAGAAGCCTTTTGCAGAAGAGTTCTTGTGCAAAAACTTCTTGCGCAAAAGCGCATCCAGACTTCAAAGTGCATCCCAAAAGTGATGTGCTTTTGCACAAGAGAGTGTCCATACTTCATGGACGCTCTTGCGCAAGAAAGCTCTGATGGCCATTCACAGAATGGCCATCAGAACTCCTGTGCTTTTGCCGATAGGGGTTTCTTGCACAAAAACCCCTCCGGAGCGTCCACACCTGCCTTTTTGTGCAAAAGCTTTAGTGCAAAAAGGAGTTATTCCTCATGGGGAGAAATAATTCTCCTGGCAAAAGCCCTCTGTTCTGTCAATTTTCTTGTGCAAAAACGCGCTTGAGGTGTGGCCGCTACGCCGGTTTTTGCACAAAAACCTTGTAGTGTAGACATAGGCACTGAGTTCAATATGACTTGCATGTATAGACCACTTTTGAAAATAAGGTCTCTCTAAGTAGGGATTTAGTGGTAAACTTTATGTAATATGGTTTGAAAATTGTGACCAATGGCTATAACTATTAATCTTTGGGGGAAAAACAAGATTAAAAGAAATTCAACAACAACAACTAAAAACTGCCAGTTGTCATAATTTCCCATCTGTTCCTGTTTAAGGTCTGAATTCTGAAGGATCTTCTACAACACACAATACACTGTCATCAAATTATCAACATGAGTCAGGTCATCTGCAATGTCATAGTAGGAATGTATTCCTTCTGCAGCTTTGTCCTTTGACTGTGCTTATAACAGTAGCAATACATCTGGTATTAGAAACATGAGTCAGCACAGTGGCTGAGGCTGACATACTGACAACAGTTGATAGATGATATATGGCTAAGGAAGCATAAGCCTTCTCAGATGGAAATTACTTTAATGAGTGTTTTGAATACAGTTGAGCATTTGGTGGATTACTCAAATGTGAGAAGCTGAACCTTCTAGAGTTGAGAAAATTAGATTGAGTTGGTGGAGTTGGTGTGAGGAAAAGCAGCTGCTGCAGCTTGAATTTCAACCTGTGCCTCGACTGTTTGTAACTGTTTTGGAAATATTTTGCTCTGCCTCTTTAAAAATGAAGGATTTGGAAGTGGGAGAAGAGGGTAGAAGTATAAGGTAGAGACAGGTCTATTAAAAAGTCACTTCTCTTTTATTCTTTTTTATTAAATTATTGTCCTAAGACATTCTTATCTTTATCTTCTCACTCTCAACAACATAAAAGAAAATAGTAAAGAACATAAAAGTTATAGTAACTAATTACCTTGTATATAAGTATGAGTTAAAAGTACCAGTTATCAAATTGATGGCTGTTTGGGGACTAATAAACCAGTATGAAGCCCCATTGAATTTAGATAATAAAATTAAGGCCTCAGTCCTCAAACATAACTCTATGACTTCAAATAAGATAGAGCTAAAGCCCTGATCCTGCCAACCTGTTGTCAATTATAGTATGAGGTTTATAGTTTATATACATTTCAGAGAGGTTGTTGAACAACAAGGAATCTGGTGGAACTTTAAAGACTAGCACATTTATTTGGGTATTAGGGCATAAGATTTCATGAGCTACAACTCACTTCCGTAGATGCTGAAGAGAAAAGAAAACAGAAAAGAAAGGGATACAGAGATGGGAGTGTGAGATCAGTGCTAATTGAATTAGAGTGGATGTGACTCATCTCCAACAATGATGAGAAGGTGAGCATACCTAAATGGAAAATTACCTATTGTAATGTGAGAACCACTCCATGTATCTATTTAAACCTTGTTTCAGGGTGTCAAGTTTGCATATGAATTCCAGCTCAGCAATTCTTCATTGCAAAGTCTGTTTTTGAAGGGTTTTTTTCCCATGAGAATGGCAACTTGCAAGTCTAAAACTACATGTCTAGGGAGGTTAAAGTGCCCCCACACTGGTTTTTGTATGTTGCAAATCTGAATGTCTGTTTTGTGTCCATTTAGCCTTTTGCATAGAGGCAGTCTAGTTTGTCCGATGTATATGGCAGAGGGGCACAATTGGCACATGATGGCATATGTTACATTAGTATATGTTCATGTGAATGAGCTTGCTTTTGATGATATGGCTGATGTGGTTGTGTCCTGTGATGGTGTCAGTAATGTAGATGTGTGGACAGAGTTGCTAACAAAAGTTTGTTGCGGGGATAGGTTCCTGAGTTAGTGTTTCTATTGTAGAGTGTGAAGTTGGTGGTGAGTATTTGTCTCAGGTTGGGGGGGCTGTTTGTAAGTGAGGATTGGCCTGCCTCCCAAGGTCTGTGAGAGTGAGGGATTGTCATCGAGGATAGATTGTAGATCCTTGAAGATATGTGGGAGAGGTTTTAGCTGGGGGCTGGAGGTAATGACTAGTTGCATTCTGTAGATTTCTTTGTTGGGTCTGTCCTGTAGTATGTGATGTCTGGACATCTGCCTGGATTGATCAAACTCTTTCTTTCCTTTTCCAGATGGTTACTGTAGTTTTAAGAATGCTTAATAAAGATCCTGTAGGTGTTTTGTCTCTGTCTGAGGGATTGGAATACATGTGGTTGTTTCTTAAGACTTGGCTATAGGCAGTAGATCATGTGAAGTATTCTGGATGAAAGCTGGAGGCATGGAAGTAAGTATAGCAGCCAGTAGGTCTCTGGTATAGAGCTGTATTTATGTAACCATAAGTTATTTATACTAGAGTGTTCAGGAGATTGATGGTAGGTTGGAAATAGTTGAAATCTCAGTGGAATTCTTTGAGGGCTTCTTTCCCATGGGTCCACATGATGAAGATATTGTCAGTGTAGTGCATGTAGAGGAGGGACATTTAGGGACAAGAGCTGAGGGTGAAAACAAAAGCACAAAGTTCAGTAACCAGTTGTACCTTGACGTTATTGAGGATAGAGTTTCTGATGGCTTGTAGTTCATCCATGTGTGCAATGTTACTGTAGAGACCTTCTACATAGGCAGGGTTCATGTCTTTACTTGCTTCTGTCTGGAACTTAGCACACTTTTGGGCACTGTAAAATAATGATGGATTAAGCAGCTGGGCTTTTGTGACTTTTACAATAGAATCTCTTACTAGGATTGCTCATATTAGAGTGCTCCTTGTCTGTCCAAGCTCCCTCCTCTGTTGACATACATAGAGTCTGTCATCTTCACTGGTTATTAAGCAAAAATAAACCCTCTTTTGTAATCAGACATTATGCAGTTATCCACAGTCATTTCCTGTTATAAGTGTAGGGAAAAAAAACCTGTAGTAAGTCCGTTACCAATGTTACATATCTCTGGGAGCTTGGGGTTTTTTTTTTTCTTCAGATTTTTATGCGACCAATGAAGTTACTATAAAAGCATGCCTGGTAATTGGAATTTGCCTTGAACCTTCAGTTCTCCAATCTCTGTAGTTGAAAAGCTTCACTCTTACAAGTGAAGGCAGACTTTGCTCTGAGAACCGCCTTTACTTTTAGCACAATCTGTACCGGCCACATGATCAGTTTCCCTTAGGAGTAGGAAATTTGGGGAATCTGGAAAAAAACAATTTACAATGTGTGGGAAATCTACAGAACAAAGATTGAATGTGGGAGGAGACTGGGTCTAAATCATTTCACATAGTTGGTGAGACAGGGAAACATTCCCCTGACATCCTCAGGGCAGAGGGGACTCTGTGCGTTCATCTCTAGCTTTCATACCTCAAAGAGTGATGTCAGCCACTCCACCACAATATTTCCTTTGGCAATCAATAGCCAGTGATCAGTGAGGAGAATAAGTAGTCCTGGAGAGAGTATGTGATGTCTCCAATCCGCCCCAATACCTAAACTCCATGAAGAAGGAAATACAGCCTCAAGCTATATTGTCCTGTTGGCAGCTCCTACTCCAGACAGTGAAATCCCTTTTCCAGGAAGGGATTCCAGAGCTTCCAAAGTGCCAGGGAGTAATGGATGACTAGATAGGGGCCAGCAGTGGGACATAAAACCTTAATATGATTGCCCCAGGCCTCTGGCTGACTCCCAAAGATCCACTCAAAGTATGTGCAGATTTTCAGGCTTCTTGAATTTTTTCTTGGGTAAATACACATTCAACCTCCAATGAGAGAATTTGGAGGAACCTTTGTATGCAGAAGCTCTCAGAGTTTCTTTTGTCCAGAATCCCTCCCATAGATTTCTCCCCAACTTTTGTCCCCAGATCTCTGGCTGGTAATTAATAAGGCCAAATAGGTTTACATCATACTTGTAGCATAAGAAAAATCCTTAAAATGGATGTAAATAAATGCAGTACCCTTTTACACAGCTGCAGTGATGTAAAGTGTCCTTAGAGGAAATGAGCATTAGCACCATAATTGCAATAATATGCCAAGCATAAAAAAGACTCTAGAGAGAAATCATGTATTGAAAACCAGATATATAAAAGCAGTTTCTATTTCAAATGGAAACAGTGTCAATGCATTTCAACAAAATATTTTCATATGTTTCAAAAGTGTGTGTGTATCGGATTGGTAGTGTATGGACATATAAACAGTTCAGAAACAGCTCTAATCACTCCCTTTTATTCTTAATTGAGGCTTTTTTTTTCATTTAACTTATATATAACATGCAATTAGAGATCCCTGTAAGGCAGTAATTCATCTTATAGGTATTTGACATTTCTAAACTTTTGAGAGTGATGGTGTCAGCTGAACCCACTGAATGAATTACTGCCTTAAAACCACCTCTGTGTTTTAGAGAACGATCTTATAAATGCAGAAACCTTTACTTCTTGGCAACCTTCTGTAGCATTTGAAATTTCTTTGTCTCTGGGCACTTTACAATAATGTTTCATAAGTTGTTAAAATAGGGTAAGGTCTATGCTCTTTATTGAATAATAAATAAATTTTATCAAAACTTTTTTTCTTCCTTGCACGTCACTTTCTCGGGTATGTTTCTTTCCAGTTATTTGTTCCAGTTGATATCTTTGGAGTACATAGTGCAAGTTGCATTAGTAAAGATGAATTAGATTGTTGCCCTATGTGGTCACATTTGTTTTTTCCATCTATTGAATTTTGATTTTTCAATACTGCTTTTACTTGTGCCATTAGCCGAGCTTGACTAAGTATAATTTCTTTTGACAGTAAAACTACAGGTGAGATGTGGGTAATATAATTGTAATGTGAATACTTAGACAAGGTAGATTGCTGCATTATAGTCTGTAATAAAAACATGTTGAAGTATTGTGGAAACACTTCATAGACTCGTTGTGTTCTGATCTTCGATAACCTTTATTTCTAGATAAAGGAGGTGTACAATGCTGTACCAATCATAATGAGCCCCAGTTAATAAGTTGTTCTGCCAAGAGTGAGTCCAAATCTGGATCTGAAACACTATATCATCTACTCTTCATTTCAATTTAATGAACTATTGTGGAGATCAATCTCCTTTACCTGGTGTACATTTCTAACCACATTTATGCCAGAATGAGAACTCATTAGCATCTGTAAACCACACAGACAAAGCAATGGAATTTAGCTATTGCTCTCATTTTAAATTAAATAACTTTCAAGCTGGTAATGAGCATTGCTATGACTTTCATCTTTGAAAAAAACTGTGTGTTTGTAAACTGTCTATAGAAACAATAGAAAACTGATTGTACAGCTGGTACAATATTAATAGGAATTAATATATCTGATGAACATAGACTTTTTTTGGTTAATGAATTATCTGCAAACAGATTTGATTTTTTTTCAAAATGATTCTTAAATCTAGCCTATGAGTTGTCTTGGAATGCTTCAATATAGATAAGTCTTTGACATTCTGCTAGTTGTTATGGGTCATCTTTGGATACCATTACTCATGCTGAGTAGTACCTCACTCCACAAGCAGTCCCATTGAAATCAATGGAATTGCTTGAAGTTGATTACAGAGTAAGCTACTATTTATTTGCTTTGAAGCAAAAACGAGAATGTTCAAAATTGTTTGCAAAAATGTGAGAGACATCCACCTCTGCCCCAGAAAAGCCAACAGTCCAGTGATTCAGGCACTCACATCCTATGTGGGGATATGCTCCAGGTTCAAGTCCCTAGTCACAACCATGCAACGCGGTGTCTCCCACATTCCAAGTTGAGTGCCCTAACCACTGAGCTATTGGTTAATCTGGGATGATATGACTGGGTCTGTCTCCCTGCCAGAAATTCCATTGTGGATTTAAGAAAACTTCTAAACAAACATTTTTTCAAGACTTACATATTTCTGTGAATAGTTCCCGGTTTGACAAACTGGCTATTTCCAATTAAAAGATATTCAGTTGACAAGTTCCTTATCAGTTTTAATCCTCAGAAAAATTGCTCTTTAAAACTCACTCCTTTATCACCTAAAACAAAAAGTGGGATGGCAAACAAAAGCAAAACAAAGATCTCCAACCTTTGAATTAATAAGAGATGTATTATTATCTCTATAATCCATGACTGTCTTTTAGTCTCATTTGGTCCATGTAAATATAAACATCATTGACTGAGCCAGCCCCACAGGAAGGTACAGTGCTTTTATAGTAGGACCCCTGTGCTAACTGGCATGGAAGAGAGCATGATTATAGTGGCAGCCTAAAATTTCACAAATGTTAATTATTAATTGCTTAGTTCAATTGCCAGTGTTAGGCATTTGACCCCTTATGTGCTCATATTGAGTCATATGACTACATGCATGGAGACTTCAGACATTTAATTAAACACACAAGTGAAATTAGTTTGAATCCTTGAACTGTATTATTATCTTGTGAGAACGAAAGTAGCATGTATGACACATATTTGTGAATGATTGATGTACACATAGTAATCATAATATATGCAAGTTGTAAACCACTTTGTTTGAAACTGCTTGGAAAAAATATCGTCATGCAATTTAAAATATTATTACGGTCATGGTTTCAATGCATGGAATAGCAGTTCCCATAAAGCTCAGTGACATTAGAATGGTGCCATATTTTGCTGCAGAACTGAAACACAGGAATGCAAATACCTCACAAAATAACCAAACAAATGGCTTGGCTCACCACCTACAGGCTCTCCTATAAGCAACTAACCTTTAAAAGACATCCATTTCTGGCTGTAGAAAAATTTGGCAACTGCAAGTCACCCGGGTTGTGAACTTTCACTTTGCAGAATACTTTGCCTAATAACAAGTCAGTTAAAATTTAATCAGGCAGCCATTCAAGTAGTAACAAACTTACTGATGCACAGTTCACTGATTCCTACTAAAAATACCTTTACGTATAACCTTGAAAGCAAACACTAGGGATGTGATTTATATGTGTGTATGAATTCACATCCAAATATTGCCACCCTTTGGGGGAAAGAAAACTCCCTTCTGCTAATTTGTTTAAAAAATGCCAGTCCCATCCCATCCCTGAGCCTCTCCTCTCCACTGCTCCCCTTCCCTCTTCTCCCTCCCAAGTTCTTTCTCCTGAACCTCCCCACTTCTATTTACCACAAATAAAAAAAAGATTTATTCTTTCAAAACAAAAAGTGTTGTTTATGGTATCTGTGGGGTAGGGGAGTGGAAGGGGGAAGTGGTAAGGGAGGTCAGGGAAAAGTAGGGGTGTGTGAGGAAAAGCACACCAGGGCAGTGAAGAGGCTCCTTGTGCCTAAGGGAGAATCTCACAGGTGTCCTTGTCTGAAACTCTCCCTCAGGGTCTCTGGGATTTGCATAGCCCCTTGATGGGCTTACCAGATGGCAATCTTTTGCGGCTTCTCAAAGGTACTTGCAAGCTGGTCAGCCTCTGCCCCCCATCCTGACAGGAATGTCTCCCCCTTATTTTGACAAATAGAACAAGAACACCATACCTGCATGACCATGGTTTATCTCCCCATGCCAAACTGATTCCTGACAGAGCAATAGTTGTCCACCGTGGCGAGCTTTCAAATTGTGATGGTGTTCTGCTTCTGAAGGGAGATGCCGGGTCGCATGTGGGTGTCCCATCACGTGAGGGCAGGGGCGAGTCACTCACACAGTTCCAGGAAGGAGTCCTTCAACATGCGGGAGTTCTAGAGCCATTGCTGGTCATCCCACTGCTCCATGACGATCTGGTCCCACCAGTCGGAACTGGTGTCCTGTCGCCAGAAATGGCAGTCCATGGTGTGCAGAGGAGGGCGGGAGGGGCTGTGTTGTATGCCAGCATATGGAGAGAGAAGAGGAGGTACTCTACAGGAAGCTGTGGGTCTTCTTCCTGAAGAGTCATGAGGGCAGCCTGCAGTAACTGTACCAGGAGGTGCAGCCAGAGGTCTAAAAGCCGGTGATTGCTTTCTAGGAGGTCCAGCTCCATGGCTAGAGTGCTGTGGTGTCCACAAGGGCAACCAGAGCATGCAGAGTTTGCTGTCCCTCAAGGTGGTAGGATATGGAGAAGAGCCTGAAACATAACTGTACAGGGGGGGTCCCTTTAAGCATGAGCCTCAGCTTGCCTTAGGAAGTAGCTACAGGAAGTGACTGCTGTCCTGATGCCCTGCCCAAAGTGTTTAAATGCGATTCAGGCTCCAATAAGCATGGACACTCTATTTTGAAATAGCTCAGTGCTATTTTGATGGACATTTGTAGTCTGGATGCACTATTTCAAAATAAGCTATTTTGGAGTTTTTATTCCGAAATAACTTATTTCAAAATAGGTGTGTAGTGCAGACATATTCTTTGATATCTAAAAAAGTTAATTGTGCAGCCACTTTGGCCCCATGTGGCTCTTCTTTTCTTTCTTCTGCATCAGAATAACTTGATGTTGAGCCTCCAATATTAGATCTTTTAACTGCCAGCCCCCTTGAACATCTTTTCTTCCTAGTTCCTAATTTCTTCCTGAGTCATCCTTCTGATTTCCCACCCCTCCTAATTTCTCAGTCCGCCTTCTTTATTGCTGGTGGTCTAGAAATGCTTCAGATGCAAATTGTGCAGATGTTCCTACTACACAATTTTTTTAGTAGGCTTTTAGAATTAATATCCCTTTGTGGTTTCCCTCCTTCATTATGCTGCTGTCTCTTCTGTACTAACAGCAGAGATTGTTGCTGTTGTAATGTTGATTCAATGAGAGAAAAATTCCTTTTGTGCAATACTGAGTTTTGTTTTGTTTTCCTATAAAGCTGCCTAAAAATTGTGCATGTCATTATCAGGAAGCCAGAGCCTGTGTCCTCTCCCCAATTTTTAAATGTGAACATTTTGTCCTACAATTTATATGGTAGAGTATAAGTGATTAGTCTGTCCTTAGGACTACATTGCATTTATTTGAGAACTTATAATATTAAATACAAATGTCACTAAGGATTAGCTTTACGGGTCTGTGCACGTTGAAAATTGCTTAAGGATATTTTTGTTACAGATGTGTGAATCAAGCTTAAATCAAACTAAGTTGTAAAATAATGGTTTAGACAGAAGATAGTGGGTGCCTTGGTGTATGGAAGGGCTCTCATTGAGTCTGTTCATGCTGAGATCTTTGGCTCTATTTTGTAGCCCTATAAATCACTCTTCCTGTACAGCATATTCACTTAGCAAGTAGTCATGAGGATGATGTACTTGGGGAGAACAACTAGAACTCCAGACTGAAACTGGAGGGCCCTCAGGCCACGCTGCACTCAAACCAAGACTGAGCAGAAAGGAACAAAATTATATCATCTTTGACTCCTGATGTTGGGGTTAGCCAGGATGCTTGGCATTGTTTCAAATTGTGCCCAATTGCATCCTCTTTTCCCCAGGAAATCCCACTATGCTGCAGGCTGAGAGTGGATACTCTGGGAACATTGCAGCAGCACATGTGCCAAATATCCATTCTAGAGAGTTACATAGGGCTTTTAGTTCCCTTTCCTCTTTGAATCATATGGCCAAAGCATGATCAGTGCTCAGTTTAACATGTAAGCACAGCCCCAATGTGTGATCAGCTCCCTCGCAGCCCCTGTTCTCATGTGGATGTGTGATGCATGGAACGGGATGAGGAAAGATGACCAGTTGTTTAATACAATGGTCCTACCTCTTGTAAACACTGGTTAGTGAAGCTGCGTGATTATACATGCTGAATGTGTTACATATCGCACCTGCATCTCTGGGAGTAGAATAGCTTCTAATACTTCTCCTGTGGCAATGTAGGGCTGATCCTAAATGGCATAGTCTATTCTAAACTGATAATGACCGTTACTAGAGGTGATCAAATTATTGTACCTGAATTATTTCTTTGAACAACTTAGCAATATTCCTTAGAATCATTTTGCAAATATTCTTTTTCATTACTCTTATTATAGAACAAGGTGAACAATCTCAAGCATATTCAACTCAGTTCTGTGCATTTTTCCGTGCTTTTGTCCTTGATCACTTAGGGTATATCTAGACTGCCGCACAATTTCAGGATACTGGAGGTATCCCGAAATAGCTATTCCGCTTCTTTTGAACCAGCCTGTTATTTCAAAATAGATTTTGAAATAGCAGGCTTGCTATTCAGACGTGCCTGTAACCCTTGTTCCACGACGGTTGAGGGACATTTCAGAATAGCAGTTTATTTTGAAATTTGGTACTGTGTAGATAGTGCCAAATTTTGAAATAAGCTATTTTGAAATTAGATCAAATAAAGATGCACAATTTGCGTAGCTCAAATTGTGTATCTTATTTCGACCTCTGGGTGCAGTGTAGATGCACCTTTCATGCTAGTGAGCATTATTTCCAATTGTTCAAGGAAATTTTACTGTAGTTATAGGTAGAACTAAAATTACCAGCTGAAAAGATTGTGTGAGACACCTATCCAAGAGTCAATAAATTCTCAAAAATAAAAATTTAGAGCCAGGAAGTTTCTTTTTTCTTTCTTGCTTTCTTCTGCCTCAGTTTCACAGTCTGTAAAATGGGAATAATGATTCTTTAAATCTTTGTAAAGTGTTTTCAGATCTGCTTATGAAATGTAATGTATAAGAGCTAAACATTACTATCATGGGTGGTAGGCATAAGAGGCAGGGGAAGGCAATGCCTTCCTAAACCGTCTGGCTGGCCCCACCCACACTCCATCCCCAAGGGCCCACCAAATCTGCATGGCTCCCCAGTCTCTTGGAGCTGCCTTAACTTCAGCCCTGAGCTGCCAGCAATCCCTCTATTCCAGGGCTGAGAATGCTGGGGGGCTCCTGCCTGCCCTCCCCATGTTCAAAGGGGACAAAGAATGCTGGGGCCATGGGCCACCTTGCTCACGGTGGCGCCAGGCCGCCAGCCACCTGTGCTCTGGGGCTGATCTATGGGTTGCCATGCTCTGGGGGGGTCAGACCATGGGCTGCCATGCTGGGGAGGGCCTGCCCCTGCAACAGAGGGGCTCAGTCTCACGGGGCGGGGGGAAATGGGTGGCAGGAGCAGGGTCTTGGGTGGAAAGGGCAGGGCTGGGGCTTGCCTCCCCCAGTCCTAGGCTCACCCACTGCCCGTGATTAATATTAATTGAAGAAGCCTCTATTCATACCAGGTTGCTAGTTTATTGTTACGTCAGAAGATTTTTATTTTATTTATTTGCTTAAAGGGATCCAGTGGTCTACGGTGAGAAAGGTATTGACAGCCCAATGGGCTACATGCACATGCAATCTTGATCTGCAAACACAAAAATGCTTTAGTTAACTTTACGCATGTGTGTAGCCCCACTGAAGTCAATATGTATGCACTCGTGCATAGGTTAGGTACTTGTAAGATCAGAGCTTATATGTTGACAGTGACCTAGGTCTATACCTGGTTTCCCATTCAGTTGAGGAAAATATTTTCCATGTACACTGAGAGAATTCTTTTTTGCTGCTTTGTACATCTACTGCAAAATACCACACTTACAATCTAAATGGTGAAAATACACCATTTTGAAAGACATAGTGATTGCAATCACTGTAATAGCACAGAAGGCAGAAATAGCTGCATTGCAGTAAATGTTGCAGTAAATCTATTGCAGTCTGCCACTTTAACCCACAGACCGAGCGAATGATGAGACAGTCTCTTTTTTGCTGCTGCTCTAGTACTTGGTAGTTTTCTCCTTTGCCCAAGAGATCCATCAATTTTGTTTTGAATGTGGATGAAAATGCTTAAAAATTACCTATTTATGATTGATGTTGCAGGGCAAGCACAGCCTGATACATATAACTGAAGTGTTTTGCTCCATTGCTTGGGCAGAGAGGGAGAGTGTATTTTCCATACCGTGCCAGATAGAGGTGATACATATGCTTCTGCTATTACTGCTTTGGAAATTCACTTTACTCCAAAGGTTAATATAGTTTCTGAATGTCATAGATTCCACTAGCATGAAGAAATGTCTGAAGAAATTACAGGCCAGTCCATTGCAGTTATCCATTTTCTACTTGGTGTAAGATTTAGTGATGACACAGATGAACTACTTAAGAGACTAATTAGTGGAAGACATATACAAATTCATGAAAGATTGTTACATGAACTTAATTTTTCATTGCAAAAAGCAATTTTTCAAGCATGCCAGATTATGGCAGCTATTAATAATGCAGAGATGCTTGGTGAGGGAGATACCCTGCCCATTGAAGTGGCTCTCAGAAGATAGATTCAGAAATCAGAAACCAAACATCATAAGAACAAGATTTGGTTTTTTTCCCTCCCTGCTGCTTAGATCTTTCAATCTGCAAGACAAAAAAGAAGGTCATGTTCCTATTTTATCTGTAGTTCAATTGCCCACTTAGCAAATGCTGTGGTCTATTCTGAAGACAGAGCAAAATGTAAGGATTATGGGCAAATTAGCCACTTGTTATATTTCATATAAAAATCCCAGGGATTCTGGGCAAATAAACAATGAAAATGTTCTTAAAATACAATGTACCATGT
Organism: Pelochelys cantorii; assembly: GCA_032595735.1. Classification (NCBI taxonomy): domain Eukaryota; kingdom Metazoa; phylum Chordata; order Testudines; family Trionychidae; genus Pelochelys; species Pelochelys cantorii. The sequence goes on along the minus strand of CM064326.1, from coordinate 67,362,869 downwards.
TTCTTTCATGACAGTGCTCCAAAATGTACACTACCTTGTGATCCAAGTATGCAAATGAGTTGTTAAAATGAGTTACCACCTCTGGCCTAAAGGTTGTGGACAGGGTGGGTGAAAGTCATGAAACATTTTGTGTCAATATATTTTGCATGATTTCTCACTCCCTAATTTCAATTTTTTTTAAACAATGAGATTTCGGGGACAAATGAAAATATTTTAAAAACAGTTCTGCAAAACCTTTCAACAGAAGATTTTGAAGAAGCTGGAAGAAGAGCCTTTACTTCCCTGCCTCTTTTCCCCCAAATCACTTAGTAATTAATTAGAAGGTCAACCACAAGGTGCTTCTGGGTTCTATTTTTTCCTGCTAAAGCCATATCTACATTACCAGGTTATTTTGAAATAATTTATTTCAAAATAATAAGTCCTGAAATAACTATTTTAAAATAAGCTTATTTCTCTTCACAAGCAGGAGTTATTATCTGGAAATAACAGGCTTGGTAGTGTGATGCTCACCTGTTATTTTGAAATAAGGGAAGTTATTTTAAAGTAACTCCCCAGTGTAGACATGCTCTAATTGGCCTTAACATCACTTAGCACATGCAAAGCATTTTAAAATATGACTAAGTTATGAAGTAAATCTCATTACAGGTCAAACTTCTAAAATCTGGGACTTTCTGGTCTGTCAACATCTGTGGTCTGGCTGGCCAGATTCTGGGACTGGGCTGGCGGTGGGGAGTAGACTCGATATTTTGTACTCACCGAACATTAAGGAAGTAATAAATATTAGGAATACAGAAGACTTAGGTCTAGTAGACTTAATCATTACAGCTGGTGGGGAATTTTGTGACTGAAATATTTTTTAGCCAGAAATTATTGATTCATTGTAACGGAACCCATTCATGAGCAAAAGGTGGTTTTGATTACTCTCCATATTTGAAAAAAATGGAAAAATGTGAAATAGCTAAAATATTTTATGTCTACCATTTTCCATCAGACAACTTTTTGTTTTGAAGTGTTAGGTATTTTATTCTAAAAAAAAATAAAGAAAAGAAAAGAAAAAGGTCAAATTGAAAAGAAAAATTTTGAAATGATCTGAATTAAAGATTCCATTCCACACACAATATTTTGTCCCATTTCAGGACTGCAAAAGATGTGAAAATCTTGATAATTCTCCTGGGATGGAAAAAACTCCTTTCCTTCCCAGCTCTAATAATTATATTTTCCTGTTTTACAACTAACCATTGTTGATAAAGTATAATATATTTGTAAAAGTACTATTCAGGCTAATAAGTGGGGGTACGGCTACACTAGCTCATTAGTTCGAGCTAGGTAGGGTAATGAGGGCAAGCGGAGTTGCAAATGAAGCTCGGGATTTAAATATCCCGGGCTTCATTTGCATGTTCCCGGGCGCCGCCATTTTTAAATCCCCCTTAGTCCAAACTCCGTGCCCGCGGCTACACGCGGCATGGACTAGGTAGTTCGAATTAAAGATCCTAATCCGAACTACCGTAACTCCTCGTGGAATGAGGAGTAACAGTAGTTCGAATTAGGATCTTTAATTCAAATTACCTAGTCCGTGCCGTGTGTAGCCGCGGGCACGGAGTTCGGACTAAGGGGCATTTAAAAATGGCGGCTCCCGGGAACATGCAAATGAAGCCCAGGATATTTAAATCCCGGGCTTCATTTGCAACTCCGCTTGCCCTCATTACCCTAGCTAGCTCGAACTAACGAGCTAGTGTAGCTGTACCGTGGTAGAGGTAGGATGAAAGGTCCTGAGTGCTAAACACAGAACAAGAATCCTGAGCTTTGAATGCACTGGGTTATTTGGCTCCAGGACATATAGGCTATGTCTACGCAGCAGCGTTATTTTGAAATAACATCAGTTATTCCGAAATAACAAGGTCCACGTCTACACTACAAGCAGTTTGTTCAACATAATGTCGAAATAATGTTAAGCTGGAGGACTTCTTACTCCAACTCCTGCAACAGTCATTGTACAAGGAGTCAGGGAAGTCAGAGAAAGAGTGCTTTTTCTTGGACTTCGTGCTGTGTAGACAGCACCAAAGGCCAAAATAAGCTATTTTGACTTAAGCTATGCAATTGACATAGCTCAAATTGCATAGTTTATTTTGGCTTTAGCCCTGCTGTGTAGACATGCCCATAGAGTTCTTTCTTGGGTGTTCAAGTTCAAAATTGTCATGAAACTATATCTAGAATATTTTATCTAGCTTTGACAGCAAATTTTTTACTCAGAGAAATGGTGCCTGTAGGAAAATAAAACAAACAAACAAAAACTGAGGCAGTTTGGCAAGAAAACTCACAATGTTGCTGTCTGTTTTAACAGTGTTCTATGATAAATCTTGTATTTTACTTTGCAATAAAGATTTTGGCATCTTCATGAGTATTAACTTCTATCCAAAGAAAGATAGGGATAATCTAGTGTTTCCTACAATGTCCAATATTTTAGAAGCATAGTAGATGATGGACAGGCTGCTCTCTTTGCATCTTTACTGAACTGTAGTCGCTTGTTACTTTTGCACAGTATTTCTTATATTCAAGTTATTTCAAATGAAATTCCAGTCTGCAGATTTGTATGTCATTCTGTAATACTGCAAGTCATGCTCTTAGCTCTTTTGTGGGACATAGCTGGCTCTTCAATGATTATATTACCAAAACCTCCTTACCACAAGTACAGGGAGATTTCCATTTGACATTACCTGAGGTATGACATAACCTTTTCCAGAAAATTCTTGCTTGTGTTAGAAGGTCTTGAGGTCCTTACAAAGCATGATGGCACAAGGTTTTTTTGCTTCATTTCTTTATTGTCAAAGCCAATAACCCTTTACTAAGGATTAATCTGATGTTTGCACTTTAGTTGCAGATTTCAGGGTCTCTGAAATGTGACAGTAATGGTAGAATCAATTAATGATCCTGTTGAGGGCATAGGAAACATTTCACCTATATGCTCACTCAAGATATCATTGGGGAAAACATTTGCATTCAAAGAAAAATGTGCACATTTTGGGCTTATTGCCAGTTCTGCTTTCATTGACATTTCATCTACAATTGGAGCTGCTAAAAAAGGATGTGAGGTTCAGTATTGTAGGCCCAAAACAATTCCTTTTAAAGAAAAAAATCCAGATGTGGCCTCATGTCAGCTTTTATGGCACATTCTCTTTATCAGTCACCTGTTTCCCATTGTGGACAGTCAGAAATTCCATGGCATCTTTCGGCCGCGCATTTTGTTATCTAGCAGTGACAAAGGTCGGTCCATTTGGTATCAGTGCAGAATGTAGTTCCCATGTCAAGGGTGATGGGTCCTACCTGAAACAATTACATAGTTGTTGTAAGAGAGCTGGAGGGCTTATAAGTTAGTCAGAGATACCTTGAATCACATTTTTGCTTCACCAACTTTTTTTGCTTTTTCTATGTATCTTTCTCTGAGTAGGGGGAAAAGTGCCCTGAAATAGATCTGTGAAGCCCTCACCTGATTGTCTTCAGGACTTAATTCAGTTGCATTGACTGAAGTATGCTGCCATCTAAAAATGGCTAGGCTGGTGGCAGATTAGATTGTCATGTATTATGTACAATGGACTGCTTTTAATGTTCTCTCAGTCTCCTCTTCCCTGTTCATTTGTCCTTTCCATGGACATATTGCTTCTACTTATTCACTAGGAGTGAATAAGCCCTAGCCCCTCCAAATCAAAGGCAAAATTCCTGTTGACCTTAACAGGGATGGGATTTCACCCCTACCTCTCTAGGGCTTGGATTTTTTTTTTCCTGTGTTTATTTGTACCTACCACAGTTGATCCTTAATCCTTGATTGGGGCTTTGGTATGCTATTGTAATTAAAATAAACCATAAAGGCAAGATTTGGGGAATACAAATAAGTGTATACAAATAAATCCTCACCCTTCTGAGAAATATTTCTTTTAAAATGTTCTTGGTGCCATTTATCTTGCTTGTATCTTTTGACACAGTTACTGATACTTTTGAGATTCATAGACTGCCCTGATGGCTCACATTATATGTACTAAATTATTAGCACCCTTTCACTGATCAGCTACGTTCTGCCTTATGGAGTTTCTGCAGCTGACACAGAAATATGCATTCCAAACAGGAAAGTGATATTCCCAAGCCAGCAGGCTAATGAAATAGTCCCACATTTCCTCGATGAAAAGGAGGTACCATTGGAAAATTAATTTTTATGAGGAACAAAGCATCAAAATATTTAAATCTATTCTAAGTAACTAGACAAATGAAAATCATCAAGTGTAGTCTACAACAGAATCTATAATCTCCTGAACACTGGTAACCTTCCACCCCCCCACACACGTTTGCTGAATTAATTGTAAAATGACAAGGGATGGTCAATTAAATGACAGCATTGCTGAGGGACATATTTTCTGCTTCAGTCAATACGCCTGGCTTATAAACCTTACCTTAATCTTTCTATTAGTACTATTGGATTTCCTTTCAATTTCTTGCTATACCATGTTGGGAGTTGATTATTACAGTAAATAGTAGCCTTGCCACTCATTATGATTTAATACAAATAATATTATTACATATTTGGCTTTCACTATTAGCCACAAAGGAAATCCATAGCAAATTATTTATGATAATGGCTGCCAATTTACATCTAATGATTTCATTTATTTATTTGGTTGGTTGGTTGCTCCCCTGAGAAAGATATTAAAAAATATGTATGCCTTGGTAAACCACTTGCTTCCTCTGAGGAAGCTGAAAGATTTGAAGGTGTCCTAAAAATTACATACTGACTGTTGTGAAAGAGCAAATAAGCTGGTGAAGACCTTTATCACTGTGTTTCTTCAAAATGAAAAAGCTAGGCACATATAACAACAGCAATGTCTCCTATTGAACTTCTATGTGGGTGTAAAATGAGAATAAAACTGAACATACTGGCCAGTTGTTAATCATTCTGTCAGTGACTTGTACTTGACTAGGGTAAGGAAAAAAGAGTCCCAGCCTAATGCATGATAGAATATACTGCCTGTATGCTCATTTCAATACAGAAATATAAAAGAATGGATGGCAAAGCAGTCCAGAATGGGTATCCAAATATTGAACTGTCGTACAACTAGTGTTCCAGGAAGGAGCAGGGGAACAGTGACAATGCTGGTGAGAATATGGAGACACCCAAAAAATGAAAGGGTCCAAACTCTTCTCTCCCCAAAATGTGAATGTTTCCTGCCATTTGCATCACGCAGTAATGGATTATATAGCCCTTTCATACAGAAATGTGAGGAGAGGTCAGAACTGAGCCACTAAGACAACCTGAACCTAAATAAATGAAATAAACAAACAAAAAATGGAATGACCATCTCTCCACTAATAAAAGACAGCCAGGGAAATACATGATCTATAGCAAAATATGCACTGTTTCCATTGATTTTAATGGGAGCAGAGTTAGATCAAGGCAAAACACCTCTGAAAATCCCACTACTGTACTATGTCTGTCTGAGCTATCATTTTAGATAAAGGGAATAGCACACAGTGGTGAATAAGATAATTGCATTATCTTTTTGCAGCTGTTGCAGGGCTCATGCTCCTTTGGAACATCCAGTGTAAGCCCCTTTTGATTAGATACTGGAAAAAATATTTATTAGTGTACATCTGCTGTGCTCTCAGTTTGCACAGATGCAAATGAATCTAGCCCACAGACTAGTACCTCTGCTCATACCACCTGCTGGTTTTACACACAAGAATAATGTAACGTGGCACTATTCAGTTTTCAAGTACACACAAAACATCCAATAGCATAATGTTCCTCATGTCTTATGGCTGGGAGTGGCACTGAAACAGAAGTAACTCAAACCCTCTTGTCCCCCTCTCGCTCCCACTGTGCAGAAGAAAGGAAATCCACGTGCACATAGGGATGCTCCATACACAGATCTTGTGAAAAAAATTGTCCAAGTTGTGGCAGGAGAAGTAAATTAAGAAGTCCTATGGGAATCAAAGGCATCATGGTTGAGTGAAATTTGGGTGGCACCTGGAATTGGTCATCCTTTGCAATGCATGAATGGCAACATGATCCTTGAAAGGTCTTTTCTGTCTTTAAATTTTCACGAATTATGCTTCAACTCTGTCTCCCTTTTTGCATAGTACAATTTTCAAATGTTCATTGTCAGTAGAAGCTCTCTGTTATTTTGATAATAGTATACATGAATTGACATAGTTTCCCAATTAATGAAGATGTATTTTGTTTTGTTTTGTTTTTTGTACTTTGTAATGTGAGCATTATCAAGATACAATAACAGCAAAAAATACTATAGTGTAAGGGAGGACCTTTAGACCACTACTAAGAACAAATTCTGAACAGAAGACCTGGTTGTCAGTTTTTCTTATTATTGAGAACAGCTGGTTAGGGCTAATAATCCCACTCATGAATGTTCAATAGTGCAGTCAGGGAAAGAGAAGATCAAAGCGCGAACAGTTAGGAAGATAAGTCATTACAGGCTTGTAGGCAAATCTATCAATCGTGGTTTGTTGGTTTGTTTTAATTCGGTGAACAGATGAGAAGGAAAAGAGTGACAATGATGTAAGATGGAGAAAAACAAGGCTTTTTTGATGCAAGGACAAGGAGTTACAATAGAAGAGAAGTATAATTCCCTTTGATTCTATTTTATTTGCTATTACAACACCAAAATATATTTAACTGATACCATCTACCTTTTAAGCGTGAGCAGAAAATACTGGAAAAACTGTATGTTTTTGCTGGGTCTTACTATGCTTTTCAGACTTCATTTCGTCCATGAGCCCCTTCAACAACAAAAATCATTACACAGTCTCAGAGTAATAAGTCCTGCCACCCCAAAGCCAAAGCCTGAGTTCCACTGCCCTAGGATGGGAGGCCCAAGATAAAGTTGCACCACCCTGGGTGACCAAAGCCAAAGCCCTACCATCTCGGGCTAGATAGCCAAAGTTGTATCACACGGGCTTCAGCTCTAGGCAGGGGGCCTGTAATCTGAGCCCTGCTGTCAAAGGCTGAAGCCAAAACCTGAGCCCTGCCACCCAGGGCTGTCACTGAATTGAAGTAAATGCTAATAAGCTTGAAGTAAAAGGCCTATTAACCTATCGGAGGGCACCCCAACATTAGTACAATTAGGAAGAATAGATAAGAAAATGCAACTTAAATCACTTGGTGTAAGTCTACATGGTAGTGCGTAGCTCGAACGATGTTTATTTTGAAATAGCCTATTTCAAAATTTGGTGCTGTCTAAACAGCATTAATTTGGAAATGGAGTGCTATTCCGATGAATCCCTTAATCCTCATTCTATGAGGTTTATGGGATGTTGGAATAACAAGCCTGTTATTTTGAATGTATTTCGAAATAATGGGCTTGCTGATAAGACACATGGAACATTATTTCAGGATAACAGACATTATCCCAAATAGCACCGCTGTGTAGCTGTATGCCTACTGAATGTGCATTAGGAATAGTGGGCATCAGAGTAAGCCTGGAGAGATGCCATGATGACTACTTTTGGTGAGGATGCTGATTAGAATGTAATACACTTTGGATTTTTCCACAAGGAATGGTGAGGATATAGGGGCTCAGACTCGGGTTGTTTTGACCATTCTGCATTCTCTCTTCCTATTTTTGCTAATTGTTCCAATAAAACATATTTCAAGGACAGAACATCTTTCCAAAGTGTGATTGTCTCTCTTTTGCACACCAGGGCCCTTGTAATAACTCTAATACTTCTGGGTCAGATCACAAGGTTAATTGGCATTTTAATTGGTCAAGATAGCTAATGTACAATCAATAGCTCAAGCAACACATGAGCTGAAAAAGAAATAGAAACGTGATCAGCTTGGAGTTCAGTCCAGCTCTATGATCCTGGACATAGAACTGTACTTTCCCTCTGCCATGCAGCCAATGTTTGACCTTTCTATTGAGCACCACAGGAGGTGAGGGAGAAGGAGATCTAAAATTAAGCCCTTGTGAACTGCACCCTGGAATGTGTGCTTGGGTGAACCCTCCTGACAATGAAATAAATATTACAACTATTCTTTCTTCTTTCCTATTATTTGTATTGTGGTAGCATCCAGGAATCTATTGTGCTCAGTGCTGTGCAAACACAGAACAAAACATGGTCCTAGCATAACCAAAGAAAATGTATTGAAAATCTAAAACAACATTAGCTGAAAAGGTTTAACAGTATTTACCCAAATCTACAACCTAACAAATATTATTGATGGGGTTAGCAACTATCCTTCAAAGCAGTGCTTTGTTTCAGTTAAGTGAAGAAGCTCTGATCAGATATTCCTAGTTACAGAAAAAGGCGAGCGCTAACTCAATATTTGAGACTTTCCTGTTCACATAATTTTTAATCAATGATTCATTTTAGTGCGATTGGTTGCCTATGTTGTTTCCTTAATGGTACACTTGAGTCTAATGATAGAAATCATCAACAGACCTACTAGGTTACAAAAATAGTTTGAAGTTGACAGGGTGTTTAGGGAAGATATAAGAAAAATGAAGGTTCTAATGTTTACAAAGAGTTGTTGCAAGACAAAATGCGTCCTGAATGATTGATTTCAAATTAAAGTACTAAATGGTTGATTGCTACATAAAACATTCAAGTAACCTGGCCCGTGAAAAAGCAAAATGCAATGTTAGAATACCATGTTGATTTTGTGATGAAAAACTACTTAATACATTGGACAATTTATATAAGAGTCAAATAGTGTTTAAATTAGAAATCCATTAGATGCTGGTGAATAAAATTCAGTTCCTTCTGATTACTTCTATTATCAATTAGGGTTGCTAAGATTATAGTTCAGAAATATAATGTATATAAGTTATCTAATGGCATATAGTTGAGGGAAGTAATTTTGTAGAATACATCAATATCTTGCTATAATTTGCAATGTTACTATTAAATCATACAGTTACTAGGAGACTTAATGGAAAAGCAAACACTGTCTTTTGTCTTTTTACAAAGATAGGTCAGTAGAAACACATGACTAGCTATTTTGGACTCCTGCACAGACCTATAGCTTAAACACTGGAAGATGTGATTGTGAATAATATTCCTGTTTGTATTTTATTTTTTTTTACTTCGTGAGAATGGACTTTTTTGAAATTCACCTCTCATGCAAGTTTATATTAGAGTAAATTAAGAGTGAAAAGTATCTGAGTTCTCATGAATTTTTGAAACAAGAAGCGTAGGATGTTTCATCAGGTGAATGGATTTTTAGGAAGAGTGAAGTATTAGGGTGCATCTACACTGCACCATGATTTCAAGATAACTAGCATTATTTCAAAATAACAATGCGAGTGTCTACACAGCCATTCCGTTATTTCAAAATCATTTTGAAATAATGGACGGCTTATTCCGAATTCTGTAAATCTCATTCTACAAGGAATAACTCCTATTCCGAAATAGCTATTTCAAAATAAGGTGTGTGTAGATGCTCCACTGCTGCTATTTTGAAATAGTCCTTCACTAGGGCCATTCTAAGTTATTCCTCCCCAGTGCCTCCTGGGGCTCTAAATTGAGGTAGCATGTCTATATGAGGGAAGCCTGCCTCAGGCTAATTTTGAGGCTTCCCTGCAGTGTAGACGTGCTATTTCTAAATAAGCTATTTCGAATAACTATTCTGGAATAGGCTTATTTCAAAATAAATGTGCAGTGTAAACGTACCCTTACACATTTTGGGGCATGCTTTCATATTTATAATGTCATTTGTTTTCATGAGATATAACTATGCAGTATTTTCATAAGTAACTTTCTGAGTTAAAAATGACAAAAAACCTAATTAAGAAATAAATGGTACAATTCCTTTTTTTAAAAAGAGTGATATACATAAAACCTGAGGGGTGTATGTGTTGTATGTATCTACAAATAGGTGTAGGAAGACAAAATGCATAGGTGTATACTTCTATCAATAGCTATATCGACTTTGTATGTGAATACGACTTTGCTGTCTGCTGAGCTTGTGTTTGTCTGTTTGGTTTGTTTGTTTGTTTGGAAGGAGCTTCTAAAGGTTTGAAATCTAGAAGCCTCTGTTAATGGGCTGAGCCTCAGTCAGGGGGAGGGGCTACCAGGGCTTTATAAGCTGTGCGTCAGCGACCAAGGAGCTTGCGAACAGGAGCAGCTAACAGGGAGTTTGGAGAGGGAGTTCTCCAGGTAAAGGAGGAGTAAATACGGGACCCTTGTGGTAAGTGGCTGTCTGTAGTGTGTGTTGTGTGTGGGGGGGTTACTTGCTGTGTGCTGAGCTTGTGTTTGTCTGTTTGGTTTGTTTGTTTGTTTGTTTGTTTGTTTGGAAGGAGCTTCTAAAGGTTTGAAATCAGCCTCAGTCAGGGGAAGGGGCTACCAGGGCTCTATAAGCTGTGAGTCAGCGACCAGGGAGCTTGCAAACAGGAGCAGCTAACAGGGAGTTTGGAGAGGGAGGTTAGAGGGGGAGGTTAGAGGGCACTAGTGACTTCTGACCTTCTTTAAACATAACTTTTATAATAATCTATAGTCCAGACATTTAATAAGAAGCCCAGTTTATACTTAAACTTATTCATAAGAAAAATGGAGACAGAAGCCCAGCAGCAGAGTGGGGGCCATCCTGTTTATTGCGTCGAGTGTAATATGTATGATTACCTGCCCTATAGGTGGGTGGCGTATGTGTGCACCTGTTGCAAGGAGCTCCTGACCCTCAGACCGAATTCAGGCTTTGGAGTCCAGGGTGGCTGAACTGGAGAAGCTAAGGGAGTTAGAGAGCTATGTCGATGAGACTTTCCGGGACACTGTAGTACTGTTCCACCTCCAGTCTGAGAGCCCCAGTGCTCTTAAAGAGGATGAAAGTCTCAAGGGAACAGAGCATTCAATGGGAACAGAGGAAAACCATCCCGTAGTTGGGACCCTCCTTCCAGAGGATGTTGCAGTATCCTCTCGCACCGAGGCTGCCTCTGAGGGGGAGGCAACACCAGCTGTTAGGAAGAGGCAGGTGTTAGTAGTGGGTGATTCGAACATTAGGAACATAGATAGTTGGGTTTGTGATGACCGGGAGAACCGTATGGAAACTTGCCTGCCTGGTGCGAAGGTTGCGGATCTCTCAAGGCATCTAGATAGACTTATGTGTAGTGCTGGGGAGGAGCCGGTGGTCGTGGTACATGTAAGCACCAATGACGTAGGGAAGGGTAGGAGAGATGTCCTGGAGGCCAAATTTAGGTTGCTAGGAAAGAGACTGAAATCCAGGACCTCTATGGTGGCATTCTCAGAAATGCTTCCAGTTCCATGCACAGGGCCAGGTAGGCATGCAGAGTCTAACTTCAGTACCGGGCAAATTAGTTGAAACAATAGTAAAAAATAAAATTGTGAGGCACGTAGAAGAACATAATTTGTTGGGCAAACGTCAACATGGTTTCTGTAAAGGGAAATCATGTCTTACTAATCTATTAGAGTTCTTCGAAGGAGTTAACAAACATGCAGATAAGGGGGATCCAGTAGATATAGTATACTTAGATTTTCAGAAAGCCTTTGACAAGGTCCCTCACCAAAGGCTCTTGTGTAAATTACATTGTCATGGGATAAGAGGGAAGGTCCTTTCATGGATTGAGAACTGGTTGAAAGACAGGAAACAAAGGGTAGGAATAAATGGTAAATTTTCAGAATGGAGAGGGGTAACTAGTGGTGTCCCCCAAGGGTCAGTCCTAGGACCAATCCTGTTCAACTTATTCATAAATGATCTGGAGAAAGGGGTAAGCAGTGAGGTGGTAAAGTTTGCAGATGATACCAAACTGTTTTGGATAGTCAAGACAGAAGCAGACTGTGAGGGATTCCAAAAAGATCTCGCCAAACTGAGTGATTGGGCAACAAAATGGCAAATGAAATTTAATGAGGATAAGTGTAAAGTAATGCACATCGGGGAAAAATAACCCCAACTATACGTACAGTATGATGGGGGCTAATTTGGCTACGACAAATCAGGAAAGAGATCTTGGAGTTATCGTGGATAGTTCTTTGAAAACTACCACACAGTGTGCAGCTGTGGTCAAAAAGGCAAATAGGATGCTAGGAATTATTAAGAAAGGGATAGAAAATAAGACCCAGAATATCTTACTGCCCCTGTATAAAACTATGGTATGCCCACATCTTGAATACTGTGTACAGAAGTGATGGTCTCACCTCAAAGATATTTTGGCCTTGGAAAGGGTTCAGAAAAGGGCAACTAAAATGATTAGGGGTTTGGAACGGGTGCCATGTGAAGAGAGGTTAAAACGACTGGGACTTTTCAGTTTAGAAAAGAGGAGACTGAGGGGAGATATGCTAGAGGTCTATAAAATCATGAGTGGTGTGGAGAGGGTGAATAAAGAAAAGTTATTTATTAGTTCCCATAACAGAAGAACTAGAGGACACCAAATGAAGTTAATGGGTACCAGGTTTAAAACTAATCAAAGAAAGTTCTTGTTCACACAGCACGTAGTCAACCTGTGGAACTCCTTGCCAGAGGAGGCTGTGAAGGCTAGGACTATAACAGAGTTTAAAGAGAAGCTAGATAATTTCATGGAGGTTAGGTCCATAAAAGGCTATTAGCCAGGGAATAGAAATGGTGTCCCTGGCCTCTGTTTGTCAGAGGCTGGAGAAGGATGGCAGGAGACAAATTGCTTGATCATTGTCTTCGGTCCACCCTCTCTGGGGCACCTGGTGCTGGCCACTGTCAGCAGACAGGCTACTGGGCAAGATGGACCTTTGGTCTGACCCAGTACGGTCGTTCTTATGTTATGTTCTTATGTAATATATTCTGAGAGATGTCTGCACAAATTGCAGAGCAATCTATTGATCACTGCAGAAATTAAATGCTGTGAATAAATTAAGGGAAGTTCCTGAATGATCTCTTACGCTTCTCTTATTTGAGTACAAGGAAAAAAATGTCAAAATAAAATATACGGGGAGGACTGAAGTACAAAAGAAATTGTACCCGAGGCTGTTGGGATGAAACAGAAGGGGGTAGTGCAGTCTCATATGTAAAAATGAAAATTTAGAAGGAAAAAGGACTTAGTGTAACTACAGACCAGACAGAATCATCATGGCTCAAAAGACAGATAATTAAGGGTCTGATCCTGCATAGTACATCATACAATGCTTATGAGCAATCCATACTTTGAAAAATAGAAGTCTACATATAAGGTGAAATTATGTTACTGAAATCAAACAACAAAGCTCCCGCTATTCTTAATGGATCCAGGGTTTCACCAATAGGGTGAGATTCTCACACATATTCTGAGGTGGAAAAGGTGGCTTAAGGCCATCTAACCTCACATCTCCTGAGCTGCAAATTCTATGCTGCACTTATTAAAGGAGTGGTGAAGAATCTCATCCCCCGTGGAGTACACATTCATGCAAAATGTGGTAAATGCAGTATGAATATTCCCTGTGCGGTCCAGCCCAAAAGAACATGATAGTGCAGTAGAAAGAAGGAACGCTGTATTGTGTTGAGCCTTCCAGCCCTACAGCAGAACCTCACGTAGGGCCTGACTTTGAAATCAATAGCAAAACTTTCCAAGCTAATATATGAGAATTCAGTAGACAATTAATGTGGAAAACATATATTGCTGATCAATAACAGAGTAGGGCCATAAAGCAACAGTATGAGCATTAATGAGAGCTAACGGCTCTCTAAAGGGAATTAGAAGGATGAAACTCACAGATTGTAGGGTCAAACTGCTAACTGAGAGGCCAAATAAGCCATAGTAATACCAAGATGTCACAGATCTACAAACAGGCTCCCATGGCAATTGACAGGGCACTGAGGAATAAGTGCAAAAGATCCCTAGCTTTGTCAATGTAGATGTAGCACTTGTCCATGGATGTTCTCACCCTTCCCATGTCCAGCATCAGCCACTGCTTTACGCATGAGGGATGACATGTCAGACAAGCTCAGGGACCTAACATTCGGGAAGGAATGCTGCTCAGGAGAAGGAATGGATTGCACACCAAGCCCTGCTCTACATGAAGGAGTTATTTCAAAATAACTCCCCTTATATTGAAATAACAAGTGGAACATCCACACTACCAAGACCATTATTTCGAAATAAGGGGCTGGTTATTTTGAAATAGTAACTCCTGCTTTCCACAAGAAATAACACTTATTTTGAAATAGTTATTTTGAAATAGTGGTAGTGTGGATGCTCCACTGCTGCTATTTTGAAATAATTACTCACCAGAGTCATTCAAAGTAAGTGGTTCCTGAGGCTCTAAGTCGAGAGAGCACATCCACATTAGGGGAGCCTGCCTCAGACTAATTTCAAGGCTCCCCTGTAGTGTGGACACGCTATTTCAAAATAGTTATTTTGGGAGTTATTATTTCAAAATAATTTCCTAATGTAGATGTGCCCAAAGAGAGCCATTCCAAACCCTCTCCCCACACACAAGATCATAGCAGTGTGTGCATTACAGAGAGCTACCTTATCTCTGGATATTGGCTGTAAATAAGCTCTGTCAAATGTATATTGGAGATAGCTATTCATGGATAACCATCATGAAGATAAGCCCCAGCCCTGAACCTTCCACCCAAGGTCTTGCCTATTCCACAACTTACCCTTATCCACTGAGCTAAGCTTAGCCCCTACCTCAGCTTACTGTCCAAAGTCCATGAATAACCCCAGACCCATTAGTTTCCCCTATCCGAGCAAGCAGTGAAGCCCCACCCTTCCCAGCCCCCTGGAGCACCTGGCAGTCAGAGAGCCAGGATGCTATGAAATGGCCCCAGACCTCCCTGACAACCAGAGTGCCAGGCAGCCATGCCACAGCCCCTGCCTCCTGTGTAGCCAGAGAATTGGGCAGCTGCACTGCAGTTCAGAGCAGTTTTGGGAAGGCAATGCCATTCCTTTCCTATGTAACCCACTGCCCATGACAACCATGCAGCAGAAATAGCCAGCTAGAGTCTTACAACAAGGGTAACACATATGGCAGGACAAATTCCACCAAATTACATTGATACACAAGAAATGATGGAGTTGCTGGTATGAGTCAGGATTCCTTGGAGCCACTCCAAAGTCCCATCTTAGGAGACTGTAACTCTGAGTCAGTGAAAAATATGAGGACAAAGGGCGCATGGATCCATTATGATGCTCCTCAGGGTACAAAGTGATCTCCTGGACTGCTGTGCCCCCAGGGATACCTTTTACACTGCTTTGCTGGTGACCAGCATGGCCTCCATGCTCTGCTCACATACAGACACTAGCAAGTAAAATCACTTTCAGCTAGATTCACCAATGGTAGCTATGGCCAGCCATCCATGAATTGCATACAGGGCAACACCTCCTTACCCAAAGTCCCAGCCTTGCTTCCCAGAAATGTTCATCTTACACTGTTGAGGACTTTCCTGCACAATACAGACTCACAGATAGTCTCTCATTCCAACCGTGGGTAATGAGCATACACCAGGCTTGTGACCTAAGGAGCGATTCCCAAGCACTTCAGCCAAAACTCACTGGTTTAGATAAAACAAATGTATTCACTCGAGGAAGGTTTGATTACAGGTATAGTTGTATGTAAATCAGGATTAGTTACAAAAGAAATAAAAGGATAAAAATGCAAGCTCCTTCCTAAACTTTACCATTGCTTATAGGCTTAAAAGCAAAAGGTTTGTCTCAGTATGAACCACAATACATTTCACAGGCTGCATCCCTTTCCAGCCTGGGACTACTCCTCCAACACTTTGATCAGTGCTTTGGTGGTCGGTGTTGTCGTGAGCAGAGAGACCGAAGGAGGAGGAGTTGAGCCAGAGACATCTCTCTCCCACACACTTCTTATACCCTAAACCTTTGTGCTGGAAAAATCTTTGCTGGATCATGGGAGCAGGTAGTTCCTTTGCGTACGTGAGCTCCAAACTAGCCTTCAAATGAATTGTAAATTATTTGTTTACAGCTCTCTCTTCACCACTGCAAAATGCCCGGTTAAGTCAATAATGCTTCCTTAGCACTCACTGACATGCTAAGGTGTCTCAGGGAAATTTGTTTATATGTGTTGCAGTAACAATCACATAGCAAAATCTTATGATTTTACATACAGAGTGGTTGCATGCAATTCAACAGGACAATAATATTCAGCAGATTGAGTTCTCAATACCTCACACGGCATACTTAGGATAAAATACAACCTAACCATGTAAAAGCGGGTGCAGAGTGTCGCACCCATTCAGGGGAAACCATCTTGTTCAGAGAACTGGCAGCATTAGGATGCTTTTCTAGTCACCAGTTACTCAGTCTGGAAATGAGACAACTGCCAAGGCCCCTCTGCCAAAAGCTGTGACCCCAGTGGTCAGTCCTCTATCCCTCTGGCCCCTACAAGACACAGACTGTGAATGCATATGGCATACAGACAATGCATCCACCTAGCTGCTGAGAGAATGCTTACAATACTGATAGATGGACATATGCTTGGTAAATGTTTCAATCTTGCCTTAGCGGCAGAGATGAAGGCTCAAGCTAGCCCCAGGGATTGGACCAGTGTGCACTTCAGTGACTAGTCCAAGCTACCACCCTTGGCCTCACTGCTATTTTTAGTATGCTAGCCCACCATGGCCTCACTGCTATTTTTAGTATGCTAGCCCACCCAGAGCTTGCACATGTCTACTCCTGCTGGAAAGCATGCTCCCAGCAGCTGTGTAGACATATATTAACAAGGCAGTGAACCCCCTCCCTTGCACGTAGGCTGCACAGCATAACCTCCCTTGCTGCACAGGGCCACTCAAAATAGCAAACAGTGAAGTGACTGCCAGTCAGAAACACAGAACACAACCTCTGTATGGAAGATGTGAATATTAGCACTTTCCCAGAAGATGACTGCTGGAGTTGTGGCCGAAGCCACGGTAACTCATCCTAACATAAAAGCACAACATCAGCCAGCAGTACACTCCCACTCAATATTAACTTCAGAGAGGACACCAAACAAAAGCCAATTATCAGAGCCACATGCTGGCTGCAGACTGTGAATTGCAAGGAGTGAGACGCAGGGAAATGGTGCAGCATGGGTAAATGCGATCATCAACTCTATGATGTAGTAAAACCTGGCTCAGTGATCTTGCTCAGTAAACGTCTGATTGCATGGAGGCATAACACAAAACTGTATCACAGCAAAATCATGCAGTGTTATAGTGCAAGATAGGGGAAATCAACCTGAGTGTCTGCACAAGCATAATTTAATATTAACAATATAGGAAAGTCCTTGCTGTAGTGCTGTAAATCAAATGCTGCTGAAACTCTGTAATGCATCATGTTCAAACAACATGACAACTAAAAGCAGCATTTCTTCCACTGAAAGAAAAGACGGCTTGTTTTGAAATAATATCCTTGTTTAGTGACTGAGTGTGCAGGTTAATGGGTGAAAGGGCAAGTGCATGCCACAGAAGCATACAAGTGATGGAGCCCATAATTTACTTCACTTTATAAATGGGACACAATGTAGGGTCATCAGGGGAAAAGTCTGAAGACTAACCTTTAGAAGCAAAAGTTAGAGTAGAATGCAGAGAGGTTTGGCTGCGGTGGAGGGAAAACAAATCTAAGGGAAAATGGGAAGTGTTCAAAGAATAAATTGCAGTGTGCACTAAAGTGTCTCTATCAATATTTGCAGTTAATTTTCTGTAATACTTTAACATCTTTCTACTATTAACTCTGAAAACTCCATGTCTTGGAACTGAATTTAAAGGCTTTTCATCAACATGAAGGTATCATACTCATTATAATTCAAGTTGTAAAGAATAATTGTATGATAGCATTGGATAAGGATGTAAATGGAATAAGATGTTAATGGATAATGAGTGGAGATATATTATATACTTAGTTATTACTGAGAAAAATAACTCCTTAACACCAGCTGGCCTCCTTGATACCTGATATAAAATATTCCAGTGCCTTCACATTTGTGACTGTGTCTTCCTGGACTTCTTCAGACTAGTTCTAAATTGTACAGATGAGCCCCAAACATAACCCTCTAAATCCAAATCTTTGTGCTAGAAACAGCTGGGAGTCCAAATAAGCTATAGCAATACCAAGATGTCTCAGATCTACAAACCGGCTCCCAAGGTAATTGACAGGTTACCGGGGAATAAGTGCAAAAGATCCTTAGTTTTGTCAATGTAGATGTAGCAATTGTCCATGGCTGTGCCCACCCTTCCCATGTCCAATATCAGCCAGTGCTTTACCCAGAAGTTTGTCTCTGGAGGATGCCCACAATATAAGATTTGTTCAGGGCTGAGATGAAATTCAGGATCTGGGTTTTACTCCTGGCTGGGATTTTCAAAGAGGATAAAGAGATCTGGACACCCTAAATCCCATTAAATTTTAATAGAATGATAACACTCCTTTGATAATCCAACCTCCTGGTTCCTACTTTCATCTATGTCAATGGGCATTGGATGGATCCAAAACCTCAGATCCAAACAGCCTCAACCTTAATCAAGATCAGAATCCAGATCTATGTCATTTAGCTCTGAGCCACTTAGATGGAGGGGCTATAGAGCTCTCCAGTCAGTGCTTTCGGTGGAGGGGAGGGGAGCGAAGAAGGATATTGTGCTGTGTTTTATATTGAATTGAGTCCTGCCTCATTAATTAGAAAGGAATGAAAGGAAAGGGCTCTCTAAATTAACCTTTTTATTGTGGCTAGCATTTTAATTGCTAATGATTGGTAGTTTCTACTGATCCCATTACCTCACTAATGGTTATTATTATTTGTTATTTATTAAGATGTTAAAGGTACTTCACAGAACAAATCAATTACATGGTCCCTTCCCCGAGGAGCTTACAGTCTATTATGAAAAATGAAACAGTAAGTGAGAGAAACAAGCAGCAACATAGAGTGAAAATAATTACATGGTTACTGTGGCTGATTTTATGCAAATGTTGATATACTATTGTTTTCTTTTTTAATAAAAACAGGGGCATTTCAGATGGAGGAGAGAGTCCGTGGATACAAGGGTAGAGAGAATAGAGGAGGAAGGGAATAAGGCACAACAGGGATGGTTTGAAGGATACACCGAAGGCCTACATTAGGAGACATGTGAGTAGGTACAAAGAGTGGAAGGAGGAGTACAGGTGAGAGGACTTGTGAGAGCAGAGAGTGAGAGAGAAGGAGGAAAAAATAAGAGAAGAGATCCTTGTCCTGATCCCTGCATTTCACTGAGTTGAGCTCAGTGCAAAGCCCAAAGGAGGGGGTGAAGAATGGGACTTTGAGTCATCTTTTTCACTCCTGCAAAACTGGAGCATGGACCCTAGGGTTTGGTGAGTGTTTTAAGAGACACCAGTAGGAATTATCCCTGGAAGGACAGTTCTGCAAGATGGGGATCATCAGACATCACATCTTTCTCACCATGACTCGTTCAACTCCTGGCCCACTCCCAGCATGCCTACCATGTTGTGGGAGGAGGAGCAGAGGTGATGTAAGTGAAGTGGCATAGAGCTGCCAACAGTTGCTGTAGAACACCTGAGTATTTCATTATGTGAGGCAGCCAGTCTCTTATGGCAGATTTCCAGTTGCAGAATGTCATAAACCAGCAGGACAGGGGGCTGTAAATTTAGATCTTTGAAAAAAAAGAAATAGATGATGGAAGAGCAGAAACAAGAATAAGGTGAAATTGAGGGAAAAAATGGAGGAGGGGAAAGAGGCAAGGGAGAAAAAAGAGAAAAAGCATGGTAAAAAGGGAGGAGAAAAGAGATTCAAACGTTATTGGGCTGCTGAAGTTATACAGACTGCAGAAGCAGGTTAATATAGCACAGCAGCCAAATTAATCCCATAGTAGCTTTATTTAAATCTGTCTCCTTTTGATCTGGAGCTTGGTGGAGTCGGGTCTTCCGAGGATAACCATTCTGAAAGCTATTGATTGAAGGTCCATGGGCTATTAGTTGACTATTATGTCTCTACAGGTAGCAGCTTTATAATCCTGCTCCCATTTCCTTGGAGCCTGGTATGAGGGGAGTCCCAAGGGAAGTCTCAGATGGTACCTGCAGGCTCAGCATTTGAAGTACCAAGACATGAAAATGATCAGCCTCTGGAGGGAGTGCCATGATTATGACCTTTCTCCTCTACTTGACTCCTTCTCCACAATATGCAAAGAGAGTGAACATTGCAGAACAAATGGGGAATCTGGCTTCTTTTCACCCCTCCTCAGATGATCTAATTGATTAAAATTCTCTGGGGATTAGACATTTAGTTCTCACTCTCTCAGTATGTAGCTTTTCCTACCTCTGATCTTTTCTGTCGATACAGTCAATTACCTGCTGATTGCAGGCATATAAGGTAATGAGTCTAGGGACAAAATTAACAATACTTAGGAATCATAAAGTTACTTGCATTTTCAACAGAGGAGGCAAAAGGCACAGCCCTATAATCTTAACTGATTATTTGATAAATACAGTGTAGAAATGCCATATCTTGTAATTCCCTCCATTGTAAGATTATCTATAAAACAGAAATAGTTGCATTACAATCTGCCTGATATTAAACTTCAGTTAATATTCTGATCTTCTTCCATCCAAAATGCATTTATTTAATTCAGTTTAAAAAAAGAATGATATATAATTCCTATGGCATCTTGCTGTACATCTAAGGATATGTCTAGACTACGTGGCTCCGTCGACGAAGCCATGTAGATTAGCTTTCTAGACATAGGGAAATGAAGCGGCGATTTAAATAGTCGCCGCTTCATTTACATCAAAATGGCTGCCGCACTGTGCCGATCAGCTGTTTGGCGGCACAGCGCAGCAGCCATTTTGATGTAAATGAAGCAGCGATTATTTAAATCGCCGCTTCATTTCCCTATGTTTAGAAACCTAATCTACAAGGCTCCGTCGACAGAGCCATGTAGTCTAGACATACCCTAAATGACTCATGGAAGCAAATCTCCCAGCTAGGGCCAATGGTCCTGGGTTAGTGGGTTTTGTATGAGCACTCTCAAAATAGCTCTGTAGACAGTGTTTTGAAGGTGCAGCTCAGCATTAGCCACAATTCCTCTAGCTACAGAGCACTCAAGAAAGTCCTGCAAACCCAAACCACTTGACTTGGGCTGAAAGGCTCAGTGACTCAAACTGTGTAAACATACTCTTTGAGCCCTACTGATGCCCCAGGCCTACACAGTAATCTTAGGGTATGTCTACACGGTGGCGCTATTTCAGGATAATTTCTGTTATCCTGAAATAGAATTCTGCGCATCTTCACAGCATGCCTGTTATTTAAAAATACATTCAAAATAAGAGGCTTCTTATTCCCGCTTCCTGTAAACCTTGTTGCACAAGGATTAAGGAAGACTCTGGAATACTGATTTATTTTGAAATTAGTGCTGGGTAGACAGCACCAAGTTTCAGAATAAGCTATTTCAAAATAAGCTATGCAATTTGCATAGCTCAAATTGCATAGCTTATTTCAAGGTACGCAGTACTGTGCAGATGTGCCCTTAGCCAATCACTAACTGGCAATCCCTTGATTTACATATGGGTCCTGAGATGACTCAGAAATCTAATCCTGAAACTGCACATCTGCCCACAGTAAACACAGTTATTTCATGGCAGGCCAGCTTCCTGCTGGGAGAAAGTTCTTTCATTTTCCTTCCTTCCTTCCTTCTCTCTAGCTCTTGATCTTGCTCTCACTTTCTTTCTCTTCAGCTTCAAGGGAAAGGCCTGATTGAGGATATGGCACCACAGGGGTTGGGGTGGGGGGTGGCTTGTTCCATCCTGCTTGTAATGTCCACATCAGTTTTCTTAAGATATACTTTCACTGTGTCATTGTAGCATTTCCTCTGACCACCACAGAATCTCAGACCATGGGTCAGCAGAGAATAGAGAACTTGTTCTGGAAGGTGAGAGTCTGGCACCCACCCAGCAAGTTGGTGCACAAGGATCATTGCTTCAATGCTGGTGGCATTGGCTTCAGCGAGGATGCTGGTGCTAGTGCAGACATCTTGCCACTTATGCAAGGGATTTTCTGGAGGCATCATTGGTGATACCTCTCCAGACTCAAAGGCCTGTTGATAGGTCATCCAGGTTTTGCATCCATAAAGGAGTGTAGGAACAATAGTCTTGTAGGTCTTGATCTTGGTGTCCTGCTGTAGATCACGGTCCATGAAAATGTGTTAGAGCAATTTCCCAATGAAAAGCACTGTGCACTGGAACCTGTGCTGGATCTCACTCTCAATTTTTACTTTTTGAGAAAGGTGGCTACTGAGGTTACAAAATTACTTAACTGTCTCTAAAGTCTGACTCTCAGTGGTGAGTTGCAGTGGGTCATGTTTGAGGCATAAATCAGGATAATACAGCATTTTAGTCTTCTCAGTATTGAGTGAGAGTACTAGGTTTTGGCAAGCTTGTGTAAGAAAATCCAGTGAGGGCAAGAATATCATAGTCATCAGAATACTGAAGATCAGTAATAGGCACCCTGAAAACTTTAAATTTTGAGTGGAGACACTGATGATTAAAAAGCCATACATCCCTTTTATAATGAATGTACATGCTCCATTGGGAGGTGACCTTTAATGAAGACCAAAAGGACAGATAAACAGATGGAGAACAGATTTGGGGGAATAATGCCCCATGCTTAACCCCAGTTTTGATGGCAAAAGGTCCCATCTCAAGGCCATTACAGAGAACCATGACAGTCATCTGATCATGGAGAAGCCTTAGGAATTTTATGAGTTTTGGAGGGCAGCCAAATCTTGCCAGCACCTTCTATGGGGCTTCACAATTGACAGAGTTAAAAGTCATCATCTCATCGATGAAAGCCATATGCAGATCCTGATTTTGCTCCCGAGACTTTTCCTAGATTTGGCAGCAATGTATGCCATGTTGGTTATCCTGCGAGATAGTCTAAACTCACATTGAGATTCTGACAATATTTCCTCAGAAATGAGAAGTAATTGGTGTAAAAGGAGATGGGCAGGAATTTTCCTTGCTGTAGATAGCAATGCTATGTCTCGATAAGTTTCTACACTCTGACTTGTTTCCTTTCTTTAAGATGATAACAATGTTCACTCAAGTCTCATGGAATCTTCTCATTATATCATTCTCTCAGCATATGCTGAGACCATTGGCTATGTCACCTGCCATCACACAGATTGGTTTGATGAGAATGATTCTGAAATTCAGAGCCTGCTTGGCCAGAAAAGAAAAGCTCATGACATGTGGCAAAAACAACACATCACAGCAGCAGAAGAAAGAAGCATACAAGCAACTCAAGGCTGAATCCCAAAAGAAAATCTGTAACATCTAAAATAAGTGGTGGTGAGAAACGGCCAAAGAGATAGAGTTTTATGCTGATAAACATGACATGAGGACCTTTTTTCAAACAATAAGGGAGATTTACGGACCGTGCTTCCATGGAGCCACGCCACTCTGTCAACATATTTTAATGATACTGACATCATCAAAGCCCAATGGAACAGTCATTTTGAATTATTCCTGAACAGCAAGTCGACTGTCTCTGCTGCCACTATTGAATCTATACCTCAATGACACGGAAGAGAATCTATTGGGACAAATTACAACATGGTTTTACAAAAGGTAGATCGTGCCAAACCAACCTGATCTCCTTTTTTGAGAAAGTAACAGATTTTTTAGATAAAGGAAATGCAGTGGATCTAATCTACCTCGACGTTAGTAAGGCATTTGATATAGTACCACATGGGGAATTATTGGTTAAATTGGAAAAAATAGGGATTAATATGAAAGTTGAGAGGTGGATAAGCAACTGGTTAAAGGGGAGACTACAGCGGGTCATATTGAAAGGTGAACTGTCAGGTTGGAGGAAGGTTACTAGCGGAGTTCCTCAGGGATCAGTTTTGGGGCCAATTTTATTTAATCTTTTTATTGCTGACCTTGGCACCAAAAGTGAAAGTGTTCTGATAAAATTTGCGGATGACACAAAGTTGGGAGGTATTTCCAATTCAGAAAAGGATCGGGATATCATACAGGAAGATCTGGATGACCTTGTAAATTGGAGTGATAGCAATAAGATGAAATTTAATAGTGAGAAGTGTAAGGTTATGCATTTAGGGATTAATAACAAGAATTTTAGTGATAAGCTGGGGACACATCAGTTGGAAGTAACGGAGGAGGAGAAGGACCTCGGAGTCCTGGTTGATTATAGGATGACTATGAGCCGCCATTGTGACATGGCCGTGAAAAAGGCTAATATGGTCTTGGGATGTATTAGGCGAGGTATTTCCAGTAGAGATAAGGAGGTGTTAGTGCCATTATACAAGGCATTGGTGAGACCCCTTTGGAATACTGTGTGCAGTTCTGGTCTCCCATGTTTAAGAAGGATGAATTCAAACTAGAACAGGTACAAAGAAGGGCCACTAGGATGATCTGAGGAATGGAAAACCTGTCTTATGAAAAGAGACTCAAGGAGCTTGGCTTGTTTACCTTAACCAAAAGAAGGCTGAGGGGGGACATGATTGCACTCTTTAAATATATTAGAGGGATAAATACCAGGGAGGGAGAGGAATTATTTAAGCTTAATACCAATGTGGACACAAGAACAAATGGATATAAGCTGGCTAGCAGGAAGTTTAGACTTGAGATTAGACGAAGGTTTCTAACCATTAGAGGAGTGAGGTTCTGGAACGGCCTTCCAAGGGAAGTAGTGGGGGCAAAAGATCTATCTGGCTTCAAGATTAAACTAGATGGGTTTATGAAGGGGATGGTTTGATGAGATAACATGATCTTGGTAACTAATTGACCATTCATTATCAGTGGTAAATAGGTCAATGGAGGGATGATAGGAGTTACTATAGAGAACTTTCTGGGTGTCTGGCTGGTGAGTCTTGCCCACATGCTCAGGGTTTAGCTGATCTCCATATTTGGGGTCGGGAAGGAATTTTCCTCCAGGGTAGATTGGCAGAGGCCCTGGAGGTTTTTCGCCTTCCTCTGTAGCATGGGGTACAGATCACAGCTGGAGGATTCTCTGCATCTTGGGGTCTTCAAACTATCTGAAGGCTTCAATATCTGAGATATAGGTGAGAGGATTATTCTAGGAGTGAGTGGGTGAGATTCTGTGGCCTGCATTGTGCAGGGGGTCAGATTAGATGATCATAATGGTCCCTTCCAACCTTAAAGTCTGAGTCTATGAGTCTATTGTTGACCGCCCCATCCTTGAAGATGTAACATGAGCTTTTGTGCAAACCAAGAACAACAAGGCAGCAGGGCCAGATTTCGTATCAGCTGAACTCTACAAGTTTGAAGGTGAGGAACAAACAAAAGGTCTTAGTAAAAATAACATAATAGTCATCTGTCTTTTTGGATAATGCTCTAGCATAGTACAGAATGATGAAGATGAAATATTTGAATTCAATGTTGTTGCTCGATTGTAGCTGACCTACAAAGTTGAGGATATGTATAGAATTCAAGATAAATATGTGAAACCTGCACTGGAACAAGCAGGCTCGCTGAGCTGGATTTTCAAAGATATTTAGGCATTTCAAAGATGAAGGGAGGTGCTCACTGAAATTCTGAAAAAAATAGCTAAGCAGGCAGGTGCCTAACTCCCATTCATTTCAAGAATGCTTCAGTAGGAGTTAGGAAACGAATGTTAAGAGACCAGGCCATGGGCAGCCTAGTCTAAGGGTTCAAGTTCCTCCTACCAGCTAGAGCTGGATCTAGCATAAGAGGAGTCAGGAACAAGCTGAAGGTCAGTAGAGGATTGAGAGGAGTCAAAGAGGAACTGTGTCTGGACCAGAGAAGCAGCCAGAAGCTTAAAAGGTGGCTAGAGCAGGAACTGGAACTATGGCTGGTACAAACAAGAGCAGGGACTGGAAGAAGAGTGAGCATAGCTGCAGGCATGGTACACTCTGAGCAGCTGGAGAGTTGCTGCTATTGTTGCTGCTGGGCCACCCAGCTGTCCTTACTGACTATTCACACAGTGGAGTCAATCAGGTACCCTGCCACAGACTGGCTATAATTCTTGGTCTGGCAGGACACTGATTCTGCGGAAGGTCCTGATCCCTGATACCACGTCTTTTTGAAAATCCTACTAGGCACCTATCTGCATCTTTAGATGCTAAACAACTTTGAAAATCTGGCCCATTTTATCTTGGCTTCCACTTATGTCAAACAGGGCTCATAATGTTCAGTTGCTTCTGCAAGACTCTCTTGAGCTCTACAAATCAAAACCGCCGTGTCAGGGCTAGGTATTATTTCATATGTTTTTTACCAAGTTGAAGCTCCCTCTTTCAGTTATTACCACATTTCATTAATGTAAAAACTATTATGTCAAAACCCAAATACTTTTCTTTTACGCAAAATAGGAAACTTCTCTGCTTGCCACTAGCTTTGTCCTGCCATTGTAAAATATTTACCTACTCTCACCTGCATTCTTCATTTTGTCCTCTGGGTTTAGACACTACATGAAAAATAATATTTACGTATATATATAAACCTTCTGTGCCGTTATTTTCTAATTTGCTCAAACTATTGGTCGCAGTTCTGAGTATGTTACTCCCGGAGAAGCCACTGAAGATCATCTGTCCATATACCAGAAAACTGGAACAAGGTATCTTTGAAAACGAGTAGTCCTGTAGCACCTTGGTGTGCATCTACACTGCAACGCTATTTCAGGATACTTCCAGTATCCCAAAATTGCTATTCTGGGTCTTGACAGTGCGCCCATTATTTTTAAATATCTTTTGAAATGACGTGCATGCTATTCCAGCATCTCTGTAAACCTCATTCCACGAGGATTAAGGGACATTTTGGAATAGTGGTTTATTTCAAAATACACTCAAAGTAATCTATGCAATTTGCGCAGCTCAAATTGCGTAGTTTATTCTGAGCTCAGGGTGCAGTGTAGAGGCACCATGTGAGACTAACAAACAGGATTACTCATTGTTTTTAAAGTTACAGACTAACATGGCTACCCCTCTGAGACAGGGTGCCTGATTTATTTTCATAAATGCTTCTGAAAGACACAGGAAAACACATCACTATTAGTGATTAAAATGGTTGTAAAATATAAAGTACTAATGTCAAGTTTACAATTCATTTCGATCTGCAATGAAACTAAAATATTAAACTGCTTCCATCAAGGATGTAAATAATGCTAATTGAAATATTATTTTAGCATTTACCAAGTAGTTACTTAAACATGGATAAATCAAGGGAAACAATTTCATTTTTACACAGAACATAAAATTAGTATTTCATGCTAGAAATAATACTTATGTATCTCAATGTTAGGGGGGTGGCTCATAAAGGCTATGTCTACACTACACTGTTCTTCCGGAAAAATCTGCACAAATTGCAAACTGCAATTTGCGTAGCTTTTTCCACATCTTTCTTTGGAAGAGGCTTTTCCGACATTTGGCCCATCTACACTGGGCCAAATGTCAGAAAAAAACTTTTTCAGAACATCCCTTCTTCCTCGTAAAATGAGATTTACAAGGATGCCGAAAAAGTATGTCTGCTCTTCCGAAGAATTTCGGAAGAGCAGACGTATTCCCTGGACACGGCAGAGTGTAGTGTAGTGTACACATGGACAAAAACTCTGTAGTGTAGACATAGCCAAAGTCCAAATCCAGCAATATATTTAGATCTGAGTATTTCCAAATTTTGATATAATTACCTGTAGGGGTTTTTTTCTGGGCCCAAATCTCAAATTTATTAGCTTACTCCTCCTTCTACTTTAGCACTGAAGGAGCAACTTTGTTCTTGTGGAAATATTTCAAAGAATAATAGCTCCAGCTCCAGTGGCAGTAAATATATGAGTGAACTTGTCTGTGAATATGTTCATGAATTCCCAAAATATCCTATGGTATACAGCTGCCTCCCCTCAAGAATAAATAGAAGAATCCTAATAATGGTATGTAAACTAGCATCAATATTTTGGAAATGTTCCAAACATAGCTGACCTATTGTTTTTTGGTGGGCCTCCAAAAGAATTTTTCACATTTCTGTTATTTAGGACCAGATTCTGATCTCAATTACACTGTTATAAATCCAGAGTAAATGGTAACTTTCAAGGAGATCCTTTGATTTACATGAGTGTAATTAAAATCAGACTTTTAAAGTTAATTAACTCCTGTCAACCATTGCAACATGTCATGCAGAGAAGCAACCTTAGTATTTTGGCTATATTATTAGAGCATAATAATCTATACTACTATAGTGGTTTTCCTCTATAGTGGTCCAATGATTTCATTTTATGTAAGAGGTTCACTGCCATTATCCTTTTACAGAGGGGAAAGCAGAGCACAGAGAGCTTAAGTAACTTTCTCTCATCCACAGAGTAAATCAGTTGTAGAATTGGGAATGGAATCCATTCTCTTGATTCCAAGTGGATTTTCATGTTTACATTTTAAAACTAAATATGAAATGATAAAAATTTAAAAAATCTTCTCTTTTGTCCTTACCAGTGAGGTTATTTGAAGATTTAAGGATGTGATTGTGCATGCAGATAAGATATTAGAACAACGCAGTCACAATAATGCACATATCTATGGGTGCAGAATTATTATTGTTGTTATTAATCATGTTTATTATTGCTGTGCCTTTGGATCAGTCAATAATGGGGTGCCATTGTGCTAGGTCCTGTAAAAACAGTCTCTGCCTTGAAGAGCTTACCATGCAAACCAGGAGTGGGGCACCTCTGGCATGTAGGTTACACTGTTTATCAAAACTAGCTGCTGGAGGGCCACAAGATGGCTTGTTTACTGGGCCAGACCACTGTGAGCCACGAGCAACCATGTATGAAGATGCTCTGGTAAACAAACCATCTCATCGCCCACCAGAAGCTAACTCTGATGAACTGCATGTGGACAATGAGCCGGAGGTTCCCTACCCCTGATGTAAACTGTCAAGACAAACAGAGGGTGGGGGAAATGTTTTGTAACACACAAGCAGAGTGGACAATCTGATGGCAGCAAGTATTCCACAATTTTTTTTGGGGGGGGGGGGGATGAGGTGAGGAGGTTAGTTTGAAATGGATAAGCTAATTTGAAAGGTGAATGGGGACATTGAAGGAAATGGAGTGAGAGAGGAAAGACAGGGATAAAGAGGAAAGAGAGGCAGATGTTCGGTGAAGTTCAGATGATGAGATAGCAAGGGATGGAAGGAGAGCCTGACTGGCTGCCCCATCATCACAGGGCAGAGAAAATCTAGTCAAAATGACAGAAAATCCTCTCATTGTTTGAATGCTTCTGCAACTTTTTCTATTGATTAGAGTCACTTGCTGGTTCCTCCTCTGCAGTTTTTCCATGTGGCCTTATGCAGACCCTTAATTAATTATTATTATTGTCAGATTAATATTTCATATATGCACTTGTAATTTTGGAGCTGTATAATACAGTAACTGGGAAACGGACCTCATCATAAGCTGCTTACTATAATATTATTTCTTCATTATGTTTTAGTATCGTTGTTGTCTTTCTTACTGCAGAATCAGATGACT
The DNA here is from genome assembly GCA_032595735.1 of Pelochelys cantorii. Taxonomy (NCBI): domain Eukaryota; kingdom Metazoa; phylum Chordata; order Testudines; family Trionychidae; genus Pelochelys; species Pelochelys cantorii. The sequence goes on along the minus strand of CM064326.1, from coordinate 67,333,481 downwards.
CTGGGCTGTGGATTTAAGTTTCAGTGCACACCCATATTAACTCTCTGAGTCCAGCAGATGGGACCATTCTTACGCATGTTTCTCGTATAAAGCCCGCCCTCTGGTTCCTTGACCAGGTAAAAATGTAACTTCATCTCCATTTGTGTGCGATGAGCAACCTAACCACCATTCCATCTCTTTTATTTCTCTTCTGGATTATGGCCTTATATTGTTTGTATTTTCTCCAATCCTGGAATTATCCTTGATCTTGTGTCTGCAGAGATGTCTTTCTTTCACCATCTCCACAACATTGCCTAGCTATTCTGCTGCCTTGAGTACACACCAAATGAGATCTCCATTCATGCCTTCATTTTTTTCTCATTTTTATTAGTGCTTCTCTTTTCTCTATAGCTTCACCGTCTCAATTCTAGACTTAGCGTGTGCATCTTCCCGCATGTTTCTACTACTCCCCTTTTGTGAAACATCTCTGTTGGCTCCCTGTTCATTTCAAAATTCAGCTAATAATTTATCTCCTTGTTCTTAAAACACTCCATGGACTGGATCTATATTTGGTTCTTTCTACTCATCTGCCTTCCCTCTTCAGGTACCTAGTGAAGGAGTATTCTGTTTCATCTGTTTTACAACTTCAGTTTCACCACCATTTTAAGTCTTATCCTCTTCAGTTCCACCCACCTGGAACAACATACCTGTTTCTCTCCCTTTCGTGTGAATCTCCATTATAGGCATATCTTCAGTGGCTTGTTTATTTGTCATAATATCTCTTTACCTCCATGATTATGACTTAACTATGGAATTGTTTTATTTAAATACATGGATCCATTTGCCAGGAAAGATTCTGTACACAATCAAATGCTGTATTGGCTTTGGCCAGCAATAGCAGTTGCTGAAGCTCTTAACAGTTGGCCTTCAATGTCTAGAATTTTAAAAGTCCGGTTCCACATCAAAGGGGATGCATATCTTATTCACTCTTCACCATCACCATAATGGCTGTCAGAGACTCCTTTGATGTGCCAGTTGTTAACTGTCTCAGAATTTCGGACCATGTTAGATTGTAAATAGCTTTATCCTTGATTTGATGTTCCTTACTAATCAATTCCCTTTGAATGGATCAAAATGTTTCATATCAGATACACCAAATATCATAGACCCAGAAATAATATGGTTTGATTTAACTCTTCTACAGTTTTGTAATTGCCAATACTGAAATGGAAACCATTATTATTTGTTTTACAGTCACATTCAATAGCTCCTATTCGATCAGAGTTATGCCATATTGAGCATCATACAAACATACTGGTTCTCAGGTATATACAGAAATCGAGGTTCTCTGCTGATGCACATTGGAATAGTTCCACTGAACTGAAAACATGGGCCCTTTTATATTAAGTACTGAAGAAATTATCCAACAAAGACACTCAATGGTATTTTTACGGTTGAAGGGGCACATAAAATGTATGGTCCATAAAATGTATGATATTTATAAAAGCAATGGATGAGGGAGTAGATTTACTTGATTAAAATGGTCATTAATATATACTTGAGAGACTTCAACAAATACACATTATGAGTAAGCATAGGTAAGGCTTAGAATTTGATTTCCTTTATTCAGTTAGTCAAGATATTAATCTGGAGCAGAGTCATTTTAAGGCATACATTGTCACAAATTAGATGTCCACATTTTTTTAAATGTAAACCCTTTTATAAACACAGAGGATACTTCTTTAGGACTACTGGCAGAAAACATGGACTAAGGCTTTCCACACTCCCATAAGTGACATGCTTGACATGATACCATATGTGTTGGCAACGCCTCCTGATTGAATATTAAAGGGCAAGCTAAAGGCCAGTATTCAGAATTTTATTGCTAAGAAAGAGGTTCATTAAACCAATAAGTCTATAGCATCCTCTTCCCTCAGAACAAACTCAGCGCAGAGAAAATTCCCTACTCTGTTTTGAAAACTAGAGTGAATTACAACTTTTTTTAAAAACATGAGGCTAGATGGTGGGAAGAAAACAGGACAGACAACTTGGTCATGGAAGCAACATATGAGAATCTATTAACTACACAGCCCCCACTACTGTGGTATTTGAGCACTTCATTAACTTCAACGTATTTTATCTCCTCAATACTGCCATGTGGTAGGGAAGTACAGTTATCCTTGTTTTACTGATAGGAAGCTGAGGCACAGAGAGACTAGAGGTAATTTTTTCTAAAGTGCCTAAGACCCAGATACTTAAAGATACATAAGAGTTTCTCCACTCAGCATTGTGATGCCTAGTACACTAGCTGCCCTGCTGCCCACTGGATTTTCAGGCTCAAGCTTGGTGCCCAGGCTCCCCATACAATGCACAGGGAGAAGTATATGCCTAAGAATTGAGAAAACTGAGCTGGAAGCTACCTAAGGTAACCAGGAGTGAAATGCCATGGAGGGAAGAGAAACATAGATGCCTTATACATCCGGCTCACTCTCCACATAGTTGCCTCCCTCCTCTCAGAATCCTAAACTGTGAACCTTCCCCTGGAGATAGGCACGGCCAATAGTTCAACTGCTTAGCTTTCCAGTGTCCTAGTATGAGTCTTCAGAATAGTCACACAAGATCTAGGATACCTAATGAACTCTTCTGCCTGTGGAACCGATACCTACAAAGTTAAGTAAGGAATGCATTTGATCTTGGGTGTCTTGACAAGCAGGTCATCACTGAACATTGAACAGACTGAAACTATGTTACCATTTTATCAAAAACTGGTTTGTTTCATCTGTAAGTTTCTTTACGTTGAAACTTTAAAACAGAACTTGCTTTCTTACAATAATTTTAGCAACAATCTGAATGTAAAGGGCTTTTCTTAAAGATACGAAATTAGAAGATTTATCTGGTGTTGCTTTGGTCCTTAACTCAAAAAAGTGCAATGGGATGTGGATGGGGATGAAGGATTCAGTATGCAGGCTGCTCATGTATTCAGTATGCAGGCTCACTGCAGCAGACTGGGGCCAGCAGGGGGAGGGATGGATGTCTCCTGGCCAGACATACAGTCACACAGACAAACTCTCTGAAATATATAATACATATTTGTCTCTTTCTCCACCCCTGCCCCCTGATGGCCCAAAGGGGTTATATTTGTCCCATTCCTCATCTCTGGTCCCTTGCTGCCCCCTGTGGTCATACTACAGTATCACAGTCCCCACTACCAGACTCCAGCCTTTCCATTTTATGAGAAACAATCAAATTCCAGTTACATATTATTGTCCTGACACAATCACATCCTTGCCTTACTTTAGGATATGATAAGAGGAAGCTACATACCAAAATTGGTGGTCCTAACTTTTACTATTTAGGATGAGTGTTTGAACAAACAGACTCTTGGATGGACGGACAGACAGACAGATACATAAGACTATTTGCTCTACCAAAGTAGCTTGCAATGGTGAAATAGTTGAGGGAGAAGTTAAAGTGTGTTAAATTATGGTATACCACAATAACTTCTTTTTTCAGTTGTTCCTCAAGGGAAGCAGTGATTTCTTCATACTGACCAGTGTATGCTGTTGCTTTGCAACATCCAGTGATATGTACTGAACAGGAACCTGGCCTACACCTTGACAGGATGGTTTCTGTCACTAGTCAGCACAAAAGAGTCACAGCTGGTGAATCTTTCCTCTAATACCTGAATGTCCCATAAGTCTCATCACTATTCCAATCTTGTTAACAATATGCCAGAAATGGCACATTAGTGATTTTCCGTAGTTTGACTTTCTGCCTGTCACTATTAATTAAAAGTTATTTCCAAAAGCTTTAGAGGCAGTTTGAGACATTGTCATTGGTGTATCTACCAACCTTTCCATATGCCACTGAGGTTGTTTATGTAAAGTTAGTGACTTCAGTATGATAAGTTTAAAAACCACAACAACACAACAACAAGTTTCCGTGGCATTTTAGTTAATTTCTCTATTAGGGAAATTACTTTTTTCTAGTCCCTAATGATGACTTGACATTAAGATAAAATGTGACTAACTGTGCCAAGAGAATTATTAAAAGAACATTTCATAATGGTTGCTTTATATAATTTTGAGGGTGTTTAATTAGTCCAAAGTAAAACAGTAAATGAAGTTTGTATATTTGAGATTAGAGAGAGAGAGAGAGAAACAGACAGACAGACAGATATATATCTAAGTTGTCAGTTAAATTAAATCTTTTTATTGTTTTAAATCTGCAAGTTTCCAATTGCTCCAGGATAGCTTATAAGCCCTTTTCCCAAAAAATGTTTTTCCTTTCATACTTGTTTAGAAATCACCTCCAAATAGCACTTTCATACAATGTTAATACATCTGCAACAAAATGTGTGCATGGTAACAACAAGCTATGTTTGTGAATGGCAACAACATTGTTTAAGCAATGAAGAGCTGCAAGAGGAAAAGTACCATATTTGAGAACAACTTTACAGACTCCTATATGTTAGGCATTGATTGTAAATTTCCAATGGCAACAGATGAATAAATACAACCTTTGTTATTGTCAGAAAAAAAACAGGAATCAAAATGATTGTATGCTAAATTAAACTATCTGGGATTGAACATTTAGACCCAGCAAATTATTAAACATGTACCACTCAACCACCTAGGTAATACCAGAACATTTAGTAAAATATCTGAATTGATTTTCAGCAGAAAATAGGCACTATGATAAATATTTACAAACAAAAAATGCTCCCAGACCACCAATTCTTCAATGCCACATGATCCTTTGTCACTTACTATCTCTCCCTACACTTCTTTCCATTCCTTAGCTTTGATCACTTGTTTTATTCTGAAATGGTAAATTGCTGGATGGATAGAAAGAGGATGTGTATTGTTTATTAAATGACTTTATAGAGAAGGGAGTATAGTCAAGGGTACAATAAGTGATTCAAAGCTCTATTTTTGGTTTTATTACATGATATGTTGGTAGGATGAAAAAATGTTTTGAATTTGAAACATGAGCAATGATTATAGGAAAGATTATATACTGAGGGAGAATTAGCTGGATTTCATAATTATTCATTCCCATATTTGACAAACTTTACAAAGTTAGGGTTTGATTGTTAAAAGTGTAATTTTGTTGTAAAGAACGCTGAACTTGTTTTTGGTAGATTGCTAGATGGACTCCAAAAAAAAAAAAGGAAATCATTTTCAGATGTAACTGGTTTCAACAGATTTGTCTGGTTATTTATGAATTTCCCTCATTTGTTGGGGTACGGGGTGCTGTTTATTAAAGAGTACCAAAATTTAAATCAGGTTGGTGTAAAGACTAAAAGGATCTGTCTTGCTCCAACAGATCTTATGACACCTTCCAAAATACGACCCCCTATGAAAATTTTAGTAAGTGCATAGGTGTCTCAGTGTGTGCATGCATGTGCATGTATGTGCATATGTGAGAGAGAGAAAGAGAGAGGAATTATATTTGGGTGAAGTATGGAAGGTAATGTATGATGGAAAAGGAGGAATGGGGAGAACAGGGTCTTTTAAGTATATGGAAATTGTTGAGTTTTTAATTTTTATCTAAACAAATAAAAACCAGGTTCTTGGATGTCAACACTGGAAGCTTTACTGTGTGATATTTTATTGTGGGGTGGTTTTTTTTGGGGGGGGAGGGTGTTATCATAAAGCCTCAGCTTCTGGAGACTTGTGATTTGATAAGAACCTCCAATTTCTTTCTTTCTTGTTCTAGCTCTCAGGGTTGCAGAGAAGAGATTGAAATTGTGAACATCCCATTCCTGAAGGCTCAGTGTCAGAAAGGCAATGAAAATAATTCAATATATATTATATTTTTAAAATATCTCATGATTTTAAGCCTCATTTCCCGAACAGGAACAGGAATGCTTCTTGCCCTCTCTTCAGATGCTCCTCAGATGATTTGCCTTTTCAGTTCATATTCCTCTGGTTTCTTAACTTCTTGTCCCCTTGCTGACTTTGCCTTTTATTGTTTATCTGAAATTTGTACTCCCATTCCATGCACCTCGCTTCTGTCTCAGATCAGAAGTAAAGCTTGGAATCAGCAATACATCAAATATATAGAAACAACTATGTTATTTATATTTGAAATCTGGACTTCCAGGACAATGAGGAATTCCAGTATATTGAAATGAGATGAAGATTCAAGGTGTATTTCACCCTGCCTCAGTACATGGGTGGTGGACTAAATGGCTTCTTGATGTCACATTCAGCCCTGACTCCTTATGATTTCAGGTCAAAGGGCAAGCCTCAAAACACATCAAAGAGAGGGTAAGGAAATGGTTTGGAGAAGAAGGTTGTGACTCCTGGTGAGGGACATGTGAGGAAGGAATTCCTGTCAGTGTAAATAATATTTAGTGTTGTTGTAGCCATGTTGGTCCCAAGATATTAGACAGACAGGGTGATTGAGGTAATATGATTTATTGAACAAACCACTGTTGGTGAAAGAGACTAGCTTTCAAGATTACCTGGTGAAAGTGACAAGATTTTGAGTTCCTGTGTAAGTCCAAAGCTTATCTCTTTCACCAACAGATGTTGGCCTAATAAAAAAATATTATCTCACCCATCCTGTCTGAGTAAACAATGTGATATCTGAACAAGTTGTGTGTGTCCTTCATCAAAACATTATGAACTCTGAGTTGGAATATCATCCACATGGTTTTCTGTCCATCCTTAGTTATTTATATATGAAAACAAAAAAAAACCCACACAAGCTTGTGCGCACACATGCACACACACATTCCTGTCGTTACACCACAAATTACCTTACACCTATATAGTGACACATCAGCGTTCAATATTAGTGCCAGCAGATGAAGGAGAAAAACAGATTTTTGTATACAAAAAGAGAGCATTGGGAGAAAATAATATGTAGTTTATTAATTGAGCAGGAGACATGTAGGCAGGAAAGCAGGAAGAACAGAAGAATGATTACTTGGCCTGAAGCTCTTCAGTTATCAGAATATAATGCAGCATGCTGTGTCTGAATGAGCCAGAGGTATAGCCTGGCTAATGTAAGAGTCTTTCAAAGAATCAACTTTCTTTTTTTGTTCATAATTTTTGTATTAATTTCTGAAAGATTTAGAAAATTGAACAATTTATTTTGCATAGGCAAAAAAGAAAACCAGACTTATGCAATAGCCGCTTTTCTAGTAAAAAAAAATTAATTGGGATGTTTATCCCACTGTGGCCGCTGACCTCCAGCTCAACCTCCACGTGTTGAGCAGACTGAATAGAGCAACTGCAAAGTGAGGGCAGGGAATGTTCTGAACTTGTCTTATATCACAGCAGTGAATTTGTGTTGTACTCATATGGGTTGTGGTAAAGATGCCCACTGGGGTCCATTCTACATCATATGGCTGTAGATATTATTGGTTCCATGCTTACAGAAACCTGTCAGCCAGGAATGGTTTCCCAGAGGATATTAAGGAGGCTAAGCTACTGTTCCAGAGACTGGAATATAACTTGTGAAGGGTTATGTGGGGGAATGTTCATGGAATTTGAGAGGTTCTCTGAGTAAAAAAGACTAAAGAAAGATCCTTTTCCCTTATGAGTAAGGAAAATCCAAGTAAAAAACTAAGAAAGGCAAAGGTGAGCAGTCTCTGAGGCAGTCTATGGATTCAAACTTTGTGCTTGTTGTATCAGAGATCTCTTGCCTTTGAGTGGGGTCTACCTACAGCCCCCCCTTTCAGAGCCTTCTGCTTTACAGCTGGTCTATGCATCTTTGGAAGCTGTGAAGCTTACAAGTGTCTCCCTTTTGGCTGACCTGTTTCTGTGTTAAGCTATCTCTGATATGGAACAAGCATTCTTCTACTTACCACACTTTTCCTGTGTCAGGTTTTCCCTATTTAAACTCAGCTCTCCAGGCAGATCCAGCCTTCATTAGAGCTGAACAGGACAAGAAAAGCTTGTTAATCTTCACTCTACCAAAGTGAGGGTGTAGTCCTTCTCCTATCCCACTCCTCCAGCTGGAAAGGCTATTCTGCTGAAGCTTGTCTTCTTCTCTGAACTCCTATAAAAAGAAGTAAGTGTCCTTTCCCACAAAGATTGTACTATGAAATAATGAAGCTGTAGGACTAATTACCATCTTATTATATGTAGGTTTGTGTCTTTCATCATATGGATTCAGTTTAAGGGACAGTGATGACTGGTCAGGGAGAAGGAGCTACCTGAAAGTAATCTACAGCCCCTGTAATTACTAATGCCTCCTTTTCAATAGTTGAATACACTGATACAGAATTGGGTGTTCTCCTCTTCCAAAGTCTTGTGAGAGTATGGCATCAGGTCAGACATCTGAGGTGTCTGTGTGCAGTATGAACTCCTAGAAAAAGTGGGGCTGAAGAGTATGGGTGCCTGTCCCATTTATGTCTTCAGTTCACTAAACTTCCTTGCATTTCTCATGTCATTGGATCCTCTTAGAGTATTTGCCTTTTATGATGACTATGGTGGGGGTCAAATGTGGTGAAACCAGGGCCAAATATCTGATAATATTCTGCCAGGATGAGAAAATGCCTCTCTTGCTTCTTTGTCTGAGGATTGGGCCGTTATATTATGACCTGTACCTTGTTGACTGCTACTTTCATAAGGCTGCCTCCTATATGGTACCTCAAATAGGTTGCTTCATCTATGACTAACACCCATTTTTTCACGGTTGGCCATAAGTTCCATATACTGGAAGGGTTTCAGCATTGCCTTTAAGTGCTGTAGATGGTCTTCTTAGGTGGTACTATAAATGATAACATAATTTCTATAGTATATAGCATATTGATGGTGGGACTGAGGAACCTAATCATAAGCCATGGGAATGGTGCAGCAGCTCCGTGAAGGCCAAAAGGCAGAGTCTTGAATAGCAAACCCCGGAAAAGGATGAAAGGTGAAACATTTCTGTTGTTGTTTGTTTGTTTGTTTTAATTTCAAGAAAGGGAATAAACGAATCTGCCAAATAAGCTTCTGTTGAGTTGATCATTCTCAGGTGCTTCAGCAGTCACAGCATCCTAGTAAATTGTCTATCCTTGGCATTGGGTGGGCAGCACATTCTGAAATAGAATCAAGCTTCCCAAAGTCAATTCCAAACTGAATCAAATTGTTCCACTGGGAACAACAACTGTAGATCTTCTCCATTCTGTTTTGGATTCCACAGTCACCGCCATCTCCAGCATCACTCAAATATCTGTATCCCACAACTCTAGAGTTTCTCCTGAGCAGTAGGATAGTCTCTAGCATGTTGGATCACCTGAGTTCTCCCTGTGTGGATATAGATTGTACTCACAAAGTTCTCAATCAATTGGAGAAATTGCTTCCTTTGTAAAAGAGAAAGGCCTATGTCGCCCCCGCCCCCCCCCCATCAGTTCTGTTATTGTTTCTTGGTCCCTGGGTACTTGGAAACCTAATTCACATTCCAAGTCTCTGGGAACTTTGTCCTGTAGCTGATCTGCAACATGTACTGAGGCCCTGATGCATTTTTTTTTCTATGGCCCCAACCATGTCCACTCTGATTATCTTGAAGGGTGTCTCAATCAAGGGCAGAGGGTTCAAGGATACCACAGAGATCCTTTTGCCACTGGCTAACTGACATTCTGGATAGTAGGAACAGTATTCACTCATGTCATGGTTGACATCTTGCCAGAATTGGGCTAATGCAAGATACAAGGTGTTCTGTCTTTCCAGATGTCCAGCAGATGGGATATTTCACACAACCTACAACACAGGTAGGACCTGCACAGCTATTGCCACACAGGTTTGATGATCCTTTCCCATGTCATACAAGTTGATTCTTAAATGTAAAGTGTGACTACGACTCACCCTGCTGAGAGTTTGCTACTTCATTATTTATATATGTTCATATCCACAGTTCAGCATAGGGCAGGGGTGGGCAATAATGTGGAGACAGCTTTGCAGGGTTAGCCCCTGGTGGGTCACTGAAATATTTACCTGCACAGCCTCAGGTACTGGCAATCACAGCTCCCATTGGCTTCAGATGACTGTTCCTGGCCAATGGGAGTTGCAGGAAGCAGTAGAAACTGGGACACTGCTTCCCACAGTGATCTGTGATCAATGGGAGCAACAGTCACTGGTACCTGCAGCTGTGCAGGTAAATATAGGAATGAGGGTTGAATCAGATCTGGCCCATGGGATGGTATTTGTCCACCCTTGTCGTAAGGTCATCTCCCTGTTCTTGTGCAAAATTCCCACTGTGTATGAGGGCTTTCGAGTCTTTACTGATTACATCTTCTTTCCTTGTGTTGCTTAGAATGTTCCTTTGGCTTCTCCAAGGCCCAGGGAATTGGCTATAATGATTGGTCTGGGTTCTCATTTACTACCCAGGCTTATGCATTAATGACCCTCCAGAAAAAGTCATATCTGTCCACAGGAATAACATATTAATAGGCTGGCACTGCTGGCACCTTTCTTAGGTGAGGGTGGTTCCACTGCCAGTGTTGTATTTGTGTCCAACCATCTTACCCCCCTTGGATTACCCTTGGACTAAGGATGATCTGACCATTTGGGAGTGCCTGATCATTACTGATGCTGTTTCACACGTCTGATTCTCCTGTTCGTCTCTGACCCACCCTGGCAATGCCTTCGGTGATTGTGCCTCTAGTAAGCCTTTGAAACAAATTCTCCATTAGCCTTGCCACTTCAGATAACATGCTATAGCATCCATTTATATGGGAAATATCTTTATAAATTGTTCTGTCATAATGGCCTTGGCCCAGGGAACTAGATGTAAATAAGATTGCTGACAGATATTCAGGAAGTTACAGTGACACATAATGTCTTTAAACTGGGACATTAGTGAAGATGGCTTGCAGATGATTGCAATGATTTTCATATACTGTAATTTATATTAATTTAAGTAGGTAGTTCATAATAATGTAATCATTATTAAAATAATAAAGATACCAATGATAGATATTTTTATATTCTAATTATTGAAAGAAGTGTATAAATATGCTGAAAATAGCTTCTTCCTGCCCCCCCCCCCACCCCCCCAAAAAAACCTGGCAGAGCCTTCCTCTCCAGACACACACTTCTCAAAACCATCCACTGTCAAAACTAAAGTCAGCTCCTATGGTATAAAATGATCTTATTGTATGTTAATTTCACTAGCACCTAAAAAGAGTAGTGCATAATAGGAGATGTTTTGAAGCAGTGCAGCAGTCTCAGGACAGGTGACTGCAGATGATCATACTGTAAACCATTGTTTTGGATCTAATTTAGTTGCTGAGTCTGATTCTTACAGTAATTTTGCAGGAAAAAATTGAGGCAGAAACCTAATTTTTATAGTATCATTTCCTGGAAAGGCAACATAGCCCATTGTAAGGAAAAAGCCTTAGAGAAATTTGGGATACTCGTAGTTAACTGGAGGTTGGGAAATCTTATTATTCATACAGTTGCACACATTCAATAGTGTGAAGAGAAGAAACATGTATTTGCTAGATATGTAAAAAGAGCAACACTGCACTTGATTGTCCTTTCACAATGGTTCTTGTGACATTGTCTTCTCTGTTGTTGTTAGTCCTGATTTAGTTCGGTTATTCAAGGCTAATATGACCCATGGGATCAGATCCTTGGTACCAGACATTTATGCCAAGCACAGTTCATAAGGGGACAAATAGTGGTGGGGCATACATTGCTCTAAACCATCTTTGTGATTGATTCCCGTGATACATGGTTGCTCTAATTTGCACTCACTGTAAGGGGATGTTGTGGCAGCTAAAGATCACCAGAGTACAAGTATTGTCCTTCTACAGCTTCTGGACAACTCTTTCCAGATTGTTTTCCTTGGTTATGCTCTAGCAGCCATGAGCTGACTCAGTGCTAGTGAAAGGTTCTCTATACAGAAACTATGAGTGGATGCCTCACACCGGCTTTAACATAATTCTTCAATTAGGAGTTCAGACTGATTTTAGCATGAAGCAAAAACTCCTTTTATATTTATCAAATGACAGGAAAGTTGTGCATATAGTACTCACAATTAAATGGTTCTTGATTTGCTTATGAAAGATCACAGAGCCTACTGAGATTAAAGAGTTGTCAGAATAATCTCTCAAAAGTGAGCCAAGATGCTAAGGGGGAAAGGAGGAAAATGATCAATTAATGATAAACCAATAGCCTCCTTTTCCCAGAATGAAAACACAATAATATGAGCAGAAGAAAAAAAGAGGTCACCCCCCAACTCAATCTTGGTTTAAGCATATCTTTTGAATGATTACATGTAGTATTTTGCAAGGGGAAAGCATTGGTAAATCTTAATTGCATTGATCTCAGTACTGATTTATTGATATGTATTTGTTGGGAGAGTGAAAAACTACAGAGTTTGGTATGTTCTACTGGCATATTTGAGGCTCTTTATTTCCAATTGCACTAGGTCTGCCCCACCTATTTTGAACGTAACTATTTTTGGTGTTCTGTTTTCTCATTTAAAGTTGCTGAGTACGGCTTTTCAAAAAAAAGAGGTGCCCATTAAAGAAACCGAAAATGTATTTTTTGCCAAAATTCAATTTTTCAACCATCCCTGCAGCTATTTAAAAGGGGGCAGGGGATTGGGTGAGTGAGAAGTTGTGAAGAGTTTGTGGATTTTTCTGTAAAATATCTGGTTAATATTATGGGCTGCTACTATGCAAGGTGCTGTATCATGAATGTCGCTCTTTATGTCTATCAAGTTTTTAAGTCCTCAGAAACCTTGGGATCCTCAGATCAAAAATGTTAGATGTTCTCTGTAGTCCATATTTCATGTTAATGGGCATTCACAAATTTTGTAGTATTCTGATCACTCAGTTCAATAATAGTTTGACATATATGACCATCTCCTTTTGTATATTTCACTCTGTGCAATGTTCTCTTTCACGATTTAGATTTTTTCCTGCACTCTGGCAAGTTTTGGATTCCTGTCCTCAGCACTAGTTATACTAATTTTATATCTCTTTGGAAACTCTGTCCGGATTATTGTCTATGTTTTGTAAATATTATAAATATCGAGAGCATGGAGGTGCTGTTTTTGTACTTAAGTGTTTGTTTTCATTCTCAATTTGCGATTGCAATTGATAATTATGCATATATAATTGCATAGTGGCATATGAAAGGTGCAAACTATGCATCTAACAGGGTAGTTGCACAAATATCTGATGTATATATATGAGTGTTGGATGCACAAATTAAGTGTACAAATCAAAGACAGTTTGTGCACAAAAAATTGTGATACTAATATTGTTCAAGTCTGCTATCTTAGATTGTCTGTAACTTATCACCTACAAAGAACTTAATGGATCTAAAGGGTTTGCATCAGTGTCATTGTGAAGAAACCCTTCAAATATATACCTTTACAAAAGATTTTATATCAATTTTCAGGAATTTAATAAAATATTTAATTATTGTATTTACCCTTTTTTCTACTTTATTTTTTAATTAAATTCCTACAAACACAGGATTGTCATATTACAGGCTGCATGTCCTTCTTAATATTTGGCAAATACTGAAAAAAAAAAAGGTGAACCTTTTTATTTTATTTTAAGCAAGAGTAGGAAGATGGTGTGATGTAAAGTAATGGTGTGATGTAAGTGACCTGAAGTATGGGGGTAGAAAGTGCTGTGTTGGCAGGAGAGCTACCATAACTACCATCTCTCCCGGAAGTGGATTTATTATGCCAACAGGAGAACTCTGTCCTGTCAGCATAGAGCCTCTTCACCAGAGACATTATAGTGATAAAACCACATCAGTGCAGCTGCATGACTTTAGCACATTTAGTGTAGACAAATCCTCACGATGCATGACACATGAAAGGTCTGTCTACTGCTTACATGCTTTGCCTCCACAATGGTTCCATTTCTTGCGGCTATGGACCTTATCCATATGCAGAATATGCAGTTGTGTAGGGCACCCAAACATTCGGGCACCACTGGGTCTTACTATCCACTCATCTGCTACTTCCTATACCTGTTCTATGGCTCTGATTCCTTCAGAGAAGATCTAGTTAACTTACAAGTTAAAAAGCCTGCTAGATCTATTATAACACTGAACCTATGAAAGAGACATCAAGTAGAAATGAAACCATTTAACAAGCATTTGTCATGCCCAGGTCTTTATCATCAGTTTCTGAATTTACTGGTCAGTCTCAAAGAATAAATGGACACAAATCAGACATCAGAAATGGTAACACACATAAACCTGTATTTTAACCTGCCTGGTCACTCATTAATGGATTTAAAAGTTGCCATTGTTCTACAATGTATTTTCACTATCCGATTACAAAGAGAATTTGCAGAACTGGAATTCATCCACAGATTTGGCACCATTACCCTGGGCTTGAATACAGACATTAACTGGTTGGCGCATTACAAAACCAATTTTTCCCAACTTTAACATCTGCATTTCCACATCAAAAGCTATATATGGGACACATCCAGCCCACTTAATTAGCCCCATTAACACAGCTCCTACAATTGGCAAGTACTTCTTTGGCTGTTATATATATCTTGGTTTTTGTTATTTCTACTCCAATTCATTTAATGAAGTGGGTTTTACCCATGAAAGCTCACGAGTCTCATATTTTGGTTAGTCTCTAAGGGTACGTCTACAGTAGCCCCCTAGATCGATCTAGGGAGGCTAATGAGGGCGACCGGAATTGCAAATCAAGCCCAGGATTTAAATATCCTGCGCTTGATTTGCATGTTCCCGGCTGGTTGCCATTTTAGAAATTGACTAGCCCGAAGTAACTGCCCGCATCTACACGTGGCAGTGAAACGGGATTCCTATTTAAAGCCCTATCTCGAATTAGCTGGTATTCCTCCTGCAATGAGGTTTACCAGCTAATTTGAATTAGGGGCTTTAAATCGGAATCCCGTTTCACTGGCTCATGTAGATGCGGGCAGTTACTTCGGGCTAGTCAATTTCTAAAATGGTGACCGGCCGGGAACATGCAAATCAAGCGCAGGATATTTAAATCCCGGGCTTGATTTGCAATTCCGGTCGCCCTCATTAGCCTCCCTAGATCGATCTAGGGGGCTACTGTAGACATACCCTAAGATTCAACAGGATTGCTCATTTTTAAAATTACAGACTAACGCAGCTATCCCTCTGAAACTCTGAATTTAATGAATTAGTCCACCAGACCATAGTGTAAAAATTGCTTTAAAATATTTCATTAGTTTGTTGCTGAAGAGTATAAAATCACATCTCTAAAAAATCATCATCTCTTTCTCCCCCACCCCAAGCTTCTGTTGGTCATGGGGGCCGGGCTGGATTACCCAATAGGCAGACTAAGCACATGCTCAGGGCACCAGCAAAGCAGGGGCACCAAAAAAAAATGAGATTTCTTTTTTGAAAAAAATTAATATTTGATATTTCAAAAAAAGCATCGAAGTAGTCATCATGGGAAAAATCAGAACTCCGCAGAACGCTCTTTTTCTCAGCTGAAAAGAATAAAAAACCCTCAGAGAACAACAGTGTGTCAGGACAGACTTGATTCACTTTCCCTATTGTGTATGGAAGCGGACATGCTTTGTCAAGTCATCTTCGATGAACTTATCCAGAATTTTGCAGTCAGAAAATCTAGAAAGAAGCTATTTTAATTTCAGCATACATGTAAGTTTTGTGTCATTTCGAAACATAAAATTTTATTTTAAAGTATAGTATTGTTTTTATTTTGAATTACATATGGGGGGGCACCATAATCTTTTCAGTGCTTAGGGCCTCTAAAGCTCTTAATCCGGCCCTGCATGGGGGCACCATAAATCCTGAAGACATCCCTGATTATTACTACCCCATGTATTTTTGTATTCCATTAATACTTCAGTACATACCAATAGTCTTTATACCAGATGTAGTTAGACTTCACTTTGTCCTGAATATTTTACCCTGGTGTACCTTCATTCAGCTACGTTCACCTTGGCACATAGATTACAGTGGATATATCTGAAAAGATTTGTAGCTGTAGACTGCAGACTCCCCAAACCCCAGAAGAATATAGTGCCAATAGTAGCTAAGTTTTGTGGATGAACTGCTAATGGTTGTCAGCAACATATCATAGGGCTCATCTAGACTACAGGGAATGGTCAAAAGAAGATATGCAAAATCTGCGTGAATTTGCATATCGTCTTCCAATCTCTGAAAGTAATTAAGATGCAGCTTTTTCAGCGAACCCCTCCCCCTTTGTCAAAAAGCTGTGTAAACCTCCTTTTTTGAGGTAGAGAACCTTTTCGACAAAGGGGGTGGTTCGCTTGGTTAGCAGTCCAGTGGCTCCCGGACCATGGCTAGAGCCTGCCACCCAGGCCAATGCCCTGTTCCCTGAGCCACAGAGGAACCTGTCCCCCTACCCGCCCATCAGGACAACCCTTATAACTGGAACCTGCCCCACCTCCCTACCTTCAGGTCATCCCTTATCTGCTTGGTTGGCAGTCCGGTGGCTCCTGGGGTGTTGTTGCCAGTAGATGGGGTTGGTGCCTGTAGATGAGGGGCAGCACATGGCATCATGGAGCCACTGCTGTACATGCCAGCTGTTTTCAGGAGTGGTGCAGGGCCAGGGCAGGAGTAAGCCTACCTTGAATCCACTGCTCCATCCCTGGGGCAGCTCTCAGGGTGGGTCTTGAGCCCACCATACTGCCCTCCCAAGGTAAATGCCCTATCCCCTAAGCCACTCAAGAACCCAGCCTACCATGCTACCATAAGAGGGTTCCTTAACCCGCTTTCCTAATACGGGAGCCAGATCTATCCCTGGAGATGGAATTTGCAAATCCCGCAGAATTTGCATATTTTCTTTCGACCATTCCCCGTAGTGTAGGTGAGCCCATACTTGTGAGGGTACGTCTACACTTGCTCCGTAGTTTGAGCTAGGGATGCAAATGTAGCTAACCGAAATTGCTAATTTCATTAGCAATTTCGGTCGGCTACATTTGCATCCCTAGCTTGAACTAGGGAGCAAGTGTAGACGTACCCTAGTAGACATGTAACTATATTTCAAAAATTTTAAGCTTGTTTTTTAGAATTAATTCTGAAACTATTAATGAGATTTAATATTTATAAGCAACTTTTCTAAGTATTTCAATTTCTTTATATTTGTATTTGGACTATTTCATTGCTTTTATCATAGCACAAAATAACTTAACAATCTTTAATTTAAAAAAAATCTGGGAATTATTAAATTTTCTTCTCAACAATACTGATGAGCTGTTTCTTCAGAAGAAACTCTCTCTCTCTCTCTTTTTATTTTTTTCTCATAAAGACAATACTTATGGCTAGTGTAGTTAGATACAGTTTCAGTACAAAAATAGAATGATACATATAAGACAACACAACTAATTCAGCGAGAACAAAATGTTGTTGGTGTAATGGCTCAGGCTATGTCTAGACTACACGCCTCTTTCAAAAAAGGGCATCTAGACTACAATCAGTACTTTCGAAAAAGCAAGCTGCTTTTTTGAAAGAGAGCACCCAAGCAGCCCGGATGCTCTCTTTCAAAAAAAAGCACAGTTTACATTTTTGCATTTTGCCCAGAAAGAGTACTTTCGAAAAAAGGCGCTATTCCTCATAAAACGAGGTTTTCCGTGGTCAACAAAACCACCGCGTTCTTTCAATTTACTGTCAACAGAATGCGACGGCAGTCTAGATGCAGGTAAAAATTTTTCAAAAATGTCCACTTTTTTCAAAAAAATCTCTGTAGTCTAAACACACCCTCCATGAATACAGGAGTATAGAGCTGTCAGACTACTTATACTATTTTGTCTACTTGACTGCAGAAAGCTTTGTAATCTAAAGCAGAGGGTTTGGGGTTTAGTTTTGGTTTTTGTTTGTTTAGCCCACTATTTTCTCCTTTCAGTTTTTCTGTTTCTGTTTCTGTTTCTGTTTTTTTTTTTTTTTTTTAATTCTTTTCATAGGGAAACAATATATTGCCAGCTGCTGGTTGAACTAGGCCTTGCATGTGGTCTTTAGGTATCAGCTTGAAGCCTATGCAACTGAATGAAAGTTTTATACTGTATACTATAGGTCTTCTATGAAGCTGTAAATGAGCATCACTCTGTGCAAACAGTGTTTTAGCACCTGCTTTATTGTTGGCTCTTGATATAATTAGTATATTTAAAGACAGACCTATTAGTTATAGCATGTGGTTTGCAATCATTAGTATAATAATAGAGGAACTGCTTAAAGAGGAGCTATTGTTTCAGTTTGAACAATATTAATATGTTTGGGAATATCCAACTAAAATCCTTTTTGAAAAATCTCAGGATCTTGAGTGTTTGAATAAGAGATGTTGATACCATATTGCTAATTGTTATTAAATTGTTTTACAGTAGCACTAAGTGTTCACATTTAAGAAATCTTAGCATCAGTAAAGGCCCATTGCTGGATGGAAATGGTATATTGTTAATGATGCACAAAAGGCAGAAGTGCTCAATAAATATTTTGGTTTACAATTTGGAAATATGCAGAATTAGAGGAGGAGGATGAAGTACTTTCCAATTAGTAACCATGGAGGATGGATAAAGATCTTATAAACACAAATATTTCTAAAATTAATAGGCACAGATAACTTAGACAAGAGTCCTAGAAGAAGAGGCTCAGAGATCTTTCTCCAAATGATATTACATTTTTAAATAAATCTTGGACTGTAGGGGAAATTCAAAAAACTGGAAAAGTGTACATTATGGCAAAAGGGGGAAGTGAGATGAGTATTGACTGATTAGCCTGACATCAGCACAGGAGAAAATTAGGAAAGATTCCATGAAATTCAGTTGTTAACTTTTAAAGCATCATGATACGATAGGATAAGTTATGATACGATATTATAATAAGCATGCTTTTTATGGAAAACAGGTCCTGTCAAACAGTCCCAACTTAGTGCCATATAATATTCTGATTAAGACAACAGTACTAAACAATATAAAAATGTTCACATGAAATTGATCAAGTAGAGGCTAGCTGATTGAGCTCAGGAATAATAATCGATGATGAAACATCGCTGAATGGAGAGAACTGTCCATTGAAGTGCCACAACAATTGAACTGTCCATTGAAGTGCCACATCAATGATTTGGAATTAAATATAAAATCTCTGTTGATTATAATTTATAAAAAATTTGAAGGAAATAAAAAATCACTGTTCATCATATTGCAGCTGACAGAAATTGATGGAATGATAAATAACAATGAGAACAGGGCAGTCATACGGTGTGATCTGAATCTTGGTAAGATGGATCTATTCAAAGAAAACAGGCTTCTAGTACAGCTTAATGTAAAGTTATACATCCAAGATAAAACAGCTTCATACAGACATCAGAGGTCTTACATATCTTTTAATATTTGTCTTCATTGCCCACTGAAAACAATTTAGTTAATACGGTGGTGTGTTAGCAGCTCAGTTCTCTGGCAAAAATTGAGAAGGGACACAAGTAATCATTTTTAATGGAATCTTTTAATGCTTGAGCAATTCCTCCATTCACTCCCCCAGTTTGACAAAACATGGTCTAGATGTTTTTTGAGTACCAGGATATATTAGAGAGATCTATATCTATATCTATATCTATATCTATATAATCTATCAGTTGTTTAGGGCACTTATAATTCAAAAGCTTGCTAAATTTAAAACAAAAAGATCATCAATTCATTAATCCTTAATGCCAATTAATTGGTTTAACTGCTTTGAAAAAGAGATGTTTTATATTCATGGAGAAATAATGTCTAGACCATGAGCTCTTCAATATTTCTATAGCATTTAAAGTATCATTTAAATTAATTTCAATTAAGAAAATTGATCTCAAGTTGGTCACTGAGCATTCTGACACAGTAGACATTTGAATGTTAATATTCCAAATTGTTCATGTCAATTCCATTATGGGTAAACAGTGAAGAAACACACTGTGTTGTCATTTTAATTATATATGAAAAATTACTGTCATCAGAGGCAGAAAATGTGACTTTTCTGACTTTGCATTAACTTCAAAAGTTCAAGCAGTTTTTTCCTAGTGACATGAATTATGATAGACATTTCTTTGCTATTTTATATTAAGAGAAGCCTTGATCTTTGTAATTCTACTACATCCCAATTAAATACCCTTCAGAGCTTCAGCGCTGTGCTCCCAGTCAAATGTTTACAGAGAGCAACACCATTGTTCTACCAAAATAACGAAATCTTCTTCAGCTGCATGCATTTATAAAATTATGAGGCTAATAGCAAAGCAAATACATGAAAAGAATGAATGTGTGCGCTGAGACCAATAAATTATGGAAATAAGGAAAGTTGCAGTTCAAAACTATGACAGAC
Source organism: Pelochelys cantorii (assembly GCA_032595735.1). Classification (NCBI taxonomy): domain Eukaryota; kingdom Metazoa; phylum Chordata; order Testudines; family Trionychidae; genus Pelochelys; species Pelochelys cantorii. The sequence continues at coordinate 67,313,244 of CM064326.1, read as the reverse complement.
CGATAGTCCTTAAATTAATCTTACACAATCAGAAATCCAAGAACAAGTGTTTAAGCACATGTGTGTATGCAGTCTATTCATTAAAATGAAGTCACAATCACACCTCCTGCGCTTATAATAATCATTTTTCAAAATATTGAGTATTCCCTCTTACTGTTTCAGCTATATTTTGGGGCTTCTGGCACTGGTGAAACTGGCTATGAATTCAGCAAGGAGCGTAACTTTGCCTGGACAATCATTGTTAAGTTTGTTCTTACAGCATGCACTCATGCAGAATTCTATTAAATATTGTCCAGAAGCTCTTGGATAATTGTCCATTAATAGACTGTTCCATCCTCCATGTGTAGGCCAAGCCCGTGTTTTGAGGGTTTCATTTGTTTCATTTCATTCTGGATTTTGATTATTGGATTCTGCCTTAAATAATATTCAATGTTTTTATGTATCCATGGGTCTCATCCTCCAGAGATTCAGTAGAAATGCCACACTTCCTCAACACTGTAGATGCAATCTTTGGTTAGCTGGGTTTTAACAAAGACAGGGCAATCACAGACTGTAGCTGCATAGAATAGTAGAAATTATGTTACCTCATTTCTGTACATAGTTTTATTCATAATAAAAGGTTTATTTTGACACCAGTCAGCTAGTCAACAAGATACAACATGGTACTCCAAGTGCTGGAAGACTTGGTAGATGATATATCACTGATATAGCTATTACAGAGTCTGTGCAATTGGATGAAACACCCTCACCAGCCCTGAAAATCAGGGGAAATACAGGATATGCCTGGAAAAGGTTAAAATGGCAATCTGAACTTTATATGAAAGCACTGGGGCAAATACATTTGAGGATGAGCAAAAGATCACTCTGCTCCTCACGGGGGCGGGCACAGAAGCCTTTGATGTATATAATATAGTCAATAAAGGTTGTGGTCAGTGAGAGAAAGAGAAAAGCTGTGCAGAAATAATGATTATATCTGAGGGCCATTCTTGTCTCTGGAAATGTTACTGTTGAAAGATACACATTCAAGATGAGAATACAGAATGAAGGGAAACAATAGAGAAGTTTGTCCCAGATGTAAAACTCAAAAATCAGTCCTTCAAATGTGCACTGTTAAGAAAAACTGTGAATGGCTCTTAAAGGAGATGGATCTGACACTACCCAGAGCAAGCAGAAGAACAAACAGAAACCAAAATAAAAAAGCTTACAGAAAGGCTGAGAGCTCATGAATGTGCGTGCTGTAGTAAAATCAGCAAAGGAAAAGTTAATAGAAAGAAATTACTTTGGCCAGTGCAGAAACATGGAAAGCAGGATGCAATGCTAGCGAGGTGGCAGTGAGTAGAGGTAATGTTCAGGCTTCGGGCAAATCTGTAGAAACTGTTAAAAAAACACAACAAAAGTAACTATTATGCTAATATATGCAGAGAAAGCAGGAAAGTGCATGTATTAAGTGCAGAAGGGGATTTTTCAAATGAAGAGAAAGGGCTCTTCTTAAGTACAGTAATGGAGGAGGCTAAAAAATCAAAACCACCTAATCCAAATATGCACACATGGCATACAATACAGATGGGGAAACAAATAAATATAAATCAGAAATTAAAATAGATGTGTCACATCTCAAGACAACCACAGCCTCAGTGCAGTGATCCACCAAAGTTACCCACTCCCAGGCTTCCAACTCCCTGGTTATCGCATCTCCTGGGTGCAGACATCTTTCTCTCTCTTGATCCTTCCTGGGACATCTCCAGGCTGAGCAGTTCCCTGCCTTCACCATGTAATTCACAACAGAGAGAGGAGGCCCAAGCAAGTCTGCTTGCTTTCTCTCCAGAGATGGTGAACAGTGAGACTGCCCACAACAATTGTTACACAAGCCTATTTTATTCCCAAGATAAATGCACTAAGGGAAAACATACTAAACCAATGAAAGACTCCGCACACGTGCTAATGAAATCACCAGAGGTCATTCCAACCCAAACATGGGCTCTGGCAGGACCATCCTTCAGTAATGCACTCAAGGGATTTACTTGTGGTTTCAAGTTCACAACCAATTCAGGTCACAACAAGCATAGTCATAGCAGATTTTATAAAGTCTTTGATCTGAAGATTCCAGGAGAAAAAAATTAGTAGACAGTTGGTTTTCCTTCCTAAGGCTTCAGAAAGGATGATTCTAAGTGGGTCATTTTGAATCATCAAAAAGTTTGGGTCAATTTATATTTTTAAACTATTTTGTTAATCTCCAACGCTGAAATTACATGGATAATAAAAAAGCACTGACTTGTTTACAAAATCTGAAGGCAATATCAGGCTCTATTATTTGAAGTAAAAGCCAATATCTGAATAACCTTTTATCTTTTCACAGAAAATGTTAAAGATTTGGATCTGATGCTAGATCTGAGTATTGTGCACCAAGCAATCTCTACTTTCTAATGGTTCTCATCAGATGAGCGAAAAAATCCACTGACCCACTGCCAGTATGTGGACCCTTCCCCATGGCCCCTGCTTCCTGCCAATAAGGCCTCCACTTCACCACCACCACTACCACTCCAGAATTCCCCACTGTTCACTGTGAGGGGGAATGAGGAAGGACATGGCATGCCAGTGGTGGAGGCATCTGGCAGGGGAGTGAGGCAACACAGGTGGTCACTGGAGCTTGGGGGTCCCAGCACTGGAGTAGGCCTTAGCTGGGGTAAGGGGCCTTCAGGGGAACTGGTGGCTCAGGCTGGCCCAATGCTCAGCTTAGCCTGTCACAGCATCCTGACATTCATGGGGCCAGCAGCTTAGGTGTGGAGGGGAGGAGCATCTGAGGGAGGGGGCCAGAGGCTCAGACTACACTCTGGGGGAGGCTCAGGAGTGCTGGGACCAGGCAAGCAGCTCAGCTCCATGTCATTGATGTGGGCAGGCTGGAGCCCTTGCAGAGTGGGCCTTAACGGCTGGGGGACTCCAGGAGTCCAACATGTGGTGGGCAGGGCCTGGAGTGGAAGTGGCAGAGCCAGTGCACTAGCCTCCCTGAAATGGGGTTTTACCCACCCGTGCTGTTATTCTTCATCCATATCTCCTTTGTGCTTATATAACAAGGCCTTAGATCTAAGATAGGAAGAACTGACCCTAAGGGTGACTTGCCAGTCTTTAAAATTGCAACACAAGAATTGAGGTCACAAAAAAAAAAAAAAAAAGAAAGAAAAAGGAAAGATACTTTCATAAAAAAAAACCTAAGGTAATTAAATAAAAAGCAAATCATGCCAGATACCCTTCATCATGCTTGTGAGTTAAATTGCCAACCTAGTAAATTTAGAGAAGACAGACAATGTAATATATCTAAACTTTCTTCCAGTAATTAACAGTGCTTCTCAAAATTTGTCTGGAAAAGTTAATTTAACTTGGCCTGGATAATGCATCCATACTGATCTCCTTTACACTGCCACACATTTGGAGGAACCTCAGTGACTTGAATTTTATACCTGGCAATTGACTGGATGCTACCTGCATGTCCATTATTTTATCCAATGTTCTGTCGCTAGAGATTGAATGCAACACCACAAAGTATCTCCGCCCCATCTCCTTACCCTGCATGTTCAGGGTTCATCTTAATCTGAATTCAAATTGCCTCTTATTTTGCTTTTGTAAAAAATATTTATAAAGAAAAAATACTTTCTTCCCCCCTTGAATTTGCATTCACCCTCACAGAGAGCTGGGAAGAGCACTGGAATGGAGGCAGTGGGAAGAAGTAAAAAATGGGGATGCTTAGGAGTAAGATAACCCTCTAATAAAAAAAATGGTAGGGAAAACAGCTGTTCATTGGGTTAGTCTGGTTTCAGCCTGAGGGGGGAACTAGAAACCAGTTAGAAATGGGGAAGTGGAAAAAACATAACTTAGTAGGATGGGGTTGAGAATGAGGGCCTCAGGGTATGAAAGGGCTATGGGCTAAATCATGGGGTTGAGGTGGGAGAGTGGTCAGGGCTCTGGGGTGGGGGTTCTGGGGTGGGGTCAGGGATAAGGGGCTTAGTTGCAGGAGGGAGGCTCTGGGCTTGGGGGTGCAGGGTTGGAGAAGAGGATTGGGACACGGGCTTACCTCTGACAGCTCCTGGTCAGCAGCACAGAAGGGGGGAACCAATGCAGGTCTCGTGCCTCTCCTGGCATTGCAGACTGCGCTGCACCCCAGAAGTGGCCAGCAGCAGGCCTGACTGCTGGGTGGAGGTGCACAAGGGGCTCCATGCAGATCTCACCCACAAGCACTGCTGCCCCATCTCCTACCACTGGCCAGTTCCTCTCTCATGGAAGTGTGGAGGTGGGAGGGGACAGCATGCAGAGCCCTGTGGCCCCCTGTCTAGGAGCTGTACCTGCTGTTGGTCACTTCTGGGGTTCAGTGCGGTGTCAGAACATATTGGGACTAGCTCAGTGGTTTTCAAAGAGCGGGTCACTACCCAGCCTTAGCCAGGCAGTGCTGCTGATGGGACTTCTAATAACCTGCTCATCAGTGCTGCCCAGAGCCACCAGGGTACCTAGGAGTTTGAACAAGGTGACCAGTGCCTTACATTCCATGGCCCAATACTGGGTCATGAGCCTTTCTTTGAAAACCACTGCCTTAGAGGTCACAGTTCCATTGACAGATAGTGCTACTTCCTCGTGTGGGAAAGCAGAAGCCATCCTTCTGTTAATACATTTGTGCTGGAAAAGCATTCCAGTGCCCCACTTTTGAGTGATGTAGACCCCCTCACCAGTACAGGAAGCAGGATTGATTTGACCATTTACACACACACCCTCTATTTGGTGTAAACACCAGCAGTATCCAAATAAGTGACAGACATTACCTATTTCACACTCTTAATCATACTTTCTTATGTCCTTAGTACAGCTTACAATCTCAATTTTAACAATAATTTTTTATTCCAGACAGCATTTGAGAGCCCATCAAAATGGTTATTTACCATCCATCAAATGCAGATCTCTGATTTTCCCAATAATCCAAAACCCGTTTAACTCAGTTAACAGGAGGGACACAAAAAAGAATTGGTATATCTCACTTCAGAACATCCTATGCCTCTTTCTCTTCTGCATTTTCCATGTGGCGATATTTACATTTATGCAAAGACAGTGTAAAATGTTAGCAGATCCAAACCATTATGTTGTATGTCCATTGTGTAGTCACTTTACACAGATATATTGACATGAATGACATCATGACATAAATGATGAAGTTAACAAATTCAATGGGTGAAATTCTGACCTTTCTGACTGAATGGGAGATATGCTATTGTCTTTAATGGGCTCACAATTATAATTTCAATGTTAAACAAACCAAATCATAAGACCATTAGCTTTGATTTTAGACTCACTTCTAGGTCAGATATCATTTGGATGACTCAGTCAAAAATAACCTTTTTCTTCCCATTTTAATCAATTCAATAAATGAATGAGAGACTCTAACACGAATACAAATAAATAAGTTTTAAAAGCCTCACTTTCAAAGTTAGAGAGACAAGGTGGATGAGGTAATATACTTCACTGGACAAAATCAATTTATTCTGTTCGCAAAAGAGACAAGATTTCAAGTTACACAGAGCTTTTACTCAGGTCACTCTAATATCCTGGAACCAACATGGCTAGAACAACAGTGTACACCACAATGGAAAGTATCTGTTTCAACATCTCATTCTGATGGAATGCATAATTGAACATACTCTTACTCAGAAAGCAACAATTACTGGACACAGCATGTTATAAAATGCCATTGAGGAGAACCTGGCTCTAATTTTCTGCCCAATAGAGTCTTCTCTAATGTCTCTTTCATACGGCTCTTTATAATTGCTGGCCAACAAACTAGTGCTGAACAGGAATCATTATATCAATTTATTTGATGCAGCTGTACAAAATAACCAACAAAAGAGACAGACAAAATAAGGAAAAAGTAAACATCTGATAGCATAAGCGACTCATGGTAGTATTGAGGAGTTGCGCCGCTCCATATGTCCCCACCAAAATTGCTAAATGGAGTGCCCTCCACATGCCCTGTCCCTTTGTGTGGCCCACCCTGCACCCCTCACAGGCACCAGTTCCTGCTGTCTGATAGCTGATTTATAGATCCATTTTCCTTTATAATACACAGCTTAGTGCCCACTCTTAGAGTCCACTCTAATAACCATTGAAGACAATGGCAAAATTCTGGTTGTTCTCAGTGGAAGCTTGATTGGGATTTTAATGCTGGAACATTTACCTTTTGAGGTATAGCCAGGTTTAATACATAAAATACAGCTGAGGTCAAAATTAGAATTCACTTCACTGGTGTTTTACCCTTTTATAACTCCTCTGACTTCAGTAAGGTTATTTCTTTTCTTAATTACATCAAAGAATGCCAATTGGATGTAAAGATTTTGATACTCCAGGTAAGAATATTTTCTTTAGGGGTCTAGTCTGAACTTTCCACACATTTTATGTTACTTTTTTTAAATAAGGGTACATGGAATTTACATTTTTCTGATAAAAAATGTAATGCATGTTGGACTCTGACACAGACCCTTCTATCTGCATTCTAGTATTTTCAATTTGAGCTGTTATGACTGTGCTAACAGACTCTTTAAAATTGATGTGTCTTGTCTGGAAGCTGGATTTCAAAGAGAAACTGGTGTCATTAAAAAAAAGAAGAAACCCAACACACCTTCAGATCAGCTAAACTTTTAAACTCAGATCTGAATTTTTTAAAAAAGACTGTTTTATTTTTTAACTAAATTTTCTCTTTGAAGTCTGGCTTCAATTCAGTTTTAAAGAGTCTGTCAACAGAGTCAGAATGGCTTCAGTTGAAGCCTTACTTTCTGCAGGCTCTTCTCTCCTCAGTTCACCACATGGGGATTTACTGGGACATAGCTGCCAAATACATGTGTGATAGGTAGGCTGGTCATCTGGTTTTAAGTCAAAGAGTCCAGCTATTCTAAGATTTGTCTCCTGCCATAACTGAGACTGTGATGGATAGGAGAAATGCTAGCAAGCACCCAGTGACTAAGGGGTTAAACTCAGGTAGCTAGCAAGGGAGTTGTTAGGGGACCAGAAGAACCAATGGGGATAAAATGCTGAATTTGAATTGGATATATATACCTGGTCTGCTCTTTCTTTGGGGGATTTTTAAGAAAAGGGCTGGAGAGAGCAGATACAGTGTTCAGAATTACCTATAATAAATATTGGACATGGGTATGAATGGGGCCTTGAGGTACAGATCAGCATATATGGTGAATAGAGGGAAAAGTGTATCTAGTCACGGTCAGGGTATTTTTCTTTATTTTGGTTGCTTGGTTTAAACTTCTCTGCATGGATCCATGCCTTCCCTCCTCCATTCGCTATCTAAGAGTTGTTCCCAGAGATTTTCTCTGTATTTTAATTTGTTTTACTTAGTTGCTTTGTACACCTAGCAACCAACTATGCTTTTATCAAGTACATCTTTGGTTGTTAATGAAAATCATTTTTAAGGTGATGATTTGGTTCTTGTGTCCTGGAAAGTAACAGGGATCTGTGTGTGTATTTGCCTTCCTCAGAATGGGAGTCAGCAACCAGAGACCGCAGCTTGTTTCTCTCTTTTCTTTTCTCAAGCTCTTTTGGGGCAAAAGAGCTTGGGGTACCCCGGGGAAGGAATTCAAGTGTTCCCTCCTGGTTTTTTTAGGATGAAATAACTCGATGGTGGCAGCTTTTGGGCTTTTTTTCTCAGAACCAGTGTATCTGTGACTCTGGGAAATTTTTGTAAGCAGAGCCTATAGAGGCAAGGTATTTAAGGTTTTTGCAGGCCCCCACCTTCTACACTCGGAGTGCGAGAGTGGGGAACAGCCCTGATAGAGACAAAAACAGATGTTGTTCTGATTGGCTCTGGATAGGGGATGCCACTTTGAAGAGTATGCTGTACCACCCCCGGTAGCATGATCTTGTAAACATGATGGATTTGAGGTCATACCAGCATGGGCAGAGTGGCACACTCTTCAAAATGGCATCCCTTATGCAGCATGACCTTGCATGCACCATGCATATGAGGTCATACAAGTGAGGATGGGCCCAGGCTGCTCCCAGAAGTACCAGGATGTCCCCTATTCTGGGACAATGTGAGTGGGCACTTAGTAAGTGATTGCTGCTTTTTCTCCTCATCCTCCTCAGGAATAAACTTATTGAAGCCTCTCAGTGATAGTGAAGAGAAAAGGGAAATAACATAATTAAATCTGCTGGCTACATGCACTATAATAGTGATGCTGGTTTAAGGCTTAGCCTCACTTTACTCATCTCTTGTGCAGGAAAGTCCAGGAAAACAAAATATCTGGGTTTTCAAAGGTTTTGGCCTAAGTTGGGTTTGGCTACAACCACAACTCTATAGCAGCTGATATGGTCATTGGTTCTGCTGGACACTGTCATCAGCATCCTAATCACTTATATATCTGCAGGCTGAAGATAGTTTCAGGCCCAGATGGAGGCAATTATACACTTTATGTTGGGGGGCAGAGTAGTATGATCACCTGGATAGTAATCACTGGGCTAACAAGATAATTGGGAGGATTTAAGTAAGAGGATCAGGAAGCAAGGGCTGCTCAGAAAGGAAGCTCCGAGGGTGGGCCTTGGCTGAGGGGTGTGGGCTATGGGGACGTCTCCCCTGGCAGTTAACCTGCCATACACTGTTACTTTGTCCAAAAAGAGTAAATATGCACCGTAAAAGATAACGCCCTGGTGTATGTTTGTGACTTTGGGGGCACATAACCTGGCCAGGCAGTTGAGTACTCTGACAGTGACAGAGGTGTCCTGTGGCTCTGATCCTCCTATAAACCTAAGTAGGGAGAGAAAATGTGCCGTTGCTTAGTTTGTTTCTTGAATATACCTCTCAATAGAGACAGCAGATGTTGCCAGGTCCTCTCTGACCCACCAGCTTCATTTCCAGTAGGACTGAGTTCCAGCAAGCTCACAGTGTTCAAACCTCTTTGTTGACCAGAATTTAGGTAGGGGCCTGCTTCACTGCTAAGCTTTCCACTGATTATAGTTGGGCATAGCATCAGGCCCTCGGAATGCAAAGATAACACACTATCTGATGGGTATAACAGTTTCAGCATCCTGATGGTATTACAGCCCCAAATACCTCCTCATTTATTCATGAAATCTCACATACATACATACATACATACTTAAAAGGAGTGAGAGTATAGAAACCTGTGCTGCCAGCAAATATCACCAGGAGACCTTAGGGATTAAAAAGTTCACAGAAACTTTGTTGGTACAAGCAGGATCAAAAATATTTTTTTCTGTACCATAGCTGAACATTAATCCATGTCACCCCAAGCTGCTTCCACAGAGGAGTTGTAGTTCAAGTGCCTCCTGCATCCATTCCTTTCTGTGGGCCAGACTCTGAGCAGAATTCTTACATGGTAAACTTCTCACTCCCATGATGCACCACAGTGATTTATCCAGAAGGGAGCTCATGTTTCATAATGGAAAGGTTTAGCTAAACTAATCAAGATGTAAGGTACAAATAAAAGTCTTAGCATAAGCAAATAAACAGAAGAACCCTAGAGCATAAGATGTCATGAGATACAGTGCGCTAATAAACAATTACAACTAAACTGTTGACAGATAACCACAAAAATGCCAGTTTATTCCAGCCTCGTATATTTTAAGTTAGGAATATCAGCAGATGTCCAACCAGAATAAAGCCATGGTAACTAATCAACATATATGCTAATGATCGTGAGATAAAAAGTTTAGAGTTTGGAGTCTATGCAAGAAGGATTCTCCAACATCAATATAGTGAGAAAATATAAATGAGGAAAAGACACAGAAACTGCTACTTTATATGCATTGGACATAGTGAACATCAGCATAAAACATTATAAAAGCCTTCATCCAAGATAACACTCTCTGATGATGATTCTGATTGAGAGGATGTCAGCGAGTATGACGACTAACACTTCAACTTTTTCTGCGAGCAGGGATGCATGTATATGAATGTCCAGAAACTCTTTTTATATTATCTCTAGCTTCCGTGCTGGTTTGGAGTATTTCTGAATTTTCTAATTGTGCTAAATAAATAAATTATAGGGACAGAAAGCCTTTCCTAAATAGTTCTCTCCTCCATGAATGCTGTGTTTTCCAATATAATAATAATTCTAATAACTCGGTCTAAAAGACTTTTCTAATGTAGTTTATCTGACCTAAAGCAATATCCCAGAATCTTAAAGCAATATGGCTGGAATCCCCGCTTCATAAATGCAAAAAACCCAAACTTTTGTTTTTGCTTCCTCAGTGAAGGATGAATGGGGTCATTTTTGTCTTCCTCTTATATTCCTTATAAGTCATTGTTCTGTCTCAAGTGTCAGAATGACCCCATTGCTTATTCCCTGGTGTGCTGTCTCCCCATGGCCTTCACCTCCTCATATTGATAAATCACTTCCATTGTGTTGACTTACCATGCTTATTTTACATGTCAATCAAGGCAGATAGGTGAAAATACATCCTTTGTCTCATAAACATCTGCTTTTCAACCCTGCTTTGATTCAGACTTTAAATAATATTTTCTAGTATATACACAATTCCAAACATATCATCTGTACGTATATCTTTCTATGATTGTGAGGATCAATATGACATACATTTCTCTTAGATATCATACTTGACCTTATTTCAATAAATGCCATAAATGGAATGTATTAGGTAGGGTGACCATCTGTCCCATTTTTACTGGGACTGCCCCATATTTAAGCTGTCTACCAGGCATCCTAATTTTTTTTTTAAAAAAGAGGGCAAAATGTCCTGTATTTGCATACCCCCTGCTGGTCCTTAAGTCCCCCCACTCCCCTGGTCATCACAACCATAGCAGTCTCCTATTTCTGGCTGGCAGCAAAGCAGGCCCCAGCACGAGGTGTGTGGAGTCAAGCAGGAAGAAACCAGGCGACAGATTCCCTCCCTGTGCACCCTAAAGAAGTGGGGAAATCTAGCAGCCTTTCAGGAACATGGGGCTGAAGCCCTGACACCTGGCAACCCCCTTCCCCCTGGACTGAAACCCCTTTCTCAAGCTTCCCCTCTAGTGGATACAGCCCCATCCCAGTTGGCCCTCCCTGCGGGGCTGAAGCCTTTTGCTACTGCACGCCTGAAGCCCCATTCTCAGGTGACTCCCACCCACCATGGGGCTCAAGCTCAGTTCCCAGGCAGCCCCCACCTGCCACAGGACTGAATGACCCTTTCTCTTCTTCAGGGGCTGAAGCCCCATTCTCAGGTGCCTCCCACCTGCTTTGCAGGGCTCAGCCCCATTCTCAGATACCTCCCTCCCATGGTGATCAGCCCTATTCTTGGGCTGGCAACCCTCCCGCAGCGATCAGCCTCATTCCCGGGTGGCCCCCACTCTCCTCCAGGCTGAAGCCTTTTTGCCGCTGCCGCAGAACTCGGTCCACTTCCAAGGCAGCCTTCACTGTGGGATTGAAGCCCCGTTCCTGAGCAGTCCTGGCTGTGGAGCTCAGACAAATTTCTGGGCAGCCCTTGCTGCGGGACTGAAGCTTGACCCCCGACCCATTCCATTTCCTCTTCCCCCTTCACTGTGAGGCTAAAGCCCTGAGTGCCGGCAGTCTCCAAAGAGGACCAACTCCAATCAACCAAAGGAGGTGCTAATTGTTCTTGTAACGATTTGAACCATCTACTCACTGACTCTCTCTCTTTTTTCTTCCCCCCTCCTTTTTTCTCTCTTTTTTCCTCCTTCTTCCATCCTTCCCTTATTTATTCTTGGATCTGGACTTCTAATACGCCAGTCATCTGAAGAAGTGGGTTGCGCCCACAAAAGCTCATGATACCATCTACATGTTTTGTTAGTCTTTAAGGTGCTACTACACTGTTTGTTGTTGCGTTTTTTTTTTTTTTGGAAGTTTTTCCTGTTACAGACTAACTCAGTTACCCCATTAAGCTTTTATAGCATAAACAGAAGTTATGGGCTTCAGCAGAAATTACTTAGCAAGATTCTTTAGTCTATGTTATGCAAGAGGCCAGAACAGATGATTAGATCCTGGCTTCCACAGGCATTTTCAATTGTTGTTCCCTTCTCTCTAACCTTTTGCTTACTTATTTGTCTGTCCTTAGAATGTGCCCTTCTAAGAACAGACATATTTCCCCCTTTTATAAGGTTTGGGAAGTACCTAGCCTAGCCTGAGCACAAGAGTATAACAATAAGGATCATACAACATTTAGCATAAAATTAGCATACCACAAGAAAGATCTGTTTGAAGTTCAGCTTTTGAAAAACAGGAACATTTTTTGCTAAAATTTTCATGAAAAAAAATGGTCCCTTCACTCCATCACCACCACCCAACATTTTTTCAACTAACTATATAGTTTGTTGAAAAAAGAAGATGCTTTTGCTAAAAAGTTTTACAAAATATTGTACTTAAAAATATTTTAATTATTTTTTTTCATAATTTCATAGAGTTAAAGCCTGAAGGGAGAGTTAGAAGCCTGACCTCCTGAGTATCACAGGCCTTTATATTTTCGCAGTACCTCCTGTATGGAGCAAATAACTTGTGTTTCACTACATCATCCTAAAATCCAGAAAGGTGTCTGGTCTCGACCTGAAGAGATCAAGATTTAGAGATTACACCACCTCCTGTGGAAGTTTTCCACACTTACTGTTAATAGGGTCCCTCATTTCCAATTTGGATTTGTCTGATTTCTTGTTCTATTCATTGATTCTTGTTGTGACTTCTTGGCTAAACTAAGCAGCCCTTTAATGTCTGGTGTTTTCCACCCATGAAGGTATTTAGACAGTAATCCGGTTACTTCTCAATCTTCTTATTGATCAATTAAATTGATTTAACTCTTTAAATCTCTCATTATGAGGCATTTACTCTAACCCCTGAATCACTTCATCTCTGAACATTACTGACTATTACAGCTGATTGGGAATATTCTGTCAAAATTTCTTGAAGATGCATTTCCTGTAAAATCAAATTTTTCCATGTGAAAATTTTGATTTAGCTGAACAATTTCTATTTTCTATTGGAAAAAAAAGAAATAAAACATTCTGTTTTGGGTCAGCTTGATGCTAATTAAAACACTCATTTTTGTGGCTCTTCTCTGGACCTTCTCCAATTTCTCCACATCTTCCTTGAAATGTGGTGCCCAGAACTGGATACAATACTTCAGTTGAGGCCAAATCAGTGGAGAGTAGAACAGAAAAATGACTTCTCCTCTCTTGCTCACAACACTCTTGTTAATGTATCCCAGAATCATGTTTGCTTTTTTTGCAACAGTATTACACTGTTTACTCATATATAGCTTGTGGTCCACTATGACCCCTAGATCCCTTTCTGCAAATCTCCTTCCTAGACAATCGCTTCCCATTCTGTGTGTGTGAAATGGATTGTTCCTTCCTAAGTGGAGTACTTTGCATTTGTTCTTATTAAACTTCATCCTATTTACCTCAGATCATTTCTCTAGTTTGTCCAGATCATTTTGATTTATGACCATAACCTCCAAAGCACTTGCAACCCCTCCCAGCTTGGTATCATCTGCAAACTTAATAAGCGTACTCTCTATGCCAATATCTAAATCGTTGATGAAGACATTGAACAGAACCAGTCCCAAAACAGACCCCTGCAGAACCCCACTTGTTATTCCCTTCCAGCATGACATGGTGTGGAATGGTACTGTGCAAGAGAAACCCTAATCAGTTCCTGATTGGGACTGGGAAATTAGTTAGAACAGGCCTGGAAAGTGGCCATATCGTCCAGCATTATTAACAGGAGTTAAATCCTAGAAGGAAGGGAGAGCAGGAGGAGGACAGAGAATAGAAGGGGAGGGGAAAGGAGGCTCAGAAGGAGCTTTGTTGCCACTGAGGCCTGTGCTAGGCAAAATCTGTAAATAATCTGTAAATAGTTGGAACTTGATGGTGTGCACAGGACACAGGAATAAAGAGCACAGGTGTTGCATCAGCTGGAAATGGTCCTGACACATTGGAAAGCGGGACTAGGAGGCTCAACCCTGAGGCGATTGGAGAGCACCCCATCACAGAAGACTATCCCACCATGTCCTTATTCTGTCATTCTGTATGTGGTCACAGACTATCCATACTCCTCTGCTTCTGGCTGTGAAGAATGTTTCTTGCTTCTCTTTCCCCATTTGATCTTAAACTGCCAATCTTTTGTACTGTTTTGTATTCCCTTGAAATCAATGAATCTGCCATTTCAGTCTGTGGTGCTGCTATCAGAAGCTGGCCAGCCAAGAACTCTTCTGACCCTCTAATGCTGCATAGTCAATGGCTGCCCTTCAAGATCTCAAATCATTTCCTCTGTTCCAGGCATCAACTTACACTTCATGCACGGAAAATCTGCTTTCAGTCAGGAAAGAAACCATGACATGCCCTAATTTAATATGATGACTAACATACACGGGAAGCAGATCCTCAGCTTCCCCTAGTGTTGGAACTGCAAATGGATCCATCCCTTTCCTTGACCATGAGATAGAGGCAAATGCAGATGAGAAAGAAGGCACAATGTTTTCACACTGAAAGTAATCAACTATTGCAACAATTTACCACTGGTTCCCTGAATTCACCAACATGGCAACTTTTTAATCAAGATTAGATTTTTTTTTTTTGCAATAAAACTGTGCTCCACTTCAAACACTAATTAATTCAGGGAGGTTCTAAACAAGTATTTCAGCATGTGCATAATTTAAACACATGAGTAATTTTCCTGGCTTCTCTGGGATTACTGACATGCTTACAGAGACAGATGAGCTTAAGTGTCATGCTGAATCAAGGCCTTCTTCCCTATTCCTATGAAAATAAATTAAGATTCACTTTGAAATTCACTGCTGACACAATGCTGAATTATTAACAGAATAATATTATTATCATTAGCTTTCCTCATGCACCATCAGAACACAAGTATTCTGATATTTTGGTGGGTGTTGATCAATAAGGATCTTCAAAAGAAGCATCTATCTATCTATCTATCTATATCTTATGTTGACAAGACAGTTTTATGGTAACAATGATATTTTATTGCCCCAATAAGTTTAAGGAGTATCAGCACAATTTTAGGTGGGTATCATGTACATGTTACAATTTAGAGACCAAAGATAGTGAAAGGAAAATCCCAGGATATTTAAACATGTCATCTTCTGGTGGGCTTAAATTTCAGGTCAGTCTGTTCTCAGTGTCTTACCTCAGGGAGGGAAAGATGAGCTAGCCAAAAAATAATACTTCTTGGAAGAATTCATTCTTGGTGCCGCACCAGGAAGAAATCTGTCCCAATAATTGCTGTGCTCATCCTCTTAACTCAGTTTTTGCAACGTTGAATAGGAGTTTTTATATCCCAAATACATCCTTTCAAATCTGGGTAGTCTGGCAGAGAGAAAGAGGGATGATAGAGCAGAAGAATATGATCATTAACATCCTAATGATTCCAGCTTACCTGGTTTGTACTTAACGCTAAGAGCAAAACATTCTCTATAGCATGCAGTAACTGAGACATAATAAGAATTTGCCAGAAAACTGCATGAAAACATCAGCTATAAGAATTTTTATAACTAACAGTAAAGGGTACCTCAATGTCTATTTCAAAGCTGATTTGATGAATACAGAAAAGGTCAAACTAAAAATAACTAGACTGAATCAGTTATAAGTGTTGTAACATATGCCTCATTTAATAATGAACT
The DNA here is from genome assembly GCA_032595735.1 of Pelochelys cantorii. Taxonomy (NCBI): domain Eukaryota; kingdom Metazoa; phylum Chordata; order Testudines; family Trionychidae; genus Pelochelys; species Pelochelys cantorii. The sequence continues at coordinate 67,297,599 of CM064326.1, read as the reverse complement.
CTAAATTTGCTCCACAGTTTAAGTAGTATCATGAATGCTAATTCTGACAGTAAAGGGTTATGAACTACCCGTCTGCTCAAGTCTAGCACAAGGTCAGGCAGTTATAGAGCTAATGAAAACCCTGATGTGGGTGATTGACATGAGCGTGTGAGTTGAAGAAAGTGCTGAGGTACTCTGATGCATTCAAAATGATAGTGTCCTGAAACACCACTTATTACACTCAATTTGTCTATAACAGTCCAAAATGCCTATTGCTTACATCAACAGAACTTGGATTCAGAGGCATACATCAAAGAGTACTAGACTTCCTCATACCAAGCACCATGAAAGGTATTCTTGTATGGTTCATGATTCCAATAATCAGAGCAGGACCATTAGAATGTTTATATGTAACTCAGAATATCACGATAGGAGAAAAATACATTATTGTTAAATCCTTCAGGGGGTAGCCAAGTTAGTCTGTTGTAAATAAAAAAAATGATTAATACCATTAGACCATTTCAACTTTGTTTAAAAATATGTATTCCATTTATATTGTTTGAAAAACCTGAATTGCTTTTATTTCCTATCTTGAACTTCTCTTCCCAGTGTTCACACATCATGCACTTTAATTCTCATCTGTTTCTTTGCTTTTGAGTCCTAACAGCAGTGCTAAGCCTGTTTTTATTTCCCTGGCAGTTTTATATCAGTAATGAGATATCTTTATGGGGTTGATGTGCTTCCCACATACCATAGCTTCGGTAAGACAATCCTACTTTTCTGAATTCATGAGATAACATGTAGTGTACCAGAGAAAGGGTTCCAACTTGTAATCTGGATAACAGTTTCTTCCGTAGCTTCATTAATTATGCCTTTTGACATCTCTGATCACATAATCATAGAATCACAGAAATAGAAGTGACCTTGAGATGTTGTCTAGTCCAGTCTCCAGGACTCATGGCAGGACTAATTATTGTCTAGACCATGGTGTTGGTCTAACCTGCACTTAAAAATCTCCATTGATGGATATTTCACAGACTTGCTGGGCAATATATTTCAGAGCTTAATCACTTTGACAACAAGTAGTTCCTTATGTTCAACTTAAACTGCCCTTGTTGCAATTTAAGCCTTTTGCTTCTTCTCCTGTTCTCAGAGTACATCTACACTGCCCCCGTAGGTCGAAATAAGATACTTAATTTGAGCTATGCAAATTGTGTATTTTATTCAGTCTAATTTTGAAATAAACCGCTATTCCAAAACATCCCTTAACCCTCATGGAACGAGGGTTACAGGGACATTGGAATTGTGAGCTTGCGATTTCAAAATCTATTTCAATATAACAGGCTGATTTAAAAGATGTGGAATAGCTGCAAAATAGCACCACAGTCTCGACATACCCTCAGAGGTTAAGGAGAACAATTTTTCTCCCTTTCTACTTTTAACAACCTTTCATTTGCAAACTGTTATCAGTTTTCTCATCTCCATATTGTCTCCATACTGAACAAACCATTTTTTTTTCAATCTTCCTTCATAGCTCATGTTTTCTAGACCCTTAATCATTTTTGTTGCTCTTCTCTGGACATTCTACAATTGGTCCACATCTTTCCTGAAATGTGGTTCCCAGAACTTGAGACAGAACTCCAGATGATGCCTAATCAAAATGGAGTAGAGTGGAAAAATTACTTCTTGTGCCTTACAATACTCCTATTAATGCATCTCAGAAAAATGTTTGCTTTTTTGAAGCAGAGATACACTTTTGACTCATATTTAGTTTGTGATCCACTATGACACCCATCCTCCAGATCCGTTTTGCAGTACTCCTTCCCAGGCATTCATTTTCCATTTTTGTATATGTGCAACTGATTGTTCCTTCCTAAGTGGAGTACTCAGTGATGTCCTGTCCTTCCTAGAAGACTATGGGAACTAGGGTCTTGTATCTACAGAAATTAAATAAAACTTTCTCTACAGTTTGATTTTGATTCAGCAATGGTTAAAAACACACAGATTGGCAATAATACTGTCAGGTTTGGACATTTTTTGTTACCTCAGAGCTCATGAGACCACCCTTTTCCCAGTCTGTACAAAATTGATTATATCAGAAGAGTCCCAGCATGTAATCAGCATTTTAGGTAGTTGAGCTTCTGGGAACAATTTTAAACAGGACCAGGATGACCACATGTGGTGGGTAGCCCAGAAAGTATGTAAAATAAAAGCTTATTTGCATAGCATAGTACTTTGCTTGAGGAGTCTAACATCATCTTCCTCATGACATAGTTTCCCCACAACATAGTGTCATTTAGACATGGACCTGAGCTGCAGAACCTAAGCCTGAATCAGAAATTTCAATATCTCAAAGTTCAGAGAACTGTTCTGATCTGATAGAAGCCAGTTGTGCACTTTTGATTTAGATTTAGAGTCTGAACTCTCCTAAAATTTGTGGAAGTTCCAGACAAATGTTGGCTGTAGGTCCAATTCTAGCTAATTTTTTCCTTTCAGACTTTAGGTTTTTTGTTGTTGTTTGTTTGTTTGTTTTATTTCCCAGATACTAACAATATAGAAATGCGTAACAGAGTCAAATCACAAAGAGCATAAGCCCAGACCTTTTCATGTTGGTACCAGGTTTCAAAGGATGTGAAGCCTCTGGTGGATTATTTTAAAATATCTTTCTGGACAAGCAATTATAAATCTGTGAAGTGGGTAGCAACAAACAAGAAGTGGTACGTTATTTTTAAAAACAGGGGAGTGGCTAGATTTTGAGGTCCATAACACATCCTAGCTCTAGGCTTCATGTAGTCTTTATGGCTGGGTGGAAATCTGTAAACAAGTATACACATCATATACATCTGCACATCTTCTCGTATGTCAGTTTATTTTCAAGCAATTTTTATTTGGCTGCAAAGTAACAGTTGACATTTCAACGTCTCCCTTCATCAAGGCTTCAATAATCATACACTGTCACTTCTGATATACACCTTATAACTGTTATTAACACATCCTTGTGACACCACCCATGCCTCTGCAACGTTATCCATGACTCCTGTAAGCTAGTAACTCACCTCATATTAATTGCTTCCTATATGTGAAAGATTAGAAAGCAATCCATAGACCACTGTTAAAAAATTAAAATAATTAATCCTTCTAATGTCCCCACTCACAGTGAGAGTACCTTCTTCCACTAATCACCCCACTGCATTGCAGCCAAGTGTACAAAGGATAACAGAATCTAGCCCTGAATATTTAATCATCGCTGTATATATTTGGTTCCAAAATATCTTATTATTAGAATTCTAGGGGAAAGGCTTCAATATTTCTCATGATCTACTGGCATGGTCCCTTGCATCCCACTAACTGCAATAGAATTATATACGGTCATGAATGTATGGGTGTATCTTGACCAGAATAACTGCCAAGCACAGGGATTCATGTTAGCAGATCCTTGCATAGGATTCAGGTAATAAATGAAGAAAACATGGTGATTACATAACTAGCAATACACTAGCTCAAAATATCATGAGTGAAGCAGTAGCTTTAGAGGAAACAGATATGAAATGCTTAGTTTTCTAAACTAATAGACAGGTATATATTATAGCCCCTTTTATTTGTAATTAAACTTCCATTGCAAATAATCTAGCATGTCTTTTCAGGGATGTGATGGGATGTATAAGTCAATGTGTCTTTGGAGAGCCCACTGTTAAAACATCAGCGTGCTGGTAACTAATTCTATTTCCTAATTAGATTTAGGTCCGTGTTTCCAGGAAAATGTGTCTGCACACAGCAACTTAATTCTGTATGGGAACAACCAGTTACATCAACAACTGGAAATTTACATGGGTAATTAATACTATCGCACTTTGCATTGTGATAACTGTGTGCATAAGTTTTCTGAAAATGTTGCTTTGAGCCACAATGTTACATAAACAAGAATATCTGCTCTTATAAGCAATCCAAAATATTTAGGCATATAATTGGAGATAAATCAGCAGCAAATCTCTGAGGGTATGTCTACTCTACAGTGTTATTTCAAAATATCTTATTTTGAAATAGTTATTTCAAAATAGCTTATTTCGAAAAAATGCATTTCAAAATAGTGTTTTGCTATTTCGAAATAGCGCGTCCACACTGAGTGGATGCTGAATCGATTTAAGGCTGGCAGGAACCAGGTCAGGCAGGGCATCAGGTCAGGAGTTACTTTGTGTGGCTGCTGCCCGACGCTATCTGAGGCCTATGCTTAAAGGGACACCCCCTGGACAGATGGTTCTCAGCTTTCCCTGCTTGCTTGCCTACCTTGATGAGGGACAGCAAAGCATTTTGTCTCTGCGTACTCTGGTTGCCCTCACTCGGGACACCAGAGCACTCTGCAACATGGAGCCAGAGCTGCCCCTGGGCACTCTGGTGCTTCTCGTGGATGTGTTGCTGTGATCCTAGCTGCACTTTCTGCAGGCTGCCATCCGAGAGGTCCATCGGGGGGCTGTCAGTATCCAGGAGGCCCTGCAGGAGAGCTTCCACCCTGAGGAGCACTAACAGCCTCCTTGGTCTGCCCCACTGGGGGCTTGTGCCTCATTCCTCCCTCACATCCTTCCACTTACCCCTCCCTAACCCCCCTTCTTGATGTCAAATAAAATACACGTATTTTCATGAACACAAACTCTCTTTATTTAACAGAACTGGGGAGTGGATGAAACTCTGGTTAGACTGGGGAAAGGAGGCAGGAGAGGGGAGAAGAGAGGGTGGGAGAGGGGAGGGGGAAACCTGGGAGGAGGGAGCTGGAAGGGGGAAGCAAGGGGAAGAAGGGGGAGGGAAAGCTCAGGGCTCAGGGTTGGGGGTCTCGCTGGACCAACTTGATTTTCATGCAAACCTGCTCCTGGGTTCACATGTGACCTTCAGTGGCCAGGCTGGCAGCTCTCCTGCCATAGATGGCCATGTTCCTCTGTCCGGTGCGGAGATCATGGACTTTGGGGGCATCCCCCCCAAATCTGAATAAGGTCCATGATCTCCACCCTGGACCAGAAAGGCGCTCACCGTCTCCGGGCCCTGGCAGGCTCCTGGGAGCTGGCAGACTGCTCCTGGGGAGCGGTGGAGGGCTGGCTGCCAGTGGCTTGCTGGCTCATGTTTTGGGGCCACTGGGTCCGGGGCAGTGACTGCTGGCTCTGGGCTGGCAGGCTTGGAGCTGGCACAGGAACTGTGGCCAGAGTCAACCCCTTTAAGGGCTCCGGGGAGGGGGGAGGGAAAGGAGTGTTCTTGGTTGAGGCTGGAGTGGCCACCAGGGCACCATGGGAAGGGCTGGAGGCCCCCTATTTCGATGTAAGTGTCTACACAGCACTTATTTCGAAATAGCTATTTCGAATTTGGCTTTATTCCTCATGGAATGAGGTTTACCAAATTCAAAATAAGCACTCCGCTATTTCAAATTAATTTTGAAATAGCAGTTTGGCTGTGTAGACACTAGGAAAGTTATTTCAAAATAACAGCTGTTATTTCGAAATAACTTTTCTGTGTAGACATATCCTGAGTTATCACTACTGTGCTTTACCTCCAATATTATTCAGGATTTTAGTTCACTTTCTTCATTAGCCACAGAATCACAGATATGTTGAACTGTACCTGAATAGGTCATCTAGTCCAGGTCCCTGCAATAAGGCAGGACTAAGTATTATCTAGAACCATCTCTGATAGGTGTTTGTCTGACTTATCCTTAAAGATCTCTAATAATGGAGATTCCACAGACTTTCTAGGTATTTTGTTCCAATGCTTAACTACCCTTACAGCTAAGAAAGTGTTCTTAATAGCTTAATAGCTTAATAGCTAGGAAAGTGTTCCAAGGTAAATCTCCCTTGTTGCAATTCAAGCCCATTTTTTCATATCCTGGTTTCAGTGGATAACAACAATATATCAGCCTCACCTTTATAACAAGCTTTTATGTTCTTGAAACATGTAACACTGCTCTGCAGCCAAAATGCTTCTGAAATAAATGTAGTCAAACTTTACTAATTCTGGGTCACTGAGAACGAAAATGATGCTTAAAATTGTTGATTGGCTCTAGTTTTCAAGATATGCTATTGGGTCAGTATATACGACCCTTGACTTGGGAATGGCGGAGGATAGGTGAGTTATAAAGGGAAGGGATCTCAATTTAAACCAGAAATGACTAAAATACATCTTTGACTGGATCTATGAATAAATCTATGACTGGGGTTGGACAGTACTTGCTTTTTAGGCAAAACAATGAATGATGCAATCTGAAGCTGTTTTTCCTAGAAGTCATGGATGATGCAATCATAACGAAGCTTACATCACTCTGCTGAACAAATTGCCCTAGATCAGCTCTAGAAATCATACAGTGTCATGCTCTCTTATCTGTCAGTGTTTGATTTTGCAAAGGGACACATTTCTGTTTAGCCAAAGTGAGCAGAGATGCCTCGTACTTGTGTGAACAGTGCAGATAACTTCTGCTATGTTTGTGGTGAAGTGACTTTTACATCACAAAAGCGCAGTATAACCACTATGGTTAAGAAAGCCTATCACCTTTATTTTGGCTGCAAAATTGGAGATCAGGACAAGAGGTGGGCCCCACACATATGCTGCAACACTTGTGCAACAAATCTTTGCCAGTGGTTGAACAGGAAAAGGAAATCTATGCCTTTTGCAGTGCCAATGATTTGGAGAGAGCCAACAGATCATACCAGCAATTGTTACTTCTGCATGGTGCCTCCAGTTGGGAAAGGTGTGTCAAAGAAGAAAAAGTGGACTATGCATTATCCAAACATTCCATCAGCTATACGCCCAGTACCCCACGGAGAAGGACTGCAGGTTCCTGATGCACCAGAATCATTCTCACTTGAGTCAGACAAGGAAGAGGAAGAGGATGAAACTTCTGGTCCTGAACCATCAATGTCACAGGGCCCACATTTTCTCCCATCCTCCTCCTCTGAACCACACCTCATAACACAAGGTGAACTGAATGACCTTGTCAGGGATTTGGAACTACCCAAGAGTAAGGCAGAGCTGTTGGGCTCCAGATTACAGCAGTGGAATCTCCTGGCAGGTGATGTTAGGGTTTCCATGTTCTGTGACCGTCAAAAGGATATTGTCCCATTCTTCTTCATGGAAGGTGATCTTGTAGCCTGAAACAACATCGATGGTGTGATGGCAGCCCTCAACATCATTCAAGATCCAGATGAGTGGAGACTGTTCATTGATTCATCGAAGACGAGTCTTAAAGCTGTTTTGCTGCATAATGGCAATGTTTTGCCATCAATTCCAGTTGGTCATGCAGTCCATATGAAGGAAACCTATGACAACATGAAACAACTTTTGAGGTGCATAAACTATGACCAACATCAGTGGCAGCTTTGTGGCGATCTGAAGGTTGTTGCTCTCTTGCTTGGTCTGCAGACTGGATACACAAAGTACTGCTGTTTTCTCTGCGAATGGGATAGTCGTGCAAGAGATTCCCACTACATCAAGATAGATTGGCCACTCCGACAGTCATTGGAGCCTGGGAGGAAAAGTATTCAGCATCCACCACTTGTTGAATCAAGGAAGATTTTGTTACCACCCTTACACATCAAGCTGGGTCTGATGAAGAACTTTGTCTAGGCCATGGACAAAACACAAGCAGCTTTCAAGTACCCCCGTGGGAAATTTCCAAGGTTAAGTGAAACTAAGATGAAGGAAGGTGTCTTTGTTGGTCCTCAGATTTGTGAACTTCTTTGAGATGATGCATTTGACCATGCACTGCGTGGCAAGAAAAAGATGGCATGGAAAGCCTTCCAGTTAGTGGCAATAAATTTTCTCGGAAACAATAAGGCAGACAAGTACAGGTTGTTGGTGGAAAACCTCCTCAAGGCATACAAAAGCCTTGGTTGCAACATGTCACGAAAGATACATTTTTTGCACTCTCATCTAGATTTTTTTCCACCAAACTGCGGAGCAGTGAGCAACGAACACGGCGAGCGATTTCACCAGGACATTGCAACAATGGAGAAATGCTATCAGGGCAAATGGAGCCCATCAATGCTTGCAGACTATTGCTGGACAGTGACAAGAGATGCTCCATTTAATGAATACAAGAGACAAGCCAAGAAGCGCCGAGTAGACACTGAATAGGACTAAACTATGTACATAATAGTTTTTTGCCTTTTGTTTCATAATAAATTTTATTTATATAACCCTTTTGCTGATTTTTAAAGTGTTACATAAACAGGACAAGTGAAATATTATCATGTAAAGCAACCATAAACACATGAAAAGACCTAGGTTTACAATTTATGATTAAAACTCTACTATCTACACAATATATACATAGACGTAAAATGTAAAAACTTAAATATCTTGGAAACAGTAGCCAATCAGTTGTTTTAATTGTCATATTTGAATTCAGCACATCAAAATACATAATAAATAGCACATTTTATCTCTGAAGCAGACGACTTCTAAAAAATTGTAGACCAGTGTAATCATGTCCCAGCTCAATCTTCTCTTCTCCAAACTAAATAAATCAATAATTTTTCAATTTTTCTTTGTAGGTTATGTTTTCTAGACTGCTAATGATGTTTGTTGCTTTCTTCTGCAATTTCTCCTATCTTTCCTGAAATGTGGTGCCCAGAGTTGGATACAGGTGATTAATCACAGGTGATTAATCAGCCCCGCCCAGTCAGAGCCTAAGGGCTCTGTGCATGGAGCAGACTGACTTGGTGGGGCTGATTAATCACCTGTGAAACTGTTCTGCCCTACAGTTTAGAGGAAGCGCTGCTTGCAACCCACTCCAATTTGGTATCATCCACAAACTGTATAAAGGTATGCCTTTATCTACATAATTTGTTATGATATTGAATAGACCCTGCCCCAGCAGATATCCCTATGGGAACTCACTCCTATGCCTTTCCATTTTGAATGTGAACCATTGACAATTTATCTCTGGGAATGATTTTCCAACCAATTGTGCACCCACCTTACAGTAGGCTTGTTTAAGCTATATTTCCCTAATTTGCTTTATGAGTGAAGCCTTACTAAAGTCTAGATATATCATGTCTACTTCTTTCCTCCTATCCACAAAACTTGGTATCCTGTCAAACAAGGATATTAAGGTGATTGGACATGATTTGTTCTTGACAATTAATGTTAATTATTACTTATTACCTTATCATCTTCTACATGATTAAAATTTCCTTGATTATTTGCTTTATTATCTTTCCATGTATCTTTCTTCACCTTTTGTCAACTTATGGTTCTCTATCTCCTTTTTGATATATGGTTTTTTGGTCCAAATGTTTATATTCTTAAAATATTTGTGTTAGTAAATTTTCAAATGGGTTTTCACAGTGTATCTATTATGGGGGAATAAGCCCTGCACAATTATCAGATTCTCTAAGAGGAGCATCCTTTTGACTCACACACTAGGGGTATGTCTAGACAACATGGGTCCATTGACAGAGCCATGTAAACTAGTTTACCCGGCATAGGCAAAGAAGCGGGGATTTAAATAATCCCCATTTCATTAAAATAAACATGGCTACCGTGCTGTGCTGACGATCAGCTGATCCAGCACAGCGCGGCAGTCTAGACACGGATCTGTTGGCTGCGAAAGCCTTTGCCGACTGATCCTGTAAACCTCATTTCACGAGGCATAAGGGATCAGTCGGCAAAGGCTTCCCCAGCCGACAGATCTGTGTCTAGATTGCTGCGTTGTGCCGGATCAGCTAATTGTCAGCACAATGCGGCGACCATGTTTATTTTAATGAAGCAGGGATTTAAATCCCCACTTCTTTGCCTATGCTGGGTAAACTAGTTTACATGGCTCCGTCGACGGACCCATATAGTCTAGACATACCCTGGGGACTGAACTGGAGATCACCAATATTAGAGGAATGGTCTGGGCAGTCTGAGCTACAGAGCCAACTTATCCTAGATAGGACTATAATAAACTCATATCTTTTATGGGTTGAGCAAAGCAGAGGGATCTACAAAATGCACTCTCCAGTAAGTTATTCAGCTTCACTGTAGCTTGGCTGCAAAATGGAAGCATCCCTATTATTCCCATTCTTCTACATAAATGGTCCCCTTTGTCTCCTGTCTTCAGCATTAAATTAAATACCTGAACAAGTTGCATTTTTCCATATTGCTCCCTCTCTAACCTGATGCCTCTCCAGGTCACTTCAAGCTGAAAAAGTTGAGGGACAAAACTCCTTCTTGAGCCTATCAAAGCCAGTCCTTCAGACATTCTCTGATGGCCATTTCTGATACAACCCCTATCCTGTGGTTGCTTTGCCAGTGATATTTAACATTTGGTTTTACAGTGGATCATTGCATGTCACTTTTTCTTCATTACCTATCTGATGCATGTTGCAGCAGTGATCTAGTGAATTCCTGCAAATAAATTTCAATGAGTCGCAAGAGGCATTCCTTCCTCAAACACCGAATAACTCATCCGTACACTGCTCCCAGTTCAACAAACTGAGGAAGGTAAAGAATTGAACGCAGGTCTCCTGACCACTACTAGTTCTCCTAATCCATATTGACATTAGTTTGTCTAATCCATAGCACCTCTAAAAACTACTGTTTCCTTTTTAAAAACAGGATAAAGATAAAATCAGAGCTAAAGAACACAGATATTCCTTGCAGAAAGTATATAAAACATTCATTGGAAAGGTTTCCACTAGGACGATCCACATGCTTTATACTGCAGCTTAATGGACTTCCTCTGGACCACTTAGCTACAGACAAGAAATGACAAATTCTCACAGCTACTGCAGATTTCCACAGTGATTCAGCACCATGTCATTTAGCACAAATATTTCTGGAATTTTGATACACTGAGAAAATATAGTGTTCAGTGATTCCTGACTGCCTATGTCCTACCCCTGATATGGTGTGTGGTAGGTAGTTAATATTACGAAATGAAAGAAATCTTGGGCAGTTCCAGAAGATCTTCTTGAGAGGTTGTTTTTTGTTGTTTGGTGGTGTGTGGATTTTGAGGGGTTTTTTTTGGGGGGGGGTACATTGTTTGAGCTTCTTTGGATTTGTTAGAATGGGCCAACAAAATCTGCAATGTTGACTAAGAGACGGGAGGTCTAACACGCACCTTGACAGCAGTTCCATTTGTATCATGGTCCCTGCCAATGAATCCTAAAATTGCAGGGAATATTCAAGGTATCAATGGGTATCAAAATCCTATCAATTTTGGTGAAAATTTAAGTCTCAGAAGGGCTGATTTTCACTTCAGTCGAGTGTTCAGCTAATTTGTCAGTGATAACACAATTCTACTGGAGAATGAGGTTCTTTAGAATAAGTGAAATGGGCTACACAGAACCTCTGAGAAATGAAGGAAAGAATAGGTGACCTTAGTATCAGGGAGAGGAAATTGGAGGCATATAGAGATTGGAGAAAGAAAAATCTTGGTATGGAGGGAGGGGTAATTTGGAGATGCACAGAGCCCATTAGAAGGAGCAAATGGGGAAATACACAAGATTACAGTTAAGGGATGGGAGGGCACAGAGTTTGGGTGTAGGAAGATCTGCCTGAAAATTTTCCAGTGGGAAAATTCTGAACCTGGGGAACATGTCTATTTTAGTAAAATTTTCCCTGGAATCCAGTCAAGCTAGCAGTTTTATTTCAGCCCATCAGCCAATTAGGACCCTCTGCTGTGTGAAATAAGGTTGGTCTACAGAAGCAATGAAGTGTGTGACCATCTGTAAACTACAGTCAATTACATTGCCAAAATGCCACAAATAGGAGGATTATATTAACAGGTAGAAACTTTAGGGTTATATTAGTGTTAGTGTTTAGTGTTAACTCAAAAATCCATTGCTATAATTGATCCAGTCAACACTGTCCCTGTAGTGGATTCTATATTTGATCAAAAAAGAGGGCAGTGTATCTGGTCCACCCTCAAGAAGGTACAGCCTGGATGCTGAGGAAGATACTTGGATTTTGGGGGCAGAGAGGATGCTGCTGTCTCTTCTCCAGGATCCTAGATATACTTCCACAGTGGATTTTCCCTTCTGACCTTTCCCCCATGCTGTTGCTGTGTTCCACCTGGATTGGAAATAACAGGAGGAGGGAATGCTGGAAATGGCAGAAGGATCTCCATCCCTTTAAGATCAGGAATGGTCTGCTTCTCCGCCAGAGTTCCAGAAGAGACAGCAGCATCCTCTCTGCCCCCAAAATCCAAGTATCTTCCTCAGCATCCAGGTGGTACCTTCTTGAGGGTGGACCAGATACATTGCCCTCTTTTTTGATCAAATATAGAATCCACTACAGGGACAGTGTTGACTGGATCACTTATAGCAATGGATTTTTGAGTTAACACTCCTTTAGATGCTTGGAGTAGCTTCACACTTTCAAGATCTATATATTGTACATTGTCTGCAGACCAAATCAGACTTCTCTGCACTGGTGGGTCACTGGTGTGACCCTTGGGTCACACTTCCAAACTTCTTTGGTCTTAATTTGGCCCTGGGAATCACACTGTGATGAGTAGCCATAACTCTGTATATCTACCCCATGGCACAGGTCATATATTTTATTATTAGTTGGAATCCTTTATTTTGCTTTGCACCAATTACTACAAAGACCATAAATAATAAACATAAATTAAAATGAAGCTAAAATTTGGCACGTTAAAGAATTGCAAAATATGAATTTTGTTTTAATATCTTACGATGAATTTCAGTATAGAGAGGTAAAGTGACTCAATGTTTTCAAAATTTTGAAATGCTGTCTTTTTTTTAAAGGTGGTAGCACTAAAAGTGTACATGAGGTAAAGGACCTTCTTCTAACTCCATCATTCCAGTTTTACCTCAGTGTCACTCCATTTACTGCAGTGGTATTACACCAATATTAAACGGGTATTGCAGAAAAGTATTGCATAATCAGGCCAGTACTGAAAGAGTGAGCTGAGCTTTAGGTACCAGATGAATGGAGTGACCTGATTATCTACCAGTATTTTGGTAATGTTTAGATAGGTCACACTCATGTCTCGTATGATACACAGTATGTACGAATGGCTTGTGACAGATCCTACTGACTCAGAAACAACTCCTGCTGACTGAGAAATGCTTATGACAGCTCCTACTGACCCAGCCAGAAGGAAGTACCCCTTTAGCTCACTTTGGATATGGTGCCTGCAAACACAAGAGGTTCAGGTCAGGTCTGAGATGCATTGTTTTGTAGCTTGTTTGTTCCAGCTCAGGTCACAGGATTCAGGCTTCCTCTGGTTAGCTTGGCATATCTCAACATGCCTGTATCTAATTGTTTTTAAAGTACCCGGCTTTTAAGATCATTAAAGATAACATCCCTCCCTTCCCTTCCCCCTCACTCAGGTTTGTTCAGAGTGCACAATGGTCACATTCTTTTTAGATCCGTACATAAATTTTCAACTGAAAAAAAAACAGTCATGAAAAATCAATGTCAGAAGAAATATGACTCTCACTATTTATATATGACTAAATAGAAAGCCCTGGCTGGCTTCTTAGTTGAGACTGTATGTGAGTGTGCTGTGATAGGAGATTGTGGCTATTCTCTTGCTTTGGGTCATGGAAATCTTAGTCCTTTTTATTTATCATCTGCCTGGGTCTCTTCACTGTCATCTCTCGCAAGTTTGGCAAAGTGAAGAGAGAAAAGAAGATATTCTGAAGGAGAAAAACTGTTCAAGAATCAATACTGCAGCCATTGACCAAGAATTGCAACTGAAACAAACAACTGGAAATGAATGATGTACTGAAACCCACAGCTGCAGATGAGATCAATATTCTGCCTTTTAATTTTTTTTTAGCCTTCTTTCCTTGTATGGTATTAAAACGTGCTGTTCACAGTGCTGACCAATAAACATAGCTGGTTTAATCAGAATTAGTCTCCCTGAAATATGTTGACACACAGATCCTTGTTGGCAACTAAAAAAGACTTCAGATTAATAAAATATAATTATTCCTTTGTTACATGGTGTTCATGTTATATTCATTTTAGGCCTTTAATGAGTCACAATGAATAATTAAAGTTTCCCTGTGATTTAGGTGCAAAAATAATTTTATCTAAATCAGATCAAAATGGCATAAATGTTTTATAATATAAAATTTCAGGTGGGTGACAAGTACTCTCTAATTTTGTTAGATGCTCTAGCAACTCTATTCTTGAAGCAGGAACTTGAATTTTGCCAGAGACATCACACTGGAGCCAGGAACATGCCTTTTACCCTCCAAGTAAATATTTGCTCTAATTTTGCCTATTTATAAGAATCTCAAAAATCTCAGTTTGCTCCTGCTCAGTAGAGACTCCTTATAGTTGTCACCTACCAGGTAGCTTTTGGAGCCAAGGTAACTTTGTTCTGTGTTTGGACAGTATCTATATAATTTTTGTGCCCTTGTGGCCAAGATGGAGTCTGCTCTGTGTTCAGGAATGCAGCAGGGAAACTCCCTTACAATCCAGGAGTACCTATCCCATATTCTATGGCTGTGTTTCTGTTAGCTGCTCATAGCCCTGTGTAGCTAGTCATGATGTTCATGCAGGGTGTTGATGCACACCAAGATCTCAGTGAAATCTTGCATGAAATGCTCCAAAAACTTTGCCTGTGGTAGTTGCTGATTTTCTCTGTCAGGTTCTTCAGCAGTGCAGCTATTTTTCTTCCCCCGCTGTAGGACATACCATTCTTCAATCAGTGCTGAAGGAAACAAAGCTGCACATAGATGAGCATGTGGAGCAAGGTAAAAACCGCTAGTGTCAAATTGAGTCTGGCTTCCTTCCTTACCTTTAGCAGCACTTCTTTGTTCCTTTCACCACTGATTGAAGGCTATAGTGACACCTGCCTGTAGAGAAGTGTAGTATAATTAGAATGATTTTCCTGTACAAGCCACAACTGTATTTTCCTTTGCCCCTGTGATGGGCTGGACTAGGCCCCGACACCTCCTACAGGAGGCAGGCAGCCTTGCCGCATCCCATCCCAGTGAGAGGAGCAGAAAAGAGGTCCTCCCAGCATCATAGAGTGGCTCTTTCTCCAGCAGCCAATCAGGACCCAGCAGATGGGTATAAAAGGAGCTGTGGGGCTAGGGCTTGGCAGTTCCCTTCAGAAGCTCAAGCTAGCCAGGTCTATATCCTGACTGGGAGACGAGCACTACAGACAGCTCCCAGTGCAAGCTGAACCTAGACCAGGGCAAGGCCGATGACTGGCCACAAGCTTAAAGCCGACTAGGCTAAGACTTTGTGTGACACCCTTTGGCCACAGAGGGGTGCTCACTAGCAGATGGACCCCATTGCAGCCCCTACACACACATTTCATTCCTTCTTCCCCTTCCCCCCCCCCCACTCACCATGTTTACAGTGCTTGCAGAGATGTGAGTGCCTTGCAAAGATCAGTGGGAACCTGGCTGCATATGCTGCAAAAAGTGCTTGTTAGTAAAATGTTTCAGTGTTGAACAAGAATTTAACAATTTCTCTATTCTTACATTCTACATTACAGATGAGACCTTGAGTACTCAAAAGACATCTCCTGCTGACAGACTTCAACAGATAAGGAAGAGTCCCAAATGCAACAGGGAGGACTTAGTCAAAGAAGTTATAAACCCCTCCTCAATGGAGCCCAAAGAAAGAGAGGCACGATGGATAACCTAAAGGTAGGATAGGAAAGATGCCACTGAGTGCATGATAAAGGTCATGGAAGAGAAAACCAAGATGATCAAATGTTTAATCCAGCTGCAGAGTGAGCAGAATCCATTCCAGGTAGATGAGTCCAGAGGTGAGCATCACAATGATAACTTGCTGAGCTTAAAGAGACTGAACACGGCTCTCTTACAGTGTTTCACCCCTCAGTTGGACAGGATCCTCTCTAGGCTCTCTGGTCCAGAATCCTGTGTCAGTCACAGCTGCCTCTACAGAGCACCTGACTGGTTTTCTGCATATATGGAGGCAGATCTCTGCAGGGCTGAAACTGTCTGACCACACTCTATCCCACAGAAATTCAGCATCTCCCTGTGTTAATCAAAACCTCCCCAAACTGTTTTCTCAACTTCAGATGGAAGTAGCCAAAACTGAAACTAGCTCCTTTGTCTCTGAGTCAGGCTGTCCGCTCCCATTGAGGGGCTCATAATTGGCCTAGCAAGATGACGATATACATTACTTGCATCCCTATTGGTCCTTTCTGTCCCCATCACTGTCTTTAAACTGGCTGGGAACCAATGTTGTTGTAGTTCAGTAGTTTTCAAACTTTTTTCATTTGTGGAAGGGAAACTATATGTTAAGTTCCCAAATAGAAAACACTGCCAGGGAGAGGAGAATTGGGGTGGGTATGTAGATACAGTTTCTACTGTATAGTTTCTTTCTACTTTGAATATCTAACATTTATAAATAGCCTCAAAGTGTGATGCATTGTGTAATGGCCTCAAAAATAAATGTAAATCAAATTTAAATGTACCTTTTTACATTCAGTCATTCTTTTCCTACTGTGCTTCTTCCTGTTGAGCCCATGAATATTTTTTCTGTAGAGTGTATCTTTCTCAGCAGTGGTTGATTGCTCATCAAGTAGCCATAAAAGTCATTGCAAGATGTGTGACTGAAGTTGTTCTGTACCAACAGGATGCCTTTCAGTGAGACAGTCAATACTATGCCACTCATACTTCTGTGCTGCTGCTAGCAATAGCACTGCCTTTAGAGCTGGGTCCTCAGACAGCTGCTTCTGTTCAACAGCTGCCACTGTTCTCTGAAAACAGTGCCCACAGCAGCAGCAGCACAGAAGTAAGGTGACAAACCAATAAACACAGATGCCTCTATTAGGACATGTCAGGAATTGAAGTTTTACCAAAATCAAGATTCAAAAAAAGAAAGAGCAAGGAGAAATTGCAGATATTTCTTCATATTTTAAAAATCCACCATGATTGGAGGACCAAAAAAAGAGTTGATAGAATCATAGGACTTGAAGGAACATTGAGGGGTCATTTAGTACAGTCTCCTGCACACATGACAGAATCTACCGCCATCTAGAGTATCCCTGACAGGTGTTTGTCTAACCTGCTCTTAAAACTCTCCAAAGATGGAGATATCACAAACTCTCTAGCAAATTTATTTCACTAATTAACCATTCTGATAGTAACATTTTCCTAATGTCCAACCTATATTGCCCTAGCTGCAGTTTAAGACATTTACTTCTTGTCCTGTCCTCAGAGGATAAGAACAACATATTTTCCTTGTCACAACCTTTTATGCACTTGAAAATTGTTATTATGTCCTATCTCAGTCTTTTTTTTCCAGACTCAGCAAACCCTTTTCATTGAATCTTACATCATAAGTATGTTTTCTACATCTTTAATAACTTTTGTTACTCTTCTTGCCAATTTGTCCACATCTTTCCTAAAGTATGTCACCCAGAACTGGACCCAATACTACAGATGAGGCCTAATCAGAAGAGAATAGAAGAATTATGTCTCGTGTCTTACTTACAACATTCCGGATAATATTATATTAATATTATGTTTGCTTTTTTAGCAATAGTGTTATGCTGTTGACTCATACTTAGCTTGTGATCCTCTATGACTCCTAGATATCTTTCCACCATACTCCTTCCTAGACAATCTTTACCCATTTATTTATGTGCAACTAATTGTTCTTTCCTTACTGCAGTGTGTTACATTTGTCCTTATTGAATTTCATCCTGTTTGCTTCTGACCATTTCTCCAGTTTGACCAAACCATTTTCAATGTAATCCCATCCTGCAAAGAACTTGCAGCTTGGTGTCATCTTGCAAAGAACTTGCAACTTGGTAAGTGTACTCTATATGTCATCATCTCAATTATTGATAAAGATATTGGACAGAACCAGACCCAGAACTGATCCCCGCAGGATCCCTCTCATTATGCACTTCAAGCATGAATGTGAACCATTGATAACTACTGTCTGAGTGTGGTTAACCAAATACTTTTGCATCCATCTAGGTTGTATTTCCCTAGTTAATTTATGAGAAGGTCATGCGAGACAATATCAAAAGCCTTACTAAAGTCAAGATATATCACAACAGCTGCTTTCTCTTTATCCCCAAAACATGTTACTCTGTCAAAGAAAGCTATCAGATTAGTTTAACATAATTTGTTTTTGACAAATTCACACTGACTTTTACTTATCACCTTATTATCTTGTAGGTTTTTGTAAATAGATTGCTTATTTATTTTTCCATTATCTTTCTGGGTACAGAAGTTAAGATGACTATTGGATAATTCCCTGGGTTGTACTTATTTCCCTCTTTTTTTCACAGATTGACCCTATATTTGCCCTCTTCAAGTGTTCTGGACTCTCTCCCATCTTCCACTTTTCACAGACAATAGTGAATGGCTCAACTGTCTTTTCAGCCAGCTCCTTGACTATTCTAAGATGTGTTTCACTAGACTCTGATGATTTGAAAAAATCTAATTTGTGTAATTTTTAACTTACTCTTTCCCTATTTTCGCCACTAATCCTAGCTCATTTTCTTTGGTCTATATGATGAAAAATAAGGCTTTCACTGCAAACATTCTTTTGTACCATACGAAATTATTGCCTTCTTTGCCACACAAAAAACAAGGAAGATGTCTTCTACAAAAGACCAAGGAAGTGTCTTCAATTCACTGTAAACCTCAGGGAGACTATATCATTTATTGCAACACTCCTGAATGATGATGCAGCATAAAATACACACAAAATGATTTTCCATGTAGCTGTAACCTTAACTTTTGGTAAAAAAGACTACACAGGATATAGACTGATTTGAGGCAATTCTTCCATTTATTGAAGCAAATTCCATAGCATAAGTCTGCCATTATATGAACTCCTCTTTTGAAACACGTGCTAGCTTCATATTGGCCAAGAGTGCATTATAACCATCAGGAAGGCGATTTGTCCAAATGCACTGGCTCTGTGTGAGGAGATATAAATATACTTTCCGAATGGATATTTAAGAGAGATATTTGATGAAATAAAGAAAGCAATAAGTCCTAAATGCAAGATGACTGCTCCATTTAATAGCAACATCATCACTGACAGAAGCAAACATGTGCAACAATATCTCGAACTATTCAGGGGAAACCACTGTTTTTGAAACAGTGCCAAATGAAACCCACATATACCGCAGTATTGAAAAGCTTATTATAAAGCCATCTATAAATAGCCATCTCCCTGGCACCAGAAATGGGCTACAGGAGAAAAAGGAATTCTGGCTCTATTACTGAAGCAAGGAGGCCAACCGGACAATGTCTTGCTTACCTTTTGGAGGGATGGAGAGCTATCATAAGACACAATGGATGTCAGCATCAAAGCACTGTATAAAGACAAAGGAGATCAAAATGAGGACAACAATTAAAGAAGAATCTTTCTCCTTAGTGTTGCTGGCAAGACATTTGCACAGGTCATTCTCAATAGATTAATATGTTTATCCAGATAGTCTATAATGTGCTACCAGACCTTTTATTGTTTTTTAAGTTAAAGGCTATTCAGAGAGCTTTTTCTTGTTCTCAATATATTTATTGGAGTTGCTTTAGTTCAAAGGTCATGTTGATAGCTGATCTACTAGCACAGAAACCACATTGATAACAAAACAGTCATCTGAAGAAGTGAGCTGTGCCCACGAAAGCTTATGATACCATCTACATGTTTTGTTAGTCTATAAAGTGCTACCAGACCTTTTGTTGTTTTTTAAGTTTATCCTGTACAGACTAACTCGGCTACCCCCTGAAACTTCTTGCATAGCTTTAATCACTCTTACAGATGCTTTTGATCTGGTTAGCATAAAGGGCCTGGAAGATCAAATCATCTATGTGATTTGATCCTTCCATGATGAACGAAGGCTACAGTCCAATATGATAGTGATCAGTCTTTGAAATCCACCAGGAATGTGTTTTGGCACCAAACATTTTTGGTATATATGATTCTTTCTGCTGTTTCATCGTTCTTTTGCACCGATAGTGTAAATCTTCATATGAGATCAGATGGAAAACTGCAACATCACACTTCTAAGAGAAAAAAATGAAACCCAAAACAAACAAACAAGCAAACACTTGCTAAAATAACTTCTTTTCACCACTGATGCTTATTGCACACAGTGAAGAGGAGTTCCAGAAACCTTGCAATATCTTTGCTAGCTTGTGAAATAACCATGAGTTGAAAGAAGACAATGTTTTTGATGCAAGGTGTGTTGGCTACCCTGGAAGATGTGCATGTGTTCAGTTATCTAGGATTAGCTGTATCACATAACTTACCTTTGGGTAACATGTTAATTCCCACATTGGAGAGGCAGCCACCACATGAGGTCCACTGTTCAAGTGCAAGTTGAATAATAGGAATCTGACACTGAACACCAAGGTGTGTTCTAATAGATGGGTGGTTTGTGCATGCTGCTATAGGATGGTGAGACTTGGACCACCTACAGAAGATATGAGAGGTTAAACATTTTCCCTACCTTCTGTCTTCATCATATTCTAAATATCACATGAGCAACTAAAGCGCCTGATGCCAAAGTATTTGAGAAAGCAAAATTGGCAAGTGAAAACACTGTTTTGAAGCCCAGATATCTCCATTGTTTTGCTATTCTGCACCAGACAGATGCATTCTAAAGGATCTCCTGTTTGCAGAACTCATGGAAGTTTCAAGGCCACACAAAGGCTTGCCATAGCCACATAGGATATCTGTGCTGTGTCTAGGGAGTCAAGGAACTAAAGAGAGATGGTTGAGGGAGAGAGAGAGAGAGAGAGAGAGAGAGAGAGAGTAGTGCTCCAACTTTATCTTCTGTCCCTGTGCCTTGTACCTGCACTGTCTAGAGCAAGAAGTGTCACTTAAGAACTGGACTTTTTACCTACTTATACTACTGCAGTATCACATAGTAACTGAACTGCTTTGTTGTGTGCATCATCAACTTTTTTTGAGAGAGATGCCATTCCTGACACTTGTATATATCATGGAAGAGTGTCTACTGCTGAATTCAGATGCTTCCTTTAAGAAAATCAGTATTGTATACTACAATATACATTTTACACAAATGTACCAGTTAGTGCAAAATACATATAGTATTCTAATTTTAAATAGGTACTGTAGTGTAAAGGAAATATCTGACTGGTTACTAGAATACCGTGGTGGTCATTCTTCCATTATACACGAGTAATAGTCATCTTGCAGTGAGCACATCTTTCTTTTCACCTTACATAGTCTAAAAATCTGACCTTTAAATTAAAAAACAAAACACAGAAAAGTAAATGTATTTTATTCATGGCTTAGAGTTTTGCAGAACTATATGATTGACACAGAAAGAACTATTATGTTATACTATTCTGTGGTAGACAGGCCCAGGGCTATTCATATGAGAGAACTAATAACCATGCTGGCAAAAGAAATTTCTTATTAAAACCTTGTTAAAGAACTACAATAATTCATTAAGGGTTATATCATTATAAAAATCCATCATGATTATCGACTGCTTCCTGGGGCTTCAGTTTAGTAAAGTTTGACATGCCCTTTATGCTCTGAAATTAGGTAAAGCTAAAAATGATTTATGCACTAAAAATGTTACACATTTTATAAAGCACAAAAATAACTAGCACAGCTTCCCCAACCTTGACTCAGTACCTCAGGGGGTTCATAGCCCAGAAAAAGGAGTTTAAAAATGCACATATTCCATATTCAATTGGTCAAATCCTAGTTCTGTTACAATCATTGCAATCATAATTGTTCGTGAAAGCAGGATTTGGCCCAAGGAAAACAATCCTATGAAAAGAACTACAGGCAATGTGAAACTAGACTGATTAAATGAAACCAGGAAAAACACCAGATGTGAGCAAACATGCTGATTTAAAATGTCATGGTGAGATTGAAAGAAAAGTATTTTGTAGGACTAATTCCTTTCCTCGCTCCATGCATACTTTAGCTTCTGGGTAAAATTATGGAAATTTTGTCTTGGCAAAAACTATTTATTATTTAAAATGCAATTAGGAAAATAGGATCAGGTGAAGTTTCAGTTTATTTAAGGTACTCTCAAAAAAGTGACAAACTTCCATGCAGAAATGTAACAAATCCATGCCCTAAGAATTCATGGGTCTTACCAAGCAGTGCACTGTGGTTGCTAGGAACTTCAGTGTGACATAGGCTTTGGAATTCAGACCCACTTCAAAAGAGCATGCTCCTATAACTGAGTAAGTTGAATCTCTGTAAGTTGTTAACATTTTAGGCTGAGGATGACATGAACTGTACTGACTCCATCTAGTAGTGAGCCGGGGTGCACAGGCTCAGCTCGTTACTGGTCATCAGCCAGATATTTTTGTAGTAATTATGCAATTTTTCATACATATCATTAAAATCAATGCTCATTTTTATTACATACCAATGTCAAATTACTTACAGAATGTCCAAACTTGCTAATGTTTGCTATTCATACTGACATTAATACAAATAAATCAGAATATCGGCACCATTTGTTGGCGCTCTCATTTATAGGCCAAGGGCTGAATGAGTCATGGACATTGAAACAATCTCTTACCTTAAAGATGATCCGTCTCAGTCAGAATTGAGGCACATTGGCAGGGTCACTGCAGAAGTGGGCACTATTGCTGCTTGTTGCAGAGCCTTGTGGTTATTGTGTTTTGATGGGGAGGGGGGTTGTTTGTTTTTTGTTCTTTTAATTTGTTAGAGAAGGGATTTTGGTTTTCAAGGATGTCACCCATATCTTTCTTGGGTAATAAATATACCCATATATGGATAAGTATGTGCTAACTGAAGATTTAAAAGAAATGCAACACATATGCAGATCTTCTGTATGCTTGAACATGGCTCTTTGCTAAAACAGGCAAGTGAGAGATATTTGCATACTGCCTCTGTAAGGATAACATACATTTATTTGAGCAGTGTTTCAGAGAAACATCGATCCCACTAAACTAACAATAAATTAATATGTCACCGTGTGGCCTGCATCATATAGGGATAAATAGATCTAAGTAGAAAACACATATTTGACATAGAGGTGTTTTTGTTTGATATTAAGCAGTTGGTAATAGCCAATATTTTAGTAGTAGAAGTGACAAGACAGTGAGTTCACCACTTAAGTAAAAAGAAACAGTCCCTTTCTTTACTGGTACTTACCATGAAAATGACTCTTTAAATCAGGTTCTGGACATGCAGAGAGATTTTCAAATAAGTCAAAGTGAGTTAGGCACCTGACTTCTACTGAATTTAAATGGAATTTGGGATCCAAAAATCCCAGGCTTCATCTTACAATATAATTCTTACCAACACCTTTGTCACAACAAGTAACTATAGTTCTTCTCACCCCCTCCCAGCATTTTGAGTTAAAATATGTTGTGTTGCCACGTACTGTGAATATGTATGCCTTTTGCTCTCAGAGTTTACTGAATGAATACGCTCATTTATTTGAGTATAAGTCCTCTAAATATGCTCTAGAGTTGTGTAGTCTAAACTACCCAAATCAGAAGAATAATGGTTATAATAATTACAGAATTATCACACAAAAAGGAACTGCAGGTTGAACCTCTTTAGTCCAGCAATCTCTGGTCCAGCAACATCCGTTGTCCATCATGATTTTAGTTAGTCCGTTGTCCATTTATCATGGGTATGGTCAAGTTTCCCATGATCCTGTAAAGTTTGTTTACAGACACCTCTCCTGGCTCTCAGTGTTCTGTGCCATTATGTAGCTCTAAAGTACCTCTTAATATCTTCTAAGAGACCAGCAAGCCATGGAAGTGCTGGTAATGCAGCTAAGCATAAACATATGTTTGTGCTTTATCTATTTATTTCCTTGTGCCAATACAGCAAAATTGTGCAACAGGATTAATACTTTGCTATGAATTGAGCTAATAAGCCGTGGCTAGGCATTGACTTATATAGGGTATATCCGTCGAGTCATACATGATTAAACAGCATTGTATGTGCCTCAGTGTATCTATTGTATCCTTTATTCACCTCAGTGAAATAAAAATAAAGAGACCCACTCACTACAATATTGACCTCCTGTGGTTTGGCACATTCACTGGTTCAGCATTGATTAGGTCCCAAGGGTGCTGGACTAGAGAGGTTCAACCTATTGTTAGTTGAGTTGTCACAATACAGAATTCAAGGTGAAATGACACCTCCACTAATATGGAGGAAAGGAAGGGGGAAGAACAGCTGAAGAAGGTTGTTATTAGATCACATATTGTTGTAATAAGCCATAAATAAATCCAGTGTCTCTGTTCAGCCCATGATCGTTAGTGTCTAGCAAAGTTACGTATTTAAGCCCCAAGCTCGCCTTCTGAAAGTGTTGTACAGGTTTCCTTCCAGGATGGGGGTGGAAATTTTCTAGAAGTAGAGAGGCCCCTGGAGCTTGAACCTGCCCACCCATGGTACCCCTTCCCCTGAGGCTCCACCTATGTGCCACCCCATCTCTCAGAGACTCTGCTTCTGCACCGCTCCCTCTCCCCTTGAGCCTCTGCCCTTGTGCCACCTCTTCCCTCTGAGTCCCTACCTTCACACCTCCCTTCCTCACAAGGGCATGCCCCTGCACCAGTCCTCCCCCTAAGACCCTGACTCTCCACCCCACATCCCCATCCTTACACTGACTCTTTCCCCAAGACCCTACTCCAATTTGATCCCCCCCCTTGCTTGCCCTTATGATCAGTAAAAAGTGATGGGGTTATGGCCCTCTGGCCTCTCCAGCTTCAGTGACCCAAGATGATGTAAACTGATCACTTTGTGAAAAGTGTCCACCTGGACGTTTAGGGGTGGGGTTTTTTTTTTTTGTCTTTTATCATTTTCCAGACTGAGTTTATTTGAGAGCATAATGATTGTTTGGTTTCACTCACAGAGTTGTTTTTGGGGTACCTAGAGCATTGTATGAGGTACACCACATATGGTGATGGGGATGTGAGAACCCATGGTTCTTGGTATGCTGT
Organism: Pelochelys cantorii; assembly: GCA_032595735.1. Lineage (NCBI taxonomy): Eukaryota > Metazoa > Chordata > Testudines > Trionychidae > Pelochelys > Pelochelys cantorii. The sequence goes on along the minus strand of CM064326.1, from coordinate 67,272,745 downwards.
GGGGGTGCTGATCACTGTAGCAGTGCACATATGCTTTGAATGTATAATTCTGGAAGGGTCTGGTGCCGCTCTGAGTAGATGTGTCTTCTCTGTGGTCACAGGCTGAATACAGACACTGGATTTATGGCTTATTACAACAATCTGTAACCCACGAACAACCACTTCCGCTGTTTCCCCCACCCTACCTCTGCTTCCTTTTCTGCCTGTGGCTGGAGGGTGTTAACAAGCCCGTGTACCCTGAATGGTCCCAATAGGTGATAAGTATAGGACAATTTGTTCAAGTTTTGTATTTAGCAGTCACACTTTGAGGTTGTTTCCCAGTCCTGAAAAAGAGCTCTGTGCAAGTTCAAAAGCTTGTCGCTCTCACCAACAGAAATTGATCCAATTAAAGATACTGTGTCTTCCACCTTCTTTTTTCTATGGGTTATTATATCTACTCTGAAACAGTTTTAACCTGTCGTCTTTGACTGCTTAGGTACTTGTCAAAGTGGTGATGTGGATGGGGTGGTGATTTTACTCCTTTGTACTGCTTGCTGTTATGTCCCTGTTATAATTTCTCAGTACACACTGTGCAAGTGATGTTTTTTCCTCAAAGTAACCTCTTTTATTTCCGTTCCTCTGAGTTACATAGTGTGCAATAAACGCTGCTACACCTGTGCACCTGGGATGCTAATTCAAACACTCCAAATCCAGTTATTCCAACATCTTTTTTAGTGACATAGTAATTCTGTGTTTCATGTGGCTGTTAAGCTGTTATGTTCCTTTCAGACACTACTGGTGTCTGGAGTCCTATGCTGTATGACTTGCTATCATATACTGCAGGCTGCTGTCATAGTGGTGCTCAATATAGTGTGCTGTTAACCTCCAACAGGTCAATAGAGCAGATTCACTGATGTGTATCTGCTGGCACCTCTTCTTTCAGCCACTGGAAAGTTCCCTAGATTGCATTAGTTTCTGGGTAGCATGATTCCCATGAGCCAGAATGTTTCCTCAGCCCTTCAGTTACCAGTTTTGTCCTTTGTTGGGGCATGGTTTCTGCAGGCAACAATAATCAGTTCCGATTCTGCATTCAAATCTCTCTGTGTTGTTTAAGGGAATATTTCCACTTTACTTTCAGGTTTTTATTGAGCACCTTCTGCTTCCACTGATTGAAAGGGGGGCGAGGCACATGTAGTGGCAGAATAGGAGGCCATCCTTACCACTCCAGTTTAACACATTTGGGGGACTTCTGAAAGAGTGTGTCTGCTTTTCTGCAAAAAATGTCAGAAGAGCAGACACGTTCCTTGGACGCGGCAGAGTTTTTCCAGTATCCTGGAAAAACTCCATACTCTAGACATAGCCTCAACTGGGCTACTGGCTTCCAGTTGATCAGTGTCTCTTCCTGGTCATTCTAGGTTTTTGGAGGACTAATCCAGCTGAATGAATTTATTTTAAGGAAAGGGGTATCTGGACACCAAAGGGCACAGGGGACAGAGAAATCCTGGAAGAATCCTTCACAGACCCTTTTGTTGATATAGAAGTTTTTCTACTTCTTTTTAAGTTTTGTATGTGGTGGTTTTGCACAAAAGCAATCATGCTCACTGTTTCATTTGCTTTGTTGTAGTTTATGGGCTACAAGAAACCATGACAAAGTTAGAAAAATCTTCATAAGAGAGCACAGTGAGTGTTTACTCTATGGGTATGCCTAGACTACATCCCTCTGTCACCAGAGGGATGTAAATTAGGCATACCGAAATTGCTAATGAAGCGGGGATTTAAATATCCCGTGCTTCATTAGCATAAAAATGGCCGCTGCTTTTTGTCGCCATGGAGCTTTGGTGACAAAAAGCAGCAGTCTAGATGTGGATCTGTTGCTCACTAAAGCCTTTGATGACAGATCCCTTATGCCAGAGTTGTTGACTCGAGTCCCACGATTTGAACTCGAGTCTGACTTAAGTCACCTAGGTGACTCGACTTGAGACTTGACTCAGGTTCATTGTCTGTGACTTGAGACTCGACTTGACACTTGCTAATTTTGTTAAATCGACTTGGTGAAAAAATTGTCCAAAAATGCCGATATTGATGGCTTGTACAAAAGTGACTTGACATTTTTAAAATTCAGACTTGAGACTCAACTTGGGACTTGACTCGAAAGTGACTTTAGGGACTCAAGACTCGACTTGAGACTTGAACTGTAGTGACTTGAGACTCAACTTGGACTTGACAATGACGACTTGAAGACAACACTGCCTTATGCCTCGTACAATGAGGTGTACAGGATCTGTTGTCAAAGGCTTTAGTGAGTGACAGATCCATGTCTAGACTGCTGCTTTTCATCACCAAAGCTCCGTGGCTTCAAAAAGTGGCAGCCATTTTTATGCTAATGAAGTGCAGGATATTTAAATCCCCACTTCATTAGCAATTTCGGTATGTCTAATTTACATCCCTCTGGCGACAGAGGGATGTAGTCTAGACAAAACCTATAACATGCTGCCTCAGCTCTGCCTTTCACAGAATACTCCAGGCCTGCAGACTCCTTATAAACTTAAAGGTGCAATGCAGAGTAAACAATGTCATAGTAGTTACATGGCTCCATTCACACAGCAGGAATGTGGCAGCAGAATTAACAGCTTGCGCTGTCTCTGGAGAAAGGCTTGTATGCACTAAATACAGCAATGGCTTTTAGTTGAGATGCCACTGATGACCCGTTTCATCAAAGTGGCAGGCTAACTGGAGTGTGGGAATCAGAGTTCCCAACACTGCAGGTTCCTTTCTTTACTTTCTCTCTGTACCACACCATGTTCAAAGCTGAAATATAAAGGCAAAGAGTGACTGAGGAGAATGTGATCCCACAAGTGCTACCAGAACACACACAAAAAATAATCCAATTGATGTAGTTGTGCTATGGTTTTCATGCCTCTTATTTCTTAGTCAGTTCCCACATATACCCCCCCCCCCAAACAACTACAGAAGTAAAGAGAGATATTCCCTCAAATGGCACACTGTGTCTTATAGCAGTAGTAGTAAATAAACAAATAGTTTACATTTAAATGATTTGTCCTCTGATTCAGCACTGAAGGAGCCAACTGAATTTTTCAAATGACTAAGTATTTGACAAAAAAGAGTGCTATATTTCTCTCTACACTTTCCTCTCCACTACCATCCCCAACCATAAAACTATAGCAGTAATTGAGAGCACTTGTGAAATAAATTGGACTCTATTGTTACTTAAACTTTCTTAGAAAAGGAGGGGGAATGGATATCAGAAGACTGCCCTTATTCTGTCTTTGAAAAGATTTGTAACATTATCTGCATGCACAATTGTAAAACAGAATCAAATATTTCAGTGGAATGTTCTGAATGGCATTTTGGACTTGATTTTCAGGGTCTGGTATCTTTTTGTGAATAGAAATCATAGAAGTGTAGGAAGCTCATCTAATTGAGTCCCCTGTATTAAAGGCAGAGCCATGTAATAACTAGAGTGTTCTTGGTAGGTGTTTGTCTAACCTGCTCTTAAAAATTTCCAGTGACAGAGATTCCATAATCTCCTTAGGCAATTTGTTCCAGTGCTTAAATACCCAAACAGTTAGGAAGTTTTTTCTAATGCTGCAATTACATAAGAACATAAGAATGGTTGTACTAGGTCAGACCAAAGGTCCATCCACCCCAGTATCCTGTCTGCCGACAGTGGCCAATACCAGATGCCCCAGAGGGAGGGAACACAACAGGTAATCATCATGTGATCCCTCTCCTGTTATCCATTTCCAGACAAACAGAGGCTAAGGACATCATTCCTACCCATCCTGGCTAATAGCCATTTGATGAACCTAACCTGATGAATCTATCTCGCTCTTTTTTGAACCCTGTTTAAGTCCTAGTCTTCACAACATCCTCTGGCAAGGAGTTCCACAGGTTGACTGTGGCTGAGTGTAGAAAAACTTCCTTTTGTTTGTTTTAAACTTCCTGCCTATTGTAGGAAAAAGCAGATAACTTTTCCTTGTTCACTTTTTCCATACCAGTCATGATTTTATAGACCTCTATCATATTCCCCCTTACTCTCCTCTTTTCTAAGTTGAAAAGTCCAAGTCTTTTTAATCTCTCTTCATATGGGACCTGTTTCAAACCCCTAATCATTTTTGTTGCTCCTTTCTGAACCTTTTCTAATGCTAATATATCTTTTTTTAGATGAGAAGACCACATCTGTATGCAGCATTCAAGATGTGGGCATACCATGGATTTATATAGAGGCAATAAGATATTCTCTGTCTTATTCTCTATCCCTTTTTTAATGATTCTTATCATTCTGTTTGCTTTTTTGACTGCTGCTGCACAGTGAGTGGATGTTTTCAGAGAACTATCTACAATGGCTCCAAGATCTCTCTCTTGAGTAGTTGTTGCTAAATTAGTCCCCATCATATTGTATGTGTAGTTGGGATTATTTTTTCCAATGTGCATTACTTTACATTTATCAACATAAACTTCATTTGCCATTTTGTTGTCCAATCACTTAGTTTTGTGAGATCTTTTTGAAGCTCTTCAGTCTGCTTTGGTCTTAACTATCTTAAGCAGTTTGGTATCATCTGCAAATTTTGTCACCTCACTGTTTACCCCTTTCTCCAGATAATTTATAAATAAGTTGAATAGGATAAGTCCCAGGACAGTCCCTTAGGGGACCCCTCTATTTACCTCTCTCCACTCAGAAAACTAACCATTTATTCCTACCATTTGTTTCCTGTGTTTTAACCAGTCATCAATCCATAAAAGGAACTTCCCTCTTACCCCATGATAACTTACTTTACTTAAGAGACTTTGGTGAGGGACCTTGTCTCAGACTTTCTGGAAATCTAAGTGTACTATATCCACTAGATCCCCTTTGTCCACGTGTTTGTTGACTCCCTCAAAGAACTCTAGCAGATTAAACTTAAAAAACAACAAATAGTTTAGTAGCACTTTAAAGACTAACAAAACATATAGATGGTATCACGAGCTTTCATGGGCACAGCCTACTTCTTCAGATGATCAGAGTGTTGGAAGTCCAGAATCAAGAATAAATAAGGGAAGGAGGAGGGCAGAAGGAAAAAAATTGGTGGGGAGGGGGGGAAGAAAGTGGGTAGATAAGTTTCAAAGGGATACCAGAGCCAGCCTGTAACAGGAAAAACTTAAAAAACAGCCAATAGTCTATTAGCACCTTAAAGACTAAATAGTTAAAAGAGGCTGATAAGATCTATTAGTATGCACTAGGAAAGGAAGAGTACTAACAAAAGCTCATGATACCATCTACATGTTTTGTTAGTCTTTCAAGTGCTACTAAACTATTTGTTGTTTTTTAAGTTTTTCCTGTTACAGACTAATTTGGCTACCCCTCTGAAACGTTCTAGCAAATTAGTAAAGCATGATTTCCCTTTACAGAAACCATGTTGACTTTCCCTCAACAAATTATGTTTACCTTTGCGCCTTACTTCTTGTCCTATCCTTAGAATTTAAGGAGAACAGTGTTTCCTCCTCCTCCTCCTCCTCCTTGTAACAACCTTTGATGAACTTGGAACCTGAAATCATTTTCCTCCTCAAATCTTCTCTTCTTCAGACTAAACAAACTGAATTCTTTCAATCTTTCCTTACAGGTCATGGTTTCTAGACTTTTAATCATTTTTTCTGTTCTCCTCTGGACCTTCTTTCATTTATCCACATCATTCCTGAAGTGTGGTATCCGGAAACTAGACACAATACTCCAGTAAAGGACTTAACAACATGGGAAAGAGCATAAGAATTATTTGTTTCATGTCTTGTTTACAGTATTCATGCTCATACATCCCAGAATGATGTTTGCTTTTGTTGCAATCAAGGTTCACCGTTGACTCATATTTAGTTTGTCATCCACTGTGCTCCCAAGATTCCTTTCAGCAGTACTCCTTCCCAGGCAGTCATTTCCCATTTTGCATATGTGCAACTGATTGTTCTTTCCTACATGAAGACTTTGCATTGGTCCTTGCTGATTTCATCCTATTGATTTCATACCATTTCTCCAGCTTGTTCAGATCATTTTGAATTTTAATCCTATTCTCCAAAGCACTTGGAACTCCTTCCAGTATGGTATCAGCTACAAACTTTAGAAGTGTCATTATCTAAACAATTTGTGAAGATATTGAACCGGACCGACTGAGCTCTATTGGACCCTACCAGATACGTCCTTTCAGCTTGATTGGAAACCACTGATTACTACTTTCTGGAAATGGTTTTCCAACCAGTTAAGCACCCACATTATCGCAATTCCACCTAAGTTGTATTTCCCTAGTTTCTTATTGGAAGGTCATGCTAGATATTATCAAAAGCCTTTCTCAAGTCAGAAGAGACGATATCTACCATTATCCCCATCCACAAGGCTTGTTTTCCAAACAAAGGAAGATATTAGGTTGGCTTGACATAATTTCTCCTTGACGAATCCATGCTGACTATTAATTATCACCTTATTATCTTTTATGTGTTTTTAAATTGATTACTTGATTATTTGCTCCATTATCTTCTCAGGTAGTGAAGTTAAGATGACTGGTTTGTAATTCCATGGGGTTTCTTTATTCCCTTTTTACAGATGGGCACTATATTTGCCCTCTTCTAGTCCTGTTAGTCTCTCCCTCTCCCATAATCTCTAATAGCTCAGTTATCTTTTCAGTTAGCAGTTTGAATATTCTAGTATGTATTTCATCAGACTCTGCCAACCTGATGACATAAAACTTGTCTAAGGGCACACCTACACTGCACACTTATTTTGAAACAAGCTATTCCGGAAGAAATACTCCAAAATAGCTTATTTTGTAATAGCAGGGAAGCCTCAAAATAAGTCTGAGACAGACTTCCCTAATGTGGACGTGCTACCTCAATTTAGAGCCTCAGGAGACACTGGGGAGTAATTAGTCTGAATGGCCCTAAGGAGAAGCTATTTCAAAATAGCAGCAGTGGAGTGTCCACACTACAGCTATTTCAAAGTAGTTATTTCGGAATAGGCGTTATTCCTCACTAAATGAGGTTTACAGAAGTTGGAATAAGCTGTCTGTTATTTCAAATTTATTTTGAAATAATGGAATTGCTGTGTAGATGCTCACATTGTTATTTCAAAATCATGCACCCTATATGATTTTAACTTGTGTTTGCTCAATGTTAGCCTCAGATTCCACCTCATTTTAACTTGCATTCAGTATGTTAGGTATCCAAGCATTACTACCCTTTTTGGTGAAAACTGAAATAAAAAGGGCATTTAAAATTTTGGCCATGTCCACATTTTCTGATATTGTCTTTCCTGTCCCCATTGAATAATGGGCCTAACCTGTCCTTGGTCTTCCTCTTGCTGACAAAGTATTTATATATATATTTTGTTATCCCTTCTGTCTCTAGCCATCTTAATCTCATATTGTGCCTTCATAATTTGACTAGTTTCCACTTTTGTAGAACTTTTTTTTTTTTTTGGGTATATCAGATCAATGAAGATCTCCCATTTAAGCCAGGGCAGTGTCTTGCTATGCTTCCTAGCATTTTACAACTATCTTTCCTAATCAACTCTGCATTTACTCACCCCATGTATACATTTTTGTGCACTAACGCCTATATTATTTTGTCTTACAGTAAAACTTATAGCCACCAGTCAATATCACAGCCACCTATATGCTAAATGTTGTATAAGTTCATGCCCCAAGGAACCTACAATGTAAATAGTCAAGGCAGAAGAAGAAAGTATTAATTTCCCCATGATCACCAAGACCAAGAGACACAGAGGACCCATGCCTTTTGACATGGGGGGAGCACAACCTTGGAACTGCTCAAGTAATACCTTTCCCCACCATTCTGGGAAAGCAGAAGCCTCTCAGTGCATCTCCCAGCTGTTTCTCTGACTCCACCAGTCCAGTGCAGCTCTTCAGCTCATCTGCTCTGCAGGAAGCCAATCCAGCCAAACCATGTGACGGAGCAATTTTGAGGGGCCTCTGACCTTCGAGTTGCCTGTGGGCAAGGGACATTAAATGACTTACCCAGGACACAGATCAAATCTGTGGAAAAGAATGGTATTGAATTCATATATTCAAAGTCCTAGTCCAATACCTTAACTACAAAACCAGCCTACATGTATAGCTGATAGAATTTTCATGCTCATTGTGAAGAGTGGGCTTTGTGTGTCCTAATTCTATCATCTGAATCTGGAGGTTTTAGATGACTTCCTCTCTATACATAGCCATTAGTGCCCAAAGTACATGTTTGACCAAAAATAGATGAGATCAGGTTTTGCTCAAAACTCCTTTTTGTATCATTTATGCCTCTAAAGCATTTGTGATTTGAATATTCATTTTTACATTTAAAGAGCCCATCAAATGCTTAGGGCAAATGTGCATTAAACTTACAGCAATCCCATTGGTGTCTCCGAGAGCTTACTGAGACAGCTGGTCAGAGCAGAAAGGGATTTGACCCTCCTGAATGTTCCCAAAGCAGCTCTTTTCCTCACACTAAGGTGCATTTCAGCAAGCCTGATGCAAGTTTTATGTGACATAAAGACTCCTGTGGTAAAGCAGTCTCCAAGATCTGTGCTTAGTTCCTCTCTCAAGCTTTTCTGCTTTGGAGATTTCAGAGCTGTTCTTCCTTCCGGTGCTGATTTGAAAAGGTAGGGTGGTGAAGCTATAAATAGAATAATTGACCAGCAGAGCCAAATGATGAAGAGTGGTGAAAGATGGGCTGAAACTCTGATATTTTGAAAACAAAGAAACCCAGATGTCCACTTGCATTAAAAGAAAATGTCCCTTCTTCAAAATTGTGTCTCTGCATATTATCATGTGTAGAAATCAAACATTTTGACCTACTTCATATCTGAAGTTTAAAGCTCATTGTCAAAATAAAGTCATTTAAAAGTTTGTCCCTTCATTCCTGTTTTGAATGTCTTCTGGTAAATGAACTGAAACTAAAATAAAAGAAAGTTAGCATATTTTTCTGCACTCTCAAGGAATTAGCCAACATTACATACGATTATAAAATGGAGAAGAACATTAATAGACTTGCAACATAAATGCAACAGAAATGCTGGTAGCAGAATGTATTTTGATGATTGTAATCATTTTTTTTATATTGTAGCTCCCAATGCCAGTAAGGTCAGGGCACCAACACACTGGGAATGGTGCAAACATAGAGACAGTAACAATCCCTATCTCAAGCAGCTGAATTTGGTATAAGAAAATGGAAGGCTTGTTAATGACACATGCATTAAAATGAAAGGTTGCTTTCCAATAAGCATAGTTCAATGTCTCTATCAAGCCAGTAGGAGTTACATTGACATTGAGCCGTTGATCACTACCCGCTGGGCCCAGCCTTCTAGCCAGCTTTCTATCCATCTTACTATCCATTTATCCAATCCACATTCCCTTAACTTGCTGGCAAGAATATTGTGGGAGACCGCATCAAAAGCCTTGCTAAAGTCAAGGTATATCACATCCACTGACTTTCCCATGTCCACAGAGTCAGTTACCTCATCATAGAAGCTAATCAGATTGGTCAGGCATGACTTGCCCTTTATGAATCCATGCTGACTATTCCTATTCACTTTCCTCTCTTCCAAGTGCCTCAAAATGGATCCCTTCCATGATTCTTCCAGGAACCGAGGTAAGACTGACCGGCCTATAGTTCCTTGGATCATCCTTCTTGCCTTTTTTGAAGATAGGCACTACATTTGCCTTTTTCAAATCATCCGGGATCTCTCCCAATCTCCACGACTTTTCAAAGATAATGGCCAAAGGCTCCTCAGTGACATTTGCCAACTCCCTCAGTACCCTCGGATGCATTAAGTCTGGACCCATGGATTTGTGTACGTTTAGCTTTTCTAAATAGTTCCTAACCTGTTCTTTACCCCCCAAGGGCTGTCAATCTTCATCCTATCTTGCATCACTTAGCACATTAGTCCGGGAGCCGACCTTGTCCGTGAATACAGAGGCAAAGAAAGCACTGAGTACTTCAGCTTTCCCCACATCGTCTGTCACTAGGTTACCTCCTTCATCCAGTAGGGGCCCCACACCCTCTCTGATCACCTTCTTCTTGTTAACATGCCTGTAGAAACCTTTCTTTTTATCCTTCACATCCTTTGCCAGTCACAATTCCAATTGCGCTTTCGCCTTCCTGATAACCCCCCGGCATTCTCGAGCTGTACATTTAAACCCCTCCCTGGTCATTTGTCCAAGTTTCCACTTTTTGTAAGCTTCCTTTTTGTGCTTAAGTTCACCAAGGATTTCCCCTGTAAGCCAATCCGGTCTCCTACCATGTTTGCCTCTCTTGCTATGCATCGGGATAGTATCTTTCTGTGCCTTCAGTAAGGCTTCTTTAAAATACTGCCAGCTGTCCTGGACTCCAATCCCCTTCATGTTAGCATCCCAGGGGATTCTACCCATCAGGTCTCTGAGGGAGTCAAAATTTGCTTTTCTGAAGTCCAAGGTGTGTATTTTACTACTCTCTTTTCTTCCTGAGGTCAGGATCCTGAAATCTACCATCTCATGATCACTGCTTCCCAGGTTGTCACCTACCTCTACTTCCCCTATTAGTTCCTCCCTGTTTGTGAGCAGAAGGTCAAGCTACGCACGGCCCCTGGTCGGATCCTTCAGCACTTGTACCAAGAAGTTATCCCCAACATTCTCCAAAAACTTCCTGGATTGCCTGTGTACTGCCGTATTGGTTTCCCAACAGATGTCAGGGTGATTAAAGTCCCCCAGGGCCTGCAATCTAGAAGCTTCTCTCAGTTGTCCAAAGAAAGCCTCATCTACCTCATCCACCTGATTCGGTGGCCTGTAGAAGACACCAACCAACTGCTGTTGTTTGCACCTCTAAACTTAACCCATAGACTCTCAACAGGTTTTTCTCCCTCGATATACTGAACATGTACATCCCGTCGATTGCCCCTCCACAGTTGGGGAAGCCCAGAGCACCAAATCCCTCGATCACTGCTTCCACATCAGTGAGGCAGATGACTCTGCGGAGCAGCACTCTGTTGATGGCCTTGACCACCTGCAGGTCTTGACAAAACCACCAGGAGTCATTGGGGTACCAGGGTGGTTGACAGAGCTCCTTCCCCTCTACTGCCCCATGCCGCCACTCCCAGAAGCAACCCCCCCTGCAAATCTGGCCACTGAAGGCAGCCCACAGTGTGGGTGGGACAGACCAAACCCTCCCATGGAAGGGACTTGCACCACCTCCCCCCATTTTTCCTGGGGCATTCCATCACCTCCTTGCCCCCCCTACCCCCCGGCACAGTGGCCGGAGACTGCCATTGTCACGTTACTGGATTTTGAGGGGAGCAGCCAGATCACTGCTGCACCCACGTGGGGGTGTTTGCCCCAAAAGTGGTATAAAGGGGGTCATGTGAGGTGTCTAATAGAAGCTTACTGTCTGCTGATTCTATATATGCTACTCATGTGATTGTTTAATGTCTGTGTGTGAAAGTATAAGATTGTACTTTGTATGAGTACCAAATGTTTCTCTGTGTGTGGTTGAGCAATGGGCAGAGCCTGGCCTAGGGACATGCTAATTAGCGAGGCTATGTGGGACAATAGCATTCAATGGGCCAGGGACACACCTCAGGAATGAGGAATGACTCCTAAGAGCGACCAGCAGGGGACACAGGGATAGGCCGCAGGCCAGGTGACCTGCTGCAGGCAAGAAGAGACCAGGAAGGAGGTATAAATTTGCCATGTGGCCGTCTCCATTTTGGACTCAGCTCAACACTTCATCCCAGAGGCAGCAGTGCAGGGATTGAAGAGCCGGAAAGATCTATGGACCCCTCCTGACCTAGGATGCGCAACAAGAACTTTTAAGCCAGCAGCTGTAACATCTCTGCTAGAGCCTGCCTCGAGAACTGGGAGATTCGATGCATGTAACATATGATACTTTAGCAACCTCACTCTCATGCTTTTCCTTCTTGTAATAATAAACCTTTAGATGGTAGATTCTGAAGGACTGGCTCAGCGTGATTTGTGGGTAAGGTCCAGAGGGTAAATTGACCAGGGATCTGTGGCTGGTTTCTTGGAACCAGACAGAACTTGTTCAGGGTAGGTGGGATTGGGTTCTAAGATCTCTCACCTGTGTATGAGGCCCGGGGCCATCAGGGGCATGGATATTGCTGGGGTGTCGGAGGGGTTTGGCTCGTGAGGCTTCAGGCAGGCAGCTGAAGCGCTCTGTGTGACTGGTTTGTGGCCTGTTTGGGAAGGTCACCAGTCTGGGGGCTGTGAGGAGCCCTGAATTTGAGCAATTTGCCCTGAGTGGACACCCTCAACTGTGCCCAGACCTGGCCCGGTCCATCACAGCCATATCTACATCGTGTCCAGACGCCAGATGCGGCGGGGCACCCTGGCGTCCGGGAGCTGCAGCTGCTCTTCCCCGTCTCCCAGGAGGGTCCGGAGGACGGCGTGGGGATCCGGCTGCAGTATGAGGTTTAACTGTTAATTCAGACTAAGGGGTTTATCTCAGAATCGCACTTCTCTGATGCGTGTAGATGTGGGCAGTTATTCCGGGCTAGTCAGTTTCCAAAATGGTGACCGGCCGGGAACATGCTAATGAAGCACAGGATATTTAAATCCCATGTTTCATTTGCAATTTCGGTCGTCCTCATTAGCCTCCCTAGTTTGAACTAGGAGGCTAGTGTAGACGTACCCTTAGAGGAGTTATGCAAAAATGTGGTCTGTTTTGTCTAGGGAAAAAGCCAAATGAGCAAAGAATTTAACTAAAGGCAGAAAGAATTGTTGGGTCTACAGAAATTGTGAGAGGGTGTACTGGCTGGAGCATCAGGAGGATCTGGACCTTCCAACTCACTATGGAACCAAGAATTGATGCAGTTGGTGAGGGAAAACTTCAGTTAGAAGCCCTTCAATTCAAGCAGCAGCTGGCAGAACAGCAACATGAACATGAGCTCAAAATAGGAAGGAAAACCCTCAAGTAACAGATATCCATTCCCAAAATCTAGATAGATTGAGCAGTAATGCTCAACTTTTAAAAAGTTTTGAGACTTAAAAAAAAAAATCCAGAATGCAGGATATTTCATATCTTATTTTAAAAGTTATCAGGTAAAGCTTTAAATGTGTTTAATACAATGGAAACTGAACAGTCTTTGAAATATGCTGTGTTTAAAAGATTATACTGCAAATATTTCAAATCATTCCTGTAGTATAGAGTGAAATTCAGAGGTCTCAGAATGAATGACAAGATGAGTCATAAAGAAAATGTGTCTAATTTGTGTCATTTGTTGAGAAAATGGGTCCACAGGGAATGAGGCATAAAATTATAACTGATTGTCTGATCTTTTTACATAGGAACAATTCCCAACTGTATGCTCTGAGGATATCGCACAAGAATTGTGGAATAAATCCCTGGACTCTGGGCAAAAACTGCAGATGTAGCTGATCCATCCATGCAAACTAAGGAATCCAGTGACCACAAGACACCCAGGGAGAGGCAGACTCTTGGTGTAAAAGGGAAATCCCTTTTAACCTTTGGATAAAGGAGTTTAGTTGAGAGCCTAGGACCTTACCTCTCTATCATCGATCCCGCCTAGAAATCACATTCACAGATAAAATAACCAGTGATTGGGATAAAATGTTACTCTTTCTGTTACTTATTTATAACAAGCTTTCCCAGAAATCCATAGGCTCCTGGCATTTTTGATGGAAGAAAAATGTGAGGACACCTAGATCTTGTCAGGGACTCCGGGGAAGGGAATACTGAGGCAGTGGGAAACAGTAACTGAATATATTCAGGGGCTCAGGAAGGAATTAAAAGATGTGATCCAAATTAAGCTGAGGGACAGCCAATCTAAGCAAAAGGCATGGTGCGATAAACATACTTGTAAATACACTTGAAATACAGGAATTGGTATTAGTGCGAAGAGTTAACACCATTTGAAAAGGCAGAAATTTTGTCTGCACTATAAACATACAAACAAATATTTTCAGCTAATCAGGGAGGACTCTCATGATGATCCATAAGGGAATCACTGAGGATTCACAGTTTGCACTCATCTGGGCCTACCCTAACACTGGCAAATTGAAGAGTAAATTTGAGCAGAAATATAGAAAATGTTGGGCATGGGAATTATTAACAACTCAGACAGGTCTTGGGCATCAACTGTGGTCTTGGTTCCCCCAGGAAGACACCACTGTAAGATTGTGTGTTAATTACAGAAAATTCAATGCTGTCACAGTGCCAGATGCTCATCCTATGCCCAGAATTGATGATATGCCTGATGTTTTGAGCAAATTAGATATGTTCGCACATTTGACCTTGTGAAAGTTTATTGGTGAATATGCACACCCTTTAGATGAGCATGAACATTAAAAAACATTGCTTTTATTACTGATATCACACTATATGAATTCATAATGTTACCATTTGTGTTAATTAATGCAGAAGGCACTTTCAGAGGCTGGTCACCTGAGTGTTAAATAGCTTACAAGACTTTGCAAAAACATATGTTGATAGGTGCCATAAATAGCAAGATCATAAAGCACTTTGGCATTGTACTGTCAAAACTCAGAGATGCAGGTCTGATGGTTAAAGTCTCTAAGGCTATGTCTACACACCAGCGTTATTTCAGACTAACTAATGTTATTCCGAAATAACATAATGCATGTCTACACTACAAGCCTTCATTTCAAAATAATGTCAAGCTGGAGGACTTCTTACTCCAACTCATGGTAACCCTCATTTCACGAGGAGTAAGGGAAGTCGAAGGAAAAGTGTTCTTCCTTCGACTTCCTGCAGTGTAGACAGCACCAAAAGCCAAATTAAGCTATTTTGACTTCAGGTATTTTGACATAGGCATGCCCTATCTGCAAAAACAAGAAGGAGTCCTGCGATACCTTAGGGCATGTCTACACACCAGGGAAAAAGTCAAATTAAGCTACACTACTTTAGCTACATCAATTGCAAAGCTGAAGTTGAAATTACTTAATTTGGTTTTTCACACGGTCTACACCGCAGGAAGTGGAAGGAAGAACACTCTTTCTTCAACTTCCCTTTCTCCTCATAAAATGAGAGTAAGAAGTCCTCCAGTTTGTCATTATTTCAAAACAATGGCTTACTATGTTGACGCACTCTTTGTTATTGAAGAATAACATCAATTATTCCAAAATAATGCTGCTGTCTAGACATAGCCCTAGAGATTAAGGGTATGTCTACACTACAGCGTTATTTCAAAATATCTTATTTCGAAATAGTTAATTCAAAATAAGTTATTTCGAAATAATGCATCTACACACAAAATGCATTTCGAAATAGCATTTTGCTATTTTGAAATAGCACGTCCACACTGATTGGACGCTGAATCGCATTTAAGGCCAGCTGAAACTGGTTCCAGCAGGGCATCAGGTTAGGAGTTACTTTGTGTGGCTGCTGCCTGAGGCTATCTGAGGCTTGTGCTTAAAGGGACCCCCCCTGGACAGGCGGTTCTCAGCTTTCCCTGCTTGCTTGCCTACCTCGCTGAGGGACAGCAAAGCATTTTTTCTCTGCCTGCTTTGATTTCCCTGACTCGGGACACGACAGCACTCAGCACCATGGAGCAAGAGCTGCCCCTGGGCATTCTGGTGCTCATTTTGGACGTGTTGCTACAAGCCTGGCTGCACTTTCTGCAGGCTGCCTTGCAGCATCTGCTGCAGCCCGACACCCACGCCGTCCTCCAGACCCTCCTGGGGGATGGGGAGGAGCAGCTACAGCTCCCGGATGCCAGCGTGCCCCGCCGCATCTGTTGTCTGGACACCAGCAGTGACTGGTGGGACCACATCATCCTGGAGTGCTGGGGAGACCAACAATGGACCCAGAACTTCAGGATGAAGAAGGACACCTTCCTCGAGCTCTGTGAGTGGCTCTCCCCTGCTCTTCAGTGACAGGCCATGCACATGATGCCTGCCATTCCCCTCCAGAAGCATGTGGCCATCGCCCTCTGGAAGCTCTCCATGCTGGATAGCTACCAATCCATGGGGAACCAGTTTGGTGTGGGGAGATCCACCGTCGGAGCAGTGCTCATGCAGGTATGGCAGTCTCCGGCCACTGTGCTTGCGGGGGGGGGCAAGGAGGGGATGGGCTGCCTTAGGGAAAAGGGGGGGAGGTGGTGGAAGTCCCCTCCCCGTGAGGGTTTGTTCTGTCCCAGCCACGCTACAGACTGTACACGGTGGCCAGGATTGCAGGGGGGGTTGCTCCTGGAGAGGGGGTACAGGGCAGTGGTGGGGATGGAGCATTGTCAGCCCTCTGGCACGCCAGTGACTCTCAGTTTTGTGTGTCCCTCTGCAGGTGGTCAAGGCCATCAATAGAGTGCTGCTCCTCAGAGTCATCTGCCTCACTGATGCAGACGCGGTGATCGAGGGGTTTGGCGCCCTGGGCTTCCCCAACTGTGGGGGGGCAATCGATGGGACGCACATCCCCATCCATGCCCTGGACCACCAGGCCTCCTAGGACATAAACCAAAAGGGATACTTCTCAGACATCCTGCAGGCTGTGTCTGACCACTGGGGCCGCTTCCTGGACATTAACGTGGGCTGGTCCGGCAAAGCACAGGATGCGCGGGTTTATCGCAACTCCTCCGTGTGCCAGAGGCTGAACACTAGGACTTTCTTCCCCAACCACCACATCAGGGTCGGGGACATGGACATGCCTGTGTGCATGGTGGGGGATGTGGCCTACCCACTACAGCCCTGACGCATAAAGCCCTACATGGGACACCTCAACCCCTCCCTACAGGCCTTTAATGCCAGGCTCAGCAGGGCCCGCACTGTGGTGGAGGGTGCCTTCGGCCACCTGAAGGCCCAATTTAGATGCCTCCTCACCCGCCTGGACCTCTCCAAGAGGAATATTCTGCATGTGGTGGCGGTGTGCTGTGTGGTGCACAATTTGTGTGAAAGGAAAGGGGAGACTTTCATGCCAGGCTGGATGGCAGAGGCTGACCACTTGGCTGTCCTGTATGCGCAGCCCCACATCGATGCCAGCCGGGAGGCCCATCGGGGGCTGTCAGTATCCGGGAGGGCCTGTGGGAGAGCTTCCAGACGGAGGAGTGAAGTCTCCCTGGAGTGTCCCACTGGGGCCTTGTGCCTTATTCCACCCTCACGTCCTTCCACTTTCCCCTCCCTACCCCCCCTTCCTGATGTAAAATAAAAACACGTGTGTTGCCAAACTCTCTTTATTGAACATAACTGGGGTTGAGGGGGGAATGAGGGTGGGAGAGGGGAGGCGAGAAGGTGAGAGAGGGGAGGGGTAAAACTGGGAGGAGGGAGCTGGAAGGGAGAGGCAAGGGGAGGAAAGAGGGAGGAGAAGCTCAAGGTTGGGGGTCTTGCTGGTCCACCTGTCTCCCAACACTGCAGGTGCAGGGGCCTTGGCGTCCCCGGGAGGGGAGTGGGTATAGAGGGTGGGGCGGGTAGAGGGGGTGGGGGAGGAAGAAGCGGGAGGGGGAGCAGGAGGAGGAGGAGGAGTGGTAGCTGGGGCAGCAGCAGGGGTTGGAGTGGCAGGAGGCACCAATCTCTGCACCAGGTTCTGCAGGTGGTCGCAGATGGCATGGCCCTGGGCAAGCAGCTCCCGCCAGATCTCCCACCGCAGCTGCAGGTCTTCATGCACCCAGTGCTTCAGGATGCGGACCTGCCTTCTCAGGATCCCCAGGTGCTGCCGCTGGTACTCCTGCTGGCCCGGGTACAGGAGGATGTCCAGGGCAGGGTGGTGCGCCCTGCACTCGCAGCTGCTGCAGCTGTGGAGAAACAAGGGAAGTGGTCAGTTATCCCTGGGTACACAGTGGGTGAAGCCCAGCTCCCCTCTGCAAGGCGAGGAGGGCAGGTCTCTGCACCATCAGAGCCGATGTGCTTGCACACAGGCCATGTTTGGCATGTCCTGCAATCCCCGGGATTGTGATCTGGCCCGGGACTGCATCTATACCCCTGTGCTGTATCTAATGTGGGGGTAGGGAGGGGAGGGGAGATGTGCCCAGCCTCTGCATAGAGGGGGCTCGTGGAGGGAGGGCTTTGTGCGGGGTCAGGAGCACATCATGTGCCTTCATACATATACGCATGTGGGTAACAGGCCAAGACCATTGTCTGGCAGCCAGCCGGGGCCACATGCCCAGGGTGGCACGGCACATGCACAGGTTGCTCTGCTATTTCGATTTAATTTCAAAATAGCGGTTTGGCTGTGTAGTCGCTAGGAAAGTTATTTCGAAATAACTTTGCTGCGTAGACATACCCTATGTGGTCTGTGGGCTAAATACAGTTCATCAGGGTTAACTGCTGTTGGGGTGCCAGATGCTTTGTTTACCTAAACGTCTGTTGTTAACAGAGTCCATTGGCCGCAGTTGCCTGTTCTCAGCCAATGGGAGCTGCAGGAAGTTGTAACCAGGCCTGCAACATTTCCTGGAGCTCTCATTGGTTAGGAACATCAAACTGGGTCCAATTGGAGTGGCAGGTGGCCATGCCTGCAGATGCTTAGGTATATAAAGCATCTGGAAGCCTGCTGGGGGCTAGCCCTGTTGCACCATGTCCACCCCAGCATTAAAACATAATATCATGAAGTATCCATATTTTCTCATGTGGTATTAATACTTAGATTTCACAATAATATTAATTACCAGGGTGTGTAGCTTTCAGAAAAGACTTTATTTTATATGTGTTTATAATACAATAATGTTACACAGTTGATTCAGTTACTTATTATTTGAGGTTCAGTACCTTGCAAGAAGTTATTTGCTAGGTTGATAGCTTTGGTTTTGTTTTAGGTAAATGTCTCTTCATTATCTCTTCCAGGTGACAAGTGTGTCACAGAAAGCAATACACATGCCTTTGTCTAGGGCAGACTGAGTTATGCATTCCCTGCCAAACACATTTTAGGAACATAATTCCAGCACGTATTGATAACTGTTTGGATACCACCAGTGTACATTACACTCAAGAATATTAATGATAAGTGAGTGTGACAGGATGGTCCAAGCACTGAAACCCCTGCCAGAGGCTGTAGCCTTGCCATACCCTGCCCCAGAAGAAAAGGACAATAAAGAAGTCCTATAGGCTAGAGTGGATGCAGAGGAAGCAGACAATCAGAGGCCAGGAAGGCCCTGCAAAAACAACTGCAGGATCAGAGTCAGCTCAGTGTTGTTGGAGCTCTGAATGTGTGCAGACCAAGGCTGGATGGATGGCTGAGAGAGCAACAGCACCACCCACAGCTCCATGGGGAGAGCTGGTTAGAGACTGTTGGACTATGCTGGGACTTTTGAGATAAAGCCCTGAGCTATGGGCAAGGATGCTGACTCAGGAGAGGAAGCCATGGGGCACCACTTTCACCCAGAGTGAGGAAACAGACTTGGAGGCAAAATACAGCAGTCACTGAGATGGGCCCCTGTTAAGGGTTTACTCTGGAAGGGGTTTTGTGATTGATGCACACAAGGTGTGCCTTGGCTAGAGGGCTGAGTTGCTGAAGAGGCTTTCAGCTTTTGAACAGGAGAGTGCAGGCACATGCTTTCGGACAGAGGGGACGCTCATGAGAAGTGAGTGCTGGCCTGTTACAGTGAGTTATTACACTTATGACTCTTTTAAGATATAGATTCTGACGTAAGTGAATTTGAATACCCTGAACTTCCAGAGGTCTATAACCCTCACTACGCATCAGAACTCCCTACAGCTCCTGTATATCAGCATAGCCACAGAAATTTAAAAAAAAATCCTTTCTATTTCTCTCTGGCAAGATGTCTGTGAAGACTGTCTCTCTATCTTCATATTCAAACTCAAGCATGGTGATACAACCCTTCTGGACCTTTGGCTTTGATTATTATAATTCTCCATGCCCAGGTCTGAAATCTATAATGTGTTCATTATGCAGCTGCCCAGCTACTCAGCAGCACAGGAGCAATCTCATTCTTATCAATGATCTCTACAAAACTCAAACTCATGTCTGAGTTCTAGAAGAGATTAGGGGGATCACAAACTTGAGTAGCGTCAACACTAACTTCAAATCCCACTCTTTTGACCTAGCCCTCTCCTATTACCACTGCACACATACAAAAACTACGTCTACACAGTTTCCCTCTTCCGCAAAAGCCTATGCAAATGAAGCATGGATTAGCATATTGCCATGCTTCATTTGCATAAGTAATTAGGAGCTGTTTTTGTGCAAAAAAACCCTCTTGTGCAAGAGACATTCTTCCTGAAAAAATAAGGAAGAATGGCTCTTGTGCAAGAGGGGGGGTTTGCACAAAAAGGCACTGTGTAGACAGCGTCTTTTGGTGCAAAAACTTCTTGTGCAAAAACGGCTCCTAATTACTTATGCAAATGAAGTGCGACAATATGCTAATCCGTGCTTCATTTGCATAGGCTTTTGCGAAAGAGGGAAGCTGTGTAGATGTAGCCACAGAGTCCAGTACTGGCGAAAAAAGGAATTGTTATCTATATACAGCAACATTATCAGGTGTCATGGAGAGGCACACAGTACACTCTTATACAGAGAGATAGACAGTTAGTAAATTCTGTCCCTGCATTTAAACATATGTGTCTGAAGTTAGTCATTTATCTCTCTATTTAGTCTTTTTAAGAGAAATTAGCCTGATTTTCAGAGGTGCTGAGCACTCAAAAATCCCACTGAAATCAGTATTATTACAAAATACGAAAAGCTCTAGAAAAAAATGCATTTCAAAGACTTCTGGTTTTTTTTCCCCCTAAAAGATATGTTCTCATTGAAACAGAATTATTTTGGGGAAATTCTATGGCCTTTATTATACAGGAGGTCAGATTAGATAATCACAGTAGTTCCTTTGGGCCTTAGAATCTTTGAACTTATACCAGGGAGTCACACTAACATCCTAAAAAGCTCCTGAAAAATTGTAACTGTTGAAAGCAAGGAGAGTGCCCTGTATTTAAGAAATGGTAAATGACTTGGGTAAATTTATGAATAGTCTCTTTGGGAAGGAAAAAGACATACAAAACCTGCTACATAAATTGGGAGCATGGTAGTGGACAGAATTACATAAGAGACTTTTAAACCTTAAAGAGCTACTTATTGCAGTATCTTAACGGTTTGGTGTTAGGTTACCTTTGGGGTCACCAAATGTACCCCAGGGTAGCTTTGGAATTATTAGACTGCAGTTACAGAGAAAAAATAGGAAACCATTTCATACTCATCATGGACAAAGAACCCAGTGGAATGAAAATATTCACAGATAGAAAAAGAGGCAATTGGAATTGTTTATGGATGCAAGACTTCCATATCTACATTTATGGTCTGTGCATCATTGAAGAAATGGACCACAAACCTTTTATTGCTATTTTAACAAACAGCCTGGAGGATGTATCTCTTCATATACCAAGGTTATTAAGACTATACAATAATAGATTGTATATGTACCGCATAATCACTTAGTACTAAAGAACACATTTGGATGCATTTTCTTCTCACTTATAATGGTGTAAATTAGAAGTAACTCTGTTAAGACAAGTGTAAATGAAGAGGATATCAAGACCAATTTTTTTCAGTTTGGGACCAAAATCCACAGATGACACACTTCCCATGTGATTTGAAAATGTTTGCAATTGTGATTTTGATTAGACAATTGTGCTATTTATTGAATTACATAAGAAGAAATTGCCTAATGGACTGATCTGTCTCATAATGATTTAAGATCAGTAATAATTCCACTAAAGTAAGAGATATACCAGTGTCAAATTGGTATAAGTGGGAGTCAAGCCCCAAAAGAGATGAGATCTTGCCACCTGTTATAAAAAGCTGTCATGTACAGATGGAAAAAACTATTCCATTCATCTAGAGTGTGTATCTTTTAAAGCAGAACTGTCAGTGATTGATGGAATTCTAATAAAAGGTACAAGAATTGTAATGCCTGTGTATGTATGAACGTCTATCCTTACACGAATACACAAAGGTCGCTTAGGAACAGAACAATGCAAGTGATATGCAATATAAGTCATACATTGGCCTATTGAGGACATGGCTGCAAAATGTAATGGATCTGCATGACAGAAATTTACACCCAAAAGATACTATGACTATTGAAATATCCATGGTCTCCTTGGGGAAAAAGAGGACAGAGGTGTATTTATGCCACAAATAAAAAATGGAGCCGTTATCATATTGTTGCTCTAATTATCTGAAACTGGTATCTTTAGAGAAGAATATGGCCTGTCATGTTATCAAAAGGATTAAATGCAGGCCTAGCTGAGAAGAGATTCCACAGTGAATTGTGAATGACAACAGACTGTACTTCAGTGATACTGGATCTGGAATATGGAACTGAACACACAATTTGAAGTCCAAGAAATCCACAGATTAATGGACTAAATAAGAGTGTGTTTTATAAAAATATCATCAATAAAAGGATGGTAACAGGTCATAGCTAAATCTTTAGCAACTTCTTTGGGAAATGCAAGATCTCCCCTTGTCTCAAGGTGATCCATCCAGCATGCTGAAAGATCTTGCTCCTTTTCATACAGGAAGGACCAGAAAATCACAGGGATGTATTGAATCCAAGGGAAATGAAAAAGGAATATAGTGCAGACAATGATAAAACAAAAGTGACCACATTTTAAAAGTGAGTTAGGTGCCTTAGAGAACATCTACACAGCAGGGCTAAAGCTGAAATAAGCTACACAACTTGAGCTACATCAATTGCATAGCTTAAGTTGATATATCTTATTTCAGCTTTTGGTGCTGTCTACACAGCAGAAAGTCCGAGTTAGAGCACTCTTCCTCTGACTTCCCTTATTTCTTGTACAATGAGGGTTACAGGAGTTGTAGTAAGAAGTTCTCTAGCTCAAGATTAGTTTGACATGATGTCGAAATAACTGCTTCCTGTTTAGACACGGACTATGTTATTTCAGAATAATGTCAGTTATTCCAAAATAACACTGCTGTGTAAACATAGCCTATAGCTGCAGTCAAGTATCTAGTGTGATATTCAAAAGCACCTAGGTTCCTAACACATGTTAAAATCAATGGTAGTCAGATATGTATCCACATATGGTTCTTAGGGAAAGATTGGAAGGACTTGGCACACTGAGGCCCATAAGACAGTGTGCTCATTCTGAGCTGAAACTGTGATAAACTTTGAAGGAAAAATCTTTGGATGGAGTTTTGAAGGCTTGTTGGTATCACAGCTTATGTTAGGGCTGGGATAATCTCTGGTCAGTATATTAGAAGGGGTAAGTCTTTTGATTATTTTTAATATGTTTTCTGTGAAGTGTTTTTTAACTCAGTATAAAATGGGCTTGTATAGGAAGTTTTTTGCGGTACTTATAACTGTGAGCAATGACTCTGTTAGAGTGCAAAAGTAAAAGAAGATGGAGTGCTTAGGCTATCAGTACACTCCGGGGACAGTGCAGCCTGAAAATACCATAGTCAGGAAGGACCAAGACATGCGTCTCCAGTCAAAAGAGGTGACAGTCAAGGGAGCCTGAAGCCTAACCTACATGCTACTGCTGGATCATAGAAGGGGAACACAGGTGAAATCTTCCTGAACTATAATAGCTTCAGGACTCTTTTTCTTGTTCATGGTAATGCCAGATCATTTAACCCTGTGAAGAAAGGGACAACTATCTCTGCTGAGTCATTATCTCAATTCAGGTGGATTTTTTAGCTGCCAAGCAGAAGTATAAAAGGATTTCAATGCTCTCAAAGACAGAGCAAAATAGGGGCAGGAAGAAAGCAGTTCCTGAAGGAAAAACCCTGTGAATGACTATGGTAGAGTGAATGGCTATACTGAGTTTTCTTGTTTTGTTCTTATTTATAGGGCTGATTGCACATGTCACACTACTATGCCCTATTCAAATGGGTCTGTTTATGGAATAAAGTACTGATCAGTGTGACAGTGGGTCTATGGCATGTGTCAACAATGAGAACAACCCCCAGGAAAAGTAGAAGTTAAGCTCAAACCAGACCTGTGAGGCTTTGAGTCTGCAAATGCATGCATGTGAACAATCTTCTGGGTCTGTGGAGTGCCTCTGAAATCAATGGGGCATATAGCTGTAGAAATTCATGGAGGAAAATTCTGCTCCCACTGAAGTCAATAGTAAAAGTTTCCAGATGCCTCAGGATAAGAGGTAAATGGAAAAAATCCAACTTCTTTTAAGAAGTCCAGCTAAATAACTTTGTGTTCAGCAATGCTCCTTGCTAGACCTCCTCAGTTGACCTTTATTTATATCTCAAAGTTTGTTTTGTGTTTGCCTTCATTTTAAACAAAAAGTTAATTTATCCAGGAGGCAAGATGACATTTCAGTTTCCTTAAAGAAAATAGATAACTAGAAAAAGGGAGAAAACACCATCTGTTTTTGTAGTATTTTTTTTAAAAGCAGGATGCTTTAGAAACCTTATCTTAGTAAAACAAATAACCTTCTCCTTCAGCGATGAACAATAGCAACAATAACAAAAAAGTCCTACTGCAGACTTAAAATCCTCAGAATAGAATAGTCCTTTATAGTCATAGAAAAATATTGTAGAGCTTTAGAAGACACAGTAACTGAAGCCCCAACCCCTAGTGAATTACAACAAAAAAGGAGAATGTCCCAGTGGCCAGCTTTAATTATTCTTCATGCACTTGAAAATGCCACTTAAATGTGAAGGACCTAGACCCTGCATTTGCTATATGTGTTTGATAAAAGATGCATCCGTCACTAGTAGTTATAAGACATTTCCTCACTGGGATTGAAAAGGAAAGCACAGCTTGGTTTTCTTTCTGTGCATATAACATCCAGCAAAACTTCTGTTTATGCTGACCAGGCTTCAGTACTGTCTTTCCTGTCTTGCAAATACACTGTTTATTTTCTCTTTGAGGGGTGAGGATAGGCGTAGGAGGAGATTCTTAGCAGGCAGAAACAAAGGGCAGAGCACACTTCTTTCCTTATTGTGTATCCTTCTCATTCTCTCTTGCTTGGCTTTTAAACGCCATTGTTTTCGGGTGATCGAATCAGTTTCACATCTTCCAGATGTGGCTCTTTTTCCAAAAACAATACAAGTTCTCTTCAAATAAATGTTTGATTAGTTTCCTTGAAAGTCTCAAGCAAGGCAGTGAAATTGGACAACAAGGCCACAAGTGCCAATATTATCACTTAACTGAAATTTGTTTTTAATTGAAATTATTGAAGTCTCACTGCTTAAATGTCTGCTTGTGGCCCCACTGCCATGAAATTCACCACAAGACAGCCTATGTGAACGTGCTACATAAAATTCAGTTTACCCTTTAACCTCCAGTTCCCCACATTTTTGTGACATATTTTATGACTGAAGAGTAGAAAGATGTTTTTGCTATCCTACCAATGCTAGTATTTGTGTTGGAAACTTTCACTAATAAGAGGTGATCTTTTACAATATTTCACAAAACTCAAAAGGACTGCATCTGATGAAGTGGGTCTTTGCCCATGAAAGCTTATGCTCCAAATAAATCTGCCACAGGACTCCTCGTCACTTTTGCAGATTCAGACTAACACGTCTACCCCTTTGATAAAAGGACTAAAGTTCATCTGATTCATCTTCCTTCTCCCAACATAGCTTTATCCATTGGTATGATACTGGAAGGAGTTGAGATGGACATATCTGGTGAAAACATGCTCTCATTAACTTCATTAGCATTCAGAGGTGGACCAAGAATGCAGGAAGAACTTTGGTTCTTTTGTCTTTATTTTTGGAGAAATCGCGAAGGCAAGCATTTGATACTTTCCATGGGCAATGCATTGTTATTTCTCAGCCTGCCTCTCTATTAAAGACATTCCAAATTGGAAGAGGTTAGAGTTTGTATGTTGGGACTGGACTGGTCTTTCTGTGCAACAGTTCATGAAAGAGTGTCAATAAGTATCATTAATACACCTAATATCGAGATTTTATAATCAATATCCAATTTTTTTTACCATTATCTCCTCATGCAAATCAATATCATTAGACCCATTTTACAGATAGGGAAACTAAAAATATAAAGTGACATACTTAAGTTCATACAGAGGTCCAGTAGCAAAGGAAAGGAAAAAAAAACAGGTTATTTCTGTCCTTGGACAGTGGTCAATCCTCTAGGCTACACAGTCTCCCAGCTAAAAAGTCTCAAGTGCCTGCTGCTTCTGCCTACATTTCATTTATTGCTTATTATATCCTCATCTCCTTGTTTGTAAAAGTCTACCCTATGCATACACCTTACTGATTCTTGGATTCAGTCCTCTACTGACAACACCATTCCTTTTTTAACTGCTTTCTTATACCTGCACCAGCCTCCCTGCCTACCAGACTCAATTTCGGTCTTATATTCCATCCTTGCTGGTTGTTATCATGTATTACTTGCTAAACAGCAAGGTGCACAGCATTCTATGAGACATGTGTTATAAAAAGTTTGCCCCCAAAAATTTACAGTCTAAAGAAAATACACACATGGAAGGTAAAAACATGTTGAATGGTACATAGAAGGAAGAACTGAAGGTTTAAGAAATATTGTTAATATTAACTCATTTCTTAAAAAGGCAATGTAGTCCGTGAATAGGGTATTGGACTAAAATGTAGAATAAATGTTATATTTCCAGTTCTATCAATGGTCTATGTCTGACCGGACACAAGTCACTCCACCCTCTGTGCTTCTGTTTTCCTTCCTGCCTATTGTCCAGTGAGATTACAGGCTTTTCACAGCAGAGACTGTCTTCCACTATGTGTCTGTCTATTACCTAGCACAAAGTGGTCATGACCTTAATTGGAGTCTCTACGGTACTGTAATACAGAGAATAATTTGTGTTCCATTTTGAAGAAGAGACTTTTACAGAGAGATTAAAATGATGAAAGGATAGTGGCTTGCATGAAAAGGGCATTTGGGCAGGGAGTTAATGGTGGTGTCAACAGAATATGTAGTTATTGTAACTCCAGATCAGAAGTGAAACCCTAACAACATCTCCAAGCAAGAGGGCAACAAGTTTTAGGTATCTGGCTGTAAGTATTTTGACAGAACCAGTTCTGTGAATGTCACTAATGTGAATGATCACTAATGTCACAACCTATATTTAAAACATGTATGTACAATGTCAAAAGAATCATTAATATTGTTGTTCGGTGTACAGAGAACAATCTCAAAATTACAGACACATTGGAAATTATATTTTCAAGGGGTGTCTGCCAGGCTGGGCTAAAGGTCCATGCTAGAAAAAGGAAGATGGGTCTGCCACATTGGGAGGCATCTCCAAGGTACATCAAGAGGGAATACAAAAGCTAATAACAAAGAAAGTAAACAGAACCATCAAGATAGCAGGGGAAAAGGATTGCAGGAAACAGATCTGTTTTCATTTTAGCAAATATCAGTGAGGGAAGAAAACAGCATGGTGTCTTCTTCATCACCAGACTCCATCTTGCATTCCTCACACCTTGAATTAATTTAATTTGGTCGGGGAGGGGCAATCATCCAAAGAATCAATTTGTAAAATTCCCTGGATTATAAAGAGAAAGACAAAGAAGTCTAAGTGATCATACTTCTAATCCAGGGATGGGGAGATTCATTAGGATTAGCTCCTGGAAAGACATCAGATGGTTTGTGTAACTCAGTGTCATCGAGCACAGAGCCTCAAGTCTCCCAGTGACTGCAGTTCACCATTCCCAGCCAATGGGAGCTTCAGGAAGTAATGGGCTGGCTTGCATCATTTCCCACAGCTTCCATTGGCTGGGAATGGCAAACTGCAGCCACTGGAAGCTGAGAGCAGCCATGCCTGTGTACGTTCATATGAACAAACCATCTGGCGCCCGGCAATGGCTAACCCTGATGAACCAGGTGTGGCTGATGTGCTGGAGGCATGTGGCTAGTGTGCACTTATGTAAGAAGACAAAGGAACCAAATATTTTGGATTTTTCAGGAGATCCTGAGCAGCCATCTTGGTCATCCTGGTCAGTCATCTTGATGGATTGTGGACTTGTAAGTAGTGCTTCTTTTGTTAAGTATTAGCCACTAGAAAGAATTTTCATTTTTATTTGCTCGTAACCATTTCTAATTTACTTAAAATTCAGTCTCTTTTTGTTAATAAACTTATTTTACTTGTAATCTAAACCAACTCAGGGTTGTGTTCGATTTAAAGTGTGTGAACACCATTTAAAGTGCCAAGACATTGGGAATTGTATCCTTAAAAGAATAAACAACTCATAATATTTCTGAAAAATCTTTATAGGAGAAGGTTGAACATTTCAGAGCGTATCTTTGGGACAATTCAAGAGTTGGAGGTGCAGGAGTCATCTTGCCAGGTATGACCAGAATGTGGCTGATGCTGGAATCAGAATTGCTAAAACAGAGGTGGTTACTCCATAAACACTAAGGCTACATCTACACTGTAGCCTTCTTGTGGAAAAGCTTATGCAAATGGAGCTTGGCGTGGAGTATTGCCACGCTTCATTTGCAAAATTAATGAGCAGCCATTTTTGCGCAAGAGGCTTTTGCGCAAAAAGGAGCTGTGTAGACATAGCCTTAGTGTTTATGGAGTAACCAGCTCTGTTTTAGCAATTCTGATTCCAGCATCAGCAAGAGCCATTCTTCCTCATTTTTTGAGGAAGAACGGCTCTTGTGCAAGAGGGGGATTTTGCGCAAAAAGGAGCCATCTACATGCGCAAAAGGAGCCTCTTGCGCAAAAACAGCTGCTCATTAATTATGCAAATGAAGCATGGTGATATTTCACGCCAAGCTTCATTTGCATAAGCTTTTCCCCAAGAAGGCTACATTGTAGATGTAGCCTAAGTGTGTGCTTGAATGCCCTGTTGCCTGATATAAGACTGCATATGAATTTACAGTTACCTCCTTTAGGGCTGAGAAGTCCTTTGTCCCAGGATCAGGATCAGCATTAAATTATTCTAGATCTGGGAACCCTGATGTGCACAGATGCAACACTCACACTATAGGAACTCTTGTATACTTGCAAATATAGTTTAATTAATACATTTAGCACACTCACAAACGCCCCAATTTCATAAGATAAATAGGGTATGTACATCTATATTTCCATACCATATACTCACACCATTCCTTATAGAACAACCCGGGGTATTAGCCATCATCTTTCTCATCACCTGCACCTTCCCTATCATCACCAGTGGCCATCATTCTGGCACCTCCCAAGGACTACATCTCCTTCTCCTTTCACCCCTAGGCTGGGATGCCACTTTTATCATATGTTACACTGACATTGTTATGTCTGATGCATATTCAGAAGGGGATGTTTCCTTTTCTCCTTGTTTGTATTTCCTTACCTTACTAATCGTAAAGTGTCTTTTTCCAATAGGTCAGTTTATCATTGATCTCAGATTATTATCATATGCATCAGTTCGTTACCATGGACCCTTTGTGATTGTCTATCACATTTATTATTTCTGCCTTACCTGGCTATTATGTCCAGTCTCAGCTGGTTATTTCGGGTTTTTCTAAGTACCTGCTAAGTTAGAGAGTATTCTTGGAAGCCCCTATACTATGGAAAGTCACTCTATCTTACCGCCATCTATCTAAGGCCATTTTTCTGACAAAACTTGAGTTACATCCACACTGCAAGCATGTTCTTTCGACAGTAAATCAAAAGAACAGAGGGTTTTTGTGCAATTGGTAATCCTCTTTCTACAAGGAAGAAGCCTTTTTGTGAAAGAGCCCTTTCGCAAAAAGGTGTGTGTGGATGGCAAAGAGGGAGGTTTTTTGGAAGAAAAGGGAAGAGGAAAAAGCACAGGTGCCCTGGTGGCCATTCTGGCCATAGCAATCACTGCTTACATGAGAGATAGCGTCCAGGCAGTCTGGATGCTATCTTTCGAAAAAGCACATCACTTTTTTGATGTGCTTTTGCAGTGTGGACGCTCTCTTTCGCAATAAGTTTTTGCGGAAGATCTCTTCTGAAAAAAGCTTCTTGCGCAAGAAGCCTGTAGCCTAGATGTAGCCTCAGTGAAAGGTCCCGAACATGTGTGAACTAACTGCTATCTGAGTGAAAGGTCCCAGACAAAAATACTAAATTTGCCTTAGCTCAACATACAGGATGTGAGTCTTTTGTGTTACAGCCAAACTGCCAATATAAACCTACGGTAACTTATTATAATAAACATATAATCAAAACCATAAGGAAATAATAAATTGTTATATCTATAGGCAAGCAAGCAGGTTAGCCATATAGGCTACAGCCCAAACAAGAGAAGCAGACCTTTTGTAGACAGTTAGTGTTACGGAGCAGTGACTATACCCTGTTTAGCTTGAATTGCACTCTAGAATGTGACAAGAAATACATCTACCCATTAGCCTATTGATTAACACAGTCCAATGTTACAATTTAGAACAAGTGGGCACAGGCAAGAAAGTTGCCAATTTTCCTTTTTTCTTGATATGTGTAACACCAGTCATTGGTATCTGTCAAAGCCCCAGCACTCTCTATGCCTGTACTCCCACAGTCACACTGCGTCATCTCCATTCTCAGTCATTGCTGAGACCTGTCCATATTTCATTATCCACTGTGTTTCCTGGTATAATTAGTTTTCATATTGCCATTGTACTCTAACATATGGATAAAAGCTTAACTTACATATCTATTTGCATATAGCTCCAAAATAATTAGCAAAGGTTGCCATGAAGTTTCATTCCATTGCTTGTTAGGAATTTTTAGAAGTCTTTTTTGCCTTCAAAATGATGATAGTATATCTAGTGTTCACAGAAACTGGAAAATCCTGTGAAGTTTGCTGTTTTCCATTCAGGTAAAAATAACATGTTAAATGAAGTTTAAACTAAGTGACAGTAATCCAGGGTCAGATAAAGTACATATCACTTTAAGGTCAAAAGCTAGATGGTTCTAGAAGACTGTAGCTCAGAGAGCAACTCATTTTTATTGCAAAGCCCAAGAGTGTTATTTTGTATTCTTTATAAGTTTTAATAAAGATTGTTCACTGGTGGGTACCTGGAGTAAACACATGCAGACGTATCACTTTTCTTTCTTAAGAAATGTCTGCAGTATACAGTGTTTAACAGTTTTATGCCTTTGTGACTCTACATATTCTTGATTTCATCACTCCATGGTGCTATAGCTTATTTTCCAAGTTAAACAAAGGCACTGGCAGAGGAACTACAAAGTGTTCTAATCTCCTGACCCCCACACTGACAGTTCAATATATTTTAGAACAACTAAAGATATGAAAGTGGAATTATGACACAAGCAGCCACTTCAAAAGAATGTTTTATAAATTTATTGCTTTGCTGTGTAGTGCAGCTACTGTAGTTTTGAGAGAGCAAGGACATACATCTGGAAAATAAAACATAACGATAGTGGCTCACTGGAACTAAAAGATAAAAACATCTGTCACACAGAATTGTACAGAAAATGTGAGATTATTGGTTTCTTAGGGATTTATTAATTTGGTATATTTCAGTTCTGACTTGCTATAAGGGGAGGGTGGTGGGGTGGAAATTGTCACATAGCTGATGACTTGTGATCATTTTGTAAAGTGTTCTGATCTTATTTTTCACCTGTATCTAAAATTCATCCACTTAACTAGAAAGAGGTGCTCTCCACTCAGCAGGCAGTCTCTTGCAGTGACTGTAAGAGCCCATAGTCAGGCTTCAAATGTCACCACATTGCCATCTTACTGTGAATGACTGAAATTTACTTTCCATTATTACTGGTGCTGAAAATTGCTACGAGATTCCACAGTTCATAATGTATTGTCTAACGTGAAAACATATCCAGGACTGAACTGACCTTTAAGAAAACTGCACTTTCATCCTCAAAATACTGGACTATTGCAATATTTTATTTAAAAGGTTAGTTGGAAAAGGGTAAGAATTGTTGCTTAGAGCATGTATCTTCAGATAATGCTGGGGAGTCAAAATATAAGAAAAAATACCCATTGATTACTCAGCTAACCATGAGGTATATCAGGAAAGATGAGTATATGAGAATAAGTTTGCTAATCTAATTGAGAAGGAAGAAGGAATTTATTTCTAATATGTATTACTCGTGTTTAGGCCCTGTATGAGACCATTCTGCTTGAGGCTGAATATACTGAGAGTTCCCTGAACAGCTTGTAATCTACAGGCTTGTCAACACAGCAAGTAACTGAGCTGTAGCAATGTGCTTACAGGATGTTACTGTGTGGCAAACCGGTATAGCTACTTAGACATGGCCTATATAGACAAACAAGACAAAAGACGGGAGAAAAGTATATCTGCATCCCTTTCCAGTTTTGCAGATATGGAATGGAGGGGCAAGGAGATTTAGCAAGGTGCCCATGATCAGACAGAAAATCTATGACCAAGCCAAAAATTAAACCCAAATCTCCCAAGGTCCATTCAAGTGTCCTGACCATGAAATCATCCTCAGGGATGGTTCATAAGGTGTTGATGGTTCATAAGGTGTTGTGATGACTTGTGTAGCTAGGTTACTTTGTGCCAGTCCTTCAGTTTGTAAAAGGAGCAAGAAAAGAACCAGATAGCAGAGTTGCTAGTCTTAGGGGTGGTGATCACAAGCAACCTTTTCCCCATACTTTATCAGAGGAAAGGATAAGTATTAAAGATATGATGTTTAAGGCTTCAAATGGAGGAAATATTTACTGTAAGTGTGCATCTACACAGCACTCTTTCCTCGAAATAAGCAGCGCAAATTGCATAGCGCAAATTGCGTAGCTTATTTTGAGATAATTTTGAAAGAAAGCGATATTCCAACAAGTCCTTTAACCCTTGTGGAATGAGGGTTACAAGGACGTCAGAATAGCACACCCATTCTTTTGAAATATATTTCAAAATAATGGGCATGTTTAAAGATGCAGAACTGCTATTTCAGGATACTCCTAGTATCCTGAAATAGCCCTGGGATTAGACTTACCCTAAGTGCTGTTACACTAGGAGATCAGATTAAGGAGGATAACAACTTGTCTCAGAATGACAGATGAATATGAGAGCTCCACAGAAAACATGAATGACTGTAGATTTAGAAGAAGTGACAGAGGAAATTATTTTATGTGTAAGCAACAGGATGAGTGTACTGGAGGCAAGGCATAAGAGAAATAGGATGGCACAAAGACTAGTAACCATAAGAACATGTGAAAAATGAAATAAATATTTAATGGATTAATTAACTTCAATAAGATTTTCATCCTACATGTCTTTTAAGGAGGCTGGGCAGAAAACAAGAATTCCCTTTTGAGGAAAAATGTGAAATTCTGGCATGTGCATTTGTTCCAAATCAGCATGAATCAGAGATCTTCACAAAGTTTTCATAATGAGAGAGCAGCCTACCCTAAAATAACCAATAGCCTTCTGGTTAGGAGACTCACCTGGGATGTTGGAGATGCACACTGAACTCTGTACTCTACATCATTTGGAGCAAGGACTTTGACTTTTTTCCCACATCTCATGTTAATGCCCTAACCACCAGGCTATTGATTCTTCTTCAATGGTGCTTTCTGTCTCTCTTTCTGTCTCTATGATTTTGATCTGAAAATCTATCCTGGACATAGGAAACTTTTCCTTACTCAATATTCTTCAAAACTGATACATTTTCATAAAAAGTCTCAGCTTTCATTAATCTGATAAAAAAAATAAATGAAAATTTCATGAGTAGCTCTACTCTTAGGTTGATTCAGAAGACAGCACTGTTCATCCTACAGAAATGAGTGGGAAAGCTTGGAGGCTAAGTAACTAAATAAAGTCCATTTTGGAAGCCTATTTGAACTCTCATGACTTTACACACTCAGCAACTATCCTTCCAAAAACCTGCCATACAATCTCTATGTCCTCACTGGTAGCATCCTAGTAGCATCCTTGCATGATAGCTCTCTCAAGGTTATTTCCATCTCTATTCGCTGATATGACCAAAAAAGTACATATGTTTAAACCTGTTGATTTCTGAGAGCAGACTCTGATTCTCTTCAGTATTTGAAACTTACATGTTTGTCACCTTTTTTTTTTTCGTACAGGAAATATTTAGGAGTCATTCCCAGCACTGCATCTAAAATACTTCAGGTTTTTTTTCTTGTCAGCTGCATTAGTTGTCTAGAATTCATATTAATAAATTACTATGGAAAAATACGCTTTTTAACTGTTCGTATGTTATACATTTCTAGATACATGCTTTTTCCTCAGTTTTATAAAGAAGGCCATGGCTGAGTATGCTATCCCTGGTTTTCTGCTCATTTTTTTGGATCAGCCCTCTTGCTTGGATATGTATGATCCTAGATACGTTTACCATTCCTACAGCTTGACCATTAATCAAAATGTTTGCTTACATCATGTTACAATTGATCATGTTAACATACAATCTTCTATTAACTTGGAGATAATAGGAGAGAAACCAATGTAATAGAAGAATTTATTCTGTATTTTGTAAATATGATTTCCTTGGAAAAGTCTACCAACAGAGGAGCAATAATATTTTGAGGATCAGCATTGATAAATATTATTAATTTCACTGCTTTCCTTGGACTGATAATTTGATAAGAAAAATGCAGTTGATTAGCCTAAGTACAATTTTCCAACTAATCATTACATGGATGTTTTCTAATTATCAATATCTGTTAGGAGTGGGTATTTTCCAAAAGCAAATGTCAATGTTGCTGAAATTTTTTATTTTCAGTTTAGAAAGTCATGAAACGTTTTGTTTCAGCTTCCTTTGAGTGAGCTACCATGGTGGTTCATAGGAGTTTTATGCTTAGCTTCCTGACAGGACTACATCTCCCATGCTGGTCTGTGGTCATGGGACTCTCAGGACCCACCACTGTGGCTCAAGTGGACAGGGGCCATTATGCATCATGAAAGATATATTCTAGCTGGGGACAGTGGGGAAATATTAAAATCAATAAACCTGCTCAGATGCTTAAAACTAAAAAAAAGAATTAGCGTTTACAGCATTGATCCCTTAATAATGTAAAAACATTCATATATTTCTAAAATGTTATATCTTCTAAACACACATTTACTCATAACATATATAAGCTATAAATATTTATTAGTTCTTTATGGCCTTAATTCACAACTATTATTTGCCATTATTCAGCATTATTCATTAACCAATGTGAAGACTGCACAACTAGGTATTACATCTCTCCCAATCTCTCTCTCTGAAAAAAAAAACCTTTCATGTTGCTCTTTAGTTATATGAATATGATATGATTAGAATATTACACTTAACAAACCAGTATAGTGGCTGATGATTTAAAATTCCAGTTTTAAGGAAAGAGGTAGACAGAAAAATAAAGCTGGAGTGCTCAGCAGTATTGCTGAGGCATGAAATATATTCTGCTAGGATAAATGATATAAATACTTTAGCTGCAATTGGAGTAAGTTTAGATAGAATTTTGGATAATAAAAGTAGCCAGGTATTTCACTGATGTAGCTACAGATCTCTTGGGTAGTTAGAAAGAGCAGATAAGCCAATATTCTTCCAGATAAGACAAGCCTGTAAGAGCTTGGCTTGAATCTTTATCATGGGGATTTTAATTACTCTCATATTGATTCTGATAACAGCTATGCAAAAAAAAAAAAAAATCATGGAAGGAGGCTCTTCTAGAGGGAATGTAGAATTGCTTATTTTTAAAATGTTTGCTAAACAGCCTGCATAGTTAGAGGCAATTCTATGTCTAATCCAATGATTTGAGATATGCCTAATAAATAAGGTTGATGATGGGAAGCATGAGGTATCCAATGGCAAACAAAATCATTAGGTTTGAAATATTGTTAAGGTTTTGTACTAAAAAAAATAGACACAAAATGTCTGATTTCTGAAAAGCTTTCAAACAGAGGAATTTTAACTGGCTTTCTGTAACAGGAAATTTTGGATGACACTGTCACTGCTGAAGAAACTGCATAGAGCAGGTTGTAGCAGGAGGCAAACAACCGCAAGGAGTAGGACAAAATGGGGGGAAATCCATTAGTTTTGTACTACAGGTCTTCCTATGCATCCTTTTATTGAAGAATGTCCTCCAGGGTATGATCACTTGCTACAGGAAATTAAACCAATCCTTTCCCAGTGGCTCACACTATCCTTAATATCCCCACTAAACATGGCTCAAGAAATAATATTTTAACAAACACTTCAGCAAATAACTTGAGTGCCTTCAAATTTGCTATAGATACATGAAAACCAGCATCACATCTACATACCACCCCAGTGCTGGCAGAACATAGCACAAGGGCAGCTACACTGTCATGAAAACCAAGCCGTACCAACACTGCATGTGTAGCTACGCATGTCAGAAGAAGACTTGGGAATTTCAACCACTCTCTGCTGCTGGACTCTTTCCCTGCTTCAGAGAAGGGCTCCAGCAACAGGAAGCTGCCAGAGCCTTTCTCTCCTGCAGGAGCCTTTCCCTGTGGCAGGGAAGAGCTCCTGCACTAGGAAGTCCCTAGAACCTCTCCACACCTCTGGTGTCTTTCCCTGCAGTGGGTGAAAGATCCAGCAGTGAGGAGCTGGCAGAGCCTCTCTACTGCCTCCCCCTGCTTAAATTTTCCCCATAGACAGAGGCTTTTCCTTATTCAGGGAACAGATCCACTTGCAGGACACTATGCTGCTAAACATAGCAGAGTGGAGGCATGGCATGGAGCCATGTAGGCCATGGAATTGTGCAGCTACAGGATTACAAGAGTGCTGAGGGCCTTAGCATACATACAGGTTACATTGCTAAAACAATGGCACATGTTATGTGCCTTCATGGGTTTCTGGACAGTGTCATTTGGGATCGAAGCCAACAGTTTGTCTCATGCTTCTGATGAGATATGTTCCAGTTACTGGAGGTTCACACTTTATCTTCCCAGAGAGATGAGCAGACAGAAAATGCAAAGAGAGTGCTAAAGCAATAGCAAAGGTACTTTGTCAGTGACCTCCAAGATAAATGGTGTTCCTCCCTGCCCTATACCACAGTCTCATACAACAATGCTGACCATGCCTCTACAGGACAGTCTCTTTTTAGCAAGTTACAGGTTTCACCCTTGTTTCACCTGGCTTGCCAGCAACCTCTCCAAACCTAAAAGCCACCTACTGGATCCAACAAATTCATCGTATCCAGGAGGAGTTGAAGGACTATTTTGAAGAAGCAAAAGAGGATTTCAAGCAGTACATAGACCAATGACAGCAAAAGCCGTGCTCCCACAGTGGGCTTTGCCACAAGCTAGAAAATCTGTTCCTTGGACCAATTCCATATTTTTCAGCAAACCTGCCCTGTCACCTTCACATTGAATCTCCCTCAATTCCAGAAGATCCATCCTCTTTTCTATATATTCCTATTGGAGCGTTACATAGAACACTGGTAGCTGCTTCCACCACCCCAGATCAGAGGTGCACTTAGAAATATATATAGGCCACAGTAACCTGCAGAGTGGGAGATTGTACTAAACTCATTGATTGGGAAGGCTGTGGTGCTGAAGAGCATGCCATGCTTTGATAAGAATGTTTCACTAATACCTTCTGGAGATAGGAAGCCTGGTGCCAACATGGAGGAAAGGCTCACTGGTAATATAAGCATTCAGGGGATTAGAAACCTGATCTGCAGTTTCTGGGTGAGCTGACCATCCCATGTGGTCATAGGGAAGCTTTGTACAACTCTAACCAAGGAGCCTTGGGAACTGCACAAGCTACTGTCCAACTTTATTCTCTCTAAGATGTGTGGTTGGGCGGTGCCCAGGAGTGACTTAAATGCTGCACCTTCAATTAGCAGAGCTGTGCACATCCTGTGTGTTCAGATTTCTGAACACCCCTTGCTGTTTTGCAGTCATAGGGTTCCTGAAGCTACTCCCAGGACTCTACTGCTAGTTGTGCAGAATGAGGGGAGGAATGGGAGTGCTCATGTCAGGGTATCTCTCTTTCCCCTGCCCATGTTTCCCATCTCTGCAGAGCAGGGAAGAGGGACAGCCTCTGGCAGGACTCAGAGCAAGAGAAAGCTTCTGGGATCTGAGGTATAAAGGAGTCTCTGGCCAGTAAATGAGCCTGTTCCTTAAAGAGACAGCACATAGTCTCTGAGATTTCTCCAGCAACCAGCACACACACACACACACACACACACACACACACACACTTGCTCTTTCCCTCCCCTCTGTGATCATCCCACAACCCCTTTTTGGGTTAGGACCCCTCCAATTACAACACCATGAAATTTCACATGTAAATAGCTGAATCATTAAATTTACTATTTCTAAAATTGTATGACTTTGAAATTGATTAACATGGACTGTGATTTTGGTAGGGACCTACAGAGAGCTATCCTCCAGTAATCTGGTACAGAACCTGATATAAATGATAGTATGCATACCACAGTTAATATTTCTGCCATTTCACATTTGAGTTCCTTCAGAACTTTTGGGTGAATACCATCTGCTCCCGGTGACTTATTACTGTTTAATTTACCCATTGGTTTTCAAAACCTCCTTTAATGGCATCTCAGTGTGAGATAGATCCTTGGCTTTGTCATCTGCTTGCAGAATGGAAGAAAACCAGGGTGGGCCCTAGACCAAATGGTGCCCTGTGTGAGAAATGTATTCAGAGCCATTTCACTACTCCGATGCACAATTTGCATGCATGATTTATTCCCAGCATATGAGATGATAGATTTGCCTGCTATGATCTGTAAATTTGTTTTTATTCCTGCCTGTCACGGGGTACGCCCCTGTCGTGGGGTGCACCCCCCCCCCCTTTATGGGCGTGTCACTTGCTCTCTTAGGGGGAATACAACTCTAGTAGTCCTAACATAAAGGTCCAGGCCCCACTATCAGGGCTTGTTTATCCAGGGGAGGGAAAATGGGTGGTAGGGGGACCCGGGCCCTCCCGCTCCACCGGCTCCCAGCCCAGGGCCCTTTAGGCAGGGCCTATGGCTGCTGCCCGCTCGGCGGGGGATCCGGCCGATACACGCCGAGCCAAGGGTTTAGTCCTCTGCCCTGGGCTGCTTCCTACCACACCCTGGTTCCCCTGGGGCCCATTCGCCTCCGAGTCAGTGCCTGTTGCGGTTGCGGGTGTGCTCCTGCCTCCCTGGGGGGAGCGGCTGCTGGCTTGGTCTCCCGGTCTGGTCCCCGCGGCAACTCTGGTCTCAGCTGCTGCAGAAACACCGGCTTGGCCTGGGCTCCTCCCTCCCCTGCCATCTGCCCTGTCTGTAGGGCTCCCTCTGTTTTTATACCCGGCCTCTGCTGGGAGCACGCCCGGCAGGGCTGGAGGGGCGGGGCCTTCTCAGCCAGCTGGGCCTGTGCTACCCCTTGTCCATCAGTGCGGGGCCTGTCCGCCCCGTCACACACTCTCCCCCTTAGCTTCGTGGTTACCGTCTGCTTTGACCAAGTTTCCTCTTCCCCCACCCGGGAAAAGAAATCTGCGTTCACGTGAGTCTGACCCGGGCGGTGAGCCACTTCAAAATCGTATGGCTGTAACGACAAGTACCAACGCATTATCCTAGGGTTGGTGCCCTTCATGCTGTGTAGCCACCTCAAAGGGGTGTGGTCAGTTACTAGTTGGAAGTGGCTACCTAATAGGCAATATCGGAGCGCGTCTATGGCCCATTTTACTGCCAGTGCCTCCTTTTCAATTGTGGAGTACCTCTGTTCCCGTGGGAAGAGTTTCCGGCTCATATAGAGCACCGGGTGCTCTTCACCATCCACTTCTTGGGCTAGTACAGCTCCTAGTCCCCTCTCCGAGGCATCGGTATGGAGGATAAAGTCCTTAGAAAAGTCCGGAGGAAACAACATTGGTTCTCTCATCAGGCATCTTTTCAATGCTTGGAGAGCCCCTTCACATTTCTGTGTCCATTGTACGTTTGCCGGCCTGGAATTCCTGGTCAGGTCCGATAGCGGTGCCGCCAGTGCTGAAAAATCGGGTATGAATCGGCAATAATAGCCCGCCAGTCCCAGAAATTGCCGAACCTGCCTCGTTGGCCTTTTCCACTCCTGGAGGGCCTGTACCTTATCAACTAAAGGTCTCAACGTCCCTCTCCCTACAGTGTATCCCAGATAAGTCACCTCCCTTCGTCCCAAGTGACATTTCCTGGGGTTTGCCATGAGGTTCGCTTCCCCCAGGGTCTTTAGTACTGCTTCCAGGTGCTGGAGTTGTTCCGGCCACGCGTTGCTGTAGACCACTATATCATCTACGTATGCAGTGGCATATAGCTGGTGAGGGTGTAATATCTGGTCTACTAAGCGTTGGAAGGTGGCGGCTGCCCCATGAAGGCTGAAGGGCATCGTGACGAATTGGTAGGGCCCAAACGGGGTGGGGAAGGCCGTCTTTTCCTTGGAGGTCGGGGTCAGCGGGATCTGCCAGTACCCTTTTGTCAAGTCCAGGGTGGAGAGGTACAGTGCTTTTCCCAGCCTTTTGAGTAATTCATCCATACGTGGCATGGGATAGGCATCGAATCGTGAGATGTCATTGACCTTTTGAAAGTTGATACAAAATAGCATTGTTCCATCGGATTTTGGGACCAGTACGATGGGGCTGCGCCACTCGCTACGTGATTCTTCGATTACCCCCATCGCCAGCATCGCCTGGAGTTCTTTCTGCACCAGCTCCCACATTTTCCTGGGTAGTGGGCGGTGCTGGTCCCGAATTTTATGGCCTGGTAGGGTGCTGATTTATCATGTTGGTCCGGCCTGGTTGGGTTGACAAGACGTGGGCGTATTTCTGGACTAAACAGAGCAGCTCCTCTTCTTGTGCAGGGCTCAGTTCTTCCCCCAGGGTGACGGGTCGGTTCGTGGCGGGGTCGATGGCTGAAGGCCCCAAGTCCTCTTCAGGTGGGCAGGGATTGATCACGAGTCCTTCCTGCACCTTCCATTTTTTCAGCAAGTTTACATGATACACCTGCACGCCTTTCTTCCTCCCCGTCAATCTCACCTCGTAATCGAAGGGTCCCACTCTGCGTACCACCTCGAATGGGCCTTGCCATTTGGCTAGTAGCTTTGACTCTTGCGATGGTAAGAGTAGGAGCACCCGATCACCAGGCTCGAACGTCCGTAGTTTTGTCCCTCGGTTGTAGTACCTGGCTTGGGTCTCCTGGGCCTGTAAGAGGTTGGCTCGGGCAAACTCCCCTAAC
Source organism: Pelochelys cantorii (assembly GCA_032595735.1). Lineage (NCBI taxonomy): Eukaryota > Metazoa > Chordata > Testudines > Trionychidae > Pelochelys > Pelochelys cantorii. The sequence continues at coordinate 67,231,804 of CM064326.1, read as the reverse complement.
TTCTGCAAGCGTTCCCTCAATTGCAATACGTAGGAGACCGTCCCCATCACACGGGACTCCTGCGCCTCCCAGTCCTCCCTCAGGAGGTCAAGGATCCCTCAGGGCTGCCTCCCATATAGGAGCTCAAAAGGGGAGAAGCCCGTTGAGGCTTGTGGTACTTCCTGCACCACAAAAAGCAAGGCCGGCAGCATTTTGTCCCACCCGCGGGGCTCTTCTGCTACGAACTTGCGGAGCTATGATTTCACTGTCTGATTAAAACGCTCTATCAATCCATCTGTTTGAGGATGGTACACGGTAGTCCGCAGGGCTCGGATGTTTAACAGCCGACACAGCTCAGCCATTAATTTGGATGAGACATTGGTGCCCTGATCCATCAATATCTCCTTTGGTATCCCCACCCTGGAGAACACCTCAAGGAGTTCCGCGGCTATGGTAGCTGCAGTTGTGTTCCGTAACGGCACGGCCTCGGGGTACCTAGTGGCGTAATCCACTATAACTAGGATATATTGGCACCCCAAGCTAGCCTTCTTGAGCGGCCCCACCAAGTCCAACCCTATCCGCTCAAAGGGGACTCCTACCACTAGTAGGGCCACCAGCGGGGCCTTGGGTACTCCCTTTGGGTTGGTGCGCTGACACTCGGGGCAGGATTCGCAGAACTCCCCTACCTCCCGGTGGATCCCCAGCCAAAAAAAATCTCTGAGTCACCCGCTGTAGGGTTTTCTCGTGGCCCAAGTGTCCAGCCCAGGGGCTGGCATGGCCCAACTGCAGTACCCCCTTTCAATACCGGGAGGGAACTAGGAGCTGCACGACTTCCTCGTCCATCTGTGGATCTCAGACCACCCAATAGAGTCTGTCGTTTCGGACCTCAAACCTCGGTCCTTGCGGCCATCTCACGCCTCCTCGCTCCTGATCCTCTGTCATCTGGATTTGCTCCCAGGCTCGGCTTAACGTCGGGTCCTCTCTCTGGTCCCGCAGAAAATCCCCTCCAGTGCCCAGCCAGTCTGTCTCTCCCTCATCTATCGGCGGCCACCGGGGTCCCTCTGGGCCCGAAGTCCCGGCTTCAGCTCTCAGTTCGTCATCGGGTTCTGGGGTGTCCCCCTGTGCCGCCACCATCCCTCCTCGGGGCTGTCTTCCTATTTCGGGGGGTTCCTGCTGGGCCCAATCTTGGACCAACCTGTGGAGACCGGGCCAATCTCGCCCCAGGATTACCGGGTAAGCCAGCTGGGGAGCTAACCCGACCCGACAAATCTTTTCCTTGTAGGCATCGGCCATCCGCACCCACGCTGTCGGGTATGCCTTTACATCCCTGTGCACACACTGTAGCATGACTGGGCCCCCTGCGGGTTCGGGGTTCTTTACCAGGTTCTTCTGTACCATAGTCTGGCTACACCCGGAGTCTATTAGGGCCCTGACGAGGGTCCCCTCCACCCGTACCTCCGTCACGGCCTTTGCCGGCCCGCTTCCCCGAGCCCCGGGTACCATAGGCGATACCTGGGCATCTCCCCTGTCCGCCGTCGCCCCTGATTGCAGCCTCTGATCCTGCTGGGCTTGCAACCATTCCGTCAGCTTCTGGAAGAGCTGCCTTTGTTGCTCCAGCTGTTGCACCAACCACTGCTGCACACTCTGGCTCAGCTGTAGGAACTGCTCCTGCTGCCTCTCGGCCATCTCTTCCAACCATCTCACGGGTTCCATCTTGCCCTCGTTCCCTCACGGGTTTTATTCCTGTTATGACACCCACACCACCAGGCTTACCCTAGGTTCAGGGGTGGTCTCTGCCCACATTCTCCAGCAAGTTGTCACGGGGTACGCCCCTGTTGTGGGGTGCACCCCCCCTTTATGGGCCTGTCACTTGCTCTGTTAGGGGGAATACAACTCTAGTAGTCCCAACATAAAAGTCCAGGCCCCACTATCAGGGCAACTACGGTATTACTGGCCCCTCTATAAAGTTCAGGCCCCTCTATCAGGGCAAATACGGTATAGCCAGTCTCTCTATAAAGTTCAGGCCCCTCTATCAGGGCAAATATGGTATTCAAGGCCTATCGGCTCAGAGAAGCCTCTCCTGGCCCGGGGCTTGTTTATCCAGGGGAGGGAAAATGGGTGGTAGGGGGACCCGGGCCCTCCCGCTCCACCGGCTCCCAGCCCAGGGCCCTTTAGGCAGGGCCTATGGCTGCTGCCCGCTCGGCGGGGGATCCGGCCGATACACGCCGAGCCAAGGGTTTAGTCCTCTGCCCTGGGCTGCTTCCTACCACACCCTGGTTCCCCTGGGGCCCATTCGCCTCCGAGTCAGTGCCTGTTGCGGTTGCGGGTGTGCTCCTGCCTCCCTGGGGGGAGCGGCTGCTGGCTCGGTCTCCCGGTCTGGTCCCCGCGGCAACTCTGGTCTCAGCTGCTGCAGAAACACCGGCTCGGCCTGGGCTCCTCCCTCCCCTGCCATCTGCCCTGTCTGTAGGGCTCCCTCTGTTTTTATACCCGGCCTCTGCTGGGAGCATGCCCGGCAGGGCTGGAGGGGCGGGGTCTTCTCAGCCAGCTGGGCCTGTGCTACCCCTTGTCCATCACTGCGGGGCCTGTCCGCCCCGTCACACTGCCCTTTGCAAGTAAGTAATAAAATCTGATTCCTCTATGCTTATAGAAATGTTTTAATTTTAAGAACAACTGATATATTAACATCAAGAAATTGAACTGTGCACCAACATTGGGTAGACCAGTGTTAAATAGTGTGACAGGAGATGACAGCCTTAGAATGTCAACCTTAATCCTTTAGTTCAAAAGGTCACTTTTCCCTTTGTTCATTTGCCCTCACAAACAGAAGCAGAACATAAGAGAGATATGAGAAATGGTAAATGGCACTTTCAATCAATAAAATAGCAAGTGATTTCAGCCTCTCAATGGCCAACATCAGTAGAAGAAAGTATGTTTTAATGAGCCTGAGCTTTGAAAAGCAGTGCTCACCACCTGCAACTGTGACTGGCAGCATGAGCAGAATCTTCAAAGCTGTCCACACATTGGGAAAAAATGTCCTTCAGCTCTGTATTATGAGTTAATTGAAAAACTTGGAGGGAAGAGTGCTTCATGTGTGGGAAAAGTGATGGATGTTGTCCAATTCAACAAAGAGGTCTTTATAATTGGCATCCAAATATTCCCAATATGGCAGCATCCAGTTGAACAATTGTTGAAGAGTATTCTCCTGTCTGCCAGCAGCTTATTAAGGTTATATGAAATGCCCCAGATCCTTTCATGTTTCTTCATTTGTCTGTAACTTTATTTGATGAATACTTAAGCAGTGTCAATGAGTGAGCAAAATATTCCCTCTTTAGTGTTTTTTTTTTCCAGCTTCACATCACTTCATCGCTGGACTCCTAACCAAATGTTTTTCTTCCTAGGAATTCAAGTTTCCTTGAAGGCAGGCTGAACATCTAAGTTTTTGCCATTATTGTGGGTGTTTTGGGGGGAGAGCTGCAATGATGGCATCTTTAAATCCATAGTCCCTGTAGGCAAGAATAAAATCAAGGTGGCGCCTCATGAAAGTGGTAACAGTTGTGATGTCCATTAACTGGGTTTGTAATGCCCTGCTTATAACTTGGGACATGATATTGTGCCAAAAGACAACTGAGACAAAAATTTTGAAATCAATAATTTGGTTTGCCAGGATTTGCACTTCGTGTTGGTTCTGGACTTGGCTTTACTGGACTTCATGGGTGTGTCTACATAGCAGCGTTATTTTGGAATAACATCAGTTATTGCAAAATAATGTATTACGCATCTACACAGCAAGCCCATTATTTCAAAATAAACTTGAAATAATGGGCTTATTACTCCAGCTTCTGTAAACCTCATTGTACGAGGAGTAAGGGGAGTCAGAGGAAGAGTGCTCTATTTCAAAATAAGTGCTGTGTAGACACTCCCAATTTTGAAATAAGCTATTTTGACTTAAGCTACACAATTGATGTAGCTCAAGTTGTGTAGCTTATTTCGTGTTTAGCCCTGTTGTGTAGACATGCCCTATCTGTTACAACAGAGCATTGCTGGCCTTAATGTGCCAATGTGGATTTCCCAGTGAGAAAGACTTAATGGCTTCACAGTCACATTTGTAACTTTGTCTGAGAGTTATATTATCTGAGGATGTCATCCTAATAGTTGATGGTGAAAACAGGATGTATCTTCTTTGCAATGTTCCAAAGAGAGATGCTGAATCTAAACAAGATGACACAACCAGGCTGAGGGAATGGCAACCACAAGGCACAAAGAAAGCTGTTGAATCCAGTGCAAGGATCCTTGCCAGGATGCCACTGTTTCTTCTCTTCAGTTTTTTTCAGTTCTGTAAAGTCAGGGGTGGGGAACCTCCGGCCCCTGGGCTATATCTGGTATATCAATATTAGCTGCTAGTGGGCCACCATGTGATTTGTTTACCTGTGCATTGGCAGGCATGGAGTCTTGCAGCTTCCAGTGAAGACAGCTCAGTATTCCTGGCCAGTGAGAGCTGTGTGAAGTGGTGGCCCTGTCCATGCCAAATTATTCTTTACAAGGAAGAGGATAACTGAAATCAGATGCTTGAGAATGTTTCTCCAATGCAGGCTTTCTACATTTACAATAAAATGTGGAGTCTGTGGCACCCTAAAGGCTAACAAATGTGTTTGGGCATAAGCATTCATGGGCTGGAGCCCACTTCATCAGAAGCAGATTCATGCAAGGTGCCTCACTCTTTTTGCTGAAACAGACTAACACAGCTACCCCTCTGAAAATTGAGAATACATACGTTTTCTGCATCTCTGCATTTACTCAGCTTGAGTCAGGACTTGACCTCCATCCATTTGGAGTAGGCTGTTAAATAGCTGGGTGAGTTTTGATGTTGCTTCAGAGAATCAGCTAACATGATGCCAATGATTATACCTGGAAAGTACAAACTGCGATTTGGCTTTATAGTAAAATATATTGCAACAAAAGCACAATACTTTTATCAGATGATTTGAAATAAACTAGCCAATGGCAATTCAGTTTGTCATGATTCTCAAGCACTCTTTTGCAGTGTCACTTCTGCTCATTTACTGGAACGTTCATTTGTCTAGCCCATTCTAAATGTTATGATCAATATCAGCAGAGTTTTGGATCACCAGCCATAAAGCAGGATCTGGTGTATCCATTTGTTGTGTGCAATTTTTCTCATGGCTGTCTGTCATCATGTGAGGCTGATTCTTCTTTATCATTTCTCTCCTTTTCATGTGAACTAAATTTGTCTTTGTCATTACTCTTCTTTTCATGTGAGCCACAGTATTTTTTATCATCACTCTTCTTTATGCTGGATGATTCTCCATCACTTTCCTCATATTTCTATTCCTTATCTTCAGGTAAATCTACTAATTCCTTAGTACTAGGACTTCCATCATTTACACTTCACACGTCAATTTCTCTTGCCATGAGATGATAGCTACCGCCTAAATCCCAGTCTGTTATTCTCTTTCAGATATTTTCCCATCAAATTTGCCCTAGTTGCAAACTAGATTGCAATTGAGCTTTTCACTCCCTATGCTGAGTTTCTGAAGGCTTCCTTTATTTTCTAGAGGGAGAACAGACATTATTAGGGAGAACAAAAGTCAACATTCCACAGTCTTAGGGTACATCTACACTGCCCCATTTTTCCAGAATAGCGGTCATTATTCTGGAAAAACAATACTAGCATCCACATAGCAATTGCATTATTTCGAAAGAAAATCAAAATAATGGAGGCTTTTTCCAATGTTGGTAAACCTCATTCCTTGAGGAATAATGCCTCTTCTGAAAAAGCTCTTTCGGAAGAGAGTGTGTGTGGATGCTCCACTGCTGCTATGTCAAAATAGCTTCTCACCAGGGCCATTCTAAGTTGTTCCTCCCGAGTGCCTCCTGGGGCTCTAAATTGAGATAGCATGTCCACATTAGGGGAGCCTGCCTTGGACTAATTTGGAGGCTTCCCTATAGTGTGGATAATCTATTTCAAAATAAGCTTGAAGTTTAGATGTACCCTTTAGAAAGTCATCAAAGAGTACATGTTTAGCATGGCAAAAGAAGCATGTAATTTCATAAATAGGAATTCAATGGATATCTCTGGCATCTAATTTAATATGCCCTTTATTAGTCACTATTTACACTCTTTGGCTATGTCTATATTGCCGGGGTTTTTTGGCAGAAGATATGCAAATTGCACTCTCATTTGTATATCTTCTGCTGATCCTTTTTGCGGAAGAGGTTTTGCTGCTAAAAAGCCCTGTGTAGATGGGGCCATTTTCTGGAAAAAAAACTTTTTCACAAGATCCCTTATTCCTCAAAAAATGAGGTTTACAGGATCTTGTGAAAAAGGTTTTTTTTCCCAACAAATGGCCTCCTCTACACAGGGCTTTTTATCAGCAAAACCTCTTCCACAAAAAGGATCGGCAGAAGATATGCAAATGAGAGCGCAATTTGCATATCTTCCACTGAAAAAAAATGCCAGTGTAGACATAGCCTTTAAGTGCTGAGCTGTCACTTCACTTCAGTTTGTTCTTATATGTCACTGACTGACTGGCAAGGGTTATATACCTTATATACCCATATATATAGATAGATAGATAGATAGATATTCCTTATATACCCTTAAGGGTTTGGCTGAAAACATTCCAGGAAAATATAACTCTCAGAAACTCTGGAAAGTTCTCTGAATTTCCACGTGTCCAGTACATTCTAGGAGTTTAGTGAAAAAATTAATCCACATACAGAATACCTGGAACATTTTACTATACTCATTTTATTTTTCATTTTGGCACTAACAAGAAGAATAGCACCCAAACCCCTGCAGCTGCCAAACTGTATGCCCCAAGAGATCCAGATTTCCTGCCCCTAAATCCAGCCCTTCAGACAAGTAACCTGTGCTCTCCTTCTTATGCCCACATTCTAGCCCTAAATTCAATTTTAAATGTCCAAAACTTTTGTTTCAGTGTGGTTGAATGGGTGGTTGAATGGACATCCTAACTCAGGGTTTAGGGTTAGGCCCATCCTTATTTTCAGTAGCTCTCTTCTAATTCTTGTAATCTTGAGAAATAGTAATTTACACATGGGCACTAGGTATCCACTGATGGAAATATGCCTGGCTTGATAGCTGCAGTAGTGCAAGAGACTTGAACCAAAGAGAAAGTGCAGAACATTCAAAAGTGTAAGTGGAGACATGGCTGAGAAAGGCTGGGGAATGTGTCAGTAAAAAAACAAAACAAAACATTCTATTAGCACTCCTTACCTGTGGTCTTCTTATAGAATCTAAGGTGCAACTCATGTATGATCCAACTCAGTATTGATGCTAACAGACAGCAGTAATGAAATCATTGTTTGCCATTCTAGAGCAATTGGAAAGTACAACTGACCATCCATTTAAAAAGCTGAAAATATAAAATGACTAATGTGCTTACCGTGAAATATATTCATACAGTTTCTTCTTCTTTGTGCAGATACATTGTGTCTCAAGAGGCATTTGATCAGGATTCATCACTGAAATTGGTCTGCTAGTTGGATCATTAGCCAGGGTGGGTCTCACAGGAAGTGCAATATGAATGCTGGCCCAAGCCCCTCCATTCATACAACTGCTGCTGATAAACACCAGCTGATTTTACTTCATCCCAGAAGAGCAGGTTTTGTAAATACATACCTAAGTTTATAAAAAATCATTCTGTTTTACTACTGTGTCAAGTCAACTCTGCTGAGTCTGTTTAATATCAAGTACTTTACTCCTTCTCCCACCTTTGTGTGACTAAGGTTAAAACAAGTAGCGTTTACTAAAACATTCATAAAATCTGAAAATATCACAGGAGAGAAATAATTGTACTGTCCAAACCAGATTCATTGTTGAAAAGTGTTAGAATTGGGAGAGGTTATATATGGAGACAGCTGAAAGCACATGCATTTGTAATGCTAGAAGATGACAATTCTAAATTAAAATATAGTAAAAAACCCTTTCTGTGCTTTAAAAGCTTGCATTAGATATATAATGATTTTAACATTTAATCTTCCAAAGTTATATAAAAAACTTATAACCGTTCACATTTCGCACTCTTGGGAAAACTCATTTGCATATTTCCATTTCTCACTTGTTCACTCCTAAGGCACTAGTTACTTTCTTACTTTTTAAAATATTGCTACACTCCCAATTAACAGAGAAATACCAACAATTTACGACAAACTAATGCTATTTGTCACTTGAGTCTTGATAGTTAAAGGTTCAAGACACTGAGCTCCTCAAACACAATGATTTTTACAATATAAAGCTCAGAGACAGCAGGGTTAAAATCTTAGGTTTTTTAGCATGCAGATTTTAACCCTGCTCTCTGGATTCCTACTGTAATCTCGGCTTTGTTGTCTCTTTTCTACAGGTCCTCCGCAAACACCACGAAGCTCTCATTCTCTCTTTCCAACTCATTCGGCCACTCTTCCATTTGGTTTTATGTCAATCAGTGGCATGCCCTGAAGTGCCTCAGTTTCATACAGATGTATATATTACAGAAGAGAAAGACCTGACTAAGCTGTCTGTCCCAGTTCTCTGCTAGTGCAAGATATTTTCCCTACAGCACATTCTATAGTGTGTTGTCCACTCTAATTTATATGACTCAAGTGATGCGGCTCCCAGCACTTCTCTAAGGAAGTGATCCCACAAGCTAATACCTTTTGCTGTTAGGAAATCTTTTGAATGATTTCGTCCATTACTTCTCTGTTACCAACAAAAACACATCTGGGAAACTCATTTTGACTCATGGAGCACATTGTTTGAGGCTATAGTGTAGAGAGGCACCCCTGAATGGATTGCCTGGCTAATGGAAGCTTAGCTGAACAGTGCTTGTTATCTCTGTGTTGCATGTTACATGGTGGATGACAGAGCTTAGCCATGACAGAATGAGGCTATGTCTATACTACAGAGTTTTTCAGGGAACATGCCTGCATCCAGGGAACGCGGCTGGGACTTCTGGTTTAGAATGTAGCAGTTTTTAGCCATCTACACTTGCACTGAAACATTGTTAGTTGTAACTATGCTTCATGAGTGCTGCTTCTGATTAGGTCTTCTCATAGACTGGTGATTAGCGTCTGAATGAAAGCCATCCATCTGAGGCTTATTCAAATACAGATATGAGGCCATCACTGATAAACACAGATTTGTAGCTTGTGGTTATGCCTGGACCCAACACTGTTGGATCCAAGATTAGGTGAAGTCTGGGCCCAAGGGTATATTTTTTCTGTCTTCACATTTGCCCACACTTCTGTCACATCACCAAAAATGAACTCTGCATGTGGCTACATCTTGAGATAATCTGGAAACTGAAGTGGATTCAGAGTATTGTGGCTGCTTTAGGAAAACAACCTGACTAGTTTTAAGTTAGAGCTTGAGACATTTATGAATTTAATTGCATCACATGGTTCCTTGCAAAAGCAAGGGACTGGATTCAATACACCAGCAGGTCTCTTCCAGTTCTATTAACCAACAAGTGGAGCCACCTGCCAAGAGTGTTCTCACAAAAAGGAATCACATTGCCTGCTGGATCCTGGGTGGAATTTGAGGTGCTATTTCTGACCATTAAAGGCTTTCATGATTTGGGCCATCACCATATAGCAATCCCTAAACAATACTCAATGAGGATTTAACTGAGAGCCTCCAATACAGAAGTACAGACTTCTATCATTTAGGCTAAAGGAGTGACCCCTGCATGCTGCTGATGTTATCACTATTTTATAATTATTTATATAGTGCCTAGAGACCACAACCCAGTTCAGTAGTGTGTTAGGCCCTGAGTAAACACATTGTAAGAAACAGGGAATTATGGGATAAGGAAGGAGGCAGGCTGTGATAATTGTGCAGTTGGAGAGGCACCCAACCCTTTTTTATACCACCTCAAATACATGGCTTTCTATGAAATCACATTTGGCCTGTTTTGACTTCTGTAGGTATGTATGGTTAAAACAGGGACTAGAATGCTCTGCCCCTTTCCCTGATTAACTCATCCCTAATTTACGTGCAGCTATCACTCCTAATCTAATTACAGCCAATGATTAAATGACTCTTTTCATCTTGGAATCAATTTTCTGCAGTTCTTTCCTTGCTTTATTGTTCTGTAGAATGCATGATTTTCTAGGTTTAACATGTCAGAAGTTTTAGAAGCATGTGAACAAACCCGAGTTCTTCTCAAACTGAAATGCCCTTCATGAGCATTATCATACAATACACTTTGGAAGATGCAATGAGGATATGACCATAATACATGCCTCACCCATTCTGTGACTTCACTTCTATTGTTGTTTGAGCTAGCTAGATCAACTCACCTTAGATATGGCCACACACTACAGTAACTGATTGCAGGACAGATTTAGCATGAATGGTACAGAGGTATGCAGGGTGCATAAATTCATTTATGCCCTGTCCCTTTTGGCAGGTATTTAAATTCTAAATAATTTATTTCTTATTATTGTTACACTACTTATGACAGTCTTGTAAGGCAGAAATTTATGAAGGTGAAAAAGATTCCTTTTAAATAATGTTAAATCTTTGCCAAAAAGTAAACAGGCTAAATACAGAGTTTCAATATAGTGGTCTTATGTCCACAAGCTTCCTTTCTCACATGCATTAGTTTATACATTACAACAATCACCAGGCTTCAGTTTATAAGTTCAATTTATAGGTTATCTCCTTTCTTATGAATCTTAATTTTTTTTTACTTCTAAGGTAACTACTGATGAGAAAATATCAGAATTTTAAAGTTGTCAGGAAAATATGCTAGCTAATAAACAAACCTTACTCAACCACTTGCTTTGATGAGAATATTTTTATTAGTTTATTTTAATATAAAACTTACCTGAGGTTAGCAGCCATGGCTCACCAGTTACATACATGCATGACTGTTCAATAATGTTCAAGGTAACTGTTCTAGTCTGAAAAGTGATTGCATTAAAATGTCAATGTGGAAACCAAAAGAGGGGTGGGGAACATTTTTTGGGGTGGAGGCCATACACAAATGAAAAGCACAAAAATAAACCACCCCTAAGCAAGCTCGGGTCCACATCCAGCCCCTGGGGCTTTGGTTCCCCATCCCTACCCTAAAGCCTCTCAAAATGCTACTTTGCTACTTAGGTTTTTTGGTCAGTGTCAGAAGGATGCTATCTTTTATCTATAATAGGTATTGGTAATTATAAATGCATCCACTGACACCCCCTTTCCTACATATTGATGGCTTCTCTTATAAGGGTGTGTCTACACTGCACCATAACTCGAAATAAGATATGCAACTTTGAGCTACACAAATTGCATATCTTATTTCAATGCTATTTCGAAATAGCTTATTTCATTATTTTATGCTGTCTACACAGCGCTAAATTTCAAAAGAACATGCTGTTCCGCAATATCCCTTACTCCTCGTAGAATGAGGTTCACAGGGGCTACAGAATAGCGAGCCCGAATCAACGGGCTTGTTGTGAAAACATGGGATATCTATTTCGGGATACTCCGGTATCCCGAAATAGCATTGCAGTATAGATGTACCCCGTACTATGTATTTTAGAGAGTTTGTGTGTCTGTCTGTCCATGTGTCTGTCTGTCTGATCAAGAACTCCTAAACAGTAAGAGTTAGGACAGTAGAGCTAGCTAGATCAACTTACCTTAGATATGGCCACACACTACAGTAACTGATTGCAGAGCAGATTTAGCACGAATGGTACAGAGGTATGCAAGGTGCATAATTTGGTATGCAGCTTCCTCTTGCCATAACTTAAAGCAGTGTAAGGGTTTGGTTGTGCCAGGAAAATGGAGTAGGATTGCATCTCATAAAACCTTAGGGTATGTCTACACTACCTTATTTCAAAATAACGTGTCTACACACAAAATACATTTTGAAATAGCTTTTTGCTATTTTGAAATAGCACGTCCACGCTGATTGGATGCTGAATCGCATTTAAGGCCAGCCGGAACTGGTTCTGGCAGGGCATCAGGTCAGAAGTTACCTTGTGGCCAGGGCAGCCAGCAGGGCACCCTGTGAAGGGCTAGAGGCCCCCTATTTTGAAATAAGCAACTACACAGCGCTTATTTCAAAATAGCAATTTTGAAATTGGTGCTATTCCTCGTGGAATGAGGTTTACCAATTTCAAAATAAGCCCTCCGCTATTTCAAATTAATTTCGAAATAGCAATTGGCTTGTGTAGATGTTAGGAAAGTTATTTTGAAATAAAGACTGTTATTTCAACATAACTTTGCTGTGTAGACATACCCATAGAGAAAAGAGACAGAATCACCAAGCAGGTGAAAGGCATTGGCTGGGGGCCCCATTCCCCAGGAGTGCCTGAGTTCTGAGCCTCCAATCCCAAGGTGCCCTTTGGGAAGTGAGCTAAAGGTCCCCTATTCCCCAATTTGTATAGGAACATTGGTAGCTCTTTTTCAGGGAGCAAGGGGAAAATGCACAGTTTGCTGCATTCCTCAACTCTTTCTCATCATGGCAGTTTGGGTCCAGCTGAAAAGCACCTCTCCAGGGCCACTGCAGCTCCAGAGCCCACAGCCAGGAGAGGGGTGCATGTCCTCTGGCTAGGACAGGTCCAGGTTTGACTGCCCCTGGAGCCTTCCAGTCAGAGTGAGGAATGCAACAACTATTCATTTTCCCTTCACTCGCTGACCAAGGGGAACAGCCAACAATGTTCCTGTATGAATTGGGGGTAAGAGTTTCAGTGCTCCCCAACCTCAGCTGTTGCAGGTCCACATTCATCTGCCCCCTGCACTCCCCAGCTAGAGTGAGGATTTTTTTTTTCTGGCTATTTCCCATTAAGAACTTTGACTAAGCACTTAGAGATTTATGAACACAACTTCTGCTAAGTATTGATGTGACTTGTGCTTCTAATTAGCCCTGCCTGGGAAGAAAGGAAAAGAAAAAAAAAATAGAAGTTTCAACATTTGGTCTCGTTCCAAAATAAAAATAAAACCAAGACCTTTTGAAAAAAATCACCAAAAAAGCCAAAATAAACAAAGAGATTTAAGACTCTTAATAAAATCAGTACAGAAACACAGTAGAAACAAGAAAATAAATTGCACATTTAAAATTTTTTGTCCATTCTACACAGTACAAAATGCATTTCCAATAGCCCACAGATGAATACATTGATCCAACTCATTTTTTTAAAGTATAATATCTAAACTCCAAATGAAGTCATCAAAATCTAAGTTAAAAGAGCATTGATAATTTACATCATCTATTTTTTTTAAAATGGCCAACCTTGCTTGACCCAAAATAAAGTTTGCAAGACATGTGAACTTATATTTCATGATAAAAATAAAAATGGTAGAAGGAAAATTAAGAACCAATAACCCCAAAAGATCCAGAAGTACAACAAATAATTATTGAAATCTAGGACAAGTAAGAAATACATGAAAAAACAATCTCCTCCATGTTTCGAAAAGGACATGACATGAACACCTCCAAAGTGAAAACCCACACACACACATTTGTGGCAGCAGCCCCTTAAAGGTTCTCTACTAGGTCACCTTCTTCTTTGCAACTGGCAGCTTGCATACAATTATGAGGCTGGGAGGGTGGAGTTTCTGCCACCAAAATCTCACTGCACCATACCTTATCGGGTTATTCAAGAAGTGCTCAAGAATGATTAATCTTTACCACAAGACTAAACAATGACTTATGGCTAAGGCTTTCAAAATAAATTCACAAGGCCCATTGAAATCAAGCAAGCTGCTAGGCTTGTCATCATCCCAATCCATAGCAGGAGCAACAGATAAGAAAATAGAAACACTAATATAATCAGGGATGTCTCATTCAAGGCGGCAGTTGTCCCAAATAACAATACCGCTGCTAGGAAGGGCTGATTCCACCTCTGATAAAATAAGAAACCCAACAAATGGAATGAAAACCAAGCTTGACAGCCAAGATATCCACTGAGGCTCATATAAAGTTAATAAAATCAATTAAATGAAGTAGTGTTGTTACACTTGCTGAAATAAGGGAAGAGTCAAGACTCCTAGGAAATATCAACACGTCAATTAAACACCCATGGCTGGCATGCAAGACTGAGGGGCTGTTTAATTTTGGTATTGACATTTGTGCTCAAGCTAGAGCCTCAGCTCTGGTATCCCATGGGAAGAGAAGGGTTCAAGAGCCCACATTCCAGTTAGAGGCAGAGCATCTACTGTGCAGGATACACCTCTGGATCCTGAGTTCCACAAGCCCAAGTCAAATGCCATGGACCAGCCATGAGAGTTTAATTGCCGTGTGGATACATCCTTGGAAACAAGGCTGGTAGTCCTTGTGGCAATGTTATAAAGAAGGGATTAAGCAGTCAGCCCTGGGAACTCCAATTAATTATCCTTTGGCCTCATCTTAAAATATCTCTAACCATTAAAAAAGCTACGATAAAAAATGAGTAAAACCTCAAAATTGAAGCATGCAGACTCCAACAACAAAAAAAAGTTCCCAATCAAAACACAGCCCCCTGCTAAAGAAAAGCAAAGGCCGCCTGCTTCAAGTTTGCTATCTACAAACAACAGCTGCTGCAGAGATTATAACCAAAAAAATAGCAACTCTACTAAAAAAATCAATGAGTTCTTGAACCCCGTCTCTAACTGGCAGATATAATATATTGTGCCCCAGTCAATGATGCCATCCTACAAAACATCCAGAAGAACCTTCTGAACTTTTTCAGAAAAGAGCAGAGGGGAATCAAACAATACATTTATGCCACCACATACAGCAAATTAAATTATAAATGACTAACACTCACTATCAAAAGGAGAGATGAGGCAGATGGCACTGCCATATTTTCAACCTCCCATCCTTTTGCATATCTTCCCTCCAAATCCAACCTAAAATAGAATCTGGCCCGACATAAACTCCCACCTGCATCTACACTGGCAGCTTCTTGTGCAAGAACTGTTTTGCGGAAGAGTCCTTGCACAAAAAGTCTTCCACAAGAGTGCATCTACACTGCCATGTGCTTTTGCTCAAGAGATGTGCTTTTGCTCAAGAGCATCTATGGCAATGTGGACGTTCTCTTGTGCAAGAAAGCTCTGATGGCCATTTTAGCCATAGGGATTTCTTGTGCAAGAAATTCATGTTGCCTGTCTACACTGCCCTCTTGCGCAAGAGCTCTTGCACAAGAGGGCTTTATTCCTCGTGGGGAGAGAAATAGCTCTTCTGGAAGAAGCCCTGTTTTCTCACGCTAGACTGTAAATTACTTGCGCAAGAACGTGCGTGCTGTGTAGACACCTGGCAAATTTTTGCACAAGAACAGCAAAAAGCTGCCAGTGTAGACGTAGCCCCAATGCTTTAAAGCTAGTTCAGTTCCATCATAGTCACTTTGCAAAGCTGGAAGGCCGGAGATCACTGAAGCCCCCAATTGGAGTGTGTCATTGTTCCCCCAATGCACATGAGCTGAAGAAGCCTACTCAGAATAATGCTGTCTGTATTGCCATGAAGGAAGAGACTAACTACTGGCGATCTGCTTTAGTAGGTGGACATCTGGGCTGGTGTAGTTTCCTGTTAAAGTCAGTGTGCCTCTGCCTGGGTGCAAAGGTCCACTAATGTAGTTAATTGCTAAAGGAGCTGAAAACTGTAATCAAGCCCATACCCGCCCATACCCCCGCTCCTCCCTCCTCGCACCCCCGCACTGCAAGCTTGTCTCCATTCTGCATGTATCATCTGTTATGATTTACTCCCACGAAGCCAAGGAGGCAGGATTAGGTGCAAAACCAAATAAGTTTATTTAAGAAACTCCAACAACAGTACCCAATAAGCAAACAGGAACAACCTCTCGAGTGTTAACAATAAAATCGGCCTTTAAGCTTAGGCCCAAAACTATTCAATGCTGGGGTAGGTAAGACAAACCAAAAGGGTTAAGACATCACCATTCTTCATAGGGCACTGGAAAACATAGGACGAGGACCACAGGACACCAATGGACACTCAAGAGCAGGAACAGATAAGTAGTCAATCTTCTTTCTTCTGAATTCTTATCACGTAATCTCAGGAGGGAATGTATCTAAGCACTGGACTGCTTCTAAGATGGACAGCACTCGTCATGGTAACCTTTTATCACCTTTAGTTGCTGGGCAGGATTCTCTAGGTCACCTGATCATTTCCCACTCCAACTTTCAGAAAGGAGCCAACATTTCCGAGCAAAGTGCTATTAGTAGGAAAAGTATAGAACTAGAAGGAACAAAAAGGGGGATTCAAACAGAGAGCGATGTACAACTTCAAGAAACCAAGACGGGGAACACAAAACCCACTTACAATGTGAAACAATTGGAAAATTGGGATGTAGAGCAGCATTGCCAAGGGAATAATGGCTCGTGTATGAGAATAGGGTAACCTGACTGAACATATTTATGTAACAGGTTTGCACTATCTTGTATTTGAACATTTATTTTTAGACATTTCTTATGCTGTTGCTGTAAGGATGATTATTGAATAAAGCAGTCTGATTTGCTACAGTATGGGAAATCAGGCCTTAGTGCCATGCATAAGCCATTGACATAACATTTCCATTTACACACTTGGAATTTTGTATCTGAAACTTGAAAGCTAAGCCCAAAAAAGTGAAGTAAACAAATAAATAACAAAAATCAATGTCATAAAATATAATTTCATTTTAATTCAATAATGTCAGCAAAATATTATCCTGTAGCTATCATTCATGTTTAGAGCAAAATTCCCTTTTAATGCGTCTTATCTGATTGCTTTTATGTTTGCTTTTATTACACATATCTCTTTGGTCTCTAACCAGTTATAATTATGATGTTTTCAACATGTTTTATGTTTCCATAACTGTTATGGGTTTTTTTCAGATTTGTTATTAATATTGTCAACATCATGCATTTCATGCTGTTTCAAATGGATGCTAGTGCCCTCTTTTGTTATACTTTTTATGGAATACAATATTAACAATTAAGTGTGGGGGTGTATGTGTGGGGGGGAGGAAGTTCCAAGAAAGTGGGCCATCAAACATTCTGATACTTTATAATTTATATAAATTATATAAGATATTTTTTCCCAGACATGTGTGGAAAGCACTTAATTTATATAGAGAAATTTTTAAAATATGTTTGCTTTTGTTCCTTGCTGGACATGCAAAATGTAAGTATATATTTGGGGATTTTTTTATGGGGAGAGATAAATACCTTTAAATCCAGTTATGTTCTTGGTATTTTTCTTTCTTTTCTGTGTTTGCTTGTTTGTTTAGTTTCAGCTGCTGTGGGTCATGCTGGTGCTCAGGTGAAGGATGTCTTGGTGATGTGTAGAATCTAGAATGATTTTTTTGGATTGGAGTTAAAAGCATGATTGCCCAGAGCTGTGTTTTGGCTGTTTTTTTTTTTCCTCTGTCTTTGACAAGCTCAGTGCTTCAGGAAGAGAGTGGGTGGAATGTCACAAAGCATTTGCTAGTTACATTTGGGTTATGTTTTATGCTTCCGCCTTAAAGCATGAGTCTAAATACTATGGTGATGAGTGCCTGTAAATTTTAATTATAATACATATTTAAAACAAAACACAAAGCATAGTACATTATTTCAAGATTTTATCATATGTTAAATTGAAGGTGGTGCTGTGTTTGGAGTCAGTTTGGCTTTAGTTTAAAATGCTTTTTACGTTCTGTACCTGATACAGAATTGCAAACCAGGGTTACAATAAGCTTACACGGGGTGAGATCCTGCCTTCATTTATACTTCTGCATCTCTGTTGTGTTCAAAAGAGCTGCCCAGATGTGACTGAAAATTTGATTCATAGGTTAGGGAGGAAAAACCCTGGAGTTATTCACATTAATCTATGTAATTGAGACTATTGCTAAGTGAACCTTTCCAATAGTCTCTGGGGGTAGCCAATGGGTAGATTCCAATATGTAGATTCAGAGAATACATCTTAGTAGAATGAAATGAATTCTGGGCTGATTAAACAATCCTTCATCATGAAAACTACCACCAATTCCCAGAGTAACAAGTTTCAGCAATTTTTATATTAATTAATACAAAGGATTTATATAACATCCTTTGTATAGAAGTTTTCTTCCCAGAGGACTCTGAAGTCTAGGATTCTGCCAGCAGAAGTAAGAAGGACTGAACTACATTCCTTATTTGTAATTGCAGATACATGCCTACAAAAAACATGCTAATTTGTTAATTCCCTTTCCCCCATGAGTGTGGAAGCAAAAAGAACTCAACAGTAGGCCATATTTTTATAA
Organism: Pelochelys cantorii; assembly: GCA_032595735.1. NCBI lineage: Eukaryota > Metazoa > Chordata > Testudines > Trionychidae > Pelochelys > Pelochelys cantorii. The sequence goes on along the minus strand of CM064326.1, from coordinate 67,213,615 downwards.
GCCAAGAGCACCAAAGCTCCTTGAACAGTGCAGAAATAACACATGATATCATAATTATTAATAAAGGCAATGAGGGAAATTTGTGGCAAGGAATGGCACAAACCAATAGCTGAGAAAAAAATCTTTGCTTGTCTTTGTTTCGTATGTATTGGTCTTGACAATTATGCATGTCTATTATTATGTATCTGTTTTTCATATTAATAAGTTAACTTTGCCTGAAACCTTTGTATTGTATTGCATCGTATAATTTTATGAAGACACTAGCTCCCAGGATTCTCACTCTTGGATTGCTGTGTGAAACTACAGGAATTATTGTATTTTTTATCCCAAACTCAGCATTCAGTGAGATGATCCAACTCATGCATTCTATCAGCCAATGGAGTCAGATAACAGATTTTTTTTAAAGATTGAGCCCCTTGTTCCATATTTGTCATCTGAAGACGTAGGTTGTGCCCATGAAAGCTCATGATACTATTTATAGTCTTGTTAGTCTCTAAGGACCATTGGTTTTTTTTTAAGTGTTTTTAGTTACCGACTAACACGGTTACCCCTCTGAGATGTTTTTCAGTTCTCCAGTAATTCCAAAACAGAATAATTTTTAAAATGGTTAGGTTTCAGGTCAAACTGACAAGTAACTTTTTCAACATTTTTGTCAAACTGAAAAGTCATAAAAATTCAAGCTGGGGTCAAAATAAAATGTTTTTAATCTGGTTTGATATTTTAATTATGGCCGTTTTGATAAAAGCAAAGGGATATTATATTTTCCAAACAACTGGGGACAGAGATGATGGGACTCCTTCATTATATTTAGCTCAGTGGGATGTAGAAGAATTGGAATATGGGTCTCCAAAGGTAGAGAGTGCCCTAGGATTATGAAATATTTTAAGTATCAGAGGGGTAGCCGCGTTAGTCTGAATCTGCAAAAGCGACGAGGAGTCCTGTGGCACCTTACAGACTAACAGATATATTGGAGCATAAGCTTTCGTGGGCAAAGACCCACTTCGTCAGATGCATCTGACGAAGTGGGTCTTTGCCCACGAAAGCTTATGCTCCAATAAATCTGTTAGTCTGTAAGGTGCCACAGGACTCCGCATCACTTTTGAAATACTTTAGTGTGTGTTCTTTCAGTGTCTCCTCCTGAAGCTGTTCGACCTTGTATAAATTCTCAAAGAGTCTTTGGAGAAGGGGCTTGAATTTGGGACTCCCACATCTTAGGTGAGTGTGCTAAGTCATTCTCACTTTCTACCCCTTCATGGCAATGAAATCTCAGCAAGTTTGACATGAATTTGTGAATAGTTTCAGTTTGACAGAGCTGCATTTATAAGTGAATAAACTTCACTGAAAAAAAATCAAGCACTTCTGGCTATCACATGCCATCGCTGTTCACTAAATATTCTGATCAGCTCTTTCTTGGCCAAGAATGATTGAAGAACTCATTTCTGGGCCACTGATGGAGGTGGGGGCAGATATTGTGTATTGCATTGTTGTAGATATAGATCTTCTTTTTGTTATAGTAACGGAGGTAGGTCATTCGGGTCAGCTCAGCCAGTTTTGGCTGGTTCTGGATAGTTCTGAGTAAGAGAATAAATGGAAGCTTGCAACTGCTTCAGTTGTCTGTATTCAAGTGATTTCTTTCTAAACTCTGTAAATCCAAACAATATAACAGTTATACAAGGGTGAAGATGCTTGTCGGCCTGACAACTTAAAAGGGCCTGCAGCAGTGCCAGTGGCTGGAGCTCTGGGCCCTTTTAAATCACGGTCTGAGCCATGAGCCACATGGTTTGCATAGTGCAGTACTGGCAAAGGAGGATTAGTGTGATCAAGTGACCTAGGCAAGGTCATGCAGTGAACCAGTGGCAGACCCAGGAACAGAAATAGTTGCAATGTGATACGCATAAGATTTCCTATTCTGATCTGTTCAATTATAAATTGATTATAAAGGACCAAAATTATGGTCCTTTATAAAAAAAATCAGACCAAAAAAAGAAATCAGAAAATAGTTAAGAAGAAATACATCACCGTTAATCAGACTTCAAATACCTCTATTCATTTCTTGGCATTGTTCTGCCTAGGTTGTCTCTTACATGAAGTAAAACATGTTTTATTATGCAGAGTTAACATTAGAAAATGTCTTAATAGCCAATCAGATTGAATTTAGTGATCATCTCGTAATTTAATGAGGATATCATTCTACAACTCTGAAAATCTGGTTTAGTCCATTTTACTACTTTTATCATAGCAATTACATCAACATAAACAACAATTAGGTGACTCAACATGCAGCAGGGAAATTACTAACTTCCATTAAAGTCAGTTTATGACCCTCTTGAGTGAGACTTCTCTGTAGCAAACTGCACAGAGACCAAATTTTGAGACTTATCTTTTTTCCACTTGAATTGCACTGTAAATTCCCTGAGGTAATTCTATCCATGATACTAACATAAATCAAAATAATTCTATGATGTGGGTTTATATTATGTTTTTTATGTGGTTATTACTTTGAGGTCTGATTCTTTTAAAAGGTTTCTGTTAAGATGCAATGTAAAATGAGAGTATACCCTGTGGATTTCCCGTTCTTTAAGGAGTAATGACTGGAGGCTATTTTTTTCAGACTCAAAACTATAAATTGATTAACCTGTAATTTGTATATATTATAACTAGAACATATGTGTCTTCTTTTTCCTAAGACCACTGACGCAGCACCAATGAAAGTATGACTGAGGGTTTGATCCCCTGATTTATTAATGTTGGGATTTACTATACAAGTACCTCCCTTAACTGGGACTCCCTGGTCCAGCAACATCCGTGGTCCAGCATGAACCACAGATGTTCCTGGACCAGAGAGCCCAGGAAAAGGGAGATCTGGAGGTGGAGCAGGAGTGTGTTGGGGGCACTGGCAACCCTGTGGGGTGAGGGGCCAGCACAGCAGGGAGTTCTGGCCCCAGCAGCGGCCATGGAACTCCAGCCCGTGTCCCCAGTTCTGGCCCTGGCCCTCAACCCCAGCCCTACCTGTATGGCCATGGAGCCAGATGGCTGCTGAGCTCTGCCCCGGCTGTGCTGCTCTGGCTCCAGCTCCGGAACCAGATGGCTGCGGAGATCCAGCTGCGGTGTTCCGTCTCAGCAGTAGCAGGTCTGGAAGCATCTAGTGAGCCCTGGAGAGGTTGGGGCAACAGCGGGGGCAGACTGTAGCCCTAACCCAGTGACAGCACAGGCCAGGAGGGGAGGGACCTTCTCTAGTGTCTATTTCTCTGGAGGTGAGTGACAGGGGAGGGATCACATGAGGATTACCCTCCCTCTGGGGCATTTGGCATTGATCACTATCGGCAGAGAGGATACTGGGCTAGATGGACCTTTGGTCTGATCCAACATGACTGTTCTTATGTTATTATGTTAGTCTGGAAAATTCCCTTATTCGGGAACAGTCAGGTCCTGAGGGTGCAGGACCAGTGAGGTCCAACCTGTAGTAAGTTGTGTCTCTATGACATATCTCATAACTGATAAAACAGCTGAATATCTGTTTATGGATTGATTTAAGGAGGATGTCATGTTGGTACTCATACTGTAACACCTGGGCTCTGACTCAGGTTTGAGCCCAAACCTGCCTTCCATCCACACAGAAATTAGTTTGACAGCAAACACTGAGGACTGAGATGCTACTGGCAAGCAGGCAGGGGCCCAAATCCTACAGCGACTCATGTCCATGTCCTGTCATTTTGCAGCATGGAGGCAAGTCAAACCATAGACCCAAGTCAGAATGTCTGCGAAGTGCAGTATGGATGCATTAGCACATCGGTGAGACCTGCAGTTCCAGCACATCCAGCAGTTATGAACCAGGATTAATTATGCAGCTTGTGCACTTGAGCATGTGCTTGGAAACACCAAGTCCACAATCTGGACTTAGTGTGCAATGGTGACATACCCTCAGATCTTGTCAGATGGTTCTCATTTTTTCCTTGGCTGACTTTAGAACTCAGATTACCTGGGAATGTGCTCCCAGACATGAAGGACAATGAGTAGCATACAAAATAATTTATCTTTGGTTCCACTACTGATAGACTTTGACTGAGTTTGTCCTCCTGTGAATACCTTTTGAGAAATTTGATCAGGCAGAAAGCAGCTCTATGTTTCTATTGATTTGCAGGAAGGTGACCTTTAGAATCAAGAACAGGGATCTTTGGACATGAATATGTAACTCATTGGTCAGTGTGTGTTATGAATTCCTCTCTGGCAATAGAGGATGTGAGACTGTTACAATCTCAGTTACAGACCTGACTCTTTAGCTCTTATGGTCTCAGTTTTGGAGATCCTTTGCTCACTCCCAGGGCTGCTGACAGGGGGGAGGGGAGCAACTGCCCTGGGGCCTAGCAATAGAAAAGGGCCCAGAGCCTCTGGCCCTTTAAATGGCCACCAGAGCTCCAAGTGGCACTCTCCAGGTGGTGTTGAGGGCTGCCTTGCTCCAGCCCACCCTTTGATTCTGAGGCTCCACACCATCCAGAGCTTCAGAAAAGACTCCCCCCCACTACCTTGCCTGGGCACCAAGCAAGGCTGTTGGCACTGCAGTTCACTGCTTAGTGTTATTCCCAATGGTGGGCATCGTACACAGACCTGCCACTGCTATCATATATATGGATGAGATTACTATTTCCAGTAACTTCCTAGGAAGATCTTTTGTGTATTTCAGATTCAATGGCACTAATATTAAAGAAGATATTGATAAAATTTACCTCCAGTAAAAAAATTGTGTCTGGTGGTATTGATAACAACTCCAGGTGTATGGCAGGTGCTGTATGCCATGTCATACTAGTCATAGCTAGATATTAACAATTTAAATGTAGATTTTTTTCTCAGAGAATGAGCTATGTTCCTTTTGTCTAGAATAAATCCAACAGGTATAGTGCAGTCTTGATTCTTCCGAACAATGGTAACCCAAATTCCTTTGCTAACCACATTTTCACTGTAACTCCTTGTGTTGGACAAACTGAAGCACCTTTTTCATAGAGGTTGCCTTCAGGGCTCAGTACTGAATAGCTTCTAAGCAGGACTTCTTCTGTGAGTTTATCTTCAGTCCTGAGGAGCTTATGAATCAGGCTTAGCACAATATTCTGTAAGCTTTTTTCTAGAGTTGTTTGTCTTCACACTGCCAAAACCAAGCAGCTGTTTCTCAAAGACACCACCTATAGCCATGTTTATTTTTTAACAACCAGGAAGGCACAAAATTAATAGTAAGTGCTTCTCAAGCCCGATTTCTTATATATAATTTATCTATCACAGCGGGAGGGGCACAAGTAAATTAGATATTTTTTTCCTAGAAATATCTAGATTTATTGCAAATGAGCCAGGCACTAAGAATTATGGAAAGAAAAAAAAACTGGAAATATAGAATAAAGACAAAGATAACTGATTGAAGGGATATTGGTTCAAATGATCTTTTCCTTTTTTATAACGTATTGTTGAAAGAGAGTTAATAGCATAAATGCAAAGCAAAGTGTAATACTTCTATATTAATTGTGAAACTGAAACTCTAGAAAATGGTCTATGTTAACAGCCATATTTTACAAATTATCTGTAATGATTAATAGTTAATAAATTGAAACATAGTTTTAAAGGTAATTTCTATTCAACAATGTAGGTAATTACATTGGGAAATGACTGATAACATCAGTTGATATTAAATATTATACTACTAATCTCCACGCAATCTTGCATGCAGTTATTCATTCGTTATTTCTTTAATATGAACAGCTGACAATTTACAAGGAACACTTTAGTTATTGGAATTATCATATCTTTATTCCCAAAGTAAATCCTGCACTTCATTAGGCCAGCTTCATACACATTGCTTTTCCTTCATTTTCCAACAGCAAAGGATTGTAATTTAATCTTTTTATAGTTCTAGTCAGACAAAAGGTTAGGTTCACCATAGTCGAGTGATACAGGTACAAGACAAAGTTAGCTCTGGAATAAGCAAAGTCACATTGTTATACACTGTTGTGACAATAATAAACATCTGATTGTGGTCTCCTCGAGAACTTTTTGCTTTCTTGTCAAATGCTGAAAAATGATGACATGCCCTCAAATATGTTCTTAATGTTGGCTGACAGCTAGAGTGACTGTAGATGTCATTTACTGTACACTGCTTCACATTTTCATGCAGGGTAGATCATAATGCTTTAATACTTGGACCCATATATGATTCAGATATTCAAATTTGTTGAGTCATGTAAAAAAAGAGTTTAAAATAAAATCGAGTCAATTGATTTAACTAATGAGAGTGAAATATGGTAGGGAAGACCAATTTAGTATATTCCCTATGAAATATAGAACCATCTGCTATATGGAGTCTAACTAAGGGATGATGTAGTGATACATTAACTATTAAACTTGTGCTTCAATATCTTGTTCTAATGTCTTGGTGAGAATGAATGTATGTGTGCATGTACACATATAACTAGCCAGAAGCAGAGATAGAGATCTACCAATAGCAGGGCTGGATTAAGACCGCTAGAGGTCCTAAACACTGAAAAGATTACGGTGCCCCCCGCCCCCAACGTAATTCAAAATAAAAACAATACTATACTGTAAAAATCCTCATTTTTTTTTGGTGCCCCTGCTTTGCTGGTTTCCTAAGCACTGCTTAGTTTGCCTATTGGGTAATCCAGCCCTGACTGTTAGCTACTATAGATTATTTGCTGCCCTAACAAGGAAAGCTAATCAAGAGCTTCCACAGCCCACAGCTCTCCATACAGGCTAGCATTTGTCATAATGTCCCATAAAGCTCAGCAGAGGCATTTAGCTCTAGCAGTAGGGAATTGTCTATTTAGGTCCAGAGTTGCCAAGTTCAGTCCTTACCAATAACTGATCTGGAAGCATTATTGTGGAGGTCAAGGAGACTCACAGACTTTCTCCAGTCCCTGGGTAAGGTGTGGGGGGCCTGCTTCAGGCCCCTAGATGTGGCAGAGTCTTGGGCAGAAGGGACAGGGCTGGGGCTAGCCTCCCTCAGTCAGCCCTTTAGCACCATCTGGTATGCACTGCCTGGGGCTCTAGCAGCAATGTGAAGGTCCTGTGGCTCCTGCCACTGCCGTTGCCTGGGCAGCAGTGTCCAGGAGCTCCAGATCCTTTTAAATCACCCAGCCTAAGGGCAGCTGAATCATCCCCACCCCACATCTGTCCCTAGCCCTGATGGAGCTGTACCAATGTACAGCAATTGACGATGTGATAGTGTTTGCATAATAAAAGCTAAAGCTCTATATTTACCGAGGCAGAGAAACATATGTATAGGCCTTAGCCCACAAACTCAAATTTAACTTATATTTTGGGGCTATTTTGTCATTTAATTAGGGACATAATCATTTATTTCAGCAGCCTAGTCTTGGGGGGAAAAATCGTGTATGAATAAGTGAACCTATTCATTTGTACGTAGGCAGCAATTTAAAACAAGAATTGGCTTTTGGCAGTCTCAGGCAAGTCTCTTTGAAGGGAAATGTAGAATATTCTATCCATTTTTAATGTTTAAAGTTTGCATGGCTGAGAAAAAAACAATGCGTATGAGCAAGTCTTTAGTCTTTGGCATAAAGAGTAGTTAAGTAGGAAATATCTTAGAAGCCATTCAAGGGCTGAAGAAGATTGTTTGTATTTTTTTTTTAAATCATTAAATGTTTCAAAGACATGCTATTGGACACAATTTTTTTTTAACTGAAAGCCTGAAATGTACTTTTAAAACATCTGTTCTGAAGTCATGCCAAGGATGAAAACACATGAACTACTGAATCTCCTGAGACTTTGGAAAGGCAACTGTGTCCCAAGACATATGTTATTTCTCTACTATTCTAATTGATTCCCCTCTCATGGGCATGAAATGTATTTAAAACAAAGATGTGGGAGTGAGTAGAAAATCAGCTTTACTCACAAATAAAAGGAGATAATGGTATATTCCCCATTCCTGAAATTCCTATTATACTTTTGAATCTGGTACTTGCTAAACTATTAGGTAATATTGTGTGTCTGTGAGCTTCACCAGGTGTTGTGTATAAAAATAATTTCTTTTATAAGAAAAGGACAAGAAATGTAAAACTACTAATTGTTAAATAATTGTGCCCAAGGGTATTTCTAAAGCACAGCATTGCATGATTGAGACCCGCAGCAAGTTCTGACCAAAGTAGGTCTAAAAAATACTTCCAAAGTTTTTATCCTTCTCTTGATCTAGTTATGGGTTGCTATCTTTGGAATATTATTTCACAAGAATATTTTGAGTGCCTCTTTCATTTTCACTTTGAAGATCTTTGTGAAGAAATATATGTGGGAGCATTCTCTCAAATGTGACAAGATTGAGCACATACTGGTCTCCACAACTTAGCATCTTCAGCCAGGAGGGCTCTTGATATTCTGACTCTGGGTTATTATCCAACTGCTGATTTAAGGTTTCATGGCAATGCATGGAGGGACAAATGTTTTGCTCCTGAGATAGCAGAGGACAACTCATTACTTTGAAATGACTGCATTAATTAATGGTAATCCATGCATGTTGTGGATTAACTATCTCGGGTCTGTTTCACATTAGGAATTGGGGAGACACATGGCAAATGAGCTATATTACCTTCAGACTCAGAATTAATGAATTTTAATAGCCTGGCTCGGAGATGACAAATATGTGAATCATGGAGAAGTCTTTTTTCTATAAGGGGTATGTCTACACTATAGGACAAGGTTGAATTAAGATATGCAACTTCAGCTACGTTAATTGTGTAGCTGAAGTCGAAGTAGCTTAACTAGACTTTTGGCGCTGTCCACACTGCAGGAAGTTGAAGAGAGAACACTCTTCCTTCAATTTCCCTCACTCCTTGTGGAATCAGGACTACCAGCATTGACTGGAGTGCTCTTCTCAGTTTGAATTAGCGTGTTTTAACTAGACATCTAATTCGAACCATGGAAGATCAACAGTGGCAGCTTCAATATTCTCTGCCGTGTAGATGTACCTGTGGCGGTGCGTCGGGGTTGCCCCGCCTTCTGCACCCCCGTAGTGGCACGAACAGACTCCACCAGCCAGTAGAATAGAGGGAGTTTATTGCTTCTCCAGGATACAGCACAGCATAGATGTAATCTGGTTACGGGGCAGGCCTAGGATGCCTCACCCCCCTTGAGATGGGGGAGACTGGGCCCCTAAATCCCAGCCCCTTCCTTAGGCTGCTTCCTCCATGATACCAGACAGAAACCTAAAAACTCTCTTCCAACCCTGCCCCCCAGCCAGGGGCTGACCTCGCCCTCCTTCCTTTGTCTCTCCCCCTGGGAGGCAACTGGTTGGACAGGTTGGGCACCCCTTGCATAATGACTCATCCCCTGTCCTGCTGGGCCGTGCTACAGACAGCAGCCAGTGGGGGTCACCCACAGCCCCAGCCTAGCAACCATCAAGGTACCAACACTACGTCACAGTACCCCAAGGTAAAAACAAATGTTTCTTGCTGTTTGAAGATGGAAGGACAGGGTGGTTTTTTTTTCTTTTGGATGTTGCTATTTCACTGAGTGTAGATTCCATGCTAAATGATGCCATACATGGTTCTTGACTGTTTTACCATGCCAAGTGAATGGCTCATACTTGCTGACAATTTACAGATGTTGAATGTCATTTTACATGCCAATGCCCGTGATACTTATTCAGTGCTTAATTTGTAATGTAAGAGGTGCTGGGGCTCAAACAGTTAGGTGCTGGCATTGTTTGTTTGTTTGTTTGTTTTCTTTGACAACTGATGTGGAAAGCTCAGAAGTGGCAGGACTATGAAGTTCAAAGTCCAGAGGCGTCAGGGCCAACTCTGCCAAGCCCTGGCACAAATTAAACATTGTGCTTGCTACTTTTGGGGCTTCTATTTGAAAGAGCCTTCTTAATTCAATATAATTTACTTATTAAAATTCTTTTACATTTCTCAAAAAATGTCAGCCATTTCCACAGCTGAATTAAAGTTAATTGCTGCACAAAAACATGAGGGCCTGAAATACTTACTGTGCATTCCCACAGAACATGCTGCTGTTGCCCACCTTTGTTAGAGATAAAATATATTTTGGCCAAACTATGGTCTCACATAACTGTCTGGATTCTCAGCAGATGTATATTGGCTTTGTTCATGGCTGAATGCATGCAGTGAATCTCTGTGTTGACTTAACACTGAGCATATGTGTTGATCTACCATAAGATTATTGTCATGGTTGAATCATTGGTCACCAGAGCTAGTAATTGCAGCCAGAGTTTGCAGACAGGAGACAGGAATCAAGAATTAGCCAGGTCTGAATACCAGGGATTCAGAAGCAGGAAACTAATTAGAGGCCAGGAACTACAAGTCAAATGCTAAGAGTCAAGTAGGGTTAGGATGCCAGGAAGCCAAGCAACAGAGATGGGGGCAGGAAGCAGGTGTGCCATCCGGAATAGGGTAGAGACCCATTGTTTGCATAGCTTCCTGTTCTTGCTACTGGTATAAGCAAGGCCAGTGGACCAATCAGCCACTCTGGAATACCCCCTATCAGAGCTCAGGGGTGGAGCATCACACTGGGACTGAGATTTGTGGATTCCAGGTAAGCCATTGTCAACAGGCTGGTAGGTGCACAATTGGAGTGTCGCTGCTCTCATGAGCCTGTGGACCTGGCTTCAAGATTTCTGGGTCATGACATCAGCCCTTTGACTAGGGGCACCCTCTGGCTGATGTGTGTTTGGTTTCTCAGGGTGGCCCCTGTGGAAAGTCCAAACCAAGACAGAAGCATGAATTGTTTTTAGCTGTATCCAAAGTGTATTTCTCTGAGCCATAACCTTCTCAGTCAATCAGACTCCATAATTTGCCTTTCTTGAAGTGAGGATTTCACAAACTATATATTCCTCCTGTACTTGCATTGGTGTGAGTGGTAAGTTCATTCTATGGGCAAATGTGAACCTATGTATTGTTTTAGAAATTAGATGAAAAAAGGCAGAGTGGATTCTAAAGAATCAAGGGAGCTGAAGCTCAAATATGATGGAGTTCATTTGTCATTGACTCCACTAGTGGCCAAGGAACCAGTAGTTTAGTTTCTGATAGGCTCTGTCTGTGCTGAGATGTTCTTTAGAAATCCATATCTTTTCTCCCATGGAGTATGAGGTGCCCTGTCATTTATGCTTGTACTTTTGCTTTTTGTACTACATTGTCTTTTGAAGGTGTGCCTTCACCTCATCTTGGAAGTGGTGGATATGTTGTCCCGTAACCTTGATCGATGGTTTGAGGTAGGTAGTCGTCAGTTAAATAGGAGTGAAAGGCACAGATGACAGAGAAGGGATTGGGACCTATGCATATGTGATCTTCATTATTACATGAGAGCTCAGCATAGCGTAACAGTGAAAACCAGTTCATCATGAACATGGTTGATGTAGCATCGTAAGCACTGCTTGAGGATTTGGCTGATTTTTTTCATTTGGTGGTTTGGAGGCAAGAGATGTTAGTATGGGCACATTCAGGGCCAATGAATGTGGGAAGCAACAAAGGCCTATATCATGGTGTGACAGAGCGTTGGGGCCCTGTACTTCCCCGTCACTGCCGCCATTGCGCATGGTGGCAGCACCCCGACTGTGCATGTGCTGGCGTGCTGAGCTGCTGTGGCAGGTCCACATCACCCACGCGCAGGGGAGGGCGGAGGAAGGAAGAGTGATGTGCTGCAGGGCACGCTGGGCATCTGGCATGGTGTTGTGATGCCTCCTTTGAAAAGGATGCACCACAGACTGTAAGAGAGGAGGGAGAGGCAAGCATGGTAAGACTGGCCAGAAATGCGCATCTTGATCTCACAGCGGGTGCGCAGAGACTTGGGACAACTCGGGTGATTGTCCACAGTATACTTGAGCTGTAAGGGGGCCAATGACCCTAGGGACTAATGGTATAAATAGGGGTATGATGAGCCCCGGCAAGGTAGGAAGTGACCCAGGGTAGGGTTCCTGAAGACCCATGGGTCGATGTGTTATGGGCGGCATCCCCGTCGACCATAAAGAGGTGGAGAGACTGTGATCTCTTACCTCTTAGGGCCCTGGGCTGGGACCCGGTGGAGAGGGTGGGCCCAGGTCCCCCTACCTTCCCCAGCCCTCCGTTGGTGAGAAGCGGAGGCAGAGAGGGAAAGCGATTGGTGCCTAAATAGGCAACTCCATAGTACTCTGGCGATCCCCCCCCACCCCGACCCACACAGGCACATTGTTATTCTGGAAAAACAATACTAGTGTCCACACTGCAATTCTGTTATTTTGACAGAAGGTCGAAATATTGAATGGCTTTTTCCAATGGCAGTAAACCTCATTCCACGAGGAATAAGTCTTTTTCCGAAAAAGCTGTGTGTGGATGTGGAAGAGGGAGTTATTTCAAAAAAAGAAGCCTCCAAGAAATAACTCAGGTGCCACTCCATTCACACTCATCACAACTCTCGGCAGCTCTTAAAACTGCAGACACAGACAGGGCTTGTGGCAGGAAGCAGGCCCTGGAAGCTTCCAGAGCCAGAGCAGCAGCCAGTGCCTGATGTGCGGGCACCAATGTCACAGCCACAAGCCTCCACAAGCCCCCAGTTTTGCAGCCACTGGCCCTCCCAGGAAGCATGCACAGGGCTTCCAGGAACCTTCCAGGGGATGGAAAGGATGTGCGCCGTCCTGGTCTGGGGCAGAGATTCTGGCCCTCCTGGAGGTATGGGGCGACGAGGAGAACCTCCAGGATCTCTGCTCCAGATGGCTGACAGCCTAGACACAAGGGGCCACACCAAGACTCTGGAGCAGGTCCAGATCATGGTTAATGAGCTCTGGCAGGCCTATGTCAGGGTGAGGGAGCACAGCTCCCACTCCTGCCCCTACTATGATGAACTCCACTGCATCCTGGGGGCAGTGCAGCCCCTTCCTCATCTCTGGAAATGCCCATTGTCACCTGCCTGGGGGTCCCAGCCCAGGAGGAGGAGGAGGAAATGGCCAGCATGGTGACCTCCATCACCCTGGAGCCAGTAACCCAGGGCATGGATGTCTCCCAGGCATCCTCTGAGGCCGGAGATGGATCATCAGGTGAGTGCTCTTAGTTTTTCATACACACAGGGTGGAGGTGGTGGGCACTGAGGTGCTGTAGTATGATTGTCGCTTGGCCTTCATGGACTGGCCATCACTCTGTAGTCCGTGCACCTGGATGCATGTGCAGCACCAGTCTGCTCCACGCAGTCCCAGGAGGCAGCCCCAGAGCACCCCTGAGCTCCTGATCACAGGCTCTGGGGAGGCCAGACACACTTCTAACCCACACGAGGGGGGGCACCCCCCCCACCTCCCACCACCAGTCACTGCTGGAAGGACGCACACAGACTCTGGAGTGCCACACAGGACACACGGGCATGCCTGCATCCCCCCAGGGACAGCGCTGCCAGGCATAGGTGTGTGTGTGGCACCAATGGAAGCCCAGGCAGCTCGAGGCCCCTCACCCAGCCATTGGATCCCAGTGTGGCTGGACACTTCCTTTGTCTACTTGTCTGCGGGATGGGGGAGGGGAGAGGCAGGAATCATGGTCCCTTGGGGACCTTGGGACCCATGTGAGGCAGGGCCCGCTGTCCAGGCCACACAGCCTTTCTCCAGGGACATAACCTTCCTCTGCCCCGAGAACTGTTGCTCTCAGCTCACTAATGAGGGCAAGGCCTCAGGGACAGTGTCTGCATGGATGACTGACCTCCTCTCCCTCTTTATTCTCCACAGATGGACCAACCATGACTGTGGGACAATCAACACCACCTGAGCTAGCTGGCCGACTCTGGAGGAACCGCAGGTGTCGGAGGGTCCAGGAGGACCTGATGAGGGAGCACATGTCCATCCTCCAGGACATGCAGCAGATGCTGGCCCAGAAGATCCGGGATCCGGCACAGTGTTGGGCCCAGATGTGGACCAAGCTGGGCCGCAATATGTGTGTGACTGTCTGGGAGATGATAGCCCAATCAGTACCAGTCCCAGTCCCTGCTATAGTCTCTGCTACAGTACCCGCCCTCCCTCCCATGCCATCGCCTACTCCTCCATGCCGGTCCCGCTCCCTTCCCATGCCTGACCCCACTTCAGTCCCCCTCCTGCCTATCCCCCTGTTCTCCCAGGACCCCCCCCCACACACACCTAAGGTAGCCTAGTTCCCCGGACACGAGATGGAACAAGCACCCGAACCATGTGCCAGTCTCAGCCCCAGCTCTGAGTCTCTCCTCCCACCTTCAAGGTTCTCACCTCCCTCCTCCCCAGTTACTTTTATCCCAAAGGGTACGTTTACACTTGCACCCTAATTCAAACTAGGGATGCAAATGTAGGCGACCGAAATGGCTAATAAAGCAGGCATTTAAATATCCCGCGCTTCATTAGCATGATCTCGCTGGCGCGTTACTCCACTGAACAGCTGTTTCGAAAGTGAAAGTGCGCCCCGGGACGTGTTAGTTCGAACCAAACCCTATGGTTCAAACTAATATTACTCCTCATTTTTTGCAGCATGTCAGTGTGGGGCCATTGCATGCCCAGAGGCAGCTCCAGCTCCATGGCAAGGAGTGCTGTAGTATCCAAAGGCAGGGCAACCAGAGCACGAGTGGAAATGCTTTGCTGTCCCTCGGAGAGGTAGGCAAGCAAGCAGAAGAAGCTGAGAAATGGCTGTCTGGAGGGGTCGCTTTAAGCATGTGTCTCAGCTAGCCTTAGGCAGCAGCACCCAGAAGCAACTGCTGACTGAATGCCCTGCCTCAACTGGTTCTGTGTGGCCTTAAATGCGAGATAGCATCCAATCAATGTGGACACTATCTTTTTAAATAGCACATCACTATTTCGTTGCGCTTTTTGTGTGTAGACACTCTATTTCAAAATAAGCTTTTCTGAAAGATATCTTCCGGAAAAGCTTATTCTGAAAGAAGTTTGCAGTGTAGACATACCCTTAGTTTCCTATCTTGCAACCGGTTACTGATCCACGAAAGGACTTTACCTCTTATCCCATAACAGCTTACTTAGCCAAAGAACCAGGGTGAGGAACCTTAGCAAGAATCAGCTGGATCAGGATACTGGGAGGTCAAAAGCCAGAGACAAACTGGAGATCTGAATAATAAGTTGCAAATAAGAGTCAGGCCAGGTCAAGATACAAGCATTTCAAAGGCAGAAAATAAACTGGAGGCCAGTAACTACAAATCAGATGTCAGGTGTTAAGACAGATCTGGATGCCAGGAAATCAAGAAGCAGAGGCAGAAACAAGCACAAGAATTTCAAGGAATACAGTCTACAGCAGGATGGAGCCCAATTGATCAAATAGCTTCTTATTCCTGTTGTACACTTAAATAGAAGCAATAGGCCAATCAGTCATTCTAGGGCTCTACCAATTGGACCTCAGTGGTAAGCCATTGTCAGAGTCTCTGAGGTGGCGGATTGTAGTGTGGCTGCTCTATTGAACTCAACAGACCCGGGCTTGAAAGGTGTGGATCATGACACATCGTCTCTTCTGCAGCCAGCTGACTGCCTTTTGCATTTTTATATCTTTCCTTATTCTGTGCTCCTTCATGTTGTTCCACGTAGCTCTCTAGTATTGCTAAGTAATGCTGAAGAGATTTAGCATGAGTAGGTGTGCAAGTGTCTCCAGAGAATTTCTGGCAATTCACCTCAAGCCTGGCCTATGTCCTTTCTCTCCAGTCTTGAGCCTCTCTAGAGCGCAGGCTGCCAGTCTTTCCAAATTGGTTGATGGCGTGAAGAAAATAAAAAGTGAAACTAGCTTGAAACCACAAAGCTCATTTTCACTTGTGATCCAAGTTCTCATTTAAACGGAGGTCACAAGAGATGAAAGGTTAATACAGAAGCCCACTGCATCAGCAAGCTCCTAGTGCCCAATTTTCTATAATCAGACAAATAAATATTAAACTTATTCTATGGATTTCAGTTTTACATCACTAAAGATTTTATTACTTAGACTTCAGATTTAAGGAAAGACTGAGAAGTACTTTCTATTAAATAATTGACATATATCGGTATATGAGAAATAGCACATTTTGATTTCATCCCAAGACATCCCCCTATCTGAGTTAAACACAACCTTCACCAGACAAGCAATCCCCTATAAAAAGTGTGCGCTCTCCTTATCTTATTGAGATAGTTTAGTAAGCAGCAACACACTTCTCTGAAATGCTCCTAGCATACACAGACATAAATGGTAAATGCAGAGATCCAATCCTGCTATTATAGCTCCCCAAACTACCCTTTTCTCCTTTCTCTTCTATTTCTTTCTAACAGAAAATAAATCCTCTAAACATCCTTAAATTGGTCTCTGGTGACACATTTTTTTTCTTCATACAAGAGTTTCTCTATTAGCTCACAACAGGAGTCACTGGGCCTGATTCTCAACTGCCAGGTCCTTTGATTTAATAACTTGCAATGAGGGGGAAAGCAGGCATAATGGGAGTAAAGTGCTACCACATAAGTGCATTTTGCATCCATTTTGCCTAAGTGTAACTGACTATGCAAAGTGAAATGCAATGGAGAATTAGGTCCAGTGTTAGATATTTTCCATGAGGGACTGCTGCAGTTTCCCTCGTGATTTCACTGTAGTCTACTACAGTACAAAGCATTATTTTGCACAGGCCCTTAGTTGTTGATGTAGCTCTATACCCTTGCAGAGTACATTAAATTACACTTAGAACAGTCATCAAACACTATAATCTTATGCTTCTTTACCATTTGCACCCATTTCCTCCTACCATCAGATAGCTTCTGATCTTGTTTATATTAACGTAAATCCCAAGTAATCAGTAAAAAAAACTGGAATTCATGTGAGTTGCATTGCCTTACATTAGAGATGAATTATGCCCAGAGAGATTAAGTGAGTTTGCAGTGGGGAGGGAAGTATTAGCAGAAATCCAGACATGTTTTCATTGATAGTTCTGTTCTCTAATGTGGTTAGCCTAAGTTTTTATATCCTGTACAATTACTAAACCAGAGCTCTAGTTCAATAACTTATCTGCAAATTCCTATGTTCTCACTGGCTATTATTATCTCCTGGGGGTACAGGAGTTTTCATAATAACTGCATAGTTATTCTCTGTAATTCTACATCTGTCGTTAACTACTGCCTTAAGAAACCCACTTTTAAATGTCTATAATGAAGATGGGACTTGTTACTTTGCTGATGATCCATGTCACACTCCTCTGAGTTCTGGGGGGAATACATATCCCGCAAGTGGTAATATGCTGGAAAGGGCAAACCATGCTAGCTACAGTGTCTGTGAAATAAACCTGCTTAAATTACGCTGACACGATTCTGTTTTCCATCATTTTTCTCCTTTTGGATTTCATGCCATATTACATATGCTACAAATCTGAATCCAAACTCGATGGCTGCCAAAATTTAAACAGTAGCGATGAACTGGAATTACCTTGCACGTAATAAGTAGACACCTCTGTTTGTCTTAATAATACAACAAATGGCCTACTTCAACAAATGTGCCACCACTTGCTGCTTAAACAAACATCCAGTCAGACGCTCATCCGAGGCACAAACAATCTCTGTTGATGAGGGCATCCTACTATGAGTAGCTTTCAAATTCAGAATAAGACAGGGAGTATGAGTGTAAAAGCAAAAGGGTACACATTTGGCAAATTAAACAAGTTTTTGTCACATATATCAGTAAAGAAGGTGAGCAGAATTGGAAAAACTAGATATTAGGCATTAGGTGAAACAAAATCAATAACAAATTAAATTTTCATTTAAAGTGATAAATAATGGTATTATATTTACATATTTCTTCAAGCTTTCCTTTCCAAATTAAAAACAGTCCCCATTCAATGCCCCCCCATAACAGACAAAATATATTTTAATTTTTAAAATTAATTTAAAAAAATCACTACCTCGAAAGGAAACTGTAACTGTATTGCTCATCCTATCATGCCAAATGGTCCTACAATATGAACAATTTCGTTATATTTTACAAACAGTGGAATTTTTTTCAAAATTATATTTTACTGGGTTTGTAACTGGCAAAAGACCTCTTGCAGAAAACAGATATAGTATGTGACGCCATCAGTAAGGGCACCCAAAACCATAGAGCTAAATTTTTTACTTTGCCATAACACCCATGTGTGTTGTCACCAGCCAATGAACTGGAGTTAAAATGGGCATAAGACTCTACCCAAAACCAACCAGCTCCTTACTCACTTGTTGTGAGGGGCAATAGCGGTGACAGTGTGTTATGAGAATGTTCTATGTCTGTACATTTGTAAATAGTATAAAGTGCAAGGAGATGGCACTCATGAATATGTAGCATAGCTCCTGAATTTTGTAGGACCAATCAAATGTGTTGTGTACCACAAATGGCTTCCTAAGCCAGCTGTTTACATCAGCACTTACCATACAGAGGCTGCTTACCTCCTGCATGTCTAGACTCAAGGTCTGGCTAAAACATATGAGAGTACTATTCTCTGTACACCTTACTAAAGCTCATAGCCTCAAATCTTCTCTTTCATTAGTTTTTTTTAACTTAATGTGGCTTTTCTCTGTGTTTTACTCTCTTCTCAGCAGCCCTCCTCCAACTCTGTTGGTCTGCTGAACAGCTTTCTGTCTTTCAAAACATCACTCCTGTGATGGGTGTTCAGAAACTATTGTTAAAAATGGATCCTCTCCATCACAGTATTTTCTAAGCTGCATGGATGTCAGAGTGATGTCTCCTGTCATTGTTTCTTTACCACTGTCATATTCTAGTCCTTGAGGCTTAGCTCCTGTGAACTAAGATTTCCCTGGCTAATCCCTACAGTAATCCCCTACCACATTGACTTTGGCCTATTCCCCCCATCTTTTCTTTTTTATGGATATTTGGGGGGGGGAAATGTAAACTCTCCCACTCATGTTATATTTCTCCAGTCCAATATTCCCTCTTCTAGCCTCTTTCATTGCACCCAAACAATATTAATAATAACATTAATAATAAGAACAATATTAGAAACATTTATCTTCAAAATACATTTTGGACTGCAGACTTAATAGCTAACCCTTACCTTTAACATAAGTGGGTGGGGTTTGAACTGTCTACTCCTAATATAAACCTAGGGATCATGCTAAAAACTCTGAGGGTTTGTCTCCACTTACTGGCAGATCGACACTGTGGAGATCAATCTCCTGTGCTTTGATTTAGTGGGTCTATTAAGGACCTACTAAATAGACCACTGATGGTGCACCTGTAGATTCCACTACTCCACTGAGTCATAAGAAGTAATGGAAGTCAATAGGAAAATTTCTCCCATTGACCTCTTGCAAAGGGGATGCCGCAGAAATTCAACTAAAGACATCAACTCCAGCTATGCTATTTATGTACCTGAGGTTGCATATCTTAGGTCGACTTTCACCCTTAATGAAGAACTGGCCTGAATGATGCTTTTAAAGTGTGGTAGTAAGTGACTTAGCTGAGTTTTGCTATTTATCAACATCTTCTAAACATTATCTCTCTTCTAGATTTTCTTCCAAATCAGTACAAATAATGAGAAGTTCTGTGACACCTTAAAAACTAACAGTTTTACTTGGACATAAGCTTTTGGGTAAAAACCAACTTTGTCATCTGCATCTTATGCCCAAAGAAATGCCCACATAAATCTGTTAGTCTTTAAGGTGCCACAGGACTCCTCCTTGTTTTTTGCAGACACAGTTTAACATGGCTACCCCTCTGATACTTTTTCCAAATCAGTGTCTTCTCCCATCTTTTCTGTGCTCATCCCAAGAGGATGCAAAATGCAGCCCATGTGGGATTAGGTTCAGCTCACTTTTGGAAAGTTAAATTAAGATGCTGAACTTCAACTTCACTTTAGCTCTCTGTGCCCCTACTTTCTGGAGGGAAGATGATGAGCAGATAGACTTGCAAAAGACTGAGAAAATATTCATTGGCCTTCACTATCTGATCCAACTCCCTCAGTTATTCCCCACCATACTCTCTCAGTTCTTTCTCCTGGATAACTGAATTATGATATTTGAAAACTCAGTGTAAAGAATGTTAAGACCCATGGAGTTGTGCACATCACATTCACATCTTGACCCTATATTACGCTGCAAACTCCCATGTACTTCAAATAGTGTATGTATGGGCCCTTAATAGATAGCATCATTTGAAAGCCTTGCCACATGAACTGCTTGAGTCAGACATACACCAATGCATGAAGAAGGAAAGAGGCCATTTTGAAATCATGGCATTAGTTTTATAAAAGAAAAATAATATTTTGCTATGTTTAATATCCTAGTTTACTTGTCTAGTCATAAGTAAACCAATCAATATCTGCTCTTGATTGCTTAAAATCCCTAACAAGGGACCCATTTTTCTTAAGAGACCCTGTACTTCACACTATGCCATTTTTATGGTGGAATACTGAGTAGCAGTTTACTATACAGTACACCCTCTCTGTAGCACCCTTTATTATTATGAACCTTTGGCTATAATGAGCCCAGTCACTGTATCCCAGCTACAGGTACGGTACAACCTGGACCCTCCCTCACACCCCAAGGAGAGTGTTAGACCCTGGCGTGGCAGGGCTGGGATTTGAGACTATAAGAACCCTGCAGCCCTGGGCTGACATTTTGATTGTCCTTTCATTATCATGGCCCCCTGGGTATAACAAACAAAAGGCTTGGATCCTGACAGGTTCATGATAGTGAAGATTTTCTGTTTAGGCTAAAAAAGAAATATTGGGGGCTACAAAGAAGACCATGGTGGCTTGTAAAACAGATCAGTTTCCCCAAATATGTCTCAGAAGGGCAGCCGTGTTAGTCTGTAACTTTAAAAACAATGAGTAGTCCTGTGGCACTTGAGAGACTAACAAAAATATGTAAATGGTATCATGAGCTTCCATGGGCAAAACCCACTTCTTCAGATGACCTCAACACTCTGCCAATGACACTGTGCAGAAACTGGAGTCCCCTGATCCTGAATGGCCATCAAGAAAAGTTCATCTGTCTTATTGGGAGTGGTGAGCACCATATGCATCAGATGTGCAATCTGTTTTGTTGCTTGTTAATTAATAGAGATTCAGTAGGTTATAACTGTTTTAAGACTCTCACTGGAAAAAGACCCTGTAAACCAGCAGTAGAGTATCCACTGAGTCCACAGGGAAAGGGTGTTTGTCCGGAGCCCATGAAGTGGTAGATCCCTTAGCTCACGGAGGAGTAGATCCTGGAACCCACAGAGGGGCAAAGAAAGCAGCCTTTTGCATGGAGCCCTTGGAACTGGGATAGGGTAAAAGGTGCATACATTAAGAGGGCTATACCTTGAGCCCTAGAAATGGTCTAAAGGTGAGTGCTCCAAGAGGACAATAAGTGGCTCATAGACTAGACACAGTTCACCAGGGTTAGCCCTCTGGGCTGTCTGGGGTGGATAGCCATTCCCAGCCAACGGGATCTGTGGGAAGTGATGTCCACGTCTGCTTTGCTTCCCACAGCTTCCATTGACCAGGAACAGTGATCTGTGGCCAATGGGAGCTGACAGAAACTGTACCTGAGGATATGCAAGTAAATAAAGTGCCAGTGGCCCACCAGGGGCTAACCTTGGTGAATTGTGTCCAACCCACGGGTCACTTATTGCCCACCTCATAGACTGTGTTAGTGGCAAAGCATTTTGTGAGGGTAACAAGAGCAGCATGAACTAGAGCACATCCAGGTGCTTTTATACTTTGCTGAAACAAGAATTCAGTTACAAAACTCAAACCATTCTCTTAATGATAATATTAAAATAATATTTTATTTATATTATTATATGAGGTTCTTTTATAGCTCTTAATTTCTGTCTAACATTGCTAGTTTTAGAATTCTTAAGTCATAGCTGTGTTTCCTCCAGTCACAAACAAAAGGGCATTTAGCTGATTATCCTGATTGTTTCTTAAAGAGCACTCCTCCCTTTCTTTCCAATTATCACACTGAGCTCCTGCTGTTTCTTCTGCCTTAAAATTATACAGCAAATGCTCCCAAATTCTCTTATACTTAAGTTGCAAAAACTCGTGCACAGGAAAATAAATAACTCAAATGTAAATGGCAGAAAATGGTTATATATTACAAAAATGTAATTCTCTTAAACTGTTACAAAGGCAGCATTTTTCACTAGAGTCAAACAAGCATCTCCAAACAATTTTCACAAATATCCACTGCAATAAACATGCATATATCAGTGAAAATTGTAAGCTTGTTGCACATAATTCACAAAAAGGAACAAAGGTAGAATTTTTGGAATATTAGTTGTGATGAATAATTTGCTCAGCTAAATGGAAGTATAACTCTTCTGCAATGCCATTTGATTTAAGGAGGTGCACATTTACAACCTAACTTCCAAACCCTTCATGCTAGCAAGGGAGGAAGATTGGTCCAGTGCTCAGTAAGATACCCTTGAATATAGGTGATTCAATTTCAGTTTCCCTGCTCTGTCATATACTATCTGTGTGACTGTGATATAGGTGCTTTTGAAAATCTTCATCTTTAGGACCCTAAATACCTTTAAAATCTGCCCCCTGTGCCTCTCTTTTTCATAGTTCCTCATTTGTAAACCTGGTATAATAGCACTTCTCTACCCCACAAGGGTGTTTGAAAATAAATACACGGAAAACATGTGAGACGCTCAGATACCAGGATAATAAGAAGCCAGATAACCACCTAAGATATAAAATAACACTGCTGAAATATTATTATTTCTCTCAGGGCACATCTACACTATGTGGAAGATCAGTGCTGCTATGGTCCATGTTCCCACTAAATTGAACTCAGAGGGCACCCTTGTCAGCGCAAGTACTCCTGCTCCTTAACGTTATTAAAGAAAGTCAGTGGGAGCATTTGCTCTGATCAGCCCTCCCCCCATTGTGTGGATGGTGCAGAAAGGTAATGTAAGATACACTGACTCCAGTTATGTAATTTACACAGCTGGAGTTGTGTGTCTTACTTGGACCTTCCAAGGTTGTGTAGACCAGATCTCAGTGATTTAATCCCAGAAAAAAAGATTAGGAGCTCCATGCTAATCACCAGCAGACACCATTAAACACAAAGATGATGCAATTGGGCACGATGTAATTCCTGAACTGAGAGAAAGGACTTGTATTTGAGAAATTTGTTTTGATGACAAGTTTTTGCCTGACAAAACTGTCCAAATTGTTTTATTTGATAATATGAGAGCTAATTAGAGCCCAAGTTCTTTTTACAAATTAAGAAAAAGCCCAAACTGAAAAGAATGATTAGATTTATTTGTTATGAGGGTTTTGTTGCAGAGCCCTGGACTAGTGCCAGGCACAACCTACCTCCCTCAGAGAGCCAAACTCCAGCATCATCAACTGAGTCAGATGGATACTCAACTGCTTTACAAGTAACATTTCAAGAAGTAGATAAACAGAGAGCAGTAGTGTCAGCATGTGATGCAAAACTTAACCTACTTGCTCCACTTGTAGCGTAAACAACAAATAGTTTTAAGAGACTATTGAGTAGGCAGAAGATCAACTGAAGAAATGAGATGAAAACCACATAATTTACATAAGAGAATGGTAAGGTCCTACAAAGCATTCATGAATGTTAGAGCATAGAATTGAACTGGGAGGGCTATCTTGTGACTTCATGCACAGGTCTGAATAAGGGGTGGAACGTAAATTGTGTAACTTCAGGAGTAGCCCAGAAAGACAGTTTAGTCCATGTAAGAGAATAACAGCTTGCTTGTCACCTGCATCTGCAACAAATGTTGACAGCTTTTCCATCTCCAGCCCCGCATGTCAGCTAAAATGTACACACCAGCATATCGGGATATAAATTATATCGGAAAGACAGAACAGGTCGTGCGGGTGGCGGAGTGGTACTATATGTGAAGGATAATATAGAATCAAATGAAGTAAAAATCCTAAAGGAATCAAAATGTTCCATAGAATCATTATGGATAACAATTCATTCCTCAAATATGAATATGGCATTAGGAATATATTACCGACCACCTAACCAGGACAGTGATAGTGATGCTGAAATGATAAGGGAGATTAGAGAGGCTACCAAAATAAAAAACACAGTAATAATAGGAGATTTCAATTATCCCCATATTGATTGGGTGCATGTCACCTCAGGACGGGATTCAGAGATTAAATTTCTTGATGCCTTAAATGACTGCTTCTTGGAGCAGCTAGTACAGGAACCCACAAGGGGAGAGTCGATTCTCGACCTAGTCTTGACTGGAACGCAGGATCTGGTCCAAGAGGTAACTGTTACTGGACCGCTTGGAAATAGTGACCACAATATAATAACTTTTAATATTCCTGTGTTGGGAAGAACACCGCAGCGGTCAAACACTCTGGCATTTAATTTCAAAAAGGGGAATTACACTAAAATGAGGAAGCTAGTTAAACAGAAACTAAAAGGGAGAGTAATGAAACTAAAATCCCTGGAAGCTGCATGGGAACTGTTTAAAGACACCATACTAGAGGCCCAACTTAAATGTATACCCCAAATAAAAAAACACAGTAAGAGACCTAACAAAGAACCACCATGGCTAAACAGCCATGTTAAAAAGGCAGTGAGAGAGAAAAGGGCAGCTTTTAAAAAGTGGAAGTCAAATCCTAGTGAGGAAAATAGAAAGGAACATAAACACTCCCAAATTAAGTGTCATAATGTAGTAAGAAAAGCCAAAAAAGAGTTTGAGGAACAGCTAGCCAAAAATTCAAAAAATGATAGTAAAATGTTTTTTAAATACATTAGAAGCAGGAAGCCCGCTAAAAAAGCAGTGGGGCCCTTGGATGATAAAGATATAAAAGGAGCGATCAAGGAAGACAGTGCCATTGCGGAGCAATTAAATGATTTCTTTGCTTCAGTCTTCACGGCTGAGGATGTTACAGAGGTTCCTAAATCTGAGCCAGCCTTTTTAGGTGACAAATCTGAGGAACTCACTCAGATTGAAGTGACATTAGAGGAGGTTATGGAATTAATTGATAAGCTGAATAGTAACAAGTCTCCGGGACCAGACGGCATTCACCCAAGGGTTCTGAAAGAACTCAAAGGTGAAATTGCGGAGTTATTAACAGTGGTTTGTAACCTATCCTTTAAATCCACTTTGGTACCAAATGACTGGAAGATGGCCAATATAACACCAATATTTAAAAAAGGCTCTAGAGGAGATCCTGGCAATTATAGACCGATAAGTTTAACATCAGTACCAGGCAAATTAGTAGAAACACTAGTAAAGAGTAAAATTGCAAGGCACATAGAAGAGCACGAATTGTTGGGCAAAAGTCAGCATGGTTTCTGCAGAGGGAAGTCGTGTCTAACTAATCTGTTAGAATTCTTTGAAGGGGTTAATAAACATGCGGACAAGGGGCACCCAGTGGATATAATATACCTAGATTTCCAGAAAGCCTTTGACACGGTCCCACACCAAAGGCTTTTAGGTAAATTAGGTGGTCATGGGATAGGAGGAAAGGTCCTTTCATGGATCAAGAATTGGTTAAAAGACAGAAAACAAAGGGTGGGAATAAATGGTAAATTTTCACAATGGAGGAGGGTAACTAGTGGTGTTCCCCAGGGGTCAGTACTGGGACCAATCCTGTTCAACTTGTTCATCAATGATCTAGAAAATGAGGTAAGCAGTGAGGTGGCCAAGTTTGCAGATGACACAAAGTTGTTCAGGACAGTCAAAAGCAAAAGGGATTGTGAAGAACTACAAAAAGATCTCAGCAAACTGAGTGATTGGGCAGCAAAATGGCAAATGAAATTTAATGTGGGTAAGTGTAAGGTAATGCATGTTGGAAAAAATAACCCAAATTACACGTACTACATGATGGGGTCAAATTTAGCTACGACAGATCAGGAAAGGGATCTTGGAGTTATAGTGGATAGTTCTATGAAGACATCCACGCAGTGTGCAGCGGCAGTTAGTAAGGCAAATAGGATGTTAGGAATTATTAAAAAAGGGATAGATAATAAGACAAAAGATATCATACTTCCCCTATATAAAACTATGGTACGCCCACATCTCGAGTACTGCGTGCAGATGTGGTCTCCTCACCTCAAAAAAGATATATTGGCATTAGAAAAGGTTCAGAAAAGGGCGACTAAGATGATTAGGGGCTTGGAAAGGGTCCCATATGGGGAGAGGCTAGAGAGACTGGGACTTTTCAGTTTGGAAAAAAGGCGATTGAGGGGCGATATGATAGAGGTATATAAAATCATGAATGGTGTGGAGAAAGTGATTATAGAAAAATTATTTACCTTTTCCCATAATACAAGAACTAGGGGACACCAAATGAAATTGATGGGTAGTAGGTTCAAAACTAATAAAAGGAAATTTTTCTTCACACAGCGCACAGTCAACCTGTGGAACTCCTTGCCCGAGGAGGCTGTGAAGGCCAGGACTCTATTAGGGTTTAAAAAAGAGCTTGATAAATTTTTGCAGGTTAGGTCCATAAATGGCTATTAGCCAGGGATAAAGTATGGTGCCCTAGCCTTCATAACAAGGGCAGGAGATGGATGGCAGGAGATAAATCACTTGATCATTGTCTTCTGTTCTCCTTCTCTGGGGCACCTGGCATTGGCCACCGTCGGCAGATGGGATGCTGGGCTCGATGGACCTTTGGTCTGACCCAGTATGGCCATACTTATGTTCTTATGTTCTTATGGGGAAATGGCCCCATGACTATGAACATTCTCATTCCCTCCCTTAATTATTCCCCCTTCACTTATTCCACATGAGGAGAAGGGTAAACAGAGCCTGCCAGATCAGTTCATACAGATAGGGGAGTACTCATGCTCTTGCATGAGCCCATTACCCAGGTCACTCACTAACCTTTTAAGAATCAAGATCAGACTCCTGAGTTTTCTTACTTCAGTTTAGCAAGCCTATTTGTTAAATTTCTTGAAGTGGACTCGTGTCATTGTAGCGCTTGATGACAGAGCTGGACAAATAACTGATTTTTTTCATTCACTGGCCAAACGGAAAGTCACATTTTGGGTTGAATGAAATATTTTGTAGGCTCCAAGTGAAATGCTTAATTTCAATTATTTTTTAACTTAAAAATAGAACTGAAATCAACTTAGAAATTAAAAGTCATTTGAAACTGAAAAATCAACAGGTTTCTCTTAGAAAAATGCCAAAACAAAACATTTCTCCTTTTTTTTTTCATGTTTCTGTTGACCCAAATCTGCATTTTTGGGACAGAAAGTTTTGTCCACCCAGCTGTAATTGTTATAATGAGGAACTTGTTAAAGCAGAATTTCTGTGGTTTGTGAATCCAAAGAGAAACTCTGAGTAACAAGGCAATTTCTGAAACAAATTAATTTTAAATTTGACATGATACTTTGACTGTGTCTGCACTTCGGGTACATCTTGACTACACGCCTTTTTCAAAAAAGGCTTTTTTGAAAGATACTTTCAAAAAAGCCTCTTTCGAAAAACAGCATTGAGATTGCAGTAAGCGGATCGAAAAAGTGATCCACTTTTTCAAAAAAGAGCATCCAGACTGCCTGGACACTCTGTTGAAAAAAGGGCACCTGGAAGCACTTCTGCCAGGGCATGGGGGCAGCCTTTACTTCCGGGTCCTGCAGCATGCTCTTTGCAGAGACACGTGCTTAAAGGGACTCCCCTGAACAGCCATTCCTCTGCTCCTGCAGCTGGCTTGCCTACCTCCTAGAGGGACAGCAAAGCTTCTGCAGTGCTTGCTTTGAGTGCCCTGCTTTGTGGGACACCACAGCATTTTTTTTTCCTGGTTGGTTTTTGTGCTTTGAATTGTTGTTTTGCCATGGATCCGGAGCTGCCCCTGGGCAGGCGATGACACCACTCTGTAGTGCTTCAAGTTCTGCTGCAACTCCATGAGGCCTTCATGGTGTTCATGCTAGGTCTGGATTCTGAACCCAGCCTTCAGCCCCTCCTTCAGGCTGTAGCAACACTGTTCTTGCCACCGAACTTCTTCCACGAGAGGCGATTTTGGAGTCTGGAGACAAGTTCAGACTGGTGGGACCAGCTCGTCATGGAGCAGTGGGACAACCAGGCTTGACTCCGAAACTTCAGGATGCATAAGGCCACCTTTCAGGAGCTGTGTACCTGGCTCATCCCTGCCCTACAATGACAGGACACCCACCTGTGCCCTGCCAACCCCCTGGAGAAGAGGGTGGCTATTGCCCTCTGGAAGCTGGCCACCCCCAACAGCTACCGTTCGGTGGGACACCAGTTTGGCATGGGGAGATCTACTGTTGGCACTGTGTCGATAGAGGTAAGTCCCTCTGGGGGGACAGTCCATGCGGGGTAGAGGGAGTGTAACAGGAAAGGGCAGGGGGGAACAATGGAGTGGGAGTGGGGGAGGGGGAGGGCTCCTGGCCTCACCCTGCCCTATTGCTGGGAGCGGCCGCCGGGGGCGGGACTCCTGGGGTCTTTGGTGGGGGGAAGTGAGAGGGGGCACCTCTCAAGGACTCGGGCAACCCCTCTAACTTCCTATTCTGGGTGTTTGTATGTGTCTATTTCTGCAGGTGGTGAGGGCCATCAACTCGAAGCTGCTGAACAGGATTGTCCTCTCAGAGACCTGGACATCATCATGGCCGGCTTTGCTGGGCTGGAATTCCCGAACTGTGGAGGAGCGCTCGATGGAATTCACATCCCGATCCATGCACTGCCCCATCAAGCAGCCTAGTACATCAACAGAAAAGGCTACTTCTCCATGGTGCTGCAGGCCCTGGTTGACCACCGTGGACAATTCGCTGACATTTGTGTGGGCTGGTCGGGCTGGGCACACGATGCTCAGATCTTCAGAAATTCCTACCTGTACCGCAGGCTGCAGGCTGGAACATTCTTCCCACAGTGAAACTTTGCTGTTGGGGACATGGAGATGCCAATCTGCATTGTGGCCAATGCGACGTACTCCCTCATGCCCTGGCTCATGAAGCTGTATACTGGGCATCTGAACACGAGCAGGGAACAATTTAACACGCACCTGACACGGGCACGCTTACAGGTTGAATGTGCCTTTGGCCGGCTGACAGGAAGGTTTAGGTGCCCACTCACTCACCTCGACATGGGGTGGTGGTTGTGTGTTGCGTGCTCCACAATCTGGTGGAGAGCAAAGGGGAGGCCTTCGTCCTAGGGTGGGGGACATGGGCTGATGTCGAGGGGAGGTGGTTTGAGCAGCCCCAGACAGCTGCCATCCGCCAAGCCCATTAGGTGGGGGTCCACATCTGGGAGGTGCTGCATGAGATTCTCAGCAGGAGCCCAATGACTCTCCCCAGGGCCTCCCCAATGGGGCCTGTTGGCCTGCGCTCCCCACCCCAAGACCTTTCCTCCCACAACCCATCCCTGCACCAGTCTCTGGACAGTTAACACACACATACCAGGTTTTATATAAAAAATGTTATGTTTATTATCAAACAATGTGCAACGAATTAACTTTTGTAACAAACTAAAACTGTGTGCAAAATGTTTTCAAAAATAAACTTTCTTGTTAAACTAGTAAAGTCTTTTTAAAACTGGGGAGGAGGGGGGATGTAAACCTGGAGGAGGGAGCATGGGAGGGAGGTTTAGGGCTCAGGGTGTTGCGTGGCCCGCAAAAGTCTGCCACCTCAGGACCGTGGCCCTAAACATCTCGGGGTCAAGTAGGGCCTGGGACAGTCGGGGGGGCTGCAGCTGAGTCTGCGATAGCAGGGAGTGGGGGGGCAGGAGCTGAGGGGGGATTGAGGGGGAGGAAGGAGAGGCAGGGGTTGAGGGGAGGAGGGGGGGCAGAGGCGGCTGGAGCAGGTTGAGTGGGAGGCAGCAGTGGGGACAGGACCTGGGACACCCAGGGCCTCACGGATACTCCCACACATTGCTGTCCACTGCAGGAGGAAATCCTCCAGCAAGCGGTTGTGCCACCAAGACTCTTCCCGTGCCCTTTCAGCCATAGTCTCCTCCATCCATTCCAGGGCTTCTACATGCCTCCCCATGAGGCCAGTGCCTGCGGCTTCCATGGGACCAGGTG
Source organism: Pelochelys cantorii (assembly GCA_032595735.1). Classification (NCBI taxonomy): domain Eukaryota; kingdom Metazoa; phylum Chordata; order Testudines; family Trionychidae; genus Pelochelys; species Pelochelys cantorii. The sequence goes on along the minus strand of CM064326.1, from coordinate 67,183,705 downwards.
GGTAGTGGTACAGGTGTCGCACGGCGCTTTGATCTGGCAGGTCCAGCTGTGGAGGAGAAGAGGGAGAAGTGATCAGTTTATGAATGCGCACACTGTCCCTGCTTGTGATCAGTGAGTAAGTCCTTAGAACAAGGGATGGGAATGTTCTCACTGCAAGCCCACATCTGGCCTGGCCAGCAGCCCTGGCCTTACAGGGGCCCCAAGATGGCTAGGGCAATGTCCCGCACCTCCTCCCCCCCAATACCCCTCTCCCACTATGGCCATTCAGTCCAGGGAAGTGTCCAGCCACAATGGGTCACAGGACATAGGACAGGGTCCTGGAGCAGCTTGGGTCTCCCAGGGCCCCCACCCACACACCCACCACCTAGCTGGGACAGCGCTGTCTGCGGGAGCAATTGTTGTGTCCCTTGTGCATACATGCCCAAGTGCTAGGTCTGACACTTGCGGTGGTCTGTGCGCTGTCGTGCGTGTGCCCTTGTGACCAGCCTGCTTCCCGCAGTTCCTGGAGGGGGGAGGACAGCCCTCCCTGGGGTCAGACATGTGTGGGGCCCTCCCCGAGCTCTGAGCATCTGCCTGTGTGCCCGAGGAATGAGCATGCTTGCACATGCACGGAGAGGTGCAAGCTGTCCAGGAAGAGCATGACGTGTGCAGATGGGCCTGCATCCGCTGTGCTCCCACCTCCCCCCCTTCTGTGTGTGTGACCCTGACCACTCTCACCTGATGTTCCCTCACCAATGTCAGAGGATGCCTGCGAGGGGGACTGGCTCCAGGGTCAGGGTGACCAGACTCCAGTTGGGGTCCTCCTCCTCCTCTTCATCCTGCAGTTGCTCCTCCGGGTTGTCCTCAGGCCCCTCCTGGCAATGCTGCACTGGTGTCTGCAACCCGGACTGCTCAAAAACCGGGGCAGAGAGGGGTTCCCCACCACCTAGGATTCTGTCCAGCTCCTGGAAATACGTGTAGTGGTGAGGTGCTTCCCCCGAGGTGGAGCTGTGCTTGCTGGCCCTGGCATAGCCCTGCCTCAATTCCTTTACCTTGGCCCTCACCTGGTCCAAGGTTCTGGGGTGGTGTCCTTTTTTGGCCAGCACCTCGGCCATGTGGGCATAAATGTCTGCATTCCGGCGTTGGGAATGCAGAGCCTGCAGCGATTCCGCCTCTCCTCAAAGTTCTAAAAGTGTCAGGACCTCTTGCCCTGACCAGGCTGGAGCTTGCCTCTTGTCTCTCCTAGAAGCCTCATGGGATGACTCCCTGGAAGGTCCCTGGGGTCCTCGGGGGTCTTGGGCTTGTGCCATGCTTCTTTGGCAGACAGGCAGGGAGAGCCGTGTGGTCAGAGCCTTCCTCTAGCTGCCTTCCTGCGACAATGGCTGCCCAGGGTGCCTGTGCCTTTAAGACATGGCTACAGACAGGAATAATAGAGGTTTTTCCTGCAGATGGAGTGTCCACCAGGGCTTTTCCCTGGTGGTCTGTTTTTTCGAAAAAAAAAAAAAAAAAAAAACAACCAAAAAACCCATATCTACACATGCCTTTTTTCAACAGATCTCTGTCAAAAAAAGGTGTTATTCCTTGTAAAATGAGGTTTACCACTGTCGACAAAACTGCCACGTTATTTCGATTTACTGTCGAAAGAACGCACCGGTAGTCTAGATGCGGGTGAAGCTTTTTTGGAAAAAGGCAACTTTTTTCGAAAAAACAGCGTAGTCTAGACACACTTCAAGTCCCTACTGGTATAACTATTTATTGAGTGGTGTGAAAATGCATGTTCCCTGAATGATGCAGGTGTACTGACCTAACACCCAGCGTAGACAGCACTTCCATCTCTCTGGGACAGCTGCTGCCTTTTAGCGCAGTGGATTAGATATGCCAACAAGAGAAGTTCTCCCATCAGTGGAGTAGCATTTTCACTTAAACACTACGGTTATGACTACACTACAGATTTTTTTCTGAAAAACAGCTGTTTTTCACACTACTTTCTGAACCTCCCATTGGCCTGGAACAGTGAACTGTGGCCACTGGGAGCTGCGAGCAACTGTGCCTGGGGACACTCAGATAAACAAACCATCTGGCAGCCTGCCAGAAGCTAACCATGATGAACCATGTGCAGCCCATGGGCAGGAGGTTCTCTACCCTTGGTCTACTGGGTAAAATTAAAGAGCAATCCCTGATCATGGGACATAGTTAAAAAACTGAACTTGCCTAAGGTATCTTGTATCTCTTTTAAATATTCCCCCTTCCTCAGATGGTATTATCATTACTTTTACTGTGGTAGCACCTAGCACCAATTGTACTAGGACCTATAGAAACAGAACAAAATGAGAGCCTCCACATCAAAGAGCTTATCCCTCATCTTTTCCTTTCTATGTCATGATTTTACATCATTCCTCCACTACTGATATATATGTATATATAATCTTGTACATTCTTTGATGTGATCTTGGATTTTGGCATCCAAGAGATAATTTGTGGATAAAGATTAACATTCTCTTGGCTTTTGTTTTGTACATCACCCCAATTAAATCCATGCAAAATCATCCCCTATATTTTGTCAAGGGTGTTTTGCCCTGAAGGGAGAAAGAAATTACCAGAAATGGGATTAGCTTCTTTTTGTAAATGCTGTCATGTTACTTTTGTAAGCATTTTATTCGGTTCTGAAACTAAATATATATTAAAAAGCAACATTTTTTAAGCCAGGGATTCTTTTTTTTTGGTGCATTTTATTAGGTTGCTCTCTGAAGCAGTTAAATTAGTTACGGTACTGTTATTGGTGTTGATTATAAGGATGTCTGATTTCATTTAGCATTCATGCTGCACTGTAAGTGTCTTTTATAACTTACTTTCACAGATGATTTATCCCACTGTAAATCATTAAGGACATTCATTAGAATTTGTCACTCTGTTCCAGCCGACCAATACTTTTGAAAATAGAGATTCAATTGTTTGCCTTTAATTTCAGTCATGTTTTCTTTTATGCTTTAAGCCATTCTGTATTTTGACATATTGCTAAGTGGCTCTGCCACTTCTTATTATTATAAGAAATCTTTAGCCATTATTCAGACTGGTCTCTAGAGACAGACTTAGTCCTACCTTAGGCTACGTCTATACTGCGGAGCTATTACGGGGTACTTCTGGTATCCTGAAATAGCTACTCCATGTCTTTTGAGCAAGCCTGTTATTTCGAAATACAACAAGATCTCTATTCCAAGATTCCTGTAAACCTCGTTCCACGAGGAGTAAGGGATGTTTTGGAATAGTGCTCTATTTCAAAATTTGGCACTGTGTAGACAAATTCTGAAATAAGTAATTTCAAAATTAATTTGAAATAATCTATGCAATTTGCATAGTTCAAGTTGTGTAGCTTATTTTGAGCTCTGGTTGCAAAGTAGATGCACCCACAGTCACCCTGGTATAGGCGGGTCAACTGTCTGGTTATAAGCCAGATAGTCCTCTTTGCTAAGTTTTGAACTGTGTCCAGTACTGAGACAAAACAGGATTTGGTTTTGCTGGGCAAAATGGACAGAGGACACCATTTTGAAGAGAATGCTTCTGCACCCCCACCAGCGTGACCTTATACATGTACTATGAATACAAGGTCACGTTGTAACGGACAGGCCACTCTTCAAAATGGCATGTCCTGTGCAGTGTGACCTCACAAAAGAAGGAATGTGGGGAGAGAGAAGACAAGTCTCACACACAGGACTAACAAAATTTGGCAGAATGGGGGCCAAGACCCTGATCAAGAACCCTTTCACTTTATTGGCCTTTGAATAAAGGCCAAAATGTACAGTATTGCCTTGTAGTGTAAAAGACTGCTGCAACAGGCTCACCTGTGATCTTTAGCACTCAAGGCAACAATATAGTCAAGAGGTGTAGGTGATGTGAATTCCCTTTAGGCAATACCTTTAAACTATATTTTAGCCCCTAACATATAGCACATTGTATGAAACACAATGTTAGAGCACCTTATAGGATGTGCTTTATCAGTGCATGTTTCAGAAAGGGGAGGACAAGTAAAGAACAGATTTTTTTTTTCTGAAAGAACCACAGCTAGTTTTTCACTCATTTATTTATTAAAAGGTCTTCATGATATTTATTTGATCATAGATGTGTGTCTCCATAGATACGTTCACTAACTCATACTGAAGTGTTAACAAAATATCCATATGCCTCAGAAATAGACTGGTATGAGATATGACAAGGAAAAAGTTGCTGCATTTGTGATTGTAACTGGCAGTTACTATAATATTTCTTTAATGTTTGTTCCAAACATCCACTAGTCCATGAAGTTTCCACCAATATCAGTATTGCCTTCATTTCCCCAGGGATATATTTATTATTCAAATACATTTACAGTTCAAAACAGTTTAAAACAGGACTTGGTTTACCTATGCAGTAGGGATATCCCAGCCAAATGTCTACCTCACTTGATAAACAATAGTCCCAATTGCACCTCAGAGACTAATCAAAATATGTAGAATCATGAGCTTTCATGGATAAAACCCACTTCATTAGATGAACTGGAGTGGAAATAACAGAAACCAATTTACATATATAAAATACCTGACAATTTTAGGACCTGTGTTAATGAAACTAATTAAGTGGGCTGGATGTGTTCCATACATAGCTTTTGATGTGGAAATGCAGATGTTAAAGGTGGGAGAGATTGGCTTTGTAATGCATCAACCAGTCAATGTCTTTATTCAAGCTCAGGGTAACGGTGTCAAATCTGTAGTTGAGGAGATCCCTTTCTGGTCCTTTACTGATGCAGGATCCCCTGCAAAAAATGCCACCTGCTAATCACAAGTGAGTTGCCTGTTGGCCTTTTATCATATCAGTTGGGATGCAGATGGTTAATCACAGGGTGGAGCTTAACCCAATTCTTCTAAAGGGCAAACTGACCCTTTAACAGCCACATATCCAAGCATTAGAATTACTTGAATACATCCATAGGTGTTTTCACCTGTATTGTGAGATAAAGGTGCACATGCAACCTGTGGAGGCTGAAAATTTGTCTCATATTCTCAGGATGTTTTCTCATTCGAAATATATATGCATAGGTCATATTATTTCATGATAGATAGATAGATGAAATTTTGTCATTAAAAATAGATTAATTTGTTGCTTCTCCCCTCACCTTGCCATGAATAATATTTTCCCACCAATGCCTTCCCTTCCAATGCTGGCCTGCACTAAAGGAAGTTCATTATTCGATCTTTTATTTTTATCTTTGTTGCAGCAAATTATTTTCACCCTTAAAATCTCAGTAAAGGGAAGGTCTTTCTTCATTTCTGATTAATGAAAACTTGCTGGGGTCTCATGGGGTCTTGCTGAAGCCAGACCGAGCCTTCCTTCACTCCCCCTCCTCCAGTCGGCCACTAAACCCCTTGGATTTCAACTTTAGTGTTGGGGCTCGGGTGTTGGCTTTGGGCCCTCTACCCAGCATGCATGGGTTCAGATGGGCTCAGGCATTGGTTTTCTGTCTGTGGTTCATGTTGTAATTTTTGTTGTCAGAAGGTGTTACAATGTAATGACATTTGAGAAATGTGCCTCACTTCAACTTTTATCTATAGGGATTTTCCATAAGAAGAAAAAATATGTTAATTGGCTAATCACAATTTCTGAGTCCATCTTAACTTCTCTTTGTCTTTTAAAATATTGTAGCTTGTACATTATCAGCCCTTCATCTTACTATTACATCTAATAATACAAATATCAGATTAATATTGGGGTTATTTGATTAAAGAAATAATCTCACTCCTTCCTTCCATACTAAAACATTATTGTACACACACACACACACACACACACCATGTAGAATTGAAGGAACCCTACATTGTTCTTTGAAGGGGTTAACAAACATGCGGACAAGGGGGATCCAATAGATATAGTATACTTAGATTTTCAGAAAGCTTTTGACAAGGTCCCTCACCAAAGGCTCTTGTGTAAATTACATGGCCATGGGATAAGAGGGAAGGTCCTTTCTTGGACTGAGAACTGGTTAAAAGACAGGAAACAAAGGGTAGGAATAAATGATAAATTTTCAGAATGGAGAGGGGTAACTAGCGGTGTCCCCCAAGGGTCGGTCCTAGGACCAATCCTGTTCAACTTATTCATAAATGATCTGGAGAAAGGGGTAAGCAGTGAGGTGGTAAAGTTTTCAGATGATACCAAACTGTTTAGGATAGTCAAGACGGAAGCAGACTGTGAGGGACTCCAAGAAGATCTCACCAAACTGAGTGATTGGGCAACAAAATGGCAAATGAAATTTAATGTGGATAAGTGTAAAGTAATGCACATTGGGAAAAATAACCCCAACTATACGTACAGTATGATGGGGGCTAATTTGGCTACGACAAATCAGGAAAGAGATCTTGGAGTTATCGTGGACAGTTCTCTGAAAACTTCCACACAGTGTGCAGCGGCAGTCAAAAAGGCAAATAGGATGCTAGGAATTATTAAGAAAGGGATAGAAAATAGGACCCAGAATATCTTACTGCCCCTGTATAAAACTATGGTACGCCCACATCTTGAATACTGTGTACAGATGTGGTCTCCTCACCTCAAAAAAGATATTTTGGCCTTGGAAAGGGTTCAGAAAAGGGCAACTAAAATGATTAGGGGTTTGGAACGGGTCCCATATGAGGAGAGGTTAAAGCGACTGGGACTTTTCAGTTTAGAAAAGAAGAGACTGAGGGGGGATATGATAGAGGTATATAAAATCATGAGTGGTGTGGAGAGGGCCGATAAAGAGAAGTTATTTATTAGTTCCCTAAATAGAAGAACTAGAGGACACCAAATGAAATTAACGGGTAGCAGGTTTAAAACTAATAAAAGAAAGTTCTTCTTCACACAGCATGTAGTCAGCCTGTGGAACTCCTTGCCAGAGGAGGCTGTGAAGGCTAGGACTATAATAGAGTTTAAAGAGAAGCTAGATAATTTCATGGAGGTTAGGTCCATAAAAGGCTATTAGCCAGGGGATAAAATGGTGTCCTTGGCCTTTGTTTGTCAGAGGCTGGAGAGGGATGGCAGGAGACAAATCGCTTGATTTGTCCACCCTCTCTGGGGCACCTGGTGCTGGCCACTGTCGGCAGACAGGATACTGGGCTAAATGGACATTTGGTCTGACCCAGTATGGCCATTCTTATGTTCTTATTGTTAAGTGAGAGCCTGTCAGCCGATGGTCAGGGCAGTGCATGTGTGTATGTTACACCCGAGTCTTCAACTGCTGAGACACAAGGCCCCGTCGCAGTGGGCAGTCTAGGTGAGACTGACGGGTGCCCCAAGGAGTTTAACGTCCGTGTCTTTACCGCTAGGATCGGGATCCTTTCGCGGCGGGCAGCCAACAGGCCGACAGACGCCCCAGAGTTTACAGGGAGAGCTTATTACACCTCAGATTTTGACTGCTAGGATACACGATCCCTTCGCAGCGGGCAGCCTGGGGAGGCTGAGAGATGCCCCAACGGATCTGTCCCCTGGAAGCGACACGATCCAACGCTCAAGCTCTCCCTATATCTGTCCCTTATGACCGGCTGGAGTTCTTTTTAAAATTGTGCTTGGTTCTGTTACAGCAACTGAAGGAGTCAGGTCACAGCTTAAACAGTTAATATTTTATTGTTACAGGGTAAACTTAGCTGTTAAATGCTACTACTGTGTTACAGATAACACAGCCACTACAAAGGACAGGACAGAAATTACACTAATAAGTCACTTACAGGTACCATGAAACCCTTTTAGTTCTCTGAGCTCTTATTAAATGCATGCAAAATAGACACCTAGCAGGTATATATTCTCACCCCTGCGTTCCAGACTTGGCGTGGCCAGCGTCTTTCTCTCGATCCCTCGGGAAGAAGTAGGGCGAGGTTGGGCGTCCCACAGACCTCGGGAGACAACCAATACCTGCCAGCAGGTGTAGATGATTGGAGCTCAAATGGGGTGGGCTACTAAACCCCTCTTTATACCCCTTGGGTCACGTAGGCTTCTTCCTGGTCTCACGTGGCCAATTAGGAAAAATGGCTTTGAATGCCAAGTTTCCCACAAAGGGTGCAAAGCATAATTCACACCTGGGAAAATGCAGACAATGGGCACTTCTAGTATGTGATGGGCAAAGATTCCTCTCCTGGGACAGTGTAGGTGTGTCAATTACTGGTGCTAGCCATCAGGGCGGCGGAAGGCCCCGGGTCGTCAGCTAGCCCATTTACTGTCTGGTTTCTGTTTATGGTAGAGTCAGGGACAGGCAGCACACCTGCATTCCCAGGGCATCAAAGGCTGACTGCCTTTCTCTTGCTCTCTGGGGGAGGGGGGGAAACAAGATGGGGTTCATGTCTGGCTACAGAGCCTCACTAGCTTATCCTGATCCCATATAAAGTGTAATTCTGTACAGTGACTCAAAGAGGTACAGCACAGAAATCACAGCCCAGGGAGGAGGAGAGGTTAAAGTGGCTTTAAACCATATTGATACCCTCCTGATTCTGGTTTATTCCAAAAATTGAAGTGGCCTCTGGGCATAATTCAGATCTTTGGGGGAGGGGAGGCTCTCTCCTGGGGCTACCCTATGAACTCTAGCACTGCTCAGAATCTCTTCTGTATCCTACTGTGCTGTGACCTGCTGCCCCATTCCAAGCATGTCCTCAATGCCAGGGCTTGTAAAAGGGTCCTTGGAAAATAGCCTGGAGCTTTCTATCTCATTTTCGGTATCAGAGGAATCCTCTGTGGCTGGCTCCATGTTTGTACTGCTCCTTACCTCTTTACCTGGCCTTACGGGACCAGGGCATGGGCGAAAACCTCACCCATCATCTCTTTCTAATATTCCCATACACATATTTGCATATACGAGAGCAATCTTAATATTCATTATTCTGATGCAAGTTTGTAAAGAGAAGTTTTGCAATTTCTTTTATTATTTCAATATCAGTTCCACTACGGGTAATAAAATAGCAGTTTTGTCATACTCTAACTCTCAAAGAAAATGTTACTCAGTCTACAAACCATCCTGATTTATTTGAAGTAAAATAGGCTTTAACATTAGCTTTATTTTCTAGTATTCATGCTCACACGACATGTGTTAAATTAATAAATGTACCCCACTACAAACACTTCCTAAGGAGCAATAAATAACATGTCAACACACACTACCCTTGGAGGCTTAGGAACAAATCTATTTTAAACACACACACACACACACACACACACAATTCCCCCCCTTCCTCCATAGGTTAGCCAGGAGCAGGCAACACTAACTAGTGTGCCTCTCTGCATGATGTTGACAGTAAAGGAGAACCTGAGTATCCCAGTGGCAATGTTGGATTGGTGGGAATCTTCTCTCCACCCCCCTGCTGCAGTCCTTTTATTCAACCTGAATTTCAAAATAACTACTTCCCAGAGTAATTTGAAGTAATTACACCCCAGTGCTTCCTGGGCCTCTAAGTCAAGGTAGAACATCCACAATAACGGAGCCTTCCTTGGACTAATTTCAAGGCTCCCCTGTAGTGGGGACATGCTATTTCAATGTTATTATTTCAGGTGTTATTATTTCAAATTTACTTATTTCGACATTATTTCCTAATGCAGACATGGAAAAGGAGTGCCAGACATCAGCAGAGGTGCCCTCTGAGTTTGATTTAGCGATTCTTAACTAGATTCACTAAATCAAACTCCAGAAGATAGATCACAGCAGTGATGATTTTCCTTTTAGTGTAGACAAGCCCACAGAGACTTCTCTTGGGAGCAGCCAGGAACAAACCTGAGCTAATCTCTGCAGTCTAACCCAAAAATACCAATGATGGTCAATATGCACTTTGGTTAGCATTAACACTCCTTTACTTAACACTTTAATTAAACATGATATAATATTTATAGTTTGTAAAGTATATCTCATCCCTCAAGGGTAATGCTAAAAGTTATCCAGTAGAGGACTTATTTAAATGTCACAACCAATTTAAATCAGCAGGGGGCACTTCAGTAAATTAATTAATAAATGCAGCTTGCAGTAGTAAATAAAACAACCAACTAGCATTTACACTGCCACCATTTACACCATCTCTAAGTGTGCACTCCTTTGAATCTGAGAGTTCCTGTCTGCAAACTTGAAGATCTTGAAGCTGGGAACAGCACTTTGTTGGTCCAGTAAAACAGTCTAGCCAATGCAGCACAGAGCAGAACAATTCTAACTTGGGATCATTCCATGCTCCATAGCCCATTGGAAGATGGGAATTGTTTTAACCAGAAGTCATTAACCCTGGATTCTGACAATCACATCACTTTTTCTCTTCTCAAATTTAGGCAACTCCTTAAATGCCCTGTTATATCCTCCTTCCTTTTCAGACCCTTTCCCAAACTACAAAGGTGTTGGTTGCTCAATACTGTCTGCACTACACACCCACATCAGTCAATTGTAAGCACAGCAACAGTCTCAGCCCATGCTCCAGTGAAGCCCACCAAGCGCCTGAGGCTTCTTGCTTGCTCAAAACCCCAGCAGATTCTCAGTAGCACTTATGGTTTTCTAGCAGCTGCTCCTGGTTTGAACAGAGCTCCTCACTAGCTCAGCTCAGCTCAGCTCAGCTCCCCTGATCTTGACCTTGGCTTCCATCCTGCCACATGCTCTCCCTTTATTACCTGGAATTACACTCACTTCTCCAAGGCATCACTGGAGTTGTAGTCACCAAAGCTATATTGCAGCACACAGGATTTTCCCAACTAGAACACACCTAGTTAAATTCAGAGGCACCTTTTGAAGAGGGTGCCTAGGGCCTATACATATTTACCAAGAGGTAAATAAGAAGTGTCCTTAAAGTAGCAGGCCTAGTTGTTGAAATGAAAACATTATGACGTGTACAACAAAGATGAATGCCTTGGGAATGCACTCCAGTCATACTTCCCCACCACCCTAAAAGTCCACAGTTATTACACTGAGTCTTGAGAGCCTCATCTGGTTCAAAATATTTCCTTTGACTTCAAGTGATTTACATCTCAGAGTGCCTAGAAATGTACTGACCTCAACCTATATCTTTTTCACTTCGGTGCACATTCCTTCTCTATTTTCTACCTGGTCTGGAACAGAATAACTGTTTTTTTTTCCTTTTCAGTTTTGTAAAGTATATTTCATCCCGTAACGGTAATGCTAAAAGTTATCCATGATGGGAGATAAAGGAACCATAAGGGGAAATACTCCATCAGTTTTCACTAGTGAGATCATCACAAGCAATCAGACAGCGTCTTTTTGAACATGATGCTTTAGTCAAGGACAAATCAAAATGATGAAAAAGGGAAATGACAAGGCAGGTTTACCAAATGTTATCCCATATTGATCTCACAAAGCCCTCCACATAGCAGAAGAATGCAAAGCATTGACAGGAAAACATTTTCAATGAGTAAACAGTCAACAGAATGCCAACAAAGTGACCGTGGCAGCACATTTCCAACATTGGAGAAAACTGACCTCGTTAGCAAAGAGATGGCTGCAACTCTGGGGGAGGATGCCACTAAATCACAAGACAGCCCATTCAGCAGAGTCAATCTGAAAGTGAAAGATCATTGGTCTCAAAGGTTCACAGCATGAATAGTCCTGCTTGAAGTGAGGAAACTGTGAAGAATTTCAATGTATATGCAGGTGGGTGGAGACAGGTATCTTGAAATTAAAAAAAAAAGAAAAGAAAAAACGGAAAAGACATCAGGATTTACAGTAGAATTGAAGTTATCTTTTTGAGTGTTTGGGGCCAAAAGTCTCTGGTAAGAACATAAGAATGGCTGTACGGGGTCAGACCAAAGGTCCATCTAGCCCAGTATCCTGTCCGCCGACAGTGGCCAGCACCAGGTGTCCCAGAGAGGGTGGACAAATCAAGCGATTTGTCTCCTGCCATCCCTCTCCAGCCTCTGACAAACAAAGGCCAAGGACACCATTTTATCCCCTGGCTAATAGCCTTTTATGGACCTAACCTCCATGAAATTATCTAGCTTCTCTTTAAACTCTATTATAGTCCTAGCCTTCACAGCCTCCTCTGGCAAGGAGTTCCACAGGCTGACTACATGCTGTGTGAAGAAGAACTTTCTTTTATTAGTTTTAAACCTGCTACCCATTAATTTCATTTGGTGTCCTCTAGTTCTTCTATTTAGGGAACTAATAAATAACTTCTCTTTATCGGCCCTCTCCACACCACTCATGATTTTATATACCTCTATCATATCCCCCCTCAGTCTCCTCTTTTCTAAACTGAAAAGTCCCAGTCGCTTTAACCTCTCCTCATATGGGACCCGTTCCAAACCCCTAATCATTTTAGTTGCCCTTTTCTGAACCCTTTCCAAGGCCAAAATATCTTTTTTGAGGTGAGGAGACCACATCTGTACACAGTATTCAAGATGTGGGCGTACCATAGTTTTATACAGGGGCAGTAAGATATTCTGGGTCTTATTTTCTATCCCTTTCTTAATAATTCCTAGCATCCTATTTGCCTTTTTGACTGCCACTGCACACTGCGTGGAAGTTTTCAGAGAACTGTCCACGATAACTCCAAGATCTCTTTCCTGATTTGTCGTAGCCAAATTAGCCCCCATCATACTGTACGTATAGTTGGGGTTATTTTTCCCAATGTGCATTACTTTACACTTATCCACATTAAATTTCATTTGCCATTTTGTTGCCCAATCACTCAGTTTGGTGAGATCTTCTTGGAGTCCCTCACAGTCTGCTTCTGTCTTGACTATCCTAAACAGTTTGGTATCATCTGGTCAGTTCTGCAACAGTTGGAAATCAGCATAACTTCACTGAAGCCAGTGGAACTACTAATTATCTCAAAATAAAATGAAGATTTATAATTTGTGAGAAAGCTTTGAACCACATGGGAACTTTCCGATTGCTTTGCTAATGGATAATGTAATTAAAGACATTGCTTGAGGTCCCTATTTTGGTCCCACTGAAATCAATGGAAGTTTTGCAGTTGACTTTAGCAGGGACTGGACTCAAAGAGATTACCTTAATCCAGTACTGAGAAAAATAGAGCATATATCTTGCTTTAATGAAGGCTAATAAAATAGTTATTAGTGAGTTTTTAGGAATGTTGGATGATGCTGACAAGTCTGAGGTTTGCTAGAGTTATTGAATGGGTGACCTCTACAAGAATAAAGTACCAAACTGCGATTTATAGAAGCATTTCTACTGGAATAAGCAGAAGATTAAAAAGATCTGCCAGAGAACTGAGACAATTCCAGCTAAAAATGGTTCCATGCTGTCTGGGGCAAGATTTTTATTCGTTATGATTCATGCTCAAGAGCATTTTAAAACATCACTTTCAGAGAATACCTAAAAGTGGTTCATATTAATTGCATCATGATCCAAGATTACATTACAGTAGTATTGTTATTATTGTGTCTGCAGAATATTTTTAAATGTAAAACCTGCCCTAATAAAAAGCTCATTAACATAGTGAACATCTGACTTTTTTGGCAGGCGATATGGGTTTCTTTAATTTATTTTCATTATTGATGGAGCATCAGAATTAACTTTTTATTGAATTTCATTTGCCTTAAACTTAAATAAGCAAAAACACAAAGTATAATTGGTTGTTTTGTATGGAACAGAATGCAGTAGGCAGATATCTACAAACCATCAACTTGTTTAGGGAAACATATTTCATTTGCTGACATTTTTCAAATTTCACATGCATAAAAGAGATTTGCTGAGGACTTTGTATTGAAAGTTTGCCATGTTTATCAGGAAATTTGACAGCAATGCATCCTGCATGAATACATAAAATATCAATTGATTGGCTATTGTGACATTATATATATTTTCCCACATTCAATAAGTATTAAATCAAACACCCAAAACAATGTCTGTGATTTTTGTAACACTTCTTTTTGAAACAATACTTTGTTCCTGGAGGACATTAAGAAGCCTAGTGTCTTAAAAATCCTATTTATATTTAGAATAATTGACAGATTTCTTCAACTGGCAAACAGTAATGTGGAAAGGATTATAATTTATTCTTTGCTATTCTTATATATTTCAGTCACAAAAGTTTTTGTGCGTACATGCATTCTTGCTTGCAAACATCAACAGAATGAATGACCTTACTAACAAACAATTTTGCTGACTCTTGTACAGGAAAATTCTTCAGCATCTTCAGTCTTCTTCTGGAACAGCTCCCTAACAGATGGCAGCTTGTCATTGCCAATGGTTTGCCAACCTGGAAAGCCTAAAGGATCCATGCAGAGCTTGACACTTTTACTCCTCTTCCCATGTCACCTCACAGAAGAAGCCAGTAATGACCTCTTTCATTTCACAGATGAGTCCACCTTATGTCAGCTGATTTCTTCCAAATCACATTGTGCCCATTCTATTGTAACTGTGCCAATAGGCCTTACATTAGTTGACAGCAAAGCTATACACTAACTAGCTGCCTTTGGTGAAAGCAAAATGCAAAAGGCAAATTTCTGTAGCTGCCAGTGCTGCTATTGGTCGTCTCTCCAAGCAACATCACTTCTTTTCTGATCATTCTATCAGCTTTCTGAACATTATTTTAGACATATGACTAGAAACAGCAAGCAAATGGCTTTGAACCACTTGAAAGTAATTAAGCATGAAGCATAGCTGTAGACTTTATTTGATTCAGACTGGTCATTCTATTAGTAATAAGCTCCAGATTCTTTATGCTGTTATATTTTACTGGGATAGATTTTTCAAGCTCCATCCTAAATACCCAGATTTCACAGCATTCTATTTAAGATTCAGCTAGAAAGGTGTAATTGTGATTTATTGAAAATATTTTAATGGAGATATATATATATATATATATATATATATATATATATATATATATATATACTACAGAACATATCTATATATATATCTATATATATATATATATCTATATATATATATATATGTTCTATAGTATGTGTGTGGAGTTTTAACAAAGCAGTCCACTGAATGTTGAGGAACTCACTTCAATATCCCTTATACCTGAAATAGGAAAGGAAAATTAACACCAAGGTAAATAAGGTGAATCTCAGGTCAGTCACCCTCTACCTGTCTAGACGATGGATCTAAAGACTCCAGAAATCTTCCGTGTGTTCAATGGAACCAAAGCAGCCATGCGTAAGACTTTCATCAAAGTAGTGATAAAATATGATTTCTCCTTTAAACTCTTGAACCATGTCCAGCCTATTTGCAAAGATTTACCTGTAAGTTTAACACTTGACAGAACAGGTGTTCATTAGGATATACAACATTATGAAAAAGATATTTTAAGGTTATTTTCATTGCATCTCATAGTATCGGGTTCTAATTCCTTCTTTCTACAATACGAGCTGTTAAGGAGTAAATTGTCAGTTTGAAATTTAGTGCATTGATATTCACAGAAAATCCCATATTCTCTCTAGTACAATTTGGAAATGCTATGCTATAAGTCACCTTCACAGTTAAATGAAAGCATCATATCATGTTAGGGTCACAGAACATATATTTTATTAATTTGTTATTCAATAAACCATACACTCACCATAAAGGTATTTCTAACCAGTATTACCTTACAAAAATGCTTTCCTAAATAGACTACTAGCGTAATTTGAGAGGTTGATTCTGATCTCACTTATACTGGTGGAAAACATGAGAAATTCCATTTAGGCCAACAGAACTACGATGGTGAAAAAAAGCACTGCAAGTCTGATCAGAATTAAGCCATAGTATAGTCAGCTGGCCAGACTGCACAAGAGCATAATCATTAATTGCTATAGTATAGTTCTCAAAATAAAGGCCCTTTTGGGGATAGGGTTTGATAGACCAATGTAAATTATTTAGCAGTTGTGTGCCATTGCTCTGTACCCATTAGTAGACCATAATGGAATCTGACTACCTCTTCACACCAGCTCTTTTCAGATTTTAAACTTCTGCTAGGATCCGTTGATGCTGAATGATTTCAAGAATGTTGCAGGTGGATAGACAAAAGATAAATTACACCCTCAGTTCAAAAGTATAAATCTGTAATAACTGCATCAGCAACATTAACTGAATGTAGAATTTGTATAATTAAGAGCCCTCGCTTACCACAAATATTGCTTTACCAGGAGTACTTTCTATGCCTCCAAAAGCCCATGCAGTAGTTCATTACCAAGGCCCCAGTACAGGAAGGCACTGCAGCACATGCTTAATTTTAAGCATGTGATTATTTGTATCTCTGAGTCAGGACTCAAATGCTGAAGAAATTAACTTGTTACTAGAGCTCTGCAACCTGATCAGGTCAAATCCCACAAGTACTTAAAATTAGCTTTGGTTCAAGTTTGAACTGCACTTGTAAAGGGAAAGGGGTGAGGCCCTTTTTTTTAAGCCTAAGGGCATGTCTACACCAGGAAATTATTTCAAAATAACTAAATTCAAAATAACTCCTGAAATAACAACATTGAAATAGCACATCCCCACTACAGGGGAGCCTTGAAATTAGTCTAAGGCAGGCTCTGTTATTGTGGACGTGCTACCTCGCCTTAGAGCCCCAGGAAGTACTGTGGAGTAATTACTTCAAATTACTGTGTGGAGTAGTTATTTCAAAATAGCAGCAGCAGAGTGTCCACACTACTGCTATTTTGAAATAACTATTTCAAAATAAGTATTATTCCCTGAGGAAAGCAGGAGTACAGATTTCGAAATAACCAGCCTGTTGGCAGTATGGATGCTCCACTTATTAATTTCAAAATAACTCCCTAGTGTATGCCAGGGCTAATACATCAGTGGAAGTTATTTATTTTTGCTGCATCATGACAACCCGAAGCTCTTTCATCAACCTGCTTGTAGCCTTGATTCACTGGAACAGCTGAGACAAAAAGTTGCATGCTATTTCTTATGCATACCTAAGTGGCTGAGCCTGTTCCATTTGGTTAGGTGTGGGGTTTTTTGTTTTGGTAGTGTAAACTAGTAATTTGACATTGAACAAAGTGACATCAATCACTTCCCTCCCATTTGCTTCAGTAAGTAAGGGAGAAGCAGGTGCACAGTCTACTTATTTCTGCAAAGCAGGATCTCATGTTCAGATAGTCCATGGAGGAGTGTAAGGGAAATTTTTAATCTCTTGCATTTTCACACTGGCACCTGACCTAAATTACTAGCCCATTGAGTTCAATGGGATTAGTTTGAATTATGGTGCTACTCCATGTTTTTAGTAAATGAGAATACTGAAAATACATATGTACTGAAACAAAAGTTTTACAATTTAAAAATAAGTGACATATTGATCAAACAAAGCTATTTATTTTTATAATTTAATATATACACAACACCAGAGACGGGCAAAACTGGGATAAGTTATGTTTTGCTAAGGATCTTATTTTGCAAAGTCAAATGTTGAACAGATGTTACAGAGTTAAATTGCATTCTGAGGAATGAGAAATATGGAACTCTATGATTAGGCAAATATCTACTAGAAGCTTAACTATAGGTTAGTTAGGCAGCTTCTTGCACTGGGGTAGTTGAATTTTTATGAAGTGAGGGATTCCACACTGTGGCTATTGGACACATAAAGGAGTTCAGCTTTTTATTTTCTTCTTTGTGGTTTGTTTTATGCACAAGCTGCTAGACATTTATTTTAAAAGCCCACAATGCTTCATTGCATATCTTCGGCAAAATGAAGTCCGTGTCATATTATAATGTCTTAGATTATGCCATGTTATGTGATCTGACCTAACTCACAGCAATATGAAATCTCTAACACAAAATAACAAATGGCTAGTACTTTTTGTCCCCCTCAGAAAGCACGGAAATGGATAATTATCCAGGAACAGTGGGTGAAAGCAGTTAATGGGCATTTTGCTGCTGGCACGTCTTTGATGAAAATACTGTGAAGCAAAGCCCAACATGGGGAAATCATTATTTAACCTGATGTGATTGTATACAGTTTGACAGATATCATTCAGCTACTGACCTGTAATGCAAATGTGAAAAATCCATTGTCAAAGCGAGGTTAATTTTTTGCAAAACCCTTTAAAAATAAAGCAGATGATATGTGTGCACCACTGTTATTTAAAATACAGTGTTTTCAGACCTTCACATGGTGTATTGGTGGCTCTCTCCCACACTATTAAGTGCTATTTTATTTCCCTTTTATTTAAAGGACCCTTAGGGAATAAGCTGAGCATCTGGGCAGTAAAAGAGGCTTCCTAGCTTGCATTTATGAAGGAGAAACATATAGCACAAAGCTTTTTTTTGATAGCAGTAGACCTTTATAAGTGTGAATAAACAAAAATATTTATCTAATTGGCCATACTTTAAAAGCTATTTGACCATGACAGGTGACAATGACGATGCTCATAAACAGCCCTACACTCAAAACATTTTGGTGTGGGACTGAAACACAGCCCAAACGGAATATATAAACAGCATCACAGCATCACATCTCAGAGTGACATATTGATTAGAGCTGAACTGAGCAGTTTGAATTAGATTTGGGCCAGACAAGGCCAGAGATCTGAAAACACTCTAGATGACATTTTGAAATATGTCGGAATGAATGGAAAGGCTAGTTGCAGCTTCTCTCTAATGACTCCCTCCCCATCACCCTTTTGCCCCAGTAAAACTCAAAACACTTCGATGTAAGACAAATAGCTCCTTTCAACACGCCCTTGTATAGTTTCACATTTCATTGTGCAGTAATGTCATTAAACTGATACAAAATATGCAGAATATACTAGCTTGAGGTTGTACATCATTTTCTACAATCGCGGCTGGAGGCGCAGGCATTCAAAACTGACACAGCTTGAATATTGATAAGATGCAATTAAAAATTGACTAACAGAATTGAAAAAATAGCAATCATTATAATTAATAATAGTGTGAATAATTCTAAAGGCTCTCTGACCCTTAACTAAGCCATTTAGGGATATTTGCAACACAAAATGCAGTAAAGGCAGATTTCCACTTGGATGGTTTATTGAAGATGGGGTCACTATTCATAAACCACCAACAGAGTGTGATGTAACATATATCTGCACTCCTGGCACTGGACTGATCTTTGAGATATGAACACTTACTTACATCATTTTCTCCCAAAATAGTGCGGGTTCTTAATATTTTGTGGCCACCTGAAAAAACAAAGAAGAACCTCACATCTGGCTTCATAAGAGCAGGTACAGATGGTTTTATAATATCCCCTCCATCCCACTTTTCTTGCTCTCTCTCAGGCCTGAAGAGAAAGAAAAATGGCTAATAATAGATATATCTTTTTGGAGCCTTAGAAGGCTCATAGTCATTGAGTTGTGCTCTCCCTCAGAATGAGCTATAAGGAAAAGATTTGGGCCAGTATTTCAAGAAGGACTAGCAATTTGTCATAGACTAATATTAGGACACCCAACTGGAAATACCTAAAAAGGACCTGACCTTCGAAAAGAACCGAGTAACTTTCCCTCTAAAAATCCCCCTTCAGGTGTCGCAAATTCAAACATTAAGGTACCTACATCTGCTGGTTACTTTTGAAAGATCTAGTCTTGAATTACAGCCAAGGCCTCTGTAATCACCACTAGGTAGATTGGAACATGGAGCCTTTGGAGTTTAATGTACAAGCTGCTACAGCTTGAGTTATAAAGCCAGCTGCCTCTCAGCTTAGGCTGTAGAGATCCCTTGTTCTTAGCTCTCCCTGTAAGTGGTCTAAGTGCCACTACATGGGACAGTGAACCACAATAGGTGTGTGGGTTACACCTGCACCATTAAAATCTTTATAAATTGAGAGCAAATATAAAGCACAGAGGGTGAGCATAATATGATCATTATTATTCAAATACTTGCTCAAGCGATAAGCTACAGTGATTCATCACAGGTAGCCTTGCTCAGTGGGACTTCAATATGTAAACCTTCATGTTACCAGGTTATGAATTGTTATCATATGATCATCACTAAAGAATAAGGGTGCTGGCATATCACTATTTCCATTACAAAGATGGAGAAAATAAGATAAGAACCTTTATTTTCAGTCAGGCTCCACTGACACACAGAAATATTGATTGGGATCCACACACAGAGGAAAACAAATGGTGAAACAAAAAAGAAAAACTAACCTGCTCCCAATGGTCCTTGCTGGGAAGGAAAAACAAACAAACACCCCACTCACACTTAACTGCACACAAGCCAGGTCAAATTAAGCCAGAGATGGGATCCAGCTTGTGAGCCATAAGTGCTCCCTCCCCTGATACAGAGAAAGGAATTGGCTTGTTCAAGGTCAACCTTCAGGCCAGTGGCATACCCAGGAATGGATGCCTGATGGTTAAGCCATGATCAAATCTTCTACTTAAAATTAAGAAAATATCTCAATACCTTTCTTGCTTAGGTCCAATAGCCCAAACTTCCATTAACCTGTCTTTTGCCATACCATTACTCTGCAACCTCCTGTCTATTTTACTCTTCACTATGATCCCCAGGCCTCTTTCAGCATTACTGCTTTCAAAATTTCTCCCATGTATTTTAAGCATCAGTATTTAGATTATTTCATCTTTTATTTATTAGCTTGCATTTTCCAAAGTCAGATTTAGTTAGTTTCTGGCCAGCAATAACCTCTGTTTGTCTCTTCGTATTATTTCTTTGACCTCATTGCTGTTTACAACCATCACACAATTTAATGTCATCTGTGGATTTCATTATCTCATTAACTTGTGTTTACTGCCTCCTTTTGTTAATTAATTAAGTTGTTAAATAAAACTAAAAGTAATACTTGCAGCATTAGACACTGTACCCATTGCAGTTTATCATTTCCCTGCTGTTATGATCATTCTGTCCATAAACGTGTTGCTGTCTAGACAAATCTGAAATAGGTTTGTAGCTAAGATTTTGTAAGAGAGGTTCAAATGCTTTCCCTCCTGCCCCCCCATCCTACAGCATGGGCTGGCCCAGGAAGGGGCTCTCTCCTGCCCCCCACGCATTTTGCTTGGTACATGTAGAGGGTCCTGAATTTCAGTTGCTGATTTCCCCCCAAAAAACAAAAATTGAATTGTCAAAACAGTGAAACCCTTACAAGAAAATGTTGGGAATGAGGATACAATATAACTTCTTTACCTGCCTAGAAGACAGTTAATGGTAAGTGATTTACAAAAGCCATGAAGGAAAAGTGGCAGGAGCAAAAGATTTAGGGAGGTCAGGATGAGGTGAAGGAACCAAATTCTGCACATAAAGTTGTTGCTTGGGCAGAAGTCTGTCTCCTCTAGTTTCCTACCCCATGTGTTTTTTCTTACATAGAGTTTTGCTCCCCCAAATGTGTTTTCCCCTTCCTTCCTTCTCTTGGCTTCAGGAAAGGAGTTGCAAGGGAAATAGTCACAAAGGGGTCCATTTAGACACATCTCCCATCTGCTACAGAGATGTACATGGGAATCCTCCCCTTCATCAGCTGAATAAAAGACTACAAGGCAGCCATGCAAGCACTAGTACCATTCTATAAGAGGGGACTTGGCTTATGGGAGGGCTGAGCCTTGGACAGTGGGGGAGGTGGGAAAAGAAAGGCTGAGTATTCAAAGTAAAACAGGATGATAACACAACACTGGGGTTTCTGTAAAACACAACTCCATCCAGATCTTTGGGTTTCTGCTTATAGCTGGAAAGCCACACATTTTATCTGAAACACTCAGATTCAGAAGGTTTCAGATAAATAGGTGTCATAGTCGCCTGGTAGCCTAGGCAGAGGAAGGCTTTGCCATCCCAAAACACAAGACACAGCCAAGCCCACACTCCACCCACAGAACGCCTGTTGTAAGCATTCTGGGGTCAGAGTGTTGCTGTCCCCAGTGCCTGCCCTCCCCATGCTCCTGGCTGGAGAGGCTAGAACCCTGCAGCCTCTTCCCCTCCCCCAGTTCTCGGGGGAGGAGGGAGCCGTACCACATGACCTCCTTCCTCCCCCCGATGCTCCAAGGGCTGGGGAGGCTGGGGCATGTGCATGCACTTCCTCATGTCTCTTCCCCTCCTTGTGGGGAGGAAGCACGTGCTCGGCGCACAGTCCCACCACCTTCCCTCCCTGTGAGGGCCTCAGCTGAGGTGGTGTGGTGATAAGTAGGGCTGGGGCCTGCTTCCCCTATCCCCAGCTGCACCAATCACCCATGATAGGTGTCATTTGAGCTGCACATCACAACCAGATTACATCTGGGCTGCGGTTGTCTAGTCCCATAAGTTTCACTTCCACGTGTGGAGGACCATACATTAATGCCAAATCTGTGCCATTTCACTGGAGTTACAAAATCCATGCATTCTTCCACCATCTCTCCTCCATTGACCAGAATTCAAAAAATGGGCAAAGACTGGTAATTCCCAGCCATCCTTCTCAGCTGTAGAAGCATACCCAGACATATTCAGTTATATCCCAGGATAGAATTTCACCCTATATTTTTAATTGATTTCCTTCTGATGGGTTTTTTTTTGGCTTATTATTATAGATAACCATCTTGCAGTAGAAAAAAGACCGTTTAGTTCATCTAAATGAGATCAGCTCTGCTAAAGACTGATATTATATATGGCTCTGATACTATATTTTCCATAGTACATTGTACAGCTGTCTTCTGCTAATTGAGTGCAGAAATACAAATTTCTGAGGAATGGACTAACACAGACTAGAAATTTTAACACTTAATTCCCCAGTGTAAACAGACAGAGAAGAGATAGGGCAGAACTAGAGTTCCCAGCCATTGGAATGGATTTGCTGTGATGGTTCAGTGGTAGAACAGATGGTTCAGTGGTAGAAAAAGCACTACCTTGGAAGGACTTTTTTTTTAATAAGAAAAGGCAACTAAACTTTCAGGAGAGTCAAAAATGCAGTCTGTACAAAACACAGAAAAGTTTTTAATCTTAGCATTTGCCTCCTTTCCCATCTGGTGAAGGATAAAGAATGTAGTTATTTATATAGCATTATATGATAATACGTCCACAGGTCATCCTGTTGTATTTTGCATTCTGCAGCTTAGATTCCATGAGTGTCTCTTTTCCTTTCAGAATTATTTATTCAGTCTGTTTAGTTTGCTTTACAGGCTGTAGCAGCATTCATAGGGTAGACCTATTGAACCAAGCTGTAATAGATGTAATACATCAATACATTTGAGCTGAACAGCTTTAATTAGGCCTTCCCGGTCATTTCATCAATTCAGTGGAGTACCATTGGGATTTGGATAACACCATACCTCCTGTAGTGCATGAGAATTACAGCACTCAAGCCATGCTCTGCCAGTCACATCACAAGGTTAGACAATCAGCGTTAATTCATATAGTTAAGTGTCTGGATTCCAGCACATAAATTTAGCCTTAAAGTAATATCTTTGAGATCCTAAAACCTTTTAAACCCTAATGTCAATTTGAAATGTAAACTATCCTGAAATCTCTTACTGCAACATTCTGTTGTTACTTGGCAGCAAATTAAAGGTGTACTTAACCTGAAGATTTATGGATCTCAAATATAATGAATGCATCTGCTACATTCCTGTGGCAGAGAAGATCTACTAGAACTTATAGAAATTACTTTAGGTTCAAAATTCTATTTGTACCCATCTGCTACACACACTTGGTTTGTTCTTTCTTTGCTACCTGTTTATCACTGAGCACAGTATAAATGCATTAATATTTCAGGAACAAACCTTTACATTTAGAAAAGATTAAGCAATTTTACTGCAAGGTGGGGAATTTTGCGGGTTTTAATTTGTTTCCCATGTACTAACCACTGAAGCAACAATCATAGCCCATTTCTGAAATAATAGTCATCCCAATTAAATTAACATTATATTAACATTTAAACTTTTTTATTCTTTTGTTTGCAAAAATCTCAAAATATTTTCCATTACTAGTTAGGTTGTAGCATTGCACATTTTAGAACTTACTCTAAACTAGGCCAACATTTATATCACTTATATATTGCTTATGTATTTACTTATATATTACTAGCCAGTATATGATCCATTAAATACACTTGAACATTTACTATCTTATATTGGGTAAGTTCATCTAATCACTGTTTTACTTCCTTACAGGTATACAGGCTTTTATTCAAAATAAAACAAAACAAAAAACACC
Source organism: Pelochelys cantorii (assembly GCA_032595735.1). Lineage (NCBI taxonomy): Eukaryota > Metazoa > Chordata > Testudines > Trionychidae > Pelochelys > Pelochelys cantorii. The sequence goes on along the minus strand of CM064326.1, from coordinate 67,159,713 downwards.
CCTGTTTAGGAAAATAGATAACTACATACTTAACTTTTAAGATTATGTGTAGGTCCCACTGATTACCGTTGGTATTTAAAATTACCACTGTTCTTTTTCAAGATGCTGGACACATCCAATTCATTATAAAACGAAAACATAATTTGGTACGTACACATATGATTTCATGAATCATATTTTTGTTCTGTGTTTGTATAGCTCTTGATATAATGCAGTCCTGATACATGAACAGTGTCCTTAGATGCTATGTGTATTATTATTATTATTATTATTATGTGTATAATAATAATAATTTCCAAATAGTTTAACCTCGTAAATGAATACAAATTGATATTATTTTTACTGACAATATCATATATCATATATATATATATATATATACACATACATAAAGAGAGAGAGAGAGAGAGTAAATGAAATAAAGTAAGAGCTGATAAGAAAGTATTAAAGGAAATAGGATGATCTGGATTAACATACTAAGATGAAGGTTGTTGATAATTTAATAGTAGGCTTTGATTTTTAGGTTCAATAATGTTTTTACATTAGAAACCATGGAGATGAAACATATTTACTGAGTCTGTCTACAGTTTATGGCTTTTTTCTGAAATGCATGTTGCTGAAAATGCAATTAATTGATTTTTTTCACTTTTTCTTTGGGGAGCAGGAGAGTGAAAATTTCTGAATGTAACCTAAATACAAAGTGCATTGTAATGGAACAGGATCACATGATAAATACCATATTTTAAACACGTATTTCTTGCAGTGTATATGACTTTGCTAATTTTTATAACTAGATGCATTATCTTAGTTAAGCAACATTTAAAAGACATGGCATATCTGTAGATTTTAATTAATAATCAGCAAGCCAGAAAAACACCTTAAGAAAAAGAGAAATTAAAAGAGAAATCATCAGTGAGGCATGTAGCAAGATAATCTCTGACATCTTTGAAAAGAGGGAAAAATCAAACAAATTTTAATTTACTATAAAGACTTCAGCACCATATTAGTTAAAGAAAACATAGAGGTGGAGCCTGATAATGTTTGAGATTGAGATATAGATATAGATATAGAAATAACAGTAACTCCCAAAGGCCCAAATCAGTATCTAGAGTTTATCATAGAGCCATAAATATATCTATAAAGAACCATATAAGCAGAGCAAGCAGTTTCTACCCAAGAGTTTATATTTTAAGGACTTGATCCAATGCTCACTGGCATCAATGAAAAACTCCTGATTTACATCAACAAGAAATCAAGAATCAGGTCTGAAGCATCTCTAATATTCAAAATATGGGACTGAGCGTATGGAACTCTAATTTTTGAATCTCAGCACTTTCACCTGCTAACTGTATCATTTTAGGTAAGACACTTAACTTGCACGTGTCTTTGTTTCCATATTTATATAAATGATAGGTAGGAAAATATTTCCCTCACTGAGGTTTGATCAGGATTCATTAATATCATCCATGTAGGTAAAAAACCTTGTTAGTTATAAGTCATTACTGGGCAAAATTCTGCAATTCTTACTCCTATTAATTCCAAGGGGTTTTTTGATGTATCACAAATTGAAAGATTTAGTACATTTAATCATGAACTTAGCTGATCTCTCATTTCCCAACTATGCTACATATAATTTTTTTAAGATGAAGAAACTGCAACTCCCCCAAAAGGTCATAGGGCTAGATCCACAAATGGGACTTAGATTTAGTATTGTGATACCTAACATCTAGATGTCCTGCTGCCTAGTTGAATGCATAGCCCTGAGATCAGTGCCATGGCTCTCACCAATAACAGAAGTCAGCTGGCTGAGCAGTTATCTGCCTTAACTAGCCAGCAGCAAATGCTGGAAGGAGTGTTGTGCCCTGAGTCTGGTCCTTTGCTTGTGACTCACAGCTTTCCTTACAACAAAACCACAGCAGTATCCTGGCTGATAACTAAATGGTTAGCACATTTCTCCATGACATAGGAGTTGGGGGTTCAATTTGCCTCTCTGAGTGCTATGAAGGAATTTGACTATAGGGGGCCCTTTGGAGGTGTGTTATTGGGTTTTCTGGGTCAAGCCTCTCTTGAGCACCTCTTTGGAAGCTGTTCTGCTGTGCACATATCATGAAATATGCTGTGGGTCAGACAGACATCAGGAGAGTGAATCTTTAGCTCAGTGGTTAGGGTGCACTCATGAAAAAATCTAGGTTCAAATTCCCCTGCTACAATGCATATTTCATTATTTATTCACAGTGGTACAACTTCAACAAACAAGCAAGAAAAAACCTGACCCCATAGACGAGTGATCAGGGCTCTCTCAATGGAGGAAGATGACCAAGTTCATGGTCCCTTCTTCACGTCAGGCAGAGGAAAGGACTAATACAGATTTCCCAGATCCAAGCTGAATATTTTAACCACTGAGCTAAAAGTTATACAAGCACTTCCTCCTCCTAATCAGGTGGATGGCTTCTGAGGGTATGTCTACACTGCCACCCTAGTTCGAACGAGGGTGGCTAATGTCGGCATTCGAACTTGCAAATGAAGCCCGGGATATTTAAATCCCGGGCTTTATTTGCATGCTCCCGGGCACCGCCATTTTTAAATGCCCCATAGTTCAAACTCCCTGTCCGCGGCTACACGCGGCACGGACTAGGTAGTTCAAATTAAAGCTCCTAAATCGAACTACCGTTACTCCTCATTGCAGGTTCGAATGCCTACATTAGCCACCCTACTTCGAACTAGGGTGGCAGTATAGACATACCCTGAGAATGCCTACTGGATCAAGCCCAGCTCCTGCAGGCCAGATGGGCAAGACACTGTCTGGTTTGGGGATCCTGCTGAAACTTAGGCATGCCTGAGAAGCCAGGGTACTTAGACTGATACAGCTGTGATGAATGCTCACTGGCACAGTTTTAGACACCTAGGGGACTTTACCAGCAGAAATGTGTGCACCTGGGGAGTTCAGGCACCGATAGTTAAGCAGTAGCCGCGTCTAGGTTTTGAATATCTACATTTTGGATTGAGGAACCTAAAATGGCAGTTAGGCACCTACATCCCTTTGTGAATGTACCCTGTAATCTCTTTCCACAACATTAATGGTATCCTGGACAGGTAATGTGAAATAATCAGAGGTATGGTAAATTCAGTATTCCCTGTGCATATTCTGTAGAAAAATGCAATTTTCCAAGACCTTGTCCTAGTTTAAGTGGAATAGCACACATTCGGATTGATATCAGCTAAACTCCAGGTTAATCACACTTTTAGCTAGCATAGTGTGATGGCATGCAAAAGCTGAAGTGAGACTTTGCATTTAATGGATGAAATTCTATTTGCTACAACCTGATAGCAGGTTTGGCAGCTGAATGATGTATTTCCGGAAATAGGAAGATGTCCTAGAAGTAACTTGTGGCTGCTTCTAAAGATTTATTAAAACTAAGTTGACACTTGCATCACTGATAGAGGTAATTTCAGTGCTCTTGAAATTCTACTGACCCTAAGATAATGAAACTACCACCTCATGCACATTTGTATTCTGTGGCATGTAGCCTAGCTCATGGACTGGAATGTGAAACGCTATCATTATGTGCTAGAAGAATTCACATTGGTGACTGAGGGCATACGTATGGAAATGGAGATATTGCAAGGAAAGGTAGATACTGTAGTCAGAACCAGATGAGTAGCTTGGTGCATAAACAACAGTGATAACAGGTTATTTAGACACTTAATAAAACTTTGGGTTTGCAAAATGAGTGCAGACTTGTGAATAGACCAGGTTTCTTGAAAGCACTTTTTTATCCGATATCACAGCAAAGAATTTATATTATGCCCTAAAACAAATCAAATCCAGTGCATATGAAAAGTACCATGAAATGTGCTTAGAAAAGTCTTGCTGAAGCAGAGATATGTGCATATTTATGACATAGACAGCCATAGGCTGTACAAATGAAAGCTTTGCTTATAATCCAAGTAACATTTTTAAAAGTATTTTCAGATAAGAAGGATGTATGTTAAACTCTGATCAAAAGTATCTTTAGGCTCATTCAAAATGCGGATTGCCTGTACAAAATATGAGGATTGCTTAACACTAAAACGCACCAGAAATATTAATGAAAATCTAATGATATTATTGCATCATTCAGTGCTTTCATAGATTTTGTGAAAAAAGGTGTTTGGAAGATGTCTGCAGCTTCATAAGGATTAGAGGAAGAAAGCTAAATCAGTAAGTGATCTTAATTAAATCGATCACCATTTGATAAAACTGTGAAATAGTAAAAGGAGGTGGGAAATATGGTTACAGATATTACTATGTTGATTTTGGAGTGACTCAGGGATCTGGTATCTTTTAGTCTTGGTCATATCTAGCTCATATTAATAAGAGACTGTCTTCTCTAAAGAGGGTTCTATGAGGTAAGGGTTAAGGCACACTAGAAAATTTTTCACACCCCTGAATGATGTAGCTAGTTCAATCTAAAGTTCAAAAGGAGAGTAGGCCTAGAGCACTTTTGCATTGCTAGGGGTAAATCCTGGTTCTATTGAAGTCAGTGGTGGTCTAAAGAGGTCTTAGTGTAAATGAGAATGAGATTCTTCAACTTCACATTTTTAAATTTAAACATAAGCTTAAGGGGAACTAAGTATATGTGCTTGATGTGCTATGATTACAGTTTATCAAGAAGTCATTAATTTTCACTTGTGGTATCTCAACTTTCCATAAATTGACTGTACTAAAGGGGAACAATAAAACACTTTTTGTTCCCTTTTCCATTCTTTATGATATACAAAAAAGGCCTGCATTTTTATGCTGCATATTTTTATCTTAAAAATAATAGGAATGTCAAATCCAAGCTCTTGTCTAACCAAGAAAATGGCACCAGTTGTACTAAAGATATAATTTTAAAATGTTCTAATTGAACCAGAGCAAAAGGCTGTGTGAATACTTTTATTTCCATTTAATCCAGGATTTTTTCAGTCTTGTTTCAGTCAATTTGAAATCAGTTTCAGCTAAATTAAAATACATCCTTCTTAAACTGAAATAAGAGTACCAACACAGGGGTTTGCCTTTCCTATAACTAAATTAGGTTTTTAAAAAAATATTTTAAGTTAAATTGGTGCAACTTTCTAATGTACACATGGCCTAAATTTGTTTAGAAGCCAATTTAGCTAAATAAACATAATAAAACCCTTTATGTTTAATTCATTTGGAGTAGACATTCTACCAGTCAATAAGAAATAGTTCAGTCTTTTCTCGTTTTACTGGATGGTTTCTCGGGAGTATCAGGATAAAATAAACTTACTTTAAAGTGAAATATAAGCCTTTTGAAATGGCTTAATTAATTTGGTTTAAGAAATGACACTTTTATACTATGTTATTATGGATTATGTGTCAAGGTATTTACCCTGAGATGTAAACTCCTAGTGGAGACAAGATGCTGTAACTATTTATCTTGATGTGACTAGTTGAGGTAAACCTCAGATTAGGGAATTCAGGGTGACTTATAGCTACAGCAAGGTAAAACTACCTGTGCCTTGTCCCCATTAAGACTGTACGTAGCAATAGTGATCTCAAAATAAAGTGTGTGTGTGTGCGTGCATGTAAAACCCTACTTTAACCAGTGCACTTTTTAATATACAAAATGCCTGAAAGGATTTTATTGTGAGTTCTTATGTCTACTAAAGTGCTAGTTGAATTACATCTTTTACAAAGACATCATTTTCCCAAGCACCAATTACGAATTGGATTTAAATAGCTAACAGAAATTAAACAACAACAACAAAGGACCACATCTTCTACTAGAGTAATCTGGGATAGATCCATTGAAGTCAATAGAGTTACTTTGAATTACGCTATGGGAGGATTTGTTCCTCTGTATCTTGTAAAAACATAATTTCATTAGTTCTTCAGCCACTATAGAGTGATTATCTCTTTTTTAAATAGAGCCAGATCCTGAGCTGGCAGAAGTCATCATATCCCCATTGACCCTTTGACTATTTGCATCTATGCTGACTTACATTAACCTAAGATATTACCTCTAGACTATTGTATATCATTTGGAAATCAGAAATTTCAGCATATGAAACTGGTGAGATGTTTGAATACATTTTGCCCAGTTTCCTCTATAAATCAGTGCAAAAGTATAATTTGCCCTGCACAAACTTTATGAGTCCTTTTCCTCTTTACTCGAATATAATTTTTATGCTATATAGTACATAAGGAAAATCAAGGAGTAAAGTGCAGAACTAATTTCTCATTCCATTTCCAACAAGTGATGCTCTGCTGAGGAAGGTAGGATTATTTGCTAAAAAATGCATTAACTTTGGCATAACCTTGATATGTTTACCAAAATTCATTTAAAATTTATATTAGAACTATGAAAGCTTTAAAACTGCTGCCTAACAAATTATTCACGGAGCTGTTCAAAGTGGTTCACTTCTGTGTTCTTACCTGAAGGTCTATTCTAGGAAAAGCTTAGTTGGAGTCAAATCACAGCTTATGACAAATGGGACTCACCTGATGGTATCCTTAAGAAAAGAATTCAGGTCACTGATGACAGATGATTTGTGAGTATGGATCTATATGATGCACAAGAACTTTTTAATAAATACAAAGCAATAATATCAGTCACATAAAAATCCATATACACAGTCATACTTTTGACTGTGTGTCTGTTCAAGAAGTCTTCCTAAATGATAAGATCTAGGACCACCAAATTCAGTTTGCAGCTTCTTCTTGCCATACCTTAAGGCACCAAAAGGTTTTGGTTATGCCAGGAAAATGGGATGTGTCTAGAATGGGATTAAGTATCAGAGGGGTAGCCTTGTTAGTCTGGATCTGCAAAAGCGACAAGGAGTCTTGTGGCACCTTATAGACTAACAGATGTATTGGAGCATAAGCTTTCATGGGCATCTGACGAAGTGGGTCTTTGCCCACAAAAGCTTATGCTCCAATACATCTGTTAGTCTATAAGGTGCCACATGACTCCTTGTCACTTCTAGAATGGGATTGCTTCCCATAAAATGGAAGGGAAGGGCTCTTCTATATAATGACCACATGAGGGCAACAGGGGATATTGGCTGGAAAGCAGGGACAGTTATACTACATAAAGACCAAAAGGGCAGGCAGCAAGTGGCCAGAGATGGGGACTGGGACAGCTATAACCCCACGGGAACAGCAAGGCTAAGTTGTGGAGGAAAGGACAAACACCTATTATGTATTTGAGAGTGTTTGTTTGTGTGTGTGTCTGTTCAAGAACTCCTCCTAAACACTAAGAACTAGGATCACCAAATTAATAGAATCATAGAATCATAGAGCTGGAAGAGACCTCAAGAGGTCATCAAGTCCAGCCCCCTGCCCAAGGCAGGACCAATCCCAACTAAATCAACACAGCCAGGGCTTTGTCGAGCCGAGACTTAAAAACCTCTAAGGATGGAGATTCCACCACCTCCCTATGTAACCCATTCCAGTGCTTCACCACCCTCCTGGTGAAATAGTTTTTCCTAATATCCAACCTACACCTCTCCCACTGTAACTTGAGACCATTGCTCCTTGTTCTGCCATCTGTCACTACTGTGAACAGCCTTCCTCCAGCCTCTTTGGAACCTCCCTTCAGGAAGTTGAAGGCTGCTATCAAATCTCCCCTCACTCTTCTCTTCTATAGACTAAACAAACCCAAATCCCTCAGCCTCTCCTCATAGGTCATGTGCTCCAGCCCCTTAATCATTTTGGTCGCCCTCTGTTGGACCTTCTCCAATGCATCCACGTCCTTTCTATAGTGGGGAGCCCAGAATTGGACACAATACTCCAGATTTGGCCTCACAAGAGCAGAATAAAGGGGAATAACCACTTCTCTGGATCTGCTGGCAATGCTCCTTCTATTGCACCCTAATATGCCATTTGCCTTCTTGGCTACAAGGGCACACTGTTGACTCATATCCAGCTTCTCATCCACTGTAATCCCCAGGTCCTTTTCTGCAGAACTGCTACTTAGCCATTCTGTCCCCAGCCTGCAACAATGCTTGGGATTCTTCCATCCTGAGTGCAGGACTCTACACTTGTCCTTGTTGAACCTCATCAGATTTCTTTTGGCCCAATCCTATAATCTGTCCAGGTCACTCTGGACCCTATCCCTGCCCTCCAGCATATCTACCTCTCCCCCTAGTTTAGTGTCATCTGCGAACTTGCTAAGGGTGCAATCCATCCCCTCATCCAGGTCATTAATAAAGATGTTGAACAAAACCGGTCCTAGAACAGATCCTTGGGGCACTCCGCTAGAAACCAATTGCCAACCTGACATCGAGCCGTTGATCACTACCCATTGGGCCCGACAGTCTAGACAGCTGTACAGAATACAGCTTCAGAGTACAGCTTCCTCTTATCATAACTGAAAGCTCCAAAAGGGTTTGGTTGTGGCAGGAAAATGAAATGTGTTTGGAATTGAATTAGATCTCATAAAACCATACAGAAAAAAAGATAGAATCACCAAATCAAATACAGTCCTCAAAATTAACATAACTGAGTGAATGTTGAAAGAGGCTCAGGATGGGTTCAGGGTGGCCTGGGCTTAGAACAGGCACACAAAATGCCAACTCTGCCTGCCAGTCCCAGCACAGACCTGCCACAGCAGTTCTTTTCTGGGCTGGCAGGAAGCTGTGCCTCCCCTAACTGTGGCATTACTGTACTGGGGTCATGGCACCACACCCTCAGCCATAGTGCCTGACCAAGAGCTGTTCTAGAGCTTTGGCTGCCAGGGCACAGGTAGTCCTTATGTGGCTCCCACTAAGCCTATCCTGGAGCTGCCCCAGCCAGGGGACATGCAGCCCCTCCCCGGCTGTTCCCAGTGGAGCCGAAGCAGCCACAGAGAGGCGTTTCTTACCTGGCACCAATCTGCTGTGGTGAGAGAGGACTGGAGTAGTCCTTTCTCCCCAGGGCAGCCTGCACACTGAACCCCACATCCCCAACCCCACCTCAGAGCAATGATTTAAGTGAAGCATGTACAGTTTCATTTTATTTCCTTGAAAAACAAAAATTAATTGAAGACCCGAGCAACACCGGATAAATCTTCTCACACACACACACACAAACACGCACACACACATATTCATGCAGTTATGATATTTATAAAATAACCTCAAAGAATAACATTTAGGTTTGAGCTTCCTGCAAAGGAAGAGAGCTTCCATGCTCTCTAGTTCTGAATTGGCATCCTTAATTCAAGGTCTTTTTTTTTCATGAGTAGGTATTTTTCAAGAAAGGATCTAACACAACGAATATGTTCAATATACTTACAAAATGCATCAACAATAACAAATATTATCAATGCTCACTTACGCCTCTTCTTGAAAGCTGTTCTCCTAAAAAAAGAAACAGCAAAATGTATTTCTAGTACTTCCAGAACTCTCTCAACACCAAAAAAAAAAAAAAAAAAAAAAAATCAGAATATTCCAGCATGACTCAAGCCCTGATGTTGGTGGAAATTGGCATCCTCTGAAATCACTAAAGCACCCTGCTCTTTTTTTCTTACTTTGATATCCTGTGCCTACATGTTAAATTAGAGAGGAATACAGTATATATGATTGTAAGAATGTTTTATATGTCATCCTTACATTTAATTTCTCTAGTTTTCTTTTTTAAATTAAAAAGGTCAGTGACAAAACCCAAAATCAGTTGTTTCAAAATTTAAAAAAGCATAAAAGAACAATAATGATATTGTGGAAAAATCCACAACAATGTGAAAAATAACTCAGAAAAAATGTTGGGCTCCATTGTCTTACACAGTATTGCATGTACAATCAAATTAGTGTAGGTCTACTTTGCATTGGAGGTGTGATTTTAGCTCACATATGCCTACCCAGGCTCACTATCATTTAATTAGTGTAGGTCCAAATACCAATGGGGATGCGATGGCATGGACTTCAGTGATTTCTATACAAAGCCATCCAGGAACATACCAGGTACATTTTTGCATTGCTAGCCTGCACTTAGCTCTGCGCCTCTCTGTCTTCACTAATATCACTGCTCTACAGCCAAAATGCTTCTGAAATAAATGTAGTCAAACTTTACTAATTCTGGGTCACTGAGAACGAAAATGATGCTTAAAATTGTTGATTGGCTCTAGTTTTCAAGATATGCTATTGGGTCAGTATATACGACCCTTGACTTGGCAATGGCAGAGGATAAGTGAGTTATAAAGGGAAGGGATCTCAATTTAAACCAGAAATGACTAAAATACATCTTTGACTGGATCTATGAATAAATCTATGACTGGGGTTGGACAGTACTTGCTTTTTAGGCAAAACAATTAATGATGCAATCTGAAGCTGGTATTGTGTCATACATGATATGAATTGCATCATGTTATTCCTAGAAGTCATGGATGATGCAATCATAATGAAGCTTACATCACTCTGCTGAACAAATTGCCCTAGATCAGCTCTAGAAATCATACAGTGTCGTGCTCTCTTATTTGTCAGTGTTTGATTTTGCAAAGGGACACATTTCTGTTTAGCCAAAGTGAGCAGAGATGCCTCGTACTTGTGTGAACAGTGCAGATAACTTCTGCTATGTTTGTGGTGAAGTGACTTTTGCATCACAAAAGCACAGTATAACCACTATAGTTAAGAAAGCCTATCACCTTTATTTTGGCTGCAAAATTGGAGATCAGGACAAGAGGTGGGCCCCACACATATGCTGCAACACTTGTGCAACAAATCTTCACCAGTGGTTGAACAGGAAAAGGAAATCTATGCCTTTTGCAGTGCCAATGATTTGGAGAGAGCCAACAGATCATACCTGCAATTGTTACTTCTGCATAGTGCCTCCAGTTGGGAAAGGTGTGTCAAAGAAGAAAAAGTGGACTGTGCATTATCCAAACATTCCATCAGCTATACGCCCAGTACCCCATGGAGAAGGACTGCCGGTTCCTGATGCACCAGAATCATTCTCACTTGAGTCAGACGAGGAAGAGGAAGAGGATGAAACTTCTGGTCCTGAACCATCAATGTCACAGGGCCCACATTTTCTCCCATCCTCCTCCTCTGAACCACACCTCATAACACAAGGTGAACTAAAGATACATTTTTTGCACTCTCATCTAGATTTTTTTCCACCGAAATGCGGAGCAGTGAGCGACAAGCACGGCGAGCGATTTCACCAGGACATTGCAACAATGGAGAAACGCTATCAGGGCAAATGGAGCCGATCAATGCTTGCAGACTATTGCTAGACAGTGACAAGAGATGCTCCATTTAATGAATACAAGAGACAAGCCAAGAAGCGCCGAGTAGACACTGAATAGGACTAAACTATGTACATAATAGTTTTTTGCCTTTTGTTTCATAATAAATTTTATTTATATAACACTTTTGCTGATTTTTAAAGTGTTACATAAACAGGACAGGTGAAATATTATCATGTAAAGCAACCATAAACACATGAAAAGACCTAGGTTTACAATTTATGATTAAAACTCTACTATCTACACAATATATACATAGACGTAAAATGTAAAAACTTAAATATCTTGGAAACAGTAGCCAATCAGTTGTTTTAATTATCATATTTGAATTCAGCACATCAAAATACATAATAAATAGCACATTTTATCTTTGAAGCAGACGACTTCTAAAAAATTGTAGACCAGTGTATCCGGAAAAGCTCTGCAACATCCAAGGAACGCATATGCTTCTCCAAAAAAATTTTTTTTGGCATCTCTGTAAACCTGGTTCTATGAGGAAGTAGGGATGTCCCAAAAGAGGCTTTTTTTCCAACATTTGGCCCAGTGTACACATTTGGTCTTCTTTCGGAAGAAAAGCGGAAAAAGAAACACAAATTGTGATTCACAATTTGCGTATCTTTTTCTGACTTTTCTTTGTAGTCTAGACACATTCATAGTTTTACATGTACCAGTTAGATATACAGCCAGTGCAATATGCCTACCATAATTCAGATCAGAACTCTTATTGCAATGTTATATATACCATTATATTGGCAGTATTTTACCCTCACTTTGCACTTGTTTATATGACTACATCACAGGCAAGGCAATGGAGAATCAGGCTTATCTGATTAAGATCCGCTAGCAATTATTCAGATAACAAATAGCTTGAAGCAGACACACACAAATTCCGTTTATGTCTCCAAGTATAAAGTAATATACTAAAACTGTCGTTAAAAATTCATATGATTTCATATTTTCATTTTATGTCTTGATTTTTTTTATTATGATACATTGGGAAAGAGGTAGCTTTGTAATTCTTTTGCCCAACCAAGTATTTTAGAGGTATTCTTTAATGTCTGTATAATATATTGGCATAATTACCTGGTACGTCAATGACATTTTTTGAAAATAAAAGGAAAATGTGCATACTTTATTCAAATGATTGTATTTTTCAATAATACAGTGTTATGTTCATAAAGTTAATTTTTATTTTGTATTTCTTAAAAAGGGAATTGTTAACATTTTTCCACTGATTTTTTTCCAATAATATTTTTAAATGGGAATTCCATCAAATGTATTTTCTTTTTCACCCATGTACATTCTTATAATTCACTATGTTTTAACAAATAATAGCTATATTCAATATAGTTTCCAATAACATTTTCTTTTAGTTTTAAAATACTAAGCATTGATTTATCTGTGGCAAAATAGAGCACTACAAAGTGAATCTCTGTTAACCGGGACTCCCTGGTCCTGTAACATCTGTGGTCTGGCAGGACCACTGATGTTCCAGGACTAGAGAGCTCTGATGAAGGCCTGGTGGCTGGTGCGCGGCAGCAGAGCTGCCCGGCAGGGCCAGAAACTTGGTGTACTGCAGTAGGACTGCCCAGTATGGCAAGGAGCCCAGCACAACGCAGCAGGATTGCCCAGTGCAGCCAGGAACCCAGCATGCAGAAAGCTGGGTTGTAGCTGGGATGGTCAGCATAGCAAGGAAGGGGGTGGGAGGACCAGCAGGGAACCAGCCAGGAGGCCAGCAGCCAGTCCAGGGCTGGGAAGGGCAGTAGCAGGAGGGCCAGATATGACTTCCCGTGATCCGGTAAAATCCCTCATTCTTGATGAATCAAGTCCCAACGGTGCTAGACCAGGGAGGTCCAACCTGTACTCCAAATTTCTCTGTTTTATCTCTTTTTTTTATAAGGTTTGTTGAGAAGCAATCTTACTGAAGGTTCATTGTGTATTTCTGGCTCATCTTGGTTTGGTCTTTTTCAACATTCAGTCAGTTATGTCAATTCTGAGGACTATACTTGATTTGGTGATTCTGTATCTTTTCTGTTTGGCTTTATAAGAAGCAATCCCATTCTAGGCACATCCCATTTTCCTGGCACAACCAACCTTTACTTTGGTTTAAGTTATGGTAAGAGGAAGCTGTATACCAAATTTGGTGATTCTAGCTGTCTAGGAGAAGTTCTTGAACAAACAGTGGTTTATATCCTTATTCAATAATAGTAAAGGGGCAGCAAATATATTTGGTATTTCATCTTCCTTGTCCTTATAAAATGTTTGCAAAAGTCACTTCAACCTTCTAAGTATTTTTTCAACATAAAAATGTGGCACTTAGGATCAATGCTTCTTTAGAACTCATTTCACACAAACAGCAAAGGTTGATGTTATTGTTTAATAGCAAAGTGCCATAATGTTTAGCATTAAAATTATATACACAAGGACACAGTCTTTACATGAGAAATACATCATGTAGGTCCACTTATACCCTCAGTCCAGCTAATTTTGGAAGTAATCCAAATATATGACACTTATTTTATTATGACTCTGGTGCTCATAGGAGGTAAAAAACAATTATTCTGGCTCATATATTATAAAATTAATATTAACATCTTCGATGGCTAAAGAAAATTAACTGAAGGGATTGTACATTTATGGAGCATAGATGTGGTGTAACTGATTTGAGTGAGGTGAAAAGTGTGTGACTATAACATATCTTTAAAGATATTTGAGTGGCATTTTGCTGTTTGTACACTATGCTATATTACAGAGCAGTGAAATTACCAAAATATTTTGTTGTTTACTTGCCATTATTTTCCTTTAGGCAGCTATAATTGTGGAGCATGGCTATTTTGAGGGATTTTAGGCTGGCAGATCCTTGCTGAACAGTTTGTTTGGGACTGTGTGCCTTCATGCTTTTTGACCTTTGCTTTCTCTCTACTTCCAGGATCCCATCTGTCTTGTTGCCTGGTTCCAGACTGCATCTCTTGGCTCTGCCTCATCTCAGCTGCCCAGCTTTCCACTAGGCTCCATTTCCCTATCTCTTTCTGCTTTAGTGACTTCTACTCTTTATCTCACTTCTTTCCTCTCACCACTCTTTCACACACTGTCACTACATTTCTGTCTGTCTTTTAGGTATCTATAATCTCTGTCCTGTTCTTTCTCTACTCCAGGGCAGACAACTTCCTTGCTGTTCATTGATAACAGTAGAATGGTCTTGCTTGATTCAAATGGGTGGGTGGTTTTGTTGTTGTTGGTTTTTTTACTGCCAGACTCAGATATTTTTCCTCAGCTCTCCCTGGATCTCTCCATGCCTCTAACTTTATCTCCTATCCATACTTTCAAGCAGCAGGCCCTGCTTGGTGTTGTGAGAAGCTCTCTTTCTCTACCCATTCACTCTCAGGTGACTGGCTGTTTCTCTATCCTATGCCAAGAGCTTATCAGTTTTGCTTTCCCCCTGTGCTAGCCTGAGCGACAATGTGCTCTTGCCAATCTCTCTGTCAGTTGCCAATCACACACACACACACACTTTAACTCTTTTTCCCTCCTATTAAGTTTCTTCCTTTTTATTACTGTATCTCCCTTGTCACATCTTTGCCATCTTTGTTTGCCACTGTTCTAACACTTTGCCCAGTGTTATTATACCAGGAATTTCTTTTCCCAAACTCTATGCTAGTCAAGTTACTGCCAGACTCCTCCTATCTTCTTCTTCTGTCTTATTCAAGTTCCATAATAAACTGCTCTTTGCCACTTGCCTATCCTGAGATCTGACTCTTTCATAGCAATTATCTAGTGGGTCTCAGCACCGTGTATATGCTAGTACTGTTTATTGAAACATCTATGTCACTTTAAGAAATTCCCAAAAACCTCCAATAGCAGGTGCATTCCAAATAAATCAATAGCACTAATATCATGAGTGTTACATTTGCATGCCTCCTTTTATCTCAGAGAACTCCAAAGTCCTTCAAAATTATGCAGTGTGTAATTGAAGCTGCCTTGAGACTTTAGGTACATTACTTGTATTTAATGTACCTGAGTATGTACAGCCTGCTACAATACCCACTAAAGTCAACAGAAAGACTCCCAATGACTTTGCCGCCTTAAATAAGGACCATAATTCAAGATACTCATTTGAATTTAAAGATGTAACTGATTTAGGCAAGGTTTTCTTTTCTTCTCAGGAACTGTTGTGTCCTTACTAGAATAAATATTCTCAGAAAAGAAATTTTACACTTCAACTCCCAAAAAGAAATATATCAATTTCATTAGTAAGAGCATCCAAACCCCTTATTCAGCAGATACTCATCCAATGAAAGAGCACAAACAATATTATTAGCCTACCTGATGAATAACTTCCAAGAAACACAGCTCAGATTTGGAATACCATGAATATAACAAGAATAGTAAGCTAGAGAGAAAATGAAATACAAGTTAAAATAGCATCTGGTTTTGAGTAAAAGTGAAGCAAACGAATTTATCATGACCAATGTTATGATAACACCAAGAGCCCAAAATATTTGATTAAGAATGTGATAATTCTGGGAAAGAAGGGAAAATGAGAATTTGAGATGAAGAAACAGGATTGATTAGTGGTTACATCAGTGTATTTGATTCAGAGTAGCTGTTGAATAAATTAACAAGACTTCATCACCTATTGACATTTCAGGATAAAGTGTTTCCAGAACTAAAAACTGCACGCATAACACTGACTTATTTTCATGTCTTGAGAATACAGATATTCCAGTTTTATCTACTATGGTTACAGGGAAGTGACTAACCAATCTATTACTCTTCTGTGTTACCCCAATGAAGTAGTGCTGAAACTTCTGAAAGAACAAAATTCTTCCCATACAAAAAGATGTAGCCAGCACACTGCAAGTATAACCCAAATAAAATTCCCTTAAACTTTATTTTTCTTTTTTAAATATGAGGAGGGAGAAGTCACAATGAAAATATTTTTGCTTCTAGTTAAATGTTTTGGATATAACTATGTGAATTAAAAAGTCCCCCAAATCAACCAACAAATCAATTAATCAGTTAGTCAAACAAAAAACAAACAAACAAATCTTTTCAGTTTATCAAAAAAGTTATCAAAATGTTACATGAGCTAAAAAGTAAAGTACAAATTCATTTTGATTGAACTAAATGTTTTGTTCAACCTGAAATGGGAAAAATCAAAATCTTTTTTTCAAAATGTCAAAACAAAACATTTCAATGTATTCAGAATTTATTATTTTAAGGATCTTTTACTTTTGTTTTTTTAACGGATACGATTCAGCAAAATTGACACAAAGTGCTTCAGTGTCTGCACTTGTCACTGAAAAACAGGCTAGGCTGAAAATTCAGCCCAGATCTAGTCCTGGGTTACATTTCAACTTAGAAATGAAAGTATTTTAATTAATAAAGCTGCCTGTGCTAAAGAGGTTCTTTCATATTAATGTCTTAGCCTCTTCTCAGCATAACAGATTCCTTATCAGTCTTTCTTACTTTTACAATACTTTTTTCATGACTTCTTCAATCCTATTCTTCTATCCTGGGGTTGGGCAACCTAAAACCCACAGGCTGGGTCTGGCTTCCAGCTTACTTTGATCTGGCCAGCTGCAAGTCTTGGGGCTTCCTCCGACAGCGGGGCAAGCCAGGGCTCATGCACTAGCCCTGTGACAAGTCTCTGAGCCTTAGCACCCCTCTGTGGGGCTGGAGTGTGAGCGCTGTCCGGCCCTCACCACCCTGGGATTAGAGCATGAGCTGAGCCCTGGTGCCCCAAGTTGAGTGTGAGTGAGTTTTTTTTCTGTGAGTCAGTGGCTCCCAACCCAAAATGTTTCCCATTTTTGCACTTTTCTGTCCCTTCTTACTCTTCTTTTCTCTCTCTGTATTGCCATTGCTTTATAACACTATCCATGTATTCTCTCTGCTCCTTTCATTGCTTGGGTACAATTATTGTAGCTTTCTTAGTAGCTCCAGATTAGAGTTTTAGATTAGAAAGGTGAAAATGTTTAACATGAAAGGCAACTAGTCACTTGAACAATTTAACTTTGTGGATTCTCTGTCACTTGAAAGCTTTAGATTAAAAATGGATGTCTGTCTAAAAGATATGTTCCTGCTCATCCAGTGTTATGGGTTTAATGCAGTTATTTCTTGGTGGAATTCTATGGCTTGTGCTATGTAGGAATTCACACTACATTATCATAATGGTCCCATTTACCCCTAAGTCTATGAAAGGGACAGACATGGAAGCAGGGATGATTCTTTTTCCAGAAATATTTATGATGTTGTTCAAAGAGAAAAATGCTTCAATTTTTTCCATGAAAGTCAATTGCCATTTTTGATCAGCTTTAATGATAATTATCTTCTGGCAACTGATAAATTCTGCGGTCCTCACAGTAGAGGGACTTAGGAGCACTGATCTCAGAACCAGCGCATTAGGAAAAAGGACAGAGTAAGTCCCAATGACAGCACTCAAAACAACTGAGAGTGTTGTCAGAATCCATTCTTGTAGCCCGGTGATACTTCTGCGAGCTTCAGGAAACCTTTCGTTGTCTGAGTTTCTGCAGCTCAGAGGCACTACTAAAATGATTTGCTTAGGCTCCCTTCTGGCCGATTCTGAAGCAGTAGTGATCAATCACAATTGAGTTCTTGGTACTATGTCACAAACAAACTGATTAAACCCTCCCTAAAGAAATCACAGATGTTCCGGGGACTAATCATATCCAGGATTTTAAATTACAAAGCTGTTTGCATTCACCTTTCAAGGAAAATGTTTTAGTCTGAAAACTCAGCAAAACTGGTTAGAATTGTGAATTTTAGGATTTTTCTAAATATGTATGAAAATAGGTTAGCTTTTAGAACTGTTGTTTAAGAAAGGGTCCTCTTTGATATGATGCTAGCATTTAAGAAACACCTGAGCCTTTCTAATTTTTCAGCAAGTTAGGAACAAATAATAGTTGTGTTGCAGTTAGAAAACACAGAGACACTATCAGCGTCATCAGAGAATCCAATACTCCTTCATGTTATGATGCTGCAATGCATTGTTGTAATCATTCAAAGCGATAACAGATACTGTCGCTTGGAGAAATCTGTGATTGCTAAGTTTTCAGAGAGAATCCTTTGAGTAAATTATTCCCATTGTATTTCTCACATGCTCAAAATTCTAATTTTCTATCCTCTGCAAAATCATAAAGTAATGGGAGAGAAAATAATGGCTAAATGTAAATCCAGAAATGTATTGTGTCTGGACTGGGAGGTTATGGTTTAATACTAAAATATAAATATTTTTGTTCCTGATGCAGCAGTACTGATGTAACACATCAGATGAATATTCTCCTGCCAACATAATTACCGCACTTCAATGGGAGGCAGAAGCCATGTCATGGGCGAGTCAACATAGCTTGGTCCAGATGCTGCTTTAAGTCAATATAACTTACATCACTCTTTTTTTGTTTTTCTTTTTTTCCCACATCCCTGACTGACATAGGTTACATTAACTTAAGAAGTAGTGCAGACCAGCCTTGAGTCTGAATTAGGTTGACTCAAGGTGAATTAAGGTGTCTCATGAAATTGTCTGTCCAAATTGTCCAGACACTTTGGTTTACGCGGTATTGTACTTTCATGTAAGTGTCTTCTCAAATTAAATGGACTAAATTAAAAAAAAAATCACGTGCAGGGTCCCCTACCCTAACACAAGCATCATTCATTGTGGAAATACATAACAGTGTCAGCACATTGAAGACATCATTCCTAGTTGAAAAAAAAATGCTTTCAGGATAATACACCAGGATAAATTGGAACTGGGGGCCAGATTCTTGAGTCTCACCAAAAAACAGTGCAAAGGAGAGAAGAGGTATTCTGCACAGTTTAACTTATTTCTTTTTAGCACAATTTAGTGCCTCATCCAGCCACTGATTATAGCCCCATTCTACCTATGGATGCTGTCTATGTCTGGGAGCAAGGCTACACAGACTCTATACCACCTACACTATGCCTATAGGAAAAAATTCTCTGGCTACTTTGTTGAGGGAGCTCACCATCCTTTTTATGTCTCCTGAGCTGCAAAAAGGGCACAGAGAAAAGAATCTGCCCTTAAAGCTGTGCAAAACACAATACTAGAGTTGGTTAGAGAAATGTTAATGGGGAGTTGAGACTATGGAAGCCTTAGATCTTTAGCACTCAGGCTCCAAGGCTGCCTGTAAGCCTGATAAGATAGAGTGTCCCAGAGCCTACAGGTCTGAATGAAATGTCTGAATGGGGAGAGAGGGTTGCACAGTTTGGGCTTTAAACCAATTAAATTGCCATTGGTTATTGGTTCTGATTAAAGCTTTGAACCACTTTCATGTTTCTTCTTCTCTAGGACTGGTGTCTTAAGGGACTAAATTCCTTAATCTCATTATGCTGTGTACCCACATCATCATTTTGGGGGAGATCAGCTAACTTCATCCTGCCAGATTCTGTGGTAGGTGACCGATTGGCTTTTTCTCTTGATTCATTTCATCAGTCTCTGGGGCATGAGATGCACTTTCATAGGGATAGTCTCTTAATAATAGGGATTTTCTGTTCTGAAAAATAACTATAATCTGAAGAAGTGGGCTGTGCCCACGAAAGCTCATGATACCATCTACATGTTTTGTTAGTCTTTAAAGTGCTACCAGACTATTTGTTGGTTTTTTAAAATTTATCCAGCACAGACTAACTCGGAGACCCCCTGAAGCTTATTGGGTCATCTTTGTCATTTCATTCCCCAGAGCAGGTAAAGTGGGTGGGAAGGAACATCTGAGCCACCCCACTACTGATAAATTGAAGGGAAGTAGTTTTTTGCCTTCTCCACAGAAGATTCTTCAAAGGAATGGGATATACAGAGGACTAGAGATGGTTCACTTAGCCACCCTTGATAATCTCAGAGCTAGAAGGAGTCCAGCTGTCCTATTCTCCCACTTTGGCTACATCTAGACTGCAAGCCTCTTTCGAAAAAGAGCGTCTAGACTACAACCAGTACTTTCAAAAAAGCGCAGTTTGCATTACCTGCCACGTCAAAAAACCTGCCGCGTTCTTTTGATTTACTTTTGAAAGAATGCAGCAGCAGTCTAGACACAGGGGAAGTTTTTTCGAAAAAAGGCCACTTTTTTCAAAAAAACCCTGTAGTCTAGATACACCCTTTCTGTCTGAATAGCTCTAACTCCTCAGAAATGTCAATTGCATCAAAGGCAACATGGTACAGTGTTGAGGATACAGACTTGGGACACCAGTTTTCTATCCCTGGTTTTGCTAGGCAATTTGTAGAAGTTGTGCCACCATGCATACTCTGCATTGCCAACCCTGGATAATGGGGCAAAGTGAAGAAAACATGATATAATAATTAATGGTATTACATTAGTATAAAACCATTATAACACTGTTCACATTCACATCCTCTGTGCTGTGAAATTAAGAGTAGAAAGAATTTGGATGTTATTGTTTTATACACACATATATTCCCAATTCAATCCAACGTATGTTGTACATTACAGTTCCCTGTATTCTCAGAACTCAAGGCTATATGGTTGAAAGGAGGGATCAATGAAGTGAACTGAAAAAAAATGATTGGCATCCATTTATTACCTAGAACACTTTTGCTTTGAATTTTGTCCTCTTGGGGCATACTAAACTCAGGCACTTTTTTCCATCTTTATGCTATTAACTTATCTTCAAGAAACACAAAATTCTTTTTCATTAAAAAGCCCTGAGAACTTTGCTTTAGTGCTCAGATTGACATTGAGGCAGATCAAATTCCTCACCTTCATTTCTATGGAGCTATTCCCTAAACCTCAGCTCCTACATCCTCATCCTCCCTCTTTCCTGTCAATTCCTTTCCCCTCACACCTCCTTTATCTGATTCTTTTTTTCAGTATTCCGTTTTCCTCACCCTAAATTAATTATCTCTTATCTATGCCTTCTATAATAAAAATAAAAAAGTAGGAAAAAAACCTCAAAACAATCTTTCCCCAGCCTTTACACAGCAAATACACACACAAAATAAATACATAAAAATTTGCATAGCTAGTGGCTTTATCTTGGATTCACTTTATTCACCACTGAAATGGTGTGGAACATGGCAGGTGTTTAAGTATGCACAGCAATTATGTACAACAGCTTATTTTCTTTCCTAAAAAGGGAATATAATCTTCAGTTGAAACAGCAAACAGAATTTGGTGGCTAGAGTGTGCTTACTCATGTTGAAATTTGGCCAGAATAGCAAAAAATAAGGCCTATGTTCTTCTGAGAAGTGCCATCACATCATTAAGGATCACAAATCATTATGACTTTAGCTTGACATCTGATAAAAAAGACAGTACCTCATCTCCATGATCCTTAACAGTATCCCGGGGCACTGACTCAGTGAGAGATGAATGTGACCTAATGAATCACTGACACCATCTGAGTTTTTCTTGCAGTTTTCCCATCTAAACACTGTCTGACCAGGGCTATCCTTGTGTGATGACAGTGCATTGTGGTATGGTACTGCTACAGACCATGTTTTCAATGACAACAAAATTTGTCAGAGCAGTTTTCTAGTGACTTTTCATGTTTCTTTTAGAATTCATGTAGAAAATATTTCTACAAGGATAAAGTTCTGCATAAATGCCACATGAAAGCACTCTGCAATTATTAAAAAACTCTAATTATGGTTAATGACTTTTATGAAAATAGGCACATACCTAATTAGATGCCTTTATCTCCATTTGCACCTGGAAATGTTATTGTGAAATAGGTACATGATATACAATCCAGCATATAAAGGCATGTGCTTAAATTAAATAATCAAGTAAAATGACATAAATAGGCACAACATACTTTATGATGAATCATGATAATGGCTTGCAGTTGGTGTGCTTTCATTCCCTCTATAATGAGCTGATCAAACTGACCTACAGTATCAGTGCATGAGAGAATATTAAAAATTTAACACTGCACAAAATATCTTTACAGTTAAGTTTCAGCAAAAGAACTATTGGCCACCCCGGACCTGCAGATGAAATGCATACAAGGGAACTCTTCAAATAGCAGTGTTAACTTATTCTGTAGTTTTTCTACGGTTGCAGTGCAAAGGAGTATGAAGGCCAAACCACTGAGACTGATAATAGTATACTCCGAGACTCCTATCTAGACTTATTATTGGAGGGGATGACCTTGATCCATGGGATAGGAGAACTCTGCACTGATTTGTTCCACTCTTACAACATCCCCTGCCAAATGATCTATGGATCAATAAGAACCACGTCTTCAGAGGGGATGACATGACCTGCCCTGATCCCAAGAACAATTCATACCATGGAGATGGAGAACTTATAGTGTGTTAACAGAAGGTCAAGACATCACCAGAATGAAGAGGTATATAATAGGCCATGTTCATATTGCAGGGGACCTATCTGTTAAAAAAATTGTTTGAAGCAGTTATATTAAAAAAACTATAAGGGACCAAGCAATGTTTCTCTAGTCTTGGAAATCTTTTATACCTAATAGGATTGAAAATTCCAAATTAATTTCCAATATCATTTTCAGTGAATGGGGACTATTCTCAGACTTAAGGTTAAATGTGCATTTCTTCACAAGATTGTTGCTTAGATTGTTTTTTTAATTCAAAATATAAACCTAGCCAATTGCTAAGGGACAAGTTCTTGATGAATGAATATGTAGCTCTGTCTGATTTCATCTTTCAATGGCATTCACTTTCAGTTTACTTTCGAAGCTCAAATAGACTTCAAAGCACTACTGATAATACATTGTTCCTGTGGTATCTCCTTGTGGCATAGCTAGGCAAAAACTCACCCCGCTGTGGGTCTCTGTCAGTATGTCATCAGCAATTATGTCTCTGTGAGGTCTAAAGCAGCGGCGCGTTGGTCCCTGCTCAAGCAAACCACCCAACGATCACAAGATCCATTAAGGGATGAAGTTTCCCAGACAGATTTACTGTTAGTGAAGCACGGTACTAGTATCTCACAGACTCTACCAGATCACTAACACACGTATGCCCGTAACAATGTACCATCTCAGTGAACAGCTGGACTTTTCATTCCTCCCTAGGCCAGATAAAAATATATCCTCTGACATAGATTTTTATATCCGCTATAGTCAAGTTAGTACTGCTGCTCTGACTTACTTACTTACTGCTTCCTGTTGTGGCTAGTTATCACCTATCATCTTGTCATGTTGGTTCGATCAAAAGTTCTCTATTACTGTGTCAACCTGACTTTATCTTTAGAAGGAGTCAATGTGTACCTGTTATTCTTGGGGGATGTTTTTATACCATCATTGATATCAGGATGTGCTGGTGACACTTGACATCAGGATGTAGTTGCATGAGTAACAAATACTTCTTAGGCATGTGTATTTCTATAAATTTCTTGCCAGATTCTGTGAGCATGTTCTGCCTCATACTAGGCCTCTGAAATGAAGGTTTATGTCTCAGGCTCTCTTACTACTACAGTAGAGGGGGTGGTCATCTGAAGAAGTGGGTTGCGCCCACAAAAGCTCATGATACCAATCCACATGTTTTGTTAGTCTTTAATGCGCTACTAGTCTATGTGTTGTTTTTTAAAGTTTTTACAGGGGGTAGGTTATTCATGGCATGGAGTCATCATAGAAGAGGATTATCTGTGACCAGGATATATCCATTGCTCAGAAGGTAATATCAGAAATTCTCCATGCCCCATATCCCCACTAAGCCCTCTTTTTCTGTATGAAAATATGTACTTTATCTTGTGAACAATTTGTGGCTGAGATGTAGGATGGTATGCCTCATTGGGGACCAGATAGCCACTTCATAAGCTTCAGTGTGAAGGAAATACACAGGGAAGGACTGGAGCTTCAGCTCATTTGCGAGTTCAATTCTCACACCTCTGAATTAAACAAAGATACTGGATGGTTAGGTCATTACCTACCTATCAAACAATGAGGGTGACAGTGGTTCTTTGTCTTTGAAGAATCTCATGATACCATCTAGATGTTTTATCAGTCTTTAAGGGTTTCCTGACTCTTTGCTGTTAGCTAATAAATGGTTCTTATCTGCCCCCTTTGACTATCTAGTCTTTAGGTGATTATAGACTCAGCTTTCCCTTGATATATATTTTTACCCACTGCCTTTTCTTGTTCCCCCCCTCCCAATTTTCCCTTCTGCCAGTCCCCTCCCATTCCCCCTATTTATTTTGGTCCTAGACATCCAACACTCTGGTCATCTGAAGAAGTGGGCTGTGCCCATGAAAGTTCATGATGCCATCTTCATGTTTTGTTAGCCTATAAAGTGCTACCAGACTACTTGTTGTTTTTTCAGTGTGAAGGAGGAAATTCATGGTGAGGTAGGTGTTGTATAAAACAGTCTCCCAAGAGAGTTGAACATTTGACATCTGGAAGGCCTTCTTAAGGCTCAATCCAATCTATCTTCCTTGGGATGCTGTCCTGAAGCTGGTCGGTGAGTGGATTCACAATAAATGACGACACCAGTACAAAGCCATAGTTGTACACACCAGCCTCCAAAACAAATAACCCAGCTTTTTTTTTTTTTTTTTTTTTTTTTTTTAAGTCAGGACCTTAATTCCTGGATCTTGTTTACCAGAGCCTGGACCTATGCCCTTCTCCAATGTATAACCTAAGTAAGTAGTTATGTCTTTGCCTATGTTCCATTTTGTGGGATTTGCAGCAAGAAGACCAGAACACCAGAATCCAGCAGTAACGTGCTTTATGTGGTCCTTGTCGTTTTGAATATAGACCAAAGCATTATGGTTTTAAAGGGACCTTGATAGATCATACAATCTAGTTAGTCTGCAGTATTGAGGCAGGATTAAGTATTATGTAGATCTTCCCTGACAGCTCTTTGTCTAACATGTTCTTAGAAACCTCCAATGATAGTGATTCTTCAAGCTTCCTAGGTAATTTGTTCCAATGTTTAATTACCTTTACAGATATGAAGGTTTTCCTAATGTCTAAACTAAATCTCTCCTGATGCAATTTAAGGACATTACTTATAGTCCTGTCCTCAGATGATAAGGATAACAATTTATCACCTTCCTCTTTATAATGTCCTTTTGCACTTAGAAGTCTTCATCATGTCCCCCTCCCTCATACACGTTCATCCTACCCTGTGTTCTCTTCTCTAGAGTCAACAAACTCAGGTGGTTTTTTCATGTTTTCTAGATCTTGAATAATTTTTATTGCTCTCCTCTGGATTTTCTCCAGTTTGTCCACATCATTCCTGAAGTGTGGTGGCCAGTGCTGGACAGTGTAATCCATTTGAGGCCTACTCTATGATGAGTTGAGTGGAGGAATTACTGTTTGTGTGTTGCTTACAACACTCCTGATAATATATTGCAGAATGTTTTTATACTACAACAGCATTACTCATATTTAGTTTGAGATCTGCTTCAACTACCACATCCTTTTTCTGCCATACTCCTTCCTAGGCAGTCCTTTCCCATTTTATATTTGTGCACCAGATTATTACTCCCTAAAGATAATACTTGCATTTGCCCTTATTGAATTTCATCCTATTTATTTCAGGCCATTTCTTGAGTTTGTCAAAATCATTTTGGGTATGTCTACACTAGCCCCCTAGTCAAACTAGGGTGGCTAATGTAGGCATTTGAACTTGCAAATGAAGCCCGGGATTTAAATATCCCGGGCTTCATTTGCATGTTCCCGGGCGGGCGCCATTTTTAAATCCCCTTAGTTCGAACTGACTGCCCACGGCTACACGCAGCAGTCAGAAGTTAATCCAAACTAAATCCTTAGTTCGGATTAACTGTTACACCTCATTGCAGGAGGAGTAACAGTTAATCCGAACTAAGGACTTAGTTCGGATTAACTTCTGACTGCCGCGTGTAGCCGTGGGCAGGGAGTTCGAACTAAGGGGATTTAAAAACGGCACCCGCCCGGGAACATGCAAATGACGCCCGGGATATTTAAATCCCGGGCTTCATTTGCAAGTTCAAATGCCTACATTAGCCACCCTAGTTCGAACTAGGGGGCTAGTGTAGACATACCCTTTGAATTTTAATTCTGTCCTCTGAAGTACTGGAAACCCTTTCTGGCTTGTATCACACCTTAAGATATAAAATATAACTGGTCCTGGCACAAATCCCTACAGAAATGTAAAGTGAGGTGGTCCTGTCCATTTTAAGAGTCAACATGATTGGATTCCTCTAGTCTCCATGTGAGTCTTAAATCACCCTAAGTTTCTGCATGGCTTGGAGTTCCTGCTTTATCTTTTTTAGAAGAGGCCACTGGGTCTCCCAGACTCATTGTCCAGACTCAGTGTGGATGTGGTAGAAGAGAAGGTGGGTTTGCCCTACCCAAGAAAAAACACAGCATCTCTTGCATCATAAAATTGTCTGCAGGGCCTCAATACTGGGAGGTGAAATTCTGGATACCTCTGATTCCAGGACATTAGACCTTATGCTACATAAGGATAAAAAATTACTGGACAAAAAGGCACTTTCAATAGAGTGATTAGAGAACTTTCGCAAATAATTTAGCAGGATATTCGTAAGTAATTTGACTCCATGAATAACAGTGGAACAAAATCACTATGTATATTCATGAATGTTTTTCATTCTTTCTACCAACTGTATGGAAGGCATTAACTTTTTGTGAGGTGTATTCTGGGACCTGCATTGGCAGATATGTTTACTAATGCTATTAAGGTGGATAATGAATTAAAAAGAAGAAAAAGTGAGTTGTAATTCTCACTGAAGTGGAAATCAGTATTTTTAAGGTTGTGGTGAAACTGTAAATAACAATTGTCTTTATACAAACAATTAAAGAGTTTAGAACTGGTAGACCATACAACTTTGCCAGCTAGCAGCAATTTCCATTTCATCCTCCCTGCCCGCCCTCCCACCGCCCTCCCCTGTATCTCTTTGGAAAAATATATCACTTTTATAGGCATTTTTTAATATTTTTACTGTGTACGTGACTCCATCCCTCACAGCTGCTCAGAGTGTAAGACAAACTTTTGAGGGACAAACTCAGCTATATCAATACTGCCTATAAAACCAAAGCCATTCTGGATAAGAGATATTGCTTTGTTGCATTGACTTCAGACAAAGAAAATGAGTTTAAATCTTGAGGGTTGAAGTGTTAGGGACAAAGGCGCAAACACTCCAAAAAGATCTGTAAGTCTTCCACATAGAGCAGCATTGACCTCCATGATGGAATCAAGCATGGATTAAACATGGGAGTCAAGGGTGGGAACTAATTTCCCCATTGACTTCTGTAGGACTCCACATGCTAGTAAGGGTCCATGAATGTGGATCCCTTTGCAAGAGCAGGGCTTTAGAATGATATCCTTGAATGCACAGACTGGCCCATTTGCCCCAACAGAGCTCCAGTAAGTGTTCATTCAGGGGAAGGCATCCGCCTATGTGGATCTCATTGCAGGATCAGAGTTTTGTTGTGTTTATTACGATAGCTCCAATTCAGCAAAACATTTCCATACAACTTAAGCATCTGCTTAAATGCTGTGCTGCTTTAGAGCCCATAATTGCCTCAACAGTGCAGGATGCTAAATACAGAGCCAGATATAGCCAGTGTGCTTGTTACGCTACAAAGAATCCATCGATTTATCACCATATGCTTGACTTCAAAATTTGAAGCCAATTCTAAATTTGGTCATTATCATATTTTAAATATAATGTATTTGTTCTGATTTTGAAAAGTTGATTCTTTGCTTTAGTTTTTTTTAAACGAATCTTAGATAAACTGTGCAAAGTGGTGATATATGACAATGTCAATGCATTTCCATAATTGGGGGACAACGTTCATGGTTATACAGCTATAAACCTCTTTTACTCAGTCAATTAAACTGGGTTACTGCTGATTTGAATCACTGAAGCAGCACAAAGAAGCCAGAGCGTATTGCTAAATCTGTTCCCACATTTCTTCTTGTGGCCTTGAACTCATTTCAGAAATCTTCATCAGCATAAATCTTTTGAAAATATGTTCTTTCTGACTGTCTGTGTATGTATTTAAGGTACATATGTATAAATTCTGGATATAAAAAAGATTAGCAAAGAATAACAAATATTCCTGGTAACTGAAATAGAAGAGGCCAGATTTTCAGCTAATATACATCAATATCATTTACTGATGTCAATGTGCCTATATTAATTTGTCAGATCCATGTGCTAACATTTGAAATATGGTAAAAACAAGCAAGCAAGCAAACAAAAACAAAACAGATATTTTTTTAAAAGTTCCTATACTTCTAAATTTTAGAGTTATTGGAACTGATTAAAACCTATCTCCCTAGAATGATGAACACAATATTCTACAACAGACCTGGTAACAGATGGTTACTAATCACAGATAAATTTTGCATATTTAAAAAGGGAAATAACTGTTAGAGATGCCACTGATGTAATTACAAGAGCACACACGGAAACCATGTGAAGATTTCCAGAAACAAAATCTGACCTGAGGATAAATATAAAGCTACAGAGGCTATGAATCAGGGAGTTCACTACAAGTGATTTTTTTTAAAGGATAAATGCTTTTAAAATATTAATCTGCAAATAGTCATTAAATGTACTTGCATTCTTACAGTTTGTTTTCCATAAATGTTCTAGAAAATAAATTCCCCCAAAAGAATATTCTCTAAAACAGATGGTATGGCTGAACTCGAGTATATTAACAGTTATCCCTTCTCCTGAGGCTCAGTGGGATTTCACTCTGCCTCACTGTGTCAGTGGGGTGCTGCCCAGTATCAGGGAATTAGCAAACTGAATGCGAGGATTCACAGCCCTGGTGATGAGGCTTTGGAGGCTCAGACCCTCAGGCAGGGCAGAACAACCAAGTAGTTTATGGTCTATCATCTTAGCTTAGGCAAACAGCAGACAAATTCAGAGTTCTTCTCCAGAGGTGGTCTGGCAGCAGGGGGTAGAGAGACTTGGTCCCACCCTACTCCACAAAGCCCCAGCCCAGGTTCCTGATGGTGACAGAGGGTTCCACCAGTGGGTCAGCAGGGATCCTACCGTAATGCACTGACTTGGATTCTAGAAGTAACATTGGACCAATGTCTGGTTTTCCTGGACTATGTCCTACCATAGTCTAGGCAAGAGGTTCACAGCCTAGAGATCCTCTGTCTTCTGGGATATATGGTAAGGAGCCATCCTGGCAGCTCTTCCCATGGGTCAGCCTCCTCCAGGGGTAGGGGGCAGTGTAGTACTGCTTCAGCTCCAGGGTTTTGCAGTGGGCTACAGGTGTCTGCTTCCTTCCCTGCCTCAGACTCAATTGGGCTAAAGGTTCCACCATTTATACTCAACATTCCATCCCTTAGCTTCCAGTAGGAGGGGCAGGCCCAGCTCGGTTCCACCCTCTGTGGATCAGAAAGTGGTCAACAAATCACACCACAAACATTCACACAAGGCAGATACTTACTCACTAGAAACCTGAGCATCCAACCAGGCAACAGAATACCTTGTAGTCTATGGGTACTCTAGACTACATGCCTCTGGCAACAGAGGCATGTAGATTAGGCTACCCGGCATAGGAAAATGAAGCAGCGATTTAAATAATCACCGCTTCATTTAAATTTAAATGGCTGCCGCTCTGAGCCGATCAGCTGTTTGTCGGCTCAGTGCGGTAGTCTGGACGCTCTGCGGTCAACATGAAAGGCATTTGTCGATCTCCCAGGTATGCCTCCTGGGATGAGGTTTACCTGGGAGGTTGACAAATGCCTTTGATATCGACCGTGGAGTGTCCAGACTACCGCGCTGAGCCGACAAACAGCTGATTGGCTCAGCGCGGCAGCCATTTAAATTTAAATGAAGCGGCGATTATTTAAATCGCCGCTTCATTTTCCTATGCCGGGTAGTCTAATCTACATGCCTCTGTCGTCAGAGGCATGTAGTTTAGACGTACCCATTATGTGTCCAAATAAAGCTCATTGTTAAAAGGTAAAGTACTCATAACAAAATGCTCTTTAAAAACCTAAGATGAAGAATTACTCACTCTACAAATTACTCAGTGAAGTTTTTAAACAAAAACAAAAAGGGAAAATATAATCTGTGCACTGTTAATTTGTGAACAGAAAACAAGATGCTAAGTGCTGATAAATTAGTAGCAACAATTTATTGATAATACATGGTGCTTTTCTGGATGTAAATACTTAGGAATTTCTTTACAATACATAGATGTGTCTGCAAATCTGCTTGTTGAGGATAATATTTTTTTATGGGAAAGATATATAGAACTGCAAGCCGCACAAGCGTATGTGGTTTCTCAGAAATTACTTATAATACATAGGTGTGGAGGATTTGCAAATGGTTAGGATTCATTTTCTTATTTAAGAACTGGCCCAAAAGATTTAAAGGAAATATAAATATTAACCACTGAGAACACTTCCAGTGGCAAGTGCTATCAGAAAGTTTGTGCTCAGATGTGGGCTAGAGACATGCATCACTGATTTCATTACTAAAAAAGCAGAGTATGTAGCTCCTTAGCTTTTTGCTACATTATAGGGTAATTCACCGGAACACCATTTCCAAAATATATTGGTTATAGACATAAGGGTATGTCTACACTAGCTCGTTAATTCGAGCTAGGTAGGCAAATCAGGCAACCGGAGTTGCAAATGAAGCCTGGGATTTAAATATCCCGGGCTTTATTTGCATGTTCCCGTCCAGCCGCCATTTTTAAATCCCCCTTAGTCCGAACTAACTGCCCGCGGCTACACACGGCAGTTTAAAGTTAATCCGAACTAAATCCGAACTATATCCCGGGCTTCATTTGCAACTCCGGTTGCCTGATTTGCCTACCTAGCTCAAATTAACGAGCTAGTGTAGACATACCCTAATAGTGTAGATTCTCAGCTGCATTCACTATCTGATGGGCACTGCTAAAGGAGACTGCAAAGGAGGCCGTTGTGCCTGTCTCAGCTGGTGCCAATTCTTTGTCAGCCTTAGGCAAGAGGTACTTTAGGGGAGTGTAAGGGCAGCACCATCTAGAAGTAGTCCAAGGGAAGAGCATTCTAGCTCAGAAGAACAACAGTACAATAGCATTGTGGTCATTCCCCCTCTGCCTTCAATTTGCTCTTAACATCTGGGACCATGGGTTGAGGGATGCAGGAGCTTGCTATCCTGGGTTTACACCATTTAGTGATTCTGCCAATGCCCTGGGCATTCCTCAGCTAGGCAGATCTGTGGCTTTCCAGAATGTTTGCATTACTCTGCAATAAAGAAGAAATCTGGTCCCATGCCTCCATTCCAGAAATATTAGCTCATTGGCACTAAACTATCACAGATCTGGTCTAAGGAAGTGGCGCATCTGCAAGCCATGATGAGCAATGAAAATAATCAACAAAAGGGGCTATATTGGGTTCGGGTATATTTTTGTTATCTGTATGTTTGTAGTAGAATTTTAATATTTTACCACCATTTCCAAATGGCATGAACACCTGAGCATTTTTAAGCTGCCAAATATTTACTAAATGATATACATTATTCCAGGAAAAGATGAGGAAAATACAAGTCTGGACAATGTAACCTGACAAGTAATTGATGAAAATTGTTTGAATGCCTCTTGTTGAGCAGTATGTGATTGATGGGTAACAGAAAGATGGAAGAGAAAAAAAATACCTGGAATCCTGGTATATTGGGGATGCTCAATCTTTGAATCAAAATAGCCTCCTCTATCTGAATATCAGAGTGTCTCAACTGAATTGTCTTTGGCATTCCCATGCATGAATGCACATCTTGAGAGAATGTGCTCTATAATGAGTGATATCCGGAGTGAAGACAAAAACAGACTGTCAGGAGCAGGTTCAGCAAAAACAAAAGCGAGCTTAAATATAAAAAAGGAAGCTTACAAAAAAGTAGAAACTTGGACAGGTGACTAGAGAGAAGTATAAAAATCCTGCTTGAGCATGAAGGGGTGCAATCAGGAAGGCCAAAGAGCAACTGGAGTTGCAGCTAGTAAGGCATGTGAAGGATAGCATGGGTTTCTCATGGCATGTTAGAGGCAAGAAGAAGATCAGGGAAGGTGTAGGACCCTTACTGAACCTAGCGACAGATGAGGTGGAAAAAGTTGAAATACGTAATGCTTTTTTTGCCTACTCTTAACAGACGTGGTCAGCTCCCAGACTGTTTCACTGCATAGCATAATATGGGAAGAAAGTGAGCAGCTCTCAGTGGTGAAAGAACAGGTTTAGGACTATTCAGAAAATCTGGACTGTAGTGAGGTGGCTACTCATCTTCAGCCAGGAGAGATTAAAACAGTCTGGAGAGCCTTTGCAGAGCCCCAAACAATCATGAAAAGGTTCATAGGGAGGCAATCAGAGGCAGCTTGCTGAGGCAGCCCTGTTTATAAGAAGCTTCTCAGCAAAACAGTGGGCTGTTGGGTTCTGACCAGGTGGGGGGGCAGGACTGGTTCCCTGGGAGAAGCACTGTAGGCAGTGATGGGCAGGCTCAGGGGAGCAAAGAGAAAAAGGCTCTAGCCTGATACCTGCCAGGCTGTGGGTCTTGATAGAAGGGCTATGAGCATGCACATGTAGCGGGGAAGTGGCTCAGGGAGCATGAGCAGGAAAGGGGGAGGAAGGGAGACAGGACAAGGCTGTCAACAGAGGAGCCCTGGTTTGGGACGGGCCTGGGTGTCCCCTCTTTCCCTCACCTAGCCAGCATAGAGCATGGCCTTTAGACCATGGCTCACCCCTGAGGTGAGGGGCTTAGACCTTGGCTGCAGTTAGCCATGGTAGCTGGTGTGAGACTGAGGACTGCTGATCCCCCAGAAGGGGTTGAGAACAGAGCGGTGGGCATTACCAGAGGGCAGTGTCCTGAAAAGGACACCACAGTCTAGGGAACAATGCGGGTCTATGGAGGCATGCTGGAGAGTGGAGCAACAATGGGTGAGACACCGGCCAAAAGACAGCACAATCAATGGTCTGAATTAATTCCCAGTGTGACCAACAGGAGGCTGATGGTGAGTCGACCCCGCTTACATGGACAGACACAGATCTATGTAGCCTGATCTAGTACATCTGAGGGTGCCGAGAGAGTTGGATGATGTAATTGCAGAGCCACTGAATTATAAGGTGGATAGAAAACTGACTAGATCACCAAGTTCAGTAGATAGGGATCAATGTCCCAATATGTAGTCAGCTGCTGGTGTCAAGCAGAGTGTCCCAGGGATAAATCCTGGGGCTGGTTTTCTTCAACATCTTCATTAATGATCTGGACGATGGATTTGTTTTCACCCTCAGCAAGTTGATGTATTACTCTAAGATGAAGGAAGAAGTAGATACACTGGAAGGTATGATAGGGTCCTGAGTATCTTAGGTATATTGGAGGATTTGGTCAAAAGAAATCTGATGAGGTTCAATAAGGATTAGTGCAGAGTCCTGCACTTAGGATGGAAGAATCCCATGTACTGCTACAGTCTGGGAACTGACTTGCTGAGCAGCAGTTTTGCAGAAAAGGACCTGGGGATTACAATGGATGAGAAGCTGGATCTGAGTCAGAAGTGTGCCCTTGTTGTCTTGTCAAGAAGGATAATGGCATATTGCTCTGCATTAGTAGGACCACAGAACAGAGAGCAGATCGAGGGAAGTGATTATTCCCATCTATTTGGCAGGGTTAGGCCACATCTGAAGTGCCACATCCAGTTTTGGACTACAGAAAGGATGTGAATAAATTAGAAAGAGTCCAGGGGAGAGCAACAAAAATTATTAGGGGTTTTGGGTACATGACTTATGAGACCAAGGAAACTTGGCTTATTTAGTCTGCAGCGGAGAAGAGTGGGGGAAGGAAGGTTGATAGCAGCCTTCAATTACCTGAAGGGGGGCTTCACAGAGGCTGGAGCCAGTCTATTCTCAGTAGCGGCAGATAACTGAAAAAAGGAGCTATGGTCTCAAGTTGCAGTGGGGGAAGTCTAGGTTGTATATTAGGAAAAAGTGTTTCACTAGGAAGATGGTGAAGCTCTGGAATGGGTTATCTAGGGACATGGTGGAATTTCTATCCATAGACATTTTTAAGATCAGGCTTGACAAAGCCCTGATATAGTGGGGTTGATTCTACTTTGATTATGGGGTTGGTCTAGATGACCTCCTGAGGTTTCTTTTAATCCTAATCTTCTATAATACTATGTTTCAGTCTTTACTCTTTATGGTCACTCTGGCGAGTAACTCTTCAGTGTTCTGTGAGCAGCTGTGAGGGGCTGAGTCACATACACAGTAAAAATATTCAAAAATGCCTATAAAAGTAATATATTTGTCTAAAGAGATACATGGGAGGAGGAGGATGAAATGGAAACTGCTGCTAGCTGCCAAAGTTGCATGGCCTAACAGTTCTATCCTCTTTACTTGTTTACATAAAGACAATTGTTATTTACAATTTCACCACAACCTTAAAATTACTGATTTTTACTTTAGTGAAAATTACGACTCATTTTTCTCCTTTTTAATTCATTATCCACCTTAATAGCATTACTAAACACATCTACTCATGCCAGTCCCAGAATACACCTAACAAAATTTAATGCATTCCGTACGCTTGGTAGAAAGAGTGAAACACATTCATGAGTATACTTACTAATATTCTGCTAATATTTGCAAAAGGGTTTAAAATTCTCTCAAATTTCATGAATTCTTTAAGAATGAAAATCCAAAATTCTTTATTTGTTCTTCACTAGCTCTTGGCTTAAAACACACGAACCAATCAAGAAGCAGAAACAATGCAAAGTGTGAAGTAGATGAACATCATAAAATGAAGATGAAGCATTGGAGAGTAACATTCACAATATATTTATTATGCTAAAATCCATTTCCATAAACTATCCTACAGATATTAAGGAATAAAATAATATTTGTGGTCATTATGATTGGATTATGAATTTTAGAAAGGAAGCACTGCCCCACTGACTCAAATGTCCAAATATCAGAGGGGTAGTTGTGTTAGTCTGTATCTGCAAAAAAAAATGAGGAGTTCTGTGGTACTTTAGGTACTTTAAAGATTAACAAATATATTTGGCATATTTTTTTTGTGGGGGGGGAAAGACCCCTTTCATCAGATGCATTGGAGTGGAAATGACAGAGGCTTCCATAAATATACTAGCACATGAAAAGAAAGGAATGGCAGTCCTTATCAAGTGGAAGACCAGTGCTAACAAGGCCAAGTTTTTTTTATATATATATATATATATATATTATTATTTTTATTTGTTTGTTTTTGTAAGCCGCCTTGAATACTTTAAGTAGAAAGGTGTGGTAAAAATATTTAAATAAATAAAATAAATAAATAAATTAGCCAGAATGGATGTGTCCCATTCCCAACAGTTGATGAGATATGAATACCAAGAAAAGGAAAATTGCTTTTGTAGTGAGCCAGCCATTCCCAGTCCCTATTCAAACCCAGATTAATAGTATCAATTTCAGGCAGTTCATCCTTTTGGAGAAGCTTGTAGGATTAGGCTAGGCAGTAAATGTACCGTTCATCAAAATTCTCTAAACTTTCCATTAATTTGTGCATTTCTCCTCCTTTCTTTTGCTAAAATGAACTATGGTCCAAATTAAAGGTCCAAATTTTGGTCCCATTTACACTGGAATAAATTCAGAGACACTGCAACAAAGTCCATCTGTCAGATTCTCAGTTGGTGTTATTCAGCATAGCTCTACTGAAGTTGGTGGAGTAATGCCCGTTTATGCCAGATGAGATGTAAGAGCATAACTTGTTTCAAAGTTACCTGGACTTCAAAACACAAAAGGTTATCCAATTACCGAATGTGAGTTATTAGAGCAAAAATTAAGACCTAATGTGTTTCCACAGAGCAATAGCCATTAACTCTTCAGGCAACATTTTGGGATTTGTCAAATAGGAAGCAAACATGCCAATAACTATAGAATTTTGGCCTTTTTTATTCTTCTACTTCTTCAAGAAGTTGGTATTGCTGTTTCTAGCCTTTTCCTTCTACTTAATGAACTTATGATGATGGAAAGGTGTGTGTAATTAGAGCTGTCAATATTGAATTCTAAATGTATGCTGCACTATGAATTTAATTTGAGTTTCTCTATCCCCAGTCCTCCCTCCACATTGCCACTGGGAAAGACTGAAGCACTTGACTGCCGCTGTGGCAAATTGGGTCCTAATAAGTATGATGCTTTACTGCTTCTTGTTTTTGCTAAGCTACAACTGCAGTATTTCAGAAGAACTCACCTGGGCATTAATTCAACAAGAAATGGTGTTAGGAGTATTATATTCTCCACATTTTGATATCTCACTGAATAACTTGCATATAAAGAGGCCTGGCAGCTGGCTTGTGTCAGTGACTGCTGTGCTTGTCATTTCAGCCTCAGATTTGGCTGATTCACCTCTGCCAGGCTTAAGAATAATACTCTTCTTGCTGTTTCCTATTATTCTGAAATTTTAACAAGCATGAAAGGAAAACAGAATCAGACTGTGACAAAAACATTTAAATATTATAGAACTTTAGTTTATTGCAGAGTAAGAGGCAGTCTCAATGAAGTGTTACCACCATCACTAAAAACAGGTTTATTCTGAGACAAGAAGGGAATGCAAGGAAGGAATATTCATTTTCAATGCAGATAATTAGTATAAGTTGTATGTTTACAACCTTAGGGATCCAGTCAAAACTGATAAAATCTAACAACAGCTAGAAAGGAGATACGAGGCATTTATATATAAATCTTACTTAACGTGGAGGTTTCTATGTTATATGGAATCTCATCAGGGATCAGTATGAATTCCTACATTAAATTCAAATAAGAAATGTCACAAATGGTTCATCAGGAACCACAAACTGACACAGTTGCTCTCTAATTCACTGCACTCATTGCCAGAATGTACCACAAGAGTTTTGAAATGTCAAAGAAAAGGAAAAAATGTTTGAAAATAATTTAATTTCTTTGACTTAGTTTTAGAAAAGTACTCTCCAACACCACATATGGTTTCTATTGAGCTGCATTATTAGAGTCATTCTGTACGTGACATGGCACAACTAGGACTGAGGCTTCTTCTGTCAGGTTGCACCTCATGACAGTCTCCCAGAATTTGTAATAATGCTGTTCCTTTAGAAACAAGAAGAAAAATCCTTTGAAATATTTGTATAATTCCTAGGTTCACTTAAAAAGGAGCCCACATTAAAAAAAAAATCAGATCAAATTAAGAGCACACCAAAGCATGAGGAGCTTGGAGTTGAGGTTTGAATCATAATACGGCCGCCAACTGCAAAATTCAGATCTACCCTTTGTATTGCATTTAGATCCTCTCCACAAGCTGTGCATGGATGAGCTATATGAAGGTGGGATGTGGAATCAAACCTATCGTTAATGCATGAATCTACAAGTCAAGTTTCCTATCTGCCTAAAACCAAGTGCACCACCAGCCTTTGGCCTGGGTCTACCAGTCAATGTGATTAGTCAGGAGAATGTAATGCCCAAGATAGAAAGCTAAGATGGTAGCTTTAGTAAAGTCAGGTAAAGACCACTTTTTAGTAATCCCTATTGACCAGTATCACTCCTGAGTTGTAGCTACAAAGTCCTGAAGATATGATCCTACTGCAAAACATGCCCACGACAGAAGAAATTTTGAGTGATGATAAGGCTCATTGATTTAGTGTTGGTGGATTATATCTTAAGAAAAAGACTTTA
The DNA here is from genome assembly GCA_032595735.1 of Pelochelys cantorii. Taxonomy (NCBI): domain Eukaryota; kingdom Metazoa; phylum Chordata; order Testudines; family Trionychidae; genus Pelochelys; species Pelochelys cantorii. The sequence continues at coordinate 67,121,907 of CM064326.1, read as the reverse complement.
AGAGAAGGCAAAAACTAGAACTGGGTTTCTTTGTAACCTTTCAGCAGCCTGTGACACGCTCTGGTATACTGGTCTGCTGTACAAGATGCAAAAATTTTTACTAGCTGCGTTGTCATGGCAACTGATGCTCCAAGGTAGGTGTTTGTAGGTGACTCAGGACCATAAAACTAGCACCCAAAAGCACAAAATTCTATAGTTATTGGCATGTTTGCTTCCTATTTAGATAATCCCCAAAGTATTGACTTCTGCAAGGCTCAGTCTGGCTCCAACTTTATATAAAATATAAACCATTGACCTACTGAACACTCCAGATGGTCCATGTATGCTGATGAATACATGAGTTACAAAATAATGTAGAGAACCTATAGAGTGATACAGCTGTCATGAGTGACTGTTGTATCCAATGAGTAGTCCTTTGGCACTTGAGAAATTAACAGAGCTATATATGGGTATTATGAACTTTTGTGGACAAATCCCATTTCTTCATATGAGTTTGAGTCCAATGTTGTAGCCATATAGGTCCCAGGATATTAGAGAGGCAAGGTGGGTGAGGTGATAACTTTTACTGGACCAACTACTATTGAAGAGAGACAAGTTTTTCAAGCTTACATAGAACTCTTCAGAACTTACTCAGAGTGTCATAGCTAAATATAGGATGGAACAGATTGTTTAGCTTAATTAATTAACACATATTTGAAGGGGTCATTTGAGCTGAAACAGCCTATTAACATCCTTTCAGTTACAGGAAGGACAGGAAGGAAGGGGAGAAAAAGCAGCTGGGGGTGTGTAGCCATCTTGTTTCCCCTCCCTCCCAGAGAGCAAGAGAAAGGCAGTCAGCCTTTGATGCCCTGGGAACGCAGGTGTGCTGCCTGTCCCTGACTCTAATAAACAGAAACCAGACAGCAAATGGGCTAGCTGATGACCTGGGGCCTCCCGTCGCCCTGATGGCTAGTACCAGTAATTGACACGCCTGCACTGTCCCAGGAGAGGAATCTTCGCCCATCACATACCAGAGGTGCCCATTGTCTGCATTTTCCTAGGTGTGAATTATGCTTTGCACCCTTCGTGGAAAACTTGGCATTCAAAGCCATTTTTCCTAATTGGCCACTTGAGACCAGGAAGAAGCCTACGTGACCCAAGGGGTATAAAGAGGGGTTTAGTAGCCCACCCCATTTGAGCTCCAATCATCTACACCTGCTGGCAGGTATTGATTGTCTCCCGAGGTCTGTGGGACGCCCAACCTCGCCCTATTTCTTCCCGAGGGATTGAGAGAAAGACGCTGGCCACGCCAAATCTGGAATGCAGGGGTGAGAATATATACCTGCTAGGTGTCTATTTTGCATGCATTTAATAAGAGCTCAGAGAACCAAAAGGGTTTCATGGTACCTATAAGTGACTTATTAGTGTAATTTCTGTCCTGTCCTTTGTAGTGGCTGTGTTATCTGTAACACAGTAGTAGCATTTAACAGCTAAGTTTACCCTGTAACAATAAAATAGTAACTGTTTAAGCTGTGACCTGACTCCTTCAGTTGCTGTAACAGAACCAAGCACAATTTTAAAAAGAACTCCAGCCGGTCATAAGGGACAGATATAGGGAGAGCTTGAGCGTTGGATCATGTCGCTTCCAGGGGACAGATCCGTTGGGGCATCTCTCAGCCTCCCCAGGCTGCCCGCTGTGAAGGGATCGTGTATCCTAGCAGTCAAAATCTGAGGTGTAACAAGCTCTCCCTGTAAACTTCTTGGGGCACCCGTCAACCTCCTCCAGGTTGCCTGCTGCTAAGGGACCCCAGTCCTAGCAGTTGAAGTCTCGGGTGTGTAATACACACACACCACTCACTGCCCTGACCACCGGCTGACAGGGTGGAGGGTGGTTCAGGTGGTTATAGATCAATTTAAAAAGCCACCAATTGAGTGTCTCAGTTATGTCCATGATTTTTAGTGTACAGAGAAGTTATGGATTTAAGCTATTGCAAGAAATGGAGTCTGTCATCAAAGACTATCTGATGAAGTTTTACCCAGGAAAGCTCATGGATAGTCTCATGAGTAGTTTCTATATTTGTTAGTCTCTAAGGTGCCACAGGATTACTCATTGTTATAAAGACCATGTTCACTTTCACCATGCTCAGAGCAAACTCGAGCTTACCATCTTATCTGAATGGTTGATGGTTTGCACACAATACAATGCCATTTTATCTAGGAGTTATCCTAGATCACACACTCACACAAATACCATCTCACAAAAGTAACTGATAATATCATGAGCAGAAATTGTCTCCTGAACAAACTGGAGATGTCCACCTGGGCAGCCAGTGCAAAAACATTGCACCGTTTGGGACTGGCTCTCTTCTGCTCATCTGACGAATAAGGTGTCCTAGTTTGATTAATTTCTGTCCACATTTGAAAAACAGTTTAATCTTGTAATAAGAATGAACCCATCACACTGGAGCCAACAAGACTTGCGTGGTTACTGGTCCTGGTCAATATTTCTCCACCCAGCATCCAGCATCAGAATGCTTCCAACAACTGGTCATCTTGGTATAGTAGCACCTTAAAGACTAACAAAACATGTAGATGGTATCATGAACTTTCGTGGGCAAAACCCACTTCGGTTTTTCCCATGAAAACTCATGATACCATCTACATGTTTTGTTAGTCTTTAAGATGCTACTAGACTATTTGTTGTTTTTTAAGTTTTTCCTGTTACAGACTAATCTGGCTACCCCTCTGAAACATCTTGGTACAGTGAATGCCACACTTGCCACTGTTCAGAAATATATGGGATGCAAACAGCCACCAAATGCCTATCAGAAGTCCTATCTCCACTGTGCTACACTCCAGAGTCAGTGTGGGAGCCCAATGCTTGGTAACTGTTCATCTGCATTGGGCTCCCACACTGACTCTCGAGTCAACTTAACAGCTTTAGGTGTGGTAAGGTTCACTGTCCCAAGGTCAGCCATGCCTGGGGCATCCAGGATAGCTCACTGTGCATCTGAATTGCTGAGGATGCTGTACACAGGCTGAGTGGTTACTCTTTTTCTGTTGGGTTCCTCAGAGGTCTTCTCACATTGAACACTGCTGACTACTTTGCTCAAGACCATTTAACTGTGTTTTTGTTTATTTGTACATTCTTGCCACGTCCACACTCTTTTTCTCTCACTCTCTCTCACAAAACAGCTGAAGAACATTTTTCTGTTAAAATGATGGTATTTCTAGCAAAAGAGTCACAGCGCTAAAATAGTTACCAGTACAATAATGAGAAAATGTCTGTTGATACAATCTTTTCCTCAGGTGATTTTAAAAATGGATTCTGTGTATTTAGTTTTTGAATGTGTTTAGCTCGTATATTTATATTTTAGGAGAGGAAAAGTTGCTTTCCAGTACACATAATTTGAAACCGCTCTTTTCTTGATGTGACCATGAGTAATTACTCTACAACCACACTTTTTAGAAATACATTTTTATGATGCTCTGATATTGCCATTCCTGAAGTCCCAGTCAACAGGTGCATTCTGACTGGTGACAGACTTGGAGCTCCTGGAATCCTGAAAACATCTCTGTTTAATCTGGCTTGAACATTGACATAGACTTTATAACATTTTGACATCCCTCACTGGCTGTCACACTGCTTAAAAAAAACCCCCAACAACCTGACGATTGGAGAATCTGACACTGGGGCTATGAGTCATGGGCCTCAAATCATCATCATGTGATTCACTAAATGCCTTAATGCATTGCAGGTGGCATTATGTGGTTGACTGTCCCCACAAGGGGGCTCTGCAGTAATATAATGACCAAGTGTGGTGCTTTCAAATGCAGCTTGGAAATTCATGGATTTTCTTTTATTTTAAAAAATCATTCTTAACTTTAAGATTTAAGTCTTAGGCTACTTCAATCATGAACAGACTACAACTGATCGATTTTAGTCTGCGATTGAGAAAGATAGATCTATAGGTAGACAGAAAGGAAGGAATCTGGTTTGTCATGTATTCTAGGAGGGTCATTTAGAAGTTGTTCAATGTCCAGCACTGATAAATGTCTCAAGTACTGTTGCCGGGGAAAATAAATCTCCTGTCCCTTTTGGGAAATTACAATAGCTGGGTAGAAGGGGGGAATTTCTTTCTATGCTATAAATTGATTCACAGACATTGATGATCAAATGGCAATGGTTGAATTATAATCAAATAGACACTTAACATGGCCGCAGTGCTGCATCATACCTATATTGTAGTTCGGACATTGTGCCCCTTTGGGGCAATGAAAGTGCTGCTGTGAGTCATATCTGTGTCCATGGAGATAAGTGAGGGGGTTAGGATTTGCCTATTTTCTGTTTGATTTCTCTTTGGCACAGCAGCAATCATTTTAGATTGGCTCTGACCACTCAAGAGGTAATATTGCATAAAGATATATGACTCTAGTTTACGGGGTCCACTAACCAATGCTATGTCCACTGACTACATAATATTATTCCAGCTACTTCAAGGAGTTCAAGTGTACAGTTTGTAGGGCTGGAGAAAGGTAGAGAAAAACACAGTTTGTGAGAATAGAAGAGATTGGGAGAAAGAGTTATATGGACGGGACGAGGTAGTAGGCCATCACTGGGGTTGCAATGAACATCTAATGACAGCAGGAGATAGCTAGGACATAATAACAATTACCACTTCTATACTGCACGAGCTATGGCCTAAGCCAGTGGTCTCCAACCTTTTCATGCTTGAGATCACTTTTTGAATTTAAGTGCAATCCAAGACCTACCTGAAACTCAAATACCCATGACCCGCTTCCATTGTGCCCCTTCTCTGAGGCCCCGCCCCTGCTCACTCCATCCTCTCTCCCTTTCACTAGGCTGGGGCAAAGAGTTGGGGTGCAGAATCTGGCCTTGGATTAAGGGATTTAGGGTACGAGAGGGGCTCTGAGCTTCAGGCAGCCGGAGTGTTGGAGGTGCAGGCTCTGGGAGGGCATTTGGATGCTAAGGGGTGCAGGAGGGGGTTTCTGACTGGGGTAAGGTTTCAGGATGTGGGCTCCAGATGGGCACTGTTTACCTCAGGTGGCTCCTGGTTGGTGGTGCAGTAGGGCTAAGGCAGGCTCACCCCTGTCCTGGCCCTGCACCACTCCCAAAAGCAGCCAGAAAACTCCATCCCAAGTCCTGTTGTGTCCCCTCTCTGCTTTGCTGGGATAGGATACAATGTGGGAGAGGAGGCACCTTGACATCAGCACCCCTCTTCTATCTCCCCTGCCCTGCACAGCAAGCTGGAGGCTCCTGAGGGGACAGCTCCAAGGCAAAGGACAGGAGATGCGCAGCAGTGCGGGGAAGGGCAGCAGAAGCTCTAGCACTTGATAGCCTCTTGGCCAAACCAGTCAGGATCACCTGTCAGAGGCTCCAAGATCTACGAGTAGATCCCAATCTACTGGTTGATCACCACTAGCTTGTTTCTCAAAGCAGCCCATGGAACCACTCTGAGAAAGCTGCTATCGGGCTCTCCAGTGACAATGGCCTATAGATATTTTAAGGTTCCCAGAACTTACATAGAACTGAAAACAGGACATATAAGTTATATTCTTCTAAGGCTGACATTTAATCACAGTTAGCCAATGTGATTAACTAAAAAAAAATAATTACTATTAAAAATTAATTGCAACTAATTGCAGGTTTAATTGTGATTTAATTGCACTCATTTAATTGCACTATTAAACAACAGAATGTCAATTGTAATGTACTAAATATTTTAAATATTTTTCTGCATGATCAAATATATTGATTTCAATAACAACACAGAATATGAAGTATAAATTGTTCACTTTACATTATTATTTTTATTACAAATATTTTCAATGTAAAAGAAATGTTACTCTTCAGTTCACCTCATACAAGTACTATAGTGGAATCTCTTACTGTGCAAGTACAACTTACAAATGTAGGGTTTTTTTGTTACATAACTGCACTCAAAACCAAAACAATTCAAATGCCTGCAAGTCCACTCTGTCCTACTTTTTGTTCAGCCACTTGCTAAGACAAACAGGTTTGTTTACATTTATGGAAATTAATGCTCCCCACTTCTTATTTCCAGTGTCACCAGAAAGTGAGACTAGGCATTCACATGGCACTTCTCTAGCCAGCATTACAAGGTATTCATGTGCCAGATATGCTAAGCTAGTTGTGGGCAATTTGAGGCCTGCAGGCCATATGAGGCTTGTAAGCCGATGTTGGACCATCAGATAGGCTATTTATCTGTCATCCATAGGTATGGCTGCCTGCAGCTCCCATTCACCATGGTTCGCCATTCCCGGCCGATGGAAACTGCAGGAAATGGTGGTCAGCAAGTCCCTGTGCCCCAGAAACTACTGAACCCAAAGCACAAAAAACCCCAAAATCAACCTTCTGGTGGTGGCATCTGACTCAGGTGATGAAAATTAATATGTCTCAGTTTGCATTGCTTTGGATCGTTATCATCAGCATGGATGCATGCCCTCTGGAATGCATGAAAGGATATATGAACTGTTAGTACATGTGGCACTCCATGTGACTGGCCTGGTCTCACTTTCAGGTGAACAAGACTGGGCAGCACTATCTCCTGCAAATGTAAACAAATGTGCTCGTCTGAATGACTAGCTGAACAAGAAATAGGAGTAAGTGGACTTGTAGTTTTCCACTGTTTTATTTTTAATGCAATTTTTTGTACATAATCCTTCATTTTTAAGTTCAACTTTCATGATAGACTGCACTATGATACTTGCATTAGATTAATTTAAAAATACTATTTTTTGTATTCTGTGTTGTAATTATAATCAATGTAGTTGAAAAGTTAGGAAACATCCAAAATATTTTAAAAATGGTATTCTAATATTGTCTAAGTGTGCGTTTAATCACACAATTAATTGTGTTTAATTTATTTGTGTGATTAATCATTATCAGTATTTTAATTACTTGACAGCTCACTTCATGATATACTTTATGGACATGTCTATACTTACGAGAAGACCAGCACTCTGGAGGTCGATCTTCTAGCATTCGATTTAGTGGGTCTAATATAGACCTGTAAATCTAATGCTGATGGTAGCCTCTGCGGTGTCTGGTACTCTTCGTTCTGTAAGGAGTAAGGGAAACCACCAAGTTCTTCTTAAGGTAGTCAGCCTGTGGAACTCCTTGCCAGAGGAGGCTGTGAAGGCTAGGACTATAATAGAGTTTAAAGAGAAGCTAGATAATTTCATGGAGGTTAGGTCCATAAAAGGCTATTAGCCAGGGGATAAAATGGTGTCCTTGGCCTCTGTTTGTCAGAGGCTGGAGAGGGATGGCAGGAGACAAATCGCTTGATCATTGTCTTCGGTCCACTCTCTCTGGGGCACCTGGTGCTGGCCACTGTCGGCAGACAGGATACTGGGCTAGATGGACCTTTGGTCTGACCCAGTACGGCCATTCTTATGTTCTTATGTTCTTATGTAAGGTAAGTCGACTCCAGTTACACATTTTGCATAGCTGGAGTTGGATACCTTAAACTGCCCTTCCTTGTTTTGTATAGATCAGGCCTTAAGCTGCCCTTCCTGGTCTTGTATAGATCAGGCCCATATGTGATCCTGTGGTAGTAACTGAGGCCTAAATTCTTTTGATGATCTGTGCCTAAATAGCTCTGTTCTCAGTGTTGCCATAATAAAGAGGATAATTAAATTTATTATACACCTCCCATTACTGTTGAAAGACCCAGTTTTCTATTCTTTGCAGAGATCTCTGAGATTTTTAGCAGGAATGAAACACCAAAGGTCAAAGTACTTATTAGGAATGAAACTACAAAAATCTCTATGTGAAACTGTGCCTTGAAAATATGATGGATTTGTCTAAAAATTAATTTCAGTTGAGGGATTTGTCACAGCCACAGTGTTATATCTGTTGGCAGTGAGTGAAAACTAATGTCTAAAAAATTCTTAAATATATCTATATAATATTTTGAAAAGCTTTTTATGTTAAATGTTGGTGTTCTAACAGCACCCACTAGCAACATCGGTAAGAGCCTATAAGGCTTTCTTTTATAAAACAGGATTTTTAGGGATTTAATACATCAGCTTTTTAAAATCCCATTGGGTTAAACTTGTCATACAAGCTGTCAACCCAGATCTCTTTTTTTCCCCAAAAGTGGTTTAAATACTTGAGAACATTTTTAGATGTAAACCAGTCCCCCAAAATAGATCTTTTCTGTTCGCTTATATGCTTTTGATCAGCTTCAGCTAGAATTGTCACTTGGCAGAAATGTTTCCAACATTTCTAGACCACTCCAACTCTGTGGTCTACAAATGTGAGGCATAAGGTTGCCATAGAATAAGCATCATAAATATCCAGCACTCTATTTTTGTGTTTGCTTAATGATAGATTAATGAAAAGATGAAAGAATTAAGCTTGCCGCCTCTTAATGTGGAATTTACAGGATGTTAGTTAAAAGGATTGTGTTTAGTTACTAGAAAGACTGATTGCCACCTAGAGTACTGAAGCCATATGAATCTTTGCATTAGCATATAGGATCAAGACAACTTAAGCAATTTTAAGGCCATTTAAAATCATTTCTTGATTGATTAAGTTCTTTTGCTGAGCATACAGTCATTCCTCACTTCCCCACTCTGTCTGATACACACTCTTTTTGTATTTTCTTTGTTAAGATATCGAATTCCTCAGTTCTGCCAGTTTCTTCAGTGGGACCCCAGTAACAGAAGGCCAGCAGGAGTGGATCACTGTGAAATAAAACACATCAGGGGGCTACCTAACACAATCCAGAGAGTGGCTGTGATTGTCTGCAGGGATCCAGTGTATGCCATGGGCACTCTTCTGTAGTGGGCCAGCCAAGGAACCCAAACTACATGAAAGCTGTTTTTCTCTAAGGAAGGAGTAGGGAACCTTTATGGGGGGGGGGAAGGGGGGCACACACAAAAATAGTTGGGGACCACACACAAGTGAGAAGCAAAAAAAAAAACCCCCAAAACAAAAACAAACCCTCACTGGTGTGGCCCCCAACTGAGGAGAAAGACACTCCTCACATTCCCCCCACACAGCAGAACCTAGGGGGGCCAGGTTAGTAGATTTTGTGTGTTCCAGCCCTGTGGAGGGATGGTGGGAGGGAGGCACGAGCACCTGCACAAGCCACGAATGCTGGGGGGGACCCCCGAGCCTTGGGGGCTGGATCCAGGCAAGCCGGGAGCCACATCCAACTTCCAGCCTTAGATTTCCCACCCCTGCTCTAAGGGAATCAGAGAGTGTGACAGTGCAACTATTGTCTGCAAATTTGTAGACCCCTACAGTAAATGTCCCCCTGATTGTATACCCGTATAATTAACTAAACCAGGAAGACTTTGTGCTTATTTTGGGCTATTTAGGTGAGGGGAGAGGTGGGAGCAGAGAACCCAAACAGACGGGAACAATGCACAAATGTTGATTTCACTAGAGTAGTTGGGTATTCATTAGAAACATATTTATAACCACTCCCAATGCACACACTTATTAAATTGGTCACACATTTTTTGTTGCTGTTTGCTAAACATGCTGTGGAGTTTTACTGAATACCTATCAGTTAATTCCCAAATGATGTTCTGCTTGAACTGAACCTAAGTTCTTAGCCATATGCTTCTTGCTAAAATGTTAATTGGAAATATTTATGGTGCTGAATTGAAAACAAGAATTTGTTTTCTGTACATGCCAATTTTTTAACAATTTTGGTGTAGGCTCTTATATTTTGTAACCATCTAAAAATGCATGCCTCATTTTTAAATCCTTCTTGTTATACAATTTTCGGACTTTCACCTCTTTATTATTTCTCCCCTCAAATTTCCAAAACCCAGATCGATTTGGGGTTTCACAAAAACTTTAGAACCCTTGAAAAGACTTGGATGAAGAAATGTTTCAGAACTTCATTGAAATTGGGATGTGAGGAATGTGGTAAATACCTGGATATGGACAGCTTGCTTCTGAAATGGCAAATTTCTTATTTGTTCAGATACTTACCTAAAAAGCATAAGTGGTTCTTTGGCAATCCAAAGTGGGAATAATTTTTGACATTCACCCAGCAGTGCTGACAGCCTCAGTGGGCCCCTGGCCAAGGCATGGGGGCCATGCTTTGCGCAAGGCCTTGGGTGGAAGGGCAAGGCTGGGACTAGGCAGACCTCAGCACCACCAAAAGAGAGCTGTGTCTTCCCCGAGGCAGCCCTCAGTGCCACACCTCATGGCATTCTGGCAGTGATTTAAAGGTCCCAGGGCTATTTCACCAGCAGGGGCCTGAAGTCCTGGCCCTTTTGAATCACTAAGTGCAAGGGTAGTCCCTCCCCCCGCTGTAGGCTGGCCTGCACCCACCTCAATGATACATACTATAAAAGTAAATGGGGGGAGGGAGGCTCTTGAGTTGCTTGGGGCCAAACCAATAGTTCAGTCTGCTTATCCCTGGGGCCATCTCTGTTCAAAAGAAAAAGACTGTTTTCACGCACAGAGCTGTCTTATCTAATGCCTCTGTTTAAAGAATTTTCCTGTGAACTAGTGTGAAAGGACTGTTTTCTTAGCTTGACTTCTGGACACCCCCCACATGAAGTTTTAAGAGGTTCTATATGATGAGTTCTCCCATCTTTCTTTGTCAAACAAGAATGTTAATGTTAATTTTAAAATCTAATCCAGAGAGAAAAGGCCTGACTTTCATTTACTCTAAAGCTTATATTCAGTTTATAGTCATTGTGACGGAGTGTATCAACCCCAAAATGGGTCCAACGGGGTTAACCTGGCCCAGCTTGCTGAGAAAGCTCCACTCCCACAGTCCTGCTGGGCATGCTATAAAAGCCTCTGGAACTGCTGAGTCAGGGCTGACTGCCTCAGGGGGAGGAGATGCTGCAGGAGCTCCAGGGGAAGGCGCACAGCCATACCAAATAGCGGCAGCCAAGCTGAGAGGGGCTGTAGTAGAAGCTGTGGGACCTGAGTGTGAAGATGGAGATGACTTCTGACAAAATTTGGGTAGGAAGTAGCCCAGGGCAGAGAATTGCTCCCCGAGAGCTTTTGGAGTGTTGCGGTAGGGTTCCCCACCCATCTAGCAATGGGCTGCACCATGGCTAACAAGGACTGGAGAGGAGGGCTTGGATCTCCCTACCCACTTCTTCAGATACCCCCATGTGGGGGAGCATTGTCTACTATATATTGACTTTGTGGCCATTAGGCCGAACTACCCGGATCCCAGAGGGGGTGCATATTGACTACATGGCCATTGGCCTGGACTGCCCTGATGCCAGACAGGGTGTATATTGACTCTGTTGCCCCTAGGCTATATTACCCTGATCCCAGACAGGGCGCATATTGACTCTGTGGCCATTGGGCCATACTACCCTGATCCCAGAGGGGTATATCTTGACTCTGTGGCCATTTGGCCAAACTACCCTGATCACTGAGGGGGTGTATATTGACTCTCAGGCCACTAGGCCATGCTACTCTAGAAACAATTTGCACTGCATAGACTACAGAGTTAGGCCACACTACCCAGAGCGGGAGTTTGAGGGGCTTCCGAGGGAGTGTCACTGTGCTTACTAGCAAAGCACCCTTGACAGTTAATGTTCAAGCTCCTATTCACTATCAGGGCAGTGTAAAATAGTCTTAGTGTACATGTAAATAAAGCTCAGTGTTTAATGTTATCTGGTTCAACAATTAAGGGTTCATAATTAGTGTGGACCTAATTCTCCACAGACTTGCACTTGGTGCAGTTGTTTAGACTTGTGTAAAATGGGAATCAGATGCTATTAAATTGGAAATGTCCATGAACTCGCACAATGGTAGAACTCATTTTCCACACAAGAAAATGACAACACAAGGCACAAAGCTATGGAGATGAGTCTCTTGATATGTCCAGCATATACAATTTCTGTTAGTCGCATTAAGCTGGAGAGCAGTGGCTGCCGACTGGGAGCCTAGCTCTGAAGGCATAGCCATCACCAGAGCAGTGCAGAAGTAAGGGTAACATGGATGAGATTGCCAGCCTGACTTCTGCTCTGCTTCCTGCAGAGCTGAGCCCTCAGTAAGCAGCCAGGACCCTCCAGCTACCCAGCTCCGAAGGCAGTGCAGCAGTACGAGTTGCAATACTGAGAACTCCACTAAAATAACTTTGGGACTCACCTGCAACTCCCTTTTGGATCACGATCCCCAGTTTGAGAAAAGCTGATCTCCCCCATGAGACATGTATAGTACAGGGTAAAAGAACACAAAAGATCAGACTTTATCAGGGGAGACTAGATTTCACAGTCTGTGATGCATTGTTCATGGCCATGAATTTCATGGGGCCCTCACATAATATACACAAAGTCACTAGCTTAGAGCTTGACTTGTCTAATTTTACTTGCCAAAACATTTCCTTTGCATTTTCCTTTGGTGAGCTTAAGTGCCACTTTTTTGACAGCTTTCACTGAATAATTTATACATCAGCAACCTGCCACCAAGCTGGTCACAGAAATTATTCTATGCAGAAAACATCAGCTGCAGTCTCTGGGCTCCAAATTTCTCTGACCTGGAGAAGACCCTGAGTGACGTTACTGCAAAGTTGGCTGGCTACTGTAAGACATGGTGCCTTCAGCCTGCCACCAGCAAAACAGTCTCTAGCACATTACACATCTACCATGCCTCTGTTAAAAGGAAACTAAACATCAACAAGACTAGCCAGAGGCTGAAGCATAAAATATACCCAGTTGGTTTAGGCATTACCATTGACCGAATACTGACATACAAAAGCCAAGCAAGATAGAAGCACAAGTCCATGCATGCAACAACTTCTCAAAAAACAGGCACATTCTTTACGGTGAGAGACTGTGCCAGCCCCAAAAACCTTGGCCCTTATCATCTCTTACTCAACAGCAGAGTACAGTGCACTATCATGGAGTCGGCTGGCACAGACCAAACTTGTTGATGTGAAACTAAACTCAATAAAGTATATCATCACGGAAACTCTCTGACTGACTCGTCTTTCATTGATTCCAGTTCTGAGCCTTATTGCTTCCACTGACATCAGGAGGGAGACTGCAGCTTGCAATTTTCTTAAAGTTGCAGCTCTTAGAGTCAAGTGATCACATAAGAATCTTAATTTTCCCTCTCAAATATGGGTAAGTTTCCAGCTCCTCTCCCCTATGCTTGCTGAGAAAAAAAATGAAAACATGAACCCGAAGGCTCAAAAAACAGAAGGCCAGGTTGAAGAACTACAAATGTATTTATTTCTTTACATCACATGATTTTTAAGCCAATCTCCCAATCTTTTCCACTCAATCACAGTTTTTGAATTCTGCTACTGGGACAAGCATTCAGCTCCCTAAGCTGGTTCAGCTTTCTGGAAATATCCAAGCCATCCCACAAATGCTCTGTGTTTCAGCACAGACAGAAACATAGTCGCCTACGATATTTGCATATTGTATTGTCACTCCAATACAATTCCTCATATTGCTCCTGGGAAGGGGAGGAGCCCACCCAGAAGATCCTACATCCAGCCCCCGGCTTTTGGAAACACTAGCACCGATGGGAATGCTGGGCATGAACAGCTCATGAGAGTGAGTGCTGAGAATGTTGTTAACACCCGCATTGGGGTATAAGAAGAGGTTTCTTGAACTCTCCCTACCTTGCTCACCATTGGTCATAAAGTTATTTTAAAGATGAAGGAAATACTGCAGAACAGATTTTATTAGCATTGTAAACATCAGTGTTCTCTTTCCAGCTTTATTTCCCTTTAGCCTTTTATTTTATTATTCTAAACTTGGTGTCACTTTTTCTTCTTCATTTGAAACAACAAAAGTGGGTTTTTTTGAATTCAGGAGCTCTGCCATTCTATTTCTGCTGGGAGGAAAAATGCTGGAGTCCAGCTTCTGTTAATTCCCTTTGAGCACTGCCAACAGACCTAGGATTAACTTGCTGGAAAAGTTCCATTAAACAAGCAAAAGAGTTTGGTCTGAAGCTAGATGCATGTAAAAAGGAGCCCCAGTTTCATAAATGTGCTATCATAGAATACTAGGAGTGGAAGGGACCTCAAGAGGTCATCGAGTCCAGTCCTGGCCCTCATGGCAGGACCAAATACTATCTGGACCATCCCTGATAGACATTTATCTAATCTACTCTTCAATATCTCCACAGATGGAGATTCCACAACCTCCCTGGGCAATTTATTCCAGTGTTTGAATATTTTTGTTCATTTATTCCTAAAAACACTGTGATTTTTACATTCATGATTTACATCATTTAACCTATTCTCCTCCACCCCCAGTGTTTTTGAATAGTTTTGACTCACTGAAATATGACCTGAAACAGTTCTGTTCTACTCAATGGAAATCTGCACAGCGTGCAGGAGAGGCAAGAAAGAATTGTTAATGGATGAACTGTAGGATATGGTAGATTGTGAGATGATTTTTTACACGTTTTTGTGGGTCAGAGAGGAAAAAACGGTTGAGAATCACTGTACTAGAGAACAATCAAAAACATCTTAAAAACAATTATCTTATAGTCCCAAAAGAATAAAAGCCTATTTTATGCTTAAAATCAGTGGCCTTATTGCAGACAAATTGCTTTTTAAGTGCTAGGATTTTCAGCATGCCCTCTAGCAATAGTAATGGCAATGTTAAGGGCCAATTCTTGATGTCCTTACTCATGACATATAAAAGCAAAAAGCTTTCATTATCCTCAGGTTAGACTTGAGACTCAGCAACATTATCTCCTGTTTCTGCCTCGAATGAGAACAAAAGATATATTTCTGTCAATCCAAGTAGTTGAGCAATGACTAGCTTCAACTGTGGCCATCTGAATTCAATGCAAATTGATATAATGAAAATGATTTATTTGAGGAGAAACAGAGAGAGTATCATAAAATAAAAGTAAAGAAATACCAATACACTTAATACTAATGTTGATCAATATGGACCTGATCCAAAGTCCACTGAAATTAGCTGTTTGTCCAGTTTCTTGTGGAAAATTAGAACAGAGAAGTGGGGGAGAGGATGCAAGAGCAGGAGATACAGCTGATGGGGACTATTGTTCATCAGGCTTTGTTTACCATGGAAAAGGTATGCCATTATCTCCTTAAAATATGATCAAATAGATCACTGTTGCAACCACTATTATATATTTGCAACAATATATTTATACAAAGTATGCTAAAGGAGGCATATATGAAGAGCTTATGCTTTGCTGGTTATGATTTTGCTATTTGTATGCATGTATCATTTTTGTATTTGAAGTTTTGAGTAGAATCATAGAATCATAGAACACCAGAATTGGAAGAGACCTCAAGAGGTCTCTGAGTCCGGTCCACTGCCCTCACAGCAGGACCAAGCACCATCTAGATCATCCCTGATAGATGTCTATCCAAACTGCTTTTAAATATCTCCCGTGATGGAGATTCCACAACCCTCCTAGGCAATTTATTCCAGTATTTAACCCCCCTGACAGTTAGGAAGTTTTTCCTAATGTTCAGCTGTGACGGGGTGTACCAGGCCTACACTGAACTGTCAGGGTTTAGCCAGGTTACCCTGGCTGAAGGAGCCCTGCCCCTGCAGCCCTGCTGGGAATGCTCTGAGTGTAGCCCAGGTATAAAAACCTGGGGAGAGGCTCAATCTGGGCTGACTGCCAGAGGAGAAGGACCTCAGGCTAGAGCTCCTGATTAGCAGCAACCAGCCACTTGAAGGGAGAACAGCAGAGCCTCCAACACTGCTTGGTACGTAACCACCGCAGACTACCAAGGAGATGCAGCCCCCGAGGAGCCAGAGGATCTTGCGACCACATGGGAAGGCAACCTGTCAGAGTAGGTAGGACGTGTCCCAGAGAGGGTGCAGAAGCCATCTCTCCCACCCAGATATCCTCGGTGTGTTTTGGTAGGATTCCCTGCCAAGGGTGAGGTAGGCCGTCTTGCCACTCACAGGGCCCTGGACTGAGACCTGGTGGAGTTACGTGGGCCCAAGTCCCCCTACCGGGGCACAACCCCCACCCCTGTGACTCATTGGGCTGTCCAGCCCTGCCTTAAAGGGCTGGTGATTGACTTTGGCTTACTGACTTTGGGTTGCTGACTTTGGGTTACTGACTCTGGACAGTGGACCGTCCAGCCCTGCCTTAAAGGGCTAGTGATTGACTTTGATAGTGACTCTGGCTGTTGGGATGCCCAGCCCCACCTTAAAGGTCCTACATGGGGCTTTGACTTATGGACTCTAGCCATTGGGCCATCCAGCCCTGCTTGAGAGCACCAGCAAGCAACTTTGTTTTACTGCCTCTGGCGATTAGGCCATCCAGCCCCAATGGGAGGGGCCAGACTACAGATGGTTATCGGTTATGCAGGGCATGCCATGGGCTCAGAGATCCCAGGGACATGGGACCCTAACCCCCTCCCAGGAAGGGGAAGGAAGGACTGCCTTGCGACACCAACCTAAACTTCCCTTGCTGCAATTTAAGCCCATTGCGTCTTGTCCTATCATTGAAGGCCAAGGAGAACAATTTTTCTCCCTCCTCCTTGTAACACCTTTATTACTTATGGAAGCACTGTCCCCACTCAGTCTTCTCTTTTCTCAACTAAACAAGCCCAGTTCATTCAATATTCCTTTATAGGTCATATTTTCTCGACCTTTAATCATTTTTGTTGCTCTTCTCTGGACCCTCTCCAATTTTTCCACATCTTTCTTGAAATGTGGTACCCAGAACTGGACACAATACCCCAAGAGAGGCCTAATCAACCCAGAGTAGAGTGGGAAAATTACTCCTCATGTCTTGCTCACAACACTCCTGTTACTGCATCCCAGAATCATGTTTGCTTTTTTTTTGCAATAGTGTCATACTGTTGATTCATATTTAGCTTGTTGTCCTCTATGACCCCATAATCCCTTTCTGCAGTACTCCTTCCTAGACAGTCACTTCCTTTTGTGTGTGAAACGGATTGTTCCTTCCTAAGTTGAATACTTTGCATTTGCCCTTATTAAACTTCATCCTATTTACCTCAGACCATTTCTCCAGTTTGTCTAGATCATTTTGAATGATGTCCCTATCCTCCAAAGCACTGCTACCCTTCCCCCCGATTGATATCTGCAAACTTAAAAAGCATACACTCTATGCCAATATCTAAATCATTAAAGAAGATATTGAACAGAACCAGTCCCAAAACAGACCCCTGCAGAACTCCACTTGTTATGCCCTTCCAGCATGATACTGAACTATTAATACCTGCTCTCTGAGAATGGTTATCCAGCCAGTTATGCAGCCACCTTACAGTAGCCCCATCTAGGTTGTATTTCCCTGGTTTATTGATAAGAAGGTCATGCAAGACTGTATCAAATGCTTTACAAAAGTCTAGGTAAACCATGTCCACCGCTTCTCCCTTATCCACAAGACTTGTTATCTTATAGTATTTGCTCTGTACCTGGTTTCAGATGTTTGCTGCTAGGTAACACCAACAGGTTGTTTGGCCTTTGTATTGTGAAGGGACTAATCAATTGGAATAAAAATAATTGACTGACAATGTGCATTGGAAGATGTAAATCAACATATAATGAGCCTTCCTGGGGAACATTCAGACTATTATGTGGGCAATGGCTTTCACCTGCAAAGAACTAAGCCAAAAATTGGCAGGTGATTTGCCCATATGATGGTTCATGTGACTAGACACCAACTTGTTGCTGTACTTTTCCACACATATAAAAAGGCTCTGGAAATCCACCATTTTTCTTCATTCCTGTTCCAACCTCTCTCCTGCTCAAGCCTCTGGAATGTGCACTTACACCAATGAGAGAGCATTGTAACAAAGAGACTGAGGACCTGCCAATAATTTTGAAATAACCAGAAATTTGACATGAGTCAGCAGTTTCTTCCATCAATGCTACAAGCCTAAACCAAGAATGTTTCAATAGTTGTGTTTATTTGATTTCTTTAGCAATTTTAACTCTATCTCCATTTCTTTCTTTTATCAGTAACCCCTTAGTTTTTAGACACTAAAGATTTGGCAACAGCATGATTTTTAGGTAAGACCTGAGTTATAAATTGACCAGAGCATGTGGGATCAGAAGAACTTTTTATTTGATGAGACAGTTTTTCACATTATCCATACAAGGAGCACTACTGGAGCATCCGAGGGAATTCTTGTTAGCCTGTGTGGTGAAACAGAAGTTCTCATTTGGGGTACCTTGTAAGAGAAGTATCCCCAGTTTTGGGTTGTGACCACCCAGTTTCTAAGCAATTTGCTTTGATTTGGTACTCTCGGTAGCGTCTCACCGGAGAATGCTTGTTACAACTGGTCAGTTATTTTTTTCTCAGATTAACCAGCAAGGAAAGTGAGATGTGGCCACACCTAGAAAAAAATAAACCCAAGGGATAGTGCTACTGGGACCAGTAACATCAGGTGTAGGTTAAAATGTCCCCCAATTTGACACTAAGATGTGGCAAGATTTCAGCTTGAGATGACATCCCTGAGCTAGCTCTAGTTTAGCTATCATGGGCACTGGAACAGTGAATGCTTCAGCATGGGCTAGCTCTAGTAATCACACAGGCTATGTCTACACAAATGCAAATGAAGTGCTGATTAGCATTTTGTCACGTTTCATTTGCCTAATCTATTCGAGCCGTTTTTGTGCATGGGATTTTTGCGCACAATTAAGCAGTGTGGACATTTCCTTTTTGCACAAAACCCCCCTTTTCCTTATTCCTCTCTCCAAGGGAAAGCCTTAGGGTTTCAGGTGGACATGTACATTCCATAGTGAAGTTCATGCTGCTGCACAGTGCCTGCTCTGGGACCTGAGCTAGCTACATTAAAGCTAACTCAAGTATGTTTACTTGAATTGTAATCACAGGCAGTGATTACAATATAGAGTGTGGTCGGGAACCTCCAGCCTGTGGACTGCACACGGTTCATGAGGGTTAGCCGCTGGCAGTGTTCCCTGTAAGCTGAGCACTTGGACAACCCCTTTCTCTCCCCCAAGGAGAGATTCAAATGCTGCCGAGCTGATTAGCTGAGTGCCCACAGTCAGCAGCGTGTGTTTTTAATTGTAGTACACAACTGCCCATGCTTCGGTGCACATAACTTAACAAAATTTGTTCCATACATTAATAGAAAAAATTAGAGAGAACATTGGCTGCTAGCAGGCTGCCAGGTGGTTTGTTTAGCTGAGTATCCACAGGTACGGCCACTTACAGTTCCCATTACCTGAAGTTCACCATTCCCAACTAATAGGAGTTATGGGAAGCAGCACAGGCAGGGCCACTACTTCCCACAGCTCCCATTGGCTGAGAATGGAGAACTGCAGCCACCATTCAAGGCTCTGTTTCTCTGGTCACTTAGGTAGAGAAACAGTCTGGTGGCATGTGGCATGCAGGCTGGAGGTTGTCCACCCCTGAGATTGACAAACTCTGAGTTAGTACCTATTGTTACAATGAGACTGCTCAAGTTGGAAGGTAAATTCAGGGTGAGAAAGGGTATTGAAATCTTGCCTTTAGTTTTTCATAAATCAACATTTGTAGCTCCTTCTTGATTGACCACTGTAAAAAATGAATAGAATGAACACTTTGGAGCAGATGTGTTTAGTTTCAGCTTTGCTGTCTGGTCTTCTTTCTATATTGCTCCATGTCTTTTTATGTACATGAAGAAAGTAATACAACCATTTCACAACATTTGTAGGCTAAGTAACTTCTTTTTCATTCCAACAGTTTTTCCTCTTGCCTTCACAACAATGATCCTGGCTAGCACTAGGTGTTTATTTTTTAAGAAATCATGCTTTTTACAAATGTTCAAAACTTCAGAAATAAAAGAAAATATTGTTGAAAGCCAGGTGAAAGAAAGCCCACAAGGTATCACAAGTTTGGCTTCATGCAACTCAAGAAATGTGGAACAAAACTTTTTCCCCCCAAAGCACAACATTGATACTCTGAATTAATTAAACATGGCTGACCACTGTACAGCCTATTCCGCTGTAAAGATAATGTCATAAGTGAGTGCTTGCATGCATCACTTTTTCAAAATGAAAAGCATGATCCTGCCCTAAGTCAACAGAATACAAATAAATGAATGTACAAACACTTGTATCTTTTAAAATGTGGTACAAATTTTCTTTTGAAGTGAAAATTTGGTAGACATTATGAAGAGCCACCAAATGGTAACTTTAAAAATCCAAAATTACAAGTACAGAATCAGTAGAGAAATATATAAAGGGAAAGTTCAAATGTAGCAGCATTATTAAAAAAAAAAAAACCTACAGTTATAATAGGCCATCTAGATCTCAAATTCTTCGAGCAATGCTGATTTACAGTAGCTGAGTATCTCAACCAAGAAAGATGCTATTTTTTCCCTCATGATCCCTCAGAATTAGTGTCAACAGAATCCTAAAAGAAAAGAACTTTATAAAAATCAGAA
Organism: Pelochelys cantorii; assembly: GCA_032595735.1. Classification (NCBI taxonomy): domain Eukaryota; kingdom Metazoa; phylum Chordata; order Testudines; family Trionychidae; genus Pelochelys; species Pelochelys cantorii. Next base: position 67,101,565 of record CM064326.1, on the reverse strand, counting down.
ATATATTACACCATAAGGCAGATACTTGAGGAGAAAAGCTTTTAAAATTATTGAAAATCTTCTTAATATTGTTAGGAGTGACATCACTATCAATGATATTATGCTAGCCTCATGATCTTTTGAAAGTGAAAAAGGGCCCAAAGCCTTAGGCAAAGTAATTTAATTTTGTTTGAAGGTAGAAGTTCTTCTATTACATATAGTTCTATCGTTCCAAGGTAAATGCATTGATATTAGTGGTGAGTGAATCACAAAAGATTTGGCTACTTATCCAAACTTTATCTCTTGAGTCTGCAAAACTGGGCTGCAAACCTTATGAGAAATCATAAAATTAATTAAAATTGCCTGCGATAGCAGCACTGCCATGTGGATTGCAAATTGCCTGAAGGACCACAAGCAAAGACTGTAAATCAACCAAGGATTGAATGGAAAGAAGTGTGTATGGTAAATTGCCACTGCCTGTTAATTTCGCTCTTATGAGAGGGTTTAAGACAAATTTTTTTTGTGGATATTCAGATCTGGCAGGTTGGTTTGGGACTGATCCCAGTGTTACCTAAAATTATGACTCATAATCTTGAAGAGAGATTAAAGAATGTGGATATGTGGATAGCACTAAATCAGAATGTGGATAAGATCTCGAACCAGAACCCATATAGAGAGCATCTGTACGGTCTAATATTACTACCTGCAATAACAGCTGAAAGACAATAAGGGCAGGTCTATACTGGCAAATTATTTCAAAATAACTCCCCTTATTTAAAAATAACAAGGTAAGCATCCACACTACTAAGCCTGCTATTTTGAAATAAGGGACATGTTATTTTGAAATCATAATTCCTGCTTGTGAGGAGGAATAAGCTAATTTCAAAATAGTTATTTCTGGAGTTATTATTTTGAAATAAATAACCTGGTAGTGTAGACCTAGCCTGAAACTCCCAAGCAGAATTAATAGCCTGTGGGAGGGACAGGGAACCTTTTGCCTATAGGCCACACATGGTGCATCAGGGTTAGCTGCAGATGAGTGGCCGGACGGTTTGTTTCACTGAGTATCTGAAGACATAGAGCCCCACAGCTCCCAGTGTCTGTGGTTCACAATTTGGCTATATCTAGACTGCATGCTTATTTTGAAATAACTCATGTTATTTCAAAGTAATAGGGTGATCATCGACACAGCAAGCCCATTATTTTGAAATTATTTCAAAATAATGGGCTTCTTATTCTGACTTCTGTAGCCCTCATTTCACGAGGAGTAAGGGAAGTCAAAGGAAAAGTGTTGTGTTGTGCAGACAGTGCCAAAAGTCGAGGTACTTCGACTTCAGCTACACAATTAAAGTACCTGAAGTTGCATATCTTAACTTGACTTCATTCCACAGTGTAGATGTACCCTTCCTGGACAATGGGAGTTGTCGGAAGTGGCATGGACCAGGCCGCTGCTTCCTGCAGTTCCCGTTATCTGGGAATAGCAAACTGCAGCCACTGGGAGCTAAGAGTGGCCATGCCTGCATAAGCTCCGGTAAACAAAGCAGCTGGTGGCCTGCTAGCAGTTCACCCCATGAACCGCATACAGCTAGAACACTGGAGGTTCCACACCCTTTATGAAATACATGCAGTCACCAACTATCCTTCTCTATTCCCATGAATCCATTCTGTTTTGTTCCTCTATGAAGAACTGTTCCATTACACTTCGCAACCTGTCACCCCACTTACCAGAACATTTTTTTTCTGCCACTGTAATTTGGGTTAGGGGTATCAGGAGATGGGAAAATAAAATTTCACCTGTGTTTGTTCAAGCCACACATGATCTACATCATTCTAAGGCAAAATTGTACCTTATGAAAGCCCCTCACCCCAGGACTTTGTTTTTGTTTCCAGGACTTCTGAAGAGTGAAGACCAAGAGAGAGAGATCAGAGTTAATAGTTTCTTGCTTCATTTGGATTTAATCCTCTCCAACAAAGGTTGGATTATGACTAACACCTTTGGAACAGAACTGCTACTAAAAGAAATTAAATGAGATATAGTGTGATGTATCTGTAAACTATCACTATTAGAAATAAAAGAGAACAACAGAAAGGGTGATTTTCTATGCAAATTTCTGTCTGTGATTTTGAAGTGCCTGAAGGACTCAGCCTATCCCTGACTCTCCTGGCTCATGAATCTATACAGCTGGCCACTCTGACAGCACAAAAGAAAGACTCAACAGCCAGATTAGCCAGTGCAGAATGAGAATTGAATGTGCTTTGGGTAGATCGAAGGAATTCTCAAAATTAGAGCTCAGTGCAAACGAAAATCCCAATGATTATAGCTGTCGACTGTGTCCTGCATTCTGAAATCCAAGGGCCCATGTGCCATTAGCCTATTTACTGCAATGGTGCATGAAAGTGTCCTGCCACAGAGGAAAAAAATCGGCTACTGTTCCTAGGGATTGCAAAGTATCCCCATGATAGAATAGCATAGCACTAGATTAACAGCCTCTCCGGCATTCTGCTGTAGCTGCCAAAATTCCTTCACTTTCATACAGTACTACTGAGTATCCTGTCATGTCTACTTTCCTGCTTCCCACCACTCACCCCTCCTTGGCCCTCTAAAGGGGCATGCCACACAGTCTGGGAACCACTGGGCAAGACTCACTACTGAATCAATCAGTTGTGAGAAGCTGTAACTCCAGTGTTGTCATGGAATTACACTAATGTACATATGGCATATTGCAGGCAAAGCAGGTGCTGAGTGTTTACGTAAACAAAACAAAATAAACCCAAATTTTAAAAACTGGACGCTAAGCATTATGCAACAAAATCCATTTTTCATCTGCTAAATAACTTTCCTCTTCTATTAGTTAAGTCAATGGGATATGCATTCTGCAATTCCAGATCTAATTTGGATACTAAAATATTGATTTAGATGCCTAGCTTCAGGCACTCAGGTTTGAAACTTTCAACTTGAGCATTTGGCAATTCACCCTCGCTGGTGTTAGTACCGATTACCATTTGAGAATGTTAGGGTATGTCTAGACTGCATCCCTCTGTCGGCAGAGGGATGCAGATTAGGCAGGTCGACATTGCAAATGAGGCAGGGATTTAAATATCCCATGCCTAATTTGCATAAAAATGGCCACAGCGTTTTGCCGACTCAGCACTTTGTTGGCAAAAAGTGGCAGTCTAGAGGGGGATCTGTTGAGAAAGAAAGCCTTTTTTGACAGATCCCTTATGCCTCCTGCAAGGAGGTTTACGGGATCTGTCGAAAAAGGCGTTCTTTCTCAACAGATCCCCCTCTAAACTGTCGACAAAACACGGTGGCCATTTTTATGCAAATTAGGCATGGGATATTTAAATCCCTGCCTCATTTGCAATGTCGACCTGCCTAATCTGCATCCCTCTGCCGACAGAGGGATGCAGTCTAACATACCCTTAGAGAATTATCACTTATTGAGCATCTCCCAACTCAAATAATGCAACCCATCCACCTGAATGACTATTTTCACCAAATGGTTGGGTTCTAGGTTTTTACACAGCTGCAACAAATGGTCCCTTCCTTATTTTTAAGAAGGCTTTACAATCCAGTGATTTCAGCAAGGTTCCTACGTTTCTATTTCATCACCTGCATTACATACAGGCTCATCTAGTTCTACTGACATTTCCTTTCAAATCTCAATTCTGAAATTTATTTCTGTATTCTGTGATTTTTGCAAAAATATCAAATACTGCTTTGAAGATTTAGCATAGCAAAAAAAGTCAACATTTGTGCACAACACTGAAAACTGAGCTAGCTAATAATGACAAAATCTGTAGATTAAAGAGTGTTGTCTATTTTAAGTACTACCTGCAGATTTTAATTTTTAAAGAAAGTTGAAGATATTTCTCAGTGATCACAGGTACTATGCCTCTTGAATTACAATGAAGAGACTCAGACAGGATGACAGGCTGGTTTAATACAGGGAATCCTGAGAAGATTTAAATGTACATTCTGAAGTCAAGCTGAATTAACTAATAACTTCGGTTTCTTTGCAAACTTTTATATGTGCATTGCCAGTGACAATCAGCCAGACAAGCGAAGAAGATATTGTTTATTAAAGCATTTGCACACAGACCCACTAGCAAGAGGGGGCAAAGGGGTCAACTGCCTTGTGGCTTGGTGATCCGGAGCTCCTGGCTGCCGCTGTTGCGACTGTGATGGTGGCTGCAGCCCTGGGCCCTTTAAATCACTGCTGGAGCCCCAGGCAGCATGCACTGGATGGCGCTGAAGGGGAGGCAAGGTCCGCGCGTCACTGAGGACTGACTGCCCCAGCCATGCCCGGTCTTCCTGGGTCCTCTTCCCACCACTTCCAGGATCGCAGAGTCGGATTCCACCACCACCTTGCCCAGGGGCCTGGCAAGGCTGTTGGCTCTCCAATGGGAAAAAATCACTCTGGGAGCCTTCTCTGCATTCTGCCTCTTGTGCACAATCACAGCAGCACAAGGAGAATCAGAGCTGGGGGAAAAGTCTGGCTCAGTACCTCTGTTTGCATTGGAGGACAGCACAGCTGGCACTGCTGGTATATGTATGATTCCAGGCATGCTGTGAGTTCTCACCCTTGCAGGCTCAGCTGAAAAATGGATGGGCTCATCTCTCTTCTTTGTCCTCATTCTCTTTTGAGTACCAGTGCAAGACCACCACGCTCCTGCTCTGTAGCTATTGCCCATCCAGTGTTACTAAGCAAGAGATACAGTGGCTGGGTTTTCTTACCAGTACCAGTTTACTGTGAAAGCAGAATCACAGTGCCTCCTGCTGCTGTCTTTTATAAAATCAGCTCTGTATCTCCTACTTGCCATGCAGTACATACTTTTCACCCCTCTGTGAGTACTCACCGCCCACAAATGGTGTCCTTTCCACTCCTCTTTCATTCACCTCCCTTTGATGCACTCTGGCCAATCCCTCATCTCCGCACACTTAGTATCTACCCCTCATAACTTTATCCTGATTTTCCCCAGTGCAACCACCAGATCCCAGCCCTCTGACTTTCTTTCTTTCTTTCTTTCTTTGCTATGTCTAAACTGCATGCCTTTTTCGACAGAGGCTTTGTCAACAGATACTGTCGACAAAGCCTCTGTCGAAAAAGAGCGTCTAGCTTACATTATGCGGATCGAAAAATCGATCCGCTTTTTCAAAAAACAGCATCCAGACTGCCGGACGCTCTGTCGACAAAAGAAGGCACCCGGAAGTGCTTCTGGCAGGGGATGGGGGCAGCCTTATTTCCAGGTGCTGCTGCCTGCCCTTTGCAGAGACATGTGCTTAAAGGGATCCCCCTGAACAGCCGTTGCTCTGCTCCTGCTTCTGGCTTGCCTACCTCCTAGAGGGAAAGCAAAGCTGCTGCAGTGCTTGCTCTGGTTGCCCTGCTTCCTCGGACACCACAGCAGTTTTATGCAGGGATTTTTTTCTGCTTTTCACCTTTTATTTGGCTATGGAGCCTGAGCTGCCCCTGGGCAGGCGATGGCCCCATGCTGTCATACTGCAGCTTCTGCTGCATCTACATGAATCTGTCATGAATCTCCTGCCCTATATGGACCCAGACTGCACCAAGGAGACCCTCCTCCGGGATGTAGGAGCTCTGCCCTTGCCCCAAAACTTTCTTGGGGACAGGCAGATTTGGAGGCACAAGATGAGTTCGGACTGGTGGGACCAGCTCGTCATGCAGCTCTGGAACGATGACCACTGGCTCTGCAACTTCCGGATGCAGAAGGTCACATTCCTGGAGCTGCGTGCCTGGCTCACCCCTGTCCTGGAACACCAGGACACCCACCTGTGGCCTGCAGAAGCGGGTTGCAATCACCCTGTGGAAGCTGGCCACCCCCGACAGCTACCGCTCTGGGGGCCACCAGTTAGGGTGGGGAGGTCTACCGTTGGGGCCGTCTTGATGGTGGTAAGTCACTTTCGGGGGACAGGCCCTGCTGAGTGTGTGTGGGGGGGTTAATAAAGGGGTACTGTCAGGCAAGGGCAAGAAGGAGTGCGGGATGGAGTGGCACTTGGAGGCCACTCCTCGGCCACCCCTGCACTGATACGGGGCAGGGGGGGCATCCTGACAAGGGGAGGGGTGGGTCCCCCTTGGGTCCCCCCCCCCCCAACGCTTAGGTAACCTGTCTAACTCCCTGATTTCTGTCTGTCTATTTGTCTCATGCTGCAGGTGGGGAGGGCCATCAATGCAGAGCGGCTGAAGAGGCTCGTCCGTCTCAGGGACCCGGACAACATCAATGCCAGGTTTGCCACCCTTGGCTTCCTGAACTGCGGAGGAGCCCTCCATGGGACACGCAACACGCATCTTAGCCGGGCTTGCATCCAGGTGGAATGCGCCTTCGGCTGGCTGAAAGGGAGGTTCCGTTGCCTCCTCACATGCCTGGAGATGGGAGAATGCAACATCCCGCAGGTGTTGGCCGCATGTTGTTCCTTCCAAACCTGGTGGAGAGGAAAGGGGAGGCCTTCCTGCCGGGGTGGGGGACAGGTGCTGATGGCGAGGAGAGGCAATTTCAGCAGCCCCAGACTGCTGGTGTCCAAATCTGAGAGGCCCTGAGGGAGAGATTCTCAGAAGGAGCCCACTGACTTTCCCCAGGGCCTCCCCCATAGGGGGTTTGGCTTAGCTCACCCCTATCTGTCCCTCTACTACTCTCACCCTCTTGCCATAAAGAATACATACACACCTGGTTTTCTTTGTAGACAGACATTAGTTTTTTATTAGAAACACTATCAGTAAAGAAAATGTGCTAACTGTTTAAAAAAATTCTCTGTGTACTGTTCAAATGTGTAAAGGTAAATCGTTCACTCAAAAACAAAGATTTTGTTATATAACTGAAATGACCTTTAGCTGTAGTGGTAGGGGACTGAAAACCGAGAGGGGGGGGACTGAAAACCTGGAGGGGGGAGGGAGGGCTCAAGTAGGCTGCTGCTTCCCTGATTGCAGGGTCCTGCCTTCTTCCAGTGTCCTAGCATCGCCACAGCCTTGGGATCGGGTGGAGCGAGACATAGTCCTGGCCTGGGCAGGAGGGGGGGCAGCTGTTGGGCCTGTGAGGGCTCGGGAGCAGGAGGGGCTGGGGGGGAAGGGAGGGCTGGGGGGGGCTGAAGGGGAAGGGGAGGCTGTGGGGGCTGGGGGAGCTGTAGGAGCAGGGGCCTGACGTGCAAGAGGAGCAGTGCCCGTGACAGGGGCATGCAAGGCAAAGAGCTCCCTTATTGTGGCACAGATTGAACTGCACTGCTGGACCAGCTTGTCCAGCAGCCTGGTGTGCCACTCGGCCTCTGCCTGCATCCTCTCCTGGAGGGTCCTGTTGAGGTCCCGCAGGGCCACAACGTGCTCCCTTAGCAGGTCCGTGTAGATCCGCCAGTGCCTGCAGGTGCCATGGGTCCGGGATGGTGATGGGACGGGTGTGGTGCTCCCCTGTTGGGTAGAGGGTCCGGCTGTGGAGGAAAAGAGGAGGAGACAATCACTGTCTGTGTGTACTCCTGCTGTCCCCGAGGGCATGCCGTGGCTGTCAGGAGCTCTCCTTTGGACAGGAGACTCAGGGGTGTTACACGTGATACCGTGTGTGAGTTGGGCAGTGGCCCAAAAACCTCACAGGGGCCCCACAGAGACAATGGAGCTAGCTGGCCTCCAACACTGCCAACCCGCCAGTGTGTGGTGATCCCTCAAAGCACTCACCTGATGTTCCCTCCCTGATGTCCACAGATGCCTGGGAGTCCTCTGGGGTCTGGGTCCCTGATGCCTCTTCTTCCTCCTCCTCCTCCTCCTCCTCCTCCTGGTGCAGCTCTCTCGCCTCTCCTGCCTCATCTTCATCCCTCAGGAGGGGTCGGTCCATGATGTGTTGGGGTAACCTGGACTCCACCACGTGCAGTGGAGTCGGGGCTTCCCCACCGCCCAGGATCTGCTCCAACTCCTTGTAGTAAGGGCAGGTCTCGGGGACTGCCCCGGAGCGGATGCTCTGGTCCTGGGCCCTGGCATATCCCTGCCACAGCTCCTTTACCTTGGCCCTGACTTGTGCCATCGTGTGGGGGGTGATGCCCTTTGGTGGCCAGTCCCTGGGCCAGGCGCTCATAAATGTCCTCATTCCTGCGGTGTGTCTTCAGGGCCTGCAGGTCTTCTTCCTGGGACCAGAGCTCAAGGAGGTTTTTGATTTGTGGCCCTGACCAGGCTGGTGCCCTCCTTTTGGTGCCCCTGGGTGGGTCCTCGTCTCTGTCCTGAGAAGGGCCAGGGGGGCCTTGAGGCTGGGACATGGCTGGCACGGCTGGCACGGGTGCTCTGGCTAGCTGCCAGACAGCAAGGCCTGTCTGGGTGCCTGTGCCTTTAAGAGGCTGCGGCCAGGAACCACAGAGGTGCTGTACCTGTAAAGGCTAGACTGTCCACCAGGGCTTCTTCCTGGAGGCCTTTTTTGTTGACAGAACTGGCTCCCTGCATCCACACACACCTTTTGTCTACAGATCTTTGTCAACAAAAGTGTTCTTCCTTGTAAAAAGAGGTTTACCGCTGTTGACAAAACTGCCGCGTTCTGTCGACTTACTGTCGACAGAATGCAGCAGTAGTGTAGACTCCGGTATAGTTTTGTCGACAAAAGGCCACTTTTGTCAACAAAACCCTGTAGTCTAGACACACCCTTTCTTTCTTTCTTTCTTTTTCTCCTAGTCTCTGGTTACTTCCACTGCACCATCATGCTGAGATGGGGGGAATCCCTTCCCCTACTCTCCTGGGTGACTTGCTGTATTACCTCCTATTCCTTCCTGTTCCCTGTTCACTCTGTTCCATCTGCTAATGACCAGGAAGTGAAACTAACAAGATTGACAGTCTCTGAAGCATGGCAAGTGCCATCTGCACTTTAGAGGCTGAAAATCTTATTAGTGTCACTGTCTGCCAAGCTGTGCACATGGAGCAGAGCAGCCTGGGTGGGGAAAGAGCAGGAGGGGGAGTGCAATAGCACCAAGGAGGACAGGACCCAAATACATACATACATACATAAATAAGATTAAATAAGATGTGAGTACAAACTCTAAACATGTTACAACCTGGGACTTTACTAGGGGTCTTTAACAGGCAAAATCCTCAGCTCATGTAAATCATTTTAACTCTGTTGACTTTCATTTTGGCTTTTTTAAAGCTAACTGGGCAGATTCTCATTCCCACTGAATCTCCTTTTAATAGGCTGTGACGGGGCGCCGAGGCCCCGCACTAACTCAGGTGGGACGAGCACCCTACTGACACTGCCAGGGAGCGCCTACCGGCCGTGCGCCAGCTGCTCCCAGGTCGCGGCACAGACGGGGAGTGTCGCGGCGGCTGTCAGAAGGGGGAGGGGCGGAACGCCCAGCTGACCAGTGCCGGGGGTGGGGCGTACGTCAGCATCCGGTGTGCGGTCCCAAGGTGGGGATTTTAAAACCCGCCAGGCAGGGGGAGGCAGGAGAAAAGGACAGGCCGCCAGGGGTCAGGCAGAAACCCCGAGCTGCCTGCCCCAGAGGAACCGGAGGGACCTGGTAAGCAGGCACGGGGAGGAAGGAAGTAGCCCAGGGCAGGGTGGTGAATCAGCCCGTGGGCTGGCATGTTTGGGGGCACGACCCCGTCAGCCGGACTAGGACTGCCATACAGTTCAAGTCCTTAGGGCCCTGGGCTGGGGCCCATGAGTGAGGGTGGGCAATGCGACATTCAGACTCATAATCAAGGTGCGCGGTCAAAAAGGGGCCGACCCAGTGGACTTCAGAGGACCAGACGCTGCAGGACTAGACAAGAGAGGGGTGGATGAGGGACATGGGACTCGGGACCCACCCCCCTGGCTGGGGTGTGGTCACAAGGTGGTGGAGAATGTGGGCAATGCTACCCCCTGACCTTAGGGAATAGGTGGAGGGAAAGCAGAGATACTCCTAGGAGTAGGAGGCGAGCTAATTCCCCTAGAGGGGTTTTTTTTTTCCCTTTCTTCTGGTCATTTCCCTCTGGGCGCGAACCGACGTGGAGGTCAGAGATGGAACCTGGCAAGATACTCGCATGGCTCACCGAACACCAGTGGCAGAATCAGCAGCAACAAACACTCCTTATACAACAGCTTTCAGCCCAACACCAGGAGCAGGAGTGGCAGCTGGTAAGGGAGCTGACGGAGCAGTTCCAAAACCAACAGGAGCAATGGATACGCCAGTACGGGGCACCCGCCCGAGGCGGCATCAGTCCAATGGGCTATGAGGGCAACGGGGGAGGCCCTCCACAAATGGCCATCTGACTGACCAAGATGGGGCCAGCGGACGACCCAGAGGTGTATTTGACCACTTTTGAGTGAGTGGCTACAGCAGCTCGGTGGCCAGAAGAAAAATGGGCCACGATCCTCGCCCCTTATCTAACAGGGCAGGCCCAATTGGTTTACCTATTATAAAGTGAAGGAGGCGATACTTGACCAGATGGGTATCACCCCAGAATCGTATCGCCAGAAGTTCCGGCAGGTGCGATACCAGGCGGGAGCAAGGCCCCAGCTGGTGGCACAATGGCTAAGGGAAGCGGCATGGAGGTGGCTCAAGCCAGAACAGAAGACCGGAGTGCAGGTAGCAGAGATGGTAGTATTAGAGCAGTTCTTGAATATCCTGCCGGCGGAAGGGCAGCACTGTGTGCGATGCCATCACCCTTCCACGATTGAGGAGGCAGTCGATTTGATGAATGACTACGAGGCGGCAGAGGTGGCAGACGCCTCCCCAAAGGTAAGCAAGACCGCTTCGCCACCCCGGCATGACCCTCCACGTCTCCGGCTCTCCAGAGGCGGCACAGGATGACAACTGGACTGGGGCGGGCGCGGGGAGAAAGGAGGAGACTGGCGCTGGCCTGGACGGCCCCGCTGAAAGACACATACCCTGAGGAGACCCACCTAGCGGATGAGGAGGGGAGGCCCGTGATGCGAGGCAGCCCCCCTGGAGGGCATGCTTCCGATGCAGGCAGGAGGGGCACTTTCAAAAAGAGTGTCCTTACATGGACTGTGCCTATGCCCGAGCCCTCACCGGGGAGAGGGGACACTCCGGAGAAGGGAAGGGCTAGATCATGCGGCCGATCTATATTAATGACCCCCCCGTACTGGCGCTAGTAGATTCAGGTTGCAGCCAGACAATTGTAAGGGGAGACCTGGTGGGGGATGGAGGGCCCCGGGGTCCCCCCGTACACGTGCAGTGTGTGCACGGCGACCTGCACTGGTACCCGACCATATCACAGCAGCTGGTGTTACGTGGTGGTGGCCCCAACACTGGCATACTCAGTTCTACTAGGGAGAGACTGGATCGGATTCACGATGGCCGTACGAGAATGGCAACAACAGGAGCGTCCTTCCTCCCAAGAGGGAATGGTGGGTCACCCTAGCAGCCAGAAGGACTGGCCTGGGAGCACCGAGGGAAGCCAGACGGACGATCCTGACGAGGGCACATCGACACACAGGAGGGACGAGCCCGGCGATGAACCCCCACTTGGGTTGTGGGAAGGAGACTTCCTCCAGAAACAACGGGAAGATCCTGCATTGCAACATGCCTGGGCCAAGGCGAGGGAAGTGATGGAGCACGCGGAGACAGAAGGAGAACGAGCTGTAACCCCCGGTTTCGAGGTATGCGGGGACCGTTTATATCGTGTCGCGGTGGGGGTGGACAGCCACAGGATGGTCAGGCAGTTACTAGTGCCCCGGCGGTACCACCATCAGCTCCTAGAAGTGGCCCATGCCAACCCCTGGGCCAGCCACCTAGGGTACGAGAAAACATTACAGCGGGTGTTGCAGCGGTTCTACTGGCCGGGGGTGTACCGCGAGGTGAAAGATTTCTGCGGCTCCTGCCCCAAATGCCAGAGGGCTGGACCCAAAGGGGTGCCAAAGGCCCCCTTGGTTCCCCTCCCCCTGATAGACGTCCCATTTGAACGGATTGCCCTTGATCTAGTCGGCCCGCTAGAGAGGACGAAGGCGGGGTATGAGTATATCCTGGTAGTGATTGACTACGCCACGCGCTACCTGGAGGCCGTCCCGTTGAAGAATACCACCACCCCTAATTTAGTGACTGAGCTAGTGAAGATCTTCTCCCGTGTGGGGATACCCAAGGAGATTCTGACAGATCAAGGTACGAATGTTACATCCCGTCTGATGCGAGAGTTGTGCCGGTTATTACAGATAAAAGCGTTAAAAACCTCCGTGTACCATCCCCAGACAGACAGACTAGTGGAAAGATTTAATAAGACCCTCAAAGGAATGCTACGCAAATTCGTAGATCAAGACCCGGGGGAGTGGGACCGAATGTTGCCGGCATTGTTGTTCGCGATCCGAGAGGTTCCCCAAGCGTCGACCGGCTTTTCACCCTTTGAACTGTTGTTCGGGCATCGCCCCCAAGGGATCCTGGATGTAATAAAAGAAAACTGGGAGGAACAGGACAGTCGGGTGCAAGGGACAGTCCAGTATATCCTCGGTCTCCGACAAAAGCTACGTAAGCTAGGGGAGTTCGCTCACGCGAACCTAGAAGCAGCCCAGGAGAAGCAGGCTAAGTACTATAACATGGGTGCCCGGTTGAGGACCTTTGAGCCTGGGGATAGGGTCCTCTTGTTACTGCTTACGCAGGACTCCAAACTGTTAGCGAAGTGGCAGGGGCCTTTTGAAGTAACGCGAAGGGTAGGCGAGATAGACTACGAGGTAAGGTTGACAGGAGGCCGGGGCCGGGAGGGCACCAAAATTTACCATGTCAACCTCCTCAAGGCATGGAAAGAGCGTGAAGGCCTACTGGTGAATCCCATACCCCTTAGCTCCGAGTTCGGGCCAGAGGGGAAGAGCGAACCCCCCCCAGTATCATTCCAGGTAGAGGCCAGCCTATCGGCGACTCAGAAGAGGGAAATGGAGGATCTCCTCCGGAGATTTCCAGACGTGCTGACCAATCAACCCGTCCAGACGACAGAGATTTACCACCACATAGCGATGGAACCTGGGAAGAGGGTGCGGGAGCCGATACGCCCCCTCCCCCAGAAGATGTGGGACCCGGTGAAAGAAGAACTGCAGCAGATGCTCCAATGGGGCGTAGTAGAAGAATCGCGTAGCTAATGGCGGAGTCCAATAGTGCTTGTCCCGAAACCCGACGGATCGTGGCGGCTCTGCATCGACTTTAGAAAGGTCAATAGCATATCCCGATATGATGCATACCCCATGCCCAGAGTAGACGAACTCCTCGATTGACTTGGAGATGCACAGTACCTTTCCACTATCAACTTGACTCGGGGATATTGGCAAATACCCTTGACGCCCAATTTGCGAGAGAAGACCGAGTTCTCAACACCCTTCGGGTTGTACCACTTTATACGAATGCCCTTCGGCCTTCACGGGGCTGCCGCAACCTTTCAATGACTAATGGACAAAGTCCTGAGAGACCATGGACGGTACGTGGCGGCCTACATTGACGACATCATCATACATAGCACGATCTGGGCGGAACATCTACAGCAAGTGGAAACCGTGCTCAAGACCCTACGGGAGGCAGGCCTCATGGCCAACCCTAGCAAATGCCAGTTCGGAGCCCGAGAAGTAACCTACCTGGGCTACACCATCGGGAGAGGCCAGCTCCGCCCTTTAGTAGACAAGATCAGTGCGTTAAAAAATCACCCCTCCCCGAAGACCAAAAAGCAAGTACGACAGTTCCTGGGGTTAGCGGGGTATTACCGACGCTTCGTGCCCAATTTTGCAGCCTTGGCCACGCCCCTGACAGACTTAACCCGGGGATCGATGCCACAAAAGATACGGTGGACGCCAGAATGTGAGGAAGCCTTCCAGACCTTAAAGCATTGGCTAACCCATGCACCAGTTCTAGCCCAACCAGACTTCAACCGCCCCTTTATAGTACAAACGGATGCGTCAGAGACAGGGATGGGGCGGTATTGTCGCAGGAGAAGGAACGCGGAGAGCACCCAATTGTATATATCAACCGGAATTTATTTCCGCAAGAATGCAAATATTCCATGATAGAAAAAGAAGCCCTAGCTATGAAATGGGCTATTGAAACATTGCGATACTATCTCCTAGGAAATCGATTCCAGGTGGTGACGGACCATGCCCCCCTCCACTGGCTGCAGTCAATGAAGGACGTCAACGCTCGCCTGATGAGATGGTATTTAACACTGCAACCTTATTCATTTGACGTAGCCCACAGAGCAGGAGCGCAACATTTGAACGCAGACTTCTTTTCGAGGCAGTTCGAGAACAACGAGGACGAGACCCAGGGGACAACAGGTGACTTAATGGGGGGGATATGACGGGGTGCCGAGGCCCTGCACTAACTCAGGTGGGACGAGCGCCCTACTGACGCTGCCAGGGAGCGCCTACCGGCCGTGCACCAGCTGCTCCCAGGCCGCGGCACAGACGGGGAGTGCCGCAGCAGCTGTCAGAAGGGGGAGGGGCGGAACGCCCAGCTGACCAGCGTCGCGGGCGGGGTGTACGTCAGCATCCGGGGTGCGGTCCCAAGGCGGGGATTTTAAAACCCGCCAGGCAGGGGGAGGCAGGAGAGAGGGACAGGCCGCCAGGGGTCAGGCAGAAACCCCGAGCTGCCTGCCCCAGAGGAACCAGAGGGACCTGGTAAGCAGGCACGGGGAGGAAGGAAGTAGCCCAGGGCAGGGTGGTGAATCAGCCCGTGGGCTGGCGTGTTTGGGGGCACGACCCCATCAGCCGGACTAGGACTGCCATACAGTTCAAGTCCTTAGGGCCCTGGGCTGGGGCCCGTGAGTGAGGGTGGGCCCGGGCCCCCCTTCCTCCTCCGTCTCTAGAGGAGACCAAGCAATGCGACATTCAGACTCGTAATCAAGGTGCGCGGTCAAAAAGGGGCCGACCAAGTGGACTTCAGAGGACCAGACACCGCAGGACTAGACAAGAGAGGGGTGGACGAGGGACATGGGACTCGGGACCCACCCCCCTGGCTGGGGCGCGTCACATAGGCATAGAGCTAGTTTTGACAGCACCTACATCACCCTCCCAGCAATCCACACTACAAAATGTACTTCAGAATCATGTCAGGAACAGGAGGGAATGGGAGGAGCTGGCTGCATACAATGCACTCTTGCTATGCTTACCTGTAAGAGGTTCCCTGGGGGCCTATGCCAGCTGGTGCAAGTTAAATCAGCTCCGGTGCTTCCATAATTAAAATGGGTGTTACAAGGAGGAGGGAGAAAAATTGTTCTCCTTGGCCACTGAGGATAGGACAAGAAGCAATGGGCTTAAATTGCAGCAAGGGAGGTTTAGGTTGGACATTAGGAAAAACTTCCTAACTGTCAGGGAGGTTAAATACTGTAATAAATTGCTTAGGGGGTTGTGGAATCTCCATCACTGGAGATACTTAAGAGGATGTTGAATAGACATCTATAAGGGATGATCTAGACAGTGCTTGCTCATGCTGTGAGGGCAGGGGACTGGACCTGATGATCTCTCAAGGTCCCTTCTAGTTCTAGTAGTCTATAATTCAATAGCTTTCATGGAAGGTGAAAGCAGGGCAGAGAGTTGAGGCACCATACGCTAAACCTACCAGCTACAAATGCTTCATGTTACAAACTGACCTGGGCTCTCTGAATGTAGATCTGAGCTTTCCCATTTTTCTCAGTGTATCATGTAAAGGTGCACATTGCCACAAATCCATTCTGGGCACATGACTGTCATCACAACTACATTTTCATTTATTTATGAAGTATATGTTAAAGTTCCTTTTGCAAGTACACTGTTGGAAATCTCTAGCTTCAAAGTTATCCTTGTACTTTCATTTTCTTTTATGACTTTTCCTCCCTTGGTCCTTACGTGTCTTTTCTGTATTTTATATCAACAGGAATTTTAAAACCAATATCCTTTCTTCCCCTTCCCTGCATTTTGCAGGTAATGGATGGAACAAAGATAACATGCACTCACAAATAAAGAAATATCTGCCTGCCTTGTGTAAAGTATCAAATACAATTTAGGAGCTCTTTAACCTGTATTTACACAGGCTTTCTTCCCCCTGTAGCTTAATGTGTAACCACTGCACCCCACCACCATCAGGGTATGTTTAGACTACATGCCTCTGCGGACAGAGGCATGTAAAATAGGCTACCTGACATAGTCAGTGAAGCGGGGATTTAAATATCCGCAGCTTCATTAAAATAAAAATGGCCGCCGCGCTGTACTGGCTCATCTGATTGTCGGCACAGCGTGGCAGTCTAGATGTGGATCGGTCGACAGGGGAAGCCTTTGTCGACTGCTCCTGTAAACCTCGTTTCACGAGGCATAA
The DNA here is from genome assembly GCA_032595735.1 of Pelochelys cantorii. NCBI lineage: Eukaryota > Metazoa > Chordata > Testudines > Trionychidae > Pelochelys > Pelochelys cantorii. Next base: position 67,085,349 of record CM064326.1, on the reverse strand, counting down.
GGGAACGGTCGTCAAAGGCTTCCCCTGTAGACCAGTCCACGTCTTGACTGCCATGCTGTGCCGACAATCAGCTGAGCCGGCACAGCATGGCGGCCATTTTTATTTTAATGAAGCCGGGGATATTTAAATCCCCGCTTCATTAACTGTCAGGTAGCCTATTCTACATGCCTCTGTCGGCAGAGGCATATAGTCTAGACATACCCCCCGTGAGAAATGAAAGATGACAAGGGCTACTGAATGCTGTGAACTTACACAGTGGACTAGCACAGTGTTTCATACCATAGGTGTCTCTATAGTTTTGGTACATTCAGAAAATGTACATAGTTTGATGGGCCCATAAACATATGATGCCATGAGAACAGGTCCTGCTACACTCCAGTTATGATTTCCAAACTAAACTGTTTACTGTGAAAATCACATAGCAATTGCAGAACTGCATCCCCTCATCACCACTACCATGGAACAGGAGAGCACCTAGGACAAGAAGGAAATACTTTAAATGCATATCCAATATCTTGGTTCATAGTACACCTAATACAGTTGAACCTCTCTAGTCTGGCACCCTGGGGAGGTGACCCATGACAAACCAGAGAATTTGCTGAACCACAAGAGGTTAATATTGCATTACCAACACTTCCACTGCTTATTGCCTCTTGGAAGACATGTAGGGTAAATTGGAGCTAAACTAACAGCACAAAACACTGAGAACCAGGACTGGTGGCTAACAAACTTTATGGGACCACAGAAAACTTGGCCACACCCAGGATAAGAGAACATCCAGCTAACTAAAATCATGCTGGACCATGGACGTTGCGGGATCAGAAAGTGACAGATTAGAAAGGTTCAGCTTGTACCTTAAAAATGGCTCAAGAGAGTCCATGTGCCACAGAAAAACAGCAAGTCTCCTCCTTGAGAGGAACTTTAACATCCTGGCTACGTCTACACTGGGAGCTTCTTGTGCAAGAACTCTTTTGCGGAAGAGTTCTTGTGCAAAAACTCTTCCAGAAGAGAGCGTCTACACTGGCATGTGCTTTTGCGCAAGAGATGTGCTTTTGCTCAAGAGCATCCATGCCAGTGTAGACGCTCTCTTGTGCAAGAAAGCTCTGATGGACATTTTAACCATAGGGCTTTCTTGCACAAGAAATTCATGTTGCCTGTCTACGCTGGCTTCTTGCGCAAGAACAGTTGCTCAAAAGGGCTTATTCCTGAGCAGGAGCATCATAGTTCTTGTGTAAGAAGCCCTGATTTTATACAGTAGAACGTCAGTTACACACGGCCAGTGTAGACAGGCAGCAAGTTTTTGCGCAAGAGCGGCTGCTTTGGCGCAAGATCGCGCCAGTGTAGACACAGCCCTTTCTTCAGGAGTACTATAGACTAATAGGTATATTGCCAACATGGAGATGTCTCAAGCTCTTCCTCAGAGATTTCCCACTATAGCCTTGTTTTCACTAAAAATAGGTAAATAAATAAAAACGTGTAACTAGTCTATTGCAAAACCCTAGTGAGAACAGGGGAATTGTACTATTAGCACACACTCTGCATTAATGTTTACCTTGACCTACAAATGTGTGTGTAACCCTTCTGTCGGGTGGAGCCAGCAGCAGGCAGGGCTACGTTCAATATCTAAGTGTTCCTCTCCATCCATACAACACAGAACTAGCTTGAACTCCCATCCAATAACCTAGGAAATTCACACAGCACTCCTGGGTGCCTCCAACAGGCAATGCTTCCCCATTTGCAAGCATGGGTCTGAGCATGGAAAAGAAACTTTTAATAAAAGGGAGGGAAGTAACTTGGTATTAATGGGAAAACACCACAGAGTTGATAAAAAACATGAGTAAAAGTCCTACCCCGAGTAAGTTGAGCAATGTCCTTTTCCCTTCTGGTTCTTAAGTCCTGCAATCTAAATATTCCCTTCACGTGCCCAACCCTTCTTTGCACCCCACTCACAGTTGCTGCCCTTGGTCCAAGGTGCATAGGCAGAGTTCAGATTCCATCCTGAGCAGAAGGGAGGACAAGGGGAATCTTACTCCACTGGTCACTCGCCATCTACCTGCTCATGGCTGCCTCCCTATTGACCATTCATCTCACCTCTTTGCCATCACCCTGCTGACGGCTTATTATGCCTTTACACCACCACCCTGCTGGGCATTCATTACCATGCACTATCATCCACTTCTTGGCTGTGACTTCTGCCCATGAATCTCAAATGATTTCAGTTCCCAGTGATTTTGACTCTTAGCAAACAGGGTAGAAGAAACACAAGTCCAACACAGTTAACATAAGAAAAGAGGCACCTAATAATGCCTGTTTAGCTTCATTCTTTGAACAGTGGGGGGAAATAGGTCAAACCAGTCCAGGCAGGGGACACTATATAGCCACCTAAGCAGAATAACCTTCTCTTACCCTTCATACAGCTCTGAAGGTTGAGCCCTTGCATTAGCAAGATTCTTTCTGCTAACTGTGAGCCCTTTCATTTGGAACAATTTGGCACAGTCCTACTTTTCTATATTCCCATAAAATTACAAACATTGAACTATCCCTACATTTAATACAAACATAGCTGGAGTTGGATCACAAATTAAGTTGATCTACAAATGAGCAAAATGACACGCCATTATCTGACTTTCTTACAAATATAAGCAAAGCAGGAGCAAAATGTATTTACACAGACACACTCAGAGTCTCTCCCCATTTCCTGCTAGCTCTAATGGACTCATTCCTTCAGATCCTGCTTACATGTGAAAACTACAAATACCTTTGCCCACATTAGGACTTCGTCTTGTGTTAGTTAAAGGTACAGTGACACCTTCTCCCATCAAGATTAGTAGAAACTGAGGGTTTTGGCCCACCCATTAACTAACATGTAATAAAAAAGCAAATACACTTATTTTCCTAGTATGGATACATGCTTTAGGGCTAATCTTGCAAAATGATGATATATCTGTAATCCAGAGGCACTGAGACTACTGAGAAGGGGTCTAAAACCTGCTCTGTAACTGTAGTTGAGAGGCTGTTGGATTTCAGTGCATGTGCTAGAAGAATATGGCTTTAGCTTGTAAGGTCCTAGGTGCAGTCCCACGCAGGTCCATAAGCTTTACATATCCATATTCATTACTAAAGTTAATGGTATTTGATAGTGACTAATAATATCTAGCTAACAAACACTTGCCCCTAAAACACAAATACATTGAAGATTAGATCCACAACCAATGTAATTGGTTTAGAACCATTGTGCAAAAGTGCCTTGGTGATTTAGGCAACTATACCCTGATGAAATTCAGTGAGTACTTAAGTCACTTAGGCCCAGATTCTGAAAGGCATTTATGGCCATTGAAATGAATAAATAATGAAAGAATAAATAATTTCCATGGTAGTTAGCTGCCGAAGTATCTTTCCATGTTGGAGCCTTTGGCATTTTTGAAATTCTTCCCACTGATTTCAGTGTAAATGGGTTTTAACTGTAGCACATGAGGGTCTGGCTGAGAATGCCTAGATGCAGCCCTAACACAGGTCTAGTTTTGCCAGAAGTGAAAATGATAGAATTTTCTCTGTCAGAGGTACAAAGAATGAGGTTGCTGCAGTGTTTGTATCACTGAGCATGGAATTTTGCTACTGGGAATATTCCAAAAGCATGCTATTAACTATATATCCCCCATATACAAATTCCCAGAAGGGTTCTTTAAAAAAAACACCGTTTGGTGAACATGCATGATTAAACATGGCTCTGAGCACTGATTGTTCAAAAGCTGTGTTCCTAGTCAATGATTGGGGGTAGAGGAGAGAGTTAAGTGGTGTCTCTTTAGTGGAATAAAAGTATGCAACAACCATTCCCTCATCTCATTTATAAAGTCATTAAGACACAGGCTCTTGATGGGTATAACACAGAGTTGTTCTGCCCCACACTTCATAAAGGGCCAATGCTTCTTAGATTTCAACGACAGTGGTTGTATTACAGTAACGTACACCAATTTTTCCTTTGTGACATGCTGAAGGGAGGTGGAGACACTCCTCAGCTTTTTTGGAGGTGTCTAGCACCTTCAGGAGTTCTCACGGAGAAAAGCCCTCACTCTCGGGAGAGCAGAGGGGCTGCAGGTGCATCCTGACACACAAGTTGATTACAGCACATAAGGTTTGCAACATTCACGCATCACTTTGACTATCATTTGGACCAACGCCCCTCTATTATAAATATGACCAATATCCAAATTAGAAAAGGCAACAAAATTGTAGTGAAAAATGTCTTCCCCTTAAAACAAATTGAAACACTGACTACTATAAAGCAGCTAAAACCTGTATTCCACTCCCCACTTGCCATCTCTTCTTCCTCATGTCAATCCTCTCCCCCTTCTAACTCTGCTGCTACATGTGGCAGAGCTTTGCAGGTTGTTGAGTTGCTTTGAAGTTTCCTGTAAGAAAGCTGATTATATAAAGGTTAGTATATCTGCAATTTTAAAGCAGGTGGATCATCTTACAGCATTTTACTAATTTTTCAGAAGGCTTTAAAACTTTGTTTTTCAGTGGGGATTTTTCAAGATTACAGGGCAAAAGATGAATCTGGAAAGCAAGCATAGCTGTCAATAAGAGGAGTTTTTAATGCAAGTGGTATACCGTGACAAGATGTCAGATTCAGATCTAGATTGCGCCCATGCATTTGCTATAAATATCAATTTTGCTAATGTTTTGAATAGTGAGTAATTGAGGTGTTTTTCCCCCTATTGTGCTCATAAGAATAGCAACGTGAAGTGAATTCTTAAAGAGATTTTATCCATCTATCCAAATAATAAAGATAATAACACCATTCATGTTATCCTCCCTTGATAAAGGGTGTTTTATTGGTGATTTTTTTTTCCTGCTGGTGCCCTTTTTGTTTTACTCTCGTCTATAAAAGGATTTTTGATGGTGTCACACATACCGGTTTTGGGGGTTTGGGTTGAGTTTGAAAGTTAGAATCTCCACAAAATATACAGAGGATTTTTATGAGAACATGAAAAGCATGTTTTGAAAGAATTGTCATTACGTGACTCTTTTATATTGATTCTGAAAGCTTCTAGGAAAACTTATACTTAGTATTTCCAGGAAGGATTATAATGTACAGGGAAGATACTGTCTATCACAGAAGGCAATTCAAATAGTTTTATCCAATGTATTCTGGATTATTAAAATATTCTGTTTATGCAGGAAATGTGACATGTTTCAAAGAGAAGCAGCTCCTAAAAACAAACAAATATCAATTTGCTTTTTATTCCTACATATTATTGCTTCTCAAAACATAAAGGCATTGGGTATTATTTGCCTACGCAAAAGCTGGACCAGGCCAGGTGCTTGAGTGCTGTGGCAAAGCTCCGACTGTACCCTGTGGGTCCTGTGCTTCTGGTGGACAGTGTTTGCTTCAGAGGCTTGCTGTGACCCTTGACACAGCCTCTTTCTCTTTACTAGAGAGAGGGGTCACAACCTACTAAGCCATATTCCTCAGAGGCTAGCTTACAGTTTAGGGCAGGGGTGGGCAATGGGGCCTCTGAGGGGTGGATCCTGTCCATAGATGCCCTGCCGCTCCTCTGACCCCAGGCCAATCAGGTCCTGGGGGTGAGGGGAGCATGCAAAGTCTCTCGCGCCCTGCCCCTGCATTGCCAAGGGCACATGGCACTTAGAGTGGATCGATCCACTCTATGCACCACACACCCCTTTCAGGGTGGGGGCAGGGAGCGAGAGACTTCACACACTCCTTCCACACCCAAGCTGTCATTGGCCTGGAGGCAGGGGGAGCGCATGAAGTCTCCTCATGCCCTGCAACGGGAGCACGGCACTTAGAGTAAACCGCCAGCTGATGGTCCACTCCAAGAGCCACGCTCCCCTTGCAGGGTGGGGGCAGGGAGCGAGAGACTTCCCGTACTCCTCCTGCCCCCAGACCCTGATTGACATGGGGGTGGGGGAAGTGTGCGAAGTCTCCTCTCACTGCCAGGGTGGAGGGAGAGAGGGGAGCAAAGACTTCACATGCTCCCCCACCCCAGGCCAATCAGGTTCTGTGGGCGGGATAGCAGAGAAGTGTCCTTGCTCTGCCCCTTCTGCCCAAGGCCCTACCGCTTTTCGGGATGGCCCAGGGCCACTTCAAAAATTAGTGAAGTACTCCCCCCCACATCTAAAATTATTGCCCACCCTGGTTTAGGGTAAAAAAATCCTCCATAGTCCTGGTCTTCCCGCTTGGGGAGGGGGAGATTCTGTTATGGCATGGGGAAGGTTAGGGGGAACCTGGGACTGCCCACTACTCCAGGTTCCGGCCCAAGGATTCTAAAGCAGGGTTTCTTTTACTCCCAGTCTAGCAGCTTTTTCTCAGGGCTACTTCCCCAAATGATCCCTCCCCATACCTTTTCTCTGGTACTTGTGCAGGTCAGTCCTGTTTCTCCACAGCTCTCTTCCTTGCTCAAAATCTTTAACTCACACACACAGTTCACCTTCTCATTCTCAGATCTTGGGCTCCCCTGCCTCCCTGCAGGAAGGTCTTAAAGGGCTGCAGGTGCTCTGGTTAGCCTGAAGCTACCAACAAGCTCTTAATTGGCCCCATGTGTCTGCCTGATTATGCTGCACTAATCTCATCTCTGTTTACTCAGGGAAGAGAAAACTGTTCACCCAGTCCCCAGCATAGCTTCCCTCCCTTAGACTACATCAACACTGCACTGTAGATCAGAATAAGATAAGCAATTCAAGCTATGCAAATTGTGTATCTTCTTTCAATCCTATTTTGAAATAGCTTATTTTGTCATTTGGCTCTGTTTTCACAGCTCCAAATTACGAAATAACTTGCTTTTCCAAAATGTCCCTTATTCTTCGTGGAATGAGGTTTACAGTGACATCAGAATAGAGAGCCCAAAATAATGGGCTTGCTGTTAAGATGCGGGATAGCTATTTTGGGATATTCCGGTATCCCAAAATAGTATTGCAGTGAAGAGGTAGCCTTAGTGTGCGGCAGCCAGCTGGTCTGGGTCTGTCACCCTGCCTGCTATGCTTTTTGAATTCAATGAGAGTAGAGCACATTATGAATGTGCCCAGATCAGTCACCATTGTGCAGCAGACCTGACAATTCAATGTGCCACCATCAGGAAGATAGGAAATTGACTCTGGCTCAGCCTTAGTAATTATTGATTTTATTACAGCATATGTCCCAAATGAGATGAGGTATCATCATGCTAGGTGCCACAGAAACACAGGTAGTAAGAGACTATCCTTCTCCTGAAGACTTTCCAGTCGAAACTGACATGACTAAGAAATGGTCGGAGGGGAAAGAGCAACGTTATTCAATATCACACAGCAGGTCAGTGACAGGAATTGAATCAAGGTCAACAGACTCCTACTTTGGCATCCTATCCCCTGTGACTTGTGCTTCTCTGGGGGCTGCAAATATTCAGGAGCAGCTGTTAAGAAGGCTTCAGAAAAGCCAGTATTTCTAGATGAACCTTCAGATAAATATTCTGCCCAACTTTTAATATTTATCCAGGGTGCATCTACACTTGCTCCCTAGTTCGAACTAAGGATGCAAATGTAGGCGACCGAAATTGCTAATGAAGTGGGGATTTAAATATCCCATGCTTCATTAAAATAATCTCGTCGGGGCGTTACTCTGCTCAACAGCTGTTTTGAAAGTGAAAGTGCGCGCAGAGACGCGTTAGTTCAAACCAAACCCCTTGGTTCAAACTAACGTTACTCCTCATTTTTTGAACTAACGTTACTCAAAAAAATGAGGAGTAACGTTTATTTAAATCCCCGCTTCATTAGCAATTTCGGTCAATTACATTTGCATCCCTGGTTCAAACTAGGGAGCACGTGTAGACGTACCCCCAGTGGGGGTGGGAAGCATCAATATGAAAGGACCTTTTGTTCTGGCATCCACTAATAGGGCATGTTTCATGGGACAAGATCTTTATTTCTTGCAGCTGAGTTGATCTGCAATTGTTTGTGTTGGTACAGTAATGATAATGCCCCCCCCCCCAAAAGAAAAACACACCAACCTTGTGAATAGAATTCAGTCTGTTCCACCCTAAGCTCACAGGATACATTCTCCTGGATATATCTGGATGTTCTAATGCCATTGGAAATAAAGAGGGTCCTTGAGCAGGCTGCAAAAATGGTGACTTTAGCAAAAGTAAGACAAATCCTGCCTCTGTGCTGTTGTATGTGAAGAAACAAATAAGCATCTGCAGCTCCCCTTCCACCCTGAAGTTTATTGGCTTTCACACGGCAAAGTTTTGAATAGCTTATTTGAGCTTTGCAAATATGCATGATTTCTTCAGGCTAAATGAGGCTTTGCCTTTGCTGAATGTATCATTGACCAACACTGCCTTGCTCAGAATGCTTCTTTCTAAGGAGACAGATATGACATAAGGTTCTCTAACTAAGAATGCTGGTCAGGAATTATTGTTTTTATTTTTTCATTTTTTTGTCTCTGAACAAAAGATTGAGGAAAATAAGCTTTTCATTGTCATCACAAATTTTCTTTAAAAGGTTTTAGGTTCTCTTGAAAAACAAAACACAACACTTTGGTTTTTGTATGGACACCTGAAAATGGCCCTGTCACTGAAATTTCTGTTTTAAGAAAAGCCATTTTTCATATAAGAAATATTGACAAATTTTGGCCAGTTCTCATTGTGACACTGGGGCTACATCTACACTGGGGTTTTTTTTGCATAAGAGGAAATGCAAATGGAGTGCTCATTTGCATATCTCTCACTCTCATTTGCATATCTTCTTCCGATCCTTTTTGTGGAAGAGGTGTTTGCGATAAAAAGCGCTGTGTAGAAAGGGTCATTTGTCGGAGAAAAAACCCTCTTGCGCAAGAGCCTGTAAACCTCATTTTTTTAAGAATAAGGTATCTTGCACAAAAGGGTTTTTTTCTGACAAATGGCCCCATCTACGCAGGGCATTTTATAACAAAAACCTCTTCCACAAAAAGGATAGGAAGAAGATATGCAAATGAGAGCATGAGATATGCAAATGAGCACTCCATCTGCATTTCCTTTTCCGCAAAAACCCGCAATGTAGACGTAGCCTGTGGGAAAGATGGGGCACAGGCATGTGTCTCAAGTGGCTGTGAAAATACTCATAGTGTCATATTGCTAAATGGGAGGAATCATCAGCTAAAAGAAAAAGGGATCTCAGGTCAGTGCTGGTGTGGAAGAAAGGGGTCTAGCAATGGAAAGCATTGAGACCCAATGCACTAGACCACAATAATTTCCAAGGCTGAGCTGGCAGTGTTGAAAAACCTTCGGCAGCTCCAGTCTCTAATGAAACTTTTGTCCAAGTACAGCTGGGATCCTGTGATGTGCTAAGTGCCACTGGCCAGGTGCAGAGCACTATGAACTCCAGCAATTGGTGACATTTAACAACTTGCAGAAAGCAGTTGTCACTTTCAAGATTTGTGCCTTGATAAAGTAGTATTCACAAGTTCCCAAAGAAGCCAGTTTTCACTTCTGCAGCTGGAGAGAGGGTGGTCACAACTCAAGCCATTTGAGGATTGAGGCTGGAGTAAAAGAGGGGTAGTTGCTAGATGATCAGCACAAATAAAGCATCTATTGGTATAACATAAAATGAAAACAAACTAACAAAGTCTGGAAGTTCTAATTTACTTTGGCATTGTAAGAAATCTTTTCTCTTTAATTCTATTGCTTTTTGTCTTTTCAAATAGGTATAAAGCATTGTAGTGACTATCAGTTTTTTATATATCATAGTAATCATGCTTTTCTACATTTGTTGAGTGATCTAGTGATGACATCAAACAATGTACTGTAGGTGATTATGAAGTGGTGTTTTTTCCTTCTCCTTCTTTGGGAAGATAAAATAATGTAGATAAAAGGAACATCTCTTATATAAGACAGAACTCAAGTAATTTGAGGTGCGAGTCCATAAAAATATCACAAGTATTGTTGAAATGATGAGTCACCCTGGCAGTATAAAAATAATCTATTTATCTACATTTTTTCCAAAAGCTTTGAAGTCCTGTACCTTGGAAAATAATATATATTAAAGTCCTTTGAAAGAAAGATCATTTCTGCTTTGAGATACGAGCATTCTCACTCCCTTTTTTCTGACTCGCTCTCTCCTTTACAGCAACTCTTTTTTTCCTAGGTACATCTTTTTGTAGATTCACTTTTACGATAATCAGTATTTTATGTTGGGTAGCTTCCAGTTAGGTCTCTAAAATGTATCTTGGTGAGGAAAAGTTTTATCAATCAGGAGGCTCTGTGATTAACCAGAATTAACATAAATTATAATGTGAGTACAAGGTATATATAAACCCTGAAGTTTTAAGAGCGCCTCAGAAGGGATTATACATAATGGGTCAGGATCCTGAGCTGATGGAAATCAGTATAGCTGACTGAATTTAATGAAGTTAAGTCTCCAGCCCCAGAATATTGTTAATATTAGAACTGGTACTTGGTTGGCTGTGGTTGATGGAATCAAGAGGCAGGGAGAAACAAGAAGCAGGAAGTGATAGGCAAATCACAAAATAACTTGCCTTCTTTAGAAAGATGTACCCTCGAAGCTGTGGCTACCTGTTTTAGCTGGGGCTGGCTGGAAAAAAAATCCAATTCAGGGAAAATGTAGAGTTGTCTAAATTTATTTTTGTTTCAAATAAAATTAAGCATCAAAAATGAAAAAGGCATTTCCCAGAAATTCCCTTCTCCAAAGTTAGGACCAGTGAAACCTAACCCATTGTTCTTCCAAAGACAAAAATTCCTTACCTCCCACACCTTGCTGAAATATAAGGAATCTATTCCTGTTGGGGAGATGTTGAAAAAAGCTTTGGAGGACCTGGAGACTAAGGAACTTTTTGTCATTATAATACAGGAATGAGCTGTAGAAATCAAGCCAACCTTACCCAGAGCGTTTACCTGTGCAAGATTCATTTCAATCCCTATTTTAGCTATAGCTATAGCTATAGATATTGATTTAGATATGCAAAAACATTGATATTGAATTATCTTAATATTTGTTGTGTCAGCAACCAACATTAACTCTGTCTCATGGGTCAAATATCCTCATTTATTTTTGTACAATAAAAATGCCTAGCTCTTACACGGTACTTTTCATCTATGGATTTCGAAGTTCTTTATAACGGACATTGTTATCATTACCCCACTGGAGGTTATGAGTCACAGCAAGGTGATGCAACTTATTCACAGTAATCAGACAGGTGAGTAGCAAAACTGGAACAAAAATGCAAGTTTCCTGAATCCCAGTCTAGTTCTCTATCCACCAGACCACACTGACTCTAACACTGAACTCTAGCAGCGTTTGTTTACATTGGGACTGCTGGGGATATTGAAGTTAGCTTTATATCTCTGTCTGGACATACAGTCAGCTACTTAGTTTAAATCCATTAAAAATTATGATTTAAGATATCAAAATTCCCCTTATTTATTTTTGTTTTTACATGGGTACATAGTTTTAAATGTAGTTTTTCTGGAAGCACGTAGGCCAGAGGCAATTGTCTTGCACAACCTGGAATATATCATCCATTCAGAGCACCCTCAGTTCAGTACCTTGATTAGTGGATGAATATTGGTTGCTGTCTTCTCTAAGCACTTTTCACATACAGCAGTATAATTTTATGTAAATGTTTAGTGACCCCACAATTCAATTAGATAAATCTCCTCATTATGTCATTTAAACTTTCTCAATGGGCTTTAGAGAATCAGGTTTTTATGACAGTGCAGTCTATGTGAAAACATAACCAGAAATACGATCAGATGTACTCATTAAGTATTAAATAAACATCGAAATTTATTATTTCATTTTTTGCCAAAAAATACTCCCTGCAATTTTTAGTTTTAATTAAATAGGGATTCTCTTTTCTACCTAGAGAGAGACCTAACTAGAATCATAACCTTTGCTTTCTCTCACTCCATTTACTTTTTAAGGAGGCAATGTTTGCTTGTAAAGACAAATTTAGATAATACAGATTTTATGTTCTTTTGACAAAAAGTGAGGGCTTATAATATATTATTCTCATAAATACTAAAAAAACAGAACCATTATACAACAAACCTTGTACAAGAAGTTACAAGATGAAGGTAAAATAATCCCACTTGTTTTGAAGGATGTACAAGAAAGATGAGTTGCTGTAAAAGTGTTCACTGATATGGTCTGCAGACTCTTGAAGTTTCCCATTTGCTTAAAAGAACCATTTGTTACAGTGTATAAGAGATTGCATGATAATAAAAGAGATCAGAGCTTATGCTCAGCTTCCTAAATTTTGAACTGTATTGTAATGGTAGAAATCCTAGGTTAACGTGCTTTCATGACAACATGTCTTGTGTCGTGGAGGCTCATTTGAGTTCCTAACTCATTTGCATGCCTCTGCCATTCATCCTAGAAATTCATTGTGGCAGCACTGCAGCTCAAACTTGGCTAGCAGCCAGAGCCTAGCTTCTTCATTCCTTCTTTATAGCTAATACAATATGAAAGTCACTAACAAAAAGACTTTCATGTCAAATTACAGAAAAAAAATCTGAATTGCCTAATAGGATTTTAAATTCTTATCATACTAGTGACTTTCTGTAAGTAGTAATATTTGAAAAGAGAGACTTAGCTGATGTTTTCTTCAAATAGTCTCTGCGCATTGTAAGTTTCCTTACAAACTCTGATACACAGTTTCTCTGTCAGTACAGAGATGATATAAGGCTACTGAATCAGAGCTATATAGTCCTCCATTTGTGATCCCACCTCACTGGGCTTAGAGTTTCATCAAATATACCAAGTAAGGTGATGCATATGATAAATATTCCTATTTGATTCTGATTTTGATCCTATTTTTCATATCTAAATGACTGCATACATATAAATCTTCTTGACTGCATCTAACAGTTATAAAGAACAAGGTTTGAAAAGAATCAACTTTGTAATGTTTCTTTTATATGTTACTAGATGGCACTATGATTAAAACTATTTCAAGAATTGGATGTAAAACTAGATTAATCCCTGCACTTGCCTGTCTCTTGTAACCCATATCAACTATAAAAATCACAGCTCTTCCTTCTGGAAATAGGACACAATATAGCCTCTGACAGAATAGCACAGTATTATGCATGTAAACAACCTATAAGATTCATGGAAAGAGCATAAAGTTTGAAGTCAGGGAGTAAGTGAAATTACAAGTGATTGTAATACAGTGTCTGTCTTCAAGAGAACATGCCTTCTTCTAGTGGCTGGGAGATAATTCAAACTATTTTCCTTTAGCTCAAGTGGCAGAGGTCTGTGATTTTGTCACTGAAGTCTCTGAGTTTCTGTAGAAGAGGCGCCATCACCTTCCGAGTATGCCATTGCGGCTGCATGTGCATCTGCTGTGACCTGCCTCTTTTCCCCTCAATGAGGTTACTTATACAACCCAGTCAAGGTGAAGCTAAACACTACAGCAGTATATTTTTCATCGAATTAACCCTTCTGAAAGAAGCCCTTCCACAAGAGTTTAAAACATTCACTCTAGAGCCTGGATAAAACTTAAAAATCCCAAAACAAGCATTTGGGTCCAGCAATGGCTCTTTCTCCTATAAGGCCTCAGAGTTCTCTGCTGTCTGGAGCACGCTACAGTCTTTCCTCCTCTTGTTAAGGGTCTCTTCCATATCTGAGAAGCTGTTGCATAGTTTATGCTCACCAGGACTTACTTTTCTCTTCAGGATTTTTTTTCAATTGACTTTTCCTATAGCTATTAGGCCTAGATGATCCTTTCTTAATTAACTGCTTCCAGCAAGGGACCAATTTGGGGCATGTGGGGGGCAGTAGCCATGGGCCGGGATGCGGCTAGCTTTTCATCCCATTCCTGGACACTTAGGGAGTGAGGGGAAGGTGCTTGCATTCTGTGCATTCCTCTCACACCTGGTGGGTGAGCTCCCTGGTGAAGGGAGATCACCTGCCAGGTGTGAGAGGAATGCGCAGAATGCAAGCACTTTCCCTTACCTCCCTAAGCATCCAGGGAATGGGATTGAAAAGCTAGCCGCGTCCCAGAGCACATGGCTGCTGCCCCTCCCACATGCCCAAAATGTTGTCCTTGTCCAGCTTCCTTCCAATCACTTTGCAGAGCACCCATAGGTTGTCTCTAAAGGGATGAATGAGTGGGGAGCGGGAAATGAATACACCTTTAACAGATTATCTACTCCAGTGTCTATCAAACAGACTTAAAATCTAGTGCCAACATCTCATGAAGGTGATCTCAGTTTGGAACTTAAAATTAATACTTTGTTTCTAAATTGGCAAGGTTGGGGAGTTCTAAATATATAGGACTTTCATCCTCTGGGGGAGAGAATGCCAAAGTAGCACTGATTTTTTGTAAGTCAGAGACACATTTAGCCTTCTTCAGCTGGAAATGTGATCACTAATGCTGTTCTTATAAATAGGGCTTCTTGGGACACTTAGAAGTGTGTGGGCTTTCCCTTGGCAATGTCCTAGGTCTGCTCTATAGTTGACATACATCAAATAAGAGGGTATTTCGGTAGATGTGGACAGAAATTTGCATCTACGGTTTTGAGCTGAGATTGTTCAGCAACTCAGGTCAATGCTTCTGTACCTCAATCTGACAAATTTGCTCTTTAGCAAACTTGCAAGTAAGAAGAAACTCATATTAAAAAAGAATATACTTAGGGTGATCTGACCTCTTCTTGTAAATGGTTTAACTGCATGTGTGGATGGTGATTATGGCTAATGAATTTCCACAACAAATCCAATCTGTAATACGGCATTTCCAGTAGATCAGATTACTATAATATTATAGAGAAAAACATGTTTATTCTTCAGCAGGGAGCCAGAAGGTCAAAGCATAAAGCAACTTTATCACTGCAGAGCTACCACTATGATCTGTGGTTAGCCTTAAACCTCACCTTTGCCATGTTTTCTCCAGACCTTTCATAGAAAATACATATGTGCTGAAGTTAGAGGTTTCTGACTGCAGCATGTTTAGAACCCCTGGGTTAGCTTGGCTCCAGCTAGCTCAGGTCATCCTGGGCAGCAGCATGGCCTAGCTGCTCAAGGATATACTCAGGATCTGAGGAACGTTTATGCAGCCAGCGCTGCTGTGTCTTCACTGCTATGGTTAATTAAGCTACTTAGCTCAAAGCTAGCTCAGGGATGCGCTACAATCACCTCTCTTATTATAGTCTAGATGAACCTAGAGAGAAGTATTGACAATGCTCAGTATTTAATAGAAAATTATCTACTTTATAGGAGGGAGAGGCATATCTGAGGCCTTTAGATCAAAGTTCCATCAGAAAGGAGTTACATGATGAGTAGGCTGGCAGCTCTTCAGGGGAGTGAAAAGGGAACTCAGTGGGCAGGAAAGGCTTCAATGACACCAGATAAGTGCTTGGATATTGAGCAAATTACTGAAATCCGAACAAGATGTTAGTATTAATCCAGAGAGTGGTGCAATGAAAGCCTTTACTTTTGCCATTTTGTGTCACCTAGCACCGCACCAATCCAATCCTGTCTTTCCTGACCAAGGAAACAAATGCTAGGGTAATCCACAAGAGGAACTGGAATTGCCATTTATGAGCATAAATTTGATCCAGCTGATATTACAGAAAACTCATGAGCATTAAGTATAGTTTATTTAGGAAATGTCAAGTTGGCAAAAGGGGAGAGGGAGTGGCACTCTGTCAAAATTGGCAATACCTATGTCCGAGCCACTGATAACTCAGAAGATCATGATCTTGAATGCTTATGGATCAATGTCCTAATAGATAAATCACAAGCAGGAATATTAGCTGATGTCTGTTATAGAACACTAAATTAAACCAGAGAACATGACAACTGGCTCCTTTTGTCTCTAATGTGTACTGGGGAGACTCGATAACCATAAGCGATTTCAATCTGAGTGACATATGCTAGCTCTCATGCTGTTAATACTAAAAAAAATGTGGCATTTCTAAATATTATAGATGACAATTTCCAAACTCAAAAAGTGTTGAAAGAATTCCATCTTAGACTTCAGCAAAGAACCAAAAATGAATGTGTCATGATCATATTTATAATGTGCAAAGAGAATAGAGTCCAGATCAGTGATATATGTACAGGGGCTAATTTCAGAAAGCTGAAAACAATTATAAATCAAATCAGTTGGGAGGAAGAATTTAATCAGAAAAATGTGAATGATAATTAGAAATTGTTTCAGAACACTGTGCTGCATGCCCATAAGGCCATATTCCCACAACATAGGGAGAAGGCAGTACCAGTTAAAAAACATACCAGGCTTAGGGAGCAACTGAAGGCAAAAAAGTAATATATAACAAATGGAAGAAAGGAGAAGTTGATAGTAATGCATATAAACAAAGAACTAGAATTTATAAAAATGATAAGAGAATAAAGGGACACAATGAGAATTGTATGGCTAACAGAGTAAAGGATAATAAGAATGATTTTAAAAAACAGATTAGGAACAAAAAGAATCCAAACAATAGAACTGGTTCATTACTATGTGAAAATGGAAGACTTCTCTTATAAATATTTCTGAAAGTTTGTTTGTTTGTCCCAAAAGATCTCTGAAATGGTAAGAGCTAAAAACACCAAATTTTGCACGGATACTACTGATTTCCTAACTTAAATAACTGGATTGGTTATATCTCTAAATCAGTTCCCCCAGAGCCTCAATTGGGCCCACTGATAATTAGCTTTTAGTAGCGCCTGATCAGAAGCATTTGCTGGACTCTTCTGTTAAGCGTGTCACATAAACTGCCACTACGAGATCCTACAGGATAAAACATGTGGGCACCTGCAGCACCATGAAGGGAAAGCCCATGAGGGAGAGGCTGCAGTGGGGCAGAGAATCAGCAACCTCCCCTATACTAGAGCACCAGCAGGTCTCCAGGACAGACCCAAATGTGGCTGATGCTGGCTGGGGTCTAGCCTTGCTAATTGTGGCTGGGAGAAGCCTCCAGCTATCACAGCCTCTCAACATCTTCACGCAGCCGGGTTCCGACTGAACCCCATCTGGAAATTAAAGTTGCTTCCCTCCCCCACACCCAAACGAGCCATCCCACCACTCGCCCTCCTTTGGGCTGCATGCGTTCTCCTGACAGGGCTGTGTGTGTTATCAGCAAGTGCCACGGGCATTAGCCACTTTGCAGGATTCAGCTCACAGTACAAAGAGGAGGTGGGTAGGAGGACAAGGTTTTGAGCACCATGGAGCCTGAGGAGGACACGGTACACTCAGAGCAGCCTATTCTCATTAGAACAGGTACATTCAGGTGCTGCATGTTCTGATCATCTAGATATCATTCACTGCACTTGGTCTGAAGGTCTTTCGCTTTGTCTGATCAATGCAACCGGTCTAGCTGCCACTAGGAAGTCCATTCACGTTGTCCCATGGAGCGTGCACTGGAGGCACTCGGGGAGTGGCTACTTGGGGAGCAGTGATTTGCTGCTGCTGCAGAGCCCAGCAGACATCCCCTCCATTTCTCAGGGCTTCTGGCAAGGAGGCTGCAGGCATTGGTTTGCATAGGGTCTTTAAGGGAAGATGGGCCTTCCTGATTTGTGGGGATAAAGAAAAGAGACCCTATGGGATTTGTCGTTTTGTAAGCACATCACTAGCTATGTTCATTTCTTAAAGTAATATATCAGAGAAAAGTATTTCCAATAAAATGTGTTATGTTAATGTCACTGACATAGTTAATTCATTACACCTTTTACTATATTTTCCCAGGCAACGCCGGGTATTTTCGCTAGTCAATAATAAAACAGAAAAAGCAACAATTTTCAATAAATATTTCTGCTCTGTATTTGGGGAGAAGTCAGATGGCATAGTTATATCATATAATAACATGGTTTCCATTCCACCAGTGTCTGAGGAGAATGTTAAACAATTAGACATTTTTTAAACTGCTGGTCCAGATAACTTGCTTCCAAGCATTTTAAAAGCTCTTTCTGTTGAGCTTTCTGGACCATTAATATTGATTTTCAATGTGTCTTGGAACACCAGGGTAGTTTCAGAAAACTGAAAAAAGCTCAGGTTGTGCCAATATTTAAAAAGGGAAGACCCAGATAATTTTGTCATATCAGTATGAAATCACTTCCAGATTAATATTAATGGCAATCAAGATGAGTTTCTGGAAAATAGACCTGTGAAACCAATCTGGCTATTTGTTTCTTTTTGATCAGTTTACAAATTGGGTTGATAAAGGTATGTGGCAAGGGTCCCTCTTACCCAGGCCACCACTGGGCTGGCCTCTCGCTCCTAACCCCAAAGCTTGGGGTTTGCAGCAGGTCTCTGTGGTAGGGAGCCCTGCCACGCCTCCTCAGACTCCCTCCCTAGCTGCCTCCACCCAATGCTGTTACGGATTGTTCTCTCAAACCTCTTCCTCTCTGTCTCTCCACCACCTCCCCCCATCCTCTCACACCCCCCCAGCTTCTAACTGCTGAGGCTTTTAAAGGCTCTCAGTCAGCCAGCAGAGAAGTCAGCTGGCCCCAATCTGCCTGAGCCAGCTCCCTCCCAGCTGCATCTAACTGGCCTGCAGCTCTCTGCTTCTACTTACAGGTTTTTTTACCCTTTTGGGCTGCCTTTTTCCCACTCTGCAGCAGCTCCCTGGCCAGACCCTGCCACACATCCCCCCCCTCCCGCTGCTCAACACCATGGTGTTGGGCTTCTTGGGTCAGACAACAATGCACCCTTGATAACCCATCTGCGTTCCAATGCTGGGTTCCTGATCTATATTGCACACAGAAGTGGAAGGGCTGCAGGGACAGGAACCACTGGGTCACCCTCGCATTCTTGTCCTTGTTTTGGTGCATCCGTTGCAGGGGTGCATGATCAGTGACCAGGGAAAACTTCTGCCCAAGGAGGTAGTAACATAGGCTTTCCATGGCCCACTTTACCGCAAGACATTCCCTCTCAACCACCGCATAGTTTTGTTCCCTTGGCAGAAGCTTCCTCCTGAGGTACAGAACTGGGTGCTCCTCTTCCCCAACCATTTGTGACAATACAGCCCCTAGCCCTACTTCTGAGGCATCGGTCTGCAGGATAAACTCCTTCTTAAAACCAGGGGCTTTGAGAACTGGATCACTGCAGAGGGTTGCCTTAAGATCCTTAAAAGCTTCTTCCGCCACAGTGGTCCATTTTACAATGTCGGGACCATGAGCTCTAGTCAGATCAGTCAAAGGGCAGGTCCTGGAAGCGAAGTTCGGGATGAATCTACGGTAATATCCAACCAATCCCAGGAACACCCTGATCTGTTTCTTTTGAGCTGGTCTGGGCCACTTTTGTATTGCATCCACTTTGTTGAGTTGGGGCCTCACTACACCCCTTCCCACAATATATCTGAGATATTTGACCTTGGCCAGCCCAATTGTACACTTCACAGGGTTCGCTGTAAATCCCGCTCTTCTTAGGGTCTCCAACACCGCCTCTACTTTCTCGAGGTATGTGTCCCAGTCAGGACTGTGGACAACAACATCGTCCAAATAGATAGCCACGTACTTGGCATGTGGCCGCAATAGCTTGTCCATGAGCCTTTGGAATGTTGCAGGAGCCCCATGCAAGCCAAAAAGGAAGACCGTATACTGAAAGAGACCCTCCGGAGTTGAAAAGGCAGTCTTTTCTTTGGCTCCTGGTGCTAGAGGGATCTGCCAGTAGCCGTTGGTCAAGTCAAGGGTGGATAGAAATCGGGCCTTGCCCAGGTGGTCACTGAGTTCATCTACCCATGGCATGGAATAGGCATCGAATTTGGATACCTCATTTAACTTTTGGAAGTCATTGCAAAACCGAAGGCTTCCATCTGGCTTGTGCACCATAACAATAGAACTAGAACACTGGCTATGCGACTCTTCAATGACTCCAAGTTTCAGCATTTTCTCAACTTCATCTCGGATCTCCCTTTGTTTTGCCTCGGGTATCCGATATGGCTTAACGTTCACCTTCACCCCGGGATCTGTGATGATGTCATGGTAAACCTCCGTAGTTCTACCAGGTTCTGTCAAAAACACATCATGATTTCACTCAACCATGTCAACTGCTTCTGCCTGTTGATCCGGGGTCAGCTTGGGAGATATTCCCACCTGCCTTTGTGGGCTTTCCCCTTGGGGTGGTGACCCCAGAGCAACCAATGACACTTCTCCGTCTCGCCAGGGTTTCAGCAGGTTGACATGATATATTTGCTCAGGCTTTCACTAGTCAGGCTGGCAAATCTTATAGTTTACCTCTCCCACTGCTTCTATTACTTCATATGGCCCCTGCCACCAGGCTAGAAGCTTACTCTCTGCTGTTGGCACTAGCACCATCACCCGTTCTCCCACCTGGAACTTCCGGGACATTGCTCTCCGGTTGTAATAGGCCTGTTGGGCTTCCTGTGCCTTTTCTAAATGAGGGTGACTCTGTTTACCTTGTCCCTCATCTGGAGCACATGGTCAACAATGTTTCTCCCCAGGTTGGGTTGTTCCTCCCAGGCCTCCTTGTCAAGGTCCAGTATGCCCCGTGGGTTACGCCCATACAAAACCTTAAATGGGGAGAAGCCAGTAGAAGCTTGGGGGACTTCCCTTACTGCGAACATGAGGTATGGCAGTAGCATATCCCAATCTTTGCCATCCCGGCTTACCACTTTCTTAAGCATATTTTTCAGGGTCCTGTTAAACCATTCAACCAGACCATCGGTTTGGGGATGATATATTGATGTCCTCAGGGCCCGTATGCAGAGCATGGTACATAAGTCTTTCATGAGCTTGGACACAAAGGGTGTCCCTTGGTCCGTTAGAATTTCTTTGGGTATCCCTACCCTAGAGAACATTTGAATTAGCTCCCTAGCGATTGTCTTGGATAGGATGTTGCGTAGGGGCACCGGCTCTGGTACTGGGTAGCATAGTCCACCACAACTAGTATGCTCTGATGGCCCCGTGCAGACTTCTCTAGCGGGCCAATTATGTCCATAGCAATCTGCTCAAAGGGGACATCAGTGATCAGGAGGGGTACTAGTGGGGCCCTCAGGTGTGGTCAGGGCCCATGTAATTGACATTCAAGCAGGAAGCACAATACCTCTGGACTTCCACATAGACCCCTGTCCAAAAGAGCCTCCAGAGAATGTGGTCCAGAGTATTATCCACCCCTAGATGTCCTCCAAATAAATGACTGTGCGCGAATTCCAGTACCGCCCTCCGGTGCTTTTGAGGTACCAAGAGGTGTTCCACATCTTGGTCCTGTATACGAGCTACCCTATATAGAAGATCCCTCTTAATTATATAGTAGGGCCCAGTGCCTTTGTTCCTTCCCTCCACTGGGACCCCATTAACTTCAACCACCTCCTTATGGACATTTTAATATATTGGGTCATTGGCTTGATCCTGCCCAAAGGCCTCTTTTGGGGATCCAACCTGCCCAGGCTCCAGGGAACCTAGCCCCGTTTCCTCCCCAATGAGCTAGGTCCTGCCTCAAGTTCATCATGTCCCGGGGTTTCTTCCCTAGTAGTTGGGTAGGCCTCCCCCCCTGCCAGCACCTGCTTCCGATTTTGGGCCAAAATCCTTGTCCCAAACTTTTTAGCTGCCCTCCTCTCCCGCCGGGTCTTCAGGGGTTCCCCGGACACTGAGAACAGGTCCTGGGAGAATTCATGGAAGGTTGGGAGGGAGCTAGCCTCTTCCACCCCGTCCTGCAGCAGCAGGTCATTAAACCTGGGGAAGTCTCGTCCTATGACCACCGGGTAGGGGAGCCTGGGGATCACCTCCATAGTCACCCCTGTGACCTGCCCTTGTACCTCTATTTTCACGGGGATGGTGGGGTAATTATTAATGTCTCCGTGTACACAGGATATTCCAGAGCATTTGGCTCGGGTCAGCTGGTCCTGCCCTACTAGCTTCCCCGAGACCAATGTAACTGCACTCCCAGAATCTACTATCACAATGGTTTCCACCCCATTCATTTTCATGGACCGGGTATACTAATGGGGGCCCATTGCTACGCCTGCAAGGTTTATCAGGGCGCAAGGGTCGTGCAGGTTCCCCAGGTCACAAGGGTCTTGCAGGTTCCCCAGGTCACATTGCATAGGCTCTTCTAAGTTGGAGCAATGAGCCGCGATATGCCCTATCTCCCCACAAGCATAACACCTATAACCTGGGTGGGACACCCCCATTCTCTTTGGGCTGTTGGGTCTTGCCCCCTGGCACTCTCCAGTCCAGCCCCCAAGTTCCTTTGCAAGCTCCGGTGGCTCTTCCGCTCCCTTTCTCCCTGTCCGCACTCGGTCTGAAGCTTCAGGGGCACTGGTCCTCGGGGTGAAGGTGGACCTCCTGTTCCAATGCACCTCGACCCTGGGGCTGCGGGAGAGTTCCTTAGCAGTCAACCATCTCTCCACGAGAGCCATTAGCTCATCAAATGTGTGGGGTCATTCTAGCCCACCCACTCCCAAAGGTCTGGAGGTAACCCCCTCATATACCTGTCAAGGACGACTACCTGGATAATCTTCTTGGGGTTGTGAATGTCGGGCCACAGCCACTTCCAGGCCAGATGGACCAGATCAAACAATTGAGTTCTGGGGGCTTGAACATCTTGATATTTCCATTTGTGGAATCTCTGGGCTCTTACTGCAACTGTGACCCCTGCCTGTGCCAGGATCTCAGCTTTTATCTGGGGGTAGTAGGATGCGGCATCCTCTTCCATGTCGAGGTATGCTCCCCACTCAGAAATGGGGCTAAGATGCTGGCCCACTGGGCTTGAGTCCAGGCCTCCCGCAAAGCTGTCCTTTCAAAGGTCAACAGATAGGCCTGCACATCATCATCTCCCATCATTTTTTGCATGTAGCAATTGGCCCGTAACGGTTGGGATCCATCTTGACCATGTACCTGGACCGCCAGGGCTTTCAACAGGTTCACCACCTCCACCAGGGTGGCTCTGTCCTGGGCCACCTGGCTCATCAACAACTGGTTGGTTTTTTGTTGGAGCCATGCTGACTCCTGCTGGGCAGCCACTTGCACCCAGGTAGCCTCCGGTTGGGCAGCTGTAGCCTGCATCAAAGCCTTCACCAGGTCCTCCATATGTGCTTCTCCTATAAAAGGGGTCAACTTGGCTGGATTTAGGGTCGCTGTGAGGCCTCACAGCCAATGATCCCACTTCTGACACCACATGTGACAAGGGCCCCTCTTATCCTGGCCACCACTGGGCTGGCCTCTCGCTCCTAACCCCAACGCTTGGGGTTTGCAGCAGGTTTCTGTGGTAGGGGGCCCGGCCACCCCTCCTCAGACTCTCTTCCTAGCTACCTCCACCTAATGCTGTTATAGATTGTTCTCTCAAACCTCTTCCTCTCTGTCTCTCCACCACCTCCCCTCCATCCTCTCCCACCCCCCAGCTTCTAACTGCTGAGGCTTTTAAAGGCTCTCAGTCAGCCAGCAGAGAAGTCAGCTGGCCCCAATCTGCCTGAGCCAGCTCCCTCCCAGCTGCATCTAATTGGCCTGCAGCTCTCTGCTTCTACTTACAGGTTTTTTTACCCTTTTGGGCTGCCTTTTTCCCACTCTGCAGCAGCTCCCTGGCCTGACCCTGCCACCGGTAATTGTGTTGATGTAATATATTTAGACTTGTAAAGCAGAGATTACTTCTTTACAATCAGTAAGTTCCCACACGTAGAAGAAATATTTTGATAATGGACTCTTGAAACTAGCTGAGAAAGGTATAACATAATTCAGGAAGTTGAAACTAGACAAATTCAGACTGGAAATAAGGTATATTTTTAATAGTAGGAGTAATAAGCCATTAGAACATTCAGCCAAGGGTTGCAGTGGATTCTCCATCTCTGGTAATTTTGTTTGCATGTTTGCATGTTCTTGAAAAAGCTATGCTCTAAAAGTTAAATTGAGGAAGTTCTCTGGCCTGTGTTATAGAGATCAGTTTATAGCATCACAATATTCCCTTCTGCCCTTGAAATCTATGCACTATAACCTATTTTTTTCAATCTACACTATAAATTGTTGTCTGATCTCACCTTCACTTCAATTAATTATAAAGACTGGGTTCCATTCTGCTCTATAATCTTTTGGAACTAGATGTACATGTAGCCTTCAATAAAGGATGGTGTGGGAACTGAATCATCCTTGGAGTAGCTCCAGGGGGCGCTGTTGCTCAGAGACCCTTCAACATTACAATTCCTTACCTGCTCCCTCCTTGCTTTTACCTGGTTGGAATTACTCCTGGTTGGCAGTAAGTTACTTTATTTCCTATTGCAGCATGCTGGCTTAGTTATTCTAGCCAACAAGTGGAAGCAAAGGGTGTGGAGATGAGAATACATCCATTCCTTTATCATTTCCTTGGTAATTTTCTGTCCATCTGCTCCAGGGAGGGAGTAAGCACTGCTTAAGCCATGGACCTCAGCTCTGGGTAGTCCACACAGGTACAACATGCAGACTCTTGCTTCCTTTCACAGGCATGTAATCTGCATCTGAAATTAGACTTTTACATCTTTAGTGCTACAATCCCTCTAACTTTTAAAGAGTTTTAGGAATCCCTGCTTATGAAAACTCTCGTCAGTGAAAATCCCTTTCCTACCTTCATATCCCATCAGAATCCTGACATTCACTAATCACTGACATAGACAACAAATAATTTCAGTGGAATTAGAAATTGCTGAACACATGAGAGCAAACTAAATGCCAGGATATATGAAAGGCTGAACATTTAAGAACTCTGGAGACCATCAAACTGCAAATGACACATACCAGAGCAAATTTCAGCTCCTATTGTGAAGTAGTAATGAAAATCAACTCTAACCATAAACCCCCTAAAGCAGACACCACCGTAGATATAATTGAGTACCATACCTCCCACTCAGTTTCCCCCTTTAAATTTAACATGTTTTGCTAGAAAACAGTAACAGCACCATGATGGGCTCAAAATGAAAGTACTATGTTATAGTGATATGTACCTATAATAATATCCAGTACAAAAAGCTGAAGTTATGTTGCACTGTGATTAGCTTGGGTAATAGTGAGTGTTCTCCTACTAGCAATAAAAGAGGATTGTAGTGAACAGTTGTTTATTTGTCTTCTAATTTTACCAAAGAATCATGGAAAACAGAGGTGGTAAAATCCTATTAGGTTATCTAGTCCATGTAATTGCCCATGAAGGACTGATCATTACAGTACATTTTCTAGTGTTGATGGGTCGGTCTTTTACCAATTCCCATCAAAGACTTCTACACTGTATCTATGTGAGAAGATTTTTTTCCTCATTTTAAACTGATATTTCTCCTTTCCTACTTTCATCTCTTTATTTCTAGTCACAACCTTTTATCCCATCATAAATAATAAATAATCCATCTGTTTTATGTTTACATAACCGGAGACATGCAGACTCATGAGTCTGTGGTAAGCATCACTAACATTTATCTGGATGTTCCTGCAGAATTTGCATTTCCTTAAAAAAAAAGGTTTTATGCCAAATACATTTTCATATGTGAACTAATGCAGTGCTGTTTGGCTTAGTCAAAAAGAAGAGAGAGAAATAAGAGCTCAACGAGTTGTGTATTATCTCATTTATCTCAATGAAGAATTATTGTCAGATTCTCTGCTGTATTTGGCTACCGAGGGCCCAGAATTAAACCTTCAAGTAGGCTTAGACTGTCACTAGAGGATTCACTCTATGAAATGGGCATCCTTGGGTGTCACAGAGCCACCAAAACAATTCCTAAGCCATCACTTCTCCAGGCTGCTGGTGCAGGGCACAGTCTGAGAAAAGAGGGCATGGCCATATATCTCTGAGGCTATGTCTACAATACAGAGTATTTCCGGGATACCAGAGGTATCCCAGAAAAACTCTGCTGCATCCAGGGAACCTGTCTGCTTTTTCAGATCAGCTTCTGAAAAAGTGGGTGTGTTCTTTCAGAAGCCCTGTATTTCTCATTTTATGAGAAATAAGGGCTCTTCCAAAAGAGGAGGTGTATTCCACATTTGGCCCCATGTAGATGGGCCAAATGTTGGAAAAGCCTCTTCTGAAAAAAGAATTGGAAAATGGTATGCAAATTGCGATTCACAATTTGCATACCTTTTTCCAAAAAAAGAACTGCAGTGTAGATATAGCCTTAGTCCTGATGATCCTTAGGTGCCAGAAAGTCCCCTATGACCCATTGGTAGCTGGGATAAATTAGATCAGCAATGCTGTGCTAATTTATTTTTATGCTGGAGGCTGGAGGGATATTTTCCAACTTAGATTTGTAGGCAGATACACAGAGTATTCCTCAACTTGTACCTATCAGTTCTCAGCAGGACTCTCAAATCAGCCTAACGACAACCTCAGCTTCAACTCTTTTAATCCCTGATTGTTTTAGCAAAGTCATCAGCTACTCTACAACAATGAGCACCATTTGGAATTGGAGGAACATCTTATGTATTGAACTACCAGTCTTTCCATTGTGATCTCTAAGCTACACAGTTCAAATACTTGTGGACTTTTCCCATGTCCCTCATTTATCTGTCAGAGAAATTAGACCTTATAACCTTGCATCATACCTTTCAGTCTGTCTTCTGTGTCCAATTCAGCAATATATATTTAGCAAAATGATGCCCTAAAATGGACGCAATATTCCAGGCATGGATAGAACAAATGATTATGTGACAATTTCATATCTGGCCTTGTGTCTGCGTCCAGAGAAGCTGTTCCCTTATATGGAGAATGCAAGATGTATTCTTTAACAGAGAATTGCTGTGGATGTGCTCTCCCTGACCACTTTTGATGCAATGCCACCAGGAGCTCCTCCTTGGGTAATGCACTAGACTATAATACCCTCTGCTTCTGCATTAGCTCTTAGTGTGGCCTTTGAGACTATATCTACACTGCAGCACTGTTTCGGGATACCAGAGGTATCCTGAAATAGCTATTCCGTGTCTTTTGAGCACACCCATTATTTTTAAATGTAACGGGCTTGCTATTGTGTCATCCTTGTAAACCTCATTCCTTGAGGAGTAAGGGACATTTTGGAATAGCAGTTTATTTAGAAATAAGTGTTGTGTAGACATGCCAAATTTCGAAATAAGCCTTTTGAAATTAACTCGTTATAATTTACACAATTTGTGTAGCTCAAATTGCATAGCTTATTTCAAGCTCCAGGTACAGTGTAGATGCACCCTGAGGCTACGTCTAGACTACAAAGATAAATCAGAAAAAGAAACGCAATTTTGCGGTATGCAAATTGTGTATCTTTTCCGATTTACTTCCAAAAGAGGCTCTTCCGAAATTTGGCCTGTCTACACAGGGCCAAATTTCAGAAAAAAACCCTCTTTAGGAACATCCCTTCTTCCTCATAAAATGAGGTTTACCAGGATGCTGACAAAAACGTGTCCACTTTTCCGATATTCTTTTCAGAAAAGCGGACATGTTCCTTAGATTTGGCAGAGCTTTTCCAAGATATCTCCAGTATCATGGGAAAGCTCTGCAGTCTAGACCTACCCTGAGTGACCTAATGGTAGAGCACCAGACCTGAATTCTATTTCCAGCTCTGACACAGACCTGCTGAGACCTCTCTTTTCATTTATGGACCTCAGTTTCCACATCTGTAAAATATGAATAATGGTACTGACTTCCTCTGTGAAGGGCTTGGAGCTCTATAGAAGGAAATTAATTTATAGAAGTTATGGATTCTTATTAAAATCAGTTAATTTCACCCTCTCTGGTTCTTCACTCCTGCCACTGAGTAAGAAATTCTGTATCACACCAGCCACAAACAGGAAGCAAATGGAAGAGAGGGAAATAGGCTTCCAGTTCCCGATTTAATCACACCTGTCCTCACAAGAATGTTAGTTAACGGTGAAATTCTTGCTCTAGCTGCACTTTTCTGTTAATTTTTTTTTTTTTTTTTTTTTATGAAACTAGTCAGGGTTTTCAAAAACAACCAGAAGTAAGAGAATACTGTCTGGTTTTGCTTTATGTGAGAGTTTTCAAGGCTATACTTTTGAAAAAAGTGCCATTTCTCAACTAAGGCTCCGCTTACAGAGGGAAAATACAGTCTTTTTAGGCCCTTTTTTATGTTTCATACCTGAGACAGTACCAGATGGTGCCATGTAGTCTCAGGTTAATCATTATGTGAGAGACCTGGGCTGGGAGCCAGACCCACTTCCCTATCGACTGTGAGAACAAGCAAAGCTGAACCTTACATAAGATTCACAAGCAGAGCCCTTGCATTTTAAGCAGACATCTGTTATGACATTTCCTATTTATCTGTTATCAGGGTTCGGACTGATTCTGGTATATGGCAATAAGCCATGTCATTCTTCTCTGGTGGACCTATCAATTTCTGCACAATTTAAACTTTCATGAAAAAGAAGTGTCTAGCCCTTCTGGCTGTGATGTGAGTGCTCTGAACATGTATTGATGCAGAGCTAAGTGCAAATGATTTTTAAAAAGGTATTTCTGAGAGCCAACATTTGCCTTCCTACTCCACAGGAATGTGAAGGACTTAAAATCCACTGCTATGGTTTCATCCTGCAAGAGGCATATTACATAGGGGAACTTATGCAGAATAGTTTAGCAGTAAGGCAGGAACAGTGCAGAGGGGTGTTGTCATGAGATCACTAACCCCAAAGGCTTTTTTCTACAAGGTGTCAGGGAATGAGCATCTCAGGTTGAGTAGCAGGGCTCGGGCTAGCATGATAAAAATAAGATTGTGGATATTGACGTGTGGGCTACAGCTCAGACTCTCAAATCCACCCAAGGCCCTCGACTTGAGAGCCCAGACTGCAGGCAGTGGGGTGAAGGGCCCATAGAGAAGGCAGTGAAGGTGAACCTCCCAGACAATAAATGCCGAGAAAGCAGAAAGACAAACCTTCAAGGAATAGTGTTTGAATTCAAAAGGGAAGATAGATCCTCAAGACAGAAAGTGTGGGACCCAGCATGAAACTGGGGTGAAGACTATTTATTTCAGTTCTATTTTGAAATATTTTATAGAGGATTTGATGAACTGGACCTCAGAAAGGAAATGCTTTGAATATCTAGACTATGTGTACTTCTTAAGGGTTCCCAATAATGAGAAACTGAGGCAGATTATTGCAGAGCCACCATTGATCAGCAGAGGTCATGACTAGGCAGGCATACCTTTCATAGGTGTCTTTTCAAACCACCACTTTCATGATGCACAGCCCTAAGTTATTCAAGTAGCAGGGGCTACAAGAGATACAAAGACTATGAATAGTTTGGAAGTTACATGCAAGCCCTTTAGTAACCCTCTGGGACATGTGTAGGAGGAATTATTTTTCTCCATCCCTGGGCAGGGTTCAATATTTGATCCTAAGGGAGGTATGAACTTTCTGCATTTATCTCAGTGGTAACTCTGAGTCAGCTTTGTTAACTATTATCAGTGGTGATCAAAACCAGCCAGCTATTCTTGGATTGTGGTTGGAATTTGGAATTTTGGCAGAACCTCTTCTACCACCCTCATATGTAAACAAGGGTACGTTTAAACTACATTTTCTTTTCGAAAGAGGATATGCAAATTCTGTGGGAA
Organism: Pelochelys cantorii; assembly: GCA_032595735.1. NCBI lineage: Eukaryota > Metazoa > Chordata > Testudines > Trionychidae > Pelochelys > Pelochelys cantorii. Next base: position 67,055,920 of record CM064326.1, on the reverse strand, counting down.
TTTGCATATCTTCTTCTGATCTCACTTTCAAAAGAGTATCTTTCGAAAGTGAAAGTAGTCTGGATGCATTTTTGGGGGGGAAAAAAAACCTTTTTAAAAAAAACACATAAACCTCATTTTTTTAAGGAAGAACTTTTTTTTCGAAAAAGGGTTTTTTCCCAAAAATTTGCATATCCTCTTTCAAAAAAAGAACGTAGTCTAGACATAGCCTAAATGAATAAATAGTCTGACAGCTTTCTGTTACAGGTGAGGAAAGAAGAATCTCTGTAGTTTAGGAACAGTGCCTTTTGCCAACTAGTCACAGACAGTGAATACTGAGGCTCTGTGGCTATTTAGTGAGAATCAGCTCATTTACCTTTGGAACTCTAGAGATGAATTAAGTCATCAAGTGGAATGCAGGGCCTAGATGAAACCCAGTCACTGCTATTAGGATTGGATCTCTTGGTTTTTCTGTGGTAACAGGTCTTCTGAGGACAATTTTATTTTCAAAAGGCACATCAACAATTGTTTTCTTTTCAGTAGTCAGGAAGAAAGGCTTATTTTGCCTTGTGGCAAGAGGTAGGTTCATGATAATGAGTTTGTACCGACAACTCTTAGTTACACAAGCGATTCCATGGAAGTTAATAGGACTACTCAATTGAGTATGGGGTGAAGGATCAGGCTCAACATATTAACCCAGTTTAATGGTAATGAGCTAGTTTTGGTTCTTCTGTGGGTTTGTCATCTAATAAAATTGTCAAATGCTTCCCAAAGCATTCAGCCATGGCTTATTGGCACAGCTCCACCACAGGAGGCATGGAATTCTACTGGCCCTAGGAAGAGCGGTGAGAGGAATTCTCCCTAGAGAATGTGAACAAGATGATCTTTCCAGCAGCAAAAGAAATTCTCCATTTCGTCCATGCCCCTTTTGGGATACCTTGTATTTTCAGGTATATTCAGAAGGAACATGCTTTGTGTTTTCTGGGAAAAAAACCAACTATTCTAACCAGCTGTTCCCTGCCTCCACCTTTGCACCCACAGCATAGCAGGATACTATGTAGTTTAAGAATTCATATTAAATTCACTAACAGTCTTTTCTGAATTCCTCTCGGTTCTACATGTTTGACTGTTATGCAGTAAGCCTGTGAAAGCATTACAGGTGTGCTGGATAACAACTTCTTGACAGATTTTATGGCACCTTGTATTTATTCACTGTCTTCCACATTATAGAACCTTTAAAGTACATAAGTGCTGAACCATAATGAATGAAAATATACTGAGCAAATGATAGAGATTCAAAAATACTGAAATTCACAAGATACCTGAATATAATATTTTGATTATTAGAATATATATTTTATATTAGAGGCAGCAGTCAGATTTGAGACCCACCCTTTAGGCTAAGCAAGGAGCTCATTCTATTTAGCTTAACAAGGAGAAAGTTAAGGGTTGATTTGATTACAGTCTATAAGTATCTACATGGGAACAAATATGTGATAATTGGCTCTTCGATCTAGCAGAGATGGTAATAACATGATTCAATGGCTGGAGGTTGAAGCTAAACAAATTCAGACAAGAAACAATGTGTACATTTTTTTTTAACAATGAGGGCAAATATCCATTGGAACAGTTATGGCGGATTCTCTATCACTTGCAATTTTAAAATCAGGATTGCATTTTTTCCTGAACGATATGTTCTAGGAATTATTTTAAGGAAGATCTATGGCCTACATTGGCACCCCACAGCAATGTCTCCATTCAGGTCCCAGTTTGACCCTTCCCCTCCTCCGGCAGGGACCTCAGGTCTCCTTTGGCTGGCGAATCTCCTCTCTCTCGCATTCACACAGAGCGTGAGACACAGCCACCTGTAGTCAAGTTCTTAGCCGATTTCCCTGCAAGTCACTGCACAAGAACAAATTCCCTGTGTTCCAAGTCACAGCTCCAGCTGATCCAGCAACCCCTGCAACTGGATGGAAGGACAACCAGACCATTTCTGAGTGACACTGTAACAAAGTTTCTGTGCTACTCACGGAAACCTGCCCATACACCCCTACATCCGTAGGAAGGACAAATGTCAAAGGCAGCTGGAGCAGTGTTCTGGACCACTTTGTTAGCAGCCACACTGCTTTAGTCTGGGATGACTGTCAGGCTATGTCCCCTCCCCCCAAACAAGCTCTGCAGGCCCATGGTACCTATAGCAAGTGCAAAAATGGGGGGAGGGAGGAGGGCATTTTCCTCTTCCCCTCTAATCACCTCAAATTGACATCCCTGCTGTGTGATACAGGAGATCAGACTAGATGAACACAATGGTTCGTTCTGACCTAGAACTCTATGAATCTAAAATGTTGTACAAACACAATAAAAATTAAAAAAATAGTCCTTGCTCTGACAAGCTTATTGTCTAATTAGTGATTACAAGGTAACCTAATTTATTTTCCTTCATAGTGGAGCTCCTGGGACCTGATCCAGCTCTCTTCAGACTCAATGGGAAGACCTGCATTGACATTAATGGGAACTGAAACAGGCCTCCACAGTGGATCAATCAGTTTTCTGAATGATCAGCCAAACAAATAAGCAAGATGGGGAAAAAACAAAGAAAGAACAAGGCTAGTATATCACAAAGTGTACTTTGTTCATTTATTGTGACATGGTTAGTTTAAATAATTTATTAAACTTGATAGTTAACGCTAATGAGTGTAGTGTTAAAGTAAGGATGGTTTGATAAAGTGGATCCTCATTATAGTACTGTGCAACAAATTAGGTGGTTTAATGAGAGGAGGAGCCTTTCATTTCTTTCTTTCTTTTGGAGATATGTATTATGTCTGCAGATTAGCAGAGTGAGACTTGTTTACCATATGGTATCTAAATCATACAATGTGAGATTTTAATTCTTTGGCTAGCCACATAGGGATTGTTTGATCCTCATAGAAAACTATTTCTGTAATTAGCAACTGTCATGTCCTGCATCTACAAACAGCTACTTAAACATTAATTAATGTGTCTTTTCATAGTACAAGTGCCTGATTCTAAGCCCATTGAAGTCAATGGCAGCCTTCACCTGTTTTTCAGTGGCTTTGGATCAGGCTCCAAATGCATTTGTATTAAGCAGACCATACTCATATGGGAGCCAATGCTTTAATGGGGGAAAAAAATATCTGTTCATAAGCACATCCGTAATCACGAATGTAAGTTTCTAAGATGTGGAAAACTGCAAAAGCAAATGATCCAGACATTTTCTTGATAGAATCCTGCTGTCATAAAGATCTTTATGGCTTTATGGCTTTTATATGGATACTTCAGTAGTACAGTTACAAATATTCTTGCAGATCATTCATCTTCTATGTTACATGGTTAAGGAAGACTGAGTTTATACTGTGACACAGGATACAAAGAGGAAAAATAGCCACCATCCATCTAGACTTTGGAAAGGAGCTTTAAAAACCTCCAAGCCTTGCAGAATTGTAAACTGATACAAAAGCAAGTACTACATCTTTTGGTTTGGAGGCCATCCCTAGGTTTTCTTCTTTATCAATTATGTGTACAAATTTTTCACACTAGTAAAATATAAATAAATAAATAAATATTTCCATAATGTGTGGGACAAGTGGCTGCAACTACTTAAGGAATAGTATTTGTATTCATATAATGTATTCTTTAGTAAGCTCTTCAGATCAGGACTCTTTTACTACATATCCTGACTACGCTCTACTATAATATAGAGAAACAATAGTAATAAACCTCTTTTCAGATGAGCTTCAGTTAATACACAAACTTTTCATTGGGCACATGGATGAAATCATAGATCGAGTCCCTAAAATTAAAATTACTTGCAAGCTAAGGTCTTAGGGTATGTCTACACTATGGAAGGGTACATCTACACTAGCTCTTTGTTCGAGCTAGGTAGGGTAATGATGGCAAGCGGAGTTGCAAATGAAGCCCGGGATTTAAATATCCCGGGCTTCATTTGCATGTTCCCGGGAGCCGCCATTTTTAAATCCCCCTTAGTCCGAACTCCGTGCCCACGGCTACATGCGGCACAGACTAGGTAGTTCGAATTAAAGATCCTAATTCGAACTACCGTTACTCCTCATTCCACGAGGAGTGCATCCCATGATGCACTTATCTCCTCTTTTCCTCACTGCTTGAACAGAATGGCAAGCTATTGTTCCAAACTGTTTTTTTCCCTGGTTATCCATGCAGATGCCATAGCACAGCAAGCATGGACCCTGCTCAGCTGCAAAGTGCTGTGGCAACAAAATAAACATCTTGGGAATTATGCTGCAGTTTGTCCAGAGCCTAGCCAGAAGCCGCCTGTGTGAGGAAGAATGTGAGGATGCCACACACACAGACCCGAAGGAACCCAGTGAATGGACCAATTGGCATATGCTGGCAATCATTTGGACATGTTGACCCAGTGTCATGCTGATTCTTATCCTGGCAAACAAGCAGACTGTTGGGACCACATAGTTATGAAGCTATATGACAATGAACAATGGCTGCAAAACTTTCACATGCATAAGGCCACTATAATGAAACTTTGTGAATTACTTTCCCCTGCCTGAACCACGACAGTACCAGAATGAGACACACTCTGACAGTTGAGAAGCAATTAGTGTTAGCCCCATGGAAGTTTGCAACACCAGACATCTACCAGTTAGTTAGGAATCATTTTGAAGTGGATACATCTGCACAGTGGGACCTGCTGTGATCCAAATAGCCAAGGCAATCAATACTTTTCTGCTAGGAAGTCTAGTGTCTCTGGGAAACCTATAGCACATAGTGGATGGCTTTATCACTGTGGAGTTCCCTAAGGGTATGTCTACACTACCACCCTAGTTCGAATTAGGGTGGTTAATGTAGGCATTCGAAGTTGCAAATGAAGCCTGGGATTTAAATATCCCAGGCTTCATTTGCATCTTGCCGGGCGGGCGCCATTTTTAAATCCCCTTAGGTCGAACTCCGTGCCCGCGGCTACACGCGGCACGGAGTAGGTAGTTCGAATTAGGACCTCTAATTCGAACTACTGTTACTCCTCGTGGAATGAGGTGTACTGGTAGTTCGAATCAGAGATCCTAATTCGAACTACCTACTCCGTGCCGCGTGTAGCCGCGGGCACGGAGTTCGACCTAAGGGGATGTAAAAATGGCACCCGCCCGGCAAGATGCAAATGAAGCCCGGGATATTTAAATCCCGGGCTTCATTTGCAACTTCGAATGCCTACATTAACCACCCTAGTTCGAACTAGGGTGGTAGTGTAGACATACCCTAACTGTGGTGGAGCGATAAATGAAATGCATATTCCTTTGGCACCAGACCACCTTACCAAAGTGGACATAAACCACAAGGGGTATGTCTTAATGGTGTTGCAGGAGCTGGTGAATTACAAGGGCTGTTTCACCAACATCAACATGGATTGGTCCAGAAAGGTGCATGAATGTCTACACAGACATTCTGTTATTTTGAAACAAATTCAGAATAATGGATGGCTTATTCCGAAATCTGAAAACCTCATTCTATGAGGAATAATGCTTATTCTGAAATAACTATTTCGAAATAAAACATGTAGATACTCCTCTGCTGCTATTTCAAAATAGTGCTTCTCCAGGGCCATTCCAAGTTATTCCTCCCTGGTGCCTCCTGGGACTCTAAACTGAGATAGCATGTCTACATTAGGGAAACCTGACAGACTAATTTTGAGGCTTTCCTGCAGTGTAGATGTACTACTTTGAAATAAGCTATTTCAGAATCACTATTCCAGAATAGCTTATTTTGAAATAAGAGTGCAGTGTAGATGTACCCTTAGAGATATCCAGATATTTTTGGAATTCACTGACTGATATTTTCTAGTGCAATGTTCACCATTAAAATTATCAACATTTATTTGTTTGCAGTTTTTGAATTCATAGCAATATTTTTAAACTTATGATGGAAAATGGCATTTCTTATTCTACATTTAGGAAATAACACAAAAAACTTGAAAAATCAATTATCATTACATAATAAATGATGGGTTTTTGACAACCATCCAAGGGTACAAGGTCAAAATGCTTTATGTTCTGAGGCATTATTTTAGAAATTAAGGGTCTGATAAACTTTGTACAAAATAGTCTTTTCTTCAGGTCTTCATGAGCCCTGAAGGCCCTGTGCATTTTTCTCTAGCTTCTATTCTAGAATGAAAATAGTGACAAACACTGCATGTAGCAGTTGTCTGACCTTTCTGTTTCAGTGGCTCATGTGTTATAACTGACCAGCTGTCAGTTAGAGTTTGGTAATGAAAAGGGTGTCTCAGCCAGCTCTCTGCAGTCACTAGTTACCATAGTAAAATGTGCATGCACATTTTCATTTCTGAACTTCTAGTTCATTCTCAAATCTGTACTTCTTAGAGAGGTTTAGCACCAGCAGGTTCTGTGAAGGGTGCTGTTGCAGGAAAGTGAATTTACCTATTTATTTACCAAAATATCTTTCCTCCACTGTCATATACAAATAGAAAGGGAAAAGTCTGACAGAGCTGGCTGTATAGCTTTGAACAGCCAGTGACCAAGTGGTTGTTACTTGTCTATTCATAGTGGAATAGGAAACGTCTCTTGAGAGGCAAACACAAACTCAATTTCAACCTTATATTTACCCAGAAAATAGACCTTTTATTACCCTACAATGACCACCAGGTAAACAGTAACCTAGGAGCAGACCACATTTACTATAGTTAGCCCTTAATTTCTAGCTCTGAACAAGAAAATCATTGCTTTGGCCTATGTCTATATACGATTTTCATACTGCTATAACTATGTCAAGTAGAACTGTGATTTTTTTTTTCCATCCACAAATACAAATCCTATTGTGGATGCACTATCTCTCTATAAAGGTGCCTTACACCAGAGTATAATTTATTCCCCTTCTCATAAAGGAATTGATAAATTGGTATGAAGCATCTTTACAGTGGAATAACTCTATCCACATTAGTGGAGAGCTATGCTACTTCAACCAGATAAGTACAGTTAAAGCTATGCAACCAGGTTATGTCTATGCTACTAGGTTATTTCAAAATAATAACTCCTGAAATAACTATTTTGAAATAAGCTTATTCCTCTTCACAAGCAGGAGTTATTATTTGAAAATAACAAACCCATTATTTCGAAGTAACAGGCTTAGTAATGTGGATGCTTGCCTTGTTATTTCGAAATAAGGGGAATTATTTCAAAATAACTCCCCAGTGTAGACATGCCCTATATGTGTAGACTACCCCTAACTCTGTGTTTTGGTGCCCCATTAATAATATTGTATTTAAGACTCAGTGATTCCATTACAAGCCCATTCTTAGGGTATGTCTACACAGCAGAGCTTAACTCAAAATAAGCAATGCAAATTAAGCTAAGTCAATTGCGAAGCTTATTTCGACATAGCTTATTTCGAAATTGAGAGAGTCTACACAGCACTTATTTTGAAATAGAGCACTCTTCCTTTGAATTTCCATACTCTCTGTAAAATGAGGGTAACAGGAGTCAGAGTAAGACCTCCTCCAGCTTCACAGTATTTCAACATTACTTCGAAATAACTGCCTGCTGTGTCGACACGGACAAAGTTATTTCAAAATAACACTAGCTATTTTGAAATAATGTTGCTGTACAGATGTACCCGTAATCATATGTCAATGGTTTTCCCACTGTGAATAGTGTTTTTGATTATGTTGCACAACATTCAGAGTAAGAGGGGCTGACTGTCAATCCAGATCCTTAGACCAACTGGTTCTGCCACTGGTTCAAGCACCAATGTTCCAAAACTGAATCACTGACATTTCAAATACAACACAAACAAAAAAAACCCAAATGTGAATGGAGAATGAAGACTTGGGATGCGTTTGAGTTACGCAAATTGTGTAGTTTATTTTGAGTGTATTTCGAAATAGCTTATTTTGTAATAGAACCAAATTTCGAAATAAACCACTATTCCAAAATGTCCCTTATTCCTTGTGGAACGAGGTTTACAGGGACATCAGAATAGCTTGCTCATTATTTCTAAAGACATTTCAAAATAACAGGCGTGTTGTCAAGACATGAAATAGCACCGCAGTGTAGACGTACCCTGGATGACAACTGTACTCCTCTGGTGCAATGCAACTCTCCAGTAAGGGTGGAAGCTCATCTGTGTGGGAGTCAGAAAGCTCTTGGGCTCTAGTCCAAGACCATGGAATAAACCCCCACAGGAATTAAGACCATCACCAACCTGTTCCAAGGGTAAAGTACATTTCTTTATCTAGCAATGTGTATATTGAGAAAAACAAACAAAAAATCCCTAATATCCCACTCAGAACAACACATTCTTCTACCCACAATTCTGTTACTGGGGAAAAGATGAGAGAACAAACACCAGAGAGAAGTTAGTCACTCATGTTGCTTAATGTTCTACTAGTAGGCACTCAGATACTAGGGTGGTGAGCATGATATTGAATTAAATAGAAATAGCTTTAAAAATTATTATTTGGTTCTTCTCATTCCCTCCAGCTTTTATTCACTGAATATGTTTCAAACTAATAACTCTGGGTCACTAATATTTGCTGTATGTTGATATCACATAATAGAAATAAAAAAGAAAGAAGGAAATTAGCATCTCTTGGTAAAGCTATTTTTTCTTTTGGAATTGAATGTAATTATATTTTCATGCATTTAAAGTTCTTTTCCCTAGTCTTAACTAAAATATGTCTGTGCCCTCCCCCAACAACCTCCTGCCAACAATTTTGTTTGAAGTCCATTGATCTGAGGGTCTAGAGAATTTTTCTAATTTAAAAAAAATATATTTCCTAAAGCTAATATTGAAATGTGAAAAAATAATCAAAATTCAGTGTCCATGTTGTGTAAATGTGATCTTACAGCAAACTGCTATAATGCAATGCAGTGGGCACTTATTGAAAAAACCTCTCTGAATGTGTGTGGTGTCCACTAGCCTCATTCTATAATCATTTTTAACATGTCAGGAGTTCCAAAAAGAAGTGAACTTTTTTGGAATATCCCTAGTTCCTCAGAAAACGAGGAATTTGGTATCCCAGAAAAACTCTGCAGTGTAGACATAGCCTGTGTGTTATATGAAAAGCAAGGAAGATACACAGAATTGTGAAGTGGATAATCCCCAAGACATGAATAATGCAAATAGGTTAAAATATGGCCACATATTTGTTTAGAGTTGGAATAAATGGCTTGGATCAAATTTCAAAATATAGCTCACATATAATGCTGCTATTGTTTTCAGTAAAAGCTGAGAGGTGGTGGATATGACTAAATGTTTCCCTTCCCAAATAGCATACATTCGTCTTTAAATGCTCTCCTCATTTTAGTAGTGTCCCCTTACATGGCTTGGTAGTCACATCTTTGCTTTGCTGGCCACAGGGGAAAGTGATTTCAATTTAATAGATGTTGTGGCTTGTAAACACAGATATATGGGGTTTGGAGATGGAAATATTCATGAAGCAAATACAGAATGGTTAATGTCTATTCCTTTGGCTTTATTTATAAGGCCACAGGTGAATGAAAACCAAGATACTCACAACCTGTTTACAAATATGTCCTGTTTTTATCTGTGATTGCTTCACTGTGCTGCTGTGCTGCTTCAATGCACTGGGCTTCAGTCAGAGACCTTATATAAGCAATGTATTACTTTCCCAATGATAGAAAATGTAATTTAAGCAAGCTTTTGAACAGTAGGGCCCAGCAGGCAGGCAAGGCAAGGAATCCAAAGGAGGGTCACGTTTCTAGGTATTTTTCAGCTAGTACAGAAGATTAGAAGATAAAGACTGCCATTTGGAGAAGCAACTAAAATCTGATAAGCTCTGTACAACCTGAAAAGTTTGTTATGGGAGACAGCTGTAGTCTGAACACACACACACACATATATACACACACACACACACACAAAACAAGAATCAGGTATAAAAGCTGTAAGAAAATTATTGCACTCCATATCATGGTTCATTGAGCGCTGTTCTGTGACTTCAAACATCAGCCAATTGCCTCAAATGGTTTTTTTTAAACCCAACAACCTTGAGTTCATAATCCTGTAAACACTTGTCTCTGCTTCTTATATCTTTACTCCACTCTCGACATGATTTTTGTCATCTGCAGGGTGCTATAGTAAATTGTCTCTCTTCCTGTACCATTCTGGGACCAAGGAGTCACCTCTCCTGAACAGCCAATCTTACCAGCAATGTCTTTGAAAGGGAGTGGATCAGAACGCAGGGGCACAATATATAAATGCATTATGGTCTCCAAGAATTTTGTCCCACCCATCCCAGAGTCATAAAATGCTACATTGGCTTCACTTTGTATTCTGGAATGTGACTGTGATACACATGGCAATTACCTACAGTCTCCTGGACAAATGCTATTGAATTAAATTTTAAGTATCTTAGGAGCTCATCATATAAAAAGGCAAATGTTTATGTATTATTGTGCGAGTATATGTAAAAATTTCCAGGGAGGAGACCTAACTAATATAAACCCTGAGAGGTGTTATGAGCTTCAAAAGGATATTTGAGACAATAAGAACTTTTTAAGTAAACTGTATTTCCCAGGCATTTTTAGGGGAGATGTATGCAGATATAACTGCTCCAGTTATGCAAAAAACAGCCTTTTGAAACTATGCCCAGAGGAGAAATCCATACTCTACAACTGACTATTCCCAGGTAAAAGACCAAGAGTATATAAAGGAAGGATTAAACTTTTCATAATTTGTTTGTTCCAAGCCAAGGAAGCTGTAAACTCAAAACATCACAAAAACACATTGATGGGTTTTGAAGGACATCTCATCTGCCAGAGCTCTTTCTAGACTTGGGGTGAGTTTTGGAAGGCTTATTAGCATGTGTTTAGATTCATGTATTGTTTTTAATATTTTTTGAATACTTTTACCGAAAGAATAAATGTTCTTGCTTAGAAAGAGGTGTGTGTGATAACTTTAATGTGGGCAATTAGATTGTTTACAGCCTCAGAAGGATGACAAAGCAGGCCCCTCGAGAGAGAGTCTGATTTGCTGGGGAATTCACAGTGGTGGCAGGAAACTGTGAAGCCAGGAAATACCCCATTCAGGAGGGAGAGAAAGGCATGTCTCTACCCAAAAGAAGAGATTACTGAGGAATTGAAAACCTGAAAGTAGCTGCTGTGGCCACATTTCAGACAGTGGAGTGGGGAAGGAATACAGGTCCAATTATCCTGAACTGCGGCAATGGTTAATAAGAAGCTCCTGTGAAAACCTATAAGAATGACCTTCAGCGGGTTACTGAGGATTATGTAGCTCTGGGAAGAAGGACCCAAGAATTCGGAGCGCAAGTGGTGTTCTCATCCATCCTCCCTGTTGAAGGGAAAGGACTGGGCAGGGATCGTCGAATTGAGGAAGTAAATGTGTGGTTGCGCAGGTGGTGTCGCAGAGAGGGCTTTGGTTTCTTCGACCATGGGACTCTGTGCCGGGCACAAGGATTGTTAGGAAGAGATGGGATCCACCTAACGAAGAGAGGAAGGAGCATCTTCACGGGCAGGCTTGCAAACCTAGTGAGGAGGGCTTTAAACTAAGTTCATTGGGGGACGGTGACCAACACCCTGAGGGGAGTGGGAAAGTTGGATACCGGGAAGGAATGCAAAGAGGAACGAGCAAGAAAGGAGGACCCTTGATTCAAATGGAGAAGATGGGGCGATCAACTGGTTATCTGAGGTGTTTGTACACTAATGCGAGAAGCCTGGGCAACAAACAGGAAGAACTGGAGGTCCTGGCCCAGTCCAAGAAATATGATTTAATTGGGATAACAGAGACTTGGTGGGATGACTCGCATGACCGGAGCGCTGTCATGGAAGGGTATAAACTGTTCAGGAAGACCTGGCAGGGGAGAAAAGGAGGAGGAGTTGCACTATACGTAAGAGAGCACTATGATTGCTCTGAACTCCAGTATATAGAGGGAGAAAAACCTGTTGAGAGTCTATGGGTTAAGTTTAGAGGTGCAAACAACAGCAGTGATGTTGTGGTGGTGTCTATTATAGGCCACCGAATCAGGTGGATGAGGTAGAGGAGGCTTTCTTTGGACAACTGAGAGAAGCTTTCAGATCGCAGGCCCTGGTTCTCATGGGGGACTTTAATCACCCTGACATCTGTTGGGAAACCAATACGGCAGTACACAGGCAATCCAGGAAGTTTTTGGAGAATGTTGGGGATAACTTCTTGGTACAAGTGCTGAAGGATCCGACCAGGGGCCGTGCGCAGCTTGACCTTCTGCTCACAAACAGGGAGGAACTAATAGGAGAAGTAGAGGTGGGTGACAACCGGGGAAGCAGTGATCATGAGATGGTAGATTTCAGGATCCTGACCCAAGGAGGAAAAGAGAGTAGTAAAATACACACCTTGGACTTCAAAAAAGCAGATTTTGACTCCCTCAGAGACCTGATGGGCAGAATCCCCTGGGATGCTAACATGAAGGGGAAAGGAGTCCAGGACAGCTGTCAGTATTTTAAAGAAGCCTTATTGAAGGCACAGAAAGAAACCATCCCGATGCGTAGCAAGAGAGGCAAACATGGTAGGAGACCGGATTGGCTTACAGGGGAAATCCTTGGTGAACTTAAGGACAAAAAGGAAGCTTACAAGAAGTGGAAACTTGGACAAATGACCAGAGAGGGGTTTAAATGTATAGCTCGAGAATGCTGGGGGGTTATCAGGAAGGCGAAAGCGCAAATGGAATTGCGACTGGCTAAGGATGTGAAGGATAACAAGAAAGGTTTCTACAGGCATGTTAAGAAGAAGAAGGTGATCAGAGAGGGTGTGCGGCCCCTACTGGATGAAAGAGGTAACCTAGTGACAGATGATGTGGGGAAAGCTGAAGTACTCAATGCTTTCTTTGCCTCTGTATTCACGGACAAGGTGGGCTCCCGGACTAATGCACTAAGTGACACAAGATGGGATGAAGATCGACAGCCCTTAGTAGGTAAAGAACAGGTTAGGAACTATTTAGAAAAGCTAAACGTACACAAATCCATGGGTCCGGACTTAATGCATCCGAGGGTACTGAGGGAGTTGGCAAATGTCATTGAGGAACCTTTGGCCATTATCTTTGAAAAGTCGTGGAGATCGGGAGAGATCCCGGATGATTGGAAAAAGGCAAATGTAGTGGCCATCTTCAAAAAAGGCAAGAAGGACGATCCAGGGAACTATAGGCTGGTCAGTCTTACCTCGGTTCCTGGAAAAATCATGGAAGGGATCCTTAAGGAATCCATTTTGAGGCACTTGGGAGGAGAGGAAAGTGATTAGGAATAGTCAGCATGGATTCACAAAGGGCAAGTCGTGCCTGACCAATCTGATTAGCTTCTATGATAAGGTAACTGGCTCTGTGGATATGGGAAAGTCAGTGGATGTGATTTGCCTTGACTTTAGCAAGGCTTTTGATATGGTCTCCCACAATATTCTTGCCAGCAAGTTAAGGGAATATGGATTGGATAAATGGACGGTAAGATGGATAGAAAGCTGGCTAGAAGGCTCGGTCCAGCGGGTAGTGATCAATGGCTCGATGTCAGGATGGCGGTCGGTTTCTAGCGGAGTGCCCCAAGTTTCGGTTCTGGGACCGGTTTTGTTCAATATCTTTATTAATGACCTGGATGAGGGGATGGATTGCACTCTCAGCAAGTTTGCAGATGACACTAAGCTAGAGGGAGAGGTAGATAAGCTGGAGGGCAGGGATAGAGTCCAGAGCGACTTAGAGAAATTGGAGGATTGGGCCACAAGAAATCTGATGAGGTTCAACAAGGACAAGTGCAGAGTCCTGCACTTGGGATGGAAGAATCCCAAGCACTCTTATAGGCTGGGGACCAACCAGCTAAGTAGTAGTTCTGCAGAAAAGGACCTGGGGGTTACAGTGGATGAGAAGCTAGATATGAGTCAACAGTGTGCCCTTGTAGCCAAGAAGGCTAATGGCATATTAGGTTGCATTAAGAGGAGCATTGCCAGCAGATCCAGAGATGTCATTATTCCCCTTTATTCAGCTCTGGTGAGGCCACATCTGGAGTATTGTGTCCAGTTCTGGGCCCCCCACTACAAAAAGGATGTGGACTCATTGGAGAGGGTCCAGCGGAGGGCAACCAAAATGATTAGGGGGCTGGAGCATACGACCTATGAGGAGAGGCTGAGGGAGTTGGGTCTGTTTAGTCTGCAGAAGCGAAGAGTGAGGGGGGATTTGATAGCAGCCTTCAACTTCCTGAAGGAAGCTTCCAAAGAGGATGGAGAGAGGCTGTTCTCAGTAGTGACGGATGGCAGAACAAGGAGCAATGGTCTTAAGTTGTGGTGGGAGAGGTCCCGGTTGGATATTAGGAAAAACTATTTTTCTAGGAGAGTGGTGAAACACTGGAATGGGTTACCTAGGGAAGTAGTGGAGTCTCCATCCCTAGCGGTGTTTAAGTCTTGGCTTGACAAAGCCCTGACTGGGTTGATCTAATTGGGATTGGTCCTGCCTAGAGCAGGGGGCTGGACTTGATGACCTCCTGAGGTCTCTTTCAGCTCTATGGTTCTATGATTCTATGATTCTATGAAACAGGTTAATCTGAGGAAGTGTGTTGCACCGATGAAAGCTCATGATACCATCCACATGTTTTGTTAATCTTTAAGATGCTAGTAGTCTATTCATTGTTTTTTACGTTTTTCCTGTTACATACTAACTTGGCTACACTTCTGAAGAGATAAGAAACAGTTGGGCTGTCATTCAAGGTGTATAACTGACTCATACAAGGTAAGATTATTTTAAGCCTTGAGTTCTAATTCATTTGCCACAGTGATTCTATGATATCATCTCTACACTTCTCTAATTAAATAAGTAAGTTTCCCTATCTTCAAAATCAAGTTAATAATATTCAGCAACTTCACAGGAGTATTGTGAAATTTTTTCATGAGATCTAATGGAGGAAAAGAAGAAATGAAGTCAGTGAAAATGGGAGATGGAAAGAGTGAGGGTGTAATAAAGGGGGTTTCTGGAGGCACTGCTGAGAGGGTTAAATCAGGGCAAATTGCTTCGAGAGAGGGCTACTACTTGCCCAAGACTGAGCATCCTTCACTATAAGGCACCCCAAACCAGTCACAAAGAGCACTCCTGTTTACCAAACTGGCTAGCAGTAAGTCATAAAAGCAATCACCTCAGACCCTCCAGCTCTCCTGTGTTACCACCAGTACTACTTCTGATAAAGATGAGAGGTTATGAAAAACTATCTCACTAAATCTGAACAGGTTGTTCCGATCCCAAAGGACCACTCACTCTCCCATGACAATTTATACCTTAAATCTTATCCAAAAGAGCACGCTATGCCAATCCTTTAGAATCTAAAATCTAAAGATTTATTAAAAACAGTAAAAAGGAAAGGTTGAGAGCAAAATTATGTCTGGAACACATCCTCCATTAGGATGGGTTGTCTGGTCTTACAGGCTTCAGTTCATAGTATCATAGAAACATTGGGTTGGACGAGACCTCAGGAGATCATCAAGTCCAACCCCCTGCCCAAAGCAAGACCAACCCTAACTAAATCATCCCAGCCAGGGTTTTGTCAAGCCAGGACTTAAAAACCTCTAGGGATGGAAATTCTACCTCCTCCCTAGGTAACCCATTCCAGTACTTCACCACCCTCCTAGTGAAATAGTTCTACCTAATATCCATTCTAGACCTCCCCCACTGCAACTTCAGGCCATTGCTCCTCATTCTGCCATCTGTCACCACTGAGACCAGCCTCTCACCATTCTCTCTAGAACCTCCCTTCAGATAGTTAAAGGCTGCTATCAAATCCCCCCGCACTCTCCTCTCTGTAGACTAAATAAGCCCATATCCCTTAGTTCATATAAAGTTCTTTAATGAGTCATTAGCAGGACTGAAGACTGGACTGAAGACCAATGGAGGAGACCTCGTGGCCCTTTTTATGACTTTTTCCATATGAAGGGAATTCCATTGTTCTTGCTGCATGAAAGTGCGTTCCAAGATGGAGTTTATCACAAGAACAAGTCATCTGTCCCTGCATGACTCAGTCCTTTTTAGGTAGCAGTCATTGCTTACATACAGGTTTGAACATTCACAGCAATATTCCTCAGATGTAGATTGGCATCTGTTAAAGCCCATTTTCAGTCAAATACTGCTATTCACTTTACTATCAACCCTTTCACAATAGGTCGTCCAGGCCGATTGATATCTCCTAGAAGCAAACATTAGAAATAGAAGTACATAGCCAATACTCATAACTTCAAATACAAAACTTATATGTGCAGTATCAACAGAATCAATGAATTATCAGCTTTTGATCAACACCTCAGTTGTGTCACTTTGTACAAGATTTGGTGCAAACATACATCAGTGGTTGCAACAGTGATTACTTAGTAGTGCAGTTTTGCACCATTGACATCTATAGTTTCTCTCCTTAGGGCTCAGTTGTATCTCATTAGAATTACATCAGGAGAAGGAGCTTGTCCTAAAATGTAATCTCGTTGAAGCAAAGAACTGTTTTCTTACGTGGCTGAAAATAATAAACAATGGCACACTTCAGACATTAAATACATCATAATAAATATATGTAACAGTTTAAAACAGAAAGATCTGTACACACGCTCTTAAATATTATGATTCCTTTTGTTCTGGCTCTTTGAATAGAAAAATATGGCTCATGGTTCCCTGGAGAACTTTCAGACATACATTTGTATCGTGATGAATTACATTATATGATACTAAATTCCACTGGGAGTGCACATTAGTCATTTATATATTTTTTGTTACTAATGTTAATTGAAAATTCCAAAATAATTTGGTCCCATTAAGAAGTTGCAATCCAGATGGCATTTTGAAATCATCAAAATTGATTTTTTAAAGTTTGTAGTTGAGCCAAAATTGTAGCTGCAAAGCCAACTGCCATGTGGGAAGCAAAACGGAAGAGTATCCCAGACTGTACTTTCAGACCATAAGACTAGAACAGTCAAAAATGTGAGCTCCCGTCCCAAGCAGGAGACACTAATGATCCAACCAGTGGGCCAAATTCGATGACGAATTCTGGTCACCTTCCATGAGAAATACTTTGTGTTTATGTTAATAAGAAGTAGCACTTCTATAGAAAAGATAACCTCCCACTGCTACCAGTTACTCCTTTAGCTCAAGTGGAGAAAACTGTGTTCATGTAATTAAAGACTGCAGCATAACATATATGTACAAAAGAACTGAATAAAGATTATGCAGACAATCTTAATTCTGGTGTTTCCTAAGTGCTTGACTTTGAAACATGGTGGTTCTGGATGTAACATAAAAGAGATACAGTCACTGCTTTAAGAAGCAGTTCATGATTTCTCTTTTCTTTTCCCCAGCTGGATTCCTTTCTCTTCGACATTCTGCTTTTAGCTTGTGTTTAAGTAAATGTTGACAGTTCTGTGCTCACTTGCAACATTATTTTTATTTTTCTGTCTTACAAATACTTCTCTTGATGCTTTGCTAACCTTTTGAATTTGTCTCTTTTTTTTTCCTTTTAGGAAGACAATCCTCCCTTACCTTCTTCCCCTTCTCCTACTCCAAGCAAGTAGTGGGTAAATAGATCCACATCACTGAGAAAGTATTGTGTGCATCAACAATAGAGCATTTTAACTGCATATTAAGTATAATTTTGGTTCTAGACTTTCAACATCTTCAAATAAATACTTAAATGTCATACTGCCCTCCAAATTTCAAGTAAAGATTTCACAGTAATACAGGGAAGCTTCCATCCAAGGACATTACAAGGAGCATAAATTAGATTTCACATCCCATTGTAGGTAATGTCTGAGTTTTGCAAGTGTTCTGATATTTATCAAGGGCAAGGAATGTATGGGGAATTATAGAAATTTCATTGTTTCTTCCTTGCATTTAGGCAAGGTCTACACGTAGGTTTGGTACTAATATAACTATACTCATTTTTGTACTGATGTAGTTATATTAATGCAAACCCTATTATAGACACAACTAGCGGGAGTTACCCAGCATCGCTCGGGAAAGTGGAGGAACAAAATTTAGAAAAACAGGAGTCCATTATCGTTTTTTGAATGGTAGAAAAGTTGCACTGAGTTCTATAGGGATTAAAATATATATACAAAAAGTATAAAACAACCAGTTTTACATGTTATCAAAAACTTTATTGTAAACTATATTTTTTGTTTCATTATTCTTAACAAATATGTACAAATTTTTTCCACTTCCAACTCTTGAACACACAACATAGAGTGGTCCATGTGAAAAGCAAGATGTCTCCAAATCAATTCCAACTACTTAAAGTGGTTGTCCTTGTGCTTTGGCAGTATACATTGTTGAAATATAAGTTGACGGTTGATATAACTGAGGTGAGGCGCCTGAGGGAGGGAGGGGGAAGGGAGCCTCACTCCTGCCGCCGGCACCTGACCCTGCCCTCCACTTCCTTGTCCCTCCACCGGCCTTAGTGAGTGACTGGCCACGCCGCTTCCCCCGGGAAGCCGCTTCTCCCCACACTGCCAAGCTCCATGCAGCCTCGGGGAGAGGCGTCGGTCTCTCATCTTTTCCCTCCCACAGTACCTTAAAACCTTCTCCTGGATAAAAGGTTATCCCATGCAAAGTTTGGTTGTGGTAGCTCTTATAGTGTCCAAGTTATTAGCGCACAAACATTCTCCTTTTTATATTAGATTATACCAGTACAAAGGTGCCATATGCAAGTACAGCTCATTCCTCTTTCAGTGTGGAAATAAGCTATATTGATTCAACTGTGTGTACCTGAGAGGGGGTGGGGGTAGAAAGTATATTTATTTATTCTGTTAGGGCACATCTAAACTACAAAGATTTTTCGAAAGAGGATATGCAAATTCCGTGGGAATAGGCATATCTTCTTCCAATTGCATTTTTGAAAGAGGATCTTTCAAAAATGAAAGTAGTCTGCACACATAAACCTCCTTTTTTTTAGGAAGAGCTTTTTTTTTTTTTTTTGAAAAAGGGGTTTTTTCCAAAAAAAACCCGCGTCCAGACTACTTTCATTTTTGAAAGATCCTCTTTTGAAAATGCTATCAGAAGAAGATATGCAAATTCCCACTGAATTTGCATATCCTCTTTCAAAAAATCTTTGTAGTTTAGACGTGCCCTTATAGTTAAAATGGCCAAAGATGCATGCAGCTGGATCACAGTGAGTGATGCATCAGCAGCTACAAAATGAGCAAACCGAAAAAATGCAGGAGCAGCTAGAATCAAGTTTGTTCTCTTCATAGCAGCAATTACAACAAATCCAAATGCTAGAAACATGTCACAGAATTCAAACTTTTACCTGAGTGGGACTGCTTGTGGAAGGGCTCATTGGTTTAAATAAGAGCAGCAAAATCCATCTCTTGCTGAATATACCACATGTACATTTAGGGAACCTGCAATAACATCATGCACTACCAAGATACTTCACTGATGGGCACAGAGTAAAGACTAAACTAGACAAAACTGGTATAGAAAAATTCAGGATTCTGCTACTTGTGACAAAGTACCTTACATCTTCCTGTTTGTTTCTTCAGTTAGGTTCTCTCATAACATCCCAATCCCCACCATCATCCCAAATCACCAGCATCGTCAGCATCCTTGCATGTTACCTCATTTTCTCCTCCATTTTCCTTTTCTACCTTGTCCTTACTAGCTTTTATAAATAAATGTTCAGTGAGTACTACACTCTGTGACTACCACTCATGGAAATACATTATCTCATCTGTGACAGAATGTTTTTGCCCATTTTCCATTTTGTGGTATTTTGATCACGGTCTGATTTTAGAGTCTTTGTCTCATTTGGAGGAAAGTCTCCATGCTGACTGATTGTGATGTCACATTGGGTTTAGCCCTGCTACTTTCTTGCGCCTCCACTTTTTAATTGCTTGCAGGAATCATGAAGCTGTAACAAATCAACTTCAGAATTACAGCATGGTCCTTTTCTTATCAATGTAATGTTTCCTGTTTCATAATCTCATACTTCCATAATCCTTTATTATCAATGTAGGAAACATGGTATATGCAAGTATCAGAAGGGTATAGCTACAAGGATCATGAGGCATTGTTCTAAGTGGTACAAAGGGACATAATTGGGTACCTGAAAATTTGAGCTAACAGGAAAAAAATATACATTCTGATTCATTAGACTGCGTAGACCCAAGGAATTTGGTGGAAGATTATTCATTAGGGTCACTTCAATCTAAGATGAAGTTAACAGTCCTGCACTGGCAAGTTGCTAGACTAAGTCATGTAGTAGGACTTTCACATCAATACTGTTTTATGATTCCATAATGTCTAATAATGGAAATTTCCCTCCTTGTTTATCAACTATGTCTATAATGTTGTTGTTGTAGTGCTAAACATAGTTGGGGTTTTCAGATTTTTGTTTTTCAAAAGCTGTGAGGAAATTATTGCCTTCTGAACAATTTATAAATTCCAAAGACTACAGAAGTATAAATAATTGAGTCAGTGGAAATGTCAGTTGTTTGAAAAGGCTTTATGCTATGTCAGGATCAAAAAAGATCTCAACTTTAATCTGTGAAATATTACTTCCCTTCTTATACATTAGAATGACCTACTTGTCTATATTAAATAAGAAAATGATAAATACTGGTCCAGTTACTAAGAGGTTGCAAAAATTTACAAATATCACTTAGATAAATAATACATTCTTTCTTCCTCAGTGGTACTGCACGTTAATAGTTGGGGTAGTTGGGTGATTGAAGAATCTGTTAAAGAATTTCAGCTCTCTACTATCATAAAAAGAAAATAAGAAATCATGCTATTAAAAATATCATGACTTTTAAAACAGCATGTCTATGCTAAAAAAAAATCTTTGGACTTGAAATATCCAGAGGAAAATGAGTTTTAAAACTCATGCTGTTTTACATCCTGCAGAGTCAACTGTCTGTATTTAAAGGGCTTTTTGACTCTCACTGGTCCAGGAGCCTTTGGGATGTGCTCATTTGGTTCAGATGATAGCTGGATTTTTATGTTTTATTTGCCTTGGCAGCACTCCGACACACAACTAGGGAATCCTGTTGTTTACAGAACTTCTTCAAAGAGCACTTCTCCACTTTCTGGTGGGCCACATCTTTTCATCTAAAAGTGGGCACTGTACCACTAACAAATTTGTAAATTCAACTTGAAGTATGTTTTAGGGCCATTCAGTCCCTTTAGTAGTCTGCTACTTTGATTAGGATTTACCCAGGCTGAGACAATACTGAGAGTGCTGCTTGTTCTAGCTTTTTACAAGGAAAAAAATATATTTGAAAGGAAAAAAAAAAAATAAAACCAGCTTGATTCCTGCTCAACGGGGTAGATTGGCTGCTATCATTGATAATGCTGTTTCAGAGAGGAATGACATTGTACTAAACCAAAGTATGCTGAGCCACTGCAAAGGATTAAAAATATGTTGTCAAGCAAACAACTTCAATATTAAAACAACAAAGGGGTAATTTACCTTGATCTTGATAACTAGCCTTTTCTTGTTTTCTCTGTGTCAAAAGTATCATTTAAATTTGTTTCCATAATAAAACCAACTTTCAAGTTGAGAGTAGTGGAACATATTTCAGGACAAACACTTCTTTTAACAAGGAAGTGAGTTCTATATTATATGGTTTATGATTTACTGCAAACAGCTAATAGTTCTCTACTGCACCAGATCTCAACATGGGACCAAAACCAGTAGTTTTTTATACGGTTTTATACTTGACAATGGCCTGTATTTTGGTTTCATATAGCACAGGTGCTAGAACCCATGTTTGATTGGTAAAAGTCCCTCAAGAGCCTTATGCCTATTCTTTTCTGTTAGCTTCTATAGAGCGTTTTTGATCTCAATCAAAGTCAGACACCCTGTCAGGGCCCAATCTTGACACAACAATGACAATACATATCAGAACAGTCAAAAGTTTACAACATGTAATCAAAACTGAACTAAAGCCAAGCATGCTATCCTCCTGTGGCCTGAGTGGGACCCTAGGCAACTAGTGATTTGCAGGCTCCATTACATCCCAAATGTTCAATGTATCTTGCCCTCAGCACAATGTCAAGAACGAAGAATAATCAGTCTTCAGAGATCACTTCTGAAATGCTATGCCCTATGCTTCCTTCAGGTGATTCATTCTTTCCGCGTTGTCAGGATCCATTGATGAAAGCTGACTCCTTTCAAGGGCCTGTGACAAGTGAAGCATCCCCAGTACATGGAGAAAATGACACTGCAATCAGTACTCAAAGAACATACTACAAATGATGGATTAGCAACTGCTTGGCAACATTGCAGTGAACTTCTCCTCCATATTCAACACTGGAAGAGTTAGAGATAGCTTGGACCTAGGAGGGAAAATGGTCATGCAGGAAAGAGACTTGATTCAACTCTGATTTCAGAGTCCCAATAAATCTAGCTCCTGTCTTATGCATGGCAACAATATTCTATCCTCATAGCAAATCTGTGAATTTAAAGTAGGGTAGCCCTACTGCAGGAGCATGAAAATGATGTGAAAATCGATTGTACTAATGCAGGGCATTGCTCAATAGCTATAGCTATTAGGCAGGCATTTCTATTTTAATATATTTTTTAATCCCTTGTATAAATAATATATGCAATGTAATAAAACACCACTAAAACAGGACTCTAAGATGCTTATTATCTTTTTTAATCACTGGATACCTTGCTCATTGCACTCAATTATGGTTGAAGAATTAAAGATATCATAAATTTGTATGCAAATCCAGAGTAGGTAAACCTTCTAAAGTGGATAAGATTTATACTTCATCTTTCAAGATTTACATTATAAAGAATGTGTATTTATTAGTATACATTTCTGTCCTGACAATGCTACAAGAAAGACCACAGGGAGAGGGGGTTTTGTGTTTAATATGGCTCAGACTTTTACCATCCATCTCACCACTTTCTTCAAATATTCTGGTCTTTCAATAAATTAAAATCCAGCCAATATGATCTAATATTGTCAATTAATGGATAAGCACTAACAAGGTCTTCAGCATCTTAAAAACCAAAAAAAAAAAGAGGTGGCTAATGCACCTTAAGCCTCAGCAAAACAGAGTTCTCTCCTATTTCAATCCCTAAACACAGTTTCATTTTTTTAAAGGAATTTAGTTTAATATAAAAGTGCACATAACTAAAAGAGTGGACCTGAATAAGTTTATCCTGCCGTTATTAATTTCTTGGCTAGAAATATTAACTTATAGAAATATAGTTGTGTTATATCCCAAGGAACAAATTGGGACTCAGTCTGACAGTATGTCTACACTGGCAGATGTATAGCACTGGCAGTTAAAGCACAGCTCACAGAGTGTTGCAGGGTAACCACTCTTGTGTATCGACACTGTGCTTCTCATGATGGTGCAGTGCATTCACACTAGAAGCTCTTACCAATGCTACAGAGAGCCGTGCATTGTGGTAGCTAACCCTCTGTGCAACAGGCCACAGAGTGCTCTGGAAAGGGTTTGCAAAGCCACCTGAGGTAGGCAGCATCAAATTAAGCAGGTTTTCCAATTCTATTGACCCATAGTCATCCTACTACATTGACAGCTACTTTTCATCTGAAGTGCAGGAAGCAAAGGAGGGAGAGTGTGTATGTGTATGGCCGGACAGAGTGTTTTGGGCGACATCAGC
The DNA here is from genome assembly GCA_032595735.1 of Pelochelys cantorii. Lineage (NCBI taxonomy): Eukaryota > Metazoa > Chordata > Testudines > Trionychidae > Pelochelys > Pelochelys cantorii. The sequence goes on along the minus strand of CM064326.1, from coordinate 67,032,326 downwards.
ATGCTGTCTGGTAAATTCAGACTGTGGCAGGAAACAAATCCTCCCAAGGTGGGGGAAGAGGAACCCTGACATCAGACCCCCTGCATCCATCCCCAGTACTCTGCACAGCAATATCTCTCACTCATTCACTCATATATACACACACACACACACACACACACACACACAGATGGTTTATCTCATGCTGTGGCTCAAAAACACACACACTCCTCTGCCTCTGTGTTTAAGAACATGAGCATTCCACCTGAATGGTTTGCTCTGAATCCCAGAGTGGATCAGCACAGCATGCCAGCTGCCTGAAAGGGGATACGTGCATGCCTGCAAGGCAGTCACCTAAATTCAAAACAATGAGCAGAGTGGCTACTGAAGGAATTATGGGACATTCCCAGAAGCCAGTTACTATGCAGAATATAATTGATGTGTTTCCACTGGCATCCCAGCACTGTAGCCACAGCACAAAAAGTTCCACACCTCTTTTTGAGGTGGTTTACTTAGAACACACCAATTGTAGCGTTAGTTCAAACTAACTGCTTTGCCAGTGTAGACGCCTCAGGAGTTACAGGGCTGGGAGCTGATTTACTGCACTGTAACTTGCCAGCGTAGACAAAGCTTTAATCAGATCTCCATTCATTATTGCTCAATTAATGAAACAACGTGAATAAACTAAATAGTGTAAATTCTTTCTCTGTTCCACATTAGTTCTCTGCTTTGTGCTGGCTCATCTTGCCAGTGTACTGGGATTTGTGAGGGGTATTGAGCCAAACTCTGCGCATATCCACCCATGCCTGCCCACTTCCCTCTTATTTCCCTATAACTTCATAAGAACATAAGAATGGCCTACTGAGTCAGACCAAAGGTCCATCTAGCCCAGTATCCTGTCTGCCGACAGAGGCCAGTACCAGTGCCCCAGAAGGGGAAGACCAAATACAATGATCAAGCAACTTGTCTCCTGCCATCCTTCTCCAGCCTTTGACAAACAGAGGACAGGGGCACCATTCCTTACCCCCTGGCTAATAGCCTTTTATGGACCTAACCTCCATGAATTTATCTAGCTCTTTTTAAAACTCTGTTATAGTCCTAGCCTTCACAGCCTCCTCTGGCAAGGAGTTCCACAGGTGACTGTGCGCTGTGTGAAGAACTTTCTTTTATTAGTTTTAAACTTGCTACCCATTAATTTTGTTTGGTGTCCTCTAGTTCTTATATTATAGGAACAAGTAAATAACTTTTCTTTTTTCACCCTCTCCACACCGCTCATGATTTTATATACCTCTATCATATCCCCCCTCAGTCTCCTCTTTTCCAAATTGAAAAATCCCAGTCTCTTTAGCCTCTCCTCATATGGGACCTGTTCCAAACCCCTAATCATTTTAGTTGCTCTTTTCTGAACTTTTTCTAATGCCAAAATATTTTTTGAGGTGAGGAGATCACATCTGTACACAATATTCAAGATGTGGACATACTATAGTTTTATATAGGGGCAGTAAGGTATTCTTTGTCTTATTTTCTATCCCTTTTTTAATAATTCCTAGCATCCTATTGGCTTTTTTGACTGCTGCTGCACACTGCGTGGACGTTTTCAGAGAACTATCCATGATAACTCCAAGATCTCTTTCTTGATTAGTTATAGCTAAATTAGCCCCCATCATATTATATGTATAGTTGGGGTTATTTTTTCCAGTGTGCATTACTTTACATTTATCCACATTAAATTTCATTTGCCGTTTTGTTGCCCAGTCACTCAGTTTGGTGAGATCTTTTTGAAGTTCTTCACTGTCTGCTTTGGTCTTAACTATCTTGAACAGTTTAGTATCATCCGCAAACTTTGCCACCTCACTGCTCACCCCTTTCTCTAGATCATTTATGAATAAGTTGAATAGGATTGGTCCTACGACTGACCCTTAGGGAACGCTACTAGTTACACCGCTCCATTCTGAAAATTTACCATTTATTCCTACCCTTTGTTTCCTGTCTTTTAACCAGTTCTCAATCCATGAAAGGATCTTCCCTCTTATCCCATGACAACCTAATTTACACAAGAGCTTTTGGTGAGGGACCTTGTCAAAGGCTTCTGGAAATCTAAGTATACTATATTCAATGGATCCCCCTTGCCCACATGTTTGTTAACCCCTTGAAAGAACTCGAACAGATTAGTAAGACATGATTTCCCTTTACAGAAACCATGTTGACTTTTGCCCAATAAATTATGTTCTTCTACGTGTCTGACAATTTTATTCTTTACTATTGTTTCAACTAATTTGCCCGGTACTGATGTTAGACTTACTGGCCTATAATTGCCAGGATCGCCTCTAGAACCCTTTTTAAATATTGGTGTCACGTTAGCTACCTTCCAGTCATTAGGTATGGAAGCCAATTTAAAGGATAGGTTACAAACCACAGTGAATAGTTCCGCAATTTCACATTTGAGTTCTTTCAGAACCCTTGGGTAAATGCCATCTGGTCCCGGTGATTTGTTACTGTTAAGTTTTTCTATTTGTTCCAAAACCTCCTCTAATGACACTTCAATCCGGGACAGTTCCTCAGATTCATCACCCACAAAGGACGGTGCAGGTTTGGGAATCTCCTTAACTTCCTCAGCCGTGAAGACTGAAGCAAAGAAATCATTTAGTCTCTCTGCAATGTCCTTTTATCGTCCTTGATTGCTCCTTTTGCATCTCGATTGTCCAGGGACCCCACTGGTTTTTTAGCAGGCTTCCTGCTTCTGATGTACTTAAAAAACATTTTGCTATTACTTTTTGAATTTTTGGCTAGCTGTTCCTCAAAATCTTTTTTGGCTTTTCTCATTATGTTTTTTACACTTAATTTGACAGTGTTTATGTTCCTTTCTATTTACCTCACTAGGATTGGACTTCCACTTCTTAAAAGATGCCTTTTTATCTCTCACTGCTTCTTTTACATGGTTGTTAAGCCATGGTGGCTCTTTTTTAGGTCTCTTACAATGTTTTTTAATTTGGGGTATACATTTAAGTTGGGCCTCTATTATGGCGTCTTTGAAAAGTGTCCATGCAGGTTGCAGGAATTTTACTCTAGTCACTGTACCTTTTCATTTCTGTGTAACTAATCTCCTCATTTTTGCGTAATTCCCCTTTTTGAAATTAAATGCCAGAGTGCTGGACTGCTGAGGTGTTCTTCCCACCACAGGAATGTTAAATGTTATTATATTATGGTCACTATTCCCAAGTGGTCCTGTAATAGTTACCTCCTGGACCAGATCCTGCACTTCACTCAGGACTAAATCGAGAATTGCCTCTCCCCTTGTGGGTTCCTGTACCAGCTGCTCCAAGAAGCAGTCATTTAAGGCATCGAGAAATTTTATCTCTGCATCTCGTCCTGAGGTGACATGTACCCAGTAAATATGGGGATAACTGAAATCCCCCATTATTATTGAGTTTTTTATTTTGATAGACTCTCTAATCTCCCTTAGCATTTCAACGTCACTATCACTGTCCTGGTCAGGTGGTCAATAATATATCCCTACTGCTATATTGTTATTAGAGCATGGAATTACTATCCATAGTGTTTCTATGGAACATGTTGATTCATTTAAGATTTTTACTTCATTTGGTTCTACATTATCTTTCACATATAGTGCCACTCCGCCACCTGCATGACCTATTCTGTCCTTCAGATATATTTTATATCCCGGTATGATTGTGTCCCACTGATTGTCCTCATTCCACCAGGTTTCTGTGATGCCTATTATGTCAATATCCTCCTTTAATACGAGGTACTCAAGTTCACCCAACTTATTATTTAGACTTCTAGCATTTGTGTAGAAGCATTTTAAAAAATTGCCACTGTTTATTTGTCTGCCATTGCCTGATGTATTAGATTCTTGTATATGTGATTGTTTCTTCTCTGATCTGGTACATACTTTATCATCTCTCCTCCTCTCTTTCTGGCTAAAACCTAGAGAATCTCCATCAATGGACTCTTCTCTAAGAGAAGTCTCCGTCTGATCCACATGCTCCGCCGCACCAATCGGCTTTCCCCCATCTCTTAGTTTAAAAACTGCTCTATGACCTTTTTAATGTTTAGTGCCAGCAGTCTGGATCCACCCTGGTTTAGGTGGAGCCCATCCTTCCTGTATAGGCTCTCCCTCTCCCAAAAGTGTCCCCAGTTCCTCATAATCTAACCCCTTCCTCCCTACACCATCGTCTCATCCACTAATTGAGACTCTGAAGTTCTGCCTGCCTACCTGGCCCTGCACGTGGAACAGGAAGCATTTCTGAGAATACCATAGAGGTCCTGGATTTCAGTCTCCTTCCTAGCAGCCTAAATTTGGCCTCCAGGACATCTCTCCTACCCTTCCCTATGTCATTGGAACCCACATGTACCACGACTACCGGCTCCTCCTCAGCACTACACTAAGTCTATCTAGACACCTCGAGAGATCTGCGACCTTCGCACCACGCAGGCAAGTCACCACACAGTTCTCCTGGTCATCACAAACCCAACTATCTATGTTTCTAATGATCGAATCACCCACTACTAACACCTGCCTCTTCCTAACAACTGATGTTCCCTCCCACGGAGAGGTATCCTCAGTGCGAGAGGATACCATAACATCCTTTGGAAGGAGAGTCCCAACTATGGGATGGTTTCCCTCTGCTTCCATTGAATGCTCTCTTCTCCTGAGCCTTTCATCCTCCTTAACAGCGCTGGGGCTGTCAGACTGGAGGTAGGACGGTACTACAGTGTCCTGGAAAGCCTCATCAACATACCTCTCTGCCTCCCTTAGGTCCTCCAGTTCAGCCACCCTGGCCTCCAAAGCCTGAATTCAGTCTCTGAGGGTCAGGAAGTCCTTGCACCAGGTGCACACATATACCACCCGCCCGCAGGGCAGGTAATCATACATGTTACACTCGATGCAATAAACAGGATCACCCCCACTCTGCTGCTGGGCTTCTGTCTGCATTTTCTCCTATGAATAAATTAGATTATAGATGCAGTTTTTATTAAATGTTTGGGATATAGATTATAAAAGTTTTACCTTTAAAGAAGGTCATATGTAACTAGCGCCCTCTCTAAACTCCCCTCTCAAAATTCCCTCCTGTTAGCAATCGCCAGACCAGAAAGTTTCATGCTCTGGCTCTAAGACAAACAAATTAATGATTCCACAATAGCGATAAGACAACAAGAATGTACCAAGGGCTCCAGGTCAACTGGTGTAAATTACAAATACCTAGTAAAATGAAAGTAATTGGGCCAAATGAATTTCTGCTGTAAATTGGTTTATCTCCATTTCTTTATGAGACCAGTTTGGACATCTGTTTATAGTAATCAAAATGCCCATATCAACTTTTCTTTTCTGTGTTTTCTTTTTGCTTCTTAACGTCATCAAAGTGTACACTTACCTTGAGAAACAGCTGCTACTCTAACAACCTACTCAAACTGCAATATCTTATTCTTGCATGCATACAGTGGAGGGAAGACACAAACATATAAGTTAAATAATGGAACAAAGAAACAAGAAATCAATAAAATATGTAAGCAGGATATCCTAATAAATACTTCTTACAGTGTTGCATTTACTGCCAGATTACAACATGAGCTACATAGTCAATGAATTACCTCTGCTACCTACTGACCTGAAGTATCTTCCGCAATAGTTAGTCTTTCTGAAAGAGGAATTTACTTCCTGTTTTAGTTAGAGGATTATTAAAATAGACACTGGAGATGAAAGCAGGGGTGGGTAATAAAATGGTAGTGGTTCACCAGGATTAGCCCCTGGAAGGCTACCACCATTATATTTACCTGCGCCTCTGCAGGAACAGTTGATTGCAGTTCCTCTTGGCCACAGATCACTTACTGCAGCTTCCATTGGCTAGGAACAGTGATTTGCAGCGAACACAACTGCAATCACCCAAACCTGTGAAGGAACAAGTAAATATAATGGTGGCAGCTAACCCTGGGGAACTGGATCCAGCCCTCGGGCTGGTATCTGCCTACCCCTGTACTAAAGTAAAAACTTGTCAGGGGTCAGTGACCCAGTCCATTAGCACAAAATACAAGGTGCATTTGATCTGAAATATTTCATGAAGTTCCAAAAGTTAGCTTTAAAGTATGTAACATTTTTCATCTTTGTGTCTTTCTACTCTTCGTAATCCTGACAAAGACCTGAGGGTCACCTCTATTGCCAACAGGAGCAATGGAAAGATTCTGATGAATTAAAATTAACTTTGGACCAAGCATCTGGAAAAAAAAGTGCTAAAATATTCTGAGAACAAAATTCTTGTGAGAGTTAAGTGGTCCTAGTAGACTGAATACAGTTCATTTAAGCATCTGAACAGGAATCTGGGTTATGAGGATTCTCTCTATGAATTCCAGGTGGGTCAATTTAGACTCAATTTCTTTAAACTTTTACTCATTGTGTTTACTAGTTCAGTAAGTAACATAAATCAATAAAGACCCCATAAACAGAGAGGAAGAATGCTCTTGATGTTAAGGAATTAGCCTGATAATTAAATATTTTGAGTTTATTCCCACTTGTGCCAAAGAAATTTAGAGACCAGGAAATTCTGTAAGAAATAGAGCCCAAATACCCTGTCATTTTGATTCTAAAGATATAATCTGGGCTTTCAGATGTAAAGAAACTAAAGTGGCATGTCCACCTTACATAGGACCCCTTTTTGACAATTGGCCACCTCCTCCTAAAAAAAAAGGATTCAAAACCGGGAGAGGTCATGATTTCAGATTCAGTTAACCATGTATCTTATAAAAAATGAATAAAAAGTTTCCAACAATTTAAAGAACTCTAAATATATCATCTTATATTCATACCTAGATAAATTCCAGGATGAAATTCATAAATTGGTCTAATAAAAGTTGTCTCTGAATGGAGGGAAAGAGATTGGACAATCTAATCATATATAAGACATTGGCAAAGAGCCTGATTAAAAGAATTTAATTTACCTCCTAATATCTCATTATATTGAAGTGCAATCTGCATGGGAGATTGTGAACATAATGCTGAGGTGAGGAATCATGCTGGAATTTAGTCTCAAGGCTCCCATAAAAATAACACCATTTCCGAAAGGGGAAATAGTAAAGTTAGTGGGCCTACCAGAAGAGACCAAAGGATCAAACTTGGGGGACCCAGTTACATCAAAGATATTCTGCAATATTTCATGCAACTGATGAAGAGTTCAATCTAAAATCCCAATGTAATCTCACAAAAGAACAATTTACAAATGCAGCGGATAGAGAAGGGCTTTTTACCTATATTTCATTGATCTTATTATAATATCAGCCCTAAAATTAATTGGCCCTTCTATACAGATTTCTCTGTTTCTCTCACATAGTGACCACTAACACTTATAAATGAAAGTTTCATTTCTGATGGATGAAGATGCCTTAATTATCTGCTTTGGAGCAATATGGTTATAATGACAAAAATGGGCCCGAGTCATTCATAACAATTATCTAGAGAACTAGTGGCTTTGATATTACATTTCTCAGGGACATAATTCTATGAGTCAGAGAATTCTTCTCAAATTTCTGAATCATATAACTCCATATAAACATTTCTATCTAAATATATTTATTTTCCTTTTAATTATTCCCAAAAATCTTTGCAAAGATAAGCACACTTGATTAATTGAGGAATATGCGAAGGAAAACTATGATCTAACTAATAAGGTAATATGCAACCTCTCTCCTACAACACTTTTGAATTTAGTAGTTGCCAGAAGAAGATATAACAGTTTATTATATCATAAAAATCGAGGAAATCATAGATCCTTGTGGAAGAATTTTGAAGCAGGAGCTTACGTTAAACACATTTTTCCACATTTTGAAAGATAATGGCTTGAGGCTCTGGTAGACATTTATGGAACCCCCCCCCCCCATATTAATGATGAAGACTGGAAAGCATATTTTAGGTTGCTATTTAATAAAGCCCCCAAAATATTTTTATTTAACTCTACCACAGTTGATTTACCATTCTGGTTTTCAGTAACAGAAGGGCAAACCCAAGTCATTTATTTTAGTCCAACCATAGAAAATAACTCCAGGGGAAGATAGATGGGTGATCCCCAGCCTTGACTACATTAACTACTGCAATTCACCATTTGGGATGGTGTCCATCTAGCTGGCAACCTGGTATCAGAGTTGCTCTTTTTTAAAAAGAGAACTGAACAAAATTCTACTTCATATAGAACTTAGAGTCTGTTCTTTGTGGTAGGGAATATGTATACAGATTTTTATTACCTAAACTTGAAATATGGGTTATAGAGGGTAAGTTACTACACCAGGAGCATTCTGGCTTTAGGGTGCATGGAGTAACAATTTAAAATGGTTTTATTTTATCTGATTTATATATTGCGGTTAAGGTATTAGTTTGTAGATTGCTTTCATCATGCTAAAGATAGCATTTTTTCTATTAATTGAGACAAATTTGGAGTGAAATTAAAAAGAATAGGTATTAAGCTAAGATTTCTGAAATTTTTGAGTTTCCACAGCAGAACAATGTGGCTAAGGTAAAATTAAAATCAATAGAGCGTGTTCCGATATTTTTTTCATACTCTTAGGGAAACACAGCAGAGATGCCTACTTTTTAATATATATATTAATAATATGATGGATATTTTAAAGGATTGTTTCTCTCCACTGAAAATTAAGAGCAGGTATTATTATATGTCAATGACATGGTTGTTTCATCACAAATTTCAAGAAGATTCTGTCAACTATTTCATTTTTCGTCTTATTGTATTCTCTGGTTTTCAGTTAGAAGATTACCAAGATCATGATTTTGGAAAGAACTTCCCACAAATTGAGTGGAAGATTGAAGGACACCTTAGAGAACAAGAAACTGCATTTACTGGTTCAGGGATAAAGTTGCATCATTTGGGAATATTGATCTCCTAATCATAAAATTCTAAAACAGAAGTCCCTTCGCTCTGTTCAAGGGATGTTCCGTATTACATGATCATATGGTTAGAAGAGAGCTGTCCCAGTATTAAGAACTTTTAATGCTAAAACAATATTGCAATTTCTCTATCGAGCTGAAGTGTAGATTAATGGCCAAACTTCAACATTATGATTTTTAGGAGACTTTTAATTCTCCCAAATTCTAACCTTGTCTCCTTTTTATGCATCAAGGATAGTGTTTTTTATAAGCAGTAGAACTTATAGTGCTTTTTAAAAAAAAATTTGATCTAAGATCTGTACATTCATAGATAATAGGTAACCGCATCTTTTCTTTCAGGATATGGAAGAACAACTATCTGCTCTTTATTGATGTTAAAAGACACTCCAACTTATTATAACTTGATTTGGATATTGACAATTGCAATTGTCAATAATCTTTTAATCAATGTAACCAACTACTTAAACAGACAGTAACAGATATCATCCAACAAGAAGATCTGTCTGTATATGATTCATGATTTTAAATTTACTTTTTGGTTTTCTTTTTGTGAGCGGGCCCATGTTTTTAAATGCAAGAGCAAAGCCTTATTTATGTAAGGCATATACTCAGTTAAGATTCCAAACCATGGAAACTGCTGTCCTTAGAGATAGACATGGGAAAGTTCCTTCATATCTTCTTTTTTGCCCAAGTACATATGGTGAGTTGGAAGATATACCTTCTTATATTTTGGCTGTATAATTTCCCAGCATCTCAGGATAAGCTGGCTTTTTCCTCTTAAAAAAAAAAACTTTATCGCTATCTCAAAAGGTAATGATTTTAGTATTTTCTCAATTACTGAGAGTAATAAAATCTGTTGAAATGTTTATGCTTTCAGCACTGTGACAAAAAGAGGCATTTTATTAAGCTCTAATTCATATTCTAATGTATTATATGGATAGTAGTGGGTTTTTTAGCTTGGATATGTTTTTCCTTTTGTATTCACAAATGATATGTGTCATATGTGACCTAATACATTTGGATTTGATTTGACACTAAGGTAGGAAGTGGGGAGTTCCTTCAGTCTCTTCCGTTGAAGCTGTTCCATTATAAATTAATAATGAAAGTATCATGGGGTCATGATGAGGGAAAGGATGCATAAGCCTCAGAATTATGCTTCAGCCTGGTAACTAGAGGACTCACATGGGGAGATGAAAGATCCAGATCTCCTGCTTCATTTGGTGTACTGATTATTTATCTGCAGTGGAACAGCTTCCACAGGTGAGATGGAAGCATTTCCCACATCAGAATGCCCTATGGCCCCATGGTTAAAGGACTCACCTGAAGGTTGGCAGCTTTCTGTCCACATTCCTGCTCCATCTTGGGTAGAGAGGGAGACTTGAATTATGGGTCTCCCACATCCCAGATGAATATTCTAACCAATGCTAAAAGTTAGGAAGAGACTTGTCAACCAAGCAGAGAAAGGTGCCGAACTCTCTGAGGTTTGGGGCTTAGGACACATCTATAGCCTTGACATCTCCCATTGGCTAACTTAGATGGGAAGTCATCTAGCATGCTGGCTTTTGTGGAGCTCATTCTGAGGCACCTATCTCCTTCCAATCACTGCCAAGATGTCTAACTCAGATTTTCTGAATCCCAGAGATTTTCTAGGCAGCTAAAACTAGTTATAGTGAAATTCCATATAATCACACCTATGTTTCTTTGTGAATCTAGCACTTGATTTCCCATCTGAAAAATGGTAATAATAATGCTTCTTTCCTCCCAGCCTTTCTCTTTCCAATCCACTGAAGCTATATCTAGACTACAGGGTTGTTGTTTTTTTAAGTGGCCTTTTTTCAAAAAAAGTCACCTGCATCTAGACTGCTGCCATGTTCTTTCAAATTAAATTGAAAGAACAAGGCAGTTTTTTGAACAGTGGTAAACCTCATTTTATGAGGAAGAACGCCTTTTTTTGAAAGAACTCTTTTGAATAAAGGCATTCTTGACCGCAAACAGGGCTTTTTCAAAAGAGAGCATCCAGATTGCCTGGGTGCTCTCTTTCGACACAGCGGATCACTTTTTCGAAAAAAGTTGTGGCTGGCTAGACAATCTCTTTCGAAAGAAGCTTTTTTGAAAGATTCTTGCGAAAAAGCTTCTTTTAAAAGAAGTGTGTAGTCTAGACGTTACCTTAGATTGTCAACTCTTTGGGGCATGCATTTTTTCTTACTCTTTCTTGCACAGTGCCTAACACAGTGGGTCCAGATCCCAGGTCAGTCCTTTAGGAGCTATTCTACTATAAGTTAAGACTTTCTGGCTGACCATATTAATTTCATTTCTACATATAAACTCTCCTTTCTCATGGGGCAGTTTTTTATAAAGCCCTGCATGGGGGTCAACTTGAAGACACATTGTCTGATGGATGTTCCAGAAGATGTCAGAGATTTCTGATCTGAAAGGAGAATATGTGGGAATTCTCCTTGGTCAGACTTGGAGTCAATGGTAGCGCTAATGCAGGGGTGGGAAAAAACTCTGGCCTGCAGGCCAGACATGGTTTGTCAGGGTTAGCCACTGGCAGGTTGCCAGATGGTTTGTTTACTTGAACAGCCACAGGAATGGAGCCCACAATTCCAAGTCGCTGCTATTTGCCATTCCCGGTTATGGGAGCTGTGGGAAACATGCCCACCCATGCTACTTCCTGGAGGCCCCATTGCCTCGGAACAGTGAACCACAGCCACTGGGAGCTGGAAGTACCTGTGCCTGAGGATGCTCAGGTAAATAAAGTATCTGGTGGTCTGCCAGTGGCTACTCCTAATGAGCTGGGTGCAGCCAGCATGCCAGAGTTTCCCCTTGCCTGCTTTAATGGATCCTTTTAGCTTTGGTATCCGTGGGGTAGCTGTGTTAGTCTGGATCTGCAAAAGCAACAAGGAGTCCTGTAGCACCTTAGGGTACGTCTACACTAGCCACCCTAGTTCGAACTAGGGTGGCTAATATAGGCATTCGAACTTGCAAATGAAGCCTGGGATTTAAATATCCCAGGCTTCATTTGCATAGTCCCGGGCAGGCGCCATTTTTAAATGCCCCATAGTTTGAACTGACTGCCCGCGGCTACACACGGCAGTCAGAAGTTTTTCCGAACTAAGTCCTTAGTTCAGATTAACTGTTACTCCTCCTGCAATGAAGTGAACAGTTAATCCGAACTAAGGACTTAGTTCGGATTAACTACTGACTGCCGCATGTAGCCACGGGCAGTCAGTTCGAATTATGGAGCATTTAAAAATGGCGCCCGCCCGGGAACATGCAAATGAAGCCCGGGATATTTAAATCCTGGGCTTCATTTGCAAGTTCGAATGCCTACATTAGCCACCCTAGTTCGAACTAGGGGGCTAGCGTAGACATACCCTTATAGACTAACAGATATATTGGAGCATAAGCTTTCGTGGGCAAAGACCCACTTCATCACATGCATCTGACGAAGTGGGTCTTTGCCCACGAAAGCTTATGCTCCAATACATCTGTTAGTCTATAAGGTGCTACAGGACTCCTTGTCACTTTTACCTTTGGTTCTCCCTATCTTTGCACACTGCCACAAAGAACAGAGACAATCTGGTCATGAGTCATATAGGCAGCTTTTAAACCAGGTGAAGTAGCATCAAAGAAAAAAAAGTCCTTATTGTTCCTCTGAGCACCTAATCAGTGATTAAACATATGTGCACTGGGGGCTGGTTGGTTTTAAATGCAGTAGTGAGGGAGCATATTTTTGCAAATTCAGGATTAAACCATATGTCAGCTTTTGCCTTAATGTACTCCTGGAGGCTACCTATGTAGGAATCAGTCAAAGAACTTCAAAACTGCTATAAATATCTACCACTCCCATTACTTTTCACACAATTTTATGCCCAGTAGTATCATGCTGTCTTGGGCTTAATTTACATATCTTGCCTTTTGCATGCTAAACATAATTTGGTTCACTGTTTAAAGTTTATTATTCCAGTATTGTTTGATGTTTTAATTTACCTTGTGTGCCAGCATTTAATTTACTACTAATCTTTTAAAGAGTTGAGTAAGGATCATGGTAGCCTTGTTTTTTAAAGACTTCTCTAATGAACCGGGGAGCAAGCTTAGTTTAGCAAGAAGTTAGAATTTCAGTTCATTACAGAAGAGTGAACTCTAGATATATAGAATTACTGCCAGGAAATATTTGCAGACTACAGTTATAGACTTTATTTTTCAATCAATGGCTGGTTAAGGAAATGCTTCCTGAAGATAGTTAAATGTATGCTTCTAGTCTGACAAGTGAGTGTAGGCTAACTCTTGCCGACTTCAGTACCTATCTGAATGCTGTTCTGAGCCCCCCCCCCAAAAAAAAATCCAAGTATTGTTTGTGAATAAACATCACATTGAAACATATGAGAACAGAAGGTTTCAAACACAGCTCAGCAATTGCCATTGTTATTCTATAGTTCACAAATGCACTTTGATAAAGCCTCTTAGACCAAGGCCATCTGCATGACAATATAACCGCTCCAATAGCACACCTTCCTCAGAGCTCTCTAGAGCGATGCATTAATGTGTGTCTATTTTCTGTATGTATGAGAAAAAAAGTGGCAAATTATTATAAACATGAACATATTATGGCAAACTATTGTTAAGTGAATATATCTCTGTGTGTAGGTGTATGTGTGAATGAGTGTTTTTGTGGACAAGGGGGAATTGGTAGATGTAATATATTCAGAATTTAGTAAGGCATTTGATATAGTCTCACATGACCTTCTCATTAACTAACTAGAGAAATACAACCTAGATGGAGCTACTAGAAGCTTGGTGAATAACTGGTTGGATAACCACTCCCATAAACTAGTTATCAGTGGTTCACAGTCATGATGGAAGGGCATAATGAGTGAGATTCCACAGGAAACAATTTTGTGATCAGTGCGGTTCAATATCTTCGTCAATGATTTACATAATGGCATAGAGAGTTCACTTATAAAAATTGTGGATTACAGCAACATGGGAGGAGTTGCAAATGTTTTGGAGGGTAGAATTATAATTCAAAATAATCTAAATAAACTAGAGAAATGGTCTGAGGTAAATAGGATGAAATCAAATGAGGACAAATGCAAAGTATTTTATTTAGGAAGGAAAAATGAGCTGCATACATACAAAAAGGGAAATGACTTCCTAGGAAGTACTACTGCAGAAAAGGATCTAAATATTAGTCAACATTGTGACACTGTTGCACAAAAAATACAAACAACATTCTGGGAGGTTTTAGCAAGAGTATTGTAAGCAAGACTGAGAAGTAATTCTTCCACTCTACTCTGTGCTGTTAGGCCTCAACTGTAATATTGTGTTTAGTTCTGGGTTCCACATTTCAGGAAAGATGTGAACAAATTGGAGAAGGTCCAGAGAAGAGCAACAAAAATGATGAAAGGTCTAGAAAACATGATATTTGAGGTAAGATAAAATTGTTATCCTTAACCTCTGATGATAGGACAAGAAGCAATAGACTTAAATTACAACAAGGGACGTTTAGGTTGGACATGAGGAAAAACTTCCTAACTCTCAAGGGGTATGTCTACACTAGCTCATTAGTTCGAGCTAGGTAGGCAAATGAGGGCAACCTGAGTTGCAAATGAAGCCCGGGATTTAAATATCCCGGGCTTCATTTGCATGTTCCCAGGCGCCGCCATTTTTAAATCCCCCTTAGTCCGAACTCCGTGCCCGCGGCTACACGCGGGACAGACTAGGTGGTTCGAATTAAAGATCCTGATTCAAACTACCGTTACTCCTCGTGGAATGAGGAGTAAGGGTAGTTCAAATTAGGATCTTTAATTAGGTAAATTATGTACCTTTTTTTCCAACTAACAACAGCTATGAGGGGGGCCACAGAGGTAAACGAGGCTCATAAGGGGGCCATGAGCAAAAAAAGGTTGAGAAACACTGGTCTAGATTATCCTAGTTCTTCCATGAGTGCAGGTGAGTGGACTTGATCTCTTGTGGTTCCTTCCAGTTCTATTAATCCATGATTCTATGATTCTGAATATTCAACTGTGAGTGTGTGTCAATATGTGTATGCTAACAAACATGCAATTGAGCTTTAAAAACAATTTTCTGTGGTTCTCAACCTTTAAACCAGCTTTAGTTTGTCAAGAAGTCAAACTTATTGATCCACTAGAAGAACCTCAGTAAAAACACCCAGAAGTTCCAATAGTCTATTAATGGGGATTAACATAGGTAAATGAATGCAGAATTTTGTCCATCTTTTCATTTTCTATACATGTTTTCTCTGTGCACTGAATTTTCTTAGTACTATATTGTGACATGAACTACATGCCCACCCAGGGTACATCTACACTGTGGGCTAAAGTTGAGTTAAGATACGCAACTTCAGCTACATTAATTGCATAGCTGAAGTCCAAGTACCTTAACTCGACTTTTGGCACAGCAGGAAGTTGGAGAAAGAACAGTCTTCCTTTGACTTCCCTTACTCCTCGTGAAATGAGGGTACAGAAGTTGGAGTAAGAAGCCCATTACTTTGAAGTTATTTTGAAACAACGGGCTTGCTATGTAGATATAAAATAACATGAGTTATTTCAAAATAAGCATGCAGTGTAGACATAGCCTCAGGGAGGTAAGAACATGCTGCAAGAGTAAATGTAACTATGTTCCTGTTTTCTCCTTCCTTGGGGTAGGGTTAGGAAGAGTATCTTCATTTTCTGATCATCATGGACCAGCAGTAAATTACTACCTCGGATGAGTGGGGGAGAGTAGACTGCTAAGATGTTTCTAGAACACTAAAGCTATGTACTACTCGTTACAATGGACAGTAACTTAGTGACAAAATCTGTTGTTGAATATGTCAAAAATTGTAAATAGCAATTTGCTATAATAAAAATGTGGCAATTTTCACCAATAAGAATTTGTTTTGGCTGGAGGATTGCAATGCCCTTTCCCATTTACTCTTTTTAAGCTACAGAAATAATTTATCTTTCACAAGATAAAATTCAGTCATCAAATAATAAATTGCATAGACTGTCTTTTTTAAAAAGCATATTAAAACCATATTAGACAAGTTAACCAAGAAAGCATCATAGGGATAGCCATTTGTTGAAAAATAAAGGCATTTTTTATCTAGAAGTTTTAAGAGAGTGATTTAGAGATTCATGGCATAACAAAAATATGTAGTATTGAAAATATAAATAGATGATATTGCAGGTGTTTAGTGAGAAAAAATATATAGGATTTTTCCCCTAACAGCAGAATCTATTGACCTAAAATAAAGGGATTCTACTTTTCACTAAGCCAAAATTGTGAAAAAGACTATGTAGTATCATTTTTTAATATATATGAATTATTGGGTAACTTCCAAAGCACTCAAGGGCTTGTCTACACCTGAAATGCTACACTGACACAACTACAGCTATGCTACTGTAGCAGATTCTGGCCCCTCCTCCCCCAATTATGTAAGCAGTCCCGTTCACTTCAATAACACTCAGATGCAATTCACTGTAAGTAAGAGTAAATAAGAGTCTCCAGATCAGGCCCAACAAGACTCTCCATGGACTCTGATTGAATAACGGTGCCAAAATTTCACTATTAACTGCTTCAAAGGAAAAGATGAGCAGTCAAGAAAGAAAAGTAAAAGAATGCCTATCTCACAGTATTAGGCTTGTTCTAGATCATGATAAGAGATGATCAGGATTGTTCTTTCCCATCAAAAAAATTAAATGAAAATATTTATTTAAATATTTGTCATTGGTATTTTTATTTAATATTTTCCCCATTGAAAACCAAATTAGGGAACAGATAGTGGGTATTTAGGAACCAAATATTACAAAATTTTCAGAGTCCAGTTGAAAAAAAAAAGTTGTTTTCCATTGACAAAAGAGCAGTATTTTTGGTGTTCAGTTTGTGTCATTGTTTTTGTTTTGGTTTTTTTTCAGTGCAACCTCCAAAATTAGACATTTCAAGCAGAAATGTTCATTTGGACATAAAAAATGTCTCGGTCAGAAAAAGTTTTGGACTTTTTTTTGCTGTTTCTAATCACAATATAGTGAACAATAAGCGTATGTCTAGACTACATGGCTCCATCGACAGAGCCATGTAGATGAGTTTACTAGACATAGGAAAATGAAGCAGCGGTTTAAATAATCGCCGCTTCATTTACATCAAAATGGCTGTCGCACTGTGCCGATCAGCTGTTTGGCGGCACAGCGGGGCAGTCTGGATGCACCATGGTCAACAAGGGAAGCCTTTGTCGACCGCTGTTGTATGCCTCGTGAAATGAAGAGCCATGTAGTCTAGACATACCTAAGAGACTTATGCAAGCCATTTTATTTACTGCCTCACATTGGTGGTATAATATCAGGGAGGTGGTAACATTCTCTGTTAAAGACCCAAAGATAAAAATTAATCTTTATCTTAAAATAGAAGAGTATCTCAATA
The DNA here is from genome assembly GCA_032595735.1 of Pelochelys cantorii. NCBI lineage: Eukaryota > Metazoa > Chordata > Testudines > Trionychidae > Pelochelys > Pelochelys cantorii. The sequence continues at coordinate 67,015,015 of CM064326.1, read as the reverse complement.
ATAGGCCTCATGACAAGGAAGTCTCAAAGGGTAAAAAAAAAAAAAAAGTAGCACACATCTTAAATAGGAACAAGAAGAAAAAATTTCCCCCTATCTACTGCAACCCGCTTGTAAGAGAAAACAGAAAATAGGTAGTCCTCAAATGTCAAGTAGGTAAGGCCTGATATTTATAGCCCCCATCTGGTTCACTGCAATGGCACTGACTGGACTGAGGGAGTTTTAAATCCTGCCCTCTTGGGTACCTCTAAATATTAAGTATTCTGGGCCTGATGAAAATGGCCCTCAGCTGATTGCCTACAAAGATGGTAGAAGGAGAATGAATGAGGCTTTTAACTTTGCTCATTGAAAGACCTCTGGATGTCAGGTAATTGAGGACTAATGGAAAAGCCCCCTAATTGTGTTTCTGCAGCAACCAGGGTATTTCTCTATTGTTCAAGATACTCAGGGGGGGAAAGGAAAAAGTTTACTGCTTTTTCTGTTCAAGTTTTTATATCCCTTCATAAGTACATTGGCCTCTATTGTCCTCTTATCTATTTTGATTTACCCAGGATGAATATCAATTGCAACCTTCATTTGTTTCTTACTATTTTATTGCAGCACATATATCTGTTTCAGTACTGTCATATTATTAAATTGCATGCCTTCGTATTTTATTCATTAATTCAAATGATATAAGGGAACAAAAGGACACAGAATATTATTAATATTGTAGAGAATACCTCACTTCTAGGGGTAAATTGTCATAAGCACCCAAGTGACTTAGGATCTTAAATCCCATTTTCATTAGTGAACTGAAGAATGTAAGTACCACTGCTTTAAATATGACCGGGGATCCTATATACCAGCCACTTTTTTTAAGGCATTAGGTACCTAAAAGGGGGCTCTTGAAAGCATAAAGGTATAATAACCCCCACTGATGTAATATCATTGATTTCTATAGCAGTTAGACACATACATGCTTTAAACATCTTGCTAGACACCTATCTGCATATTTGTGACTAAATGCCTTTAAAAATATGGCTATAAATCACTTTTGAAAGTGGCACACTGGCATGTAGGCCATGTAGGTGCTTTTAAATATGTTATCACAGGACAGTAATTCAAATCTATCTCACTCTGGTATCAAGTGGTTCATCTCTAGGTTGCTGCATGAAATGAGGTTGTGGCCTGCAAGCATATTACCAAAGCCATAGTTGAATAATCATCATTTTCTGCAGAGGTCAGAAACTGATTCAGCAAGAGAATGAACCATGAAGGTGGTAATTCCTGGGCAGACACCAATGGCATATGAGTACCTTGGACTGGGGACTCTTGCACTGCTCCTGCCCTTCAGGTCTTCTTACTGTACTGGTTCATTAGAGCCAGTTCACTTTAAATTATGCTGAGCTTGTTTAATTAACAAAGTGTGAAGCTAAATGCAGGAACAGGGCTGGAGGGGGGAGGCAAAGCAGGCAGCTGAGTTGAGTCTTGGTGATTTAAAAGGGGTTCCCAGCTGTCACTATGTGGGCAACAGCAGCGGATGGAATCCCAGGCCCTTTAAATTGGCACCAGAGCCTCCATCAGTGCATGCTCTTTGGCCCCAGCAGCACTGAAGGGCTGGGAAGGGGATGCTAGCCCCCATCTCTGCCCCCTTCCATCTGAGGCCCCACCCCATCCAACCACTCCCCCTTACCGGCTCCCCTCCCCAGATCCAGTGAAGTCTCATCAGGCCTGTGTAGGAACAAGTATGACTGTATCAAATTCTATGTGCTGCTCTGTCCATGTGGCTCCCTGATGTCTCCTCAATCTTCCCCAATTTATGAGCATTTTAATATAAATATTAAAAGAAATATTGATGCCCCCAGACATGCCCCATCTGTCCCTTTGACCAGAAGTTTCCTGGCATATAGCAAGTTGGAGTGTTGGATTTACCACAGACTCAGCTGATTACATAGTCTTTGAGATAGTTGGGCCTCCTCTAGAAGCAAATTATCTAGATTCTAGCAAGTTCTCCCTGTAGTACCACCTGTCTTTTCATGAGGCTGGCCTCCAAATGATTCTCAGTCCCTCTATTCTCTGCTGACCTCATCTCTGTTGGCTCTTTATGGGTATTTTGTCTGTTGGAGCTTGTTCCTTCAGATCACTTTTTCTTCTTATGCAGCTGGACCTCTTAGTACTCCTTTTTATCCACTCTTTGTGGTACGTCTCTACCCTGACCTGTTGTACTACTGCCTGAGTTCTCTGATTGTTGGAGATACTACTGAGAGGAGATGGACATTCTTCTGACCACAGCAGATCTCCCCTGATAGGAAGCAAAAGTTTGATCCTTCATTCTATCCATGCCCCTGCTAGTCTGTTTTAGCAGCCCTGTGATAGAGTATTTCTGTGTGCCAAAAATGTTGATGAAGGGTCTGTTACAGGGGAAACAGCATTATATAATAGGCTCTTAAATGTTTTCATAGATTTTTCATCCTACCATTACTCTGAGGACATGCTGGTGAGGAAGTGTATTGGTTAAAATCCCATTTCCATGCAAATGTCTTGAATTCTTCGAGGGAAACTGGAGTGCACTGTTGGTAAATATACTGCTCACAATAACATATCTTGCAAAGCAGACTTTCAGTGTGCTGCTCACTGCCTTGCTTCTTATGTCGGGCTGGGCATCTACTGCCCAGAAGGAAGCAATTTCTATCAAAGTGGGAGTTGTGTGTTCATTCCCAGACATCCTGGGCCCATCTGAGACAGCTGTCAATGCCCAGGTAGAAATCATGTATTTTTGCATGACATTTTCACAAAAGAATGAAAATATGTCCTCAAACTATGATCCCATCCTCCACAATCAGCTAATCTTTTATTTGAAAATATGGGTCTGCCCCATCAGTACTTTTCTTGTGTTTTATGGACACTCTTTATCACCATTTTGACCACCTGTAGTTAAGGGGGTTTTTCGGTATCTTTTAAAATTTTCATCGTTTGAAACAGGTGGATAGTGCGGCATCCTATCCCCTTCCTCCTGATCCCCTTCCTCCTACTCACTGATAGGAGTTTATAAGTCCTGGTCAGAGTGTCAACCAACACCCTGCATTCCTGTACGTCAGTAATCTTCCTGAATTCTATCTAATTTCTCCATCTATTAGAGCTGGGGGTACATTGCTGTGCACTGCCATCTCTTTGAAAAACTAAGAAGGGTTCTAAGAGGTATTGGTCTGTTTTACTATCACTGAATGGCCACCAATATACCAGATGTACCCTCCGCTCCAAATAGCATGGCCAGATATTCTTTTTCTGAGTGGATGCATCCTTGTTTAGACTCCTGCAAAGGAATTATACATCAGAGAGTGAGGTATCACACTAGAGTATCAGTGGTTCATCATTTACTTCACTGTGTCAAATCTTTACTGTTGAGGGATCCCACTCAATACCCTGCGTTGTGAGATGATGTATGGCTTCTACTACTGAAGAGAGGTGTGAACAGATCATGAACAGAGAAGAACTGAATCCATTTCCCATCACCTGGAGCTGACATGTCTCTGACTGCCTTGATCTTGTTGGGATCAGCTTTCACTCCCTTTTCTGTGAGTAGATGTCCAATGTATGTCACTTCATGCTGTATGAATTGCATTCATTCTGGGCTGAGTTATATGTTCTTGCCCTTGCATCACTGTCGAAAAGCTTGTCATTTTCTGACATGGTCTCATTCAACTATTGTATAATTGCTCTCTTCACACACAATGAAAATATCTACAATTATTTTCATCCAGGCAGTCCTTCCAGGGCTTGGGTGAGGGTTTGGAACAAAGTGATACATTAAACACTAATAAGTCACCAGGAGCAGATGGAATTCACCCAAGAGTTCTGAAGGAACTGGGATATGACATTGCAGAATTATTAACTGTGGTATGTAACTGTCAATGGCCCTAGTGGCCCCCGAGCGCATGTGGGGCGGTGAACCCTCCCTGAGGATGCGGGAAGCACCCCGCCCCGGGTTATTCTAGCCTTGCTTTAGTGGTGGCAGTCGGGCCTGGACGATGGGGCCTGTAGCCGGCGTCTAGCCAGGTTGCTCACCAGGGGGCCCCTTGCACATCCTTCCAGAAACGCCGCCCTCTATCTGAGACACCCGACCCTCAAGTCATAGTGTAACGGGTCTTCTGCTAACAGTCTCGCTTAACTGGGCGAGCCCAGGAAGGTTTTAATCCCTTCATCTCCTTCTATGACCCCAGTGAGTTCTTGATTGGCGACGGTGGGGTAGGGGAACCCGGTTCCCACCCCCTCTACCAGGTCCCGACCCAGGGCCCTCAGGGCAGAGGCTGGCGCCCTAATGGGTTTGGCGGGGCAGGCCCCGTATCCTTCTGGCTGTCTCTGCAATGTCTCAGTCCCCCGCCCTGGGTCACTTCCTACCCTGTTAGAGGCTGTGCCTCCTCTTCCGTGCCACGGTGCTGCCCGCGGATCTTACCGGCACCCGGTGTTTCCCTTCATCGAGGGGCCTCTCACTGGCTGGCGTAGGGGCTCCCGGGCTGTACACCCCTTCAGGGTTGTCCAGGCCACCCTCTGAGTTCCACCCAGGTGCCCCGCTCAGCTGCCTCATCTGTGCCGCACTTGTCAGTCCCTGTACCAGTCCGGGTCCCAGCTCCGGATCCCTCGCCGGTTCTCTCCCTACCCTTTCTCCAGGCGGTTGCTTACCCCCTCGCCTCGCCTCTCCGGGCAAATCTCCGTCCCCCCGCTGGCTCCAAGGGGGTCCTCCTCCCATGGCATTCTCCTCCGCCTCTATCCTCCATCGTCCATCCACCACTTCTGGGCTGGCATTGGCCTCCTGTGTCACCGCCGCGCCCCCTCTCAAGGCGTGCCGGTGCAGCCTTTAAGCTGCCCGCGCAGCTGCCTGAGCATGCACAGCAGTGTCTGGGAGCAGCGCGCCACTCCCCGCCTGGGTGCAGCATCTCCCTCCGTGAGGGAGTGGGGCGAGGTTGCCCCATCACAGTAACTATCATTTAAATCAGCTAAGGGTACGTGATGTAAAACCAATTTCTTTTAAAAAGCTTCCAGGGGCAATCTTGTTAATTATGAACTGGGAAGTCTAATTTATTACCTGGCAAATTGTTTGTAACAATAGTAAAGAACAGAATTATCAGACACATAGATAAACATGATATGTTGGGGAAGAGTCAAAACAGCTTTTATAAAAGGAAATCATGCCTCATCAATCTACTAGAGTCCTCTGAGGATATCAAAAGGCATGTGGAAATCAGATAGCCAGTTGATTTATTGTACTTAGATTTCCAAAAAGGCTTTGGCAAAGTCCCTCATGGAAATCTCTTCAGCAAATAAGAGAGGAATCCTCTCACAAATCAGTAATTTAGGTAAAAGATAGGAAACAAAAAGTATGAATAAATGATCACTTTTCACAGTGGAGAAAGGTAAATAGCACAATCTTGTAAAGAATTGTATTGGGGCCAATGCTGTTCAACTTAGTTATAAATTATCAGGAAAAAGGGGAAATAGTGAGGTGGCAAAGTGTGCAGTCAATATAAAATTACTCAAGATAATAAGAAGCCAAAACAGACTATGAACAGTTATAAAGAGCAATCACAAACTGGTTATTTGGGCAAGAAAATTATAGATTAAATGAATGGTGATGAATGCAAACTAATGCACAATGGAAAGTATAATCCCAACTATACATATAAAATGAGGGGGTCTAAATTAGCAGTTCCCAATCAAACAAAGTATTCTATTCTGAATGTGGGGGGACTGTGAAGTCCCCAGTATTGCAGGTAGCAGACAGTGTAGTTAGCTTCAGAGTGGGCAATAAAAAAATGATATGCTGACTTCCCTGCCATTATCATCCTCCATTATGGCCAAGTCTGTATACAACTCAAACTCCTCCTTCCATTGGATCCATTATTGAGCTAGGTTTGCGTCTGCAAAATCCAGGATTTCAGGGAGTTTCTGCCTGAGTTCCACCACTCACTCTACTAGCTACTGAACTTCAGTGAATCTTGGGCCCTTGCCTCCAATTCCATTGATCACCATATTAAGATTAACATTAGCTCTCCTCATGTCTACCCTTCCAAAATCCTACTCCCTATTCTATATGGTTCACTTCTACTTTTATCCCTCCTCACAATTACCTCTATCATGCTATTTTGTACTCTCCAGTAGCAAATAAATCCCACCTTATTTCATGGTCTTCCATTGCATATGCTTTACCTTAGTGCTGAGATCAACTATTAATTGAGGTAAGACAAAGGGCTAAATATATGTCTTCTGTAATCACTATACATTATTAAGATTAAGAAGGCGTAATTCACAATGGCTTGGGAAAGTAGTCAAATAGCAATCACTCATATTTTGCTATCACAGCCCAGCCCAGATCATGTCATAAATTTAAACCTGGGACCTTAACAACTGTCATCTTCTCCCTAAACTGTCCATCTTCCCATTTAAATCTTTTCAGCAGTAGCAGATAGTTACCCACTGACATTTAGATGAGTAGAGGCAACTAGAAATGCTGGCTACCACCTGGTACAAATTTCCTTCATAAACCACAAGGCATTTCATTTGCAATTGTCTATAGTTCAGCCAATTTGTTTCCATTTCCAAGAATACAGTATGTACTTACAGAATCATAAGATAGAATCATAAACATCAGAGATGAAGTAGTTCATCTTGTTCAATGAAGGATTGTTTTCTCTGCTTACAAGGGAACAATCTTTCATTTCACAAGACAGCAGGAGTTCTCAGTGCAATCTAGTCTTAAATGACTCAAGAGCTACTCAGTTTGTTTAGGCATTGGACTGTCAGAAAATGGGAAGTTTCGTCCTTGTTGTTTACCTAGGGTAATAGAACACGATAGATTATCAGCTAAATGAGTGAGATTGTGATGAAGTGGGGGGGGGTTCTCTGAATTGTGGGTGTTTTACTGAAAGAGTATCATGATATTGCTGTGTCACTGAAAGCCTCAATATATGCGTATCCACTCTGACTTAGCAAGATTGTTTCATGTCTCTGCCAGGCTAGAAACAAGAGAGTGAGTGATCACTGTTCATGGACCATCCGTTCAATGGGTTTGAGAGCAATGGAAAAATTTCAAAAGGCAGGAGGAAAGCAGCAGGTGATGATTCACAGGATAGAACTGAAAGTGAGATGTTTGGCGACAGATTTAGATGAGGGAGCCTGCAGTAGAGGCAGGAAATAGGCAAAGGAGTAGAGAACCCTTTCTGTCTCATGGAACATGGAAGATCCCCAAAGGACCACCAAGGAAAGGGGGAGCTAGTAAGGGACACTGTATATAGGATGTTTTATTGTTTTTTCTTTGTTTGATCTGTACTCTTCCGTGCATATCTGATAAGTGAAAATCAAAGATATTAAACTGGGCAACATGCACACGTGTTCACTGCTTCACCAATATTGTGTCCCCATATCAGAATTAAAACTGGAAAGCTCCTGGTTTTCGGTGGACTTCTGGGGAAAAGCATGTGTTCATGTACTGGGGAGTCTGAAGGTTCAGTGCTGTGCCCACAAGGACTAGATGGTTGGACACCAGGTTCTAGCATTCAAAACAGGGCTGTCAGATAGAAGGAATGCAGCCTCAGACTGTGCCTAGAGACCCCAAGATTGGAGCAGTTGCTGGACTCCATTCAGGTTCCATGAGCATAAAACACTCCTGGGAATCTTAAGCACAGATTGTCCTCACAGGAGTGGTAGTGGGTGGTCAAGAATGGGGCTTACCCTGATCTGTGATAGTGACCACATATTGAAGGATAAGGAACTTGCTAGGCCTCTTTTCTTAATAGGAAAATTTGGTTTCAGCAGAAAACAACAAAATATATGGACTCTAAAATGACCAGATTCAAGTTTGTTGCACCTGAAATGTACCTGTGTCTGCAGACAGCATTATTTCTTTCCGTATTTTGACATGTTATACTTCAAGAGCTCTGCTTGCATTTATATAGATACTGTCATTTAAGTCAGCTTGGGTTTTTTTTTCCTGTACAGCTTGCAGTACGGGCTTTGTCCTTTGCTGTCATTGTGTCTGAATCAAAATCCAGCTGTGTGACATCAATGGATCCTCCTTATTCATTTATACATTTGAAAATCCAAATTTATTGTGAAGTCAAGTCCATTACAATAACAAAAACATGGAGCGTGATGGGTCCTCTCATTTACACAAGTGCCAGTGAAGGGACATTCAGACCCACTTTTTCTATAGCTCCTAACTATCAGCAATATTTTTATCCTCAGTACATTGCATTGCAACAATTACAAAGCTATCTTGTGATCCCCACAGTAACAGCTATGTGCTCTTGTGCTATGTCTACACTAGCGAGTTCTTGAGGAAGAACATCTTGCGCAAGGGTTCTTGTGCAAGAACACGTCCACACAGCCATGTGCTTTTGCACAAAAGCATCCATGGCAGTGTGGACGCTCTCTTGCACAAGAAAGCTCCGATGGCCATTTTAGCCACAGGGCATTCTTGCGCAAGAAACCCCTGGCACTCGTCCACACAGCCCTCTTGTGCAAGAGCTCTTGCACAAGAGGGCTTACATTTGTTAGACAAGATGCGCAAGAAGCCCTCTTTTATCACGCTTTACGGTAAATCTTCTTGCGCAAGAGCGGGCGGGAAATGTGGACGCTCTGTGGAAGAACGGCCGTTCTTGCGCAAGAACCTGCCAGTATAGACATAGCCTTGGAGTGCAGTCCATACATGTTTAAAATTCACCTAACTAACAAGACAATGATTGTAATATAGATTATTAACCATGGGATTTTGGGAATCTCCCTGTACCTGAGTATTAAATCATAAATTAAATCATATTTATTTATTTATGTATTTAAATATTTTTATCCCGCCTCTCTATTAAAAATATTCGAGGTGGCTTACAAAAATTTTAAGCACAATACAAATATATATAACAATTTAAAAACTTAAATATCAAAACTTGCCCCTTTAGTCACATGAGCAATCCCACTGAAATCAATATGAGTATTTGACTGAGTAAAGCAACATAATTAAAAACCCCATCCTACTCCAACTGACTATGATGGTGAAGGCTCTAGTTCTATGTCCCTAACATATTGATATGCTACCCTGGGACATACCAATTCTGGAAATAACATTTAAAATACAATTAAGTAAAACCCCTGAAGAAATCACAAAATTATTTTGAAAGGAACCAGTACCCAGAAAGGCAGAGCTGCTATCACAAAAGAGATCTATCAGCCTGAAAGTTGACACTGAATCTTTACTTTTTCACCCAGCTGAACTGAGAGAGAAACCCACAAATACCACTCCCCCTGTGAGCAATGTAACTGAGATCAGGAGTTGCTCCAAAATCCTCAAACTCTCTTTCCTCATTATGTTCATCTAATATTATCACTGATTTTGATTTGCTGGTTGGCTGTTGTTATTTTTATTGGGGTTGTATGTACTGTTGACTGCCCATGAAATGAAATGGCTCTGTCACTTCTGACTAAACAGAAATATCACCTATCATCATTTTTTCATGCAGCCCTGCTTATGAAAACATCATTTTAAAATGGCAGAGTTGCGCGGGCATTCATTTATTTTGCCTTGCACAATTCCTGTGCTGTATGAATTTTCTAACTTGCTTCTCTTGACTACTATAAATAACCAAAAAAAAAAAGCTATTGCACCTTATGCATGCTTTTTAGTTTTATTATTCTTAGTGAATCAGGTACTGACGTATCCACAGCTAATTAGAATTGGAGTTCATTTGTAAATCATTATTCAATAGTATAAAATTCTCATTATGCTTAAAGTATACAGTGCATGGGGCTTAATTTTCTGAAAATGATTGGATGGAGTAGAACCAAATATTTCATCATTAACATTCACCACCATCACTCTGAAAGAAAACACAAACATGAGACGATAGTCAAAAAGAGTGGTGAGAGGCAGAAAAGAGTGTTTAACTGTGCTTTGATCATCTACTACTGAATTCTTCTTTCAGTGTAACCTAATTAAAGCAAATGGCCTTGGTTACAATGCAAAATAATCCACAGTGTCATCTGATCATCTATCTTTATGATTTGATCTCATTTGATTTGGTCAGCAAGCTATAGTAATAATTTCAAAGTGGTCTTCCATGGACATGGACATGTAATTTTGGGCATTAACATGCCCCCTAAAAGTCTAGTAAATAGACTCCATAGAGTCGACACTCAGGGGCAGATCCTTGGCTTGTGTCATATGGAATGGCTCCATTTGTCCAGTGAGGATGCCCTAATGGGAGGAGCTGTGTACATAACTGAAGGAACAGATATAATACAAAAAGCACAAAGAAAGGTAATATGGAAGGAGGGGAAGTAAGATGCATTGGGGGGGAATAGAGACCAATGTAGAGGAAATCTCAGAAATGGGAACTGAGACTTTCCTGACTTTTCATGGAGGTTTGCCTTCCACAGGGAAAGATGCCATCCCAATACTGCAAGAGAACAATAAAAGACTATGCCATTAACAATAACCCACAATGTATCCATACAACCAGGAAAAAACTCATTTACTGTTAAAAAAAAACCCTTCAGTCTTCGGGGTAGTTACAAGATTGAAGAATGGTTACAAATTATTTAAATTATGAAAATATGTCCTGCATGTACACTTGCCATGTCAGTATGAGAGTGACTATGTTAATTAACATATTAAGCGTTTGAACATGCTCACTTTGAATTAGATATTTCCAGAGGACTGAGCTAAGAACAAACAGACAATTAAAATTCTTTGCCTTCTCTCTCCAGACACCTTAATTCCTCTGTGCTTCTTATTATTACTTATCCAAACTCTCCAACAGCCATAAAGCAACATATATGGCATACACTCCACTACATATATGGCTCCTCAAAATAGTTCCTTCATAGTACTGAAGTTTCCAACCCACAGAAACCTGGATGTCATGAGGAGCATTCATAATCCTCTTCCCTAACCAGTGCCCAAATCCACAGGACCATCTAGAAAGCAGGGCCAAAAACAAAAAAGACATTGTAATTCTCCGGGGGTCTGATTTCCCAGGACTGCAGACTCCAGAGCTCTGTACTGAATTGTCCCTCAGTAGTGTTCACCATCATCACCTGCCATGGCAACACAGACAGACCAGTAGCTAGTGGGCTTCATGGTTTCACAGGAGGATACAAAAAGCTTGGAGTCAGGGAAGTCTTTACATTCACACATTTTTTTTCTACAGCTCTTTTATAGATTTAGTTGGCAAAATATCACCCAAAGTGGCTACTCACCACCCTCTTCTTGTCTTTAATCATTTTTTCTGCATGGCCCATTGGACACATTAGAAGATGCACGTCATACAGATGATTTTTCATATTACACAGCCCTGGCTCTCTGCAGTTTCATGCCCCTGCACAGCAGGCAGCATAGCAAACTGAGACCAGGCTTAAGTCCCTGCTCTGTGTGATTCAACACGATTCACCATATAGATTTTCATCACAGATTACTCCACATGGTCACCTGCTCTTTCACATAAAAAAGAAGCCCGATCAAGTCACACCACTACCATTTTCAACCCCAGTGATGCTCTATTATTAAGGGCCTAGCTCAAATCCCCTCAAGAACTGCCATATTTCACTTGGGAGAGGACAAGGTGAGTGGGGTAATATCTTTTATTGCCCCACTAATATCCCAGAACTGTTACAACTACAGCTACACTTCATACATGTTTCACTTTCAGCAGCTATGTTCTTAATAATAATGATCTAATATATAAATTAGTTCTGTGATAAGATTTGCACAGTTCTGGTGAATGACAGAGAAGCTGTCTTTTGGCTCACAGGTCAGAGTTGCTCTTCACAGTCGCTAAATTCACTGCTACACCATCAATTGCTCACATTCACCTGCTGCGAATTTATCCTGCTGAGTATCTTTCTACTTGTATCCCCTCTCCTGCATTACCATAGTATCTGAAGAGTAAACTTTATGAACAGTTCACAGAAATATCATATTGGTTAAATTCAATCTAGTGGTATCTTAATGTTCATCAGACTCCATAGCTCTCACAATATGTGAATCTTGCACAGGAATAGGGATGTTATATTACCACTTTAATTGTGACAGCTACCAGAATACTATATCTACTTCTGATTACGACAATCCAAGAAGGATGTTGCGTAAATTGGAGAGGGTTCAGAGAAGAGTCATGTGAATAATTAAAGGATCAGAAAATATGCCTTATGGAAATAATCAAAACATATTAAACTTTTGCTATCAACCAATCAACAAATAAAAGTGTATGGGATGATAAGATCACAGTCAATAAAGATGTACCTAGAGAACAAAAAAATTAAATCAAGGGCTCTTCAGTCTATTAGGCAAAGTTAAAAATAACTGGAAGCAGAAGCTAGATAAATTCAGACTAGAAATAAGGTGCCCCTATTGAAAAAAGAGTAATCATTGGATCAGTGGTAGATTCACTGTCACATGAAATTTTAAATCAGTATTAGATTTTTTTCTAAAAGACACATTTGTCTCCTTTGCTAGCCATCCATCAGCTCAGCCATGATGGTGATGCCATAGTAAGTCTTTTTACCACTTCCTAATTTGTACTAGGTTCAAACCTTTGTGTTTTGTCATTCTTTATTATACCTACCCAGAGCGTCCTTATACTTCCTCTATTTCTAGATTCTTGCTTTCTGGCATATATTATCTTATGTATGGTATCCTTTCTAGGTCCATTCTGGACATGTGTTCAAACTGCTACAGTTCTCATTCTTGAATATTCTGTGACAGTGTTATTTCTTCTCCTAACCATTTTCTTTTTACTTCATTTCTTCCTTTTTCTATATTCTCCTCAGCCAGTTCATTTCTGCAGTCAATATCTTTCATTTCTTGGCTTTTCTCATATGCCTACATTTTGACGCATACTGCAGTTTTGGCTGGACACTTTTTTCATATACATTGATTTTCATTTTAGCCTTCCAGATCTTGTAGAGTTTCTGAATACAGTAGCAGGAAGTCCAATTATTTTATGTAATCTTCATACTTCATATTCTTTTATGTTAGTCCTCCAGGATACATTTTTCCCTCCTGTTCTAGTTCCTTGGCTCTATCTTTGGCATGGATCTCTAGTTGTTCCTCTTGTCTTCCAATCACCATAATTGTTTGCCCTGTCTAAACTGATCTTCAGTCCAAATTTTCTCTTTTGTCCATCCTCCTTGGTTAGCATTATGAGGTCAATATTATCTGTGAATCTCAGATTATTCACTGTCTTCCCAAATTGTCTCTGCAATGTCTGCAATGTCTTGGTGAAATCTATTCCCACACTCTCTATTGGCTGTCTCCTCTGCAATTCTTGTACTCTGATCTCCTTTTCTCCCATTCACTCACAACTTCCTTGTTTGAAAATCTTGTATCACTTTTGCCCTGTGTTTCTGACCCAACTGTCATCATGTTGTCACTTCCAACCGCCTTTTTCCCTTTTTTTTAGACTTTCTATTGAGATCTTTACTTCCAACAACAATTCCAACTTCTGCTCGCCTTCATTTTGTACTAGGAAGCTACTTTGTTTCACTGAGAGTGTCCTGAACTTTGTACAGTGCTTTAAATATTCTTTCCTTTGCTTTCTTTATTTTTTTCATTATTTGCCTGTGCTTTTCTTTTATTGCCTTTTTTTCATTGTTCTTCCATGTCTTTGCATTGTTCATTTATCCATTTGTCTCTCTTCACTTTCTGCATTATCTCTCTGGTTAACATATTGTACTTAGGTTTTAGACTCGCCTCTTCCTTTTTAATCTTCTTCAGCTTCCTACACTTGCCCCTTAACTGCAGTGCTTCATCCATTAGGCACTTTGTTTTCTTCATTTTGGTCTTGTAGCCTGTTTATTCAGCAGCTGTCATTATTCCATCTTTTACACTGTTCCATGTGTTTTCATTGTTTGTTTCTTTTTTCATCTGAGATGCCATGTTTGATTGCATAGCTTCTTTGTCTTCTTTCCTGATACCTGACACTTCCAATTTGACCATATCATAAACCTTTAGCTCTCGGCACTTTTTTGGTAGCTCTCACCCTCAGACTCATTGATGCCAGCACAAATTTATGATCTCATCCAATAGCAGTCACAAATGTGCTGTTGTACAGATCATTTATGGCTGATCCAAAACATATGCGTTCAAACACAAATTAATTAGTTCAAACACAAATTAATTCAGGGATATCCTATGGCCTGTGTTAGACAGGAATTCAGACTAAATGATCACAGTAGAAACCTTCTGGTCTTACCATCTATAAACCTATGATAGTATGCTCTTCACTTTATTAATTCATGCAGTAACTTGGGATTTGAATTTTGTTTTCTAGCCAGTCCTAGTTGTGATGCTAGTATCACATCATTAAACCATGAATGTTTTGGGAAAGGAACAGCTTTAATCTCATGTGTAGAGTGTCTCATCTCAGAATGATAGTAAAGTAAGGGTACTTTACACAGCAGGGCTAATGTCAAATTAAGCTACACAACTTCAGCTACATCAATTGCGTAGCTTAAGTCGAAATAGCTTAATTTGGCATTTGGCGCTGTGTACGTAGCAGGAAGAGGAAGGAAGAACACTCTTCCTTCAAGTTTCCTTACAACACGTGGAATGAGGGTTACCATGAGTAGGAGTAAGAAGTCCTCCAGCTCGACATTATTTCAAAATAAAAGCTTGTAGTGTAGATGCGCACTATGTTTCTTCAGAATAATGTCAATTATTCCAAAATAACACTGCTATGTAGAGATCTCCTACATGTAAAAGATGATCCTGCAGACTAGTACTTTCAACACATGCAAGCATGAATACAGAATAGAGGAAATCACAATACTAGTCAATCTGTCTTTTTCCCAGGAAATAATTAGGGACCAGAACACTGCAAATATGAAAAACTGTATGATGGATCAGAAAGTAGTACTCAATTATTTCTCCCTCTCTCCATCTTGAGCCATTCAGCAGAGGCTGGCAGACATGTGCTGATCCAGAAACAGTTCTGTTAGATGGGGTTGAGGCCTCTATCTTTGATTTGTCTCTAAGCAGTGACTTGCAATGGTTATTAAGAAATATGCTTCTTTTGGACTAGTACACTGCCTCAAAATGTATTCAACAATATGAACACTGCTCAGTGAGACAAGGATATAGAAAGTGAAAATGTTATTGAGATCTGAGGTGATATCTTCATGGTGAGAGAACATGGCATATCCTATTATTGTTTCCGTCATTTTTTTTCTGTGTGTACCAAATCTCTGGATACAAACACCCCAGAAACAATGCTATCAGAGATCGACTATAAACTTCTGACTCCCTCCAATGAGCAGCTACTCATGTGAGTCGTGCCCATTGACTTCACAGTCAAAATGGAATAATGCAAGGAAAATTATTTCAATTCAAATGGCACCGAGGAGTGGAACTAGGAGAAAGGCTGAGAGTTTCAAAGCATCTTTTTTTTATACTGTTGTGCACAGGTGCAGAATGATACAAACTGTAAATAAGAAAGAGATTATCCAGTCTGTTTGTGTATAATGTTGCGTGAATTTGAGTTCTTCAGAATCTGATAATCCTGCCACCTCACTGTGTGCCTCCATTAAGCTAAGGCTGTATGTACACAGCAGTGACTGATGCCTGAATAGACAGACACATGCTAGCTCTTCCTGCATTAGCATAAAAACACAAAAGTGACAGTGCAGGCTTCAGTGTGGTCTCTATAAGTGAACTGAAGATCCTCAGTACCTGCTTTCATTGTTAACCTGTGCCGGGGCCTGTTCCTCTGTGTCAACAGTGCTATTTTTAGCTGTGCTCTCCCAGATCAAGTTAGCATGGGCATGTCTACCTGAGTTGGAGTTACAATGCAGTTACAATGTAGACATACAGTACCCTCTATGAGGAGGTTACGGGCAATTTCTTCTGGGCAGCCAGGAGCTAGACAGAAAATCACCTCCTTTAGGAATTACCTTACCTTGGATCCACTGTGGGACTTTCCATGTTGATAAAGCATTTTTTATGATAAGTTAGAGCATCCTTATGATGTCTCAGTCTCTTTTTTTTAAAGATATTGTTTTACTTAGCCTTTGCTGTGGTGGTGTAGGGTTTTTTTTTCTTTACAGTTGTTGAGTGACAGCAATGTTGACAACTTTTGCATTTTTTATCACAAATCTGACAATATTTGCTGTTTCCCATTAAGCCCCAGCTCCTATGACTCAATGGAAATCTCAATTTTCATTTAAAAATAGAAATTAACTTTCTAGCCCTTCTAGTTGTATGGAAATAAGCTTGAAAATGAGTCTTGATGGCACCTGAAGGTTCAAAAATTGGAACAAAAAACCCCACAACATGCTAATGGGACCTGTCTCATAATTTTGGAATGTTTATAACTGTCAGTACTGATGTTGCTAAAATAGCATATCCTCTCTTAAAAATGATGTAAACTGGCTTAGCTGCACTGAAGTATAGCTAGTGTGATTTATACCAGCTCAGGATCTGTCCCAAGATAAAAAAGTTTGTTTTCAGAACTCCAATTTTAGCAATATCAGTGTTAACTTCCAGATTTAATGACTTAATTACAATAACCATTACTGTATTATTGTAACTTAGAAAGAAATGTAAATTTGATCTGAGCAAATAAAAGGAATGGCATAATCAATCAAAAATTGCAAAACTGTTAGAATGAGTGTGTGGTGTTGAACACTACTTTCTGAATCATTCAATTTTCCATTAGATTATTATAAATTCCATTACAACAGCACCATGTAGCACTGATATTTTAGATATTATTTTGTTGGTTTGTTGCCCGCTTTGTGTCTTGACATTTCAAATGAAACAACACAAATCCTCTAATGAAACATTCTTTTATTTTCTCTGTAAGAGTCTGTAAATGGATCAGTTAAAACTGGGGCTACATTGTGATCATATTTTAGTAAGTAACTCCCATGAAAACTTTCACAGAAGCCTTTCTAAAAAATTAAGCTCACTGACTTGATTATTTTATTTCAGGACTTTGCAGGTTTGAAACACAGGAGTTGGAGGAAAACCAAAGTCATTCTGATTTGCTAGGAGGTTTGTCATTCATGAATGGAAAAGACCACTAAAGCAAGAGGTCAGCAAGCTGCAATGAAGCTCAACCCTTCTGTGAATGATCTGAGCTTTTTTGGGGAAAACAGCCTCAAAACCCAAAGTAACTGCAGGATTGGGGAAGTTTCACGTCAGTCTCTGGCAAAACTCTGCTTGTACTAATTATGGAAAGAACACACCATTATGAAATTAGGGTACTCGTATAGCTGCCAATATTCAGTGTAACCAATATGGTTGCCTGATCTCTCACATCCAAGGAAGCCTAACCAAATGCCACAGCTCTAGTCAAGCACCCACTTTTGGCTATTCATAAACCTCCTAAAATAGACATTAAATCACATGATTTAAGTCTTTGGAGTGTGAGTATAGTCTATGAACTGCAGCAATGTTGGAATGTCTAGGCATGCTATCAGGATACAGATCCTCTATCTAGCACCACTTCGTGAGACATGCTACCCAAGCCCTGCAGTCAATGCTGAGCCTTCAAACTCCCCTTCTTCTTTCATTTAAACACACCCTCTCCCACCTGGTGGTTTTGTGCCCCGCCCCTCTTCAAGGGTCATGTGAATGATGTAACAGAATACTTATACAAAGGTTGTGCTTTATTCTAAAACCACTTGCCCTCTGGACACTATATAAAAATATAAGAGTGATGTTCCCAATTGGTTTCCTCCCATCTCTCTCCTTTGGGTGAAATCTTGGTTGCACGGAAGTCAAAATTCCCATTCATGTCATGAGCTCTTTAGAACAAGGACTTTTTCATGCTGTTTGTTACAATGCAGTCCTGATCTTGCATGAGACCTCTACATAGGCCCCAATACAAATACAGTATGTGGGATTCAATTTGAGTGAATGTCTGCCCCTTCATTCTCATACAATGAGAACAGAAGCTCTCAAGCAGGAGTACACAGAATACATTCTGGAGGAGTGTGAGAAGCTTTACAAAAAGCAAAAACCTTACTGTGGACATTATACATGGAGCAATGAGTAACTATCAAAGCTGATTACTCCAGACATATTAAGTCCTCACGTGACACTGTGCATTGACTCTAGATGGTGATGTGTATTTTGATAGATTTTTGTTAAGCTTGACTAGCATTATACAAAGTCATTGTCATCTGCACATTAATCTATTTGCTTAATAGTAAGCATTGACCACAATTGCAAGTTTGCTTTTGCTCTTATTACAGTGGATAGTTAGCTCTGCCTGAATCAATGCTTTACCTGTTTTTAATATTTAATAAGAGCTGCATGTTGATTTTTTTATCCATATATGCAATTGTATGGTGCAGGGAATAAGCTACATACAGGATGGGAGGGTGCAATCATACAAGTTTGAGAACCACTGATCTAGAGAATAACTATTTGTTTGAGTGGTGATAATAAATAAAATATATCCAACATTAGCCACTCATGCAGTACAGTCACCTACTCTATTGCTTGTTGCTGATTATAAGACTGCATATCACTCAAACAGTGAGATGTGTAATTCAAGATGTCAAATGTCTTTTCATTTCCTAACATCAACCCAGAGCAAAAAAAAAAAAAAAAAAAAAAAAAATCAAAGTTTTCAAACACTTCAGGACCACTCATGACAAGATGATTCAGTTTTGGTGATTACAGTTTCAGTATGCCTTGTGGTGATGCAAAGCAAAGCAGTTTAACCAATTTGAAATGCATTCACTGACCTGTCTTTGTGAATTTTATCTGCAACTTCACAAAACTGTTGTCAGAAGTATGAGTAACAGAATATAAAATTGGATACTGCTGTTAGCAACACATGGTGGATCTGACACAAAAATCAGAAAAAGTATCAGAGTATAGTGAATCCTCTAAGCCAAAAGGCCAGTCTGGGGTTATCTACACATATGTTATCTATACATATTACATTGACTCAGGTATGGATATATTCAAATTAATTAATAACTAGTAAACACACAGGTAAATCTAGAATAACTTCTTGTCTAATATTTAGGCAAATTATGTTGGACTTCCATCCAGGAAGCAATCAATGTACACAGTTCTACCCTCCCTCTCCCTCTCCCCCTGCTCCCACCACCAAGTCATTGTCAGAATCCATACTGCTGGGATTCAAGAAGGAAAATATAGTACCTTCCATGCATTACTACTATCATTCTCCATGGTAATTGGCAATGACAAGCTAGTATCGGTATACTTCCTTTCTTCCTTCAGTAAATTTTGTTGAGAAAAATGTGCCAGATATTGCAACTACAAGCAGAATTGGTGGAATACCATTTTGTATTGCGTTAATGGAGCGGTGGGCAATAATTTTTTGCTGGGGGCCACTTCAAAAATGTCTGAAGTGGCCCCAGGCCACATCGGAAGACATGGGCCTTGAGCGGAAGGGGCAGGGCTGGGATACTTCTGGGTTCCCCACCCCCCAGACCATGATTGGTCTGGGAGTGGGGGAGCGCCTTTGCCCACCAGCCCCCCATGTCTCCTAGGTGCCCATGCTCCTGACCAATCAAGGTCTGGGGGCAGGGGAGCGTGCAAAGTTTCCTCTGCTCTGTCCCTGCCTGCACAGAGCTTAAAAGCACCACACGCTCCTAGCAGGGTGGGAGGAGGCTTCGCGCACTCCCCCACCCCCAATCCAATCATGGCCTAAGGGCAGGGGAGCGCGCAAAGTCTTCTCCTGCCCTGCCAGGAGTGCGCAACACTTCTAAGTGCCACGTGCTCCTCACAGGGTGGTGCCAGGGCATATGAAACTTTGTGCACTCCTCTGCCCCAGGCCCTGATTGGCCTAGGAGTAGGGAAGTGTGTGAAGCCTCCTCCACTTCTGTCAGGAACACCTGGCACTCTCCCCGCCCCCAGGCTCTAATTGGCCTGGGGGCGGGGGAGTGGCAGGGCCTCCGCAGGCTGGATTCACCCACTTGGCAGGCTGGATCCAGCCCTCAGAGGCCCTTTCGCTCACCTCTGAGTTAATGAGTAGTTTATATACCATTGGTGGCCAGGAATGATATGGGACACAAGGAAAGGGGAAAAGTTGCCACAGCTTCTCCAGGAACTAGAAAGAGTTGGGGTGATGAAGGCTAGTTCCTGGAATTAAAAGCAGGTGTGTTGGGTGGCTTCCATATACTGGTTCAAACGTCCAGAAAGCAATAGACAAATGTTTTTTGTATAAAGAGGGCAAGTTTAAACATTTCAGTAATGTTGCAAGAAAGTTGGTCCAGGGATATTAGAGAGACAATAGGGGCAAGGTAATATCTTTCATTGGACCCACTTCTGTTGGTGGCAGGAATAAGCTTTTAACGTCACACAGAAACCTGAAGAAGAGCTCTGTGTACGCTGAAAAATTCATCTCTTTCACTAACAAAAGTTGGTCCAAAACAAGATATTATCTCATGCATCCTGTATTTAAACTGACAGAGGGCATTATTTTTGATTCAGAACTGAAGAACTTTTATCCAGAAGAGGATTTTATGTTTTCTCTGTAATGCTTTTGTCTTAAGAATAAATGTATTTTGCACTGCAGATGCTTGTGAGTAACTAGTATACACTAGTGAGTAACTAGTATACACTAGTTACTGTTGTAGGTCTTGAAGAAAGAGTTTAACACAGGTGTCAGAATCTGGTCAGATTGGGGGGGGGGGAATCATAGTGAGGTGCAGAGAGACTACAAGACTAACCCTCTGGTCTTCAGGGAGTGAATTGATAACTAGGAAGCCTGAAACCTTAGAGCTGGTGCCCTTGAGAAAGACAAGGAAGGAAGTTAAAGATATAATCAACCCTTATATTGTGACTGAATGCATGAAAAAGTTGAATAGTAATGATGGTCGTGGCAACTGTAGTATTAATAGAGTATGTTAGAACAGAGAGGTGATAATTAGTTTTGTCTATATGAAAAAAAATTGAGTGCAGTTGATTAAAGCCAACTGTATCTATATAATTAATCTGTGGCAAACCACCTAGCCTTATGGTGGATGTATTTAAGGCATTTGAACTCCTGTGGAGTTTGGTTGAGCTTTTATGAGTAAATTACCAAATTAAGTTAAGCATATTTAAAGAGAAGATTAAGCTAGTTTAAGTCCATCTAAGTAGGATCATCAGAGTTTTTTGACTAGATTGATTTAAAATCACTTCTGTTAACTTGAGGCAACTTTCTCATATAGAAAAAGCACAGTTAGACATAGTTACAGGAACTCTTTATTTTAAATAGTAGAATAAACACATGTCTAAAATTAGAGTGGTTAGCACAGAATTTAGCTTGCATTGAAAATGTGTAGAAACTTTTTTTCCAAGAATATGCCTACTATCAGTTGTAAGCACCTGTTTTTCTTTCATCTACTCTTCAAGTTTTTACTGACGAGAAGGCAAAAAGATACATATGCCAGCTAGTGAAAACAGGATAATTTAATAATAATTTTTTTGAATAATAAATGTCAGACTCATGAGGAAATGGGTCAGGCTAGTTTTCAAAAATGTTACCCAAAGGATCCATTTCTAGATTTGATGTCTTTGCTTATGAGAAGCCTCAAATTCCCTTCTCCACCTTACCCCAGCAATATTCTGCAGCAGTGACATCTGGTGCCTTGCTGTGTTTCACCACATTTTCACCAATCTCTAGATAGTAAGAAATAGAATGAAAAGACCTTATTTACAGATAAGAAGATACTCACTCTTTATGATCAATAGTGTTATATCTAGTGATTCAAGAAGCTCAGTTAGAACCATAACAGTCAGACTTTATTACTAGTAAATCAATATGATGTTTCTTTGCCATGCATCTCTTTCAAGAATCTGTATAGTACAATGATTATCATTATATAATAAAGTCCAGTTTCTCTTTTGCTGTCTTCTGAGTTTGATCTTGTAAAACTGGGAATTGATTTTCCTAAAAATCAATGTTATGTTTCCACTGTATGGCAGATATGCCACTTAGCGACAGCTTTAGGTGCTAGCCCTTGAGAATGAATGTCTGCTGATGGAGAAATTGCTCAAAAATTTCAAGCTCAACATCGCAATTCCAAAGAATTATTTATGTTCTATGTCATGAGTGCAAGACAACAGCCTACTGTAGGCATAAGCCTGATGTACATTTGCCATTGATTTTTATCCACCCTTGTGACAGAATTAACTGTCAGTGAAAGAAGGGTCTCCGATTCTTATGCTAGGTTTCCACTAGCGTGAATAAACTTACCATTTAATGGGAGAGCAATAGAAACCAGAAAGTCTGATGTTACGCTGAAGAATGGTTGGATTTTCCTCCACTGAAAATGAAAACGTTGTACAAAATTTCAAGTCTTTATGCTTCCAGTGATTGCTGTCAAAACTTTAGTCATTTAAATTGAAGAAGAGATGTAAGGAATCACTTTCATTTAGCCCAGGTATTAAAGAGCTATCAAATTCACTGGATAGATGAGGACTGATAGAAAACCTGATTGTCTTTAGGCTATCCTGTGCCTGTGAGATCTCATCAGTATCTAAAACTGTCATAAGGCTTATTTAACAAACAAGAAAAGTACTGTCTGCACAACTTGCTTGTTTCATTAAGATATGGTCACTGTCTTTCTACAGAGATAGGAGATTCTATCACTCTTATCTTACTTTTTCCTTTTATATGGCAAGATACCCTCTCGTTCATGACACTGCCTTTATGGGGATAATTTTAAACAAATCACGCACTCACAGTGTGTGCCAACTAGATAAAGTCTTTCCAACTGTTTGTATTTTTAGACAAGTCCCAAGAGAAAAGCATGCTTGTATTTCTAATGGTTGTCTTGTGGACATGATTGGTGCAGCTTATTTTTGGAGTCCAAGGAAAACACAAAGAAGTTGCTCTTCTCTCTCTCTCTGAACTTGTCGTTGTGTGACACATCTGAACATTTGTTTTTCTTTGTAAATGTTGAGAAAAAACCACTGTCATGCCCTTACACTGCAGATGGAAAAAACAAACAGGTATGATGGGGTGAGGTCACAGAAGACCCTTTGGGGGTGCTTCCCAGACTTCTGAAAAAGCCACTGACACTTGCCTCGGGTATGTCTACACTGCACGACTATTTTGGGATCCCAGAGGGATCCCGAAATAGCCAACCCACATCTACACCAGCTGCCTGGTATTTCAAAATATTTTTAAAAATAACTGGCACCCTATTCCAGTAACCCTCGTTCCATAAAGGTTAAGAGATGTCTTGAAATAGCACTTTATTTCAAAATTTGGTGCTGTGTAGATGCACCAAATTTCAGAATAAGTTATTTCAAAATAGATTTGAAATAAAAGATGCAATTTGCACCCCTCCTTGCTCTCTGGGGCTTTTCACTACCCTGTCCTGCTGGACCAGTCCAACTGGTCTGCTTCCAGGCAAGGCATGAAGGTGAGATTACCATCCCCCTGAGGAGTAATACAGATGCTGAAACTCTCCAGGTCAGAGGAAAATGCAGTTTTGCGCCCAGCTTCCAGGGTTAACCCTCCCCAAATGGGATCAGAACCCCACATGAATTATTTAGATAAGCCCCCTTTAACAATGAAAGGAGGATGCTCCCCCAGGTAACATTTATTTACACTGGGCTTGATAGTAAATAATATTGATTTTATTAAGTACAAGCAGTAGGAGTTAAGTAGTTGTAAGTGAAAACAGGCAGAGCAAGGTAGGTTACAAATGTAAAATAACAGAAAGCGCTTAGCTAATTCTAACACCAAAACCTCAGTACAAACTTATTAAAAAGCCACCCTGAAAGTGTTCTTACTCCTGCTAAGCTTTCACACCAGCGAAGTCTCCTTTTCCCTGGGGCCTTTGGGGTGTGTCTACACAGCAGGGCTTAACTCAAAATAAGCTACACAAATTGAGCTACATCAATTGTGTAGCTTATTTCAAAATGGCTTATTTAGAAATTGGAAGAGTCTACATAGCACTTATTTCAAAATAGAACACTCTTCCTCCAACTTCCCTTACTCCTTGTACAATGAGGGTATGTCTAGACTACATGGCTCCGTTGACAGAGCCATGTAGATGTGTTTACTAGACATAGGAAAATGAAGTGGCGATTTAAATAATCGCCGCTTCATTTACATCAAAATGGCCGCCGCACTGTGCCGATCAGCTGTTTGGCAGCACAGCGGGGCAGTCTGGATGCGCCGCGGTCGACAAGGGAAGCCTTTGTCGACCGCTCCATTATACCTCGTGAAATGAGGTTTACCGGAGCTGTCGACAAAGGCTTCCCTTGTCGACCGCGGCACATCCAGACTGCCCCGCTGTTCCGCCAAACAGCTGATCGGCACAGCGCGGCGGCCATTTTGATGTAAATGAAGCGGCAATTATTTAAATTGCCGCTTCATTTTCCTATGTCTAGTAAACTCATCTACATGTCTCCGTCGATGGAGCCATGTAGTCTAGACATACCCGGAGCGTTACAGGAGTTGGAGTAAGAAGTCCTCCACCTTGACAGTATTTTGACATTATTTCAAAATAACTGCCTACTGTGCAGATGTGGACTAAGTTATTTCAAAATACCACTAGTTATTTCAAAATAATGTTTCTGTGCAGACATACCCTTAGTTATCCTCTTGGATGTGCCGTGCCAGCCAAAGACAAAGAAACTGCTAGCTTCCCATTGTTTTATATGTTCCATCTTTGGGTAGGAATTCTGTTTCTACATTCCAACTTTACATGGAAAAATCACCTGTCCAGCCCTACCAGTTAGGGAGGTCACATGCCTTCCTAGGACCAACCACTGCTAAGAATCAAAGGACAAAAGAGTCTGTTTACAGTTAGTCATCTAGACATTGAGGGTAATGCCCTTGATGGCTTTCATTCACACATCCAAAACCATAAAGCATTCCATACTCCATATATCTAACTTTACACACAAGAATGATATACATACACCAAAATAAGTTATAAAGATCCAGTGGATTATGACATTAAAATTGATAGGTTACATGAGGTCATTTGTCCCAAGCATCTTTGAGTTATGCATATTTGAGTTATGCATTTCTTAAAATGGAGGGGGGAGTCCTTCACAACCTGCCAGCTTTCAATCAAGGCTGTTCCGCACTCTGGCACGACGAATGGAGAACTGGGTGCCTGCAAGAGCACTCCCAAACCTTGCCTCTACTGGTTCTAGTACAAAAAACTTTTCCCCCAAAATCCTAATACCCAGATTTTGGGAAATCTGCTGCCACCACCCAAGTAATTCCAAAGAAAATGGGGAAGAGATAACTTGGGAAACCTCCTCCCTAAGGTAAAACTTTGCCCTGTCCCAACCTCCGTTTTATGCTGAGTTGGGAAAAATGGAGGGGATTCATAGACAACAATGGACTCTGCCCTATTAACTAGGCACTGAGTCAAAGGACACAACAATCAACCAATTCCGGCTAATTAGAAAACAAACCTACAGTTGCAAGCATAGTAAAGTGGCTAGATGGAAAGAGCCACCAACTGATCTAGGTACTCAGGGGGACCCCCGGGGCTAACAGCTTTAGTTACAAAAGAGGAAAAAAATACACTTAACAGCTCAGACGTTAGTTCCAAATTCCCAAACAAGGAAAACAACAAATCCTGAGGGACTAGCTAAACTTTTCCTACTTACACTTTGTAAGAAGTCCGTTCTTGGAAAGAGAAGAGTCTCCCATCTCCCTAAGTACTGAAAGAAAACTGCTCTAAATCTCAAACAAAGAAACAGAGAAAAAAACTCCTCTTTTCCAGTTTGAAATTCCTACCTGCATTGTCATTGTCTGACTACCCGATACCTGCTAGGTACAGGCAGCATTAGTTAACCCCTTAGTCACCAGATGCTGGTCAGCACTCCCAATTATGATGGAAGCATTAGAGCATTTTATCACAGTTGTACAGTTAATATATTTAAAATAATACAGTGCTGTCCGCTAACATTCAAACTGTGGTCAAGAATCATCCAGTGTTCCACAGAGGCCTCTAAGTAGCCCACATACCTTGTTTCTGCCACAAGCACATGAAAACCAATGCAAGACGTAGTCCCGTCACATTAGAAATTTCAAATTTGGTGTGTATCAGTCTTTAAACAGAACTAACTTGTGTATTTTTATGCTACTACATGTTTGGGTTACTACACAGAAAAAAGGCATATCTTTGGTGGCAGTAAATTCAAATACATTACATTTTTTCGATACTGCAAAAATGTAATTGCAGCTTTGCTCATGAAAATCAGCATAATATTTGATTCTCCGTGCTTTTGGCCTATTACTTCTGGCCAAATTACCATCTTCAACGTCTGGTCTATACTTAGTAGTCAGTTTATTCATGATGGTATCAACAGTAAATTTCTAAGAACTTGAGACAGAGTGCGAATTACTGATAAATATATCAAATTAGTCACCTACAGTTACTGTGCTCCACATTTTAAAATACGTATATTTTGTATGTGTATTCTGTTTTTTAGTAGGATATGTGCTAGTTTGAGTCATAAGGATGCTGAAACACTGGTAACTGTTGTGCAGTGTCTTCTTTTAAAAATATTATTGTTAAGGATGTTCTCTAAGAAAGACATGATGAAATGTATCCTAGAATACTCATGAGATGACTGAAGAGATATCTGAGATAGCTATTATATTTGAAAAGTCATGGAATATGGGAGATATTCCAGAAGACCAGAAAAGGGCAAATAAAGTGCCCATCTATAAAAGGGGAAATCAGGACAACTAAAGAAATTATAGACAAGTGAGCTTAGCTTCTGTACCAGGAAGGATAATGCACCAAAAGAAATACATTTGCAAATATTTAGAAGATAATAAAGTAATAAATAATACTAGCATGGATTTGTAAAAAACAAATCATGTCAATCCAATCCGTCAGCTTTCTTTGATAGGATAACAAGCCTTGTGGATAAGGGGAAAGTGCTAGATGTGGTATACCTAGACTTTAGTAAGGCATTTGATACCCTCTCTCGTGAGATTAACAAACTAGAGAAATGTAACCTAGATGGGGCTACTAAAAGATGGGTGCATAACTGGTTGGATAACCATTCCCACAGTAGTTATCAGTTGTTCATAGTCATGCTGGAAGGGCATAAGGAGGGGGATTCTGCAGGGATCAGTTTTGGGACTGGATTTGTTCCATATCTTCATCAATAATTTAGATAATGGCATAGCGAGTATACTTAAAAAGATTTCATATGATACTAAGATGGGAGGGTTTCCAAGTGCTCTTGACAATAGGATTATAATTCAAAATGATGTGGACAAACTGGAGAAATGGTTAGAAGTACATAGGATGGAATTCAACAAGGACAAATGTAAAGTACTTCAATTAGGAAGGAACAATCAGTTTCATGCATACAAAATGGGAAATTACTGTGTAGGAAGTACTACAGGAAAGGATCTAGGGGTCATAGTAGATTACAAGATAAATATGAGTCAATAGTATAACACTGTTGCAAAAAAAGCAAACATTATTCTGGGTTGAATTAGTAGAAGTGTTTTAAGCAAGACATGAGAAATAATCCTTCTGTTCTACTCAGTGCTGATTAGGCCTCAATTGGAGCTTTGTGTCCAGTTCTAGGTACCACATTTCAGGAAAGACTTGGACAAACTGGAGAAGCTCCCAAGAAGAACAACAAAAATGATTAAAGGTCTAGTAAACATGACCTATGAGGAATGATTAAAGAACTGGGTTTGTTTAGTCTGGATATGAGAAAACTGAGATGGGTCATGATAACTATTTTCAAGTACATAAAAAAAAGGAGGAGGGAGAAAAAAATATTCTCCTTAACTCTTGATGACAGGAGAAGAAGCAATGGGTCAATTTGCAGCAAGGGAGGTTTAGATTGGATATTAGGAAAAACTTCCTGTTGGGATGTTTAAGCATTGGAATAAATAGCCCAGAGAGGTTATGGAATTCTCATAATTGAAGTTTTTAAGAGCAGGTTAGACAAACACCTGTCAGGAATGATCTAGATGGTGCTTGGTCCTTTCATGAGTGTAGGGGATTGTATTTAATGACCTCTCAAGGCTCCTTTCAGTCTATTATTCTATGATTCAAGAAAAACAATAAATTGCCCATACTGGTAAATTATCATATTTTCATACATTTGTCAACCTCAGCACTCTTTTTCTCAACTTAAAACACATGGTGTCCATACGTGTGTTCCAATTTCACAAGTTACAAAAATAAGTCAGAGCCAAACAGTTTGAAAATTCTCAAAAATATAGCATGAATATTTCCAAGTTCATGCTTGCTACTTGTTTCTCAAATGGGAGAAAAATTTACAAATGTCTAGCATCATCTTTATTTATAGGAAACCAGCATGTGGTAATTGTAACACCAGAGATTAGCTGATCATCATCAAGACAACTTTTTCTTCAGAATGTTATACCTGAGTCCCTCAGCATGTGACTACTCATAATTCCCTCTTGATGATCAATATTGCTGGGAGATCTATGGAGATCTTGCAGCTAGATATTGCCAAATCTCATTTTTTCATTACTAATCAATGTCTTCGTGGTGTAATTTATTATACATAAACAGGAATTGGGTACTAAGATAACATAAGATCACAGGTTTTATAGATTTGCTCAAGGTCAGTTTAGTTTTCATTTTTATTCTTTTATCTTTGAACACATACATCTAACATAAAATAATACATTCTAAGTGTTAATGTCTAAGTGTGCCATCACACAATGTGTATACTAGAAAACTGTAGATAAACAGAACAAGATAGAATTTGATATAGATTTATTTTTCATACACATGCACAGAAATATAGAGAGAATGAGAGAAAAAGAGAGAGAGATTGAGCAATCCAAATGCTAAAATCTTCCTCAGGTATCTAGAATATTTGATGGGTGAGTGGTTTCTAAGCATTCATCACTATTTTTTTCATTTGCTAACTAGAAATTGCTCATATGTATATTTTAATCAGTTTTGATTTCTGAGTTTCTCACAATTAGAAATAAAATTGTTTCTGTGTCTTTTGTGTCATGATTCCTCAGATATTCATCTTAAACAATCTAATGGTTCAATAAGTTAAATGTAAATTTCAACTGTAGAATGCATCAAATAATTCTTTTGTATGCATCTAATAGTCTAGCAGCTGTCATAAAAATCCTAATTTTAAAAATATTTGCATGGCTTTCCTTCCCTCTGTACTCTGATCATAAGCATAACAAAATTTTATTAGCAAAAGGCTGAACCAATTTAGACAATTGTGGATATTTTCCTGTCTTGAAAACCTATCCAGGCATAGGTAGAAAAAGTGTTTTATAACCTGTGAACTTTCACATGTTGTTCAGAGCTGTACACAATCTTCACAATTCAAAACATTCAAAGCCATGTCAACATGCTAGGCTTCAGGTTTCAGTACAAACTCAAGGAATAACGGTGTCAGGGACTATCATAGAATCACAGAACACTAGAACTAGAAGGGACCTCAAGAGATCATGAAGTCCAGTCCCCTGCCCTCATGGCAGGACCAAGCACCATCTAGATCATCCTTGGTAGATGTCTATCTAACCTGCTCTTAAATATCTCCAGTGATGGAGATTCCACAACCTCCCTAGGCAATTTATTCCAGTGTTTAACCACCCTGACACTAATGTCATAATCTAAACCTCCAGCCTAAACCTCCCTTGTTGCAGTTTCCCTTTTTATAGATGGGCACTATATTTGCCCTTTTTCAGTCTTCTGGAATTTCTCCTGACTTCCATGATTTTTCAAAGATGATAGCTAAAGGCTCAGATACCTCCTCTGTCAGCTCCTTGAGTATTGTAGGATGCATTTCGTAAGGCCCTGGTGACCTGATGTATATAGAGTATATTAGACAGTCCATCACAAATTTGAAAGGAAACTCAGAACAAACATGGGACCAGCTTCAAATTAATCTGGGAGGGTACATGGTTTTGCACTGAAAATTTGGAAAACTTGTGATTCTGTGGTTACTTCAAATCCACAAAATGAAAGTAAAATTTGGTAGGTGCAAACCCATATTTATTGAAACTAACAAAAATTTCATGAGCCACTCTGAAGCAAAAGTAATGAGTTCACAGTACCTTGGTTCTATCATCACACTGAATATGCACATGCTAAATAAATAATAAATTATATTGAATATATGAAACAACCAGTGGCATTTAATCAGGGCTTCCCTTTTCTCTCAAAGGCAGCTCACAGGTCATATGATATCTCTATCTGAGAAAACCTTATGGAAAAGTCCTGTAGAATTTAACAGAGATCAATACTCTTTGAAGAACACTGCAGAATGACATTTTCCCCAGGTTATTTGAACCAGTATTTAAGAAGGACAAAGCCAACAGAGTTCTCATGGAATCTGATAGTTCTTTAAAAGTAATTACAGAATGCATACAGAATGCTATCA
Source organism: Pelochelys cantorii (assembly GCA_032595735.1). Classification (NCBI taxonomy): domain Eukaryota; kingdom Metazoa; phylum Chordata; order Testudines; family Trionychidae; genus Pelochelys; species Pelochelys cantorii. The sequence continues at coordinate 66,984,681 of CM064326.1, read as the reverse complement.
AATTCCTTGCTAGCTGTGTTGGCTTCAGCTTTCTCACAAGCTATCTAGGTCTTTCTATGATGGAAGGGAGATGTTTAGAGCCTTTTCAAAATACAAATTTCTGTCTGGAACTTATCGGGATAAGAAGAAAAGACTAAAGAGTTCATCAAGTAGGATGGCACAAATATCCATAGGTCCCAGCATTTATCTGGTGGAGTTGAATAGCATGGAAGGCTTAGCCTCCAGGAATATAGGGGACAGGGTAGTTTTCTAGATGAGAATAAGTTATTTTAGTTTTAATTTTAATTTTTATTATTATATTGTGCCTGCATATACTGGGGCCATATCCTGATGGCTGCTACATGTTTATGTAGTTGGATTATTACATTATTAATGAGAAGTTTAAGAGAATCAAGCATTTTAAACCCAGCCTCTCTCACAATTCAAATCTATGTTGTATATTTCTTTTATTTCCCTCTATCCAACACACACGCCTTCCATGTAGCTTAATTTTTTCCCCTCTCTGTTTTTAGTCTAGTACATATAAACCCGGTAGAACACTGACAGATGAAAAAGAGGATTTCCCAGGTTCAGCACACGAAGCCCAAATTCATTATTAAGTTTGTTATTTATTATTGAAAATGTATTATCAAATTGAATGAGCAGAGTACATAAGTAGAAGTCATGAAGAGGAAGCTATAAGTCATGTTCTGACAGGTTACATGTGTTTAATGTAGCTATTTACTTTTTTTATTCATGAGAAATGAGAAGCTTATACATTAATTGTCAACCCTTTTGGTGGCCTTGGCTGCTTCTGAAATATATGATTTCTTCTTAAAACACACTTACCAATATGTACCTGTTTTGAATGGATTTAAATGGATCACTATCTGTCACTCTTCATTACAAAGTTGCACGTATCAGATTTCAAAGTGAGGCAATTTGAGAAGTTCCTAATAGGTTTACATTCTTATTATTGATAATCAATAATTATAATAATAGTAATAGGAAAAGAATGAGGAAATTGATGAAGAAAGAGGTGCCTAATAGTCATATGCTTTATACCAAAGAATGCTAGTATATTAGCTGGAATGTGGGGTAATCTTCACAATAATCTACTGCCAATTTTTTCTCTGTAAATGTAGAGAGGTAGCAAGGCATAATGACTAATATTAATTAACATTAGAAGTGTAGCTATCTGCTTCCTAAAAGTTTGTTCATTGGCTGTTCAGCACTGAGCTTAAAACTGGCATGAATTTCTATTCCAAGGAATGGAGATGTTAATTCAGAGAGACAGAAAGAGTGTGTGTACATCTTCTTGCAATAGCTTGTATAATATGTTTCAATCCATTAATATGCCAGGGGACAAGCCCTGTAGTCCACATTCAAGGTTAGACTTTCACTGGTTATTATGCAGGTGAAGGACAACACTGGAATATAGGACATGGTTTCTTCCTTTGACCAGGCCTGCCAGACACTCCTAGGGAAGCAACCTGTACCATCTTGTGAGTACCTTGTATCCTTCCATGAAGACAAGTTTGCTCAGAAAAGGACGGCGTTCCATTTTGTGTTTGTGCAGTTCCAAAAGGCTTTCAATACAGAATTATACCTTACATGCACAATGGACCCATCAACATTTCCTGATTTAAAAAAAAAAACTATCATGGATACATGGGTAAACTATGCCTTGGGGCCCTTTTAGTCCCCCTATCAAGTACCCTCAATAGAAGACACTGCTAGATCACACCTTACTTTGGGTGGTACTACTTAGTCCAATCACCCAGGATACATCTACTCAGCAGCATTGTTTTGGAATAACGTCCATTATTCTGAGATAACTATGTGAGCATCTACACAGCTAGCCCGTTATTTCAAAAGAATTTTGAAATAACAAATGGCTTATTTCGGTGTTTGTAAACCTCATTCCATGAGGAATAACACCTCTTCTGAAATAGCTACTTTGGAATAGCAGTAGTGTGGACCCTCTACTGCCGCTATTTCAAAATAGCTCCTCCCCCAGGCCATTCAAAGTAATTACTCTATAGTGCTTCTTGGGGCTCTAAATCAAGGTGGTGTGCCCACATTAGAGAAGCCTGCCTTGGACTAATTTCCAGGCTTCCCTGTAATGTAGATGTGCTATTTTGAAAAAACTATTTTGGAATATTTCATCCGGAATAGCTTATTCCAAAATAATCATGCAGTGTAGACGTAGCCTCGGACTGGATCTCTGGGCTGTTGTCTCCCTGTTTCCCAATTGTATTAAAGAAACAGGCCCCATTATATTTGGCACCAATAAACACTTTCATTCCAAGGACCAGAGAGCTAATAAAAACCCGCAAAAAAAACCCCATCTTCAAAACCAAGTATTATTCATTCATCCCCTACACCCCTCTTCCCCCACACCCAGGGACAAAACATATAGAACAAATAGTAAAACCAGAAAAAGACCTGCATGCATGGCAATTACTTACACTGTAACCTTTCCTTGTCAGCTTTTGTAAATCCCTTCAGCCCAGTAATCTCCATCTCTGGCTGGGAGACACAGATTTTCCTGCTTGAAAAAATGCTCTCTCTGTCTCTCAGGGTAAACCGTTGCCAGCTAGTCAGTTATCTTCCCAACCTCGGCAAAATAGCTACATAACCAAGGTTGGGGCCATGGAGTTTTCCCTTTGTGGCTATAAATGTGGCTATTGTGACTGAATACTTGTTGAGATGCTCCTTCTCTAGGTTATTGTTTTACCTTCTCTGTTTGTTTCCTTTCACGGCCCCTTTTAATCTAACTCCATAATAAATAATACATTATTAATACAAAGAGGCATGCACCTAAAACAACCCCCACATACAAGCAACCCCTCCCTCCAAACCAAATTAAAACAAAATCAGATATTTCATCATTGCTGTTCATCATGCTCCCATTTATGGAGTGAACCATCTTTAATAAAGAGCCATATAAATTTCACTTTCTGACCATTTGGTTGGTATATTGCCCACATATATAATAAGGTTATCTGCCCATAAGTAATTTCTACAATAAACATGCTACTCCCACACACAAAGTTGCACTCCAGCACACATCCAAAAATATTCAGCATTACATTTTTCAAATGTAAACATAATTATATTTTAGCAATTTTCTAAACTGGTTTATGTTATATTGGAAATACCTAAATAGGGAGGGTGTTTTTTTTAAAGTAATGGTACAATTTTCTTTTAATTCTACCAGCACTTGGCTTTTTGAAAAACATTTGGGTATAAAAGCAGAGAGAATAAGAGGGGAAGAATGGTATCAAACTAGGTGCTACACCAAAGAGTCCAACTCACTGTTAGGGCTCCTAAATTTAAAATGACAAATGTTTCACTGAACATGAATTACTTGAATTAATTTGGCTCAGATAAGTAATTCCAATAGACAGGCTTTCCTGGTAAACTTCTAACTTTAAATTTAGACCCCCTGAGCTGTTGGGTTTCTTCAAAACGTGATTTCCCAGGTCTAAGAAGCTGTTCTATGAAGCTCCAAAGACTAAAGAGAGCAGAGAGAGATTGGTAATATGGAAAGGATGGTTACTGAGAATTAAAATATTGTACCATAAAGAAATAATGGAATTAGGAGGATAGCAAAAGGTAGATAGATAAGCGCTGAAGAATAGAATTGAGGATTTCAGACATGGGAATGAACTACAAAGCAGAAGAAGTAGAGAAATAAAACAGGCAATAAGACTGGTTGTAGGAAGGTGCCTTGCTAAGCTAAACATAAGTAAGGGCACGTCTAAACTACAAAGATTTTTCGAAAGAGGGTATGCAAATTCCATGGGAATTTGCATATCTTCTTTCTATCGCATTTTCAAAAGAGGATCTTTTGAAAATGAAAGTAGTCTGGACGGGTTTTTTTCAGGAAAAAACCCTTTTTCGAAAAAACGTGTAAACCTCCTTTTTTTATCTTCCTGAGATTTCAGTCTAACGGGTGTTCTCAGAGGTCACTTAGGGTATGTCTACACAGCAGGGCAAAACTCAAATTAAGCTACACAAATTCAGCTATATCAATTGCGTAGCTTAAGTCGAAATAGCTTAATCTGACTTTCGGTGCAGTCTACACAGCAGCAAGTAGAAGGAAGAACACTCCTCCTTTGACTTCCCTTACTCCTCATAAAATGAGGGTTACAGGAGTTGGAGTAAGAAGTCCTCCAGCTCACTTTTATTTCAAAATCAAGGCTTTTAGTGTAGATGAACACTGTGGGTACGTCTAGACTACAAGCCTCTTTCGAAAGAGGCTTTTTCGAACGATACTTTGAAAAAGCCTCTTTCGAAAAAGAGCGTCTAGACTACAAGCAGATTTTTCAAAAAAGCGAGCCACTTTTTCGAAAGTGAGTCTAGATGTTCCCTTTCGAAAAAGCACAGTTTGCATTCAATAGCGCCTTTTTTCGAAAGAGTACTTTTGAAAAAAAGGCGTTATTCCTCATAAAATGAGGTTTACCGCAATCAAAAAAACTGCTGCGTTCTTTCGATTTACTTTAGAAGGAATGCGGCTGCAGTCTAGACGCAGGTGAAGTTTTTTTGAAAAAAGGCTACTTTTTTCGAAAAAACCCTGTAGTCTAGACATACACTATGTTATTTTGGAATAACGCCAGTTATTCAGAAATAATGCTGCTGTGCAGACATAACCTTAGGATCTCAGTATCTGGATCCACAAAACACAGCCAGAGGAGGTAGTGGTAATCCTGTCTGTCTCACAGACTACAGATTAGAACATTCACCCAAGGTGGGAGAGACCTTGATCCCCATTCTGCCTCATTTGGAGCAGGGTTTTGAACTTGGTTCTCAGCGAGTGCCCTAACAGGGCTCAAAGTTATTCAGGGGTGAGTTTCTCTGTTTCACCTGGTGAAGCTGTTACACTTTGTATAAAATATTTAAAATGTCATTGGGCCATGGACTAGAATTTGGGTCTGCCAGGCAAATATCCTAGCCGCGGGAGTATAGGAGTGAACCACATTGCCTATCTCTGGTCTGATGGATGCTCCACCCACATATTTTATAGAAAAGACTTGACCTGAATTAAACACTTCACTCCAGGAGAAGATTCACAGCTGTGACTCTCAAGTGGAAGTAGTTACCTGACCTAGGCTGGGAGGTGGGACTTAGGCCACAGTCCCCTCAACATTTCCTAATGACTAACTTTGGCAGCTTGTGATAGGGCATCTGCCCCACAATGGCCCTTTAAGGCTAAAACCCAGCACTGGGAGAGGGCTGAGAGCAAAGCCCACAGCTGAGGCTGATATTGCCAATTAGGGCCCAGCTGTGATCGGTATAAATAACAGGAGGGAGGAAAGGAGAGACACTTGCTCTAGCTGGGAAACAGGAAGGACCTGACTGCCAGGGAACCTGGGGGCTTCCTGGGACAGAGCAGTGCTGGGGAAAGGCAGGCTAGGCTGGGTAAGCCCTGGCCTGGACTCTCTCCCAGGCTGCTGGGCCTGAAGCAAGGCCTCAGAGTGTTAGGGCTGCAGGGAGGCGGCCAGGATAGGCAAAGGCAGCAGGTCTGTCCCCTTGCCAATGATGAGTGGCCATTTCAGACTACAGTTTGCCCCTGTAGCATGAGCTAGATGAAGACTGGCAGTGGGTCACCGAGGCAAGGTGGGTTATAGGGAAACTGGGGGTTCCCTGGGATAGGCGGACCCCAGAGTACAGAGATTGATAAACAACACCCCTCCCCCCCCAAGAAGGGGGCCAAGACATTGGAGTGGACACTGCCGGAGGGCAGTGCCTTGAATAGGACACCATGGTCTGGGAGTGACATGGGTCCACAACTGAAGCAAGGAGTGAGGACATGGGGAGACACTAGCCAAAGTGAGGCACCCAGTGAATGAGCTAATTCCCAGTGCTACCAGTAGGAGGTGCCGTGGTGGTGCGTGCCTGCCCTGGGATATGGCTCTATGCTTAGATTGCTGGATTTTTGTGAATTCCTTTCTTAGGTGCCTCGTTCTCTCCACACGTTGTATAGGGAACTATGTTGTATAGGGTACTTACCTCAGGGTATAGGGTACTTAGTCCACATTGTATAGGGTACTTACCTCAGGGCAGAAGATTTCACTGGGTAGTAGGGTGCCTGAAGTTCCGTCTTGCATTGCTGAGTCTGAATGCCCATCATCTAGCCCCCTAGTGGGAGTTTCAAAAGGGCACTCGCACTAAAGAAGGTTAGATGCTGAGACTCCTTTGAATATCCCACTAGACATCTATTTTTAGTTCGGGTGCCTAAGTGCTGGCCCTAGAATACTTTTGAAAATTTTACACCATCATAATTTTTATTAATGTGTTTGCCTCTGTTTGAAGAATCTTTGTTTTGTGATAATTTTCCATCTTCATTTGAAAAAAAATGTTATATTTGATACTGAAAAAATACCTGAATCTCATATTAAAGTGGAGATTAAATATAAGCCAGCTTTATTGGCTGTTTAGCAGTTTTTACCGGCAGGTGAGTAACACTAGGCCTTATTCATTAATACATTACCTTATGTAGCCTTGGACACTTGTGTAAAATCATCTCAAATACTACTGAATCTGCATATGGCATTTTACACAAACATAAATCTGTATACAAGGTAGAGTGCAGGAGAAGTCAGACTTTAGCTCTTTTTATTTACAGCCAGACAGCCATACCCAACTATTAACCTTATCACTACTAATGTTTTCTTGTATCATTTAATATTATGTTTCCCTTTCTTGCACTGTAGCATAATTTCAAATTTCAAATTTTCATAATTCCAGACTGCTCCTCACTTTAGAATCTCCCCACTCAGTTGAAGGAACAAATGAAATGTCAGTTAACTGGATATGGTATTTAGTTATATTTGTTTATGTATCATTTCAATTCCATTTGTCTGTCAGATACACAGGAGAAGAAGTCTTATGTAATGTAGAAGCAGAATTCATTTCTGCATTTTCCCTCAATGGTCATGGAATGTCAAAAAGAATTAGAGCTGTAATCTGACATCTCAAGATATCCCTACATGCTACAGTACCTCAAGGTAAAAGAGCAAGAGATTAGTTCAATGTAAACAAATGTATGGAGATTAAAAAAATAAGGTGAAGTCACAATAAGTATGAAAAAGGAAAAGCAAATAATACCTGGAGAAATACTTCACAGACTTACTGAGGCTTGTTTGGGGAACCGTGAGAACTATTTTGGACCCTCTCACCAAAGTCAGTTGGCATTCTCCTTCACAAGTGATGAACTTGGTCCCCTGTGTCAGACCACTTAAAAGAGAAGGAACTGAATGAGGCCATTCTTGAGATCAATACACAGGGTTATAAAGGCTGTACCATGAGAATACACGGCACAGATCACAAACAGGATGAGAGGAAGTGAATTATCTTAGTATGGATGGGGAATTTTATTTTCTATATAAAAGCAGAGGCTGAAATACTGCTGCACCTGAAGTCCAGGGGAAAACTTCCAATCCTTCAGCGGAGACAGAACTTCACCTACGGAAACGTGAGCTTCTAATGGTGGTTCATAAAAGGCTGTAATAGGATGTGTAATGCGTTTCCACCATGAAAGGACTAACGGTTAACATTTCCAAAAGAAACCACTGAGCTCCCACTCTGAAAAGCAAGCCCCCAAGGCAGAGATGATGGAAGCTCACTTGCAATAGGAGGGAAGAGAAATAAGAGGAGCATGGAGGGATCTGTGCATGAGGAACCAGTGGAATTGGGGCATGGGAGGTGGGATATCAAGGATGTCAGGGATAGGAGGGGGATAGGAGTAGCTTTTCTGCATTGAGAATGAGGAGAGCTCCTGAGACCCAGCATGGAGAGGGAAGCCAGCTCCAGGCTGGGAAGGTGAGTCCCAGTGGTTGATGGCTGCCAAGGGAAGCTGCTACTGCTCCCCAGCCTAATCCCAGGTGCCACTACAGCTCCTTCAGTCCCACTGGATCCTGCTCTCATCTCCCTGCCCTGTGTTCACAGTTTACAAGGATTGAATTGGGTTTGGAGTGAAGATTTAGCTTGCTTTTTATTTTACTGGAACTAATTTGTCCATCCCTAGATGTTTTACTACTTATGGTCTCAGCATTTTTCAAGTTATTTTGACAAATAACTGTACTTAGCTGTAAATGACTGATCATCATTAAATTATTTTTCACTGCTGACATGATTTGCATGAGTGAGATTGGCTAACCAGTGTATCTTCACACATCACTCATGTATCAGATGAGAATATTCAGTGATAAAATATTGAAAGAGGATTTTATACCTGGAGCCAAAAAATAATCCAATTACTTTGTAGGAGCTCTTATTTTAAGTAATCCATCACTGTGGTGATCAGTTACTTTTTAGAAGTTGATTACATGCAATTGTTTACTGTAGTCAATAATTTTGCCAGCACTCGATGATGTTGTTTTAAGATGACCTCTGAATAAATATACCATCAGGGTATAAAGAATTTAATTGATCAAACCCCACATTAGATTTGGTGAAACACATTGTATCCATGCTCTTTGATGTTTGCTTTAGATATTAGATGATATAATGGGCATTACATAAAATATGACAATGAATAATTATCTTAGACAATTCATGAGGGGTTATTTTCAAACATTTCCAGAAATGCCTGAAACCTCCACAAAATCAGACATTCATAAAAACCAAAACTGGGTTCAAATTTCAGATTGTAGGGGCAGATATGATGCTTGGATAAAGATGTGATGTGGGGTTCAGAAAATCTGAGTTTCCTTGAAGTGTGGTACTTTACAAAAATCAGGTGTTTCACCTGTTCCATTTCCTCTTTTATGCCATTTTTCTTTTTGCATGTGGAACATCAGTGATGTATATTATTCACTAGCCGATAAAAGTACTTTCTTACTCCAAGCAGCCCTATAAAAGTAAATGACCCTGCTGAGCTGTGTCCACTTACTTTCGTAATATTAAATAACAAGGGGAAATAGGATTGGAAAGCAAGACCTTGATTTAAGATTTAAATAGCAACAATCTTCTCTGAAGCAGCATCTGCAGAAGTTATGAAAATATGTCATAAATATCATTAACTGTCAATGACTTCATCTTGAGGCTATCAAGTAGTGATGGTAATAATAATTTTTGTAGGAACCAGGGCTTAATTATACATATAACCCCAGTTCTATTTTTAAAATGAGAATTTATGTAGCTCTAATTAGAAATGGGTGATGTTCTTGAAAAGTGTTCCTGGGCTTCAGTTCAGCAAAGGCTACCCCTAATGGACCTGACATTACTAGCCTAGTAAATGACAGATTTTTCTTATAATTAAAGCTCAGTGTTGAGAATTAAGATAGTTTTTCAAGATCTTAATTAACCAAGGAAGGGAGCTCATGGGATTACAAAGTTCAACTAAATAATATATTGAGTCCTCATTTAAACAAAAAAAAGTTAAAATTAGAGACAGGGCCTAATTTTAAACTCCAGGTTGGAATAGCTCAGAACTTTGAGCAAGACTGGACCCTCTGCTAGATTCCAACTTTGTCATGCCCATCTCTGTATAAAGTGTGCAGAGTTTTCCTTCTTAAAGGAAGTCAGAATGCCTCATTTCCCACACCGCTGCAAGGTGAAAAGTAACATTTCAAAGGTGAGAAGTGAGGCCTAGGCACCTTGTAGTTTCATTGAGAGATCATGGGATGTGAGCTCCTAAATAGACATAGTCAGGAACTTTCTACTACAAGGATTTTTGACAGACTATGCTGATTCCACAATATGGAAAAGTTCCATGGGACCTGAGAGAAAATGAAATGGTTTGGTTTGTTGTAAACAATCAAAACATTCATTTCAAGTGATTTTTAACATTAAAGTGCATCATGCTGTTGGGTTGCAGTGCCTCAGAGAAGCTGCAGTTTGCACATATTGTCTCCTTGTGGTGTACTGGAAACTGTGTTAAAAGGGTGACCAATCCTCTTAAATTCTGAGTAGGAGGAGGCTGTTGTCCTGATTTGAAGCCAGAGGGTATGGTTAGGAAGTTTGCAATTGGAGCCTAGGAGAGGTTAATTCAGCCAACCAGCCTATTGTAAGGTGCTTCAGGGGATAGCCAAGTTAGTCTGTACAGGATAAACTTAAAAAACAACAAATGGTCTGGTAGCACTTTCTAGCCTATAAAATATGTAGATGGTATCATGAGCTCTCATGGGCACAGACCACTTCTTCAGAAAAAAACTTTGGTCATCTGAAGAAGTGGGCTTTGCCCACGAAAGCTCATGACACCATCTATGTGTTTTGTTAGTCTAGAAAGTGCTACCAGATCATTTGTTGTTTTTTAAGTTTATTGTAAGGTGGTATGAGTTGTGCCTCTGTGCATTAGGGGGCAGCCTGCTTTGTCCCTTTGTTTATTAGTTCTTTTGTGTTACTATTCTGAATGATAAGAAATAAAGCTGTGCTACATTGCAACCTTCCAGAATGAGTATTTTACCTAACATTTCTGTGTGCCCTGATGATAACAGAGAGGACTGGCAACAAGGATGTGATTATTCTAGAGACAATGAGAGAATGTAAGAGTCAGCCACCTCCAGATTACCATGGCCTGGGATGGCTTGCCTCAGTTTTCCCTCTTGGACTCCTCAATTACTCAAAAAAAGAGGATTTTCTCTGTTCAGTAAGACCCCTCCTAAGGATCTGATTTTATTGGCCTAAAATTCAAAATAAGAAAAAAGTCTTCTCCTGAGCTTTAAAGTGGGCACAGCTACTTGTCCCTGAGGTAGTCTCAAATACCCTTGCTGTCTCAGGGTCTTCCTTGAGGGACCCCTCTTCCCAGGCCTTCCTGACTAGAAACTCTACTTGGATATCTTAGGCTCTAGTCTAAACTGGAGCAGTTCCCCTGGTCTGTCAGCCGGTGGTCAGGGCAGTGCATGTGTGTATGTTACACCCGAGTCTTCAACTGCTGAGACACAAGGCCCCGTCGCAATGGGCAGTCTAGGTGAGACTGACGGGCGCCACGAGGAGTTTAACATCTGTGTCTTTACCGCTAGGATCGGGATCCTTTCACAGCGGGCAGCCAACAGGCCGACAGATGCCGCAGAGTTTACAGGGAGAGCTTATTACACCTCAGATTTTGACTGCTAGGATACACAATCCCTTCGCAGCGGGCAGCCTGGGGAGGCTGAGAGATGCCCCAACGGATCTGTCCCCTGGAAGCAACATGATCCAACGCTCAAGCTCTCCCTATATCTGTCCCTTATGACCGGCTGGAGTTCTTTTTAAAATTGTGCTTGGTTCTGTTACAGCAACTGAAGGAGTCAGGTCACAGCTTAAACAGTTACTATTTTATTGTTACAGGGTAAACTTAGCTGTTAAATGCTACTATTGTGTTACAGATAACACAGCCACTACAAAGGACAGGACAGAAATTACACTAATAAGTCACTTACAGGTACCATGAAACCCTTTTGGTTCTCTGAGCTCTTATTAAATGCATGCAAAATAGACACCTAGCAGGTATATATTCTCACCCCTGCGTTCCAGACTTGGCGTGGCCAGCGTCTTTCTCTCAATCCCTCGGGAAGAAGTAGGGCGAGGCTGGGCGTCCCACAGACCTCGGGAGACAACCAATACCTGCCAGCAGGTGTAGATGATTGGAGCTCAAATGGAGTGGGATACTAAACCCCTCTTTATACCCCTTGGGTCACGTAGGCTTCTTCCTGGTCTCAAGTGGCCAATTAGGAAAAATGGTTTTGAATGCCAAGTTTCCCACGAAGGGTGCAAAGCATAATTCACACCTGGGAAAATGCAGACAATGGGCACCTCTGGTATGTGATGGGCGAAGATTCCTCTCCTGGGACAGTGCAGGCGTGTCAATTACTGGTACTAGCCATCAGGGCGGCGGGAGGCCCCGGGTCGTCAGCTAGCCCATTTACTGTCTGGTTTCTGTTTATGGTAGAGTCAGGGACAGGCAGCACACCTGCGTTCCCAGGGCATCAAAGGCTGACTGCCTTTCTCTTGCTCTCTGGGGGGGAAAAACAAGATGGGGTTCATGTCTGGCTACATGGTCTCAGCATTTTAACTTCAGGAACCTCTCCCATTCTCTGCAGTCTCTCTACAGCTTCTTCCAGCTCTAACTTTCAAGTCCTAACTCTATTTTCCCCCCTGAGTAGGGTCTTCTGTAGGAGCTTTCACATCACATCAGTCTCTGCCCAAGCTTCCTGTTTCCTCTTCCACTTCATAGAGACAGCTGCCCTCTATCAAGCCCCATCAAAAGGTTGTTTTTGAGGTACTACATGTTCTCTGCTCTTCTGAGTTACCCTCTCCTGCACTTTGTATATCTGGAGACACTCAGAGTAGGCCAAACTTAAAAAAAAAAAACCACATGGCCCCTTCCCACTGCTTCTCTCTCTTTCTGTGGCATTAAAATAATTCTGCAGTGTAAAGTGTGTGGGTTGCTGTACCCATGATTGAAGAAAGTAAAGGCAGGCATAATATACAGTATTGCAAAACCAACATAGCAAATCAAGTACAGAAATAATTTGCTAGGTTTCAAGCAGACCTTAGATTATGTCAGGATTGAACTGAAGCTGACTCCCGTTCATTTACTAAAAAGTTATCCAATCCCCCCACGGTAAGCACTTCAGCTTTCAGATTCTGCACCCAAATCAGCAGTACATTAAAGGAGCGTGTAGGGAAGATGCCTTTTTATTAGCTTGACATGCTGAAAAATGATAATGATCAGCCAGGAGAGGGACAAGATTAGGAAGGGGAGTAATACAGATGTACAAAGACGGAAAACCAAAGGGTTGGGCAGGCAAATAGAATTGTGATGATGGAATCAAAGCTGAATACAATGTAAAGGTATAAAAGGAAGCATCACAACCTATGGGGATTGGGAGGAGTGTATTAGGTGTGTTAAAAACATCTGAAATACAGAGACCACCTCTGAACCTTCTTACTGAAAAAAAAAAAAACCCTAACAAAACACATACACAAAATACATTTCCTTTAAGCTTTCATTTTTACAGTATAGCCCTGGGATCTAATAGAGTGAGGTTAGGGGGGACTGTCTTGACCTATGCAATGTGTGGTGTTAGTCAGTGAACCTTAGTAAGAAAATAAACAAGCTCAGAGTTGAGTTAAAAAGAGCACGAGCTGCTAGGTTAGGAAAGCAGGTCCATACTAATAGCAAGGGGTCAAGTTCTCTACATAACACAATAGCAACAATAGTGACACATACTCATTCCACAATTGTTGGAGGAAATTGGTATGCCAGCTGGCTTGAGGTTAAAGTGACTGAGTGTAATTATTAGAGTGGATTGCAGGGGTAGCAGGCTTTACTTAGTGGAAGAGTAGAAAGAAGTTGCTGCACCCATTTATAGTATGTGAATTAGAAGGGAACAACCTGGAGCAAATATCAGTTCAACAATTTTCTGCCATCATTTAGACCAGAGATTCTTAACCTTTTTACCTTCACATCTCCCCCTGAAAGTGAACTTCATGTTCACACCCCCCTGGGAGCCATTTTGTGCACAGCCTAGCCCCGCCCCCTCACCTGACAGGAAGCTAAGGGGCGTGGCTAGGACTATAAGAACTCTGCCAGGGAGCTCAGTCAGGGCCTAGCCTTTGAGGGAGACAGATGCCTGTCCAGAGCTCCTGGCTGATGAGGCTGAGACCTGGTCTGGGTCTCCCATAGCCGGCTTCCCTGCCTGGGCTGCCGAGGCCTGGCCAAGCCAGCCAGCAGGGCTACCCTCTGACCTAGAGGAGCCCAAGGCTCTACTGGTACCTGGCAATTCAGAGGACCGGCCTGGGCTGAAGGCCTGGCTTGAACCCCGAGGCCTGCCTGAACCCTGGGACCTGGTGAACCAGCTGGATGCAGCCCTCTGAGCTAATTCCCAAGTCTGATGGCTGGTGGTACTGTGGGGTGAGTGAACCCCATTACAATGCCTTAATGAATAATATGAGCTTTTTACTTTGAACCTTTTCCTAACAAATTTATGTAATATTTGAAGATGAAAGTTGGCAATGCTCGTGTACTGTTATTGTAGTGTGTCGTCACATAGGCCTGATTGATTTGCACTGCTATTGTAGTGTGCCAATCTCCAGAAGTTAATAAGAAATTAATGTTTATAATTTTAATTCATAATATTAATTATGAAGAAATCTAAACTTTAGAATTTTATCCAGTGAGAAGGCAATTGTGATAAATTTTCTGGGAGGCACCTCACACCTCCCCTATATCCCCTTCACACCTCCCCTGGGGAGGCGCACCTCACTGGTTAAGAACCCCTGATTTAGACTAAAGACTGCAACAATGATTAGCAAAGTAAAATTTGTGTCTGTGAGGTACGGAGAGCTCAGCTTCCTCCGTGTTTAGTATGTCACATATACATCCCTCTCCCTGCACACAATTTACAATCATCTGTCACTGAATAAGCACCCTGTGAGGAATCAGTTTTTGAAAATATATTGAAATTTGTTTTTGTGAACATTCATGCCACTTCAAGTTGATTGCTTGAAGACATTCGTGTTAGGCAAAAGAAATACAATCACAATTAAAGAAAAATCATTTAGAACATGGAGTAAATATTCAGATAATGTATGTATTTATTTTTGAAGTGTTATCCCAGCTGTAATTACAGTATTTTTCCTAAAAGTGTTGATTGGATTTAGAGGGTTTTTAAGAGTTCTCTTTAGACAGCACTGGAAAAAAAAGTTGTCTAGCCACGGAACTGTCAGTGACTTTTCCAAATATGCTGAGAGCTTTTAGGGGGAGCTGCTGGGTAACTTTTGAAAATCAGGCCACTAATTTAGAGGTCTAAATATGGACTTACTTTTCTCTATAGCACTCCTGGGGGGTTCTTTAGGGTTTCATTTTGCTAATGTTCATGTCCTCCATGTATGCACAGACTCCAGAGGAGGTGATGAAATTCATTGACTCACATTATTATCAATATGCAGATGAAATTAGACACTCCAGCTACTGGAACATGATAGATAGATTAGATACTTCTCTTAGATAGCAAAGTGATCAGAATATCTATCTTAGTCTAATGAAGTAAGTGGAAAGACTCCCATTGACTTTAATGGGCTATAGATCAGACTTTTATTTCAGTCCCATACTAATAGGGTGGACAGGTACAAACCATTTTACATTCAATTGAGTTCAAATGGAAAATATTCTAGTAGGGAAGGCAAAACATCCAAAAGAGTAGAGCAAGCTGCACCTTCTTCAAAAGGCATCAGGTTTTTGCCAGGATTGGTCATACTTTTAGATTATTTTATAAGTGTTAGCTGGGTCATGAAAACTATTTTTTTTTTTATCCGGGGAAGTTTTTCTGTTTTTATCTAATGTAGGCCTTTTTTGTAACTACAAAACTAGAAAGCATCAGCTGGTGCAGGACTCAGTGGCTCATTGTCTCAAAAGGATGAGATTTACCAGAAGATATTGTAAAATACCAGAATTCCCTGATCTGCACTGGTTACCTATGGACATCTGATGATGATTCATTATGATTCATAAAGTTTTAAATTGTTTAGAACTCATTCTGTGAGAAATTGCTTCTCTTTGTGAGCCCCATTATGGAAATTTGACATCTTCTGGGTCACAGTAAATCATTTAAACTTCCCTTGGTTGGAGATAGGGCAACGGAGGGTCTATTCTTTTGGCACCTGCTTCTTTAAGGTCCCTGAGTTTTGTCCACAAATATGGGAAACCTAAAGTGACTGATCTGTATATCAACAAAGAATATCGATTTAAATAAATCATTCAGGAACTGGTGGCTTTACTGATGTATAGTGCCATGTGTCTTGTTAAAGGATACCAATAAAGATTTTAAAATAAAAATATATATCAGTTTCTCCATGCTATTGCACCAAAGATGTAAAAACCTCAACTATGTGAAAATCCCAGCTGTGCAGGTTAGACCATAATGTGGTGTCTATGCCCATTCAATCTTAGTCTGTGGAGACCATATAAACAAGGTGCACATTTAGTCTAGTCCAGCATAGTATTTTTGTGCTGGGCATGTCTGTGTGTTGGGAACTCATTTCAGATTATGTGGCTTATTGAAGAGCTATGAAAAGTGAGACCTTTCATCATGGGACAGATTTTGAATAATAATTTTAGTGTTATATAACCTATTACTATAATCTCCACACCACCAAGCAAATTCTAGTGTCCTGATGTAACAGTTAACAACAGCAACTTGTTCCAAAAGATGTAATGGGGCAATAAAAAAATAAAAATAAAAAACAAAACAAAGATTTCTCCAAAACTCTGAAGAATATGAATCATATTTTTTCTGGAGTGTTTTAATTAGTCACCTTTAGTGATGCAGATCTTGTTCTGGATCATTTACCCTAATGATCACACAGCTATAGTATCTAAATAGATGTAGAGTGTATTGTATTTTAAAACTTAAAACAAGGCACAATAAGGATTATGGAAAGGTTATTTAATATTCCATCTTCTGATTCTGAACTTTTGTAACTAAATTCTCTTTAAACCTATTTTAGACATGTTGCTTAACATTTATCAAAAAACTCCACTGACTTACTGGATTGTTAAATTTATAATCAGTATGCTTGTCAAGTATCCACTGAAACAGAGATTGTCTTTTCCCATACCTTAAGCCAACATATTAGAATTCATCGTAAGTCAAATTTAAAATTAGCCAAACATAACAATAAAAGTAAACGGAAGTGTGAGATTGATTGTTCAGTCAATTCCTTGCTCCCGCATGACATACGGTACAGTACATTCTACTGCTGTCTTCGTTTTCTTTTTATCGGTTTTAATCCCATTGATTCACTACTCCCCCTGTGCTGCCACAGACCTCTTAGTGGACTCTCTCTTGTTCTTTATGCTTATGGAAATATGTATTGAAATGGTTACAAAATAACTATCCAAGCCTAAAGCAAGGGAGGGGAACCTCTGGTATACTGGTTGCAGGTGGTTCATCAGGGTTAGCTGCTGGCTGGCCATTAGATGCTTTGTTTACCTGATCACCCATAGATTTGGAGTTCTGTAGCTCTGAATAGCTACGGATTGCTTTTCACAGACAATGAGAGATTCAGGAAGGGATATGGGCTGGGCCACTGTTTCCTGCAGCTCCCAATGGCCAGGAATGATGCACTGTCCCGCTGAGAGCAGTGGGGCTCCATGCCTATGGATGCTCAGGTAAACAAAGCATCTCATGGCCTATCAGCTGCTAACCCTGACAGACGTTCTTCATCCCTGACCTAACGCTATCAAAATATTATCTTGTTCTTAAAATTAACTCTGTTTATGTATCAATACTTCAAGTGTTATTGTTTCTTTACCCTGGGGAAAAAAGCACAATGTATCTGGAGATGAAATTCAACCCCCATATTAATTCTATGAAATGTGATTTGTTGACTATATGCCTTTAGAAATACGCACTGAGTAGTATGCAATATTCATAATATAGCTAGATACTTCACATGAGAGTAATTTAATTGTCAGTTCTGCTCAACCATTGTTTAATGAATTCCTAACAATTTGAAAGGCAAGCTGTTGGAGGGCCATTATTAAGTTTCCTATTTGCTTTGCAGTTTTCTTCACTATTGCTTCATCTATTTAGGATTATGATGACATTAGCTTTTGATTTCCTTCAAAAAATTTTAAAAATGAAGCTATGAATATTTGCTTCTTGCACAATGCAACATTTAAATTTTCCTTGCTGATGCCCATTGGCTTAAAGGGGGAGGGGGGGTTAATTTATGTTAAGCAGGATTCTCATTTAAGCCAAAGAGATGATTATAACAATCAGTGGGACAAAATGTGGATATATAAGAGAAATAATGACAGCATGCAAGATGCAGTGTACTGAATGCATTAGGAAAAATCAAATAACAGTGCCAGTAATTATTCTTATGGTATTAATTTTAGTGGGTGCCCCTTTGTGCTTAAATTATGTGAAAGGGTAAGCTGGAACACTTGGATGACATTCATTATATTATGCATTATTATGTACACCTCTATCATTTCACCTTTTCTTAATCTCATCTCTATATTAAATTGACAATCTTTTTGATGTCTCTTCCAATGGAAATCTTTCCATATCTCTAGATTTTTTTTTTTCTTTTCTCTGTACTGAATCTATTTTGATACATCCTTTTTAGGATGAAGTGACCAGAAATGGACATCACATTCGTGGATTTTATATCATCAGTATAATTCCAATTGATTTCTTTCTCTTAACATAGGCCTTTCTCTTACATCTTCTAGATGTTTTCACAATGGCACCTGTTTCTTTCCTGAATGGTTACAGTTAATTGAGAAACTATGTAGATTCAGATTGTTCATTCCAATGTGCATTTCATTTCCTTCATCTACAGTGACTTTCAACAGCTAGAGTCTTGGCTAATATCTAGCTTTCTCAAGTCCTTCTGGAACTTACTTATATATACACAGGCTTTTTTATGGTACTTATAATATCTGACCACCTCACAGACATTAAAAGGTTTTAGGAGGAATTATTATCCCCCTCTTAATTTACAGTAGCAGTCTGACACTTCTGTCTCTGAAAGTAATGGTAGTGGGGCTGATATTTCCCCTTCTGCTCTTCGCAGGTGTGTAGGGTAAGTGGATAAGTGGCATAATGAGGGTAGTAAGTGATCACTTATTGGTCAGGTGTTTAGCAGACTGTTGCCTAGAGATAATGGAGAGGAATTATGAAATGAATCACATCTCTTGTCCTGATTCTCTGTGAGGCCTAATTCTTTCTGTATACAGAAGGAATTTACCTGGGAACTGTCGGAGAGGAGCTATGGTGAATGCTGGGAGACTGAGTGGAGGGAAGGTTTTGGGCCTGGGCAACTACTTTGAACTAGCAGCATTATAGAAAAGGCAGCCAGATGTGATTCTATGATTCCCTGGGCTCCACTCCTGTGACATGACTATACACTGTGCTGTGCCTAAAACCACACTCTGGCCTTGAGCCCGTGCTCCTTCTATCAGCTGTTCAAGTAAAATTTCCAGCCACATTTATTGAATGTGTTTACTAAATACATATTAGAATAACCTATTCCATCCGATTCTAACCTGATACCTAAGATGGAGTTCTCAATTTCCCCAGCAATCCCACTCATCCCAAATAATTCTCCTCACCTGTTCATGTTTTCCATATTGATTTCCGTGCCATGATCAATTTATTGAATATTCAAGTATGTGGAATTTTCTCTGTGTATCAGCTACTCTTTTGACTGTTTTATGGACTGTAATGGAAAGTACAGTTGGTAAGACATGCAATTTAGCTTTTTAAAGATTCACTTCTGAATTGCACAATATTGAGATGTTGTAAACTTTACTCACCAGTCCAGAGATTTTTTTTTTTTTTCATGGATAACACTTTATCTTTTTTCTCAAAGCAGCAATCTGCTACAGAAAAGGGCATTTTCCTGTTTCTCTGTTACATTGACATAAATTCAATTCCATCTATACGGTGCTATAGCTGCATATAGATTTTGGCTCAGTGCCACTTTCCTACCCTCTGTGTGTATGGACTATGCTCTGCTTTCAGGATCAATTTCAGCTGACATCCTTGAATGTTTGGCTCTTCTGCAGTAAGGGTTTCTCTTAGTCCCCCTAAGCATCAGCTCCTAGCCTGATAACTCATGCTGGGAGTGGGTCAAGGAATTGGATCTCAGTGCACAGCAGCGAGTAATGAATGAGCAAGCCCATAGCAAAGCCATGCACTGTGCAGTGTACCCTGTGTTCTCCTATGTGATTCACTTCTGCATTGGGAGCTCTAGGCAAATGGCCTGCTCCAGGAGATGTGCAGATACATTCCTGTGAAGGACTGACACCGAAGTGCAGTGTTTCACATTGATGCATAATTTTGCTACTAATTTAAGTTGTTTGCATTTAAGCTTCAGATTCTTTGTGATTTGTTCATCTGCAAGTGAAAGACAAGTAGTAATTATAGACCTGTGAACACTTCAGGATTTAGTTTGAACTGTGTTCAAGAATTTTCTGTATTAGATTGTACCCATGGATACCACTGTGAACTTTGAAAAGTTGGGTTTGAAATGAATCTAGCTTTTGGAGAACCAAATTGAGAGGGAAGGTTGGTTTGATGAGCTCACACAGGGTTCACTAGTTCACTCCGAATAAGAACAAAAAGTCCTGTGGCACCTTAGAGACTAATACAACTATATAGTATCATGAGCTTTCTTGGGTAAGACCCACTTCATCAGATGAACTGGAGTGGAAATAAGAAGTGAGATTTACAGCAGACTGGAAAACATCACAACCTGTCCCAGGTGACTTTTTCTAGTGAACACAGTTTGAAGTGGAAAACTTTTTGATAACAGGAGCTGCACAATTTTGTGTAAACCAGATATAGCAAAACAGGATCAACAGATGTTTCACAGTTACATAATTTCTCGTGTACCAATAAAAATGTGTGACATGGAGTCACACATTTTGAGCATATTTTTCCACAGAAATGTAAACATTTTGCATAGTCCTAGTAGCATATAACTGTTTCCTTCTCATTGCTAGAGAATAATGCAAGCATGTGAATAGACAAATGTACACAATGACACATACACACTGATTCCAAATACTGTGCTTCCTACAAATAAAGAATGAGTGAACCATAAATAAATATCACTCAAACTCAAAACTGCACATCATTTTCAAGTAATCCTCTGCTCATAAGACTGAATTTTAAAACGGTTGATGCAGTATTAGAGAAGCAAAAGGTGACACCTGAAAGACTGTTTGCTTTCCATCTTGCTTTCCACTACTGTTCGATTCCTGTGCTATCTGTCTCTCTCCTATAGTAATAAATGCATATAAATAAGTATGTATCATCTTGAAATTGGGATACCAGGAGCTGCACACAAAGTGATAGCATTATTCACCACATAATTTATGAGTAAAGGAAAAGCAGTAGTTTTATACTCCTCAGACAATAACTTGAAATATTGACAATCATTTTGCAAACAGAGCCCTTCTTAACTAATAGCAAAGAAAATAATTCCTGATATCCACTGCCTGAACCTGGCATTCGTTGACAGTTTCTACATTAAAGACTCCATTTGGTCCAGAAGATGAATAAGAGGAAGATCAGAAGACCAAGAAGTCTTCCCCTTTGAGTCACTTTATTAGGAATGGTCATAGAATCATAGAACTGGAAGAGACTTCAAGAGATCATCAAGTCCATCCCCCCTGCCCAAGGCAGGTCCAATCCCAACTAAATCAACCCAGCCAGGGATTTGTCAAGCTGAGACTTTAAAAAGTTCTAGGGATGGAGATTCCACCACCTCCCTAGGTAACCCATTCCAGTGTTTCACCACCCTCCTAGTGAAATAGTTTTTCCTAATATCCAACCTAGACCTCTCCCACTGTAACTTGAGCCCATTGCTCCTTGTTCTGCCATCTGTCACTACCGTGAACAGCCTTTCTGCATCCTCTTTGGAACCTCCCTTCAGGAAGTTGAAGGCTGCTATCAAATCCCGCCTCACCCTTCTCTTCTGTAGACTAAACAAACCCAAATCCTTCAGTCTCCCCTATGGGTCATGCACTCCAGCCCCCTAATCATTTTGGTCGCCCTCCGCTGGACCCTCTCCAATGCATCCACATCCTTTCTATAGTGGGAGCCCAGAATTGGACACAATATTCTAGATGTGGCCTCACAAGAGCAGAATAAAGGGGAATAATTACTTTTCTGGATCTGCTGGCAATGGTCCTCATAATGCACCCCAATATGCCATTAGCCTTCTTGGCTACAAGGGACCCTGATGACTCAGATCCAGCTTCTCATCCACTGTAATCCCCAGGTCCTTTTCTGCAGAACTGCTACTTAGCCATTTGGTCCCCAGCCTGTAATAATGCTTGGGATTCTTCCGTCCCATGTGCAGGACTCTACAGTTGTCCTTGTTGAACCTCATCAGATTTCTTTTGGCCTAATTCTCTAATCTGTCCAGGTCACTTTGGACCCTATCCCCGCCCTCCAGCATATCTACCTCTCCCCCTAGCTTAGTGTCATCTGCAAACTTGCTGAGGGTGCAATCCTTCCCCTCATCCAGGTCATTAATAAAGATGTTGAACAAAACTGGTCCAAGAACAGATCCTTGGGGCACTCCACTAGAAACCAGCCACCAACCTGACATCAAGCCGTTGATCACTACCCGTTGGATAGAAAGCTGGCTAGACTGTCGGGCCCATCTTACACTCCATTTATCCAATCCATATTCCCTTAACTTCCTGGCAAGAATATTATGGGAGATGGTATCAAAAACTTTGCTGAAGTCAAGGTATATCACATCCACTGACTTTCCCATATCTACAGAGCCAGTTACCTCATCATAGAAGGTAATCAGATTGGTCAGGCATGACTTGCCCTTCGTGAATCCATGTTGACTATTCCTGATCACTTTCCCCTCTTCCAAGTCCTTCAGAATGGATTCCTTGAAGACCCCCTCCATGATTTTTCCAGGGACTGAGGTAAGGCTGACTGGTCTGTAGTTCCCTGGATTGTGCTTCTTCCCTTTTTTAAAGATGGGCACTACATTTGCCTTTTTCCAATCTTCCGGGATCTCTCCAGATCTCCACGAGTTTTCAAAGATAATGGCCAAAGGCTCCGCAATGACACTTGCCAGCTCCCTCAGTACCCTCAGATGCATTAAATCCGGGCCGATGGATTTGTGTTTGTTTAGCTTTTCTAAGTAGTTCCTAACTTGTTCTTTCCCCACCAAGGGCTGTCCACTTCCTTCCCATACTGCATTGCCTAGTGCATTTGTCTGGGAGCTCACCTTGTCCGTGAAGACAGAGGCAAAGAAAGCATTGAGTACTTCAGCTTTTCCCACTAGGTTACCTGTCTGTCACTAGGTTACCTCCCTCATCTAATAAGGGCCCGACACCCTCTCTGATCATCCTCTTATTGCTAACATGCCTGTAGAAACCTTTCTTGTTATCCTTCACATCCCTTGCTAGCTGCAATTCTAATTGCAGTTTTGCCTTCCTGATAACTCCCCTGCATTCTTGAGGAATATATTTATACTCCTCCCTAGTCATCTGTCCAAGTTTCCACTTCTTGTAAGCTTCCTTTTTGTGTTTAAGCTCACCAAGGATGTCCCCGGTAAGCCAATCTGGTCCCCTAACATATTTGCTTTTCTTGCTGCGCATCAGGATAGTTTTTTCCTGTGCTTTTAATAAGGCTTCTTTAAAATACTGCCTTTTTCTATTCATACAGAGTCTTTGCTTTTTGTTGCTAGACTCCCTAAAAAGGTCAAGAAGGGTCGGGGAGGAGACAGACATTTCAGTCCAGAATGAGGACTGGGAGGAGGGTGGGAACATGCTTCCAGCTTGTTCCATAACAATACTCCTTTTGCATTCCAGAAGCCACTCTGCCTCTCAAGACTATGTGTGTCCTGCAGTTTCCTGCTGAGTTCATGTTTCCATGCACTGATCTGTTCTGTGTGCCATGGCTTGATACCGCAACTCAGCCATATTTAACTCGAAAGGAGTTGACTCAGAGTACCACCCAAGGTGAGAGAATCTGTGACCTTGGGGAGTTTTTAAGCAGAAGCTTTTAGAGGCAGGGTATTTTAAAGTTTCTTACAGGTCCCAATCTTCTGCACGCAAAGTGCCAGAGTGGGGAACAACCTTAACACAGAGGCACAAGATAAAAGTGTGGGAACAACAAATAGTTCTGCCAATTTACAGATCCACACACATCGAGCTCGGGAAAGAACTTTCTACCAAACAACTCCAGTGCTTTTTTAAATGGATTTCTGGATTGTCCCACCTGTTCCCCTTATCTTTTCCCCCATAAGAAGCCTGACTGCTCAGCCTTGGCACAATGCTAGGCTGGTAAGCTGCTGACCTTAAGACTTCAAAATGAACAAGATAGGCTCAAAACAATAGCAATAATGTGCATACCATGCCAGTTTCTTCATTAGATCTGAAAAGGAATTTTATTGACATATAGCCTCAAAAATATTCAGCAGACAAAGTGAAGCTTCACAAGAATAAATTGCACAGCTTTACTTTTCGTGTCCAGAGTCTGACACAAAATAATAACGTATTTGCTGAGCAATTGTCACTGGAAGGATCTCAATCACTCTTGGTTCAGTACAAGAGGCACGGAATTACTTATAGCCAGCATACAGTATTATGGAAATTAAACATAAAAAACCCATACAAGTCAAAATGCACGCATCCTTATAAAAATCTCCTTTAAAAGACATCTGGAAAACACAGGTGGGCAATAATTCAAAGCTGATGAAAGGGTAAATATATGAAATTATTGACTGTGTTTCCCATCCTGGTGACCAAGACAGATGACCCAGTAATGATCCATTAATGGGGGATCCCCTGGTCTCAGATTTCCCCATTTCCATGAGTGGTGTGATTAAAAAAGTTGCTACCATCACTCTTCATATCGTCTGTACAGGCAACCTCTTGTTTGAGGTATGGAATGATAGCGCTCTGAAGACTTCAGGACACAGAGATGGTACCTGCCTTTGTAAGGGTGCAGAATCAGAGTTTGAGAGTCCAGAGAATGGGTTGTTCTGCTCCCTGAAGCGTTAGTCCCCGCACTGCTTCTAAATTTTTCAAGAGTGTAAATCCACAGGAGCTGCACCACTTCATAGTGTAACATCAGAAGGGAGCCTAAGGCTATCTAGTCTGACCTCCTGTAAATCACAGACCACCAACACCATTCATCACCAGGGTTCCCTCTAAGCTAGTTGGCAGCACAGTTTCACAGGTGATTAATCAGCCCCGCCCAGCCTAGAAGCTGATTGACTGAATGGGGATGATTAATCACCTGTGAAGCTCTGCTACTGCACATCTTAGAGATAACACTGTCCGTCACCCACCCATAAACCCAGCAACTAAAATTAGACTCTCTGGGTAGAAGCCTGCACAGATACAATTTTCTATTTGTGGATGAAGAGACTTGTGGATAGAAATCAGTACCTGTTGAACTGAAGGGCTCTACTCCTGGGGACTGCAGTAGCCAAAGGAAAAGAATGTTTTAGCCCGGCTCCTAGGAGCCAACACCCTTCGCAGGCAGCTCCTCACAGCCATGCCCCCACCAACAGGGCTGTAGGGCCCCAGACAGGAGATACATCTGGGTGCGGACCTGGGGAAAGGTGGAAGTGTCATCACCACATTCTTCTCCTTTGGCCACTGTGGTTCTGCGGATTAAAGCCCTGCGGATCAGTGGATACCAATGTCTATCTGCATCCATAGATAGAAATTAGTGTCTGCACAGGGCTCTCCCTCAGGGCCCAGTCTGTGGCTCCCTGTGGAGGAATGGCAGATGCACGACCACCACCTCCACCCAGCACTACAGCTCTTTTACGAGTTCTATTGTCGGCATCAGCATCTTTTCAGAGTCCTTTCCTGAATCCTTTCCCCCAGAATTGCTTATCTTAGTAGAGAATTGCTCAGACATCTTACAGAGTTCCCTCTTTGTCTTCTATATAAATTAAATTGTATTAAGATTCCAGGAATAGGGAACGGTCCTTGAATTATTACATTTCTTAAAGGCACAAAACTAAAATGTGACTTCAAAACTCAATGACAAATGACTTCAAGCATGTACCCTTTACCTATATGCTCCCTTGGAACTTTACACTGTATTCCTCATTGCCTTAATATAAAAATTAAATTTTAGATAGTGAGTCATTCATTCCTCTGCTCTTGATCTAGTTCAGTTACAGTACAGTAGCCAGAGGATATATTTTCAGGAACTGATTTCATGTCCCAGAGAGGGATGCCATCAACAATTTCTTTGGTCAACTCCTTACAGTAAAAGAACCATTAATTCACTAATTGGAGATTCACTAATCTCTTCTTGAGTAGAAGGTGATGTAAATCTTGCATCTCCTGGCATTGCCCCTAATGCCGTGAAGCTACTTTGTGCCACAATGCTGACATCATTTTGCTCTAAAGTGGATTTAACCAGTCCAGGGAGGATCGCATTAGCAGAAGAGGAAGTCTCTGCTGGAATAAAGACAATATATGTATTCACTACACTCACCATCTCCACAGCTAATTTGGGAGGGTTCACATGCACCATGCCAGACCTTGGCTGTATATAGGCCCTTATAACTGGTGTGCCCACAGAAAAATAGCACAGACTGAAGTCTACTCAGCAAAACTGACCCACATAGCGTACACCCAGGATCAGGGGGCTGAAGCAGTGAGTGCACATTTCCCTTTAATTTACTCTCTCCCTCTTTCTCTCTCTCACTGCTCTGTTTAATCATGCCCCGTAGCATGGTTCATCATCTTTTATACCTGCCTCAACAGAAATCAGCTCTGTTCTCCCTTAGCAATAAGTATCTAAAATCACATTAGTTCGTTATTGGCCTAATAACTGAACGTTTTACACATTCACTATATGGTGTTTTGTGCAATGAGGTTAAAAAATGCATGCTATTACTGCTACTGTCTACATTGGGGCTACAGATTGTATGATTCCTAAACTTGCATTTTTATATAACACAAACAATTTTCTTTTGACCAGAGCTAATGAATCCTTTCCTCACGATCCAGATTTATTTTAGGATTTTTACAGCCCACTTAACTATTTATATTTTTCTAATAATATTACTTATGTTGACTCCATTGTGCTATTTTTCTTTTAAATCACTTGTCACTAAATTTAACTTCTAAAAATAATTGTAGATGATTTGATGTTTATAAGTTTCCACCTTAGACAAGCTCTTAATATGCCTAAATAGAATGAGACAGGACATTGATTTAGTTTAAAAGTTTGTTGTAGTCTTCCCTCAAAGACAAAATGAGGTATTATGGGGGAGGGGAAGCCCTGCTTATCCTCTATCTAAAAAGGTCAAATTCTTATGCTAACTGCTTAGAGACAGAATTAATGCTAATCTTTTTTTCATAATGGCATACTCATGTGCAAAAGGAACTTGTAGAAACCCTATCTATTTTGAATAGATATTCAGTCTGGGCATGTTTACACTGAAGGGCAAAAGTCGAATTCAGCTATGCAACTTCAGCTACATCAATTGAGTAGCTGAAATCGAAATAGCTTAATTCAGCTTTTGGCGCTGTCTACACAGCAAGAAGTTGAAGGATGAACACTCTTCCTTCAACTTCCCTTACTCCTCCTGAAATGAGGATTACAGGAGTCAGAGTAAGAAGTCCTCCATCTCAAAATTATTTTAAAATAATGGCTTGCTGTGTAGACGGGCACTTTTTTATTTCAAAATAATGTCAGTTATTCCGAAATAATGCTGCTGTTTAGACGTACGCTTGGGGCATGTCTACACTGCAGGACAAAAATCAAATTATGTATACAATGTAGACAGTAGCAGTACTAGCACACATTTTTAAACCCCATTGCACAAAGCACTGTATAGTGAATGTGTAAAGTGTTCATTTATTAGGCCAATGACAAAGGAATGTGATTTTAGACACTTATTGCTAAGGGAGAACAGAGTTGATTTCTGTTGAGGCTGGTGTAAAAGATGATGAACCACACTATGGGGCATGATTAAACAGAGCAGAGAGAGAGAGAGAGAGAGAAATAGGGAGAGAGTAAATTAAGGGGAAATGTGCACTCACTGCTTCAGCCCCCTGATCCTGGGTGTACACTATGTGGGTCAGTTTTGCTGAGTAGACTTCAGTCTGTGCTATTTTTCTGTGGGCACACCAGTTATAAGGGCCTATATACAGCCAAGGTCTGGCATGGTGAATGTGCACCCTCCCAGATTAGCTGTGGAGATGGTGAGTGTAGTGAATACATATATTGTCTTTATTCCAGCAGAGACTTCCTCTTCTGCTAATGTGATCCTCCCTGGACTGGTTAAATCCACTTTGTGGCACAAAGTAGCTTCATGGCATTAGGGGCATGTAGTCGAACACAACTTTAGCTACATCAATTCCGTAGCTGAAATCTAAATAGCTTACATTGGCTTTTGGCGCTGTCTACACAGCAGGAAGTCAAAGGCAGAACACTCTTCCTTTGACTTCTCTTACTACTCATGAAATAAGGCTTACAGAAGTCTGTGTAAGAAGTCCTCCATGTCAACATTATTGCAAAATAATGGCTTGCTGTGTAGATGCGCACTTTGTTGTTTGTTCCAAAATAATGCCGTTGTGTAGATGTGCCCTTGCTGATTAATCCAATGGCTATTATCTACACAGAGCTCCAGACCACCATGTCACATCTCAGTGGCGATAGTTTAGTATACACCCTCTTGTGCCCATTCTACTGCTCTGTAGTGCTCAGACCATAGAGCTGTCTAAAAAGTGTAGCTGGGTTCATGACTGTATGTATATCTGTTAACACACATCTTAAGTGGTTACTGTAGTACACTCTATCTATAAGGTACATTTATTATTCCTGAACTCAAGCAATATTGAAGGCACTGCAATTTTTCCTACATTCCCAAAATCCAACATTTAAATATAGTTCCTTCCCAATTATTTTGTAACGTGAGAAATTGGAGACCATCATATAAAAGCCATTTGCTACATCATCTATGATTACACAGATCAATTCCTTTACTGCAGTTAAATGATGATGCAGCTATTTTAGCCTTAGAAGGCTCCCTGCTTTCATACATTCAAGTTATTTCTGTAGCTTAAAACTCATTCATACTTACATGGCAACATGCTATTCATCACCTCATCCCTCAATCCCAATGGATAGCAAAACTAAATTAAACTAAACTAAAATAAACCAAAGAAATAGGAACTGTATTTCTTAAACCACAAATATAGAAATGTAAATATACTGGATCATATATACTCAATATTGAACAGATTGGTGACACATTTGTTTTCATGATACTTCTATGTCTGCATAGAGGAACACATTGAAAATTAACATGATCACTCCACCACAGTTGGCAAAAATGGGCTAAACTGCCCATCTCCTACACAGTCTGTCCATAATTTCATGTGTTTATTATTCTCCAGAGGGACTTCTCATAAAATCATTATGTGCTTGTGAGTATCCGCTCTAAGGGTGTGTCTATATAGCAGCGTTATTTCAGAATAACGGCCGTTATTCCGAAATAACAATGTGAGCGTCTACACATAATAAATTCAAAATAAAGGATGGCTTATTCCGACTTCTGTAAACCTCATTCCACAAGGAATAATCACATCTTACGAAACTGCTATTTCAAAGTAGCTGTAGTGTGGATGTTCCACTGCTGCTAATTTGAAATAGCTCCTCCCCAGGGCCATTCAAAGTAATTACTCCCTAGTGCTTCCTGGGGCTCTAAATCAAAGTAGCACATCCACATTAGGGGAGCCTGCCTTGGACTAATTTTGAGGCTTCCCTGTACTGTAGACGTTCTATTTTGAAATAAGCTTTTTGGTGTATTTTTTCCAGAATAGCGTATTCCAAAATAAGTATACAGTGTAGATATACCCTAAGATTCAGCTGCTAAATCTCTAAGACTTAGTCAAAACTAAATACCTGAAATATTTCATAAAACAATAACCAATATCAAGTGCTAACTCTATATCAGGCAGTTAAATAATAGAGGTTTGATTTTCAAAGGTGCTGAAGCCCCATATACTTTACTGTCAGGGTATGTCTACACTGCAAAGTTAATTCGAAATAACAGCTGTTATTTTGAATTAACTTTAATAGTGTCTATACATGCAAACCGCTATTTCGAAAGTAATTTGAAATAGCGGAGTGCTTAATTCGAATTTGGTAAACCTCATTCTATGAGGAGTAACACCAAATTTGAAATAGCTATTCCGAATTAAGTGCTGTGTAGACACTTAATTCGAAATAGGGGTCCTCCAGCCCTTCCCAGGGAGCCCTGGTGGCCACTCTGGGCACAACCAGGAAAACTTACTCTCCTCTCCCCCAGCCCCGGAGCCATTAAAGGGGTAGACTCTGACCACAGTGCCTGTGCCAGCTCCAAGCCTACCAGCCCAGAGCCAGCAGTGGCCACTGGAGCCCCTGACTCAGTGGCCCCAAAACATGAGCCAGCAAGCCACTGGCAGCCAGCCCTTCACCACTCCTCAGGAGCAGTCTGCCAGCTCCCAGGAGCCTGACAGGGGCTGGAGAAAGCGGGCACCTTCCTGGTCCAGGGTGGAGATCATGGACTTTATTCAGGTTTGGGGGGGATGCCCCCAACGTCCATGAGCTCCACTCTAGACGGAGGAATGCGGCCGTCTATGGCAGGATAGCTGCCAGCCTGGCCACCAAAGGCCCATGCAAACCCAGGAGCAGGTTTGCATGAAAATCAAGTTGGTCTGGCGAGACCCCCAGCCCTGGGCCCTGAGCTTCCCCTCCCCCTTCTTCCCCTTGCTTCCCCTTCCAGCTCCCTCTTCCCAGGCTTTCCCCCTCCCCTCTCCTACCCTCTCTCTTCTCCTCTCCCACCTCCTTTTTCCAGTCTCCCCAGAGGTTCATCTCCCCCCACCCCATTTTGTTCAATAAACCAGTTTCTATTTTTGAACATACGTGTCTTTTGTTTGACATCAGGAAGGGGGGCTAGGGAGGGGTAAGTGGAAGGATGTGAGGGAGGAAGGGGCACAAGCCCCCGGTGGGGAGGAAGCTCTCCCGCTGGGCCTTCTGGATCCTGACAGCCCCCTGATGGACCCCCGGATGGCAGCCTGCAGCAAGTGCAGCCGGGCTGATGTCAACGACCCCACAGATGCACCAGCATGCCCAGGGGCAGCTCTGGCTCCATGTGGCCGAGTGCTGTGGTGTCCTGAGTTCGGGCACTCAGGGCACTCCAAGACAGGACTGCTTTGCTGTCCCTCATTGAGGTAGACAAGCAAGCGGGGAACCCTGAGAACTGTCTGTCTGGGGTGGGGGTAGAGTCCTTTTCAGCACGGAGCTCAGTTAGCCTCAGGCAGCAGCCCCACACACTACGTTCTAACCTGATGCCCTGCCGGCACTGGTTCCAGCCAGCCTTAACTTCAGTTCAGGGTCCACTCAGTGTGGACGCGCTATTTCAAAATAGCAAAATGCTATTTTGAAATAGGTTTTGTGTGTAGATGCATTAATTCGAATTAATTATTTCGAATTAAGTTAATTCAAATTAAGCTAACTCGAATTAACACTGTAGTGTAGACGTACCCATATTCAGAACCTTTGGAATATTTGGTTAGAATATAGCCATTTAAAAAAATCCCTCAGCTTCTGTAGGGGGGCTCCCAAAGATTACATCCTATCCATATTCATGATTCATGTAAAGATTCCTTTGGGCAGGTTGCTTTCTGTGGTCCATTGCAAATTAAACAGAGTTTGTGTGTATAGACACAACCTTACAAAATAAAATCAAAACATAAATCTAGACGTCTGCTGACACAAAGTCAATTGTTGACTTAAAACTATAAAAGCCTCACTGAAGTGATCTGGAGCCAGGCAGCTCTGAGATGAAAAATGACATAATATTTTTAAAAGACACAGTGTTGCTCACTAGCTTTAGTCAAGACAGGGAAGCATATACAAATTACAAATACACCTGCATGTTTTTTTCCTCCATTACTTTATAAAGCACAATATTCTCTACAGACATAGTTCCAAATATTAGGGCTTCCAGTAATGCTTCTGCAGCATTTGGGGGGACAACTGTAGAGTATTGTACTATTTGCAAGGGTTCAGTGACATTATAATGAATCTAAATCAAAGATTCCCATCTAATCCTTTAATACATCATCCTTCCTGCCCCTGACCTCATCAATCTCCCTCTTCTTTAATGCTTACTTTCTATCAGCCAACATGTATTCTTCCTGCCTTACTGTCTTTCTTATTGTTCCCCGATCTCCCTCCTCCTTTGAGGCTAAAGATGTCTTTTAGTGTCTTGTTATCTTCCACTGCTTTGATTTCCTTCATGCCATCTTTCTCCTCAATCTTTTCCAATCTGTCTTCCCACTCTATATGACTACCTTTGAAATAAATTTGTGTTCTTGGCTCTTTTCATCTTCTATTTGATTCTGTATTGCCCCTTACATGCACTAAGGTTTTGTGATCAGGAGATCCTGACTGGCCTTCAGTTTAGCTTAAAGTCTTTCAGTGCTATGTTTTCCCCCCTTTCCATAGCCTTTCACTGCTAACATTTGATTCACTTCTACCAGACAGCAAAACTCTTAAAAAAGGACATTTTCAATTGAATTTCAAGTCTTGCTCTTCAATTTCAAGTTTAGTCTAGTTTTATGGCTTTGTCTGAGGTATTTTTAAAATCAGGTCCCTTGAGATATTTTCTACTGGCATTAAATAAATTCAATTTATGTAATGCATTGTACAGCAAATTTCACTTCTTTTAAAGAAAAATGCAGATTTTTCTTGATCTTCTGTAATGGCATCTTTCCTACAATTAGAAAAAAAAATAGAATAATAGTAAAAAATGTCTGTGAGATACTGGAAAATTTTCCATTTTCCATAACTGGTGATTTTCAGAAACACAGAAAAATAGAGATGGAAATTATCTGTTGGGTCACTCAGTTCATCCCACTTTCAGTGCAAAGTACTTATTTTTATACCATCTCCAGTTATATATTAAATGATGCAGGAAGTGGAGATTCTGGAACTTCCTTTGGGTTCAATTGTGCTATCTTTACTCATGTCGAGTGCTGCCTTTACTTGCCAAGTAATCTGAGAGAAAGTCACTGATGAAAATAAGTAGAGGTAGCTGAATCAGTTCCTTTAGGAAGCTAATCCACAATCTAGTCAATGCCACTAGAATGAGATTGCACCCGCATTCACCACCATGCCAATAGCTAGCCTATTGTTTTAATCTTAATTTCCTTCTGTTGCTTCTACTCATGGACTAGTCCAACAGAAGACTTAAACACCTGCATTATTTTCATCACATGAGCAGTCCCTTGGAAGTTATACTTAACATTATTCACTTGCTTTTGCAGAAACGGTAGTTACACATTTCATTCTGTGTACACAATTACTGCATGTACCTACTTAGTTATCATTTGACCAAGCTAAACTGACTTTCTTGGATCACTCTCTCCACCTATCAATAATTTGTTTTGCTTTTCTCTAGGTTCTCTCTTTGAATACATCTTTCAGTTACTGAGAGGCCATAAGTGTAGATACGTATTATTCTAGATGGGAGAGCTATAATTTTCAAAAGTGCTTTAAAGTAAAGTAGGGCTCAAGTCCTACTTGTTTGAAAAGTCCTAGGTGACTAAATCACTTTTTAAAAGATGCAAGAAGTGCTTAGCCAGCCGACAATACTCATTAGACACCTAATTCTCATTGAAATCTAACCAGCTTCTGAAAATGTCAACAGGCTTCTATCTATGTCTTTAGAAAATCTGATCCTTAAGAAAATGTTACTCACTGTCCCATCAGCAATCCTGAATTCATTGACTCCATTCACAAAACTTCCATTGATTTGCATGGCAGCCACATCAGGCCCTGTTACATTCCAAATGACACTTTAATCATACCATGACGATACAGCAATTTCCTTTTATACGTGCCTTTAAATTTTGATGATTAATGCACTTGTAGAAGTTCACATTTTCAGCAGGAGCCAATCATTTCAGAGTTTCTCTTTAACATAATTGCAATAAGGCACCAGTGGTTATTTGCAATAAGGAGTGAACCCACCAAGCAACTTTCAAAGGTTTCATTTAAAGGTAAAAGGAAAAGCCAGCATGGCAGAAAACACTATTCTGAATGTGTCATTTCCATAGATGACTATCCAGGCTAGGAGGCACAGATATATCCAAAGAGCCATTCTCTGGCCAGTCCCTCTGTCTGGTGATGTGATGGGGAAGTGACAATGCCAAGCAAGCTCCACCAATCCCTCTACATTCCACAATGCCTTTTGGTTAGCTGTCACCACAAATACAGAGGAGCAAGGAGTGGCATAGTCTTTGCCAAGTTGCAGCAACTACTGTACTATATGCCCAGAGGTTAGTTTGGTGGCTCGGGTGCTCATCTAGGATTTGAGAGGCCTGCATTCCATTTCCTGCTCTGCCATAGACTTCCTGTGTGACTTTGGGCAAATCACAACATCTCTTTGGCTATGTCTACACCAGTGGTTCCCAACCTGGGGTCCGCGAACCCCTGTGGGTCCACGAAGGTATTGCAGGAGGTCCGTGAAAAAAATAAAAGATAGATAAAAATGATCATAGAAAATTTTTAAATAAAATGCAAAGTTACAATCAATTATTATTTTTAAATTAAATATCTTCCAATGTTATTAATTGTGGTCCCAAAATCTGTTGTGGTGCCTTTGTGTGACACAACAATCATGATGGTTAGAAGCATACAAACGTTAGCCATCCATTCAACATGGATATGTGGCTGAAATCAGGCTCACTAAAGAGAAAGGAGATTGATGAACAGAGTGAAGGATCCACAAGTAGAATGTCTAATCAAACAGACATAAGTAAACGAAAAGTGAGAAAAATATGCCGCTGACTACTAGAATTGTGGCTAGAATTGGCTTTGATGAGGGTCCGCGAACAGTATGGGGAATGATTGGGGGTCTGCACTAGTGAAAGGTTGGGAACCATTGGTTTACACAGCAACATTATTTCACAATAATTGACGATATTCTGAAATAACATAGTCCACGTCTACCCAGCAAGCAGTTATTTCGACGTAATGTTGAAATAATGTCAAGCTGGAGGACTTCTTACTGACTCTTATAAGGGAAGTCTGAGGAAGAATGCTCTAATTCAGACTTCCTGCTGTGCAGACAGCGCCAGAAGCCGAAATAAGCTATTTTGACTAAGCAGCACAACTGATGTAGCTCAAGTTGCATAGCTTATTTTGGCTTTCTCCCTGATGTGTAGACATGCTCTTTGTGTCTCTGCTCCCTATAAGAACAATGGAGATAAATAGCACTTTCCTACTTCACAGGAATGTTGTGAGGATAAATACAGTATAGAAGGAGATTATAAAATTTCCCAGAAAGTGTGTTGCTGTTTTTTTAATTTTTAAGCGTCATCTTCAGCTAACATGTTTCAATGTGTACCACTGTGCCTTTAATCAGGGGCATTATTATATTTTTCTTAGTACAGTGGACTGAATTGTCAGCCACAACATCCAATATAACGCCTAAAAACATTTATGCTCACAAAAATGTGTGTTCCGTTTAGTCATCCCTTTTGCAGAATTACTTTTGTAGGTGCACAATAAGTAGCTGAAGCTGAAAAGTGGCCTTTTGAGGTAAATGAGACCTGTAATCTGCTTACCAGATGGATCATTCCATAATGAATAAATACTGCAGGACCTATAGGCCAATGTGTACATTTTCCAAAAGTAACCAGTGATTTTGAATGTATTCTCTGAAAACCAGGCCCTTGAAGCTGGCTCTAACAAAACCAGAAGCATTTATTCAATATCAAATAAAAAATTTGATGCTAGTAGATCTAGACCTAAATGCTGTTACATGTAAATTTACCCACAGAAAGGCAGGCAATGTTGCTGCCATCTAAAATCTTTTTTTTTTTTTTTTTTTCCTGTGGAGGAGAACCCTTCCAGCAAAGTCTGGGGTGGAAGAATGTACTTTTTTCCCCTGGATTGCTGAAAAGCATGGTGATGGATGAGACATGGGACCCCAGACAGAGAGCTACCATAGCTTGTAATACTGCTGCTTCCCTTTCCTGGTCAATATGTCCCACTTTATGGGCTGTGTTGATGCTTTACAACCCTTCTTGGCACAATGAGGTTACAGCCCTTTGTAATGTGGACAACTTTCCACTGTCAAGCCCCATCCTATGGAATACATTTAGTGTAAACCTTGCACTAAATCTGGTCCATGGTCCATAAAAATAATATACTGCCCAGAAGCATGTGCCACAAAAGTGGGAATTAAGATGCTGTCTCTGATGGTCATGGCTCTAAATTTCCTTGTTTTTGTCTCTGAATTAAAATATTTTAATTCAGATGTCCTGCATTATATTACCTTTCCTTCTCGCATCTAAAATTATTGAGGAATGTGGTAGGCTGCTGAATGTGAGGAGCTGTTCTGAACAGTATTGGGTAGTCAGTTTTCTAAGGCTTTTGATAAACATACATAAGCAATGATTTCCCCTCCTTGTGAATGTAGAAGCATTGAAATTACTGATCTCCTTGCCTAACCTAGACTTACTTATTTAGAGAAATAAAATTGTAGTCTGTGTTTTAATGAGAGTGCAGAATGCTGTCCACATTGCAGAGTAATCCTTTTTTAAAGCAGGAACACGGTATATAATTTTCTACCTAAATGGAAAAAAGTAATCTTATCTACTGCATATCCCTTTGCAGCTTTATGCAGGTTTAGCCAGGCTAAAGCTGTTGACAGAAATTTCTGCACTCAGATGAGAATCAAAGATGAGAAGAGGTAGTGCAATGCTGATCGAAAAGCTTTATATAATGAGACAAATCCCAGAATCTCTAGGGAGCTCATTCAGCATGGAAACCATTTCATGTTTTTTTCATTACGGGAATGATATTCTAACTATTAAAAGTACAGAAGATTGACTATACAGTTATTTTAATAGAATCATTCTGTGTGAATCACCATTTGGTTTAGAAAGAGTCTTATTTGTTGACCATGCTTCAAACAATTCCAATTTATCACAGTGTGGCAGCTTTAGCACCTCTTATTGTATAAATCTGTCAAGGCATGGCAACATAAACAACACAATCTACTAGCAAAACTATTATTTGAGGAGTCCATTTAGTTTCATAAACTTTTCCCAGTTTTCTGACACCTTAAACAAAATATGACAGGCATTTATATTGCATAGTATAGAAGAAAAATCACTTACTGTAGATTTATATATAAATATGAAAGAACATATCTAGTGACTCTGCCAATGAAGAGAAGAAAGACAAAATAATGGAAAGGAGGAACCATTTTGTGACATTTTGTATTATTTTTGAAGTGCTCCTGTAAGGTCACCATACTTTTGATCTTTGCAAAAATATCTTTTTAGTGCATGGTTAGATTGTCAATCAAAGTTGTATAAAGTGCCCCATTCTGCAATAAAGCTGAATTTTCTTTAGAACAGTCAATTTTAATGTTTTGCTAAGATGAAATTGTTTTATTTTAATTGACTGTTTTTCATCCTAATATAAGATAGTGTTGAGAGTATATTGTCCGAGGTATAGTGTCATATATTTTACACACACACACACAGCATCTTGTGTAAATTGCAAATGCTAGCTAATCTTGGGGAAAAATACCAAAAGCTGAAGCTCCAGGCAAAACTATTCCTGGCTCACAAATCTATTTCCTGCACAGTAATTATCCTATTTAAACTTAACTTTAACTGAAACCTACCCTGAGGCAACTCAAAAGTCAGCATTGTGGTTTATAGAACTGGACCAAAATTTCTCAAACAGACCATTAAGAAGTCTCCCTGAGTATTGACTTGAATAGCAGAGACTGATCACACAGGAAAGTATGCTGATATGAAGAGAGACAAGTATATTTTCAAGGGACCGAGATCTGAAATATTGATTCAGTCACATTAATTGAATTTTTGCCTTGAGAACTGATTACAAAAATGTTGCTCCAATATTAATTTGTATCTGCTTTGGATAAGATTAACATTAATTTCTTCGCCAGTCCCCATTACTCTTTTATTATTCATTAGCATCTCTCTTTGCATGTGTAAAAAGACCTTGATGAAGCATGTTTATTCATAGACTAACCTTTTTAAATAATTCTAACAGCTCTCTGACCGAAACCTTCCTGGCATGCTGAATATCTCCTCTTTGTTTCATTATTCAGTCCTTGTGCTCTAACCTCCACTTGAGATGCTGAACATGAATCATACTGCTCTTTCCTATTGCTCTCTTCCTCCCACTGAAATGTCCTCAGCTGCCTGTTCCCCAGGATAGTGGTGTTCACAAAATACTGAAGCAAACTGTCTCTTGGTAGACTCTGGGACAGTATCATCTCTACAAAGCTTGAGTGCAGTTATTGATTTATGCAGTCTTTAGTTCATTCCGTATTTGTTACCATGTCTTAATTCATTGTTCATTTATCTTTCATTAGAATATTTGGGTTGAGTTTGTCTTTGATGAACGCTCTAGAGGCAACATTTTATTTTTTCTCTACATGTCACTTACAGAGTTTGTTTTCTAAGCAGACAATGGACAAAAAAAAAGGGAGGGAAAAACAGAGGGATAGTGAATAAATGGGGAAGTGAATAAATAACTCCCTTGTTTTCTTGGAATATCAATGTCTATTTCTAAAACATTCAAAAATTGTACTCTTGTAAATGCAAAAAGTTTTTATTTCAATAGATTGGATGCACACAAATTTCCAAGTTCATGATAAACCCTCCTTCCAGAGCAGTAGTACATGGCTACTTCCTATAAAATGCTGCTGTTCTTTGCATTATCATTTCATAATTATATTAATGTGGCATGATTACAGCAATCAGGAATAGGACTCAATTATGCAAAGTGTGGCAAATGCACACAAACACACCATTCTATCCTTAAACAACTTACATATTCTAATTACATTTGCTTTTTAGAATACATTCCTCCTTTTATATTTAGATTTAAGAAGGACAATAGAAAATGTTTGAATTGTGTATCTGACTTCTATAATACAAGAAAGACTGTATCTACTTCATGACGTCAGGAAAAAATGTGTGTCTAAAGTCCAAAGACTGCAATTCTCAGTTGTTATGGTTGATTTACACAACTGTCACAGAGGAAAGTAGGCATCATCATAAAAATAATAATCTTAACAAGTGTTACAAAGGAGGCTGGAGTGGTCGTCAGAAGTCACCAATATGGAGTCATAGCATTTTGCTCTGTCCAATGATAACCATTCTTCTGTGTCTGTATGCTCCCTCTATATTTTATATTAGCTCTGTGCAGATAGCTAATATAACAGACTCCAAGGGAGTCCCCACAGGCCACAAAATCAGATAAGGAACGAAGGCACCCAGCCAGGTTTGTTGTAAATGAAGCACATTAATAGTACCTGGTAGACTCTGCAGGATACTAAGAATGTGTGCTTGTGACAATGGATACAGCTCAGTCAGTGCCTGGAATGCGACACTGCCCCTGTGGATGGACATTTTGACACATGGATATAAACAAGTTACACATTACTCCAAATGTTACTCTGAAGTTACCTAGTTACTGTCCATTATCTTGTTGGTGTCATGATTTTTTTTTACAGATGGATAAACTGAGTCATGGAAAGTGGCTTGCCCAAAGTGACACACCAAGTCAGTGGCAGAGAACCCAGGCTGAAGCTCTGTTCATTAAGTCACTCTGTTTTCCCCACTCTACAACCATTCTATAGTATAAGAATGGTTAAAAGAAGCCTTAAAGTGTAGCTGAGAATTAGCCCCCAATAGAGGTTTTCCAGGAAAATGCTTGACTTTCTTTGAGGAATGATTTCTTGGAGGAAAGAGGCTTGTGTGTTTCTAAGGAAAAATGTATGAGTGGAAAGTCATTATTTGGAAACCAGCTCCCAGACATTTCAGTGACAGGTATGTAAGAGGAGAGAGACAGAGAGAAAGAGAGATAGAATTGAGTTAACATTTTCAAGCACTGAAAATGTTCAAAACATTTCCATTAAGTTCATTTATATGAATATCATTTGTGTAAGAGAAAATGTGTTTAGGTGTATAGTGGGTGGATGTATTGTGGGGGCATACGTAGAGTGGGTACAAGATTATTTCCTCTCTCTCATTAGGCGTATATTATCTCACAGTGCAGAGATTTATATTTATAATTCCCATTAATGCTAATATAAACACAAGCTTTGACTACTAGCCTCCCACAGTCTCCAGAACACACACATTTCTTCCCACTGTCTCTATCCACCACGTCAGGCAACAAAAATAGACAGAAAAGCAAATCGCAGCTTTCTGGTAATTTACAATGCAATCCCAATGAGAAGTGAACTGAACAGATAAAAAAAAAAGCACTTAGCTTATCAAATGAACTTCACTGTATTCCTTTGCTTCTCCACAAATGTATTCACCAACAAATCTAATAAAAAAGCCTTAAATATGTTGAATTCTGATGAAGTAATTCATAAATTTCATTGCATACAATGTATTTTCTTTGCATTGTACTCATTCTTCCATGAGATTCCAAAGAGAATAGAAGAAAGGATCTGCATCAGCAAAACTTTATTGCAAGAAGCAAATCATTATTAATTCCTTGGATAGTCATTGTAATTCACAGACAAAACTAACATTACCCTTGTGTTCTATAGACTATGTTAGTGATCCATTTTCCGGGTACAATTAAGTGTCATATCTTCGAGCCATAAAGTCCTCCTCGCTTTGAGTCCTGGCTATTTTATATTTAGGCACCATTCTGATAGGTTGGGGGCTTTTGGTAAAAATGTCCAAGGTTGAAGCCTCTGGGGCTAAAGTCAGGGGGCAAAGACTGGCACCTGATTTATAGAAATATGCAACTAACCATTGCAGTCTTCGTTGAAGGCCACACTCCCTCCCTTGTTTGTACAGGGCCCTGTGTGTTTATTCATCAGTAATGCTGCTGACAGTCCCACTAACTCATTATCAGCTGTCTCTACTGCCTTCCAACATGGTTGGCACTTTGATGCCTCACAGACTGCCACTTTTTTATTTTATCTTAATTTATTTTATTTTATTTTATTTGTATTTAATTTTATTTGAAGTTTGTGGATCTTCAGTGTGGAACTATGTTTATGCCATCAGGCAGTAAAGCACACCGTATACAATGCAGGTGATTTGAGTTACTTCCCAAATTTTTTACATGGGCATTCTAATATGTTGCATCTTTTATTGGAAGGGAGGTTTACGTTATTGCCTTGAATCAGGACAGAGCTTTTCATAGAGTAAACGTATTTATGACTCTATCTGAACTTTGTATTCCTCTGCAGTCTATTAGCTGGTGAAAAATCTTGTCTGTTCATATGCTATATATCCCTATAGTAAAAGGATGAAGGGGAGAATCTATACAGGTGCATTTCCTTGAGTCTACTGCTGTATTTTTTTCCTGGACCCTTTAGTGTGGTCAGTGAATGAAAACAGAGAAATTCAGGGTTTAAATTTCACTGTCTATCAACACATTTGCTCATGCAGGTAATTGTCACAATGCTGTTGGGAAATACAGAACTTGGAATGTATTTTTGACAACTTAAACAATAATTCAGCTGCACCTAGAATAGTTATCAACATGAATAAGGGCAGTGCTTTGTGGATGGGGATTTCAGAATGATTCCTTTGCTCTGTCAGGGGATTTATAAGTCGTGACAGGCGCTCCTGGCATTATAGATATTTGGGGACTAGCCTCTCACAGTGAGCCAGTAGTCACATTAAATAGGGTAAAGTGGCTTGCCTCAGGTCAGAGCATGCTTTCTCATC
The DNA here is from genome assembly GCA_032595735.1 of Pelochelys cantorii. Lineage (NCBI taxonomy): Eukaryota > Metazoa > Chordata > Testudines > Trionychidae > Pelochelys > Pelochelys cantorii. Next base: position 66,943,484 of record CM064326.1, on the reverse strand, counting down.
CTAGAGCACTCTGAATCACGCAGAACAGGAGCTTGAGTCTTATACATCACAAACCATTGCCCCAACTAGGCTATAGCTAGAGTCCCTCTCTTGCTTGATGAGATTGTAATCAAAACTGATACATTTTCCATGAACCATACTGGTTTCAACAACCACAAAAAAAATTTAGTCAATATCATTTTCAGCTGTTATATTTTCCACATCACACACTTGGGGCGGGAGGTCCATTATAGGCCCATTGACAGAGATCCACGGAAAGGCTGTGTAGAGGCAAAGGGACTCTAACATGAATGGACCAAGCTTCTTTCAGTGCCCTGGTGGCCATAAAGGTTGAGGGGGTGGGCAGATCATGGTCTATTTGATGGGGTCTGAAAAACTCTACTCCTTTGTCCAGTAGAACAACAGAGGACGGATTGTGTGGAAGGATAAATCTTCACTGATATCTTCCCTCAGAATTATCCTCATTGTTTCCCCTTCAAGCATGGGTGATCCAAGCCTTTGCAAGGACATAAATCAGCACTGCTTCAAGTGAAAAAAATTGCAGTTCTGAGCAGGGCTGTCCTTATGAATTCTATACCCTATGCCACCTGAGCACCTGCACACCCCATCCCTCACAGGGGGAGGGGACAGTAATTGGGGAGGGGGAGGACTGTGCTGTGTTAAGTGGGAATAGGTGGAAGGTGGAGCAGTGCAATTTGCCAGAGCTGTGGGCTAGGGGATTAGGGCCGCCAGGGCCAGGAGACGAGGCAAGGGGCTAGAGGCTTGGGGCCTCTGGAGCCAGGAGGCAGGTCAAGAGGCCAGGGAATTTGGGCCACTGAGGCAGGGCAGAGAGGCAGTAAGCCAGGGGATTCATTGGGCCACTGGGACTGGGAGGTGGAGCAGGGGGCCTGGAATACTTCAGACCACCAAAGCCAGGTAGTGAAGTGGGGGGCTTAGGGATTCTTTGGGCTGCCAGGACTAGGAGATGGAGGGGAGTGAGGGGCAGAGGATTGGGGCTGCTTGAGATGGCACTGACTTTGACCTGCACAGTGGTGCCCTATGAAACTGTGTATTCTGCCTGTGCCTGGTTCTGAGGGAGAAAATCTGAAAATCACGCACAGTAGATATTAAAGGAGAAGGAGTGGAGAGTTGATGGTCTGGTGAGACTTTTCATGACAATTTTTAGCCAAAATATATTTTTAGGGCCAGGTTTTAATCTCTTGAAAATAAGAGTTGAAAATAGAAATGCTGACAAACCTTTTGGTGCTTGTAGTAGTGCAATATCCTATATAACACAACCAAAATTGCAAGGTATGCGTTTCATCCTTTTCTGCTAAGAAGCAATTACACACAGCATCTTCTTGAAGAAGCTTATAATATGATTAAATAGGCAACATTAAATCAGTTGGTGATTGAATCCTCAAGATAATGTACTTCACTTAAACTTGTATGTTACTGTACTTCTTTATATTTAAAAACTCTTTAAGGAGGACACATGACTTGGTGTTACCACTCAATTCAGGTCAGGCTTGAAATGAAGTAGTTCAAGAAAATAAATAGCCTTTTTCCCCCTGTGCTGCTACCTTAATTTTAACATTTACAGAATGTGATAAAAGTGGACTATATTTGCATTTTATTTAATCTTAGGGAAGACTATGCTTCGCACATCTGGTCTAGACAATCTTCTGAAGTGTTTGCTTATGTAAATTAAAAATAAGATTTATACCTGCTATGTTTCAAAGCAATTTGTTTGTGCTCACAAGTGTAACTAACAAAGATTAAATTTTTGAATCCATATAATTCAATTTGTAATTTCCCTCTAATTCACCTTATATTAGTATCCCCCCCTCCCCAGCCACATATTCTCATTTATAATTTTTGAAAGGTTTGTCTGCAAAACCCTCCTCCCAAAATGTCTCAATTCCTTTCCATCCTTCTTTATCCCTACTTTAGTTTGTTTCTTCACCTATATCTTATTTAATCAGAAATCTGTTGGAAATTGCAATGTTCCCAACAATTTTTAGATTCAGAAATATGATTATACTTCAAATATTTCTAGATTATTTAAAATATTTCCCTTAGGGAAACTAAATATAATTAACTACATTAATCTTTCATTATTGATCAATTCCTTTTACCTCTGATTACTTATTGTGGTTTTTCTTGGAACTCCCTTCAATTTATCAGTATCTTTCTGATAACATGATACTCACAACTGCATTAGGTATTCCAGATGAGTAGTGGTAGGGCCAAATATAGACAGACTCTTTTAACCTCGTATGATGTGTAACATGCATTCCAAAATTAGCAACAAAAGAAGTAAACAGCGAAATAAGGTGACTGTAAACTCTCGGGGCCAGATTCCCAGCAGGTATAAGTCCACATAGCTCTAGTGAATCCAGTAATCAAAACTCCTCCCAGTATAGATTCATCTATAAATGTCATTAGATTTCAGCTTGCTGCTTCTTCTAAACTAAGATATTAAATGAGTTCAAGCTTAACACATGGTACTCTACTAAACTTCATTCCTCCATGCAAGGATATATACTGTATATGGTCCTTCAGACAGTTTTCAGTCCTCAGGCCAGTAGTCATACCCAAACCTTATCCTACTTAATCTGAGAGCAGGGTTTTGAGAGATTTTAGTATTTTTGACAAAAATCACCCACAATACATTATGTCTGTTTCCCTTCGTTCACCCATTTGTAATTCTGTTCTAGAAAAAGATGAACTTGTTTAGTAAGTTTTTTTTAAACTGTTTTGCTTTGTTTTTAAACACAGACCAAACTATATAGTTCTCATATTTATCGGTTAGAAAATGAATGTGTGGGTGAAGGCAGTGGTTACGACAGGGCAGCCATTGCCCAGATTCTAAAGGGTAGAAGTATCATGATAACAGATGATTTTGTGAGTTGCTTCCAAAATAGAATTTAGAAGTAGGCCCCCTTAGCTTAAGGAACTGATTTGAAAACATTAGGGATAGGGTGAAGTGAGCTCTTGGTAAAGAATTCAAATTTCATAGCCTGTATTACTCAGGAGGTCAGCCTAAACATAATGGATTTAATCTATTAAATTCAGTCTCTTGACTCTGACATTTTTAGAGGGGATCGTTAGATTTATGTTTCTTACTCAGGGTCATCTCTTCTTCATGTGCCATCTCTCCAGATGGTAGCTGTGCTCAACTGATTTACATAGAATTGTATTTATTTGTACCAACTGAGAATCCATCTTACCTGTTTAACAGATTTTTTAAAAATTAAAGTTTGTTAAAGTTATGTAAAACACATATTAATGAAAAAGGTTTCTTTTCATCTGGGTATAATGCTTAAATTATCCAAAAGTAGCAAATTAGGTTTAAAAAGTCATAAAATGCATATACAGTACTACATAATGTTCAATGCCCCAAATTAGAGTTAATAAATTTAACAAAAGAATTTAACTGCCAGTATCCAAATACTGAGATACACCACTCATAAAAAGTTATACTAGGAATAGCTTATGGAAAATAAATATAGTAATGAGTGTAAATTGTCTCTCAGTCATTAAGAATGTAGGGTAAACTGTCCCTGAATAAACTAAAACTCATATTACATTAATGTAATCTTCAAGCTCTCATTTCAGGTCCCAGTCTTGCACACGAGAAACTTCATGCATATTAGTCCCACTGAGCCCAGTGGTACATCTCATGTATGCATGAAAGTATGTGAGATTTTGAAGACCAGGGGCATTAAGAAATGAAAAGTTAGAACATGCAAAAATTAAAGCATCCAGAGTAATTTAGCAGTAATTTGTCCAGATGGCAAATTCAGCAAAGCCAGTTCTGGACTTGCTCACAAATCCATGCAATTCCCTCTGAATTCAGCTCATCTCTCCAGGCAGCATTGGACACAATATGTATTATAGTATAAATAAATAATTTCTGAAATGTAGTCACCCTTATGTGACATGTTTTTTAATGGCACCCTTAATTTGTCCACATTTCATGTGTTTTTACGGTATAGAAGCGTTTCCTTTTTTTTTACTCCAAGAGAAAAAATGCTGATTAAAACTTGAGTCTTTGTCATTGTCCAAGGCCTACACAAATTTAAAGTCCCTCGGGGAATCAGTTGTTCTAAACCACACCTACTAACATCCAGTAAGTAGTACTCCAGCCCCGATTCTCCAAAGACCTACACACACATCTAACTTTACTTAGAAAAGTAATTCCATTGTAATAAATGTCTATCAGGGATGGTCTAGACAGTACTGGGTCCTGCCATGAGGGCAGGGGACTGGACTTGACGACCTCTCCAGGTCCCTTCCAGTCCTAGTATTCTATGATTCTATGACTGATTGACTTCAAGGAATTATTCAGATGCAAAAAATTAAGCATGTGTATTAGAGTTGAAGGATACAGACGTGTACTGTCTTATTCCAGAAGTTTCATTCTGCACATGTACAACTACATTTTCAAAAATAATGTATGATAACTTGGGGTTATTTCCCCCATTCACCTAGAGACAGATCCTTAGTTGGTGTCAATTTTCATTGTTCCAATGGCGCTTGGATCAACCTTCCCCCTGGAGTCTAGTTCTTAACAGCCTCAAAACATTTAAGTTTGTAACTTTCATCCATTTTTTTTGTAGTCATATGGGTAGAAATATTTGCAACGTGACATTCTTTGGGGCCAGGAGCAGGTTTGCATGAAAATCAAGTTGGTCTGGCGAGACCCCCACCTCTGAGCCCTGAGCTTCCCCTCCCCCTTCACCTTGCTTCCCCCTTCCAGCTCCCTCCTTCCAGGTTTCCCCCTCCCCTCTCCCAACCGCTCTCTTCCCCGCTCCCACCTCCTTTCCCCGGTCTCACCAGAGTTTCATTCCCCCACACACAGTTTTGTTAAATAAAGAGTTTGTGTTCATGAAAATACATGTATTTTATTTGACATCAGGAAGGGGTGTTAGGGAGGACGTGAGGGAGGAATGAGGCACAAGCCCCCCAGTGGGGCAGACCAGGGAGGCTCTTAGTGCTCCTCAGGTTGGAAGTTCTTCCACAGGGCCTCCTGGATACTGACAGCGCCTCCCCCTCCCCCCCGGATGGACCTCCCAGATAGCAGCCTGCAGAAAATGCAGCCAGGCTCACAGCAACATGTCCACGAGAAGCACCAGAGTGCCCAGAGGCAGCTCTGGCTCCATGTTGCAGAGTACTGTGGTGTCCTGAGTGAAGGCAACCAGAGCACACAGAGACAAAATGCTTTGCTGTCCCTCATCGAGGTAGGCAAGCAACCAGGGAAACCTGAGAACCGGCTGTCCAAGGGGGATCCCTGTAAGCACAGGCCTCAATACTTTGTGTGGCTGCTGCCTGAAGCTAACTCCTGACCTGATGCCTGGCTGGACCTGGTTCCGGCCGGTCTTAAATCGATTCAGCGTCCACTCAGTGTGGACGTGCTATTTCAAAATAGCAAAACGCTATTTCGAAATGCATTTTGTGTGTAGACACGTTATTTCAAAATAACTTATTTTGAATCAACTATTTCAAAATAAGATATTTTGAAATAATGCTGTAGTGTAGACATATCCTCAGATATAACCTTTGATGCACCAGGATTCTCCATTAAAAGAACAAGCCAGCCTCACTCCCACTATGACTGTAGTCATCTTCAAATGATATGTAGATGTGATGCTTAATGCTTCTGCCTCCATACACTGTATAATATTGATAAATTGCAAGGAACTCATAAATGATGTTGCATGTAGGTGTCATGTTATCTTTTGATCTTGGTTGCTATTGTCCTAATACGTGATAATGAAAATGCATTCTGCATCACTCCCATGCTGGGAATAATAGAAACTATTGCCTTTCCTGCTTTATTTAAGAACATACTGCATATACCCTGTTAACCAACACCATTTATCTATATAGAAATTCTAGATCAAAAAGCAACAGAAATATCTGGAGTGGTTAAACAAGAGAATATTTTTAATCCACAATTCTCTTTTGACTTTAGCTACTGAGTAAAAATGACAGATGAGAAATTCATCATATTAATAAGTGATAAAAAATAAAGGATGGCACATCAGAAGAAAATATTCCTCTTTGATGCTCAAGCACTAATTGTACTTTAATTCCAAAATAACAAAAGAAATACCAGTGTAGCATAACTATTGTGCCAGAGGGTTTTCATGTAAAAGTAAGTTGAAGAGGGTATTTGAATTCCAGATCTCTTTCAGGGAGGTCCTTTTCAAGAGTCAGGCATAATTTTGACTTCAGAATAGGTTAAGGTTTGTGTCAGGTCATTCTATAAGGTTCCTAGGAAAAAACAATTCCCAATATAGCTGCCATAAATCCCCCACCTTCTATCTTGCTTTCAGCTTGTAGGATAAGTACTCGGAGGCTTTAGAGATGGTTACTACAGAAAACTCTCAGACAGATAAAAATGTTTCCTGTTGTTCCATACTGATATACATGTCATCCTGTTTTCTGTCTGAGCTTATCTAACTTTCTTCTGTCTTCACTACCCATCTCCTAGGACAGAATTATAGGGGTCAATTTAAGAAAAGTCTGAAAGTAGTTAAAGAAAATGGTAGGAATAACTTTGATTAAAGACAAGCTTCCACCTGGTTGGTTTCCCCTTTCAGTAATGACTCTGGCCTGCTTCCGGGTCTCAGAATCCAAAAGGAATACAAATGTGGAGTGCAATAGCAGCTTGTACTTCTCTGGGGCTACATCTACACTGCAGAGCTATTTCTGCATATTTTTGAGCAACTCGGTTATTTCGAAATATTCCACTCACTATTCCAATGTCCCTGTGAACCTCGTTCCATGGGGATTAAGGGACATTTCAGAATAAGGCTCTACTTCGAAATTTGGCACTATGTAGACCACACCAAATTTTGAAATAAGCTGTTTCAAAATTAACTCAAAATAAGCTACACAATTTGCATAGCCCAAATTGGATAGCTTATTTCCAGATAAGGGTACAGTGTAGATGCACCCCAGGTGTGCAGTAGATTGGCTTATTTAGAACTCTGTGCTAGAAGACGGGAGGAGTTGCGGGGAGGAGGGCGATTAAACTGGATTGTTTTGTATCCCCCAAGAAACCAGTTCTTGATTTCAAATATAAGACAGACCAGAGGTTGTACCTACTTTGATTCATGTTTAATGGATGAGAAATTGTGATCAGTTAAACTGGTATTCCACAGGGGCCTAAATGATTGCAAATTGGGAGAGTAATGGTGCTAAAAGAAAGCTCGGTTAGAAAGCAGGGAATCAAATACTTGACTGCAAACATTTTTAATTGTACAAAAACTCTATTTTCTTGTAATGTATAGATCTGAAATGGATGGGAAAAACTAAGCTACAGCTGCTGATATTGCTGCATGACTGTTCAGCCTGCAATAAAAAGCTATTTATTTTGAGCCTGAAAATCTATGAGTTCAAATGAAGATCACTATAAAAGAGATGGCCCACAAGACACTAAATTGCCTCTTCTCTATTCCGTTAGTTGTTGAAGGCATCCACCTTCATAGGTTCTGGAGTGACAGCGAGCTACAGCAGAATTAGAGTAAAACTGACCTTCTTTTAGGCACAAGGCATAATTTTTGATTGTCTTATTGAATCAACATCCTGTGCCAAAATAAGCATTGAAAACCTTAAATCATGTGACACTAGAGGTCCTCGGGTCTTATCAAGCACCCACATCCAGAATCTAAGTAACAGCAAAGAATGCACAGTATAACATGAAGAATTTAGCCTTTTTTGTTTATTCAGAATGTCTGTGAACAGACTGTGATTTCTTTTAATTTGTTATTTTGAATTTACACTATAAAGTTGTGTCAAGGTTTCTGGGTTTTATACCTATAGTTTGATTGTGAACATTTAAATGTTAAACTTTGATACTTGACATTTGAAATGCAAGCTGTTTTAGCTAAAATGTGATTGGTCCCACAGTTTCTATAATTTCTGTTTCCTGATTAGATTAATTTAACTCTTCTGATCAGGAAAAAGATGGCTTGAAGATGTCACTAAGGCCTTGATTGTCCCTCAAAGAAGCAAGTTATGTGAGAAATATCAAATAAGCAAGAGTAGAGGACATTAGAAACTTGTAAACCTTTTCCCTTCTAGCCCCCCTAAACTTTGCCTAAGGCATTATTGCGAGGAGAATTAAGCGACTGCAAGATTTATTGGCTGAGTGTAGAGTAAAGTTAATTTTCTCTCATTGCAGTAATTAGATGTTCTGTTCATATCTCTGAGAGATACAGCCAAGTTCTTCCGTTATTTAACTGTTTCTTCTGGAACTTTGGTAAGAGATTTTGTGACCCCAGTCTTCCTGTTGTACTCCATGAGGAGTAACGGTAGTTCGAATTAGAGAACCTAATTCGAACTACCTACTCCGTGCCGCATGTAGCCGCGGGCACGGAGTTCGGACTAGGGGACATTTAAAAATGGCGGCGCCCGGGAAGATGCAAATGAAGCCCGGGATATTTAAATCCTGGGCTTCATTTGCAACTTCAAATGCCTACATTAGCCTCCCTAGTTCGAACTAGGGGGCTAGTGTAGACATACCCTTAGTGATTACCTGTTCTGTGTATGTCCTCTGATGCATCTGACATAGACCTGCTGTCAGAAGACAGTGTACTGGACTTTTGATCTGATCCCAGTGTGGCCATTCTTAAATGAGCATTTATGGAAGTAAAATTTAGGATGATAGGACACAAGACTGAAAGGGTCCTCCTAGGGCATGGAGGCCAGTTTCTGGCAATCAAAAGCCACCATGCCATATAATCCCATTCAAATGATCAAACTACATTTTTAAACTGATGTTCAGAAATCTCGGTATTCTGACATTAGTTACCTTCTTACAATTATAAGAACATCAGAATGGCTATACAAGGACAGACCAAAAGTCCTTCTAGCCTAGAATCCTGTCTTCCAACACTGGCTAATGACAAGTGTTCCAGAGGAAATGAACAGAACAGGGAATCATCAAGTAATCCATCTCCTGTCACCTATTCCTAGATTCTAGAAAACAGAGGCTAGGGACACCATGCTTGTCCATCCTAGTTAACAATCATTAATGTACCTATCCTCCATGAATTTATCTAGTTCTTTTTTGAACCTTGTTATAGTTCTGGATTTAACAGCATCCTCTAATGAAGAGTTCCACAGTTTGACTGTGCATTGTGTGAAGAAATGATTTATTTTCTTTGTTTTAAACATGCTAATTTCATTTTGTGAGCCCCCTTGCCCCTTCTGTTATCAGATGGAATAAATAGCATTTTCTCATCTACTTGCTCTTCACCACTCCTGATTTTATCGACCTCAATCATATTCCTCCTTGTTGCCTCATTTCCAATAAAAGTCCCAGTTTTATTAATCTCTTCTCCGATGGAACCTATTCCATATCCCTAATCATTTTTGTTGCCCTTTTTTGAACCTTTTCTAAGTCCAATATATCTTTTTGAGGTGGGTTGATCACAGCTGCATATACTATTCAAGATGTGGGTGTACCATAGATTTATATAGAGGCAATATTATGTTTTGTCTTATTCTCTATCCCTTTTTTAATGATTCCCAACATTCTGTTTGCTTTTTTTGATAGCCACTGAACATTGAGTAGATGGTTTCAGAGAAATATCCACAATGACTCCTAAATCTCCTGCTTGAGTGGTAATAGCTAATTTGGATCTAATCATTTTATATGTATAACTGGGATTATGTTTTCCAATTTGCATACTTTGCATTTATCAATATCAAATTTCATCCATTTTGTTGCCCAGTTGCCCAATTTTGAGAGATTCTTTTGTAGCTCTTTGCTGTCTGCCTGGGACTTAATGAACTTGAATAGTTTTGTATCATCTGCAAATTTTGTCACCTCACAGTTTACACCTTTTTCCAGATCATTTATGAATATGTTAAATAGGACTGGTCCCAGAACAGAGCATTGAGAGATACCAATAGTTACCTCTCTCTGTTCTGAAAACTGAACATTTATTCCTACATTTTGTTTCCTATCTTTTAACCAGTTAAACCAGTTATCCATCCATGAGAGGACATTCCCTCTTATCCCATGACAGCTTACTTTGCTTAAGAGTCTTTGCTGAGGGAGCTTGTCAAAGGCTCCTATAACTATATCCACTGGATCCCCCTTATTCACATACTTGTTGATCCCCTCAAAGAAATCTAATAGATTTATGAAGCATGATTTCCCTTTACAGAAACCATGTTGACTTTTCCCTAACAAATTACATTCATTTATGTTTCTGAAAATATTGTTCTATACAATAGTTTCAACCAGTTTGCTGGATACGGAAGTCAGGCTGGAGTCTGTTTTAAAAATTGGCATCACATTAGTTATTTTGATTGCTCAAATGTTTATATAAAGTAAACGCTAAAGTGGCATCAGCATGCAGAAGTGAATTATGTTGGAGGGAAATATACAAAGTTTCTTTTTACTAATCACACACCTCAACTGAATAACCTATTGTTTGATTCCATTCACATCCTGGGAAAACCCTTTTTCATAGTGAATGTACTAACTGGGGCACAGCAAGTGCAATGGGACTACTCCCATGTGCTTTACTGAGCACAAGCTTTTGTAGGCTCAGGTTTAAAGGCTGCCGTATTACTGGTATTTCAAGGGTCACATATGCTAACATAGTTGGAGTTCACTAGAGAACCTTCTAAGGTCCTCTGAGAAACAGTAGTAAGAAGTTACCGATTTTCTTTTCAGCAGAAGAATTTTACTCATAGACAAGAAGAGTAGAGCACAAAAAAGGGTTTCTTTTTGTATTTACATGTATTTCTCTTTCCCTCAATTCACCTTTAAGCTCAATTACCACTTTAACTAAGCTATCACAAATCTACCTCTGAATCACTGCTAATTCCATTTTGACTGAGTTCTTGTATTAAATGTCATTGCTGCACTTACTTCAGGAGAGATGAATTGCTCTGCTGAGCTGCTAGTAACGAATTTGTTCAACTATTTCAGAAAAAAATCTGAACCATGAAGAAAAATGTGTAGAACAGAAAACTTTTAGCATGTTTCTGCTTTTTTTAAAATAAATGCAATACAGCAAAACCTGTGTTATCCTGCACACTCAGGGGTTAGGGTTTTCTAGTTATCTAAAAATTCTGGTTATCTGAGGGTCCCATCAACCTAGGAAAAACCAATGGACAATAATAGTAAAACTCAGGTTTTTAATATTGGTAGTTTTGTAGTGTGAGGCAGTTGGTCTCACATTTCTATTTTGAGTTAAAGATGATTAGTACTTCTTAAATAAAAAAATTTAAGCCAATCATGGCAAACCAAGCCAGGCCTGTGCACATGAAGATGTCACAGTATTGTGGCTGGGGGCAATGCCGGTTAGCAAAGTTTTCTGGTTAACAGAGTGCCGGATAACAAAGGTTTCACTGTATATTACACATAATATCATGGGGAAACCCAGAAGAATACTATAACACACCATAATTCAGCAGAAACTACAGCTCTTCTGTGAGAGACTCATGCAAGGGACATGGAGACAAAATGGTTTTCTGAAAGACTTTTCAAAATCTGATGTTAAATTAACTACCTCTACATGGCTGGAAAGGAGGGGGAAGAACAACTCTAGTATGTCTACATTGCATTTCTCTTTCGAGAGAGGAATGCAAATGCAGATGTACGAAATTGCAAATGAAGCACAGATTTGAATTTCCCGTGCTTCATTTGCATAATTGCATCCAGGCGCTATTTCAAAATACCCTATTTCTGAAAAAGAAACACTGTCTAGATGCGGTTATTTCAAAAGAAAACCCTTTCGAAATTACACTTACTCCTTATAAAATGAGGTTTAAGGGTAATTTTGAAAGAAGGGTTTTCTTTCAAAATAAACATGTCTAGACAGAGTTTCTTTTTTCGAAATAGTGTTTCAAAATAGCGCCCGGACACAATTATGCAAATGAAGAGCAGGAAATTTAAATCCGCGCTTCATTTGCAATTTCACTCAGCTGCATTTGCATTCCTCTCTCAAAAGAGGAATGCAATGTAGACATACCTTATGAGATTATATGGTCAGTTAAGATTTGTAAGAAAATATAAAGCTCAATATAAAAAGTATATTATATTGAATAGTATACTATATTTAAAATATGAATTTAATGAAACTTACAACAGATCTAAATATTGATCTGGGACTGATAAGGGTAAAGCCTGACATACATGAAGAAATAATCTTTAAAAAAGGTAAAAGAATGTGAATGGGAAAAAAACACTTGAAATGTATAGACTATTTAAGAAACAAGTATGGCTGGGAAGAAGTTGGAATGAGGTACATGTAACTGTAGCTGGAGGCTGTAGCTACCAGGAAGGGATAGAAGACGTCTGAGATGGTACAACATGTATAACTGCTTTGCTCAACATTAACAAATCCACATTTATTGCACAAAGTATTACATTTAAAATATTATCTGTATTTGAAAAGGAAGTATCATGGTAACATTTACTATTGTATCATCAAAAAAGTTGAATTCCCCACCACTACCTTTGCAAGGGGCATGTGACTGTTTAAAATAAAGGAACATGTAGACAAAATGTCAGCAATAAATACTTTCTGCTTAATAATCTCTATCAGTTAGCAGAGAGGAATCCAGTTTTCTTTAGACACTTTAAAATTACACTAGTAGAACACCAGAAAATATACTACAGGGAATGGCCTTGTGGCGGGGAGATGGACTGCTTGGCTAAATGAGTCTTTCTGATCTCTAATGCCTATGGTTCTACGACAACAGCTGAAAAGCTAGTGCAATATAGTGGAGATTTGACATTAATAATGGATCTGACTTGGAGCTCAAATGGATATCTCTGGACTCCAAGTTCTTTGAAGGCACATATATAAATTGTCAGCATTTATCTGCTCTAACTCCTAAATGGTGAGTGTCACTATCACATACATGGGGCTTGTGGAGAGCATTGATTCTGGAAATGATGTTTCACTTGCAGAATGATTGATTGGCATTTGGAAAATATTCCCAAGCCTCTGCAGGTACCTTAACAACCTTGCAGCAGCACATTACTAGATAGAAATAGTCTAACATCATAAAAAAGATATTGTACTTTTGCTGTTTTATGTCATTTTCAGGTGACCCATATTGCATTTGGGATATGTGAACTCTTCCATTATAAACACCTGTTTTCAAATGCTTTTAACTTTCTGTAAAATTCTTCTTTTTTGGATATAAAGTTTAAGGCTAGGTCTCTCATACTACACATTTATCATGAAGACATAAAAGAAAGTAATAATTGGCAATAATAATTGGTATCACCTATAAGTATTTAATATTGAGTCTCAGCCTTCAAATTTCAATTCCATCTGAAGAATAGTGTTCTTCCCTTAGCATGAGGAATCAGAAGAAGTTGATTATATTTTTATTCACATAAACATTTTCCAGAAAATAAATGCTTTTTAAAGCTCCAATCTCATTAGTCTTCAGCTACCAATACCACCTCAGGGAGCCCATTTTCAGCAACATAATCCAAGTCTAGTTGAAGTCTTATTTCATTTACTAAAATATTGTAGCGGGTTCATCAGTAAAACACTAGCAATTATCATTTGAAGTGGTAAATAACAGCAAAAGGACTATCTCTCTAGCTGTTTTCAAATAATGAATGTCAACATTTTAATGATCCTTCTCTTCATGGGTAGCTCAGTTATGGTGCCCTCAGTGTGTTGTTGTTATTGGAAACAGGTCAGATCTAAAGAGGGAAAAAAGGAGTTACTCTCTGATGCCAAGACAACAAAATAAACTCCCCCACAAGTCTCAAAAAATTAGATGCAACTTACAATAGATCATGCAACTAATCAAAAGGTGATTCCCTCAGGAAGACTTGTGTGTACCCTTGGGTTTTGCTCAGCCCTTTGGTACTGGTCCCTCTCCAGAAAAAATTATCAGTGATGGTCTCTCCCAAAAGTTGCCCATTTGTGCCAAAAAAGTCACAATAACTTTGTGATATTCCCTCTCCTTCCTTGTACAAGGAATGAAATACTTAACAGCACTGACATTTAAATTATCACGTCATCAAAGCTCGCAACTCATGAGAGGAATGTGGCAGGTTACACCCATCGCAGTGCTGTTCCAGGGTCTTTGTACATTCGGCTTTGCTTCTGTTACACTTGTTTCAAATTTTTAAAGGTTTTCACAATGTTAATGGCTTACAAGTGATTTTTTTGTTTTAAAATCAATGCTCAGGTGACAGCTTCAAAAGAGTGTTGTTGTGGGATATGGGTATGGGGCAGCTATTTCCAGCCCCTTTTGATAAATGGTTGCACTTCTTTACCTCATTACTCTGTTACATATCTTCAGAATTTCTGTGTCAAATATTCTTCTCATTTACATTGATGTAGTCCCACTGCAGCCTAGCATAGTCCCTCTGTTATGAGTCTATTGTAAGTGGATTCAACAGCTGATCCAGAAATTTCTAAAGAAACTGGATCTACACTTAGTCTAGTCACTGTTCCTATCTCTGGGAGCATAAGGCGCATTTCCAGGCTCAGAAATCTTAACTGAACACTTTCTTGGGATATGGGACTCTACAGTCCACTGCTCCGTCCTTTCATTCAGTTGTAACATGTCCCAGGGCTCAATCTAGACTGCAGAACAGGTGTGTCCCTCAAGTCCCCAATCTGAGGTGCCTTTTACTCTGTTTTTTCTGAGAGAGCCACCACCCCTGGCCAGTTCATACACAACCTCTAGCATGCAAATTTACTCCCAGATAAATTCCATGCATGTGTTGGCATGAATTACATGCAGAGCAACTCCAGAAACTCCCAATCCCAGGCTTGTTCTCAGAAATGTCCATCTTTGATTGCTCATCTCTCTCTCCTTCTGGACTATATAAACTCATAGAAAGTCCATCATTTAATCAATAGAAAATGATAAGCACAGATTCTGTTATTTCAAATGGAGGTTTCTAAACATTTCAGTCCAAATACACTGGTCTACTATAAAACAATAAAACAAGTTTACTAACTACAGAATGATCAATTGTATATGATTGCAAGTAATGAGGTATACAAGTCAGAACTCCTGACAAAGAAAAGAAAAGATAACATACAAACTAACACCTATTTAACAAGCTATGTATACTTAAAGCAAAAGATTTTTCTCACAATGAGCTTACAGAAATCTAGACGGATTTTTCAGATAGAACTTCCCCTCCCCCAGTTCAATGTTGCTTCCTTTGTCTTTTAATCAATGTACATGTTGTGAGTAGATATAAGGGGAGAAAAGTGATCTGTTTCTCATTCTTATACCCTTCTCCTATCTTTGAGGTTTACCTGTATCTGGGGTTCAGGAGACTGTCACTCTGTTTAGATGGAAAACTCTCTGCTGTTCCATTGCCAATATGTAAAGTTCTTGCTCATTTCCTTCTTCCTGCCAAAGAACTTATTCTGGCCAGGGTCACAATGAGTTATCTCTGAAGAAATGGCTTGGTCCTGCTTTTCTACCTTTGAAAAACAAAGTTAAAAATCTCATCAAAGCAATGTTATGAAGTAGAATCTTAACTTTATTTACAATGTTGGCACATATGTTTTATCACAACAATAATGTTCATCAGATTGAGTTCTCAAATGATACTTCACAAGATATAATTTGTACAAAATTTACTATAGTGTTTTTTTAAAGTAACATACGGGTTTGGTCTGTCATGCCTCAGATTTCTCAAGCCCCCAGCTGCTTCTACTTTGTCCCTCAGAATTCCCCATAATCTTTTAGATTAACCACTTTGTGGCAATATAGGAAGAAAGCAAGGAACAAAGGCTTAGCAAAGGAATAGCTTTACAAACATCAGTTTACTCCTTTTTTAAAAAGCTATGAAGCATTAGAGATCTTTAAAAAAAAAAAATCAGAAATCCTGAGTTGCACTCTCTCCATGTGCCTTCAGGGTAAGAAGTTGTTCCTAACTTCTCTGTCCCTCCAGCCTCATTATCTTGTAGGTAGTGATGGACAGACCTCCTCTATAGAGAAAAGCACCCATCTTAACTATAGCTGTTGTCCCTTTCTGCCATATTTACAGACCTGGTAAGAGTCTGGGGTTTCTCAGTCGGACTTTTGCATAGAAAATCCATTGTTCCATGGGCATGGGCCAGTAGATGAGAGAAAAATCAGTCAAAGGTCTTAGATGATGTTCTTGCTGGTTTCACAGAGATTGTCTTTCATTGAAATGTCAGGCATCTTTCTTGTGCAGGATAACTGACTGGAGTATAGCATAATAAACTTGCCTTGGGTAAGGTTATACATGAATTCATCAGGCAGCATGAGATAGATGTCCCAATCCAGACTGAAAGTTAAAATACAAAACCAAGTTCACAATTTGACTCAGATATAGGCCAATCTATCACAGTATCATTGACAAACAGCAGAATTTGACTTGGTTTTCTCTTTTCCTATTTTGGTGTTACATATATTTTCTTATTATTTGAAGGGCTCTGAAATTCAGTACACATAAAAGGCATTGTGTAAAAGAAAATTACTACTCCAGCACAAGAATAGTAACTTATGAGCATCTATTTTTTCAGATAGACTTTCCATGGTTATCACTTTCTATTCACAACAGTGCTATTTTCTGTTCAAATAGATAGCAGGTTATGCAAGGAAATAAATACCATAGAGTGCTCAGTGGTGGTGCCTCTTAATGTGAGACACAATAGGCATTGTATGAGCCACACGCTACTTAAACAATGTGGGTTGCTAAATCCATTTGGTATCAAGCAGATCAAGCCTGGATGATTAATTACAGACCTCATGGAAAAGGTAAACAATCCATTCTGATTGCAAAGTTGCAAGAATACGTCTCCTTAATCACAGTGGGATTACTACATCCTACTCTCCACAGGTGTGTAGGTTTATGTCACCACCATCTGCTATGAATCAAATGAAGTTGTTGTTTTCATTCTGCAGTACCAAAGTGTGTTGATGAAAATAAACACACAGTATACAATTTTTGATTGCACCGAGAGGAAAAATAGTGATTTTATGTGTAATTTGGACTGCAATATTTCTTTTGGGTTGTCTCTCATTTGGCAGCAAATCTACTCCAGATATTATCATCAATATGCTATACATAAAGCCATACTCTTCACTGGCATTTAAGCATATTAACTAAACAGCAATTATATAGTCATTGAAGGATTACAGCATAGCACTCGAGTGTCACATTGTTCTCTTCTTTGTACCACATTTAATAACAAGCCATAGAGTAAACAAATTGTGCTTAAAAACATGATGTGTTTCCAGTTTGAAAGGGAATATTTAGGGTGCCTAACTACCACTTTTGGCAGCTAAGTCTCAGAATCCAACCCCACAGGGGTATACGAAACTCCCATTCAGCTATTGCCAAGCCTTGTGGGTGCCTAAATTTACTCACTGACTACATTTGTGCAGTAAGAGCTTCCTCTGTTTCTACCTGTAGGCATTCACACTGAAACCCTACACTAGGCATTTGGATGCCTAAACCCCAGAGCACCACACAGACTGGAGCAAGACAGGTGCTCCTCCACCCAACTTGCTTATGGGGCCTGATCTGGTAAAAGTGCTCAGAGTTTGCCAACAGGATGAGGCCCACATATGTGAGTTCACACAAAATAGATGGAGGGAAGGAGCCTTCCCTAAAAGCTTTTAGACCAATGGATAGTGGACTCATCCGAGATATGGGAAAGTGCTGAAGGGGAGAAGTCATTTGAACAGGGTTATACTCCATCTCAGATGAAGGCCTTAACCAGTGGCCTATTCTGATGCAGGGCTCCCTCAGTCTCTCCTGCTGTTGTGCTGGAGAGAGGGAGAGAGAGAGAGAGAGAGAGAGAGAATGCTATACCCTGATGGTTAGAGCACTCACCCGAGAAACCCACAATCCAACCCCCTGCTTCAAAACAACATTCCAGGTCAGCATCCTCCTCAGGGTATATCTAGACTGGCATCCAGGGAATGCATTTGCTCTTCCGCTTTTTTTTGAGGAAGAGCAAATGCACTCTTTCAGGGAGCACTATATACCTTGTTCTATGAGGAATAAGGGTTCCTCTGAAAGAGGAGGCTTTTCCACCATTTGGCCCCATCTAGACGGGGCCAAATAGCAGAAAAGCCTCTTCCGGAAAAGCAATTGGAAAAAAGCTACGCAAATTGTGGAGCGCAATTTGCATAGCTTTTTCCGAAAAACAGCGAGAGTGTAGACCTAGCCTCACTGAACTAACAATTAGGGAAGAAATCCTCCCATGTTCTACTTCTTCCTAATGCCAAGAGAGGGTTTGCAGCAGAGAATCCCGAGCACAGAAAGGTGCCTGGTTTCAGTCTAGCTTTGAGCACCAAGCTCTCAGAGTTTAGGATTTAGCAATCGCCTTTCCACTTCCCAGTAGCTAGACTGGGTGAGGAGCTGCCTACCTGCTGACTACTGTGAATCATTGTCTAAGTCGCCTATCTTCCACTATTGATTGTACAGAAAGCCTTGTTGCCTAGCTCAAGCTTTTGTGATTTTTCCAGGCTCCTAAAAGATAGGCATGCCCTTGCTGGAGCATCCATGTGCCTAAATTGCTTTGGGAATCTAGACCTTAGAGTGCAGCCATTGCTAGTTAGTCTATTATCAAATGATGTCACTTGACATTTGAATTTGAAACTTGTGTTGCATTCACAATACAAAGGCTGTAGTACTAAGAAATACGATTTATTCATTCAGAAAAAAATGTGAAGCTGATGGTTATTTAAGGGATAATCCAGCTGTCACTGAAACCAGCAAAATGGATGCCATTAGCTTCAGTGGAATTAAAATCTGGCCCTCAGATTCCTTGGAGGAACCACATAGCTCAAGCAGCAGTCTCAATCCAATCACTTTGGGTGTATCTAGACTACATGGCTCCATCAACGGAGCCATGTGAAGTAGTTTACTCGACATAGTCATTGAAGCGGGGATTTAAATAATCCCTGCTTCATTAAAATAAAAATGGCAGCCACGCTGTGCCGACAATCAGCTGATCCGGCACAGCACCGGAGTCTAGACGTGGCATGGTCGACAAGGGAAGCCTTTGTCGACCGCTCCGGTAAACCTCGTTTCATGAGGCATACAGGAGTGGTCGACAAAGGCTTCCCTTTGTCGACCGCGCCACGTCTAGACTCCCGCGCTGTGCCAGATCAGCTGATTGTTGGCACAGTGCGGTGGCCATTTTTATTTTAATGAAGCGGGGATTATTTAAATCCCCGCTTCAATGACTATGTCGAGTAAACTACTTTACATAGCTCCATCGATGGAGCCATATAGTCTAGACGCACCCTTTGATACCACTTCCTGTATAGACAACTGTGTCATCTTCAAGATGAATTTCCTGTCTGTGCCTTTCATAAAGATAAAACCATATGATTGGCTACTACAATGATGATCACAGTCTGAAAACTCAAACAGATGGATAGAAAGTCTTACAGTTTAAAATAGATATTTGTTTATTAGGATTACACAAGAGGGGGAAAAGATGTGACATAGAATCATAGAACACTAGAATTGGAAGGGACCTCGAAGTCAAAAAAAAAAAAAGGACATGAAAGCTTTCATCATTTAACTCTGGCTCCATTTCACCTGACTTCAATACAAGTGCACTCACTTACTCAGGGCTGGATTAAGACCTTTACAGGCCCTAAGCACTGAAAAGATTATGGTGCCCCCCCATATGTAGTTCAAAATAAAAACAATACTATACCGTAAAATAAAATTTTATTTTTTGAAATGACACAACTTACATTTATGCTGAAATTAAAATAGTTCCTTTCTAGATTTTCTGATTGCAAAATTCTGGATAAGTTCATCGAAGCTGACTCGACGAAGCATGTCCGCTTCCATGCACAACAGGGAAAGTGAATCAAGTCTGTCCTGACACGTTGTTCTGAGGGTTTTTTATTCTTTTCAGCTGAGAAAAAGAGCATTCTGCGGAGTTCTGATTTTTCCCATGATGACTACTTAGATGCTTTTTTTTTGAAATATCAAATTTTTTTCAAAACTTTTTTTGGTGCCCCTGCTTTGCTGGTGCCCTAAGCACATGCTTAGTCTGCCTATTCGGTAATCCAGCCCAGCACTTACTCCATAAGTGAATTTATCCCAAACATGATTGTTCAATATTTAGTGTTAAATATGTGCATGATTAGACAGTAGTTTAATGTTTTTATTAATGTAACGCAGAAAGTTAAAACAAGTGTTACGTAGGGGGTGAGTCTACTTTTCGTATTTACAATACAAAGCAAGAAAACAGATATTTTCCACCATAACACAAACAGCATTCCAAGCAATCATGACAATATTTGAATTTTTGGTACATTTGGTGGTGGTGGTGGAGAGGTGGAGGTTGGTCTTTTTGGAAAGTCTAAAATATATTCATACAATTTTTCAGTGCTGTATAATGGGAAAGAAATACTTACAAATCCACATAAGCAATCCACTTGTTTTGAATTATTAAGGATTGATATTCTTTGTAGTCTCTTGACTTGGTTTCTGATCAACAGCTCACTTTCCATTTACTTTAATCAGCTCTTAACCATACTCTTTGCTGGTAGAACTAATGTTATCCTTCACTTTCTTGCCTACTGTTCTGATCCCGCATCCAGAGGAATGAGTGGACCCTTGCAGCTCTGCAAAACTCCACTGAAGACAATGCATCTCTGCAAAGATGGTTAGGTGTGTCTCTGAAGAGTATCTTGCAAGATCAGGGCCCAAGTTTCAAAAAAATTAGTTCTTCCAAGTCTTAATTGTCATAAGATAGTACTGCAATGATTTTTATACATTTTCATGTATATCTTGAATCATTGCTATTATTTGTTTAAAGAAAAAGGGTTTTCAGAGATCAGCTCTGGGCTTAAAATGCTTGCCTCTTTAAACTTAACATTAGGGGAGTAATGTTTTGATAACCTATCATCCAACATGAAAGTGGGCGGTACTTGACTAATAGGAAGATAATTTCATGTGTTCGTTAAGTATCAAAGTAAAAGTTGAACTCTCTAGTCTGGCACTCTCTAGTCCAGCAACATCTGTGATCTGGCATGATTTTAGTTAGCCAGATGTGCACTTATCATGGGTGTGGCCAAGTTTCTCCCACTCCCGTAAAGTTTGTTTACAGCCACTAGTCCTGACTCTGTGTTCTACTCTTTAGCTCTAATTTCCCCCTAAATGTCTAATAAGAGCCCAGCAATCAGTGGAAGGGTTGGTAATTCTGCTATACACTACTGACCTCCCATAGTCCAGCAAATTCTCTGGTTCAGCACCAGTCAGGTTCCAAGGGTGTCAGACTAGAGAAATCAACCTGTGTATGCTAAAACCACTTTTTAAAAAAATCAAATAACCTATATTCAGTTAGGGTTAACTGGTACTATTCTACTTTTTCAACTCCTATTGCAATTATTTGTTGTTGTGTTCTGTTTCAGGGGAGAGAACATGATGTCTACTGTATTTGTGACAATTTTACGTTTTCTCCTTCGTGAGTTCCTAATGAACTGGAGGGTATATTGGAGGGTATATGCTGTATTCAGAATATAATTGCTTTCTAACTAAGATTTAATATTCAAAACCTGAATTGTGAGTCACCAGTAGATATTTAATCTCTCCAAAGTAGCTGAATCATTATTTGTCTGATAAAAGGTGGATTAATCTAAAGCATCTTTTCAAGAGAGGTCCCTCTGTCCCCTGCTGTATCATTGCTTCTGAAAATCAGAAAGGCAAACCCTACAGCCCAGGCATGAAAATACAGGAAACAAAGTAAAAAACAGGATTTGCTATGTCATTTATCCAGCGTACTTCCATTATACTCCCTGAAACCTGCCGATGTGGAAGCTATATGAAGGCTTAAAGTCTTGTCATTTAAAACAATGGTAAATTACTAAAACATCAAATCCCTTTTACTATTTTTCTTACAGCATGGCACTAGGGTGAGCATATGCCATTTAAGAAGCTCTAGCTACATGACCAGTGGATCAGTGGGTTTTGTAATCAGTCAGTGGCATTCTCTTCCAATCTCAGAAGCATAAACAAGTGTGTCCACATGGAACATTTCACCCCACCATGTGTCAACTTTAATTCTATGTCTATAACTGCACTGTTATGCACTCGTGAATTCTGGGAAATCCATGTCCTATATTGGCTACATTCATAATTACAGGTTGTTGTAAGACATGGAGCCTTATGTTAGGAGATAAACAGCTTGGTTTATGCCGACCAGATGATAGTGTCTTTAGCTTTCCTCCCTTTTAAATATTCTATGACCCTTTGACTTACACCTCTTCTTAATTGCCTTGCCCATTCACTTATTAACTATTTTTGAGTATCTACATTAGTAAAATCTTTGTTGCAGGGATCTTTTAAGTTCTTAGTGCAGCTTCGTTTTAAAGAAATGAATGGTCTTGTTTTAATTCTTTGAAGGGGTTGCTAACTCTCTTTCTCTCATGCTCTCATTTCACTGCAGGTAACATAATAAAATCAAATCTTAATTGTAAGTACTTACATTGCACAAAACAGATCAATCTGTTCCATTAAATGTGTCACATGAGACAAGCAGTCAAGTCTAATTGATTTCAAAGTCATGTGGCACAACTACCATTATAGTATTTTCCCTAAGATGTCCTCAATCAATATGCCTAGCACTTAAAAAAAATTACACCAATCTAACTACATTTCTTGACACTATTTTGTTCATACATATTAGAAGCAAGTTGGTCACAGAAAAATCTTGTGTGTAAGAAGTGGAAAGAGTATGAGTAACTAAGTACTGGTCCTTGCTGGACTCAACTGGTATTGCTAATGCTTATTCCTTGAATTTTCCTACTCTGAGCTCAGCAGCTCAGTCAATCAGTCTTACAAGCAGTGCTAATAGTTCTTGGATTGGTGTTTGATGCAGACTTTGTATGAGCAGATGCTTATGTAAAGGCTAAAACAGGACAGTATTATAAGGATTAAGGGATTCAGTCAAGTATCTCAGCAAGCTGGAATTCAAGAAACAACACTTCAAATCTTTCATTGCTATTTTCTTTGATAAAATGTAGGTTCTGACCTTTGGGGAAATATATTTTCTACAGTGGCAGCAACCCCAAGCCTGTCCATTCAACAATCCTTTACAACTGATGCCATTCATACTGTCTGTAATGGAGATGGCAGCTACAATAAGGATACCTAAGCTCCTATAGGTATGTGAAATAGACAAAATACATGTGACCATTTCTATGTGGACCTTTGGGTGTGAGGAAGTGTGTGTTTCTAGAGTTAAAAGAGGGCAATTCCAAAGCATAGTAGATAGTAAAGAAATGCTAACAGCATGGCAATATAGTTTCTGGAACTGGGCTGAGATTCAAGAAACATGGGCTTAACTCCTTGTTTAGTCACATCCTATCTGAGAGACTTTGTAAGTCATTTAATCTGTGTTCCTCAGGTCCCATCTGTGAAATGGGTATAATGCTTCCTATTTCTCATCCACTGTTTGTCTTGGCTATTTAGATTTTAAGTGCTTGGGGGTGAGGGGGAGCTGTCTTTTATTAAGTAAAATTCTTAGGACTATGGAGCCCTGACCTTGGTTAGGACAAAATAATAAATAATGGGCTAGATGCTCTAGTGAATATTTCTTTGCCTACCATTAACTCACTGTATGCCCCTGGGCAAATTACTATGGTGAAATGTGCCTTAGCATGGATTTAGGTTCCTGACTGTACCTAAGTTTGCAGTTTTTGGTTGCAAGTGCTGTGGAGTATATTAAAAAAGGAACATAGATGTGACAGTGCTGATCATTATCACACTTAATAGGTATGTGCCGAGAAAATCACTGCAATTCAGAAAGCGTGAGGTATGTATTCCGGCTTCCTATTCAATTAATGGAAGGAGACGTGTCTAAGACTGGGATTCACTAAAGCCAGCATTCTAGATGCCACCCCACCTAAGTTAGCCAATGGGAGATACCAAAGTAAGGGCTGTGTCCTGAGCTCCTCCCCCTCTCAGGGAGTTCAGCACCTCTTTCTCCTGGGGATTCACAGCTGCAGACCCTCTCTAGGGGTATGTCTAGACTACATGGCTCCGTCGACGGAGCCATGTAGATGAGTTTACTAGACATAGGAAAATGAAGCGGCGATTTAAATAATCACTGCTTCATTTACATCAAAATGGCTGCCGCGCTGTGCCGATCAGCTGTTTGGCAGCACAGCAGGGCAGTCTGGATGTGCCGCGGTTGACAAGGAAAGCCTTTGTTGACCGCTCTGGTATGCCTCGTGAAATGAGGTTTACCGGAGCGGTTGACAAAGGCGTCCCTTGTCGACTGCAGCGCGTCCTGATTGCCCTGCTGTGCCGCCAAACAGCTGATCGGCACAGCGCGGCAGCCATTTTGATGTAAATGAAGCAGCGATTATTTAAATCGCCACTTCATTTTCCTATGTCTAGTAAACTCATCTACATGGCTCCGTTAACGGAGTCATGTAGTCTAGACATACCCTAAATACTGGGCAAAAATTTCTGAGGGTGGTTTATAAAAATAGCAGAGGTTCCTGACTTCTAGGGTATGTCCCCTGGGCTCTGCCCTAGAAGCTGTACTGCCAAAAGCTGAGACTGGATGATAGGAGATGAATTTCTCAATAAATCACACTGCTCTGTTCTGAAGCTTCTAGCACTGGTAACTGTAGGATACTGGGCTTTGAGGGACCATTATTCTGACCCAGTGTGGCCATTCTTATGTTCTTGTCATGGGGGAGACACACACACACACACACACACACACACACACACTCGGCAATTCAAGTCTCCCCCTACCTCTGAGGAGGAGAAGAGATTTACACAGGGATCTGCCACTTTCCACGTAAATGCCCTAGCTGCTTTCCTTTAGGATTTTCTGACACAGGGCTTACCCTGACCCTCCTCTTGAAGATGTCCTACTGTGAATAAACAATTTTAAAAGTCATTAGAACAGGTTGACTGGGTCCTGGGCCATCTACTTCCCACATGAGTGCTGCCTGGCCATAGTCTTTTTCATGCTTGTCCTTGCTCTATATGGCCCAATGAACTTTTCATTATTTAACCACAGTGCAACATTGCAATTGACAGGGATGGAGGGAGCACCACACCAAGATATCCCATACCTGTCTGGTGAGGGCACTTTCCTGGAAGGTGGCAGGTCTCTGTTTAATTACATTATCCCTCTCACTGAAGAAGGACTTGAACAGTGGAGGTCTCTAATATCCCACATGAATACCCTGACTCTAGGTTAAAAGTTGTGAGGGAGTTCATGTGCCCACTCTTCAGAAGTTTTGTGTGAGTTTGTATATGGGTCTCATTTACCAGATCAGACCCAACAGGTGAGTTAGGTGAAGGGTTGTCTATCTTTTCTCTGTTTGTATATCATACTAGGGATAACATATCCAGAAGGCTAGCATGGGGCTGCAGCTGCACAAGTGCACAGAACAAAACACAGGTGCTGATCTAACCTTTACTGCAAAACTGTAGACAGCAAGAAAATTTAGGTACTTACAGGGATTAGCTGCAGCTGAGGGGTGCTGTTGGAGGCTGAAATCCTTTTGTGAGTCTATCCCTTTATGATTTAGATTTCCCCTCTGTGAAAAAGCATTTTGATCCTTGGTAAAATCCTTTAAGACCTTCTGCTGAAAAACATTATTACATAAGTGCCTAACAACGCTGTTATATTTGGACAATAGATACACATTCAGCTTCCTTAATATAACTGGAGTTATAACGAAGTATACTAGTCAATCTGCAGCCCAGCAAATTATATTTTGGATTAAAAGCATATTCTTCAGTTCATTAGCTTTTCTACTGAAACTATAGGTTTAGATCTTGCCACATTTACATCTGTTTAGTTACAGACCTCATTGGAGTTGCACAAATGTAGATGAGGACAAATTTAGCCCAGAGTATGCATAATAGAGTCAGAATAGTAGCTGAGATAAATCTGTAGTCTGAAATATTGTTACATACTGTATTGTTTTGTGCATATATTGAATACTGTAACCACAGTTTTTGATGGCAACATTACAATGGGTGAAACTGCTCCCATAAACCTGCTTTTTTCCCCCTACCCTTTTTCACCTTCTGTAAGTGGCTGTTCTGTGTAAAACTGGATGCATTAATAGACTAAGACTGTAGACAATATACTGAAGTTTGCTGAAAATGTGGGAAGACATATCATTTGATGGCACAGTCCCATACTCCAGATTTTAAATTTTTTATAACAAAATACTGTTTTAAGGCCTTTATTCATACAAAGCACCCTTCATTCTCTGATCATGCTCGGTTTTCAGCAAAGACCTGAAACAGCTTCATAGCTAGATACTAAAACTCAATAATCTGTCACTATTTAAGCACAAATAGATGCAGTTGTCTAGATTAAATAATATGTGGAGGAAAACCATTGCAACCATGCAAACTATTATAATTAAATACAATGTCAGCCAACACTGCTAAAGGGATCAATCCTGGTTTATTTCTTTCAAGCCTAACAGAACATGTTCGCAAACTGTTTGAAAAAAATCACTGACATTTATTTTAGGGTGGTCTCTCTGCGGTGTCTTTTAGTTCTGAAAATTAGTTCTTTAGTTAGAAATTCAAATGTGAAATTGAGGAACTATTAAGTGTGGTTTGTAACTTATCCTTTAAATCAGCTTCTGTACCTAAGCTAATGTGACACCAATATTTTAAAAGTGCTCTCTAGAGGTGATCCTGGCAATTACAGACTGGCAAGTACTGGGCAAATTAGTTGAAACGATATTTAAGAACAGAATTGTCAGACACATAGATGGACATAATTTGTTGGGGGAAAGTCAACATGGTTTCTGAAAAGGGAAATCATGCCTTACTAATCTACTAGAGTTCGTTGAGAGGGTCAACAAGCATGTAGACAAGGGGGATCCAGTGGATATAGTGTACTTCGATTTCCAGAAAGCATTTGCAAGGTACCTCGCCAAAGACTCTTAGGAAAGGTTAGTTGTCATGGGATAAGAGGGAAGGTCCTTGCATGGATTGATAACTAGTTAAAAGACAGGAAACAAAGGGTGGGAATAAATGGTCAGTTTTCAGAATGGAGAGAGGTAACTAGTGGTGTCCCCCAAAGGGCCATACTGGGAGGAACCCTATTCAACCTATTTATAAATGATCCGGAGAAAAGGGTAAACAATGAAGTAGGAAAATTTGCAGATAATATGAAACTGCTCAAGATAGTTAAGAAGAAAGCAGACTGTGAAGAGCATAGAATCATAGAGCTAGAAGAGACCTCAGGAGGTCAAGTCCAGCCCCCTGGCCAAGGCAGGACCAAACCTAACTAAATTAACCCAGCCAGGTCTTTGTCAAGCCGAGACGTAAAAACCTCTAGGGATGGAGATTCCACCACCTCCTTGGGTAACCCACTTCAGTGCTTCACCACCCTCCTAGTGAAATAGTTTTTCCTAATATCCAACCTAGACCTCCCCCACTGTAACTTAAGACCATTGCTCCTTGTTCTGCCATCTGTCACTACTTTGAAAAGCCTTTTCTCCATCCTCTTTGGAACCTCCCTAAGGAAGTTGAAGGCTGCAATCAGTAGGCGGCAAGAGTAAGTCTCAGGTCTGACACTAGGTTCTCAAAACACAAAGGATGCCACACAGGTATCTGTCAAACACAAGTAGTTTATTTCCTGACAGCGAACAGCTGTGCCCCATAACTGGAAGAACAACATAACAAAGAAGCAGCATATCTTGCGTCCCTTCCTGCAAGCCTGGAACCCCGAGTAGGCTGCAGATGAAGTGGGAGGTTGTCTCAGCTTCCGAGGTGCCGGTACCCAAAGCCCATCAGTGAGGTCCAAATTATTGTGCTTTGGTGCAGCCTTAAATACAATTTTCCTGCCTTGTTTGGCAGCTTGGAAATTTCCAGAGATTACTCATTACGTGCTGATGTAGGGCTTAGCTGTTAGTTATCGATCTGGTTCTGTTCTGGATCTACTTGTTCTTTGGCCCTGTTTACGTGATCAGTACTTTAGGGTAAACAGAATTGTTTATGCATTCTTGCCCTTTACCCTTATCTTATACTTGTTCTTGCTATACTGGCAACAATGCTTATCTTAAATGGCGTATGTTCCCAAAGACTTGCTTCTGGCTCATCAGATATAGGGAAAAGGGAAAGGGGGGGAAAGAATGCAGGCCTCGCCACCCCTAAACTAGCACGTACAAAGTTCTTCTGCAATTAACCCCTACACAATCAAATCCCCCCTCACTCTCTCTTCTGTAGACTAAACAAACCCAAATCCTTCAGTCTCTCCTCATAGGTCATGTGCTCCAGCCACCTAATCATTTTGGTCGCCTTCCACTGGACCCTCTCCAATGCATCCACATCCTTTATATAATGGGGGGCGCAGAACTGAACACAATATTCTAGATGTGGCCTCACCAGAGCCACATAAAGGGGAATAATCACTTCTCTGGATCTGTTGGCAATGCTCCTCATAATGCATCCCAATATGCCATTAGCCTTCTTGGCTATGAGGGCACACTGTAGACTCATATCAATCTTCACTTCCACTTAGGAAGTGAAGGACCCCCAGGTCCTTTTCTGCAGAACTGCTACTTAGCCATTCGGTCCCCAGCCTGTAACAATGCTTGCGATTCTTCCGTCCCAAGTGGAGGACTTTATACTTGTCCTTGTTGAACCTCATCAGATTTCTTTTGGCCCAATCCTCTAATCTGTCCAGGTCACTCTGGACCCTATCCCTGCCCTCCAATGTATCTACCTCTCCCCCTAGCTTAGTGTCATCTGCAAACTTGCTGAGTGGGCAATCTATCCCCTCATTCAGGTCATTAATAAAGATGTTGAACAAAACAGGTCCCAGAACCAAACCTTGGGGCACTCCGCTAGAAACCGACCGCCATCCTGACATCAAGCCGTTGATTACTACCCTCTGGGCCTGACCTTCCAGCCAGCTTTCTATCCATCTTACAATCCATTTATCCAATCCACATTCTCTTAACTTGCTGGCAAGAATATTGTGGGAGACCGTCTCAAAAGCCTTGCTAAAGTCATGGTATATCACATCCACTGACTTCCCCATATCCACAGAGCCCGTTACCTCATCATAGAAGCTAATCAGATTGGTCAGGCACGACTTGCACTTCATGAATCCATGCTAACTATTCTTGATCACCTTCCCCTCTTCCAAGTGCTTTAAAATGGATTCCTTGAGGATCCCTTCCATGATTTTTCCAGGGACTGAGGTAAGACTGACCAGCCTATAATTCCCTGGACCGTCCTTCTTCCCTTTCTTAAAGATGGGCACTACATTTGCCTTTTTCCAATCACCTGGGATCTCTTCTGATCTCCATGACTTTTCAAAGATAATGGCCAAAGGCTCCTCAATGACATTTGCCAACTCCCTCAGTACCCTCGGATGTATTAAGTCCGGACCCATGGATTTATGTACTTTTAGCTTTTCTAAATAGTTCCTAACCTGTTCTTTACCCACCAAGGGCTTTCCACCTTCGTCCCATATTGCGTCACTTAGTGCATTAGTCTGGGAGCTGACCTTATCTGTGAAGACAGAGGCAAAGAAAGCATTAAGTACTTCAGCTTTCCCCACATCATCTGTCACTAGGTTACCGCCTTCATCCAGTAGGGGCCCTACACCCCCTCTGATCACCTTCTTCTTGCTAACATGCCTGTAGAAACCTTTCTTGTTATCCTTCACATCCCTTGCAAGTCGCAATTTCGATTGCACTTTCGCCTTCCTGATAACTCCCCTGCATTCTTAAGCTATACATTTATACCCTTCCCTAGTCATCTGTCCAAGTTTCCACTTTTTGTAAGCTCCCTTTTTGTGCTTAAGTTCACCAAGGATTCCCTGGTAAGCCAATCCGGTCTCCTATCATATTTGTTTCTCTTGCTATGCATTGGAATGGTTTCTTTCTGTGCTTTCAATAAGGCTTCTTTAAAATACTGCCAGCTCTCCTGGGCTCCTTTCCCCTTCATGTTAGCATCCCAGGGGATTCTGCCCATGAGATCTCTGAGGGAGTCAAAGTCTGCTTTTCTGAAGTCCAGGGTGTGTATTTTACTACTCTCTTTTCTTCCTTTGGTCAGGATCCTGAAATCTACCATTTCATGATCACTGCTTCCCAGGTTGTCACCCACCTCTACTTCCCCTATTAGTTCCTCCCTGTTTGTGAGCAGCAGGTCAAGCTGCACACAGCCTCTGGTCAGATCCTGCAGCACTTGTACCAAGAAGTTATCACCAACATTCTCCAAAAACTTCCTGGATTGTCTGTGTACTGCTGTATTGGTCTCCCAACTTATCCTTCAAAAGGAACTCACAAAACCAGGTGACTCAGCAACAAAATAGCAAATAAATTTTAATGTTGATAAGTGCAAAGTAATGCATATTGGAAAAAATAGTCCCAAGTACACATATAAAATGTGGGGTACTAATTTAGTTTTAACCACTCGAGAGAGAGAGATCAATCTTGGAATCATTGTGAATAGTTCTCTGAAAACAACTATTCAATGTGCAGCAGCAGTCAAAAAGCAAACAGAATGTAGGAATCATTAAGAAAGGGATAGAGAACAAGAGAGAAAATCTTATTACTTCTATATAAACCCATGGAACACCCGCATTTTGAATACTGTGTAAAAACACTCAAAAGATATATTGGCATTGAAAAAGGTTTAGAAAAGGGCAACAAAAATTATTAGGGGTTTGGAACGGGTGCCATATAATGAGAGAGTAAAAAAACTGGGACTTTTAATCTTAGAAAAGAGGGAGGATATGATAGAGGTCTATAAAATCATGACAGGTATGGAGAAAGCGAATAAGGAAAAGTTATTTACTTGTTCCCATAACATAAGAACTAGGTGTCACCAAATGAAATTAATAGGTATCAGGTTTAAACAAAATAAAGAGGTTTTTTTTTTTCACACAGCGCACAGTCTGTGGAACTCCTTGCCAGAGGATGTTGTGAAGACCAGGACTTTAACGGGGTTTAAAAAAAGAACTAGATAAATTCATAGAGCTTAGGTCCATCAATACTTATTAGCCAGAATAGGTAGGAATGGTGTCCCTAGCCTCTGTTTGTCAGGGGCTAGAGATAGATGACAGGAGAGGGCTCACTTGATGATTACCTGTTTCTGTTCACTCACGGGGCATTTGGCATTGGTCACTGGGACTAGATTGGCCTTTGGTGTGACCCAGTATGGCCATTCTTGTGTTCTTATATTGTACCACAGCATGAACCGCACCTAGGGTTGCCAGATACTTTCACTGAACATGGTAGGGAAAAAAAAGGGGGGGCACTTAGAACAGGCCCGGAGTAAAGTGAAAGAGCTCTGTCAGAGCTCACCCTGCCCCTACCACCAGGAGCTGCACCAGATTCCGGGGGGTGGGGAAACATCTTCCCCCCGGAATCTGGTGCAGCTCCTGGTGGTAGGGGCAGGGTGAGCTCTGACAGAGCTCTTTCACTTTACTCCGGGCCTGTTCTAAGTGCCCCCCCTTTTTTTTCCCTCAACCAATTTTTTTTGAGGGAACATCTTCCCCACCCATTGCAGTGGACTCCGGCCTCCAGACCTCCATCGTCACCCGGCCAGAGGTGATGGCGGAGTAGTAGGAGGACCAGGAACAGCAGGAGGAGGATGAGACAGACACTATCACCCTGTCCCTGGAGCCAGTTCTTGTCAGTTGGCTTGTTTCCCAGGCCTCGTCTGACACTGGGGAAGGATCTTCAGGTGAGCGCTCTCAGTTTGTCACACACACAGGGTAGGGGAGTTGAGCATCACTCAGGATGCTTGGGCTGGACATCGTGCTGCAGTCTGTGCACGTGAAACCACTTGCAGCGTTAGTGTGCAGCACACAGACTCAGCAGGCAGCCCCTGAGCATGGGTGCGATCCAGCTGCCAGGCTCAGGAGAAGTCAGACACATGTCTGGTCCCACAAGGGCAGGGGAGGGGAGGGGCTCTCAGCTCTCCCAGCACCTGCCACGACTGGAAGTAGGCTAGCCACAAGGGCACAGGCATAACCCCAGACACACCGAGGAGTGCTGCACACAGCACATGGGCATGCCTGCACATGCGAGGCAGCATCCGCTCATGTGGGCTGCGCTGCGAGCTGCAGGTGTGTGTGCAGACACCAGGGAGGGCCAGGCTCCTCTGCTGCCCATGGGATCCCACTGTGGCCAGACACTTCCCTTGTGTGTTTGTCCATGGGCTGGGAGGGGAGGTGTGGAAGCCGGCAACATAGTCCCCTGGGGGCCCCTGTGAGGCAGGGCCTGCTGTGCAGGCCACACATGTCTTTGCTCCCAGGACATCCCCCCTCTGCCCAAGGACTGTTGGTTGCTGCTCACAGAGGAGGGCATGGCCACAGGGGCAGTGTCTGCATGGATGACTGACCGCTTCTCCCTTTTTGTGTTCTCCACAGCCAGACCAGTTGAGACTGCGGGCTGAGCCACGCCACCCATGCCAGCTGCCAGAGTCCGGGGGACCAGAAAGGGCCCCAGGTTCCAGGAAGACCTCATGCGGCAGCATGTCAGCATCCTGCATGACATACAGCAGTCCCTGGTGCAGAATATCTGGGAGGATACAGAGTGGCGGAACTGTGCCTGGGACCAGCTCATGCAGTGGTGTGATAGCATGTGTGCCATCATGAGGGAAATGATGGCACACCAGCCTGCTGTTGCTGCTCCTGCCTACCACCCTCCTGCCCTCTCTGCTATGCCTATTCCCCCTCCCCCTGACCTCCAAGCGATGCCTCTGCTCCCTCCCCAAGCAATGCCCATGTCTCCTCCGCAAGCAATGTTCATGCCCCCTCTCCCTACCCTCTGCCATCCCTTCCCCACTCCTGCCAATCCACCTGTGGTCCCAGGACCCACCCAACCCCAAGTCCGACAAGGTCTCCACACCTGAGGTGGCACATCCAGAAACCCCACACATCACTCTGAACCCCCTTCCCCTCCAGGTTATGAGCTCCCTCCCCCTCCCAAGCTGTTGTTACTGAAATACCAATACAGAGTTTTTGTTCAAAATCAAACAGGTGTCTTTATTGAGAGGTCAGGGAAGGGTCAAAGGGAGGGGCTGTGGGGGGGAAGGGATAGGGCAGCAAGCCAGTTGCCCCTAGCAGGGAGACACTGGGGAGAGTTACTGGTGTCCTTCACAGCACCTCTCCCTCAGGGCTTCACCGACGCGCACCCCTACCTGATGAGCCTGTTGGATGGCAGCTGTTTGTGGCTGCTCAAAGAGTCTCTCCTCACCATCAGCGTCTGCCCCCACCCCAGGAGGAAGGCCTCCCCGTTCCTCTCCACAATGTTGTGGAGGACACAACATGCCAATACCACCTCAGGGATGTTGTGCTTCCCCAAGTCAAGGCGGGTCAGGAGGCACCTGAAACACTCCATGAGGTGGCCAAAGGTGCACTTGACTTGAATCCTGGTCTGGTTCAGGTGGGCATTAAATTGGTCCCTGTTGGGGTCCAGGTGGCCAGTGTACGGCTACATTAACCACAGCATTAGGGGGTAGGCTGCATCCCCCCGATGCCCAATGGCATGTGCATGTCACCAATGGCAAATTCATGGTGGGGGAAGGATGTGCCCGCCTCCAGCTTCCCGTGCATGCTAAAGTTCTGAAAGACATGGGCATCATGTGCCCTGCCCAACCACCTGACAAAAATGTCTGTGAAGTGTCCACCGTGGTCAACCAGGGCCTGTAGCACCATGGAAAAGTAGCCCTTCCTGTTAATATGGGCCGCTCTATGTTGAGGTGCATGGATCAGTATGTGGGTCCCATCGATTGCTCCAGCGCAATTTGAGAACCCCAGGGCAGCAAATCCAGCCACGATCAGATCCAGGTCTCCCAGACGGATGACCCTCTGCAGCAGGATGGAATTTATGGCCCTCATAACCTTCAGAAGGAGACAAACACACAAAACAGAGAATGAGAGAGAGAATGCCTGAGCCCTTGGGAGGTCCCTGTCCCCCTCCCATGCCCTTCCCCTCCAAACACTCCTGGAGCCACCCCCTCTGAGGCTCTCTCTCCCCCCCCCCCCCCAGCAGCAGGGCTGTGTGAAGGTGGGATGGCCCCATCCCCCAGGGATGGGGCTTCCCCCCCCACCCACACTCCACCCCCCACACTCTCCAACCCCCTTTTCCCTAGAGTCCCCCTTTTCCAGGACTCCCTCCCCACCCCATTCAGAGACTGCAGCCTGAGAGTGCCTTACCTCCATGAGGAGGGCCCCAATGGTAGACTTCCACATGCCAAACTAGTTGCCCACCAACTGGTAGCCGTCGGGGGTGGCTAGCTTCCAGATGGCGATTTCGACCCGCATCTTCAGGGGGATGGCAGGCCACAGGTGGATGTCATGTCATCGGAGTGAGGAAGCGAGCCAGGAACACAGCTCCAAAAAGGTGGCCTTCCGCATGCGGAAGTTTTGGAGCCACTGCTGGTCATCCCACTGCTCCATGATCAGCCGGTCCCATCAGTCCGAACTGGTGTCCAGACTCCAGAAATGCATCTCCACAATGGGTGCAGTTGCAAGAGTGGAGCTCCTACACCCAGAGAGAGGGTCCCCAGAATGAGCTCGGGGTCCAGCTCATCAGAACTAGGAAGGCAGTTGGCACAAAGGGCTGCAGAAACTGCAGCATGGCCGTGTGGGGCCATACCATGCCCAGGGGCAGCTCTGGCTCCATGGCACAAAGGAAAAAGCTGTGGCATACACAAAAACAGGGCAACCACAGCAGGCACTGCGAAAGCTTTGCTGCCCCTTGAAGAGGTAGCAAGCACTCAGCAGAAGCAGAGAAACGGCTGTCCAGGGGGGTCCTTTAAGCGTGTGTCTCTGCAAGGCTCCAGCACCAGCACTCAGAAGCAACTGGTGACCTAAAGCCTTGCCTGAAGTGGTTCTGGGTGGCCTTTTATGTGAGATAGCACCCAATCAGTCTGGATTCTATCTTTCGAAAAAGCAGATTGCTTTTTTGATCCACTTGGCCAGTGTGTATGCTCTCTCTGGGTACGTCTACACTAGCCCCCTAGTTCGAACTAGGGAGGCTAATGAGGGCGACCGAAATTGCTAATGAAGTGCGGGATTTAAATATCCTGCTCTTGATTAGCATATTCCCGGCCGGTCACCATTTTGGAAACTGACTAACCCCTTAGTTCAAATTAACTGTTACTCCTTGTGGAATGAGGTTTAACAGTTAATTCGAACTAAGGGGTTTATATCGGAATCCCGCTTCTCTGCCGCGTATAGACGCAGGCAGTTACTTCGGGCTAGTCAGTTTCCAAAATGGCGACCGGACGGGAATATGTTAATCAAGCGCAGGATATTTAAATCCCGCACTTCATTAGCAATTTCGGTCGCCCTCATTAGCCTCCCTAGTTCGAACTAGGGGGCTAGTGTAGACGTACCCTTTTGGAAGAAGTTTTTCTGGAAGATCTCTTCCAGAAAAGCTTCTTCCAAAAGAAGCCTGCAGTCTAGACGCAGCCAACGTGTATAAATCTAAGACCTTTCTTCCAGTGCATGTTGGAAACAAAAAGAATGAGGTTCAGTATCTAGGGGTTCCATTCCGATAATCAACACAATTCAGCTTGACCCACTCCAGAGCAATGATTTTAATTAAGCATATACATTTTCATTTTATTTTCCAAAAATCAAAAACGAATTGAATTAAGGACCCAAGCAACACTGGGTACATCTTCTAATTTCTAATATTCCCTGCTCCTAGACAATCTTGAAATACCATGAGGAGAACTTTGCTTAAGTATTTTGACTCTTTTTATTCCTGTTGTGGCTGCAAAGAAGAAATGCACAGCACTGGACAATACTGTCTTTTAAGAGCTAGTCAAATATGTCCTACTTTTGTCTAAGGTGTTTTACAAATTTTGAGTAAAAAACTTGGGTACTCACTTCATTCAAATCAACTCACTCATGCCTTCTGTTCAAGGAGGGATATTTCTCCAGTTTCTCTCTCTGCTCTAACAATTATTCTGTGTTATCTCCATAGCTCTGTTTCTACTTATTCTTGTCCCCCACTTCATTTCTCATGACTATTTTCTTCAACATCCTTTCTACTCTACTTTCTTCTGCCCATGTCTACTCCCGTGTAACCTCTGAGTTTCTGAACTCACTGTTATAAGTTTGTACCTTGTCCATTTTCCCATTTG
Source organism: Pelochelys cantorii (assembly GCA_032595735.1). Classification (NCBI taxonomy): domain Eukaryota; kingdom Metazoa; phylum Chordata; order Testudines; family Trionychidae; genus Pelochelys; species Pelochelys cantorii. Next base: position 66,907,399 of record CM064326.1, on the reverse strand, counting down.
TAGAAGTATTTCTCTTCTTCATACTCCTATTTCAGTGTTTCCCCCAATCAGTAGTCATCCTTAGACATATTCCCACATATTTACTTAAATCTAAGTGTAAATATTTTGTAAGTATAAGCCCCATGGTGCCTGAGTTACTCTGTTGTTCATGCTGTGGCACTTTAGATATATATTTTTTCATTTGGATGTGATTTTGGTTTCTAGTCTCTTTTACTTAGAAATAGTGCAGATTGCTGCAAGCTTTTGAAAGAAAATAAATATGAAGTTCCTTTCAGAGAGGATAAAACAAATGGGCTCAGTTTTCTTAGTTATTTAGATGGATTCAAAGAAAAGTATAATTGGATAAATCGTACGGCCTTAACTCTTGAATTTCCAAAGGACTGTGTGGGATTTTTATATATGCAACTCACATTTCCTGTAATTGTATGTATAAAGATGGGAAAGTAATGGGTTACAAGTAATGTAGTGGCTTGGAACCTTTTACTCTGGGGTCATGACTTTTATAATATGAGAAACAACTGGTGAACTGATAATTTATTTGTTCAAGGTATAAACAGCCAGTCATAGATTCATGTGGTGGGGATGGATTTTGTGCTGAAATGTTACAACAGGGTACAGTGGGTAATGTAATAAAACCAGACTAATGATTTGCATTCTCACACCGCTCCTTGCCAGATCCAGAAACACACTGCCCACTGCAATTTATTTAGACCTTAGCATGTTTTCAGATATGTCTTAGGATATGTCTACACAGCACACTTATTTCAAAATAAGCTATTGGGGAAGAAATATTCCAAAATAGCTTATAATGCAATAGTTCATCTACACTACAGGGAAGCCTCATAATTAGTCTGAGGCAGGCTTTCCTAATGTGGATGCGCTACCTTGATTTAGAGCCCCAGAAGGCACTGTGAGTAATTAGTTTGAATGGCCCTGAAGAGGAGCTATTTCAAAATATCAGCAGTGGATCATCCACACTACAGCTATTTTGAAATAGCTATTTTGGAATAGGCATTATTCCTCATAGAATGAGGTTTACAGAAGTTGGAATAAGCTGTCTGTTATTTCAAAATTATTTAAAAATAACAGCATTGCTGTGTAGATGCTTGCATTGTTATTTTAGAATAGTGGCTTTTATTCTGAAATAATGCTGCTGTGTAGACATACCCTTAGGCTATGTCTACACGGGCAGCTTCCTGCACAAGAACAGCCATTCTTGCACAAAAACTTGCCTGCCGTCTACACTACACGAGTGTTCTTGCGCAAGTAAATTTACAGTATAGCATTGTAAAACAGGGCTTCTTCCAGAAGGGTATGTCTACACCAGCCCCCTAGTTCGAACTAGGGAGGGTAATGTAGGCATTCAAAATTGCAAATCAAGCCCGGGATTTAAATATCCCGCACTTGATTTGCATGTTCCTGGCCAGTCGCCATTTTTGAAATTTACAAGCCCGGACTAACTGCCCGTGTCTACACGCAGCAGGGAAATGGGCGTTTGAAATAAAGCCCTAATTTGAACATAAGAACATAAGAATGGCCATACTGGGTCAGACCAAAGGTCCATCGAGCCCAGCATCCCATCTGCCGACGGTGGCCAATGCCAGGTGCCCCAGAGAAGGAGAACAGAAGACAATGATCAAGTGATTTATCTCCTGCCATCCATCTCCTGCCCTTGTTATGAAGGCTAGGGCACCATACTTTATCCCTGGCTAATAGCCATTTATGGACCTAACCTGCAAAAATTTATCAAGCTCTTTTTTAAACCCTAATAGAGTCCTGGCCTTCACAGCCTCCTCGGGCAAGGAGTTCCACAGGTTGACTGTGCGCTGTGTGAAGAAAAATTTCCTTTTATTAGTTTTGAACCTACTACCCATCAATTTCATTTGGTGTCCCCTAGTTCTTGTATTATGGGAAAAGGTAAATAATTTTTCTATAATCACTTTCTCCACACCATTCATGATTTTATATACCTCTATCATATCGCCCCTCAATCGCCTTTTTTCCAAACTGAAAAGTCCCAGTCTCTCTAGCCTCTCCCCATATGGGACCCTTTCCAAGCCCCTAATCATCTTAGTCGCCCTTTTCTGAACCTTTTCTAATGCCAATATATCTTTTTTGAGGTGAGGAGACCACATCTGCACGCAGTACTTGAGATGTGGGCGTACCATAGTTTTATATAGGGGAAGTATGATATCTTTTGTCTTATTATCTATCCCTTTTTTAATAATTCCTAACATCCTATTTGCCTTACTAACTGCCGCTGCACACTGCGTGGATGTCTTCATAGAACTATCCACTATAACTCCAAGATCCCTTTCCTGATCTGTCGTAGCTAAATTTGACCCCATCATGTAGTACGTGTAATTTGGGTTATTTTTTCCAACATGCATTACCTTACACTTACCCACATTAAATTTCATTTGCCATTTTGCTGCCCAATCACTCAGTTTGCTGAGATCTTTTTGTAGTTCTTCACAATCCCTTTTGCTTTTGACTGTCCTGAACAACTTTGTGTCATCTGCAAACTTGGCCACCTCACTGCTTACCTCATTTTCTAGATCATTGATGAACAAGTTGAACAGGATTGGTCCCAGTACTGACCCCTGGGGAACACCACTAGTTACCCTCCTCCATTGTGAAAATTTACCATTTATTCCCACCCTTTGTTTTCTGTCTTTTAACCAATTCTTGATCCATGAAAGGACCTTTCCTCCTATCCCATGACCACCTAATTTACGTAAAAGCCTTTGGTGTGGGACCGTGTCAAAGGCTTTCTGGAAATCTAGGTATATTATATCCACTGGGTGCCCCTTGTCCGCATGTTTATTAACCCCTTCAAAGAATTCTAACAGATTAGTTAGACACGACTTCCCTCTGCAGAAACCATGCTGACTTTTGCCCAACAATTCGTGCTCTTCTATGTGCCTTGCAATTTTACTCTTTACTAGTGTTTCTACTAATTTGCCTGGTACTGATGTTAAACTTATCGGTCTATAATTGCCAGGATCTCCTCTAGAGCCTTTTTTAAATATTGGTGTTATATTGGCCATCTTCCAGTCATTTGGTACCAAAGTGGATTTAAAGGATAGGTTACAAACCACTGTTAATAACTCCGCAATTTCACATTTGAGTTCTTTCAGAACCCTTGGGTGAATGCCGTCTGGTCCCGGAGACTTGTTACTATTCAGCTTATCAATTAATTCCATAACCTCCTCTAATGTCACTTCAATCTGAGTGAGTTCCTCAGATTTGTCACCTAAAAAGGCTGGCTCAGATTTAGGAACCTCTGTAACATCCTCAGCCGTGAAGACTGAAGCAAAGAAATCATTTAATCGCTCCGCAATGGCACTGTCTTCCTTGATCGCTCCTTTTATATCTTTATCATCCAAGGGCCCCACTGCTTTTTTAGCGGGCTTCCTGCTTCTAATGTATTTAAAAAACATTTTACTATCATTTTTTGAATTTTTGGCTAGCTGTTCCTCAAACTCTTTTTTGGCTTTTCTTACTACATTATGACACTTAATTTGGGAGTGTTTATGTTCCTTTCTATTTTCCTCACTAGGATTTGACTTCCACTTTTTAAAAGCTGCCCTTTTCTCTCTCACTGCCTTTTTAACATGGCTGTTTAGCCATGGTGGTTCTTTGTTAGGTCTCTTACTGTGTTTTTTTATTTGGGGTATACATTTAAGTTGGGCCTCTAGTATGGTGTCTTTAAACAGTTCCCATGCAGCTTCCAGGGATTTTAGTTTAATTACTCTCCCTTTTAGTTTCTGTTTAACTAGCTTCCTCATTTTAGTGTAATTCCCCTTTTTGAAATTAAATGCCAGAGTGTTTGACCGCTGCGGTGTTCTTCCCAACACAGGAATATTAAAAGTTATTATATTGTGGTCACTATTTCCAAGCGGTCCAGTAACAGTTACCTCTTGGACCAGATCCTGCGTTCCAGTCAAGACTAGGTCGAGAATTGACTCTCCCCTTGTGGGTTCCTGTACTAGCTGCTCCAAGAAGCAGTCATTTAAGGCATCAAGAAATTTAATCTCTGAATCCCGTCCTGAGGTGACATGCACCCAATCAATATGGGGATAATTGAAATCTCCTATTATTACTGTGTTTTTTATTTTGGTAGCCTCTCTAATCTCCCTTATCATTTCAGCATCACTATCACTGTCCTGGTTAGGTGGTCGGTAATATATTCCTAATGCCATATTCATATTAGAGGAATGAATTGTTATCCATAATGATTCTATGGAACATTTTGATTCCTTTAGGATTTTTACTTCATTTGATTCTATATTATCCTTCACATATAGTACCACTCCGCCACCCGCACGACCTGTTCTGTCTTTCCGATATAATTTATATCCCGGTATGATAGTGTCCCACTGATTGTCCTCATTCCACCATGTTTCTGAGATGCCTATTATGTCAACTTCCTCCTTTGATATGAGGTACTCCAGTTCACCCATCTTATTAGACAGACTCCTAGCATTAGTGTAAAAGCATGTTAGAAAACTACCACTATTTATATGTCCGCCTTTCTCAGACACATTGGATTTTTTTATGCACGATTGTTTCACATCTGATCTTGCCCATATATTATTTCCCACGTTCCCTATCTGACTAACTTCTAGGGAATCCCTACCTATGGAGCCTCGTGTAAGAGAAGTCTCCGTCCGATCCAGGTGCTCCCCCGCACCAATCGGCTTTCCCCCACCTCTTAGTTTAAAAACTGCTCTACGACCTTTTTAATGTTTAATGCCAGCAGTCTGGATCCACCTCGATTTAGGTGGAGCCCATCATTCCTGTATAGGCTCCCCCTACCCCAAAAGTGTCCCCAGTTCCTAATAAATCTAAACCCCTCTTCCCTGCACCATCGTCTCATCCACGCATTGAGACTCTGAAGTTCTGCCTGTCTATCTGGCCCTGCGCGTGGAACTGGAAGCATTTCAGAGAATGCCACCAAAGATGTTCTGGATTTCAGTCTCTTTCCTAGTAACCTAAATTTGGCCTCCAGAACATCTCTTCTACCCTTCCCTATGTCATTAGTACCAACATGTACCACGACGACCGGCTCCTCCCCAGCACTGCCCATAAGTCTGTCTAGATGCCTCGAGAGATCCGCAACCTTCGCACCAGGCAGGCAAGTAACCATACGGTTTCTCCCGGTCATCACAAACCCAACTATCTATATTTCTAATGATCGAATCCCCCACTACTAAAACCTGCTTCTTCCTAACAGCTGGAGCTCCCTCCCCCGGAGAAGTATCCTCGGCACGAGAGGATACAACATCACCCTCTGGAAGGAGGGTCCCAACTATGGGATGGTTTCCCTCTGCTCCCATTGACTGCTCTCCTTCCCTGAGCCTTTCATCCTCCGTAACAGCATCAGGACTGTCAGATTTGAGGTGGGACAGCCCTACTATGTCCCGGAAAGTCTCATCCACAAACACCTCTGCCTTCCTTAGCTCCTCCAGTTCAGCCACCCTGGCCTCCAAAGCACACACTCGGTCTCTGAGGGCCAGGAGCTCCTTGCATCGAGCGCACACATACCTGTTATTCCTCCTGGAATGAAGTTTAACAGGTAGTTCGATTTAGGGCTTTATTTCGAACGCCCGTTTCCCTGCCGCGTGTAGACGCGGGCAGTTAGTCCGGGCTTGTAAATTTCAAAAAATGGCGACCGGCCGGGAACATGCAAATCAAGCGCGGGATATTTAAATCCCGGGCTTGATTTGCAATTTCGAATGCCTACATTAGCCTCCCTAGTTCGAAGTAGGGGGCTAGTGTAGACATACCCGAAGTGTTATTCCTCTCCCCACGAGGAATAAGCCCTCTTGCGCAAGAGCTCTTCCACAAGAGGCCAGTGTAGACAGGCAACATGAATTTCTTGCGCAAGAAGCCCCTATGGTTAAAATGGCCATCAGAGCTTTCTTGCACAAGACAGTGTCCATACTGCCATGGATGCTCTTGCGCAAAAGCACTTCTCTTGCGCAAAAGCACATGGCAGTGTGGACGCGCTATTGTGGAAGATTTTTTCTGCAAGAACTCTTTCGCAAAAGAGTTCTTGCGCAAGAAGCCGCCAGTGTAGATGTAGCCTTAGTGTTTGATACACTGAGTAGACCATTGTAAATAGTCTAGCAGAACAATGGTATCATTAGTTTCCTCATACATCACTAAAGTAGTTACCGAACATACTCCCTTCATGTTTCTTTCTCATGGATTGGCTTGATACAGAGAAGATCTACCACAATCTATAAGGCTAATGCAGGAGTGCAGGGAATGGACTTTTGTGTTCTGAGTCCAACAGTGTCACAGAATTTTTCTAAATATGTCAGGGAAGCTTCATCACACTGAAAATTACTCAAAAGGTTTCTCATTCTGAGGACACATTTTATATCGTATAGAAGACTTCTTCCATAAAACTAGTTTAATAGTATACTGTATCAGGTGACTTATACTACAGAAAAGTTGCCATTAACTTTAGTGGAATGAGTAACTCAACCACATCGTCTCTCCTTGAGGGGTTACATGTTAATTCTTACAATATTTCTCAGATGGGCACGTTGAACAATTGCTCATTTTCTGAAGCTCATTTTCTGAAGCATTGTTCTGCACACTATAGCAATTTGTTCTCTCATTCCTCTTTCAGAGGTGCATTTAGGCTATTGGAGAAGATAAGAAAGGATACGTCTACACAGCAGCTTTATTTCAGAATAACTGATGTTATTCTGAAATAACAAGAAGCGTGTCTAGACTACAAGCCTTTATTTCAAAATAATGTCTAGCTGGAGGACTTCTTACTCTGGCTCATGGTAACCCTCATTTCATGAGGAGTAAGGGAAGTCAAAGGAAGAGTGTTCTTCCTTCGACTTCCTGCTGTGTAGACAATGTCTAAAGCCGAATTAAAGCCGAGTAAACTATTTTGTCTTAAGCTACACAATTCACGTAGCTGAAGTTGTAGAGCTTAATTCGACTTCAGCCTTGCTGTGTAAACGTACCCAAAGAGGTAGGAGCTACAATGGATATTTGGATGTACAGGAGTTCAGCAACTGGACACAAAGGGTACATATACACAGCAGTGCTAAAGCCAAATTAAGCTACGCAACTTCAGCTACGTTAATTGCGTAGCTTAAGTCGAAATAGTTTAATTTGGCTTTAGGCACTGACTACACAGCAGGAAGTTGAAGGAAGAATACTCTTCCTTTGAATTCCCTTACTCTTTGTGAAATGAGGGTTACCATGAGTTGGAGTAAGAAGTCCTCCAACTCGACATTATTTTGAAATAAAGGCTTGGAGTATAGGCACTAACATTATTCTGAAATAACACTGCTGTGTAGACTTACCCAAAGAGACCCTCATCACTTATATCTCTTCTCAATGGTTAGGAACTACTGTAATAATTGATTTCACCCGAGTGCAAGAACTACTATAGAATAGTGTTGTTGCAAAGGACAGATAATAAAGAGGAATGTATGAGATATTTAATTTGTATTATGTTAATATTTTATATTTAGGTTAAGCTTACTTTTAATAAGTTGCTTCCTGAAATTTTTTTATTCGTGTTTAAGATTTGGGTAAATAATTGAGACAGATAAAAGAAGTGGAAGGCAACATAGAAAATGTTCATCTTGTAGAGCAGGCATTTTATGGCGAGTTTTATGAAGTTTTCTTCCAGAGGCTTTGTTGATAATTTACGTTAAAATATTCCAAGTGATGCATAGGGATTTGGGCACTCAATACTCATTATATTCATCTCTATTATTTATACATCTTTGTTTTGCTTGCAGTGATGAAGACTAATGCTATTATCAGTAAATTTGTATATTGCATCACAAAAATATGTTGTAGATTTTTAATAATAAAACTGGGTTCCTTACCTCCCAAAACTGGTGTTGGAATGAGTTGATGCAATATACAACAGGGATCTAAGATCTGACCATGTTTCTGTTAGCAAACAAAAGCTCTAATTCTTCACTGCCTTGCATGTTAGGTAAGCATCTATATCTGGGCAGAATAATTGCTGAGACACATATGGTAGCATTTCACATCTGCTTTTCACCATATAAACGACTACACAAAATGTAGACAATGGACAAACAACAAAATATGTCAGTTTCAACTATGGAGTGAGCTAGTGGTCATGAAGTGAATCTAATCCAATCCTAAATTGATTATGAAAATGAAGTGTTAATGAATAAAACTGATTCATTAATGAATAAAAGAATTGAAGGAGGTGTTTGGACCCTTTCCAAATATTACAAAAACAAAGTTAACCAGCTCACAGAAATACACAACTAACTTCTCTCCGGCCTCAGTCTGGTTCTCCTTAAAAGTCCATTAGAGCAGCCTACATAAATAGATGCACCTTGCAGTGTGGCCTACAGGGAAATAAACCTAGGCTATTTCTGAATGAGGGAAAAGCTTATTTCAGAGTTCCTGCCATACCCTTCTCTTTTTAATCAAAGGAGTTTCTGCTTGAGTGACTCTGCCAATCACAGCAGTGTCTGTATGGTACCAGGAGAGAGTCAAATAGGAAGCTCTGGGCCCATTTAGGGCTTTAGAGATCAAAAGCAACCCTTTAAATTCAATTCAGAAACCAACAGGTAGCCTGTGCATATCATGGATATTCAGTGACATATGTTGCCACTGAAAGGCACTACTTAGTAGGCAGAGAACTGTGCTGCGTACCAGCTTACATTCTGGGATTAGTTCAAAGGGCAGCCCCATGTTGACATGTTGCAATAATGCTGTGATTTTAGGCAGCTGCCTGCTCAGCAGTTCCCCTCTTTAGTACTACTGTGAAAGTTAGGTCTGTCACGCTATCTGGAGTGGCTCACGACTGAGAGTGTCAACTTTAGCACAGACTGTCAAAAAGCAGGGCAGACACCTCAATATGGTTGTATGTTCTTTAATTAGATTTCACCAACCCTGTGACAAATATGAACTCCTATATCACTTGCTATGGAGTCAGACAGTCCCCTGGGGCACACCAGTTTATCTTACCACTCAGGCAAACTGGAATAGGTGATAAATGGACACTTGCACCAATGATCATAAAACACTCAGGTTGTTCCCTGTTCTAAGAGAACAATCACTTATTCCAGATCAGTTTGTACTTTAGATCTCATACAAAAAACAACACTGGTAGCCAGTCCTGTAATAGACTAACCAAAGTTCTATTAACTAGGAAAAATAAATGACAATTGTTTCTGGGTGAAAGCAAATAGGCATGTGAATTTTAATCTGAGACTCAATAGTTGCCAGAGTTGTCGTAATTTGCCAATTTAAAAATATCTTTCAAGGCTAATCCATTCCAAGTACCACAAGGATCCCTTTGATTATGTTTAGGAAGCTTTTCCCCTTAGAGTTCAGACAGCATGAAAGTGACTCTGTTTCCCCTTGTCAGGTATTTTTATCCTCTGTACTCCAGAGTGCAAAACTGATGGAATGAGTTTATGTGTTGGAAGGAGTTAAGAATGAAGTCAACATAACTGTTGATATTTGATGCTGCACAACCCTCATTTGCCTTCAGTAGGACATGCTGTAGATGGGATGAGCACATTACCTTAATTAATGCTGCTTTTCTTGTTTGGTGACTTACACAGTTAGGGTACGTCTGCACAACAACATTATTTCAAAATCACTAGCATTATTCCGAAATAACTTCGTCCGCGTCTACATAGCAGGCAGTTATTTCAAAATAACATCGAAATACTGTCAAGCTGGAGGACTTCTTATTCAGACTCCTGTAATCCTCTTTGGACATGTTGCACTTCCTCAGACCTGCTGAGGAACAAACCCGAACAAAGGATGGGCTGGAGCGGTATTGCTTTTGGTGTTGTTTATTGGTACAGGTTCTTAAGAGTAAAGTGATACTCACACACATACATCACATTCATGCTGGCAGTTTGGAGGCACAGGATGCAAATATGGTGTAGATTACTTCTGATTTTGCTGGTGGCTGGAGAGCTGGCCAGGCATCAGCTTCCTGGGGACTCGACCATGATGTTCCTTGGGAGATCCCTTTGGATCTTCAGGAGGCTTTACTTTTTCTGAGTTGGTCCCAAGTTCCTGCTGTGATGTTACATTATGTCTGAGAGAGAGAAAGATTTTCTGGATCCTTCTTAGTTAATTTATTTGCTTACAGGGGTCTTTTGTCTGCCTTAAAAGGTCACAGATCCTAAATTGCCTTTGACTGGGTATTTCTCATTCACACCTCACACACATTCCACAGGTTACATACATTTTCATAAGCAACATGGATTCTAGGAAAAATTGGGCCTCATGGCCTTGAGTACAAGAAATTGCATTGTATTAAAGATAGCATACCAAAGGCATAATAAAAGGCTCAACATAAACTATAACTAAGAAAGCCAAAGTCAGGGAAGAAGGGAAAAGCAGAGGAGTATGTCCAGTCAGCTAGACTCCAATGGAGAGGAGGAAGGGGGGTCGTGTCCGAATGGTTACAGTACGACTACGAGGAGTAAGGGAAGTCAGAGGAAGAGTTCTCTATTTCGAAATAAGTGCTGTGAAGATGTTCCCAATTTTGAAATAAGATACGCAATTGACGTAGCTCAATTTGCATCGCATATTTTGAGTTAAGCCCTACTGTGTAGATGCACCCTTACAAAAGATTGCAATGCAAACACTCAATATAATTTTATATGCGCTATTATAATTGAGACCAATATATGCAGCAGCCTACAAGCATTTTATAAAGACTAAATATTAAGCGTGTTTTAATAAATTCAGTGTGTAGTATCTATTTTGATAATTCTAACACACATGTAACAAGATGCAGTAGTGCATTTGTAAGTGTTCAGTGAAGCCTGGATCCTCCACATGAGCTGGCATCTGGTCTACCCGCATCACAAGGTCTTTTACTGAAACACTTTGCATGGACTCAGGTGCTTAATTTTAGGCATCCTGTGATTTGTTAAGCAGCCCACACTCTTATTGAAGCTATTGAAAAATAAAGCAAACATTGTTAATCAAAGTTTATCTCCAAACTGCATGTAGTCTGCTAAAGTCAAGGATGCCTCAGTTTGGAGGCTAAGCCATCATCATAGGTTTCAGCCTACAATTTGAGACATATTTTAGGTTTTAGTGAGCTGCACTCAACTTGAGATAAGCTTTGTTTGATATTATTTGCCTAGGATTACTATGTATAATTCTCCTCCCACTGACATGGGCAAAGGAGAATCAGTCCTATTTATTGCTTTATTATCATAGTTGTGCGTGGTGCTTTGCAGAATATTTGGCCACATTTTTCAAATAAATCCATGGTTCTTTTTTGCTTGATCTGAAATATTGGACATTCTTACTAGTTCTTCCCTGCTCAATTCCCTCTTTCTTTCTGTGATATCAGCTTCAATACTTCTCTAAAAAGTTCTGTGCACAGTATGTCACAAATCATTTGATCATATCAGTTCTATGTGTCAATCAGAAACTTATGTACAAGGAGCTTTCCCAAGGGAATTCAAACATGTGTTTGAGTGTTTTACAACTGCACTCTGTTCTTGAGGCAGGGGTTAAAGATATTAGCTTTTTCCCTGAATCTATTCCTAAATAAGCCAGACAAACAACTCACCTTACCAAGCACCATAGGGAACAGAATGTACAAAATCAGAAATACTTCACTACTTTGTATGCATGCCCCTGGCGGATGGCAAAAATCAATTTGCCTATTTAAAAAGGCCTTTTGGGGACAGAAGAATACAGACCTCTAATGGCTTACTGTCTTGTGTGTCTTTGTCTGATGACAAACAGAACTAGAATTGACAACAGAGAACTACTCTCATCAGCTAAAATGATTCATATGTTCTGACTTTTTCACCAATTTGCTTGAAATGCTGTGGGACTGATTTTCTAAACTACACAGATACAATGGTGCATGTAATTTACTAGAATTTCATGTGTACCTGGCATTTATACATCCAAATAACCATTAATGTGTATCTGCCCATTTTCAGGTCCGAATATCGTATCGTAAATTAGGCATCCAAATATATGCTGTGAAAATTTCTGAAAATTTGCCAAATGCAGCTTTGATCTCAGCAGGGATTTTCAGACACTACTGTGAATCAAATAAAAAAATAGAAAAATGTCATCTCTCTATTCATTTGCTTTTTCCATAATTCAAGGAAACAATGCCAATTTATATATGTTTAGGATCTGGCAACGTTTTAAAATATTTAATATGTTAAAGATATAAATAATATTGTCAACTATTAGCCAAACACTACTTCCCTGAAATTATCCAGACTGAAGGTTCTTTCATACCAAGGTCATGTCTACACTTCATATAAGATTGAAGCAGCCACAGTTGATTTTCCGGGGTTGGAATTAGTTGGTCTAGTGAAGACACACTAATTTGAACTGAGAGGATGCTCCCATCAATACTGGTAGTCCTACTTCTATGCTCTCTTCAACTTCCCATAGTGAGGATGGCACCAAAATTCAACTTAAGATACTTCAACTTAAGATATGCAATTAACATAGCTGAAGTTGCATATCTTAATTCAAACTTATTCCATAGTGTAGACCAGGACCAAGTGACATAGTGTATCATATACTCCAGAGTATGGAAAATATTTAATACTAGAACTTGTAAAAAAGCCATATATTGAAGATTTAATTATTATAATAATTATGTAATGTGTATGGTTTGGAAGATTTTTTTAGCTATTTTGACTAAATGTAAACCAAAATATATTTTGTCATTGGAAAAGAGGAGGAAGAGGGAAGAAAAGTAAGGCAAGAGAAGAAGCCAAAATAGTTTTTGATAACGAAACACTTCAATTAAACAAATATTCACCTAAAATGAAAACTTTAATCAAAATTTTCTTTCAGTTTAAAAGCCTTTTTTATGTTAAAAATTTGAGACAAAAAGATCAACTACTTTTTTTATCCCAATGTGCAACATGAAGAAACTTAATAATGGAATAAAATATATCATGAGTTCATGGGCTATTTCATATCAGGAATAAACCAGCCCTTGTGGTTAATTTATGTTTTTGTTAGCATGAGAGGCAAAAGGAGGACTCAATCCAGACCAAGCTGCTATTGTGTACAATTGCATTTTGGGTTCTTTATGCAAGCAGATAAGTGATGCATTCAATTAAAAAAATAGTTTTGTCCCCCTCCTCTGGCAGAGAAACCAGGGATCCACTGCTGACTCCCTTCACAACACTAGGCAATTTTCCTAATGTGAACAGACTTGTTTTAAACCTGTGTGTGGAAGAAACTGCTGAAATTGTTTTAGGTTGTTTATGTATTGAGTTGATGCACTCACCTTCAACACCTAATATTTTATCATTATATCCAAACTTATTGTGTTTGTAACTTTCTGAAAAAGCTGTTGCAGTGTAAGGGTGAGTGGGCATCCCTTCCTGTCAGTCTCTGAGGGAAGCCATGCTTCCTTGTTGTCACACACCTGTAAAGGTGATCTATGAAGGCCAGTGTCCATAGGAGCTCTCACCAGTCCTCAGTACAGCCAGTGTCCTCTGCACCCCAGTAGCTAAGAAGATGTGTTTGTCCGCCTTGATAGTTCCAACCTAATTGAGCTGTAAGACGAGCCTTTTATATTTCCTCTTTCATCCCTCTAGATCCAGAAGGTGGGGCATGGCCTTACTGGTCCTACCCAAAAGGTGATGGATTGTGGTCCTTCACTGTCCATCTCTGAGGGAAGCCATGCCTACTTTCTATAACCAGGAGCTGAATATTTTTAGGTTTGTCCCCAGACCCAGGATGGTTTTTGGAGCAAATCAAAAGCATTTTTGCACTGAAAAATGTCTGGAAACAAAAACAGACACGGGTTCAGGGGCGGACTAGCAATCAAAATAGGCTCGGGAAATGGATTGAGAACGGCCCACTTTTTCACATCAAAGAATTTTTTTAAATTTACTCTTTGACCCCATTAGCCACACCCCTGACCCCTGTTAACCATGCCCCTGACCCCCATTAGCCACACCCCCTGGCTCCCATTAGCCAGGCCTCTGGAGGTAACACTCTCGGGGCAAGATGGACACATGACCAGAAGTAAAAGGTGTCATGTGACCCCTCTAAGGGCTTTTCCCACCATCCTCCTACCAGTAGGGATTAGTTTGGCCCCATCCAAACCCCCCCTCATGCAACTATCCTGCAATTGCATTAACCCAATGTGTGTGACATTAACTCGGGGGCAGAGAGGCTGAGGGAAGTGTTCCCTCTAAGAGTTTCCTCTCATGAGCAGAATGAATTTTGTGTTGTGCTCCAGTACTGAGTTCATGTGGCTTGTTTGGATGTGCCACTGTTGCACCCAAGTTATTAATAAATATCTTATAAACCTCTACCTTTTCCCTCTGCTGCCATGCCTCCTCCCCTTGCTCCATCAGCTCCCCTGGTGCCTGCTGCCCCCCAACCCCTCACCCTCCTCTGCTGTCCTGACTCAGACTCCTGCCCTTCTCACTGCCCTCAGCCCTCCTGAGACCTGCCCCCCTCCACCAGCCCTTCTCTGCCCCCTGTGCCCACTCCTCCAGTAGCCCCTCCTCATCCCCTCTCCTAACACCTCCCTCTACACACCTGCCCTGCCTCTCTCCTCTGGTGCTGGTCCCTCCCCTGCAGGTGTCTGCCCTTCTGCTTCACCCCCAGAATCCCCTGGCACCTGCACCTTCCCTTAGCCCTGCACCCTCCTGGTGCCTCTCCCTTCCCTCACTGCCCCTGCCCCCTTTGCCCCCTTTTTCCCTGATGCCCACCCCCTTACCACCCTCTGCCTCCCGTTCCCCTCATGCCCCTGTGCCCTCCCACATGACTTGCTCCATCCCTGCCTTCCTCATGCCCACCCCTTCTTTCAAGCTTTATCCCAGTACCTCCCCCTACAGCCCCCAATGCCATTCCCCTCTCCTCTCCCAGCATCACCCTGTCCCCCCTCCCACTGACACCTCCCCTCCTGCCTTTTCCTCATTGTCTCCACTTGTCCCTTGGCATTTGTCTCTCCTCCACCCTTTCCCTTGGTGCCTTCCCTTTTCTCCTCCTGACCTGCCCCCCTCCCCTCAGCACAAGCCCCTTCCTCTCCCACCCCTTCCTCTTATTTTCCCCCTCCTCCCCACCTACCTTCTGCCTTCCAGTTTGTGGGGCTGGAGTCTGTGATCGGGCTCCAGCTGCTTCCGGGGCTCCAGACCACGTGCCGGGCCTCAAGTTGGGCCACACGGTGCAACTCTGGGCCGAGCGCTTTTCAAGTCCTGGTCCGTGATGTCATGCCACGCCTGGGAGTCTCCCCTCTCACCTGTTGCATGGCGTTTGAGCACACCGCGCATGCGCTCCTTTGGCCCCACCGTGCCCTGTACATGGCCGGCGCACGGCGCCAGGGAATTTAAAGTGCGGGGCTGCGGCACCCCATCACAATCCTCCTCCTCCTCCAGCAGCCTCCAGCTGGCCCTTCGGCCGGCCCTTCGGAGGACGGCCCACCGGGAAATTCCCAGTGCCCCCGCCGGGCCAGTCCATCCCTGACAGGGTCTGATTTGCCAGTACCTCGAATCTTGTGTATTTATTTACATATTTACAAAGTGGACCCAAACCTTTTCTAGGTCAGTTCAGGAGCATTTAACGTGCACTTGACATTCACTTTGCACAGCAATAAGGGTATGTCTACACTAGCTCGTTACTTCAAGCTAGGTAGGCAAATGAGGGCAACCGGAGTTGCAAATGAAGCCCGGGATTTAAATATCCCGGGTTTCATTTGCATGTTCCCGGGCGCCGCCATTTTTAAATCCCCCTTAGTCCGAACTCCGTGCCCGTGGCTACACGCGGCACGGACTAGGTAGTTCGAATTAAAGATCCTAATTCAAACTAACGTTACTCCTCATTCCACGAGGCTGTAACGGTAGTTCGAATTAGGATCTTTAATTCGAACTACCTAGTCTGTGCCGTGTGTAGCCGCGGGCACAGAGTTCGGACTAAGGGGGATTTTAAAATGGCGGCGCCTGGGAACATGCAAATGAAGCCTGGGATATTTAAATCCCGGGCTTCATTTGCAACTCCGGTTGCCCTCATTTGCCTACCTAGCTCGAACTAATGAGCTAGTGTAGACATACCCATAGTGACTAGACTATGTCAAGGTTGTGATGGACCCCCCCACCAACCCCCCTTGCTTTATGAAATGGACTTATGGACACAAATATGCATAACTCAAAGATATTTTGGACAAATTGCCTCATGTAACCTATCAATCTTAAGGTCATAATCCTCTGGGTCTCTATATCTTGTTTTGGTGTATGTATCATTGTATGTGTAAAGTTAGATATATGGAGTACGGAATGGCTGATGGTTTTAAAAGTGCAAAGGCAAACCATCAAGGGTGTTTCTCTCAAGGTCTGGTCAACTGTAAACAGCTTCTTTTGTCCTTTAAGTCTTATCAGTGGTTGGTCCTAGGAAGTCAGGTGACTTTCCCCCCAATTGGTAGGGTCTGGCCAGGTGATTTTTCCATGTAAGAGTGGAATGTAGAAGGAGAATTCCCACCCAAAGATGGAATCTATAAAACAATGGGAAGCTAGCAATTTCTTTGTCTTTGGCTGGCGTGGCACACCCAAGAGGATAACTAAAGACCCCAGGGAAAAAGGAGACTTCCCTGATTTGGAGGCTTGGCTGGAATAAGAACAGTTTTAGGGTGAGTTTGTAATAAGATTGTACTGAGGTTTTAGTGTTAGAATTAGCTAAGTGTTTTCTGTTGTTTTAAATTTGTAACCTACTTTGCTCTACCTGTTTTCACTTACAACCTCTTAAATCCTACTGCTTGTACTTAATTAAATCAATTTTGTTTACTATCAAGCTCAGCGTAAATAATTGTTACTTGGGGGAGCAATCTGTGTGTACATCCTACTTTCATTGGTAAAGGGGGCCTACCTAAATAATTCATTTGGGGTTCTGATCCCATTTGGGAAGTGGTATCCCAGAAAGCTCAGCCCACAAATGCATTTTCCTTGGACCTGAAGAGTTTTCAGTGCCTGTACTGCTCCTCAGGGAGACGGTGATCTCAGCTCTGTGCCTTGGCTGGAAGCAGACCAGGTGGGCTGGCCCGGAAGGACAGGATAGTAAAAAACCCCAGAGAGCAAGGAGGTGAGTGTCAGTGGCTTTGTCAGCATTCTGGGAAGAACCCCCAAGGGGTCTTCTGTGACCTCACCCTGTCACAAAGGTAATGGGTCCAGTCACAGTGTCTAAATTTTGCACAGTCTTTATTGGGAATTAAGATTTTAAGTTTGGGGAGAAAATGAAAAAATAATTCAAAAAATTCTAAATGATAAAACCACTTCTTATCACACTCAGTTGGCATCTGTTTAAGTGGCATCTTCTGAGACCTCACAATGTGCCATGGCTAGCTTAGTGGAACCACAGGCTTCTGCTGAGAACACGTGCACTAGAGAGATGAATTATAAATGAGTGTATGAAACAAACACCGAAAAATCTTCCACCAGCTTCAAATAAGGTATCGTTCTTGTAAACATTTACTATCAAATATAATATTTTATTGTTGGTCTTCCCTCAGGGTTGAGGATGATTTCTTTCACAGGTTTTATTTTTATGGGTTCTTTGGTGACTGAGAAATCCTGTCCTTGAGCCACAAATCAGTTTATGACATGACTCTAACATAATTATTCATGATGGCAGCTGCTATGCTTAATCATAAGTATTTGTTCACAAGTTTCTATACTAGTCAAAGCAACTTTGAGGCCTCATTGTCACTGTGGTGTAAAATGCCTTCAGTAATGAGAATTGGAGCCTATTTTTGTTGCTTTCATCTACTCCTTTTTTTAAGTGTGTGCTTGACCCATTAACTAAGCCTTGCAGAAAAATGTCTTCAATGAAGCAGAAATAGCTAAGATATGAACTTATCCCATCCCTTACCTCATTCATCTCAGCATGCTCTAAATAAGGTATGAACTTCAAAATCTAGTTAGAACAATTTAAATGCTAACATACACAGGCATTTCAGTTTTCTCTAGTTTATGCTTTTTCTCTTAACACACACATGCACAAAAATATTAATGTCAAAATGTTCAAACCTGCATGCCTCAAATTTGGCACCTAATTAAAAGCCTCTTGATTTTCAGTATTGGTAAGTACCTATAGCAAGAGGAAAGATGGGCTAGTACTTGGGAGAACCAGACTAAGGTGGTAGAGCTCTATGTTCAATTCCCTGTTCTGCCCTAGACTTCCTGTGTGATGCAAAACAAGTCACTCTATTTGTGCCTCCTTTCCCCATCTGTAAAACAGAGATGACAACAACACCTCCCTACCTCATAGGGGTCTTTGAGAGAAAATTGTCATTTTCTTCTGAAGTGTTGTAGACCATTGTTTCTCAACCTTTTTTTATAAAGTACCCCTTTTTCAAAAAAAAATTATAAGTGCCCCCAGTACCTACAGTTTTCAGATACACCATTTTTTTTTCTATCATTGCAACACATTATATTTAAACAACTTAATTGTAGCTGGGAGGGTGATGAAATTTTTGGGTGTAAAAAGTACAAAAATAATAAAACATTGTAAAACTTAAAACAAAAATTCAGTTTTCTCCAAATTTCAGTTGTGTTGATCTACCCCACAGACCTCTTTTGAGTACCCCTAAGGGCACTTGTACCACTGGTTGAGAACATTGCTACTCAAACAAAGTTCATTTGAGACACAGTCTTTTGTACATTTTACCCCTTATTTGTGGAACTTTATTCCTTTGAGGCGCTGATACTAAGCCTTTACCATACTGTTAATCCAACTTTAAAACACCATTTTTTAACTGACTTTTTTATTGATTTGCTCTGATTGCTGTGCTCACATGCAGAATTAATGTTCAGATCTACAGTGTCTATTCCAGGCAAAATCTGTTTGGTATCTTATGTCCTAAAGGCATCTCAAGTTTTACTTCAAAATGTTTGTTAAGATAAAGAAACTCTCTGTTCTTTCTAAGTGCAGTGAAATTTTAAGTTAGTAATAGATTTTCCTACTTTTTCTCACTGATTTTGAATTTCGATACATGTCAGCTCTTCCTCTAATATTTCTTAAACTTAATTTAAAATTCTTTGCTAAGTATTTCCATTAATTCTTTGATTTTGGACATCTCAATATTTAAATACTGTGGATGAAGAGAATGTTAATAAATACTAAGGATTTCTCCTCATGCGATAAAATAATTCTGAGCCTCCATTCATGTCAAGGCCACAATTTCCATTTATTTCAATGAGGGCAGGATTCGCCAAAGTTGTAATATGAGATGTATACATTTCCTGTTCAATTTTATAAACAATGAATTCCATACATTATCCTAAAATGAACATAACAATCCTGCTGTATCTGGTAAAGGTCCATCCAGCCCAGTTTCCTGCCTTTCCGTAGTGGTCAATCCCAGGTGCTTTAGAGGGAATGAATAGAACAGTGATCCATCCCCTGTCACTCATTCCAGGTTTTGGCAAATGAAGGTTAGGAATATTTCAGTGTGTGGGTTTGCATCCATGTTCATCTGGGTTAAAAGCCATTGATGGTCCCATCTTCCATTAAAGTATCTAGTTCCTCTTTGAGTCTACCTCTAGACTGCAGGCTTATTTTGGAAGAAGCTTTCCCGAAAGAGATCTTCCAAAAAAACTTCTTCTGAAATGACCGCGTCTACACTGGCCAAGTGGATCAAAAAAGCAATCTGCTTTTTTGAAAGATAGCGTCCAGACTGATTGGATGTTATGTTGCATAAAAGGCCACCCGGAACCACTTCAGGCAGGGCTTTATGTCACCAGTTGCTTCTGAGTGCTGGTGCCAGAGCCAAGCAGAGAAACACTTGGACCCTCCTAAACAGCCATTTCTCTGCTTCTGCTGAGTGTTTGCCTACCTCTTTAAGGGATAGCTAAGCTCTTGCAGTGAGTGCTGTGGCTGCCCAGCTTTTTTGGATGCCACAGATTTTTCCTTTGTTCCAAGGAGCTGGAGCTGCCCCTGGGGATGCAATGGCTCCACATGGCCATGCTGCAGTTTTTGCAGCACTTTGTGCCAACTGCCTTCCTCGTCCTGATTGAGCTGGACACTGAGCTCATTCTGGGGACCCTCTCCCTGGGTGTGGGAGCAACACCCTTGCCACTGCAACCTTCAGTGGAGAGGCATTTCTGGAGGCTGGACACCAGCTCCAACTGGTGGGACCAGATGGTCATGGAGCAGTGGGACAACCAGCAGTGGCATGCGGAAGGCCACCTTTTTGGAGATGTGTGCCTAGCTCATCCTTGCCATCAGATGATGCGACACCCACCTGCAGCCCGCCATCCCCCTGGAGAAGCAGGTCGCAATTGCCATTTGAGAGCTCACCACCCCAGACAGTTACCGGTCAGTGGGCAACCAATTTGGCATGAGGAAGTCCACCATCGGGGGCCCTCCTCATGGAGGTAAGGCATTCTCGGCAGGGCGGGGGGCGGGGGGGAGGGGAAGAGTCCTGGAAAAGGGCGACCCTTGGGAAAGGTTGTGTGAGGTTGCAGGGAAGCCCCATCCCCAGTGGGTTGTGCCTTCCCGCCCTCACACAGCCCTCCTGCTGGGGACGGGGTAGCCTCATAGGAGTGGCTCCTTCAGTGTTTGAGGGGGGAAGGAATGGGAGGGGGGCAGGCACCTCCCAAGGGCTCAGACACTCCCTCTCTCATTCTTTGTTTTTGTGTGTTTGTTTGTTTCCTTATGCATCAATTCCATCCTGCTGCGGAGGGTCATCCACCTGGGAGACCTGGACTCAATCGTCGCTGGATTTGCTACCCTGGGGGTTCCCAAACTGTGGGGGAGTGATTCATGAGACCCACATCCCAATCCACGTACCTCAACATAGAGTGGCCCTGTACATCAACCACAAGGGCTACTTTTCTATTGTGCTACAGGCCCTGGTTGACCACCGAGGACAGTTCATGGACATTTTTGTCGGGTGGTCACACAGGGCACACGACGCCTGGATTTTTTGGAACTCCAGCCTCTACAGGAAGCTGGAGGCAGGGACATTCTTCCCCTGCTAGGACTTTGCAGTTGGGGACGTGCTGATGCCATTGTGCATCGTGGGGGACATGGCCTACCCCCTCATGCCATGGCTAACGAAGCCTTTTACTGGCCATCTGAACCCCAGCAGGGACCAATTTAATGCACATCTGAACCAGGCCAGGATTCAGGTGGAGTGCACCTTCAGCCCCCTCAAGATATGGTTCAGGTGCCTCCTGACCCACCTGGACATAGGGGAGTACAACATCCCCGAGATGGTGTTGGCATGTTGTGTCCTCCACACCATTGTGGAGAGGAAGGGGGAGGCCTTCCTCCTGGGGTGGGGGCAGATGCCGGCCTCAAGGAGAGATCCTTTGAGCAGCCATGGACAGCCACCATCCACCAGGCCCATCAGTGGCAGTGCACATTCGGGAGGCCCTGAGGGAGAGTTTATCTCAAGCACCCCTGTAACTCTCCCCAGGGCCTGCGTCCAAGGGGCCTCTGGCTTGCTGCACTGTTCCTTTCTCACCACAACCCCTCCCTGCACCCCTTCCCTGACCTATCAGTAAAGACACCTGTTTGCTTTTGAACAAAATGAACTTTGCATTTGTGTTTTAGAAAAAAAAGGGGAGGGGAAAAGGGGCTTGGAGTGGCATGGGGGGAGGCTGGATGTGCCACCTCTGGTGCAGAGACCTTGTTGGACGTGGGGTTGGGTGGGTCCTGCGACCACAGGAGGGGGTTGGTGGTGGGGGCTGGAGCAGGGTCAGGGATGGCAGGGGAGGGGGCATGGGCATCACTTGGGGAGAGAGCAGAGGCATCGCTTGGGGGGCAGGGGGAGGGGGAATGGGCATAGCAGGGAGGGCAGGAGGATGGTAGGCAGGAGCAGCGACAACAGCCAGGTGTGCCATCATGTCGTGCATGATGGCACACATGCTATCGCACCGCTGCATGAGCTGGTCCCATGCACGTTTCCACCACTCTGCATCCTCCTGGATCTTCTGCGCCAGGGTCTGCTGCATGTCACGCAGTATTCTGACATGCTGGCGCATCAGGTCTTCGTGGACCCTGGCGTGCTTTCAGGTACCCTGGGCTCTGGCGGCTGGCTCGGTTGGTGCAGCTCACCCCTCAGACCCAACTGGTCCGGCTGTAGAGAACACGAAGAGGGGGAGGCAGGCAGTCATCCATGCAGACACTGTCCCTGAGGCCATGACCTCCTCTGTGAGCAGCGACCAACAGTCCTCGGGCTAGAGGAGGGGGATGTCTGAGGAGCAAGGCCATGTGTGGCTGTCTCACAGGGGCCTCGAGGTGCCCATGGAACCATGCTGCCCGCTTCCCCCTCCCCCCACCCTCTGGCCCATGGACAAGCAGGCAAGGGAAGTGTCTGGCCACAGTGGAATTCCCCCATGGGTGGCAAAGGAGCCAGGAGCAGCCTGGCCTTGTCTGGGGCCTGCACACACACCAGTGTCTCGCTGCCCTGCCCACGGGAGCAGGTGCTGCCTTGCACATGCAGGCATGCCCGTGTGCTGTGTGCAGCACTTCTCGGTATGTCTGGGGTTGTGCCTGTGCCCTTGTGGCTAGCCTGCTTCCAGCCATGGCAGATGGTGGGAGGGCATCCCCCTCCCTTCCCCCCACCTGGGCCAGACATGTGTCTGGCGTCCCCTGAGCCTGGGAGCAGGATCCCGGGAGGTCTCAGGGCTGCCTGCTGAGTCCACGTGTGCACACTAACACAGGACGTGGTTCCACATGCACGGACTGCAGCACGATGTCCAGCCCGAGCAGGCCAAGTGATGATTGCACTGCTCCTTCTCTGCACCCACCTCTCCTGCCCTGTGTGTGTGACAAACTGAGAGCACTCACCTGACAATCCCTCCCCGGCATCAGAGGAGGCCTGTGAGATGTCCAGGCTTATGGGAAACGGCTCTAAGGAGAGTGTGATGGTGGTCATGTCATCTGCCTCCTCCTCATGCTGTCCCTGGTCCTCCTCCTCTTCCTCTGCCATGACCTCCAGCCAGGTGATGACGGGCATGTTGAGGCCGGAGTCCATCATGACCAGTGTGGAAATGGCTTCCCTACCCCCCAGGATTTGGTGCAACTCCTGGTAGTAGGAGCAGGTGTGGGGTCCTGCCCTGGAACTTGAGTTGTGCTCTCTGGCCCTCATGTATCCCTGGCAGAGCTCTTTGACCTTACTCCAGACCTGTTCCAATGTCTGGGATGGATGTCTCTGCTCGGCCATAAATGTCAGCGTTCTGCCACTTGAAGCAGAGATCCTGCAATGTCTCCTCCTCACCCCACAGCTTGAGGAGGGACAGAGTCTCCATTCCAGACCAAGACGGTGCCCGCCTCTTGGTTCCCCTGGATGAGTCTTAGGGGCCCTGGGGTTGCTCCCTGTGAGGGCCAGGGAGATCTTGGGGGGCTTGAGGATGGGACATGTTGACAATGCCTGTGGCAGGGAGAACCGCACGGTCAGGGTGCTGCCACAAGGCTTGTCCAGGGTGCCTGCAGCTTTAAGAGGGCCAGAAGACAGGAACTATAGAGTTGTGATTACTTTGTATGGAGTGCCCACCAGGGTACCTGTGTTATTTCCTAGAGGCCTCTTCTTTTGAAAGAAAACCCTCTTCCCGCCTTTTTCTGAAAGAGCTCTTTTGGGAAAAGGCTTCTTCAGTGAAAGAGGTTTACCAATGTAGAAAAAACCCTCAGTTCTTTTGATTTTCTTTCAAAAGAACACAATTGCAGTGTGGACGTAATTGAAGTTTATTTGGAAAACCAGTTGTTTTTCCGAAAAAATGCTGTAATGTAGACATACCCTGATCTCTGTTTTAGTTTTGGCCTTTACAACAGCCTCTGGCAAAGAATTCTACAAGTTGTTTGAACATTGTGTGAAGAAAGCTTTCAATTATTAATTTCATTTCATGATCCCTAGTTCTTATGTTATAAGAAGGTGGGTATGTCTACACTACAACATTATTTCAAAATAAGCTATTTTGTCTACACACAAAATGCATTTTGTCTACACACAAAATGCATTTTGAAATAGCTTTTTGCTATTTTGAAATAGCGCATCCACACTGGGTGGACACTGAATCTCATTTAAGGCCAGACGGAACCAGGTCCGGCAGGGCATCAGGTCAGGAGTTACTTTGTGTGGCTGCTGTCTGAGGCTATCTGAGGCCTGTGCTTAAAGGGACCCCCCCCGGACAGCCCAGTTTTCAGCTTTCCCTGCTTGCTTGCCTACCTCGATGAGGGACAGCAAAGCATTTTGTCTCTGTGTGCTCTGGTTGCCCTTACTCGGGACACCACAGCACTCTGCTCCTGGGCACTCTGGTGCTTCTCGTGGATGTGTTGCTGCGAGCCTGGCTGCACTTTCTGCAGGCTGCCATCTGGGAGGTCTATTGGGGGGGGCTGTCAGTATCCAGGAGGCCCTGTGGGAGAGCTTCCACCCTGAGGAGCACTAAGAGCCTCCCTGGTCTGCCCTGCTGGGGGCTTGTACCTCATTCCTCCCTCACGTCCTTCCACTTACCCCTCCCTAACCCCCATACCTGATGTCAGTATGATGGGGGCTAATTTGGCTATGGCTAATTTGGGTACGACAAATCAGGAAAGAGATCTTGGAGTTATTGTGGACAATTCTCTGAAAACTTCCACACAGTGTGCAGCGGCGGTCAAAAAGGCAAATAGGATGCTTGGAATTATTAAGAAAGGGATAGAAAATAAGACCCAAATATCTTACTGCCCCTGTATAAAACTATGGTACGCCCACATCTTGAATACTGTGTACAGATGTGGTCTCCTCACCTCAAAAAAGATATTTTGGCTTTGGAAAGGGTTCAGAAAAGGGCAACTAAAATGATTAGGGATTTGGAACGGGTCCCATATGAGGAGATGTTAAAGCAACTGGGACTTTTCAGTTTAGAAAAGAGGAGACTGAAGGGGGATATGATAGAGGTATATAAAATCATGAGTGGTGTGGAGAGGGCCGATAAAGAAAAGTTATTTATTAGTTCTCTAAATAGAAGAACTAGAGGACACCAAATGAAATTAATGGGTAGCAGGTTTAAAACTAATAAAAGAAAGTTCTTCTTCACACAGCGTGTAGTCAGCCTGTGGAACTCCTTGCCCGAGGAGGCTGTAAAGGCTAGGACTATAATAGAGTTTAAAGAGAAGCTAGATAATTTCATGGAGGTTAGGTCCATAAAAGGCTATTAGCCAGGGGATAAAATGGTGTCCTTGGCCTCTGTTTGTCAGAGGCTGGAGAGGGATGGCAGGAGACAAATCACTTGATCATTGTCTTCGGTCCACTCTCTCTGGGGTACCTGGTGCTGGCCACTGTCGGCAGACAGGCTACTGGGCTACATGGACCTTTGGTCTGACCCAGTACGGCCATTCTTATGTTCTTATGTCAAATAAAATATATGTATTTTCATGAATACAAACTCTCTTTATTTAACAAAACCGGGGGGAGGGGGGGATGAAACTCTGGTGAGACTGGGGAAAGGAGGCGGAGAGAGGGGAGAAGAGAGGGTGGGAGAGGGGAGGTGGATACCCGGGAGGAGGGAGCTGGATGGGGGAACCAAGGGGAAGAAGGGGGAGGGGATGCTCAGGGCTCAGGGTTGGGGGTCTAGCTGGACCAACTTGATTGTCATGCAAACCTGCTCCTGGGTTCGCATGTGGCTTTTGGTGGCCAGGCTGGCAGCTATCCTGCCATAGACGGCCGCGTTCCTCTGTCTAGTGCAGAGATCATGGACGTTGGGGGCATCCCCCACAAACCTGAATAAGGTCCATGTTCTCCACCCTGGACCAGGAAGGCGCCCACCTTTTCCAGGCCCTAGCAGGCTCCTGGGAGCTGGCAGACTGCTCCTGGGGAGCGGTGGAGGGCTGGCTGCCAGTGGCTTGCTGGCTCATGTTTTGGGGCCACTGGGTCAGGGGCAGAGACTGCTGGCAGGCTTGGAGCTGGCACAGGCACTGTGGCCAGAGTCTACTCCTTTAAGGGTTCTGGGGAGATGGGAGGGAGAGGAGTGTTCTTGGTTGAGGCTGGAGTGGCCACCAGGGCACCCTGAGAAGGCTGGAGGCCCCTATTTCGAAATAAGTGTCTATACAGCACTTATTTCGAAATAGCTATTTCGAATTTGGCGTTATTCCTCGTGGAATGAGGTTTACCAAATTCAAAATAAGCACTCCGCTATTTCAAATTAATTTCAAAATAGCGGTTTGGCTGTGTAGACGCTAGGAAAGTTATTTCGAAATAACTTTGCTGTGTAGACTTACCCAGAGTGAATAACATTTCCTTATTTACTTTCTCCACAGCCATCATGATTTGCAGATCTTTATCTTATGCCCACTTCATTTCTTTTCTAAGCTGAAAAGTCCCAATCTTATTAACTGCTTAGTCTGCTCATTTGTAGACTCTTCCATATCCCTCATCATTTTTGTTGCAGTTTTCTGTACCTTTTCCTATTTCAGAATATCTTTTTTGAGATGGGGCAACCAGATCTGACAGGTTGAAAGTGTGAGTGAAATACTTTTAGCTAGTGCTCTGGAAAGAGCTAAGAAAATTCTTCTATCTGAATGAGAGAGAACATTTCTTCTAATTGAGACTTAAAAAAATGGAGTAAGATTAGGTCAGCTTGATCTAAAAACCACTGTACATGCCTGTCTTGATTAGGATTTTAGAAGGCATGAGTTAGAGTGTGCTAGACCAAACCAGCTAACATGATCCAACAGTACACCTTTAAATCTTCGTTTAGATAAAACCTGAGGGAGAAAAGCTGTGCTGAACTTTATCTTATTATTAATTCCTTTCTTAACATCAGAAAGGCAGTAACATGTGATTCTACCCAACACTGGCCTCTCTATTAGAGCAGGTAGGGTAAGACATCTACTCATAACACAGCACTACTTCCCATGGTTTTGCTATTCCCCAGGCTCTTTGGGAACTGGACAGAATCAAGTATTACTTTAGAAGCGCATTGGAATTGAATTCTGCCTTAAAAGCCATGTTAGTACATCTAAAGGCAGAATTTGGCCAGCAGTGTTTCTTGTTACAATTCTTCTGACTTTCCAATGAACTAGTATGATTTCATTTGAAATAAACCGATCAAGTTTGGTACCACCAGATTTTGATGAAAAATGCTGTTTGAAAAAATATGCATTATGCCCTAGTCACACTGTCAGTTTACATTAACTTGCTTATCCATTTCACCTATGTTCTGTCGGCTGTATTCATTCATTTTTAACTAACTTATCTCGTTTTCACCTCGGAAATGGATTTTAAAGAGACAGGAGTGTCCAGAAGAATCAAATAGAGAGTTATTACAGACAGTAATTAAAGACAGCTTGAACTCTTAGTAACTTGACGAAAGGCTTTTTCGACATTCGTGTTCTTACTGTAAATAATGGTGATGAGGCAGTGAATTTTTACACAGCTTTTCATTCTTGAATCTCAGTGCTTTGGAAATGTAAGTCAGCAATTCACTGTCACCTAACACAACGATATCCTGATCATATCTAGGGATTCTTGTGCTTCTGTTGTAATATAAATAATGACATTTTTCTGATGCTCTGGGTATGCATTAAGAATTACAACTAGGGCTCCTACAGTTCAGGGCATAGCAAATCAACTTGGCCTTTAACAATTGCACTATATATGTAATGTAGATATGTTTACATTGTTCCACTGAAATATTAATGGCTGTGAAATATTATTTAAGTGGATAATATGTTAATAGCCAGTTATGAAATTGCAATATGCATCCTTCCTCCTGTTTGGATAACAAAAAATGGGTTAATTAAGAAGCTTTGATAAGTTTCTTAACAGGTTTCTTAACAAGTTTCACAACAGTTGACTGGGATGGGGATGGACCTGGAGCATATTATGGCAGCCTGATCCTCTGACCAGTCCTACATTGACCCTCATCCCTGTTAGAGCAGGCTACAAGATGCTTTTAACTTTGACAGCTGGTATCAGTCTCCAGAGAACCTTCACCTGCTGGGCATAGCCAAAGGATAGAACACTGTAACCATCCCCCTTCTTCATCCCCAAAAGCCAACTACAATGGGACTGCAAGGGGTGGCATCAGAACCTGTGCTATTTCCACCCTTATGCTGTTAGGAAGTTCCCATCAGTTTCTGGTCCCTTTGAATGATCTGAGTAGTACAAAGAGAATGGAATAGGAGAGATTCTGGTCAACAGGGTGCAGAAAAAAGTCCAACTGTTGTGACAAAATTCCTGTCCTCCAGGACCTAAGTCTTCAGAGATATGCAAAGCTCATTATGTGAATTTAGCATCAGGATGGAGCTAAAAAGCCAACACTGCTTTCAGTTTTGAGGTACACAAACCCCAGAAGATAACTGATTTCCACTGTGTAGCAGAATAATTTATTCAGGTTAGCCTTCTTTCTGGGTTGGGCTCCCTAAAAATTGTCCCTCTGTAGTGCCATTTCTCCATATACTATGAAAGTTTAGGAGCACTCTGTTTGAAGTCATTGCTGAGTCTGGCAGGCCAGGGAAGATATTACAATCTGCATGGGCTCAAGAAAGCCAGCAACATTTATTTATTTGTTTGCTTGTTTATTGTAAATAAAAGCAAGATACTAACTTATAGAAGCAGTTTGCCTTTTTACACTGTTAAAATGGGACTTAGGGCTGTTATTCAGGAAAAACAATACTAGCGTCCACACAACAATTGTGTTATTTCGAAAGAAAATCAAAATAATGGAGGGTTTTTCCTGACGTGTGTGGACTGTTTTATCAAAATAGCTCCTCACCAGGTCCATTCTAAAGTTTTTCCTCCCCAGTGCCTCTTGGGGCTCTAAATTGAGATAGCGCATCCATATTAGGGGAGCCTGCCTCGGACTAATTTTCAGGCTTCCCTGTAGTGTGGATGCTCTATTTTGAAATAAGCTGTTCCAGAAGATATCTTCCAGAATAGCTTTTTTCCGAAATAAACTTGCAGTATAGATGTACCCTTAGTCTGAATACAGAGAAACTAGAGAACTTTTCTAAATCACCCAAAAAGTACAGGATAGAGCAGGGACAGGAAATCAGCTCCCCTATATCCCAGACTAACACCTTATGCTCTAGACCATTTTCTTTTCCAGAGTTGGTTTCATCTAAGACCATCCTTCCTTTTCAATGCATTCTTACTATGCTAGTAGTGTGGAAGAGAAGACCATTTTAGTTAGCGGTAACAAGCCATATTATATGCTACTTCTTTCACCCTCAGAATGGAAGTTTTCAAAAAAGGTTTACTCTACAGAACTTATTAATGTCCTTCTTGAGAAAATCCATCACAACATCAAGAATATTCAAAATTGTACTCCATGATTTCCTGTCTTTTTTAAAAAGATGACTCACTTTCTCCTTTTTCCTAGTTGAATTGAGGGTGATTTATAATTAAGTTGTTTTCATTATGTTGAGGGCTTCAGACATGTAAGCAAATTGTCTCCATCGCTCCTGGTTCTTAGTGTCCTTCATTATCAAAGGCAGCACAAGAAGCAGTGCATTTCTAAGTAAACAGAATACACCAGTTGGACAAATCATGTTTCTCCACCTGGCTTATTCCACAATTTGGCTTTTTCAGAGCATAAATGTTAACTGGATCAGCCCTTTCCTGTGGGAGAGCAGAGAGTGTCCAGAACATCTGTTGCAATGGTGGATTCCAACCGCAGCCAGTGATGGAATAGCTCTGTCATAAAAATAAAACTTTATTGTTTATGTAGTTTAGAAAATAATTTGAGTGAAAGGAAGAATATAGCAGTGATTTCAAAAGTCCCTGTCCTACATTAGGGCAGTGCCCAGAGGGAAGTGCCTATCTGCATGGGCAGCTTGCAGCATCAGGGCCTTGAATTGTACAAAACCAAACAGATAAATAGTAACATTTGGGAGAAAGGGGGAATCACAAATCACCTGGAGGCAGAAGAGTTAACTATGCAGTATCCAGAAGGGATGTAAGCGATTCACTAGTAATTATTCACACAGCAAAAATTCAGAGTGGAATTCATCTTAGTGCGTAAATATTATTACCTTCAACTTCATGAGCTGAACAAAGGGGCCCTGGATCTGGGCTTATATTGATCCAGTGGCTTGGAACTCTAAGAAAAAGACTGCGCATAAGGTAATTTTGTAATATTCCAAGCAAGAGCTGCCACCCACCTTGGCTTGGTTCCATTTATTGCCTCCCCAAAATCTAGTTAACTTGGGCCATTTCTACCTTACAGAGGCTACAGTGCTTACAGATGTGCCACCATATTGTATGTGCTTCCTATAATCATGAAACCTCTTGCTCTGGGTGTCCCTAGCTTCTGATTGGGAAGAACTGGGAAGAGGCAATAGGGGTTGGATCACATGAAGTTTGCTTTTTCTGTTCATTCCATCTTGCATTGGCTGGAAGGGATGTAGAGCTGGATGGATATCTCTTCTGCATTGTAAGGATAGTCATATATTCTATGTTGACAAACAGCATTTTTCCATCTGAAAGGCAGTAACTAGGTTGACAGAAGACTTCTTCCATTGACCTAGTTACATCTACAGCAGGGATCAGGTCGACCGAGTTATGTCACACAGGGATGAAATTTTTCACAGAGCTGCGTGAAGTAGCTAGGCCAGTCTAATTTTAGACCTTTATGTCTGTTAAAGAAAGAGTGAGTCTCAGCCACCATGAATATGTTGATTTTGGTTTCATCACATTCAATGTTACTGCCATAATGTAATAGATAACATACACACAAAGCGATAAGGTAAAATTAGAATAACAATGAGAATGAGAGAGAGAAAGAAAGAGAGAGAGAGAGCGAGAACATCAACAGGACAGCAATCTTCCCTATCATGCTATGAACTATCTCTCTCTCTCTCTAATAGATCTCCTAAGTTCCCCCATCCAAAGTCAAACAACTTGCAGGTAGTTTGTGTGGCACCAGATGGCTGAACTGCAGAGCACATACTGCAATTACTCATACACAGATGTCTGAGCTTGTGTTCCCAGCAGCAGCCATGCTTTTAAGAAAATCACTCATAGTTTTAGCAGAGGAAGAGAGTACTGCACTGGAACTCACTCTTCCACCATACAGGGTTTAATGCAGTCACGCTACTTTTATCATCTTCTTAAAGCTGGTAAGCTTCTCAGCACAGAAAGCGTCTTACTGTATATTAGCAGACCACGCAGAACTATAGGCCCTTTAGATGCTACTGCAACATAAATAAAATACACATTATTATTGTTGTAATGTAATAATGACAACAACAACAGTTGGCAAAGCTTGACTCTTACATGTCTGCTTAGAGATTGTAGAGCTTACCAGATGCAGTATAGCTGGCCTAAATGAATCACTATTATACTGATTGAGTCATTATTTAGTCTTTGGTGTACCTGGAATGATGTTGCCTGAATTAGAACAGGTGATACCTAAAAGGCAATATCTAATCCTAACACATTTATATTTTCCTTTGCCATTAGAGGAATCTTTTAACCAAATATTTCCCCTTATGGTTTGTCCATGATACAGAGATTCCTCTGAGCAGTCAGTATTCCTAATTCAATATTGATATTGAGTAATTCCTTCATTCAGTCACACTGTTTTGTTTCTGCTTCTTGACTGGGTGAATGAAGGTCTTAGAAACAGGCAGAGGAAAATCAAAGTGATTTCAAGATAAACACACAAACATTTGTGTCATTAATGTATCTCCAAAAACAGATGACCCTGAGTTTCTCTGAGATCTTCATTTTCCACAAACACAAATACTAATGGACAATTATAAAAAAATGTGAAAGCAAATTCACTGTTTTATTCAAGCAAATATTTATGGTTGGTTAGTTGGTTGTATTTCCCTGTTCTGCTACTCAGCATGGACTGGACTGGCACCTTGTCATCCACCTTCTGTGACAGACAAAATGTAGCTGTACTGCTCATGAATCAGAGCAGAAACAAAATCATGGCTTGAACCGGTAAGGCAGAAACTAGTAACTGTGGCAGCCCATTTTCTGGTGCAACTTATTTCCGCTAGTGGCTGAAGAAGGGCCGATCCACAATATTTTGGCACCTGAGGCGGGGAGCTCAAATGATGCCCCCATGCTCCCTCGCTTGGGCCAAAACTTGGAAAGGTCTCAATTCTGCCTTCTTCCTGTTCTACTCCTCTCATGGTACTGCAGAGAGAAGACATATGCACCAGCAGCAGTCACAGTTTTCTACACTCTGGGTCCTAGTGGCACCCTTCTCCCTGTCTGGCACCTGAGGTGGCCACCTCAGTTTGCCTCATGGTAAGGCCAGTCCTGAGCTGAAGGGAGGGGACAGAGGGGCATGGAGCGAAGAACAGAGGAACAGAAAAAGTAAAAGCAGCAGTTGTTCTTCTTCCATTTTGGATTCCATAATGCAAGCTGTCCAAGTAGGAGAATGCGGTGGCCTAAGAAGTAGATATGAAAAATGACACATTTTTTTCAGTGAAAATTTTCAAAGGAAACACAATTAAACAAAATCATTGACATGTTTGATTTTTCATTCAAATATTTTTCACTTTGATTCTATACCAAAAGAAATTTGGTGTTTTGGACTAGAATATTTTTTTTAACTCTCCCCCTTTCCATTTTTCTCTTTTAGATTAATGGAATAGAAAGAGGGTGGGGAGAACCCACCAAACAAACAAAAACTTTCAAAACCACCAAATTTTTTCTCCTCAATTCAAAATTGGTTAATTAGTTGAAACAGGCCTGAACACATTGAATGATGTGCACATTTAATGAAAATTGCTTTATGTTGTTCATAAAGCCACTTTCCATCAAATGTTTAGATGAAAAAAAATCAGCAAGCTTTTTTAAGGAGCAGGCATATAGCCATTGTCACCATTGGGCCCTATGAATATCAGGCGTTGTACATAAAAAATTCATTAGCATGTTTTCCTTCAACATTTTGTTGAAAGAACATTACATTACGATGCAAATGGAAACTAGCTCACAAAACAGGCTAATTGAATTCTTAGAAAACATCCCTCACAAACCTTATCTTAACTTACTGAACAATAAATATTACACTCACTTTAGAAGATATAATTCATAATGGACAGCAAGACATTGACTCTCTCACTATTTATGGTATTTTTAAGATGCTTTTTGAGTCCCCAAGTAATTAATCTCGTCGCCTCTGTGAAAACTGGATTAGCATTTGAGACTGTAACCAGCTGTGATGACAGTAATAGAATGAATGATTCTAGCACAGTGAATGAAAACAGTTTCGGGCCAGCAATCAGAGTGATAAACACATATTACCTGGGAATTCATTATGGTGTCTGATAACTTTGCTAGATTGTGTCCTCCCATGCAATAATCTCAACTATACCATAGCTTTCCGCGATGCTTCGTAGCTCAGCAGCCACATGCCTGTTACTCTGGAACCTCTGAACCCTGACAGCTTTCCCAGTGGAACTACTGAAGCCTCTCACCCTCTTTACTAAATCTTCCTATCCAGCAAGACTCTGCTGTTATCACTGACAACTTTCTGAAACTGGACTCCAGTTGCAATGGTCCATATCTGCTGAAATCCTTTTCTCTCACTGTTTCCTGTTGTACACAAAGCATTTCACTTAAAAAAAATTATCCTTCAATTCACTCCAGAATACCCATCCCTGAAGGTTCTCAGGCAGGAGTGGGGAACATGTAGCCCATGTGGCCGCCGCAGTTCATCAAAGTTAGCCACTAGTGGGCGGCCAAACACTTTGTTTACCTGAGCGTCTGCAGGAACAGCCACTCACAGCTCCCAGTGACCATGGTTTGCCGTTTGCAGCCAATGGGAGCTGCAGGAAGTGGTGGCCCAGCCTATGTGGATTTGCACAGTTTCCATTGAGCAGGAATAGCAAACCGCAGCCACTGTGAGCTGCGGGACTATGTGCCTTCAGATGTTCATGTAAACAAAGTGTCTGGTGGCCTGCTAGCAGTGAACCTTGATGAACTGTGTGCAGCTGGTATGCAGGAGGTTCCCCAACCGTGTTCAAAGAATACCCAGATAGCTCTGCTACACAGAATCATGAGGACTGAAATGTTGTACTATTTGCACTTCTACCATCCAATAGCTGTATGTGCAAACAAGTCCATTCCACAACAATGCTGTGGAGCCATAATGTCCAATATGACATGGCTTCCAAAGCAGCTAGTACAAAACAAAATATACAGGTATATATCTAGCATCAACTGGGCTTTCCATTTAAGCATTCAGATTATGATTAATAGCAAGAATTCACTTGTGATAATTGGGCCTACCAATTTGCTCACAAGATATCACAATCACCTGTAATAAAAAGTGTTGATGGGAAAAGGCATGACAAGGAGATAGAAAGACTGAATTGATCCAAGCTAAGATGTCTACTGATATAACTCAAGGATTATACCTGGTAAACAAGAGGAGCTAAGGACTGAAATTGTATAAACCAAAATTGATATGCCAGTTTTAGACCTAACTGCTGGACAAAATAATGAGAGGATGAGCACTGATCAATCCCCTTTTGAGTCCTTAAGGAAAGAAACTTTGGGGATTAAAAATGGCTGCCAAGCAAGATTCACCATAATACCTGCCATCCTCTTCATCCTCTGGTACTCCAGACTTTCTTTGTTCTCATCCAGACCAGGACAGATGGTGAGACCCAGCTGTTGGTGGTGACTGCATCCCTCTTCCATCCAAGGCTCACCACCCCTCCATGGTAGAAGGCTGTGCTGACCCGTGTCTGCTGAAGTCCTGCCATGACCCTTGGTTTGATCCCTGGCTTGCTGGAGTCCCACTATAACCCCTGGGTCCCACCCTGAGCCCTATCTCCCAGACCCCAGCCAAACCTGAGTTTTACCTTAACCCCTGACCCCCAAGCTCACCATCCCCCCAGCCACCAGCTGGCATAAGCGCTGGGGTTGGAGTTCAGCTCAGGTCAGGCCAGTTTCACCTATGGACCCAGATAACATCATTGCCTCCACCAGTTCTACCTAAATCCTGAATATCATCTAGAATAGGGCTACTCAACATGCGGCCCATGGGCCGCATTCATCCCCTGGCCTGTATGTTTGTGGCCCACGGTGCAGTTTGAGTTTACATGGGGCTCAACACAGGGCCTGCAGGTGGAATCCTTTGAACATGGCCTCCATTGGGAACATGCTCTACACCGTGAGACATCTCCCAGGCACGGTGAGCATTGAAAGATGCAAGCAGACGAGCTGGCTGGAACAGACGGGAACAGGGTGTCGGCATTTCTAGCCCTCAGGAAGGAGGCGCCAGGAGCGCCAGGGCATTGTGGGAAGTGGTTTGTATTCATGCCCAGGAGTGTAAAAAGCTATTTGCATATATATTTGCATGTATATGCAACCACACTTAAGTTGTGGCCCTCAGCATGTGCTGTGAGTATCATTGTAGCCCCCAAGGCTTCCAAAGTTGAGAAGCCCTGATCTAGAATATGGGACTTGCATCTCTTCTCCATACTCCCCACACATGTTCTTTTCCTTTCACATCTTATTTTTTATTTTCTCTATCCTGTTTTTCCTTCTGACTAACAAGAGTTGGGCTTAACTGGCAAAGACAATATATTTTGCAAGACTGCTGTAATCCTGTGTGCAGAAAGAGGAAGCTAAATTCAATGCTCTGAGGAGCCTGATGTTTGTACAAGTTTGCTAGGTCTCAGAGTGACTGATAAGACTGTGCATTGTGCCATCTTTTCCAGCAGTATTGCTTTTCTGTGTTTTTGTCTAGTTTTGTCTTCTAGTAAATGGACTTCTGCCTACAATCTCTTTTTACTCCTCTGAAGGGATTTTTTTAAAATTAAAAGCCTTATGTAATAATTTTCATTTAAAATTCTTTCACTCTTTTTCCTTCTTTTTGGTATCTGTAATAACAGGTTAAAATGTTGTTTAATGGTATACTTGCCATGGTATTAAGCAGGCTGAGGTCTCTGTATACCAAACCCCAAACTTTAGTTAAAACTGGCTTAATGTTGGACAGTGTTTACAGTTTCACTCCAAATAGTCCATCTAAATTAATACAACAGGGAATTCGAGGCAGTGGTGATAGCAGAAGTAACATCACCATTTTGTCATAATGGAAGCACCGCTCCCAGTTCAATATTTAAGGCTGTGTCGAGCTTTACATTTAAACTAGGGACTAAACCACTTCACAGTATACGAAGAATACATGTTATTCCCAAATTTACTGCACTTTGACAATAGTGATTTTTTTTGAGGTTGAGAATTTGCAAATAAGTTCATTAATTAGTCTGTGGTGAACTTAATTTTAAAACAGTTCATTTAAGAAAGTTAGCATCCATTGTCGGAATTTTGGATTTAATCTCTATTGTTTTAATAACAGAATAATAGAGATTCAAACATTCCCATATAGAACTTTTTGAAATATCATGGAATTGTGACATTTGAAGAATTGATTTAGGATTAATGGTCAGTTTCTGTCAGTACACTTCATATCTGAAAGTTTCCTTTTCAGTGGGGCTTGAAGAAGAATATTTTACTATAGACTATTCCATGAAGAAATCTCCTCTTTCAAAACAGTGTCCATCTTACATAGTTTCCATTGGGACTGAACCACAAATACACCCAGTTGGCCAGTTTCGATGAAGGTAGCCTCAGTGAGATTGAAAAAGCCTTTGCCTCTTATTCTGACACCACAGTGATGACCATGTTATCGGGGGTATGTCTACACTACAGAGTTTTTTCAGGAAAACATCTGTTTTCAAAAAAACCCTTCAATTACGTCCACATTGCAATTGCATTCTTTTGAAAGTAAATCGAAAGAACAGAGAGTTTTTTCGGACATTGGTAATC
This sequence comes from Pelochelys cantorii, assembly GCA_032595735.1. NCBI lineage: Eukaryota > Metazoa > Chordata > Testudines > Trionychidae > Pelochelys > Pelochelys cantorii. The sequence continues at coordinate 66,870,663 of CM064326.1, read as the reverse complement.
CTCTTCCTACGAGGAAGCAGCCTTTTTCTGAAAGAGCTCCTTCAGAAAAAGGTGTGTGTGGACAGGGAAGAGGGAGTTCTTTTGAAAGAAGAGGAAAGAGGAAAAAGCACAGGTGCTCTGGTGGCCACTCAGTCCATAGTAATCACAGTTTAAATGTGAGATAGTGTCCATTCAGTGTGAACGCTATCTTTTGAAAAAGTAGATTGCTTTTTCAATGCGCTTTGGTAGAGTGGACGCTCTCTTTTGGAAGAAGTTTTTTCGGAAGATCTCTTCCGAAAAACGGTTCTTATGAAAGAAGCCTTCAGTCTAGACGTAGCCTGAGGGTAGTCTGGCTGGACGCTTTTCATGACTGCAGTTCCTCCTGAGTTCCTCTAATGCCTTGTCTACACTACAGATAAGATCGATGCAGCCACAGTCAATCTTCTGGGATTTGAATTAGAATGTCTAGTAATGACACTCTGATTCTAACTGAGCGGGTGCTCCCATCAGTGCAGGTAGTCTTGCTTCTACAAGAAGTAAGGGAAGTCAAAGGGAGAGTGTGCTCCCTTCAGCTTCCCGCACTGTGGAGGGCACCAAAATTTGAGTTAAGATATTTTGACTTAAACTACACAATTAGCTGAAGTTGCGTATCTTAATTCAAACTTATCCCCTAGTGTAAACCAAGGGCAAAGGAGAGTATTTTATTCAGCATCCTGTGACCGAAGCGTTTCTTTATGAAAATAAACGGCAGAAAAAGCTCTTAAACATCTCTTTCATAAAACTACTGCCTGCACCAGATTCACTCAGAGAAGTAGGGAAGAGAAATCTGGAGCCAGAGGTGCATTTTGATTATAGGAGAAAGGGGGAATTGGGGTATACATGTAGAGGAATGCAGGAGGGAGAAACTGGGAGGCATATTGCCACTGCTTAACCCAGCTCTGGCTAAACAAAATAGCTGTAAAGCCAACTTAAATGGTCAGTACTCTTGCACTCTTTAATGCTGTTCCAGAGTGGAATAAAACAACCGACATGGAAATAAATCTTGTTATAAGAGGTAAAAGGGAAAAAGTCTTAGTTTTAATATTTTGCATCTAATATTATTAGAAACAATATATGAAGTGTGTTCTTTTCTTCCAGATTTCTCAATTTTATTTCTAGTAACAAAACAAAATAAATAAACAGAAAATAGAAGTGAATTTGGTTCTCAAATAGAAAGAGAGTTTGCTTTAGAGAAGTAATTGAAATGAGGACAAAGTAAAATATCAGAACAGCAAGGCAAGTACCCGCTACATTTTTCCTGTATGTAAGTGTTCCAAAAACTCAGTGGTGCAAGATGCACATACTGAGATACCCACTAAATTATTCATTCTATTTGTATGAAATGGTTCCAAAAACCAAAGCTGGTAAAATGCACAGAACACTTAGCACACCCCTAAATTGTTTTGTACTTAGGATGATGCTTATTCGAAAACCTCAGAGGCTCAGAATGCACCTAACCAAGCACAAGCTAAATTATTTTCATTTTCCAGCCAGGATTAGTAGAAATGTGTTTGGTCTGCTGCTCCCACAAGATATGCATATAGCCGCCGCGCCCCCCCCCCCCCCCGTCTCCCCCCCCCCACACACACACACTCTCTTCAATTGCTTGTTAAAAAGACACTGTGGCACAGAAGGAAACTCTGAAACAAAATTCACTTGGATAGCACTGTTGTCTGGTTTTTTTTTTTAAGGTTTTCATTACTACATTTACTAATTAGGGCCTAATTGTACTCCTGCTGAAGTGAATAGCAAAACTCCTACTGATTTCAGCTTGAATGTCTCTTTATAGCATTAATTGGTATCCAAGTGGCGAATAAGGTAAATTACATCTGCATGGCAGCTGTCAATGGAAATTTCCTAGTGGACGCTGCCCTACACTTTTACCAGATTTAGGTGTATGCCTACACTGAAGATGGGCATGAGCCTTGCTAGACAGAATCACCCAAGAATGGGCCACAGTGTCCATGCTGCTCTTCTTTCAGCATGCTAGCTCAGATCTGGCACTAAAGGAACCATGGCATCTAAACAACCATGCTGAAACCTAGGGGGTCAGCTGAGTTTAAGAGTCTGAGTTACCACCGGAACCACCATGTGCAGGATGCTCATTGCAGTGCACTAGCTCCAGTCAAGTTAACACAACTCTGACTCCTGGGGCTGGGAGGCTTGCTCCCCGCTGCAGTGCAGACATATTTGGGAGGCTCTGTGTTTGGCTTTTGCCATTGACTTTAGTCCTGATGATAAGCTTTAGCAAACAGGTAGTTGTTGCATGGTGCATCACACAGATCTGATCCACATGACACAGTTTTTTTTCTGGCATAGCTATGTTGGCCAGGATTGTGGACGTAAAAAAATCATACTCCCTTGGTAGCAAAGTTCTTCTGGCAAAACCTCAAGTTTAGCTACACCTATGCTGAGAGAAAAGTGCTTCTTTCAGCTTTGCCAATGTCCTTCAGGGAGATAGTTTAGCTCTGCCAGCAATAAGACCTGCTTCTGCCTTTCCCTTTTAGATAGTATGTATGCGAGAGGGTTCTATTGGCAGGGCTGTGTCAGCACAGTTGTATCAGCCAAGGCTCTGTAGTGTAGAAAAGTCTTTCAATTGAGCCACAGCAATGATGGGGCTAATATGTAAAATTTGGACACGGAGCCTGTCGTAAAGGTCCAACATGACCTGTTTCAGTCACTATTCAAATGCTGAGGTGAAAGATGAATCTCGTCCATGAATCTCTTCCATGTTGTTTGACCACAAGCCTCTCTGGGGGTACTTCACCATCTCCAATCCAATGGCAAGGTAGTTAGCTGGCTCTGCTCACATCCAACAGCTTGTGTTATAGAAGATGAATTAAACTTGGCTAGAGATGATACCAGTAAGCATTTTGCTTGATCTTCCCACCCGACTAAAAGGGCTAATCACCTAGAAAATCACAGGAACAACACTGCAATCCAGAAAGCCTGAGCTGGAAGCCTAGGTACCCTACACAATGCTTGGAGATGTAGCCTAAAGGGATGTTGCGGCTTTAATGCAAAACCTTATGTGAAAAGCGAGTTTAGGATTAGGCAGATGCCAACCGAGGGGGCTTGCTGATGACTGTGTGACTAACAATGGGATTTAGATGCCTAAGTCAGGGCCCTACGCATCTAAATACCTTTGTGGATTTGTGCCCCTCTCTGAGGAGGATCAGCTTCAAAAAAATGCTCAGAGTATTTTTCTTCAATAAATAAAGGAATTTATCAAAACTAGAATTCAAAAAACATTTTAGCAAGAGCTATCTTTTAAACTTTCTGGGAGACTCCTTTGTCCATGCACAACCATTGTCCGGGGATGAAATAGAGTAAAATTCTCTCAGCTACATTTTGAACTAAGAAAAGTATCCCATAAAACAGGGTGGGCAATAATTTTTGTTGGGGGGAGGTACTCCAAGATTTTGGTAAATGGCCAAGAGCTGCACTTTTCTATGGAGGGGTTGCAGGGTCTGGGATGGAGATTGGATGCAGTAGGAAACTTGGAGTAAGGGACTGGCATGCAGGAGGGGACGTGGGGTCTGGAAGGGAGTTTGGGTGAAAGAGGGGGTTGTGACCTGGGGCACGAGACTGAGGGGCAGGGTCCAGGAGGGAGTATGAATGCAGGAGAGGATCCTGGCCTGGGAAAGGGATAAAGAAGGATGTACAGGGTTTGAGAGGGAATTGTGACCTGGAGGAGAGGGACAGGAGTGCAGAGAGTTTAAGTGGTGACCTGGGGCAGGGAGTTGGGGGAGGGAGGGGCTGAGATGCCAGAGGCAGACTGTGGCCAGGATGTGCTTACCTAGGTGGGTCCCAACCAGCAGTCCTGCAGGACCCTGAGTCAGGCTCTTTACCTGCTGTAGGATGCTCAAAATGGCTTGCTGTTCCCTGTGACTCTCTGTTCCAGGTGCCGTGGTGAATGGGAGGCTTCACGCGCTGCCCCCACTCCCAGGAAAAATCTCCCAGCTCCCATTGGCTAGTTTCCAAACTGAAAGATTTTACTGGGGGGGGCCAAGGCAGCACATGAAGCCTCCCTCTCCTCCCAACACCCAGAGCAGAGAGCCACAGGGAGCAGCTAGCTGCTTAAAGTGGCATGGGGCTGCTCTGAATCTGCTAGCTGCTCTGTACCTGAGGGTCCCAGTGGGGCAGCCCATGGGCTGAATTGGGCAACCTGCAGATTGAGTGGCTTGGTGGCCATATATTGCCCACCCCTGCCATAAAGTTAAGTTGCTTGCCTGCTATACCAAACAACATGCTTTTCTTGGATTGATTTATAATCACTTGTTGTTATATCCAGCTGTCACTGAATAGTATTTCGGGGATCTTGCTGTATTCATTATAGGCATTCATTATTATCCATAGTATTAAACTGTAATGCAAGAAATCTATAGTCTTGTGTGTTATATGAACAGCTAAAACAGATTAGCAAAGTAAGCTAGCATAAGCATTTGCAACCTTTGGCCTAGATGAAATGCCTAATTGGTTGTTCCTTGATTTTAGGGAACTAAATAAAGGAACCGAAACTAGAGCTGAGGTAGTTCATCCAGAGCCCAGAACTGGTTTGTAACTGCAGGGCATACAGCAGAGCAGAGAAGTTGCAAGAAAGGCCAAAGGTAATGGTTTCAGAAGTGAGATAATTTTCATTAATATGTAGGAATAAACATCATAATATACTAACCTATAGAGTAAGTGTAGCTGAAGATTTCTTAGGGTGCGGAAATAAGATTTGGATAGATAGGTTGGACTTATATTAAGCAATGCCAAGGCTCTTTAAAAATATCCATGCTAGGGTCTGCAGGGACGCATGCTACTTTCCAGTATACCAAATCCACAGTCTATCTGCTTATCTGCTCTCCAGATTCTCTACCTTGTATCAAACTATTCTCTTACCTTTCCAGAACAGCTTAGCCACTCAACACTCTACTTCTTTGAATTTTCAAATACATCAGGGATGCTAGGTCTCTGTCCCTTAACCTCGGGTCTTCAGTGTAATTATGCTAGGCTAAATAATTCTTTATCTTAGAAATGTTACCAGAGGGAGTCGTATTATGTTATTTTAACCCTGTGTTTCCTAATGTTTTGTATTCTTTCATTTGTTTTAATAAAGGTTTTAACCAATTGATACTGTCCCCAGTTTAAGTGTCCTTGCAATGCTACCCCCTCCCCAAATACTTTTACAAAATAAGCTCTCGGGGTTCTCTCTCATGCGGTAGCCTGAACTGGGATAAGAATTTTTGTTATAGAACATTTTCTCTATATACAGTTTTCAATCTGAAAGCATAATGTGCTTAAATTTTTGTATTCTTCTGGAGCACAGAAGTTTCAAAAGAGGCCACCTTTTTTTCCCTCTGAATTTATAAACTCTTGTGGTGGTGGTTGAAATTATTACAGATCTCTGAGTCTTCTGTTCTTACTCATATTGACCAGTCCCAGCAATAGAAATATGTGCATCAAGGCACTACTCAGTGCGAATGAATGTCTGGAAAATAGCAGAGCATTACCAAACATACCAAAATATTTCAGTCCAATATTCTGTGAATGCAGGTAGCTGTTACTTTTGCACATCTCAATTATTTTTTCCCATCTCTCCTAATAGTTAATCTCTTCCTTAGCTCAAGCAAGTTACTTGTTTTTGGAGCCCAAGGCCAGGGATGCTGGAACAATGTGTACAGTGGGGGTGCTGAAGCCACCGAATCAAACTCTAAGCCCTGTGTATAATGGAAACCACTTCATGCCAGGGGGTGTTGCAGCACCCCAAATTCCAGCACCCATGCCCAAGACAGAGACATATAGGCCTATTTTCTGCTCGCAAAATGCAATAGCACTTCACTATATTAATAGTATAGCAGACACTTTAAAATGATATTTGCCTTTTCTTTTCTTTTCTTTTCTTTTCTTTTCTTTTCTTTTCTTTTCTAACCAAGTGGTCCCAGGACATCTTGAGATACAAGGTGAGTCTTTTATTTCTTCTCTTGCTGACAGAGACAAGATTTCAACAGTACACCAAGCTCTTCTTCAGGAGCACCTGCTTCTTGAAGAGAAGGTGAAATGGCTGCCAGTGTTGCCAAAGAGTCATTAGAAACAAATAAAAACCAAAAAAACAAACAAAAAACAATGACACAAAGTGACTGTAGTATATAGCCACGCATTTACAATATCTATTCCTTCAATAATTGCCAAAGCTTCTGTTTGGAAGGTTGTCCAACTCCTTGTAACTAATGCAGTTATAGCTTTTTCCCCAAAAGTAGTTGGTCTAATTCATCTTCGTCTGGTGTTATTCCATTCCTCTAAATCAGTGGTTCCCAACCTTTTCCAGATGGGGACCCATTTTGACAATTCAGGAAGACTTGGTGACGCAAGGCAATTCAAAAATGGGGGGAGGAGAGGGGACAGAGCCACCTGGGGAGACACTTGGCGACCCTTTTGAAATGTAATGGTGACCCATATTTGGGTCCCAATCCATAGGTTGGGAAACCTTGCTCTAAATCCTTTTCCTGGCATCCTGCTCAACTAGCTCATTTAAATGCTCAGAAACACTACAGTAGAAAGTAGAAGAAGGAGGGATCCTCCCTCTCAGTGCAGCTGGTTGAAATATTTTGTTCAGCAATAGGTTTTTTTGGGGGGGGCAAGGGGTTTAGACAAAAAAAGTTTTTCCCCCCACCCAAACAGAAAGTTTTCTCATAAAATGTGTGGCTTGGGGCAAAGTTTCATTTTCCCCATGTCTTTTATTGTAGAAAACTGGAAGGGGATGGGGAGTTTTGTGTTGACACCCCAAATACTTTGGAAGAAAAGTTTCAGCAAACCCCCAACTTTTGGTGTTTGTTGAAATTTTTCATAGTAACTAAAAATGTTCCTGATCATCTCTACTTCCTACACTATGAACACAAGCAGTAGTGTGACCTAAGCACCCTATCAACCTTGCAAGGGAGAAGTGCTCCTGACGATCCTAAGCTCTGGTACTACACTCCTCTCATATAACCATGTATGATAGCACAAAGCAAGTCTCCTAGCATCTGAACTCCATATTGCAACCAGGCACAGTCTCCTACCATCTGAACTCCATAGTGCAACCAGGCACAGTCTCTGAGTATCTTCCCAGCACAACAGAATTGCCTGAGTTCATTTTAAACCTCAAGGTGGAGGGAACAGGATTTGGCTCTTTAAGCAACAACTAGAAGGATAATTAACATATGTTTTCTCTATCCAGACCGCTTGGCTAGCCTACAATAAATTGTCCAGTGCTCAATCAGAGTTTTAATTGATTGGCCAGGAAACAGCTTGCTGATAATAACATATTCAAGCCATCTGATGTTTTGAGCAATCCAGTGGCAGTCTGCAGCAAAGCCATTTACACTATATTCTTGGCATTGGCTGTGTATCACCAAGAAGAACAAAGAAGGAGGAGGTTTGCTGTAACCTTCAGAAGGTTGTGTATGTGAGAGCTAAGGATTTCAGAGAGAGCTGAATTTCTAGCAGGGATCCACCCATGGAAACATGTCAATTTTTTTGCTATATGGTCATCATTAAAATTGTACCCAGGGAGGCAAGATATTTTTATTACATTTAACACACAAAGCATCAGAAATAGTCCAAATCAGTTTAGCTAGTAGGTGCTAATCTGTAGAATAATTTTGGCCACATTGAAACTAAACGCCCCAAAATGTCAATAATTCAACTTGAAACTGATTTTTATAAGATCACTATTACTCTAGAGTCATATCTGTTACATATTATACAGTGACACCTTTCTCTCCAGGTACCTAGGACTCTGAAGTGAAGAGGGAAAAAAAGCAATATTTAATCAACACTGACAAAGAAATAGGGGAACAAACACACTGCAGTGGAGCCATTCATGTGAGTATTGTTAAGGATCTGTCAACCTTTTCAATACAAATCCCATTTTGAAAAATTGTTGATTTGCTATAAATAAATCTGGTTCTTTCCAAAACTTGATACTTCTTATACTCTCTGCTTTTGTGTTAAGACCTATTTGACCCTTCTCTCAGGCTTCCTTTATGCATTCTCAAAATATTAAAATGTCATTTTCTGTGACATCACTTGCAGAAATCATGATTTCTAAGACTAGCATTCACAGTTTTAAGCATTCAAGGTACGACATAGCAACTTCACCTACCAAGAGAGTACTGCTTCCAGAAAGGATATACAAAAATGGCAGTATGTGGCTGTTCCAACAATAATTCAGGTTTTTAACATACATGTGGCCATAGGATTTTGGAAACCATTCTGTTGCAAATGATTCTGAAAGCCACAGTAGAAAATTTGTTCATTGTGGGCTATCATAGCAGAGAAAAAGGAGGGACAAGGCAGAACTGGGAGGCAAGTTCAAATCAGTATCTTAGATGCCTATATACAAATGCAAGAAGCCTGGGTAATAAGTATGAAGAATTTGAAGTGCTAATAAATAAACACAACTATGCCATTGTTCATATAACAGAGACTTGGTGAGATAATACACATGATTGGAATACTGGTATAGAAGGGTTCAGCTTGCTCAGGAAGGATAGACAGGGAAAAAAGAGAGGAGGTGTTGCCTTATATATTAAAAATGTATGCATTTGGACTGAGGTGAAGATAGATGTAGGAGACAGACTTGTTGAGAGTCTCTTGGTTAGGTTAAAAGGGGTAAAAAAACCAAGAGTGATATCATGCTGGGGTCTACTACAGACCACCTATCCAGGTAGAAGTGGTGGATGAGGCTTTTTTTAAACAACTAACAAAATCATCCAAAGCACAGCATTTGGTGGTGATGGGGGACTTCAACTATTCAGACATTTGTTAGGAAACTAACACAGCGGGTCACAGACTATCCAATAAATTCTTGGACTGCATTGGAGACAACTTTTTATTTCAGAAGGTTGAAAAAGCTACTGGGAGCTGTTCTAGATTTAATTTTAACAAATAGGGAGGAGCTAGTTGAGAATTTGAAAGTGGAAAACAGCTTGGGTGAAGTTGATCGTGAAATCAGAGAGTTCATGATTCTAAGGAATGGTAGAAGGGAGAACAACAAAATAGAGACAATGGATTTCAGGAAGGAAGATTTTGGTAAGCTCAGATGGCTGGTAGGTAAGGTCCCATAGGAAGCAAGACTAAGGGGAAAAACAACTGAAGAGAGTTGGCAGTTTTTCAAAGGGACATTATTAAGGGCCCAAAAGCAAGCTGTTCCTCTGTGTAGAAAAGATAAGAAGTATGGCAAAAGACCGCCTTGGCTTAACCAGGAGATCTTGCATGATCTAAAAATCAAAAAGGAGTCATATAAAAAGTGGAAATTAGGACAAATTACGAAGGATGAATATAAGCAAACAATATAGATATGCAGGGGCAAGATTAGAAAGGCAAAGGCACAAAACTAGCTCAAACTAGCTACAGACATAAAGGGTAACAAGATTTTCTATAAATATATTAGAAGCAAGAGGAAGACCAAGGACAGGGTAAGCTCATTGCTCAGTGAAGAGGGAGAAACAGTAACCGGAAATTTGGAAATGGCAGAGGGGCTTAATGACTTCTTTGTTTCGGTCTTCACCAAGAAGTCTGATGATGAAGGAATGCCTAACACAGTGAATAGTAGTGGGAATGGGGTAGGTTTAGAAGATAAAATAATAAAAGAACAAGTTAAAAATGACTTAGAAAATTACATGTCTGCAAGTCACCAGGGCCTGATGAAATGCATCCTAGAATACTCAAGGACCTGATAGAGGATGTATCTGAGCCTTTAGCTATCATCTTTGAAAAATCATGGAAGACGGGAGAGATTCCAGAAGACTGGAAAAGGGAAAATATAGTGTCCATCTATAAAAAGGGAAATAAGAACAACCCAGGAAACTACAGAACAGTCAGTTTAACTTCTGTGCCAGGAAAAATAATGGATCAAGTAATTAAGGAATTTATCTGCAAACACCTGGAAGATAATAGGGTGATAAGTAACAGCCAGCATGGATTTGTAAAGAACAAATCATATCAAACCAATCTGATAGCTTTCTTTGATAACATAACAAGTCTTACGGATAAGGGAGAAGAAGTGGATGTGGTATACCTAGGCTTTAGTAAGGCATTTGTTATGGTCTCGCATGATCTTCTGATAAAAAAACTAGGCAAATATGAATTAGATGGGGCTACTATAAGGTGGGTGCATAACTGGCTGGATATCCATTCTCAGACAGTAGTTATTAATGGTTCACAACCCTGCTGGAAGGGCATAACAAGTGGGGTTCCACAGGGGTCTGTTTTTGGACGGGTTCTGTTCATCAACAATTTAGATATTGGCATAGAGAATACACTTATTAAGTTTGCAGATGATACCAAGCAGGGAGGGGTTGCAATTGCTTTGGAGGATAGGGTCATAATTCAAATGATCTGGAAAAAACTGGCGAAATGGTCTGAGGTAAATAGGATGAAGTTTAATAAGGACAAATGCAAAGTACTCCACTTAGGAAGGAACATCAATTTCACACACACAGAATGTGAAGCAACTGTCTAGGAAGGAGTACTGCAGAAAGGGATGTAGGGATCATAGTGGACTACAAACTAAATATGAGTCAACAGTGTGACTCTGTTGCGAAAAACGCAAACATGATTCTGGGATGCATTAACAGGAGTGTTGTGAGCAAGAAATGAGAAGTCATTCTTCTGTTCTACTCTGTGCTGATCAGGCCTCAGTACAAGTATTGTGTCCAGTTCTGGGCACCACATTTCAAGAAAGATGTGGAGAAATTGGAGAAGGTCCAGAGAAGAGCAACAAGAATGATTAAAGGTCTAGAGAACATGACCTAGGAAGGAAGACTGAAAGAATTTGGCTTGTTTAGTTTGGAAAAGAGAAGGCTGAGAGGGGACATGATAGCGGTTTTGAGGTATCTAAAAGGGTGTCTCAAGGAGGAGGGAGAAAAATTGTTCTCCTTGGTCTCTGAGGCTATGTCTACATTGCCATTTTTTTTGGCAGAAGATATGCAAATCGCGCTCTCATTTGAGTATCTTCTACCGATCCTTTTTGCGGAAAAAGTTTTGCTGCTAAAAAGCCCCATGCAGATGGGGCCATTTGTCAGAAAAAAAAAAACCCTTTTTCACAAGATCCTGTCAACCTCATTTTTTGAGGAATAAGGGATCTTGCAAAAAAGGGATTTTTTTCCCCGACAAATGGCCCCATCTACACAGGGCTTTTTAGTGGCAAAACGTCTTCTGCAAAAAGGATCGGCAGAAGATACGCAAATGAGAGCACAATTTGCATATCTTCTGACAAAAAAAATGGCAGTGTAGACATAGCCTGAGGATAGGACAAGAAGCAATGGGTTTAAACTGCAGCAAAGGAGGTTTAGGTTGGACATTAGGAGAAACTTCCTAACTGTCAGGGTGGTTAAACACTGGAATAAATTGCCTAGGAAGGTTGTGGAATCTCCATCTCTGGAGATATTTAAGAGCAGGTTAGATAGACATCTACCAGAGATGGTCTAGATGGTACTGAGTCCTGCCATGAGGGCAGGGGACTGGACTCGATGACCTCTTGAGGTCCCTTCCAGTGCTAGTGTTCCATGATTCTATGTTATTACATGGAGGTTGTTGCATTGTGTTTTCTGGCTAGAACATGTAGAGGATGGCATTGAGCTTCATGTATTAAATTGGAACAGAGGAATTGTGGGTTCAGATCTTGACTGTGTCATAAACTTCCTGTTCAGCTTTGGGCAATTCACTTTGGGACAGATTCTGTCACACTGAGTTTGTACTTAGCTCTCCAGAGAGTCCCAACATCAGGAAGAATGGCAGGATCTAGCCATTATTTTTTGGGTGTCTGAGTTTTTCTATGGTAGCCTCCAGACGCCTGAATTTTCTGTCTGCGAACTTCCAGGTGTTCAGATACTACAGTGATGAGGACAAGTTAAGAACCTCTACTGATATCACAGACCTAACAATGACAGCTTCTTGGTTTGGTTTCTGAACCATACAAGCCCATCGTCTGCAATGAATATCTTTTACATTTCAATCCACTAAATAAAACTGCTATGGCATATTTAAATAAAAATACTATAGTGTGCTGTTTAATTTTAAAATGAACTAACTACTTAAAATACACAAAATTTACTGGTTTGGAACCTTTCCCACCTGTAAAGTGAAAATACCTCAAGTTTTTAAAGGTAAGAATATATATTATGTGTTAGAAATGTATAGTGTGCACATAACCATAAAAACTAATTTCACTGTTGTAAATCCAGATTAACTTCACTGATTTTAATACTCCTTTTGGGTTTACATTGCCAAAAATAGGAACAGAACTTACCCCAGTACCTCAAATAGAGAGTCTAATACTTCACATAGGCCAAAACTAAATCAAACAAACAACTTCAGCTGTTCAGAAATTCCTGTGTTAAAATATGTGTGAAAACTTTTCAACCACTAATTCTTTTTAATGTATTTCCTTTATAATTCTTCTTGAAAGCACTGGATCTTAATAAGTTTTGTCATCAGGCATCCGGTTGATGTGCTTTAATATAAAGGATAATAAGGTTCATTTGGCTTTAACAGAGATTCTAAGGTCTGCCATAAACTTTTAGAATAAATTCCTGTAAGTCTTTTGTAGGACATCTTCAATCACACTGTATTTTAGTACTTAGAGTAGTCTGACAGTGCCCACATCTTTTCCATGTGAATTAATTGCATCTGTACAAAACCCTTCAAATTTCTTCCTAAGTAACCCCTTAATTGAAAGAATAATTTTAGATACAGAATTGCCATTCATAAAACCCAAGAATGAACTCTTTTGCTCTCTTGAGTTTCTTTCATCAATTAAGTTGTCATGGGATAAAAGGGAAGATCCTTTCATGGTTTGAGAACTGGTTAAAAGACAGGAAACAAAGGGTAGGAATAAATGGTAAATTTTCAGAATGGAGAGGGGTGACGAGTGGTGTTCCCCAAGGGTCAGTCCTAGGACCAATCCTATTCAATTTATTCATAAATAATCTGGAAAAAGGGGTAAACAGTGAGGTGGCAAAGTTTGCAGACAATACTAAACTGCTCAAGGTAGTTAAGACCAAAGCAGACTGTAAAGAACTTCAGAAAGATCTCACAAAGCTAAGTGATTGGGCAACAAAATTGCAAATGAAATTTAATGTGGATAAATGTAAAGTAATGCACATTGGAAAAAATAACCCCAACTATATGTACAATATGATGGGGGCTAATTTAGCTACAACTAATCAAGAAGAGATCTTGGAGTCATCGTGGATAGTTCTCTGATGACGTCCATGCAGTATGCAGCGGCAGTCAAAAAAAGCAAACAGGATGTTAGGAATCATTAAGGGGATAGAGAAGAAGATGGAGAATATCTTATTGCCCTAATATAAATCCATGGTACACCCACATCTTGAATACTGCATACAGATGTGGTCTCCTCATCTCAAAAAAGATATACTGGCATTAGAAAAAGTTCAGAAAAGGGCAACTAAAATGATTAGGGGTTTGGAACGGGTCCCATATGTGGAGAGATTAAAGAGACCTGGACTTTTCAGCTTGGAAAAGAGGAGACTAAGGGGGGATATGATAGAGGTCTATAAAATCATGAGTGATGTGGAGAAAGTGAATAAGGAAAAGTTATTTACTTGTTTCCATAATATAAGAACTAGGAGCCACCAAATGAAATTAATGGGCAGCAGGTCTAAAACAAATAAAAGGAAGTTCTTCTTCATATAGCACACAGTCAACCTGTGGAACTCCTTGCCTGAGGAGGCTGTGAAGGCTAGGACTATAACAGGGTTTAAAAGAGAACTAGATAAATTCATGGAGGTTAAATCCATTAATGGCTATTAGCCAGGATGGGTAAGGAAAGGTATCCTTAGCCTCTGTTTTAGAGGGTGGAGATGGATGGCAGGAGAAAGATGGCTTGATCATTATCTGTTCAGTTCACTCCCTCTGGGGCACCTGGGATTGGCCACTATTAGCAGACAGGATACTGGGCTGGATAGACCTTTGGTCTGACCCAGTATAGCATTTCTTATGTTCTCATGATACAGAATTGCCATTCATAAAGCCTAAGAATTAACTCTTTTGCTCTCTTGAGTTTCTTTCATAAATTTCTGCCTGCAGCTGATCTCACCATTTAGTTTCCAATGGAGCTTTTTATTCTTAGCCAACATGTTGGCTCAGGTCCCTTTTTAGAGATTCTTCAGCTCAGCTGTTCTCTGTTGTCTGCCAGCATTTTGAGATGGCTGCTTTCATTATTATTTAATACATGATGGTTTCAGCAAATACTGTAACTACAACTGTTGCTTATTATGGGTCCCTTTTTCCCCACAGTCATTCAACTGGCAGTTTTCCAACCCCTTTTTAATTTGCTACAACTAGAAAACTGCATGCAAGGTCTGCTCACTCTTTCAGAACTTTGACATTATTATTTAATATATTACTTCAAGAAGATTTGTCACTGCAGAATTTCCTGACAGATTTTACCTTCCTGCTAGTTCATTAAATACAAACATAAGTTCATTTTTTAAAATAAATACTTTGTATGGATGCCTTAAAAATACACTGAATTTTATCTGTCATACAATACTTATTGCCTCATAGCAATGTTACAAAAAAGGGAATGAACTGCAGACGGGTGACCTGTCTTTTAACATTCCTTCTCTATGGAGATTGGATCTCTACTAGCTAATTTATCTTCTCCGAGCTTCCTGGAAATGTCAAAATTCAAAATTCAATGTAGTATTCAAGATCTCTTTAAAATAATACCCTCTACAAGCCCAGACAAGAGTTATAGATAATGATGTGTAAATTGAAGAAAGGTCACTCTTTCTATAGTTGGTTTTATTGCACTGATTCCAGTTTATCTTTACTATTTACATTTCCATGATAACTAATGATGAGGGAGTCTCCAAAAGATTCTGAATTTGTGCTTATTCAAGCATCCATTGATTAAAATCTTAACCAAAGCTCTTGGACCAGTCAGAATCATGCAGGAAATTTCATATGCTCAAGATCCCAGGAAGAGATCTGGTAGGTCTGGTTTCCTTTTGCACCTGAGTAAGGAAATCATGAGGTGCAAGGCCTCCACACCATTCTGTGGAGGCGTTTATAGCCTCCTTCCACTTTGAGCTCTAATGGATTCCTTTTTTGGGATTTTGGAGCTGCTCTATGCCACATACCTTCACTGGGTCTTTCAGCTCCCTGCCCCTTCTTTTCTTGTCTGCATGCTTCCCACTTCAACCCCTTACTGCAGGCTGGGAAAAAGAAAGGCCATGGTCTCATTTGTTCCATCTATAAGCTATGCCAGCGTGGCGGAGTAAGGAGCTGATCTTGGAGGAGAGGATAGGGGTTTTGCCAATGAAAAAAGAGGGAGTTTGAGACTGAGGAGGCTGGGAAGGAAGTGCTCAGCTAGGCTGGATGAGCAACAGAACCATGTGGAGTCTTCTTTCTTTCTTTCTTTCACACACTTTTTTTTAAGCTGGCTGTCAAAGACTGAAAAATTCCAGTCTCTTGGAACGATAAACTGTGTTTCCATAGTAGCGGAGAAGAAGGGGTAAAAAGGTTGGCAAATTAGGCCTTCATTATTTTTAGCAGAACTGAAAAGAAACAAACAATTGCAAGAATAAACTATTCAAAACAAGCTATTTACTCCTACTTATGGGGAAGGCAAGAGGTTGTTGTTTTGATTTTTAAAAGCTCATAGTGAGCTTGACTGCTAACATATCTTCCATAGGTGAACTAGCAAAACAACACAGACTAAGGTGTCAGTAAGAGGTAGATAAAACAAAGCTCTATCTATTATTCACCACATATAACATACCACCACCACCTAGATAGCTCACTGCTTAGGTAAAAGCAGCTCAATGGATGAAGAACAATTTGACTGAAGCACAACTCAGGCATGATTTAGGGTGGGAAAAAGCACGTGCTATGAAGGATCTGCAGCTACTATGCAATCTCCTTTGGTTGAAGACACTAGTCAAATCAATCCGCAGCTTGTGGGGGTGCGGGTAATTCCTAGCTGCCTTTCCTGGTATTAATTGTCTCCAAACCAACATCTGTAAGTAAAATTTTTTACAATCTCCTTTGCTCTGTGCCCTTGGATGATGACCTATCCTTGTTCACCCCACATCACATCTGGACTACAGCAATGCAATAAGCCTGGGCATGAAGACATTAGCCTAAAGGTAACTCCAACTAACACAACATATCTTCTCAGCAGGAACATATCAGATGTGTCCTCCATTCTCTACATTGGCTTCTGATAAAAAAAAATCAAGTGAAATGCAAGGTCTTGGCCATTATTTTCAAGGTTCTTAGTGGCCTAAGCCCAGGCTATCTAAGGGTGTGCATATACTGCAGTTAAACACCTTTGACTGGCTTCTGCCACCTGATTCAGGTTCAAGGAGCTGGGGCAATGAAACTGTTTAATTGCAGGATATATGTTCAGGCTCAGGCAGGAGTCTGTGATCAGGGTCCAGTCTAAGCCATGTGAACTGATATAGGCCAGTGTTTAATGGTAGGACAGATATACCCTAAAACAGTGGTTCCCAACCTTTCTGATACCGGGGATTGGTAAACCCATTCACAAACTTTTGCAGAATGGTAACATTTTATTTGCATGTTTGCATATTCACTATACACATGATGAATATGCAAAGCCCAGCCTCCAGAGCCCCGAGTGCCAGCCCTAACTCCTAGAGCCCTCCCACACCTCTACTACCCCCCAAGGACAGTCAGTGATCCCAGAGTGTGCTGGGGCCAATCCCACAAGGGCCAGCCTCCCTTCCTCAGAGCCCCCCAGGATCAGCTCCCCTCCCAAATGCCTCAGTGCCAACCCCTGCCCCTTAGAGTTCCACCACCAGACCCTCCCAGTACCAGCCACCTGTTTTCTGAGCTCCATTGCACCCAAGCACCCAGAAGCTCCCCCAGTGCCAACCCCCAATATTAGCTCCTACCCCAGAGCTCCCCAGTGCCAGCCCTGCCCCCTTAGCCCTCCCCATTAGTTCAGCTTCAAGAGCTCCCCAACACCAGCCCCACCCCGGTATCCCACAGTGCCTGCTCCACCCCTGCAACCTAGCTCTGTAGTGCTGCCCAAGTTGCGGTGGCTCTGGGGACCGGGACTGAGGCACACCGCCCAGTGCCTCTCCTCTCACTGTGGCTGTTGGGAGAGGCGTGTCCTCCCCAACCTCTCAGCCAACCAGAGCTGGGCAGGGGCAGTGTCTCCTCCAGCCATGGAGGAGCACTTCCCTTCATGACGGGAGGACCAAGTGGCACAGTGTCTCCTCCCAGCCACGGAAGAGCGCTTCTGCAGTTGGAGGAGACCCCTCCCCTGTCCGGCAGTGGTTGGCTGAGAGGTGGGGCAGTCTCAGAGGGGTAGCCATGTTAGTTGCAACTTTAAAAATGAGTAGTCCTGTGGCACCTTAGAAACTAACAAAAATATATAGTTTTATGAGCTTTCGTTAGCAAAACCCACTTCATCAGATGAGCACAAGACTGTGTACATATAAAATAAAACTCTACCAAAATATTTAACACTATTCAAACCACACAATTCTCCCCCTAAGGGAGGATGAGAGAGTGACCCACATATGACAGATTTTAGTCATGTCATGTAGTGAGCTTAATGAGCTTTCATATTATGGTGCAAATGGCAATATAAGAGTCTCTATAGAATAGAATGGCAGTTCTTGGTAGAGTTTCCTGTATTGGGGATTGTGCCTACTGGAGTCTGGGAGGTGGGTGGGCATTAGCCCGTCCACATCTAAAGGACCTCCCCTCAGCCTATGGGGAGGGTCCACTGAGCCCAGGAAACCAAGTAATTACTTGGGACAAATAAAAAGAAAACAGGTGTGAGGGTCAAAGGGCTAAAACAAGGGAACTGGATGGGGACACCGAGCAGAGAACCCCGGACAGCGCCCACTGCCCCTCAAAGGTCTCGAGAGAGCCAGTGGACGCCACCCAGTGGAACTCTGCCTGGATACGTGAGCGGATGCAGGAACAGAAATAGGCCCCACAGTCGAAGGCCCCTCCCGTGGCCAGCCTCTGCTCCCTGGCTTTATAAATTACCATCTTGGCGATAGCCAAGAAGAGGTTGACCAGGAGGTCCTGTGACTTTGTGGGGCCTCGGATGGGGTGTGCATAAATTAACAGGTGAGGGGAGAAGTGCAGCCAGAACCTCAACAAAAGGTTCTGGAGGAGCCGAAAGAGGGGCTATAACCTGGTGCACTCGAGGTACACGTGCGCCAGGTTCTCCCTCTCGCCACAGAAGGGGCAAGTGTTTGGAATGGGGGTGAACCACGCCAAATACATGCCCGTGCTCACAGCTCTGTGCAGGATTCTCCAGCTGATGTCCCCGGTGGGCCATGGAACTAAGGTGGAATAGAGACTGTCCCACCGGGGCTCCCCACCCTCTATTGGTGGTAGGAGGTCCTGCCACTTGGTGTCTGGGCAGGACACAAGAGTGGGGAAGTGGAGTGTGTGAAGCACGAGCATGTACAGGTGACTCTTTGGCACGGTTCAGAATGGGACTGGCTGCAACACATGCAGCTGGCTTGGGTGACGAGGGGGAGGCGGTCGGGGAGGTACGTGGGGCTTAGGGCCGATGGATAGATCGGGCGGGCCGGGGGTGAGGGGTGGGCGGGGTGCACCCTCTCGCAGGACCTTGTCGAGATAAACCCAAGCAGTGGGCGGCAAAGCGTCCTTCACCTCCTGAAGTACGCGCTGGGGAGTACATAGGGTGGAGAGCCCCATGTGCTGGGCGAGCATCCGAGGATCCACCCAGTCTCCCCAGTCGTAGTCCAGGAGGTCTCCAATTCTTGTGACTTCTGCCAGGACCAGCCTCTGGCGCACCGAGGGGGACCCTGCCGCCTGCACACGTAGATGGGGATTGTGTAGCAGGGACTCCGTGAGGAGGTCTGCCCCCACGGTGGCTCCCAAGGACCTGGTCACCTCTAGCAGCTTCCAGGTCCAGAGAAGGTCCTGGTAGAAGGCCGGCAGCTCAGAGAGGTCTTGCAGAAGACCTCTCAAATAAAGGAGCTGCTGGTCATATCGGAGCCCTCGGAAGCGGCGAAGGAAAGCATGCGCTAGCGTGCTCCATGCCAGACTACCTGCATCAAATAGGAGACTCTGCAGGGCCTGGAGATGGAGGACACGAACCCGCGTGAGCAAACACGTCAGGCCCTGCCCTCCCTCCTCCAGGGGAAGATGGAGAACCCCTGCAGAGACCCAATGCAGTCCTGGCCAGAAGAACCGCAGCATTAGCTGCTGGATACGGGCCAGGAAACCCAGGGGCGGGACCAGGGTGCTGAGACGGTGCCAGAGCATGGACAGGACTAGTTGGTTAAGCACCAGTACCCTCCCATGCAGGGAGAGGCACCGGAGCAGTCCTGTCCATCTCCACAACCGCTCAGCCACCCTGGACTCTAAATCTTGCCAGTTCTCCGGCGAAGAGGGATGCGTGGCAGAGAGAAAAACACCGAGATAGAACAGTGGACCCGCACTCCACCTGATGGCCTGAAGTGCGGGTGGGAGGGAGCCCGCCTGCCACCCAGCCCCTACCACCAGGCCAGAGCTCTTGACCCAGTTGACCCGGGCGGAGGAGGCCGCCGAGTAGACGGCTTGGCAGGCCTCCACCCGCGCCAGGTCTCCTGGGTCCTGGACCACGAGGAGCACGTCGTCGGCGTACGCCGACAGGACCAGCCCATCTCCAGCTCACGGAGCACCAACCCCGTCAACCTCTTGTGAAGAAGACGGAGGAAGGGCTCGATGGCCAGAGTATACAGCTGGCCTGACAGCAGGCAGCCTTGACATACTCCCCGCCCAAAGCTGACCGGTGCGGTCAGCGTCCAGTTGAGCTTGACCAAACACTCTGCGGAAGTGTACAGCACCTGGAGAAATCCCACAAAGCGGGGCCTGAAGCCGAAGGCCTGCAGAGTGCCCAGGAGATACCCGTGGTCCATCCGGTCAAATGCCTTCTCCTGATCCAAGGACAGGACGGCGAATGACAGACCATCCCTACACCCTAGCTCTAGGAGATCCCGGACCAAATAAAGGTTGTCTAAGATGGTATGGCCCGGGATGGTGTAGGTCTGGTCTGGATGGACCACGTCCGCCAGCACGGACTTGAGTCTCAGGGAGATGGCTTTGGCAACGATTTTATAGTCCGTGCTGAGGAGCGAGACGGGACGCCAATTCCTCAGATCGTGGAGGTCCCCCTTCTTGGGCAGCAAGGTGAGCACCGCTTGCCTGCACAATAAAGGGAGGACCCCACTCTCCAGGGACTTGGCCCAGACACTAGCAAGGTCCGGGCCGAGGACATCCCAGAACACGCGGTAGAACTCCACGGTCAGCCCTTCCATGCCCAGGGATTTATTGGTGGGCATGAGACAGAGGGCTTCCAAGAACTCGGCCAGGGAGAGAGGCAGCTCTAGCTGGTCCCGGTCACCCGTGCTGACCATCGGGAGTTCGTTCCAGAGAACCCTGCGGGCGTCGGCATCGGTCGGATCCGGGGAGAAGAGAGAGGCGTAGAAGGCATGAGCCCTCTCACGCATCTTCACCGGATCCGTGAGGGGGGTGCTGTCCTCTGCCAGAAGGCAGACGATGTGCCTTTTAGCCCCCCTCTTTTTCTCCAGGGCATAGAAGAAGTGGGAGCCTCGATCCATCTCCTGAAGGAGATGGATGCAAGAACAAACAAAGGCACCCCGGGCTCGAAGGTCCTTGAGGGCCCAGAGTTCCTCCCACTTCTCCGGGTACGCTCCGCAGAGGGGCGGATCCTTGGAGCCGGTGGCCATCCACCTCTCTAGCTCTAAAACCTCCCATTCCAACTGCTCTATCGCCACATCCCTCCGCCGGCTGGCCCCCTGGGTGTAGTCCCGGCAGAAGAGCCGCGTGCTCACCTTCCCCACATCCCACCACCGCCGAGCCGAGGGAAAGGCGCACCACCACCCACGCCAGGCCAGCCAGAACTCCCGGAAGGACACTTCAAAGCCCACGTCCTCCAGCAGGCTGTTATTGAAATGCCAGTAGGCGAGCCCCGGCCTCTCCGAGGAAAGAGAGGCCTTCACGGCCACTAAATGGTGGTCCAAGAATGGAGCCGGCCAAATGCTGGAGGAGTGGGCCTAGAAGAGATGATGCTGAGACAGATAAATGCGGTCCAACCGGGAGTGGAAAGACCAATGACCCACCACCTGGATGTAGGTAAACCCCGTTTCCTCGCCCAGGTGGAGGTCTCGCCAGACGTCCACCAGGGAGTGATGGTCTATTATCTCCCTGGGGACATCCGCGGCGGCTGGGCACTGCTTGAGCCCCGTATGGTCCTGGTCCTTGAGGGTGCAATTGAAGTCCCCGCCTAGGACCAGGCACTCACGAGGATCCAGAGAGCCGAGGAAGGCAGATGCCCGCTGATAGAAGCGGAGCCTCTCCGAGACGGACAATGGGGCGTAGATGTTGACAAGATTTAGTGTCAGCCCTTCCATCCGAGCCCGGAGATGCAGCAGGCGACCCTGCACGACCTCGGCGGTCCCCAGCACCTCGGGCTGCAGGTTCGGGAAGAACAGGGTAGCCACCCCGGCTTGATGGGCCGACAGGTGGCTGAAATAAACCCTGTCCCCCCACTCCAGCCGCCAGCTAGCCTCGGCAGCCAGAGCTGTGTGGGTCTCCTGTAGGAATGCGACAGAGTACCTCCCCTTCCGGAGGAAGGAGAGTACCTGACACCTACGGAGACCCGACCCGCAGCCCCAGGTGTTCAGAGTGGTAAAGATGAGCGGCGGCATCGAGAGGGCTGGGGAAGATCCTTGCCAGCAGGAGTGCCAGCGGCCCCCATTGGGCCCCGCAGCAAACCGTGCCCATGCCCAAAAGTGAGCAGGGCATCACGGAAGCTACGGACCCGCCTGTAAGCCGTGGCCTCCCACCGCCCGGTCCCTTTATCCCTCCCCCAAGAGGGCCCTTACTGTTTGTAAGACGAGATGAAAATCTCCCCAGCGCTGAAGGGCAAGAGCACGCATCTTGCCCTTCAGCACATCTGGCGTCGTGGCCTCGGGCCCTTGAACACCTTGGGGCCAGACCCCTCTGTGAGCCCCGCAACCTATTGACACAGGGATGCAGGGCGTCTGAGGTCCCTGCTGGGAGGACAGTGGCGGAGGGAGACCAGCCCCAGATGTGCCAGGAGCAGGAGAAACAAAAACCGCCTCCCGGGGGCCAACAACTAGGCTAAACGTAGCAACCCCAGGGGCAGCAGTAACAGAGTAACGGGAGGAAAAGAGTTCAGGGAGGGGATCAGGAAAAGGAGGGAGATGAGGAAGGGGAGTAGGGGGAGGAAGAGGTGAGGGATTAGGGAAAAGACAAGGATGGGGGGGAGGAGGAAGAGGGGTGGGAAGCTCAATTGGGAGGGGGTTTGAACAGGGAGCAGGAGTGGGGCAGAGGCTAGGAGAAGGAGCAGGGTGAGAAGCCCCAGCGGAAGATGCACCGGGATGCGGTGCCTCCTCACAGGGCAGAGAATCGGTGGCAGTGGTAGGAGTAGTAATAGTCTCCCCAGTGCTGGGCTGCAGTGCCACAGAGAGTGCAGCACCAGTGCCGGGGGCGATGGATATTAATGGAAGCTCCCACCCGCTGAGAGCCTCAAGGGTTTCGGCAGCCACGGCCGAAGTGATGCCGATGGCCAGGCAGACGGTCGCACCCTGGGGCAACTCAGATGCAGGGAGAAGGGATAGCAGCAGATCGGAAGGGGAAGAAGAGGTCGGTTGTTGTCCCTCCAGGACCTGATGATCCCCCTCTGAGGCAGCCGGGGTCAGCCCCAAAGCCTCCACCTCCTGAGAGAGGAAGGCGAGCCCGCTGCCCACCACCAGATGGTGATCTTTGTCAGTGGCAAGGTCATCGGCTGCCCCCTCAGTGGAGGTGAGAACAGTGGGAGCATCCTCCATGGGCCCCCCCTCTTGCGGGGACCCCGGGAGGGAGGTGTTCACCTCTCCCACAACTGGCACGGTCACCTCAACCACTTCATGGTGCTGTGAAGCATTCGGGGGCTCAGAGGGTGGGACGGTTCCAGCGTCCATCCCCATAGGCGCAGGGAGATTGTCCTCCCTCTCAGTGGGCGGGGTGGAATGCCGAGCACGCTTTCGGCACCTCCCCATTGCAAGCTCTCATCCCTCGGAGGAAGGGGGCTGGGCCTGAATGGAGGAAGAGCCAGGGGACAAGGGCAGCAGTGGGAGGGCAAGGGTAGATGAGGGCTGGGCAGCAGGGGAAAGGGATACCTCCCCCTGAGGTAGGTCCTGCCTGAGTCCCATCACTGACCCCGCCGCCCTCTCCTCCGCGGGCCCAGCCTTGATGCTTTTGGCGGGGGCAGCAGCACCTGCACGCTCGTCTGGGCCCTGAGGAACCCGAGCGGGATTGACGACAGTCACGGTTGGGGGAGGGGCGACCCCACAGTCCGGACCATCAGGGCCACCGGCGATGGTAGGGCTGGTGCCCTCCCGGGCGTCGGGGGTCCTGGGTGCCTTTCCAAACCGGGCCAGGGGACAGTCCCTTCGGACGTGCCCCATCACCCGACAGAGAAAACACCGGGCCTCCCCCATGGTGTTGTACACCCGGTACCGGGCCCCTTAATGGGGCACCAGAAATGACCCTTTCGAGGGCTTCTCCGCCACGTCCCGCCGGCAGTAGTTGGATTTGTACCTGCCGGTGAAAGGAAAGGACGCGGCGGAGGGTAGGATCTTTGCAGCCCAGAGGAAGGGGACTCAGGACTGACAGAGGCCTCCCCAGGGTGGAGAGGAAAGTCAGTAGGGCGGCATTGGGGAAGAAGGGAGGAACGGAGGACAAAACCACCCGTACGCCCAGGTCCTCCAAAGGTTTCGAGGGGAACGTGGACTCCCCCCACCACCAAACCCCTTTCCACCGCCTCCTGGGTGGCGGCCTTGGACGCCAGGAAGAATACCACTCTCCTGAACATCTTAGAAGCCGCCACCACGGCCGCGGGCCCCACCACGCGTGCCAACGCCCGCACGTAGGTCTCCATGTGGGGCGAGGTGTAGCCAGACATGAACCCCATCTTGTTTCCCCCCCCCAGAGAGCAAGAGAAAGGCAGTCAGCCTTTGATGCCCTGGGAACGCAGGTGTGCTGCCTGTCCCTGACTCTAATAAACAGAAACCAGACAGTAAATGGGCTAGCTGACGACCCGGGGGCCTCCTGCCGCCCTGATGGCTAGTACCAGTAATTGACACGCCTGCACTGTCCCAGGAGAGGAATCTTCGCCCATCACATACCAGAGGTGCCCATTGTCTGCATTTTCCCAGGTGTGAATTATGCTTTGCACCCTTCGTGGGAAACTTGGCATTCAAAACCATTTTTCCTAATTGGCCACTTGAGACCAGGAAGAAGCCTATGTGACCCAAGGGGTATAAAGAGGGGTTTAGTAGCCCACCCCATTTGAGCTCCAATCATCTACACCTGCTGGCAGGTATTGGTTGTCTCCCAAGGTCTGTGGGACGCCCAACCTCGCCCTACTTCTTCCAGAGGAATTGAGAGAAAGACGCTGGCCACGCCAAGTCTGGAACGCAGGGCTGAGAATATATACCTGCTAGGTGTCTATTTTGCATTCATTTAATAAGAGCTCAGAGAACCAAAAGGGTTTCATGGTACCTGTAAGTGACTTATTAGTGTAATTTCTGTCCTGTCCTTTGTAGTGGCTGTGTTATCTGTAACACAGTAGTAGCATTTAACAGCTAAGTTTACCCTGTAACAATAAAATAGTAACTGTTTAAGCTGTGACCTGACTCCTTCAGTTGCTGTAATAGAACCAAGCACAATTTTAAAAAGAACTCCAGCCGGTCATAAGGGACAGATATAGGGAGAACTTGAGCGTTGGATCGTGTCGCTTCCAGGGGACAGATCCGTTGGGGCATCTTTCAGCCTCCCCAGGCTGCCCGCTGCAAAGGGATCGTGTATCCTAGCAGTCAAAATCTGAGGTGTAATAAGCTCTCCCTGTAAACTTCTTGGGGCACCCATCAACCTCCTCCAGGTTGCCCGCTGCTAAGGGACCCCAGTCCTAGCAGTTGAAGTCTCGGGTGTATAACACACACACACACCACTCACTGCCCTGACCACTGGCTGACATGAGGCCGCCACCAGGAGACAACAGACCCTGTGCCTCCTGGTCAGGGTGGGAAAGGGGCCGCGGCCGCCGGGGATGGTATTCCGGGAGGCGGCTTGGGAGGCGGCAGGTGGAGGGGTGGCAGCTTGCATGATGTTTCTAGGCTTGAATTCCATTAGCTACAAGTTGAAGGAAGGAATGGGTCATTTTGCATTAGGTAGCATGAAGTTCTAAGTAGTCACCTGTAACCTGCTGTGACAGCTATACCATTATGCAAATCAACATAACATTTCATGAATTTAAAAAGGAAAAATTCTTCATAAGAAAAAAATTAGCCAATCTGCATTTCTGTCAAACATTTATCAGACTAGATATCCACTAAAAGCAATTATCTGAATTATGTATGAATATGTCAATAATTTAGTACCCACACATCTCTAATAAAATAATTAAGTTTTACCTGTCTGAAAGAAGCCTGTCCAAATTTAACATAAAGAAGTGGACTAGTATAAATGCACACCGTACAAACATGCCACTGTATATTTATATTTTCCACATGCAGTCCACTTAGGGGTACTACCATTTTGCATCCAGGTTTCAAAAAACAGAATTTATTGCAAAAATTCTATTAATTAATTTTCATCATAAAATGACTATCAATTATATTTGCATCTGAAGAACATACACAATTTAAAATAATTAACATGTTACATTGCCAAAACGTCCTATGTTAAAAGTAAGAAAATGTCATAATTAAGATTGCTTGTGCAGTAAGCAAATCAGGATTAGATGTATAACTAGTTGCTAATTGAAGTATGGAAATTAATGCAATGTTTCACATACATGTAATGTCATGGTCTGAATGAATTCTCTCCTGGCATCTATTGATGAAGTCAGGAAAAAACCTCGGGAGGGTGTTACAAGGACGAGGGAGAAAATTATTCTCCTTAACCTCTGATGATAAGACAAAAACCAATGGGTTTAAACTGCAGCAAGGAAGGATTATGTTGGAAATTAACAAAATCTTTCTAACTTTCAGGGTGGTTAAACACTGGAATAATTTGCCTAGGAAGGTTGTAGAATCTCCATCACTGGAGATATTTAAGAGCAGGTTAGATAAACATCAATCAGGGATGATCTACAACATGATACTTGGTCCTGCCATGAGAGCAGGGGACTGAACTTGATGACCTCTCAAGCTCCCTTTCAGTTCTAGTATTCTACAATTCTATGAATCTATGATTCTAGGAGCAGACTGTATTTGCATAGACATGGACTTTGCGTAGTCCTTCGGGAGACAGACCTGTTTTGGATAAAAATTGGTTGTTTTGGAGAAAAAATAATTTTAGCCTTGATAAAAAAACATTTCATTACTCCTGTGTTCATTATTCCATGACTAATGAGCAACAGAACAGCACTTAATATACCCTAGTAGAGGGGCCAAGGTAAATGTAACCTTACTTGTTGATCAGGAAGTATAGTTGGCAACTCCAGGTGAAAAAAGCAGAAGGGTTTCACTGAATTCAGTCAATGAACTGGAGGGACAAGGGACTGGTGTGTTGAAGGGTCATTAGCCCGTCAAACTTTCACACTACAGGGTGAGAAACTGAGGCAAAGAACTCCAGCCCACAATTCTGTGAGAGGGAGGTTATGGCTTGCATATTTTTGAATCATTGTTGTGGTGTTTTCCTAAACTAATGCTGAGTTCCATCTTCTTTTTTAATAAAAGTTTATTTTTGTTATACACAGATGGAGTGCTTATGGGTAGGGAAGTATTGCCTTTTTATGGTAACCAGAGATTTTTCTCAGATTTCTGGGTGGGGCTTGAGCTGGTTCAAATGGAACCCCTATACATGGAAGCCATCCCTTCTTACAGCTGACACTGCTAGGCAAAAGGATTGCAGATGTTTCAGTGACATTTTCACCAGGAAGTTCACAGACTGAGCATGATTCACAGGGTAGTTTTTTTCCTCCAGGATTTAAATTCAAACTATCTGAAAGTCTGCGAGGTTGTGGATTTGGTCTGATTTATTGTGGAGACTTTGACTAATTCAAGTTTGGACATGGATCCAGCTCCAAACTTTCCCCAAATACTATGGTGTAAGTTCAGATCCAGGATATATGATCTGGACCATTTAGAATTTTGAAGCTTTTAATGACGGGGGACTAAAAATGTTTGATTCTTTATCGGCGGGATGGATTCTTCCACTTGATGGGTAGATGGGTTCTGACACAACACTATATCTGCCTACCAATATTGTACATTCAAGCCCTCAGGTTGATTTGGATCTGCATAGAATCACCCTGCAGTCCTATTGCTGTCAACAGGACTCTGCAGAGGTGCAACAGTCTTCATGCAGAACCAGAGTTTAACTTGGTATTTGACATCTATAATGAAGGAGCTCATGTTCCTTGAATAACTGCCTCATTTAAGACTGTTTTAATATTCTTAACTAAGTTTGGTTTGATTTTATAAATTAATGCTTGTCTGCTTTGTCTGTTTTCCTATGGTGACAGTTTTCATTGCCTGTGTACAACCCCAAACATCTTGACAAATGAGGGAGAAGCCATGAAGGAGGTATAAAAACATTATTATTTATTGATATGAATATACGTATCACATGCTGATATGACATACATATGACATAATTTAAATATACATGATGATTACTTTGAGATGTAGTCCAAACTCTTATTCAGGACTTCCAGTTTGCACCAATTCCATTGCTGGAATACTTCATCTGAATTGACAAAATTTCCTAGTATTTTGTGGAAAATTTAATATAGGACTGTGTGATTAAAGGTGAGCATATTTCATAAATTTTTTGCTGGATTAATGAATTAAATCTAAATTTCTGTAAAGAGACAAACTGGAACTACTAAATCTGAACATCCCCAGGCCCTCAATTTTGAGTCACCTCAGAGTGAATCCAGACACAGAATCCACCTCTAGTTTTTCCATAGCTCTACAACAAGGAGAACTGACACATTTGTTTTGTGTTTTGCTTCATGTTCTTCCA
The DNA here is from genome assembly GCA_032595735.1 of Pelochelys cantorii. NCBI lineage: Eukaryota > Metazoa > Chordata > Testudines > Trionychidae > Pelochelys > Pelochelys cantorii. The sequence continues at coordinate 66,842,580 of CM064326.1, read as the reverse complement.
GACTTTTTTATTGCTGCATTTCCTCTTGAGTTTACCTTGTCATTGTTTTCATTTTCATTCAGATTTACACCAAATATGTAAATACACTCCCAATGCATTAAAAAGCACATATATTCAGAATGTTAAGCATGTACTATACATCATAAAAATGCTCTAGAGTTGGTCCCAGCAGAGTTTTTCTATCTAAAGTTAATGAGTTTTAACGTACGGTTTCCTTGTATCTTGCCTTTCTTTACACATCAATTTGTTTCTGGCATCTGTCAAGCAAGCAGTAACAGGGAAATGCTCTCTGGGGCTGTTAATGAAATGACACCTTTCTCCTTTACTGGAGTTTGAAAATAACACCCATATGTCTCTGAAATTTTCAGGGCAATGTATGCTGGTCTTGTAAAACCAATATCATCTGCCCAGGCCGACATTTCCGAGCCAGTTGACACACAAAAAAATGTTTAATGTGATCTCTAATGTCAACCATTGTTACACTAGGTTATCAAGCTTCCACTTGGCTAGGTGACTTACCACTGCACACCTGAAATTTTAAAAAATGAAAACACAGAGTGACAAGCGTTACAGCCTATGCTATCACACACTGTTATTTCATCCAAGGGCTCTGACTTATGAAGAACAATGCAATCACATTTTTCTTCAAAGAGAATCTTGGAAAGCCTGGAGTTGACTCACTGGATTTCTGGATCTCACTGAGCCTGGATTCTGTTTTCTGCATTTCACTGAGTTTGCATGGATTTTCAGCAATATTTAAAGATGTGTATAAAGATCCATAAGCAATTAGGGATATGTCTATATTGGGAACTGAGAGTGTGCTCTGATTGCTTCAGCTAGTATGCTAAAAACAGCAGTGCAGTGGTTGAGGCATAATTAGCAGCACAGGTTAGCCCTTTGAATACAAGCCCACCTGACCTGATAGGTCTGAGCTCTGGTGGTTAGGCAATGTAACCACAGATGTTTCAGCATCCACAGTGCTATTTTTAGCACACTAGGTCAAACAAATCTATCTTGTGTCTGTCTGCACGGACTGGGCAGGGTGTTCCCAGATGTAGTATAGACATACCGGTATAGACCAAATCTCAGACCTTGTAGTTATTACACAAGCAACCAGAAAAGAAGGCATTTTGGGTACAGAACTGAACTGAAACATAGGAAGCCATTGGCCAATTCTCCCTGAGCAAGAGAATTATATTCTCTGCATGTCAGTTCTGCATCTGTATAACTGGGATAATAATGTTTCCCTTTATCACTAGGGTGTTGGGAGGTGACTAATTCATGTCAATGAGATGTTCAGATAGTAAACTGATAAATTAACCTATTTAGGGTGTAATTTGGCCTATGTGAGATATGTGTTTATACAGATACTGCAGAATAAGATCAAATATAGGAAGTAAATATCAGAAAAATATTCATGATGTCAAAGCAAATGTTATGATACATAAAATGTAGAATATCTTTTCCTCTGATTCATTTGTATTCAAAATGTCAAAAACATAATAATGTTACTAAAGTTTGCATTGAAATACAGCCAACATATTTCAGTTATCCTTGAGATGGGGTTACACTTTGATGAATCTGAGGAATGTTCTATTCAGTCAAAATGAAGAAACAATTAAATGCCCCTTCCCAGAGACTAAACTTAATGCAAACATACAGCAGTTGGGGATTGATTTCTGGGCATGAGACTGGCTGAAACACTTCTGCAATTTGGGGGGGGGGGACATTTTGTAGCAATGATGCTCTGTGAAATAAAATTAAGTATCGCCATACAGAAGAAAGCCAGAGAAGTATCCTGTTAAAAAAGCCAACAGAACATCAGGACCTCAAGAGCAGGCTTTAGTCTCCTCCCTGGTGATTGTTTTCAGTACAGCTTTCTGTTCCATACAATAGTAGCTGGTGCAATTGCTTCTATAATTAATTTGAGTTGCAATTCTATCAAACAACTCATATTTTGTATTCAGTGAGCAGCCAACACTGAATTGAAAGCTTTTCAGTTTGAAGCCATCATACTTGTTTTGATTTTCCCCACACCTCGGGAAGACTCCAATTCTGCTAATGGTCCTACCCAAGCAGAACCTTTCCCCAATGAAGTTAACGTCTCTGAAGTCAATGGAGCTCCAGTTGGTCAAGTGGGTCCACCCAAGGGTGCACTGGGACCTAAATGGCCTCTCATTGGATCAACAACGGACATAAGAAAGCAAATCTTTTCAGCATAAGTCACTTAGCCCTGGGGAGTTATTTGAAAATAACCCCCTTATTTCGAAATAACAAGCAGAGGGTCCACATTACCAAGCCCGTTATTTTGAAATAACAGGCTGGTTATTTTGAAGTCTGTACTCCTGCTTTCCTTTGGGAATAATGCTTATTTTGAAACAGTTATTCAAAATAACATTAGTGTGGATGCTCTACTGCGGCTATTTTGAAATAAGTACTCCCCATAGTAAATCGAAGTAATTACTCCACAGTGCTTCCTGGGTCTCTAAGTGGAGGTAGCACTTCCACAATAACAGGGCCTGCTTTGGACTAATTTTGAGGCTCCCCTGTAGGGGGGACATGCTATTTCAATTTTGTTATTTCAGGAGTTATTATTTTGAATTTAGTTGTTTCAAAATAATTTCCTAGTGTAGACGTGCCCTTAACGACCAACATCTGTGCTTGTCTTGCTTGTAATTCTCTCATACCTCAGACCTTCTGAATAACTGAACTGCTGGGACTTGTACCAAGTTATTTATCTCTGTCAGCTGGTGTTCTGTAAATTCATATAGAAAACTATTATGTTCTATTGAACTGTTGCAGCTCCCTAGATAAAATGTTAAATTTTCCACAGATTTTCCTGTCAACTTCATCCTGGAGGTAGGATTTAGTAAGGTTGCATTTCTCAGCAGACAGACAGTTTGAAATTTCTTCAGCACACTCCTCTAGTAAACCAAGCTTCTCCCCTGCCCTCCCCCTTTCACTTGCTAAAGAAAAATTTGAACACATTTATTTTATTATAAGACTTTGCCGTAACTGTTTTGGAATGTTTCTGCAGGCCTCTGCACTGTATGAAGACCTGATAAGTTGCTTTGCTTAATGGAGAAGCCATGGATCAATTTGGCAGTTATCCACTCACATGCTTATTATCTAATGTTTGCTCTTTCACTTCTACTTGTTTGTAGATTTGAGCAGAATTCCTGAGGGGGGAAAAAAAGAAAACCAAACTAAGCTAAATTGATAATATGATAGCTTTGACAAATGATCCATTTTTACTGGGGAAAGGGAAAAAACAAGGCCTAACATCTTTTGAGTAACCTGATAGTTTACTTATATCTTGGGCAAGTTAAAGTATTCTTTTTGGAATTAAATTTAAAAATCCAGGGAATTGATTTATATTCTTCCACTTTTTTTTCTGAGAACTGCAATAAATGAGAAATGATACAGAAGTTCTGAAAAAGTCCTCACCACATTCTGAGTAAGCTTTCATTCCAAATGCACTGCTACAGCTAGATAGCCAAGCACCTGTTATTGTAACGGCCACCGGGTAGATTCAAACCTGGAATTTCTGAAGCTTAAGGCGACATCTAGACTGCAGGCTTCTTTCGCGCTTTTGTGAAAAAGAGCATTCAGACTGATTGAATGCTCTCTCACATAAAAGGCTACCCGGAACCAGTTCAGCCAGGGCTTTAGGTCACCAGTTGCTTCTGAGTTCTGGTGCCGGAGACTTGCAGAGACACACACTTAAAGGGACCCCCTGGACAGCCATTTCTCTGCTTCTGCTGCGTGCTTGCTACCTCTTCGAGGGATAGCAAAGCTTTAGCTGTGGTTGCCCTGCTTTTTTGGATGCCACAGCTTTTTCCTTTGAGCTATGGAGCCAGAGTTATCCCTGGGCATGCGATGGCCCCACACGGCCATGCTGCAGTTTTTGCACCACTTTGTGTCAGCTGCCTTCCTGGTCTTGCAGGACCTGGACCCAGAGCTCATTCTCGGGACCCTCTCCGTGGCTGCGGCTGCTCCGCTCTGGTAACTGCACCCCACAGTGGAGAGGCGTTTTTGGAGGCTCAACACCAGTTCCAACTGGTGGGACCGGCTGGTCATGGACCAGTGGAACGACCAGCAGTGGCTCCAAAACTTCCACGTGTGGAAGGCCACCTTTTTGGAGCTGTGTGCCTGGCTTGCCCCTGCCCTCCAAAGATGTGACACCCACCTGCGGCCCGCCATCCCCCTGGAGAAGCGGGTCGCAATAACCCTCTGGAAGCTCGCCACCCCCAACAGCTACCGGTTGGTAGGCAACCAGTTCAGGTAAGGCACTCTCGGGCTGCCATCCCTGCAGGGGGGTGGGGGTGGGGAGTGTTGGATAAGACTGTGACAGACCAGGCCGGGTCGGGGCACTGCTGAGAGCATCCACTCAGGGCAAATTGCTCAAAACCAGGGCTGCTTACAGCCCCAGACTGGCGACCTTTCACAAACCGGTCACAAACCAGTCACACAGAGTGCTTCAGCTGCCATTCTGGCCAGCAGGAAGCCTCACAAGCAAAACCCCTCAGGCACCCCAGCTCTCCCTGTGCCACAATCAGTCCCAGGCCTTACACACAGGTGAGGGGTTATAGAACAAAATCTCATCTACCCCAAAAAGATTCTCCCAGTCCCAAAGAACCAGCCACAGATTCCCAGTCAATTTACACTTCAGATCTTACCCACAAGATCACTCTGGGCCAATCCTTTAGTATCTATAACTTAAAGCTTCAGGGGGTAGCCGAGTTAGTCTGGACAGGAAAAAACAACAAATGGTTTGGTGGTCACACAGATCATCTGACGAAGTGGGCTGTGCCCACAAAAGCTCATGATACCATCTACATGTTTTGTTAGTCTATAAAGTGCTACCAGACCATTTGTTGTTGTTGTTTTTTATAATCTAAAGGTTTATTAATAAAAGAAAGAAAAAGTATGAGAGTAAGGTTGTTAAGGAGAATACATTACATGCGCCAATCACCAAGTTCTTGATGCAGGCTCTCAGCAGAGATGTTACAAACTGCTATCTTAAAAGTCTCTGGTGTACATTCTATGTCAGGATGGGTCCATGATCCTTCCCGGCTTTCTGTTCGTTGCAAGGGTGCATCTAGGATCAGTAGCAGAATTGAAGACCAGATGGAATCCATCTCATGGCACTTTATATCCATCCCTGGTACCTTCCAAGTTGGAGCGGGTCACATGGCCAAGTGACCTATCCCTGTGTCCCATGTCAGCAGCCATGATATTGGCCAGTTTGTAGGTCTCCAGATGCATTCCTCAGGTGTGTATTTGGCACCTTGAGAGCCATTGTTCCTGGAGCCTCGCTAATTAGCATAGTCATTGACTGAACAATTGCTCTTTACAACAGGCAGTCCAGAGCCCATTGCTCTGTCTCAGAGAACATCCACAGTATAAGCACAGAGTCCATATTCATAACTCCACATACAGATATCACACAAGTACATGAATAGCATACATAGGATCTGTTGAACATAAGCTTTCATTTGACACCTCACATGGCCCCCTTTGTACAGAATTTGGGACAAACACCCCCCCCTTTTGTGCGCAGCAGTGACCTGTCTGCTCCCCTTAAAATCCAATAATGTGACACCTCTATGATCACCCAGCTGGAGGTCTACACGGAGGAAGAGCAGGAGGGACAGGGCCAGCCGGTGGCAGAGGAGGAGGAGGAAGAGGAGGAGAAGGAGGAGGAGACAGGCACCATGACCCTCTCCCTGGAGCCAGTGCCTGTGAGCCAGGACGTCTCCCAGGCCTCCTCGGAAGCCTGGGAGGGATCTTCAGGTGAGTGGTCTCGCTTTGTCATACACACAGGGTGGGGGAGGTAGGTGCACAGGGGTGGGGGGGGGGTCGAGTGTCACTCGGGCTGCTTGGGCTGGACATTGTGTTGTGGTCCACACACATGCAGTGTTACTGTGCAGCACACAGATCCAGCTGGCAGCCCCTGAGCACGCCTGGGATCCTGCTGCCAGGTTCAGGGGAGGCCACACACGTCCTGCCCGGAGGGTCAAGGCGGGGGGGGGGGGCATGGCTGGAAGCAAGCTAGCAACAAGGGCAAAGGCATGACCCCACACGAACCGAGGAGTGCCGCACCTAGCACACCAGCATTCCTGCACATGCGAGACAGCAACCACTCCCATAGACAGTGCTGTGAGCTGCACCTGTATGTGCAGACCCCAGGGAGGCCCAGGCTTCTCCTGGCTCCTCTGCCACCCATGAAGGGATCCACTGTGGCCGGACACTTCCTTTCGCTGCTTGTCTTGGAGGCGGGGGGCAAAGAGAGTAGGCAGCATGGTCGTCTGGGCATGTCGAGGCCCCTGTGAGGCGTGGCCCACTGCGCAGTCCACATGTGGCCTTGCTCCCAGGACTTCCCCCTCCTCTGGGCCACGGACTATTGGTCGCTGCTCACAGAGGAGGGCATGGCCTCAGGGACAGTGTCTGCACAGATGACTGACCACCTCTCCCTCTGTGTGTTCTCCACAGCTGAACCAGCTGGGACTGAGGGCCGAGCCACACCACCGCAGCCACCCACCAGAGCCTGGGGGACCCAAAGGCGCACCAGGATTCAAGAAGAGCTTATGCACAGTACCAGGAAGATCGGACCAGGAAGGGGCACGCTCTTGTTCCCCCTGGGTGGGTCCTGGGACCCCTGGGGCTGCTCCCTGCGAGGGCCAGGTGGTTACAGGGGGCTTGAGGCTGTGCCATTGCTATGCAGGCCTGTGGAAGGGAGAGCCGTGTGGTCAGGGTGCTGCTCCCAGGCTGGCTTCCTGCCACGAGGCTTGTCCAGGGTGCCTGCAGCTTTAAGAGGGGCCAGGAGACATGAACTATAGAGTTGTGATTACTTTGTATGGAATGCCTGCCAGGGTACCTGTGCTATTTCCTGGAGGCCTCTTCTTTCAAAAAAAACCCTCCTCTTCATCCACACATGCCTTTTTCTGAAAGAGCTCTTTCGGAAAAAGACTTCTTCCATTGAATGAGGATTACCGCTGTCAGAAAAACTCCTCTGTTCTTTCGATTTTCTTTCAGAAGAACGCAATTGCGGTGTGGACATTCCTCAAGTTTTGTTGGAAGAATTGCCGTTTTTCCAACAAAACTCTTTAGTGTAGACATACCCTCAGTGTAGGAACCACTATAGACTGAGCTTTAAAGCCAGCTGGCTCTCAGCTTAGGCTGTAGAGCTCACTTATTCTTATCTCTTGCTGTACGTGATCTAAGTGCCACTAAATGGGACATTGAACCACACGAGGTGTGCGGGTTACATTTTTACACAGTTCTTGGTTCATCCACTTTCATTAGGAAACTATCAACAACAAAAAGGTCCCTTTTTCCCCCCTTGCTAACTCCCACTCTGATGCTGCCAGTCAACAAGCTCCTTTTTCTGTATCTGTGTTAGCTCCTCACACTTGCTGCAAACATGAAACCGTTGACTGGCACATCAGAAAGCAATGTGAATAACTCATAGTGGATCAGTTTTGACAGCGTAAAATAAAGGATTTGCCCCCCTGTTGCTATTGCCTGAAGGTGTACTTGTAGAAAATAAATAAAAATAGCTTCCAGACTTAAAGCTTTGAAGGGGAAAAGTAAAGCACCATCTGTGTCAAAAGAAAAATCTGAAAAAAATGTGAAGTCTGTAATGTCAGGGCTCAAATCCACCCCTGCTTTTTTGAATTACATGGCCACCTGTCACAGTTGTATTTGGGCTATACTGAAACTCTAGGACACAGTCCTGTAAATAGAATATGTAACATGAAAATTATTTGAATGTCTGAGAGGGTGTGTGGAGCGGGGGGTGGTCTCTTGATGAGAATGTGACTTTGTTGATAGGAATGTTGTTAAAAGTCTTCAATCTTCCATCTCCCACCTCATCTAGCAATTGGATTAATATTCCTTTTTCAATAAGCTGAACAGTGAATACCTTATTACTGAACTAGAAAATAACACAAGTCCCATTGACACAGCAGAGGGAATATAAATATGACAATGGGAAGACCTTGGATTTATCTCTTACCACAGCAACTCAGTGTGATATTATTCAGTACTGACTCTGAGGAAAGATTGCCTACTGAAACCATTAACGCTCAGGATATGTCTAAAACACTTCTGCTGAAGCTGTGCTACCCCAAGGCTTCAGTACAGATGCTATCTACACTGACAGGAGGGGTTCTCCCATCAACATAGGCAATCCATCTCCCCAAGAGGTGGTAGCTAGGTCAATGGAAGAATTTTTTTCATTGACCTAGTACTACCTACACTTGGCATTTAGGTTGGTTTAGCGACAGCTCTCGGAGATGTAGAGATTCCCACCCATGAGAGACATACCTATGCCATTGTATGTTCTCAGTGCAGCCCAGCCCTCATGAATCAGTAAGAATACTTCCTGCAAAGAACTGTGGGAGCTCTAATTCTGGAGAATACCTTGGAAGTCTGATTTTCCACTGGCTCACACCTTGTGTGGTCATTCTCTACAGGGTCCTACAGTAACCCAGCCTTTACATATGTGTGTTATATGTCCATGTCTATGTCCAATCCAAAAAGGATAAGCATTTGTTACCACCCCGTTACAGAAAGCCTGGCTTTTCAGCTCAGGTTACAGAGAATGGGCCCAACATTGTGGAGTGCAATCCCTAAAGGGACATGGAAGATCCTTCAAGGGGATGTGGTGAGACCCAGGCCAGCCTTCACAGGGGATGGGGATGGATTGCCATCCACTCCCAGCCCTGACAGCATCCCCTTTCCCGGGTGTGGCTCCTGATCCCAACTCCCTCTGCTACTGCCCATGGCATACAGACCAAGTAACAGGAGACTGTGACTGAAAAAGTTTGGGGACAACTATTATAGAGACTCATTCTTTTAGTTCAAGGTACCTGTGTTGCCTGCATGTGTCATTCAAGGTAATGGCTAACAGATTATCATTCTGATTTTATAGCAATTTATGCACACTTATTGCTAGTGGACATGGTTCTGTAAGGTAGTAGAGGCCTTGGATTTTAACTTTGTATTGTCCAATGCAAATACATAGATCCAACTCTCCTTCACTTACAAGAACAGAGTGTGACGAGTGTCTGACAGCAGTCAATAAAAAAGTGGGACTCAAAGGGCAAAGCCTCCTGTAAAGTTTTGTTTACTTGATTGTTTTGATTAAAATGAGCAAACAAGGACCAAGATGGAAGCCAATATTCTTTTCTTGTTGTAATAGCCTTCCCTGATTGCAGTGATTTTCAGCATCTCAAAATGCCTTTATTATTTATTTGGTTGTCACCAGCATGGTACTCATTCCTGTATAACACCCTGCACATGATCCCTTCTCTAAAGAACTTGCAAACTAAAAATCTTGGTAGCCTGACTTCCCTAAGCACAGAAGGAATAATGATTTAGATCAGTGTTTTTTAAAACTTGGATTGTGGGGCCACCAACGAAAGCCGCTGATGTGCCCATGCCACTTTGTTTTCTTAACATGTCCATAGCCAGAGAGCTTCACAGCTCCCATTGGCTATGGTTCACCTTTTTCCAGTCAAGGGGAGCTGTAGCAAGCAGCTAATGGAAGCTGTGAGAATCTGTTGCTACAAACACGCTAAGTAAACAAAGCGTCATGGGCCCACTAGTGGCTTATACTGGTGGCCCTGTGACACAAATTTGAAAAACGCTGACTTAGAGGATGATGCTTCTTGTAAAGATTTGAATTAGAGAGGAGTGGATGACGTTCAAATCTTTCTATGCCTGCTCTGTCTCCCTCCATTCAAAGCTGCATTTAAGTCTATCTACCATCTTACTCTTAAATTAGTCTAGACGTTTGCTTCCAAATCCTGTGAAATTTCCTTCTTTTTGTAATACCACTGTCTATCCCTGGCACTCAGTCACTTAACCTGGATGTCATCTTTAATGCCTCTCTAGTCCTACATGTCCCAACTTCGCCTAAATCCTTCTACTCCTTTCTACATAGCATTCTGAAGAAACATGTTTTCTCAGTCCATTCTGCCAATGATACCAAAAACAACACCTCATTTGTTGTTCTCTTCTCTCAAAACCATCTTCTCATTTTTTCTGATGAAACTTGTTATGCAGCCTACTTCAGCCAGTGGGAAAAACCACTATTATCTTGTCATTCACATTCTTCCTCCGGACCCATGTCTGTTGCAGTGTTTATAAGAAATGAACTTTCTCAGACATCTATCTTGTTTTAAAAAGCTCCTTTGTTCTTCAAACTGTGCCTTAGCCTCATTATTGTTTCCCATGTCTTTAACTGCCCTCTGATTCAGTCCTCCTTTTGTTGTGCCGTGAATGTGTCTAGTTAGTTTGCAGGCTCCTCAGGGCCAAAGCCCTGGGCCCCAGGAGTCACACTACTTTACGACACCTGAGGACCTGACCCCAAATGTCATGTACGTTGTGAAGCACTTAGCCCACTTAAGCACTATAAAATAATATATCATTTAAAAACTGGGGAAGAAAGATTTTATGTTCCCTGAACTCCTCGTAATGCCCTGTACAGTACAGACTGCTTAGTGGAACAGGAAACCTGCCTCCCCAACAACTTGTAGAAACATTATTATTATTGTTATTATTATTATTATTGTTCAGCACCCAAAATCTTTTGCTGGTGTACAGCTATTATCCTTAACTTCTTGAAATGCTGAAAGAGAACAGGGATCCAATGCAAAAAGATAGCAAAGGATTTTTCTTTGCTACAGCACAATAAACTATTATATAGCTTAGCTTTTATTACTGTTTTTTGTCTTCTTTTCTTTACTGGTTTTCTTTGGTAACTTGTTTCCATTTTCAATTGATCTGTCCACATGATTTTTAAATCATTTTTTTTCATTATTCAGTATTTGTTCCTAAATCATCTTTACATGGCCAGTTGGTGATGAGAATAATTTCTGCCTGGGTCTAATTTCACAATGCAGAGTAGGCCTGTTTTGTTTTGATTTTTGTGTGTGTGTGTGCACTGCATAGATGAAGGAGGGGGAAAGAGATTGTTAAGAGATTGTCTGAGTAGAAACATGTTCACAAGTGAATTCTTCCCTTACTGAACTCCAAGTAGAAACAGAAAAAGATTTATCTTTGTAATCGTGTACAGTGTCTTTATGATATGCTCTTTGATGGGATCTTCCATCAGCTGCATACATTTGTTTATTTGCATATATGTAATTTTCTTTCCGTCTCATTTTTTGCATATATTCAATTTTTCTCTCGGTAGTTTTTCCCTTGCTTTCATTTACTCTGATACCAGTATGATATATTTTTCATTTAATTACACACACACACTACATGCAAATTTATAAGTTTAACCATAGTGGGAAAAGTAAAGACACTGCCTAGAGTTCTGGCAAATTCCTTCCACAATACCATAGAATTTAGACAAAATTGTGAAGTACTTCTGCAGATTACTATTGATTTAGCCAATGAGATTCTGTCATCTTGGTTAAAAGAGCAGCTAATTGCACTGAGAAAAAAATAGTCATAGGTGGTATTAAAAATGTAGGAACTGGGGATTTGGGAGGCTTTACAAAAAATTAGATCCAGACTGTGAACCACTTAGTCATATTGGTAAGGAGTTAGCAAACATCTGGTATTGTTGAATTCAGTGGGACTGCTTGCATGAGTGAATGCTTCTCAGTGTGGGCAACAGTTCCATAATCTTCCACATTTTCACTATAGGTGCCTAGAAAATATATCTTCATTTGGCTATGAAGAATACGTGTTAAAATATAGAATCATCTCAAATATTTATATACCTGGTTTAAAACTTTAAATATTAAATTATTTATTGGATAAGGACTGAGCGAGAAGCTTTTCATGAGTGCTCTCTCTTTAAAATATTATTTCCAGTATCCAAACACAAATGGAATAATTTAAATCCAGTAATAGAATGATCATAGATGGTTATTATTTAACAGTGATGGGTTCAACACGAAGAACAATTCTCCTATCGTCAAAGAAGCAAACGCACATGTACAGGACTGAACTGCAGTCCTGTTCAGCTAAGAAATTCAATGTAAGTATAAAAGGAAACTGTCTAAAGGGATTATGTATTCACTGCACCATCTAAACTATTAAAATATATTGTCATATAGAAAGATCTATTGTATGTTATATTGCAAAAGACAAAAATTACCCAAAAAAGTGGCTAATACATTTATGGTGGGTACATTTTATTTAATTATATAGAAAGTATGTGTTCATTGGCCAAACATCTGGGCACACTTAGATCTTTAAAAATGTAATTAGCATGAAATAATTAAAAACAGAATGCTATCAGCTGGCAGCAAAACAGACAATACCCAAATCAATTAACACACAGCACAAAATATACCTCCTAAAGAACAGAATCCTCTGCCATTTAGATAAAGGAAGCCTGATTCTCTTTACACTTTTATACTGGTGTAATTCCATTGCCTTCAGTGGAGTCCCTCATGATTGACACTGATATATATGGGAAGAAATGTGAAGCCTAGGTATCTTCAAACAGGGGTAGCAGAGCAACAGTTAAAATGGGGTGGGTGTTGGATCCTGCCCTGAGAGTTGGGAGACCCAGTCGGAGCAGGGCTGTAGAACAAGTCCACCATGCATTAACTCTGCATTGGTTCTCACCATAGTGTTCAGACAAGGCCCTTCCCCTGCAATGCCCCATTTCTGGGTTTAATGCTGCCAGATTTCTTGCCCTTAGATGGGCTGTAGCAGGCTGAAAGTGGTCAGCCTATAGCCTGGGTTTCCCTCTACTCCAACTTCTTGCTATGACTACAAAGCCCTAAAACAGCAAAACCCTAGTTATACAGATGCACCTTGTGTCTTGCATGGGAATTCAGCTTCTGATGAATCAAAAAAGAGACTGTGTACAGAATTGAGGCCACTTCACTAAAAATGCCCTGCCCTAAGTCTTCCAGAGTGCAACTATCAGGACTGAAATAATGTGATGAATTTCAGTTATTGGGAGGGTATACACCAGAAGAGCAAAGAAGTCTTTAAGGAAACAAATAAAACATGCAGCACATGAATCAGATGCATAGTAAGCTCAATTTAGCTACCAGTTCTAAACAAACAAGCAATCTGCCATATTTTGTCCTGGGTACCTTTTCTGGATGCAAAGCAGTGGCTGAGGAAAATATTACATTTTCCTAGTTAATTGCAAAAGAAAAGCACCACCAGCTGGCACGGCTGCTATTCCAGATTCCAGGAGCATAGAAGATTCCATGAGAGACAGGAATATGAGCAAGGGAGAGGTTGCACATGATACGGAAAGCAGGTGGAGAAGCAATGTGGGCGGAATTCCATCCACTGCCGGGAGATGAAAAAGTCAGTATGGTGGCAAATTCCAGGGGAATAGGAGAATGGAAAGAAGATACAGAGGTGATGATGAACTCTGAAAGAAAGAGAGAGGCAAGATAGGCAAGAGTGGCGGGGGTATTGGAGGGAAGGGAGAACCCAGATGAATAGCTGCCAGTGCAGGGGAGAAATAGGAAAAAAATTAATTGGAATTGGGGTGTGTGTGTGTGGGTGGGTGGGTGTATGAGAGAGAGAGAGAGAGAGAGAGGGAGGGAGGGAGAGAGAGAGTGCATCTACACTGCACCCGTAGGTCAAAATAAAATACGCAATTTGAGCTAAGCAGATTGCGTATCTTATTTCGATCTAATTAAAAATAAAGCACTATTCTGAAATGTCCCTTAACCCTCGTAGAATGAGGGTTACAGAGACGCCAGAATAGCATGCCCGTTATTTCAAAATCTATTTTGAAATAACAGGCGCGTTATCAATGTTGAGGTCATGATACTTCAGCACCAGCTGAGGCGGAGCAAGCACTATATGGGCACGCTTGATCTATGCTTACAAAAACAACTGCTGTGTGCACAACTCACTCAAGGAGAAAGCAAATGGGGAGGCCAAAAGAAACACTTCAAAGTCATCCTTAAACTAAGCATCAAGAGATGGGGCATCATGAGAGGCAGGAGCCCAGGATACAGATAACTGTCAAAGATTTGTCAGAGAAGGAACATCTACTTTTGAGGAAAATCACCTTGCTTTTGTCACAGAAAAGGAAGTCCAGACAACAGTTATGTAGCTATCATGGCTTAACTTTGACTTCCAACACCACCTGCAATATCTGCCAATGAACCTGTGGCTCAAGAATCAAACGCCTCAGTCGCCCAAGGATACATAAAATATAAAGCCCGTGAAAAGTAACATCTTCAGCCTGAAGGGACTGCCCATGACAACAACACTGCATTGTAAACTTGGGTTCAGACACAAGTTTGGGCCTAACCTCCCACAACCCCAGCCTTATCTTTCTGACTCAGGTTAGCAAGAGGTCAGGACCCAAGTCTTAGGACCAACATTGAGGGAAGTGGAGTCCAAGCCTGAGTCCCCCTGTAACTCAGATTCAACACCTATCATATTGCATGGTGATCACAGTTCAAGCTGAAGACCTGAGTCAGAAAGTCTGTGCAAAGCCATGTAGATGCTTTAGCATGTACAACAATTGTAAACTCAGGTTTACCATGCAGTGTGGACCCTATATATGAGCTCTGGAACAAGTCCAAAAGTGTGGGTCCCACAGATCTGGGTTTACAATGCACGTTAGACATATCCTAAATGTTCCCCATGATGATGTCTAGGAGACAGCCAAAATGTCAGCCAGTCAGAAATCAGTTTACCTCATGATATGTATGCATAATTTTCATTAGGATCAATAGAAATTACATATGTATAACAGGATTAAAAAGCCAGTATTTACTAACAGTTGCCACACTTGTCTATGAGCTAGTGCAGTTATTTCCCTTTCAGAATATACAAAAATACTAATATGTTGCATAACTATTAAATTAATGCTCTTTAAAATGGAACACTCTCTGTACCAGCTTTGATTTAAAGAAACACAGGTCAATTTTTCCCCTTAGTTACACCAAAGGAACTCCTCTGAAAACTAAGAGTAAAATTTGGTGTATTTTCATCACTGAAAAATCCAATTCCACACTCTTTACAAAGGCTGTTAGCAAAGTGATTTGTGTGTGTATTTTGTTCAAATTCAAGATAGTTAGGGTTGGTAAGTCTGTAGGAAGAATTTTACCTTTGTGAAACATTTTCCCATGCCACAACATTTGGAAATCTACAAGAAACATAGGTTTCCAAAATGGATTGCGGCTGGGAAACAAAACACATCACTGAATCAATTTGCTCCTAACTGTTACTGTGATCCCATAGTATAGCTTCAGACATTAGACTCCAGACAGATACAAGCAATATTTCAAAAGATAGGATGGCTGCCTTCCTCACCAAAAAAGTTCTCAAGGAGACAGATAATAGTGTTCCTTGGCATAATAGTATAAGAGCTTCTTTGAGTAAAAAATATTATTTTTATCATCAGTGAGGATATGAGTGGGAGATTATGATTGTGACTTACAATGGCAATAGCAAGAAAAGGGTAAGCTTACCTGTCTTTTCACATTATACAATTGGCATCAAATCTAACAATCTGGGCTTAAGCACCAGGCATTGGTAATAGAGGATTCCTACTATTATGACAAAGGATTTAGTGCAAAAAACTTAAGAACAAAACTAAGTAACAATGCAGTTTTTTCCTCTACGTCCTAAAACAAGAAAAAAATCACAACTAAAGTAAACCAAACACCACAACAAACTAACAGCTGGTACTTTATGGTACATACAGTAAGATGGCCACTGAGGCAGCTGCACAAGTAACAGATTTATTTTATGTCTTTGTTATAGTGACAACTAATTAAGTCAGAGAACTTGACTGAGAGAGCGAAAGAGCTAGTTCATTGAACCAAATACAACCAAACTGGAACTGGAATGACAACTTAAAATTAGTAGATATATGTTTAGGGCTATGTACTCTATTTTTTAAAAAATCTGTTTCTGTGATAAATGATGTGACAAAAATAAAGCTAATTTCGCTGTAGTTCATTGTGGGAATCGACTGAAAAAAAGTCAAGTTATGGACTGCCTTCCCCGGGAATGAGAGGAGTACTGTATTGTTGCTATAGATTTACTTCCTATGCCATTTTTCTTTTACAGAAGAAACGAGGAGGCCTTTGTTGACTGGAGAATTAAATATTATCCTTTATCTCTAAAGTCAATTCATTTGTATTCCTTTTCTTTTGCTCCTCTTTTCCTTCCTGTATTCATTTTTCTTTAAATCTTTATCATTCCCTTAAACTGCCTTTATAGGCATACTCATTTGAAAAATAAAAGTAATCCTCATTTAGAAGCACCTCCAAACCCCATTAATTCAGTGTTCACTGTTTCCACTGACTTCTATATGCTCTGGATGAGCCCCTTAGTGCTAGACGGTGCTTTTAAGCCCCACGTCAGCAAAACACTTGAGCACAGTGCAGCTCAGTCCAAGTACTTAAATATGTGTCTAATTTAATTTGGACAACCAAAGAGATATTACCATTGAAGAGGAAGTGCAAAGCAGGTTTGTAAGGTTTTTGCAGCCGGTCCCCAAGTTATGAATGCATCGATTTACGACCATTCGTATTTACAACCAACCTCCTATACAGCCGGAACCCGAGTTACGAACAAAACCCGCACTTGCGAACAGCGCAGCCATATGTCAGTGAATGTAATCCGACTTACGAACACATCAAGTTGCGGCCAAGTGCTTGGAACGTAACTTGTTTGTAAGTCGGGGACCGACTGTATGTTGCCTACCACATATACTTTTCATTGCATTAATGAATGTGACAGAGAGTATTTGTTTAGTTAAGGCCACAGATGTTTGGTCACTCAGACTGGTTGATCTGAATACAATCTGCTGAGAATATTTCTGATCTCATACCAAATAATTGGGATCCTATGGGCAGAGAAAAACAAATAAAGTGGGGAAACATTTTGCAGCAACAAAATGTTAATGTAGTGTAAGACTTGGATAGTGCTGTCTCTGGTCTGTAGATTCCTCTTTTGGGGATATTCCAGTGTCATACTAACATGCAAAGCCTTGGCAATGCAAGTCTATTGAAACTACATTGCTAAGAAGTGGCTCGGGTTACCTGAGGATCCAACAACCTGGAATCTATGGACTGAATCCCTTTTTCAGAAATAGAATTTATTCACTGCAAGGACACCTGCCATGGAACACCCCACATGCAGGAGTGATCTAGCCGAGAGCAAGACAACAGAAAATGTTTCAGCTACTGTGGAAAACTGAATAAATTATTTGACCTTCTTCTCTTTTAGTTCTGAGATTGGTTTCTTCATAGCAACGCCAATTCAAATTTGAAAAATAAACATCACATTTGAAAAATAAACAAAGATTTTCTCACCGTTAAACATATGCACATTCATACATATATACATACATGCAAATTTTTACCACTGTACTTTATGCACAAACCTAAACATAGAGTTCTAGTTAAGGGATTTTTTTAAAGTTTGCAAATCTCATTATCAGCCATGATTAAACATGGATGGTTAACCCTGAGAAAGAATTTGAAAAGCATGCTAAACTAGTGAGCACTTGCTCCCAGATAATCAAGACTAGAAAACAGAGTATAAAGAATATTTGTGTACATTCCAAGCAACTTCAAACTGTACCATAGTTCTGGGCATAGCTCTCCACTTGCTCAATGTTTCATTAACAACTTATGCCCAATTGAGCAGTATTTCCAGTTAGAAAGGTTCTATGGTCTAGATGAATATTTTTCATTTTTAGAGGAAAACTGAAAACTTGGGGTTGAGGAATATGAAGAGCTGAAGATTTCTGTTAAAAAAGGAGATAATTTGTGAACAGATTTCATTGACTCAAAAATCCCAATTACCACTGAAAAAATCATTTTGCTGGGAAAATCTTTTGACCAACCCTACTTGAAACTCTCTACCCTCAACTTGGCCTCAGTTATACTATTCCCACACCTTTGAATTTGTCTTAAGAAGTACACGTGATGTTCAGTGAACATCAGGGTTAGAGAGGTTGTTGTCCACCAGTAATGTTAATACAAATAATACAATTATGTTTCTAGATTTTGTAGAAACCAGTCTCAACACTGTCAACGATAGTAATTTTCAATCTGTGTAATGATTTTTTACCTTGTGCAGATAACAGACAATATAAAGAAAAATTGCCTCCTGTAGGCGTATGTCAGCACAGCTCTCAGGTCTAAGTCCCACAGAAATATTCTGATATATGAATGACATTAGAAAGCTGAAGAGAAAAAACAGAGTATTTCTCATGACCTCTGTATTTTGTTATGAGAAAGAAAGACAAATATAATAGTTTTGGCCCTGGTACATATTGTACTCAAGACAAGGTGTTGTTTATTCTATAGCTTATGTTATCCATAAGCTGTACATTGTCATTGTAGGAGGACTTCATTATATTAAACTGAATCTGATCCTTCCCTTACACCAGTGGCTCCAGACTGGCGAGTGGATTTCAGCTCCCAAGGCATGCACTCACACACACATTACTTCCACATATCTGCTTCCTCAGTGTGAGTCTACACAGCACCCTAAACTCAAAATAAGATACACAATTTGTGCTACGCAAATTGTTTATCTTGTTTCAAATCTATTTCGAAATAGCTTATTGTGAAATTTGGCTCATCTACAGAGCACCAAATTTCAAAATAACACGCTATTTCAAGCCATCTCTTATCCTTCGTGCAATGAAGTTCAACAGGATACCAAAAAAGCATGCCCGTTATTTCGAAAAATACTTCAAAATAATGGGCAGCTTGTGTAGACTCAGGGTAGCTATTTCAGAATACCTCTGGTATCCCAAAATAGCTGTGCAGTGTAGACGTAACCTCAGACTTTAGGCAGATGAAGTAAATTTCACAAAGTGAATGATACACTTCTTAATTATGTAAATGTCTGATGACTTCAAAGACATAGTAAGTAAAAGAACAACTGAATGATGATTTCTAAGCGTTAGAGTACATTTCTCTCTCGTAAGATGAAATAGCATTTTTCATGTATATATTATGATCACTTACATAAAATCTGTGTCTCGTATAGGTTTCTGATTGAATATGTTAATTAATGTATTAGTATTTTGTGGCATGTGTTTTGAACTTCTGGGCACCTTTCCATATTACTTTTATCGTAGGATGTCATAGTTACACACTTAATATGTGATGGAAGTTTTGTTGTAGTCTCTCTCTTACACACACCACATACTATAAATTACTGTTTTATTACATTAGATTTTTCTGGCTTTCTGAAAGGGAAACTGAAAATTGAAAATTCTGGTTTTTGGGGTTTTTTTATAATCTCTGTATAGTTAATGAGCACTTTTGTCCATAGTCTTGGTATTTATATATATATATGTAGCCAAATACCATCCTGAGGTTCCATACTTACTGTTTTTCAGTGACTCAATATCAGACAATCTACAAGTAATGATGATATTAAGTCTCTAACTGCCAGCACTGCAACTCACATTGGGGAATAAAGGTTGGTCTGTGTGTTTTTTCCAGAGTGGCATAGCACCACATGTAATATACATTCTACAAATGGAATTTAGTGAACAAGACTGTTGATGCAGAAGTAAGAATATAATCCAGATCCATTTCTCATAGCTGCAGTTGTCTCCACAATATTAATACTACACATTAAAAGCAGAAACAAATATTATTCTATAAAATAATGAGATAAGAAGAGGACACAAATGTAAGAGCTTCAAATAGATATGCATTGAGGCACCAAGTTGGTAAGTTTTGCCTTAAATGGTTTACATAAGACCATGGAGAGAGTCAGAATCAGAACAAGCATCTAAACTCAAAGAGTTTGTGAGTAATAGTCCTTGGCTCAAACCATTAGCTGACCCTTTCCTCAACACTCGCTTTTCAGATGAGCTGAGGGAAGGTTTTTCAAGATGGAATCAATCATTATTTGAAAGAAAGATGTTGCAGTTTACAGTCCCAAACGGTCCAATGACAATAGCATTACTGCAGTATTTTGTTCTTTACTGCAGAATACCACAGTATTTTCTTTGAAAAGAGATTTGGAGAGGGGTACATCTAAATGGAAACTCTTGAGCTTTAATTGCTTTAAGGATACAGTTAAACAGCATCATAACAAGAGAAGTGAGGCAATTAGTATTAATAATGAAATACTTGTAACAGTTAAAGCTGCCTGCTGCATTAGCGCAGCTGGCTCAAAAAGTGCTAAATTAATGTCCTGCATCCAATGCACAGTGTCCCTCATGAGCTGGGGAAGTTTGTTCTCTGGCATACCATGGAGGATTTTCTAGTGGTGTGAAAAGAGGCATAAATTTTACAGACATTATGTCCTTCTCATAAAATGCCTGAACTACTTCGTTTTTCTCAGAGCAATGATGCAAGATAGAGGATCTTTGCCGGTTACAATGCACATGGTTTCACATACCTTCATCATGCCTCAAATTCTATATTTAAGAGGCATCCAGCTAGTCTATGTAAATATTGATGCCAAGCTCAGCTTTAGCAGCTATTCTGAGGTGAGCATATAAAGATTTGGGGTGACCCAAATGAATTTCATGAATATTTTGAAGAATATAGGATCTAGCAACAGCAACGTCAAAGGACTAGAAAATATAAAGCAGTATTAAGTTATGTCTTAAGATCAAAAGTTGAAACTTTGTTAAGAAATGTAAAAGATGCTGTACTGTCTTCACTGTTATCATTAATATTAATTATGAAAACATCTGTGGAAACAAATGGGCTGTCTTTTAAATATCAGGATGTTATTAATTATTTTAAAGGCCCTTTGGAGTATATCATTTACATTTTCTTGTTCTATTTTTTCAGTTTTCACCTGCATTTCCTTTCCCAGACATCCTTTTTTTAAAAAAAAAAGCAGTAACATTCAAACTATGAGTGATTTCTAGCTTTGGCGTGTAGCAAGTGCAGTTTTACTATGCAAAATAAGCTCTTCTAGAACAAATGGAATTTACAGCTGAGTGGTGGTCTTGTGGGGGGGGTGGGGGGGGTTTCAACTAGGAACACCAAAATGGCAAACCAGGTCAGTCATTGTTTTTTATCTTTCCTTGGTGCAATAGAAGCTGATAACCAATGCTTTAGATGAGGGCAAATGTTTTAACCATCAGTATTCACCCAATATATTGTGCAATATTATATAGAAGGGTAAAAGAAAGAATCCTTAAACCTGTATATAAGGGTTCTCATCGAACAATGAGAGAAACAAATTGTAGGCAAGATTCAGATGCATTTGATTATACCAAAAAGAAACTTATTTGGAGAATAATCTCATTGACTTCAGAGGGAACATATCAGAATATGACTTTATAATATAATTAAATAAACTGCTCAGACAGGATGTATTGCTCTTCATAGGGTGATAATATTTGTAACTAGTAGGAAAACTGCTGAGAATGCATGAAATCCCATATACTGAGTACCATTTTGGTGCAGATTTGCATTATTTATTTGCTCCTGAACATTCATCACTATCCTTCTATTCAAGAAATGCCAAATAACTAAAAAAAATGTATGTGACCACACAAATGAATAAGAAATTATAAATAAAAAGTAGGTATATTTTATGAAAAGATAAAAAACACCTAATTTTTAAAATAAAAAAAATCATTTTGTGGTTTTCTATCCTTATTGTCTCCTCTCTTTTTCTGTTGTACTGCTGTAAAGCGGGATGAAGAAAGAAAAGAATGGAGAAAAGAGGAGAACAACCAAAAAACTGAAAAGATTTGTGCATATTGTTTCATAAGAAATTCAGAAAAGTCTAACTTCTGCTTCTCCCACCCCGAAAAAAAAATCCATTGAAGTCTTAATTGTATAAAAACGTCAGTTTACATTTTTTCAAAAAGAAATGTTTTTTGATGAGCGCTGGTAACTAAGTTGTATTTGTGCACAATTAGCTAACAAATAAAATTATTTGGTGAATACTTATAAATACTGAATATATTTGTAGCTAACAAGACTGGCTTGTGAGTAGTTTGTAAATGCAAAAAAAAAAAAAAAAAAAGCCCAGGCTTGTCATATTTTAGTTTGATGACTTCTTCAATATGCTATTCTTAATTCAAACGGTTCCTTTCTTTTTTTTTTCTTCAGTTCATCAAGAGGTAACGGTTCTTTGCAATATCTTATGAAGCATTCCCTTATGTACAGGGAAATATGCACCTAAAGACTAATGTCTTTGTCCTGCTTCTTTGCAGACACAAACCTCCAGCTGAAGTTTATTATTATGTAAATAGGGGTGGCAACTAGATGTCTCAGTCAAGATCGGAACCTTATTGTTCTATACACTGTACACCTGTATAGTAAGAGACAGTCCTTGCTGTAAATAATTTACAGTGAATAGATGTAAGACAGCCAAAGGAAGTATATTAACTTCATTTCAGATGGTGAATTGAGGCATAAAGGATTTATCCAAGGTCACAAAGAAAGTCAGTATTAGGGCTGAGAACTGTATCCAAATACTCTGGGTGCTAATCCAGTGTCATAGCCACACGTCCATCCTTCATCTCAAGGGGAGTTTTGTCTTTTTAGGGAACACAGTAGTCTTTGGCCCCAAAGATTATAAAATTGATGCATTGATTTCTCTTTCAAATTTACAACTGCTTGAACTCCATCTGCAGCTCTATTATTGATCTTCTGACATTAACCTTTACAGATATCTTTGACATCGATTGTGAGAAGTGGCATGATTGATCACAAAGTTTACTAGGGACAGCTATAAATGGTATCCCTGAAATTATTTCAAATACAGCACATTTTGAGAGTGCAATCCCTAATATATTTGTAATACAGCAGATACCAGAAGCTTCATCTGACACTAATGTAGTTTTACAATATTAAACCACAGTGACATGATTGTGACTGAGATACTCAAAATGCATTTGGCACAGCCTCATCATGTAGCTGGCAGAATAGTTCTGTACACAGACCCCCCTTGGCTTTGATTTTTCTTTGCTTCTGCGGAGGAGTCAACCCTTAAAACTATTCACAGAGTGAAGCTGGCAGCTGAAAGCCCCACATGCCAGGCTCAGGGTTCCAAGTCCAGAAAAGTAGGTTTTGTAGCTAGCCGCTTCTATGGTCCGCTTTAATTTCAATGTTCATAACTTGCAGGGCATGTACAAAGTTAACCTGCTGCCCAACTTTTCTGGTTGTTCTTCACTGTGAGATGTTGCTCTGTGTTCTGTGAATAAAGTATAGTTTGCCTGTCACTAAGGGCTCATACACAATTGTGTGCTGTAAGTTAAAAACTGCATAGTCATCCTCCTATATTTCCTATGCAACAAGGTATGCTGGCCAGGGAAGTATTTCATAGGCCACTTGGACATCCAAGCAGTGGACTGAATTTTCTCTGTGAAACAAATGGTAAAGTCTGTTAAGCTTGCCCATAGTATCACACTTTTTAAATGTGAACAAGCCATTGGACAAGACCTTATGCTATTCTGGTGATTCAGGCTGAGTTTATATGTGTGTGCTTGAGATAAACACTATGAAAAGAATGTTGTTCAAGTGTCTTAAGTGCTCCAGTTTTTTAAAAAATAATTTATTTTGCAAATAAAACCAGTACTGATTTTGAAATAGCTCAACTATTGGGGTAGCCAAACATTTCCCTAATGCATTAAAGGATCAATCCTTTGAGAATTCCGCAAAGAAAACACATTGAAGTTAACTGGATTTCCTATAATACCTCTACATATGACTCAGACCCCAAATATCTACCAAGAATTCATACTATACTACTACATTACTGAAAAGTTATTAATAGTCATAATCAGTACAAAAATTATTGCGAAATTAATAATAATATTAATAATTATTTAAATAAGACTTCAACAATCCAACATGTTCATAGAAATATCTAAACTATGAGTTATCAAGTCAATTTTTGAAATTTTCTAATAAGGTCATTTCAATATATACTTTTATATTGTTTAAATGACATTACCCTACATAGCCTTGTGATTACTACAGTGAATAAGAACTATGCACTCCAGTAAGAATTGAAGTATCAGACCCTTTGATTGTGCATAGGTCTGGAAAAATTGGAAAAACAAGAAATGCATGTTTCCTCAGTTGAAACGTTGGAATAATGAGTTAAGGGCTGAATGGGCTTTCGTGTTAAGAGAAAAATGTATAAACAGATGTTGTGGTTATGGAATTTGGCAAAGAGACTTGAACAATCAATATACATATTCTAAAGAAGAAAAGCCAGATTCTGACCACATTAACTTACGCAAACTTCTGAGGATGAGAAAAGACGAGACACTCCAAAGCTTTGAATTTTTGTCAAATATAAGAACTAAGGGTCAGCATCTTCTGTACTGAGCTGAATGTCACCCACCATAACAAGAAAAGGCTTGGAGCAGTCAGTTAATAGCTAATATGCAGTAATCTGAATAGTGAAGACATTAAAAAAATCCTCATTGGGTTTTTGATAGTTCACAAACAGACTCGAATAGATATTTCATTATGAATAGTTCACCTATTTCAACATTTATTCAATATGTGTCCATTGACCTCAATAGCTCTCAGGTCATGCCCCATTGGTGGGCTGGCCATTGAGGTTCCATATCAGAAAAGTTTTCCTAATATGCAAACACCATGAAGCAGCCATCCTCCTTTCAAAGCACCTACTTTCCCTACTCCCCTTCATACAGAAACAAAGTTTGGTTTTAAATGTGGCATTATAATTTGTTATGCCTGATGCATTCTGTATTTTTCGTTTTCCTCTTTGGCTTCAGTTAGCATGAGGCACATAATAGCTTTAAGATCTGCAAAAGGGAGCAATCAGAGCCCTTGCACATAATTTATTCAGGTGGAAAATGAATAATGTCTGTGAACAAAAATAAGACACAGAGCACTATTGATCATCTTGCACATGCACATCCAACATCTGTAGTTCATATCAAACTAGATTAATTTAGAAACACTCCATGTATATACAGATGATACAAGTAACATGAATGCTTTTCATTCTCAGCAGTAAAAGCAGTTAAAGGTAATGATAGGGGTGTTTAATTATTGCTGTATGCAGTATATCTGGCCAGTTGTATAATAGGTAGAATGTGAAATTAGTTTTATGTCAGATGAGTTAATTGTTTGGTGAGTCAGCACTCTTAAAGAAAAATGCAAATATTCTGCCATAAACAACAGCTGGGCTTAGAGCTTGTTTGTTTATTCTCATGTGCCTAGTATATTCTAAGTTGTCTTCATTTTTCAGCTACGCAGAGGTGGGGGTTGGGTGGTGGTGGAATGTTTTGTCTTTTTTGAAATATAATTTGTTTTCAAGTCACATGGAACATTTGAAGAAGCCCATTATCCTCTATTCTTTATAATTTTTGAAATATAGTAAGAACATGCAATCTGAAACCAGGTTTTTGTTTGTTAAGTATTAGGCAAGGTATACTTTCATAACATGAGCAATTATACAGCATTACATGAACACTGGCAAAGATGAGCAAAAGCAACATGAACCAAAAAGGAGATCTGATTCATTTTGGAAATGACATTATAAATGTACACTTTGTGCAATTATTTTGCAATGCACTCAGATACAATAAATTACTCTCTTGCTTATCCATGTAAGGCATAACTCTATAACTGAGGGCAGAATTTAGCTTTTTGGAAGTGGTAGAGTTGGGGAAATTTTGCAGTATCTATATATTTGGTCACGTGATTTATCAAAACACAAAGAGGAGGTTATTTTGAGCTTTTGTCATCCTGACATAATATACACAGTATATTTTCTCACCAAAAGCAAACATACCAGAAGACATTATAACTGGCATGAACAGCACAATTTCTTCAACTCACAACCCCGGAAGATATGCAAGAGAGAAGATGATTCCTGAAACATCCTGTACAAGTTAACAGATCTTCTTTTGACAAGCCAAGGGAAGAAATAGATCCCAAAGCCAACAGAACACACCCTGTCCAAAGTCAACTCTCATTATAACACAGGAACTCCAGCTCATACCTAATATGGTGCAGAAGTATAAAGCAGGCACACCCAAGACACCCGAGACCCCAGACACACCCGAGGAGTGCCGCACACAGCACGCGGGCATGCCTGCATGTGTGAGGCACCACCCACTCCCACGGGCAGCACTGCATACTGTGGGTGTGTGTGTGGACACCAGGGAGGGCCAGGCAGCTCCTGGCTTCTCTGCCACCCATGAGGGGATCCCACTGTGGCCAGACAATTCCCTTTCCTGCTTGTCCATGGGCTGGGGGGAGGAGGGAAGTGGACAGCATGGTCCCCTGGGCACCTCGGGGACTCTGTGAGGCAGGGCCTGCTATGCAGGCCACACATGGCCTTGCTCCTGGGACATCCCCCTCCTCTGCCCCTGTTGGTCACTGCTCAAAAAGAGAGGACAGCCTCAGGGACAGTGTCTGCACGGATGACTGACCACCTCTCCTTCTTTGTGTTCTCCATAGCCAGACCAGCCGGGACTGAGGGCTGAGCCACACTACTAGAGCTAGCCGCTAGAGCCCGGGGGGACTTGAAGGAGCGCCAGGGTCCAGGAAGACCTCATACGGCAGCATGTCAGCATCCTGTGCGTTATGCAGCAGACCTTGGTGTAGAAGGTGCGGGAGGATGCAGACCAGCGGACCCACACATGGGACCAGCTCAAGCAGTGGTGTGATGACATGTGGGACATCATGTCACTCATGCTGGCATACTCGCCTGTTGTCGCTGCTCCTGGCTTCCACCCTCCTGCCCCCCTGCTATGCCCATTCCCCCTCTGCCTACCCCCCCATGCGATGCCTCTGCTCCCACCACAGGTGATGCCTATGCCCCCTCCGCCATCCCCCTGTCATACCTGACCCCACTCCAGCCCCCCCTTCCTGCCCACCCCACTGTGATCCCCGGACCCACCTGACCCCAACTCTGACAAGGTCCCTGCACCCGAGGTGGCACATCTAGCCACTCCCCTCCCCCTCCCGGTTATGAGCCCCCTCCCCCTGCCCACCTTTTTTGATTGGAAGATAAATACAGACTTCATTTTGTTCACAAGCAAACAGGTGACTTTATTCTGAGGTCAGGGAAGGGGTGAAGGGAGGGGTTGTGGGGGGGAAAGGATAGGGCTTCAAGGCAGAGGCCCCTCATGGGGAGACCCTGCAGACAGTTACTGGGGTGCTTGAGAGAACCTCTCCCTCAGGGCCTCCCGGATGCACACCCCGACCTAATGGACCTGTTGGATGGCAGTTGTCCTTGGCTGCTGGAAGGCTCACTCCTTGCGGCCAGTGTCTGCCCCCTACCCCCAGTGGAAGGCCTCCCCCTTCCTCTCCATAATGTTGTGGAGGACACAACATGCTGCAACCACTTCAGGGATGTTGTGCTCCCCCATGTCGAGGCGGGTCAGCAGACACCTGAACCTTGCCTTGAGGCAGCCAAAGGCGTACTCCACCTGGATCGGGGCCTGGTTCAGGCGGGCATTAAATTGATCCCTGCTAGAGTCCAGGTGTCCAGTATATGGCTTCATCAGGGGGTAGGCTGCGTCCCCCATCATGAACGATGGCATCTGCACATGCCCAACTGCAAAGTCACGGCAGGGGAAGAATGTGCCTGCCTCCAGCTCTCCATACAGTCTAGAGTTTCTGAAGACCCGCACATCGTGTGCCCTGCCCGACCACCTGACAAAAATGTCCGTGAACCATCCATGGTGGTCGACCAGGGCCTGCAGCACCATAGAAAAGTAGCCCTTCCTATTAATATACTGGGACACATGATGTTCTGGTGCTTGGATTGGGATGCGGGTCCCATCAATTGCTCCATCGCTACTTGGGAACCCCAGGGCAGCAAATCGGCCACTATCAGTTCCAGGTCTCCTCCACAGCAGGATGGAGTTGATGGCATTCACCACCTGCAGAAAGAGACAAAGAAACACTCAACACAAAGAATGACAGAGGGAGTGCCTGTACCCTTGGGAGGTGCCCTCCCCTTTTCCTCCCCTCCCCTCCTCCAAACACCCCAGATTCACCCCTTTTGAGGCTCCCCCAGCAACAGGGCTGTGTGAGGCTGGGAAGGTACACCACCCAGGGACAGGGCTTCCCCCCACCCCCTACTCCCAGCCCCCACAGCCCTCAACCCCCCATTCCCTAGGGTCCCCCTTTCCAGGAGTCCCCTGCCCCCTCCACAGGGACTGCAGACCAAGAGTGCCTTACCTCCATGAGGAGGGCCCCAAATGTGGACTTCCCCATGCCAAACTGGTTGCCCACCGACCGGTAGCTGTCAGGTGTGGTGAGCTTCCCGATGGTAATTGTGACCCGCTTCTCCAAGGGGATGGTGGGCCACAGGTGGGTGTCGTGTATCCGGAGGGTGGGGGCGAGCCAGGCACATAGCTCCAAAAAGGTGGCCTTCTGCATGCAGAAGTTTTGGAGACACTGCTGGTCGTCTCACCGCTCCATGAGCAGCCGTTCCCACCAGTCTGAACTGGTGTCCAGCCTCCAGAAACGCCTCTCCACAGTGGGGGGCATTTGCCAAAGTGCAGCTCCCACACTCAGGAGAGGATCCCCAGAATGATCTCAGGGTCCTTCTCGGTCAGGACCAGGAAGGCAGGTGGCACAAAGTGCTGCAAAAACTGCAGCATGACTGTGTGGGACCATTGCATGCCCAGGGGCAACTCCAGTTCCATGGCATCAAAAGAAAAGCTGTGGCATCCACAAAAGCTGGGCAACCACAGCAGGCACTGCGAGAGCTTTGCTGTCCCTCAAAGAGGTAGCCAAGTACACAGCAGAAGCAGAGAAATGGCTGTCCAGGGGGGTCCCTTTAAGCATATGTCTCTGCAAGGCTCCAGCACTAGCACTCGGAAGCAATTGGTCACTTAAAGCCCTTCCTGAAGTAGTTCCGGGTGGCCTTATATGTGAGAGAGTGTCCAGTCAGTCTGGATGCTCTCTTTCAAAAAAGTGCACTGCAGAAAGCAATGTGCTTTTTCGATGAGCTTTTGTGTATGGATGTTCTCTTTCAGAAGAAGTTTTTTCGGAAGATCTCTTCCGAAAGAAGCTTCTTCCAAAAGAAGCCTGCAGTCTAGACATAGCCTAGGATATCCCTTATAGGGTCTCTAAGATATTCCCTCTAGGATCTCTAGAAGTGAAAAACATGCTATATGGGGAGGACTACAGAGGCAGAGCCAGAGCACCAGGAATCAGTGGCATACAAGTGGCATATATAGCAAAGAGCTTCCCAGACTAGTGAAGGTGAGTCAGATAATCATAAGATGAAGGATATGTCTACGCTGCAATGAAAAACCCACAGTTGGCCTGTGTCTCCTGACTTGGGCTTATAAGGCTCAGGCTGCAGGGCTGCTTTATTGCCATATAGAGTTGCAGGATCATGCTGGAGCCCAGGATCTAGGGTCCCAGAGCACAGGTTGCAGTCTGAGCCTGGAAGTCGACATTGCAATGAAACCACTCCACAGCCTGTGCCCCGTAAACCCAAATAAATTGGCATCGGTGATTTTTAATTGCAGTGTAGACATACCTGCAGCCTTTGCTCACACTCTGGCTCCAGAGGCAGAACTTTCCACTGCTCTGAACTGTGGAGGAGTAAAATGAATCTACCCCTCTCCAGGTCTGGAGCTCGTGGGAGATTGGGAAGAATAGAATCTGGGTGCTCACCCTCAGTAGCCATCCAGGAAATCTTTTGTCATTTTCATTGGCAGTAAGTAAAATTGACAAGCACCTTCCAGGACGGCAGCCAGGGAGTGAAATCTTTTTTTTTTTTTTTTCCCCCAGCAAAACTGAAATTTTCCTACAGAAAACTTGGCTTTTGGAAAAAGGTCATTGACCAGCTCTGTTGCCAACTCTATTTGTCACAAGATTCATGACATTGTTTTCTCATTAAAGTCCCTGGTTCTTGAATCAATTGATTGGATGAGAATCTCAGCATTAACTAAAAATAAAAGTAGGTTTCTAGCCCTCTTCATTGTGGGTACAATCTTGAAAATTTGAAGTAAGTGTCTCTGAAAAACTCAGATACCAGAAGCCAAATGAAAAGAATTCCTGCCACAATGTTTACATTTTTTGCCGATCCCTTAATTTTTGAGGCATGAGTTATAATATTTTTGAAATCTTAGACTTAGTGATACTGTAATTAACAGGATTAATTGTATAAATTAAAGAAAAACACTGTAAGACCTGTAAATTCCTGTTTTGGGTTGTAAATCCTACCATTTTTCAGAGATAATTTCCTCTGAACTTTGAAATAACTCCCTATGAGCTATTTAAAATTGCCACATAAGCCTTATTCAGAAAAAGGACATTCTTTAATGTGTTTAAGTAAAATGTTCAACTATGTATTGTGGAGCAGAGTGATGCAAAGAATGAAAGCATTCTCTTTATTCAGATATTTTATACAATCAG
The DNA here is from genome assembly GCA_032595735.1 of Pelochelys cantorii. Lineage (NCBI taxonomy): Eukaryota > Metazoa > Chordata > Testudines > Trionychidae > Pelochelys > Pelochelys cantorii. The sequence goes on along the minus strand of CM064326.1, from coordinate 66,812,281 downwards.
AATAATAAATATGTGGGACTTTTTAAAGGTGCTGTATTTAGAAATATCTTCCTTTCTTCCAACTACCTTTCTCCAAATTTGAGGGTCAACTACATGAGATAATGAATATTTCCTGAGGGATGTTGAAATTATTCAAGTCCAACTGGCATAGTGTTAAGAACTCCCATTCTTAACAAAAGTAGGAAATACCGAGTCAGAACCTTTCAGAAAAGGGCCTTTTGTGGGTATCAAAACCCCTACTGTACCCCCAAGTATTGAACTATTAACATTATCTGTATGTAGAAGTCCTTTAAAAGAAAGTAGAGTCAAAAGAAAAATAATAAGCATTGGCTCCTGATAAATATGGTATTGGATAGATTCCCTATTTCATTATAGTTCGATTCTAAACTGATCATCATTTTTCAGAGATTTTTCAGAGATTTGAGCTGTGATGATCTGAATTGGATTTAAATAAATAAAGAGTTGAGGCAAGGTTGAATAGAGTGAAATCAAAAGACACTGCTGCAGTGTTCTAAACTAACAAACCAAGGAATTTGATTGGTTGAGAAGAAAAGATGTTGCACATATAAATAACACTAAGTCCCCACCAGACTATAGCTGAAGAATCAGTAAGTATTCACATGGGGAACAAATATTTAATAATGGGCTTTTCACTCTAGCAGAGAAAGGTATTAACACAATCTAGTGGCTGTATAAATAAATGTTTAACCATGAAAATAATTACTCATTAAAACAACTTACAAACGCATCATGGTAGGATTCTTTTCAATCAAGATTGGTTGCTACTCCCAAAGTTATGCTCTAGAAATTATATGGGGAAATTTCTATGGCCTGTGTTATACAGGAAGTCATACTCGATGATCATAATGCTACTTTCTGGTCTTGGAATCGATGAATCTATTGACACATTCTGTGCTGCAGTTTTTGCAGCTAAGTGATATAGGGATTTCACATGTTAGGCAGGCAGCATCACAGTATATTTGGGTTCCATAGCAAGAAAATAAAGTTAGAAGAAATTCTGGGAGAAAGGCAGAGGGGAAACTTTGAGCTCAAGCCTGCCAGCTTTTCAAGGAAATGTTCCAAATTATTCTGTGTGAGGCACTATGGGAAGTTGAGGTATTAGGACAAATATCACACAAAGCTGGAGTGTATGATTTGATGTGAATGAATGATGAAGAGGCTATATGAGTGAGAGACTGCCTGGGAAGCATAATTTAAGAATTACAAAGATCCAACTGTTCTTAGAATGAGATGAGACAACAGGATAAAGCAGGGAATACTGGACCCCATCCCAGAGTTGCTTTGAGAAAGACTTTGAATAATTCTGTCAGCAGCCACTCAGAGGTAGATGAGAGACAGATTTTGATTCAAAGGCTCTGGGAACTGCAGCAACAAATATAGTTCTGATCTTTTTAGCTTGTGTGCCTACACCACAAAATTTAGACTCTACTTGCAGCTGATCCACAATTGTCATCTGAAGACTCATCAGAGGACTTTGCAAGTCAAAATAATTATTTCAGTGGTAAGTCACCACTCCCACGCTACTTGAAATTGCCTTAAGATCCACCAGGCCTTGCAACAGATTGCAGCAAACAGATGTGAAAGAACCAAAAGTCCTGATTACTAATCCTCCTGGAAAAGTATCTTGCCTCATGTTAAGTTTTCAGGCTAGCTGAAACTGGGGAAAGTCTGTACTCATTATTTTGGATGGACACTGACTGACTGAGAATTTGATTGGAGAAAGCCAGGGAATTATCAAGTTAAATTAATCAGGAAGAGATATTAATGTCAACAGTTAAGAACTGCAATAGCCATTTCTGACATCATCTTTGTTAGTTAAATAAAACCCAGCATCAGGGAGACAATGTACTTTTTTTCCACAAATACTGGAACTAGATGAAGATTATACTTGTAAACAAAATGTACTAATCCTGTGGAAATCAAACAAGGGTATAATTTCAACTTCTTTTATTGGGAAAGAGCACTTAGAAATTGTCGTTTTCTTGTATAATAATTGCATGTTTTGTTTAGAGAATTGAATATACTGGTAAATTGAATAATCATAATAAAAACAGTGTAAATTGCCATATTTTTGTTAAAAACCAAAAATAGCTTGTTTTGGACAATAAAATATTTTAAATCTTGCTGTAACCATTTAAACTGTGTGTGATTTGAGCCTCTCTAAAGAGCTCTTTTTAAATTCCCAAAAGGGAGTAATTTGAAGTTAGGAATCATGGGGGGGTGTTGTTGGCTGGGGGTTGGAGGAAGGGAAAAGAAAAGGACATGGAGAGCTTCTGTCTTGGTCTCCTATTCGAGCTTAAGAAGTTTCATTGGATGAGATACTGATGTCTTCACTCACACTGAGTATTACCTTATGTGACAAGTGGTCTCATTGGACTCATTGATAATACCTATGAGGTAAAGTTATTACTGAACTTGACCAAAGGTACAAGAATCTCACCTTCTGAGAAATCGGTGTTGCTACTTTGGAGATTTTATCATCTTTATTATTTGTAGTGTTTGATGTATTCTTTGCCCCAGCTCCTCTGATCTTATCATTATGTGAGAATCTCAGCTGCTTTTCTCCCTCTCTCTTTCTCTCTCTCTCTCTCTCTCTCTCTCTCTCATTTTTCAGGTAAGATTTGTGTCTTCACATTTGAAGTGAAGAGTATGAAACGTGAATCCTAAAGACAAAAGACACCAGAAGGCAAATTAAATAAATCTAAAAATTAATTGTATTACCTCATGATTTGTAAAATAGTGGTTAATAATGTTATAAGGTTATATTATAAGGTTAGTAATAGTATTGTTGGTAATAGTACTGTTAAATTACCCAATTCTGCTATTGGCAACCATTTTGCCAGCTGTCACAGAAGAATACATAAGAACAGCTGGGATTCATTTTCTGGATCAATAGAAAAGAGCAGAGATAGATTTAGAGAAACTCATAAGTCAACATTTCAAGAAGGAAACACAAAGTGAAGTTAAAAACCCTCTCAGCTTTCAGCATACCACATGAGGAATTACATGAAATTTCAGTCACTGGTAACAAGGTTTGTGCATGTAACTCCCTCCTTGCTGAGATGAAGATTTACCGCTAATGTCTGATTTGATTTCCTTATCAGGCAATTAGTTTATTATTTAAAAAATGACTACTGCAGGGTCAGTCACTTCTTGGTTTACATAATTAAATTACCTGCTTTCAGTACTAAGTTAGTCATTAAAGTATATGGACCCCATCCTACAAATGCCTGTATATGTTACTTTACTTAAGAGAGTAGTCTCATAGACTTGAATTGGACTACTCTGCTGAATAATTTACTCGCCTGCATCAGTGTTGGTGGAAAGATTCCTACAGCTTGCAATGATTACAAAAACACCCTAACTTCAATCCTAACAGAATGCAAGTTAGTTATGTGTCTGTGAGAGTGGAAGATACTTCCCTTTTTCCATATAGATTTAGGCTATTATATGTGAGTGGATATTTTCACTTTCAATATTGTATGGGATGCAATAATGTCAGATCAGATTGTAAGAGTCACACCCTGTTGGCTCTTACCCAATAAATAGTTCATTCTAAATTCTTGTCCAGAAATATGATTTTTTTTGCAAGTACAAATGAATAAATATGTATGATTTATAAGCAAGTTTCTTCATATTTGTATAGCCTTCCAAGGTGCTGATTCTCCTTCAGACTTTTGTTGCCTTTCTTGTCATTTTTTCTTACTTCTTCTTCTGGTAGAGAAAACTTTCAATGCTTTCAATGAGCTATGATGAAAAGCTTAAGCATTTTAATATACAGCAGGAAGATTTTCAAAATCACTCAGCACTAGTCTTGCTCTATCCCCGCTAAAGTAATTAGTAAAGCTCCCAATGACATCAGTGGGAGTAAAGTAGGACAATGCTGAGAAATTTTGAAAAATATTATTTATTATTTGTAAAGAACTTCTAATCATGGATCAGGAATCCATTGTAACAGACAAAAAAAGATGGTCCTCAATTTGATATGTCTGTGTCCCAGATTTTCTCATGGAGCTTCTCTCCTTATGATGCAAATAAATAGCAAAGCAAATAGCTGACTAGGTACAGGAGATTCATGGAAAAAAGATGTATATCCACGTTTTTCCTTGGAGCCATCTCCCTTTGAAATAACCTTTCTTTCATTATCTAAACTATAGACATTTCTTGTGGGGCCTGAGAATCTTTGACTGAACCTTTAAAGGTTGTCTCTGCCATAGCTCTAACAGTAGCTACAAGCATGTAGTGAATAGAGCTAGATTAATAAAGTAATTCAAATAACATATGAAATTACTAATGAAGTCAAAATGGCTACATTTATATCTATTCTGTGCTACTTTCCAATGAAGTATTCAAGCAAATGAGTTAATTTTACTGGGAAAACAAAGTATTTGAAGAAAACAAAATGTAAACTTGCTCATTAAAACAAACATCACATGATTTGTCTGATCAACTCTTGTTTGGTTCTTTAGAGACACACTTTCTTTTCAGTTTGAATTGCTAAGGCATGCACCGCTTAAAAACTTCTTTGAGGCAGCAGATTTCAGAAAGTAAAGGACAAAGAACAGAAATAAAGGAAATTCTGTTTATTAAAAAGTAAAGGCAAAGAGTCAAACCACAATGTACGTTTAAGCAGTTTTGATTGCAAAAATGTAAAAACTGTTCATGTCTCCCTTTCAAATCTGTCTTTTTCATTTCAAATTCCAATCATTAGTGAGAAGCTCCACTAAGGACAGAAGGAATTTTTGATGAAAAGTTAGGAGCATCCCTTAAAGGTATGCCTAGAAGACTGCATTTGAACTGGCAATGAGTAAATGATTGACATTCTGCATAAGCACTTTGAAAGGCAAGACTTTGACCTGTCATTCTTTAGAAACCCTATTATAGTAAGTGACATCCATACCTAGCTCATGTACCACAGAAACATGCCAATATTTTTTTTCTCTACAAACATCAGTGATGATGAATTTTAATATGAAACATGATGCAAAAGAAACAGATATTATTGTTTTTATTGGCAAGTGTGAGACCATCAGCACTCTATGCAACATTTTGAAGTAAATAAAGCATTGTCAGTACTGCAAAATATATCAAATGTTAAGGGTATGTCTACTCTGCAACACTATTTCGAAATAATTTAGTCCGCATCTACACAGCAGGAAGTTATTTCAAAATAGTGTCAAAATACTGTCAAGCTGGAGGACTTCTTACTCCAACTCTCCTGTAACCCTCATTGTACGAGGAATAAGGGAAGTTGGAGGAAGAATGCTCTATTTTAAAATAAGTGCTGTGTAGACACTCCCTATTTCAAAACAAGCTATTTCAAAATAAGATATACAATTGACGTAGCTCAATTTGCATAGCTTATTTTGAGTTAAGCCCTGCAGTGTAGATGCACCCTAACAAAGCATATGGAGAAAATATAGACAAAAAAATACAAAAACCAGAATGAATACTAATGTTCCACATATGATGATAGAGAACATGTATATATACATATACCAATGTCAACATAAAAACTGTCGTACTAGGTCATACCAAAGGTCCATCTAATTCAATATCCTGTCTTCCAATAGTGGCCAATGACAGGTACCCCAGAGGGAATGAACAGATTAGGTAATCATCAAGTAATCCACCCCCCTGTTGCTCATTCTCAGCCCTGGCATAGGCTAAGGACATCTGTCCTCACCCATCCTTGCTAATAGCCATTGGTAGACTTATCCCCCATGAATGTATCTAGCTCTTTTTGAACCCTGTCACAGTCTTGGCCTTCACAACATCTTCTGGCAAGAAGTTCTGCAGATTGACTGCACATTATGTAAAGAAATACTCCCTTTTATTTGTTTTAAACCTACTGCCTCTTAATTGGCTTTGGTGACCTCTAGCTCTTGTTTTATGGGATGGATAATTGAAATAAACCATTTCAATTTTGACGATGACCAGATAACACGTTTTACCAAAGGTGGCAAGCAATTCTACATTCGGTGCTGGGGGACAGGTTTAAAATGTTTACATTTAAATGTGTCAGCTGAAATAAACCATTGAAATGTACACCTTATTATTATACCTATACTAGTCATAATTATAGAGGTAAAAATTGAAGCTTATTTATAATAATTTTGATTGTTTAATGGACAGTGCACAAGATACATGCAAACAAAATGTAAGCTATTTCCTTTTCCTGTCCCATACAAAACAATATGCAGCTCAGAGATTTTCGTTTGTGTATCTCCTTCACTTGGGTGGTCCCCAGCATCTGGAAATATATGGGTGGGTGTTGTGTTTAAAAAGGAGGGTACAACTCATTTTAAAATAAAATCTCTTAAAATGAATAAAGTGGCTTTCAGCCAACACATTTAGCAGAGGCCTGCTGGATTATAGAGGCATACTTGTTCTTTCTCTGGCTAATTAACATTCACTTACTTTGGAACAGCTTCAACAAGAAAGATGGAGAAAGTTTTAGAGATGATGGACCATTGGGAGGCATTCTCAGAGAGAAGACTTAGTGAGTGATGGACTCTATTTACCTACCTGGGTATTCACTTTCTGGGATCAAGGCTGGCATGATAGATTAGAAGACCTTTCAAATGAATGGCAGGCCTGCTGACAGAGGGGAGCAAAGGGGGCAACTGCCTTGAGGCCTGGTTATTCTAAAGGGCTTGGGGCTCCCAGCTGCTGCCACTATTACTGCAGTGGCAATGGCACACAGAGCCCCAGGCCCTTTAAATCACCACCAGACCGCCACATGGTGCTATGTGCAGTTATAGGGGTTGGGGATGTGGCATAGTGCACTCCAGACAGCACTGAGGGCTGGCTGTCCCCAGCCCTGCACTTTGCCCCATCCCTTCCAGGAGTGCAGATTCACCCGCACAGCTTGCCCATGGGTCCAGTGGTAAGAAAGTACAAATATTGACTATTGGATAAAGACCTGAAATCCTTGTGCACCAATGCTTTGTTGTATTTTCTTTAAGAATGATCATGCGGAATACGTGCATCAAGACAGTCTGGCTGATGGAAATAAGTGTTTAAAAAAAAAAGATGGAAATTATCACACGTGAGGTGGTAAGAAACCTTAACAAGTGTGATGCCCTCAAATGAGGGATCAGGTCATTTTCACCACAGAAAACTGGTGGTGAAATGCTGGTGTGGTTGCAAGGATTTTTAATAAATCTGCCTATTTGGGGGTAGTACCATATGATTGTAGAACAGCTAACATTGTACCTCCACTTAAGAAAAGGGAAGAAAATAATGTCGGCAATTACAGATCTGTTAATATGCAAGGCTTTGCAACAAGTTGTGAAGGAAAGAATAATTAAATTCAGGGAGGTAAATGGTAAAAGGGAGCTAATTTGACATGGGTTTAACAAAGTAGATTATGCCAGTCTAATCTGATTTCCTTCTATTGGAAAATAAGCACCTTTTTTTAATTAAGGGCAGTAGATCTAATATGCTTGGAATTCAGTAAAGCATTTGACATAGTATGACCTGGAAAATTATTAGTTAAATTAGGAAAGCCAGACCACCACTTCCTGCAGTTCTCATTGGTCGGGAACAGTAAACTGCAGCCACTGGGAGCTGCGGGATTCCATGCCTACAGATGCTCAGGTAAACGAACCTGTGGCTAAACCTGATGAACCGTATCCAGCCTGTAGTCTGGAAGTTTCCCAACCCTGCAAGAGAGGAACAGAGAATGGGTCAGTCCCATGATGAGCACGAAGCACCAATGCATCTGTGATTTGAGAAAGGCCACCGCAATTCTAGGATGTATCAAGCAAGGCATTTCCAGTAAAGAGAGAGAGAGAAGTATTAATTCCATTCTTGTACCAGGCACTGGTAAGCTCTCATTTGAAATACTGTATATATTTTTGGTCACCTATGTTCAAAAAACAAGTTCAGTATGAATGTAAACTGGTATAGAAAAGAGCCACCAGGATGATCAGAAATCTGGAAGAAGTAGAGGTAACTGAAAGAGCGTGGCTTGTTAATCTAACCAAAAGAAGGCTGAGAGGTGTCATGATTATTAGAGGGTTAAGCACCAGGATGGGTAAAGAGCTGGAGATGGCACATTAGACAGAGTGGGCCTGGGCTCTGAGGTGTCATTGAACATTTTCTGTCTGAGATGCTTGGCCTGGCAGTTTTTGCTCATCTGCTCAGAATCTGATTGCCATTTGTGGGGTTAGGAAGGAATTTACCCCAGGTTATAATCACTGTAGCTTTTAGGGGGGAGGTATTGCCTTCCTTTGCATCATGTGGGTGCAGGCCACTTGCCAGGATTATCTGGGTATACCTCATGTAGTCATTTTCCTGCCATTGCCGGAGCCTCAGGCTTTGGTGCATCTTGATCCCGTTTATTCTCACCAGTGGGAATTAATTATCTGGTCTCCTGGGGGCTGTACTGCTCTGGACTAACTTCAGTTGTTGGGTTTAGTGTGCTGGTGTTGGGTAGTGGTGATGGCCTGTGATATACAGAAGGTCAGACTAGATGATTTGGTGGCCTCTTCTGGCCATAAATGCTATGATTCTATGCATTCAGAAGCAGTTCTTGAAACACGTCAGGTGAATTCTTTTAATTTCTGGATGTATGACCCATACTATATCCATGTACTTAAATGGGAATTTCATGTCAGTAGGTTTCTGCAGACTGCAGCAATGCTATTTTAGTCCTACATATATTCAAGTGAGCTCTTTTTACATAGCAACATCAATTCCTCACTCAGTGACTGAAAATAACTAACTAGACTTTTAACGCTAACCTGTGTATTTAGATAAACTGAGAAAGCCAACTGCCTGCAGTCTGACAAATCGTATAAGGAAATGCAGCAATTTTCCTGAGATGTAATGCAAAACTATCAGTCAAAGTAGAAATTTCAATGATTGCAATGGTTGCTGAAGTACCACCTTAAACAGTTCTCTGTACCCAGGCTGTTGAAACAAGTGGGATACCTAAAAAGACAGCTTTTCTGATTTCCTGTTACTCACTGTGGTGAAACTTTGTTTCTCATCTATACTATGGAAAAATAACCACCAGTTTTAGAGTAAGTTTCCCCTTTTTCCTTGGCAATTTGTCCTGAACCTGCTGTTTTTGATTGTTACCCACACTGACACAATTTTTTTTCATGGCTCCTTAAATGATTGGTAGACAAAATTTAATTAGCATTACAATGGTCATCATTACAAGGAGGTTATGAATGTATAGCTAATGTGGCCCTAAGGAAATAACTGGTTTATAAACAGAATACAGCTGTCAAATTCTAACTAAATGTTTTATCTATTGTTGCCTGATTAATTTGGTTATCATTCAATTTATTAAACACAGAAGTATTTACAAATTTAATGGACAAAAACAACTTACTTCAGTAAAGATGCCTCTGTTTTTCATGAAGATAAAAAAAATACTTTTCCAGAGGACCTGAACTAATAAAAGTACAGCACATTTTTTCAGTCAAATAATTTAAGACCTTTCTTGGATCCCACGAGCCTCTGTAACTTTATCAAAGAGCAGAAGAGGAGGAAAAACCCACAGAGGAAAAGAAGAATTATTGCTGACCAGGTTAGTAATTATAAAAGAAAGAAAAAGAACAAGAGTAACATAAATTTTCTTTCTTCACTAACAGTTGCTTAGATGTCTGGGGAAAAGATTTTAATGACATCCCAAAAATGCCTTAACCAGAGGAATTTCATTACAATATTTTTGAAGGTATTTCCTAGAAAGGTTAGGAGATGTCAGAAATATAGAAGGGTTGAGATACTGCTCGAGTGCTGGTGAAGAGACAGCCCAAACTCTGATAAAATCCAAATCCAGAGACAATGCTAAATCTAATGAGAGAATGTACACACAATTAGTCTAATAATTTATATGGAAGTAATATGAAGGAGGTGGGCACATTAGAACAGCTTCTGACCCAGCTTCAGCCAGGGCATGTGCTTAATGTTGATCTAATGAGTAGCCCAGGTGAAAACAATGGCACTGCTCACATGCTTTCAGTGAGGCTGCACCCGTGTGATTAAATGAAACTGAGAGGTGACACAACAGTTAGTAAATGTAAAATCTGATATCTCATGTTATTAATACTATTATTAAATACATTGTGTGCACTGGTGTAGCCATGTTGGTCCCTGGATATTAGAGAGGCAGAGTGAGTGAGGTGATATCTCTTATTGGACCAACTTCTGTTGGTGAGAGAGACAAACTTTTGAGCTTCTACAGAGCTCTTCTTCAGATCTGGGAAACTAACACCCACACCTAAAAACAGCTCTATAAGCTCAAAAGCTTGACTCTCTCACCAACAGAAGTTGGTCCAATAGACAATATTACCTCTTCCACCTTGACTCATTATTAAATTTGTAAATGCAAGCACTGCAACAGTAGAAGCTTTGAGAGGACTGGACATCAGGAAGCTTTTTCAGGAGATTCCCGTGCTACAGAAGGAACATGCAGATTGCATTGTTCCTTAGGGAAGCATGGCATATTCCCTCATTGCCTCCTTCCCACCTCCTTGGGACTGAGTCTACCCCTGATGGCACACAGAGGAAGTACTCCTCCTGCATCTTACCACAGACACAGAACAAGCTGATTCTTAACATGAAATGTACTGGAAAATACACAGCATTAATAATCTCCTATATATTTTAGAGAGTTTGTGCTTCTGCCTCCCTGTCTGTCTTTGTGTTCATCTGTCTGTCAGTCTGAACTCCTCCTAAATGGTAAGAACTAGGACTACCAAATTTGGTATGCAGCTTCCTCTTCTCATAACAAAGCAATATCAGGGGTTGGTTGTGCCAGGACAATGGGATGTGCATGAAATGATTGTTTCACATCAAAAGAAAAGGGAGGGGTGTGATAGGAGAGACAGTTATACTCACCAACAACCACAATGGGGCACATGGCAGCCACCACCCAGGGCCAGTCCCGGTGAGAAGCCAGCAGGCAACCTGTGCAGCCCCTCTGTCATCCTGGGCCAGACCCAGACCCAGGCGACACCGTATAAATCTTCTAGTAATAGTAATACTATTACTACTTTTAGTAGTAATAGTAGTTGTAGTAATAATAACAGCTACAACAAATGAACAAACACAATGAGATTTTTATTGCTAAAATTTTCATAGAGATATGTAGTAGAAGAGAATTAGCTGAACAACTTCTTTCCTTAATCTCCTGTCTATGCCTCTCTCTTTTTCCCTTTGCTGATAAAAAAATGGCATGGGGTCATTTTAATACGAACAGTATCTCATGGTTCATAATTTCAAGAGTATAACATTTTTCAAATATGCAGACTATAAGTGATAGGTATTTTGGAATCTGGCTGCTAAGTTTCAGATACTCAAACAATGGGATGCTGAGAACAACAATAATCAAACAGTAAAAGCACTGATAATCAGAATTTTACAGCTCTGACATACACAGAGATTGTAGTAAGAGAGAATTCTCAAATATATGGGATGGGAAAGAAAAACAGTAGTCGGTTAGCAAGAAAACCTGTGAAGTTTACATATGCAGTTGAATTTCAGGTACTTGGTAAGAAACTAAATAAACTGAAAGGGTTATGGGATTTTAATGTATTATTTAGTTGCTCGCTGCTTTATGACACCATTGGTTATTACAATGAATCATTCTAGATATATTGATATAATAATATCTTCAGATGGTCTGATAAACACTGTAGAAATACTATTAATACCTTTGGATTTTATGCAAGGAACATTTTTATTACCTGGGAATTAAAGAAAACACCACAAAGTACAAGATCTTGGAGAAATTCAGACTGACATAAGCAATCTTAAAATAAAAAAAAAAAGAACCCAATTCAAGTTCAAAAAACAAACAAGGGTATACATACATAAAAACAAGCATGCATGCAATCATGCACAACAGATTTTATGGAAAGAAGATGGAGGCGGGAAAAATAGGAGGCCACAGTTCAGTGAAGATCCCTAATTGATTAGAATGCCCACAGCACTCAGAGACAACTGGAAGAATCAATTAAATATTATAGATGAGTTATGGCAAGCAGAAAACTCTTAAATAATCAAGCACAGGAGGAGAACAAAAAATGAAATGATAAAATAACGAAGGAGCTGACATGTAGTAAAGTTTTCTGTGCCCTTCACATTCAATTGTTCTTTTCCCCCACTCAGTTCCATTTCTTGGGTTTACAATTTTTCTTCTCTGTGGTAATTAAAAATACCACATTAAAATCACTGGCATGTTTAGTATTATTGTCACGTTCAAAGTTATTCAGGAAGGGTTCTATTGTTTTGTCTGGCTCAGACTACCGGTCATAAGAGAAGGAAAAACTTTACTGTGAAATATGGTTTTAAAAATTTACATAATAAGATTTTGCATCACCCCCCTTACACAGCAACCATAAATTGCTGCAAGCTTGCTATAAGTTAGCTTAACACAGTTATGTACTAACCACTGACATTTTAGTTAGAAGTAACTCATAGCAGGCTTAATAAACCTTATGACTCTCACAAGGGATTGGCAGGTATTTTTAACTCAGGGAGGGACTCAGAGGACGTGGTAAGCAAGCTGTTTAGAGATACCCTACACTCATAGCAATTTCATTATGTTGTAAAAGCCTTCTTGCAACTTTTGAAATACAGTTTTATAGACTAGTGACTCACTACACAAATTGAGGAATGCGGGTTTCCTTTTCACCAGAAGTAAAATACACCATACAAAAAAAATATGTATAGTATTTACATAATGTTGCAATAAACAAAACATTTAGCTTGAGAAGTTTAGATATATGCCCTACCTGCTGTGAAACCATCAAGTTAGTCTGCGTGTGTATATCATAAAGTATTTAAAAGACTAGGATTAAACAATAACATGCTTTCTCTCACTATCGTAATACCAGTAATTTACATTTAAATAAATGGCTTTTATCCGTAAGGATTACAAACCACTTTGGAAACAATATTCCACTGCAAGAGATAATTACCTCTCTTCAAAGACCATTTTAGTTGTTTCCAGTACTGTAGCAATGTTGGTTCCAGGATATTAGAAAAATAAGTTGGATGAGGTAATATATTTTATTGGACCAACTTCTGTGGGTGAAGGAAACAAGCTTTTAAGCTTACACTGAGATGAAGCACCGGAAGAAGATCTCTGAAGTGTAAAAACTTGTGTGTCACCAACAGAAGTTGGTCTAATACAAGATATTACCTCACTCACCTTGTCTCTCTCAAGGAATGTCTACACAGCAGGGATAAAGCTGAATTAAGCTACGCAACTTCAGCTACGTCAACTGCATAGCGTAAATTGAAATAGCTTAATTCAGCTTTTGGCACAGTCTACACAGCAGGAAGTCAAAGGAAGAACACTCTACCTTTGACCTCTCTTATTCCTCATGAAATGAGGTCTACAGGAGTCAGAGTAAGAATCCTCCAGCTTGACATTATTTCCAAATAAAAGCTTGTAGAGTAGGTAACATCAGTTATTCCAAAATAACGCTGCTGTGTAGACATGGCCTCAGACTATTTTAACATATTCCTATGCAAATTATGCTATAATTTTATTCAACTTTTTGTTTCAGTCCACCACTCCTGGGCACCCACTTAAAATGAAGGAAATCACTATTTAAGGCGACATGAACATTCACACCAACCTTGATTTATGTGCAGCATCATTCAAATTTCATTATTTTTAAGGACACTCCGCTCAATAGCAAAATCCTTTCAACTTCAAGGAATAGCCAACTAGAAAGTGCGCATTCAGTTCCTCACAATCATACTGAACTTCATCAACTGAACTCTGACCTCAAACTTTCATGTAAAAATAGGCTTTTGTTCTCCATCAATTTGCACCTTGTGAAAACAATTACCCTTGCACAAGAGGGATATAAACTTATCATTCTGATTTGGTAGCATTTAAAACAATGGGAAAGTTTAGGCTTGAGAAAAGAAGACTGAGCAGGGAACCTGGTAACAGGCTGCTAAGGTTGTTACAAGGAGGATGTTCTCTAGTTGTTTTCCAGGTCCACTAAAAGTAGGACAAGAAGTAAAAGGCTTAATCTTCAGCAACAGAGATTTAGGTTAGATATCAGGAAAAACTTTCTATCAAGATAGTCAAGTAGTGGAAAAGGTTTCTAAGAGAGATTCTGGAATCCCTGTCACTGGAGGTTTTAAGAACAGGTTAGACAAACTCTTGTGAAGGCCAGTCTTGGTTTACTTGGCCTTTTCTTAGAACAGGGGGTTAGATTAGATGATCTCTCAAAATCCCTTCAGACCCTACATTTCTATGATTCTATGGTTTGAGGTTTCTGCATTTATCTGCAAGAGATTTTCTGTATATAATAATGATGTGACATGTGGTTTGATATGTGGAAAAATATTCTGTAGTGATTTTCAAAGGGTTTTCTGGCTCTGTCTGAGTCCTGTGCAGTGAAAATCAAGATAACGTGACTTTACAGATGGAAGATTATAAAAAGCAATTCCAATAAAATACTAAAAACATTCTAAAGAATAACCAAAATAGTTTTTCTTTTGACCAATACAAAATAAGTGAGGGTGTGGGGAAAATATTCTTTCAACACTGACCTGGGGCTGCCTACAAAAACTCACCATGGCTATTATTCATAAAAGAGTCACTATCCATCACATGTACTAAAGAGGCAGATAGGCACACAGGAGAATTTTAACAAGTGACTATCTCCTTTGATCTTTTCAATCCCATTAGGTGCCTATCTATATTATTAGGCACCTAATTGCTTCTGACAAACTAGTCCTTGGAATCTATACCAATGAGCACAATATATGAATTTAAGCAGAACACAAAATAATAGGACAAAGCAGTACATGTTGTGTGGCCCTCCTCATGCATGTTGAAGGGGCAGGCAGATTCTTCTTCTTTCTAAAAAGTTGCAGAGGGGTTTTTCCCTAAAAGTACCAACAAGTCTTCTCTATTCACTTCAGAGAAGCAGGGTTGCCAGTAGGTAATCCCCAGTATTTACCATAGGTATGTCTCCATGGATGGGTAGGCCTGGCCGACTGCAATTTTCTTCCCCTGACACACGTCAAGTTATCTGGAGAGATGTTGGTGGGAACTCCAGAGCATTGAGTCTTGGAGTTATTGAGTGAGACACATGGTAGAGTTCCCCAACTCAGTCCTATTGTCAAACTGTCTACAGACAAAGGTAGACATCTCTGCATTGTGTCATTTTCAACTTTTTCTTCCCAACTATTAGGGCTAGATCCTTACTTTTTTTTTTCTAAAACATAAATTGAGATTCTGATGTAATTGCAGGCATGCACTTATAGTTCTTTTCCCTTAACCAGTCCTGCCTTCCCAAATTTATGCCAGTAAAACCTTCACATCATTATACACCACCTTGTTCTCTTTTACTGTCTCCCTTTCTCTTTATTTGTACACACACAAACATCAGTAAAAGAGAGAGAGTGACATATATAGTTTTCATTTTCTTGTCTTCAATACTTTTCAGGGAAAAATCTCTATTACATTTCATTTTATTTTCAATCTTTTCCTCAGCTGGGTGGCTAGGATTTCTGCTTGTGAAATAAACTGCAATATAAATTCCACCTTGTAGATATATTTTTTCTATAGTAAAACTTTCCTGTTTCTTGATTTACTGTTGTGTTCAGATAACGTATTGTTCAACTCTTTCTTATTATGTATAAGATAATATGATCTTTCACATTCACAAACACCTTGGAGATATTTTGGTTATGTACCTATATTTACGTTTTGGGGCCGTTGCTAAGTTTTATTCCTGGGGATGGAATATATCAGAATTTTTACTTCTGAATTGCACTTCCTTATATTATAAATGTTTTCAGTGGCATAATAGACAGTCATATTATAGCTACCTACAGCTAGTGAAAACCAAAACAAATGTATAATTCCCTAAATAAATCCACCAAAAGGCACAAAAAATTCAGAGAAAAGGTCTGATCCAAAAGCCCTTTTGAAGTCAGTAGAAGTCTTTCCATTGACTTCAATGAGCTTTGGATCAGACCCAAAGTCATTCTGAAAGCTAAGTGCCAAACCAATGACCTAACAGTATTTGGATGTAAAAATTGCTAATGTCAGGCCCTCAACTCATGCATCAAGTGCTCCTTCATACACCCTGCTTCTTTTGACATCAACACAATGCCATTATAATACACGGTGGGCCTTCCCCACTGAAACACCTCATGTTTCTGTCCCTCATCTCACTCCCCTATTACCTTCATGACACTGCCCTTCTTCTTATATAGATGTTCTGTATCTGTTCTGTTACCTGTGGTCACAAGTGTCCCCCACCTGGTGGAGAGTTTCATTGGTCCAGAGGAATAAGACTTGAGTGAATCTATGGTCGTGGGGAGAAAAACCAGACTTTCATGTAGCCAAGGCCAATCCCATACAGCACTTTACAATTCAGAACAGAGATCTTGCACTGGATTCTGTGTTCTATAGGGAGCCTGTTCAGAAACCAAAGCAGCAGGGTGGGATATTTCTGGCCATTTGTGTTACCCACAAGGCAGACTGCTGTATTCTGCATCTATTTGTGGGCTTTCAAGGCATTGGGCTTCATCCCTACACAAAAAACATTACCAGTAGTCAATCACAGTAATTTCTTTGCCCGCAGTCTTCAATTTAGCTCCATTCTTCAGCTGGAGTGCTAAGTGTGAAATGTTGCAGAATATAGTTCTAATGACCTTTTGTTGTGTGGAATCTGTAATTCTTTGATCCTGCTGAGGAGGGAACGTCCACAAACACAGGCTGAAAACGTAGGTTCCAGGTTACAGAAAATATATTTTAGAATAAATTGACATCACGCTACTATCCCGCCTTAACTATTCAAATTTGGAAATTGTCTCTTTTCTGTCCAATTGTATTTATACATTGACCCACAAAATATGTTTTAAATAATAGGAAAAAATAACCATCTGTAAGCCTTTAAAGCTATTCCCGGAATGGCAACTTAAGTGAATTTTTGTAATATCATTTTAATTCCCACTTTCCTTTTTTTGTTCTTTGAAAAATTACACAGGCCATTATCGTTCCTAGCATACAGTAGGTTTCTACCTGAGAAATTTTAGTGAACTGTGACTTATTTTTCCTGTCTGGATTTACAAAGGCAAATGAATTTACAAATCCTTTCCAAGTAAGGCTCAGAAGTCTAATGTAAGGACCCAATTTTACAAACGTTTACTCATAGTTCTTACACTGCTAACCACACACCTTTAGCAAAAAATCTTTTCCCCCAACATAATTCTTACTAGTCCATAGTTTTATCCTTCATAATATGTATAGCAGTCTTAGCAGCTGATAGAAAATAAGCAGTTATATGTCTCAAAGAAAAGTAAGAACTGAATAAAGAGTAACCCCCATTGGAGTTTCCGGCTCCTGGAACTCTGAACTCAGCCTCTAAGGGTATGTCTACACTACAAAGTTAATTCAAACTAACAGCTGTTAGTTTGAATTAACTTTCATAGGCGCTACACACAGCAAACCGCTAGTTGGAACTTAATTCGAACTAGCGGAGCGCTTAATTCGAACTAGGTAAACTTCATTCTACGAGGACTAATGCCTAGTTCGAATTAAGTAGTTCGAATTAAGGGCTGTGTAGCCACTTAATTCGAACTAGTGGGAGGCTAGCCCTTCCCAGGTTGCCCTGGTGGCCACTCTGGGCCAAGCGAGGGAAACTCGTCTGCCCCCCTCCCGGCCCCGGAGCCCTTAAAGGGCCACGGTCTGGCTACGGTGCCCGTGCCAGGTGCAAGCCTGCCAGCACCCAGCCAGCAGACCCTGCACCTGGCACAGCACAAGCCAGCCACCCGCTGCCACCCAGCCCTCCCCCTCTTCCCAGGACCAGGCTGGCGGCTCCCAGGAGCCTGCCCGGGGCCGCAAGAGGTGGACGCCCGCCTGGTCTAGTGCGGAGATCGTGGACCTCATCCAGGTTTGGGGGGAGGCCTCCAACGTCCACAATCTCCGCACTAGGCACAGGAAAGTGGCCGTCTAGGGCAGGATAGCTGCCAGCCTGGCCACCAAAGGCCACATGCGAATCCAGGAGCAGGGTTGCATGAAAATCAAGTTGGTCCAGTGAGACCCCCAACCCTGAGCCCTGAGCTTAGAACATAAGAACATAAGAACGGCCGTACTGGGTCAGACCAAAGGTCCATCTCGCCCAGTAGCCTGTCTGCCAACAGCAGCCAACACCAGGTACCCTGGAGGGGATGGACCAAAGACAATGGCCAAGCCATTTGTCTCATGCCATCCATCTCCAGCCTTCCACAAACAGAGGCCCGGGACACCATTCCTACCCCCTGGCTAATAGCACTCCATGGACCCAACTTCCATGACTTTATCTAACTTCTCTTTAAACTCTGTTCTAGTTCTCACCTTCACAACCTCCTGTGGCAAGGAGTTCCACAGGTTGACTATTTGGTTTGTGAAGAAGAACTTTCTTTTATTAGTTTGAAGCCTGCTACCCATTCATTTCATTTGGTGTCCTCTAGTCCTTCTATTATGGGAACTAATGAAGAACTTTTCTTTATGCACCCTCTCCACACCACTCATGATTTTATAGACCTCTATCATATCCCCCCTCAGTCTCCTTTTTTCGAAGCTGAAAAGTCCCAGTCTCTTTAGCCTCTCTTCATATGGGACCAGTTCCAAACCCCTAATTATTTTAGTTGCCCTTTTCTGAACCCTTTCTAAGGCCAAAATATCTTTTTTGAGGTGAGGAGACCCCATCTCTACACAATACTGAAGATATGGCATACCATAGTTTTAGACTTCCCCTCCTCCTTCTTCCCCTGGCTTCCCCCTTCCAGCTCCCTCCTCCCAGGTTTCCACCTCCCCTCTCCCACCCTCTCTCTTCCCCTCTCCCACCTCCTTTTCCCAGTCTCCCCAGAGGTTAATCCCCCCCCCTACCCTCAGTTTTGTTAAATAAAGAGAGTTTCTATTTTTGAACACACGTGTCCTTTATTTTTTACATCAGGAAGGGGGGCTAGGGAAGGGTAAGTGGAAGGAGGTGAGGGAGGAATGGGGCACGAGCCCCCGATGGGGAGGACTGGGGTGGCTCTGCGGGCTCCTCAGGGTAGAGGGTCTCCTGCAGGGCCTCCTGGATCCTGACAGCCCCCCGAATGACCCCCCCGGATGGCAGCCTGCGGCAAGTGCAGCCGGGCTGATGGCCAAGTGCTGTGATGTGCCAAGTGTGGGCACTCAGGGCACTCCAAGACAGGACTGCTTTGCTGTCCCTCATTGAGGTAGACAAGCAAGCAGGGAACCCTGGGAACTGTCTGTCCGGGGTGGGGGTCGGGTCCCTTTAAGCACAGCCCTCGGCTAGCCTGAGGCAGCAGCTCCACGCTCTAAGTCCTAAGCTGATGCGCTGCCGGCACTGGTTCCGGCCAGCCTTAACTTCGGTTCATGGTCCACTCAATGTGGACATGCTAGTTCGAATTAGCAAAACGCTAATTCGAACCAGTTTTTAGGTCTAGATGCGCTAATTCGAATTAGCTTAGTTCGAATTAGTGCTGTAGTGTAGACATACCCTAACGGACCAACACTATGGAGTTCAACAATAATATCTACTAGAGCTTTCTGACACATTCCCAGCCCCTCAGCGGAAGAGGGCAGCCTGACAAAGACATGAGCTTTTGTTAACGTTTTGAGCTTCTTTGCTGGGAGCTGAAAGAGAACAAGACAGTTCAGGGAGTCTTGCACAGTCCCACACAAAGGAAATCATTGAAGTGCTGTAGGTTCCAGTGTTTGGATAAGGCTGTTTCAGTTCAGTGATGATCAACATACAGATAGGCAGAGAGCCACGTCACTACCAGCTATCACGAGCTATATCCATGGAGCTCCAGATCAGGAAGCCAGGAAGGTATCCTGCTCTACCTAGGGCTAAAAATATAGTAAGGACACCATTTTTCAGTGTACTGTAGCACTCATTCCTGGGCTTATTTTCAGCATCTGAGAAAATGTCAGGGAGGGAGCTGATGGTTGGGAAGACTTGTGAATGCAGCAAGGTCAGAAAAGTGTTGTTTTGTTGCTGTTTAGTACTTAATAGTTAACCCTAATCCTTTTCTTTCCAGGTTCTGTTCTCTTGTTCCCAATAAATGCTCCATATCAATATGCGCTATGTTTTTTAAAGTTTGAATTTATTAACTTTATTTTTTATTATGTTTCTTATTTGTTTTATACTCTTTGCCAACAGTATGTCACTATTCCTTTTCCCACCAGATAGCACTTCTGTCTCATGCACAATCACGAATTACCTTGAGTGGAGGGGAAAAAAGAGCCAGGACGCAATTCATACAATGAGAAAGGACAACCCACTCCAAGTCGCAAGCCCTGAGAATGAGGCCTGAATTACACTTCGGAGAGGACCTACACAAACAATCTCCATTATTTTTTCAGTAGTTTCCAAAGGCCATAATTAGGTTCAGGGCCCCACTGAATTAGGCACTCTATTAAGATTTAGTCAGACATAGTCCCAGCCCCATACAATCAAAAATCCAAAGCCCCACCGAGATTCCTGTAAATATCACATTCAGATTCCTGGATGTTTCTTTTGAACAAAGATTACCTCTGCCCTTCCCTCGTTGTATTTAGAGTCCAGTGCATGCTCTTAACTCCTCTTAACTCAGAACAAACCATCAGACTCTCAGATCAAACCAAAAGCAAAAAAACAACAACAAATATTGTCCTGAAAATCCATCCACCGCCAATAAGGAGCAAACAATAATCTAGGACACTATATCACTCCAACATAAACTTAAACTCATTCAGCTTTCAAAGTTTTGTTACCATCTCTCCTAATATGATGTTATATCCTATCTAGACACTAGGGCTATGTCTACACTGCAGGCTTATTGTGCAAGAACGTTTTGCTCAAGAGTTCTTGCGCAAAAAGTTCTTGCACAACAGTGTCCACACTGCCATGTGCTTTTGCGCAAGAGAGTCCATGGCAGTGTGGACACTCTCTTCCACAAGAAAGCTCTGATGGCCATTTTAGCCATAGAGGTTTCATGCACAAGAAACCCCTGTTGCCCAGCCACACATGCCTTTTCACACAAGAGCTCTTGCGCAAAAAAGCTTATTCCTCATGGGGAGAGGAATAACTCTTGCACAAAAAGCCCTGTGTTCTTACACTTTACTCTACTTTTTCTTGTGTAAGAACGGGCTTGCAGTGTGGACGCTCTGCAAGTTTTTGCACAAAAACTCTCCAGTGTAGACATAGCCTAGGGTTTTATTTTACTCATTTGTCAAGTGTTTGGTACAATTCTGAGAGCTCTCCATATTCTCTGTGCATAGAAAATAAGGATGCTTATCCATCACCGTAAAATGATCAAAAATGTATAAAAGAAACTGCTTTACAAGAGCTTGATATTTCTACTATTTAAAAAAATTAGACAATTACGCAACTCTAACACTCTGTGTTTGCAACTTCAATATCTGAAATTCCCTCAGTTACGTTTCAGAAATCAAAACACATCAACCTGAAATGTTCCATCAAACATTTACTTTTAATCTTTAGCCTTGAATCTGGTATTCTGTGGAGTTGGTTTGGGTTCCATTCCAAACTATTTGAAAACCTCATTTAGCTACAATGCTTGACTTGTCTTTTCTTCATTTTTTCCCTACCCACTCTACCCCCTGGAAAATATTGTAAAACATCTCACTCTGCTCTAATTTCTGTAGAGCTGTGCCCAGCAGCCATGTACAATTAAATGGATAGGTCACACTTGAAATTAACTTTGCCAAATAGGGGTATACAATTTGGATTCAGTAAAAGTTATTACCACTTTTAATTAGGAAAAGTAGGAGCCAGGTCTGAGAGACGTTCCTAGACATGACCATGCAGATACACCATGAAGCTTGGTGTATCATTTAGCTAGTCACAGATCATTGCAGTAGTTCTATTCAAATTCAGCTCAGGATGCAGTCATCTGTCAGCAGAGCAAACCTCAATTCAAAAAAAAAAGATATTTAGAAATTATAGTTTCAATTTTTCAGCAGATCTCAGGGTTTTGTTGATTGTAATGGTTCTGTCTCATATTTAATAAATGTGCAGTGTCCCTTTTGAAAGTGGTTACAGATACAGTTTCACATCAGGTAGGATCAAGCTTTAGGGATGAACTGCCTTCTAATGAGTGCCAGTACTGATCAGACTAAAAGCTATGGATTTTTTTCCCCCTTCAGTGGGTTAGTCACACTGTCAGTCCTTGAAGAACAACATATTATCTGTCCATTCCTGTCAGTTTAAAAGGTAAAGGTAAACAATGGCAACATTTTCAATCACTGCTCAAAAACGAGAGGCAACTGGAATAGCAAATTGAAATAGCAAGAGTGTTCCAAGGCCAGATTGAGATTTAATGACATAGCAGAGTAGGGAAGCTTACAGAGCACCTGCACATTCCTTGTCTATTTCAAGGTGCTGTTATTCCCCTCTTGGTTTTATGAGCATTAAATATAACCAGAAATACTAAGAAAAGAATAAAAGTAAATGTGAAATGCAGAGTAATTCATAAAGCAATGTACTGGGTAGAAATTGATTCGACTCTCACTAACATTGATTTTAGAACACTGCAGTTCTACTGACTTCAGTGGAGTTGCCCTGGATTCACAGCAGTGTCAGAAGACAAGGAGGCCGATTGTACATAAAGAACCACATTTTGAGTGATGGATAGAAGTGTCTATGCCAAATCCATTGTCTTTGTGACACACTGCAAAATTTGTATTAGCACACATAAAGATATAAAATGCCTGGATAAAAAAGTTGAGGGTAATGTTCACCATTTACAAATCTCTATATGCATGCAAATGCAGATTTAAAATGTGCAAATATAGGTCATGAAAAATTGTCATCTATATTTGAAAATTTAGCCGGGAGTTCTAATGCTACTGGGACCATTTAATCTTAATGATGCTATCCAGGTTTACTTTTATAATACCATAATATATACAGAATTCATAGAATATTAGGGTTGAAAGAGACTACAGGTCAATTATTCCAACCCCCTTGACCAACCGCAACTAAATCCTCACATCCTGACATCATAATGTTTTGGGTTTTTTCCTTTACTCTCCTTTCTAAGCCTCCAACTATGTAAACAATATTAGAAAGTTCCAAAAATGGCCTATTTGCAAAGGTTATAGGTCAGGACAGAAATTTGAAGATCTGAGCATCCACTACCATGTTTTACATCAAGAGTTCATGTAACAGGATAATTATTTCCTGCACAACTTTACAGCATTGCAGAGGACAAGTTTAGTTACATACCTTCTCTGTGATTCTCTAACATAGGAGTGATTGCATGCCACTACAATTTTTTTTCCTATAGTGCTATACAGTGTGGGCTTAGTGTATTCACATGACTTCTAAGCTACATAACCATACGTATAAAAAAAACCAACACCGTGAAAACATAATCAAAGGGCCAGAACATTCATTTGTGCCTGCCTAGCTAGCATAACTTACTTTTATACTGGAATAATATGTTTGCTTTGTTTATCAGAAAAACATGATTTAAATTACAGAAGAGGTTCTGCAAATTCAGCCTGATAATATGAGCCCAACAATCAGCTGGCGATCTTAACAAAGCCTCAAATGCTTCAAAACTTTGCCCATCCTAGAATTTATGTGCTGCCACATGGTTCAGTTCTGAAAGCAATGTGATTTTAAAAGGCTCCCCCTCTGCCATTGGCCTAGCTTTTATTAAACATAGCTGATGAATTTGTCAAAGCATAATCCTTTGCATCGTGACAACACCTCATAGGTGAAATTTTCCTTTCAGTTATGCTAGTATAAATTCAAAAGTTCCACAGATTCACGACATTTAAGACTCCAAGGACAATTAGATAATCTAATCTGTCCTCCTGTATATCACAGACAATTGAATTTCACTCAGTTACCCCAGAATGAGTCTAATATCTTGTGTTTGGCTAAAATACATCTTTCAGAAAGGAATCAAGTGTTGATTTGAAGACATCAAGTGATGGAGAATCTACCTCCTGGAAGTTAATCACCTGGCTGTTAGAAATGTGTTCCTTTTTTCTAATTTGAATTTGTCTACCTTTATCTTCTAGCCAGGGGGTCTTGTTATACCTTTTGCTGGAGATTAATGTATCCTTAAAGAGCTAGTGAGTCTGATGGCTTTGCTCCACTGATTTATCCCAGAGCAACCAAAAGAAGAATCTAGACCCATGATTTCAATAGGATAGTACACATAAGTAGGATTAGGCAGAAATAGAAAATAAGCTGTTAAAATATGTTAAAAAAAAGTTCTATTCAAGCACAAATATCTTCAATAATTAGCAATATCAGCAAAGGGAATACAATTACAGGCAGAGCAAATTGCTTTTTATTTAAATTTTCTCTTTTTTTTAAATGTATCCCAGTGTGAAAGTCACTCTTTAAATTAGTGAGAGCATTGTATAATCTCAATATCTCCACTGGGGGTTGTAGGAATATATATTTTCTCACTTGCTTAGTTGTATGCTTGGAGGATTAGAATAAAATTATACAGCCCTAGGTACTTTCCAATGACAGATATCAATAGTAATTTAGCTAATTGAGTGTCTTCCAAATTTATTATAATTTACTGGTGTTTTTAATTTCCTCTCTCTCATTTAGTTTTGCTTTTGTACCCTAATATGCTACTATAATCCTAGGCCTTGACCCGTAAATCCTCTCTCACATATTTGATCATGTGAATAAGAATTTCCTGATTGGATCAAAAAGCATCTCAGAATCATTAACAAACTAGCATATGGTGGTGCTCATTCATTTTCTAAACATTTTAATCTACAAAAACATACCAAGATACATTTTAGAATGCTCTCTCTCTCTCTCTTTCTCTCTCTCTCTCTCTTCGCTGTGTTTCCAGCCTGGCTCAGCTAGCCTGAGTTTGTGTTCTCTATAGTAGAAAATTAAACAATGGAAAAATATTGTTCAACTTCCACATTGGTCTGTATTTGAAGGATGTCGCTGCAAAATAAAAATTGTTCCTGAAATTGTGTCTTCGTAATTGATGGCAAATTGTGTGGAGTAAAGCCCTTCCCCAATTCTGCTAGATCTTGTGGGCAGGATATCACCAAAGTCACTAGGAGTCTGTTGGATAAGGCTGAGGCTGTAGAAGTGAATAATAACCCTAGCAGTGTATGTTTTGGGGGACATTATCCACCACAGCTCTCACTGAGTACACTAAAAAAGATGAATAGTTTATAATATTTGAATCTGTTTATATTTGTGTAACCCTTCTGCTGGGTAGGCCCGGCAGCAACCAGGGCCGGGTTCAATATCTAGGGGTCCATCTCACACAGAACTGGCTCGAGCCCCCACCCAGTAGCCTGGGAAATTCACACACCCATGGGCGCCTCTGAGAGGCAATGCTTCCCCACTCACAAGCACAGAGTCTGAGTGTAGAAAAGAAACATTTCATGAAACAGAGAGAGAAGTCACATGGCATTAACTTGGGAAAATACCACAAACAGAGTTCATAGCCCAAACCATGAGCAAAGTCCAAAACCCCAAGAGTCTCTGGAGTCCAGCAGCCCAAAATCTCCCAGAGTCCGACACCCCAAAAGTCTCTGTCCCTGGTCAGTGCCGCCCAGAGTTCAAAAGTTCACCTGCAGGGTTCTACTTCCCAACCAGGGTGGAAAGGGGGGAAAGGGGGTTGATAGGGGCACCTTACGTGGTCTGAGGCCAATGGTGCCACCTCTCTCCATGTGGTTCTGCTGCAGCCTTTACCACGAGCCACTCCACCACGCTCCAACAGCTGTCTTGTTTCACTCCACCAGCCGCTCCACTGGTTGCCTGCCACAGCTCCTACTGGCCGCCCACCGGCCGTTCCCACCAGCTCCTCCGCTGGTCACCTGCCGTCACTCCTACCGGCCACCCGCCGGTCGTTCCCACCTGCTGCTCCACTGGCTGCAATGAGTCTGGCTCCCGGCCAAACCAGTGATTTCAGCTCTTAGTGATTTCAGCTCTTTAGCCATCACCTAGGCTGGCAAAAGATTCCAGCTTCCATTGGACTAGCAAAAAGACTCCTCATGGAGTCTACTTCGGCTATGTCTATGCTCGCGGCTTCTTGCACAAGTATGGCCGTTCTTGCGCAAGAATCCGCAGAGCGTCCACACTGCCCACCCGCTCTTGCACAAGGAAATTTACAGTATGGAGTGGTAAGAGAGCGCTTCTTGAGCAAGGAGCTCTTGCGCAAGAGGGCAGTGTGGACGCTCGGCAGGGATTTCTTGCACAAGAAAGCCCCATGGCTAAAATGGCCATCAGAGTTTTCTTGCGCAAGAGAGTGTCCACACTGCCATCAGCGCTCTTGCTCAAAAGCACAGTTCGCACATGGCAGTGCAGACGTTTTCTTGCGCAAGACTTCTTGCACAAGAACCTTTGCGCAAGATGTTCTTGTGCAAGGAGCCGCCAGTGTAGACATAGCCCTGAGGTCTGTCCTTAAAACAAAAGGGGGAAAGAGGCAGGTTGGGCCAGTCTTACAGCTCACACCTGGCAGGCATGAAGCAGGCTGACTCAAGCCCTTTAGCCCTTCTCCCCCGCCCAACTCAGTTCACTCAACTCTGGAAGGGGGGAGTCTTGTTCCTTGGAGACCTCTTACAGTGATGGTGTCTCTCCTGCAAGCACTGGTGTTATGTTTTACAGTTCCCACATTTAGGGGTAGCATGATTTGTGACCCCCACAACAGCCTCAAATTATCTACAATACATCACATTCTATTCCAACACTGATCCTCCATCAGCCCTGGCTGAGTTGGATTTACATAACCACACCTCGGATTCCTTCCCCCTCCTGGCATGAGCTGTATTTACATATCAACAGTTAACAGTTAATTATCTTGCAGAGCTAAACAATTGGGCTATGTCTACACTCGCGGCTTTTTGTGTGAGTAATATGCAAATGAGGCTAAGCGTGGAATATCGCCAAGCCTCATTTGCATGCCTAATGAGCCACCATTTTTTTCAGAAGAGGCTCTTGCGCAAGAAGGAGCGTCTACACTGCCCCTTCTTGCGCAAGAGCCTCTTCTGAAAAAAATGGTGGCTCATTAGGTATGCAAATGAGGCTCGGCGATATTCCACGCTTAACCTCATTTGCATATTACTCACGCAAGAAGCCACAAGTGTAGACATAGCCTTGCAGTGAGCACACCCACCCCCAGAGCGGCTCCTTCCTTTTAGCTGGCTGATAACAAGCAGTAGTTCAGCCCTTGCTTACATCTGTTTATAACATAAATAAAACAAAGGCATGCTCATCCAAGGCATTGGAAATCTGTCTTCAGTTAGGCCACTATTACTGTATGATCTGGACAATCTGACATTCTTTAGAGTTTTATCCTCACAATACCTCTCTGGGGTAGAAAAGCATTACCTCTGTTTGGTAGATAGGAAACTGAGGCAAAAGAGAATCTAAAAGACTTGTTCAAGGTCACATGTGAGGTCTAAGGCAGAGCAAGGAACAGACCCCAGCTCTGCAGAGTCTCAAGCTATCTTCATTCGTCTCTGCAACTCTGCCATTTATTACAAAACACAGATAACAACCTCCACTCCCCCCCCCCAAAAAAAAGAAAAGAAAAGAAAAAACATCCCACAAAATACTTGGTTGTTTGCCAACCAAGCTGATTCCCTCAAAACCCATTTTTGCTCCTAGCCACACAAACAGATGCACCTGGCCTCCTGAAAGTCAATAGATCCAGTCTATTTTGGAACAAGAAAGTTTCTTCCTCAGGGCACATCACAAAGAACATTCTACTAACAACCCTCTCTTTTGTATGACGAGGGATCCAGCTCAAAAGTTCCCACTAATTGCAAGGATGGCAGTTTACACATATAATATTCAAGGCGCTACAGTATGTAAATCATCTTTTCAGACTAAAGGATGAACATACCACCATGATTAACCTGAGCCTCTTCTGAACAGACTTCTGGAGCCAGATCATTAAGTCCAATGTAGACCTACTACAAGATGCTTCTGTTTCCCCCTAATCCTCGGGGGACAGTCTCTTTCACCCCCAACCCATGATAAGACAGAGCATCCTCAGATCTACTCTAAATCAGACCAATACAAGTGACCTCCTAGGGGCTCCTCCACTGGTCCCGGACTTTAATACACTGACCATACCCCAGAAAATGCTTCCCAACTGCCCAACAACAGGGCAGTGCAAAGAGAACATGCCACAGGCCAAGGATCTGGACCCTGCTTTTAACCTCCATCATCTTTATCATTGTTCTTTATTCCCTTCTCTACTGTGCAAAATCTAATCTGAGATTGAAAATTAGCCAAAAGATTGTGTGTGTATGTTCTGGCCTTTAAAACAAAGCATATTATGGGCCAAAGACCTCATAGTTTTTTAACTTAAAAGTTAAAAGTGATCTATAGATACATATACCACCTTAATAATGTATAATATGCTATGTTTTAAAACATTAACTCTATAAATAGCCTTCTCTGAAATTGAGGATTTCATGAGTATATACCTGACAATGATAAATATAACACCTATTTGCCTGTGTGTTCTTGAAATAACTATGCAGAAAATTATGCTGCTAATAATGATATTTGAATCAGCCAGGGACAGGACTTGGGACTATATCATAATTATTCTAAATTTTTTGAAAACATTTTTAATACATTTTTATTAGACCTTGGATTATTAGATCAACCTGACATGGAGCTGTTAACGTGTGTTGGCAGTAGAAATAACAGCCTTCTCACCTTCTGTTTATATTGCATTACATTTTGACCATCATCTAGTAATACAGACTGTAAAAAAGAGAAGCACATTGCTCCAGAAAGGATAACATCTGTCCAAGCACAGACTCTTGGAGATGCAGTGATGGGAAAAAAGCAGATGGATGTGTGTTAAAGTGCAGGGAGGTTTTTTGTTGATGGGAGAAGAGTTGGTGAGGTCTACTGAAATGTTGTCATATTATACTGCCACACAAACTCCTCATAGCCTGACCCCAAAATCCAGAGGAAATTCTGCACTCTGCAAGCATGTAACTTACCAGCTATAAACTGTAATAAGTCAGTGCAGGATTGTTCCCTATAGTGTATTCTCAAATGCTTTATCCAGTCTAGTATTAAATTATTCAAGTGATGGGCTTCCAATGCTTCCTTAGGGAGATTACTACAGACTAATAGACCTCACAGGAAGGTTTTCTGATGTAAAGCCTACATTTTTCTTAGCTCATTTTCATTCCATTATTTCTAGTTATACTCCCTTGGACCACTCTAAACAATTCCTCTCCTCCCAGTGTTTACACAATTCAAAAACTTGTAGACAGATCTCCTATCATCTGCTAAGCATTGTCCAGCCATGCTTGCATACCCATTTTTTTCATTATTTCCTCACAAACCAATCCTTCCAGCCTGTTAATCAGCCTGTTATTCTCTAAATTCCCTTGACTTTATGCCTGTTGGAATTAATGGAAGCCATTGTGTGCTCAACACTTTTGAAAATCAGGACAAATAGTTAGACACATAAATGTGGGCTTAGGGTATGTCTACATTTGCACCCTCTTTCAAGAGAGGGATGCAAATGAAGACATTCAAAATTGCAAATGAAGCCGGGATTTAAATATCCTGTGCTTCATTTGCATATTCGCATTATGGCGCTATTTCAGAATAGCGCTATTTTGAAATAACAGATGCTGTTAAGACACGGTTATTTTGAGAGAAAACCCTTCTCTCAAAATAAGTGGTAAACCTCATTATATGATGAATAAGGGTTATTTCGAGAGAAGGGTTTTCTCTCAAAATAACTGCGTCTTAACAGCGTCCGTTATTTCGAAATAGCGCTATTTTGAAATAGCGCCATAACATGAATATGCAAATGAAGCGTGGGGTATTTAAATCCCAGCTTCATTTGCAATATTGAATGTCTTCATTTGCATCCCTCTCTTGAAAGGGGGTGCAAGTGTAGACATACCCTTAGTGTTCTAACTTCAAGCATCCTTTTAAAAACAGGCCCCGTTTTCTTCTCTTCAAAAACATTTTACCTTGCCCATACAACTGAGTTGAAAACAAGTTTTTAATAAAAACTGAACAATGGCTGAAGAGAAAGGAAATCCCAGCTCATAGAATATGTTCTCACATAACATTTGTCTTCCTGTATTCATTTTTCATGAAAGACAGTATTGGCAAGTCTGTCCATAAGAAACTCAGCCATGTGTTACTAATAGTTCTGAGTTATTCATTTTGGCTTTGTCTACACTGCAGGGTTTTTGTGCAAGAAGGTTTCTGCAGAAGAGATCTTACGCAAAAACTTCTTACGGAAAAGCGCATCCACACCTCAAAAGCACATCGCAAAAGTGATGTGCTCTTGCGCAAGAGAGCGTCCACACTGCATGGATGCTCTTGCGCAAGAAAGCACCTGTGCTTTTTCTGATAGGCTATGTCTACACTGCCCCTGTTTTGCGCAAAAAATATGCAAATGAGGCGAAGCATGGACTATCACTGCACCTCATTTGCATAATTAATGAGGCTCTGTTTTTGCGCAAGAGTCTTTCGCACAAAAAGAAGTCATCAACATGGCTCCTTTTT
The DNA here is from genome assembly GCA_032595735.1 of Pelochelys cantorii. Taxonomy (NCBI): domain Eukaryota; kingdom Metazoa; phylum Chordata; order Testudines; family Trionychidae; genus Pelochelys; species Pelochelys cantorii. The sequence continues at coordinate 66,781,748 of CM064326.1, read as the reverse complement.
GTGCAAAAACCCCCTCTTGTGCAAGAGCCATTCTTCCGCATTTTTTTCAGGAAGAATGTCTCTTGTGCAAGCAGGGGGGGGTTGTGCAAAAACGGAGCCTCATTAATTATGCAAATGAGGCACGGCAATATTCCAAGCTTTGCCTCATTTGCATATTTTTTGCACAAAATGGGGGCAGTGTAGACATAGCCCTCGGCTCTTTTTGCGCAAGAAACCCCTGCAGAGCATCTACACACCTTTTTGCACAAGAGCTGTAGCGCAAAAAGGAGTTATTCCTTGTGGGGAGAGGAATAATTCTACTGGCAAAAGCCCTCTGTCCTGTTGATTTACTGTTGTTTTGGTGTGGGGTTTTGTTTTTTTTTTAGTGCAAAAATGCACTTGAGGTGTAGACGCTCTGCCAGTTTTTGCGCAAAAACAACTGGTTTTGCACAAAAACCTTGTAGTGTAGATATAGCCTTTGACTCCTACACATTCTACTATTTCATCTAAGACTTTTCTGAGGTTGTCTCCCAAATTCAAGATTCTTTCATGACTGAGGTAAAACAGACATTTCATATCTAACAGATCCACTTCTTTTCAATGTAGACTTTAAAAATCTAGTGAAGGATTAAATCATAAGGGGCAACCTTCTAATATAAACCTTAATTAATATTTTCCCTCTGTATTTAATCTAGTACATGTAAAAGAATGGAAGCGGTAAGATCATTTACTCATTCTTTAGTAGATCAAAAGATGAATTATTTATTTTATCATCAATATATCTGCATGGAGGGCTGGTTGTTTTTAAACACCTATCACAATAGTCAAGTACACAAATATATTCCACTATATCACTACAAATTGAATTTCAAGTCTTTTAACAAATTTAAGCTTGCACATAGTCACCAGCCTTGGTATGCACATAATGATAGCACAGTATAGGAATCACATGGACATCCCACAGAAAGGAATAACAGAGGAGGGGAGAAGGGATATCAAGGGAAAGACAGTGTCAGTATCAATGACAGTAACAGTTGGGTAGGTGATGCGGGCAGTGAAATGACTGTACTTAATCAGGCAAGGAACTTGGATAAAGCCAAGCAGAAACAACTATTATGATTGTACCAGTGCAAGGGGCATGGGTAACAAAATGGAGGAACTAGAACTACTGGTGCAGGAAATGAAACCAGATATTCTAGGAATAATGGGGGAATTACGGAATATCTGTACTGAAGGATAGGTCCTGTTCAGGAAAGACAGAAACAATGGTAAAGATGGTAGATAACATTACATATTAATGAGTTAGATGATAAAGACATTGGAAGTGATGAAATAGAAACACCAGAATCTGTTTATGTCAAAATCACTTAGGGTAAGAATAGTAACAGAGGCTCCACTGGGATAATGTTTCAGGTCCCCAGGATCCAATCTGGATATGGAGAGAACCCGCTATAACAGTTTAATGAATAAATACCATGGAATAGTGCAATTGGGGTGACTTAAGTTTCCAGATAAAGATTGAAGGACAAGTGCTATTAATCATGGTTAAGCCCAGGTATTCCTGAATATGAAATATGACAGATTTCTTCACCAAAAAGTCACTGAGCCATACAATAGGTGATGCCATTTTAGATTTAGTATTTGAAATCATGGCAACCTCACAGAAGAACTGGTAGAGGGCAAACTTGGTTTAAGGGATCATGAGTTAATTCAGCTTAAACTGAATAGAACTATAAATAAAAATAGATCTGCAACTAGGATTCAAGATTTCAAAAGTGCGAATTTTTAAAAAAATAAAGGAATTAGAACGAAGTGGAGTGGACTGAAAAATTCAAAGATCTGAATATGGAGGAGGTCTGGAATTATTAGTCAACATTACATACATTTTCTGAAGCCTGCATCCAAACAGGGGCAGATAATTCAAAGGGAGGGCTACAGACCAAACTAGATGAATAATCATCTCAAAAGGTTGGTAAGAGAAAGCAGAAAGCATACAAGGAATGGATTCACAAAGAAAGCTTGTCTTGAATGAACTCACACAGGAAAATGATAAAACACAAAAAATGCCCTACCACCTATGGATGAACACTTTTCACACAGCAGTCACTCTATATCTGGGCTCTCAGTCCTCATCCTCAAAGGAAACCTGTGTTTTCAAAAGATGAGCCTGAGAGTTTAGTTCATAGGTCTGCTAGACACTAAAATCATGAAACTGAACAGACACACTGGCTTTATGGCTTATTAACACAATCTATTGCCTCTTTACTCCCTCTTTTTGTTCTGTGACTAGAGAGGTGTTAACAGGCTACTGTGATTTGACTGATCCCTGAGGGCAGGGGTGGAGAAACTCTGGACTGCTGGCCACACATGGTTCATCAGGATTAGCCATTGGTGGTCTGCCGGATGCTTTGTTTACCTGAGCATCCACAGGCCGGGTTGCTTGCAGCTCCCAGTGGCCAGAGTTGGCCAGGAAAGGTGAACCATGGCAACTGGGAACTGTGAATGGCCGTGTCTGCAGATGGTCAGACGAACAAATTATCAGCCAGCCTGCCAGCAGCTAACCGTGATGAACTATGTGTGGGCAGAAGTCAGGAAGTTCTCCACCCCTGCCTTAGAATATCTGTTTAGCACTTCTGTTAAACTATGTTTTCCACCTTGTAGTTAGCTGTGATACACAAAATACCTTTCCCAGACCTGAAGAAAAACTCTGTGTGGCTTGAAAATTTGTCTGTCTCATCAACAGAAGTTGGTCCAATAAAAGATATTACCTCACCCACCTTGCCCCACTAATATGCTGAGACTAACAATATTTCCCTTTACCCCAGCCCCTGGTTCTTGTCACTCAGACAGAAAGCAGAAGACGAGAAGTCTGAAGCGCAGTCATTGCAATGTTTATTGGAGTTATTTCCAAGCAAGTATACTCATAGCACTACAAGGCAGAAGAGTCTGTTTCCCAGTGTCCCTGTTTCTTGTCCCTTTTTCCTATTCCTCCCTCTCAGCAGGCCTGAATATGCCTGCAATGCACACCCCTAGTCCTACCTCTTACTATTTATGATTGTGTTCCGTTTCGAAGTCTGGCTGTGAGTCTGTGTGAATCTATTCACTCTTTTGTAATCCATGGGAGGAGTAAGGAGTGAAGTTGTGCTCTGGCAAAAGTCAGGCTTTTCTTTTGCTTTTAATACATTGAAGGCTTCACTCCCTCCTCCCCAAAACCCTTCTAACCTTCGTAACTTGGACTTGGTTTGAGAGAGGAGCCTTCCAGTGTGTGCTCATATATATCATACTCCAACCTTGCCCTGCAACACTTTTAGTGTTATCCTTTATCTGTTCTCATTGTACTAAAAGCTCCATCTGGCTGTGGGAAATGCAACACACCGTGTCTTTGTTCATTGTTCTTCAAATATTTTAGAAAGGATTAGGGCTGTCAAGTGATTAAAAATTTAATCACGATTAATTGCATGATTAATTGTGTTGTTTAACTACAATATAATATCTATTATTTAAATATTTTTGGATGTTTTCTACAGCTTCAGATATTTTCATTTTAATTACAATACAGAATGCAATTGCACAGTGATTACTTTACATTTATTGGCACTGTCAAAAAACATAAGAAATAGTGTTTTTCAATTCTGCCATTTCAAGTACTGTAGTGAAATCTTTTTATCATGCAAGTCGAACATAGAGGAGATAATGCTGCCTGCTTTTGTTTACAATGTCACCTGAAAGTGAGAAAAGCCATTCTCATGGCATTGTCATAGTTATTTCTCTTCACTCCTTATTTTAAGTTGATCCTTTTTCTTCAACCCAGAAAATCGGTGTCTTTCCTTTGGCAAAGAATTACACATTAGTCCTCCAGGTAAAAGCTTCCCTTGCCGTGAACAAGGAAAAAGGTACGATAAAAAATTGTTTTCCAGACAAATATGCTGGACATGCTACCAATGGCACATGGCAGAAATTAAAAGTCCCACTGCTACGCAGTGAGACACAAAATAGCTGATTTATGTCTGTCTCCGGTAAACTGTTTTATTTATGCAGTACTTTGTCTGGAAATTATGTGGCAGCAACACAATAAGCAGCTGTGTGCCAGTCTTACTAAAACTCATCACTTAGCATGTTTTCCTTTCCCCCAGTCAGACATGATTGAAGGAGAGGGTGAGGGAACAATGCCAAACCAATGTGACTTGTTATGAAAGGTCAACAGTTACTGATTCGTCAAATTAGTTGAAAAGTGCATAAGTGCCATTTGCTGCTTTGTGCATCTATGCCCACCTGGGAGAGCCCATTAGCTGGTGGTTTTTCAGGCAGGCTAGAGCATAGGTAGGAAGAGCTGCCAAAGTATAACTCTTGTTATAAAAAATAAAATGTTGTCGTTTCCCCCACGCACACTCCCAGAATAGCTACAAACTAAATCAGTATAGTGTCTGTCATCAAAACAGGAATTTCCATACTAGATCAGAACCATGGTCTAGCTCATCAAGTCTCCAGAAACACTAGTGCAGTTAAGTGATGGCTGATCACAGGAAAAGTTTCTTTGCTAACTTCTCATACTTAAAGATTGGCTTATGCCCTGAAGCAAAAGATTCATGCCCCTTCTTTTTAAAATAATCTGTGACTCTTGATATTCTCATTGTCCATACAAATACCCAATTCTTTTTTGAATCCCACTAAATTCTTGCCTTAGTGATATCTTGTGGTGATGAGTTTGTCAAGCTAATCAAGCATCATGTGAGGGAAAAACACCCATCATTTGCCAACAGTTACCACCTGGACTATCCCCATTCTTTTCTGATATGTGTGATAAAGTTCTGACCTTTAATGGCTTCTTTTTTAAGTGACTGTAAACTATAACTTTGAGTGCCTTCGCTCACCAATGTGCTACTATTTTCTCCACATCAGCACAATTGGTTTGAAAAATCATAACTCAAACTCTGTGCTTCAAACAAAACAAAACAATGAAGAGGAATTACAAAAAAAGAAGAGAGGAAGGCAGCTCTGGGAACATCGTAAGGTCTCCTGCATTGCTGGGTGTAGATTGTTTTCAAAGATGAAAATGTCTCTTGAAACAAATATAACTTGTAACTAAGTACATCAAATTTAGTGCTTCCCTAAATCCTTCCTGGCAAGAAAACAATGAATATACTTTGCCAATTGGAAAATCTTGGTGCTTGTCATCATTCTTTCAATATACGGTGGAAGCAAGCAGAGGCTGATTCTGACAGATGTTCACTGGTAAGTTGAGGCTTTTCGCTAAACTGTGCTGTAGTAAGTTCATGAACTGTGATAAAAGTGTAAATGATTAGTATTTACTGAGAAATACAGAACGGCGCTTAACAGGATCTGCAAATATTCTTAATAGACCCACAGTGATTTGTGTATTTGCAATATATGAATTCATCTTTGAATAGAATGTTCTTAAAGCAAGGTCAGGGTTTAGTTGTGCCCGGAAACATGAAGTGATGGGAATGAGACTGTTTCCCATGACATGGAAAGGGAAAGGTCAGAGGGAGGAGGAATGCGAAAGGGAGGGGCACAGACAGGAAGGATGCGAAACTGAGAGTGGTCACCGGGGAGCAGGGGGCCGCTGCAGGACCAAGAGAGTGGCCAGTAGGACTGGGGCTCTGCCATCTTTCCTGCCTCCACAGTGGTAAGGATCCACCCCCTGGGGTCTGCTCCTCCCACCATGGAAAGCATGCAGGCCACAGGGGGTGAAGGAGGCACTGGAGGAGGGGCATATATATTGAAGAAAGTTAGTCATAGCAGAAGTGTAGTAAACGTTTGGGGAAAGAGAATTCCCCCCAAGACAAAGGCTTGAGAATTAAAAAGTCCAAAGGGTGCCCAGAAGGTGCTACTAATACAAACTGGTAGTGTACTGACTACTTTATTCATTACACAAGTATAAAGGGCCATATAGTTCCGGCTTCCACTGGATTTATGAGGTGACTCACGACAGCAGTAGAAGCTTTGGAAGCCATTTTTCTTTAGCCAGCTTTGCTGAAAAATGGGGAGTGCAGCTGCCACAGTATCCTGTAAAACAATGCAGCATATTCTTCCTAGCACATCTGACATTTTTTCTAGACAAAGTGGAAAGGAAAGGAAAGGAAAGGAAAGGAAAGGAAAGGAAAGGGCCAGGGTCACCGCCTATCTTTCCCCTTTGGGGTGGATCATTAGCAGGGAGAAGTCGTTGTGCTCAGCAGAGTGCAGGCCAGGCACAGAAGATACTTTCCACCATGCTCATTCTCCACACAGAGATATGATACAAGTGGAAGACTCCTTGTACCCTCCATATCTCACTCCACCTTGTGCAGTCTAGCACCTGGGGTTCTGGCTACCACTATGCTCACCAGGAGCTCTACTGCCAGACTCGTGCCAGGATCTTGGCTGCCACCTCATGCACCAGGGTCCTGGCTGCCACCCTCCATGCCAATGGGGTCTGCTGCGGGGGTGGGGGAGTGGTGGACCAGGGTAAGGGAGCTGGATTTCAATACCCTCACTCTTAAGTGTGTTCCTGCTCCACTGGAGACATAAGAGAATGTGAGCTGCATGGAGTGGTGAAATGGGGATATGAGTTAACAGCACTTCTCCAGCTTATACCTTTTTCAGGAATTTTCTGCCAAACATTCACAGAGGGTCATTTGGAGTGATGCTTAAACTCTCTGAATGTCTTTACATACACCAATCAATGAAACACCCTCATTAGCCACAAGTGCTATAGCTTCTCACACTCCAATTAATTAGCAGAGAGGTCAGTTTGATGGATGAGATGGAGAAATCCTATTAGCCCTCTCCACCCACCACACCACAATAATGAGACTTGGGGATTCAAAAGGTATGTGTGTGGGGGAGGGTTGCTTGTTTGTTTTGGTATAATTGCATTTCATATTTAAACAGCTGAAAACTCTTGATTAGCAAGATTCCCTTGAATCCCTTTGTTCATAAGTTTTACGGGCTCAAAGCTCTTACTCGCTCAAGTAGTCCTACTGAAGACATGCATAAAGATTTGCAGGGTAGGCTACAGTATTATAATAAGCAAGATAGTTTATGTACTCTCTAACCAGAGGTACAATTAGAGCCCTTCATCTTTGCATCCGACATGTATTGCAGTTATTCTAATCCTAATTCTTATTCATTTGTACTAGAATATTGCCCAGTAACCCCAACCAATAATGGAACCCACTCCCCATCTGACACACCGTACAAACATAGAGTGAGAGAGAGACAATAAGCCAGAATCTAATTTAGGAGAGGATGTAAAAAGCAGGAGAGTAAACAGAGGGATGGGGGAAAAGGAGGATGAGCATAGTAAAAGTACCAGGAAGAGGAGATCACAGACTAAATCTTTGTACAGTTTGCAGGTCTCAAGGTTACTTTATATATAAGAATAAATAATACTGTCAGCTCTCTTTATTGGTCATAATTTACTATAGGTATCAAGATCATAAGTGAATCTTCAGGAAGGATTGGAAGGAGGATAAAATAGTGGTTTTATGGATTAGTCAAGAAAGAGGTTTCCAGGCAAAAGGGGCATCACAGAAGAAAGAGTTGATGTGTTTATGGGAGCAATGGAGTGATGTAAGATGCTATTATTGGCACAGTGGACAAGAAGCAACATGATACTTCGAGGTGCCTATTAACAGGAAGGGTATATGGATCAGGGCTCCTTTGTACTAGATGCTGTACAGAGGGATGACCTTTGTCCCATAGATTTTGCAAACTATGGGACACGACACAACAAATAGACAAGGGGAGCACAGGAAATAGTGAAACAAAAGAAGCAAAAACAAGCGGCAGTTACAGTGCATCAGCTGCCTAACCACTCATTAAGGCCTTGGCCAAAGATTAAAGGAGGTGTAGAGAGAAGAGACTGCATCCTGGAAATGCTATGGAGCAAGACACTACAAGATTTGGAAACAGCTTGAGTGTCCCAATCCAGAAAGAGATCAGAGTTAAAGGTGATGACCATATTGCAGAGCTGGGTGAGTGGGATAGTGACAGTGACAAAAAAAGAGGCGGTGTGAGGAAAGAATTGGCAGGAAAGAGCAGATTAGTTATGGGCATGTTAAGTTTAAATTGACAAAAACTCATCCATGAGATGCCAGAGACATAGACTGAGATACAGCACAGAACAGAGGGAGACAGGTCAGGAGTGAATCATAAGATGTGTGATCAGGTACAACCGCCAAAAAGAAGACTGTGTGACAGTTAAATATGTATTAACTTAATGAGAAGCATCAGACATAGATTATTTTCCTTTCATCTGTTTAACTGTATATAAGATATAATAGAAAGTAAGACTTAAAGAAGTAGACTAAGGGACAGCAGAAAGGCATTCATGTTCTAGGCTACGTCTAGACTGCAAGCCTCTTTCGAAAGAGGCTTTTTTGAAAGATACTTTAGAAAAAGCCTCTTTCGAAAAAGAGCATCTAGACTACAACCGGTACTTTCAAAAAAGCAAGCCGCGAAAGAGTCTGGATTCTCTCTTTCGAAAAAGCACAGTTTGCATTACATAGCGCCTTTTTCTCGAAAGAGCACTTTTGAAAAAAAGGCATTCTTCCTCGTAAAATGAGGTTTTCTGCAGTCGAAAAAAACTGCTGCATTCTTTCGATTTACTTTTGAAAGAATGCAGCAGCAGTCTAGATGCAGGGGAAGTTTTTTCGAAAAAAGGCCATTTTTTTTTCAAAAAAACCCTGTAGTCTAGACACACCCCTAAGATGGATTTCAAATTACCAAGTCAACCATTAACAACAGCATTTCAGAACTCTGCAAATGCAACAGAATAGAGGCTGGTGGAGAGCAAAGGTAGAAGCAGCTACTGGTGTTAAAAAGGCACAAACAAAATTTTGATTGCATTTCTGAGATTTTTTTTAGATAATCTGTTGAGAATAGCATAACTGATTTCATTGTAAACACTTTGTGCCATTTGTAACTGACTGTAGATTAATTCAATAGATATCCCCCTTCTGAAGCACTCCAAATTCCATGTATCGTTCCCTCATAGTAGCTCTGTGGTGCACCCTAAGACCTATAGAGTCCCAAGTTCTTTGCTTACTTTCCCTCTGAACACAAAAGGGAATCTGCATATCATCCTTGTGACGGTGTGACTCGGGTGCGAGCGCCCCCTCTCGGAAGAGAAGGAGGTTCAGCGGACCCACCGTCTATGCCCGTGTTGTGCTTGTCCCGGGGTCTTAATCCCCAGACCACGGTTTGGGGGTGAGATCACCCGCCGCCGGGTGGCGACGGGGTTTGGCGGACCCCCTGCCCCATCCCTGGTAAGGGTCCTGGGGGCTTGTCCCCTTAAGGCCCTCCTCGGGCGGGTAGCAATCCTCTGGGCAGAGCTCGAAGTCGCCGAGCTCCCAGAAGTTCCGACCCCCGAAGGGGGGGTGGGGAGTCGGGTAGATTGGGATTGCGGGGTAAGTAAAGGGGGTGTGGGGGACCCGGGCCCACTCTCTCCACCGGGTCCCAGCCCAGGGCCCTAAGTGGGGGAAACTAGCGTTTTCCCTCCACGGCAGATGGGGTTGATCCCCGAAACGCGTCTGCCCATGGGCGCCAAAAGCGCTCTGCCCCGGGCTGCTTCCACTGACCGCCCTCCACCGGCCTGCAGGGGTGCCTGCCCAGGTCACTTACCCCGCCCGAGTCATCGGCCCCGTCCGGCCGGTGTCCTAGGGGCTCCGGCATTGCTCCTCTTCCCCTCCAGTGGGGTGGGATGCTCGTCCTTCTCAGGGGGCAGCGGCAACTCCTGCCTGAGCCGCCCTCAGCTGTCTCACCCGGCCACTTTTCAAGCTGCCCGGGGAGAGATGCTGGGCGGACCAGCTCCAACCCCCAGCATCCTCCCGCACCGTCCCGTGACGGCCCGGGAACGGAGCTCCGCCCCCTGCGCCGCCCGGCTCTGGCCAGCCGGAACGTTCCTCAGGCGCCCAGCCTGTCTGTTGCCGTGGCGCCTGTCTCCGCCCCGCCGCGTTGCCATGCGCGTTCCCCCACGCCGGCTCTCCGCCTGGCCAGGGCCACCCCAGCTGTCCAGGCTGCCGGCCTGCCTTCCCCGGCCTGGGGAGGGGGTAATCCCCCTCCCTGGATTAGTGCGGACCCCGCAGGGTCCGTCACAATCCTGCTCCTGAAAACTGACTCCCAGCACCCATCTCCCTTCTTTCAAGTGCAATTCCTATCCAGGTTGAGTCTACAAAAGTTCTAATCATTTGCAAGCTACCTTGGGTTAGCAACTGGTTGCTCTGGTACGCCACTCAGGCCTCTGGATCAGGAATTCTTGCCCTTCTCTGGTGCAGACCCTGCTGGTTGTCCATGTCTTGGGCACTCAGGTAAGGCAGACTTTGTGGAGTCCTGGGAGCCCTCCTCCTTTCTGGATCTTCCTGAAAGGATCCCTGCTCGGGTTGCTGGACAAACACTTTATTTTTTAATTTGTAGATTGTTGCCTATAGGGGATTTTTCTTATAAGGTCCCAAAATAGGAGGTAGAACTATACCGATTAAGTATTACATAAATTAGAAGGGGAGGGGCTCATCACTATCGTACCAATATAAAAACAATTTGGCCAAATTCTGCTTTCCTCTCAAGAGTATGTCTAATGAATTAAATAAGTCTACTCATATGCTAGGTACAGAGACTCTGGCTACTGTGGCTATGTCTTCACTGCAAACTTATTTCGAAATAGCAAATGCCAATCGAAATAGCACTGAGCTATTTTGAAATAGAGCGTCCAGGCTCACTGGGTGCTGAATTGCATTTAAGGCCACCCGGAAGGACTTCAGGCAGGGCATCAGGACAGCAGTTACTTCCTGGAGCTGCTGCCTGAGGGTATCTGAGTCTGGTGCTTAAAAGGACCCCCCTGTATAGCCGTGTCCTAGGCTCCTCTCTTTTGCCTACCTCATTGAGGAACAGCAAATTCATCCCTTTACCTACTGTGGTTGCCCTTGTGGACACCTCAGCTCTCTAGCCGTGGAGCTGGAGCTGCCTCTGAGCACTCGATGTCTCTTATCTGTCGTGCTGCAGCTCCTGCAGCAGTTTCTGCAGGCTGCCTTCCTGGCCCTGCAGGAACGCAACTACCAGCTCATCGCGGAGAACCTCATCAGCTCTCTGTAGGTGCAGCTTGTGCAGCTGGACCTCACCGTGCGCCACCACTTCTGGTGTCTGGACACCATTTCCAGTTGGTGGAACCAGCTTATTGTGGAATGATGGGACAACCAGCAGTGGCTCCAGAATTTCCACATGCAGAAAGATACCTTTCTGGAACTGTGAGAGTAGCTCTCCCCCCGCCCTCAGGTGATGGGACACCCACAAGTGACCCACCATCCCCCTCGGAAAGTGGGTAGCCACCACTATTTGGAAGCTCACCACACCAGACAGCTACCAATCAGTGGGGAACCAGTTTGGCATGGGGAGATCAACCGTTGGGGCCCTGGTCATGCAGGTATGGTGCTCTCAGGCTATTGTCCCAGGAGGGTGGGGAAGTGCTGGAAAGGGGTACCCTAAAGAAAGGGGGGGTGGAAGCCCCCTCCCCGGGAGGTTTTTCAGTCCCGCCCTCATAAAGCCCTGCCAGGGAATAGGGTAAGTAAGGGGTTGTTCCCGGTGTGTGAGGGCAAGGTAAGGTAGGCTCAGGGACCTCCCAAGGGCTCTGGCAACCCAGTGATTCCCTGTTCATCTCCTTCTACAGGTGGTGAGGGCCATCAACACTGTCCTGCTACACAGTCATCAAACTGGGCGACATGGACCCCATCGTCACCAGCTTTGCCAACATGCTTCCCCAGCTGCGGGAGGGACCATTGACAGCACCCAAATCCCCATCCAGGTCCCTGATACATCAACCATACTTTTCAAAGGTCCTGCAGGCCATCATGGAACACCATGGCCAGTTCACGGATATCTATGTCGGGTGGTCGGGGAAGACACATGACACAAGCAACTTCCCAAACTCCAGCATCTTCCAGAAGCTGCACAATGACACTTTTTTCCCTGACTGCACCATCAAGATCAGGGATGTGGACATGCCAATGTGCATTGTAGGAGACACAGCTTACCCTCTGCTGTCCTGGCTAACGAAGCTCTACACCGGACACCTTGACCACACCAAGGAACACTTCAATGCCAGTCTCAGCAGGGCCCGCATGGTGGTATAGAGTGCATTCGGGCATCTGACAGCGAGGTTTCATTGCCTCCTCACCTGACTGGACATCAGAGAGCAGAACACCCTCAAGTGATGGCTTCAAGCTGTGTCTTTCACAATATATGTGAATGGAAGGGGGAGACATTCCTGCTAGTGTGGGGAACACAGGCTGACTGGATCAGCAGGGCCTTCAAGCAGCCACGCATAGCTGCCATCTGGCAGGCCCATCCGGGGGCCGTGCGCATGAGGGAGAGTTTCTCACAAGGACCCCAGTGACACTTTCCCCTGCCCTTCTCTGCCTCCTACACCCCTACCTTCCCTTGACATCCCTTTCCCCTCCTTCTCTCCTCCCCTGCAGAGATAATAAACCACACTTTTTGTTTTGGAAAAATAAACTCTTTGGTTTCTTAATTGGGGTAGAAGGAACTGCGGAGGTACTGGGGAAAGAACCTGGGAGAGGAGAGATGGGGAGGAGGAGGGGAAGACAGGCTAGGGCTGAGGCTGGGAGTGGTGCCTGGCTCTGGTGGTCTACTCAATGAGTGCTTGTACGGCCACACAGATGGTATGGTTCTGCTCCAGCATCTCCCGCCAGGTCTCTCGCCACAGCTGGATGTCCTCCAGTCTCTGGTCCAGGGTGTGCTGCAGAGCTTGCAGTGCAGAGGTGTGCTCCCACTGGAAATCCTCCTGGGTTCTCCTGCACTGGTGGGTCACTCGGGGTTGGGAGGATGCCATGGGTGTTATTGACTGCCCCTGTCACAGCCAGTCCAGCTGTGGAGAACAAAATTGTGCTTCCTTTTTCCAATTTATCTTTGTAGTGTAGACACTACAGAATCTTGTTCCAATTTACTTCCGAAAGAGGATTTTTTCAAAATTTGGCCCATCTTCGTGGGGCCAAAATTTGAAAAAACAAAACCCTATTTCGGAACATCCCTTCTTCCTCATAAAACGAGGTTTACAGGGGTACCGAAAAAACACGTCCACTTTTCCAACATTTTTTTTGGAAAAGCGGACGCATTCCTTGGATGCAGCACAGCTTTAGGTATCCCAGAAAAGCTCTGCAGTCTAGACATAGACTGAGTCCCCTACCAGGGGAGAAGGGACAGACCCACCCCCTAGAACTCAGTGCAGGTCTGTATTGTAGGGGCAGGTGTGGGGTTCATCCCCAGAGCAGGAGCTGTGCTCTCTGGCCTTGGTATAGTCCTGGTGGAGCTGCTTGATCTCATCCACACCTGCTCCTGGATGAGGATGCAGCTGTTGGTGCCCAAGGTCTCGGTCATTCAGCCATAGACTTCAGCATTCCTGCATCTGGTGTGAAGATCCTGGAGGTTAGCCTCCTCACCCTAGACCACAATGAGGGCCAGGATCTCCTCACCAGAAGAGGAAGGCACATGCCTCTTTCATCCCCTGGCAGGCTCCTGGGAGCTTGTTGCCTGCTTGGCTGGAGCCATGGAGGGCTCAGACGAAGCATGGGTGTGGCTCATGGCAGCAGTGACAGCCATGCAGGCTTCTGCAGTGTGGCAAAGGAATAGCAAGGCTGGCTGTCTGCCACAACCCCTTTCACCTGTGGCTGCAGCTTTAAGGGCTGCAGAGGAAGGGGGACTACAGAGTTTTGATGAGGGTGGACAGAGTAGCCAGCAGGGCACCTGTGGGAAGGGCTAGAGGCCCCTTATTTTGAAATAACTCCAACAGCCCTGTTTACACTCACACTATTCTGAAATAGCTATTTCAGAATAGGTGGTATTCTTTATAAAATGAGGTTGACAGAATCTGGAATAAGCTGCCCATTATTTCAAAATTATTTGAATAATTAAAATAATGGGCTTACTGTGTAGACACTCGCAAAGTTATTTAAGAATAACATATGTTATTCCAAAATAATGCTGCTGTGTAGATGTACTCTGTGAGAATTGCCAAACCAGAGTATACCAAAAGTCCATCTAATCCAGTATTCAGTATCCTACAACAGGCAATGCCAGAGACCTTGGAGAAAGTTGTCAAATCCATGTAGTCTGTCTTTTAGTGCCATACTGCACCTCAGGCAGAGATTTCTCTGAGACTAACTAGGATTGTATTACAGCTGAAAATACAAAGTTCTCCATGCATAGCCTATTTATTTGTTGAATTCACTATAAATTGTTTGTTTATTTATTTATTTATTTACTTACTTACTTTTCATTCTGGAAAGGCAGATGCCCTGAAGGGTTGAACAAGCTGAGCATACATATGTAGAACTTAGAAACAGTCGATCTCATTAAGCAATGAAAATTGTCAGCATAGCACAGGAATGAAAGAATATGACATTGCTAGTCTTATTTACACAGATGATTAGAAAGATATAAAGTATCTGACCTAGACAGCTAATAAATATAGCAGAAAAACCACAGAATTTTCTTTTCTTATTTTTAAAATTCTGACCCATTTTGGTTTCACCTAATTGTCTTACCGTTGTGTCTTGAGTTCATGTATTGGTTACACTTATTATTCCAACTTCACTATCTCCTAGTTATATGTTAAATTTAGTAAGAATTTATTTCTATTAGATTTGATTTATTTCCTCTTGGGAAAGCCAATGCCCTGAAGAATTGAGTAGGGTAAACAAAGCTTGCGTATGTACTGCAGGAAGTACACACATTCTGCATCTCACTAGGAAGGAAAATTCCCAGTGTGAAGGGGAAAAAAATAAGTCAGGGTATATCTACACTACAAAATTAATTGGAAATAACAGCCGTTATTTCAAATTAACTTTAATAGCGTCTACACATACAAACCGCTATTTCGAAATAAAATCGAAATAGTGGAGCACTTATTTCAAATTAGGTAAACCTCATTCTATGAGGAATAACACCTAATTCGAAATAGCTAATTCGAAATAACTGCTGTGTAGACACTTATTTCGAATTAGGGGGCCTCCAGCCCTTCCCAGGGAGCCCTGGTGGCCACTCTGGGCACAACCAGGAAAACTCATCTGCTCTCTCCCCAGCCCCGGAGCCCTTAAAGGGGCAGATTCTGGCCACAGTGCCTGTGCCAGTTGCAAGCCTGCCAGCACACAGTCAGCAGACCGTGCACCTGGCACAGGATGAGCCAGCAACCCGCTGCCACCCAGCCCTCCACCACTCCCCAGGACCAGGCTGGCGGCTCTCAGGAGCCTGCCAGGGGCCGCAAAAGGCGGGCGCCTTCCTGGTCTAGTGCGGAGATTGTGGGCCTCATTGAGGTTTGGGGGGAGGCCTCCAATGCCCACAATCTCCGCACTAGGTGCAGGAATGGCTGCCAGCCTGGCCACCAGAGGCCACATGCACAGCCAGGAGCAGGTGCGCAGCAAAATTAAAGAACTGCAGCAGGCCTATGCCAGGGCCTCCCAACCAGAGGCTGACCCGGAGGCCTGCCCGCAGTACGAGGCCCTGGACCACATCCTGGGGGGTCAGATGGTCGGTGCCCCCCTGGTCGTCATCGACCCCGGGACAGAGGGCCCTGCCCCTGACACGGGGGAAGAGGAGGAAGAAGAGGAGGATGGCAGCCAGGAGGCTGCAGGGAGCATGCCCTGCACCCAGGACCCCCGAGCCGAACCAGAGACCCCGTCAGCAGTCTCATTCGAAACCGGGGAGGCCTCCACATGTGAGTGACATCACGGTCCCCTTATGCGGGGTGGTGGGGGGGGAGGCCAGGGACCGAGCACGTCGGCCTTGACAACCTGAGCATCTGTCGTGCCATCCAGGACATGTGGCCCCAGCTGGGTGCCATGCAAGGGCCCTGCCTGTTCCCCACACGCATCTACGCGTGAAGGCACATGACAGGCTCCTGACACCAGGGAGACACTGCATACTGCCCTCCCTCCAGACACCCCCTCTACACAGAGGCAGGGAACATCTCCCCTCTCCCCACACACACCACACTATAGGCCGCACAGGGGCTGGGGTGCAGTCCTGGGCCAGCTCACACTCCCAGGGATAGCAGGACATGATGGTGCGGAGACCTGCTGTCCTTGCCTGGCAGAGGGGGGCTGGGTTTCACCCACTGTGTCCCCAGGGAGAACTGACCACTTCTCTTGTTTCACTGCAGCCGCAGCACCTGCAAGTGCAGGACGCACCACCCCTCCTGGACCATCCACCCACACCCAGGCCAGCAGGCGCACCCGCAACCTGGAGGACTTCCAGAGGCAGCAGCTGTGGTTGCAGGGACAGCAGGTCCACAGCCAGGAGCAGTGGGTGCAAGAGGTCCTGCAGCTGTGGCGGGAGAGCTTGCGGGAGATGCGGGAGCAGCGTCGTGCCCTCCACGAGCACCTGCAGGCCCTGGCAGACCAGTTGCTGCCTCATGCTGCTCCAGCCTCTGTGGCCGCCCCAGCTATCACTCCTCCTTCCACCCCTGCTCCCCCTTCTGCTTCTTCCAGGCCCCCGTCCCTCCTGCCCCACCCTCCATACCCACTCCCCCCCGGGAATGCCGAGGCCCCCGCACCCGCAGTGCTGCGACACGGGAGGGCCGGCAAGACCCCCAACCCTGAGCTTCCCCTCCCCTTTCCTCCCCTCACCTCCCCCTTCCATCTCCCTCCTCCCAGGTTTCCCCACTCCTCTCTCCCACCCTCATTCTCCCCCCCCCCCCCCCCAGTTACGTTAAATAAAGAGATTTTTTTGTGGCAGCACAGGTGTTTTTATTGTATATCAGGAAGGGGGGTTAGGGAGGAGAAAGGGGAAGGAGGTGGGGGTGGAATGTAAGGCACAAGGCCCCAGTGGGGCACGCCAGGGGGACTTCAGTCCTCGTCCACCTGGAAGCTCTCCCACAGGGCTTCCCAGATGCGGACAGTCCCCCGAAAGGCTTCCCAGCTGGCAGCCGTGGGGGGCTGTGCTTACTGGCCAGCCAGGCAGTCAGCCTCTGCCATCTAGGCTGTCAGGAAAGCCTCCCCCTTCCTCTCGCATAAATTGTGGAGCACACAGTACGCTGCCACCACGTGCGGAATATTGTGCTGGGAGAGGTTGAGGCGGGTGAGGAGGCACCTAAATCATGCTTTCAGTCGGCCGAAGGCCCCCTCGACCACATTGCGGGCCCTGCTGAGCCTGGCATTGAAGGCATGCCGGGAGGGGCTGAGGTGTCCCGTGTAGGGCTTCATCAGCCAGGGCTGTAGGGGGTAGGCTGCATCTCCCAGCAGGCACACTGGCATGTCCTTGTCCCCGACCCCGATGTGGCGGTCAGAGAAGAAAGTCCCAGCATGCAGCCTCTGGCACACGGAGGAGCTGCGGTACACCTGCGCGTCGTGTGCTTTGCCGGATCAGCCCACATTGATGTCCATGAACTGGCCCCAGTGGTCAGACACGGCCTGCAGGATCATGGAGAAGTACCCCTTCCTGTTGATGAAGAGGGAGGTCTGATGGTCCGGGGCACGGATGGGGATGTGCGTCCCGTTGATTGCCCCCCTGCAGTTGGGGAAGCCCAGGGCGCCAAACCCCTGGATGACCGCGTCCAGGTTGGTGAGGCGGATGACTCTGCGCAGCAGCACCCTGTTGATGGCCTTCACCACCTGCAGAGGGACACACAAAACCGAGGGTCACTGGGGTGCCAGGGTGGCTGGGAGTGTTTGTTCCCCACCACTGCCCCGCGCCCCACTCCCAGGAGCTACTGTGCTGCAATCCTGGCCACCGTGGGCAGTCTGTAGCGTGGCTAGGACAGACCGAACCCTCCCAGGGAGGGCACTTACACCACCACCCTCTCCTTGCAGCCCCCCCTCCTGGCCCAGTGGCCGGTGAGTGCTGTACCTGCATGAACACTGCTCCGACGGTGGATCTCCCAATGCCGAACTGGTTCCCCATGGATCGGTAGCTATCCAGTGTGGAGAGCTTCCAGAGGACGATGGCCACCCGCTTGTGGAGGGGAATGGCGGCCTCATGCATGTGTCCCGTTGCCACAGAACAGGGGCGAGCCACTCACAGAGCTCGAGGAAGGTTTACTTCTTCATCCTGAAGTTCTGGGTCCACTGTTGGTCTCCCCAGCGCTCCAGGATGATGCGATCCCACCAGTCGCTGCTGGTGTCCAGACGCCAGATGCAGTGGGGCACGCTGGCATCCGGGCGCCACTCCTTCAGGGCCCCCAGGGGGGGCAGGGGAAGGGCCAGGGGGCTGGCCTGCAGCATAAGGTGCCAGGCAGCCTCCAGCAATTGCTGCCAGGCTTGCAGCAAGACGTTCAGCATGAGCACCAGAGTGCCCAGGGGCGGCTCTGGCTCCATGGTGCCGAGTGCTGCGGTGTCCCAAACGAGAGCGACCGAAGTAGGCGGAGAGGAAAACGCTTTGCTGTCCCTCGGCGAGGTAGGCAAGCAAGCAGGGAAGCTGAGAACTGGCTGTCCAGGGAGGTCCCTTTAAGCACGAGCCTCAGATAGCCTCAGACAGCAGCCACACAAAGCAACTACTGACCTGATGCCCTGCTGGAACCGGTTTCAGCTGCCCTTAAATGCGATCCAACATCCAATCAGTGTGGACACGCTATTTCAAAATAGAAAAACACTATTTCGAATTAGTTTTTGTGTCTAGATGCGTTATTTCAAATTAGCTTATTTCGAAGTAACTAATTTGAAATAAGTTAATTCGAAATAGCGTTGTAGTGTAAACATACCCTCAGTGTTGTTCTTATTTACAGTGTTCATTCAAAAGATAGTGTCTGATTCTCTTCCTTGTTAAATTGGTTTTCTTCTGGTACAATTACAGTAAATTCAATAGCGTTATATGGGCATAAAACTTGGGTAGAGAATGAAGGACCAGGTTAATGGAGTAAATATGAAGTCTGAAATAACCACAGCACACAGTTTTTCTGGATTTGCTGTTTTATTCTTTGATAATTTTTTTCCAGTTTGTGAGCTATATGCAGCTCGGCTTACTCACAAAAGTCTGAGGGTATGTCTACACTACAGCGCTATTTCGAATTAACTTAATTCGAAATAGTTAATTTCAATTAAGCTAATTCATATTAACGCATCTACACACAAAATCTATTTCGAAATAGCATTTTGCTATTTTGAAATAGTGCATCCACACTGAGTGGACCCTGAACCGAAGTTAAGGCTGGCCAGAACCAGTGCTGGCAGGGCATCAGGTTAGGACTTAGTGTGTGGGGCTGCTGCCTGAGGCTAACTGAGCTCCATGCTTAAAGGGACCCTACCCCCACCCCGGACAGACAGTTCTCAGGGTTCCCCGCTTGCTTGTCTACCTTGATGAGGGACAGCAAAGCAGTCCTGTCTTGGAGTGCCCTGAGTGCCCGAACTCAGGACACCACAGCACTCGGCCACATGGAGCCAGAGCTGCCCCTGGGCACGCCGGTGCGTCTCGTGGGGTCATTGCCATCAGCCTGGCTGCACTTGCTGCAGGCTGCCTTCCAGGGGGTCCATCAGGGGGCTGTCAGGATCCAGGAGGCCCTGAGGGAGAGCGTCCACCCCGAGGAGCCCTCAGAGCCTCCCCGGTCCTCCCCACCGGGGGCTCGTACCTCATTCCTCCCTCATGTCCTTCCACATACCCCTCCCTAGCCCCCCTTCCTGATGTCAAACAAAAGACACGTATGTTCAAAAATAGAAACTGGGTTTATTGAACAAAACTGGGGGGGGGGGGATGAACCTCTGGGGAGACTGGGAAAAGGAGGTGGGAGAGAAGAAGAGAGAGGGTAGGAGAGGGGAGGGGGAAACCTGGGAGGAGGGAGCTGGAAGGGGGAAGCAAGGGGAAGAAGGGGGAGGGGAAGTTCAGGGCTCAGGGTTGGGGGTCTCGCCGGACCAACTTGACTTTCATGCTAACCTGCTCCTGGGTTCGCATGTGGCCTTTGGTGGCCAGGTTGGCAGCTATCCTGCCATAGATGGCCGCGTTCCTCCGGCTAGTGCAGAGATCATGGATGTTGGGGGCATCCCCCCCAAACCTGAATAAGGTCCATGATCTCCACCCTGGACCAGGAAGGTGCCTGCCTTCTCCAGCCCCTGTCAGGCTCCTGGGAGCTGGCAGACTGCTCCTGGGGAGCGGTGGAGGGCTGGCTGCCAGTGACTTGCTGGCTCATCTTTTGGGCCCACTGGGTCAGGGGCTCCGGTGGCCACTGCTGGATCTGGGCTGGCAGGCTTGGAGCTGGCACAGGCACTGTGGCCAGGGTCTACCCCTTTAATGGCTCCGGGGCTGGGGGAGAGGAGAGTAAGTTTTCCTGGTTGTGCCCAGAGTGGCCACTAGGGCTCCCTGGGAAGGGCTGGAGGCCCCCTATTTCAAATTAAGTGTCTACACAGCACTTAATTCGAAATAGCTATTTCGAATTTGGTGTTACTCCTTGTAAAATGAGGTTTACCAAATTCGAATTAAGCACTCCACTATTTTGAATTAAATTCTAAATAGTGGTTTGCATGTATAGACATTATTAAAGTTAATTCGAAATAATGGCTGTTATTTCGAATTAACTTTGCAGTGTAGACATACCGTGACGTATAGATGATCATAATTTTATCTTCTGGTTTTGAAATCTAGAAAACAGCCCTATTCACTGCAGCCCTATTTTTTTCCCTTCACACTTTGCTTATTAGGAAGGAACCAAAAAGGTTAAATCTTTTTATTTCATTTTCTATTTTCAGATCAAAGCTGTTTTTTCCCATGTGCTAGAATTCTATTCCAGACTGAGCATCTTGTCACTCTTTCCAAAGTTATAAAATGGCACAGACTCCTTTTGTCAGACTCTTAATGTTTCTGCTACTACATTTTTTAAAAGAGCTTTAATTATAGGTGCACCTATATATTATATGTGCTTGCTCTTGACAAAAAAAAGTTCAAAGGTTTTGACCTTTTCCTTCTACTGAGAGAGTAGTTAAATAAACAGAAAAATCTGTAATATCTATATTGGTCTTAGGGTTTGTCCCTCTTTTAGGGAACAAAGGATTTTTGTATAAACTATTAATGTGTGTGTGTGTGTATATATATATATATATATATATATATATACAGCGTTAATTTCTGATATACCTTTGTGTGACTGTAGAGAAATGGTGAATTATGCAAGGATGTTCCCTCCCTTGTATATCTCAGACTAGGCCTTGATGGAACTAGACTCTTCCCTCCATATGCCCCATAGCACATATCACCTTTAACCCTAAGCTCCCTGCTCCCCACACCATAATGAGTGTGACTTACAAATCATGGCAGTTCTTTAAAATACTAGTTACTGGTTTCTCTTCCTTTACCTCTTGCTGTTTGAGCCTACTGGGTTCACACTGTCAAGCTGCAGCCATGAGAAAAACTTGAGGACAAAAAAACCCCCATATTTTAATGAAAGCCGAGACTCTCATACAGACTCTTATTTCCAGAAGGCTGGCCTCTAAACATGAGTTTAGAATGGAAATAATCCCTTAGTCGGGACCTTCCTTCCAGATGATGTCATGGGACCCTCTTGCACTGAGCATACCTCTCTAGGGGAGAGAACTACAGCTATTGGAAAGAGACAAGTAATAGTTGGGGGGGGACTTGATAATTAGATCTAGACAGCTGGGTTTGTAATGACTGGGTGAACCACATGGTGACTTGTCTGCCTGGTGCAAATGTTGCAGATATCTCAAGATAGTTACATAGAACATGGTGGGGTGGAGGCAGTTCCTGTGGTACATGTAGATATCAAAGACATAGGAAAGGATAGAAGGCAGGTCCCGGAGGCCAAATTTAGGCTGCTAGGTAAGAGATTGAGGTCCAGGACCTCCATGATAGCATTCTCCGAAATGCTTCCTGTTCCATGCATGGGGCCAGGTACACAGGCAGACCTGCAGGGTCTCAATGTACTGATGAGATGATGGTGTAGGAAGACACTCAAAATGCTAAGGACAATTATGGAGAAACTAAATGAATCCTTTGCTTCAGTCTTCATCGCTGAGGACGTGAGGGAGATTCCCAAACCTGAGCCTTTCATTTGAAACAAAAAATCTTTTTAGGTGATAAGAGGGAAAGTGCTTTCACTGATTAAAAGAGTAGTGTGACGGGGCACCGTGGCCCCACATATTAAGTCCCCCAGTGCTGGCCCTGTATGGGGCGTGGCAGGACGCGGGGAGAGTAGGTATGGCGCACCTGCATGCCGCGCCAGGCAGAACGCTGCTGCGCCGCATTTTAAACCCCCCAACCCCAGCCAAGAGGGGGGCAGAGCGCGGACGAAGCATGCGCGACGTGCTCTCACACCGCGAGACAGCTGAGAAGGAAGGCGCCCTGGCGTGACTCAACGACAGGGTGCCAGGATTCAAAAAGGGCCAGGCCGGAAAAGGGGGAGAGGCGTCGTGGGGTTGCACCTCCTGGAGGACCCCCAGGCACCAGAGGCAGACCCAGAAGGGACAGGGGCGAGACAGACGTCCCAGCACTGACTGGTCGGCAGATGAGGTAAGGGGAGAGGAAGCAGCCCAGGGCAGGGCATTATTAGCCTGCGGATTATAGCATAATCCTAGCTATACATATGAAACAATCGGGTCCAAAATAGCTGTTACAACTCAAAAAGGAAATCTTGGGTGGACAGTGACTATGGTGTGCTTACATCCCTTGAAAGCACAGTGGCAATCAAAAAAAGCATACAGAATGCTGGGAAACATTTAAAAGGGATAGATAAAAAGACAGAAAATACCATGTTGTCTCTCTATATATCCTTGGTATGTCCACATTTTGTACACAGTAATTCCTCATTTAACACGTGCCCGCTTAACACGTTTTCAAGATAGCACAATTTTTTTTTTAGGGAACATTTTTTGAATTAATGACCGTCCCCAGAATAACATGATTACCCCAGCCGGCCCGTTGCCAGTGCCTGAGTGGGGCTTCCCCTGCCTCCCTGCAAAGCAGCGGAGGGTTCGCCGCTCGCCGCACCATTCCCCGCTGACTCTCTCTCGCCGGACGCCTTGCCCCCTCTCCTCTGCCCCAGCTTGAAGGCCGGCAGCTGAGTTTCCCCAGCCAGCCCATTGCTGGCGGCTCTGCGGGGCTTCCCCCGCCTCCCTGCAAAGCGGCGGAGGGTTCGCTGCTTGCTGTGCCGTTCCCTGGCGAACCCTTGCTGGACACAACGCGGGTCCTGGCAGACCCGTCACAGGGGCATACTCGCAACCCAATCCCCCTCCCCTCTCCTCCCCTTCCCTTCCCCAGAGCCAAACACCTCCCCTTCCTGCTGGACGTCTTGCTGTAAGCCTGGCAGCAATTGTTGGAGGCTGCCTGGCACATTATGCTGCGGGCCAGCCCCCTGGCCCTCCCCCTGCCCCTCCGGGGGCCCTGGAGGAGCGGCACCCGGACGCCAGCGTGCCCCGCGGCATCTGGCGTCTGGACACCAGCAGCGACTGGTGGGACCACATCATCGTGGAGTGCTGGGGAGACCAACAGTGGACTCAGAACTTCAGGATGAAGAAGTAAACCTTCCTCGAGCTCTGTGAGTGGCTCGCCCCTGCTCTGCGGTGATGGGACACACGCATGAGGCCTCCCATTCCCCTCCACAAGCGAGTGGCCATCGCCCTCTGAAAACTCTCCACGCCGGATAGCTACCTATCCGTGGGGAACCAGTTCAGCGTGGGGAGATCCACCATCGGAGTAGTGCTCATGCAGGTACGGCACTCACCGGCCACTGGGCCAGGAGGGGGGGCTGCAAGGAGGACATGGGCTGCCCCAGGGAAAATGGGGAGGTGGTGGTGTAAGTGCCCTCCCCGGGAGGGTTCGGTCTATCCCAGCCGCGCTACAGACCGCCTGCGGTGGCCAGGATTGCCCTGGGAGTGGGGCGCGGGGCAGTAGCGGGGAACAAACACTCCCAGCCACCTGGGCAGCCCAGTGACCCTCGGTTTTGTGTGTCTCTCTGCAGGTGGTCAAGGCCATCAACAGGGTGCTGCTGCGCAGAGTCATCCGCCTCACTGACCTGGACGCAGTCATCCAGGGGTTCGGCGCCCTGGGCTTCCCCAACTGCGGGGGGGCAATCGACGGACCGCACATCCCCATCCATGCCCCGGACAACCAGGCCTCCCTCGACATCAACAAGAAGGGGTACTTCTCCGTGATCCTGCAGGCCGTGTCTGACAACTGGGGCCAGTTCATGGACATCAATGTGGGCTGGTCTGGCAAAGCACATGACACGCAAG
Organism: Pelochelys cantorii; assembly: GCA_032595735.1. Lineage (NCBI taxonomy): Eukaryota > Metazoa > Chordata > Testudines > Trionychidae > Pelochelys > Pelochelys cantorii. The sequence goes on along the minus strand of CM064326.1, from coordinate 66,757,593 downwards.
TGTACCACAACTCCTCCATGTGCCAGAGGCTGCACGCCGGGACTTTCGTCTCTAACCGCCACATCAAGGTCGGAGACGTGGACATGCCAGTGTGCCTGCTGGGGGATGTGGCCTACCCCCTATAGCCCTGGCTGATGAAGCCCTACTCGGGACACCTCAACCCCCCCCGGCAGGCCTTAAATGCCAGGCTCAGCAGGGCCCGCATTGTGGTCGAGGGGGCCTTCGGCCGACTGAAAGCACGATTTAGATGCCTCCTCGTCCACCTCGACCTGTCCCAGCACAATATTCCGCACGTGGTGGCAGTGTGCTGTGTGCTCCACAATTTATGCGAGAGGAAGGGGGAGGCTTTCCTGACAGCCTAGATGGCAGAGGCTGACCTCCTGGCTGGCCATTATGCACAGCCCCGCACGGCTGCCAGCCAGGAGGCCCTTCGGGGGGCTGTCTGCATCCAGGAAGCCCTGCGGGAGAGCTTCCAGGTGGACGAGGACTGAAGTCCCCTGGTGTGCCCCACTGGGGCCTTGTGCCTTACATTCCACCCCCACCTCCTTCCCCTTTCTCCTCCCTAACCCCCCTTCCTGATATACAATAAAAACACCTGTGTTGCCACAGAAAAATCTCTTTATTTAACATAACTGTGGTGCGGGGAGGGGAGGAATGAGGGCGGGAGAGGGAAAACCTGGGAGGAGGGAGATGGAAGGGGGAGGCAAGGGCAGGAAGGGGGAGGGGAAGCTCAGGGTTGGGGGTCTTGCCGGCCCTGCCGTCTCACAGCACTGTGGGTGTGGGGGCCTCAGCGTTCCCAGGGGGGAGTGGGTATGGAGGGTGGGGCAGGAGGGATGGGGAGCGGAAGCGGGAGGGGGAGCAGGAGTGGGAGGAGGAGTGATAGCTGGGGCAGCTGCAGGGGCTGGAGAAGCAGGAGGCAGCAATCGGTCCGCCAGGGCCTGCAGGTGCTCGTGGAGGGCACGGCGCTGCTCCCGCATCTCCCGCAAGCTCTCCCGCCACAGCTGCAGGACCTCTTGCACCCACTGCTCCTGGCTGTGGACCTGCTGTCCCTGCAACCACAGCTGCTGCCTCTGGAAGTCCTCCAGGTTGCGGGTGCGCCTGCTGGCCTGGGTGTGGGTGGATGGTCCAGGAGGGGTGGTGCGTCCTGCACTCGCAGGTGCTGTGGCTGCAGTGAAACAAGAGAAGTGGTCAGTTCTCCCTGGGGACACAGTGGGTGAAACCCAGCCCCCCTCTGCAAGGCGAGGACGGCAGGTCTCCGCACCATCATGTCCTGCTATCCCCGGGAGTGTGAGCTGGCCCAGGACTGCACCCCAGTCCCTGTGCTGCCTATAGTGTGGTGTGTGTGGGGGGAGGGGAGATGTGCCCTGCCTCTGTGTAGAGGGGGCGTCTGGAGGGAGGGCAGTATGCAGTGTCTCTCCCTGGTGTCAGGAGCCTGTCATGTGCCTTCACGCGTAGACGCGTGTGGGGAACAGGCCAGGGCCCCTGCATGGCACCCAGCTGGGGCCACATGTCCTGGATGGCACGGCAGATGCACAGGTTGCCGCCTGCTCCGTAGTCATTAAGGCCGACGCTCATGGTTCCTGGGCTCCCCCTCCCCCACCCGCCTCGCATAAGGGGACCATGATGTCACTCACATGTGGAGGCCTCCCCGGCCTCAGATGTGGCTGCTGACGGGCTCTCCTGTTCGGCTCAGGGATCCTGGGTGCAGGGCACACTCCCTGCAGGCTCCCGGCTGCCGTCCTCCTCTTCTTCCTCCTCTTCCCCTGTGTCAGGGGCAGGGCCCTCTGTCCCAGGGTCGATGACGACCAGGGGGGCACGGACCATCTGACCCCCCCAGGATGCGGTCCAGGGCCTCGTACTGCGGGCAGGCCTCCGGGTCAGCCCCTGGTTGGGAGGCCCTGGCATAGGCCTGCCGCATTTCTTTCATTTTGCTGCGCATGTGGCCTCTGGTGGCTAGGCTGGCAGCCATGCAGCTGTAGTCGGCCTCATTCCTGCACCTAGTGCGGAGATCGTGGGCATTGGAGGCCTCCCCCCAAACCTCAGTGAGGTCCACAATCTTCACATTAGACCAGGAAGGTACCCGCCTTTTGCAGCCCCTGGCAGGCTCCTGAGAGCCGCCAGCCTGGTCCTGGGGAGTGGTGGAGGGCTGGGTGGCAGCGGGTTGCTGGCTCATCCTGTGCCAGGTGCACGATCTGCTGGCTGTGTGCTGGCAGGCTTGCAACTGGCACAGGCATTGTGGCCAGAGTCTGCCCCTTTAAGGGCTCCGGGGCTGGGGAGGGAGCAGACGAGTTTTCCTGGTTATGGACAGAGTGGCACCAGGGCTCTCCGGGAAGGGCTGGAGGCCCCCTAATTCGAAATAAGTGTCTACACAGCACTTATTTCGAATTGGCTATTTCAAATTTGGTGTTATTCCTCGTAGAATGAGGTTTACCAAATTCTAAATAAGGGCTCCACTATTTTGAATTTATTTCGAAATAGCAGTTTGGCTGTGTAGACGCTATTAAAGTTAATTCGAAATAACTGCTGTTATTTCGAATTAACTTTGTAGTGTAGACATACCCTTAGAGAAGCCAATATTCTGAATCCTGGCCCTGCCTCCTCTCCCCTGGGCAGCCAGCCCCTGAACTCCCTCAGAAGACTCTCATTGGGCTTTGGGCTGGTAGCTTAAAGAGAGCTGGAATTAGTGCCGAGCAGTCCCTTCATCAGCAAAACGGCATCAATTCTGCTACCAGGATTCTCTTTGTTTCCACAAAGAATGGAATAGGATTTGCCCCTTAGTTTCACAATACATATTGTCCAAGTGACCTATTCTGCCCCGGAGGCACATTGAAACTGGATTATTTGGTACCTTTACACAATTGTTGAAACCTGTCATGTTCATTATAAAAACTCAGTAGAGTCTGTTTAAAACAGCTCATATGACCGCACTATTAATATGACTGAATTTTAGATCTAATTTAATGCACGTTATTTTCGCTTGGGTAAGATAGAGTCTGATTAAATTAGTTTTGTTCTAAAAATGTTATTTCCTGAACTCTGTCTATAATAATTTGAATTCCATTGTCCCTGCTGCTGTCTGACAACTACCATAATATAATCATATCCCTTTAGTTTTGTTCCATTTCCTTTCATACCTCCTCTTAATTACCCCTTTTGTACCTCCTGACTCTGGTCTCTGTGCTTCTAATACATGGCTGAGCCAATTCCGCAACCCCCAAGGCTTGTCAGGTTAAAGATTAATGAGTAGACTATACCCAGAGGCTTTACAAAGGTTAAACATAATTACAAATGGGTATTTTATGCAATGTTGGAAATGTGAAAGCTGGTTAGAAAAAAAGTAGGGGAAAAAGTAATGAAACTTATGGGATTCAAGTCAACCACATATATCTTCTGAAAAAGCAAGAAATTAGCATAAAAACAAACAAGTTGGGAAGTTCTACCCTTTGTTCCAAGGATGATGATAAAAAACAAAAACACCATATGGCAGAAATTAGACTGCATCTCAAGTTTGCAACATCACTGCCTCCTAATTCTGCTTCATTTTGTGTTAATGAAAACATGTTCCATCAAGAATGGGAAAAGAAAAAGGTCTAAAAATGTCTCTAAACCTTGAGTTTCAAAACTTCTCATATTTGACTCTTGGTTTAGGAAAGATAAAATTTCACCTGTGGTGGAATATTACCCTTGAGTGGATTACTAACTTTATAGATTATTTTTAACCTAAATATCTGAGGCAATAGCTATATTGGATAGTTAACTTGATTTCAACATTCCCAAAATTTTCAAAATATAAAAACACTGTAAAGTGAGAGTAACAAATGAGACAAGATTTTCAAAAATAATAGTTTAAAGTCCAGGTTAGGCTTCTAAAGAAGTGGTCTGAATTCCAAAGTGTTATAGCACCAAGCAAATCCCAGTGAAGTTAATAATAGAGATGTAGCCGTGTTAGTCTGGTCTTGTGAAACAAAAGACAGGACTATGCAGCACTTTAAAGACTAACAAGATGGTTTATTTGGTATATATGGTCATGCCAATTTTCTTCCACAATTTGATCTGAGGAAGTGGGTCTCGCCCACGAAAGCTCATCACCTAATAAACCATCTTGTTAGTCTTTAAAGTGCTGCATAGTCCTGTCTTTTGTTTCAGTGAAGTTAATGATAGGGTGATCATATTTCCCTATGCCAAATACGGGGCACCTGGTAAAATTGCTCTGATTTCAGTGAGTTCAACAGCAATCAATCAGAGCTATGCAGCACAAATGTTCAAAACAGCATTAAGTTGACTCAGCCCGCATTAAAAGACACACTGCATTATTATCTATCTCTATATTTTAGAAATGTGCACCTGTCTGTCTGTCCCTCCATCTGTGAGTCCCTTTGTTCATAAACTCCTGTTAAACAAGGGGTGGGCAATACATTGGTGGCGGTTCTTCAGGGTTAGCCCCTGGTGAGACGCTGCCCCTATATTTACCTGCACATGCACAGGTACGGATGACAATCTGCGGCCAATGGGAGCTGTGATCCCATGTTCCTGCAGAGACAGAGGTAAATACAGTGGTGGGGGCTCATGAGGAGCTAACCCTGGCAGACTGGATCTGGCCCATGAGCTGGTATTTACCCACCCCTGTCCTAAACAGTAACAGCCACCAGCCCTGCCAGCCACCTGCCCCAGAGCTGTGGCCCCTTTCAGACCATCCCCAGAGCTGGATAGAACAACCCCATCCCCCAAGGATAGTAGAGGCTGGGGGAAGGTATGCTCCCCACGAGGTTGCCAGGGAGAAGCCATGCTGCCAATCTGGGAAAGCCAGATAACCATCCCGCTCCCAGCAGTCACCAGCTGGGGGGGGTGGGGTGGGCTGGGCAGGCTGACTGGCTGGAGGAACCAGACAGTCCTCCTTCAATAACTGCTGGTTATGGGGGGGCTGGGAAGTGCAGCACCACCCCGCTAGGATGAGCCACCACTGCCCCCCCTCCCACTGCATTCATGGAGGAATCACAGCTTGAGCAGAGACACCCTCACCACAATGGATGGCCCCAGTAACCCCCCACAGCTCCCATCCCTGTCCCATGACCCTCCCCACCTCCCATCTCATAACAAAAGCCCCTCCTCCCCCGCTTTGACTCCTGAACCTCCACACTTGGCCCTCAGCTCACACACACACCTTCCAGCCCTGCCCTGAGTTCCCTGCCCTAAGTCTCCTGCTCTGCATCCCCAGCTCCTGCCCTGAGACCCCTGCCCTGAGCCAACCACCCTGATTTGGTTCTTATCTGTTCTCATGTCATCTAGGGTGGGAATTCTTGCTTGTCAAAGGCAAGACTGCTTTGAATATTATCCCACATCAGCATGCATCTCCACAGGGCCCACTCAAGCTTTTCTATGCTCTCACAGGAGGCTCCAGTGCTCCACATACTTCAGAAATGTTGAACAAAAATTCTCAGCCACATTGTAAAATTCCTGTTCCTTCATTTCCCCACCCTCCATCAAAGATTGCAGTAGGGTCTTTGTGTGTGATGTCATAAATCTTTCTGTGAGCCTCATCCTAAATTTTTTTGAAGGGCACAAATATGCAGTGCAGCTTCTGTCACCGCTGAGTCAATTTTCTCGACTGCCTCTACCATCTTTGGAAAGGTGGCTGTTTGCTTGCTAGCCAAAGCAAGCCCCAGTTTTGTGCCAGGGTCACTGAAGACTTTCCAGAATAGTGTTGCGCATGTGTCTTGAGAGAGAAAATATGCCTTGTGCCCATCAAAAATCAACAACATTCTGTTTAGCACTGGTCCCAGAGAAGGGAATCATGTGCTTCCTTGCTCTAGCAATGTAAAATACTCAAGATCAACTGAGAAGTCTTTCAGTTCTTTGACAGAAACAGTGTAAATATGAAAGTACTTGTAAACTTTCACAGCAAACTCTCCAAAACAATTGGAAGACAGTCAGCTTCTGTTTGCAGCAGCTATGAGTGGTGTGAGCATCACAATGACAACCAAAGATCTTCCCCCTAGTTCGACTTGCAGTTTTCACTAGGGATGTTCGATAGCGTGTAATTGATTAGTAGTGTAACCTCATCACATTTTAACACCAGTGTGCGCCCGGAACCACTCCTGGGGAGCCGCCTACCATCCCGCACTGCTGCCTCTGATACAGAGGCAGCAGTGCAAGGTAGTAGGTAGGAGCCAGTCCATGAGGCCTGAGCTCTATTAAAGGAAGCAGTGCCGGGGAAGAGAGCGAGGGTCAGGTAGCTCCACAGGATCTGGTGCTCATGGGGAGCCAGCTTAAAAGCTGGCCCCTCACTGGCACCGGTTCCCACCTCTCCAGCAGCAAGGGGGAGGGAGTCATGTAGTTGATAAGATTAGCAGATAACCCCAGGTTTATCTGTTAATCATGTAGTCATCCGATCTACACATGGACATCAGCACAAGTTGTTTTTCCCAGCATGTTTAGCACCATCCGAATTTCTATTGGTATTGTCTGCACACAGCCCAACAACCTCTTCACTAAGAGAATGCTTCTCAATCAATTGATAAAGAATTCTGCACTGCTTATCGGAAGTTTCACATGGTAGGGAAGAAAACTCAGTAATGTTTTGTGTTCACCCCACCAGAGGGAGCAGCTAGGGTTTGTGCATGGTGAAGGGGAAGCTCAGGGGGCAGGGAGGGAGGTAGCTAGGGGCTGAGTGAGGCCAGGGGAGCTAGGGGCTGTGTGCAGACAGGCAGAAACCTCAGAGTTCAGAAAATGGGTATCTGTGCTAGGAGGGCTTTGTGGTCCCCCTGTACCCCGAGGGCTCTGCTAGTTACTGAAACTCAGTACCTTTTGAAAATCAGACCTCCTAGCCTACATACAGACTTTTGAGTGTAACTTTAGGCACTGTTTTGGTTTTTAAATCTGAGTGGTTTAAAAACAAACAAACAAACAATGCAATAGCATTATCAGGGGAAAATATTATGCCAAATTCTTCAGAAATGTCCAATAAATTAGGGTGCCTCAGCATTTGTGGGCCTGACTTGAGATATTTGGACCCAATTTTCAGAAGTGCTGAGCACCTGAGGTTCCTGCAGGAGTGGTGGCTGCTCTGCGCTGCTGAAAATAATAATGTAGGCCAGTTTCAAGGCATGTTACCTTATTAACTAGCAGCTGACCAGATTCTGGCACCCTTACTCATGATGAGTAGCATCTGGTTACACAGTGATTACAGTGAAGTTAATGGGACCATTTGCTGAGTAAGATACTGTGCTACCCAATATCTGTCTCTATGCACCTTTTCAGGTACTAGAGTTTCTTCTAGAAAAACTAGGCCTAGATATTCAGTGCATTTCTCTTTTGATTTCTGAAGGGGTTCAGTTTTCGTCTCATTTTTTATTTCTTCATTTCCAGATTTAAAGGCAAAACTTGTCCTTCCTTCATTCTCATTGGACTGTCGTCTAACTCTGCTTAAGCAAAAGGCATGTAACTAAGTTGTTTCAGGTTAGCAAAAGCATGGTTATTTTCTGTTAACACAGATAAGTGCTCTTGTCAAATACAAGCATAGTCTGCCTGCTGGTTGGTTTCAACACTTGGATACTAACTCAATGCATGCTCATGGGATTACAGATTTCAAAGCCAGAAGAAACCATTGTGCTCATCTAGTCTAACCTTCTGTACATCAGGGGCCATAGAACTTCCCCAAAATAATGTACAGAGCATATATATTAAAAAAATGTAGAACACTGGGAAAAAGCAAACGTGTTTTTATATGATGCTGAATGCAAAAGTATATACCTAAGAGCAAAGCCCATAGGCCAGATTTACATGATGGGGGATTCTATCCTGATAAGCAATGATTCTGAAAAAGATTTGGGAGTTGTGATGGCTAATCAGTTGAACATGAGCTCCTAGATTGACACTGTGGCCAAAAGATATGTAATTCTTGGATGCATAAACAGGGAACTCTTGAGTAGAAGTAAAGAGGTTATTTTACCTCAATAATTGGCACTGGTGTGACTGCTGCTGTACTACTGTGTCCAGTTCTGGTGGCCAAAAGAAAGATGTTGATATACTGAAGAGAGTTCAGAGAAGAGCCATGTGTTGTGCAGCACTTCTCTATAATACAGTGGTGGGGAACCTTTTTTGGGTCAGGGCTGCTGACTCACAGAAAAATCAGTTGGCAGCCGCACACAATGGGAAGCAAAAAAAGAAAAACAAAAAACCCTCACTGACATGGCCATGGACCCCAACTGTGAAGAAGAAAGACACTCCCCATGTTCCCCTCTCACACCAGAGCCTAGAGGCCCAGCCTAGTAGATTTTGTGTACTTCAGACCTGCAGTGGGCAGCAGGGGGGCTGGAGCATCACTCGGGGCTCCCCAATCCTGGGGCAGGCTGAGCCTCAGGGTCCAGATCCAGACAAGCCAGGGGCCACACCCAGTCTCTGGGCCTGAGGTTCCCCTCCCTTACTAAAATAGAACACAGCTATACAGCTAAAGATGCACTGCACTTTTAAATATGCACCAAATGCCTATAAACAGCGCCAAATTTCAAAATAAGGCACTATTCCAACAAATCCCGTAACCCTTGTGGAACGAGGGTTACAGGGAAGCCGGAATAGCACACCCACTATTTCAGTAAATAGTGGGAGCGTTTAAAGACACGGCATTGCTATTTCGAGATACTTCCGGTATCCCAAAATAACAACGCAGTCTAAATGTACCCTTTGAAAACTGTGAGAGCTATTGAGGGTTCAGTGCTCTGACAAAATGGGGAAGAACTTGAATATAGATTTGGGAGTTTAAGATAGGATCCTAAACTTGACCTCTTCAATACAGCAGTAATAGCAGCTTCAAAATACATATCGGAGCAAACAGTGATACGATGAAAATCAACAGCTATACTTTTAGAATAGCTTAACTGCTGAAGACAAAGCAGCAACCATCCAAGTGGAACATCTGTCCCTGAGTTGCATCCAGTTGTGGTATACCAGTGCAATATAATGCAGGGTTGTTTTTTTAAAGAAAGCAGAATATGCAATCAACTGGCTCCAATTACTATAGCACATCAAAGGTAACATAGGAATTGTTAGTTTGACAGCTGACTGGTTTAATATTTTTACCTGTGCCTTATTATTAATACAGAGAACTATAAACATCAATAAACAACAGAAACACTTTATTTGCACAGGTGTTCATCAGAATTGACTCACTAAAGCCAGATCTATCCTGTCATAGCTAAGATGGTTAGGACTGTGAAAAAAAAATTACCCACTGGTCAACTGGCAACAAAACAAAACAAAACAAAACAAAAAAAAACAGGACAATGCAGTTTATACCTATAAAAGAGTTCATTTGTTAGTATAACTTATAAGTCCAGGAAGATGATTTAACTCTACCAGCAATAGAATTCACTTAAGCTGTGCCTCCACTAGGGCTAATCTACACCTCTGGAGCATAGATAAGACCTTAAGTCACCAGAGTGCAGGATAAAAAAGAACAGGGAGCATGCAGACAACACATGTCTGATGAGACATGGACATAAACATGATCCTCAGTCAGTTATCTATGTGCTCCCCTACTTGGCCTTATTCCTTCTGCTAAAATGGAGTTAACTGGTGACAACACAGCCATGCTGTGACCAGTACTTCCCTCAGGGCCAAATAACTACCTCTCATGCTTATCACATTATACCTCGTGCTTATGGATCTGGTTTTTGGAGTGATGAGAATTTGCTGCTCTCAATAATATTAACCAGAGCTGTGGGTGCTCAGAACTTCTGGAAGTTAGGGCCAAAGTGTGCAACATTTGTGTCCAGTCCTGTCCTGGATGAAGCTGGGTTATTTATTTTAAATAGCTTGCCAGGAAAAGATTCACTGACATGATCACATTTTATTTCTCAGTGGACAGGAGGGGCAAGGAAAAGAGACATAGCTACAAATTAAGCTGTACTAAAATGGACCAACCAGTCAGAATACAAGGACACTGTACAATTTGTGATGCAGATCTGTACAGTTTTGCCTTGCTTATGCATTTCCTTACATCCACTGGTGTTTGATTTAAGAGCAGTGCCACAGAGCAGGGTGCTAATTCATTCAGGGTGCTAATATGCTTTCAGTGTGGTTTCTCCAAATCCTAATCTTTTTACCCATGTTAATTGGACTCCGTTTGAAAGAAGAAGGCAGGATAAGTTCCACAGTAAAAAAAAACAAGCCTTTTTTTAAACATACATTATTTATTGTTGCCTTGTTATTATTTTAATAATTAATTGTGTTTGTTGTAATGAGAAATTATTTTATTGTTTTACTGCTTCTGCTCTTGAACGGTACAGACAAGTTTTTCCAGTTGTCATAAGTTACAGCTTTGGTTTTTGTATTGAGTTCCCTCAACCAGGATTTCCTTAACATTAAAATGTATTCCTTCTTCTATACTGTCATACAATTGCAAGAAAATGGCTCAGCCATGATATGCCAAAGTACTAACCATTAATATTTGGCCTAGAGGAAGACTATATTTTTTATTTTGTTTCTTTTGAGATACACAAATCAACAGCCACCCACCCAACATTCATTTATTGGAATGCAACGCACTTTTCACAAGCTTAATAGCCTATTTATTTATGCTCACCTATTTGCCCCCTTGCATGTTCCAAGCCAATAAGCAATATACTCCTGTCAACCTAATACTCTTCTAACGTCATTTTACCTCGAGCAAGTATAAAAATCACCCACAGTATATGGGACATGGTCATAGATTATAAGATCAGGTCCGGATCAACAATCCTTACAAAACTGCAGATTCATCAGCATTACTGTAAATCAAGAACCTGTTCATCCTGCCACAAACATTCAGATGCTGTACCAACCAGCGATTAAAAATTCCACTTGAATACTTTCTCCATGTCTCAGGCAATGTTCCCTCTAAGAATTTCCATCCATGAGCAGAGTGAGTTTTGTCTTGTGCACCAATACTGAGGTCACTTGTCCCTTTTCCCCTCTGCTGCCATGTCTCCCATCTTCCCTCCTTCCACCCCTGGTGCCTGCTGCTGCCCCCCATCCTTCACCTTCCTCTACTATCCAGGCTCCTGCCCTTGTCACTCCCCTCATCTCTCCTGGGACTTGTCCTACCTCCACATCCTGTCTGACTCCTGCACTTGCCCTTCCCCCTTGTGCCCACCGCTCCTCTAGCTCCCCTCCCCTAACTCCTCCCTCTACCCACCTAACCTCCCCATGTCTGCCAATCCCCCTGACACCTACACCTTACCTTATCCCCTGCACTCTCCTGGTGCCTCCCCCTTCCCTCACTGCTCCTGCCCTCCCAACACCTGCCCCCTTTGCCCTTTTCCTCACTGGTACCCACCCCTCACCACCCTCTGCCCCAGTTCTCCTCACACCCCTCTGCACCCTCACATATGATTTGCTCCACCCCCCCATCTTTCTCATGCCCACCCCTCCTTTCAACCCCTCTTCTTCCACCACCCACTCCTCTCCTCCCCTCTCTTCTTCCTCCCTCTTGCCCGCATTGTCCCTCCCCTCTCCTCTCCTCTCCTCTCCCAGCATCACCCTGTCCCCTCCCCTCTTCCACTCTCACTGACACCTTCCCATTCCCCCACCCCCATTCCTCCTGTCCTTTCCCCTCATTGTCTCCTCTTGGGCCCCTGGTATTTGTCTCTCCACCACCCTGCCTGTTAGTGCTTCCCCTTTTCTTCCTCTTCCCTCAGCACAAGACCCTTCCTCTCCTCACCCCCACCTTCCCCTTAGTTATCCCTCTGCACCCTCCCTTCCCTTCTGCATCCTGACACCGGCACCTGCTGGGCAGGGCAGCATGGTGTGTGGCTGCCCTGTGTGCCAGGACTGGAGCCAGAGCCGCGGTGCTATTTTTAGTACTGTGACCCCAGCCCAGGAGCAGCTGCACTGTGGCCCGGCTCCAGTCCTGGTACACAGGGAAGCATGCCCTGTGTGCTGGGACTCTAGCCAAGGCCACGGTGCTATTTTTAGTACTGCGGTCCCAGCCCCAGCAGCCGCCATGGCCCCAGCTGGGGCTGGGCCACACAGCGGGCAGCTGCCCCATATGCTGGGACTGTAGCCCAGCCATGGTGCTATTTTTAGTACTACAGCCCAGCCTCCACCTCTGGCAGCTGCCACACAGGCCACATGGTGGCTGCCCAGCTGCTCCTGAGGTGGGCAGTCACCCGCCATGTAGCCCGCCCCCCCCCCACTTTGGGAGCAGCTGGGGCTGCAGCTGTGCAGGTCTCCTGAGGGGGTGGGTTGGAAAGAAATTCTTGGTGAGTACCGTGCACCTTACAGGGAACCCTGGTTTGAGGCAACATCTCCCAGTACATGTTACCACTATAGGGTCCTTGAACCTGAGCATGAGGTTCAGATATGTTATGATAGTACAAAACAACAAATAATAATTATTAGAGTGTAATCGGAAAGTAAAATCCAAGCTCCTGCAGGCTGAGGGAGAGGAAACAAATTCCATAGCCAAAAAACCTTCACAGCATATAGAATCATAGGACTTGAAGGAACCTTGAGAGGTCATCAAGTCCAGTCTCTGCAATCATGGCAGGAACAAACACCATCTACACATCTCTGACAGGTGTTTGTCTAACCTGCTCTTAAAAATCTCCAGTATGGAGATTCCACAACCTCCCTTGGCAATTAATTCCAGTGCTTTACCACCCTGAAAGTTAGGAAGTTTTTCCTAATGTCCAACTAAATCTCCCTTGCTGCTGTTTAAGACCATTGCTTCTTGTCCTGTTATCAAAGGTTAAGCAGAATATTTGTTCTCTCTTCTCCTTGTACTGGAAAACTTACGTCCCCTCTCAGTCTTCTCTTTCCCATAGTAAACAACCTGAATTCTTTCAATCTTTCCTCAGAGATCACATTTTCTAGACCTTTAATAATTTTTGTTGCTCCTCTCTGGATTTTTCCAATTTGTACACATCTTTCCTGAAATGTGGTGTCCAGAACTGGACAATACTCCAGCTGAGGCCTAATTAACATGGAGTAGTAAAAGAATGACTTCTCACATCTTCCTTACAACACTCCTGCTAATACATCTCAGAATTATGTTTGCTTTGTTTGCAACAGTGTCACACTTTTGACTCACATGCCCAAGCAGCAGCCTCTTCCCATTCACTCTCAAAGGAGACGTGCTTTGAGTGTCTTTGCTGATTTCAAGGATCATCGAGTGACAGTAGGAGAGAAGCTGTCTGGTTCTGGGCGTGAACCTGCTTTCACGTATCACCATTTCATATGCCTTAATTCTATTAATTTAATTGGGGCTCCTCTAGATTTACAAGGGTGTAAGTGAGAGGAAAATAGGAACATGTTTTTCACTGATTGTTTAGGAGATGGTTCATCTATCACTGGGCCATCAATCAATGGCAACTCAAGCAATAAGCAAGTTCCCATCATTGAGCTGAGGGAATGTGGCAGGGCTGGCCTAATGGGGGAGTGAGGTAGCTGATTGCCCCAGGGCTCCATATCATAGGTGTGCCCAGGTTAAGCAGCAAGGAGTAGGGCAGGTCTGGGCTAAAGAAGGGAGCTTGGGGCAATGTGGGGAGGGATGAGAACGTAGAAGGGTAGTGCTTAACTTGTAATGAAGGAGATTCTGGGACACAAGCTGGACAGCCAAAGAGCATCAACTTCTGGCGGGTCACCCAGCTCTGAAGGCAGTGCCATCACTAGCAGCAGTGGAGAAGTAAGAAAGGCATGGTATGGTACTGCCACCCTTACTTCTGTGCTGCTGCTTGTGGCAGCACTGCCTTCTGAGCTTGGCAGCCCTTCCTTTCTTTAAGACTGACCCTGAGTTTTTGGGCCTCACAATGATAACGCTGGTATTGCCTGGTGATTCATTGTACTGTCTTCTCAGGGCTCTTCAAGGATTAAGATGACACTTCTTGGTTTCTGACAATAAAATATAGAAAACAATTCTTTGTTTCTTAACCTGCACCAACACATTCTAAGCACATAAATAATTCCATTGACTTCAGTAGGAGTACTCATATATGTAAAGTTATTCATATACATATGTATTTTCAACACAGAAGCATTTGTTTACATATGCTGTATCTTATTTTACTAAGCAACATTTGTGCTTCCTCTTTCTATCATGTTTCTACACTTAAATGCTGCACTGTGTTACCCTGTTTCCAGAAAGAAAAATAAATATATAGATGCAAGTAATTTTATTCCTGCTCATCCCATGTGTGTCCTGTGCTGCTGAGGAAGGTATTCTGCACAATTTCATTCCAACCAGTGGTAAAAATACTTGTATATCCAATCAAAAAAAATCAAAATAGAGACTTTTATATTTATTATTAACAATGAGGCCAAATCATGGTCCATCTTGTGAGCTGATGAAAAGCATCAGAAAATGCCTCCTTACCCTTGAATGCTGCCACTTGCTTGCAAAGAAAGCAGCTCTGAGAAGCTGCTGCGTTTTCCTTTCATTCGGGTTACAGAGACTCATAGACTTTAAGGTCAGAAGGGACAATTATGACTATTTAGTTTGACCACCTGCACATTGCTGGCCACAGAATTGCACCCACCCATTCTTCAATAGACTGGGGTGGGCAATAAGTGGTCCAGATGCAGTTCACCAAGGTTAGCCCCTAGCAGGCCACCAAACACTGTATTACCTGAGTGTCTGTTGGTACAGCCACTCGCAACTCCCAGTGGCTGCGGTTCACAATTCCCAACCAATGTGAGCTGTGTGAAGCAGTGCAGGCCGGACCACCTCCTCCTGCTGTTTCCAGGATCTCTGCCAAACTGACCCAGGAGAAAATTCCTTCAGATATGATGAGCAGTTAGACCCTGACTATGTGGGCAAGACCCACTGGGCAAATACCTGGGAAAGAATTCTCTGAAGTAACTCAGACCCCTTCCCATCTAGTGTCCCATCTAGCTCTGTGGGCGATTTTTCCTGCTGGAAGTGGTAAGAAGTCGGAGGAGCCTTTATTCTGTTGCATAATTATGCCAATGCTTTGGTGAGCATGCTGCTACAAGTATACATAGACTGGGTGAAATTAATTCATTCCCCAGAGCAAACAGGAATACCGGGAGAGAGATTAGGACTCAGGACTCTTTTGTAGCATATCTCCTTTAATCACAGTCTCTCTCCTGGGATGCTCCAGATGCAGCACAGCATTGTGCTATTCCTTACTAGGGATGGGATTTCAAAGTGATTATCTATCCCAAAGATAATTGAGACAGTCTGTCTTTATTACGTTTAATAGAAAAGGCTGGAGTCTGATTTTGAGTACTCACACGTTATATGTAGTACATGTTGGTTGTATATATATAGGTGGCCTCTACTTTCGTGAATAAAAAACAGGCAAGTGAGGGAGTTACCGGTAACATTTACATGTGCAAAACCATTTACCTAGTGGTATGTTTTGCATATGTAAATTTGATCATCACTGATGATTAATGAATAACTGTCTAGTCATGCTATCACTCACCACTGCATACAGGTACAGGTTAGCAAAAAGTGTTGGTACACGTGTGTGCATGTACAAAGCAGCTTGTAGAGAAGCAGATGACAAATTGAGGCCACACTAAAATCAGATCCATCGTCGCGTGTCTGTGTGAGAGACAGAGGATAAAAGACAGAACGCAGCAAAGAATACTTTGCTAAATTCTTAATTCCTAACATTTACACTCGTTTTCCACATTTTTCAAGTGATGGTGCTAAATAGAAATTTGCATCATTACTAAAAAATAGGGTTATTGGATATTATTGCCATCCAGAAGTCACAAAATTGTTGTTAATATTTTCCTGGACTTTGTCAAAGTCTCTAATTTTATGGCTTGAATTTCATATAAACAGGTCTAAATATCCAAAGTGCAGCCATGTCCTCCAGCGTCGGCTCTAGATGAAGCATTGAACCCATGTATGCATCCATCAGCAAGTAATTCTTATTGTATCCCATCGCAGCATTTAAAAGACAGAAAAAGCAATATAACTGATGTTCTTTTTTTATCTCCATATAATGTGTTATACTCATATTGCACTCTAATGAACTCAAGAGCTAATGGTACCTCTAATAATAGAAATTAGTACCAGTCACCACTTCTTTCTTGCTTTTATGTGTTTTTAAGCTATCTGTGCAGTGAAAAAACATGAGACAAATAAAAGCTATTGTCTGTGGCATAAACATTAAAAGTGTGTGTTCGTTACACAGGAAGGCAAAATGTCAATGTAATAGTCTTGGTTTTATATAGCACTTCATCTTCAGTAATTGAGAAAAATGCATCATTCTATTGATTACTATGGTTACACATATTGTTTTTAGCCTACATTATCAGCAATTCAAAGACCCCTGTAGCAGACCTGAAGAAAACTGTACGGGTGCCGGTATCCCTACAGGAGGCAAAATGTATTTAGGTTTCCCTGCATCGAAAATGAATAAATATTTTGGAACATAACTGGTTGACAGCAATGGCTCAGGGGAAAAATAGGAAAGCATATGCCCAGTACAGATATGGACAGCCACACCCATTCTAGTTCATTGGCATTAATTATAAAGAACAATATAGAGAAATCCTACAAAGTCCTTGGTCTCCTAGTTCTGGAGCATGCTGAGCCACAATCACAAAAAAAACCCCTACTTTAAAAGTCTGACCCACACAAACCATAAGTGGGTTCTGGAATAATCTTCCTGGAATAGCAAGCAAATGCTTCCAAAAAAATTTAGTGAAGACTAGCTGTATGTAAAAAATGCAAGGAGCATTGCATAATTAATGCCTATCAACATCGTTTGTAAAACAACGTGATACTCTTTTTGATGTGACTATAAATAATTAGTTGAGAAAGTTATCTGTGCCAGCATAACATACTTTGACTAGTAGTTATATTCTGACTAGGAAACTAACACGATACAAAATCAAAGTGTACTTGATAGATTATAAACCGGCTGATAGGTAGTAAAAAGGAGCTGTCAATGAGGAATCATCCAATAGGAACTTGTCTAGCATGGTACCATAGCTATCTATACTGAACTTCTGAGAAAATATCAAATCACAGCTGATCAAGAAACGTCAGGAAAAATCTAACTTGGGCCAGAGTTGTAGGATCAGAGATTGTATTTTGGAAAGCAGTGACTCTAAAAAGGAATTAGCAGTAGATGACCAGTAGAATATGAGCTCCCAGTATGCAACAACTGCTAAGAAAACAAAGCAATCCTTGGATGTATAAAGCATGGAAATACTGAATAGAAGTAGGGATGTGTTATTTCCACTATATAGGCATTACTGAGACTGTTACTAGATTACTGTGACTGTTACTAGATTTCTGTGTCCAGTTCTGATGTACACAAATTTTAAAAGTTCACAAAAGACCTTCAAGAATTATTCACAGTTTGGAAAGACAAAAGAAACTCAAACTATATAATTTACCCTGGAGGAAGTTAAGAGGTGAGTTGTTCACAGCCTATGAGTAGCTACATGGGAACATTTCTGATAGTATAGGACTATTTAATTTAGTAGACAATGTCTGGAGGCCACTAGAAAAATGAAATGAGACACTAAAAACTAGAAAAATTCAGACTAGCAATAAGGAGCAAATTTTAACAGTAAAGGTGACTACTTATGGGACAAATTTACTAACAGATAGTGGTTTCTTTGTCACAGGAAGACTATTTTTTTCCTCTTAAAAATATCTTCTAGTTATTGGTTTGATGCAAGAAACATTTGGTGAAATTCTGTGTCATGCATTATGAAGGCAATCATATATCATAATGTTCCCTTCTGGCATTAACATATCTATTAATTTAAAATCATGATTTTTTAGGAAAAAAATAAGGAGGAAGGAAATGATCTGAGTGAGAAGAAAATGGGACCCCTGTAATGAGAAAAAGACAAAAGCTTTAATTATTCTGTTTAGAGCAAGGAAGAGCACTGAAGATAATTATTTATACATTTCTAAACTGAGAAAGCGTGATGCAAACCCCCATATTAACTGCTTCTGTGCTAAAGAGGACCACTTCAGCCAACACGGAGGAAGTTTCTTGGTGTACATGGTGGCTAACAGAGGGTATGTCTACACTGCAGAGTTTTTTTGAAAAATGGCCTTTTTTTTTTTTAAACTTCACTTACGTCCACACTGCAATTGCGTCGAAAGAACGGAAGGGTTTTTCCAACACCGGTAAACCTCTTTCTACAAGGAAGAACACCTTTTCTGAAAGAGCTCTTTCAGAAAAAGGCGTGTGTAGACAGGGAAGAGGGTTTTCTTTCGAAAGAAGAGGCCTTCAGGAAATAACACAGGTGCCCTGGTGTCCACTCCATCCAAAGTAATCACAACTCTATAGTTCCTGTCTCCTGGCACCTCTTAAAGCTGCAGGTGCCCTGGATAAGCCTTGTGGCAGGAAGCCGGCTCTGGAGTAGCACCTGACCATGCAGCTCTCCCTGCTACCAAGATTCTGAGCAATGCCAGGGCTCCCGGGACCCACCAAGGGGTACCAAGCGGTGGGCACCCTCTTGGTCTGGAGCAGAGATTCTGTCTCTTCTCGAGCTGTGGGGGAAGGAGGAGACCCTACAGGATCTCCACTCCAAACGCCTCAACACCAACACTTATGCATGCATGGCTGAGGACCTGGTGGAGTGGGGACACCCACAGCTCCGGAGTAAGGTGAAGGATCTCCACCAGGGCTATGCGAGGGCTAGAGAGCACGGCTTGCACTCTAGGGCAGGACCCCACTCCTGCCCCTAAATTCAGCGAGCTGCACCAGATACTTGCAGGGTGGGGAAGCCCTTTCCTGTGGTAGTCAACTCCAGCCTTGAGATACCCGTCATTGCCCAGCCAGAGGTAGCGGAGGAGGAGGAGGATGAGGGACATCAGGGACAGGAGGAGGAGGATGACACGATGACCACAGTCACGCTGTCCCTGGAGCCAGTACCTGTAAGCCTGGGCATGTCGCAGGTGTCGTCTGATGCCGAGGAGGGATCTTCAGGTGAGTGCTCTCAGTTTTCCACATACATAGGGCATGAGAGGCAGGCAAAGAGGAGATGGGGTGCGATCGTCACTCGGGCTGTTCGGGCTGGACATCATGCTGCAGTCCATGCATGTGGAGCCACATGCAGCGTTATTGTGCACCATGCAGATGCAGCAGGCAGCCCCCGAGCATGCCCAGGATCTTGCTCCCAGGCTCAGGGGAGGCCACACACACATCTGGCCCCAGGTGTGGGGACACCTCCCACCACTTGCCGTGGCTGGAAGCAGGCTAGCCACAGGGCCGCAGGCATGATCCCATACAGACCAAGGAGTGCCACACACAGCACATGGGCATGCCTGCACATGAGAGGCAGCACCCATTCCCGCGGGCAGTGCTGCAAGGCACAGGTGCGTGTTCGGGCCCTAGGGAGGGCCAGGCTGCTCCAGGCTCCTCTGCTGCCCATGGGATCCACACACTTCCCTTGTCTACTTGGGTTCAGGTCTCCCAGACAGATGACCTGTGCAGCAGCATGGAGTTGATGTCCCTCACAGCCTGCAGAAGGAGACAAAACACACAAAACAGAGAGTGAGAGGGCGTGCCTGAGCCCTTGGGAGGTGCCCAACCCCTCCCCACTCTCCCCTTTCCCCCCCTCAAACATCCGCTAAGAGGCCATCCCCCAAGCAGCAGGGTTGAGTGAGGGCGGGACAGCAAAACCCCCCGGGGATGGGGCTTCCCCCCAGCCCCAGCCTCACCCCCCCCCCAACCTTCTTTCCCTATGGTCCCCCTTTACAGGTCTCCACCTACCCCGTGCAGGGACTGCAGCCAGAGAGTGCCTTACCTCCATGAGGAGGGCCCCGATGGTGAACTTCCCCATGCCAAACTGGTTGCTCACCAACCAGTAGCTGTCTAGGGAGACGAGCTTCCAGATGACAATTGAGACCTGCTTCTCCAGGGGGATAGCGTGCTGCAGGTGGGTGTCACATCATCGGAGGGCAAGAGCAAGTCAGGCACACAGCTCCAAAAAGGTGGCCTTCCACTTGCAGAAGTTTTGGAGCCACTGCTGGTCATCCCACCACTCCATGACCAGCCGGTCTGAACAGTTGGAACTCATGTCCAGCCTCCAGAACTGTCTCTCCACTGTGGGGTGCGGTTGCACAGGTCTTGCTCCTGCACACAGGGAGAGGCTCTCAAGAATGAGCTTGGTGTTGAGCTCATGGAGGACCATGCAAGCAGCCTGCAAAATCTGCTGCAAAAACTGCAGCATGGCAGTGTGGGGCCATCACATGCCCAGGGACAGCTCCGGCTCCATGGCAAAAAGAAAAATACTCTGGCGTCCAAAAAAGCTGGGCAGCCAGAGCATGCACTACTAAAGCTTTGCTGTCCCTCAAAGAAGTAAGCAAGCATGCAGCAGCAGCAGCGAAACAGCTGTCCAGGGGGGTCCCTTTAAGCGCATGTCTCAGCTAGGTTTAGGCACTAGCACTCGGAAGCAACTGGTGACCTAATGCCCGGTCTGAACTGGTTCCGGGTGGCCTTATATGCGAGATAGCATCCAATCAGTGTGCACGCTATCTTTCGAAAAAGCACATCGCTTTTTCGATGTGCTTTTGCCATGCAGACCTTCTATTTCGGAAGATGTTTTTCCAGAAGAGCTCTTCCGGAAAAGCTTCTTCCAAAAGAAGCCTGCAGTCTAGATGTAGCCTGAGGGAAGATGATGATAAATAGGTTGGAAAATGTATTAGCTTCAAGCAGCAGCACTCTTCACAGCTTCTAAGGAAGGCAGTAGGTAAGAAGACGTCCAAGCATAATTGATGGCCAAATATATCCAGCGATCCAAAGCCAGCAGTACAAGGCAAAAGCAGAAAAGGCATCCATCACAGCAAAAAAGGACTGTAGTGATGTGACAAGTGTGATTATATTGATGGTGGGATAAACTGTTTGCACAATAAGCAAAGCTCAGGAATGTTTACTTGTTGTAGTCACTAGTCCAAGGAGAGAAACACCAACCTCAGCCAAGGGAGATCTCATATGAGCATAGGCACTAATGGTGATCTGCACATCAGTGGCAGATGCAATGCAGGCAAACAGCCAGCTGTTAGTGCTGGAGATCAACGGGTTCCGAAAACTACTGTTTAATGAACACATTAGTGGGCAATCCCTAATGGGATGCCAGCATAACTATGTACAGCTAACTCAGTCTATATTTTATAACCATGCTGTCCTCTCCCCCCTCATTTAATGGATTACATGTGTGGATGGTAGCACAACAGGTCAATGTACCCAAAATCAAGAATAAAATATTATTTCTGTAAATCAAAACATGCTTTAGCTATAGAAGATATAATGAACTCTAGTCATTTTCCTCTCTGATAAATCTAATTATTTTCCAAACTGAGAATATCATTTTCTGCAAGTATTATTTGTCTCAACTAAAAATGTAGGATTCCACTTAGCTGTCCAAAAATATTATTTCACTATGGATTATCTTGAAAACTATATACACAATATACAGAATACAGGTCAAAAGCATATAATGAGAAGGCTGCCTATTTCAGAATCATATTACAAACAATATATTGTTGTACACGTAGAGCTATATAATAGATTTGCATAGATCTTTCCTCCAAAGCAATCTATTGTTCAATCAATGTTTTCAACAGCAGACAATTAGAATTTGGAAGCATCCTAACTAAATAGCTATTATGTATTGTATTGCAATATTGTACATTAGGGTTTGAAGCATTTTGAGGCATGTGTCATTGAAATGGGGTCATGTCATGCACTAAAGTGCAGATCCTCAGCTGGTAGAAGTTGTCAGAGGCTTTTTGACTAGAACAGGCATGTGACAATCTACACCAGCTGAGGACTTGCCCCAACTTTAGCTGCAATACAGGAAATCATCTAGGCCAGTGGTCCCCAATGCGGTGCCCACGGGCGCCATGGCACCCGCCAGTGCATTTATGTGCGCCTGCTGAATGATCTGGGCCAGCCCCGCCCCCCGGCGCACGGTGCATGCACGGTGCTGGCCCTGGGCGTGTGGCACATGGGTGGCTCCGCCCCCAGGCACGCAGTGCATGAGTGGCCCTGCCCTCGGACGCGTGGCACGTGAGCGGCCCCGCCCCCGGATGCCCGGCAGCCCCAAAAGCTTGGGGACCACTGATCTAGGCTGAACCATGATATGTTAGAGCATTAAACCTAATAACTAGACAGTCTTTGCCCCGGATTTACAAAAAAGAAGTTTGGAGCCTAAGTCCCTGTTGTAGGCCCCTGGATCTGAATTTCATGACCACTATGATACATACAATTCTCACTGGACACATAAATTCACTTGGGGCCTACATTTTTTTCACTAAAAGTCCTCTAGGTGCCTATGTTTCTGCACCTGGATACATACACTTCTGCCTCTGTTTTCATAGGTGGGATATTGATGTCCACCTAAGCCCTAGAGTACCTCACAAACTCAAGGAACTCTGTTGTGTGAGGGAATCAAACCAGTAGGCACCATCATACATGAAGCAACTGGAGGCATAACTTTCAGCCCAGTTGTTAGAGCACTTATCTGGGATGCAGGAAATGCCTGGTTGAAGTCTCTCCCATCTTTCCCACCCGGAGGGGGGGGCAGTGTATGAAAACGGCTCTGTCAGCTCCCAGATGACCATGCCAGCCACTGGGCTAAATAATATTATCTCTGTCTCTCCTTTTCAAGCTGTTCCATTGTGGATAAATACTGGAGGAGTCATTTGGGCTGGAGACAGAGAAAGAGAGAACATAAGCATGAGAATGACTGTAACATCATGACTAGAACACTCACCCTGGATTCTGGAGATCCACCATGCAGTCCCTGTGATCCATCAGATCTTTCATTATTTATCCACAGGGCAACAGCTTCAAGAGGAGAAACTGAGCCAACCCCCATCAGCATACCCAATGACAACTGATTACAATGCTCATCTAAGGAGAGGACAGATTCCTT
The DNA here is from genome assembly GCA_032595735.1 of Pelochelys cantorii. NCBI lineage: Eukaryota > Metazoa > Chordata > Testudines > Trionychidae > Pelochelys > Pelochelys cantorii. The sequence goes on along the minus strand of CM064326.1, from coordinate 66,734,730 downwards.
TTTCAAATCCCTTTGCTTCCTTGGGTGGAGTTGAACCAGGGGTCTCCCACATCCCAGGGGAGTACCTTAACCACTGGCCTAAAAGTTATAAAGATGCTTAGCCTCATTCCTCTTCTGGCTTCTTGATAAAACTGCAGAAGCATCTAACTCCAGAAGAGGGTTCACAGCTGAGAATCACCTGAAAAAATTGGCACCTCCCTGCAGCCTGACCTTAGGTGCCTATCTCTATGAGAGGAACTATCTTAGCACGTGTTGCTTGTTGGTATCTAGTTTAGGCTAGTCATGGACTAGCGAGCTAGCTTTTGTGAATTGCAGTCTAATACACCTGTGTCTCCCTATTCAATGAAGAGAAGCCTACATGCCTAACTCAGTCTTTGTATAGCGTCATGATTTTTGAGGCATCTAAAAGTTATATGCTCCAACACTCAACATCATCCCTTCTAATTCATTTTGTACATCCAGGCCAGGGGTGGGGAACCCAAGGCCTGGATGCAGCCCCCAGTTTGCTTGGATTCAGCCCCCCCGGTTCAAGGCTCTTCCCTCCCCCCCCAGCCTGCATTGGTGCTCCAGCCCCCGTGTCAGCCATCCCCTCCCCCCATGGGCCTGGAGCACACAAAATCTACTAGCCTGGGCCCCCCAAGGCTCTGGTGTGCAAGGTGAATGTGGAGAATGTCTTTTTCCTTAGTTGGAGGCTACCTCAGTGAGGGTTTTTTTGTTTTTTTATTTGGTTTGTTTTGGGGTTTTTTTTTGCTTCTCATTTGTGTGTGGTCCCCGACTGATTTAAATGTGGGTCAGCAGCCCCCAACCCAAAAACGTTCCCCACCTCTGATCTAAGCTTTTATTCCTTGTGGTTGTTTTTTATTCACTAGAACTATCTGATAGTACTCTCCTCCTAAACATACTGCACTATAACTTCCCCAAGTTTGCCAATTGGCCTTAGTTTCTGTATCTGCATAATGGGAATAAAACTTCTCAAATTCATGGCATATCTTAAATCATTAGCCCCCTGTAAAATATTTGGAGGTATTGAGATGAAAGATGGTGCAGTAGTGATGACTGTAGAGAATTCATAATAATGTAGAAGGCAAAACTTTCCATGAGTTTCTGAGAGCTGCAGTTGTCAGAGCCTTTGCACCCAAAAAGCACCTACCAGCAAACTCATTACATCATCACAACCAAAAAAACCCCATGTGAGTGGCATATACTATGCTACACTGAGATACTGGCTAAGCAATTTCTATGTCACTGGGAGATGAACAAAGAAAGCGAAGCTCTAATCATCATCAGACCCCTTATACTGCAATATGCTTTGAAGGGTTTTCAATAGATGCTAATGAGACCACATACTCGGAGCCCAAACTGTCACAACTTGGCATGAGAGAGAGAGAGTCCACTAATTAAATAGCAGGAGTTTTGGCAGACCTTCATTCCTGAACCACATAAAATATGTGACCTGTAACATATGAGGCTGTGTGTTCAGGCTGGTCCCATTTCATGAGAGACAGGGCCTGAAAAGCCCCCCATTGCATGACTTCCTCTGAGTGAGAAGACAAGATGCCTGTTCCATAACATACTGGCCCCAGGCACAACTGAGAAAGTAGTGTAAACCTCCTCCTTCTTTATCAGGATTTGGACTCCTAAGAAGGATAATTGGGCCCTTTACTTAGCATCTTAGTGATGCTGCTTGTCACAGAATGTGAGGAGCCTGAATTACAGCCTGTCTCTAGAACAGTGCACAGCTGACCTATAATCGGGTATGCTTGGGCTGACTAAAGGCTATTTTGGTTGAACACACGAGTGTAGTGTTCCTTTAATTGATCAATTACCTTAATGTCATACATGACAATACCACTCCTTTGCATTCAGTACTATCCTTCTAAATTAAGTATCGTATGGATAGGTCCTTAAAGTTTCACAGCAGTTTCATCCTTTGGAAGAATGTACAGTGTTTTCAATCAAAATCTAATCCATTTATATTCCAAAGAGCTGGAAGATTTTTCACACAAGTGGTCCTATGCTTAGGCATTTATTATTTCTGCTTGTGAACACAACAAATACGCCTTGAAACAAGGGAGAAAGCTAATGAAGGATGGTCCTTTCTTTTCCGCTCTAAGGCCCTGTTTTAAAACCTGCTTGTTTGTCATGAACAAATTAATTGGATGATCCTCTGCTTCAGCCACAGAGGACAACAGCCCATGTCACAAACATATGTAATATAATTCATCTTTGAATAATGAGTAGTCACTGCACATGTATAACAGGGAACCGACCCTGTATTCTTTACTCAGGCTAACCTCATTAGAGTTGTTACATGAATTCCAGTAATGCTGAGAGGCCTCAAATAAGATTTGAGTCCACTGTGCTGGGAGCGATACATACAGAGACAGTTGCTGCACTAAAGAACTAACAATCTAAACAGAGAAGTCAGATAAAGGGGGGATGGAGAAATGGAGGCCCAGATAGGTTAAGACTGAGATCCTCAAAATCAACGCTTGAAATCAGTGTGAATTAGGTGCCTAAATACTTTTCATGATCTTGGCTAAAGTTACTTGCCCAGAGTGACACAGCTAGCCAGGAGTCAGGAATGAAAGTTGGCTCTCCTGAGTCCAGAATCACGTCCACTGGACCATACTGCCCCACCTGCATGTTTGGGACATCAGGATTGAAAGCAATGGGAGAGATTCTGGATTAAGGAGTGCAGGATGCAACCCCTACTACTCATTACCCCTGAGGTCAATGAGGGCATGTCTACACTACTGAGTTATTTTGAAATAACTCACATTATTTCAAAATACGGTGAGTGTCCACACAGCAAGGTTAAGTCTACATGGCAGGGCTAAAGTTGAATTAAGCTACGCAACTTGAGCTATGTCAATTGTGTCGTTTAAGTCGAAATAGCTTAATTCAACTTTTGGTGCTGTCAACAGCAGGAAGTCAAAGGCAGAACACTCTTCCATCGACTTCCCTTACTCCTCGTAAAATGAGGGTTTGAGGAGTCAGAGTAAAAGGTCCTCCAGCTCAATGTTATTTCAAAATAATGGCTTGCAGTGTAGACATACCCTAAATGCATTATTTTAAAATTATTTTGAAATAACGGGCTTCTTATTCGAAATAATAAACACTCATTTCAAGAGGAATAATGCCTATTTCAAAATAGGCTGAGTGTGGATGGTGCAGCGGTGCTGATGTAAGCAAGGGGCTGAACTACTGCTTGAAATGCAGCAAGCTGAAAGGAGAGAGCAGCTCTGGGTGTGGTTATGCATACTCAAATTGTTTAGCCCTGCAAGATAATTAACTGTTGATATGTAAATACAGCTCATGCTGGGCTGCGGAAGAAATCCAGGGTGTGGTTATATAAATCCAATTCAGCCAGGGCTGATGGAGGGTGAATTGTTGGAATGGAATGTGGTGTGTTGTAATTAATTTGGCTGTTGTGGGGTCACAAACAATGCTACCCCTAAACGTAGGAACTGTAAAATATGACACCAGTGCTTGAAGGAGAGACAACATCCCTCCTGGCAAGTGGCATCTGCTGCTCACACACACCTCCCCCACGCCCTCCCCCCTCTCCTCCAGTGGGCAGGGATAGAAGTCTTCTCTCCAGGGGATGCCCCACTGCCAGACCCAATTTGTGCACGGCACAGAGGGAAGCTGAGCCACTCCATCCTCCCCTCCCACCCACAGGCTCCTGGCCTGGCTGGCACCTTCCTATGCTTGCTTGTCCCCACGACATGGGGGTAGCGAGGCTCCCTTGGGACATCCAAGCCCCTACAGGACAGTGCCCTCTGTGTAGGCCACATATGGCCTTGCTCAAAGCACACTGCCATCATCTGAACCGAGACTGTCGGTGTTGGCTCAGACATTAGGGCTAGGCTTCATGCACACTGTCTCCTGGGATGACTGCCCTTAGCGCTTTTCTGCACAGCTGAGCCAGCTGCAAGTGGGGTGCATCCAATACCTCCCACACCATCCTTCTGACCTCAGGAGAGCTGCAGGCACCGGTGACCCCCGTGATGACCTGGAGCGGGAACATCTGGAGTGCCTCCGTTCTATGAACAGGAACTTTGAGGAAGACCACCAGGAGCACTTTGCTGACTAGGAGCTGCAGTGCAACATCTGATAGCAGCTGCCCTGGCAGCCGGAGATGATATTCATGGCATACAACAACACTGTCAAGTGCCTGGTTGCCCCCATTGAGTGGTCCAACAGCTACCCTCCAGGACCCGCTCCCCTCCAAGTCCCCTCAGCACCCATTCCTGCCCCTGCCCCTGCCGCCCTGGCTTCTCCTCTTAGCCTCCTACTTGGGGCCCCTAAGAGCCATGCACACAAGGAGATGGGACCTCTCAGGCAGCTGAAGCATCCTGACACACCCAAAGAAGGTGTCTTTCTGCATGCCGAAGTTCTGGAGCCACTGCTGGTCATCCCACCACTCCATGATGATCCAGTCCCACCAATCAGAATTGGTGTCTCAGCACCAGAGCGGTGGTGCACAGTGTGCAGGGGAGGGTTGGAGGGACTGTGATGCATGAGGAGCACCTAGGCCTGGATGAGGGGGTCACTTATTCCAGGCTGGTCATCATCCTCAAGCAGAACCACAAGGGCAGCCTGCATAAACTGCACCAGGAGGTGCAGCAGCAGGTCTAAGAGCTGGTGAGTGCTATGCAGCAAGTCTGGCTCCATGCTGGAAGTGCTGTGGCATCCACAGGGGCAACCAGAGCACATGGTGTGGTGTCTGTTGTCCCTCATGGAGGTAATCAAAGGTGAAGAGTCTGAGAGACAGCTGTAGAGGGGAGTCCCTTTAAGCTCAAGCCTCAGACAGTCTCAGGAAGCAGATACAGGAAGTGACTGCTGTCCTGATGCCCTGCCTGCAGTGCTTCTGAGGAACCTAAGATGAGATTCTGGCTCCAATGAGTGTGAACACACTACTTCGATATAATTCTGTGCTAATTTAATGGGTATTTGAAGTGTGGATGCGTTATTTCAAAATAGTTATTTCAGGAGTTATTATTTCAAAGCAACTTATTTTGAAATAACCTTGTAGGATAGATGTAACCCACACACCTAGGCTATGTCTACACTGGCGGCTTCTTGTGAAAGAACATCTTATACAAGGGTCCTTGTGCAAGAACTCTTGTGCAAGAACATGTCCACACTGCCATGTGCTTTTGCACAAGAGCATCCATGGCAGTGTGGACGCTCTCTTGCACAAGAAAGCTCTGATGGCCATTTTAGCCATAGGTCTTTCTTCCGCAAGAAACCCCTGCCTTGCATCCACACTGCCCTCTTGCGCAAGAGAGCTTACACTTGTTAGAAAAGAGTGTAAGAAGCTCTTGTGCAAGAAGTCCTCTCTTACCATGCTTCACTGTAAATCTTCTTGAGCAAGAGCAGGCGGGCAGTGTGGACGCTCTGCGGAAGAACGGCAGTTCTTGCGCAAGAACCCGCCAGTGTAGACATAGCCCTAGTGTGGTTCACTGTGCCATGCAGTGGCACCTAGACCACAGCAACAGTTAAGACCAAGAGACCCCTACAGCCCAGGCTGGGAGTTAGCTCAGAGAGTAGTGGCTCCTATACTCAGCTCTAAAGGTCCCAGGTTCAAATCTGTGTGGAGGTGGTTACATAGACATAGCCTGAGAGATTTTCCAGAATAAATAGTAGGATCAGGCCTCTCTATCCTGAGCAAAATTCATGCAATTATTTGAAAGGGAATAGGTATCAGTTTTTATTATTACCATTGGCACCATAATGAAGCTTGAATTGGGGCCTTTTGTACTAGATGTTGCACAGACACTGCTTAAGAGGAAATCCCTGCCCTTATACACTGTACAGCCTAAACCTGTTGAAGTTGAGGACAATTTCCATCACACTGCATAGCACCACAGCTATTTCCCAAATATAGATGCAGATTTATGACTAAGGTGGAGTGCAAGTAGGGACATAAGCTTTACTTCTACATGTATTCACCAGCTATAGATTAGGCGGGAGGCCCTCAGAAATTGGGATGACCAGATCTCTTTGGTCTGGCCCTGGTTCTAACCAGCTTGGGTGTCTATGCAGACCTTCAAGTGGTAAGGGGCCAAGGCTGCTCAGCTCATCCTCAGCCCTGGCAGGCCCTTGTGGGGCAGCCCTGGCAGCTCCTCCTGAGACAGGGTCCAGGGCTACGTGGGCCAGTCCTAGCCCCAGCAGCTCCTTGGGGAGAGGGAGACTGGAGCAGCACCAGTCATCCCAAGTAGGGGGCTCTGGCTGTCGGATGTCGGGTGGCGGGAGCCTCCCCCCGCCAAAGGGGAGAGGTTTGGGGCATAGTGTCAGTTACCCGTGGTTGGTGGATGGCAATACAGAGAGCTCTGGACCCAGCTCCCTTCCTGGTGTGGTGCCTCCCTGTGGTCACTCTGCAGTATAACTGTCCCCTGTGCTGGCTGTCCCCCAGTGGTTATTCAGCAATAACTTTAAAAACTAATCCAGTATAACTATGCATAAATCTTTTTAGCCGAACCCCAATTTTGCATACAGTATCCCCAAGTAATTTCAGCTGCAGCAGAGTAGCCTCTTGAACAGATTTTACATAATAGACTCAGCAGGTTCATTACTTGATTATCCTTCCCGTCAGCTCAGAATCTAGTCTTTTCCCTTAATTATGCGCTGACAAGAGGGCTGTACTCAGGTTCTACATGTGGGATGCTTTGTACATGGAACGTGCAGGCAATACCGAATCAATGTTCTGGTCGAATCCAGTATGCAAGGAATTTAATTAAATTACTGAAATTCAGAGTTGAGCCCCTGAGACATTGATCCTGTATTGTCAGTTTCAAATCCTTGGTGCACTAGCTGCTTGATAATATGTTCGTAGAATTCATATTAAAAATGATGGAGAATCAAAGCCTGTGACGGTCTAGCTAACTGACAGGAAACAGAGGAACCAGTGTTGAATATGTTGAAAATAAATCAGTGTAGACTGGCCTGTCTGAGCAATTCTGGCAACATGTTGTGCTGGCATGGTTGCTGAGTTTCCAATTTAAGAGCAGGCTCAGAACTCTTGGTAACTGGAATGTTGGAAAGTCAGTCATTGGAGTGGTGCATTCAGCTTCCAAGACAGAGAATATTTGCTCATCTGCTTTCATTGCCAAAGGCTGAAAACTATTGTTGCAGCAGCCAAATGAAACAAAGTGGAATTAAGAGAGAAACAATAAAGATAGAACAAAAATCAGAAGAAACAGCTTTAATTTAGATGGACATAAATATCAATCCAATGCTTCTCTCCCTATGTATTGAGAGATTACTTACAAACTGAGGCTGGGGGAAAGGGAAAGAAATTAAGACCCTTCTGTGTGTGTGTGCGGGTGAGTAAAAAAAAAATGGGCTCTATGTTTTATTTTGCTAGATGATTTGTGATAGATTGATTTCTTAGGAAAAATGCTGTCCCGTGAATATCTAAATGAGAAAAACTAATGCAGATAATGTTTTCAAATAAATCATCAGTGTTATGTCAGTTGGGACTTTTCTGATGGGATGGTTCTATTACTGTATCATTCTGGCATGAATATTGGGAGGCCAATTTAAAAACAGGCTCAAGATTTTTGTTAACAGAAATCTTGGAAAGAATGCTAGTGTGGTATAACATCTGGCTTGTGGGACAGGGAACTGTTGCTCATCTATTGCCCTTGCCAGAGGCTAGATGCTGTCACCTTAGCAGTCAAATGTAACTAGAGAGGATGCAAATCAATCAAATGGTGCAAATCAACCAAAGTGAAACGTCTTAACTGATTACTTTTCTGGGGCTACTTTTAGCATTGTTTTTTTCTTAAAAATCCTGACCATTGAACTTACTACCATCATTTTTTAGCAGCCCAAAGGCTGCAGTGTAAGTTAATGGTCTACGCTGTGGCAGTGTCTTACAGCAAATCCACAGTCTGCTCATAATGGCAGATAATTACAATTTAATGAAACCAAGAGGAACATGCCATTCTAGAACCTTGGCAACTTCTGGGTCCTCATATCTATTTACGGTTGTCCAAGATTAATTTTTGTGAATGATATAGATAACATTCTATTGAAACAATTGATGGAGACAAGATGAGTGAGGTAATATATCTTATTGTACCAACTTGTGTGGGTGAAAGAGACAAGAATTTGAAAGACAGAATTCTTCTTCAGTTCTGAGAAAGGTAATGAAAGTGTAATAGCCAAATACAAGCTGGAACTGACTGGTAAGCATAAGGAGTTACACAAGTTTCAAGTAGACATCCAACAAGTGTGCAATTAACACAGGATTTGCTCCAAGAAGAAAAAGACTAGAATACACATCTGGTTATAGCAACACTGTAAAAAACACTGCTGATGAGCATCCTTCACTCTTCAACGGTGTTTTGATCAGGTCCAAATACAGTGAAGTGAATGGAAAGACTTCCTGTGCCTTTAATATGTTTGGATCAGACTCTTACCTTGTGATCTCTTGCTGCCTCTTTCTCATTTCCTTCCTTCATAGTTTCTCTCTGCCCCTCTTTCATCATAATCCAATTATTGTCTTCATTAACATGAATCAAAACACTAGCATATGATCAACGCATTCAAGGGCATGCAGCAAAATAGGTACAGATACTGACAGCTGTACAACCTGCAAAACAGAGTATGTTGAGCTGCAAAAGTTATCACTTTGCTTAGGAACTTACTTACTCCATTTAAAGGAAAGTTCACTTTTGCAAACAAAAATTTAAATATTGTCTGTATAGTCAGACTATTCTGTGGTCTACATGGAACTCATTAATGTAGCCAAACACAGTGATCCTAGGGGGTCTCTAATAGACCAGAAGAATTTGGTAGATCTTAGAGGGAGTGATGTCAGTCTGAGAAAATGTTTGAGACTGGGGAAGTGTTATAGCTACATGCTGTTTATTTTCACAAATACAATTTCTTTTTACGCTCCAGGAGGGCAAAGAGAGAAAGAGAAGAAAAAAATCTTTGTTTTTAAGTTGGCTGGTTTCAAGTTTTAGCAACCAAAAAGGAAAATGAACTCCTCGTTCTCCTCTCTTGTGCAGCAGCACAGAGGGAAATTATCTAGGAATTCACCTCAAACAAGAACTCATCACAAGCTTCCACCGACTGCAAGAAAGCAATCTGGAAAATTACCAGGCAATCATCCAAGAAACCCAAAACCACCAAGAAAAAAAATCCTGATGACAGCCATATAACACAAAAAGAAAAAATGGAACCGACAACTCCACAGCCAACACACCACCACCACTGGGAGAAACCATGACATCAGAACCCAACATATGGACACTATACAACCTCTCAACAGAATCAAACGATTAAGACTACCCCTAATTGGGGCTACATTCTGTGCTTTCCAATGGACTGAACTTCTGCTGCACCCCAGAACCTGATACTATACTAACACGTGGCTAACTTGAAGAATCTTGCCTCCAACTCTATCTCAAAGGTAGATACCTTCATAACAATGATGACACCACCCAGAATTACCACATCCCCACCAAGAGAAATAAGAAAAAAAATCATCCGACTGGATACCCCACATAATACAAAACCGCACTCTGAGTTAATACATCAATTGCTTCTGGGAAAAAAATAGTGTGAAATCCTTAATAAATATTACATTAACAATCTTTCCACCATCTAGTGGACAGTTATACAGTCCCAGAAATCTAATCACTAGTTAGTGATTAAACCAGCAAGCATGGGGCACTAACACAATCCTCTACGATAACTATGTTAACAAGGCCAACCTGACACGACATACTAAGAACCTAAAGAGGACCCTGCACCATCCAGGACTTTAAGGATATCATCATACTCATTCCCAAACCACCTTCTTCATGCTTTCTGAGATATACAAACAAGAGAACCCAGACAGATTCATCATATGGGATGGAACTCATAAAAATCTTTCCTAAATCATTCACCATGCAAAGGCCCAGGTTACTCCAAGACACAATCACCTTCCTCCAGAAACTCCATGTCATTAAGAATCTACCTCAGAACCTCCCTCCTTGCCACCATGGAAGTCAGTTCCTTATACACCAACATTGCTTTCAATAATGGCATTACTGCCTCTGTCCATTATCTTGTAAATATTGTCAATCATGAGATATTCACCCCAAACAGACTGACAGACTTATCCACTTTATCCTCACTCCTTGGTGAAGATTTTTTGGAAAAAAAAATGTACCACAAAACCAATGATATACTTGAGATATATGAATTATATTTTCATCCGTGGGACACATGACCTAAATCTAAACTCACGCACAGATTTCCACCACAACATCAGCAACAACCACACATCCATTAAACTGTCTGTAGCATCAGCTTCCTGGACACAATGATGAGCTTCAATAATGGAATCCTACAGAAAACTGTATACAGGAAACCCATGGACCACAGCACTTACCTTCGCAGTTCTTGCCCCAAACACACCAAGAAATCTGTTATCTACACCCAGCCCTGGTCTACATTATTGCCTTATTCCAAAATAACCCCCACAAGTTTGAATTTATAAGAGGTGCGTCCACACTACCAAGTCCATTAGTTCAAAATAATGGGCCTCAGAATTAAAACTCCTTACTCCTGCTTTTCACGAGAAGTGTAGCCGGCCAGAGTAAGTCTCAAGTCTGACACTGGGTTCCCAAAGTACAAAGGACGCCACACAGGTATCTGTCAAACACAAGTAGTTTATTTCTTGACAGCTAACAGCTGTGCCCCATAAATGGAAGAACAATATAACAAAGCGGCGGCATATCTTAACATCCCTTCCTGCAAGCCTGGGACCCCAGGTAGGCTGCGGACGAAGTAGGAGGTTGTCTCAGCTTCCGAGGCGCCGGTACCCAAAGCCCATCGGTGAAGTCCGATTTGCTAGGCTCTGAGGCAGCCTTAAATACAGTTTTCCTGCCTTGTTTGGCAGTTTGGAAATTTCCAGGGGTTACTCATTAGTGCTGATATAGGGCTTAGCTGTTAGTTATCGATCTGGTTCTGATCTAGTTCTACTTGTTCTCTGGCCCTGTTTACGTGATCAGTACGTTAGGGTAAACAGAATTGTTTATGCATTCTTGCCCTTTACCCTTATCTCATACTTGTTCTTGCTATACTGGCAACAATGCTTATCTTAAGTGGCGTATGTTCCCAAAGACTTGCTTCTGGCTCATCAGATATAGGGAAAAGGGAAAGGGGGGAAAGAATGCAGACCTCACCACCCCTAAACTAGCACGTACAAAGTTCTTCCGCAATTGACCACTATAAGAAGTAACACTAATTCTGAAATAGTAATTTCAAAACAACATGAGCGTGGGAGCTCTAATGCTGCTAATTCAAACTTATTGTCCTCTGGGAGCCTCCTGCAGCTCCCCAGAGTGCTTTCTGGAGCTATAAGGCTGAGGTAGCACGTCCACATTGACAGAGCCTGCCTTGGACTAATATTGATGCTTCCGTGTACTGAGGACATGCTAGTTCGAATTTGTTAAATCGGGAGTTCTTAAATCAAATTTAGTAGTAGTGTAGATGTGGCCTCAAGCACTTAGACATCACAGAATATACTCTGAAGGGTAAAGTTCCAGATATACAACTTAACACATATTAGTAAACTTCACTGAACAAGGACACTCCACCAGAGAAGGAGTCTTAGCATAGAATGTGCCACTCAAATACCCAAAGAGAACCAACTTTAATAAAGAAAAAGAAAGTTCCTCTGACTACACATCCATAGTTGTCACCTACCAACCCACTCCGGAACCCATACAGAGTATCAAACAATTACAACCCCCGCCAAAACAAATCTTTCCTCTCCTAGCTTTCAAATCCCTTCCCCCAACCGCTCCAAGCTCATCAGAAGCAAGCCCCCCTGAGCAGAACACACCAATTCAAAGCAGCACCAGATCTTGCCAGTACAACTAATGTTAAACCTGTAAACATATCTCCATTGCTACAATGATCAACACCAACACTCTCCACAACACACCTTTTTCATGGTTCATGGATTCAGTGCATGCTTATCACAACACATGGTGTACCTCATCCAGTGCACTAAATTCTCCAATAACAATTAGGTGGATAATACACAATGTTACTTCATTAGCTTTACCTTTATTTCTGACTCTCCTGAACAGCACTGACACTTCAATACCTGTACTACAGGCATGCCTACTATTCTACCATGTTTCTGTTATCCGTATAATGTCTGCTTTCATTCCTGCACCAGTAATCCTAGTCCCTCCATTTTACTAACCAGGATCCTTGCATTGGAGTAAAAAAAATCTTAACTGCTGCTGCTTGGCTTCACCCACATTTCTTGCCCAATTTGTGTATGTTCATTCTACTACCAGTATTGTCTGTCTGATTGGTATCAGCACTGTTCTTCCTCCTACTGCCCATTTTCCTACCCACTGTTGGTTCTTTCTGCAGTGCTGTATTGTTTCTTACTTGATTAACAATTATGTGGATAAAACAAGACAGTCACTAAGCTCTCGAATGAACTGACACAGGAAAAAGGTAAAAGATAAAAAGCATCATCCTATCACCTGTGGGTGAATACTTTTCACAAAGCAATAACTTAATAACTGATCCTCAGTCCTCATCCTAAAGGAAATGTGCACAGTACTTTCAAAAGACAAGCCAGAGAGCTTAAATTCATAACTTTGGGACAGTAAAAATCATGGACTAAACAAAGACACTTGGTTAATTGCTTATTATAACAATATACCACCCATTTAACACACACACAGGGGTTTTTTTTTTTCACTTTGACTTTCCCCATTGACTGGAAAGATGTAAGACATTACCTCGTCCACCTCTGTAGCATGGGACAGATCTCTTACAGGTTTAAAGTAGTGTAAACTGAATTCTCTGTAACTTTTTGAGGACTTGAACAACAGCCAGAGGGGAGGAATCTATTACAGGAGTGGGTGGGTGAGGTTCTGTGGCTTCAAATGTGCAGGTGGTCAGACTTGGTCCATTCTGATCTTGAAATCTATGAGGGAATGGACCAAGATGAGTCTGTTTCAGTAGATGTTTTCATTGCTGTACACATAAAGAAGTGTGGATAATTTGCATTGAATAACTTATTCTACAAACTTCACCTTTTGCATAGCAAACTTCTCAGACACCCTACCATCTTCTCAGTTTACTGGGATTCACTCACTTGCATAAGTAAGTGCAAAAGTCTTTAATCAAGGCTTTAATCTTTCTGTGCCTCAGTTCCACATCTGCAAAATGATGACAACAGTATTTGCTTCCTCCCATACTTTGTCATGTCTGCTTAGCCTGTAAGCTCTGTGCATCAGGCACTATTGTGTCTTCATCCAGCACCTACCACAGTGCTGGGGTCTGATCTCTGCTGGGGCTTCTAGGAGTTATGGTACTAAATAGTAAATAGATAAACACAGATACCCTGGACCATAATTTCCAGAAGGGTAACTCCCATTATTCTCAGTCTGAGTGCTCATCAGTCTCTCCCAATAAAGTACAGACTGCAACTGCATTATCTTTGGCCTGGACCCCATCTCACCCACAGTGTCTGCAGGCAGCCACGGTCAGAGCTCTGGGGAAGCGGCAGTGGCTTAAGCTTAATGTGAAGGACCCTGACTTCCCATGGATCCTCTCACAGAGGTTCTGAAAGGTTTGTGAGGGGGGGCTCTGTGAAGGGAGCATCACTAAGTCTTTATCCCCCCAGAAGTTCTTCCTGGGAGTTTCACTGCAGCAGGTTTTCTTATCCCCATGTCATTGTTTGTTAAAACTGCTTGCTGTTGTGTAGGATATAAAATCAGGTATCACTACTTACAATGTAAAACACAGAGAAGATAGGAAAAATAAGGGAGAGAATGATTCATCTGAACACAGGTTCAAAAAGTGAATCTATATTAGAGGTAATAGCCTATGTGGTAATAAGATGATGTGGCTGGACAGTGCAGAATCCAAAAATGTCAATGTCATTTTCAGAGGGAAAAGGAGAGGAATGTGATGTGCTTTTCTGTATTACAATAATTACTCGTTTAACATGTGCCCGGTTAACACATTTTTGCAATAGCACGATTTTGTTTTAGGGAATGTTTTTCGAATAATACGACCGTCCCCAAAATAACACGAAAATAATCAAGTGGTGGACTACTTCGCGTGGCAGTATAAGTTGGTGAAAACAGTGATAATATGCATGAGTGGATGAATACGCGTAGTCACAGCGCTCCTCCACTCACTCATGTGTTTATCTTTGTGTTTAACAAACTGCAGCAACTTGTGTTGCTAATTATCTTGTGTTGCTAGATATCTAATGTTGACGTTGACGACCCAGCACCAACAAAAAATTGACTTTGCCACTACCACCTGAAATGCAACCCCCACCTTTTCCATTATTTTTAATGGGAAAATTGACCTCACATAGCATGTTTTCACTTAGCACAAACATTTTCAGAAATGCATCTATAGTGTTAAATGAGGAATTACTGTATTGTGTGGCTAAATCTTATCTCCTGTAAAGCAGTTGTTAGTAAATATTCCTAAATTTGGAATATTTACTAACAAATATGGCTTTTCTGTTCAGGGATGACATTGTATCATGGATGATACACTGAAATAAGCAGAAAAGGCACTTTAATCATATTTTGCTAGATTACATCAAGTTCAAAGCACAATTTTCATATGACATAAAAAGCTTGATTGAAGGGATATAATAGCATGAGCAGACATTGGCTTTTGTTTTTTTAATCCTCATTTTAAAAATACTTGCTTTTTTGATAAGCAGAAGAGAGACCATCACAGCTGGCATATTTTATTTACAGATCAGTGAAGATTATCATTTAGTATTTACATTTCAGGAGCAATCAGAGATAGAATCAAGACTGAGGTTCCTTTGTTCTGAAGACTATACAGACACATGCAGTCCATACCTTAAAGAACTTATTGTCCAAATTCAAGCAGTAAGTGGCTCTTTAACGCAATGGTTTTGGGGTCGCGATCCAGTGCTGGGTTGTGGAATGTCAGATACTGAAGCTTGTTGCTGCAGGGGGATCAGGTGACCAGTGGGAGTGCTAAGGCAGGTGACATGCCCCACCCCGGAAACCACACTAATCAAATCATGTTGGGTTGCAGGCATCAACAATTTTCTTCAACTGGGCCTTGGGGAAAAAAAATTGAAAAGCACTGCTTTCATATGTCTCTTGCAGCTCTTTGCAGCACTTGATATTAAAACACTGATTTATTTATTAACCAGTTACAATGCTTTTACTGTTATTAACCAATTGTAGTTGATAAAATACTTGCTCAGTCATTTTGCTGTGAGAAATGTTATATATGAACAATGAATTGTCACTACTGGGGCTCTTTTGAGTAACACTGTTCACTAATTTGGCTCCTGAACCACTGAGGTATGAGCATCACTAGTTTAAGACATTGATCCTGCAAACAAATAGGCACATGGTTAATTTTATTCATATGTAATCCTATTGAAATCATTGGGACTACTCCAATGAATAAAGAGATGTACATGTTCATGTTGTTAGCAGGCAAATGATAAACAAAAGGTAAGTGGGACAGAGACAATTGCATATTTTAAATACTTAGACAAGTGTCATGTGATGTATATGCCTGCTCCTATCTAATTTTTAGGCCCAATACAAACTTAACCCTGACTCAGGTCCACCTCACCTGAATCTCAATGGGTCAAATCAACTTCTAACCCAATCCCAACTGTTTCCCCCAAATCTGAAACAACACCAAGATGGCTGCTTCATCCATCACCTAGGGAGGTGGTGGAATCTCCATCCCTAGAGGTCGTTAAGTCCTGACTTGACAAAGCCCTGGCTGGGTTGATTTAGTTGGGACTGGTCCTGTTTTGGGCAAGGGGTTGGACTCAATGACCTCCTGAGGTCTTCTTCAGCCCTAGGATTCTATGATTCTATGGCTACCACTTCCTGGTCATAGGGGAGCTGTCCTCTTCTTTGCCATGGGATCAATCTAGCAGCAGTGTAAGGCTATGGCCTTTTTTTGTAGCCAATGGCCTTCATCTGTAGCCAGACTAAGAGAGCAGCAGCCATTAGCTGCAAAGCAAGGAGTCACTGCTTACATTCCATCTAAATTGCATTATAATAGAGTAATACCAGTCTGTTAAGAAGGAGACCCTGTCCTAATGGCACCCAATATCACCAGATAAAGAAACAGATCTCAAGATAGGTAAAGAAAACTTAGTTTGATATCATCTCATCTGGCAAGAAATTCCTGACCAATAGCTGGGCTTATGGAATGCCCCATCTCAGATTATGGTTCTCACTTTCCTAATGTTTATATTATCTCTGCCTGGTTTTTAATTGTTTCTATCTGCTATATAATTTTGATAATAGTAAATCAATTAAGATGGTGGGATATGGCTGGTTAGGTAATTCTGTTACAGTATGTTAGGGTTGGTTAATAAAATTATAGTCAAATAACTGGTTACGGTATAGCTAAGAAGGACCCAACTTTCATTTTATAAACAGAGGACCAAAACAAAGTTCTCTGGGAACCAACTCCAGGACACAGGTCCACAATCAGAGCTGAGAGACCTCAGCCCTGTGCCAATGACATCATGCAGAAACTGGAGTCCCCCAGGTGGACCTGATCCTGACCCTCCACCAAGACAAGTTCATCTGCCTTACTGGGAGTGGTGAGCACGGTATACTTAGTGAGTGCATTCTGGTAAAAAATCCTGCAAACTTGCAGAGTGCAGGTTACTCCTAAGCCCACAGAAGAGTGAGTGCTGGTGTTATATTGAGAAGGTTACGCCTGAGCCCTAGGAAAAGGTTAGGGTGGGTGCCAATGTTCCCTCTAATGTTTTCTATCCATGTGCAGAATAAATGCTATTATGTGCACCAAGGCATGTGCAAATGTGTACTACCAGTAGGAACACATGGTGCTGGCTGCAGGAGGCTGTGGGTGCTCTGCTAATCAGCTGGGCAGCATTGGAACCTCTCCTGAGTGGCCATCCAAGCACTTAGCTTACAGGGAACACTGGTGAGTGACCCTAAAATGTGTGAGTGACAGAATATTTTGTGGGTAACAGCAACAGTGTGCATCAGTGGCTGCATGCCTGCTCCTGCCATCCATCACTCCTGCTGCACTGTGAGAGGCACCGTGACTGCTTCACACACTCATGCCACAGCACACACTGTATGGTGAAGTGCCAGTGGTCATCAGGAGTGGGGTATAGACTCAGTGACTGGATGATGAGAGCTGACTCAACCCTAAGCTGAGAGTATTTTCCAACATGACTTGACCAAAACCCAATGCTTGTAGTCAAATCCCATCAGGTTTTGGTCAGATGGCAGGTCTCTAATGGTATAATTATAATGTCAACTATTTCCATCTGCTGCCCAAAAAATAACATTTATTTACCGGTATGATGGCAGAGGTGAGTTATTAGAGCTCAGATGCCATGATATTGGGAGGAGTGTAAGACCAGAATGAGGTAAGATTTGAAGAAGAAGAGAAGACGCAAGTCTCACAGGTCAGAACAGAGGAAGGCTATCGAAAAGAAATACCTTCCAGTCATGGGGGGTGATATTGATTCTAAAGCATGAGATTTCAGGAAAGGGTTGGATTGCTGGACACTGTTTCTGGATTGCACATTTTCCAAGGCAAAACTAGAACAAACTTTGTTCGGGATAGAGGGTAGAAATTTTACCCTCTGAATGCAAAGCAAAGGAAAATGATGACCTCCAATGAATACTTTAGTTGAGATGCCCCTCTGTATGCTCAATTTAAATTATATTAAATATGTTCTTCCAGAAGTAAGAGCAATATCTGCCAGACAATAAATAATTATTATTTTTTTAAAAAAACAGTCTTACTTTATTGCATTGCACCAATTTCCAGGACACTACTATAAAAATAACATGTAGATGCACAGATTTACAAATGCTTTTGTATTTGATTAAATTTACTGTGAATTCATTTCACTTCCCTAAGGCTTTTCACTGCTTCCTGGTCTATCCAGTTACAAAGATAAGCCAATTGAATTGATAATTTAACAATTTAAATGTTTTCCCTTTCAGAAGAACTAACGTCTCAATTAGCAAAATGAGGCTGCCGAACATTTTAAAAACCTGTACAAAAATCAGTGAGAATCATTAGTGAAGCTTTCCATTCCTCTAGCTCTTTTTATTTTAAAAAAATGCTTTAAGTTGCAGTGTGCAATACTGGAAACATTTCTGCACTTTTGGTTCAAGTCAGAAAATATATTTTCCTTATTTATCTCCATTATCTTAAACAAAATCTCAGTAATAAGGGGTGACCACTCATGCATGAGCTTTACAAACAGCACAGAATAGTCAGATTTTCAGTATTTCAAACAAGTGTTTTGGCAGTTACTTCAATCGGCAGGTTGCTTAGACTGTTCAGTGTTTAGCTGCTGTGACAATAGGTGTTATATAAAACCTTAGATAACATCTACATACTAAGTAGTCATGGGATAAGAGGGAAGGTCCTTTCATGGATCAGTAACTGGTTAAAATATGGGAAACAAAGAGTAGGAATAAATGGCCAGTTCTCACAGTGGAGAGAGGTAAACAGTGGTGTTCTTTGGGGATTTGTGCTAGGATACGTGATGTTCAACATAATCATAAGTGATCTGGAAACAGTGAAGTTGCAAAGCTGGTAACTGATACAATATTATTCAAGATAGTTAAGTTCAAAGCTGACTGCTCGGAGTTATGGAGGGATCTCACAAACCTGCGTGACTTGGCAACAAATTATCAGATGAAATTCAACATTAGTAAGTTGAAAGTAATTCATGTTGCAAAAAAATCCCAACTGCACATATATAACAATGGGTTCTGAATTAGCTGTTACCACTCAGGAAAGATTTTGGAGACTGTGAATAATTCTCAGGGTACTTCAGCTCATTCTACAGCAGTGGTCAAAAAGACTTATAGAATATTAGGAAGTGTTAAGAAAAGGATAGAAAATAAGAGAATATATTATGATGTCTGCTCCTTCTGGTCACCCAATCTCAAAAAAGATATAGTAGAACTGGAATAGCTTTAGAAAAGGACAGCAAAGATGGTCAAGGATATGGAATGTCTTCCTACAAGGAAAGACTAAAGGTACGCCTACACTGCAAAGCTATTTTGGGATGCCAAAATAGCTATTCTGCATCTATTGAAGCAGTCTGTTATTTCAAAATAGGTTTTGAAATAACAGGCAGCTTATTCTCACGTCCCAGTAACCCTCATTCCACAAGGGTTAAGGGGCATATTGAAATAGCGAGTTATTTCAAAGTTTGGCACTGTGTAGATAGTGCCAAATTAGAAAATAAGCTACGTAATTTGTGTAGTGCAGATTGCGTCGCTTATTTCAAGCTAAGGGCGCGGTGTGGATGCACCCTAGAAGAACAAGGACTGTTCAGCTTTGAAAAAAGAGGCAACTGAAGAGGAGTATGATAGATCTATACAATCATGAATCGTTTGCTGGAAAAAAGTGAATAGACAATTTTTATTTACCCTTTCCCACAACACAAAAACTATGGTCATCAATGAAATGAATAGCAATAGGTTTAATATAAACAAGAGGAGGTACTTTTCCCCAGAACAGGCAATTAATTTGTGGAATTCATTTTTATGGGATGTTGTGAAGGCCAAAAGTAGATCTGGGTTCATAAAAGAACTAGGGAAGTGCAAGAAGGATGCACCCATCAACAGCTATTAGACATGAAGGTCAGGGATGCAATCCCTATTTTCTCATGGCAACTTTAAACTTCTGCCTGCCAAAAATCAGGCAGGTAAGATGAGATGGATCACTCTAAGGGTATGTCTAGACTACAGGCTTTTGTCGACAGAAGTTTTGACAAAATTTCTGTCGACAAAGAGTGTCTAGACTACATCCAGTTCTGTCGACAAAGCAAGTCGCTTTGTTGACATGACAGTGTAGACGCAAAGGACAGTGTAGATGCAATAACGCCTTCTGTCGATAGAACTCTGTCGACAAAAAGGTGTTATTCCTCATAGAATGAGGTTTATAGCCATCGACAAAACTGCCGAGTTCTGTCGACATTATGTTAACAGAACTCAGCAGCAGTGTAGATGCAGGTATAGTTTTGTCGACAAAAGTCCACTTTTGTCGACAAAACCCTGTAGTCTAGACACACCCTAATTGTCCTTCTGTGTACACTCACTCTTTGGCTCTGGTGCTGACTGCTGATGAAGAGAGGATATGTAGCTACATGGAAATTCATATATGAATAAATGTGATTCTCTCTCTCCTTGGTCTCACTCTCAGATTAGCAGTACAGAATATTAAAATAATCTGGCCTATAGTATTATATACAAATATGACAGTACTCTCACTGCCTCTGAGGGTACTGCAGCACAACCAGACATGAGGAGGAGGAATTTGTATCCGTAGGCTATGTGTTAAAATGGAATTTGTGCAGCAGGATAGCAAGCACACATTAACGATCTTGCTGTAAGATCCTAGTGGAGATGAGACACTATTTTTTACTGTAAAGGAGCTGAATGAAGTCAGCATCATGCCTCCTGCCTATTGATTGACCATGTCCAGGTAACTTTATAGTAATAACTATAGGCTTTGTCTCCATTAGGATTTTATACCAGGATAGGTAACATGTAAAAAACACACCTTCTTCTGACAGTGACAATTGTCATAGAAAGTCCCTCTAGTTGCAGAATCTTCCTGTTCTCTTTGGTGTATGGATATTTTAAATGTTTTGTCCTGTTCAACATACATCTTTCTGTCAAATGCTACACATACTGTTTGCTGTTTGTGTATTCAAAGTGTGCTTGTATCTCCTCTGGAAGTTATTTCAAATACACACATCCCTAACATCCCTTCCTCCTGCTATCATCTCATGCTAAACAATACCTCTTTGCTTCCCCAAATTATGTTTGCCTGTATCCTCATGTATCCTTTGATCATAGTCCAGGGGTGAATCCATTGTTCTTGTCTATTAGCCCCAACAATTGCTTTCAGTACCTGTATGGAAGCAACCCCTTCGGCTTGTTCATTACAAATTCACACTAGGGGTTCCTTAGTGTTCTGAGAGAATATAGCGCTTTGATTACACAAGACCTAAGTGGCATTTTCAGAATATCAGCATTAATAACTCATCCTTAGCTACATCAGGTAGAATTAAAATTAGATAGAAGGGTTATAACCTCTCAAACTATGTTTTTAATTAACAAAGCTATTTGTGTTTAAACAAGCACTTACTCCCTTGCAGTCTGCTGCACTTTTCCTTCCTGTAGTGGAATACTAATGCTGTATTTGTGGTGTCATAATCATTTCCATCATAACAATCTAGGATTTCATAAATCTACATTTATGATTTTCCCTGTGGAACTCATGCTAACCTATTATCAGAGGCAGTGTGGCCTAGCACATAGAGCAGAGGAGTAGGACACTGAGACTGGGATTCTATTCCCAGTCCTGCCACTGCTTTATTGGGTGACCTTGGGCGAATCACTCCCCCTACCCCCGGCTCTGTGCCTCAGTTTCCCTATCAGTAAAATGAGATTGATTACTTGAATGAAATATTTGGAGATCTACTGAAGAAAGGAACAAGCCACACTTCAATAAATATGGGGGGGGAGCCCTCATTAAATTTTAAAAATATTTTAAATACCAGAAGGAGCACAAAATTATTGGCTGAGAAAATTAATTAATTCCTCTCCCCTACCCCACAAACTGCTTGTAGTAGTGAGGTTGCTTCACAAAGCTCACACTTCTCATACTCACACACACATACAACCTTACTGTACAGAATGAAGACTCACCTTTCTAAGATTACAAATCCTTATTGGTCTGTTTATTTCCTTTGAAAGGAACAGAATAGTGAACTAAAAACTTACAGTACTCAGGTGTTATCGTTTCTCTTATAGAAAGTGCTCTGACAGGGACACTTCCTTTCAACTCCTGCCCTGCACTGTCCTATTTTTCAACCTGACAGTAAGTGGCACAGTAATAACAGACCATCAAACCTTCACATACTGATGCTTATTTCCTAAGGGTATGTGACACAAGGACTTACTTTAAAAACATTCCTAGCCAAATTTGGAAAGTGATTCATAAGACTGGTATAATGTAGACCATGTACTCTCATTTATGGGTTGTCTACAAGTGTATCGGTGCTGCTGTGCTGCTATAGTGCTTTAGATAATGATGGGTGATCACTCATTGCCAAATATGGTCATCTTCCATGGGAGTTGTAGACCCTGATAAGGCTGATCCTGGAACTGATACGTGGCTTTAGTGGAGATACTGTTATGCCAACATGAGAGCTTCTCCCAGCAGTGTAGTTAATTCACTTCTGCAAGACAGGTACGCTGCACTTCCCACATGTGAGGTGAGTTTAAATAGGTTTAAGTTTCCCTTTTATTAACTTACACCACCTTTCTTCTGATTTTAGCCTATAACTAACACCACTCTTTCCCTTCAAGAAAGCCATAACACCTGCTGCAATGTTACTGTCTCACTGATCCAACTGCGCTTCATGGCAATAAACATGAGCCGACATTGGCCTTAACTGTCAAAACTGTAGGCATGCTATCAAACCAAAGAGCTGCAGATTTACCCAAGTGATTACAGTTCAGAATGACAAACTGTATTTTATAGTCAAATGACCTTGTTTAAAAAAATAATAATCCAGAAGTTACTTGTAGTCTTGATTGTCCAAGCTTAGAACAAATGTCTGCCTTGGAGCTTAGAACAAATGTCTGCCTTGGAGCAAACAATTGTGGAATGAAAATTTTTCGTAGGAAGCTTTGTCCCACCCCCACCCCTGTCATAAATAAGAGGGGTTTGGGGGCTTTTTCTTTGTTTTTGAGAAAATAAACTTTTTGTGACAAAATTGTCAAACGTGACAAAATTTTCAATTATATTTTACCATAGGTTTTATCAAGACGTTTTTGGTAAATGAAAATTTTAAAACCTATGTCTATGAAAATGTCAATAAAGACACTTTCAGAAAATTGCAAAATATCCAGGAAGAGTCCATTTTATACCATGTGAAATAAAAACAAAGTTCAATTTTTTTATTTTATTTCTCTTTCTTTTGTATGAAATCATATTTTTCCATCATTCTGCTGACTCTGATCAAGACTTGAACAATCAGAATTTTTCCACAAGAATTGGCGGGGACATCTTATACATTTGAATCAAGTATATATGTTTATTTTTCTTCCTAAATAATCACCAATGTTGCGTCCCCCTATTGGCTCTTCTTTCTCCTCTTCATCAATCACAACTTCTTGCCTTTAATTTGATGGTAACTTTACCTTAACGAATTAGCCTGGCTCTAATTTAGTTTGATCTATTAATGCACCATGACATCAGCTTTTTCTTTGCTACTGCATTCAGCCTTCATCATCCTCAGGTAGGTTTTTCCTTCAAAAACATATACACCTCAATTTCACATGCCACCAAAAATACGGCAAAAACTGCAATACAATCTGTCTAGTTAGTACCACCTTATCTGTCTCCAAATCCCTCTTACAATTCACCTCTGCTCCAAGGCCTATATTCCCAGCTGACAATGGCTGTGGAACCTTTGCTTCTTGCATATTTGCTTTGCCCCCATTTTTCCCATTTGTGTTCCTTATCCACCATAGGTTGTATGTCTTGTCAGAACTTTAATTCTAGGGCAGAAATACTGTCTCTATTGAAGTCTGTGGCAAAGTTTCCAAGCTCTAGGGCAAGGACTGTTCTTCTTGCTGCATGTGTGTACATATCTAGCACTTTGAGGTGCTGATTCTTGATTGGTGCCTGAAGACACTACTGCAATAAATTGTTCACCCCATCTTTCTTTTCATTTTACTAGATATGAAGGATACAAAATCTTAAGAGAAAGTAAATGGCTCTAAAGATTCCCACAAACATTACGGTAATAAAAAGATCTATTGTCAGTGAGTTCCAGCTTTGTCTATTTCTGGAAAAAAAAATCATGTAATGTAATATGATCCTTTCAATGAAAATTGAGTTTTTATGGTTCCTTATTAGAGACTTCCCTTACAACTAATTATATTAAACTTCTACATTTTCTCATCAGTAATCTCACAATCTCCAAATCTGCAAAAGTAAATGCTTAGTCAGTGTGTAAATTGAGGACAATTATCATTATGACCACACAGTAATACGAAAATAATTAGACCACTGCTAGCAGCAAAAATATAAATCAAATCAGTTTGTAATAGGAACATTAATAATTTGTAAAAGATACAATCTATTGCATATGAGAACTGGAAAGCATCTAAGATGAGATGCTTTGCTTGAGATTTTTTTTTTTTTCTAAAAAAGAGAACAAAGTTCAGTGTATGTGCATAAGTGATAATCTATGGGTGACTGTATTAAGGGGAATTTACAACCTATTCCAAAGTCATGAGCTAGATGTTACAGATGGAATGGAAAAAATATAATGCTTGGATTCTATTTATTATGCTGGTCTATCTTTGCCAATTTATGGGAAAAGAGTGGAACATTTCAGTTTGCCTCCAGGCGTCCAATAATGAGTCAACTGGTCGTGCAAGTGGCAGTATCATCAGGTGCATTTTAGTAGCAGAGTCAAGTAGCACCGGGAGCATTGTAAGTGTTGTGGTCAAGTATTATAACATAGGTGTTAGCTGTATAGTCAAGTGGCATTAGAAATAGAAATGGTCCTGAAACAAAACCCCTGATTTAAACTATGCTGAACTTTGAGGAAGTGTAGCTCGAGACACGAACTTTCTTTCTGATACCTAAGTGCACACTTTTGTGCAATCAAATAGCTTTGGGAGCATAGCAGGTAGCGAAGCTGAGCAAGGTGATATTGGAAATATCCAGTCTACCGCAGTCTAATCACTTTGGAAGCATTGATAATAGCACTCTTGAGTTACAGGTATTGCAGGTTCAGATCTGGAATTTTAATCTGCTCCAAGTTTTGACTGTAGCGTTTATTGTTGAGACAAGAAATACATGTGTTTTTTTTCATTTTCTCATTAAAGTTGCCTGCGCCTTTACTGAGCTTACAAATATAATTATTTTCAAATATATAATGCTTGGAGAAAAATCTCTCTCATGCATATATACTCAGTTGTATGAAACTTTCAAGCTAACCAAAAGAATGCTAGGAAGCTTCTGCTTTCTGTCACCCTGTTGACAAGCAAATGTTAAAATGATAAGCCCTCTTTAGTCACAAAACCATGTTTAATAGCCCCACAGAGTGTTTACAGAAAAGCTGCGCTTAAAACCTTATCTTACTTTATCATTCTCTTATAGGATGTTTTGAAAAATGTATGCGAGCATTGTTGTGATTGGTGATTTATATAAGACATTTAATAGGAGTTTTTAACTGCAAATTGTATACTGTGATTGGTAAACCCCATTTGTCTGAAAGGCCACTACACCAGGAGTGTCTTATCTAGGTCATGACACTTCCTTCCTGTGTAAATACCAGTTCTGTACAAATGTAATCCTTATCTGAAAAAAACAACCCACATAAAACATTCATTTTTAGCAAAGATTTGATTGTGAAAAAGAATGTTGGGTTGTATTATCAGCACAGTAAATCTAGGGTTAATTCGCCCTCATAAACAAAACTAACAAAATTCTAAGTAAACTCACACAAAGAATTCTAGAAATATTTTATTGAAATGAATTTTATAATTACTTAAAAAAAACTTCATTCAGACAAGCCTCTAGACAAAAACATGTCTAGTTGGAAATGCTTTAGACCTTTGTTTACTTCTTAAATGTTGAAATGGCAAATCATTTTAAATAGCATATTTGCAAGTATTTTAACTAAATGCAAAGCGTCTAAAGTAATTTCCTAATATCATTGCTATGTAAATGGTAAAATGCTTTATGTATCAACACTGAAATTTAATCAGCTTGACACACTAATTACTAATGTAGGAAGTCATTTATGTACAGAATATTTATATTAATTAGAAATTAATTAATGGTAGTG
This sequence comes from Pelochelys cantorii, assembly GCA_032595735.1. Classification (NCBI taxonomy): domain Eukaryota; kingdom Metazoa; phylum Chordata; order Testudines; family Trionychidae; genus Pelochelys; species Pelochelys cantorii. The sequence continues at coordinate 66,708,809 of CM064326.1, read as the reverse complement.
CTCAAGCAGTTCCTGCATCTAATTGAGGAAGACAAGAGAATCATCTTTCCAAAAATGTATATAAAGAAACCACAACTTCTTTAATAACCATTTAAGCTGAAGGATTATTGAATTTTTGAAAACTAAAAATTGTTTTAAAAGAAGTGTTTTGAAATTCCATATCCTATTTAAATCTTATAATTCTAAGGAAACATCTTAGAAATGTACCTATTTATATAGAAATAGCTTAGAAATTTACCTAATAGAAAGAATTACAATTTCATTCAAAGATACACTAAGAATCTCCCCCCACAAAAAAAAATATTACCATCAAGATGGAATTACAAGCCTTAACAAGCAACATGTTCATAGGATAAAGAGGCTCCTAAGGACAATCCATGAAATAATTGAGCAAATTAAAGAATGACAGCCGACAACTTGAATTGAAGCAAACTCAAAAAAGTGAATTTTCCTATAATTTTGAGGAAATAAATAAAACCGCTGAATTGTGCATCCCTCATATACACTCAAAACAAATTCAATAAAACTTAACCTGTCCATCTTTATAAGGAAAGTACCCCAGAGAACACTCAAGAAGAAACCAAGCCAAAGAAATACTCCCCAAAATTTCAACACTGGTAAGAGGAAATTTACCATGGCACTGTGAGGGGGTTATAGTTAAACCTCTAGTAATTATTTCACTGAGATATGGAAATTTTGTAATTTAAGGTACGAACAGTTTCTCCTACTAATCACCATGTACTCCTGAAAATGAGACAGGGGCTAAACATTGTTAAACTGAGAAATAGTGGGATTTAACTCGATTTAAGATTCTAATATTAATGATGTTAATGATGTTCTCTCTTTAAGATAGGAATAAAGAAAGGAACAAAACAAGTCAGGTTAGACACAATATTAGAAATTGTAAAGTAGGACCATACACAGCCTCTGGGGCTTGGTTTGGGAGATTTATCAAAGTGAATTGTGGTTTAATTCAGAAGGGCAGACAAAGAATCCCACTTTCTACTCTTGTTTCTCTAAATTAAATATTTTAGTAAATTTTAAAATAAAATGACTTGATACCCTACAGTTTTAAATTACCCTTTTCTACCCATAGATGTCAACTTGCAGTATTTCCAAGGTAATTTAAAATGTGTAAATATTATACTGGCGTGGTGTATTTTTAAAGTTAATTCCTTTATCTTATGTTGCAGATATTTTACATGCCTCGCCTTTCTTAGGGATTCCATTTGGTGACTGTCTGGAATGTTCCCCACTCTGGCACTCTGAGGTTAAGTCTAGACTACATCCCTTTGTCAGCAGAGAGATGTAAATGAAGCACTTCGAAAGTGCAAATGAAGCCGGGATTTAACTATCCCGCGCTTCATTTGCATAATCATGTAATGGCGCTCTTTCAAAAAAGTGCTTTTTCTAAATTGAAACTGCAGTCTAGACGCAGTTCTTTTGAAAACAGGGCACTTTTTCGAAAGATCCTGTAAACCTGGATCGAAAGATCCTGTAAAGGTCCTGTAAAATACATTCTTCCTTGTAAAACGAGGTTTTCCACAGACGAAAAAACTGCCGCGTTCTTTCGATTTACTTTCGAAAGAACATGGCAGCAGTCTAGACGCAGGGGAAGTTTTTTTGAAAAAAGGCCACTTTTTTCAAAAAACCCTGTAGTCTAGACACACCCTGAGTGTAGAAGGTGGGGGCCTGCAAAGACTTTAAATACCTTGCCTTCATAGGCTCTGCTTACAAAAAAAAAAAAAAAAAAAAAACACACACACACACACACACACACACACACAACACATACACACCCTTCCCCAGAGTCACAGATTTACTGACTTTGGGGGAAGTAACTGCCACCACCAAGTGAAATACCACCTTTCTTCTTGAACCAAGGAAGAAGCACTTGGATTTCCTCCAGAAGGGTAACCCAAAGCTCCTTTCCCACATGAGAGCCTGAAAAACAGAGAGAAAACAAACTGCAGTCTCTGGTAGCTGACCACTCATCTTAGGCAGGTAGACACACACCCACATACACACATAGGACATAAGAATCAAATCATCATCTTAAAAAGTGGTTTTTATTAATAAAACCAAAGATATACTTGATAAGGCATATTTGATTGTATATTTAGTGTTACAGAGCAACTAAATAAAACAAATTAAAGCACATAGAAAATCTCTTGGAACAACTCTAAGGGTGTGTCTAGACTACAGGGTTTTGTCGACAAAAGTTCCTCTACGAGGAATAACGCCTTTTGTCAACAGAGTTCTGTCGACAGAAGGCGTTATTACATCTACACTGTCCTTTGCGTCTACACTGTCATGTCTACAAAGCGGCTTGCTTTGTCGACAGAACTGGGGATGTAGTCTAGACGCTCTTTGTCGACAGAAGCTTTGTTGACAGTATCTGTTGACAAAACTTCTGTCGACAAAAGCCTGTAGCTTAGACATACCCTTAGATAGTGAATGGAGGAGAGGAGGCATGGATTCACACAGAGCAGTTCAAACAAAACCACAAAAATAAAGAAAGCAAAATACCCTAATAATGACTAAATACACTAAATACATTTCCCTTTATTTGCTCACGATCTCTCCCTAATTCAGTCCACTTCCATGCCCCAAATTCCTTGGAGGCATGGTAATCCTGCCTGGGTTTAAATCATTCTGTGTCTCTCAACTCCTGGCTTAACTTCCCCACATAAAGAAAGCAGGAATGGTGTCTTAATACAATTCAAATTTCAGCACTGTATCTGCATTTGTTCTTCTGGCCCCTTGCCAACACCCTTGCTAGCTACCTGAATTTATCCCCTTAGTCACCAGGTGCTGGCCAGCACTCCTCCTAACCTTCACAGCAACCACCACCAGTCACTGCATTGGTGGGAGGTGTATCACACTAGCCAGTTTCAGTAGCTATCAGACATATCAGACAAAAGAAGACTTAGCTGCTATTTTCTTTCTGCCTTGGACTCTCCTCTATCAGGCCAGACAGTAGAAGAGGGACCACATCTTTGTAAGTTTACTGTCTTTAGCTTAATATATGTCACTTTTGTTTAGAGTGACATCAAAATTCCTATTGAGCACAACTGTGAGAAGAGACAATAGGATTAGCCATTATCTGCCCTTCTTCACATCAGTACTCAACACTATGTTTCCCAGACTAGATTTCCTTCTGAGTAAGTACTTTTGGAAAGGGTTGGAACAGAAGAAATCTCTGCAAGGTTCTCTGCTCCTTAGCCATGTGGCCTTCTACGGAAAAAGAAAAATTGTGTTCCTAAAATTCACCTCACCAAAACATCACCAATATTTAGTACTAGGTGGGCTACTTTATTGGCTATCACCAAAAAGACTGAGACAAAGACTGAATTATACTCCTCTCTCATGAAAGGTCATGAATGAAGCTCATACTTATATTGCAATATCAGCCAGATAGCCCACTCAGGATTAGAGTGCCACTCTAGTGGGTCTTATACATGGAACTTATAGCTACATAAAATAGTCCATGTTCAGCTCCCATTCCTCTCACTCTGTTTCAGAGCCTCATCTGCATCCTCTTCAGGACACCTCTTTGCTTCTCTTTGGTAACTTGGAAAATAGGTTTCAAAGTCCTCACAGAAGATTTAGGTGCGTACTAAATGTCACAGCCTGACCTGCAACATGCATTTTACCAAAAGGGTGCGAAGTTACTCCCAACCTTCTTGAAAGGAGTGTAAAGTAGCATCAAAGAAAATACATCTCACAAGGTAAGAGATGTTAGGGATATTGGAGCATGGTGGACATAATACAGCCAAATTCTTTAATCAATGTATTCTCCTTCAAAAGCAACTAATGAAAAGGCAGCATGTTGAACCTGTCTATGGCATTGTTAACTTGCCCCTTTTATATATGGAATGGCATGTCAGCTTTTTGCTCCGCACATGGAACTACAGTAGACATTAACTCCAGGGAGAGGTCATTGCTCCTGTCATCCCTCTGAATGCCTGACAGATGGACTGGTAACAAATGTACAGACTCGTCTGGGATACAGCTGTCATACTCATGTCCCATCCTGATGCCATAGGGAACCTGCGTGCTTTCAAATATGCACTGTTGTTTGTGTGTGTGAATTCAGAAGTGATACTGTATTACCATTAAAAATGGTATTTAGTAGCTGTGTCTGTACATATTCATATCAGAGTCAGGTGAGTGTTTCTTCTCATACACCTTGCATCATAGCCATGAACTATTATCTCTCTGGGATTCTGGACACTGTTCCCATTATGCTGGTATTTTCCATACTTGAGCTTCTGTCTACTAGCTTCTGCTGCTACTAATCCTAATGCCTCCTTGCTATTCAAAACAGAGATATTCCTCATCAAAACCATAACTGCAATTGCACAAAATTTACAGCAGTTCCCACTAGAAATTGAGTATTCTCCAGTAACTACCGCATGCATAAATTGCTACTGAATTTTTTGAAAATTTGGTCAGAAAAAAAAATTGTTTTGGGTTGAGAGGGGATGGCCCAAATCAAAATATTTTGGTTTGTTGAACCAAATTGAAGAGTTTAATTTAGGATCAGAAAGACATTCTTTATAGATATATGATTGGTGCATGAGACATCTGAACTACAACTTCCACTAGACAGTGCAGTAGCTCAGCTATATATGAGTCTCATGGGAGTTGTAGTTCAGATGTCTCATGCATCAATGTTCCTCTATAAGCTGGGCTCCATAGCTAGACTACATCTCCCATTATGCATTATAGTCTCTTGTCTGAGTGAATGGGAAATGTAGTCCAAGCAAGGGAGCCTAACCATTAGTTCAAGGATACACAGATTAGTTTCAGTTTGATTCAACAAATGGAAACAACATTTCCACTGAACAATTTTTGTTTCAATATTTGCAAACCATTTTTTCTAACCCCTCCCCTCAAATATTGACTATTTTCTTCCAATTCAAGCTAAAACAAATTCTGACATATCATAATTTTCCACAAAATGCAAATTCTAATATGCAACCAATCCTAGAAATACATATGATATACAGTATGTGGAAATATTTTTAAGAAGTTGATACATGAAAGTGACAGTCAGTGTTAGTAGCTATTTCCTTTTATGGGACACACACACACACAGTCATTGAAACCACTTTGGTTTTTGTTCCGATTGTAAATTCACCCTAATTTGATAGGATGTTAAGGTGCCAGTGTACATTTGTTTTTTTAGGAATTACTTTGAGATTTTTTCCCCCTTACTACTTTCTTTTCTCTCTTTTTTTTAAACGCTCCAGAAAAGGCATGATTGCAGCCATTCCGTGATTTCTATATCAGAGAGAAGGGATTGGTGCACAGATGAAAGAGCAAGATATTTTGTTGCTTATTAGAGATGATGCATGCAAAGGCACTCTCAATCTTAGTGCTAGGATACATTTTTTTAAGCCCTGTGTGAGAATGTCAAAGCTGAATAAACGTGAGTCACTGTAGACAAGTACATGGAAAAACTCATAAACTTTAGTTATGTTAGTAAATTTCAAAACCTGAACACCCAAGTAGGTTTGAAATATACTTAGTATACATAATTTTTCAGCTTTGCAGGGACAACTTTTCCAGTAAATCATATTATTGATTTTTTTGTTGTTGTTTTTAATTATACTTAAAGGCCTAGTCCAAAGCCCACTTAAGCCAAGAAATCTGTCCAGTTAAGTTCAATGGTCTTTGCTTCAGGCTCTACAAAGCTAAATATGAATAAGAAGGTGTTTCCACATGCCCTAAGCTTCAATAGATATATATCTTACTGGGCTGTCCATTGTAATGCTCTTCTATGGACCTCATATGTGCAAATTTAGGGACTAACAGCTTGAGTGCTTTGAGTGACCTCAAGTGCCATAGCATGAAATAAAGAGAAAGATAGCTTCTCAGCTACATCGTAACAAAACCAGCTAGGACTTAATAGCATTTTTGGTATGGTAATGTTTGGTTTATGTACTACCGCTATTATAATTCTAAATATAATGAAAATGGTGTCAAGGTGTAATATAATGGGTGGTCTGCGAGCACTGCTGAGAGGGTCAAATCAGGGTGAATTGCTCAGAACCAGGGCTACTTACAGCCCAAGACTGGTGTCATCCTCTATAAGGCATCAAACCAGTCACATAGAGCACTTCAGTTGCCTCTCTGTCCAGCAAGAAGTCTCACAAGCAACTCCCTTAGACATCCCAGCTTTACCTATGCCACCACCAGCACTTCTCCTTACACAGATGAGAGGTTATAAAAACCAATTTCATCAAATCCCAACAGGTTCTCACAGTCCCAAAGAACCGGCCACAGTCCCAGGTCAATTTATACTTGAGATCTTACCCAAGAGAGCATGCTACGCCAACCTTTAGAATCTAAAGGTTAGATTTTAATCTAATTTAATTTATTAATAAAAGGAAAGTAAAGGTTGCGAGTAGAATTGTTAAAGAAAGCACATTACATACATCAATCACCAACTTCTTGATGAAGGCTCTTAGCAGAGATATAATGAACTACTAGCTTAAAAATCTCTGAAGTACATCCTATGTTAGGATCGGTCAAGAATCCTTCTGGGCCCTCTGTCCTTAGCAAAGGTGCTTCTGGAGCAGCAGGCAGGAGTGAAGATCAAGATGGAGGCACCCCCAGGATACTTTCATAATCTTACGCATGCAGAGGGAAATCCATTGTTCTCCTGAGTGATGGCACCTCTCAAAATGGAGCTCATCACATAATCTCCATGTCCTTTTTAGGCAAGGAGCCATGGAGTTCCCACGTATGTCCTCCTTAGGCAATGGGCCATTGTGTGCTCCTCTGGTGTCATTTGGCAACACTGAAGCACCATTGTCCATGCAGCATTCCCTGGGTTGCCTCCCCTCACAATAGGTGGGTGATACCTGCCACTTCTCCCTCACAGAAAGCATTTAAAATATAAGTACAGAGCCCATATTCATAATTTTACATATAAAAATCATACAAGTATATGAGTAGCATAGACAGAATCAGCATAGCCTACGCTTTCAGTAGACACCACACATAGCCCACCTTACACAGAATTTGGGGCAAACACACAACAGTGCGTGCAAGAATGATCTGCATGTTCCTATTACAACCCACTAATGTGACACAAGGCTCAACATGAAATGACATTACACTGTTTAGAAATAATACATACCAATACTGAAACCTTAGCACAATGCAGAGGAGTTTGATGGTGCCATTACCATATTACTTTACTCTCTGAAGGAGTAAATCTTAAAAGATGATAAGAGGTCATCACATGTAATAGCACATTTGTATTCAGACCATAAGAGGTCTTCTTTAGTAAAGATCATGAAGATTTACAGTTGATTTGCTTAGACAGATGTCTGAAATAGTTCAGAACCACTCCAGTAATAATTTATAATGGGGTTTTTTTGGCATTCACTTTAGGATATAATTTCATTAGGATTTCTTTCAATGCAGCGTTACCATTACTCAGAATGTAAGAGTAGCATCTTCCATTTCTAGCAGTAGATTTATTTCTCCCTTTTCACCATAATAACTGAGTGCTTTAGAATGAATCTGAACCATAGCAGGCAGGTGATATAGATTCTCCATGAATCCCACCAACACTTTATAGAATCCTAAAAATGTGGAGTTGGAAGGGACCTTGAAATGTCATCAACACCACTCCATGCACTGAGGCAGAGACCAAGTAACCTAGAGCATATCTGACAGGCATGTCCAACCTGTTAAAAACCTCTGATGAAAGGGATTTTACAACCTCATTTGAAAGCCTATTGCAGAACTTAATTACCTTTATAGTTAGAAAATTAAGCCTAATTAACTTGAATTTATCCTGAATTCCCCTTGGTAGAGATAAAACTGATTGTTGTTCTCCATGTCCACTGGAGTTAAGGCAAGAAGAAATCACCATCCCCTCTAACAGTCATTAACTTATGTGAATACTTATAAGGCCCTCTCCCCTGATTCTTCTTTCCTCAAGCCTAAACATGTCCAATTTTTTAAACTTTTCTTCATAGCTCAAGTTCTCTAAAGCTTTTGTCATTCTTAGGCTATGTCTAGACTGCAGGCTTCTTTCAGAAGAAGCTTTTCCGGAAGAAATCTTCTGAAAAAACTTCTTCCAAAAGAGAGCATCCACACTGCAAAAGCGCATCAAAAAAGCAGATTGCTGAATGGACGCTATCTCACATGTAAGCTGTGATTACTATGGACGGAATGACCACCAGGGCACCTGTGTTTTTTCCTCTTTCCTCTTCTTCCAAAAGAACTCCCTCTTCCCTGTCCACACATGCCTTTTTCCGAAAGAGCTCTTTTGCAAAAAGGTTTCTTCCTCATAGAATGAGGATTACCAATGTTGGAAAAACCCCTCTGTTCTTTCGATTTACTTTCGAAAGAACACAATTGCAGTGTGGACGTTACTCAGGTTTTGTCGGAAAAATGGCCATTTTCCAAACAGAACTCTGTTGTGTAGACATACCCTTATTTTTCTCCTCTAGAGTCTCTCTAATTTGCCACATCTCTCCTACCATGGCACCCAGAAGTGGACACTGTACTCCAGCTGAAGTTTCACCAGTGCAGAGTAGATCAGAACAACTATCTACAAAGTCTTCCACCCCAGAATGATATGAACCTTTTCAGAAAATACATCACATTGTTCACTTATATTCAATGTTATCTCTAACCCTCAGATCCTCTTCAACAGTGCTGCTGTCTACCCAGTTATCCCCCATTTTGTAGAGGTGGATTTGATTTTTCCTTCCTGAACTTTGTATTTGTTGTTATTGAATTTCATCTTGCTGATTTTAGACCAGTTCTCCAACTTGTCTAGACCATTTTGAATTCTAATCCTGTCCCCCAAAAGGGCTTGCAACTCCTCCCAGTTTGGTGTCATCTACACATTTTATAAGCATACTCTCCATTCCATTAAGTCACTAAGGAAAATAATAAATAGTACTGGAGTAGGACAGATCCCTGTGGGACCCCACCGGATACGCGCTTCTATTAGACATTGAACCATTGATAACCACCCATAGACTGTGATATTACAAGCAGTTGTGCACCCTCTTGTAGTTATTTCATCTAAACTACATTTCCCTAGTTTGGTTATAAGAATTTCAATTGGGTGCCAAATCCACTTACTAAAATCAAGATATATCACATTTACTGCTTCCCCACGGATTCTCTTAAGTTTTATTACTATTATAGTTAACAATATTAATTTAAAATAATCTACTTCATGCATTATATGCTGATGGCTGCCAGTATACGGTGCTTTCTGTGTTGCCCCAAAGTCTTATTTGAAGCAAGACCTCTCTGGAAGTCAATGGATGAATACAAAGTTGCTGAGAGCAAGGATATCCAGGGACATGATTGTGTGATAATGGCAAAATTAGGATCAGAATTCTTTATCTTAGCGTGGTGCATACAAAACTAATTTTTCACAGCTGTTTTATGAATGGTGCATTGAGGAAGACGTCAAAATAATCTTCTTGATTCTTCAGTTCTGAGTTGCCATTGTCTATGTTATCAGAGGACTGTAGCCTACTGAGATACACACATTGTTGTTGTGAGATTGTAGGGTAGGAGTGTGAACAGAAGTAGTAGATAACATGTCTCCAATGGAGTTATTACATAAACTAATATTGTGAGAAATTGTACATGGATGTTGATTACGCTGCAGATGTGACTTTAGTGTAAAGTTATTCAACAGTTCAAGGATTTATAGTTGTTGATTCACAAATGTCCCCTGTTGTAGTCTGAGTTGTGTCAACATATCAATTTATTTGAGCAATTTTAAAATCATTGGGAAGGGATTGAAATTGACAAGTCCCCAGGAATCACTGTACTTCACCATGGTGATTTATGGCTTTGTAGGGGTAAATTGTGGAAGAACTCTCCACGTGTGAAGTATAGGGGTGGTGAGGCCTGCACTCTCCCCCCTTACCCATTCTCCCCCCTTTCCCTACTACTGATGAGCCAGAAGCAAGCCTCTAGGAACATATGCCATTGTAGCAAGAATGAATTGTAGATAAGGGCAGGAACATAACAATCTTGTTTACCTAAATGTACTGATCATGTAAACAAAGTCAAAGGACAAGCAGTACAGCTGAGCCATACTGTAACAAGCAATGAGTAACCCCCGGAATTCTCCAAACTGCCACAAACAAGGTAGAGACACAATATTTAAAGCTGCACCAGAGCACAGCAATTTGGACCTCACCGATGGGCTTTGAATACCGGTGCCTCGGAAGCTGAGACAGTCTCCCACTTCATCTGCAGCCGAAATAGGGTTCCCAGCTAGCTGAAGTGATGTAAGAAATGCCGCTTTTCCTATCATGTTGTTCTTTTAGTTAAGGGGCACAGCTGATAGCTGTCAGGAAATAAACTGCTTGTGTTTGACAGATACCTGTGTAGCATCCTTTTTACTTTGAGAACCCAGTGTCGGACCTGAGAATTACTCTTGACAACAACAGGCTTATACTCACTTCACCTGGGATAAACCCCAAACTGATCATTCTTAAATGATCTATATCTGATCCATTTGCAATAGCTAGGGTGGTTTTTCAGGATCAAGTAAAGTGAGCTGGTGAGAACAGAGTACTCAGGAACAAAATAAATGTGTGGCTGTCCGAAGAGTTATGTTGCTAATTACCGTACAACAAGGAATGTTGTTAAAGCTTGAAGAGCTGTCCACACTTAAATGCAGCCTTTCTGTGAATATGGTGTCATTATTAATTCAATTCTGCCATGCGCATGAAGTTCTGAGAAGATAGCTTAAAGCAGGGATCAGCAACTTTCAGTACATGGTCCATTGGGGTAATCAGCTGGCAGGATTCAAGACATTTTGTTTATGTTGACTGTTCACAGGCATATCCCCCCACAGCTGCCACTAGCCACAGTTTGCCATTCCTAGCCAAAGGGAGTTATAGGAAGTGGCTGTCAGCATGTCCCTGCAGCCCACACCACATCCCACTGTTCCCAGTGGCTAGGGACTGAATGTGGGCATTGAGAGCTGTAGCAGCCATGCCTGCAGATGATCAATGTAAACACAATGCTTTGCAGCCTGATAGTGGATTATCCTGCTGGGTTGTCTGCTGAACATTGCCAACCCCTGTGCTAGCCAACTCTCCTAACTTTGTCATGAGTCTTATTGGTATTGTTTTTTTTAAAACCCCAACTCCTGGAATCAAGTGATTAAGAAAGAAGGCTGAAATCATCACAAAGAAAAATGTTCTAGCCCTTGTGGCAGTGGAGAAAGCTTTGAAGTGTGACCCTAGTGCACCCTAAAGGCTCAAAAAGCAGAATAAAAAAAAAAGAACACCAAATCTATTATTTTTATATCATCTCCTGATTTTAAAGTCAATCACATGATTTTTTAACATTTGGGATTGGCAATACTGCAGATCAAACCGTATTTTGCACACATGGTTAGTTTTTTAATTCCTTCAGTCCTGTTTCTTTCCTCCATATGTGTTTCAGTGCAGTAACACATACACACACATATATATATGCTAGCTCCCAGGGACAGCAGAGAGAAGTACCATTGCAGGGCATGCCAGAACACTGCATTGCCAGTCTCACCATCTGATGTAATATACTAGGACAACAGTGCAAGATCACTCAAATACTGTCTCTACACTTTCATTTGCAGCTCTCAGCCATTTACAAGAATAATTTCTCTCTAACACACACATCAGAAAAAGCATCTGCCTCAGCTGGCCAGTGGATGTCAGAAATCACGCTTGGTACTTGAGGATTTCGTTGCGCCTTCATAATAATTGTGCATGTCGGTCACTTCTTATGCTTGTTTATACATTATATCAGCTTTGATTGCAGCAGGACTAAGCAACCCCCAGTTTGATTAGGTTCTCACAAACACAGCAATGAACAAATGTAAGTAGGTTGTGCCACCTACTGGCTCCCAGGCAGCAGCTGGGAAAGATATTTCAGTTTATGGAAGGCTCCTGTTAAAAATTAAAATCTCCTCTCTCATAAATATCAACTTGTTAAACTTTGACTTCTGTTTTAAAAGAGAGACAATTAAAACGTATACCTGTGTCTCAAAAATGCTGTAATTAAACATAACCCACAGGTAATATTTTAATGATGCCAGTTCTTCAGACTAGCGAGCTAAACAAATACAGTATGTTGTTAACTAATGATGTTGTCTTAATTTGGTGATTTTTTAAAAGCTTAGATGTACGAGCAAATAAAATCGTTATGTTGAATTTCTTCATTCTATTTTCTGCCTCCCACCATCTGCTGCTTAACAGTGCAGATTCCAGTTAATGGAGCAGCATAGGTGGAATAGAGTGGAAAGTGGGATTCTTTGTCAGCCCTTCTGAACTGAACCACAATTCACTTTGATAAATCCCCTCCTAGACCAAGCCCCAGAGGCTGTGCATGGTCCTAGTTTACAATTTCTAATACTGGCTCTAACCTGGCTTTATTTATTCCCTTCTTTACTCCTATCTTAAAGAAAGAACATCAGTAACAGGCTCTCTCTTTGGAAGTATTTGAAGCAATTTTTATAGGTGAGGGGCAGGAGTTTTCTCAGATAAGAACAGTGCTTCATGTCCCCCCAGCGGTGATGTGAACCATGTGGAATTTCCAACTTTCTTCTTTCTTAAAAAATGTAAAATAAGAAAACAAAATTCATGCATCATTTAAAGATGCCCCAGAATAGCTTTAAATTATGCAGTCAACAGTTACATGAGTTGCTGGTTAAGGGATTCTTTGGCTATGTCATGACACTGATCAATCCTCTCATGATTTTATTCAACAGTCAGACCCAATCACTGGCGCATTTAAAACACACTGCTCACATCATTCGCTCATCTGCCTATAAAATGATGTACAGATATGTCAACAGAAATGCAATGTACACTATGGTTTTCCATGACAAACTGTGCTAGCCCTTCTGATTGGAAGTCATTTCTGAAGGTAGTCATGCGATCAAAACCAGATTCAACAAAATTTCCATCTCCAGGTAAAGTTTGAAATAATTATCCTTGTTGTGCACAAAGGGCCAGATCATCATATGCCACAAAACTGCATAGTTACAGGGGCAGTGCCCAAGAGGTTCACTGCAAAGCATTGGGTTAGAGCAGCCTGCTGACCACTCTTAATTACACCATGCTCCAGTGCTACATGGGTCCACAAAGAGGTCAGGGGCCTGTTTAACTAGGGACACTCCAGTGATGGCCATATTTATCTGCCACATTAGAAACAGAGAAGTTGAATGGCAGAAGAATCCTTTTACCATGTCTGTCACAAGGATCACTCTTCTGCAGCACACTAATCCTCCCAGTCATCTATTCTGTTGAGGAAATGTAAAGCAGCCACACTGCATCAGAGGATCTGGCCCAAATTACAAAAGCTAACATCACAATGTTCAGTGTGTGGATTTCACTGCGATACTGGTAATCCTGTAGTCCTTATTAAAAGCAATGGGAACTTGCCTGAGTGAAGAATGTATATTAGAGTGAACATTGTTTACAGAATACTGTAAATGTACATGGCACAGTCACATTTGACTAAGTCAAGGTTCCTGCTTTAAGAAGTCAGTTAAACATTGCCCAACTATGAGGCACAGTTGCTTCCTGGCTCATGCACTAGAGACTGAGACATGTAGGTTCTAGTCCTTGTTCTGGCTTGTTGGGTGACCTTAGGCAACTTACTTTCCCTCTCTGGCTATGTCTACACTACAAGGTTTTTGCATAAAAATGATGGTTTTTGCACAAAAACCAGTGGAGCGTCCACACCTCAAGAGCGTTTTTGCACAAGAAAAATCGATAGAACAGAGGGCTTTTGCTGGTAGAGTTATTCCTCTCCCCACAAGGAATAACTCCTTTTTGCACTACAGCTCTTGTGCAAAAAGGCAGATTTGGATGCTCCGGAAGGGTTTTTGCGCAAGAAACACCTATCAGAAAAAGCAATGAGAGCTTTCTTGTGCAAGAGTGTCCATGCAATGTGGATGCTCTTTTGCACAAAAGCACATCTCTTTTGCAATGCGCTTTGAGGTGTGGACGCACAGAAACTCTTGCACAAAAGGCTTCTTGCGCAAAAACCCTGCAGTATAGACTAAGCCTCTGTGTTTCAGTTTCCCCACCTGTAAAAGCACTTTGAGCTTTGTAAAGGAAAAACACTGCATAAGAGGACTTGTTATTTCGAAATAACTCCCGCTTGTGAAGAGGAATAGCACTATTTCCAAATTGTTGTTTCGGGAGTTATTATTTCGAAATAGCTTCTTAGTGTAGACATTCCCTTTGAGTTTACCTCATTTTTCTTGTTAGTTCTTACATTGTAGGCAGCTTTTCAAGTCTAGATTTAAGAGGACAGAAAAATTCTGAGTTGAAAAAAAAATGATGCTTTGTTTTGTTTTCTCCAGCCCATAGACAAAGCTTATGTGCCACTACAGATAAGTGATGGAAGATAGAAGCAGCCCTAAGACAATGCAAGTGTCTTTTATTTTCTATACTCTTTAGTGATGGTTGCTATTACTTTCAAAATCTCCTAGTATTTTGCAGGTAATAAAAAGAGTGAAAATCAATCAAAACAACTGAGCACATGGCCTAGAGGACAAAAAAAAAAAAATCCCCTGTATATAACAGTCTGGAGAAAAGTTAGTGTTCCAATAACCTACATCAAATAGAACCACTGCAATAGGGAATGGAAGCAAAAGCCAGAATTGTAAAAGAGATAGTGTATATTTTAACTGAAAAATTAAAAAGCCACTGAACAATTACAATGTTATATTTCAGCTGGTATTTCAGCAAGTGCTTTCTGAAAGTCTGATCTGCAAAACACAATTCCTGCTGCAATATTTCAGTCACGAAATGGGGCCTCAAATGTCTTGCATTATTATTTGGATATGAAAAAGTGTATTTAAAGTGAAACTCAAGTTTTCACCACTAGACACACTGGTGAAGCGGACATATAAAGGGTATAGGAACAGATGTAGAAAGAAAAGTCTATAGTGATAAACAGATCAATTTTACAGAATTTTAATATGAAATTATTACAGTTGCCTTTTGAAGAAGACACCTGGATTTCTGACTGAAAATTATTCTTCTCAGCCATAGATTTAAATAAAACACTTGACAGGTCAATTGTAAGACAAAAGAGTCACTTTGTAAAGCTCCCAAGTTAAGGCACTGACTATTACCTAAGAACATTATTGAAACACTGTCATCTAAAATGTAACACAATAGAATTATTATAACTTCAGAGATGTTTCACTCCTGTCATAGATCTAAGAGTTGTCATTGGATTTGCAGGCTTGCACTCAGACAAAAATATGAAATAAATTTATAAAATCAGCACACCAGTGGTGGTGCATGCAATATGAGTAGCCAAGACAGCTTCCTCCCATGCTATACAGCAGCTTGAACCATGAATCCAATGAGGTACATGCCTGTGATAAATGAAGTGTGGTTAGCTGAAGAAATGTGGATGGCCCACAAAAAAAGCTAGTCCTCATAACAACCAGAAGCTGGCATTTAAAATACATGGTAGATGAGACTCAAATGGATAAAGTATCTTGTCAGAACGAATACCTGGGTTCCTCAGAACCCACTCTCATTCACATGCTTAATGTACTAAATTGCTGCTGCTCCCCAACATAGAATAATCTGAGACATATGGACTATGGCAAGGAAAAAGCCCAAACCATAAGCACAGTGTCTTCAACAGATGTCTGCCGAACTGCAGATATGGCCAAGGAGCTTTGCCATGAAAAAGTGTAAATGGGCTGAGGTGAGGCTAAATGCTCCATGAGGGGGAGATACCAGGAAATATAACGATAGAGCTATTCTATGTTTAGACAGACCCTGGGGCTAGATGCTCTCTAGGATGAAAGGAAAAGAGTATCCAGGAATCCCTTTCGCCTTTGATTGTTTGAACTCTGATTTCAGGAAGCTGTTTTGCATCTGTTTGAACTATTGCTCTATTAATAAGCATTCAGGCTGGTGGTTAGACAAGTAGCCAGCAGGGAGACTGACATATTTAGTATCTCGTGTTTATTTATTTATGTCTTTTAAAAAATTAAAACTACCCACGGAGCCATGCTGTGTAACCATGATCTTACCTTCTATATTTCCTCCACTTTTTCATTAGAGTATCTTCTTGCATCAGTGTATATTGTAAAATCTTTGGGAAGGAAACTTAGTATGTTAGCTACAGTTATGAGATTAATAGCATATTATCACTTAGTACTTCAGCTAGTTAAAAGAACCAATAAATTAAACTTAACTCTTGCATTTACAAAAGTCCTACAAATTTGATAAACATGAAACAAACAGGTTTTCATACAACAGTTTTAAACAACCTTTTGAAATTATTAGAGAATTGCATTAGCTAGTTGGGAAATGCTTTGTGTTGCAGCAAAAAATGTTTCACATTTATTTATGAAAATTTGGAAAAAATAATCAATTTGACTCCTATGGAATTTTCAGATTTAATGAAAATATCTATTTGTGGTTGACGAAGTATTTTGAATGAAAAAAACTGACTCTCCCTAATTTAACTCCACACTTTATTTAGGAAATTGAAACCAATCTATAAGGATTTAATATCCCTACTACAGAATTCTATATGCTGTTTTAATACTTCTACAGAAATATAAACTCTGTGTATAAAATAGTACAGCTTTCTTCACATTGGTTGGTGTTAGTATTTAAAAATCCCTCTGTTCAGTCTTTTAAAACATTTAGCAGGACAGAGGGTTCCTGAGGAGGATACAATTTTTTTGCAACTGTTTCCCCTATTTATTCTCAAGGGTCAATAAAGATGTTCTTTCTACTTGAGGACAAAGCCAACAAAACTCCATCTAGAAAGCACAGAGGGCCAAAACATATGTGTGTAGACACTGAGTACCATTAACACCCTCCCCTATTGTCTTACTAGAATATGTGTAGACATCTTTACTGGTTCTGGCCCACTTCCACATTTGTTCAGGCCCTCAGTGCTTTCTAGTTTAATAATAAAATGATCAGACCTTGAATAGGCTACCTACCTCTTCCATCTATGCTTTAATCAGTTAGGACACAGTCATTCGAACAGATGTGAGTACTGTGACAAATATGAGCAGTACTTGTAAATAGAAATGCTGTACAGGAAGGGAGCCAGAATAAAGATGAAAGGGAATCAGAAATCAGTAAAGATGCCCCTAGGGTCTATCACAGTCAATGGGAGCACACACATGTGTAAAGTTATTCATTTGTGTATTTTGCAGGATGAGGATTGGATTTGGCATTTTGTTTGGCCATATCTTACTCTTTCCTCTATTTGGGAAATCTCTTTTTGGTGCTCATTTCCATGAACAATCTTTTTATTATAAAAATTACAGTGTTTGCTGTAATGTTAATTAATTATTTCCTGCTATAATTATTAGAACTGAGCAAATAATCCACAATGAATAATTCATCCCAGGCACGTAGTCTCATTTTCTGCTTGCTAAATATCTGTTAGCAAGTCTATTTACGCAGTTCATTTGTTAATCAAAATTCTGATAATTTAAATGAATATTTTTAATTCTATGGACTAATCCTGAACAGTTCTTTGCGAGTATTTCATACCCAATATTTGTTACTGAAGCTGTTGAGACTGGTCAGATCTATCACATAATATTGGTGTTATTTCCTAATACAATGATCACAAAGGTTCTTTAGTCACGAATATAACTACTAGTGAATTTCAGATTTAGCAAATACTTATGCATTTAACTTCATTTCCCTGCCCTTCAATCATTAAAAAGAATCTCATCTGTTTTAAAAAAGCGCACAAAATGGAATGTGAGAACGGGTGAAGTGTATTAAAAATAAACTGAATAACTGTAGCAACTGGTTTCAGTTTTCACTCGGCATTAAGCAATCACTATACCACTGGAGGAGGAAAACAGTAATGGCAACAACTGCAGCCATCACTTGTTCTATAGATAAAAAGTAGACTGACATCTGTCACAGTTAATTCAAAATATATTTTCAGTTCAAAATGTATCTTATAAAATACTTCACTAGCCAAGCTTTCGGTTCTCAGGAGTAAGGCAATTTTGCACAGGTTACTGCACAACAATTATGTGGGCTTCTCTTCTGGATAAATTAAAATCACCAGGTACATCTTTGCAAGGAACAAGATTAAATTTTTGAAAGTAATTTAGGGGATGTTGACACTGAAATTAAATACCCATGGGTGGCTCACACACTGACTCAGGCTTGTAGGCTTGGGCTAATCATAGAATCATTGAACACAAGAACTGGAAGGGACATTGAGAGATCATCAAGTCCAGTCCCCTGCTCTCACCGCAGGACCAAGCACCATCTAAATAATCCCTGATAAACACCTATCTAACTGCTCTTAAATATCTCAAGTGACAGAGATTCCATACCTTCCCTAGGTAATTGATTCCAGTGTTTAATCACCCTGACAGTTAGGAAGTTTTTCCTAATGTCCAACCTAAACCTCCCTTGCTGCAATTTAAGCCCACCGATTCTTGGGCTATCATCAGAGATCAAGGAGAACAATGTTTCTCCCTCCTCCTTGTAACACCCTTTTAGGTACTTAAAAGCTGCTATCATGTCCCCTTCTCAGTCTTCTCTTTTCTAAACTAATCAAACCCAATTCTTTCTCTAACCCTCTCATAGCTCATATTTTCTAGATCGTCAATCATTTTTGTTGCTCTTCTCTGGACCTTCTCCAATTTCTCCACATATGACGTGCAGAACTGGACACAATATTCCAGCTGAGTCCTAATCAGTGTAGAGTAGAACAGAATTACTTCTCATGTCTTGCTCACAATACTCCTATTAATGCATCCCAGAATCATGTTTGCTCTTTTTGCAAGTGTCACACTGTTGACTCAATTAGCTTCTGGTCCACTATGACCCTTAGATCCCTTTCTGCAGTACTCCTTCCTAGACAATCACTTCCCATTCTGTATGTGTGAAACTGATTGTTCCTTCCTAAATGGAGTACTTTGCATTTGTTCTTATTAAACTTCACCCTATTCATCTCAGATCATTTCTCCAGTTTATCCAGATCATTTTGAATAATGACCCTATCCTCCAAAGCAGTTGCAGCTTGGTATCATCTGCAAACTTAATAGGCGTACTTTCTATGCCAATATCTAAATCGTTGGTGAAGATATTGAACAGAACTGGTCCCAAAACTTACCCTGTGGAAACCCACTTGTTATGTCCTTCCAGCATGACTCTGAACCATTAATAACTACACTCTGAGAACAGTTATCCAGCCAGTTACACACCCACTTTACTGTAGCCCCGTCTAGGTTGTATTTCCCTAGTTTATTGATAAGAAGGTCATGAGAGACCGTATCAAACGCTTTACTAAAGTCTAGGTGTACCATGCCCACAGCTTCCCTCTTATCCACAAGACCTATAATCCTATCAAAGAAACACGATGTCTGCCTGTGGAGAATGCAGGCATCAATCCCACAATCACTCACATTCAAAGCTAAAACTCTACCACTTAAGCTAATTCCCAATTTTTGGGGGGGCTGTTCCATTGTTTTGTAGACATTCAAGCTCAGGCCAGAGCCTAGACCTGGGAGCCCATGAGGGAGAATGGTCCCAGAGCTCAGGCTCCAGCCCAAGTGCAAACATCTGCACTGCAATTAAATAGCCCTTGAGACTGAGCCTCCCAACTCTGAGTCAGCTGGCATGGTTCAGTTGCAGATTTTTAATTGCACTGTAGACATACCCTTAACCATTTGGGAACCAAAGTCTAATTGAAAGTCAGTAGGACTTAGGTGCCTAAGTCACTTGGGCACTTTTGAACATTTTCTCATAGGTCTCAGTTATACCATTAAGTTGTGGGTTTGAGACAGGCAGCAGCCCCCTCACTCCAAGGAAGCCCACCCCTCAGGTAGCTCACAGGCATGCAGAGAAAGTGCACATTCTGCTAGCTCTTTAACAGGTACACCATATTCCACCTTGTCTTGCACATCAGAGGAGTTAGCTGGTACATGAGGGAATGAGACTATTGTTCTTCCTCTTCAACACTGCTCCCATAGCCTTTTAAATGTGTCTTGCACCCCCAAGAGGTGCACAGAAGCAATGAGAGTACAGGGCTGCATCTGTCCCCCATTGCTAGGTGGGGGGACACAAAGGCACTTCTTGTACTCTCCCAGCAATACACAATCTGATCTTCACAAAAGTTCTAACAAATTAATTGAAGGCAATGCTGTTAAAGCAGGGTTATGAGTTCTATCAGGGAAATGCAGAAGAAAGCTTTCTGTTCTGACATTCTGTGTGCGTTGGAGCCTTGCCTTCTTAATTCTACACAGAAAAAACTCTTATGATTAACTACATTAATGGGTTATCCTTCGTTGACATAGGCTTGCAGTAAGAAAGAAAAAGAGGTTAACATGAACACTACTGTTACTTTAAAGTGGTTGAAACAATTGACTTCTCCAACAACCTCACAGAATATTAGCTTTAATTAAGTGAAGTCCTGAAGTTTTAAATAGTGCTCTATCACATCCTTACATGAATAAAATAACTTGGCATGTAACTCTGTGGAAACAGTAGAGATAATACAACACTAGCTAGGCTTCTAGTTCATTAAAGAAGTGATTTTTTTAGAACTCCAGAACACATATATTTGAGATTTCTGAGCAATAAAGTGGAAATGGTACATTTTGTACTCTAAGATTATTATCTTCCTATAATCTTAAATCACATAATACAGATGTTCAATACTGACTTTCTTTTTTCCTCTTTTTCTTTGTTTGTAATCACTCTATAGATTTGCCTTGGAATCAATTTAGTATAAAAAAAACCTCATCACTGTTGCAACCTTTTATGTCCCTGACCTGGCCAAAAAATCCATCATATTAATTTCAGGCCTTATGCTCTAGATATAAAAAATTAAAAACAATGGCCCAGTCTTCCAAGATAGACCTCAGTACCCATTGGGATCCCCAGTTGAACTGAATAGATTCATTGCCATGATCAGCATCATGTGTTGACTTAAGATTGTTTTCCACTATTTTTATATAATAACAGTTCAGTGAGCTTTTACTTTTCACCTTTAAAATCTTTCCATCTCTAATTGTAGTGAAATTCTCTAGTGCATATCCTCAATGATTTCTGGACATAAATACATCAAAAAGCATACAGGTACAGTTTGGAGAAGCACTTCAAATGCTTATCAAATCTCTGATTCTCTCTCTCTCTCTCTCTTGCTCTGATATATACTCAGCATGGGTTTTGGTTTTTTTTGGTTTGGTATTTTTTGTTTTAGCACCTGACATCTTCAAAGTGCTTTGCAAACATTTTCTAACTGCTATATTTCTATTTATACAATGTGCTTATCTCAAACTAACTGCACAGAGAATTCAAATATTTAAAAAGAGTATTTCACAATACTATTACAAGTGGACACATCTCTACTGAACCTTCACCAACCCATACCAGTGGAATCTTTCCTTGTATAGTTTCTCTTCCAGCACTAACTCTGAAAAATCCTGAATAAATAGACCAACTCTATAATGTACTCTGAAGGGCTAAAACTCTTCTTTCAAGGGGGGTCAACAAACATGTGGACAAGAGAGATCCACTGGATATAGTGTACTTAGATTTCCAGAAAGCCTTTGACGATGTCCCTCACCAAAAGCTCTTAGCAAAGTAAGCTGTCATGGAATAACATAGAAGGTCCTCTCATGGATTAATAACTTGTTAAACAATAAGTAACAATGGTCAGTTTTCAGACTGGAAAGAGGAACTAGTGGTACCTCCCATGGATCCACACTGCGACTAATCCCGTTCAACATAAACAGTGAGGTGGCAACATTTGCAGACTATAAATCACATTTATTGTCTCTATATAAATTCATGGTATGCATTCAGCATTGAAGAAGTGGGCAGATGAGATCACATCATCTCAAAAAAGATAACTTGGCATTGGAAAAAGTTCAGAAAAGAGCAACAAAAATGATTAGGGGTGTGGAATGGGGACTGTTCAGTTTGGAAAATAGATGACTAAGGGGGTGGGATGTGATAGAGGTTTATAAAATCATGACTGATGTGGAGAAAGTGAATGAAGAAGAGTAATTTACTCTTTCCCATAACACAAGAACTAGGGCTCACCAAATGAAATTAATAGGCAGCAGGTTTAAAACAAACAACAAGTATTTTTTCATGCAATACAGTCAACCTGTGGAATTCCTTGCCAGAGGAAGGAATGTTGTGAAGCCCATGTTGTGAAGCCCATGACTATAACAGGGTTAAAAAAAGTATCTAAATTCACGGGGGATAGGTCCATCAGTGGCTATTATTCAATATGGACACTAATGATGCCCCTAGCCTTTGTTTGACAGAATCTGTACATGGGCAATAGGGGATGGATCACTTGATGATTACCTGCTCTGTTCATTCCCTTTGGAGCACCTGGTATTGGCCACTGTTGGAAGACAGGAAACTGGGCCAGATGGACCTAGTCTCACCCTATATGGCCATTCTTATGAAAGAAGAGTGCTTCCAGCATTGATGGGCCTTCACAGAAAATTATAAAGCTTCAGCCCCAGGCAATTCATTAACCTGAGCAGTCTATCCAGTCACTACTGACAAGTTAAAACAAAAGAAGAGAGGGGATCTGGAAGATCTGCTGGGCCTAGGTTCACAAATGTGTTTCCCTTCCTAGTTTCCATTGATTCTTATGTAGGTCTGGGACCTAGAGACTAATCATGGAAGGCATTATTGATCAAAACAAGCCCTTGGATTTCTTCCAGCAATGAATCCAAAGCTATTGCCCAGCTGTACTAATGATCGTGACTGGCAAGCCAAATCCTGTAATATTCAGGTCTCCAAGTTATGGTCTCCAAATTTAGTTCTATAGTATATACTCGGTCCCGCCAGAATTCCAATATTTCACTGCTCTGAGTTCTTGAAGACTGGGAGAGGGAATGGAAATGAATGCTCAGGCAAGTAAACTTGCTACCCATTGTGCCCCACAATTTCATATCCTGAACTTCTCTCATTGGGCAACAATAATGAACAAGAAATTGCTCCATGTGCTAGTAT
The DNA here is from genome assembly GCA_032595735.1 of Pelochelys cantorii. Lineage (NCBI taxonomy): Eukaryota > Metazoa > Chordata > Testudines > Trionychidae > Pelochelys > Pelochelys cantorii. Next base: position 66,685,785 of record CM064326.1, on the reverse strand, counting down.
CAATGTGGGTAAATAATGGCTGCAAGCACTCCAGGAACCTGATCCCACATCACTGAAGTCAAAAGGAGTTTTAGAGTTGATTTCAGTGAAAGCAGGATCACAGTTTAGAAGAGATTCCCTTGTGAGGTGACTATTGGGGCCCAAATACAAGACATTTTTAGTGTGCCTTTATCTATTTATGCCTTGTATGTCACTGGCTGAGACCATTTAATAGGAAAATAGCCAACCATACAAGAAATAAAAAATCATTTAAAACTTTGGGCAGTAATCGGAATATGGATTCTTTCTTCCCAGTGTCCTTTCATTCAGCCATCGCAAAATGTACATTACAATACACTGTGTGAGTCACTGGAAAATATAATACTTTATCTAGCAAAGTCATGCATTAACTAAAAAGGTAAACATAAAATATACAACTGATCTTGCTGAATCAGTACAGCCTTTATTTTACTATGCTTAAATTATGATAGTATTTGTAAAAATTACTCTGCCAATTTATTATAATAAATTAAAGCCATCTCTACTTTTCCTTATAATAATATCTTCCTCCCTTGTGATAGATAGTAGGGACCAAGCAGGGATATTTTTTAATGAACTGGCCTTAAGACAGCCAATTTCTTATGCTTAGGCAGGGATTTTTTTCTTCTTCTATTAAACAAGTTAATTATATAAAAGCTGAAGTCTATCCATGTTTTGAAAGATAAACCCTTTCCCCAGTGAGAGTGCAAAGCAGTTCCCAGAATCCTTCAGTCAAATAGATAAGATTCTATTGCCTTAGTTTTGAAAAGCTTGCAGATGTGCACATAAGAAAACATAAACTGCATATCAATAGAATATGAAGAGCTGTCTGGTACTTTTCCCTGGATTAGTTTCACTGCAGCCATAAAAAAAAAAAAGGAAGCAAATAAAACTGTGACTCTCAAACTCTGAGTCATGGAGGAAGCAAAACAATTCAGTTCAGTAGTCATAAACAGTTGCTGAAAAGGTTAACAGACAACCTCATTTCTAGAACTGATTGGAGAAACTTTGGCAGTGCCATTTTCTATCAGAAAGAGAGTTTCCCTACCTTATAGCAACTAGAGTTCAAGATGCATGCCTGAGGAGCATGCACACCAACAGTGGGCTCTCTGTGGAAAAAGGCAAGTCCAGCATCTTTTAGCAAGGTGTGTTGTTTGGGCCTTGCTCTCGCTACAGCAAGAGAGGGTGGAGCAGTCTCCACACCATTCATTTCCTTTACTATGAGTGGCCATGGGGGAGGGGAAGAGGAGTGGCTGGATCAGTGTAGACAAAGATATCTTAAAGAATTCTATTTATGGTAAGTTAAGTAGAATCTCTCTTGCTTGTTCAAGCATTGGCCACACGGATCCTTTTGTAAGGCAGTGCTAATAATTAACCTCCAAAAGAAGTAGATGACTTCAGTTGCATTATAAATAAGCACTGGAGAAAAGCTCTGCCAAAGTGTCCTTTTATTCTAGAAGATGCAACAATGGAATAGAAAACTGGCAAACATATAAACTGAATTCCAGGCAGCTGCTCTTCAGATTTCAGGAATAGGGACCCCCTCCTCCAGCAAGCCCTGGGCAACAAATGGGTTGTAATGGAAAGAGCCTTCTCTCATTGTTCTGAGAGAAGGCAATATTAATATAGTCTTTAAACCATTTAGAAAGTCTTTGAGAGGAAACAGCTGGACTCTTGAATTTGTTACCAAAAGCCATGAAAGTCTAGGCTATTTAGGAAAATGCTTCATCTAAGTAGATAGCATGACACAGCCTTATTCATGTCTAGTGTGTGGTGTTTAACACCTATAAAAGAAACCTGAGGTTTAGGGAAGGGGAAAAACACTGGTAGGTGTATAAACTGGTTAATATGAAAGCCCAAGACTATTTTTAGCACACATTTTGGATATAGCTTGTATGTTACGCATTGTTTATGAAAGAGAGAATTTGGCAACCCAGGTCATTAATACTTGACTTTCTCACACACAGCAGGCCAACATCATAGCAAGAGAGAGAGGTGAAACAAAGAATATGTTGCCATTGGCTCAAATGGAGGGTCCATCAAAGAAGTGATGGCTAACAAGCTGACAGAGTTGTTCACCAGCAGCAGGATGTCTTGTAGCACCATCTCTCTTATCTCCTGGCCTGATGTTATTTGTAAGCAGGACACCTGAAGAAACGATTTTCACAGACAGGTATAAGACAGATCTGCTCTGCACCAGCAGATCTACTCAGTGATCCAGTAAGACTTAAGAGGAAAGATATTTCTGTTTGTCTGCTTGTTTAGCCTGCAGGTTTAAAGAAAACTGAAACTATTTAAACTAAATATAACCTTAAACTGTCTAAGAGTTATGGGGAGCAAGAGATCACTATGGATTCTGACTTGTCACCAAGGGTGGGAGAAGAAACTAAGTAGTGGTTGGAGCTGTTCCAGCCTTTAAATCTTTGCAGCAGGGGACCTGAGGACACACAGGTTACAGATCCCTGCTCCCAAAAATGCTGCTGGCTAAGTGATTTTAGGCTCTTATGTATAAGATATGCACACACACCTACTGTGAGATCTGTCCAAAGAAATGCTTGAAGCACAGTCCATCAAAGATCAATTTCACTGGAATTTTGTTTTAGAAGAAAATTAAGGGAAGTTCCAAAAATGTCTAAATGTCTTGTCCTAATATTTTCAAAACAAACACAATTTTCATTTTCATGTATTATAAAATTGTATCAAATCAAAATAAAACATGGCAATTTTGCTGACAAGAAAAGATGGAAGATGATCAAACGTGAGTAAGGACCAAATATCTGAAAGAACTCAAATGTGAAATTGCAGAAGTGCTAACTGTGGTTTGTAACCCATCCTTTAAATCAGCTTCTATACCAAATGACCAGAGGATAGCTAATGTGATGCCAATTTTTAAAATGGGCTCCAGCGGTGATCCCGGCAATTACAGGCTGATAAGCCTGACTTCAGTACTGGGCAAATTGGTTGAAACTACAGGAAAGAATTAAATGTCAGACACATCAATGAATATAATTTGGTTTCTGCAAAGAGAAATCATGCCTCACTAATCTCCTAGAATTCTTTGAGAGGGTGAGCCAGCATGTGGACAAGTGGGATCCAATGGATAGAGTGTACTTCAATTTTCAGAAAGCCTTTGACAAGGTCCCTCACCAAAGACTCTTAAGCAAAGTAATCTGTCATGGGATAGGAGGGAATATCCTTTCATGGATTGGTAACTAATTAAAAAATAAGAAACAAAGGGTGGCAATAAATGGTCAGTTTCCAGGATGGAGAAAGGTAAATAGTGGTGTCCTGGTCCATATATTCATAAATGATCTTGAAAAAGGTGTAAACAGTGAGGTTACGAAATTTGCAGATGATACAAAATGCAAGATAGCTAAGTCCATAGCAGATTGCAAAGAGCTACAAAAGCATCTCACAAAACTGAATGCCCGGACTACAGAATCAAATGAAAGTCAATGTTGATAAATACAAAGTAATGCCTATTGGAAGACATAATTTCAACTATACATACAATATGATGGCATCTAAATTAGCTGCCATCACGCAAGAGAAAGATCTTGGAGTAATTGTGGGTAGTTCTCTGAAAACATCAACTCAATTTACAGTGGCAATCAAAAAAGTAAACAGAATATTGGGAATAATTAAGAAAGGGATAGAGAATAAGACAGAAAATATCATATTGCCTCTATATGAATCCATGGTATGCACACATATTGAATGCTGTGTGCAGATGTGTCAAACTCTCTCAGAAAAAGTGATGTTGGAATTGGAAAATATTCAGAAAAGGGCAATAAAAATTATTAGGGGTATAGGACTGCTTCCGTATAAGGAGAAATTAATAAGATTGGGACTTTTCAGCTAGGAAAGGAGATGGCTAAAGTGGGATATAACAGACCTATAAATTCATGACTTGTGAGAAAGTAAATAAAGAAGTTTTATTTACTTTCTCTCATAACACAAGAACTAGGGGTCACCAAATAAAATTAATAAGCAGCAAGTTTAGAGCAAACAGGAAGTATTTTTTCACACAGGTCACCCAATGGAACTCCTTGCCAGAGGATGTTGTGAAGTTCTAGTATATAAAAGGCTTCAAAAAAGAATTAGATAAATTCCTAGAGGATAGTTCCATTAAAGGCTACTACATAGGATGAGCAAGGGACGGTGTCCCTAGCCTCTGTTTGCCTGGAGCTGAGAATGGGTGACAGAGGATGGATCACTTCATAATTGCCTGTTCTGTTCCTTCCCTCTGATGCACCTGGCATAGATGGACCTTTGGTCTCATCCAGCATGACTGTTCTTATGTTCTTTTAAGGAAAAACTATACTTTTACAGACTTAAGTACTATTATCGTACTATTATCTTTCTCCTTCCAGTAGAGACTTTTTTCCAGTAAGGTCCCAGGATTTATGTCTGTTGAACTGGGAAGAATCCTCTTTGAAAACTTTGCATAACCCTCGGTTGTTAAATACAGCAGCAGCATGCCAAGGCGGTATTATTTGATTTCAAGCAAAATATAAAATTTCAAAATAAACAAATCTACAAAATACAAGTTTCTTTTGAGAAACTGTTAGTAATCCCCCATGGGTTGACTAATGCTATGATATTCTTTAATATAAAGATGAAAAAGGGTGTCAAGAAAGGAGAGAATATATTTGGAAAATTTGGAAGACTAGTCAAACGAATCAATTTGAGCTCCTGGAAGGAGGAATCACTTTGCAAATGCAAATGAAAAGGAAAAAAGCATGACCAAAACAAAAAAAAAAAGGCATTAATGCAAGGATGACATGCCTTTCACTTACAAAGAACAGGAAATGTTTCTACCATGAAGGAAATCTTATTTTCATCTGTATAAAGAGGATCATTTTCTTTCTAATGTAAATATTTGTTCAAGGAGTGCACATTGGTTTTGTATTTTAAAATGCTGCACTTCAATTCTTTATCCATGTTCTTCCTTGGCAAAGAAATGTATGCTTTGTGCCTATGAAGCTGCAGCTGTGCATTAGAGGCACAACCAACCACAATTGGGTAGTCAGTACAAGGGCCAATGTAGCAAGAACAATTCCATTTTCTTCAGTATTGACCTCCACAAGACAATTCCATGCCACTCGCACACAAACCAGATTTTGCTTTGAGTCTTTGCTTTACTGAAACTCAATATTTCAATTCCAAACTCAGAGGGGAAGTTTTTCAAAGGCACAGATGGATTTAGCCTGCTTGGTGTCTGACTGAAAACTTCCCTCACAAGTGGGAAGTTTCACACAATTCTTGAAGCCTTAAAAAATTGCTTCAATGCAGGGCAGTGAGAGTGCCCAAGAGGGAGGAGAGAGGAGCTGTGAGAAATGTAGTGGGTATGCAGGAGCTGGAAGAGGCCCAGGGTAGCAGGAAGTGAATCACAACAGAGCCCATCCCATTCCCACCTCTTCTCCCTTACCTGTGTCCTGTTCCTGCATCTCACAGGTGACACTACTGTCCAAAGAAGTCTCACCACCTGCCTCCTGATATTGCCTGGTTTTGGCTGTGCCCCAGCTCCATCCTCCACGCTTTCCTGCCTGGATCCAGCTGCAGAATCCTGGGCTTCCTCTACATTGACCCTCCACTAAAATCCCCAGCATTTGCCTGCTTGGAGGATATCCTGCAGGAGCAGGATGGGAAAGGAACTGTCTTGCCCCGGACTCGCAGAAGTACCAGAACACTGTTCCAGCTCCCCCCCCAGAAAGTACCGGAATGGTGTTCCAGAGAATTCTGGCACAACTTGAGCACAAGTTTCAGCATGTTTCAGATGGACACTGCACTTTTTTCCATGATTACAAAGCCTTAAATGAGGTCAAGTTCATTCTAAAGGCCCAAGAGCTTCAGCAAACCTTATGAACCTGGCCTGAGTTTCATACTGAATTTTATGTGCTACTGAAAACATTTCCAGCTATTCTAATCCACGAACTTGTCAAAAATGTGTTCACAAGAATATGCATTCCAAATGAATGTACAAGTCACTGCAGTCATCCAGGTAGGTGGGACATTGGTATAATTGCTCTGTAATAATTCTATACTTTCATTGCATTAGCAAAAGCTCCTCATCCCAGGCTTTGCACCCACATATTCATCAAGAGCATTCACTTGAAAATCAGTCTTCCCCCTCAACACACAAATATGTCAAAGGCCTTTCTTTGGGTTAATAAAGGCAAAACGTGATGAAGACAGGATCCCCTCCATCTCTGGTCCTGACACATTTATTAAAACTCTATTCAGATATTGTTTTCTTCACCCAGCTTTGGATACACGACACTGCACACAACTCTTATCTTCTCTGACAGAATTGAAGTCACTCTTCCTACAACTTTCACTGCCCTTCACACAAGCAGGAAGGACATCATGTTTACCACTGTAACTAGCTCTTTTCATTGTTTAAATTATTCTTCACTGATATATTGCAACATCCAAAAATAATAAAATAAAAGAGAAAACAAAGGGGGAAACCACAACTGGCTAACACAATGCATGACTACTAGTTATTGTTTGCTCTTTATTAAGACCTGACAATGTTCTCAGAACTGAATGACACAAAGACATGAAGACAGTCCCAGCCCTAAAATCTAAAAGAAAGAAATTCAGGACATTCTTGCAAGCCCACTGGAAATAAACATGACATTCTCTTTTATATTGTTTGTTAGATCACTTCTTGTGGACAAAGTGAGGAGTATGGAGTGAGCAGGGGCAGGGCCTCAGGGCTGGGTGTGGGGTAGGGGTAGGGTAAGGATGTTCATTTTTTTGAAAAAATTAAGTTGGCAACCCCATATCCACTGGGAAACACAAGCAGACAGCAAGCTGGCTCAGCCTCTTGGCTGAAACCAGGTTTCACACCAAGGAGAAATGGAGCTCTGTTCTCCTTCCAAGTCAGGCCAAAACTGTTCTTCTAACTCCCCTCTCCACAGCTGATATCTGCTGCTACTGGAATGGAATGGGAGCAACTTGTTTCAAGGGCTCTCAAACTGTTCCTTGCCAGAGCTGAGACTGTACACCCCTGTTGAATATACCCTATGGTTACATGATTATAAGGCCATCTGTACCTTTGACCTTTCTCTGGTCTTTCTGAGTGCACCCACCACAGATGTTAGGCTTCAAGTCCTTGTGGAATCCCATAATTCTCCCACTCTTATACCAGGCCTGAGGTTACAATACCCAGTGTGTCATCCATGCTTACCCAGCAGGTCTGATGGGACACTGTACCTAAGTGTCTTCACTTTGGGAGGTAAATATAATCTTCTTAAACTAAAGTATTGTTTAATCTTAACAACAGGAACACAGCACACCAGAAAAGGAAAAAGATTTTTAAAACAACAATGCTCTACGTGCATGATCTAACCTTATGCTTAATAATCTAACCCTCAACTGCCCACTTCATTTTAGGTTGCTTCTTAGAATGTGTGTGAACCTTTTACACTTATGCTTAATAAACTGTCCCAACTTCTATTTACCTTAAACATTCCCATTATCCTCCCCTGGTCTGAAGAAGCGTGCTGTGAAGAGGACAACCTTGTCACTTCCACCAACAGAAGTTGGACCAATAAAAGATATAACCTTACTTACAGTGGTGGCCCATCAATACAGGCGACCTAGGCAGTCGCCTAGGGTGCCAAGAAAAACGGCCATTGAGGGCTTTGGAGGCGGGGGCGCCGATTGCACGCCAATCGCGCGTTTCACCTAGGGCACCAGTTGCTGGCAGCTCATCTAGGGCCGCTTCTACTTACTTAGTTTGTTTCTCTGACCTAAAGGTTTCCCAGAAACAAATTCCAAGTCTTGGCTAGTTCTACTTATTTCATTTACAAGTATTTGTTTGGCATGTACTGGGCAGTGATAGAAATGCTTGTTCCAGTCTATTAAAATCAGTCTCTTGATTGTGATTCTAAGTGCAAAAACCAGCCTATTTCGGTGTTTTTGAAAGAATATTCCATGTAATGTTATATTCTACAGTTAAGGGAACTCAGCAGAGAATGCCATGCCCATATTACTATCCATAATTGAATTCTGCATGTAATTTCATGCACACCAAGAATCCATCTCCAACCTACTGTGTCTATGGAAATCTCATATTTTTTGTAAACAAATCTCACTTAGACGTCACCCCTCAAGTCATAGTTAAAAAAACTGGCAGAATGAATACAAGCTAAAACCACAATTTATTAATTTCATAGATTTATTTATCCTCTAACTAATGAAGATTCAAAATCTCTTGCTTAATATTTGAAGGACTTAAGATTCCAAATGCATTTTTCTAAAGCAATCTTGAGTCTGGTCTAGCAGCATTAAAATATACTAACACATCCAAGTTAGGTACCAAACTTTTCCATATCTCACAAAGATGGCAGGGGACTAAAGGAAACATTTCATATCACTCTTCACCTTAAAGAGGTGGTTTGCCACATGAGCATTTTTATAGAACCTCAGCTAGAACCATTAGCTTGATATGTGACCTTAGGCAAGGAGAGAAGGCAAAAGAGGCAAAACATGTGGGGTCATTCATTTGCTCCCATGTGTTTCCTTTTGCAACATATGCACTTCAAGAAAGACCTTAGGCCAGATCGATGGCATAGAAGCAGCATAATATAGTGCCAGTCCGGAGACTGATGCAAAAGTTACTCTACTTCAAGTCACCCAGACATATGATGGAAGAAGCGTTGGGTTACAAAAGTGAATTACCATCACAATGACAACACCAGCTAGTTAATCTAAAGAAATGGCAACTGTGCAGCTATGAAATTGTGATGACTTTTTCTCTTTGCACAGCATGTTTCTATTTCTCAGAACACTACTCGGGTAAAGTTAAGAAGCAATTTTGTTTTCATGGTTGCTGTGGCCCATTACAACTCACATGCACACACCAGGTCAGAGTCTTACACAAGCCTATAGTCACTTTGCAGCTCACAGTGGAGATTTCAGTTTTGTTCTTTATCGTTGCTCATTTCCTTAAACTTAAAATGCACTCTTTGCTCTTTGTAGATGGAAACAGAACAAATGCTTTTTCAGAGATTGTGCACTTTTATCTCTTGGACATTGCTACAAAAACTGCTTATTCATGGGTTAGTGAGAGAAAAAGAAATACAATTTCAGAACGAAAAACTGGGCAGCAAAACACACGAGGGGAATGTATTATAAAAAAAATAAAGAAAAATTCTCTAAGCGCAAGGTTAAATTTTTTACCTTGTTGTTAACATTCATTGAGTGAAGTGAAGAGAATAAAATGACTCAGAGATTGTTCATGCATCATTTCATGGCAGTCTGATCATTTCAAAGTTAAAGGGAGGTAGTAGGAGATAAACATCAGTAAAAGTCACAAATCTCATTTTGTGCATTTATTTACACTTGAATAATGGACTGGGGGCAGTCATACTTCTCTCTAGCAGAGAATAAAAACTGCTCAGCTATGTGTCAGAGACCCTATTGTAGTCAGATGAAGGCCTAAAACATAAGCCCATGCATCACAGGCCTGGTCTGAAGCCTGAGGCCTAGCTAACAACGGACAAAACACAGCTAACATAAAGCAAAGCAAAGCTAAGCTGTGAGCAAGAGGCAGGCCGCAGCTCACAGAACTTGGCCCGAACAGGGCTGAGTGTGCAAAATACTAATCGGTAATAGGCCCAGACACAGAACAATAATTAGTACTGGTCATAAGTGGAAAGCACATGATATCATTAGCTCATTGAAAAAGACCTTGGTACCCATTCCTCACAGATACAGACTCAGATTCAGAAAAGGGTCTAAAATGACAGCATGATGGATAGAGATGATCTAATCAAACCACGAGGTGCCGGGTGATGGGTGGTATCTAATTAGTGTCCTGATACGTTAGCAATGAGGTGTGATTTGTTGTACCTGTATATAAGGTGGTGTCTTGGGGAGACAGTCTTTGGATGACTTAGGGGGCAGTGAAAATTTCCCACTGATTGAGTCATTCCATTGCTATGGGGTACATATGTGTAGTGGTTCAGTAGAGTCTACTGACAACTATTACTGTACTTCACTTAGCAATAAACCTGGCCTGGCACCTTTGATCCTTATCTGGTTTGTGGTCTTTGGGGCTCTCTTGGGGTCTGCTGCGGAGACTAAGTGCACAGGTCGAGGATGGTGAAAATCAGAAATGGCTGCACTTCAGAGTCTGCACATTAGCTTGACTGTAGTGTGTTTGTAAAAGGATTTGAAATATTATGATAAAAAGCACAAAATGAATATGACACATTCATGCTTTAATTATACAAAATTAAGTGGAAACTATTGAGAAGGATTAATAATAAATTAAATGCTGTTTCATCAAGATGCTTTTCATAATTAGGGTAGAAGTGGCAATGGCATCTAAAGTTATCACAATATTACTGCAAAATTGAAAAGGCTACACGCAGTCTTTCAGTTGTGAAATTTTAAAGCCATAGTACTGCAGTCCTTGAGAAAAATAGTGTATTCTAACAGCCTCACACAGAAGATTGTTAATGGGCCTGACCTTTTACTGGGCACAGCTGAGAAATGGCAGTAGATTATAACACTAATGGCATCTGTGAATGTTTTTAATTTGATTATGAAAGTACATTCTGGGAACCCAGTTATAAGTCTTGAAAGAAAACAATAACAAGAAACTTATCCCATGAAACATAAAATTAAACATTTAAAACCATGCAGGTTATAGGTCCCTCTAGTCTTGTTAGACTAAGCATGATTTAAAATCTGTTACCAGGTGCATGAATTTCCTCATGAAGCCAGCTCAAGCTGTGTTCACAAGTACAAAAAGCTGGCTTTTGTGAGCATGCCAAATACATACATATCTCCCCTCGCCCCCCATAATCATAAACCATTTCAAGGGTCACAGTTTTACAAGTTCATTTTACAGCTCATACTGTCTGTTAGAAGAAAACATCTGAAAATAAGTTCATTGTGTTTCTTTCTTTTCAGTATTAATTATATTAAAATTCCTTCTGTCAGATGCAAATCACAATCTGCTAAATAAAGATGAACACGGAAGAAATTCTCTTTTTAAAACACCTAAAGATCAAGCACTGTCTTTTCCTTTCCAGATTGTACCTTTCTAAGTCAAGTGGCATTGCATTCTTAAAGAACATGACATAACGGTTTGACCTTGAGAGTATAATTTTTCTCTTGTTTATGTATCTTGTTTTACTGATGCCAGTAAATGTTTTTTCATCATTAGGGCCAAACATAGTGTCCCTGGTTCATGGAAAAATAAATAATCAGGATGCATAACTATTATTATTAATAATGAATCTTTATATTAGGTTAGCATCCAATAGCCCAAACCAGGATTAGAAATTCATTGTGAATCTCATAGAAGACCCTGAAGGGATTGCATAACTAGAAATGTTATGAAAAAATAATCAAACAAATTAAATTAAAGACCTCTTTAGAAAGAGACATGAATCTACAGAAGGAAAGAACAAGGGACTTAAATATTATCTATGGTTAATTCCTCAGCTGTGCCCTGCCACTTTTCAGTTTCCTTGTTCCTGAGCCTAAGATGGCCACCAAACAAGCTGCATCAAATGGAGTGCTCTTACAGGCAACCTACACTGAGAAGGGTGAATGAGATGGTATGAAGTTGGTGCACAGGAAGGTACTTAGTTTAGGGCTATGATAAATACTATATTTCTGACAGATACTTATGTGTATATATCTTTTTAATTGAAGGAAAGCTATAAACAGATATAGGTACATAATATATCAGAAAGTGGGGAATTAATAATTAGGAAAATTCTCAGATAATAACTCTGACTTTTAGACAGGAATAAAAAAATGTCTCTCTTGCTTAAAGCAGATTTTAATGCAATCTTCAAGGTGTAAGAAGTGTGAAAAATCAATAGCAAATCCCAGTGTCCTTATGCTGAGATATTCAAAATGTTAGTTCTAATGGGAGTCCTATAAAAGTGGCCATAAACCAGAGTTGATCAGTTCACACATGTGCTGTAAAGAGATACAGTTCAGAATTTAAATACCTCATACATCTTTTGTAAAAAAGCTCCCACCTGTCGGCCCATAATAAGAAGTTTAAGCAACATTGCAGCCTCTCTCAAAACTGAAACCACAGATGTAAAGGTAGATAATTTTTGATACATTATTTTCTTTTGTTGGGTAATTATCATTAATGAAAGAAAAATTCCTTAAATTCTAATAAATCAGGGACTGAATTGACTGACCATGCATCCAAATTGCTGCATTATTCACACTGGAATTACTCCAAAGATTAGCTGCAAATTGCCCTCTAAATTGAATTTATGGTTTCATTTTTCATAACTACTGTGTTGTGACAGATGAAAGGAATTGCTGAGAAAAATGACAATGATGGGCCCAATTTCTTAGTACTCTGTCTTCAAGACAGTCCCAAATTATCTCTGTTTACCATTAGGCATTGTATAATCTATTTTGGCAAGCATAAAAACCTGTTACGAAACATAGTAGATCCTATTTTATACACCATTCAGTAAAAATATTTGGAAAAACTGAACATTTCATTTTGAAAATGTAGCCCAATCAAATTAAATACAAAATGAAGCTATAGAGACAGCTACTGAACAGAATTATTGATTTGGGACTATTAAAATGATTATTGTATATCATCATTGTATATCTTCTAATCAGTCTGAATAATCCTCAATGACTGTGCAGTGGATAGCACAGAAAAAAATGAAGATTGCCGCTGCCCATCAAACTGTACAATACATATTGATTTTGTACAGCGACTAACACAATGGAGCTAGTGTAACCCCCATGGGGCAGATTTGAATCTGGGATCTCTGGAATGTAGTAGAGGAGCCTCTACCTTTTGAGCTAAAAGCCAACTCACTCTCAGCCCATGCTGTAGAGGTCTCCTGATTTTAGCTGTTACAGTGGTCTAGGTTACACTAGGACCCATGGTAATATAGTAATACAAATAATAACAATAATAATCATCAAGTTCAACAGTGCTGTTGGACTATTATATAAAAATTGATTCAAAATAGAAGGCTTTCATATATTACAGACAAAGGATTTGCCCCAAAATGGCTCTCTAACATACCACTTTCTTCTAATACAAAAAAACCCCCACTTCTTAGGATTTCAAACAAGCTTAATATTGTTCAGGGCTCTTGGGTTCTACATGATTGAAAGCAAGTTTTAGATTAGAGTTAGTCACAAATATAGTTGGTGCCTAAAGGTATATAGGGACAGAAAGTAGACAAACATTTATAGTGTTAGTATAATGCTCAGTCCAATTGCTATGAACATCTAGGGCACGTCTAGACTACATGGTTCCGTCGACGGAGCCATGTAGATTAGGGTTGTCGGCAAAGGGAAATGAAGCGGCAATTTAAATAATCGCCGCTTCATTTAAATTAATATATCTGCCACGCTGTGCTGATCAGCTGTTTGTTGGCACAGCGCCATAGTCCTGACGCTCCGCAGTCGACATCAAAGGCATTTGTCGACCTCCCCAGTAAACCTCATCCCACGAGGCATACCGGGGAGGTCGACAAATGCCTTTGATATCGACTGCGGAGCGTCCAGACTACAGTGCTGTGCCGACAAACAGCTGATCAGCACAGCGCAGCAGCCATTTTAATTTTAATGAAGCGGCAATTATTTAAATCGCTGCTTCATTTCCCTTTGCCTACAACCTTAATCTATATGGCTCCGTTGACGAAGCCATGTAGTCTAGATGTGCCCCTACAGCTTAGCTGTTTCTAACAACATACAACTGCAAGCGTGCTTTCATACTGAAACTTTAAGTTTTATTCATATTTTAGCTCTAAAACCCAAAGGTCAGTTCCTTCCACTCTTGCTCAGATTAAATAGTACCTTACTCAGCGAGTGGTTTCAGTGGGACTATTGGCAGACTAAATGGATACTAAGCATAAGGATAGTGGAATTTAGGGTTCATCTAGACTACATTCTTCTATCCAATGAGGAATGTAAATGAGCCAGATTGAAAGTGCAAATGAAGTGCAGATTTAAATATCTTGCACTTCATTTGCATATTCACGTCCTATCGCTGTTTCGAAAAAGGGTTTTTCAAAAGTGAAACTGCAGTCTGGACGGGGTCTGAAAAAATGAGGAGTATGGGTTCTTTTGAAAAAGGGTTTTTTTTTTTTCTAAAGAACCCCGTCCAGACTGCAGTTTCACTTTCGAAAAACCCTTTTTCGAAACAGCAATCAGACGCGAATATGCAAATGAAGCGTGGGATATTTCAATCTCTGCTTCATTTACACTTTCAATCTGGCTCATTTACATTCCTCTTTTGACACAGGAATGTAGTCTAGATGAGCCCTAGCATCATGTGATTATATACTAATCATATAGAGAAAGACCAAATGTTTACCCCTTCTGCACGTCAGAGTCATAAACAGGATCAACATAAAGATGAGCACACATCTAGTACTGGAGCCATATGTTAATGTACAGAGGAGGGGACCAATGGCTGTTCCCATCTGCGGGTTCTCTGCCAGTCTTGGGATAGACAGAAGACAAGGGGAAAGAGCTGAGGAAAAAAGGGAAGAGGAGTTATATCCACCAATTTGATCCATACATGGCGTGCTACAACTGTGTTGGACACAATACAACTGCATGACCTTTGCTTCTTCTATCTAACAGCTGGAATAAAGCAGCATCCAGTGCGTCGGGTGTATCTGTAAGAACATGAAAGTTACTGGGAAGATTCCCATTAATCATCATTGGGAGCTAGATTGAGTCCTTAGAGCAGAGCACATACATAGTTGATGCCAGGTAGGAAACTAGCAAGAGAACTAAGTGCGAAAGACAGGGTTTCCCACCCTGCTATAATGACTGGAAAGGATGACTTGCTCTACTAACAAGGCCTCCCCCTCAGGAACCCCAGGGTATGTCTATCTAGACTGCATCCCTCTGTTAGCAAAGGGATGCAGATTAGGCAGGTCGACATTGCAAATGAGGCAGGGATTTAAATATCCTGCGCCTAATTTGCATAAAAATGGCCACCGCGTTTTGCAGACTCAGCACTTTGTAGGCAAAAAGCGGCAGTCTAGAGGGGGATCTGTTGAGGAAAAAAAGCCTTTTTCGACAGATCCTGTAAACCTCCTTGCAGGAGGCATAAGGGATATGTTGAAAAAGGCTTTCTTTCTCGACAGATCCCCCTCTAGACTGCCGCTTTTTGCCTACAAAGTGCTGAGTCGGCAAAACGCAGCAGCCATTTTTATGCAAATTAGGCATGGGATCTTTAAATCCCTGCCTCATTTGCAATGTCGACCTGCCTAATCTGCATCCCTCTGCTAACAGAGGGATGCAGTCTAGACATACCCTCAGTCTCCCACAACATTAGCTAGATGGATGTATTTGGTGGACCTGGACATGGTTCTGCAGATCCACCAGTTAAGGCAATTTCCTGCTTTCATCCCAGACTTCTAATAATAATAAAAATACCAAACTTTTATGTGCCCATTTTCATCAGCAGATTTCAAAACACAGAGAGGAAAAGTGACTTGCCGAGGGTCACTCAGACAAGATAGATGCGGAGCCAGAACAAAACCGAGGTCTCTTATGTACCTGGCTAAGCCACACTGCACACAGAAGTCATAATCTGGACCAGAAGAGATCAGTCTCCACTCAGTATACGCACATAGCTCCAGTTAATTAATTCCCATTTGTTGCTCTGATACCATGGTAATGAGGATAGCATAAATACTGAGCAAGACAGATTAATGGGAATTACCTGCCCCTGATTATGATAATAATACATAGCCCATATACAATATTATTTTCAAAGCACTGTACAAAACCATAACTAATCAATCACCACAACAGCGTAATAATAATTACTTGAAAGCAAGTTAAGTAATATTATCCTTATTTTCTTAGCACAGCTAAGAAAAGGCCTAAAATGGTGAACTATCTGCTTGTATAATTCCTGTAACCATGCATGCAGATTTGCACAGGCATTTATATGAAAATTTAGCCCTAAAATGCTTTGCACAAGGTCATGCAGAAAGGATGAAGTAAGGATATCAAGAGGCAGGTAAATGGCTAATTGTGCAGTGGATTAAAATTCTATCAACTACATGATTAGTCAATAAGGGGAGGCACTCAATCCCAGTTCGTGCCTGGTCTAGGAGCTATTCCTGCTGCAGCTCTGCTGTTTAAATGTAGTAGGAGCTGGGTCCCAGAGCTTGGGCCTGCTACAGACAGAGGCTGCTTCACGGCAGCCTCCTCTGTCCCCCATTCCCCATGCTGCTGCCTCTGATAGAAGCAGCAGTGGGGCGGGGATGGGGACACCACAGAGATGGTGCTGGAGGGAACCGGCTTTTAAAGCAGCTCCCCCAAGCACTGGCTCCTGCTCCCCCCTTGCTTTCTCCAATACCGAGGCAACAAATAGTTGACTTGACTACTTGCTTACATCCCTAGTCTGAAGTGGAATGAGGAGTAGAATAGTGGCCTCCCAGGCCAATATTTTAAAAACACAAGACCCTCCTGCAATGTGCAAGATACAAATTGCTGTTCTTAGTCTTTGAAGTTTTTCACTTTGGCAGATTTACAATCTATATGCAAATAGATGTACCCTCTTATTTTTTCACAACCGTCTAAGCAATTAATTGAACTGGTTACGGTTGGCAGCAAGATAGTCTACAGTGGAATTTGTAACAGTTGACATATACTGTGTGTCCGTTCCATCTTCGCACTAAGGGCCTGATCTAGCAATATTAATGTCAACAAGGCCAACGTGATTATATGCATGTGCTTGGCTATCCCCTACTTTTTCAATTTACTTGCTCAGAGTATTTTTCATGGTAGAAACATGTCCAATAAAGTAAATGGTTACAGAAAAGCATCCAGATTACTCTTGTTTGGCATAGCTATTGTTTCCTCATCATGAGTGCTTAATTTTAATGAAAGAAGTGCCCGGGCTCAAGCAATTGTTTTTCAATTGCAAGCCCAGAAGTCCTAGGGCTATGAACTGACCATCCTAGAGGTACCAGGGCTCAACCATGGCAAATACCAGCACGCATTCAGTACTATCTAGCACTCTGTGAGCTTGAGTGTTTCAGTAGCTCTAGTCAAAAGCATTTTCTCTGAAATCTAAACATTTGTGGGAATGTGTTTATTCTGACAAATTTCCTCCTTCTGAGCTGTTAAGGACTCATGTGCTTACTTCTAGACTTCCCTGCTTCAGTTCCCCAGCAGCCATCACAAGAGCAGGATTTTTTTCAGTAGTTTCAGAATGTCATACTTTATCATGAATTGTAAGTCACCTTGTTACCCCCCAATTCTTGATTCAGAGAGAGAGAGAGAGAGAGCTCTTCAGTTCTCTGCCAGCCCTTACTTTTGCATTTCCCATTAGCACTTTGTGTTATCCCAGTCTCTGAACTCCTCTGAAGCATCTCCCAGTAATGGACACTCACAGCAACTACCTGGCTCACCATTCCTAAGAGAACATATACACACAGCTCCACGGGTACAACTCAGGCTCAGGTCCTTTATAACAACAAAGCACAGAGATATAATGAAAAAAATCATAAATGTATTGTCAAAGATTAAGACTGAAGAGCTACTGAGAAAGGTTCGTGAAAACAGAAATGATTACTGATAAAATAAAAGTAGAATATGCTTAGTGGAGTCTAAATTTAACAGACTCAAATCCTTGTCTAAAACAATTTTACACCTAAAACTTCCTAGCTGCATTTCCATCCAGGATGGGTTTTTATGAATATAATCTCACTGCCCAACTACTTAGGTGCAGGATGATAGGGTGCTGTGCATGTCCCCCCAGGTACTCTCCAAATAAACCTTGGAAGTGCACCCTCACTGTTCTGCACTTCCTTCCTTTAGCTGAGACTGGTGACTGTGAATGACAAAACACTCATTTTATATTTCCACAGACAGATGGATTAATATCTCTGGTCCAGCAGGAAACCAATTAATCACCTCTGCTGGGGACTAGCACCTTGATGCAAGCTAAGAACATAGCTTCACTATATAGACGTGACTTTTTAAATATCATTGACATATATTTCACAATGATATCAATGACCAGCATGATGCTGGCTTCATTTAAGATCTTACATGACTCTCTTTACCTGGATACTATGACAGCACTGTGTTAGGCTCAGGCCTGGTCTATATCAGAAAATTACATCAGCATACCTATGTCAGCTAGGAGTATGAAAAGTCCAATCACTGAGAAGCATAGAATGCTTCTGTCACCCTAGCTACTGCCTCTTGGAGAACTGGATTACCTATGCTGATGGGAGAATTCCTCTTTTTCGTGTGGATAATAGCTCCATAGAAGAGCTACAGCAGTGCAGCTGCTGTACCACTGTGGTGTTTTAGATGGAGGCAAGCCCATGGTTAATTTCTCAAGCCTTACCGGAGATGCTGAAACAGAGTAGTGAACCCTCTGACACCAATGGGCTGCTAATTTTAGATAGAGGAAATATGATCTGGAAGAATAAACTATCTCCTGTTTTAGTTTCGAAGATCTATTCATTATTTGTGTGAAATTCACCCCAATTCAGAAGATCCCATACAAACAGTTTTGTACAGTTCTAATTTCCTACTTAATCCTTTAACATGTGGTTTAAACAGTGCAATGTGGCCCATCTTTCCTGGGGTGAGTATCACCTGAGTCACCTCTAGAGAATAATGCCCCAGATTAATTCTGGAGGTATCACTTTGTTATGGCTACAAACTGCTCACTTTTTCAGCTGGCTGTGCTTTCTTACAACACCCTGATCTTACAGGAATCCATATTACAGTATGAAACCCAATATATTTCCTTTTCTGTGTTATCTGTTGTTAGCAGGATCACCAATGTGGTGGGGAAGGGACCAAAGGGTGCAGTTGCCCCAGGGCTTCCAATCCCACTGCTACTATGGTAATGGCAGTGCCCAGAATCTCAGGCCCTTTAAACTGCCACCAGAGTACCACAGGCTGAGGGAGCAAGGCCATGAGCTATGCCTGGGGGTGGGAGGAAGGCACGTCATGGTCAGGGCAGTACTGAGGGCTTGCTGCCCTGCTCCTACCCCTTCCACCTGAGGCCCAGCCTTTTCCAGGAGCAGAGTTACCCTCCCACCCTCACACCTTGCCCAGGGGCCTAGCAAGGCTGCCGGTTCCCCTGTTTTTTTGAGTTTGCACTTGCCAAGTCATTCATTATTTGTAAGCTAGGGCTCTTTGGCATCATCTAAATGCAATTTAGTAATACATACATTGAAATATCAGTGATGTTTTTACACTAGTGACATGTATTACTGAAAACAAAGCAAATCAAATGCTAAATAATGTTTATTGTCTTTTACATTTCCCTACATCCACAATGAACTAAAACAGACTTTCACAATTCAAGAACTTGATTCTGCTCCTAATTAAGACAAGAGATTAGCATTGACACCAGTGAGGCCAAGATAGAGTCTTACGTAAATACAATAGAATAATCACCATAAATCACCAAAAATACAATAATCACCATATTGCATATTGTGATATGAAGTTAAATCTGGCCTATTTTAACTACTAAAATGTGCATATTGCACTGTGTTCACTGTACATGGTTCCTCTCACCACCACTCCCGTGTATCCATTTAACTGGAGAATATTCAGTCTTATGACCTTTTTGGTAGTAAAGACATCAACTCTTTTCCCTCCACAATGAATTGCGAAAAATGAAGTTCTTCTCCATTATAACCAAGGGTAGTTCGTTATAGTTGTCCAATAACTGAAACTAATGTTCAGTGACAGCAGCCTCTTCTAGGCTTGGTGGCAGAATGTCAGTAATAGATCAATTAATGTTAGCAGCATAATATTTGTCAAAAATGTGTTCAGACCAGTAAAATTTCTATGCAGAACAGGCAAAAAATGTAATTTTCCATGATTTTCTGAGTTAATAATCAATTCCTATATCTTCCGTTTAATTAGGAATATGAATTTTCTGATACACACAAAGGGCATTTTGGCACAGAGGCATGATAAAGTAAGACATATTGTAATAATTAGCTGAATTATTCCTGGCATGCCATGAACAATTACAGGATTGATAACTACCCAGCCAAGTAGTGATATGTTGGAATAAATTGACCAACAAAGTTTTTCAGTTAGGAAATGAAGCTCAGATGGATCATCAATAAAATACCATGGTGGAGAGCAGACTTTTGAGAACTTCTCTGTTTTACATTTAGAAAATATGGATGTGGTAACTGTGTTTAATGATTGAAAGAAGCTATTTAAAGTAGCATTTAGAATATTTTTGCCCTCTTTAATTGCCTGGCCAAAGCCATTTTCATTTACAGACACGCTAATGTACCATGCAACCGATGTTTTATTTTGTATTCTGATCAAATTGAGATACCTGATGGATCTTTTAATTGACCCCCCCAGCCTTCTGTAAAGAATTTTTCCCCCTTTTTTAATGCTTGTTGAGAATTACTCTGGCTGATATGTCATGTGACACCATTACACACTGCTGATTATTAGGAGGGAATTTAAACTACAAAAATAGTCCCAGATTCAGTTATGGTGGCAAGTGTCTAGCTAATTTCACATGATTAAGTAACTTGCTGAGTCAGGGTATATATTCTGAACAGTGAGGTTGGGTCTCGGGGTGCAGAATATCAGAAGTGCCACAGGTCAGAATATATCTCACAGGCATACCATGGTGATGGGCATGGTATAAGAACAAGAATTGGACAGAATGTCAGATAGGTATGTTAGGTAAAATAAGAGGATTTTAAATTACTTGTGAGTAGCTGGCAGGAGAGAGAGATGCATTGTGGCTTGAAAATGGGTTATATACACTTTTAGATATCTAAACATTTGTATGTTTCCCAACAATATTTTCTGTAAACAGAAACTTTGACAAACACTGATTTAAAAACAAAACAAAACAAAAATCCTGGAACTCTCTTCAACATGCTCCTTTTGTTTTTATACTATTATTTTTCATAATGTTGTTTTTCAGAAATCAACATATTAAAGGTTACTCCAATGACATTTCATTATCAGGCAATGCTGTCTGATCTGCTGGGGTTGTGGAGTATCCTTTGCTAGTGGAATTCACGCATTTCTATCTGCATGACAGGAAACTAACTTTGGTTGGGGGCCTGCCTAATATATAGCTTGGCACCATGTACAGGAATTTACAAGACTCATGGGACCATGGCAAAGTGGGGCAACAATAGAGCTAGCAGATCTGCTGGTCCAAAAAGCCTCTCTTCTGTCCCTACAGAGAGCTGTACATTAGGATCACAGTATAGTGGCCACAGAATAACATGCTAACCACTCTGAAATGGAAAAGTCCTGTCTTCAGCTTCATATCACCCAGAAAATGTCAAAGATTCCAATAATAATGTTACTTTTTATGTGTGTTGTATTTTTGTGGTTAAAAGTTGCAAAATTATTTATGAACATTTGTTCACATGCTGGTTCACCCACGATTGTGTTCCCTTGCCATAGAATCATAGACTCCTAGACTCCTAGGGCTGAAAGAGACCTCAGGAGGTCATCGAATCCAGCCCCCTGCCCAAAGCAGGACCAACCCCAACTAAATCATCCCAGCCAGGGCTTAAAAACCTCTAGGGATGGAGACTGCCATTCCTTTTTTGTGATTATTACTATTGGTAGTATTATTGTATGTGATTATTTGGGAAATATCTGTTCTTTATATGAATACCCACATTTCTCTGCTTATGAAAGAAGTGACCAAACGTACAAGAATGTGTGTTAGCCACAATTTGTTATTTGTTACTGTGATATTTAAAAAGTGTTGTTCATCTAGCAGAGAGCAAAAACTATATAATAAAAAGTAGGTGACCAATAATATGCCACAAAGAGTAAACAGTAAAAGGAAATAGTCAAATCAAACAATTTATAAGGATGGGTTGCCTGAAAATCTGAATCTCCTCACAAGATATCTAGTAAGGCTCCTAAAGACTGAATGGAAAGTTCATTCTTCCTCTAGATCCTTCTAACATCTATTTTAGCATCAGTCATGTTTAATGTCTCCATTAAATGGTGGCTGCCCCTTGTCCTTTTCTTTGCAAGAGCAGTCTGAGTTATAACAATTGTACAAGACACGCCAAAGTCTTTAATTCCTTGTTATTTCTCTCTGTGAGAAAGGTCTCTTCACATTATCTCGTGTTGTTACTTCCTTTGTTTTGCTAGAGTAGTTCAGAGTCAGTGGAGCTTAAAAGTAAAAGTTACAAAATTCTGCATTTAAGGTTCTGAAACTTTGATCAACACGAATTGCAATATGAGATTCAGCATCCTTAGATATTTGATTATTTCCATCTGTCTCCAGTGTACATTCTGATATCCTTACTTTAAAGATAATAGTGGACTTGTGCACCTGACTACTGTATCTTTTGCGGCATCTTCTGTTGCCTAAAATATGGCACAGCTTACTTAGATTTCACAGCCTATGGCTCTAACTAATTCTTCTATGTCATTGGAAAAGATTAGGAAGATTACATGGATTTAATTGGTTGTTGATGAGTCATCTGACCAAAATGAACATAACTATTTCAAAGTAAGGAGCCTTGTGCTAGATCATCTTAGAAATAAGTTCAAAGAGGGGGAAAAAATAATAATATATATAAATCCTGTTACAGACTAACTCAGCTACCCCTCTGAAGCTTTTATATATAAGCTACCAGATTCATAGCATAAGCTCATTAAGCTCAATGAAATTGTAGCAAGGATTAATTTGGTCCCTTACTTTAAACTTACCAAATATTGGTTTTGGCCCATCTTTGGTATATGACATCACAAAACTTTTATTTTTTAGATCAATTAAAATATGGTTCTGAATTATCTGTTGCTTTTGTTTTCATCTGAGAAAAACAAATATCTAACTGATCTGACTGCTGACTTTCCAAAATTTAAGCAATTAAGGGGTTCAAGCATTTCTTCTGACCTTCACTGAGGTTTGGTAGCTCAAGCAAAATGAAAAACACAAACTTCTGGTTTGTGTTTTCCAAATTCAAATAATTGAACTTTTGCAAAAACAAAAACACCTCTTCCTCAGGTGTCATTTTGGAGAAGCTGCCAAATTTGGTCATGACATAACATCACAAATGTTTTGGGTCTTCAAAAGAGAGATAAGAGTGTCATCAAAATAGTCTCTCAGCTTGGTGGTGTTCCTTGTTTTGATTAGGCTGGAGTACAATCAAAAGAGCCTCTCTGTATTCTGGCTCTTCTACTTCTAGTCCTGAATCTTACCAGGAAATCTGAAGGCAGACAACAAGAAAAAATACTAGAGACAGTGGAAAGGAGAGGTAAAAGAGATTTTTTGTTGGTGAATGCTTGTTTCAGTTCTTATTTGATCCAAATTGGTTCTCTCACCTCTAGCTCTAATTTTCCACCATTTTCCTTTTCTAACATCTCTGATATGGCATCTCTGTTTCTTCATGAATCTCATCAAGTTTGGAGTCAAACAAAATGAAACTTTTTATAAATGGAGTGATTTTTTTCATTGAAAAACACAAGCGAGTGTCAAATCCTGTGACCCTTACTCCCTTTTTTCCATGTCATTTTCATTCAATGAAGACATATGCCTCCCCCCATCAGTATCGACATAATCTCTCTCTCTCCCCAACAGCATCATAAACATTCTAACAAGAAGGAAGACAGACTAGCAAATTCTAGAATCCTGTACAGGAAAAGCCCATGGGACAGATATCAATAACCCAACAACAGTTTTTGGAAACTGGGTGTATAGGCTGGGATCTTGTTTTAATACCTATCTACACAGCTCCCTGTACAAAGTTGTCACTACAATACGAACACACAAATAACAATAATAAAAAAATTAAGCCACAGGGTCATGTCAACAGAACCCTCTAGTCAATGGTATAAAACTAATGTCAGACCAAATCAGTACATTGAATTTAAAATGTTAAATTCCAGCAGTTAAATTTGGTCTTTTTTTCACCACTTTTTATAATCTACAAAAAAAGTTATTTTATTTTCCCCATCTTTATCTTGTATATCCTTACCTTGTTGCTGCAGATTTAGAAACTATTATAATATATGCTTATGTACCTGCTAAATTGACTGTAGTCTTTCAATGTGGTCTAAATTGTGTTTAATCTGCTCTTTCAGTACAAATACCACAACACAAGATAAGTGCTTTACAAACTGAACAGCCAGTCTCCCTGTCTTTAATACTGCATTGTTACATCAGAAACTAAGTATGGGACACTTCCAGCCCACTTAATTAACCTCATTAGCACCAGTCCTAAAATTGACAGGTACTTTTTTTTCTTCTTTGTTATAAAATACCTGGGTTTTTTTATTTCTACTCCAGCTGATCGGATGAAGTGGGTTTTGCCCATGAAAGTTCATGATACTATACATTTTTGTTACTATCTGAGGGTATGTCTGCACTACAGGACAAGTTGAATTAAGATACACAACTTCAGTTAATTGTGTAGCTGAAGTTGAACTAGCTTCCCTCGGCTTTTAGTGCTGTCTACACTGCAGGAAGTCAAAGGAAGAACACTCTTCCTTCAACTTCACTTACTCATTCTGAAAGCAGGGTTACTGGCATCGACCGGAGTGCCCCTCTCACTTCGAATTAGCTGTTTTAACTAGACTGCTAATTCAAACCCTGGAAAATTGAAAGCAGCAGCTTTGATCTTCCTCTGCAGTATAGACATAGCTTTAGGGTATGTCTACAGTACCAGCTTATTTCAAAACAACAACTCCTAAAATAACTATTTCAAAATAGCACGTCCACACTACAGGGAAGCCTCAAAATTAGTCCAAGGCAGGCTCCTTTAATGTGGACATGCTACCTCAACTTAGAGCCCCAGGAAGCATTGGGGAAGTATTACTTTGAATGACTCTGGGGGAGTAGTTATTTTGAAATAACAGCTGAGTGTCCACACTAACCATATTTCAAAATAGCAATTTCAAATAGGTGCTATTGCTCGTAGAATTAGGGGTTATTATTTCAAAATAACAAGTCTTTTATTTAGAAATAATTTGGAAATAACAGGTTTGCTGTGTGGATACTCACCTTGTTATTTCAAAATAAGGGGAGTTATTTTGAAATAACTCCCTAGTGTAAACATGCCCTTAGGTGCTACAGGACTACTCATTGTTTTTAAAGGTACAGACTAACACAGCTATCCCTCCTGAAACTTTAATTTGGTGTCCTTTTATAGTCTAGCCTGCAAAATCCATCTTTAAAATTGTAAAGATTCTGCCCATTTTGCCTCTATATTACAAACATTTGTGTAACCTTCTGAAAAATCTCACTGCACAATAATTATTTTTCCTACAAGAAAAACAGATCGCTTATTGAATTAGGCTTTCCCCCACCCTGCTTCTGATGTTTCTTATGAGGTGTCTGCCTGTCACTATATTTTTTGTGAGGTAAAACATACTGTTTGTTGTAAGATGTAGATGCTTATTCTTATCTGCCTTTCATTTCTTTGGTCTACACTCCAACTCTGTCATGCACGATGACACGTAGATTTGAAATGACTGGTCACAGGCTTTTCCAATTATCAGCTGGATTCCACTTGTGAAGGCAAGTGGTTCAAAAGGTTTCGTTTTCTGTTATTCTTGTTTACTTCACCCGTTTTTAATCTTCTCACCAAATGCAATATTAAAAGGTGAATTTGTAGTATAAATTAAACTTACAAGCATTTACTTAAATACAGAATGTAGACATGCACATACATACATATTACACATAGACATAGAAAAAGCTGGAAAATTGTACTCCAAGCTAGTGATGAATCCTATATCATCTGCTCTATTGATCTTTCAATGCTACACCAAGCTTCTTACATTGTTGTGCCCACTTCTGCCATATAATTATTAACTGTTTGTATTATTGTAGTACCTACAATTAATAAGGGGACCATATTTCCCTGTGCTGAATACCGGACACCTGGTAAAGTTACTTGTGTTCAAGCCAGTTCAGTGGCAATCAGGACTATGCAGCAGAAATGTTCAAATTAACATCAAGCTGATTGAGCCCCTATTAAAAAAAGTCACTACATAGCTGGAGTCTTTTTATTTACCTTCTTATCTTTAAAGGTTTGCATGGGGAGAGGTGACACGCATACATTCCTGTACACCTCTCACGTGGGTAGGCATAACCTGCCTACCCAGTGCTCATCACCCTCTATGCGGGATGGACCCTTCTCTTCTGGTACCTGGCACTTCATCTTCTCAAAGCAGCATGTTGGGGGAATGCAGGGTCACAACCCCCCCCTCCCCCCCAGACTTCTGTTGGGTTAGCACTAGAATGTTGCATGCAGCTTTCAGAATTGTGTGGGAAGGAAGGGATAAGAGCTGCTTCCAGACGAAGGGCAGTCAGAGGGCGGGAGGGTAGAGAGGAACTGGCCCATGATTTTCCAGAGGTCATCTCTTCCCTCCTCTTCTCGCCCTCTCCCCGCCCTCTCCCCCTGCTTGTCGCTTCCTGCCAACACAGTGTAGAAAGGCAGTTAACACCTCCTAGCTGCTGCTGGTCACTGACATCACCCAGCTACCTCCTGCCCCCTGGCTACAGCTCAGGCAGGAAGGGGTTAAGCTGTAATGATGCATTGAGCAACAGGGCCCAGGGAACCTGGCTGTAGGAGGGGCTTCATGAACCTGGCCAGAGAGGTGGCTCAGCAGGGGGACAGAAGACAGAGCAGCCCCACGTTCCCTGGAAGCAGGACCTCGGGCAAGGACTGCATGTGAAGAGGGTACTAAGCCCCTACCTGGACACCTTCATGGTTGGGGTGCAAACAGGCTGGAAATAGCTTCCACACCACCATTCCAGAGCTTAGCTCAGGGGCGGAGAAGCTTCTCCATGCCAGCACTGTACAGGGTTTAGCACATGCAGGGCTTGGCTCCTCCAGCCCATCCATGGGGAGTGGGGGAAGGAAGGATCCTGCCAGCCAGGCTGTTGGTGAGCTGAGTGATCTGACCAGGAGCTGGTTCTCCACAGAGTACTGGGAGTGGGATACACCCCATTTAGGGGAATATGGAGGAGCAGCGAGCCTCCAATGGTGAACAGGCACAGCCGGGAGAGGCGAAGCATGATGAGTGGCTGATGAGTAGCCAATAGCCAGCCATTGCCTGCCTGTGCTCACCAGCCACCACAGCAGGCAGCCAGTGCTGGCACAAAACAGGCTAAGGGGAGCCGGTGGAATCCTGCTGGCCAAGAGCTGGCATGAAGCATGGAGTGCACTGACAGACCAGGAGCAGGAGTGGCTGGCCCCCCACACAGCAGCTTTGCCCGATCATACACACCATCCCTATCGTCAACTACTGGACCTCTCCACTCACCGTTGGTGGGTAGGCAGCTGATGAGTAAGGATTTGGCCAGCAGTAGGATACATCAGTACTGATGGGAGGGAAGAGAGAACAATTGCCCATTTAAAAGAAAAAGTAGAGACACCTGCAAGAGGGCTTACGTATGGCTTGTCCCTTTAAAAACTGGACACCTGGCCTCCTACCAATTAACATCAGTACTCTGCTGAAATATGTTCTGTACAAATATATAGTAAGAGACTCCTCTCTCTTAAAGAGTTTATAATGTACAATCTTATGATTTGAAAATCACTTTCTGTAAATATTTTGCAATATTCACTTAACATTAGGCCTGGCCAGTAAACAGGAATGTTGTTTCAGGAAAAAAATTTAACTTTTGATGTTTGTTTCTGTTTCAGTATGGAATGAAATCAAGAATTTTTAATTTTTTTTTTAGGAAAAAAATAAACGAGAATCTACATGCCAATAACTAGCTGGTTAAGGCACTCAGCTTCAGATTAAGAGACTCATATTTGGTTTTCTTTTCTGCCTGATTCAGAGCAAGCACTTAATCTGCGTCTCCCATATCCCCATCTGAGAACCCTAACCACTGATATGGCTGGGTGTCTCTCTTTCACTTGCTGTCAGTTCCACCCTGGACCTGAAAAAATCATCCTAATGTTGTAAATGACAACATTTATGTGTAAAGTTTCAGCTGCAACGTGTCTGCATTTTTCAGTGAAAAAATATTTCATCAAGAAGTTCCCAACAAGCTCAACTTCAAATATACTTGTAAGCCCTGAACTCGTTCCTACTGAATAAAGCACACGGAAGACCTCCCACTGAGTTCAGTGATGTTATATCAAGCCTTTATGAGCATTCCTGCTAGTAAACTCATTCTCTAGCAGTCCCATAAACACAAAAGAAGCACACAGTTAACGTATTTAAATCATTCACTAGATATGCCCAGAAAAGTTTTTGCCTGTCTCTCACAAAGCTGCTGAATGGATTCCATGGGTTTCAAAAGAACATAAAGTGAATATAGTCTATATAATCTTAGGCCGTCATCTGTGCCCATTTTTACATTCCCTGCTCAGTTTAAATATTCGTCCCTTCGCATACAGATATGTACAATTGTAACTAGGATATTAGCACTGGCATAAACTCAGAGGACCCATGAAGAACAAATGTCACTTGAAGGGTGATGCAGGCTGCCTATAATGTTCGCTCATTCCTTGGCAATAATAGATCGTGAAATATTTCAGAAAACTGACCAGCTTCTGAGTGGGCATCCGGCTCTCCAAAGAGATTCAAAGCAATACACAAGCCGGTATGTAAATCAGGAAATGAGCCATATTTGTTGAATGGAAGCACCAAGCTGATGATGTTAAAACAGCCATCTGGTGTAGCTCGGCCTCCTGTGGTTAAGGGGATGTGTTATTGCTAAGGGGGAATAACACTGTGTGGAGGTGGATACAGTCATTCTAATAAGTCTGCATCCACTTTTGACTCTTCACAGGAGGCCTACATTCAGAAGGGCAAAATAAGCTTCTGCTGTCCAGTTGAGCTTAGTAATAACAGCTCAGAATATTTTACAAGTATTGCAGTCACTCCATTAAAAATTCACTCTCCATTGATTCGCTCTAGCTAGCTCACTTTCTAACATGGAATATTTGTTATCATCACAAACCTGCATCCAACACAAATAACATTTTCCATGCTCTTCCGATTCTGTAAGCAACTTATAATTTGGTTTCTGTAATTTATTTATATATAGTTCAAAAAGGAGTTTTCCCTCCAATCAAAATGAAACAACCCATCCTCTACCCCAGAATGCAACACATGCACCTTGGAGAAGGCAGGGAGGGAATGACAAAAGGAATGTGATAGAAATGAAGTTAACATCCTTCCTCAAACCAATTTACCTTTTTGGAAGTACTTCAGTTATTTCTTTTTTCTCCTCTTTGCACTTGTTCGCTATAATGGAGGATACTAGCAGGCATGTCTTTGAACTAATCACAGATGACATTGAAGCCGATTGGTAGAATAGTCACCCTTCACTCAGGGTAAAGGTAAGAAGCAAGTAGACTCCTTTATGAAAAGTAACAAAGCTGAAACAATAAAAGCCACTACCCAAAGGATGAGCCACTCGCAAGCTTAATTATTTGAGATGAGGGGCTGTTTACAAATGCAATAGGTATACATGTCTTTGTCTGTCTCAGATACTGAAAGCCCAAAGGAAAGCAGGTGGAAAGCCAATGGACAGCCAGAGAAGCACTAGTGAATGTGAAGTTAAGAGAAAGTTTATTTGGGGCACAATGCTGACCCAAAGCGGGTTTACCTTTCTGAACAAAGGAACTGTGCCTCCTGCTACTGTTTGACTCCTACCATTTCAGGAATCATAGAATACTAGGACTGGAAGGGACCTCGAGAGGTCATCAAGTCCAGTCCCCTGCCCTCGTAGCAGGACCAAATACTATCTAGACCATCTCTGACAGACATTTATCTAACCTACTCTTAAATATCTCCAGAGACGGAGATTCCACAACCTCCCTGGGCAATTTATTCCAGTGTTTGACTACCCTGACAGTTAGAAACTTTTTCCTAATGTCCAACCTAAACCTCCCTTGCTGCAGTTTAAGCCCATTGCTTCTTGTTCTATCCTCAGAGGCCAAGATGAACAAGTTTTCTCCCTTCTCCTTATGACACCCTTTTAAATACCTGAAAACTGCTATCATGTCCCCCCTTAATCTTCTCTTTTCTAAACTAAACAAACCCAATTCTTTCAGCCTTCCTTCATAGCTCATGTTCTCTAGACCTTTAATCATTCTTGTTGCTCTTCTCTGGACCCTCTCCAATTTCTCCACATCTTTCTTGAAATGCCGTGCCCAGAACTGGACACAATACTCCAACTGAGGCCTAACCAGCGCAAAGTAGAACGGAAGAATGACTTCGTGTCTTGCTCACAACACACCTGTTAATGCATCCCAGAATCATGTTTGCTTTTTTTGCAACAGCATCACACTGCTGACTCATATTCAGCTCGTGGTCCGCTATAACCCCTAGATCCCTTTCTGCCGTACTTCTTCCTAGACAGTCACTTCCCAATCTGCATGTGTGAAACTGATTGTTCCTTCCTAAGTGGAGCACTTTGCATTTGTCTTTATTAAACTTCATCCTGTTTACCTCAGACCATTTCTCCAATTTGTCCATATCATTTTGAATTATGACCCTATCCTCCAGAGCAGTCGCAACCCCTCCCAGCTTGGTATCATCTGCAAACTTAATAAGCGTACTTTCTATGCCAATATCTAAATCGTTGATGAAGATATTGAACAGAGCCAGTCCCAGAACAGACCCCTGTGGAACCCCATTTGTTATACCTTTCCAGCAGGATTGTGAACCATTAATCAAGTCTTGATGTACAGAAATCAAGTCTTTGTATACATTCCTGGTAAATAAACAGGACTGCATCAAAGAAACCCCTATCATCAATTTCTCCTTTTAACAGAAGCAGCCCAGCAAGAGCACAAATATTGGCTAACTGCTTAGATGAAAAGGGGCAAATTATATATAACTATGCACACACATGAATTTTGCAGTGTTCATTGCTCACTTTTTGTGCTAGGTCCTTAGCTGATATAAATTGCTGTATTCTACACTGATGGAAACCAGATGAGGAGCTGCCCCAAATTGCATTTAAAAATCAACATATTTTTCATGGAGAGCATCTTTTCTCAATTCTTAATCTTTTATTATACATCCTCCCACCAGGACATGTCAGGTTTGCAGCCTGATTATTCTCTCATAGAATACTCCAAGTGCTGACCTGTTTTTTTAAATAATTTTTCCATTACTCAAGTCACACATTACCATAAGAAATAAAATTCACATTTTTGGACAACAGGACATCAGCACGTTTAGAACTACATGTTACCTGTGAAAGGAGGCTCCTTATGAGAACCCTAGCTGTACCTTCGTTCAGATACTGCTCTCTGGCCCATACCTCTATATAACATGATTTTAATTTCAGCACAAATCATTAAGTTAATTATCTTTTCACCCCAACTAATATCAGTCTGAAAAACTGAAAGTTGTTTGTAATTGTGATCAAAGTCTAATCATAGCAGCAGATGTCAACACAGGCTAATAAAGGCAGTATTTAATAATAAAAGGCAAGAACTTTTTAAAAGTTGTTTTCCTCCACGTCAGGATTGTCAGATATTTTCAGCAATCTTGCAAATTGTGTAATTACTTTTAAAACTGAATGTTAATACGGTTAGACTGTAATTCCACAATTATAAAAGACCATCAACTAGCAGTTGATTTTAAACACAGCCCCAAGCAAAAGCGAGTGCATAAATTGTACCGTCTCAAAAACAGCCCTGGGACATATTGTGATTCATGTCCATGACTCCTCCCCTTCCCGTGACTCTCTTGATACCTGTTGCTTTGAACTAGTGATAATTCAACACACTCAGTCCAGCTGATCCAACACTGGCTCAGCTAGGCGAAGCCAACATGTAAAAGGATGGAGCTAAGTTTCCACCTATTCCAACTTCTCCTTGCCCACCACCCTGGGACTGACAGAGGGGAGAAGAGGCAAACATACAGCACCCCTTACTTTTATGTGTCCAGATCCAAGGTTCAGGTAACTGGCATGGAGCAATAAAAACAAGTTACTGTTCTGTTACAGAGAGTCACATTCAGCCCCCAAGGTCCTGATTTATAATATTGCTTATCAAACTGGAGACATACTATACTTCTTTGCCTAATTTCTGGATGGACTTTTGTCAGAAAACTCTACCAGACTATTTTGCTCAATGCCTTTTTCCTATTTCTTATTTATCATGAATGTTTTAATTAAATCATCAGTTCATTTTCATGTTAGTGTTAATTTTGGAAGATGACTCACCCATATTTGTTTATAAAAAGCTTTTTTGTAAGCAAGGCATGTATTAAGCTTTGCTTGATAATCTACCATCTTCATTATCACAGGGCAATTGCTACTGCTGTATCATTAAGCTTTAAATACTTTGTTCTCTTTTATCTTCATTCGTGATACATGCTTTAAATTATTAGGAACATGCAGCATTTTTTCCTGTTTGCTGGCACAAATGTCATTCCACAGACTTCTGCTATAATACTAAATATGCCAGCAAAAAAACAACCTAAAGACCATTTGTTTCTTTAATATACCTTTTCTGCACATACTTCTTAGCTGAGTGAATTAACAAACAGCACACTATTCCCTGAGGGAAATCTTAAATCCATATTATTAATGACCATATTCTTTCCTAACAAATTAATTGCATATGTTAACTTGCTAAAGTCTTATTTTGAAAACATTCTCAGCAACATACATCATGGATCACTTTGGAAAAGAAACAGAACAGATTGATTGCTTTCTACGTGTAGATACAAGAGTAGGAAGGAATCTGTTTTATAATCTCTTTCTTCCAAGTGAGAATTATTCAACAGAATCAAAGAAAGGGTACTTAAGATATAGTTACACCTTTATTGACCTGACCAGATAGCCTCTGTGCCCCCCTGGGTTGTTTCCACTAGGAGGAAAAACTGATGATACAACCAGGTATTTTCTTTGATGCAGTCTTATCTATTTACAAAAATTATACATAAAGTCTTGTTTTCTTGTACACACAGCAGTTTCTTTGCTCACTATTCCATATTGCCTTTCCAACTAGCAAAAAACTCCCTCTCTTTGCTTTCTCTTATGGTCTCATTACCAGCACTTCTTTTACTGTCATCTCAGGCCACATCTTCAGTTGTTGCACTGGAGATCAATCTTCTGGTATTTGATTTAGTGGGTTTAGTTAAGCCCCACGAAATCAAATGCTGAGGATGGCTCTCGTCCGTGACGGTACTCCTCACAATCACGAGGAGTGAGGGAAGCTGAAGGGAGCATTTGCTCCCATTGGCCTCCCTATGTGAAGATGGCATCAAGCGCAGCTTAAGGTAAACCAACTCCAGGGACATATTTTACATAGCTGGAGTTGTGTACCTTAACCGACCTTCCAAGTCAAGTGTAGATCTGGCCATAGCTTTCTCTTATACATCTCCCCACCTATCAAAAACAATATAAAAAAATTCTCTGACACATAGTTCTAATTCTAAAAACACACATATGTTTTTGTTTTCGGCAGTGATGTGTTTGAAGATGAAGACCACTGTTATTTCATAACAGAGCCTAATGGTTTCTTATAGATATCTTAAAGGAACAGCAGTGGTTACAACCTCTATTTCAATTCTACTTCATCCAGTCCACAGCAATGTTCTTGTGTTGTGGTTCTTCTTGGAAATCTTGTGTCTCTTTTATAATATTGGAATAAAAATAGATTTATCTGAATGTTACATAGAGGAATGACTTATATTACAGCTTGCTGATTTAATATAAAGAATAAAACAAGGCTTTTTTTTTCTCTAATGGTTTATCATGGCACTTTTCAAAACAGGACTCACAGAGGTCTCTCGTCTTATCCATCCATACATGATCTTCCAATCTTCCCTCTGCCCATTATACCTCCAGCAAAATAAGTGATGTAATAATCTCTTTTCCAAGTGCTCCAGTTGTCAAATTATTCACTTCAGATTAATTATTTGATTATTTTTGTCTGTCAACATTTTGAGAAGAGACTTTGATTTCTAATATATTTGCTTTTCATTTTTATATGACAAAAGGTTGATGCAAATAAATTTCATTTACTAGGGCCTATGCACTGAGGGTTCTTTATCATTGCGAGTGTAAGAAAGGTTACTGATTGACTGAAACCTTATAAACAATGGAAACATGGGTGGCAGGTGAGCCCCCTCTGGGAAGGCTAGCCTGCCAGCCCAACATCTTCTGCCTGAGGCCCCACATTCCCACATGCCAGAGCCCCAAATCTCTCCATCACATGACCAGAGGAGACCTTAGGGACCCCGTCACCTGCACAAGAACCAAGTCAGGCATCTGACCTAGCTGCTGGTGCCCCTGAGTGCTGGGTTGTGTGCAGCACCTTGCTGAGACACCTCAATCTCCCCCCCTCCCCAGGCCCACCGATGTGGGGAAGAAAAAGGACAGTTGCCCCAAATCACCACCGGAGCGTTGTGGAGCCTGACATCTGAGGGCTTGGGGGGGGGGGGGAGGAGACTCCAGCACTGCGATCTAGTTGGTGCTGAGGGCTAGCTACCACAGCTCTGCCCCTTCCACCTGAGGCTTTGTCCCTTCTGGGGGCAAACAGCTGGCCTCCCAAACACCTTGCCGAGGGGCCTGAGAAAGCTGTCAGTCCTCTTGCTCCCTCCCGCCCACAGAGAGACAACCCCCCCCCTCCACCCAACACTGACTTCATCACCCCACTAGACCCACCCTTCCTGCCACTGGCTAATCACATCCCTCCTCACTTCCTCTTTGCAAAGGAGGAGGAACTGTGGCAAGCAGTAGGGCCCTCTGGGGGAGAGGATGGAGTGGGGGAAGACTTACCAGGCATTGCAGGCAGCAACTGGCTGAGGGCATGTTGGGGAAGGAATGGGGCCAATACAGTAACCCCCCAGCAGTGGATAGTAGCTGTGCTATGGGACGCTTAGTCTTCCCTAACCTATTCCATTTCCTCTGAATGAAATAAAAGAACAAATGGCCAGCTGTAATAAACAAATCCTACCCTGGTTCCTACACAAATATTCTTATTCATATGTGAAAACAGACATTTTTGCAGACAACATGTGCCTGTTGACAGTGGGAGGAGAGAGAGCAGAGCTAAGGGCAGACAGGTTCAGCAGTGTTACTGAGCATGTTCAGTCAATGTGAGCATGCTTAGTATCAGCCAAGCAGCAAATCAGAGGTGGGAACCACAGGACCCCACAGGCCCACTGCAAACTTCACCTCTGCATTTTCCAAACATTTGTGAGCATAAAAACTAGGGCTGTCAATTAATAGCAGTTAACATACACGATTAACTCAAAAAATGAATTCTGATTAATTGTAGTTTGAACTGCACTGTAAGATAATATCAATGGAAATTTATTAAATATTTTGGATTTTTTTCTACATTTTCAAATATAATTATTTCAGTTACAACACAGAATACAAAGGATAGAGTGATCATTTTATATTTACTTTTTATTACAAATATTTACACTGTTAAAAACAAAAGATATAGTATGTTTAAATCTCCTCATACGAATACTGAAGTTCAAGCTCGTTCTTGTGAAAGTGCAGTTTGCAAATGTAGATTTTTTTTTTTTTTTGGTTATTTAACTGCATTCAAAAACAAAGCAACATAAAACTTTAGCACATGCAAGTCCACTCCATCCTACTTCATGCTCAGATGAACAAGTCTGTTTACATTTATGGGAGATAATGCTGCCCAGTTTTTATTTATAATATCACCTGGTAACAAGGTATTTACATGCCAGATATGCCAACATTCATATGACCCTTTGTGCTTTGGCCACCATGCCAAAGGATATGCTTCCACACTGATGATGCGCCTATAAAAATAATACACTGGTTAAATTTGTGAGTGAATTCCTTGGGGAGAGAATTGTATGCCACCTGTAACCACATTGTGCCTTATATATCATGTTATAGCAATCTCTGATGATGACCCAACATATGTTGTTCATTTTTAATAACACTTTCACTGCAGAGTTGACAAAATGCACAGGTACCAGTATGTGATTTCGAAAGAAAGAAAGTTCCACCAATTAACCTAAGGTTTAATAATTTGAAGTACTTTCCAAAAATCTGAGAGGAATGAGGCATGGAGCATACTGCCAGAAGTCTTAAAAAATCAGCACTCTGATGTGGAAACTACAGAACCTGAACCACAAAAAAAAAAAAAAAAAAAAAAAGCCTTCTACTCATATCGTCTGGCTCAAGTATCATGAAAATGAACATGTGTCAATCCACACTTCTGTAAGCAGATCCCGTCATGAGCATGGACACATGTCCTCTGAAATGGTGAAGAAGCATATGTCAGTTGACACTGTAAAGAAGTGGGAAGCATTAGCTCCTGCAAATGTAAGCAAACTTGTTTGCCTGAGTGATTGGCAAAAGAAGAAGTAGCACTGAGTGAACTTATAGGCTTTAAGATATACATTGTTTTATTTCTGAGTGCAGTTATTTTTTTACATAATTCTAAATGTAAGTTTAACTTTGATGCTAAAGACATTGCTGTAGAGGTTTTACCTCCCTTAACCAGGGCTTTCTGGTCTGGCAACATCTGTGGTCCAGGGAGGCCAGGCTGTGGGGCAGGAGTGGCAGGGGTCCGACAACTCAGCTGAGAGCCCAAAGTGAGGGAGGATGGTGTAGTAGCAAGGAGTTCTGCCCCCTGCGGCTGGACAGTAGCAAGGGGCCAGCAGCAGCAGCAAAGCTCCAGCTGCAGAGCTTGGGAGCCAGTAGTGGCAGCTGCAGAGGCATGGAGCTCTGGGGTGACAATGGTAACCACGGTGCTCCGGCCCTGGTGGCAGTCACGGAGCTGCAGCCTGAGGGGGCCATGGCCATGCAGGCAGCATAGGGCTGGGCTAGAGCCCTAGCGAGAGGAAGCAGGGATCATGTTGCGAAGGACTTCCCCGTGTCTGGCAAATCCCCTTGTTCAGGACCAGTCAAGGTCCTGAGGGTGCTGGACAAAGGAGGTCCAAACTATAGAGTACTTGTGTTAGGTGAATTGAAAAGAAATACCTTTTTTTTGTTTTTACAGTACAAATATTTTTAATCAAAAAATAAATATAAAGTGAGCACTGTGCATTTTATGTTGTAACTGAAACCAATATATATTTGAAAATACAGAAAATATCCAAAAATATTTAAATGAATGGTATTTTATTATTGCACGATTGTGATTAATTTTTAATTGCTTTACAGTCTTAATGAAATCCATTGACATGAATGTTCATCAGTCATGATGAAAATGGGGCATGACAATGATGCAATCAGACTTTCAAACTCTGATCAATCTTTCACAAATACAGGTTGAACCACTTTAGTCCAGCACTCTAAACCAATGCTAAACCAGAGAATGTGCTGAACCGTGGGAGGTCAATATTGTCTAGCAGCACTACCAACACTTCCACTGCTTACTGGGCTCTTATAAGACATCTGGGGTAAATTAGAGCTAAACAACAGCAAAGCACACTCAGAGCCAGTTGTAAACAAACTTTATGGGATCATGGGAAACTTGGCCACACCCATGACAAATGGACATCTGGTAACTAAAATCATGCCAGGCCTCTGATGTTGCCAGACAATAGAGTGCCAGACTAGAGAGGTTCATCCTGTACTATTTTTACAGTATTTTACCAAATCCATCCAATAATATTTTCTTGCTAAACAAGTAGCCTACAAATCCTCATTCTTCCAACATTTGCCTGTCTCCCCAATGAAGGACTTCCATTTTTTTTTAACTGCATTGCTATTCAGAACATTGTTTGCCATCTAAGCAAGCAAACATTTCATTCAAAAACCTAAAAATAAAACAACTTTCATTGCTTCCAGTTCAAGAGACAATGTAGCCTAACGGACAGAGCACCAGAGTGAGAAGCAAGGCTCATCTGCTTGTGGAATAAACTCCCAGAAGAACTTAGGCACATTTCTGTGACAAACGTAAAGCAATAGGAGTAATAAAAAAACCCCACTCCACTTCACACTGTTCTCCCACTGGGGAGAGGAGAGAATGAACTACTTGTGCACATGTTAGTCACATTACTTAATGCTCTATTGCAAGGCGCTTAAACAGAGTGATGAATGTGCTATATGAGCCTGTATAAAACAACATTAATAACTGATTATTTTAAGTATATTCAAGTTAGAAACCCTTGTTTAAAAAACCTTCTTTTCCATGGTACAAATATCTGCACCTTAAGCCTAATAATAACAACACAACAGAATGCAGAACAATAGTGAAAAGGAAAGTCAAGTAATTAAAATTAATGGATAAGATGTCCCTCAGGTTCTATGCCAGCTTCTACCTCCAAAGATGCTGGTAGAGACCTCTGGGAGTGACACTGAACCTAGAAAAAGAGTACAACCTCACTTTTGCTCGGGACTTCTAAGAACATGTCTATACTGGTGCTGGGAGCACATTTCCCAACTCAGGTAAACAGACATGCACTAGATCTGCTTAAGCTAGGGTGCTAAAAATAGCTGTGTAGATGTTGTATTGTAAATATCAACACAAGCTAGCCACCTGAGTGCAATCTCATTTGATCCCATGGGTCCATAGTTGTGTGGATGGTCCATGTTCTTCCCATGGCACAGTGTCCACACTGCTGTAGTTTGGAACTAGCTTCAGAACAGCTGGAAGGCTAGTTATACTATGTCCTAGTCACACCACAGACATACTTTTATGGGCCAAAAAGGTGCTAATGCTAGCCAGGGAGGAAGCATGCCCAGGGCATCTAGGGGATAGACTATTTAATACAATTTCAATTCAGCCTTCACTGGAGCCCCAGCTGTAACAAAACTGATTGTTTGTAAGAGGACAAAAAAATAAGGAAGGGTAGTACTACGATCAGTCCTTTTTCCCAATGAAACCCCTATGATTGCGAACAGGAACAGCTAACAGGGGGTTTGGAGAGGGAGTTTAGAGGGGGAGGTTAAAGGGCACTAGGGACTTCTGACTTTCTTAAAAAGAACTCTTATAATAATCTATATTCCAGAGGTTTAAAAAGAATCCCAGTTTCTGCTTAAACTTATTCATTAGAAAAATGGAGACAGAAGCCCAGCAGCAGAGTGGGGGCTATCCTGTTTATTGTGTCGAGTGTAACATGTATGATTACCTGCCCTGTGGGCGGGTGGCGTATGTGTGCACCCGTTGCAAGGAGCTCCTGACCCTCAGAGACTGGGTTCGGGCTTTGGAGGCCAGGGTGGCTGAACTGGAGGAGCTAAGGGAGGTAGAGAGATATGTTGATGAGACTTTCCGGGACATTGTAGTACTGTCCCACCTCCAGTCTGAGAGCCCCAGTGCTCTTAAGGAGGATGAAAGTCTCAAGCGAACAGAGCATCCAATGGGAGCAGAGGGAAACCATCCTGTAGTTGGGACCCTCCTCCCAGAGGATGTTGTGGTATCCTCTCGCATTGAGGATACCTCTGAGGGGGAGGGAATGCCAGTTAGGAAGAGGCAGGTGTTAGTGGGTGATTCAATTGTTAGAAACATAGATAGTTGGGTTTGTGATGACCGGGAGAACCGTATGGTCACTTGCCTGCCTGGTGCGAAGGTTGCGGATCTCTCGAGGCATCTAGATAGACTTATGCGTAGTGCTGGGGAGGAGCCGGTGGTCGTGGTACATGTAGGTACCAGTGACGTAGGGAAGGGTAGGAGAGATGTCCTGGAGGCCAAATTTAGGCTGCTAGGAAAGAGACTGAAATCCAGGACCTCTACGGTGGCATTCTCGGAAATGCTTCCAGTTCCACGCGCAGGGCCAGGTAGGCAGGCAGAGCTTCAGAGTCTCAATGCGTGGATGAGACGATGGTGTAGGGAAGAGGGGTTTGGATTTATTAGGAACTGGGGACACTTTTGGGAGAGGGGAAGCCTATACAGGAAGGATGGGCTCCACCTAAACCAGGGTGGAACCAGACTGCTGGCACTAAACATTAAAAAGGCCGTAGAGCAGTTTTTAAACTAAGAGATGGGGGAAAGCCGATGGGTGCAGAGATGAACGTAAATTGGAGGGAGACTTCTCTTAGAGGAGAATCCATTGATAGAGATTCTCTAAGCTGTAGTCAGAAAGAGAGGAGGGGAGAGGGCAAAGCATGGGCCAGAGCAGACAAACAACCGCATACAAAGGAATCCAATGCACCAGGGAAGGGCAGACAAATAAGCAGTGGCAAATTTTTAAAGTGCTTCTACACAAATGCTAGGAGTCTGACTAATAAGATGAGTGAACTAGTACCTAGTATTAAATGAGGAGATTGACATAATAGGCATCAATGAAGCCTGGTGGAATGAGGAAAATCTGTGGGACACAATCATACCGGGATATAAAATATATTGAAAGTATAGAGCAGGCCGAGTGGGTGGTGGAGTGGCACTGTATGTGAAAGATAATGTAGAATCAAATGAAATAAAAATATTAAGTGAATCAACATGTTCAATAGAATCGCTATGGATAGTAATTACATGCTCCAATAATAAGAAATTAGCAGTAGGGATATATTACCGACCACCTGACCAGGACAGTGATACTGACATTGAAATGCTGAGGGAGATTAGAGAGGTTACCAAAATAAAGAACTCTATAATAATGGGGGATTTTAATTATCCCCATATTGACTGGGTACATGTCACCTCAGGAAGAGAAGCAGAGATAAAATTTCTCAATGGCCTAAATGACTGCTTCTTGGAGCAGCTGGTGCAGGAACCCACAAGGGGAGAGGCAATTCTCGATTTAGTTCCGAGTGGAGTGCAGGATCAGGTCCAGGAAATAACCGTTACAGGACGGCTTGGGAATAGTGACAATAATATAATAACGTTCAACATTCCTGTGGTGGGTAGAACACCTCAGCAGTCCAGCATCCTGGCATTTAATTTCAAAAAGGGGAATTACACAAAAATGAGGAGGCTAGTTAAACAGAAATTAAAAGGCACAGTGACTAGAGCCAAATCCCTGCAAGCTGCATGGAAACTTTTTAAAGACACCATAATAGAGGCCCAACTTAAATGTACACCCCAAATTAAAAAACAAAGCAAGAGACTTA
The DNA here is from genome assembly GCA_032595735.1 of Pelochelys cantorii. NCBI lineage: Eukaryota > Metazoa > Chordata > Testudines > Trionychidae > Pelochelys > Pelochelys cantorii. Next base: position 66,644,834 of record CM064326.1, on the reverse strand, counting down.
AAAAAGTGTCACCGTGGCTTAACCACCATGTAAAAGAAGCAGTGAGGGACAAAAAGGCATCTTTTAAGAAGTGGAAGTCCAATCCTAGTGAGATAAATAGAAAGGAACATAAACACTGTCAAATCAAGTGTAAAAATGTAATAAGAAAAGCAAAAAAAGATTCTGAGGAACAGCTAGCCAAAAACTCAGAGAAATAACAAAATGTTTTTTAAGTACATTAGAAGCAGGAAGCCTGCTAAAAAACCTGTGGGTCCCCTAGACGATCGAACTATAAAAGGCGCAATCAAGGATGATAAAGCCATTGCGGAGAAACTGAATGATTTCTTTGCTTCAGTCTTCATGGCTGAGGACGTTGGGGAGATTCCCAAATCTGCACCATCCTTTGTGGGTGATGAATCTGAGGAACTGTCCCGGATTGAAGTGTCATTAGAGGAGGTTTTGGAACAAATAGAAAAACTTAATGTTAACAAATCTCCGGGACCGGATGGCATTCATCCAAGGGTTCTAAAAGAACTCAAATGGGAAATTGCTGAACTATTATCTGTGGTTTGTAACCTATCCCTTAAATCGGCTTCCGTACCTAATGACTGGAAGGTAGCCCACGTGACACCAATATTTAAAAAGGGCTCTAGAGGCGATCTGGGCAATTACAGACCGGTAAGTCTAACTTCAGTACCGGGCAAATTAGTCGAAACAATAGTAAAGAATAAAATTGTGAAGCATGTAGAAGAACATAATTTGTTGGACAAAAGTCAACACGGTTTCTGTAAAGGGAAATCCTGTCTTACTAATCTATCAGAGTTCTTTGAAGGAGTTAACAAACATGTGGACAAGAGGGATCCAGTAGATATAGTATACTTAGATTTTCAGAAAGCCTTTGACAATGTCCCTCACCAAAGGCTCTTGTGTAAATTACATTGCCGTGGGATAAGAGGGAAGGTCCTTTCTTGGATTGAGAACTGGTTAAAAGACAGGAAACAAAGGGTAGGAATAAATGGTAAATTTTCAGAATGGAGAGGGGTAACTAGTGGTGTCCCCCAAGGGTCGGTCCTAGGACCAATTCTGTTCAACTTATTCATAAATGATCTGGAGAAAGGGGTAAGTAGTGAGGTGGTAAAGTTTGCAGATGATACCAAACTGTTTAGGATAGTCAAGACAGAAGCAGACTGTGAGGGACTCCAAGAAGATCTCACCAAACTGAGTGATTGGGCAACAAAATGGCAAATGAAATTTAATGTGGATAAGTGTAGAGTAATGCACATCGGGAAAAATAACCCCAACTATACGTACAGTATGATGGGGGCTAATTTGGCTACGACGAATCAGGAAAGAGATCTTGGAGTTATCGTGGACAGTTCTCTGAAAACTTCCACACAATGTGCAGCAGCAGCCAAAAAGGCAAATAGGATGCTCGGAATTATTAAGAAAGGGATAGAAAATAAGACCCAGAATATCTTACTGCCCCTGTATAAAACTACGGTACGCCCACATCTTGAATACTGTGTACAGATGTGGTCTCCTCACCTCAAAAAAGATATTTTGGCCTTGGAAAGGGTTCAGAAAAGGGCAACTAAAATGATTAGGGGTTTGGAACGGGTCCCATATGAGGAGAGGTTAAAGCGACTGGGACTTTTCAGTTTAGAAAAGAGGAGACTGAGCGGGGATATGATAGAGGTATATAAAATCATGAGTGGTGTGGAGAGGGCCGATAAAGAGAAGTTATTTATTAGTTCCCTAAATAGAAGAACTAGAGGACACCAAATTAAATTAATGCGTAGCAGGTTTAAAACTAATCAAAGAAAGTTCTTCTTCACACAGCGTGTAGTCAGCCTGTGGAACTCCTTGCCAGAGGAGGCTGTGAAGGCTAGGACTATAACAGAGTTTAAAGAGAAGCTAGATAATTTCATGGAGGTTAGGTCTATAAAAGGCTATTAGCCAGGGGATAAAATGGTGTCCTTGGCCTCTGTTTGTCAGAGGCTGGAGAGGGATGGCAGGAGACAAATCGCTTGATCATTGTCTTCAGTCCACCCTCTCTGGGGCACCTGGTGCTGGCCACTGTCGGCAGACAGGATACTGGGCTAGATGGACCTTTGGTCTGACCCAGTACGGCCATTCTTATGTTCCTATGATGAGCTAGAATGCCCTATACCAGGACTAGTGAATCTATTTTAGCCTAATAGCTTTTTATGTTATTGCATCCTCAAACATCAAAAAATACAAGAAGGTTCACAGGAAAGAGAACCTAATAAGCAATCACTCCTATAGCTCATTAATTACCCTGCACATGTGAAAAGTGCTTTCAAAAATCTCAGATGAAGAAGGCAACAGGTGTGTTACTAAGAAGGGACACCGAGATTCATCAGTGAATGTCGTAGTGCTAGCTAATGAATTATTCCCTACACTAGAGAAGTCTTCTGTTGTCTGAAACTTTTCACCTTTGGGAGTTTAAAGTAAATGTCAGCTTGGAAATGTGCACTCCTGAAATGTATTCTAGCATCATTCTCCAAGATGGAAATCAGCAGCTTGTCAACAAATTTCTTAGAGCATTTCATACAGAACCAACTATCCATCTAGTCAGACACCCGGCATCCCAACAGTGACCTAATTCTGAATGAAATTTAAAAAAACAAACATGCTGCATCCTACCAACTCTGCTCCAGGATGATTGGCCCCGTGTTAAGAAGATTACCCTTGATTTGGTTATGATGATAGAGGATAAATAAAAGTGCTAGACTGGGATTTTCTATGCCAGATGTTCTCAAACTCTGACCTGTGGACTATACAGTGCTGGCTCTTCCTCCTAATTACTCAACTGCTAACCTGCATCAAAAGACCACAACAAATAAAATACATTGGCAGCTGGCAAGCTTCATTATGACTCCTAATACTACTTTTCTATTTGTAGACCCACTACTTGTTAGCAATTGCTGTAGTTGCCACAGGTTGTTTTTATGACTGAGAATGGGAATGGCAGCGAATAGGACTGCAGGTGCTTCGCAAGAGGAGAATCACTGCATTATTTTATAAACCTTTGTCACAAGCTAATTATTTTTCTTTCCTAATTTTATACGTATTTTTGTGCTTCATGATCTCAACACATGGAATATCTTTTACCTCCCACTTAATGTAACTCCAACCTGCCTTCCTCATCTAAGATTTTTTTCCATTCTTTTTCCAACACAACTTTTTTTTTTTAAAGCTGAGGTCACCAAAAAAGAATGCAGTATACAATATGAGGATGTGCCAGAGATATTTATAGCCAGTGACACATATGTTCCTCCTTAGCCTCGCTTTCTTTCTTAATACAATCTAACATCATAACTCATCACCTGAAGCTTAATTCTGCAATTCTTACTCATGAGGAGTGATGTTGAGTAGTCCCATTTACATCAATGAGAATAATCATGTGAATACAACTCAATGTGAGTAAAGGATATAGATTCTGGCTCATGAAACCTCCAACTATGACTCTAAGGCTACGTCTAGACTATAGGCTTCTTTCGGAAGAAGCTTTTTTTGGAAGCAATCTTCCAAAAAAGCTTCTTCCAAAAGAGAGTGTCCACACTGCAAAAGTGCATCGAAAAAGTGATCTGCTTTTTCGAAAAAGAGAACGTCCAGACTGAAAAGACTCTCTCGCATGTAAGCAGTGATTGCTATGGACGGAATGGCCACTGCTTGCTTCCATTAAGATGGAGATTGTGGTATATGCTGGGCCCCATAATAGGCATGGGCCACACATCTATATTGAACCTTTGGACACTGTGATCATGTTGTAGAATTCTGTGGCCTGCACATTGACCATCCTAGAAAATTTCTCTCCCTTTTTTGCTTATATTTAAATATAAAGGGCTCTATGAACTTGCCCATGTCATCAGGTAAAGGGGAGCAAAACTGATGGCTTCATGGCATGCTCTTTTCTGCTGCTCTGCACCTCTCCCCCAAAGCTGCTGTGGGAGCCTCTTCATGAATGCTGTTTGCAGTGGGATCCTTCATGGGGGCTGAAAACGTGGGGGTAAGAAGAACAATGTTAAACCTCACACACACACACACACATAAACCTTCAGCCTAGCAGCAGAGCATGGAAGGATAGAATGCCCCAAAATAATATAAAAAGAGCAATCAAATAGTTAATTAAAATCAATGGGGCAAATGTAGCTCAGGCCCCATGCCACATTATAGGGTGATTTTCATTTTCAAAGCACCTAAAATCATGAATGAACTACCATATTATGCAAGAAGCTGTTAATGGCTGCCATGGAGTGTTTCTTTGATCTGTGAGCAATCAATGGCCTCATTAAAGCTCACATGGTGTGCTAGCCACCTTTCATCCAAGCTAAATGGAAGAAATAAGTGAGCTCTTTTATGGAATAAGATAGCTGAAACAACAGAAGCTAATGCCCAAGGCTCTGGCTCACATGGGAAGAGAACTAACTTTGGCAGAACAAGAAGGTTTTCTGTGAGGAAAGCATGCAAGTGCAGGGGATGAATCATAGATTGGCCACAATCTGTGTGTCTATGTGATGTCAGAATCATCAAGCAAGTCAGGTCAATATACTGTAGTATAGATGCAGGCCCAGGTTATAAAATTCTTAATTTAGAATTGATAATCTGTGTAAATATCCCAGATTCTTTAATCCAGGATTTGCTGACTCAAATTCCACTAACCCTAGGTTTATGTTGTAGTGTAAACATATCCTGAGTGAGTTTTCGGTGCAAACCTGTTTATTTACAAAGAAATACCTAAGTCAAACACGTGGTTTAGTTCCTAATGGAAACAACTTGACAAGGCCTCAGATACTGTCTACCTGCTAAGGGGCAAAGACCAACTACATAACTTTATGCATGCGATGACTAGCATTTTATTACTATACTGGTCAGCTAATTAGTAAAAGTACCAAATCCTCTCATACATTTTTCATCCATTTTTCATCCATAACCCTCAACACATTTTATGAATGGGGATATCATTAGCTCCCTTTCACGGCTATTAAGAAACAAACAGAGAACAGCCATACAGAAGTAGTTACGGTACTTGTCTAAGTGCACATGTGTTTGTGAGGGTCAGGGCTAGAATCTCATTCGCTTAGGTTTGAAAAGGTTGCTGACCCCTGGTCTAAGAGCCAAACTACATCAACATTCAGAACAAGTCATCAACAAAGAGCAGCATAAGAATGCTCATTTGCATTACTTAAAATACACAACTTAATATTATTAATAATTGACATGATGATTAACAACAACATAAATGAAACGTACTCACAGACTCGAATGGAACTTCTGCTGCTGCACCTTTTCACACATTTCTTTGAAGTTTACATCATAACGGGTCAAATTCAGGTTTATGCACACATTCAAGCTACATGAGTAATTACATGTTTTTAACATTTTGAATTAATTTTACATTTTAATTAAAAAAGTTGCATGTATTTTGGGAATGACAAAAGAGCCATATTTGGTTCCATACTGAGCCATATTTGGCTCTAGAGCCATAGGTTGCAGACCCCTGCTTGGACCCTCATTCCCTGACTCCCAACCTGCTGCCTTATCTGGTGCACAATTTCCATGAACTGATTGTGTGTGCAGGGACTATGAAACACACAAATTCAGACATGCCAGGAGCTGCAGATCTTGCAACTGTCACTTGACTTTAAATTAAACCTGAGTCACTCATATTCATCCATATGGTGCTTTGAAGCCACTGCTGCTATAAGAGCCCAACTATCTGAGACAACTTTTCTTGCAAATACAGAACCAGAGATTTCTCAACCCATAGGGTTACTCCTGAATCTTAGCAGCTTCAAGGTAAACACACAAAGCAAAACATCCATCTCCACTAGAAATAAAATGTATTCAGATAACAAGTGCACAAGAACACAGAAGCTAAAACGTGCATTAGAATCACTCCAATATCATACCCCCTATACTTACATGCTTTAATATCTCTATAATAATAGTAGAAAATCCACAGATGTTTTTATTTGGGCTATCCTTAGATTTAAAGCTTGTTTCCCAAATACTTTGCTGCTTCTCATGATTGTACAAACTAAAAATCACAGAGGAAAACAAAGGAACTGAAGCAGTAGAGCATAACAGCCAAGAGCTGGTGCATTTCTATGCTGAATATTACCAAAACTTCCAAACTAACCAGGCAGCAAGTAATATTTTAAGGAATATTGGATACTTCACATTTTGCCACAGTTATCACGAGAACAAAAAGACCTGTGGCATGTAACTTTGATCTTTTCCATGTTGCAGAGTCACCAACATTAATACAGCCTTTTAAATCTTTTATTTCTCTTACACTTGATGGGGTACCCCAAGGGGTTGATATTAAGTTAAATTATAACATGCCACTGCATCATTCAAGGCCTCTTAATGCCTGTCTTGGAACCGCCAGATCTGGAGCACCTGCTGCTATTGCCTCATGTGCTTTGCATTAGCACATCATGTCAGGATAACCTGACACTATCAGAAAAATGGATATTTTACATTGCAGTGTTGCCTTCTGCTTCTTAACTAATCAGCAATAAGAGGAAAGGAAATACAGAAAAAGCCCACAGTGATTTGAGAGGATTTAAGTAGAATATTTTGTGCTGAGAAGTTTAAAGTAGCAGGTTTCTTTTTTACCTTCAATTACGAACCTCTTGGCTTTATGTAAAGCAAGCAGTGTAATGTACAATAATGCTTTACCTTCACAAAGCACCTAATACGTGAGGCTTTCAAAGCACTTTACAAACATTTATAAATTTAGTCTCACAATACTCTTTTTAAATTGGTGTTATCTAGGTTTTACAAGCAGAGTAACTGAGGCACACAGAAACTAAGAATCACATTTACAAGGGCTCCTTTGAAAATATAGCGGATTTGTGTTATTTGGATCTAAAATTGCAACCACTTCTGCAATATTCTTCTTAACAAATTCTGGGGGCAAAGTTCACTTACCTAGATCACTTACCCAAAGTCATGGTTGGGGGAGGGGCATAAGATGCTCCATTATCCGCTCCACAGGCTACCTCCTCTGATGCATTGCTGGTCACAGTTCTGAGGGAGGAGGAAACAGGAACCACCTCTTTCCCTCCGATACAGGTATGAGGAGAGTGAACAGGAAATGGGAAAAGCTTTGACTCTACTCCTAACATGCCAGCTAGCACCGCTGAACTGGTGAGACAGGGGAAGTACTCTAATTCCAGATAACAGCTGCACAGATTACATCCCTCTGGAACAAACAGAGAAGAACCAAGGAACAAATTAAGATTCTGTCTCTTAACTCTGGGCAGTTGGAAGAATTATCTAGTCCTAATCTTGCCTGAGGTTATCGAGAAGGCCTGTGGCAGAGTCAAGCTCTTCTCACTACCAATCTTGTCTCTCAACCATGTAAACATCTCTTAAGTACTTACCATCCTTGAAGGAAAAGAATTAGGCAATCTAAATAGAGGGATTTCTACATGTTCCCCCTAGTTTTATTTATTGTTCCTTTTTCTCAGATAGTGTCAATCCCCCCTCCACACACACACACTCACTCATAGAAAGGAAGGGACCTCGAGAGGTCATCAGGTCTAATCCCCCGCCCTCACAGCAGGACCAAGCACATCTCGATCAGTGTTTCTTGAAGTGATCCGTGAAACCCCTTTAAAAAACCTGTTAACTTGCCACACCGGTTTCTTTATTTACCAGTGCTGCAGCCACGGAGCCTCGCAACTCCTATTAGCTCTGTTTTGCTGTTTGCAGCCAAGGGGGGCCACAGGAAGTGGTGTGGCCAACAGGCTGCTGCTTCCCGTGGTTCCTCTTGGCTGCAAACAGTGAAACAGAGCCAATAGGAGCCACAAAGCTCCGGGGCCATGGTTCCGTTAAATAAACAAACCAGCACAGTCAGTTAACCGGTTTCTCAAAGCGGTTTTGTAGACCACTTTGAGAAACACTGATCTAGATCATCCCTGAGACATGTCTGTCTAACTTGCTCTTAAATATCTCCAATAATGGAGATTCTACAACCTCCCTAGGCAATTTATTCCAGTGCTTGACCACCATGACAGTTAGGAAGTTTTTCAATTTTAGTTCATTTAAGATCTCAATAAAGTAAGCAACAGGCAACAAAAGGAAAAAGAATCCATACCCAACTCTCGTCTGCAGGAAACCTAGTTAGCAAGGCTGCACTGTCGATGATGCATACAAGTATCAACAACAATTCTTAACACGATACTTCACAGATTACGCATGATTTCAGAGAGTGCTGAAGGAGATGAATGTTCAAGTCATCTAGGATTCCTTCCTGTTCTATAAACAAAGGAAGACAGAAGATGCTGGAAGTGAACTGTAGGCTCACTGATTAGATAAGTGGTGCAAATGACAGGATTTTGGTTTTATGAACTTTGGGCCACCTTCTGTCAGTAGGAAGGGAGTATGTAGTTTGGATGAGTTCCATCTCACTGAAATCTTTTAAGAGTGACAGAGTAGTCAGGACAGCATTACATAGACATCAATAGAGGTGTGGTGAAAGGGAAAAATTGGTTAGGCCTGCTAATGGGGGCCATTTGCCCCATCACCTAGAGATTTAAAAGGGAGCAGTGGCAGCTGCTGGAAGCCTCAGGCCCTTTAAATTGCTGACAGAGTTGCCAGAGGAGGGTCATTGGTGTGGTATGCTGAGGGCTGGCTGCTCCAGCCTGCCCCTCCCACCCAAGGCCCTGCTCCTTCCAGAAGTGTGTAGCCAGCCCCCTCCACCTTTCCCATGATCCTGGCAGATTTGTCAGTACCACTGCAATTGGGCATTCACTTAGCATACAATCTATATGTTCAGAACAAAATTAATCAAGGGATCAAGGTATGTGGAAACAATAAATTCTTTAAGATATACACCAATGTAGGAGCCTGAATAATAACCAAGAGCAACTGAAATTGCTCACTTGCGAATATAAAATTGACCTAGCTGGTGTTATTGAAACCTGGTTGGAGATTTTTATGACTGGGATGTTAAAATAACTAGTGATCATCCAGGCAAAAGGGGAGGAGACGATAGAACTGTATGTAAAAAATGTCATTACCTGTTTACAGGGCACCAATAATCCAGAAGCAAATTATCTTGAATTCTCAAGGATCAATGTCCAATCAGATAAAGTACAAGGTGGGGGCACTAGTTGGTGTCTCAGAAAGATCACCAAATCACCTTAATGAACAATCTGACTTAAGCACCTACATATAATGGTAGGAGGGAAATGTGCTATCATGAGGAACTTGAATCTGTATGATGCATGCTGGAGGTCTGATGCTGACAGCACTTAAAATGTCTTTGAAATTTCTTAAACGTAATAGATGACACTTTCCTAAGTCAAAATGCATTGCAACCAGCACAGGGGAATTCTATATTAGGCCTCACCTTGACAGATAAAGAGAAATTGATTACAGCAGTTAAAGTTAGTTGTTTAGGTGAAAGTGATCATTAAGTTCATAAGAACATTTGTAATCAATTTCACAAAGCTAAAAACAATTATGAGCCAGCTCAGTTAAGAGAAATAATTTAAACAGAAAAATGTGTATGATAATTGGGAAATGTTTGAAACCTTTTTATTAACTACCCCAAAACCCATAATGAAGAAGACTACACTGATTGGGGGAAAATATCCTAAGTAAGAGAGGAAATGAAGGGTAGATATGAAAAAATAAAACATACAACAAATAATAAAAAGGGGAAAATGATTGCAATTAATATAAATCAGAAGCTAGAAATGGATAAGCCAAGCAAAAAAGACTCAGGGAGAAATCTATGGCAAGCAGAGTTAAAAACAGTAAGAAGGAGGTTCTTAACATACAAGAAGAGGCATTGGTCCTTTTCTAAATGGAAATGGTGCTGTTGTTGATGCACAAAAGGCAGAGGTGTTTTAAACCAGCTGCCTCTGACTCATTAAGGCTGGTTTTTAATAAATCTTGGTACACTGGAAACATTCTAGAGAACTTGAAAAAAGCTAATGTTGTGACAATATTTTCAAAGGATGAATAGATTACACAACTAATTATAGGCAGGTTTGTCTGATACTGAGCCCAGGCAAAATAATGTAATGGCTGATACTGGACTCTATTACTAACAAAATAAAAGGTTAACATAATAAACAGCAATCAACAAGGGTTTATGGAAAATAAACCCTGCCAAACTTATTTTTTTACATTATAGGTTTAGCTAATAAAGGTATGAGTGTTAATGTAATATACTTCTACAAGGCATTTGAGTTGTTACTGCATGACATTTTAATTAAAAAACTAGAAAGATATGGCACACACTGAATGGATTAAAAGGTGGCTAACTAATAGGTCTCAACAAATATATGTAAACAGGGAACCATCAATGATTGGGTATATTTCTAGAAGAGTTCCACACAAATCAGCCCTTGGACCTGTGCTATTTCATATTTTAATCCATGTCCTAGAACAGTGTTTCTCAAAGTGGTCTGTGGACCCACTTTGAGAAAACTGCTACCGGGCTGCTCCGGTTTGTTTACTTACGAGCTCTGCAGCCACGAAGCCTCATGTCTCCCATTGGCCGCGTTTTGCCATTGACAGCCCAGGGGAGCCACAGGAATCAGTGGCCCAGGTCACACTGCTTCCTGTAGCTCCCCTTTGCTGTAAACAGTGAACTGTGGCCAATGGGAGCCAGGGAGCTCTGTGGCTGTGGAGCCAATGAGTAAAGAAACTGGAGCAGCCTAGGAGCAGCTTTTTCAGAGTGGGTCCCTGGACCACTTTGAGAAACACTCTCTTAGAAGAAAATGTTAAATCTCTCCTGGTACAGTTTTTAGATGGCCAAAATGTGGTAAGTGGCAAATAATGAACATGACAAGACACTGACAGAGCAGCGGGGATCACACGGTAAGCAAACAAACAGTATACATGTCAATACAGCCAAATGTAAGACCATACACATTGATAGGGACAAAGAATGTGCGTGTACTTGCAGGATGGGGGACTCTATGCTGAGAAGCACTCAGGCCCACTGACAGGGGGTAGCAAAGGGAGTCGCAAAGGAGGCAACTGCCCCGAGGCCCAGATATACAAAAGGGCCCAGTGCTCCCAGCTGCTACTACTGCGACTGTGGCAGTGACCAGAGCCCTGGGCCCTGTAACAATGCCCAAGCACCATGTGGCATGTTAGGGTATGTCTACACTAGCTTGTTAGTTCGAGCTAGGTAGGCAAATGAGGGCAAATGAAGCCCGGGATTTAAATATCCCGGGCTTCATTTGCATGTTCCCGGGCGCCGCCATTTTTAAATCCCCCTTAGTCCGAACTAACTGCCCGCGGCTAGACGCGGCAGTTAAACGTTAATTCGAACTAACTCCTTAGTTCAAATTAACTGTTACTCCTCATTCCACGAGGAGTAACAGTTAATTTGAACTAAGGAGTTAGTTCGAATTAACGTTTAACTGCCGCGTCTAGCCGCGGGCAGTTAGTTCGGACTAAGGGGGATTTAAAAATGGCGGCGCCCGGGAACATGCAAATGAAGCCCGGGATATTTAAATCCCGGGCTTCATTTGCAACTCCAGTTGCCCTCATTTGCCTACCTAGCTCAAACTAACGAGCTAGTGTCGACATACCCTTACTGGCAACACTGAGGACTGTCTGGAAGAGGTACGGTGCTCTCCAGGTGGTGCTGAGGGCTCCTACCTCTACCCCTGACTCTTCTGCCTGAGGCTCCTCCCCTTCTGTGGGCTTGGAACAGCCTCTCCCCGTGCCTTTCCCTGAGACCTGGTGAAGCTGTTGGCCCTGCTAGAAGGAGTTAACTGAAAATGGCTAGTTTCTTGCAGGCAACAAAGAAGCGAGTCTTCAAATGGGAGTCCCATGAGTTTAGATAGGACCAGGTTGAGGTCCCACTGGGGGATGGACTGCTGAACGTGCAGGTAAAGCCTGTCAAGGCCCTTTAAAAACCTGTTCACCATCGGGTCCGCAAATAGGGTCTCACCCCTGGTACCCTGGTGGAAAGTGGAAATAGCTGCAAGGTGAACCTTAATTGAAGAGGAGAGTAACCCCTGTATCCTAAGGTCCAGAAGGTAGTCCAGGACCAGGGGCACTGGGGCATCCACAGGAGTTACCCCCCTCTGAATACATAGCCCTATTGGAAGGTTTCCTGCTCCCCATCAATACCTCCTGCATGCAAGCCGAACACTGAAGCTCTGCCGCTATCAGCCATGGAGCTTCCACGCCATGAGCTTCTGGGTCTGCACATCCAGGTGACTCCGGCACAGACCTCCTCCTCCTGGGTCCACCACTGGGGGGGGCGGGGCTCGCTGAAAGGCTCCTCTCCCTCTGGGTCAATGGGCCGCCGCTCCACCAATGTCTGTAAAGCCCCCTTCAGTCCTGGGCCTCAGGCCAATAGTCAGTCCAGTTCAGGATTATGGCCCATGCTCTAGTGCAGGGCAGAGCAGCAAACAAACCCAAACAGTTTTAAAGCCCAGCCCTAGTTCAGGGTGGGGTGACAAACTAACAAACAGTTTTAATAGTAGTTCATTGCCCTGGTGCTAGTGAGGAGGAGGAGGGGACATGGCTAGGCCCGGGCCCGGTAAGCCCTGAGTGGGGCCAGCAGTTTCAGTGGCTGGTGCCACACACGGTGCCGGTTGAAGCCCTTGTGCTGGTGCTGGGGTTGAGGTCGCGCCAGTGCCGGCCCTGTAAGCGGTGCCGCACTCAGAGCCAGGGCAGCAAGTGAAGGGACTGGAGCAGAGTGGTGCTTCTTTGGATCTGGTGAGCAGGTTCCCGGTGCTCTAGCCTCCAATCAGTGCTGCCTGGGGTCCCGATCATTGCCTGAAGTCGGTGCTGGGGTTGGAGAGGGGGACAGTTCAATCAGATCCCTGGCTGCCTCGAAAACCTCCAGAGTTGAGGGCTCTGGGAAGTCCCCCATTGAGCTGGCATCCTGGTGTGGACTTAGTCGCTTGCCCGGCCGAGAAGATCCAGGCTAGGTGCTGGATGGTGCCATGTGCCCCACTTGAGGGCACATTGAGGGCACACACCGTGGGAGTGACCTGCCCCTGCTAGACCTCCTCTTCCTCTGAGGCACCGGGAGACTGGGAATGGTATCGAGGTCTGTGCGGTGCTGGGGAGATGTGAGAATGGCCCGACACCTCCCGCACCAAGGCCCAACACCACGCCAGAAGCCACCCCACCACCTTACTTTCAGGGTGTCCCTTATCCCACCTTCCACCAGGGTACCCTGGGTGTTGGCTGTCCCATCCGTCCTGTCCCATCCAGTGCTGGGTGAGATGCTGGTGCCGGTCATAAAGCCACCTCCATTAGAATGATTTTCAGGCACGACTCTCTCTCCCATTTCATGAGTAGTTTAATGCCTTGCAAATTTTACAGGTCTCAGACAAGTGGGCCTCGACCAGGCACTTAAAGCAGGCAGAGTGTGGGTCACCAAAGTGCATAGGCCTCTGGCACTAATCACAGTTTTGAAGCCCTGAGGACCGGGCATGCCACGGTGGGTCCTTAGTGCTAGAAAACACCACTTGACAACTACTTAGAGAACTGATAAGGACTATAACTGTTGAAACTAGAACAAAGAACTTTAGAACTGAGTAACTGCTAAAGGGCACTTGCTAGGCAAGAGCAAGAGCACATTCCAATGACCGTCACAGGCGGTAAGAAGGAACTGAGGGAGTGGAGGACCAGCAGGGGTATATATTGGCCAGTACAATGGTGCCACTCCAGGGGGCTCCCCTCTGGCCCAAGGGGTACTGTTAAGGGGAATATTTCCGACAATGCGTGCACGCTGCGTGCACACACCTACATGGAATGGACATGAGCAATCAGAGTAGAAATATTTTTTTCTTCATTGTTAGGGAACAATCTCTTTCACTCTAATATGGACATACACAGTCTCTTCCTATTTTCATGTAACCCCTCCTGTATACCTCTTCCATCTGCCATTCATGCATATACAGTAATTCCTCATTTAACATGTGCCTGCTTAACACGTTTTTGCGATAGCACGATTTTTTTTTTTAGGGAACATTTTTTGAATTACACGACCATCTCCGGAATAACACGATTTCCCCAGCCGGCCCGACTTGCCGGTGGCTGCGCAGGGCTTCTCCCGCCTCCCTGCAAAGCAGCAGAGGGTTCGCCACTCGCCGCGCCGTTCCCCACTGACTCCCCCTCACTGGATGCCTTGCCCCCCTTTCCTCCGCCCCCACTTGCAGGCCGGCAGCTGGGTTTCCCCAGCCAGTCCGTCGCCGTCGGCTGCGTGGGGCTTCCCCCGCCTCCCTGCAAAGCGGCGGAGGGCTCGCTGCGCCATTCCCCACTGACTCCCCCTCGCCAGATGTCTTGTCCCCTCTCCTCTGCTCCCGCTTGCAGGCTGGCGGCTGGGTTTCCCCACCTGGTCCGTCACCAGTGGCTGTGCGGGGCTTCCCCCGCCTCCCTGCAAAGTGGCGGAGGGTTCACCACTTGCCATGCCGTTCCCCGCTGACTCTCCCTCGCCGGACGCCTTGCCCCCTCTCCTCCGCCCCTGCTTGCAGGCTGGCGGCTGGGTTTCCCCAGCCGGCCCATCGCCGGCAGCTGCGCAGGGCTTCCCCCACCTCCCTGCAAAGCGGCGGAGGGTTCACCACCCGCCACGCTGTTCCCTGGTGACCCCCCCTCGCCGGCAGCAGTGCGGGTCCCAGTGCGGGTCCCGGCAGACCTGTCATAGGGGCATACTCCCAACCTAGTCCCCCTCCCCTCTCTTCCCTTTCCCTTCCCCAGAGCCAAACACCTCCCCTCCCTGCTGTAACCCAGTCCCTTTTCTCCCCCAACCTTATGTCCCGGTCCCAACAGACACCACCGCTTGAAACGCAATTCCCACCTTTTCCATTATTTTCAATGGGAAAATTGACCCCACATAACATGTTTTCACTTAACACGATCATTTTCTGAAACATATCTATAGTGTTAAATGAGGAATTACTGTACGTAGCACCTCATAAGTAGCACCTATCCTTCTACAATACTTAATTTGCCCTTCCACTTTCTGACTGGATTTCGTTACAAGTTGAACATTGTGCATGTGCTTTTTTCTTATTTTATTTTTTAAGTTAAGAATGAAGTGATTCATGGCCAGGTGAAATTCCCAAATTTAATGCTTCAGCAGGACATAGCGTATTATTTAACTGTAAAACACAACATACTGTCTTGTTCCATTTCAATTTAACCACAAAAATCAGATTTACAATGCTAAAAGAAAGTTGAACTTTTGAGCGTTTTGGTGCTACCCATGCACTGAAGCAAGTAATAGCCTTTTCAACACCTTTCATCAGTAAAGAATACTGGTTGCTCCAGGGAATTAACCCCGCTAATGCATTCAGAAGCATTACTTGCAAATTCTGGGTCAGACAGCTATTATATGAAAGAATTTGGGATAGTGCAAGTAAGATAAGAACAAACAGTGATATCTCCACATGGGCTTCACACGTTAGTAAGCCATATCTTGCTTTTATGGCGTGAGTTCAGATATATCCCACTTGGGGGCTAAAATTCATTATGAGATTTACTGTGAATTTCCAAATGTGTGTGCCACTTGGTTTAAATTTGTTCTTTCTGCTGATAAAGAAAGCAGTTACCCTTGAAGTTAAGGCTGAATGGAATTTGAAAGGCTGATGCTACAGAATGAAGCTTACATAAAGGGACGGGATAGTGAAACTTGACTGTATGACATTGAAATCTAATACTTATTCATCATAAGACAAAACATCTGTTACTTACTCAATTTTTAATCTATACCTCTTGGACTGCAACATAAAAGGATGAAAAACTTCCTCCTCTTTATGCCCAGCTATACAATAGAAAATGTCCTAGTTTAAAACAGAGAATGAACGAAGAGGACTGTGAGCCTGATAGCATTACTCTCCATCACCCCTCAATATCCGGCTTTTTACTAATGTATGTCATGAAGATGCTAAAATACATTTCCAGGGCCCTGACCATTGTGTTCAAAAGACATCTACTGTTTTGAAATGCTTCGGTACATAGGTGGACTGCATTCAGATACTGAAGATATATCTTTCCTTTTACTAGTCTCCATTCCTGTTACTGTACTTTTCAGTAAATACTATGGAATATATCGAGAATCATTACTCTGAGTTCAGATATATCCCACTTGGGGTCAGAGATCGTGGGCAACATTCCTTGAAATGAAATTTCATGTACACAAATGTAATTATCAGTCTGAAATCTTGAAGTATATTTTTTGGATGCTGCAGCTATTCTTCTGTAGTGTTTCTATTCATTCTAATTTAAAATGTTCTTTCAACTATTATAGCACCATGAGACAAAAATCAATGTATTGTCTTCATTCTCTAATATGACAAAGTATGCATGTGTGTGGGTGCATGCGCTCATGCATTTATATATACACACATTAAAGAAATCCCACACTCTGAAGTTACAGTTGGTTTGTGTTTCACCATCATATCTTCCATAGGACAGATACGGAAATTCTGCTACCACTCATTTCTTTGCCCAGTCCTACACACCTTTTAATGGACACTTGCTATAGCCAGTCAGGAATTTTATGACTAATGAGTTTGTAGATGGAAAATGCCAATTTGTCAAAAGTTTTCACAGGAGTGTTCCACCTTTAATTAAAAGTTCCTTGGGAAATGTTTTTCGTGTGCAGGATAGACTTTCTGATGAAATCCAGTAAAAGAAAGCCCTACATCAAATAGACAGTAGCTTGATGACTGTAGCACTTACTGAAGATACCACATACTGAGATCCCTGGTCTGAAGCAGGCAGGAGTACAATAACAAGTAGGCTATTGGCTCTTCTGAGGTGGTTTCTCTATCTTGCTCCATCCTGATGCAGAATGAGAAAATTTTGGCAGGATGGGAAAAGCCTTTCTCCATCCAGTTCTAGTACATTCTTCTCTATCTCCTAATTATTCCAAAGGAAATAGCATCCTTTTTTCATCACCTCTTGGTCCTCAATACCCAGAAATACATCCAGGTTGAGAACCAAGATAAATGGCGGTGACACACTGCAGGACAAGGAGGGGGACTTATTTTCTCTTACACAAGCAAGCATCTGATAGTGTCAGCCTGTCACTGTTCATTCCTTGAGGTGGAAAAGAATCTTAATGAGTTGTTATGTAGTCAGTGGAAGTATATTAAAGAGTTTCACTTTTGTCTGACTGTAGGACAACATGGGCCATACTAGTTTAGGGTAACCTTGGGTAGTGAATAGACTATTATTTGTGAGCCCAAGAGTAGCACCTTTTGTGCTACACATAGGTCCGCAGGGGTGCAGAAGCATCAAGGATGTGAATGGACACTGACCATCCTTGGTATAAGACTGCTGTGTGTACAACTGACTGAAATGGGTAGTCATAGATTGTTCCATCACTGATCTCCCATAATGGTGAGTAGGTCCACACAAACCTGGCCTTCCATCTTTATCACAAAAGTAGTACTATAGCATAGTACTAACATCTTCATGCTATTTTTTCAGATTTTCAAAGACCCTAAATGCTACCTGCTGTTACCAGTTTGGATAGAGTGTCTTTGGTGTGCCTTGACATATACATTTAATACACAAATATGTTCTCATATAAACCTAAATAGTCTCAATGAATTTTCTGCTGTGTCACAATAGCACTGATGTGACACAAATACAACAACATGTTTCACCAAACTTTCTGCTTAAAGATAATGCATGTTTTAAATAAGAAAGGCAATATCATTTGCATGGGGGGGAGAAGTCTGAATAAAGTAAATTAAAACACAGAGAACACACAATGCACAGAGAATCACAAATAGAGCAATAATAAAGACAGATCAATGCATCATTTTTCTCTGTTCTGAAATACCACTTCATGACCTTTTCCATACATTAGCTACTCCTCCATTTCTTATATAAGCTTTTCATTAAATATTTTGTTTTCTCCTTTAACCCATTAGTAGCTCCTGATTTCTCCCCCTTACATTTATATGGCTTTCCATTGTAAAGTACATTTTAGATATCCATAGACATTATCAGAATGAGCAAAGCTCACAACAAGGGAAAGGGAGGATCAAATTAATTCAGCAACAGGCTAGCACTTTCTAGCCTATTTTATTTACAGAGGATTTAGCTGTTTGTCATTTTCTGCTGTGCTATAGACCATGCAAACAAAGTCTTTAAAGTTCAAATGCACAAATTTGGCCACAGCTGCAAATAACAAATCGACTAGTCTTAGCAATGAAATGTTAATTGGTGTCTGAGCACTTCAGTTCACAGCACAATAACCTACAACGCTTAATCCTGGCCAAATTAGAAAGCTTTAGCAGATGGGTATATCAAAGAATGAATATATAGGGCCATTTTCATCCATAACTTGAAATCAAAGAGTCAACAGTTTTGGTTGCAATTAGGGAAAGTGCAAAACTACATACCTGAATCTGGAATATAGTATAGTACTCATTTAGGCATGGGTTTGATAGTAATCTAAGAGAACAAATTGATACTTTTACATTCTGTTTATGGAGATGAGGAAGATAGAGCAATAATGGGAAAGGATATATAGATCTTGTCAGCTCTTCAGAAAGCTTAACCTAAGTTTTCCAAAAAAAGAACTGGATTCTGAAACAGACCAGTGCAAAAGACTAAAAATTATGCAGAAGTTTCAAGTAATTTTTTTTAAAAGGATTTTTTAAATTCATTCTGAAAGGGAGAATAAATCAGCATAAATATTGTTATTTACAATAACAGCTACTGTTGTTTATTTTAACATAAACTGACTTTTATGCTTCCTGTAGACTTTTAACGTTCATTAGGGTGCCAAATTTTGCACTGTAAGAATATAACTGTAATACATTGCAGGTGCTTTGTGGTTCTATTGGTTGGATATGGACTGCTAGCATTAGAAGAGATGTAAAGGGCAATTTGGGATTGTGGGAAAAGCACCTTAGCTGGATGCTTTTGATGAAACAGTCAGCTATTAATTAGTTAAGAATGTTGACATATAGCATCCTCATTAAATTTCAGAGTTAACAGGAGATAAATGTGGCAGGCCATACCATTCAAAGCTGTTGTTTCTGGCCCTCAGCAGATAATACTGCATTCGTTTCCAACTTATAAGATAATCTTCATAAACACAAGGGCTAGAAATTTTTATTTAATAATAGCTTAAACAAACCCTACCAATGTGAGAGGAAAGATGAAAAAATGGCATATCACTCGCTGCAGTTCTGCAAACAAAAATTCTTCAGTAACTTGCATTATCGGAAGCAATTGAACCCCTAATGTTCCTGTTATTAATAGTAAAGTTATTGCCTGGGTTTGCTGCTCTAGTTATGGTTGTATGCATAAGGAAACTGGATTGTTTAAAATAAGAACTTCTTTGACCCCACGCCCATCCCTCAAATTAAACAGAATTGTGGAAGGTTTGAAGATGTTACAGAGGTGTCAGGGACAAGACAAGCTAGCAACAGCTCCTGGCTTGCTTCCCCTGACTACCTTTGCTGCTAGGCAACCAATGAGCCCAGCTGCACAGCCTTACAACTGACAGAATGGCCATAGTGCCTGATGAGCTGCTAATTTAGCAGCCCTGCTTTGTAAGCCTGAGTCCCCCCCCACCCCCAGAAGACTAGTGCTGTAGTGCATGTCCCTGCTCCTAGTCTGCTCTCCTCCAGCTCCTGACTTCTGGCTTCCATTTCCAGCTCTGCTACTGGCTTACTGCTCTGGCTGACCCTCTGAGTCTATCATTCAACTGCCATCTCTCCATCTCTGCCTTATGACTGTGGTTTACCACCTGGCTCTAGCATTTGGCTTCTGACTCTCTGATAATGATGCTTGGCTCATTTCCTGGACTCTGCCCACCTGGACCAAGATCAAACTGGTAGGCTGAACTCTTGGTTCCAATGCTGAGCTTGACTGCCCAAGGCCCTGTCATCTGCAGTTTGAGCAGCCCTATACAAAGCCTAGGGCTCCAGCTCATCAACATGGACTCCACTCAGGTCAGTTTTTCCCTAGTGGAGCTGATGAGTGCCATCCAGAATTTGTAGGTGCAGGTGTTCACCCTTCAGATGCAGGATCTGACCATACTAGGGATCATACTGGATCTCCAGTGGCTTCCGTTGGGTCTGGGCTCCAGCACAAGTGGGCATATATCCTGCTCCTCTGGCAGTTCTCATCCAGGTGAACTGGAGGACCTGCCTTTTATATTTACATACTGTCTCACTTCTCTGCTTCTGGCCAGGTCAAAGTGTCATCTGAAGGAGCAGCAGCAGGTGTCTTGGCTCTGCCCATCAGGAGGCAGTCATGAGTCTCTCCCTGTCAGTCAGGATGGGAGACCATGCCCCCCTTGCTCCAGTCCCTAAATGCATGCCTTTGCACTTCACACTACTGAATTTCATCCCATTTCTATTTCTTTACTTTGCAAGGTCACCCAGATCTTCTGTACAGTATTTCAGTCCTCCTCTGTATTCGCAAACTTCCCAACTTTGTGTCATTCACAATATTTTTAGTGCACCAAAATCAATAATAAGAATGTTAAAGATGGACTCCTAACTAGTCCAAGAAATACACTGCTCAGAACTTAGAGTAACCACAGACCCTGCCAGGCTATTGCCTTAGCAGCTCTGCTTACAAGCCTAGTACCTACAGTAGATCAGTGGATGCTCAGTATCTATCATGGCAGTTGTACTTGCCCCTGTTCCAGTCCCAGCCTCCCTCCAGTTTCAGACTTCCATCTCTGCCACTGACTTATAACTCTGGTTGAACCTCCAATTCTGGCATTTGGTTTCTGTCTTCCCAGCACAGATCCATAACTTCACCAGTTTTACCCCCAGTCCTAGCATAAGGGTTCTCTCTCTCTGGTACGGACCGTTGCCTCAATTCCTGAACTTTACCTACCCTTCCTCCCCCCACTGGATCCAGCTTTAACCAGTAGACTGAACTCTCATTTCCATCAATAGACCTGACTACCCATGGCCTGGTCAGCTACAGTGGGTAAAACAAGTTGCTGTAGTGATGGGCCCAGTCGGGGCAGTCTGATGCATGAGCCCATAGCTCTAATTTAGTGGGTAGACCTCACCCCATAGCTAAAGGTGCTATCATTGTCGGGGGAAGCCAGGCATTCTGCCTCCTCCCCGTTCGCATAATCTACTACCCACTGATATCAGTGGGAGTTTATTATTGATTTCAAAGGGTGCTAACCTGCCTACTCACATCTCTCCCATCCTACATCTTTCCAGCAAGGCTTGGTAGTCAACTGGCTGCTTTGACAGCTTGCACATAAGAAGGTGTGTTGTCTTTTGCTTTTCTCATAACAAAATAAATATGAAGATATCACAGGGGCACAGTGGGGTCCCAAATGACCAGGTTTACTAAATAAACTCAAGTAAATGGACCTAACTACATATATACTGCTACCTTCTACAGCACAGAACACAAAGAGTGCTTTTGTCGGGCTCACAAATAATTTACTAGGATAATAGTCTATTGACTACCCAAGGAACTGCAAGGGTTCCTTAACTCTAAATTCACATGGCTCATGTTGTGCAACAGTTGGACAACAGTGAAACTGTTTAATATATTTCTACTGACTACATAACAACTTATTAAGATTCTTTTCCACCTCAAGAAAAGAACAGTGACACTTACGCTGACACTATCAGATGCTTCAGACTGGTACCATTTCAATCGGAATGTGGATTTCATGACTTCAGAAGGTCATCAAGTCAAATCCTGTATCTGATTTTTAAAAGGGTTGGATAATTTTATGACCATTACTAACATTTGTGTTCTGCAAGCCAAGACAATGTAATCAAATGTTGTGCTTCAGAGTGCTGGCTTATTAACACATAGGTCAGGAGGAAATTTTCTCCCATGTATACTGTTGCATAAAAAAGGAGGAAATAAACTCATAAATATAGTTCATGAAGTGTAATATTTAATGCAAGAAAACATGGGGCTTTATTTTGAAGTATCTTCAATAGTTTAAGGCTAAATAAACCAAAACAGGTATACAGGATTAAATTGAGCCCAAGCATTGCATAGTTCCCAATGAAGTGTGCTTGTATCAAGTCAGATCTGGATTTGTCCTAGAAAATGTTTGATTTCTTATTAAGCCCCAAAAATTAAAGTTCAAACCTGCTGGCACTCTTCGTAGCCTGCATCTCATTTGAAACTAACTCAGGCTTTGTCTACACTACAGGGATCTATCGGAAAAAGGTATGCAAATTGCAGAGCTCTGCAATTTGCATACCCTTTTCTGATAGTTTTTTTGGAAGAGGCTTTTCCAAAATTTGGCCCGTCTACACACAGCCAAATTTTGGAAAAGCCTCCTCTTTCGGAAGAGCCCTTCTTCCTT
Organism: Pelochelys cantorii; assembly: GCA_032595735.1. Classification (NCBI taxonomy): domain Eukaryota; kingdom Metazoa; phylum Chordata; order Testudines; family Trionychidae; genus Pelochelys; species Pelochelys cantorii. The sequence goes on along the minus strand of CM064326.1, from coordinate 66,622,546 downwards.
GTAGGAGGAGGAAGATAGAGCTTCTGAAAGAGTGCATCTACTCTTCCGCAAAAAAAAAAAAAGGGAAGAGCAGACTCGTTCCCTGGACGTGGCAGAGTTTTTCCAGGATATCAGAGGTATCCTGGAAAAACCCAGTAGTATAGACATAGCCTCATGGAACAATTCCCCACATGAGATTAATCTGAAGGGAGTGTAAGTTTGAGGGAGATTTTATTCCAGCAAGAAAAGAGGAAAGAAATCAAAGAAAGAAAAAAGAAAATGGACAATGGTTAACATAAAATAGAGGGAAGGATGCCTATTCCCTCCCTTATCCTTTATCTCAAGGATCTCAAACTCCGAGTCTGTGGGCCATCTACAGGCCAGAACATATTCGCAATCTGACCTGGAAGACCCATTGGCCTGGTGGGGCATGTCCAGACCTGTCCCCAAGCCCTGCCCTTTCCTGTCACCGCTCACCCTTTGCCTCCCCGCCCATGACACCCCATCCCCTAAGGGACCTGGCCTTGGGGTATGCCAAGGGGGCTGGGAGTGGGGTGGCACCCAGTGGTCAATCCCCCTCCCCCACTTCCTATGGCAGCAGGAGCCATGGAAAAGCAAAGTGCACTCAGCGGGCTCACTTGCTCTGTCTTGTTCTGCTTCCCCATGACTCCTGCCACCATGCGGAGTGCAGAGGGGCATGACCGCTCTGCTGCCCCATGCCAGTCACTCCCTATGTCATTAGGGTGTGGAATGTAGCAGGCCATCCATTAAGGTCTTTGTTTAAACCTCTATTGCAGGTGTCAAACTTGTAAATGGAATCAAGTTCTGCAGAGTCTCTCTCCAGCTGGTTTTTGAATTTGCTTTGTAATAATATTGTCACCTTTGGATCCATTAGTAAGTGCCTGGGCAAGTTAAAATGTTCCCCAGCATGTTTCTGTGAGTTACCATTTCGACTATCTGATTTGTGTGACACCCAAATGACATAAAAAGCCAAGCTCTGGGTACTTAGAATCCACTCTATCCGCATCATTTACTATGGACATTCTAAGTAACAATATATTTTTTTCCTTCTCTTTCCCTCCCTATTCCCTCTCTTTCTCGGCTATTTTTTGTCCCCAGGACCCCAAAAGCTCATGATACCATATACATTTTGTGTTAGTCTCTAAGGTGTTGCAAGACTATTTGTTGTTTTTTAAGTTTATCCAGTTTTGTCCTTTTGTCCTGATCCCACAAGGGGTCTGCCATGTTCACCATATTGCACAGAGCACTTTGTGGATGTTTGTGATTATATAAAGAGGCCATGATTCTTAAATGGTGCCTTTGGACACCACTGCAACAATAATAATACATGTGTTTTTCTCAGAACTCCTGCACTTGCACACTGTCCCTCAACCCCATTTCATTCACCTCCCCTTTCCACCTTCCCCCCAGCATACACACAAATAAATCTGTGGACTTGGAGAAATTCAAAGTTGTTTCTACAGTGTCTTACCTGTGAAGGAGAAAGAATATTAATATCTGTTACAAACAAACTTCAGTATTAACAATCAGTAGCTCAATTGCTCAAGAAGACAGACTGTGTTTTAAAAAACACAGGGAATGAGAGAGGTGCGCTTCACAGAGGAGGCTGAAAAATAGTCAATGTCCGCTAGTTTGTTTAATCTGCCAACTAGTACCTGAAGGACTTTCTGAAGCAAGGATAGAAGAGGACATTAAGGAAGATGCTTTCAGTTAGAAAGCAAGGAAGAGTTATGCCTATCTCTGCAAGAGCTCAGTATTAACTGACAATGACTTAAAGTCTTGATAGGTTGTCTATCCTAAAATATAGTGTGCAGATAAATGTTTTTGTTTACCTTTTAAGTTTAGCCCACAAGATCCTGAAGGTCACTAAGACAATGGAAACGAAACCTAACTTATCTTAATATGATGGTCACATTTAAAAAAATCCCTAAAGTTTAGTACCTTTGACGTTTCTATCTGTTTTGCTTTTCAGTAGGCTTTAGAAATTTTGTAAGTGAAGGCTTTTAATGTGTTTGTTTTTAAAGGGCTTTGCTGTATTTAGAGAATGTGTCTGTTTTGTTTTCATGTGGAGGGAATTATGTTTATGTAATAGATCTATTCTTCATCAGCTTTATTGTATATTGTATATGTACGTAAACTCATAAAGCAAAACAGAATCATATATGGAGGGTCATATGACATGTATTCAAGTCTCTTTCCACAGATAAGTTAGGCAAAGAAACTTTTGCTATAAGGCCATGAAACATGAGGCTTTTGTAAATATTTTTAAAAATTATAAAAATATTAAATAAATCCAAATATTTTTAAGTTTGGGCGCCTTACCTGTTCAGTAATCTATCAGCCATAACTATACCTTGCAGTGACATCAGCCTAAATTGGAAGGGGGAGTTGAACCACATTCACTGCGAGCTGCACAGCTGCATGCCTGAGGAAGCTCAGTTAAACAAACCATCTGGGACCCACCTGTGGCTAACCCTGATGAACTGCATATGGTCCATAGGCCAGAGATTCCCCACCTCTGGCCTAATTCATTTATTTTATTCAAGGTCCAATATTTTTTATAGAAAGGGCCTATCCAGGGACCTATCTAGGTATTCTAAGATGTCCTCAACCTAACGTAAAATACATGAGCAGTAATTTCAGGTAAGCCATGACAAAGCCCATTCCTTCTCAGACTATTCCCCATCTCAAAAATTACAATTTTCACTCTTCCACACCCTAAACAAATTTCTCCCTGCCTTTGAAAGAAGGCTAACAAAGTTTAACTATAGATTAGGATAGTGAGATAGGACCTGTTCCATGACATTTACATTTTTAGATTTAGGGCAGGGTCTATATAAATATGCCATGTCTGAACACAAAAGAAAAAACGTGCTACCAGCCAGCTTTATTGCTGAAGAAAAAAGGTAAAAGCCAAAAAGCATATGAAAAAAGAGGCTTGTTGGAAAAAAAAGAAAATAACAAAAGTTATATCACCTGCTCACATTCAACATTATAATTAGAGTCGATTGGATTACATGTTGTTTTTATTTTTTCATATAGTAGTGTAAAAAACATCATCTCACTCTTTCAAACTCAAGGGACCAGTGTCTCCATTGTTCTCTGAGGTCAAGAGAATGGGAAACATGAATCATCAATATTCATGGCATCAAGTCTTTTATACTTAAGAGAATAAGGAACGATTTTCACGTTTTCTTTTAAATAGAAGATGAAATACCAGTATAAAAGTTTCAAGTTTTCCCCCAAAGTTTCCTGAATATCTCAGCATTCAGTTGCACTTACTGTCAGCCTCTCAGAGGATAAATCAAAATTATCCATGAATAACCTGAACTTTTGAAAGTAGCCGTGGAGTTTTACACTCACACACACATATATATGGTGTGTATTGACTAAAAAGTGCCTGGCTATTAGGCTGAGAAGAATCAAAAACAGTTTGTGTGTGTGTTGTCAGTTGTGGTACTGGAAGATCAGACAGCAAAATTAGAGAGACAGGTTGAATCTTAGGAAAATCAATGGATATGACAGCTTAATAGATGACAACCGGTCAGTATCAAACACAAACGGAGCAGTGACACCAGGAGAGGAGAACAAGCTATGTATGAGTTATAGAACGAGTCCTTTGGAGGAACAGTGCAAAAGAAATAAAATTACATCAGGAGCAATGACTGGATAGAAGCAATTATAAGAAGAGGTATATGTATACTAGAGAGACATATGAAATAATGGTCTTCTAGAGATTTCAGGCATTGAATATCACTGAGGATAATTTAGAGGGTGGAACTGTATAACCCAAGGAAAAAGAGTGAGAGCGCAAATAATCTTCTTATATATTTTAGAAATGTGCATATGTCTCTCTGTCCATCCATGAGTCAATTTGTTCAAGAACTCCTCCTAAAGAGTAAGAGCTAGGACCACCAAATCCGGTATGCAGCTTCCTCTTGTCACAAGCAAGGTCAGGGTTTGGTTGTGCCAGGACAAAGGGATATGCCTGGAATTCATCTACTCATAAAAGGGAAAGGAGGGACAGTTATACTGTAGAACAACCACAGGGGGGCAGCAAGGGGCAAGAGAAGGGGACCAGGATAGCTATAACCCCATAGGGCCAGAGGTGGAGAAAGAAGCTATGTCTACACTATGGAACGTGTCCAGGGAACGCATCTGCTCTTCCGAAATTTTTTTCGGAAGAGCAGATGCACTCTTTCGGAAGCCCTGTAAACCTAGTTTCACAAAGAAGAAGGGCTCTTCTGAAAGAGGAGGTTTTTCCAAAATTTGGCCCAGTGTAGACAGGCCAAATTTCAGAAAAGCTTCTTCCAAAAAAAGAATGAGAAAAAGGTACGCAAATTGCACTCCGCAATTTGCGTACCTTTTTCCAAAAAGGAAGTGTAGTGTAGACATAGCCAGAGACGGTTATCTACCATATATTTCAGAGAGTTTCTCTGTCTGTCTATCTGTTTGTGTATCTGTCTGTCCTGCAGTCATGGGACACGCTCTCCTCCCATGGCTGTGCCTACTGAAGCTGCAGTGGTCATGGACAGGGGCTTCTCATCTGGCCTCAAGCTGCTGTGATGAAAGAGGGCTGGGGTTGTCCTCTCTCCGCAGGGCAACCTGCATACTGAAGTTTTGGTTAGCATGCTGAGACTGACTGAATGGTTGGTTCCCTCATAGAGTTTGGGATTTAATTTAATCAGAGAGAGAGAGAGAGAGAGAGAGAGAGAGAGAGAGAGAGATTGAATTCCCTCATTAGCTACAATGGACTTTGGCTCCAACTCTGCAACTGGTGTTAAGAAGAAGCCTCAAGTCTAAGTATATGAACTTTTCCCCTGCTATACATCTTGATGTAGGAAAGGCAAAGAGCAAAAATCAAACACGCAAATGTTTTAGTGGAAATAATAAGTATGATTCTGGCTAAGTACTGCACTGCACACCTCTTGCAGCAGTATCTAGGGCACACATAACTGCCCACAGCAGTGAAAAGCAGATAGCACTCTGGGAGCTGCTAAAGCCTTTCCCTGCTGCCGGACTTGGGTTTGACAGAGTCACTGGGATGCAACCTAGTACTGTGGTACTACTGAGCCCTCTGTCCATCGAACTGGGCTCCATCTCACACTGAGTTGCTGTGAATAGCTGCAAAGTTCTGGCAGGTATTTCACTCACACAGTCATCCACAGGCATAGACCAACCCAGATGAGTTAAATGAATGCTTCTCTCAGATACTCATGAACAAACAATAGAGAGATTCAGACAATTTTCACCAGCTCCCCAGACTTGCACCCCAGAGCTGTACCATCCTGCCCTGGTCAAAAGCCACACTAGTGTAAGTTTATAATGAAGTCTGCCCCTCCCTCAATGTGCACAGGCAGTTTTTGTACCTGAGCTGAAGTTTCCCAAGCACTTCAAGCTAAACATACTGTTTTAGGTAAAAGACAGAAGAGGCTTACAAACTACAGAAAGATAGATAATATGTGGTAGGCATGAAAGGGCAGAGATGATAATTACAGAAAATAAAAATAAGTGTACCATTTAAATCTTAAAATCTTAAATCTTATTACACTAGACAGTATTTAGATCAAGTAATTTTCCTCACCCTACTGGATATTAGCATCCTTAATACATATATTTTCCTCTGGAGCCTAGACCAATGTCCTCAGATGAAACTTCATCTTTTCGGTGTTTCTTTCATTTCCAGCATACCTGGGGGAGGAGAAAGGCCAAGACATTCTTCAGCTGTTCCTTGTTTGATGTTCTTTACCCAGATATCTGGCTGACACAAGCCTAGGCATGTCCTGGTGGACTTTGCCAAGTCACAGTGCTCAAGCAGACCCGAAAGTCACAATGATAGAACAGTTCCCATTGTGTGGTGTTTGTATAGTTAAATTATACAGGTGATCAATGGGCCATAGACATCCAGCTATCTGCGGTGACTCTTCAACTTGTAACATATTTCAGCAACAACCATTCAGCATAATGTCATATCTTTATATACAATACTGAGATACACATTTGGACAGAACAATGGCTTTCTGCAGGTCATGGCTTTTCATATGATACCTTAACATGACCTGCTTTGTATGAAATACCACAACCACATCTGAAGGATGAATATGTGGGTTACCAGGTACTATTCTGAGGTACAGTGTGTTGCAGTGGAAAAGACTTCACTAGCTCCCTCCACGGGGGAAAGGCTCCAGCAGTTGTGAGGTGGCAAAGTCTTTCCCTACTACTTCCCAACTGCCAGCACCCTCACCCTGGCCTGAGCTTTCCTCATCAAGCAGTGTAGACAGGAAGATACTCCTTGGGCAAGTAGAAAGCTTATAGTGTACATATCCACCGGGTTCAGGAATGTCTTTACACACCTAAGCAGTGCCTCACCATCTAAACTGCTATTTATACCTGATCTAAGGGTGAATATAGTGTATGTACCTGTGGCCGGGTCTCCCTGTTAGAGGGGTGGCCTAGTGGTTAGGCCTGAGAATTAGCTGGCAGGAAAGGGGTGCAGACCCCTGCCACTGGTGCCCCAGGCCTCGGAAGTCCAGCCCACTATGTTAGTACAGTTCTTAAGTTTGGTGCATGGCCCCAAGAGTCCAGATTTCCCCTCTTAATGAAGGTTTCTAGGAGGTCCCCCTCCCCCTTTGTTCCAGTGGGGGTGGGGTTGGAAGCTTACTGTCTCCTGTGGCTGTCCCAGTAGACGGGCTTTAGTTCAGGTCCTGCAGAACGTGGAACTGAGCTCCTGTCTCCTTGCTGGTCAGGCCCTAACTGAGGCAAGCTCCTTCCTTCTATCCTCCCTCCAGGCCTGGCATTGGCTACAGGTAAAGTGGGATGAGGCTAGCTGGACCACAAGGCTTTGTTTAATCTCCGTGATGCCAGGCCCTCCTCTCTTCGCTCCCTCACAGTACCCTCCATGCTGCCAAAAGGAGCGTGCACTGTACATCTGCTTCTGTGCTTCTAGAAGTTCTGGACTTCCTCACGTGCTACAGCAGCCTCCAGTTTCTCCATGCTGTCTAGAATCTCGTCAGCACTGTATGTTGCAGGCCCACTTGTAGCATAACCCCTACACCAGGACTTGTGGGAGTGAAGGAGGAATAAGAGAAAGCAGACTGCAGCTGTCTTCCATAGTTCCTAAAATAATCCCTCAGATGACTCCAGGAATGTTACACCATTATGGCCCCTTTAACAAGTGTACTGATCTCAGACAGGATATAAGGATTTCACGGAATAGTTTTTTCTCCAAAATGCCAAGCAGAGAAATATTAACAACACATGATAAATGAAGATGTATTTTGTGGATGATGAAAATAATAAAAACATGACAAAAAAATTGGCTCAAATTCTGATAATCTCGGACAGGCTGAATATTACCTTGATTACTTCAATATCTTAAGTCAGAGTAAGAGTATCAGATTCCAGCCCTTCAATACGTTAATATAGGAGTTTCCAAAATGGACATGAAAACACAGTCCAGATGTAAAAAGAATGAATATATGGGAAGGAATGATTGCAGCGTGGTAGAAGAAACTACATAATTTTAGCTGACACAATAGAAACAACTTAGATATAAATTAGAGCCAAATAAGTTAGGCAAATGAATTTTGGCAACAAGCCTATAAAGAGATTGAAGAAGGTAGATCATGGCACCTTTTTAGAGATAAGAAATACCTATGAACAAGACAAGAACATTGATCATGAGGCATTTTAATTACTCAGATATTGATTGGGATAACAGGAATGCAATTATAAAGACGAGCACATTCTTAAAGATACATGTTCTTGGTGCAGGCTTTTTTTCTTTTCAATAGCCTGTTGAACAGGCTTTATGGTCGGAGGCTATTCTAGACACAATCCTGAAAAATCAGCCAAGTATGATAAATCAGTTTTAAGGTGGGGAGCATCTCAGATCAACTTATTCTTTGATTTGAAATACTTATGGGACAATACTAATGTACTAGAAATATTTCTAGCTTTGGGAAAGTTGACTTCAGAAAATGCTAAATTTCTTGAGGAACGTTGATTGGAATTCTATACTGTATAAGAAATCTACTGAAGAAAAGTAGGAAATATAATATTTCAGAAACAAGTGATGAAGTAGAAATTAGATAGATAGATAGATTATCATGAGTATATATATATATACATATATATATATATATATACCCACATATATATATAGACTCTAAGGTGCCACAGGACTACTTATTGATACCCTGATAACACTATTCGTATGAGTGATTTTCTTCAGAAAAACCACATTAAATAGTGACTGTCCTATCTAAGGGCAATATTTCAGTCCGTATTTCTTTTTAGGTTTTGCATCATGTTCCATCACATAAGCACACGTAGTCAGACTCATCATATGCCATCAGCTAATGCTGTGAAATGTCAGGCACTTAATAAAATGAAAGGGCAAAAAGTTACAAAGGGTTTGCATTGCCTTGTTAATCAGCACTTGAAATATTTTTATAGAACTCAGTGATTCAATTTGGGAGCTGATTTTTTGAAAACTGCAATGTACAGTGTGTGAAATCCAAATATTCTAACACTTGGGGGACTTGTGCTCTTAATTCCATTGTGGGACTTGGGCTCTTATTAATTCCATCCTGAAATTTATACTTGTATATGCTTCAAATGAGGTTATCTACCAAAAATATATAGCTGGCAAAGTCATTTGTTAGTACAGTGCACTAGCAGCTCTAAAAGGATCAGGCAGTGAGTGAGGCTCTCAGAAACATTCCACCAACCTGCTCTCCAGGACACAGTGACTAAGGGCCTGTCTACACTTGTCTATACCTATTTTGAAACTAGCCAATTAGCCCATCATAAGACGGGATTTTCAGGTCTCTCCTCCACGTCCATCTTCTCTCCTGAGCCTCCGGTCCCTCGCTCCGTCTCTCTCTCTCTCTCCTCCTCCTACTGCCTCCCCGTCTCTGTCTCAGCTCTCCTCCGCCTTCTGCCTCTCTCTCCATCTCTCTCTTTCTCTTCTCCCTCTCCTGCCTCTCACTCTCCCTCTCTCTTCTCCTCCCCCTCCTGCCTCTCACTCTCTCTCCGCTCTCCTCTGTCTCCGTCGGGGATGCACGCTCGTCCAGGCCCCGCCCCCTGGGCGTGTACGTCACCGCCCCTCCATTCTTTGCCTCCCGCCGTGGCGCTCGGCAAGGTGGGTGAGGAATTGATGTTCACAGCCAGGGGGCGGGGCCTGGAACCACTGTCACACCGCACGTCACCACCCTGCCCCCCTTTGCCTCCCGCCATGGCACTCAGCTGAGTTCTGCACCACTCAGCTGGGCCACCGCGGGGGAGCAAGCAGAGCAAGCGGCTGTTTGGGCTTCCCCAGGGAGGCACGGCTGAGCAGCGCAGAACTCAGCCGAGCACCATGGCAGGAGGAGAAGGGAGGTGGGGCGGTGACGTATAGGGTTGCCAGGTGTCTGGTTTTCTACCGGACAGTCCGGTTTTCGGGCCCTCTGTCTGGTAAAAAAAATCAGAAAATACCGGACATGTACAATGTCCAGTATTTTCTGGTTCTCCAGCTGGGTGCCAGATGGAAGCCTGGCGGGGGCAGGGAAGTGGCTGGGAGGCGGGGTGCAATCGGCGCTGGGAGCCTCTAGTTGCCTCTGGGAAGCAGGGGAAGCTCTGTCCCTGCTCCTGAGCACTGTTCCAGCGCGTGCTGGAGCCACAGCTGGACTTGCTTCGCTGGGACCGTGAGCGGGGTGGGCAGCACCCTGGTATCTGCATGTGCCCGGGTGAGTCTGGCTCCCCACCGGCTGATTCCCTCTCCCCACCCCCCGCCAGCCGGTTCCTCCTCCCGATGTCCCATGGCCAGCCTCGCTGCCCCCGACTCCCACCCCTGACCAGCTTTGCTTTCCGCCGGCCGAACCCCCCCCCCCCCGTTCTCTCTTGGCCAGCTACGCTGCTTCTGACCCACCCCCCGCAGCTCTGTTTCCCATCCCCCCCCCTCCCAGCCAGCCCTGCTCCTCTCCCGGCCGGTCCCTCCCCCCTCCCGCCCCCGATCAAGTGTGTCCTGTTTTTTTTCTTACCCTACCTGGTAACCCTAGTGACGTATATGGCCAGGGGGCGGGGCCATGTACGTCACCGCCCCGTCCCCCTTCCCCTCCTGCCATGGCACTCGGCTGAGTTCTGCGCCGCTCAGCTGGGCCACCGCGGGGGAGCCCAAATGGCCACTTGCTCCCCCGCAGCGGCCCAGCTGAGCGGTGCAGAAGTCAGCCGATCGCCATGGCGGGAGGCAACAGCACCCCCTAGAGGCAACTCGTAATGCTACAGCGTTACAGAGTCACAGACATTGGGCTACTATATATATGACTAGCCAATTAGCCTGTCATAAGCCCGTCTCCCCTCCACCTTGGTCTTCTCTCCTGAGGCTCCAGTCTCTCACTCCGTCTCTCTCTCTCTCTCCTCCTACTGCCTCCACCTCTCTCTCTCAGCTCTCCTCCGCCTCCTGCATCTCTCGCCTTCTGCCTCTCTCTCCGTCTCTTTCTTTCTCTTCTCCCCCTCCTGCCTCTCACTCTCCCTTTCTCTTCTCCTCCTCCTCCTGCTTCTCTCTCCCCTCCATCTCTCCCCTTCCTCTTCCCCTTCCCCTCCCGCCGTGGCGCTCAGCTGAGTGCTGCCTGCTCAGCCAGGCCACCGCGAGGGAGGGGGGCAGGGCGGTGACGTACACGGCCAGGGGGCGGGGCTGTATACGTCACCACCCCGCTCCCCTTCCCCTCCTGCCACGGGGGAGCCCAAATGGCCCCTTGCGCTGCTGGCGCCCCCGCGGCGGCCCAGCTGAGGGGCACAGTGGGAGGGGAAGGGTGGGCGGTGACGTACACGGCCCCACTCTCTGGTCATGTACATCATCACCCCGCCCCCTTCCCCTCCCTCCATGGAGGCTCAGCTGAGTGTTGCGCGCTCAGCCGGGCCACCGTGGGGGAGGAGGGGCAGGTAGGTTTGCCAAGTGTCCGGTATTGTACCGGACAGTCCAGTATTTGTGCGCTCTGTCCGGTAAAAAAATCAGAAAATACCGGACATGTGCAATGTCCAGTATTTTCTGATTTTTCTGGCTGTGCACCGGACGGAAACCTGGAGTGGGCGGGGGGAGCGGCTGGGAGTCCCAGCTGGGAGGCGGGGCCGCGATTGCCGCTGGGAGCCCTCAGTCAGTTGAGTGTGAGGAGGAGGGGAAGCCTCCTCCTTGCTCGTGCGTCGCCGGGAGCCTGCGTGGGACAGGCAGCAAGTGCCCAGGTCAGTCCCGCTCCCCGCCGGCCAATTTGCTCACCCCCCCCCTTCCCGGCCAGCCGGTTCTCCCCCACTTCCCCTCCTGATCTTCCCCGGCCAGCCCCCCTGCACTCCCCCCAGCTCTGCTTCCCGCCGGCCCGTTCCTCTTCCTGATCTCCTTGGTCAGCGCCGCTGCACCTCTCCCCACCCCCGCCAGCTCTGCTTCCCGTTCCCCCTTCCTCCTGGCCACCCTCGTGGCCCCCGACCCCCCCCCCCAGCTCTGCTTCCCGCTGGCCCATTCCTCTTCCTGATCTCCACAGCCAGCGCCGCTGCACCCCCCCCACCAGCTCTGCTTCCCGCCCCCCCCCTTCCTCCTGGCCACCCTCGCAGCCCCCGATCCCCCCAGCTGTGCTTCCCGCCCCCCCCTTACTCCCAGCCAGCCCCACCCCCTCCCAGCCGGTCCCCCCTCCCCCGATATCCTGCGGCCAGCCCCGTTCCGCCTGACCCCCCCCCATGACCATCCCTGCTTCCCGTTGGCCCCCCCATTTCCCCTGGCCAGCCCCATTGCCCCCTCCCATTAGCTGTTTCCAGGGCCCCCTCAAACGCTCCCCCGCAGTGGCCTGGCTGAGCATGCAGCACTCAGCTGATCGCCACGGCGGGAGGGGAAGGGGGGGGCGGGGCAGTGACGTACACTCAGCCAAGCTGCCACGGAGGGAGGGGAAGGGAGTGGGGCGCTGACATACACGGCCAGGGGGCGGGGCCGTGTACGTCAGCGTTACTGACTCACAGACATTGGACTACTATATATATGATAACAAGGTGAGCATCCACACTACCAAGCCTGTTATTTCCAAATAATGGGCTTGTTGTTACTTTGAAATAATAACACCTGCTTGTGAAGAGGAATAAGCTTATTTCAAAATAGTTATTATGGGAGTTATTATTTCAAAATTAGTTTGAAATAACCTGTCAGTGTAGACATAGCCTAGGAGGCAGAATTAACTTAGCAACTTTGATCCCTGACTATTAAAGAGTACCTCATGACTACTAAGGCACAGATAAGGAAACAAAGCTGACAGTTTGGTATCACTAGGTATTTTCAAGTGCCACCTCCCTATCATTACCAAACAGGTAGATAAAAAAGTTTGCAAAACCAACGAATTATGAGTTTTACTGTTACTCCCTGCAATCAAAATATATTTCAACAGCCTTGTTATTGTTTAATTTAGTGTTCCTCTCAGTGTCATCTTTCCATACAGTTCACATAGAATCAAATTCTGCAACCTTTATCTATGCTGACTAGCAAGCATTTATTCAGAGTAATACAATTAGCTAAATTCAGTGGGACTTGACACTTGAGTAAGAGATATTCAGTGAGAATAAGGGTTGCAGAATCAGACCTATAAGAAGTCATTTGAGAAGGGGTCCATGAGTCCTGAAATCAAAGACTTTTATCATTTCAAGCTCTATTATAAGGCAGGTGAATAGGTTAATAACATGTAGAAAATTCCCTCAGTGATCTAAGTCGACAAAGGGGATCTGATTAATCCAGGCATATACAATTGATACATAATTGTTCTCACTAACATCAGACTTGATAATTTTGCACCTGACAATTTTCCAGCCCACAAAAGCTTATGCCTAAATAAATTTGTTAATCTTTAAGGTGCCACAGGACTCCTTGTATACATTTGATAATGATGTTGGGTTGAACCCCAAAATTGGTTATTATGGAAAGCTGACCCAGTGGTAGAAATCTGGTTGCAGACAGTTCTTTGCAGACAGCTCTTTGAACTAGGAACATGGCTTTGATTCAACCTACTTGGTGCTGTCCATTATTATATTTTCTTTGCAAAGGGTCAATTAACTAAAAACTTCCTAAGAACCATTTGTGAACAAACCATAACTAAAATATGCTCCAACAATTTAATTTTCCAGCTTTAGAACAAATAATATGCCCATGCAAGTTACCATGCCAGCATTGCTTTTTGTGATCCTAGCCCCAATACCCATGTCTTTTCAAAATGATCATCTCTTGGTTTTTTCAGTGGAGAAATAACCATGGGAATCCCAATCAGCCTATATAGAAAAATGTGGCCCTGGGTCATCCAACTACAACTCCCATGAAGCACAGGAGCAGCATAGCCAAATCAAAATGTTTGAGTTTTCAGATAACATATTTTGTGTTTGGGGCTTTTGGTTTCCCACAGAAAACAGAAACTTTTTTCAAAAACTTGGGTTCAGTTAAAAACCCAATTTCCCATTAAAAAAAAAAGTTGTGACAGAAAATTGTCTACCAGCCTTACTTTTTCATATTTACCTGCCTACTCCGTCATGTCAATACAGCCTTGCCCTCTTTTAGCTTCACACACTGCCCAGGATTTTACTGTTAGCTCTCCATTAGAGCTGGTTAAATAATGGAAAACAATGCTCACAATAATATACTGACATTCACTGGAAATAAGTGGCTGAAAAAGACTATTTGCAAATATCACTTGATTAATTTGTTCTACTATTTCCATCACAACCCCACCCCTATTTTTTCCTCCATCCTAAAACTCTCATACACAAAAAGCCCCCTCTTGTAATAAGATACAGGATTTTTTTAAGGAAAAAAAAAGCTAAGTTGATGTAACAACTGTAACTTTTGTGTGATTTGAGTAAAAAGTACTGCTGTCAACTGTCGCTTCCTGTAACGTGAGCTATTGTGTGCCAAATTATCATTACATTACCAGCTGTAATATCAGTCCATTAGTCTCTTCATCACAGTACCAGACCACTTCATACATGCCTCTAATGTAATTGTCCCATAAGGGAAAAATGTGTCTAGTGATTAGGGAAGAGGATTGTCATGTCGGAAACCTGGATTGGTCATCTTTTTCTGCAGCTGATTGCAACACAAGAAATTCAGATCTTTGTTGCAATATACCCTTCTTCACAGTAGCAAAGAAGAAGAGATGACTGCAGGAGATTTACTTGGCTAGCTTATTGTTCTCCCTCCTCTTGGTTTCTTTTTACTTTGAAACCGTATGCACATGTGGTCAATAGGAAACATTTTTGTATTTTCATGAATCTGAAAGCTTTCTCCTCCATCTGCCTAAAAGCTATTTTCATTAGCACATTGCCATGCTTTAGATGGCCTGAAAGCTTCACTGTTACTATAACAAATCTGGTAGCCGCACCCCCACCCACTCTCTCCCTGCCTTTCCTCGTGTATAAGTGCTCTGCTTACTTATTTTTCAGTTTCTTTACATTGTTCACTTATTATATATTTTAAGAGAATCAGTCCTGCTGTTTTTTGCCAGCAAGATGGTGGGTGGGACTGGGGATTGAAGTATTTTAATTTTAACACTACACCTGCTTTCCTTTAAATGCCATTGCTAACCTGCTTCTCTGTGAGTAATTTAGGAGCTGATTCACACTCACCCACAGAGATATCTTAGTTCTTGATAGAATCTGGCATTTGAGATGTTTAAATAAATTCATCCTTTCAAAAGAAAGCCTCTTAGAGACTGATTTTTCTACTTCAGCTACTTCTCAGAGTACAAGCCACTGTGGGGCATGATCTTTCAAACCTTTACATGTCTAAAGTGTCATTGCTGATGGGAATGCTCAGGTCAGTCATTTAGATGAACCAAGATTTATAAGACTGGGACCCCTCGATACAGCACTTTTAACTAGCCAATGAGCCAGGTGATATAAATTAAATGCAGGAACCACTAAAAACAGTTTTACTAATGAACTGGCAGGATTTGTTATCACATGTTGGAAAGATTTCACTCAAGACTTTTCACTGTCCCGCCTATATGCCATCTTCCTTTGTAAAAGGGAAATAATATTTTTGAAAACTTCGGCTAACACGGTTGTGCTAGCCTGGATGGCTGCACAGTCAAGAACACTTTCTGAAAAGATGACTCAGTGAGGTTAATATAATAGCTCATGTGATGCTGTATTAAAAAGGAAGATAACTAGTTACACTAATACAGTCACCGCTGCAATAAATCTTGTACAAGGTATGTCTTGTAAGGTATAAATGGGAAAAGTTATAGCCAGCTAAGTATTATTATCCTGTTTAAATACATATCATCTTTGTATATAGAGTTATAGTGCCCCAAGGCTCCCTCCCCGTAGACAGTCAGAAACCGAGTGTACAGGTGTGTGCACTCAGCCAAGAGAGTGATCATGAGAGGTAAGCGCACCCCTTCTGGTATGAATTTGGCAGTGTTAGCATGTGATGATATTTCATTCAAGGCTTTTATATATGGAATGCCCCTAACCACAAAAGTTCAATTTAAGTTTATTATTATGAACCAAAATTTACTTGAATAATTTACAAAGACAATATGAAAGACTTCATTTTCTTAACAGACATTTATCAAGTGAAATTCTGTTGTGATATTTTACTTAAACTTTTCTTTTGATTCAGTTCTACTCTGTGAAGACCTCTAGAAAAAAAGATTTGAGAGCCTCTTTATGTTTTGGGATGTGCTCAGAGATTGAAAGCCTGGAGGTACACATCATATTCTCTTTTTATTTTAGATGGGCAAACAGTCCATAAGAGGTTTGCTGGAAGTTCAAAATGAATTTATTTTGGCCTTTGTTTTTTTACAGTCTTGAAAGTTTTGATTTTTACTAGTACAAATTCATGCAAAAAGCAAATGATAAGCTTACATGCTTGGATACTCATGGATAGTGAATTTTAAACTCAGCCACGCAAGTGTTCACACAAGAATGGCATATTTTATATGGGAGGAGACACAGTTTGACACACAGTAGAACTTATTCACAGAGGCAATTAAATGTGCAATACAAGAATTTAATCACACTCTTTGTAGCTAAGATGGGGCATGCACTTGCAATTACATGGTGTCAGTGACTTTAGTCAAATCACAAGGTGATTGAATACACTACATTTAGTACATTTTCTGTGGGATGTGATATTCCTTGTTACAGCAGGACAAGATACTGAAAGCCTGGCACAAAAATTTAGCATTTCTTTAACAGTGTACTCTGTTTCTTCATCTGCTTCATCAGGATTTATTTTCATTTTTTTTCTTTAGTTTTCTCTTGCCTATTACGCCACTTGATAATGATAACTATAGAACTGTATTGGATAATGAGAATTTCTTTTACGTACATACACAACTGTGTTCAGCTGTTATGTACGTGAAAGTAAATATTACAGTAGGGTAAATAAAAACAGATTTTGGCACACAGCACATGTAGATGTGAAAGGAAACATACTAGAGTTAATTAAAGATGGAAGCATTCTTCAGCTTGTATCCATTTTAGGCTGAAGTTTAGAATTTCAGGGTTGAAAGTCCTTGGTATGTTTTTGTTAATTTTTTGGGGTCACAATGGTGGAAATCTCACTTATTAACGTAACAGCCCAGCACGGGATCAAAGGGAGGTTGATATTATAGTGAATACTACATATTCAGTATCTCTCATTTATCTGTTATCTTTTATGGAATAGAAACAACAGACCTTTGTATTGGTGAACTGGCAAGAAATAGTTTAAAAAATCATAGATTATATAGAAAATCAACATCTCTGAAGCATCCAAGCACTATTTATATAGTTTAGAACATTATACTTGCCTAAACTCTCGAGCTCTCCTTTATTTAGACATAAAGTGGTTCTTTTATTTATCAGTAGGAATAACATTCTGGAGGATGTCCCAGCAATAAGGGAAGGTTTCTCTAAAGTTATCTGTTGCACCCGAACAGTAGCAAGACTTAAGGTCATTCTGATCTCTGGAAACAGAAAATTCTTCCACCACCCACTGTTCACTTACAAGGCCCTGCCCCCTAACTATTGAGAGTTTCATTCTAGGGACAATCAGCCACTCCATCTCAGATGAGAATAGCTGTCATGGTGAGTTACAAAGAGAAAAACTAAGTGTGTCAATTAAGTAAAATAATGTGGCACTTAGCATCAAATTTCGACTTTCTAAATGCATGTCATTGAATTACTAAAAGGATGCAGGAAATATAATCTTTTCATTCAGTATAAGAAAGAGACTAAGAGAAGAAATTTAAAAAAAAATCCTGACTTCCCAGAAAATCTATTTGTCTTCTTTGTTAAACATCTATTTCTATTGATCACTATCAGTGCTGAAAAATAGCTTGAAGCTATGATCCTGAACTGATATTTAATTAAAATACAGATCTATTCTAATTGTATGGTAAACACATCACATTTTAGTATGTAAATAATGTCAGCAGATAAAGGGTAAGGGAAGAATTGAAAATAAGTGCTAGCGAGTTTGCAAAAGGGCCAAGGAGCAACTCATGCAGAGAAAAGCAATAATTAAATTCTGTCTCCAATTTATTATTTTAGTAGATTCTATTCAGTCTCAAAACTGTTTTCTTATTTGCTGAGCCGGATGAAGAATTTACATGAACAGCATCCTGTTTCTCTAATCACTAAACTGATGTTTACAGTATTCTTCCTTGCCTGCTTTCCTTAGCTTGGCCCCTGCAGTGAATTTGAGGCTGTGAACGATGGTTTGCTAATGAAATGCATGCTCCACCTACATCTCCAGCATATTTAAATGGTACCTACTAGATAGTCTACAAAGGTGTGATGGGTATTTGATAAGGCTTGTGTTAATAGCTATGGGATCTGTCTATATCAAATTGTGAAGTCCATTTTATATTTAACCTCCACTGCATATTGGAACCTGTTGCAATACTTGGGCTTCCAAACTTATCTTAATGGTGAGGCTCAGATGTGAAAAGTGAGCCAAAGTTTAAAAAATGCAAACTTATAACAACATATGCCGATGGGAAAAAAGTACAAATGGGAGACAAAGATTAAATGAGTCCAAACTAAAAGACCTGCTGATAAAATTCAAAGTTTGTGTTAAGACCATGCCTGGTCAACAAGAACAGTGGAAATCAGTGAATTAAAATTGTTTATTGGAAATTAGGCTTACTAGTGGACAAAATAATGAGAAGATGGACTGGTTCACCCATCACTGCCTTTTGGGGTCATTACAAATGAAGGAAGGGGACTCAGAGGAAAAGGAGGCAAAGAAGTACAACTAGGAGAGGGATCCAGATGACATCACCACTTCCAGGAGCATCAACTCAATCCTAAACACCAGTTGGGATATGACACTTTATTTTCCTGCTCTCCCCATGCATACTTCACCTTATTCTATCCTATTTCTAATCCTTTACCTTCTTCCTTCTGTCTACTAAGTGTCTGGTTTAGCTGACCAAGACTGCATGTTTTGCAATACTGCTGCAAGACTGTGATCAGAAAGGCAAATGAAAACAATG
Source organism: Pelochelys cantorii (assembly GCA_032595735.1). NCBI lineage: Eukaryota > Metazoa > Chordata > Testudines > Trionychidae > Pelochelys > Pelochelys cantorii. The sequence continues at coordinate 66,604,064 of CM064326.1, read as the reverse complement.
CCCTAAACAGACAAATGCTGGTACAAGTTTGCAAAGGTTTGGAGTAGGTAATAAGAAAATGTGCTAAACCTGGAATAGCTAATAAGACAATGGGCCTGCACTTTGGCAGCAGCAAGGCTGCTGGTGCCAATGAACATGCCAGAGAAACAAGCAGCATTTTTTATCTTTGCTTTTCTCCTCTTCCCTTTTCATGTGTGCATGGTTTGTCTTTACCAGTCATGCCCCCACTCCCCCACCCCCCACCTTTCACCACTCATGGAATTCCTCACACATGCTCCCATTACTTGTAACATGAGCTAATCCCTTATTTCTGCACTGCTGCTAACAGCATCACTGCCTTCAGAGTCGGGTGGCCAGAGAGCAACAGCTGCTAGCCAGGGCATTCATGTTGTTGGTGTCACAGGTTGAGACAGAAACAATGACTAATCCTGCTGCTACCCTGCCTTGCAATATACCATCTATTTTTATCCCACAATACTTACTCTATTTTTATTCTGTTCCCGCTATTAAAACAACTGGACCTGCAGGATCCCAATTTTGTCATGCTGCCCCAAAGAACCTCTTGCACATCCCCTTTTACCCACCACTGCCTTAGGAAACAGGGTCTGACTAACACTACCATCAACAACAGTTTTAGCAAATCTCAACTAACTTTTTATCTTTTCCCCAAAAAAGATAAATTACCCTCTTCAATACCATCTAAAAGACTGTCAATGGGGGAGGCTTTCTTCTATACTTTCTCTCCAGCTAATGGGAAGGGGGCAGGGGGAAAGAACAAGGGATGTTGTTAAAAAGGAACGCCTTATTTATTACTGTACGTTTCAAAATGCTATAAGTGTTTCCCATCTTTTCTGGATCTTCGATAAAGAGATAACAAGATTTTCAATAATGTGCTAGCCATCATAATAAACCAGCTGAGATCTGTTCAGCAGAGTTTAATGTTGGATTGTGGCAGGGTCATGTTAACACCTTTAACTCCTTGGGCCTATCCCATCTATATTGATACAACAGATCACCATTCTGCTTTATTTGTCCAGCACATGCTTGTTGAACTGTATTCTACATAACCAGCCTACCTTAGAAAGATGCTTGACATCTCATCGATGGACCATCTCTCAGAAGCCATCTCAAAGCAACCTGAAGATATCAGCTTGGATTGTCTGCAGGGCTAACCGAACCAACCTATGGCTGGTAGATCTTCAGCTTTTCACACTGGGCACATGATGAAGGGGAAGGCAGTATTTAAGAATCAGAGGGGTAGCCAAGTTAGTCTGAATCTGCAAAACAGACGAGGAGTCCTGTGGCACCTTATAGACTAACAGATTTATTGGAGCACAAGCTTTCGTGATCAAAGACCCACTTCGTCAGATGCATGTCGTGTCATGCATCTGACGAAGTGGGTCTTTGCCCACGAAAGCTTATGCTACAATAAATTTGTTAGTCTATAAGGTGCCACTGGACTCCTCGTCGCTTTTGCAGTATTTAAGAGGAATTCTTCTCTAAGCTGGTTGAGAACAGCCATCATCACCCTGTGGAAGTAGAATTAGAAGGGGAGAAGGGAGAAAGAAGTCTGTCTAGCCTGAACTGCTGATACAGCTTGGACTCTCAGGGTATGTCTAGACTGCATCCCTCTGTTGGCAGAGGGATGCAGATTAGGCAGGTCGACATTGCAAATGAGGCAGGGATTTAAATATCCCGTGCCTAATTTGCATAAAAATGGCCACCGCGTTTTGCCGACTCAGCACTTTGTTGACAAAAAGCAGCAGTCTAGAGGGGGATCTGTCGAGTAAGAAAGGCTTTTTTGACAGATCCCTTATGCCTCCTGCAAGGAGTCGGCAAAACGCAGTGGCCATTTTTATGCAAATTAAGCCCAGGATAGTTAAATCCCTGCCTCATTTGCAATGTCGACCTGCCTAATCTGCATCCCTCTGCCGACAGAGGGATGCAGTCTAGACATACCCCCAGAGAAGGGATGAGTTCGGATCGTGGGGGGCTGTTTTTCAGGATATTGCAAATATCTGCCTCCATCGACTTTTAAGACAAAAGTCACAGCAGTTAAGAAATCCCTTTGCTAAGCCTGTTTCTTATTTCTCTACCACATTGCCCCGAAAGAAAACACACTCAAAGCCTAGAATCACAGCCTAGATGGGACTCTAAGGGTACGTCTAGACTGCGGCGCTATTTTGGGATACATCCAGTATCCTGAAATAGCGTTTTCCATGTCTTTCCGGCATGCCCATTATTTTGAAATGCAATCGAGATAACGGACGTGCTATTCCGACATCCTGGTAAACCTCATTCCATGAGGATTAAGGGACTTGTCAGGATAGTGGTCTATTTTGAATTTGTGTAAATAGCACCAAATTTCGAAATAGACTATCTCGAAATAAGCTCAAAATAAGCCATGCAACTTGTGTAGCTCAAATTGCGTAGCTTATGTCGAGCTAGTGCCGCAGTGTAGGTGCACCCTGAGGGAGCATATGTTAACAAATGGAGGAAGGGGCTCAGGAGATCTGAAGCACTAGTTTTCTGGGTGTGGGGCAGCTGACTGAGAGTAGAGCTGGACAAAAATATTCAGACAAGCAATTAATAAAGTAATTAATTAATTAATTCACAGGAAAATGCAATTTTCACCACCCCAGACCTATTTGGAAATTTGTGTCAAAATCATGGTTAGTTTCATGGATTCTTAATTCAGGACAGGTTCATAGGCAAGGGAGCTAACAGCTTGTGCAGGCTCCGCACTTCTAGAAGGGGCAGGGCCTCGGGTAGAAGAGGTGGAGCTAGGGCAGACATCCCTCCACACCACTCAGAGCACACCACACTACCCCTGGCCCTCAGAGCCACATGGAGCATGTTGTGCAGTGCTCCAGTAGCAATTTATACAGCCTGGGGCTCTGGCCACCACCTGTGGTATAGTAATGGTGATGGCAGCCAGGAGCCCCGGGCCCATTTCAATCACCTGGCCCCAAAGCAGCTATCCCCTTCCCTCTCCCCAGTCAGCTGGCCTGTTCACAAGGAAACAGAAAACAATTTAAAATGATTATAGCCTGGCGGTTAGCACCCTCATGGTTAGGCACCAAAATTCAAGTTAAGCCAGAAACAATTTTTTTCAGACGTTTCAGAACTGCCTGGAAAAAAACCCAGCTATTTGCACAGGACAAGGTCCCATATTCTAAGACAAAACTTAGACAAAAAAATTATCCCCTATAGATGCAGCAGTAGGAACAGTGGTTGAACTCTGTCCAGACCCAGTGGGCTTAGAAGCTTAGGGGACTCAGCCACTGAGAGCATTTACACCAGAATCAGTGACTGTGTAAGTGTGGTAGTGGGCTGGGTTGTGGAATTATACAAATGAGCTGGGTTCATTAACTTCCAGCTCTTTATGTTTTGACCAGACATATCCCAAAATAGCACCACAAGATGACTAGGTGATTATTATAATAATTCCCAGATGCACCAATGGAGCACTGAGACCCATTTTGCTGTGCTTACACTTAGTAAAAGACCAGAGTGAAGTGGCTGATCACAGGATGATAATGAGTCACTGTCATGAGTCTTTCCCCGCTCGGGGGTCAGACCTCCCGTCTAGGTCCTCCCTTCCGGGGGCCACCGACTTTTTCCCACTTTTGAAGCCTGTGTTGCCGCTCTGGTGCTGGCCACGAGTGGAGGGGGACCTGGGCCCTCCCTCTCTCCAGGTCCCAGCCCAGGACCCTAAGAACAGGCGTCTCTGGCATCCTGCTCGACCGGGGGGGGCTACCGCCGCAACTCACCGGTCCCCGGGTCCTCCTTGGTCCTGTCCTGGGCTGCTTCCTCCTCTCGGGCCGGTCCCCGGTCCTCCCCGACCTGGTCCTGTGGTTATCCTCACCCAGTCCTGGTGAGCCGATCCCCCACCGCCGTATCCATCACTCCGTCGGGTCCGGTCTGGTCCCGGCTGGTCTGGGGTGGCTGCGTCCCGTGGTCCCACTTGCCGTCCCTGCTGGCCCAGGGTGGCTACCTCCCACGGCCTTGTGGTCCCGGTCCCGGTCCCAGTCCCCCCCTCTCCTGTCTGGGAGCTCCCTTTTGAAGCCGGCGTCCCTTTCCAGGGATGCCGGCGCATGCGCTCTCTGGCCCTTCTGCCCCTCCCCTGGCGCACCCGCCGGGGAGTCTCCTGCGCCTGTGCCGGTGGCCGCCGCCGAACAGGCTCGGCAAAGCCGCTCGGGTCTCACGGCACCCGGGCCGTCCGGCGCCCGAGTGCGGGGCGCGGGGCTAGCCTCAGCGGTCCCCGCCGCCCCATCACAGTCACCTATGTGCTGCAGCTATGAAAAAGGCTAATGCAATCCTGATGTCCTAACACATCAGCTGAGGTATTTGCAGCAGAGGTAGGGAATTGTTAGTACCTTGTTATACAAAGTACTGGTGGGGCCTCCACTGAAATATTGTGTGCTGTTCTGGTCTTCCATGTTTACAAAACATTAATTCAAATTGCAACAGGGCTACTAAGATGACCCAAGGAATGGAAAACCTACCTGTGCTGAGACTCAGAGACCTTGACTTGTTTAGCCTAAGCCAGTGTTTCTCAAACTGTGTTCCGCGGAGCCCCAGGGCTCCGTGAGACATCTCCAGGGGCTCTGTGAGGTTGACAAACTGGAAACATCGATAGGTACAACACATACAATCAGTGGACCGCTAGGGCTCTGCATAAATTTTTACACATGTAAAGGGCTCCAGAGCCCAAAAGTTTGAGAACCACTGGCCTAAGCTAAAGAAGACTGAGGGGAAATATGATTGCTCTAGGGTAGGCAACCTGAAGCCCTTGACCCCAATGTGGCCCCTGAGACAATTTATTTACCATTGCCCAAGAGCAGGGTTGTCAGATTCTGTTGGTTTCCATCCTCCTAGTTTTTTTCCTTCCAGTATTGTAAAGCAAAGGCACATGATGGGAGGTGCATGCTGATCGCACACAACATTGATTGTGAGAGCCATGTGCTCCCTCAGCATCCAATCAAAGCACTATTAGGGTTCAGTCAGCACACCCCACAAATTCTAGGTACTCAAGCGCAGTTAGCAAAACTACCCTACTCCAGAAAGCCATCTTGGTTACGACAATCTTGTGGCCTACTGAGATGAAGGGAGGCCATTTATGTGGCCCACTCGCTAACCTAGGTTGCCCATTGCTACTGTAGAGTGACCATATTTTTCCAAAGAGAAAATGGACCATTGTAAGGGGCCAGACTGAAGTCTCCCATTCTCCCCCACACACATACATACAGTGCTGGTCTGGCCCCAGCTGCTCCCTGGAACCCCCCTTCCCATGCAGGGCTAGCATTGCCAAGTGCCTCCCTGACCATGTTCCTCTATGCCCCGATAGGGGTCACATCCCACTTTTTTGGGAAAACTGCATTTGTCTCGGTTGCTCTTGCAAAGTGATGAGTTAGCAACAACAAATGGGACAAATAGATCTTAGATACACATGTCCAATGTGGAATGTGATGTTAGCATATTACTGACCCCCCAACTTGTTTCTCTTTCCATTGGATTGTACAAGTGGCTTTAACTGACTTCAATCAAATGATTTCCATTAACATCATGGAAATCACTTGTTCTACATGTACCCTGCTGACAGGGCATTAGACTCATGGAGCCAGCTCATCAGTTTCTGTATATCAATATTGCTTCATTGATGTTTTATCCAGATCAGTAATAAAAATGTTAACCAAACTTTTTCAAACTTAAAACTAAGTTCTGTTTAAGTTTGTCCTTAGGTGTGCATTGAAAGTTTGGGTTGATTCCTAATGTATAGAAGTTACATTACTATCCTTATTAGTGATAAACATCCATCAAGGCTTAATGATGGACATCTGCCAAGAATGATTTGTGTCACATCCATCACATAACAATTCAAGCCTTACTTACTTCCCCAAAATCAATTTTGTTTGATCTATGAAAAATGATAATTATTTTTATTTCACGTATGTAGAAGTCCGTGGTAACTCACTCATGCCTGAGGCTCTTTGAGTTATGGTTCCTTCACCTTCATGGCAGAAACATAACAATGTTTCACAGGTAAGAAGTCAGCAGTTGTGGAACGGCAACTACAATTTGGTAAACTATATGCTGCCGATTCTCTGGAAGGATCAGCTTCTAACTTAACTTTCTTCTCCATGATGCTGGTCATTTTCATTGTTTTTCAGGTCTAAAGTGTTGCATTTCTCCAGGTTAGAACTTGTGGAGGGGTTCTAAAATATAATAGATTTTGTGTCTTGTTTCTGTCTGCATAATAACTAAGCAGCTAGAGACAGTGTTTGTTAAATGAAAATGTTAGTAAAACTTGGCCATCAATGAGGAGAAGACAAACAGAGCAGTCTGATAAGATCAAAGTGGAATGTTCCTACCTTCCCAGAACAGCTGTGATTTTCCTTTCAAAAATGACTTGAAATTAGAACAAAAAGTGTTTTAATTTTACCTAAATATTTTAGTCAACTGTTGCTCTGGCAGAGCCTGTTGCTTGTGGTCTGGGGGGAGCTTGCTTCTAATCATGAGCTTGGAGAGGTTAGAGGGCTGACTGAAGACTAGAAGTGAGGATTCAGGGAAGATTTCTCTTAGAATGGTGTCCCCATTGAATATGGATTATATTTACTGATGGTATGGGGTACCAAACGACACCACACATGGGGTCTGGGGGTCATCTAAAGATGTGCAACCTATATCCTCATTTAAGTTGCAAACTATTTCCAATAATGTAAACAACTTAACAGAAGTTCTGCAATAGATTTCCCTCCTGGATTTTATATATACCTATTATGGCAGGCGGGCGGGAGGGCAGAGGAAGAGATGAGAGAAATTGCATTTTGGATGAAAATACTGACAGCAGAAAAAAGATCTAATAAGCCAACACATGGAAAAATTAGCCCTTCGCCTAATGCTGCTACCCTTTCCTTCAGACATGCAGCCAGACATTTAATCCCTCCTTCATTGAAACAGAACTGCATCTATTTCCCCAGCTGAGTCTTTGTAACTTGTTTGTATCTCCAGACCTCCTGAACTATAAATGTTTCCTGACTGCCTGGCAGTGGTGTTGATACGTTCCAGAAGGTTGTGAGCACTGACAAGAGCAAAGCCTTCTGGGTCACATTAACAACAATGCCGGCAGACAGCCAGTGGAAGGAAAATATACAGTCTTGGGAACTCTTGAGCTAAGACTGAACAGCATGAAAAGCATGCCTACTTGTGCTTGTTTAAGCTTTGCAGGGAATGAGTGATAAGTCTAGGACCAGTAGGCAGTTGCCCCTTCTGCTACCCTGTAAATTACAGCCTTGGCAGGCCATTGTGAAAACTCTTTCAATCTCCTGTGAGATTTCCTGATGGGTCACAGGACTGGAAGTGACAGCTACAGCTATTGGAAATAATGGCCCATAGCCACAGCAAAAAAGAGATGAATGACAGCACTTTTTAGTCAGAACAACAGCCCGGTAATCCATATCAACACTTTATATTGCAGAGAATAAGTTCATACAAGACCAAGCAACCAGCTGGACAGCTTGGGTTATGAATACAATGTGCAAAACATTTTTTTCATAATCTTTCTTTCCTCCTACAGCACTTCTGAGATACTATTGTATTCAAGTATTATAAATGTTGTTAGATGTACCTGACACTGCCTTGTGGCAGGAAAAGTCAACTGCCAGTCGGCATGTATTTTGAGGGGAAAGCTGTGCATTTTTGCTTGTGGAAGATGGTGGATCCATAGTGCTGGAGACTTAAGATTTTTGTTTCTCCTCAGGAATAGTGCAGTATGAGTAGCAACAATGCAAGCTGTTCACATTGTTCTATCAGCAATCTTTAATACTTCTTCTACGAATGAGAGAAAGTAATTAATTCCCTATGCCCTTTCATCCTATAATATGGGGGGGGGGTAAACAAAGCAGTCAGTTGGTACCAGTAAAATGATATTATTATTTGTGATTTGGTCTAATCCAGATATACTCCTTTTGGTGTATGTAATGCTTACGGTGGTATATATGCGCTGTCACTTGCATAGGAGTGGCCATAGAAGGTTCCATTATGAACTCACACATAAGAAACCAGATTAGTGTACTTCATTTGTAAACTCTTTATTACGACAAAGACCATGTCTTCCTCTTTGTTTGCAATTCTAAGTGGAATATCATAGCTCATTATATAATAGGCAATAAAATATATTTAACAGATTCTGAATGGCTATCAACATGAATTAACTTATTTTTCACACCTTTGCCCTTTCAAAACATTACTTTAAGCAAAATTTCCAAAGGGTTTTAGTTTAGTTTGTAACATATTATTTTTCATAGACAAGTATTTGGGGCAAGCTACTAATATACTCTTCATAGATTGTCTGTCCAATATACATTTAAATAGCTAAATACTTCATTTATTTATTTTATTATTTTATTTATTTATAATTGTTATTGTTATTATATAAATCTACAAAGCACATTTGTGCTGGAGGCTAATTTGTTAAATGCAAGTTGAATACAACTGGAAGTTACTTCCTATTTGAAATTTAACAAAGCAAGAGAGTAAATCAAGGAAATGCCCCATGACCTTGTGCAAAACAGTCATTAAAATGAAGGCAGATAGTGATTCAAAATAGATGTAAAAAATTAATGATATCTGGCAGACACCATTTAAACAGACAATAACTATCAGTACAAAGTCAGGTTTAGCAAATGTGTTGCATGACAAAAATATATTAACCACTTTTCACAAGCTGGAACATTCATAAATCAATAATAGATAATATTTACTTACTCCTGCTGGGGTGGCTTTTTATATTTTTAATGAAATACATTGAATGCAAGTTACCATAGTTACAGTAGAATTTTGGAATGAGTTTTGTTTTATCATAATTGCTGCATATTGGTATATAAACAGCTGAACCCTATCTTCCACTGGTAGCACTAATTTGTGCCTAGAGACAATTCTCTCCCCTCAGGAAATTGAACAACAGTTTAAAATATGCTGCAAGTTTCTGATCTTCCCCAGAGTCTAGAAAGTTTTTGCAAACCAAGCTGTTTCTTTGTTGTTTAGGGCCTGTGACGGGTGGGACTGGTAGCAAGAGAAAGGTGAAACAGCAAAAATCCATCACAGGCATCATGGGGAAATTAAAATTCGAGAGTGTAGAGCGTTAAATAATAAATACATTCCCCATGTCATCTAAGCTACACAGGACTAGAACTATACGACCTTCTGTCTCTATAATATCTGAGCATCTTGCAAGCCTCTGTGAATTTGTATGGGAATGTCTGGAAAGCCTAAGGGAGTTTCAAACCTAACTATGATGAGGCTCATTGTTTGTATCTTCACAGCTCCCCTCGGTGGTAGGGAAGTAAAAATCCTCACTTTACAGAGTGGGAACAGAAGCAACGAGGATCAGCTTGTGCATCATAGACTGGCATCCAGTTCTTTAATCTTCAGAACTGCTCCTCTGAGCAGCTATTCACCATGCATATAAGGGGCTTAAGGTCTGACCTAGAGATCTTAAATGATTTGCCAAAATGAAATGCGAAGGAAAAGCTAGAAAATGAACCCAGTCTTCAGAGGCCTCATGTAGTTCTTAGCCACAAGCCCATTCTCCCCTGCTCCCTCTCCCCTCTCCCCCCCCCTCCCCCCACAAAAAAAATAGCATGGCACCTGTGTTTTCCATTGTATTCCAATTTTGTTCTGGCACAGAAATTGTTGAACTGACTCTTCATATGAAACTCATGATATTGTTGTGACTGTAATGCCAATAAATGGAAAAAAAAATGTGTCTGGGTGCAATTCCCTAAATTGAAGAAAGCGCTTCTGACACTGGTCAATGAATATCAGCCAAATAAGAGTTCTTCTATTTCTTCCAAATGCCAAGTAAAATGCATAAAGAAATACAATATGTCATATGCAATATGGAAGGACAAGAAACTAATGTCAAGTCAAACTTTGCCTTCTCCAGTGTGACAGCAATTGCATGGATCAGTGGATTCCAGAAGCTAGTGGTCTTAAACATGTTATTCCTTTTATGACTATAGTTTTGTAACTGAAGATGACTCAAGTGACTCATTGCAAAAATGAAAAAAGCACCATAACTTAGTAACCTACAGTTTTCCCCACAGTCCTAAAGGGCTAGCTTTGTTTAGCAATATAAGTGCAGAATTACTTTTCAAGACCAGACCAATTTACTCCTATAGCTTTTGATATTATTTTGCATTTATAAGAGTTTAGAAAAAAACTTATTTTTCATATCCTGTTCTTCATTTTGTGTTCTGCGTGATCATTTCTACCCTGATTACAGATTTGAAAATCTAGGATCTTATTTCTTTTTTTATCTGTTTATTTATTTATACTTCATTCTAAACGTTAGGGCTGTGCAAAAAGCTGTTAAAGTGACATGGTCTTGAATAAAAAGGGGTGAGAATAATAGAAAAAAAAGTTATGAAATAACATTTTTATTACACCTACATGGCATTTTTATTCGGTCATGTTGATTCCCCTTTTTCACCTTCTTATTCAGGAACATTTGGAAATGAGTCATTTGAATCAATGTCCGGGAAAGCAGCTGTTCTTTTTTGTGAACATACATGTTTTCAAATGTATTTGTATGTGAATATTCTCACCAGAAGTATTTAGCTCATATATAAAGATTCAGCATTCCAAATAAACAACAAAAGCAGGGCAAAGTGACTTAGCTGACTATCCACACATCACTCATAGCGAACCAAGTTAATAGATCACAGAATCCCATATGAAAAAGTATGTTCATATAAACCATAAATTAAACAAATAAGAATAAAGAACATATTGGTTAAAATCCATGTTTGTTCACAGATAATTTCTGAAGAGAATAAAGGGCTAAATGTTTTAGGTAATTTGTTTGCTATTTAAGCTTCAAACTCAGTTCTAGTTTGGTGTTTATTTACTCAAAGTGTAGAATTTCAGCAGTAAGTGATTTTGGCATACATCTGAGAGGTAGCAGGTGCTCATTTCTACCAAGGGTCACCCTGTTTATTGCTTTTTCCCCACTTTGCAAACCCATGTTAATTTTCCTCCGATTATGCTTGTGCTTTTTAGGCCTTGTAATAAGATGCTAGCTGCAAAATGCATAGTGAGTCCAAGTAAGATCAAGGGAGCCAAGACCTGTTCTAAACACTTCATGTAAATAGACAAACAAGACAAAGGGTAGGGAGAAAACATAGGATATGTCTAGACTACACACCTTTTTCGACAGAGGCTTTTTCGAAAGATACTTTTGAAAAAGGCTCTTTCGAAAAAGAGTGTCTAGATTGCACTAAGTGGATCAAAAAAGTGATCCGCTTTTTCGAATAAGAGCTTCCAGACTGCCTGGACGCTCTGTTGAAAAAAGGCCACCTGGAAGCACTTCTGCCAGGGCATGGGGGCAGCCTTTACTTCCGGGTCCTGCAGCATGCTCTTTGCAGAGACGCGTGCTTAAAGGGACCCCCCTGAACAACCGTTCCTCTGCTCCTGCAGCTGGCTTGCCTACCTCCTAGAGGGACAGTAAAGCTTCTGCAGTGCTTGCTTTGAGTGCCCTGCTTTGTGAGACACCACAGCATTTTTTTTCCTGGTTGGTTTTTGTGCTTTAAATTGTTGTTTTGCCATGGAGCTGGAGCTGCCCCGAGGCAGGCGATGGCCCCACTCTGTAGTGCTTCAAGTTCTGCTGCAACTTCATGAGACCTTCATGATGTTTGTGGCAGATCTGGATTCAGAACCCAGCTTTGAGCCCCTCACTTGGGCTGTAGCCCCACTGCCCTTGCCACCTAACTTACTCCTGGAGAGGCAAGTTTGGAGGCTGGACACGAGTTCAGACTGGTGGGACCATCATGTTATGGAGCAGTGGGACGATGAGGCTTGGCTCCGAAACTTCTATATGCGGAAGTCCACATTCCAGGAGCTGTGTGCCTGGCTTGCCCCTGCCCTACAACTCCAGGACACCCACTTGCGGCCCGCCATCGCCCTGGGTCTCTATTGCCCTGTGGAAGCCGGCCACCCCCGACAGCTACTGCTCGGTGGGACACCAGTTTGGCATGAAGAGGTCTACTGTTGGGGCCATCTTGATGGACATAAGTCACTCTCTGGGGGTGGGCGGGTAAGGGGGACAGTCAGGACCAGGCAGAGGGAATGGAGGATGGGGTGGGAGTGGTAGAAGCCCTCCTGGCCTCACCATGTCATGGTGCGGGGGGAAGGGGGGTTGCCTGAGGGAGCGGTCTTGGGGTCTGGGAGGGGAGGGGTGGGGGAGCACCTCTCATCAGCTCAGGCAACTAGCTCAGGGTATGGCTACACTAGCCACCCTAGTTCGAACTAGGGTGGCTAATGTAGTCATTCGAACTTGCAAATGAAGCCCGGGATTTAAATATCCCGGGCTTCATTTGCATGTTCCCGGGCGCCGCCATTTTTAAATGCCCGGTAGCTCGAAATACCTGCCCGCGGCTACACGCGGCACGGGCTAGGTAGTTCGAATTAACACTCTTAATTCGAACTACCGTTACTCCTCCTGCAATGAGGAGTAACGGTAGTTCGAATTAAGAGTGTTAATTCGAACTACCTAGCCCATGCCGCGTGTAGCCGCGGGCAGGTAGTTCGAGCTACCGGGCATTTAAAAATGGCGGCGCCCGGGAACATGCAAATGAAGCCCGGGATATTTAAATCCCGGGCTTCATTTGCATGTTCGAATGACTACATTAGCCACCCTAATTCGAACTAGGGTGGCTAGTGTAGCCATACCCTCAGGGGCTAGGATTTCCGAACTGTGGTAGAGCACTTGATGGGATTCACATCCCGATCCACGCACCACCCCATCGAGCAGCACAGTACATTAACAGAAAGGGCTACTTTTCTATGGTGCTGCAGGCCCTGGTCGACCACAGGGGACAATTCACAGACTTTTGTGTCGGGTGGTCAGGTCGGGCCGGGCACATGATGCCCGGATCTTCCGGAACTCCTACCTGTACCACAGGCTGCAGGCTGGGACATTCTTTCCAGAGCACAACTTTGCAATCGGGAATGTGCAGATGCCTATGTGCATTGTGACCAACGGGACATACCCCCTTATGCCCTGGCTCATGAAGCCATTCACTGGACACCTGGATGCGAGCAGGGAACTGTTTAACTCCCACCTGAACCGGGCTCGCTTGCAGGTTGAATGCGCCTTTGGGCGTCTGAAGAGCAGGTTTAGATGCCTTCTCACTCGTCTGGACATGGGGGAATACAACATCCCTGAGGTGGTTGCTGTCTGTTGTGTGGAGAGGAAAGGGGAGGCCTTCCTCCCAGGGTGGGGGACACGGGCTGATGTGGAGGGGAGGCAGTTTGAGCAGCCCTGGACAGCTGCCATCCGCCAAGCCCACCAGTCGGGATTGTGAATTCGGGAGGCCCTGAGAGAGAGATTTTCTCAAGGAGCCAGATGACTTTTCCCAGGGCCTTCCAAATGTGGGTTTGCTCCATGCCCCCAGTGCCTTCCCCCCCAAAACCATACCTGCCCCACTTTGTACACATGCACAGAGAAGAGAAACAGGTGTGGTTCACAAAATGCTTACAGTTTATTGCACTGTTGTGTGTAACAAAACCAGTATAACTGTTTTGTAAAGAAAAATAAACTGTTTGTTAACAAATTAAAGTGCTTCCCTTACTGACTGTCACTGGTGGGAAGGGAGATGTAAACCTGGAAGGGGGGAGGGAGGCTCAGGGCTGAGGGTGCCACCTGGATGAAGAGCTCCTGCCACCTCGGGTACGGGGGCTGATCGTAGATGGCCATGTATGCGGGCTGGGACAGTAGGGGGCTGGGCAGGAGGTGGGGCTGCACCAGGGACTGTGATGGCCGGGGGGGGGTGCAGGGGGTGAGGGGGACAGGCTGAGCAGGAGGAGCAGGGACAGGACCTGGGAAGGCCATAGCCTCCCAGATAGCAGCGCAAATTGCAGTGCACTGCTGGATGAACTCGTCCAGCAAGCGACTGTGCCACTCTGCCTCTGCCTGCATCCTCTGTGTGATTCTCTCCTGCATCCCTTGCAGGACCAAGATGTGCTGGCACGTCGGGTCCAGGTATGTGCGCCAGTGCCGACGGGTGGTGGGACAGGTGTGGCACACCCCTCCTGGACAGCTGGTCCAGCTGTGGAGGACAAGAGGGAAAAGTCATCAGTCATGCATGCTCACACTTTCCCTGAGAGGGCATGCCCTCCTTCTCAGTAGTCAGTGCCTGTCCTAGGGTCAGGGGATGCTCATGTGCTCTCAGCAAAGTGTGGTGTGGCCTGGCCAGCAGCCACGGCCTCCCTGCAGCCCAGAAGGTGTGCAGGCCACCATCCTGCCCCCCTCCCCCCCACACACACACCCCATGGTCAAGCAGCACAGACAAGTGTCAGGACACAGTTGCGGTTCCCACAGGTTGCTGAGAGGCCTGAAAATGCGTGGCCATCCCAGGGTACCCAACCCATGCCTGCACCTGGCATCACTGTCTACAGGAGCAGGTGGTGCCTCTCACCCATGCAGGTGCAGGGGTAGGATGGCCCTCCCTGCGGTCAGCCATGTGTGGGGCCCCCCCAGGCTGTGATCAGCATGACATGTCACAGTACCACACCATCCACTTTGCTCCCGCCTCCCCTGCCCTGGGTGTGTTGGACCCTCACAGCACTCACCTGATGTTCCCTCCCTGGTGTCCGAAGTTGTGTGGGAGGCCTCCTGCATCTGGGTGTCCAGCTCCTGGATTAGGGTCACTGTGCTCCTGGTGTCCTCCTCCTCCTCCTCCTCGTCTTGGAGCTGCTGGTCCTCAGAGATGTCATCCTGGAGCTGCGCTCGCTGCTGCACAGGTGTCTCCATCCCAGACTCCACAACCTTCTCCGGAGACAGGGGTTCCCCTCCCCCCAGGATCCGGTCCAGGTCCTCATCATATGCACAGTAGTGCGCTGCTTCCCCAGAGTGGGAGCTGCGCACATGGGCCCTAACATACTCCTGCCGCAGCTCCTTGACTTTTGCTCTGACTTGGTCTAGTGTGCAGGGCTGGTGGCCTTTCTTTGCAAGGCCATCAGCCATTCGGGCATAAATGTCGACATTTCTCCTCCTGGACTGCAGGGCCTGCAGAGACTCCTCCTTGGACCAGAGCTCCAAGAGGACTTTGATCTTAGGCCCAGACCATGAGGGTGCCCGGTATTTGGTGCCCCTGGCTTGGTGCAGGGATGTGTCCCTGGAAGGGACAGAGGGGTGTCGGGGGGCTTGTGCCTGGGACATGGTTCTGAGTGGGCCTACCAGCAAGAGCAGAGCAGTCAGGGTCCTGCTTGGAGCTGGCTTGCTGCCACAGTGCTTCTCCTGGGTGCCTGTGCCTTTAAAAGATGGCTACAGGCAGGAACAATAGAGGTGAAAGGTCTGGCAAGGAGTGTCCACCAGGGCTTCTTCCTGGAGGCCTTTATTTTCGAGAAAAAATCTTCCCCACATCCACACATACCTTTTTTCGACAGATCTCTGTTGAAAATAGCATTATTCCTCGTAAAACGAGGTTTACCGCCGTCGACAAAACCACCACGTTCTTTTGATTTACTGTCGACAGAACATGGTGGCAGTCTAGACACAGGTAAAGATTTTTCGAAAAAAGGCCACTTTTTTCAAAAAATCCCTGTAGTCTAGCCACACCCATAAAGGCACTGAGAGGTAAAACAACTTTCCCAAAATGATATAGCAGGCAGAGCTCAGAATGGAATCCACTCTCCCAAACTGCTGTGCAGTACTTTTTCCACAGTTTCATAGTGACTTTTCTTCCATACACTTTAGTGATGAATATCCCTGCCTTACAGAAAAATAATGGGCAACCGGCAGCCCACAGGATGCATGTGGTCCATCAGGGTTCCATGTGTGGCCCACAAGACATTTTTTTAACTGTTTTCTATGTACAGGATTGTCAGAGGCTGCTGGTTTCTATCTGCATAGATTTTTTTTTCCTATCGGTATTACTAAAATGACACTCACGTAAAGCTGCGGCATGTGAAGTGAGGTGCATGCTGATTGCACACAACATTGTGACAGCCATGTTCTCCTTCTATATCCAATGAAAGCTCTGCTACGGGTCAATTGGCAAAAATTCTAGGTACACAAGCACAATTAGCAAAACTGCCCCATCCCAGGAGACCATCTTCATTTCAACAATCTTGCAACCCACTGAGATGCAGGAGGGCCACTCATATGACCCACTCACTAGCCTAGGTTGTCCATCGCTATCATAGATAGTGCACTAGGGTCAGAGGTTTTTTCCTCAAAAGAGATCAGAGCCAGATTTCCAAGCACTCAGCACCTGTTTAGATATCCGTATACGGGCCAGATTTTAAAAAATATTCAACACTCAGAAGCTGTCTTTGCAACATTTATGTTCACCCAATCTTCTGCTTTCTTCTGCAAAACTGGCCACTTCTTTTAGTGCCTACAAGGGACACAGGCTTTTAAGAAATTCTAGCTTCTAATGGCTCAACGCTGCAAGAAGCTGAACATTCCAGTTGGGTGCTTTCAACTTTCACTGACACCAGTTGGAGAGGAGGTCTCCCAGCACCTCCCAGGAACAAGTTCTTACTGTGAGCTACCCCCAGTTTCTAGAAATAATCTCATATTTTTGTTATCACTTATGAGTTCCTGCCTGCTTGTTCATAGAATCACAGAACTGGCAGGGACTTTGAGAGGTCATCAAGTCCAGTCCTCTGCCTCATGGCAGGACTTCATGGCTTCTGTGTGCTTGTTGGAATTTATCAGCAATATCTTTATTGCCTATTGTCCCCCTTAATGGTGCACATAGAAATGCAGAAACAAAGAGATGGACACTGATAAGTAAAAAGGCACAAGCGTGCCTGCAGGCACAGTTTAAAAAGGTCCTTTAAGAGGTATTGAACCACTGACCTTAATGTTTTATACTGCAGTCCAACATGAAAACACTAAACCCCCTCACCACAGGGAAGGAATGAGAAATTTTGAGGGCTATTGAACAATGAATTCTCACAGGGGCTCAGCAGAGTTAGTTAGCAAAGGTGTAGCTATAACTGTGATACACTGGGCAAGTTTATAGTGTTCAATGGCCCCGAAAGCTTGCATTGCCACATGGGTGATGTGACTAGAATGAATACACAGGACTGTTAAAACAAAACAAACAGGAGTACAGCCTCACTAAAGATCTGCTAACACTATTTTTTTAACATTATTTGAGCTCTACTGTTTAATTAGATGCTTCTGTACTCAGAGGTGGCCTTATCCAAAGCCTCCTGAAGTCACTGGAAGTTTATGGATCTTGCCTTTTTCAAAACAGCAAGAGATTTTTTCTCTTTCAAATGAATCATTTGAGGTTATGGTCCTAGAACCTCAAAACACTAGTTGTCCTGGGGAGAGGTTTTTGATTGGTTTTGTTTTTTAAACAAAACATCAGTTCTCAGCACAAATCAGTGTGGAGAGTAGAAAAGCCCCTGCAGAACAGGTATAATTTTAAGGCCCTAGGATTTTATATACAGTCAAAACAGTGGGGCAACAATTTTTCCCCCAGTTGAATCTAGATACACTATTGCAATATAAACTTAATAGGGACAATCTGCAATGTCAATTAACAATCAGCCATAAGTATTTAATAACAATAACTGGCAGATGGTAAAAAATAAAATCCAATTCCCATGGCTATTAGATTTGCTAAATTTAGGGGAGGAGGTGGAAAGAAATACACATTAAAATAAAAAAGAAACTCTAGGGTCTCCTACCCTGAAGAGATTTCATAGGACTAGAGTTTAGGGACAATCAGACTGCATTCCTCACAAGGTAATTTGTGCATCTCATATATGTTTTGACACAGTACTTCTTCACTGACACCTTTACAGATAGTTCAAACACATGAACATATAGAAAATGAGACAAGTTTGGAGCAACTAAGTGGGGAGTAATAGACAGGTGTCACTAGGAGTTGAGCCTTGTGGGAGGGAAATGAATCACTGAAATCTTTTAAAATGTTACAGAGACTATTTCTCTAATAAGGGGATTTGGATGGTTGTTTGTATGGTGTCAAATATCAAATATGGAGCCTTTATTACTTTGTCATCCAGGTAAATCACGTACTTTATGCCCTGTCAATCTGCTGTGGGAGTGAACTGAAAACAATATCTCATACAAAAATGTCACAGCTTTTGACCTATGTGATCTCTGAGAGATATTTTATTACTTGCGAAACTCTCTTCTTGCAAAGAAATTATTCAACATGGAATTGAGTTCAACATGTCATTTCACAGTATAGCTAAGCAAATATTTTATCTGACAGATTTAGCCTTTTTTTCTGTGCAAACTGTCCACAAACAACATCAGTTTTATTAATGCCTTTATTTTTTATAATTGTTCAGGTTATGTACGGCATCTTCAAAAGTAGTTTAAAATGATGACCCTCATATTTTTCAATCTCTTATGATAAGAAGTACTTCTGCCAACTAAAATACTTAGAACCAGATCTGATACCACTCTAAATTGATGTAGCTCAGTTTAAATTACCAGATGAAGATCTGCCCTTCAAACTTAAAAGAGCAAAACTTCAGTTATGCTGCCAGCAGGTGCAACTCTATTAACATAAATTCCTATAAGCATAATCCATGTCCATTGAGAGAATCAGCTTTCCATTTACTATCAGCATGAAAAATCAAAGTGCTAGAAAATTATTTTATTTTATTATTAAATTGAATTGAATTTCCTCCATATCAGGTCACATTGCCGAAGTGCAGTACAGTACCACAACATAATGGCATGGGTCTGTAGATTTGAACAAGACCAATCTTCAAAAAGTTATGTTTCACAAAGTGGTTATTTACAGAACAAGTACAGAGCCTTCTTCTCTGTCAGCTTCATCTCATTCAACCTGCAGCAAAAACATTATTACATCTTCTTTTGTCCAAATTATTGCACACCCTCATTCCACAGCTGAAAGACAATATTTTTGCTCACCAAAAGTGGTCCTAGTTGATTTTTAATGTAACAATATGTATACAGGTATTTTCATTAAATTGTTTTTACATGTAGTGTTGTTGGTGCAACTGAAAACTCAGCATTTACTTCCCCAGGCCTGGTAGTAAATGTGGTGTATCCTAGAATAGGAGACAGGTCAGTACCACGATAAATTGCAATCTGGCAGATGCTGAGTTTTTAGTGATGCCCATATCAGATAATAGATAATTATAAATCAAACACAGAACTCTCTCCTTTCAGTGACTTTTTAAGGCCAGAAGTGACTAGTAACTCATCTCATCTAATCTTCTATATAACAGTCCATAGAATTTCACCTAGTCATCCTAGCTGACTGAACCATATCTTCCCAAAAGGCATCCAGTGTTGCTCTGAAGATGGGGACAGAACATTGCCCACTTTTCTTGGTAGTATTTTCCAATGGTTAATCATTCAAGATTTATTCCTTAATTTAAATTTCTCTTGCTCTAGCTTCCAGGCATTCGTTCTTGTTATGACCTTCTCTTCTGAACCAAAGAGTCCTCCATAACCTGATATACACTACTCAAAACACCTTAATCTTCTTTTTGCTAGCTTGAACAAATAGTTCCAAGTTCTTCACTGTAGCTATGGGTCCATCTACACAACAGGACTAAAGCCAAAATAAGCTATACAACTCAAGCTACATCAATTGCATAGCTTAAAATGAAATAGCTTATTTTGGCTTTTGATACTGTTTACACAGCAGGAAGTCCGAGAAAGAACACTCTTCCTCCGACTTCCCTTACTCCACGTAAAATGAGGGTTACAGGAGTTGGAATAAGAAGTCCTTCAGCTCAACATTATTTTGACATTATGTCGAAATAACTGCTTGTAGTATAGACATGGACCATGTTCTTTCAGAATAATGTCAGTTATTCCAAAATAACACTGTTGTGTAGGCATACCCTAAGTTTCTCCAGCCCTCAAATAATTTTGGTGACTGTTCTCTACAACCCCCATCCTGTCGAAATGGTGCCCTTGTTCACTGCTCCTGTTAATACATCCAGAGATTGCAGTTGCCCTTTTTTCCTGAGGAATTCCTGATGGGGGGTAGGCCCTATATGTGAGGATTTGGATTAGGCATCCAAAATCTTCTGACAAGATTTTTCTGTTCTTTTGTTTCAACGATTCCTAGTTTTTCATATTCTCCAGTTCACACAGTTGCACTATTTCATAGGGTCACAGACTTCGCTCCCATTCAGTGCTCTGTAATCCATAATGTTTACCCTTATTTCTCTCATTTGATCAGCTTTCTTTTTATTGCCCTCATTTGGACAACCTGGCAGGCTCTTGCAGTTTTGCAGGCTTTTTTCTTGTGATGTTTCTTCATTGTAGCCAGGTAAGATTCCTGTTTGTTTATGGCATCCTGTTTGTAGTCAGATATCATGTCTTCTACTAGGCATGTTTCCATAAGGTACAAAGGTTGTGTACTGGCTACATGCTTCACAACTGGATTATATGCCATCTGTGTTTTGTACATGTGAAAAGGCAAGTATCCGTAATTTTTGAAGTGTACTGGGTGAGGTTTTACCAGAACGGAGTGCTGCTTTTGTGTCCTTCATATTTAGAAGGCAATATAATTCAGCAATAATTCAGGATTTGGTTTTGGAGTACCATCTGGGGTATAAGAAATGCTACATTGGGACCTGGTATTGTCCAAGTTGTCTTTGTCTACCGTCCTGCCCACAAACTAGAATCTTTCATTTAAAGAAGTTGAGGCATGCACCAGAATTTAAATTGAATTGCCTTTGGAGAGGTATAATCTGTGTCCCTCCTGCAGCCCTAGAATGGGAAGCCATGTATGTAGTGTCAGATGCTTATTTACATCAAGATCTCTTTACACTATTAACGTAAAGGGGTCTTAACGTAGGAAAGAATTCAAGCCACTGTATTTAGCCCTTTTAATCTTTCCTCATAAGTCAATTGATTTTTTGTGGCTGTAATTTGAGCTTCGTTTAGTTTTGTTTGTAGTCACTTCCAGGAACTGAAGAGAATGTTCTAGGCATCAGAGCCATAGAGCAAGTATATTTTCACACTTATATTTCATAGCACTGTACACACAGTTCTATGGTGCAATAACTCTCCATATGCACCTATAATTTCATTGGTCCGTATCACTGCCTTTTCACACTACATTCTCTGTCCGTCATCTACCGTAACTGTATTTTATTATTTCTGTTTTCTAGATAATTGATTTTTATATTATACTAGAAGTATTAGCTTGTATTTTCCAAGTATCAGACCCATCTTATTTCCCTATGATTTCGTGCATTATTTCTCACCCAACAATAATGTTCACATCTCTTCCTCAATTATGTCATCTGTGAATTTCACTCATGAGCTATTCATTCTCCTTTCTCCCAAATCAAGACTGCAGAAGTTAACTAACACTGGATTTAACACCAATCCCTAATGTAATCCACTTGACATCTCCCTACAGCTCAATAGATCAATATTCTTTGTTTATAGTCTTTCAGACAACCTTCAATCCACATGACAGTGTGAATATTTGTCAATCTAAATTCATTTTGTGACAAAGATTTCATGAGATGCGATCAAATGCTTTAC
This sequence comes from Pelochelys cantorii, assembly GCA_032595735.1. Taxonomy (NCBI): domain Eukaryota; kingdom Metazoa; phylum Chordata; order Testudines; family Trionychidae; genus Pelochelys; species Pelochelys cantorii. The sequence continues at coordinate 66,582,523 of CM064326.1, read as the reverse complement.
TGAAGTCAAACTATATTAATCTTTAATCTACTTATTTTGTAATTGTTTATAAAAACAATGAAATTTGTCTGGAAAGATTTATTCTTTATAAACCCATGCTGCTTATTGCTCATGGATCCATTAAACTCTTGGAGCTATTGTGCCTTTCAGACAATTCTTCCCCAGACTGATTCTGACCTGACAGTGTGCCAAAAACATTCAGCAGTATGTTATTTGACTCCTCATATGCATTATAAGGCAAACCTTCATAGGACACAGCAATTTCAAGCCAAATCCAAAGGCCACTGAAATCAACAGGAGTCTTTCCACTCACTTTAGTGGACCCTGGGTTCCCCAAGGTTGGTGTTATATTTCCCTACACACAAAGATCAACCACATACTTTCCATATGAATGCTGTGTATGCTTCTCTTTTTCTCAGTTTAAGGGAAAACAGCAAATCAAGAAACAACAAAAGATAAAACATACTGTATGCATCCCCCTCAACTAAATACAAAATGGCAGCTGCTTCCAGCTGTCAGCAGACTTCTAGAACTTTAAAGGTTCAGTGCACAGGAAACAAAATCATAGCAGTTAAATATGCTACGGTTGTACATTGTTGTTACTGTCGCTACATTAGATGGCTAGCACGTTGACTAAGGGTACATCTACACAGCACCCTGAACTCAAAATAAGATACACAATTTGAGCTATGCAAATTGCATATCTTATCTCGAATCTATTTCGAAGTAGCTTATTTTGAAATTTGGCATGTCTACACAGCACCAAATTTCAAAATAATGCACTATTTCGAGCCATCCCTTAACCGTTGTGCAACAGGATGGCAAAATAGTGTGCCCGTTATTTTGAAAAATATGTTGAAATAACAGGCAGCTTGTGTAGATGCGAGGTAGCTATTTCAGGATATCATGTATTCTACCGTGCAGTGTAGATGTACCCTAATTCCAGACCCAGCCATTTTATTACTTCCTTTAGCACTGTTGTGATGCCATTTTAGCTGACAAACCAGGGATTTAAACATGGGTTCTCTAGCCAGTGGCGGCCTGTCAATACAGGTGACCTAGGCGGTCACCTAAGGCACCAAGAAAAATGGCCGTTGAGGGCTTTGGAGGTGGGGGCGCCGATCGCGCGCCAATCGTGCATCTCGCCTAGGGCACCTGTTGCTGGCAGCATGTCCAGGGCCGCTCCTGTCTCTAGCATGGCAAGAATGTCTCTAACAGCATATCCTAAATAGCAAGTTCTGTGGATTGGACTAAAACTCTCATACTAATAGGCCAAGAGGGATCTGTATAACATGCTGACATTGGCTTGCACTTCATGTCCAGCATGGAAAGAAACTGGTCCCTGGGCCAGGTCTTTACTGTCCATTACTTTGTCAATTGCCACTATCCCATTTGTACTAATATGACAGGGCAGCTGTGAATAGTGAGCCAAAAAATAAATAAAGTTGGTCATGCATAAAACCTGCACCATCTATGGTTTGATTCTGGATGTGGGTCCTTATCTTGTGTGTAATGCAGTGAGAAGGCTATTGGCCATGTGTCAGTGCAGCTCTTTCAGGCTGGCTACTCAGTACAGAATGAGCCTAGGGAGACTTGAGGAGAAGAGTGGCTGGTGCATCTGACATCTTTTTTTTTCACTTCCTTCATTACAGCTTTCTTCCAAAACTCATGATCATATTCCATGTTGTCATTCAAATTAGTCTCTCTGAGATCTACTGATATAAGGTCCCATGTGCAGACTCTGTGCTCTTCCCTTTGGTCATCCATCATCTGAGATGATTGCAAGAGCCATCCTATAAACATAGTTCAGGTCTCTGCTAGCTGTACTCATACCAACAATGACTAGCCTCCCTCAATATGTCTTCACTTGGATCAACGTGTATGCAACCATATTTGTTGTTTCCAGTCATGGAGTGTCCAACTATTTGACCATCTCGACCTCCTCATTTGCATGCTGGAGAGCATACTGACTTCTTTTCTAATGGCTGGCCATGTCTCTGTCTGTACATTAGGATGAATGGAACTATAGTTTTATATACTGTAGCATTTAACTTTAGTGCCAACTGCATTTATGCATCTGAATGCTCATGTAGAAAGTGCCCCCTTGCAAGGGATATATTCATTAAGACATCCACTTTGTATGAAAAAGCATATACAGGAATTGTGAGAGTGTACAGGCTATTGCTTCCCTCAGTGTTTTCTTACCAAGGAAAAGTTAGCTTTTGGTGTTAGGCCTGGTGTTGGAGTTAGCAAAAACAGTTGTCTAGCCAAGAGACAATGACAATCATTCATTCAGTAACTATGATAGTCAGAAACAAAATGGGTTTACACCCTGGTTGTCTATCATAAAGAGACAAATCCATTGCATCTGATGATTGGCATGGATTTTAGTATTAAATATAAGAAAAGCCAAAAAGGAGTTTGAAGAACAGCTAGCCAAAAACTCAAAAAGTAATAGCAAAATGTTTTTAAGTACATCAGAATCAGGAATCCTGCTAAATAACCATTGGGGCCACTGGACAATCAAGATGCTAAAGGAGTGCTCAAAGATGATAAGGTCTTTGCGGAGAAACTAAATGAATTCTTTGCTTTGGTCTTCTCTGCTGAGGATATTAGGGAGATTCCCAAACCTGAGTCATTCCTTCTAGGTGACAAATCTGAGCAATTGTCCCAGATTGAGGTGTCATTAGAGGAGATATTGGAACAAATTAATACATTTAACATTAATAAGTTACCGGGACCAGACGACATTCACAAAAGAGTTCTGAAAGAACTCAAATGTGAAATTGCGGAACTATTAACTGTGGTTTGTAACCCATCCTTTAAATCAGCTTCTGTACTGGAAGATAGGTAATGTGATGCCAATGTTTAAAAAGGGCTCGAGAAATTATCCTGGCAATTATAGACGGGTAAGTCTAAGGCCAAATTACTTGAAACTATAGTAAAGAATAAAATTGTAAGACACATAGATGAACATAAAAGTCAACATGGTTTATGTAAAGCGAAATCATGCTTTAGTAATCTACTAGAGTTCTTTGACGGGATCGACAAACATGTGGACAAGGGGGATCCAGTGGATACGGTGTACTTAGATTTCCAGAAAGCCTTTGACAGAAGGTCCTCTCATGGATTAATAACTGGTTAGAAGACAAGAAAGAAAGAGTAGGAATAAATGATAAGTTTCCAGAATGGAGAGAGGTAACCAGTGGTGTCCCCCAAGGATCTGTACTGGAACCAATCCTATTCAACCTATTTATAAATGATCTGGATAAAGGGGTAAATGGTGAGATGACAAAATTTGCAGATGATACTAAACTGCTCAAGCTAGTTAAGACCAAAGCATATTGTGAAGAGTTAGAAAAGGATCTCACCAAACTAAGTGATTGGGCAACAAAATGGCAAATGAATTTTAATGTTGATAAATGCAAAGTGATGCATATTAAAAAAAATAATCCCAACTATACATACAAAATGATGGGAACTAGTTTACCTATAACTACTCAAGAGAGATCTTGGAGTCATTGACATAGTTCTCTGAAAACATCCACTCAATGTGCAGCAGCAGTCAAAAAAGCAAACAGAATGTTAGGAATTATTTAAAAAAAGGATAGAGAATAAGACAGAGAATATCTTATTGCCTCTATATAAATCCATGGTATGCCCACATCTCGAAAGCTGCCTACAGATGTGGTCATCTCATCTCAAAAAAGATATATTGGCATTGGAAAAGGTTCGGAAAAGGGCAACAAAAATTAATAAGGGTTTGGAACGTGTGCCATATGAAGAGAGAGTAAAAAGACTGGGACTTTTCAGCTTAGAAAAGAGGAGACTAAGGGGGGATATGATAGAGGTCTATAAAATCATGACAGGTATGGAGAAAGTGAATAAGAAAAAGTTATTTATTTGTTCCTATAACGTAAGAACTAGGGGTCACCAAATGAAATTAATAGGTAGCAGGTTTAAAACAAACAAAAGGACATTTTTCTTACGCCGTGCACAGTCAACCTGTAGAACTCCTTGCCAGAGGATGTTGTGAAGACCAGGACTGTAACAGGGTTTTAAAAAAGAACTAGATAACTTCATGGAGGTTAGGTCCATCAATGGCTATTAGCCAGGATGGGTAGGAATGGTGTCTCCAGTCTCTGTTTCTCAGAGGCTGGAAATGGATGACAGAAGAGGCATCATATGATGATTATCTGTTCTATTCACTCCCTCTGGGGTTTCTGGCATTGGCCACTGTTGGAAGACGGGGTACTGGGCTAGATGGACCTTTGGTCTGACCCAGCATGGCCATTTTTACATTCTTATGTTCTCATGTCCCTGGAAACTTGGTGCTAAATTCTGTTCTCAGACACAATGACAGTGCACTTGCTGAAGTTTATGTACATCTTGTACTGGTTCGAATGAGAGCAGAACTTGTCCTTTTGTGCCAAAATCTGAAATGCCTCCAACAGCTCCTGCTGGGCCTACCTCAGCATTGCTTCTAAGTCAGATAGGTGATTTTGTCTAGTCTAAAGAATTAATTTGATTTCTCTCTGAGTCAGGAGCCCAAGGTACTTTTCCTTATATTCACACCATGAAAACACAACTCTCTGATGTCCTGAGGATTACAGGATCTTTTGAAAAGGCACCCCGTTGTCAAAAAAAACACGTCTAAACTGCGGTTTCAGTTTCAAAATGGCACTTGTTCGAAACAGCGCCATAACGCAATTATGCAAATGAAGCACGGGATATTTAAATCCCTGATTCATTTGCACTTTCAATGTGCTTCATTTACATCCCTCTGCTGACAGAGGGGTGTAGTTTAGATGTAGCCTTAGTGTACACAAGGCCTTTCTGAGAGTCCTGAAACATCTTACAGTAACATCTTACTGTATTAAGGTGGTGTACAAATGTGTCTGGGTGGTCATAGGATTATCTGAAACAATGTGACCAACAATGATCTTTTGGGACAATACATGTGAAGTTAATTTCCTGGGGAAAATTAGTTATGTAGGCACCCGGTCCTATGAATCTATGACCCGGGGAAGGGAACATTGTCTGCTGAGCATTGTTTCCCTGGGAAAGGGAGCATTGTCTGCTGACCTGTTCCTAGAATCTGAAGCTCTAAAGACCAAGTAATATATAGGAAATTGTAAACTATTTAAAGGGTACTTGTTCTGAATGGGTAAACCACATAAAAACTCTGTGGTGGGGTCTGAAGGACTGACCAGAGCTTTTGGAGTTGGAGTTGGAGCTTTTGGAGTTGTAAGATTTCTTACAACCTTAATAGCGTGTTTGTAAGTTCATTTTTGTGTTTTTTTCTTAACGTTTTCACTGTAATATTTTCACCTTACAAAGCAATGTGTTTGTTTATGAATACGAAGTGCAGAAGCTCATAACCGCTGACAATTACAGCTGTTCATAGCCTTGAAAGAAAAAGCAAAGAACAGATGCTGGCCTGCTGAGGCAGTTTGACTTTCTGGGGATATGACAGTGTAGGCAGGGAACTGCAGCCTGAGGAAAAAGTACCAGTCAGGAGGGAGAGAGACATGGATCTCTGCCAAAGAGAGATGATGGATGGAAGCAGGCAGGCTTAGAGGGGGTGCTCTTGCTGGACCACAGAGATGGAAGAACGGTTGCAGTTTCCCTCAACTGTGACAGGCTTGTCCTGTCTTTGGATCAGAATGTTCATCATGTAAGAGACATCACAATTACCACTTATCTAGAAACCAATGAGTATGGTTGAACTTACCCCTCTCCCCACTGTTGCTTCCTAGTGGCTTGCAACAGATGAAGAATCAGGTGGGAAAAATGGAGCATTAGCAATGGAGAAGAAGCATCACATTTGATCAACTATGGGAGAAGGAAATTTGAAATTCCAGGCTGTAGCTATATTAGAGACTGAGAATTTATTTTCCTCCCCCATGAGTATCTGTAAAATCCTAATTGTCAGAACTGTTCTAGGTGCTGGATTAACCTAAATTGCCTTCATTCAGCTTCAGAGCTGATCAATTTTTATTATAACAGTTTTCAATCTTCCATGCGGATGAGACAGACCAGATGTGAGGCAGTTTCTGTGGGGAAAATGTTTCAGAAATGATAGTGGTGATGATACTATATCATAACACAGACATGTGAAGTGCCTCTGAAGAGCTGCTCTTAATAAATTATATCTCAGATGAGTCTGGATTTGGGACAGCAAGTTCTTTTAGATGCCCAAGTGCTTCCCCAGAGGTTACACCATTAAGGTTCCTCTTACAATAATATCTAGCACCAGCAAATCAATGGGCCAGATTCTCAGCTGGTATAAATTAGCATAGCTCCATTGTCTCCAGTTGGACTCGACTGATTTACAAGGTAGGTGAAGTAATATCTTTTAGTCTAACATCTGGTGGCAAAAGAGACCAGCTCAAAAGCTGTTTTTTATGGGACCAACATGACTTTCTCTCTAATATCCTGGGACCAACATGACAACCACGTTGCAATATACTGATTTACAGCATTTAAGGATTTATATAAGTGTTTCTATCATTTAAATATCATTCTATCAATAATCTCTTCTGGAAATCATATTTCTGTGGTATAAAAACAGAACAGATTCTTTTGTAAATAAGAGTCTACACAGCTAATGTGTTTGATCTGCAGGTTGCCCTAACAAAAGAAAAACACATTGAAGTGACTATTTTTATAATTTATTAAGGTGTGGTCTTTCTGCCCCGAGAGCCTAAACCAACTCATTGTTCATCCACAATGCATCCTAAAGTATAGGTACTAAATATGACATTTTATCCAAAAAAAAGTTTCATTATACCTGTCTGGCATTTGCTCTCAGAATGAATGGGCCGATTTAAAGTATATTGCCCTTTTCCCCAATGTAGTCTGCTTCTACTTACATAACACAAGAGAGAGCATCATAGTGATCCATGACCTTGTAAGGCTCATTATTAGATAGATACCAATTTGTCATGCTGTGCCTAGCTATCAGCTTTTCTAGTCACTCACTTTGTGCTTCTAGTAGCAAATTATATTTGACTTTCAATTTAAAATCCAGGGTACTTTAATGTAAAACCTCAGTATAATAATGGTGATGAAGCAGTAGGGCATGCAATTTGACAGAATGGATTTTTCTAGTTTATCCTGTCTGATTCCCTTTCTCCATACCTCCAAGAGGGAAAGAAAAAAGGAAAAGAAAAGCAAAAATACAGCAGTCAGTCTCTTGAGCTCCTAATGGAAGCACCCACAGTATAGGCAGCAGCTGTAGCACTGGTGTGGGGTGCCATTTAAAATGTAAGAGCTACTGACCTAATCCAAAGTTGCTAGAAATCTTTTTAAGTTTGCGCACAAGTGAAGCTACACTAGAAACATCAAGACAAGCTCTAACTCACCAATGAAGATTTAATTCTCTTTTAATGCAAAATAAATTCCCTTGCTTCTCTATCTAAGGCACTTGTCACAATAAGTAAGTTTGGTCTCCCTTCTCCTGATACTACAGACTTACCACAAAGCTTGCCTTGCTGCTTTTAAATCTGGATGTTACGCATGTGCTATTTTGATTATTTTATGTTGCGCTACTTTAGGACATTGTCTCAGAAGTTTCTAAGGGATATGTTGGGAATTCTCTCTTCAAGTAAATATGCATAATATGAGAATTTCATAATTTCTCTCTCTCTCTCTCTATCTATCTATCTATCTATCTTTCTCTCTCATGAAAGAATGCTCTTAATTTATTAGATATTATGAATACAAAACTCTACAAATGGAAAAAGTGAGATCAGCATCATGAAACTATCAGGAAAGATGCCTAACATCTCCTAATTCTCCTGGAGATTTTTTCTGTTTCCCTTGTTCATATGCTGTTCCAGATTCAGAATACTTATGTGTCTAAAGTTGGATCCTTTGACTGTAATTTTATTCACATAATACAAATTCAACAAAAGTCCAGCAGCAGAATGGAGGCTAGCCAGTATATAGCACTAAATGTAATATATATGATTACTTTCGTTGTAGGCAAGTAGATGTGTGTACATTCAGGGCAAACAACTCATGGCTTAAGACTGAGCACAGACTGTTGAGACCAGGGTGGCTGAATTGAAAGAGCTAAAGAAGACAGAGCAATATAAATGGACTTTCTGGAACACAGTAGAGCCATCCTTTGCCCAGTGTGTCAGCTCCTGTGCTGTTGAAGAGGGTGAAACTCTCAGTGAAGGAGTTCACTAGCTGGGGTAGAGAGAAAATCCCATTCTGGGACCCTGCTTCCAGATGATGTTGTGGTATCCTCTCTCACACTGAGAATGCAGGCTTCTTGAAACATCTGCATAGACTTATGTGTAATGCTGTGGAGGAGCTGGTGGTCATGGTATTTTTGTTGGTATATGTTGGTACTGATGACACAGGGCAGGCCTGGGTAAAATACCCTCTGTGGGCTGGATCCAGCCCCCCAAGCTGCCAGATCTGGCCTGTGGACACAGCAGGGAGCCTCAGGCAGACTCCCTGCCTGCCCTCCACATGCTGCTGAGAAAAGTGGCTGTTTGAACAGCTGTGAGCCCAGAGGAGAGAGGAGAGGCTTCATGTGCTGCTCTCACCCCCAAGTCAACAAGTATCTTATGAAGCACCCTACCCCTTCCCCGTCGTAGCTATTCAAAATCCACATGGCCCCTGCAGCCAGTGTGGGGGGCGGGGCAGACAGCCAGTCTGCTTGAGAAGGCCACTGGCCAGGAGTCAACAGGTAAGTCTCCCAGCCAGATCCTGCCTCTGACACCCCATCCCTTTGCCCCCCTACCCCATATAACCCAAACCTCTGCCCCACCCCTGCACCCATAGCCCCTTTCAGATCCTGCATCCCAATCACCTCCCCCTGGTCACAACCCTGCACCACCCCCCTGCACTCCAGTGCCCTGCCCAAAGTCACAACTGTCTCCTGCCCTACGGCACAGCCCAAACCCCTCTATCCCCTCCTGCACCCTAGTCTCCTTCCCCAGGTCACAGCCCCCTCTTGCCTAAGGTCACAACCCAAACTCCTGCACCCTCATCCCCTAACCCAGGTCACAACTGCCTCCTTTACCCAAACCCCACACTCTCTCCTGCACCCCAGTCCCTTACTGCAAGCCCCCTTCTGCACCCAACCTCCATCCCAGACACTGCACCTCCTCCTTTAATATGGAAGAGTGTGGCCCTTGACCCCTGTTCAAATTCATGGAGTGGTACCTCATCAAAAATTATTGCCCACCCCTGACACAGGGAAAGGTAGGAGAGAGGTTCTGGAGACCAAATTTAGGCTGACAGCTTTTGGCAGGGGTCCAGTTCCCTCCTCCCTCTCAGTTCCCAGACACAATTTGCCAGGTCAGAGTCCAATCTGCAGGCAATTTGATGGGTTTATTGAGGCTAAACAAGCAAGCATTTCCCAAAGCCCTTCACACCAGTCAGGCTATTTCTATATGCCAATGGTGTTCTCCTCTTCCCCTCCCCTATCTCCTGTTCTCTACACCAACAGAACCCCCTTCTTCTCCTGACCCCTAGATCATCACACTGACAGAGCTCCCTCTCCCGCCCCCCCGCCCCCGCCCACCTCTTAGCAAACTTAATTATACCCAGGGCTTCACAAATCCGTTTATCTACTTGCCCGTGGCGAGTAGATTTCAGCCGGTCACCCCGGTCACCGGCAGTGCACGCATGCACAGTGCGGGTCTGGAGCATGCATGGTGCGGGGCTGGCGAGTGGATTTCGCTGCGGTTTGTTGAGCCCTGATTATACCTATAGTGCCCCTCCTCTGAACCATCCCTTGTGACAGCACAACCAAGCTAATATATGGTTTCCCTGGGCTACTTCCTACCACAGTCTATTGGCAGGGCTCCATCATCTACAATTCCTCAGTCTTCACTGCATAAACAGAAGCCATCAGTCATAGAATCATAGAATCATAGAGCTGGAAAAGACCTCGGAAGGTCATCAAGTCCAGCCCCCTGCTCTAGGCAGGACCAATCCCAACTAAATCAACCCAGCCAGGGCTTTGTCAAGCCGAGACTTAAACACCTCTAGGGATGGAGACTCCACTACTTCCCTAGATAACCCATTCCAGTACTTCATCACTCTCCTAGTGAAATAGTTTTTCCTAATATCCAACCTGGACCTCTCCCACCCCAACTTGAGACCATTGCTCCTTGTTCTGCCATCTGTCACTACTGAGAACAGCCTTTCTTCATCCTCTTTGGAAGCTCCCTTCAGGAAGTTGAAGGCTGCTATCAAATCCCCCCTCACTCTTCGCTTCTGCAGACTAAACAGACCCAACTCCCTCAGCCACTCCTCATAGGTCATATGCTCCAGCCACCTAATCATTTTGGTTGCCCTCCACTGGATCTTCTCCAATGCGTCCAAATCCTTTTTGTAGTGGGGGGCCCAGAACTGGACACAATACTCCAGATGTGGCCTCAACAGAGCCGAATAAAGGGGAATAATCACATCTCTGGATCTGCTGGCAATGCTCCTCTTAATGCAATCTAATATGCCATTAGCCTTCTTGGCTACAAGAGCACACTGTTGACTCATATCCAGCTTCTCATCCACTGTAAACCCCAGGTCCTTTTCTGCAGAACTACGACTTAGCTGGCTGGTCCCCAGCCTGTAACAATACTTGGGATTCTTCCGTCCCAAGTGCAGAACTCTGCACTTGTCCTTGTTGAACCTCATCAGATTTCTTGTGGCCCAATCCTCCAATTTGGCTAAGTCACTCTGGACCCTATCTCTGCCCTCAAGCGTATCTACCTCTCCCCCTAGCTTAGTGTCATCTGCAAACTTGCTGAGGGTGCAATCCATCCCCTCATCCAGATCATTAATAAAGATATTGAACAAAACCGGTCCTAGAACTGAACCTTGGGGCACTCCGCTAGAAACCGACCGCCATCCTGACATTGAGCCATTGATCACTACCCGCTGGGCCCGGCCTTCTAGCCAGCTTTCTATCCATCTTACCGTCCATTTATCCAATCCACATTCCCTTAACTTGCTGGCAAGAATATTGTGGGAGACCGTATCAAAAGCCTTGCTAAAGTCAAGGTAGATCACATCCACTGACTTTCCCATGTCCACAGAGTCAGTTACCTCATCATAGAAGCTAATCAGATTGGTCAGGCACGACTTGCCCTTTGTGAATCCATGCTGACTATTCCTAATCACTTTCCTCTCTTCCAAGTGCCTCAAAATGGATTCCTTAAGGATCCCTTCCATGATTTTTCCAGGAACCGAGGTAAGACTGACCGGCCTATAGTTCCCTGGATCGTCCTTCTTGCCTTTTTTGAAGATGGGCACTACATTTGCCTTTTTCCAATCATCCGGGATCTCTCCCGATCTCCACGACTTTTCAAAGATAATGGCCAAAGGATCCTCAATGACATTTGCCAACTCCCTTCGTACCCTCGGATGCATTAAGTCCGGACCCATGGATTTGTGTACGTTTAGCTTTTCTAAATAGTTCCTAACCTGTTCTTTACCCACCAAGGGCTGTCGATCTTCATCCCATCTTGCGTCACTTAGCGCATTAGTCCGGGGCCGACCCTGTCCGTGAATACAGAGGCAAAGAAAGCATTGAGTACTTCAGCTTTCCCCACATCATCTGTCACTAGGTTACCTCCTTCATCCAGTAGGGGCCCCACACTCTCTCTGATCACCTTCTTCTTGTTAACATGCCTGTAGAAACCTTTCTTGTTATCCTTCACATCCTTTGCCAGTTGCAATTCCACTTGCACTTTCGCCTTCCTGATAACCCCCCAGCATTCTCGAGCTGTACATTTAAACCCATCCCTGGTCATTTGTCCAAGTTTCCACTTCTTGTAAGCTTCCTTTTTGTCCTTAAGTTCACCAAGGATTTCCCCTGTAAGCCAATCCGGTCTCCTACCATGTTTGCCTCTCTTGCTATGCATCGGGATGGTTTCTTTCTGTGCCTTCAATAAGGCTTCTTTAAAATACTGACAGCTGTCCTGGACTCCTTTCCACTTCATGTTAGCATCCCAAGGGATTCTACCCATCAGGTCTCTGAGGGAGTCAAAATCTGCTTTTCTGAAGTCCAAGGTGTGTATTTTACTACTCTCTTTTCTTCCTTGGGTCAGGATCCTGAAATCTACCATCTCATGATCACTGCTTCCCAGGTTGTCACCCACCTCTACTTCCCCTATTAGTTCCTCCCTGTATGTGAGCAGAAGGTCAAGCTGTGCACGGCCCCTGGTCGGATCCTTCAGCACTTGTACCAAGAAGTTATCCCCAACATTCTCCAAAAACTTCCTGGATTGCCTGTGTACTGCCGTATTGGTTTCCCAACAGATGTCAGGGTGATTAAAGTCCCCCACGAGAACCAGGGCCTGCAATCTGGAAGCCTCTCTCAGTTGTCCAAAGAAAGCCTCCTCTACCTCATCCACCTGATTTGGTGGCCTGTAGTAGACACCAACCACAACATCACTGCTGTTGTTTGCACCTCTAAACTTAACCCACAGACTCTCAACAGGTTTTTCTCCCTCTATATACTGGAGTTCTGAGCAATCATAGTGCTCTCTTACGTATAGTGCAACTCCTCCTCCTTTTCTCCCCTGCCTGTTCTTCTTGAACAGTCTATACCCTTCCATGACAGCGCTCCAGTCATGCGAGTCATCCCACCAAGTCTCTGTTATCCCAATTAAATCATATTTCTTGGACTGAGCCAGGGCCTCCAGTTCTTCCTGTTTGTTGCCCAGGCGTCTCGCATTAGTGTACAAACACCTCAGATAACCAGTTGATCGCCCTATCTTCTCCATTCGAATCAGGGGTCCTCCTTCCTTGCTCGTTCCTCTTTGCATTTCTTCCCGAAAGCCAACTTTCCCACTCCCCTCAGGGTTTTGGTCACCGTCCCCCAACGAACCTAGTTTAAAGCCCTCCTCACTAGGTTTGCAAGCCTGCCCGCGAAGATGCTCCTTCCTCTCTTGGTTAGGTAGGAGTCCCAGCAGCTCCTCTCCATACTCTATCTCCTCTGGGAAAACAGCAGATGGCAGTCCCAGCACAGTTCCTCCAAACTTGGCCTTTTCCAGGGCAGGAGTACTCCACCACTTGGTAGCTGATCAAGAGCCCCGCAGCAGGCTAAAGATGTCTGCCTTCTTCCCTGTCTTGGGCCCAACTGATCTGGAGATCTGGCCTCTCCTACTTCCTGCCTTGCTCTTATGCTTCCGGTGGAGGGGAAGAGCTAGTTTGGTTCCATCCACCAGGGAAGCGTGGTAGGTTCTCCCTGCCCCGCCCCCCCATCAAACATGGAGGGAGGCGACTTTGTCTGACTCTACAGTTTAATGATATATGGTCGCTCTTAGAATTCTCTGTTTTTCACTTTGTTCTGATAATATTGACTTCAACAGATCTATGGCAACTTACACTAGCAGAAAATCTGCCCCATAGTGATAAAACAGGACTTAAAATATTTACCATTATTTTGTCACTCTGGCCAATCAATTCCAAATTACCATGGTTTGCCAGTGTCCTTAAAAAGCCTTTGCATAAAAATATAGCTTGTCTACACACAATTATTTTGGACAGTGAAACCACGTATGTATTTGGTTAGGTGTAACCTCAAACTTGGTGCTGTGTCCAAAGTACACAGTTCCCTGAAGTTTATTATCTATAAATTGGTTGACAGCCCAAATGTGTTTTATGACATATGGGAATACATTTATAAAACTTGTTGTCCATTCCAATTCCACAGCTATATCCTTTTTTATTTTCCTTGTAATATGCTGTGGGGCTTGCACCACTGAAGATTATGGACATATATATTGATTTTCATCCTGTTTATTTTGGGACTTTATATGCAATACATTTTCTGTGTTCTGTACTGTCTTGGGAACTCAAAATTCTTCATAGTGCTGCCTGATGGGTTGCATGGTTACATTCCTTCTCTTGTGTTTTCCCCAAACATTAGCTACACAATTAATGAACAAATCAAACAAACTTTGAGCACTGGAATTTTTCTCTGGATGCAAACGTAAAGGATTTTTCAAAACATCTTATATTTCTCTTTCAGACCCTAGGGAGGAACTGTATGCTTCTAACTCTAAATAACTCATTCTTGCTGGCAGCAGATGTTTGCCCTAAGGAGTATAGTTTGAACTCAGACAAGGCTTTAGCTACGCAAATCCATTTACAAATACAACATAATCTAATATTGCACTTTTCATACAATCTCTCAAGGTGCTTTAAAATCCATAAAAAAGAGCTATAAAGGATTTCAGAACTAATACTCTGTCTTCCATATAAACCAGAGACCACAATTTTGTTGGTGCTGAAATTTTTTCCATTTGTTTAGAATAGCTATTTATGAATAGTGTTCTAAACAAAGTTCTTACTGGGTTTTTTTTCCAAAACTAGTACACTTTAGAATGAATTCTTTAAGAGCTACCTTAAAGAACTTTTAATACTGACCTCTGAGAAGAGATGCTTGGGTTTTGTTTTGTTAGCTAGCAATTCTGTAGAGAGAAGAGGCTTATTCTGGATTAAACCAAAAACACAAATTTCCAAAATTTTGGGATAAACATAAAGATTAAAAAATGTTCTAAATCAAACACACCAAACATTTGACTTACATTGAGCAGTTCTGATCAATGTCAATAATTTTGAAAAAAAAATCAAGGGAAATTTTGAAACAAAATTCATTCAGAAACTCAGATTTTCCGGAGCCTCCCAACTCTCAGTGTATATGGTAGTGTACAGCAGCTAACTCACATGATTTTTTTGTATCACACCATAACATTAGGTGTTCTTCTGAAAGTTCCAGCTCCTAGGGTGTGTCTAGACTACAGGGTTTTGTTGACAAAAGTGGACTTTTGTCGACAAAACTATACCTGCATCTACACTACCACCGAGTTCTGTTGACATAACATCGCTAGAACTCGGCAGTTTTGTTGACGGTGGTAAACCTCATTCTATGAGGAATAATGCCTTTTGTCAACAGAGTTCTGTCAACAGAAGGCATTATTGCATCTACACTGTCCTTTGAGTCTACACTCTCGACAAAGCGGCTTGCTTTGTCGACAGAACTGGATGTAGTCTAGATGCTCTTTGTCGACAGAAGCTTTGTCGACAGTATCTGTCGACAGAACCTCTGTCGACAAAAGCCTGTAGTCTAGACATACCCCTAGAGTCAAGGAAACTGATGAGACCCTCAACTTTAATTATTAGGTACAAATGTTAGCAAGATTTTTTTTATATAAAGTATAGTGCTGCTGGAATTCCTAAACATCTTGATAAAGTTTTCTGATTCCTCAAAGACTTGCTCCTCCTGCCACTTGTCCTTGATACAGCAAAGCACATGTGAGTGGTGCCATTGAAGTCAGTAGGACTAGTCAGAAGATTAAAAGTTAAGTGTCTGTTATAAGTGTTTTCCTGGATTTGGGGCCTTAAACAGCTCTAACGTCATTAACTTTAACAGAGTTTCCCCTGAGTTATTCTGGTGTGGGAGATCTGGGCCCTACAATTTGTTTCTAGCTCTTTGTGTTAAAGTGAGTACCTTGCAAACTGACATGCTGCTCACCAGTCTTCCAGAAAACCACCTTAAAAATGCAGCCAGGCAGAAAGCTTGTCTCCAAGTAAACAATAGTCTAAGCTTAGATGAGAAATCACCCCTCCTCTGTATTATTTCCCTTAACATAATGTGACTGCAAAGCAGGGCTGAATGAACATACTGAGGTCTGGATTTTGCACAACCTCTTAGAATGCTATTTTAGGGTTTATGAAACTGTTAAGTGTGACACAGAAGTTTAAGTTAAGCCATTTCCTTCCAAAAGATCATTTTAGAATATATTTCTAATTGCTTTATCCTATGTTTTTCTTTATACTTTTATTTTTGTACGGTAAGTTAAAATGCTTTTGTCATGCTGCTGGGAGTGGCTCGCTACCATGATTGCTGACCTCAGGGCAGACTGGTAGCAAATAGAGCCTACACCCTAAATTGGTGGTGTGTTCTTTAATTAAATTTCACCAAGCCAGTAACAAATGTGAACTCCTTCACTATATCAGTCTTACCATGGAGTCACAGATAATTCCTTTAGGCGCTCCAGTTTATCTTGCCACTCAGACAAAATGGACTTTGTCATGAAAGGTTATTTATACCAAAAATCCCACCATGTCAGGTGGCTCCTTTCACACTCAGTCAATACTCTAGATCGTACATCAAAGACAATGCTGATCGCCAGTTCTACCGTAAACTAACCATAGGTTTATTAGTAGGGCCCTACTAATTTCACAGCCATGAAAAACATGACACAGACCATGAAATAAGCCCTTCTCTGTGAGATCTGATGTCTCTTTATTCCTAGGAGCACCCCATCAAAGGGGGCTTCCTATCTCTGACTGGTCAGGGGTTCCTCCATGCAAACTGTCCTGAAGGTGAGGGGGGGGCCAGGCCAGATCCACCTCTACTTCTTGGAACCTCCAGCTCCTGCAGGAAGCTCAGTAGTTGTTGCCTTCAGAGTTCAGCTCTGAAGGCCACACAGAAGTGAGGGTGGAAGTCCCATGACCCCCGCCCCCTACAACAAGTCTGTGAGACACACACACCCCAATCTCCTTTTGGGTCAAGACCCCACAGTTACAACACTGTGAAATTTCAGGTTTAAACAGCTGAAAATGTGAAATTTGCCAGTTTTTAAAATCTATGGCCATGAAATTGACCATCGTGGCCTGTGAATTGGGTAGGGCCCTAATTATTAACTACAAAAACGAAATGAGTACTAGTGAGAGGCCAAAGCAGCTAAAAGGTACATACAGGGGAGTCAGGGCTGGTCATTCTAAACAGTGAACTGCCAGTTTCCCAACATCTTTTCAGAGTACCCAGATTGTCTCTGGGGATCTGCGCTTTGTATGTAGTGCACTGTCCTATAAGAGTCCAAACAGTCCAGAGATGAAGGATCTCTTGCTGAATCTATACTTAGAGCGTCTTCTCAGAGAAAACAAGCTGACATAGGCTTTTCTATTGATGACCTTGAGTGAGCAATGCCTTCTGAGTCTTTGACCCCTGATCATGACACACGACCACTTGCTTCGAAACGGGCTCTTTTCGGTTAGAGTCCATCATTTGCATTGTACGAGGTTTCTTTCTCCTTCGATGAGTTATTTAGTTACCAGGGCATTGTGACGGGGCATCTGCCCTGCACTGTCCCTTTAAGGGTTAAAAAGCTAACCCTGGGAGAGGGCTGGAGCTGTAGAGCAAGCAGCTGCAGCAGACAGTTAGGGCCCAGCTGAGAGCAGTATAAATAAGGGCTTCTGGAGTGAAGGACACAGACTTACTCTTGCTCCAGCTGTGGAGCAGGAGAGACCTAGTTGCCAGGGATGCTAGAGATTTCCTGACTTAGACCAGGGCTGGGAAAGGCAGGCAGAACTGGGGAAGCTCTGGCCAGGCAAGCTCCCAGGCTGCAGGCCTGAAGCAAGCCCTAAGAGTACTAGAGCTGCAGGGGGGCAGCCAGGGTAGGCAAAGGCAGCAGGTCCATACCCCCTTGCCAAGAATGAGTGGCCATTTCAGACTGCAGTTTGCCCCTGTGGCAGGGGCTAGGTGAAGAGTGGCAGTGGGTCACTGAGGCAAGGTGGGCATAGGCGGTTGGGGGTTCCCAGAAGGGGAGGACCTGATAGTGTGGGGGCACTGCAGCAGGGTCTGGGAGGGACATGGGTCCTAACACAGAGGTGGAGGGAAAACAGGTAACAGCGGGCAAGACACCAGCCAAAAGGGGGTACTCCAGAGCTGAAAAGCTAATTCCCAGAGTGTCCAGCAGGAGGCACCCCTGGTAGTGAGTCACACCATGTTACAGGCATACACAATGTAAAGGTATGCTATTACATTATAACAGGATACTGATAATTGAAACCAATGCAAGTAAATTGTCATGATGTTTAAACACCGAGTACACTCCTACCAATACACAAGTGAATTGGCCTTGGGCTTCAGCATGAGCTGGCACTTGGTCTATTAGCGCCACAGTTTTAAAGGTTTGTTATTTTGAAAATATTTTTCCCTTCTTTTGGGGCAGCTGGAAGAACCAGCTTTTAACAAGTAAGTTTAACAAGATTATAATAATTATAATCCCATTGTGCTGGGTACTGTACAAATGTGGAAGAAAAAGAGAGATGAGTGCCTGGGGGCAGGGACCAAGTATAAGATAATAGACAACAGGTGGCTACAGACAGACAGAAGTACCAGGAAACCATGAGACAACATTTGTCAGAATGATAGGCATTGCATCCCAGCAGCTGAGATGTTAAGTCTGTTGCAGCAAAGGAGGGATTTGAAGGTGGATAATAAGGTAGCTTTGTGACTATTTATAGCATGGTGCGTAACAAGTGGCCCACCCTGATTTATAGGGAGTATCTCCCGAGCATATGGAACAGTGTGGGACAAAGCATGAAGATGTCTGAAATTTTAATGTGTGGACCAATCAGAAGAAGGTGATGACAGCTCAAAACTGAATGAGAGATAGGTAGCATTTTGCCATAGCCAGACAGAATTAAAACCTTCACAAACTTTGAGATTTGTTCTAAATCTAAAGCCACAATGTTTTCCATCTGTAGGTGCCAAGAGGGGAAGAACATGTTCAGAGTAAGTCTGTGGGAGAAGGGGGACTTATTGCACCACCCTGGAAGAAGTCATCAGACTCTACCCCCTGGTCTAACTTCACTATGTAATCTGGACCAAAGCTAGCGTGCTACCTTGTTGAACGTGGTCCACTTGCCAGAGAAAACACAAACGGTGTCTTTGCTGCTCACCCTGTCCTTTTTTTCTCCAACTGTATGCCTTCAGCATAACATTCTTCTTTCTTTGCTCAGGGTTCAGAGTGAAAAATAGCTACATCTCCTTACTTATGCAGTCTCCGACCTTTCTGCTGAGAATGCCAGCTAGGAATTCAGCTAGCGTCTATTGTGGTAGTGGTGAGTTCCATGATGTGCACACCTGTCTACTAAGAGTATGTGTTTACTGCAAGTGAACTTGTAATGGTAGAATTGTGCTAGCTTTAATTTAGCTAACACTGGTACCAACTGTGGTGTAGATATAGCAACACAAGCTACCAACATGACTGCATACTCAGGGTCCCTGGCAGGCTTGTACTAAAGGGTATTAGATTGTGCCGAAGCTCATGCTGTCATGTCTATGCTGCTACTGTTACTCATACTACCTAGATTAAACTTTACAGCAAAAACAAACTCTAGGAGTTGGACAATGATCCCCACCACTCATTTCAAATAGCTCACCAAACAACAACTTTTATTATTATTACCACCAGCTCAGATTCAATTTGAATCAATGAATTATTGTTCAGAGTTTCCTCAATTCCAGTAAAAAGCTCTCTCTTCCTTAGTAATAATCTAGTGTCTCAAAGAGAGCTTTTAAAAGCATGAATATGAAAATGTCAGTTCAACCTGCTTTGCTGCTATTGAAATCTTCAGCAGGCAACCTATAACCTAAATTCTTTTGCTGCACACCAATAATTTTTAATACATCACTTCAAACCACGGCAACACAAAAACATGCCCATGATGTCCGGTTTCTATGGAAGCACAAGTATCGGAACACAAAGACATTGACAACAAAGCCTTAGGACTCTTTAAATTTGAGTGTCTGTTCTAGCTAAACTGCTGGCCAGTTACAGTGCATTCTGGCAGCACTGAATGAGTAAAAACACAAATTCCAACTAGACCTGTTATTCCTACATTTTTTTTTCTTATTCCCAAACAACATGAAGACACATGTTAGCTCTAGCCAACTTTTATATAAACCTTTGTATTACGGTGCTTTAGGTGGATTCACACACTACTAAATGAAGTGGGCAAAAACAAATAGAATAATTCTATGATGTGCCACCAAACGAAACAATTTAGAGTTGGAATTATATCACTGTGAGAATTCTGAACCAAGTCCACTGTAGCTACAGAAGGAGTCATAAATACTTTATCTGCGACTGTGAAAGGTTAAAACAAGAAATTGGAAAATTTCAGATAAACAATATGCCTGTCTCCCTCCCACTTCCACCCCCCGCAACAAGAACAGAAAAAGGGACGGAAAATTTCATGGATAAAAATTCAACTTTAGTTGCTGAAAGCAGAATAACCTACTGAAGTGCTGTTGTCTCATCAGTGGAATGTGAATCAGATAGGTGAGAGAAAGCAGGAGAGTGTTTTGTAGATCACTAGATGTAGATGCACACTAGAAATGAATTAGTCAGTGGTAAATCCATTGCAACGGAGAGAGATTGTTTTGGCAATATGTTACTCTAGGTTATTTACTTTAACAGCATTTTGTGAATCTTAAATGTCATCATTAACTGGCTAAGAGATCAGAAACCTCATCTATACTTTTCTGTGACTTGTGTGTAAAAAGATTAGAAAGGATATTATTTAAGTGTTATAAGTATCATGGAGCTGCAAAAAACAATTGTTTTGCAAACAGCAGCAATCAGATCAGGTGTTTTCATTCTGGTATGGCTGTAGGCATAGGTAGAGACCATGTGCTAGGATATAACGGATAGAGGTACATATCCCAGATGGTGCATAGGAGTAGCCATGGGCTCGTCACAGAGAAGACCAACAAACCCAAACTTAAAGAAAATAATCTGATCACAGCGGACTAAATATCCCCTGTTCTACTCACATATCTGTTGTTCCAAGGTTTAGTCCTTCCCAAGGCACAGATATCGATGGATACTTCCAGCCTTGTTCCTGGCTCAGTCCATATCTTCAAGCTCTCCTCTCGTCACCCAAATACTGAATGAAGCAGGAACATCACTGCTTCCCATTCAAAAATGCACTCTGTTTTCATTGGTTCTCCTGGCTTCCTGCCAACACTTCCTGCTTCCCTTGCACTCCTGGGGTATGTCTACACTAGCTCGTGAGTTCGAGCTAGGTAGGCAAATGAGGGCAACCGGAGTTGCAGATGAAGCCCTGGATTTAAATATCCCGGGCTTCATTTGCATGTTCCCGGGCGCCGCCATTTTTAAATCCCCCTTAGTCCGAACTAACTGCCACGAGGAGTGACAGTTAATTCAAACTAAGGAGTTAGTTCGCATTAACGTTCAACTGCCGCGTCTAGCCGCGGGCAGTTAGTTCGGACTAAGGGGGATTTAAAAATGGCGGCGCCCGGGAAGATGCAAATGAAGCCCGGGATATTTAAATCCCGGGCTTCATTAGCAACTCCGGTTGCCCTCATTTGCCTACCTAGCTCGAACTAACGAGCTAGTGTAGACATACCTCTGGAGACTCTCTAGGACCTACTATGGGTTTAGCCCTTTCAGGCAATTTAGTTAACTGAGTGGCTGGAATCTCCAGTAAAAGGTAGTTCTCACCACATTCATCACAGACCTGAGAAACACTGAGTATATCTTCTTGATAGTGATAATGAAGAAATCCCACTATAGACCGGATGGGAAATATTTAAGGAAGCACTACAAAAAACACAGCCATGGAAGTTTTTAGAAGATGTATGCACACAAGGAAAAGTTGGACAAGCAACAAAACAAGAACATTATAGGAAAAGTGTAAACAAGCCAAGACTTCTGGTAAAGCAGAAGTAAACGCATTTTAAAAAACACTGAATAAACAACAAAGATTGGACAAGCAAAAGTTTAGAGAAAGAAGAGTTTCAACTACTAGAGGAGGCATCAAGAAGACAACATGCAAAAATCATAAAAGATGTATGGAAACACAATTAGGCTAGCAATGCAGATGGTAAGAATAGCTACCAGTGAAATGACAATAAATTGCTTTTGTAAGGGGTGTTTTGACAAAGAGCTGAACTCCTGCATTTCCTCTGAATGCAGCTATTCTAGACATATTGGGTGAATGGGGCAACTCACAAGGCAGAATGGATATCAGCATTGAACCACCATCAGGAGAAGAAATAGAAAGAGCAGTGAAGCAGTTAAACATGAAGGATGCAGAAATAAACAGCAACAAATGAGATGCTAAAAGCCATGAGACAAATGCCATCATTGATTGGGGGGGAGGGGAATAAAAGGTGGAGGTGTAAGAGAAGATACCAAATGACTTGCTAAAGGCAATTATTGTACCGCTCTAGAAGAAAGAAGATCCTGCTGATCCAAATCATTGTAGAAATATGAGCTTATTATCAGTACTGTGGAAAATAGGATGAAAATAATAGTAACAAATTAAAGCATTTTTAGAGGAAACTATAGGTGAGGAACAGTGCAGCTTCAGACTAGCTGAAGTCACATTGCTCAGATATACATATTATAACTGTTGCTGAAGAAAAGTGAGAATAGGTATTAAAGAAATTTGCTGTTTTGATTAACTTCTCAAAGGTATTTCATTTGGTTTGGAGAGATGTGTTATGGAACAATCATATGGAGTTCCAGATAAGATAACTGTAGATATAATAGCTATGAAGACTACTGAAATACTGTGAGAACTGGTAAAAAATGAAGGGTCTCATTCAAGTCAAAGTGTGGTCTAAGATAATCATGGACTCACCACCTCTTTTCACCATGTTCTTAAAATGGATATAATAAGAATGATGAATGAGTTAGAGGAGGTGACACTCAATGATCTACAGTTAAGCTCCTTAGTTTACAATTTAGTACAATTTGCAGAAATTTGAATTCGATTATGACAATATTTACTACTTTGGAAAACTGATGTAGTGTCTTGGACTTATAATAAATAGTAAAATGGCAATGTGGTTGCATCTCTCAACAGGGACAATGGATAACGTGTTGAAATGCAGCCAGTTGTGAAGTCATAGAACAAGTAGAATCTTATGTCTAGGAAGCTTTATCAGTACTGACCGGTCCATTAAGCATGAGGTTAAAAAGGACACATGGCTTAGTCACATGTATTGCACAGAAAGACACAACATTATGGGCTGATAAAACCATTACATTTGCTACCAAAATGAAAATGTGTCAAATTAGTGTATTATTATGATAAGATTATTGTATGGATTGGAAGTAGCTTTATAAAGTGAAATAGACAGAAGTTGGGAGGCAGAGGAAATGAGGGGTCTGAGATAGATGGCAGGTGTTAAGACATTAAGAAGTTAGGAGAGTAGGCAATCCAGGTCTACAGCCATGGTCAGTTTGGCAAAAGGCCAACCATCAGCTACATGGTGGGACTTCATTCAGAGGGAGATAACTAGGCTAGGCTTAATGGAGAAAGAAGCCATTGCCAGGAATGAATGGCAATCCTGTGTGGTTCCTTGTGTCTTTAAAGGTAACCCCAACAGGCAGAACCAAACATGAGCATCTACCGCTTGAGCTAAAAGCCAGCTGGCGCTCAGCTAAGGCCACAGAGGAAACTCATTCACTCTCCCTATGACTGATCTAAGTGCCACTACCTGGGACAGTGAATCACACCAATCAGGTGTATGGGTTCCACAAACATGCTTTGGAATGAAAGACACAATAAAGAAAATTTCTAGACAAATCACAGACATACACACAGAATGCATGATTAATAACAAGAATACACACCTCTATCATTTGAGTGGAAGGAAATCTCTGTTAGTTTGTAGTAAGTCACTTATCCTCTCCATGTACAAGCAGCCATTACATGATCATTTACATAAAAATACATTGCATTATTCTGTCTTCTCCCCTTAGCCAAAGCTTATCCCAAACAACTAAGGTTCATAGAAGTTTATATTCAGTGACTCAGAATGAACCTGTAACAAATCTATATGTAAGAACAACCCATACATAGAAACTCAGACGTGAATTTGGACCTTTGCATACAAAGAGAGGTTTCTATCACTTAAAATAAAGGAGATCTCATTTAGCTAGAAGTAGATCTTTATACTCATGCAGAGTTCCACCGATATGATCAGACCCAAGGCCAGAACATAACATTACAAAGCTGGCACTTTATATTAATGCACTTTGCTTAACATTAAATAAGACATTGATTTTAGTATAGAGCTAATTGTTCACTAAAATTGAAAAAGCATCACTTTCATTATCCAGCTAGTTTTACTGTGAACTAAAATTCTATTTTGCTTGATATTCACCATTCACTCTTTAATCTTCATCACTTCTTCTTTGCAGCGTGAATGTGTGACACAATATTAATGTTTCCAAGTCTCCCGTTATACACAGGACTACTGGTTAGCCCACCTCCATCTTCCCTTCATTCTCCAAGAACCTCTTAAAATCCACAGTGTGTTAATAATTAAAAAATAAAACAAAATAAAATAGCTGTTATCCATACCTCTAGGTATCTTTTGACTATAATCCCTTCTTAGCAGGAAAAAAATCTTTATTTCTTGTATTGTACAGCACCAGGCATATTGCCAATACTAAACAAACAATTTTTAATATAAAAGAATTGTTCCCAGATTTATTGCCTTCAAAGCAAGGCCTAAGTCTGAGGTCTCCTCTTTATCCTAAACTTCAGTTTGAAACTACTGATTAAAATTCGACACCCTTTTCTTGGGCTGCCAGATAAACCACAGTATTAAAAAATCCTTTTGTGAGTGGGTTGAGAATAACCTTATTAAATATGTTCACCTCACACTATAATTTTTACCAGTCATATATGAAAACGTAGGGATTCTCTTTAACCCAATATTGAGCTGCACCTCCACTACGAAAAATGGGGTTGGTTCTGTGAACTGCATGTGACATAATGGTCAAAGAGGTATAGAGGTCACAATCACCCCCTTTTTTGATGGAGTATTTCAGGAGTGATCAAAAAATATTTTCTTTTATAACAAGGATTATGGAAATGATGGAAAATCACCATTTTAGACTGACAGACACTCTAATTCCAATTCTCTTTATATTAAAACAACACCAAAGAAACTCTGTTCTGAACCTGATGTGATTTAAAATCCCCAGGGTTCTTCACAGCGTGTCTTTCTCACTCTTTGATGACTTCGCTTCCATGGTTCACAGTGCTTATTGCTCCTAGGGCATGTGATAAATATGAAATCTGGCATTCCCCTCACTCTTCCTTGTCTGCAAGCTTAGAGAACTAGTAACTCAAGCTCAGCTCTCTTAGCAGAAGAATCAACATAGTATTGTCATTGCTGTTAAAATTCATTTTCACTAGGCTTGGAGAGGGTAAGGCATACATTACTGTGAATACCATTGTTCAACTTCAGCAGAGTAAGATCCATTATTGAGAAGACTTGGAATGACTGTATTAGATCCTTTCACCCAACCCTATAATTTGGTGACATATAGCAGTTCTACTTACTTATTTCCCATCATAAATTATCTTCACAGAAAATCAAAAAGTTCAGTTTGTTCAAAAATACTCTTTAGTGAATGTGCTAATTATGAAGATGTTAAAACATAAGCATGGTGTAATGTGTTATTTCTAAAGAAGGGATTTTCATTAGTTTTCCTTTGTGTGTTTAATGCCAGTTACATTTTTTTAGTTAAGAATGGTATTACCCATTATGCACAGAATGGTCAAATGGTGAGAAACACATAGTGTCAATATATTGTCAAATGTATTGGAAAGTTACGCTTAATTATAATAAACATCACTGGGCTTTTTATGGGCACAGGTTGTACCTCCTTTAACCTGGACTCTCTGGGCTGGCAACATCTGGACCACAGATATTCCAGGACCACAGAGTCCAAGTACCAGGTAACCCGTGTTGAGGGAGGGGCGGGCCTTGCAGCAGGGAGTTCTAGCCCCTGCTGCCAGGTGGTTGTGGGGTCTAGAAGTGGCAGCAGAGCCCCGGCAGCTGCAGAGCCCTGGTAGCTGAGGCAGCCTCAAGGTCCCGGCAGCCACAGAGCCCAAGCAGCCCTAGCAGCTGTGGAGCCCCGGCTGCCCTGGCAGCCATGGAACCTTGGCCATGGCAGTTACAGAGCTCCTGCCTGGGAAGCCATGGCTGGGTAGGCAGCAGCAGGGCTGGGCTGGAGTCCTAGCCGCAGGCAGCACGGGTCATGTTGGGAAGGACCTCCCCTCTTTCAGCAAATCCCCTTGTTTGGGGCCAGTCAGGTCCTGAGGGTGCTGGACGAGGAAGGTCCAACCTGTAGTACCCTTCTAGTTGAAAAATCCTCTTTTGTGCCACTACCTGTATGGACATTGAATCAAGAAAACTAACCAACTTTCTATCTTGTTTTGGATCCTTATTCAGCTTGGTTATGGTCAAGGCATACACACAGAGAAATTAGAACAAATGCTTCTTGATGGAAGGTTGCAATGCAACACTACTTAATTTCCTAGAATTCAGAATACCCACACAAAAACCAAACAACACAGAGAAAGAAAACAGACTGTTACTAAAGCAGAGTGGTACAACTGCCCCCCACGTTGCTTTAATCTAGCTCTTTCCAGACTGATTGCTCTAGGCCCAGATCACACACTTCCCTAGACAGCCTTCTAACCTGTTAGCAATGGTGTAGGCAGAACACATGCCAGTTAATACCAAGACCTCTAGCTTTACTGAATACTGACAAATGTATAGCTAGAAACCAGTCTCACTCTCCTGTGTGTTAGTACTGTTAAAATAGGTAGTAGATTTATAGAGATGTGTTTAATGTTTGGTCTTTATGAAATGCTCGTGAGTTGCTACAGGCAGGGCTGGATTACCCAATAGGCAGACTAAGCACGTGCTTAGGGCACCAGCAAAGCAGGGGCACCAAAAAAAATTAGATTTTTTTTTTGGAAAAAATTTGATGTTTGATATTTCAAAAAAAGCATCGAAGTAGTCATCATGGGAAAAATCAGAACCCCGCAGAACGCTCTTTTTCTCAGCTGAAAAGAATAAAAACACCTCAGAGAGCAACAATGTGTCAGGACAGACTTGATTCACTTTCCCTATTGTGTATGGAAGCGGACATGCTTCGTCGAGTCAGCTTCGATGAACTTATCCAGAATTTTGCAGTCAGAAAATCTAGAAAGAAGCTATTTTAATTTCAGCATATATGTAAGTTTTGTGTCATTTCGAAAAATAAAATTTTATTTTACGGTATAGTATTGTATTTATTTTGAATTACATATGGGGGGCACCATAATCTTTTCAGTGCTTAGGGCCTCTAAAGGTCTTAATCCGGCCCTGGCTACAGGCATTGATCTCACAATATCTGCATCCCATGTTATAAAGTAATCTTTAAGGTTTTTTTTGCTCTGTAACTATAAAAGTGTTTGCTATGAAATTGGAAACTCCCCTAGTCAGGAAAGAAGCATTACCTAGTGTGAAATACTAGTTTACCACAAGAGTCATTTCCTGCCCCACAAAAGAAGGCCTATAGACAACAGACATTGTGGAAAAAAGACTTTGATGATTAATTTTTTACTTATAAATGCCTGTCCCATTACAACTTGAGCTCTGGGGGAATGGAATAAAAATGTATATTGAGAAAAAATTGTTATCCCCGTGCTGCTTGATTTCAAGGACATGTGGGCATAAGCAAGGGTGCTCCAGCTGTTTAGCTTGAGTTAGCCCTAAAGGACATAGAATTTGCACATTACGTCAGTTTTTGTCACTTTTTGGAACTTGAAATTAACTCGTGTGTGCGTGTGTGTGTGTTTATCTGCTTTAACATTGCCAATAATGTACTTCTTTTTTTAAAAAAATGTACAGGTTTTGCCCTGTCCTTCCAAAAGGTTCAGACTGAGATGGATTCAAGGGATGAGATGGATTCAGAGACTGGACAGCCATCTGTCTTATATGGTTTAGACAAAACAAGTCCTGCATCTTGGCAGGGGGTTCGACTAGATGGTCCTTGCAGTCCCTTCCAACGCTATGATTCTATGACTGCAAGCTCTTCACAGAAGAGAATGTCTCTTTGGGCTTGTTGACATATTGTAGAGCTTCTTCCATTGGCATAGGTTCTCCACCTTCCCAAGAGATGGAAGTTCCGTCGATGGAAAAAGCCTTAGCAGGCCAAGCCATGGTAAGCCTTTGTATAATGCCTAGCATAATGAGAGCCAATCAAGACATGAGGCTTTTTCACTCTAACACAATACAAAATATAAGTTCAGCAACTTAAAAGAGAATTCCATTGCTGCACTGCTATTTGCCAGGGTAACCTCAGAAAAAGCTATCACGGCCTGAAACCATCCTACAATCACTGCTGCTTTTGGGCCATGTTCTTGAGGAAGAACCAAGGGAATAATGAAAAAAAGCTGCTGAATTGAAAGGTAGATTTGCAAGTCGCATTAATTTTTTTCATCATTTGGTTGACTTGTCCCTGTCACATTACTTTCAGGTTGATTAATGTTCCAATATACAGGATGTCAAGCTTTAGATGCAAACAACAGACATTACAGTTTTAGAATAAATTGTCCAAAAAAAGATAAATATCAAGGCAATGGGAATATGTAGTGGCTTGTCTCTGTACAACTTTTTAAACACATCTTTACAATATTTCTGTTACCTACCTAAATCTACATACTGAAAATACTGGAAACATGTACAGATAAAGAAATATCAACAAAGGTATGTTTCTGGGCACAATTAAACATCTTGGTTATGACTTAGAAAGCCCTAAATGTGTTGACCATCTCCTCCTATATGAACCTGCCCAGGGATTGAGGTCGGCAGGGAGGCTCTGTTCCATGTTCCTTCACTTTTGGAGATAAGGTTGACATCTACGCAGACCAGGGCCTTCTCAGCCTTCTCCCCTAGGCTATGGAATTCTTTCCCCTGGGACATTCGTCTCATGCCAACATGGGCACTGTTTTGACGCCAGGCCAGGGCCACCCCTTTTACCCATGCTTTTACTGGTGTGTGTGTGTGTCCTTCCTCTTGAGGTGTTTTAACAGGTTTTATGTTTTCCCCCACTTTGGGGTCTTGTACTTTACTTTATATACATTTATTTATTGTGTTTTAAAAAAATTATAAGACGCCTTGAATATTTTAAATAGAGAGGTGGGGTAAAAATATTTTAAATAAATAAATAACTTCCCCCCACCCACCAAAACTATGGTGATATTAGTGATTAACAGACTAATCTCAGAGATTCAGCTAAATAGTCTATACCAGAAGAGACAGAGCTGAATCTTGTGTGGATGAATCAGACCGTTTAGGTGTATAAAATAAGGCTTGAAATCTCATGAAAAACAGGGATCCTGACTCCACACCGGGTGGAATGGAAGTACACACCAGATTCTGATGCCATGTAATAAGCAGACTCAACTGGTGAGTCTGCTCTACGTCAGTGATTTTGAAACTTAGGGTCATGTCTCATCAGGGTAAGCTATTGGCAGGTCACCAGACATTTATTTACCTTTGTTCCTGGTCAATGGGAGCTGTAGGAAATGGTACAAGAAGTGGTGCAGGAAGCTGCAGGAAGCGGCTTACCCTGATAAGTCATGACCCAAAGCGTGAAAACACCTGCTCTAGGTGAGTAAGGGCAGCAGACTCTCTCCTGGGTCTTTTCTGCCTTCTACTTATAGTCTCAGTTGGAAACGGGATACAGAGAAATACTCACAAACATATCTGAATATTATCCAATTTATTTTTAGCAGAAACTGGAAGTTGGGTCCATCAATGGTTTTTAGACAGGATGAGCAGGAACGGTGTCCCTAGCCTCTGTTTGTGAGAAGCTGGGAAATGGGGGACAGTGAATGGATCACTTGATGATTAGCTGTTCTTTTTATTCCCTGTCTGTCATCTGGCATTGGCCACTGTCAAAGGACAGGATACTGGGCTACACAGACCTTTGCTCTGACCAAGTATGGCCATTCTTATATTCATACTTCTGACAATCTTCTGCTACAATTGCTAATTCTAACAACATTGTAACAACCTTGAATGCTAAAGCTATAACACATTGGGGCAGATCCTGAACTGCACTGCAGCCACTTGGTAGAAGGATTGCTCTAATCAAAGTGGATCTACTGCTAGCACGAAAGCTCCCATGGCTATGAGTATAGGGGTCATGGCTGGATAGTGGCCATAGTTGTCACATGATTTGGCAACATTTGGCTGCCTTTGCAGCTACTGGCATTTGTTGCAAGTTAGTTCAGACCATCTGTCTTAGGTTGCTCTAACTTAACCCAGTCAGACAGTTACAGATCAAGAAAGTGCACAGGTGGCTTCATATCTTCTCTTCTGTGCTCCTTAGCCACAGCTAAGGAACAAAGCTGCTGGATAAAGTACCAACGCAACATTAGTGGTGGTATCAATTACTCGTCAGTGAGTGGGCATACATGAATGAATGAGAAAAGAGGAGAAGGGACTGCAGGAAAAATTTATGGCAGAATTACATAAGATCAAATGTGTTTGAGGAGAACACATGCAGCACCATTTAAAAGGTATAGCAGAGGCAACTGATAAACTTAACAGTAACAATTCACCGGGACCAGATGGCATTCACCCAAGAGTTATGAAAGAACTCAAATGTGAAACTGTAGAACTATTAACTGTGGTTTGTAACCTATCCTTTAAATCAGTTTCTGTACCTAATGATTGGAAGATAGCTAATGTGATGCCAATATTTAAAAAGGGCTCTAGAAATTATCGTGGCAGTTACAGACCGGGAAGTCTAACATCAGTACAAGGTAAATTAGTTGACACTATAGTAAAGAATAAAATTGTCAGACACATAGATGGACATAATTTGCTGGGGATAAGTCAACATCGTTTCTGTAAAGGGAAATCATGCCTTACTAATCTACTGGAGTTCTTTGAGAGGATCAACAAACATGTGGACAAGGGGGATCCAGTGGATATAGTGTACTTAGATGTCCAGAAATCCTTTGACAAGGTCCCTCAGCAAAGGCTCTTAAGTAAAGTAAGTTGTTGTGGGATAAGAAGGAAGATACTCTCATGGATTGATAACTGGTTAGAAGACAGGAAACAAAGGGTAGGAATATATGGTAAGTTTCCAGGGGGTGGCCTGTGTTGGCTCTGTGGTAAACAGTGAGGTGGCAATATTTGCAGATGATACTAAACTGCTCAAGATAGTAAAGAGCAAAGCAGACTGTGAAGAGCTTCAAAAAGATCTCATCAAACTAAGTGATTGGGCAACATAATGGCAAATGAATTTTAATGTTGATAAATGCAAAGTAATGCACATTGGAAAAAATAATCCCAACTATACATATAAAATGATGGGAACTAGGTTAGCTACAACTACTCAAGAGAGATCTTGGAGTTATTGTGGATAGTTCTCTGAAAACATCCACTCAAAGTGCAGCAGCAGTCAAAAAAGCAAACAGAATATTAGGAATCATTTAAAAAAGGATAGAGAATAAGACAGAGAATATCTTATTGCCTCTATATAAATCCATGGTACGCCCACATCCGGAAAACTGCATACAGATGTGGTCATCTCATCTCAAAAAAGATATATTGGCATTGGAAAAGGTTCAAAAAAGGGCAACAAAAATTAATAAGGGTTTGGAACGTGTGCCATATGAAGAGAGAGTAAAAAGACTGGGACTTTTCAGCTTGGAAAAGAGGAGACTAAGGGGGGATATGATAGAGGTCTATAAAATCATGACAGGTATGGAGAAAGTGAATACGGAAAAGTTATTTATTTGTTCCTATAGCGTAAGATCTAGGGATCACCAAATGAAATTAATAGGTAGCAGGTTTAAAACAAACAAAAGGAAATTTTTCTTATGCCGTGCACAGTCAACCTGTGGAACTCCTTGCCAGAGGATGTCATGAAGACCAGGACTTTAACAGGGTTTAAAAAAAGAACTAGATAAATTCATGGAGGTTGAATGAGAGCAGAACTTGTCCTTTTGTGCCAAAATCTGGTGAAATGCCTCCAACAGCTCCTGCTGGGTCTACCTCAGGACTGCTTCCAAGTCAGAGAGGTGATTTTGTCTAGGCTAAACAATTAATTTGATTTCTCTCTGAGTCAGGAGCCCAAGGTACTTTTCCTTATATTCACACCATGAAAACACACCTCTCTGATGTTCAATGGTACAATATATTCTTGCATTTCTGGGATGGAATGAAACTTCTGTAACAATGGGGCAGAAGGACAGGAAAATACTAGTCCAGCTATTTTTTCTTTGCAGGCCACCATGAATAGAAAAATAAGATTCAAAATTAGATTGCCTGCTGGGTTTGCAAGGTAGGAAACCAAGATGCTTCACATTTGCAAGTTGTTCGGCTTGGCTTTATAACAAGCTCACACGGCAGAATGAGCACACACTTTAAATCAAATGCTCATTTGAAAATCTAATAACTTTTATCCTCGATGAAATAAGTGTAGGTCATTTATAGTCAAGGAACTGGTCTTTGTGAATATAACACCGTATCTAAAAGGAAAAGGAAAAGTTATGCAGTGCTGCAGCACCGTCCTCATTGTGCTATATTTTGCACACTTGTCATTCTGAACGTTCTTATAAGTGATGTATAAAATCAGAAGGGTGGAAACCGGTTCCAGAACAACCATACAGGGTGAATATTCCACTAATTATTTTTTGTCTGACCTACTGTTGCTGTTTTTAGGATGCCTGCTGAGTCAAGGGTATCTCCATGGAATAGGGCAGCTGTTGGAAATAATCAGTAATGCATTCGGTGTGCTCTGCTTCCCATCACCACTGCTTCCTCGGAATCAACAACATTACCTGGTTCAGAATGTCGCCAGTGGCCTCATTAAGGTGGAGGCTGCAGCTCAGAGAATCTCTCCCTTTAGGAAGGTTTGAGACTATTAGGAGAAAAAAAAGTAGTGATGTGTTAAAGTTGCCAGTAACAGAGTTCCAGCTAAAACAAAATGAGTCTAGAGAGGTAGAGTCACAATGCTGATCTTGTAGATGAAGCTGATGGTTAATTCCCCAAATGTCTTCATTGTTCCCTTTCTCTACCCCGCTTTAGGACTAAGCTGTTATTTCAACCAAAAAAGACTGCATGCAGCCCCTCTTGTCATTTGTCATCACTATTCCTGAGTCAGTTAAAAGGAGATTTCCAACAGGGCTCACACTTAACTCATTGGTCCAGCTCTGGTCTTTCAGACCAAAACATGCCAACCTAACATAATGTAGGAGCTCTATGTCTGTGGATACTCAAGTAAATGAAGTGTCTGGCAGTCCACCAGCAGCTAACCCTGAAAAGCTGCATGTGGCCTGCAGGCCAGAGGCCCCCCCACCCCCGACTAGAAGATGGTACTGTACAGCGGCCTACTTTTAATTACATTTTCCAGTT
Source organism: Pelochelys cantorii (assembly GCA_032595735.1). Lineage (NCBI taxonomy): Eukaryota > Metazoa > Chordata > Testudines > Trionychidae > Pelochelys > Pelochelys cantorii. Next base: position 66,549,486 of record CM064326.1, on the reverse strand, counting down.
CTTAGGCATGGAAGTTATGCCATGAACTGCTCCCTTACATACCAACTAAGTGATATAAGAAGGCTTAAAGGAGTCAGAATGTAAGTCACAATTATATCACCTTACACATCATTTCTGAATTTGATCCTCATTGTTTATCTAGCTATTATTATGAACAACTACTTCTACCAAGCCTCTCTCTCCTATAGGCTTTTTTCTCTTCTGCTGGCCTTTTTCCATTTTTGAAAAGCTTTGCTCCAGGAGTATTTATTTCTCTATTGCTGTTAGAGATGTCATAAGAAAAAAAACCCATTATGTTTCAAGGTCTAGGCTGAATCTCTCTTTAATTTACAATGCTGGACTTTATTTCTTTAAAGGTATGTTTTAGTGCATTGTCAGCCTTATCTGTACATTTCCTGTATTTGCATTGTGTATTCAAACTTCAGCATGATCTCTGATAGTCAAATACAGAAATATCTCAGGGGGAAAGGAAACAATTTGCCTGTGGACATCCCACTTGGGACTTTGTGAAAATGCATATCATCTCTCTGCCTGCTCCTCAGTGATGTGGATTCAAGTGTATTTTCAGGGGCTCCAGTGATATGCTCTAGACCACATGGGTTCAGCAAGAGATGGAGGACAAAAGAGAACAGGGGAGTATGTCAGTCAGTAAGCTGATATAATTTACCATGTGAAGGGGCAGAACGGCAGGAAAACCAATCAACAGGTAGTAATAGAGATGTAGCCGTGTTAGTCTGGTCTTGCTGAAACAAAAGACAGAACTATGCAGCACTTTAAAGACTAACAAGATGGTTTATTAGGTGATCAACAGGTAGTTTAGGAAGGTATACACCAAACAGGTTTTGCTTATTGGGAAACTGGTTCTTTTTCTACATATATAACCGCAAACCTGATCAGAGTGTGTTGCCCCCCCCCTCCAGTCTTTCCTCCCCCTACCAACTGCCATGTTCGCTCACAGAATATGGGACTGCTACAGCTCTCAGTGTAAGAAGCAGGTTTTTAGCTGAAGCTGTAGACACTCATGTTTTTCTCTCCGAAAGCCCCTGGGATTGGTTGGCCAAGATGGTGGGCATTGCATATGCAGCCTATGTAGTGTCTTGTCTCTGTACAATAGGTTGGGGTGGGATGTTGGTGTTTTCTGCTCCAGTTCTGGACTACATTCAGGCCAGTTGCCCTGTTATGGCTAATTATGTCCCCACTTACCATATGGTATGGTATTTAAAGGTGGTTGGGCATAAGTAAGAATAATTCTAATTCATATTTATGTAAGGATGCTCTGAATGCAGTCTCCCCTGACATCTAGTGATGAGCTAGGGGAAAAGACTTCAGGAATAGACCATATTTGCATAAACATACCTATTCTGCCTAGGTATTCAGCTGCTTTGCCAATTTTAATTTTGGCTGGTGGTGGATTATAAAGCTCTTTAGCATTGATGGCCGGGGCAATGAAATGTTGTTTTCCTTATAGGATGCGTAAAGGGCAGTAGAGCTCTACTTAACCTGTCTTGACTGAGAGAATCCCCATAAACTGAGCCTCACACGCTAAGCAAGGAGTAAGGACGCCAAATCCCAGGGAGAAAGAGAAGGTGAAACGGGTGTGCTTATGTGGCGATATGGACTCTGCCTAAGAAGTCCGAGTCACCATCTCACCCTCCCGCCGCCTTGCCTCTGTTTAAAGAAAGCACTGATTAGATTCAGTTGTGAGTCCTAGTTTTGTTTAGTGGTCCCTAGAGCTGAAATCACTGCTTACTGGGAGCTCAGTCTTCGACCTCGTGATGGACAGCGTTGCGGGGAACGAGATATCAGTAGTGATGTGCTTTACCCACAACTTTCTGAAATCACTAAATGCTGAGTTAAGTGGTGGAACCTCAGCACGTGATGTCACAGGGGCAAGAGAGAGGCAGCAGACTGGGGTAGTGTCAGAAACAGCGGCACACAGCAGTGGCAGAGTGACGCAGAGCAACTGGGAACCAGCTGAAGTAGTGGCGCAGCAACAGAGTGATTGCTTGATGTCTCAGCCCCAACCCCTCCACATGCACTGTGAACTCACAAGAGGGCACCTCTGAACTCTGGGTCCTCATTGACCATGGACAGCAACTGTGAATGAAATCCAGCACAGGGAGAGGGGAGCGGTTTGTTAAAGGAACATTTGTCATCAGAATTTCACACCACGAGGTGAGAAACGGAGGCAACGGATGCTGCCCATCATACTTTGGGATGGCTGTTTGCACATGGCCACATGCTTTAGAATCAAGGCTGTGGTGTTTTTCCAAAATAATGCTGGATTTGATTAAAATTTTTCTTTGCTCTACACAGACTGAATGCTTATGAGTAGCAAAGTATTTTCCCAGATTACAGGACGGGGGCTGGAGCCAGTTCTGTTTTGAATTGTTAAAAAAAACCAGCCCATGTAGCCGTTGCCTCCACCTGGCAGAAGGGTTACATTTAAAAGTGTTCTGCAACAGACAGATGCCATGGTGCAGGCAGGTGTGAGATCTGCCCTATGTTATTTTACAGATCTCACCATTTCAAAAGTGGTAGGAAATCAAAATATGTGACTGCAAATATGAGTCACAGTACAGTTTTCTCCTGCTATAAGGACAAGCAAGATATAACAGTGAAACAGGAGAAAAGATTCAAAATATCTGCCTGCCACATATAATGGGGTATTTTTTTGAGAGAGCCAAGCTTGTGTACTATTTGTAATGTGGTTGTGTCTTGAGTCCACGAGGGACTCCATTTGCACTTCACTGCCCCTGCCCTGAAGAATTATAGCTTCTCTTACATGAGAATGACAACAAATGGGCCCTCAGCAAGCATCCCAAGACTTGAAGACAGGTGGTCAAGACCCTGAAAATTACCCTAAATAATCCTCCAACAAAATTATTCAACTTGAATTCTCCCATTCTTTTGTCCCATCATGCTCCTCCTCACCACCCACCTCCTTTGGGACTTTTCTAATCTGTCCTCTCTCCTATCTGTGCTAGAATCCTTCTACAACACACCCAACCCTGATACCTCCGTGCCCTTCTTTTCTGTTTTCCACTTTCCATGCTCTTCCCCCCATTCTTCTGAGGACTTCCTGACGTCTGCAAGAAGTGAGCCCATTAGGCGGTTCATAGAAGGAGAAGTTATTGAGGCAACCAAGTAGTCTGGCAGGAGAGATGAGAGCATTCCACCCTCAACTATGAAAATCAGATTAATTTAGGGCTTGTCTATATGGCACAGCAATACATACCACAGTGTTGTAAACTGTAAAGCACTGTAAAGGGTTGTGTTTTATGTGGATCCTGCTGACGCACTATGAAAGGTATCCCGCGAAACACTCCCCTTTGAAATAGCACTGTTGACACGCACTAGGTATTTTTAGGGCATGTCAGCAAGATCCACACAGAGCACTGAGCATACACCCTTTTTAGAGTACTAAACAGTTTACATCCCTCTGAATAGTAATAGAGATGTAGCCGTGTTAGTCTGGTCTTGCTGAAACAAAAGACAGGTGCAGCACTTTAAAGACTAACAAGATGGTTTATTAGGTGATGAGGTTTTGTGGGCCAGACCCACTTCCTCAGATCAAATTGTGGAAGAAAATTGGCATGACCATATATACCAAAGGGATACAATCAAAAAAAGTGAACACACATAAAATTGACAAATCAGATTTTAGAACAGAGGGGGGTGGGGGGGAGGTTAGTATCTATGAGATAATGATATTGGGGTGATAATTGGGGAAGCTATCTTTGTAATGGATAAGATAATTAGCATCTTTGTTAAGGCCCATCCGTAAAGTGTCAAATTGTTAAACCTGGAACTTTCCCTTGCAACAAACCCCGTTGCCAGCTTTGTCCACATATTTACTCTGCTGACACCATCATTGGACCTAACCATGTCAGTTACAAGATCAAGAACACATATTCCTGTTCATCCAGAAATATAATTTATGCCATCACATGCCAACAGTGTCCATCTGCTATGTATATTGGACAAACTTCTCAGACACTTTGCCAAAGAATCAATGCATACAAAACAGACATCAGACAGTTTCACAAAGAAAAAACAGTTTCTTGACATTTCAGCCAGACTGGGCATTGTCTCAATGACCTTACTACATGCATCCTGCTTCAAAGAGACATTAACACCAGACTACAAAGGAAAGCCTCAGAACTGTCATTCATGCTTAAATTTGACACTTTACGAATGGGCCTTAACAAAGATGCTAATTATCTTACCCATTACAAAGATAGCTTCCCCAATTATCACTCCTAATATCATTATCTCATAGACACTAACCTTCCCCCCTCACACACACACCCCTCTGTTCTAAAATCTGATTTGTCAATTTTATATGTGTTCACTTTTTTTGATTGTATCCCTTTGGTATATATGGTCATGCCAATTTTCTTCCACAATTTGATCTGAAGAAGTGGGTCTGGCCCATGAAAGCTCATCACCTAATAAACCATCTTGTTAGTCTTTAAAGTGCTGCATAGTCCTGCCTTTTACATCCCTCTGCTGTGCATTGCCACACAGTACAGACAATCCCATTAGCTTTCTTCCACTTTCCATTCTCAAATGGGGATCCAAGGGGGAAAAAAAAACTCAAAGGGAGAAGAATTTTCTAACTGTGGCAGACACCACGTTTTAAAATAAGCTTGTTTTATTAGTTTCATGTTTAACTGTAGTAGACAGTTCTAGTTTGGGGGGAGTGTGATTCAGGAACACGTAGTCAAACTTGTGTCCAATTTGAGTAAAAAAAAAAAAATCCACTTTAGCTTCAAATCTACCCTGCCAATTTTGAGGCAAGTGCTCCTTTGTTTATAGAATTTAATCAGTTTTATTATGGTAAACCTATTTTAATCTTAACTTTGGAAGAACTACTTTACTCCCATTTACTAACCTGTAAACTATAACAGTAATCGACTGAGAGAATGTTGCCAGTAAAATAAACAAGGTAGATTTCATTGCATCACTCCGTAAAACTCCTGAGGGATATCAGTATGCTGAACAGCGATGTTACATTACATGGTGAATTTCACTGCAACATATTTTCAGAAATTTCAGGGTCTGAACTACAAGTAGAATGCTCTATAAATAAATTGAGTAACAAGATTTTAACATGCATCAGATTTACTAAAATAGTCTATTCTTACCAACGCTCATGATACTGTGTAATCCATCCTGTAGGGGGTCTAGTGCTAAAATTAAATTATACCTGCCTACCATCCTCAATCTAATCAGAGTGTGACTAGCAAAATAAAACAATTAAAATTAGAGACAAGCCAGCCTCCCACTGTTTATGATCTCATTCTATTTGTGATGAGTAGGTGGAAATTCACCCATTGCGAGCATTTGCTTTATGTCAGTTCTTCTTGTTATTGCAGCTGGGGCTTATTTTGTGAATTGTTTGCTGTCTTCCCAGCTAAAAATAGATGGATACCAATTTAAACATCTTGGCATATTTCAAGTCTAAGTATCATTAGTAAGTAGTTACGCTGTATTTTATTGTAAGAGATCCTGCCATGAAGCCAATCTACACACATATAAATAAAGACAGTTATTTGGAATTATCTCAGACATAACTATATTTGAGGTTATTCACATTTCACACATAGCAATGTATGAAGCTATTTACAAGAAAGAGTGTTAGTTAGAGCAATTGATAAGCATCCTGAGTTAATGGGATGCCTTACAACTCAATAGCAGGCTGAATTGCTTCACCTATGGTTAGATTATGCCTTTAGGCATAGGCCTATGAAAGAGAAACATGTAACTGTACTACCATCTTTGAAGCCCCAGGGAGACTTAGTCAGGGAGGTTCCCTGCTACCCTATTGCTTCGGGTTGGCACAGTCCTTTACCTTGTATAGCATCTTTCTCCCTCGCTTCAGCTCAGCAGCGCTGGCAAGTGTATTGAGGTGACTGAGGCAAATTTCCACCCACAGTCCATTCCCTAGTATTTCTTCCACACATACTTGCTTACAGAAGCAGCCTGGTCTCCCTGCTGCATAGGGGGATGAGATGTGAGAAGGCCTCATAAGTTAGCAGGAGAGTGGTATGCCATCCCTTACTTTCCTGTGAATAGTGAGGCCATGATAGAGCCAGCCATAATATGGCACCTAAAGAATAAGAACTCCAGTCCAGCTATCACTGAAGCCAATGAGGACTCATCTGCACTCTTCCCCATTAATTCCAGTGGAAACTGGATTAAACGCTCAGTTTATCAAAAGCCAGCACTCTCACCTCTGCTTCTGCTTAAAATGGTAGACAACTATTTATGTAAATGTAGCCACTCAGCTTCATTTTCCTAGTTCCCACTCTTAAAATTCTTCCATCATGGTGCCTGGTTTCCTATTGCAGGTCAGTTCATATCTGACCTGGGATAGGAAACCAGGCACCGCACTCAAGGAATACAGTATCTGCTTCTTACATCTACAGGAGTAGGTCTAACTTAACACCTAAATCAACTTCTTCAATAATGGAGCAAGAGGGGAACATTTCAAAAGCAGCAAAGTGATTTAGGAGATTAAGTTCCATTTCCAGAATGAATTTAGGAATTAGGCACATCAGCTGAACTCAGTTCAATTGAACCATTGAGTTTCAATTAGTACTAGGTTCTTAACTGCCTCAGGGTTTTTCAATGTTATTTAGATGATTAAAGATGCAGAGTAGTGCCAAGTGGGATTTTTCAAACACATGTAGGCACATAACCTGCTTAATCCCTATTGAAATCAACTGTGCCTCCAAGCTCTGGAGTGGTTAATGTAACCTCTCTGGCAAGTGGTAAAAAGGGGCCACATTTTCAATGCATCCCTGCTTCCTTCCAACAAATAAAATTAGCTCACTGAAAAATGGGGGGGAAGGGCAAGGGGCACTTACGGAAGGTGAGTTTAATCAGACCCCACTCACAAACACTCCAAGACTGTACAAGCAAGAGAATTATTACAGAAATGGGAGCACAGCCAAACTTAAGATGCAGCACAGAATATATATGCAAATAAAAGGCAAAATAACCCCCTTCCATAAATTTGGTGCAGTCCATGTCACTTCATTCCCATCCACCATTGAGGGGCATCTGGCTGTCCCAGCCACACATCCACCAAACCCCACTCATTATTTGGATCAATGAGTAGTAGTAGTCCAAGTCTCCAATCCCAAAGGATCTGCCTGCTTACCCAGAGGGGCCACCAACTGACCACCTTAAAGTTGGATGGGAAGGTAAAGCCTACCCACTCAGATCTGTAGCTGTCCGCCACACAGTCACTCATAACATAATCCTCACAGGTAAGGAGTAAAAAGCACTTAGCACCTTTGATCAGAGTCCTGCTGCTTAAACATGAGCGCATTGCTACAGAGTAAGAGTTCTCTCTCTTCACTTGAGCCTACCTGGGGGGCTAGTATCCCCCAAAGCCAAACTCATATATTGTTTTGGTAATTTCCCGAGTGTCACCAGAAGAAATCTGGGTACACAGCCTGTACTACTGAAGAGAGGAAATAGCCCCTTCATCTCTGGCAACATGGTTGACATTAATATTCAGTTTATTAATTTGGTCCATTATAGAAATAGGCAGGAGCTGTGAGATTCAGGCTTTGGATGCAGATTTCCCCACAGTTCGGGTAGAGAGCTGGCTTTGAGAATTCCATCACTAGAATTAACTGATAGGATTAAAATCAGTTAGTCAGACAGTGTTTTAGAACATGCTAGAACACATTTTAACAATTATTCCCAATGGATGCCACCTAGTTTCACTGAAAAGTTTATAGAAACCTAAATCAATAAGCTCAGTTTAACGTACTTGTGTATCTTGCTGTTTTATTATTACTGAACAGCAAGGTCCACAGTTTGGAGTGTCAGAGCTCCATGGATACAGAAGTCTTTGCAACTTTTATAAATCATCATAACAAAAACTAGTAAGTAAAATACGCATAGGACATGGAGGCATAGCCACATGCAAATAGAGAAGTTTGATTTGGTACCCTTTTTATATACACTTTGCACAAGTGCAAATGACAGTGCAAGGCAACAGAGAATAAATACCCCTATTTATATTCTTAATATGCTTTAGTTACTGTCTGTGAAATGCTTTGAAGGTTGGACTGTCTGTGTAAGTGCTAGCTATTATTTCCAATAGACACAAAGTGTCTATGGAAAATATATGAGAAGTGTTAAGATACATTTTTAATTTAATGGAACAGAAGGATGCTCAGCAAATTCCAAGAGCACACTTTAAATGAATATTGTCTGGTAGAAGGCAAAAAAAATAACAGGCGATAGCCATCAATAGCCATATTTGAAGGGATCTAACCTTTATTTAATTACCCTTTGGTGCTTCTTAAAATCTTCAGTTCCTTTGAGTATTCCTGATGATTATGGATGTCCATTTTTCTTTATGATTAAGTTAAGGTCAAACAGACAAACCATAAAAAAAACTTCAGAGAAGGCTGATGAACAAATCAAAGAATATAAGTGTATATAATTATGATTTTTATTAAATAAATATTTCTGTTTCTGTAAACTCCAGAAGTCTCGATCAGGTTCTATTGTACCAAGTGCTGTACAATCATATTCAAAGATAGCTGTGCCTTGTAAAAAGACAAGTGACATACAAAGGCTAAAGGGAGGAAGATATAAGCAGAGATTTCCCTCAAACTAGCCATCGGTAGCTAGCTAATTTCCCACAGGTATGACAGGAGTGATGGGCCTGCAGGAGAGATTTGAACAAGAGGGAGATAGTTCAATGGATCAGTCCATGGAAAGCATTCTGTGCCGAAGGCTATCGTGGAAGAAGTTATGGAGATATTCTTGATAATCAACTAATAGAGGGGGATATATAATTAAGGATGGCATGAGAGTTTTGGGTGTCTGATCAGGAAGAAAGGGGATTGTAGAAATGTTTGTAGAAGCATCAGCAAGCTTTGGGCATAGAAAAGATTTGCCTGGATATGCCAAGCAAAAGAGAGGGTGAAATCTGAAATAACTATTAGCTTACAGGCCTGAGTGGCTTGTAGGATATGTTAGAGGTGTCAGAGAATGAAAGCAGTAGACATGGTTTCAGAAGAGAGATCAGGAATTCAGTTTTAGACAGGTTAAGCTTCAGTTATGTAACATGTACAGTTTTGTCTGTTATGTGTCTCTGTATCAGTCTGTTAACGTGTCTCTGAATCATACTGGTTTTCTAATTAATTGACCAGAATGAGTGACAACTTGATCAACTCACTGTCCATCAACTGCAAAGCTGTTCCTGGTTTGTTTGGAATCTTTGAGTCTTACTTCTTAGTCTTCATTTACCATCTGTAGAGTTTGTTCTATTGAATATTCTTTCTGAAGAACAAACTGAAATTGTTAATGGTTTCTCCTAAATTCTCCACTCTTGGCATCATTCACACATGAGATGAATTCTCTTTAAGAAGCTGGAATTCTCCATCCTCTCCCTCTATCCATTTTGATACAAATACAGTCCTCAGATTCTAGATCTAGCAGTTCTCTGAGTGACATACAAAGGCTAAAAGTCATGAAAGTGTTCATATGATCTTTTATCTTATTTAGCTATTGTTTTCACATGTGGCCACTTTGGAGATAACTTTTCCAAAGGTAAAAAAGTAGTTCTGAGTGGTCTTGCCATCAGGAGTTGATCTGCAATTCAGAAAAGAAAGGAATGGATCTTCCTGCTGTACGATTTTCTTGGATATCTATACAGCTCTTACCCTTTCCTTTCACTTGCAGGTAATGAGGACTGCTACTAATATGATTTAAATCATATCTTGTTTGGAATGACTTAAATTCCACTGTAGTGAACTGTGGTCTGTCACTAGTTGTTCTGAAGTACCAAAATGAACAAAAGTGTGCTTGAACACTGCAACAGAAAATATTTTTGAAGTAGGTTGTTTCTACATACCTAGGGAAGGAGAAAAGTCCATTATAACCAAGTAATCATATACTTGGAATTCACAGAAATCTGCAGCTAGTCTCTTCCAAGATTTGCAGAGGAGTGGTTATTGAGTTGGTCTGTTAATTCTGCAATGTTCACATGCAGATATTTTATTCTTTATGTCCTTTATGTCCTTGGTGATGCCTGGGCACCACACTGATTGGCTGGGTAGGCCCATTCATGGTATTTAAGTTAGTCCTTGATGTTCTTCATGGATAAGGTTTAGGATTTCTCCTCTGTTGGGTTCTTCCACCTTTCTCAATAGGCCTATCATGGCTGTCATGCTCTGGCTGAAAAAGTTGTTGGTCTCTGTGCCATTGATCACATACAAAGACAAAAACTGTACATTCAGATTGTAACATTTTTTTCCTGTGGTGAATTTACCCAGGCAGTTAAACATACTTCAAGGAACTAGTCAAGACTGTCAGGGATTTCAGCTTCTTGGATGACTGACATCAACTTCTGAATCAATTTTGAAGTCAGCCTTTCCGTTAATACTTTCCAGGCAGGTTTTGTTATCACACATGATGTTTCTGGAAACAATAGCTCTTGTGGGGGAGGGGAGGGATATCCCATCTGTACTACGAAATGTTGGGGTCTAAATTAGCTGTTACTATTCAGGGAAGGTTTTAGGGATATCATACATAGTTCTCTGAATACATGTGTAGCAATAGTAAAAAAACCTAACAGAATATTAGAAAAAAGGATAGGCAATAAATCAGAATATATCATAATGCTACTATATAAATCTGGAGTATCCTCACACCTTGAATGATACATAGAGGGTTACCACCTAAAAGTGAAAAACCCTCAGGGCACAGCCGAAGCTTTGCCACAGTGAATGCTAATAGTGGGCCTTGAGGGCAACAGACCTGGTTAAGTGCCTTTATAACCAAACTGTGCTGGTGATTTTTCTTTCTGTGTAACATTGAGGTCTGCTGAATTAGCAGGCCACACTTTCTGCTAGTATTGATGACACTGAAGCTGTAAGGAGCACTGAAACACTGAGTATCCTGAATGTTAGCAAGGCAATGACATTCTAACCTTTAGCCTGTAACAGTGCTGGCCTCTGTACCACATTTGGACTGACTACAGAGAGAGAGGTACAAGAGATGGGCTCTCTATGAGATACTTTAATGTGCTGCTGGCTATCACCTTTTATCACATAAGGCAAGGTAGGTTACACACAGTATCACCTAGTGGCTGAACATTATCATATTGTTTGGGCATTTCATTACAGATTTTGCCAAGAGAGAATGTCAAGAGAGAAGGGAGGGTTCTGGAGATGGATACCTGGTAGATTCCTAGGAACAGTAGAATAGCTAAAGTGGGTCCATCAAATAAGTCACTGAAAGATCTACTAAGGAAGTGAGAGGGAGAACCAAGAATGGACAGTCAAAAAATCTGTGGAGGGCGGGATGTCAAGCAGGAGGATGTGCTCAGCTGTGTTATAAAGCAGAAGAGAAGTCGAGAGAAATGTGTTTAGCATTAAGGCCCTGACATGAGAGCAATGAGGGAGAAATTTCAGAATGAGAAAGGTTTTAGGGGGGAGTCAAAGTAGCAGCTATCCTAAGGACAAAAACAGTGGATAAAATTTGGTCCTTACAAAGGTCTCGTTACTGGGAGCAGTAAGATAATTGAGGTCATTCTAAGACACCAATAACTATTAAAATACATGGCTTGATAACTGCAAATGAAGCGTTGGATGACTTTGCTCAAGATCTGAGTTGGTGTATCTGAGTGCTAAAATTAAAGGAAGCATTTAAAAAAGTAAACTATTCCTCCTTACTGCCACAGAACATCATGTGAACTTTCACTTACCTTGAAATACTTACGTGATTCGTCCACATTTGTCAGGAACATTCAGAAAAACATTCTGCTTTTTTTAAACTTCAGCATATTGCAGGTACTTTAACCTGCACAAAGCAATTGCAAAAGGCTAGCAAATTCCAATAGTTCACACACTTACCGTGATACATGAAAATCACTGTACAATGTGCAAGGCAATGGAGAAATCAAGTCTTTTGTATGGAAGAACAAGATACCAGAAAACAGAAGAGGATTTATTCTATTTTGAGGGTGGACCTAGCCAAAGGAATTATGTAAACATATTTTCCTCTTGCAAATGACTGGCAGAAGCCACATACAGCAAATCTGTTCTATGAGTTAACATGCCTGTGGGCATGTTAATATAAATGATTCTCACTTATACCAGATGTTGCTGGGAGGAATTCCTTTTTATTAAACGTCATCCCAATTTTCTCAACTTCAGTCAGATTCCAACTGCCACATGTCAAGATGTGACAACTTTATATTCAATATTCATTACCCTTCACCTGCATAATCTCTTGAAACCTGATGTTTAGTTCTTGGCCTGGTCCTACAGAATGCTAAAAATACAATATACTGACACCCAGCTAATTTCATTCTGATATGCAATTTATACACTGCAATTCATACACACTTTCAGTGCTGCCTTTCTAGCAGACTTATGGATCAGCCCTCCAGAATGAGAGTTCTCTATGACACAGCTATGCCAAAGTGGAGGTTCAGAGGTTGTTACTGTGGGGATTTTGGGGGGAGGCAGGTGTTGCAGTTTTGATTGAAGGCTGTGGTTTGTTTGAGGGATTTTTTTATTGGTTTGTATTTTTGCTGGATGTGCTGAATGTGTGGTAATGTTTCTTTACCAACATTTTCCATTCTTGATGTCTGTAATAGAATGACAAGGATTACAAGCCAGTGTTTAACTATGTTGCAGCTATAAGTTGTGTTTATTTGTTAGAGGGCAAAAATACCAGCAAATGAATGTAACTGCTACTGGCTGTTAAAACTTTTTTAATACGCCTCTCTTTTCCTGCATTGGTTTAAAGTGAAACATGACCAGATCTGTTCCAGACAAAAGGCTGCTGTCAGTGGACTGTTTCCCTGAGATAAGAAGAAAGGGAAAATAAGTCTTGTATGCTTTTAGCACAAATTGTCTACCTTGTGCTAGATGTAGGCAAGGTTATCATTTGGGAAAGTTATATATCACATGATGTGACAGAAAAGTATACTCAATATTTTAAAAACAGCTGTCTAAAGATCAAAAATAACTTGTTCTATTATCCTATTTCAAATATATTCATCTGCTGTTTGTTTGTTTTTTACTTGCATTTTTCAATATTCCTGTAAATCATGCAATCTCTTGAATACTAGCTCAGTAACAGGTCATCACAATTACACTAATGTCTCCTCTCTGACACTCAGCAAAACATCCACTCACACTGTTGGGACCAGGGTTTAAATCTACACTGTTTGGGCACGGCAAATGAACACTCCTCCAGGTCGTTTCTGTTATCCAGCTTTCATTCCTACACTTTGTAGGAACCAAAGCTTGCTAACATTCTACTGCGTAACAAGTTGTCATATTAGCTTCTATTAAGCAACAATATGCAACACAGGAAACAAAGTCAAAGGGACCTAAAGTTCGTAGATGCCCAATTCCCACTGAGAGTCAGGCCCCTTGGAAAATCCCAGCTTTCAAGATTAAGACTCCAACCATGTGCAGAAATTTGCCCATGTGTTTAACCACATGAATCGTACTGCTGGTTTTCATATACTTAAGGGCTGTGTCTAGACTGGCAAGTTTTTCCGCAAAAGCAGCTGCTTTTGCGGAAAAACTTGCCAGCTGTCCAGACTGGCCGCTTGAATTTGCGCGAGAACACTGACGATCTAATGTATGATCGTCAGTGTTCTTGCGCAAATACTATGACGCTCCCGTTTGGGCAAAAGCCCTCTTGCGCAAATGCTTTTGCGCAAGAGGGCCAGTGTAGACAACCCAGAATTGTTTTGCGCAAAAAAGCCCCGATGGCTAAAATGGCGAAAAGCACGTCTAGATTGGCACAGACACTTTTCCGCAAAAAGTGCTTTTGCGGAAAAGCGTCCGTGCCAATCTAGATGCTCTTTTCCGCAAATGCTTTTAACGGAAAAACTTTTCCGTTAAAAGCATTTGCGGAAAATCATGCCAGTCTAGACGTAGCCAAGTTGTGTGTAAGGGTTTAGCAAGATTGGGACCTAAGAAGATAAATGGAGAAGAGGGCAAATGTGGCAAGCCCAGAAGAATGATAGGACACTCCAAAATGAAAGTCAGACACTCCAAAATGAAATGACACAATTACAGTTGTCTAATATAGGGGTTTTTCCATTTTGTTCATAAAAGAAGGCAAAGTATGTTTTGCCAGGCACTAGGAATATGTGGGCATGTCTACACAGCAAGCCCATTATTTCAAAATAATTTTGAAATAATAGGCTTCTTACTCTGACTTCTGTAACACTCATTTGTGAGGAGTAAGGGAAGTCAAAAGGAGAGTGTTCTTCCTTTGACTTCCTGCAGTGTAGACAACGCCTAAAGCTTAGTTAAGCTACTTTAACTTCAGCTACATAATTAACGTAGCTGAAGTTGCATATCTTAATTTGACTTCAGCCCGAAGTGTAGACGTACCTTACAATCTGATTTTCTGTTCTGGGAGCCATATATAAAGTCCATATTCAGCTAGTCAAAACTTTTATTAATGTCATCAAAACTGTGCCTGAACAAGGGCTTCAGGATTTGGCCTATGGTGATTATATGTAAAAACTCCACAATATTCCAAAGGCATTAACTTTATATCATACACATTTTGATTTCATTTAAATAAACTAAATGTAATATGTGGTAATTCACCTAAATATATTGTAGCATCATTCATCATGAAACAGAGGCAATTTATCACTTAGATTTCACCTAAATCCAAGAATATGATTGGAAAAAATGAACCAGAAACTTTTCTCCATATCTCAGTTTTCCAGAGTGATATGTGCATTATGTGCATTTGCATGGCATATATCCTTCTGCAGCAGAATGTAGGACAAGAGAAGATCCAGTCTATAATAAATATTTGTAATCTATGCAGAAGGGTGGCTAATGATAGAAGAGCAAGCTTCAGTGTACATAGAAAATACTGGCTTATCAACTAACCATCTGTATGATCGGACTGTTCTGAGCAGCTTTCTCAGCTGGAACATTTGGAAAATGAACACGCTACTGCTAAAGCACAGATTCTTGGCCATGATGTTTGTGATAATGCTGTTGATTTACCAGATGTCCTACAAATTCCTGGTGTGGTGATGTGTCCTATTTCTGCAGCAGTCTTCCTTATGTGATAGGTTTATGGTTGCAGTCAATTCTCAGAGTAAAAGGAAACTGGGGATATAACCAGGACAACATGAATCCTTCATCCACTCTATTCATTAGGCAAGTGAAGGAAAAAATGTGCATTGACGTGTTTCTTCATGAGCGCTAAACTCTTCAAGCAACTAGATGAACCATTTGACTAATGCCACTAATATTTGTCATTTTTCAAAAGAAGACAGTATCCAGGGTAAGTGCACATCTGTCTTTGTATAAGCACTCTCATCCCCTGTACTAGACTCCAGCTGGCTGGCAGGAATACAAATGGCACAGCTAAATGCTTTGCTCACTCATTATGCCCAAGAAGTATCTTTGAGGTCTAAATAAGTATGCCCCATCACTCTATTAAATCTACCTTAACAAAAGAAGTTACAAAGGTAACATAAGCCAAGCACCTAAGCTTTGACGTAAATAACGGACTCATCACCTTTATTTTCGAAATGATGAGCACATATGCTGCATTCTCTTTTTCCCTTCACATTAGAAATTCATAGATGACCTAAATATGTATCCTCCACACTCAGGAATGAGAGAAACCAAGATACATACACAGAAATAAATATGTTTCACAAGACTGGTAAGAGTGTCAGTCCACTTTCATATTGTATCTCCTGGAACTCTCACTGCATTTGTATTCATAGTAGAAACATGTTCACTAGCGACAGTTGGGAATTTTTTACTCACGTTTTTACATCAAAAAAATGCAGACTAGTTGAAGGTAGGAAGTTTTCAGATCCAGGATACAATTTCTGGTGGGGCTGAAAGGGGAGATCCACCCCAGAATAGCAATTGCTCAGTAAGACCCACGTTCAATAAATGTTCAGCAAACTGTGACCACTGAGAGCTGCGGGGGCCCATGCCTGCGAATGCTCCATGTAAAAAAAAACTGTCTCATGGCCCACTAGCAGATTACCCGGATGGACTGTGTGTGGCCTGCAGGACACAGGGTTGCCCAAGACTGTCTTGAATGCTAGTGCCTTCATGCAATAATACCATCATATATGTGTTTTTACATAAATTGGAGAGAGAAACCAAAGAACAATCCATACGATAAGATATTCAGATACCTTAGTAACAAAAAATTGTTTAGTCTCAAAAAAATTGGCTCAATTAGGCATAGATTTCAGATCAGAGTGGGCTCAAACCAAACTTCTGGCCCAAATACTCCCTATAAACTCTCTCAGCTTTGGAAAATTGGCCTCTCAGGCTATGTCTACACAACACTGTTCTTCCAGAAAAAAGCTACGCAAAGTGCGAACCACAATTTGTATTGCTTTTTCCGCTTCTTTTTTCAGAAACCATCTCTGGTTTCAGGTCATTTTGTATTTTATATGAATTGTTTATCCCATGCTGACTACTTTATTCAAAAGTAATGAATTTCATGCTTATTTCCCAAAGGATATATTTTTCTAGAAGCTGTATATATAGCAAATGGATCATAAATTATAATACATTTATGAACTGTGTCCTGAGCAGGACTTGAGGTGCTAAAGCATTTAAACACTTTAAATTTAGTCATTCTGTGTAATTGTAGGACGTATCTTGTCCATTGGGACCATGGAATTTTAAATAAATCATAAATCTTTTTTTGGATATTGCAGCGAGTTGCTTTTTTCTCCATCATTGGATGATAGGGGCTGATGGAGATCAGCTGCTGCACTTTGTAAATGGCTAATGTTCTCTCACCTGCTCCACATGACTACTGAACTGAGGTATGTTGTGACAGTCTGCCTGCTCTTCCCTGTTCAGATTAATGAATACAGCTTTAACTGTTAATTCAAAGCCAGTCAAGCTTACATCCAACAATTACAGTACTCCTTCCATATTCAGATAGTGTGTGTGTCTGTAATTTGGCATGGAGCTTTTTATCAGTTTGGGGGTAATGTGTAGTATTGCTCTAAAAGTGACTTTTGTAAATACAGTATCAGCATGCAGGGGGTTTCATATTTCTTGTCCCTCAGAGACTTGAGAAGAAATTCTTCTTACTATATATTTTAGAAATGTGCATCTGTCCATCCGTCCATCCATCTGTGAGTCCATTTGTTCAAGAACTCCTCCTAAACTGTAAGAGCTAGGACCACCAAATTTGTTATGCAGCTTCCTCTTATCATAACTTAAAGCAAGGTCAGGGTTTGGTTGTGCCAGGACAATGGGATATGCCTGGAATGTGATTGTTTCTCATTAAATGGAAAGGGAGGGGCCTGGTAGGAGGGACAGTTATACTGCAGAATGACCACAGGAGGGCAGCCAGGGACTAGAGATGGGGACTATAAAGAATAGTTATAACCCTATTGGGCCAGCAGCGGGAATGCGTGGAGAAAGTGACAGCTATCTACTATATATATCAGAGAGTTTGTTTGTCTGTCTGTCTGTCTGTCTGTCCTCCACTTGGGGGACATTGACCCATCCCTGGCTGTCCCCACTGAAGCTGCAGTGGCCATGGACAGGCACTTCTCACCTAGCCCCAAGCTGCTGTGGTGAGAGAGGGCTAGCATTGTCCTCTCTCCCCCGGGCAGCCTTCACACTCCTTATATCCATCCCCACCCCATACCAATGATTTAAATGAAGAAAAATAAAACTTATTTGAATTAATGACCCAAGCAATGTGGGGTAAATCTTCTAGTTTTACACATACAATGGGATGGGAGCTTGGGGCGGGGAGGTTGTTCTGATTCTAATTCAACCTAGGATCAGGAAGCCAAACCATATTCTTTCTAGCTCATGCATTATTACCAGTAATAAATACTGTACAACACAAATTTTGCCCTTGGTTACATCTAGGGAACCCCATGGGAGGCAGGAGAAATCACACCATTCTAGTTAGTCACATACATCTCAAGACACAAAGAGTGCTCCAGGAAATAGTAAGCTGAAATCTTAGCTGCTGTGCTGGTTGGGGTGAACCATTCTAGGAACCATTCCAACCCTCCTCCCCACTTTTTTGAACATTATATAAATTCATTATCAAATATTTGCATGAATCATAAGCTGTCACCAAAACTTTAATGATGCTAATAGCACAGAATCTATTCCAGAGAGAACTGAAACACAGTGCCTAGTTATACCTGCAAATGTCAGGGGTAAGAAGTGTTAAATAATCAGACTATTATCTCTTCCAAACATGAACAGCTGAATCAGACTGAAATACTGGCCTTGTTAAGGTTTGCCTTTTATCTGGAATCTAGCAGTGAATTTACAAGTGTGATCAGAGCTATATCTTCATACTACTAGTGAGGAACTACGGTCCTGCACTCAGGAGATTTGGATTCAGTTCCTAGAACTGCCATAGAACTTGGACAAGTTATTTAACCTTAAAATGGCAACAGTAATTCTTCTTTCCCATCTCATCTACGAGCATGTAAGTTCTTTAGAACAAAGACATCTCACTACATTTATGTAAATCGCCTAACGCAATCTCACTTGCGATATCCAGGTGGTACTGAAAATATTTCCAAAAATAGGAAATAATTTGCTACAGCCCTAGATTAAATACCCAGCCTCCTCCCCTCCCACCACCTTGAATAGATGCAATGTACATAATGATTTTGCCTTGGAGCAGACAGTCTTCTTGGACTCAGTTAGGTTCAGATGGGAGAATAAGAGTCTACATTTCAACACCAAAGGCCCTCCTATAAAAGCACCTTTTATTTAAGGAAGAAAGAGAGGCCTTTTCCAATACAAGCAAACTTCAAGTATTTGTTAAAAATGCTTCTCAGTAATTGGGGCATATTGGTGCATTGCAAGAAAAGTCAAACTAAAGCAGATCATCATCATGAATTCCAGTTCAGGAGACTCAAATCCACCCTGGATGGCCTGTGTTCTGCAATCCTGACCACCAGAAAAGCAGAATAAAGAAGAATCCAAGAGGTTTATCCCTGTGGCAGGCTTTCTCCTACCACCTGGAAAGCTGGCTTTCCTGGGCGAGCAACAGGAGAGGAAGATGTTCATCTCACAGCGTTATCATTGCTTATATATTCCTGGGACAGGTTTGGGCACCACTGAACTAAACCTTGAACCTTGGAGTTCTCACCTCTGTAATACAACATTCAGGATGCTTTTGATTTAACCATGTAGGAACCTCTGGCTCAAGAGTTGTTAAAGCTTGACCCAGTGCAACATGGAAGAGGGAGCCATTTGAAGGGCAAATACTATCTTTTCTTTTAATCACATTGTTGAAGTTTGACATTATTGACATCCAAAAAAATCAGCAAACATTAACAAATGAAATACAATCAGTAACACTCTTCTTTTGTAACTTTTTTTTTTTTTTTTTTTTTACTAGGCCTCACCTTGGGAGGTCATGGAGATAGAATTAGCAGTTTTGTCTAGAGAAGTATTATTCAAAATATTTCTCTTTCAGGGGTCTGGTGCAAGAGGCTTCCACTCTATCCACCACTGCCTTTCACTACCCCCATACACACACACAGAGAGACTTTATTGTAAAATGTTTTAGATGAGTTTAGTCTCTTTGCATAATATATGACACTTTTAAACAGGTTAAACTGGGAGGGAGAGGTCGCCTCCACACTGCTGTATTTAGCTGCACCTCTGCAGGTATAAGCGATCGCAGCTCCCATTGGCCATGGATCACTGTTCCTGGCCAATGGGAGCTGTGATCTTTTATACTTGTGGAGGTTCAGATAAATATAGCAGGAGCGGCAGCCAACCAAGGTGTGGCCCATCCC
Source organism: Pelochelys cantorii (assembly GCA_032595735.1). NCBI lineage: Eukaryota > Metazoa > Chordata > Testudines > Trionychidae > Pelochelys > Pelochelys cantorii. The sequence continues at coordinate 66,529,667 of CM064326.1, read as the reverse complement.
TGCATTAAACACTTCATCTCAGAAAGTCTATAACCTGTAACTTTGTAGCTGCCTAATTTACCACATGGCATACTCCCAAACTGAGGAGCAGAAAGAAAAATGTCTGATCTCCAAGTCCCAACACCAGTGCCATATCCGTGCTGTAAATACCATCTTCACTTGCAGTAGCTGAAGTGCCTCTCCTCTCCCAATCTCCTTCCATTGCTGCTATTCACTAGCATCCAGGATTTAAAATAGGTATTTGCCGGCATGAGAGAAGCCTCTACAGTACTTATATTATACAATCTGTAAGCAGGAGGGTGGCATTTACCTGATCTAGAAGGAGACCTGTGTTTGCAGCATAACATCCTGACCTGAGACCTAGCCAATCTACCCCTAGTCGCTCTTTCTCTAGCAGTAGCCAGAGAATGCCATCTCTCTGTAGCTTTTCAGGAGAAAAAAAAAGGATTCCATTAGAAGTTAATAGTCCACTTTTACAGCTACCCTGCAACTAAATGTAATCTTTCTCCTCCTGTGTGACAGCCTTTTTGTACCTTAGATTGAAATAGACTGTTCCTGCCACTGTCCAACACCATGCTGACTGAATGACTTTGTAAACACAGCCCAAGATATTAACAGCACTCAAGCATTCTTGTGAATGAGGGCAGCACTTAGATGTGCATTGTTCATACAAGGGCACTGTCAAGGTTTAATCAGGTCAGGTCACACTGTATTTCATCTGTGAACTGCTGCAATAGATCTGAGTTAGGCAGCTGGTCATTCACTATAGGGAGAGCTCCCAAATAAAAAAAAAACTATTTTTTTTTATTTTATGCCTTCTGAGGAACTTCTGACGAATCTTGCCTTTTTCACCTGAAACAGCTGTGCCACTACCACTCTATCTGCTCCAACACAGTCTTTAATAAGCTCTTTTGAGCCTGTCACTTTGATCCTGGATTGAAAGAATAACCTCAGAGAACTCTGCTGTTACTTGGAGCAAAATGCTTTTGTTACCCATGCTCCATCTCTGCTGAAAGTGGAGTACTTGTGTAAAAAAAAAGCAAGAGAAAAAACATGCATACTTTCAATATGACTGTTTCCAATCATTTGGCACTGTTTCATTAGGCTTGGTTACTGTAACATGTGAATAAAAAGATTCTCTTGGTACACACATACACATATCTTTTATTTTACTTTTAGTTCTTTCAAAGAAGAATAGCAGTACTTCGAAGGAGAAGAATGGCAAGGCAGATCTTGAAAAATGCTCTCCCTCCCCCAATCTGTAAAGCATCAGAACATGCAGCCAATAAAGTTCCCATTAGACAGATGATGAAGTGTTAAAAAGATGTGAATTGAAATATAATGAAAAGCTCATACATCCAGTGCATGGAATATAAGTGAATGCCATTTAATTGTTTAGTTTACTAGTAGAGAGGGGAATTTAGATAAATGGAGGAACTATGGTGGTCTGTTCTATATCTTGGGCCTTTGAAAAGGAGTAATGTACACTTTGTGCTTCCAGCATAACCTACCAGATGCAGAGGTGACCACTCTTCCAACCAAGCTGAACATGCCACTTCTGGGATGCAGACCATTATCAATCTCACCAGCTGCCCTGCATTACACTCCGCCCCCTAAAAGTTCCACTAAAGAGAAAGACATTGACATCAGTGCAACCAAAATTTTATCCAAGGAGCGTTAAAAGTCATATTTTCACTGAGCCTTTTATAAGTTTTTCAGACTTCCTTTTGTAGGCTCCTTTGGCCTCTTTCCCCACCACTGGAAGAGCATCAAGTTATCTCCATTACTAGCACCCATTTACCAATGTTATAAGTTTTTTAAATCCTATCTTGCTAAAAGGAGACTGGCCTGTTAAGGAGACTGAACTCATGGGAAGTCTGGGATTGGGCAGGGAATTTTGGACTGAAAGCCAGTGGGCAGATGGGAGACTAAGATCAGATGAAGAGTCGGGAGAAACTGTGGCTGACTGAGAAAAGAGATTGGGATGAGAAGTCAGATTAGTAGAGACAGGACAAGAAAATGTTGGAGGGGAGGAGGTAGAAGAGGACAGGTTTATTATGGATAATAGACTCTGTTTCTTCCCTCCAGAGCATGAAATGAAATCCAAGCTTGCCAAGTCTCACTAATCCCCTTCGGTCAGCATATATATGTGAACCTTATCAGCTGATTCTTTCACTAATGGCATTACAAATATTAACCAGTATTATTACTAACATAAGGACAACACTCTGAGTGAAATTACAAGCACTAGTCTGATTTCAATGAATGTACATTGCCTCTTTATTAAAAATAAAACCGATTAATTGCTGTGGAGCTTTCATTTGCCTATTCTTTGAGATTCTTATTATAAATTATTATGATGATTATTATGATTGAAAATCAAAAATGCTGTGTAACTAGTGTCTCTAGTCATAGCTGTGAGAGTAAGGAAAGACCTACTGGGTCATATTTGTTCCATTAGCAGCATATAAATAACTAGTAAATACTTGTCCATTAGTCCATCACAATGCCCATGTAAGAGTTTTCTCACATTTACTCGGTGTTGTTCAGTCTTATTTGAATATCCTATCATTGATGCACAGTGGAACCAAAAGTCAATTGAGTTGTACCAGGGGTGAATTAGCCAGAATAGGTTTAAGATAGATACTAATCGGTGTATTTATTAATTAACTTTTACATTATATAGGGTATGTCTACACAGCAAAGTTATTTCGAAATAACAGCCCTTATTTCGAAATAACTTTCCTAGTGTCTACACAGCCAAACCGCTATTTCAAAATAAATTTGAAATAGCGGAGTGCTTATTTCAAATTTCGTAAACCTCATTCTATGAGGAATAATGCCAAATTCAAAATAGCTATTTCGAAATAAGTGCTGTGTAGACACTTATTTCGAAATAGGGGCCTCCAGCCTTCCCAGGGTGCCCTGGTGGCCATTCCAACCTCAACCAAGAACACTCCTCTCCCTCCCCCCCTCCCCGGAGCCCTTAAAGGGGTTAACTCTGACCAAAGTGCCTGTGCCAACTCCAAGCCTGCCAGCCCAGAGCCAGCAGTCACTGCCCCTGACCCAGTGGCCCCAAAACATAAGCCAGCAAGCCATTGGCAGCCAGCCCTCCACCGCTCCCCAGGAGCAGTCTGCCAGCTCCCAGGAGCCTGCCAGAGCCCGGAGAAGGCGGGCGCCTTCCTGGTCCAGGGTGGAGATCATGGACCTTATTCAGGTTTGGGGGGGATGCCCCCAACGTCCATGATCTCTGCATTAGACAGAGGAACGCGGCCGTCTATGGCAGGATAGCTGCCACCCTGGCCACCAAAGGCCACATGCGAATCCAGGAGCAGGTTTGCATGACAATCAAGTTGGTCCGGCGAGACCTCCGACCCTGAGCCCTGAACTTCCCCTCCCCCTTTTTCCCCTTGCTTCCCCCTTGCAGCTCCCTCCTCCCGGGTTTCCCCCTCCCCTCTCCCACCCTCTCTTCTCCCCTCTCCCGCTTCCTTTCCCCAGTCTCACCAGAGTTTCATTCCCTCCCCCCCAGTTTTGTTAAATAAAGAGAGTTTGTGTTCATGAAAATACGTGCATTTTATTTGACATCAGGAAGGGGGGTTAGGGAGGGGTAAGTGGAAAGACGTGAGGGAGGAATGAGGCACAAGCCCCCAGTGGGGCAGATCAGGGAGGCTCTTAGTGCTCCTCAGGGTGGAAGCTCTCCCGCAGGGCCTCCTGGATACTGACAGCCCCCCGATGGACCTCCCGGATGGCAGCCTGCAGAAAGTGCAGCCAGGCTCGCAGCAACGCATCCAAGAGAAGCACCAGCGTGCCCAGGGGCAGCTCTGGCTCCATGTTGCAGAGTGCTGTGGTGTCCCGAGTGATGGCAACCAGAGAACGCAGAGACAAAATGCTTTGCTGTCCCTCATCGAGGTAGACAAACAAGCAGAGAAACCTGAGAACTGGCTGTCTGGAGGGGGGATCTCTTTAAGCACAGACCTCAGATAGCCTCAGGCAGCAGCCCCACACAGTAAGTCCTAACCTGGTGCCCTGCCGGACCTGGTTCCGGCCAGCCTTAAATGCAATTCAGAGTCCACTCAGTGTGGACGCGCTATTTCGAAATAGCAAAATGCTATTTTGAAATGCATTTTGTGTGTAGATGTGTTATTTTGAAATAAGCTATTTCGAAATAACACTGTAGTGTAGACATACCCATACATGCTTTTGGGGTTTATTTCTACAAAAACAAAACTAAAAATCTGAATGCTCTGAATCACCAGAGATAGATTTTAGCCTATAAATAACATCAATGCTGAGTTTTGTAATAGCAAACATTGCTATGACATGCATTTCTTTTAGAAAAATTTAAACTTTTTGCTGATCTGAACCTGTCTAGCATCTCCTTAGTTACACTTAAACCTCTCTGGAAAGTGAGATAATATATATCTATAGACTTATCTACACAAGATACACCAAATTAGCAATAAAAATAAATATATGTATCTAGAAGTGAGCTTTTCCACAAATTCTTTCTCAGCTGTCATTAACTGACATTCAGAAATATTTTGTTGTTCTATTGCTTTGGGAAAATGAATATTGTGAATAAAATAGATTTTACCTGGGTGCACAGAAGGCATTTCCTTGACAGGTATAGACTGCTTTCAGGATGTTTCTTCAACTTGTGTTTGTCATTATTATCGATCTTGTTGGTACTACTGAAACTTGATGGGATGATTCACATAACTAAAATGCTAAAGTCAATAGTTAATAACTATTTAGAAAGGATTGGATGGGCAAAGAAAGAGGGGAAGTGGTTCTGTATGTAAAAATGCCATTACCTGTTTCCAAGTCACTAATAACTCAGAAGAAAATGGTCTAGAGTGCTTCTCGATAAAGCTCCTAACGGATAAGGCCCAAAATGGCATTTTACTTTGTGTAAGCCATAGACCACCAGAGAATAATAGGAAACAGGATCATCAGCTTCTAAAGCACCTTAGTATAAAGTATGGGAGGGAAACAGCTTTGTGATTCTGGGGGGCTGCAGTGTGAGTGCCATAAGCTAGAGATCTCATACTAAAACATCCTCAGAGTTTCCAAGTATTACAGATAACAATTTCCTAACTTAACAAGAATTACATCCAATTTTATATTAGAGTTAATCTTGACAGATCAAGAGGAACTGATCACAGAATTAAAACTAAAGAATTAAAAATGGTAGTTTACGTCCAAGGGATCATGATTTGATCCTATTTCTAGTGTTCAAATAAGCCAGTAATATCTATCTACATATATATATAAACTTGATTTTTTAAATGGCCAGTGACACAAAACTGAAAACAATTGTAGGTCAAATCAGCTGGAAGAAAGAATTTAATCAAAAAATGTGAAGAGAATTTGGGAACTGTTTAAGAACTTTACTATATGCCTAAAGGGCCATAATAAAAAAAAGGTTCTGAATAAAAACTGATCTGGTCTACACTACCTGTTACTCCTCATTCCACAAGGAGTAACAGTTAATCCGAACTAAGGACTTAGTTCGGATTAACTTTAAACTGCCGCGTGTAGCCGCGGGCGGTTAGTTCGGACTAAGGGGGATTTAAAAATGGCGGCCGGACAGGAACACGCAAATAAAGCCCAGGATATTTAAATCCTGGGCTTCATTTGCAACCCCGGTTCCCTGATTTGCCTACCTAGCTCGAACTAACGAGCTAGTGTAGACATACCCCAAGAGTTTCCAGAATGCTGCAAATAGCTCATTTGCAGCGTTCAAGCTCAGAGAGGGAGCAGGGATGGAGGACACACCCAGCCTCTTCCCCCTGAGTGAGCTCCCCAGTTCCTACTCAGTCAATACTAGCCCCTCTTCTGCTGCCAGAGCAGAGCCTCATAAATGGTGGCAACAGAGGAGCCAGCATTAACCTTGCCTGGTATGGCAAATTTCCTGGTTTGGTACTGTTCAGGTCCTGAGGGTGCCGGACCAGGGTAGTATAACATACACATATATATATATATAACTAATGGAAGAACAGGGAAGTTAATAGCAATACATACAAATTATAAGCTAAGAGCTATAGAAAATTTATATATGAAGCAAAGGACCACAAGGAGTGATTTTTGGCCAATAAAGTTGAGTATCTGAATAACAAAAAGAGTCCTAATAATAATATTACTCCATCGCTAGATGTAAATAGTAGAATTATGAATAACTACCTGGAGTTACCCATCGTTGCTCGGGGCAGGCGGTGGGGTCCTGCTGGGAGTGCCCCGTGTGAGGGGCGGGCGGGAGGGGGCAAGCACGGAACCGATGGTAGGCAGGGCAGCTCAGTTCACACCCGGGGCTGCAGGTGCCATGGGGGGCAACAACCCCACCACCCACCCTGAAACTTTCGCCCTGCTACCTGCCGCACCATGGGGCTGCGCCGGGGGCTCCACTCTCCCACGGGCCGCAGTGAGCAGGTTCCGGGCTCCCTGCCACATGACCAGGAAGCTGCGCTGGACCCCGGGCCACTCCCACCACTGCAGCCGCTGCCGCCGCCACCGCCTCCCCTTTGGGCTCACCCCGCTGTGCCCGCAGCCGCCCCCTAGTGGTGGCTGCGAGCTCCAGCCCGCCACTCGGCAACCCTCGGCAGCCACCAGAGGGGAGGGGCCCGGGCCGAGTGACATCATGGGTGGGAGGGAGGAGGGGGCTCCCCTGCCCCGGACGCACCTGTGCAGTGGAAAGGCCTGGTAGAGGCGAGTGGGGCAGCTGCCACTCGGAGTGCCGCCCCTCCCCTTGCGCCTCCGCCACCGGCCTTAGTGAGTGACTGTCCCCGCTGCTTCCCCCAGGAAGCCGCTTCTCCCCGCACTGCCAAAAGTACCTTAAAATCTTCTCCTGGAGGAAAGGTTACCCCATGCAAAGTTTGGTTGCGGTAGCTCTTATCGTGCCCAAGTTATTAGCGCACAAACATACAAACATTCTTCTTTATATATTAGATAAAGCAGGAAAGGGAGAAGCATTTAGTGAATATTTCTGTTCAGTATTGAGGAAAACAGATAATGTAGTCATATCTTATGATGACTGTAACATTCTTTGTGTTCCCCTAGTATCCCAGGAGGATGTTACACAGCAGTTTAAATCAACAGGTCCGAATAACTTGCATCCAAGAGTTTTAAAAGAACAGCCTGAGGAACTTTCTGGCCCATTAATGTTGCTTTTCAATAAGACTTACAACATTGGAGAATTTATAAGAGACTGGAAGATATATAAAATGTTAAATGGGATAACACAAAAAAGAATAGAATTGTCAACCGGGCACCAATCCCAGTCAAAATAATTGTGCAGCCGATTTTGAGTCTCAATAATTAAAAGAAGGTAATGATTAAAGAAATTCAACATAGCTTTGTGGCAAATAGATCTTGTTAAACTAACAATATCTTTTTGATGAGATTACAAATATCTCTTTTTATGAGACTATAAACAGTGTAGGTATAATATACTTAGACTTCTATAAGGCATTTGACTTGATACTGCTACATTTGTCCAATATACATTGTAGTGGGGCATTGCTGACATAGACCACATTAGTGGATGTACAGTTAAATGAGCCTCTGATTTGGTGGCTGATCTGGTTGGGTCAGTGATAAAATCACTGGTATAAATGTGTGGGCAGAATTGGCACTGGGGCTGATGGCAGGGGTTGGTTCCTGGATGATTATGATGGAGGTGTGTTGTGTGGTTACTGGAAAGAATTTATTTGAGGTTAGGGGGGTTGTCTGTAAGCGAGAATTGGTCTTTCCCCCAAGGCTTCTGAGAGTGAGAGATCATGTTCCAGGATAAGTTGTAGATTGTTGATAATGCGTTGGAGGGGTTTACGTTTTGGACTGTAGGTGATGACAAGTGGAATTCTGTTGTTTTCTGGACCCAACACATCAGCCATCAAATCAGAGGCTTATTTAACTGCACATCCACTAATGTGATATATACCATCAAATGCCAGCAATGCCCCCACTGCCCCCACTGCGATGTATATTGGCCAAACTGGACAGCCTCTGCGGGAAAGAATTAATGGACACAAATCAGATATCCGAAAGGGCAATACACAAAAACCTGTTGAAGAACACTTTAATCTTCCTGGACACACATTAATGGATCTCCAAGTCACCATTTTGTTTCAGACAAATTCCACAAGCTAAATACACAGAGAAGGGTTGGAACTTAACTTCATTCACAAGTTTAATTCTTATGCAAATGGTATGAAGGGGGTTATTGGATGGCTCCCACATTATCTTCCACATGTTAATGACCCAACCATACAAACAATAAAGGTGCTAACTGTTCTTATCTGCCTCTTGTAACTATTTAGTCTTTAAGGTGCTACTAGATTGTTTTTTTCCTGTTAAAGACTAACTCGGCTACCCCTCTGAGGTATTTTAAAATAGCTCATCCACACTACAAGGCACCATTGAAAGAGTGCAGAATTATATCAAAATAGTGTGTCCACACTCATTGGAGCCTGAATCACATTTAAAGCTCCCTGGAAGCACGCCAGACAGGACATCAGGAGAGCAGTCACTTCCTGTGGCTGCTTCCTGAGGCTAGCTGAGATTTGTGCCAGCTGAGACTCTCTACAGGCACATCTCACCCTCCTCTTTTCCACTGACTACCCCCTCAAGGGACACCAAACTCACGGTATGTGCTCTGGTTGCCCTTGCAGATGCCACAGCACTCTCATCATGGAGCTGTAGCTGCTGCAAAGCAGTCACCAGCTCTGAGCCTCCTACTGCACCTCATGGCATAGTTCATGCAGACTGCCCACATGATGATGCAGGAAGACGACGACCAGCACGAACTGGGGGACCTCTTCACCCAGGCCCTGGCACTCCTCATGTATCACATTCCCTTCCATCTTCCCCTGCACACCGTGCAATGCTGCTTCTGGTGACAGGAGACCATTTCCGACTTGTGGGACTGTGTCATCATGCAGCGGTGGGACGACCAGCAGTTGCTCCAGAACTTCCACTTCCTGGAGCTCTGCGAGTGACTCGCTCCTGCCCTCTGGTGATGGAACACCCAGATGAGACCAGCCATCCCTCTCCAAAAGCGCATCGGCATCACACTTTGGAAGCTCGTCACGCCAGACAGCTACTGCACCATTGGGAACCAGTTCAGCATGGGAAGATTCATGGTCGGAGCCATGCTCATGCAGGTTTACTATTTTACTAGGAGGATGGTGAAGCACTGGAACAGGTGGCAGAATCTCCACCCCTGTAGGTTTTTCGGTCCCATCTTGACAAAACCCTGGTGGGGATGGTTTAGTTGGGGGTTGGTCCTGCTTTGGGAAGGGGGTTGGACTCGGTGACCTCCTGAGGTCTCTTCCAACCCTATGATTCTATGTTTCTATGATTCTATAGGTGGTGAAGGCAATCAATGCCATCTTGCTGTGGAGGGTCATCACCCTGGGCAATGTTGATCCCATCATCACTAGCTTTGCCACTATGAGCTTCCACAACTGAGGGGGGGGCCACAGACAGCACCCACATCTCCATCCTGGCCCCTGACTACCCTGTCTCCGAATTTATAAATAGGAAGAGGTCCTTCTCCATCGTGCTGCAAGCCCTCATGGACCACAAGGGCTGGTTCAAAGACATTTACATCAAGTGGCTGGAGAAGGCACATGAAGCTTGTGTCTTTGTAACTCAAGCCTCTTCGGGTACATCTACACTAGCTCATTAGTTCGAGCTAGGCAGGGTAATAAGGGCAACCGGAGTTGCAAATGAAGCCCGGGATTTAAATATCCCGGGCTTCATTTGCATGTTCCCGGGCGCTGCCATTTTTAAATCCCCCTTAGTCCAAACTCCGTGCCCGCGGCTACACGCGGCACGGACTAGGTAGTTCGAATTAAAGATCCTAATTCAAACTACCGTTACTCCTCATTCCATATCCTTGAGGAGTACCGGTAGTTCAAAGGGGGATTTAAAAATGGCGGCGCCCGGGACCATGCAAATGAAGCCCGGGATATTTAAATCCCGGGCTTCATTTGCAACTCCGGTTGCCCTCATTACCCTACCTAGCTCGAACTAACGAGCTAGTGTAGACGTACCCTTCCACAGGATGCACACCGGCACTTTTTCCCCTGACTGCACCATCAGGGTTGGGAAGGTGGACATGCCCATCTGCATCCTGGATGATGCAGTCTACTCCTTGCTCCCCTGGCTTATGAAGCCCTACACAGACAGCTTGGACCCCACGAAAGAGACCTTCAAGATCAGGCTCAGCATGTGCCGCATGGTTGTGGAGGGTGCCTTCGGCCACCTCAAAGGGAGGTTCTGGAGTCTCCTCACCTGCCTGGAAGTTGGTGACCGGAACATCTCCCAGGTGGTGGTGCCCTGCTGTGTACTCCACAACCTTTGTGAGAACAAGGGGGAGACTTTCCTGCTAGGGTGGGGGGCAGAGGCTAAGCAGCTGGCCAAGGCTTTTGAGCAGCCGTGCATCACTGCCATTTGGTGAGCCTATCAGGTGGCTGTGTTCATCCAGGAAACCTTGAGGGAGAGTTTCAGCCAAGGCCACCTGTGAGACTCTCACCCTGGGCCTCCCTACAAGGGACCTCTACTTTGCCCCATGTGCCTTTCCTCCCACACCCCTCCCTTCCCTGCCCTCCCTTCCCACCTTCCGCTCCCTCCCCCCCCGACCAAATAATAAAGCCTATTTTGTTTGGAAACACAACTCTAATTTTTATTTGGGGAATATACAACAGGGGAGGGACTGGGGAAGAACCTGGTGGGAGTAGGGGGAAGAGAGGCTCAGGGATGGGGCGGGAACTAGTGCCTGCTTCAGGTACATCGTGAGGTTTCAGCTACCCAGGAGATCCCACTACTATGTGTTCACTGGCCCTGGCGGCCCCTGGGAGGGCTAGGAGGAGAAGCCAGGGGGCAGGTGTGGGTGCTGGGAGTGGGGGAATCAGCTGTGGGGAGTTGGGGACAGGGAGTTGGAGGAGTGGGGGCAGGGAGTTGGGGAGGGGTGGACTGCTCCATAAATATGACTATGCGCTCCATGACCGTGGTGATTGAGAAGCACATGGTGTCGTGCTGCAGGTGTGGTGACAGCCATGGGGGGAGCTCACCAGCCAGGAGTGAGAGGCATGCATGGAATGCAAGTACTTTCTCCTCACTCCCTGAGAGTCCAGGGAATGGGATGAAAAGCAAGCTGCATTCCAGAGCGCCCCGCTGCTGCCCCCCTCTCCCAAAACTCTGCCCTTGATGCTGTGGCCCAAAAGAGCCAGTGTGATCCTAGGATTCATAAATAGGGGGACGAACAAGCGTGAGTAAAGAAGTTATTTGACTCCTGTATTTTGACATTGATGAAACCATGGCCATTGTGGGAATTGTGTCTAATTATAGTACTCACAATTCAGGAAGGATGTTTATAAATTGGAAAGGGTTCAGAGAGAGCCACAGGAATGATTAAAGGATTAGAAAATATGTCTTACAGTGACAGATTCAAGGAGCTCTATGTGTTCTGCTTAACAAAGAGATTAAAGGAGTGACTTGATCATTATTTACAAGTGCTGACTTGGAGAACAAATATACCGTAATGGACTCTTCTGTCGAGCAGAGAAAGGTCTAATACTATCCAATAGCTGGATGATGAAGCTAGACAAATTTAAATTGGAGATAAGGTGTAAATTTTTGACAGTGAGAGTAATGAACCATTAGAATCACTTACCAAAGGTTATGGTGGATTTTCCATCACTGCAATTTTTAAAAAAAGATGGAATGTTTGTTTGAAAGAGCTCATCTAGGAGTTATTTTGGGGATGTTTCTATGGCCTGTATGTATAGGAAGTCAGACCAGCTGATCACAATGGTCTCTTCTGGCCTTGGAGCCTATGAATTATAAAGACTGAATTTGAGAACTTAAACATCTCTTGGGAAGGAGGGAGCAAAAGTGTATAAATTATTTTCTCAGGATAATTAAACTTAGAGTAAAAATTGGGAGCCTGCCAGTTCCAGAGCTTTTCATATCTTCATAAAAAAAGATCATTATCTGTGCAGTTTTTATCAGCAACGACAATGTATAGAGATAGATAGTGCTCTAGTCTAAGTGAGTTGCTAATGAGTTGCAGTGACTTTTGACTGATGCCCCTAAACACAAAAAGCAAAAACAGAGTAATCTGGCAACAATTAGTAAAAATTAAGAAGTTATTGTTGGTACTGGAGGATACTAATCCTTTGTAGGGTGACTGACGTAACTATGTCAACTGACATCCAACTTTGTACTGAATTGCTTGATGTATAAAAGGCAATGTTTCAGAGGCTGTCACTTAAAGTGCCTCTGTTCTGAATGAACAGTAGCATTCATCCACTTTATAACAGAGATCCTGTTGTGAATAATATAAACATGTGCCAGATGAAGCAAGTCAGAAGTGAACGTGTCAGTCAGAAGGATAAATGTGTTGATTTACTGAGTGCTATTGATTTTTTTCCCCCTCTAAGTGCAAGATAAAAAACATATGAACAAGGATGTTCCCATACCAGGTAACAAGAATTAAGATAAGTATCAAATCTGCAACGAATGATCTCCAGCTGAGATAAGCTTAGTGCAGCTCCTACTTCTCAGCCAAAATGTAGTATCTTTTTAAATCAGCTGGTAAAAACTGGACTGCCTTTGAACCAGAGGCACTACATATTAAGGTCTGGCAGACACTGCATGAAGACCCAATTCACAGAACAAACCCAAGCATTAGAAACAGATTCCACTAGCAGAATAAGGATTGGCATCAGAGATCTAGAGTGGATTGTTAGAGTCGAGATCTAATGTTTTAAATATACAGAAACAGGATGGAACCAATTTTTCAAAAATACGGTAAAACTGAGAACAAAAGATTTACAATAATAAAGATGTCCAGAGTCTTTCTTCCAGCTTCCACAGACTTATTGAACCTCTATACCTGGATGCCGATGTCAACATGAAAATATTCCATCCTATATTACTTATGGAGAACTAGCACACAGAACAATGTAAAGTTTATGATTCTTCAGCTCTGGGTTACAATAAAAGCAAGGCATTATTTAAGGGGCTGGCTATATTTTTCAGGACCCTCTAGCAACTCTAGAGGCACTATCTTTGCTCCTGGCCTCTACATGAATAAGATGATTCAATCCAGCTTGCTAATGACCTAGTAAGACCCTGAGCTGGCAAACACAGCTGTGCTTAACTTTACTCAAAAATTGTAGTGGAATCAGTAAATTCATGTGCATGAAATTATTCATGGACATGCAAGTATTGCTACTTGTGTGTTGACCCTCCTATCTGCTGTCTCACAGTTTCACCTATGTAAGCCTTAATTAGGCACTCATAACATGTAAATATCAATGTACATCTTCAAAGAGCTATATGAATATTAAGTTGCATGCCTATGAGATAAGAATATGGTACAAAGGCATTTTAAATACACAGACAGGCTTCTAAGTTCTAGCCAGAGATAAATTAAGAGCACTATTTTAATAATGCCTGCAATAAATACCTTAATTTCTCATGTCAATATTAAACAAAATGAATTGAAATGCATAGAAATCTCATAACATTCAAGTCAGGGCTATAAACAAAGTTGTGTACCACTTAAAAGAAGTTTCAGAGGGGTAGCCATATTAGTCTGTAATTGAAAAAAATTCAAAAACAACAAATAGTCCTGTGGCACCTGAGGGTATGTCTACACTACAACGTTATTTTGAAATATCTTATTTCGAAATAGTTAATTCGAAATAAGTTATTTCAAAATAACGCATCTACACACAAAATGCATTTCGAAATAGCATATTGCTATTTCGAAATAGCGCGTCCACACTGATTGGACGCTGAATCACATTTAAGGCCAGCTGAAACCAGTTCCAGCAGGGCATCAGGTCAGTAGTTGCTTTGTGTGGCTGCTCCCTGAGGCTATCTGAGGCTTGTGCTTAAAGGGGCTCCCCTGGACAGCCAGTTCTCAGCTTTCCCTGCTTGCTTGCCTACCTCACTGAGGGACAGCAAAGCATTTTTGTCTCTGCTTGCTTTGGTTGCCCTGACTCGGGACACCACAGCACTCAGCACCATGGAGCCAGAGCTGCCCCTGGGCATTCTGGTGCTCATTTTGGATGTCTTGCTGCAAGCCCAGCTGCAATTTCTGGAGACTGCCTGGCAGCATCTGCTGCAGCCCAACACCCAGGCCCTCTTCCGGACCCCCCTGGGGGCTGGGGAGGAGCAGCAGCAGCGCCCGGATGCCAGCGTGACCTGCAGCATCTGGCGTCTGGACACCAGCAGCGACTGGTGGGACCACATTATCCTGGAGCGCTGGGGAGACCAACGATGGACCCAGAACTTCAAGATGAAGAAGGACACCTTCCTGGAGCTCTGTGAGTGGCTCGCCCCTGCTCTGCGGCGACAGGACACGCACATGAGGCCTCCCATTCCCTTCCACAAGTGTGTGGCCATCGCCCTCTGGAAGCTCTCCATGCCAGATAGCTACCGATCCATGGGGAACCAGTTTGGCGTGGGGAGATCCACCGTTGGAGCAGTGCTCATGCAGGTATGGCAATCTCCAGCCACTGTGCCAGGAGGGGCAGGTGCAAGGAGGGAATGGGCTGCCCTAGGGAAAACGGGGGGAGGGGGTAACATCAGTACCAGGCAAATTAGTAGAAACACTAGTAAAGAGTAAAATTGCAAGGCACATAGAAGAGCACGAATTGTTGGGCAAAAGTCAGCATGGTTTCTGCAGAGGGAAGTCGTGTCTAACTAATCTGTTAGAATTCTTTGAAGGGGTTAATAAACATGCGGACAAGGGGCACCCAGTGGATATAATATACCTAGATTTCCAGAAAGCCTTTGACACAGTCCCACACCAAAGGCTTTTACGTAAATTAGGTGGTCATGGGATAGGAGGAAAGGTCCTTTCATGGATCAAGAATTGGTTAAAAGACAGAAAACAAAGGGTGGGAATAAATGGTAAATTTTCACAATGGAGGAGGGTAACTAGTGGTGTTCCCCAGGGGTCAGTACTGGGACCAATCCTGTTCAACTTGTTCATCAATGATCTAGAAAATGAGGTAAGCAGTGAGGTGGCCAAGTTTGCAGATGACACAAAGTTGTTCAAGACAGTCAAAAGCAAAAGGGATTGTGAAGAACTACAAAAAGATCTCAGCAAACTGAGTGATTGGGCAGCAAAATGGCAAATGAAATTTAATGTGGGTAAGTGTAAGGTAATGCATGTTGGAAAAAATAACCCAAATTACACGTACTACATGATGGGGTCAAATTTAGCTACGACAGATCAGGAAAGGGATCTTGGAGTTATAGTGGATAGTTCTATGAAGACATCCACGCAGTGTGCAGCGGCAGTTAGTAAGGCAAATAGGATGTTAGGAATTATTAAAAAAGGGATAGATAATAAGACAAAAGATATCATACTTCCCCTATATAAAACTATGGTACGCCCACATCTCGAGTACTGCGTGCAGATGTGGTCTCCTCACCTCAAAAAAGATATATTGGCATTAGAAAAGGTTCAGAAAAGGGCGACTAAGATGATTAGGGGCTTGGAAAGGGTCCCATATGGGGAGAGGCTAGAGAGACTGGGACTTTTCAGTTTGGAAAAAAGGCGATTGAGGGGCGATATGATAGAGGTATATAAAATCATGAATGGTGTGGAGAAAGTGATTATAGAAAAATTATTTACCTTTTCCCATAATACAAGAACCAGGGGACACCAAATGAAATTGATGGGTAGTAGGTTCAAAACTAATAAAAGGAAATTTTTCTTCACACAGCGCACAGTCAACCTGTGGAACTCCTTGCCCGAGGAGGCTGTGAAGGCCAGGACTCTATTAGGGTTTAAAAAAGAGCTTGATAAATTTTGGCAGGTTAGGTCCATAAATGGCTATTAGCCAGGGATAAAGTATGGTGCCCTAGCCTTCATAACAAGGGCAGGAGATGGATGGCAGGAGATAAATCACTTGATCATTGTCTTCTGTTCTCCTTCTCTGGGGCACCTGGCATTGGCCACCGTCGGCAGATGGGATGCTGGGCTCGATGGACCTTTGGTCTGACCCAGTATGGCCATTCTTATGTTCTTATGTTCTTAAGTCCCCTCCCCGTGAGGGTTTGTTCTGTCCCAGCCACACTACGGACTGCCCACAGTGGCCAGGATTGCAGGGGGGGGTTGCTCCTGGGGCGTGGGGGCACGGGGCAGTGGCAGGGAAGGAGCACTCTCAGCCACCCTGGCACCCCGGTGACTCTTAGTTTTGTGTTTCCCTCTGCAGGTGTTCAAGGCCATCAATAGAGTGCTGCTCTGCAGAGTCATCCGCCTCACTGATTTGGACGCGGTCATCGAGGGGTTTGGCTCCCTGGGCTTCCCCAACTGTGGGGGGGGCAATCGACGGGATGTACATCCTCATCCGTGCCCCAGATCACCAGGCCTCCCTGTACATCAACTGGAAGGAATACTTCTCACTCATCCTGCAGGCTGTGTCTGACCACCGGGGCCAGTTCGTGGACATCAACATGGGCTGGTCCAGCAAAGCATACGACACACGGATTTACCGCAACTCCTCCATGTGCCAAAGGCTGCACGCCAAGACTTTCTTCCCCGACTGCCACATCAGGGTCGGGGATGTGGACATGCCTATGTGCCTGGTGGGGGATGCAGCCTATCCCCTACAACCCTGCCTGATGAAACCCTACACAGGCCACCTCAACCCCTCCCGACAGGCATTTAATGCCAAGCTCAGCAGGGCCCGAATCGTCATGGAGGGGGCATTCGGTCAGTTGAAGGCCCGTTTTAGATGCCTCCTCACCTGCCTGGACCTATCCGAGCGGAATATTCCGCACATGGTGGCAGCGTGTTGTGTGCTGCATAATTTGTGCGAGAGGAAGGGGAAGGCTTTCCTGCCAGCCTGGATGGCAGAGGCCGACCACTTGGCTGGCCTCTACACGCAGCCCCGTACGGCTGCCAGATGGGTGGCCCATCGGGGGGCTGTCCGTATCCGGAAGGCCCTGCAGGAGAGCTTCCACCTGGAGGAGCAGTGAAGTCTCCCTGGCGTGCCCCACTCGTGCCTTATTCCACCCTCATGCCCTTCCACTTTCCCCTCCCTAACCCCACTTCCTGATGTAAAATAAAAACACATGTGCTGCCAAAAGCAAACTCTCTTTATTGACCATAACTGGGGTGAGGGAGGGAATGAGGGTGGGAGAGGGAAAGGGGAACCTGGGAGGAGGAAGCTGGAAGGGGGAGGCAAGGGGAGGAAGGGGGAGAAGAAGCTCAGGGTTGGGGGTCTTGCTGGTCCACCTGTCTCCCAGCACTGCGGGTGCAGGGCCTCGGCGTCCCCGGGGGGGGTGGGTATGGAGGGTGGGGCGGGTGGGGGGGGGAGGAAGAAGCGGGAGAGGGAGCAGGAGTGAGAGGAGGAGCGACAGCTGGGGCGGCCACAGGGGCTGGAGCAGCAGCAGGCAGCAATCTCTGCATCAGGGTCTGCAGGTGGTCGCGGATGGCACGGCCCTGGTCAAGCAACTCCCGCAAGCTCTCCCACCACAGCTGCAGGTCTTCATGCACCCAGCGCTCCTGGCTGCGGACCTGCCTTTACAGTAACCCCAGGTGCTGCCGCTGGTACTCCTCCTGGTTCCAGGTGAGCCTGCTGGCCCGGGTGTGGGAGGCTTTCCTGGGCGGGGTGGTGTGCCCTGCTGCGGCTGTGGAGAAACACGAGAAGTGGTCAGTTATCTGTGGGGACACAGTGGGTGAAGCCCAGCCCCCCTCTGCAAGGCGAGGATGGCAGGTCTCCGCACCATCATGTCCTGCTGTCCCCGGAGTGTGAGCTGGCCCCTGTGCTGTATGTAGTGTGGGTGTGAGGGGGAGAAGGGGAAATGTGCCCTGCCTCTGCATAGAGGGGGCTTCTGGAGGGAGGGAATCGTGCAGTGTCCCTCCCCGGGGTCAGGAGCATGTCATGTGCCTTCATAAATACATGCGTGTGGGTAACAGGCCAGGGCCCCTATGTGGCAGCCAGCCAGGGCCACATGCCCAGGGTGGCACGGCACATGCACCGGTTGCTGTGTGCTCCGTGGTCAGCAAGGCCCACACGCACGGTGCCTGATCTCCCTCTCCCCCATCCCCCCGCCCCGCATAAGGGGACAGTGATGGCACTCACATGTCGAGGCCTCCCCGGCCTTGGATGACACCGGCGACAAGCTTGCTGGGACGGCTCAGGGGTCCTGGGTGCAGGGCATGCTCCCTCCAGACTCCTGCGGCTCCTGGCCGTCCTCCTCCTCCTCAGTGTCATGGGCAGGGCCCTCTGCCCCAGGGTCAATGACCACCTGGGGGGCATGGACCGTCTGACCGCCCAGGATGTGGTCCAGGGCATCATAATAGGGGCAGGGATCCGGGTCAGTCCCTGGTTTGGAGCTGCCCCCTGAGGCCCTAGCATAGGCCTGCCGCAGCTCTTTTATTTTCATGTGCACCTGATCCTGGGTGCACATGTGGCCTTTGGTGGCCAGGCTGTCAGCCATCCGCCTGTAGATGGCCACATTCCTGCATCTAGTGCAGAGATCGTGGACATTGGAGGCCTCTCCCCAAACCTCAATGAGGTCCATGATCTCCACACTAGACCAGGAAGGCGCCCGCCTTTTGCAGCCCCTGGCAGGCTCCTCGGAGCTGCCAGCCTGCTCCTGGGGAGCGGTGGAGGGCTGGGTGCCGCTGGGTTGCTGGCTTACGCTGGGCAAGGTGCATGGACTGCTGGCTCTGTGCTGGCAGGCTTGCAGCTGGCACAGGCACTGTGGCCAGAGTCTACCCTTTTAAGGGCTCCGGGGCTGGGGGGGAGCAGAAGAGTTTTCCTGGTTGTGCCCAGAGTGGCCACCAGGGCACCCTGGGAAGGGCTGGAGGCCCCCTATTTCGAAATAAGCATCTACACAGCGCTTATTTCGATTTAGCTATTTCGAATTTGGCATTATTCCACATGGAATGAGGTTTACCAAATTCGATATAAGCGCTCCGCTATTTCAAATTAATTTCAAAATAGCAGTTTGGCTGTGTAGATGCTAGGAAAGTTATTTCGAAATAACAACTGTTATTTTGAAATAACTTTGCTGTGTAGACATACCCTTAGAGCCGTGGTCACCAACCGGTAGATCGCGATCTACCGGTCGATCTCAGGGGCTCTAAGAGTCGATCTTGAGCCCCCTCTGAACTGTGCAGTACATTTACATTTGATTTCTTCATTTGAGCAGCGGCTACTCACCGAGCAACAACACAGGTGAGTAGCTGCGGAATGGTGGGAGCTGGGAGGTCAGGAGAGCAGAAACACCCCGGCCGCTTTCAGCTGAAAGAGGCTGCCCCGCGCTCCAGGTGATCGGGCAGCTTCTCCTCTGCGCCTGCCCACGTGGAGCGTGGGGCACCTTGGCTGAGCGCCATGGCTGCCAGGCCATCTGGCCATGGCGCGCAGCCAGGGTGTACCACGCTCCACGTGGGCAGGCACAAAGGAGAAGCCACCCAATCAGCTGGAGTGCGGGGCAGCCTCCTCGGGGCTGAAAGCCACAGCCAGCTGGCCAGGCAGCCGCTTCTCTTCCCTTCAGCCCAGCTGCCCTGCGCTCAGCTCAGGGAGGCTTCGCCTAGCTCCAGCTGTGCTGGAGCAAGCTTCCCGGGCTGAGCACAGGGCAGCTGGACTGGAGCGAAGAGAAACCGCTTCTCCTCGCTCCAGCCCAGCTGCCCTACGCTAAGCCGGGGAAGCTTGCTCCAGCACAGCTGGAAGTAGGTACAGCCTCCCTGGGCTAAGCACAGGGCAGCCGGGCTGGAGCGAGGAGAAGCCGCTTCTCTTTGCTCCAGCCCGAGGGGGGGGAGGGGGGAAGGGGGCTGAGCACAGGGCAGCTAGGCTGGAGCGAGGAGAAGCGGCTTCTCTTCACTCCAGCCCGAGGGGGGAGGAGAGGCGGCTGAGCGCAGGGCAGCTGGGCTGGAGCGAGGAGAAGCGGCTTCTCTTTGCTCCCACCCGGCTGCTCTGCGCCCAGCCCGGAGACGCTGTGCTGGAGCAAGCTTCCCGGGCTGAGCGCAGGTCAGCCGGGTGGGAGCGAAGAGAAGCCGCTTCTCTTCACTCCAGCCCGGCTGCCCTGCGGTCACCTGTCAGCCGATGGTCAGGGCAGTGCATGTGTGTATGTTACACCCGAGTCTTCAACTGCTGAGACACAAGGCCCCGTCGCAGTGGGCAGTCTAGGTGAGACTGACGGGTGCCCCGAGGAGTTTAACGTCCGTGTCTTTACCGCTAGGATTGGGATCCTTTCGCGGCGGGCAGCCAACAGGCCGACAGACGCCCCAGAGTTTACAGGGAGAGCTTATTACACCTCAGATTTTGACTGCTAGGATACACGATCCCTTCGCAGCGGGCAGCCTGAGGAGGCTGAGAGATGCCCCAACGGATCTGTCCCCTGGAAGCGACACGATCCAACGCTCAAGCTCTCCCTATATCTGTCCCTTATGACCGGCTGGAGTTCTTTTTAAAATTGTGCTTGGTTCTGTTACAGCAACTGAAGGAGTCAGGTCACAGCTTAAACAGTTACTATTTTATTGTTACAGGGTAAACTTAGCTGTTAAATGCTACTACTGTGTTACAGATAACACAGCCACTACAAAGGACAGGACAGAAATTACACTAATAAGTCACTTACAGGTACCATGAAACCCTTTTGGTTCTCTGAGCTCTTATTAAATGCATGCGAAATAGACACCTAGCAGGTATATATTCTCACCCGTGCGTTCCAGATTTGGCGTGGCCAGCGTCTTTCTCTCAATCCCTCGGGAAGAAGTAGGGCGAGGCTGGGCGTCCCACAGACCTCGGGAGACAACCAATACCTGCCAGCAGGTGTAGATGATTGGAGCTCAAATGGGGTGGGCTACTAAACCCCTTTTTATACCCCTTGGGTCACGTAGGCTTCTTCCTGGTCTCAAGTGGCCAATTAGGAAAAATGGCTTTGAATGCCAAGTTTCCCACGAAGGGTGCAAAGCATAATTCACACCTGGGAAAATGCAGACAATGGGCACCTCTGGTATGTGATGGGCGAAGATTCCTCTCCTGGGACAGTGTAGGCGTGTCAATTACTGGTGCTAGCCATCAGGGCGACGGGAGGCTCCCGGGTCGTCAGCTAGCCCATTTACTGTCTGGTTTCTGTTTATGGTAGAGTCAGGGACAGGCAGCACACCTGCGTTCCCAGGGCATCAAAGGCTGACTGCCTTTCTCCTGCTCTCTGGGGGGGGGGAGGGGGAACAAGATGGGGTTCATGTCTGGCTACATCACCCCGGAGGGAACGCAGGACGGAGGCTTCCCTCCTTGGCTGGTGTAGGGGACTCCCTGCTCCTGAACCTTGTTCCCTCTCCCCTGCCCCAAACCTGTCCCCTGCCCTCCTGGCCCCCTGTTCCCTCTCCCTTGCCCCCCCGCCCCGCTGCAGAAACCTGCCCCCCTCTGCAGAAACCTGCCCCCCGGCACCCTGCCCCCCTTGGAGAAACCAGTTCCCTCTGGCACCCTGTCCCCTATGGCACAAACCTGTCCCCCTGCCTTCCCCACTCCAGAAACCTGTCCCCCTGCTCCCCTCTGCAGAACCCTGTCCCCGCCCAGCACCCTGTCCCCTGCTGCAGAAACCTGTCCTTCTGGCACCCTGCCCCCTCTCTCCTGCCCCCACTGGCACCCTGTTCCCTGCCCCAGAACCCACTAGCACCCCTCCCCAGTACTGTGTCCCCTGCTCCCGAATGACTTTTCTATGGGTCAGAGACCCCTGACTCAAGGCAGGTTCCCTGCCATTCTCATAAATAAAGACAATGCAGAAACTTTTTGTGTTTGACATCGTATTTCATTTAAAAATGAAGCCTGGCCAACAAACCCGCAATTGGGGCCAAGCCCCCACCTGGCCACAACCACTCCTGCATTCCCCCTTCCCCAGATCCTAAATCTGAGCCTACCAAACACTGGAACCCCCTGCCCTGAACCCCTCACATACCCCAACCCAAATTCCTGCATCCTCGCATCCACAAGCCTGTGGCTTGCTTAGTACCCCAACACTGCCTGGCCTGGAGCCCCCTCCCCGAGCCAGCGTCCCCTTCTCCACCTCCTCCTGCATCCAGATTTCCTCCCAGAGTTTGCATCTCTCACCCCTTCCCACCCCCAAATCCCTCATTCCCACCCTGGAGCCCACACATCCTGTCTCAACCCAGCGAGGGTACGGCTAGACTGCAGGAGTTTTTCAGGATTCCGGAGACATCCCAGAAAAACTCTTCTGCATCCAGGAATGCGTTTGTTCTTCCGCTTTTTTTAGTGGAAGAGCAAACATGCTCTTTTGGTCACCCCTATATTCCTCTTTCCACGAGGAATAAGGGGGCTTCCAAAAGAAGAGGTTTTTCTGACATTTGGTCCAGTCTAGACAGGCCAAATGTTGGAAAAACCTCTTCCTACAGAAGATTTAAAAAAAAAAAAAAAGCAGCAGTATAAGGATTGGGGATAGCAAGTGATGGAGAGGAGGAGAATAGAGAGGGCGGGGCTTCAAGGAAGGGGTGGGGCTTCAAGGAAGGGGCGGGGCGGTAGATCTTGGCTTGGTCTGTCATTTAAAAAGTGATCTTGGGTGTAAAAAGGTTGGAGACCACTGCCTTAGAGACTACTACATGTAGCTTTTGTAGACACTTGGTTTTCATGGGCACAACCCCTTCCTTCTTATGTGCGTTGTGCCCACGAAAGCTCATGATACCTTCTACATTTTTTATTAGTCTCTAAGGTGCTGCAGGACTATTTATTGTTTTTAAAGGTTTTTAATTTAAAGGAAGGGATTCCTAACTTCCCAAATAGAACATGGACTTTATTCAAAGCCTGGAAGGACCCAAGATAAAATACTTTAATTTGTATCGTTATTATGTAATTGCACTATTTAGTTGAGTGAGTCAATGATTTATTTTATCCATGAAAGAAGCTGATCAAAAAAAGACAAAATTTGTTATTTTCATAGAAATAGTTGTGCAAACATTTTTGGATTTGCACTGAAAAAACAAAAAAAAATGAAGACAAACATTTCCTAGAGATGAAGATTTTTGACCAATTCTGTACTTCATTTTCAGAGGCATTTTACATTTATTAGTTTTAATTTTTTTCTCTCAGTCCTGAAGAGGGGGACTTGAAGTAACTACGGCACCTGGCTTTATAATCATTTGTGTACTGTACAATATTCTACTCAACAATATAAAAATTAGCATCATCACCCCCAAAAATAAAACCCACAGACCTTAATTTGTTTCTGTAACATAACTGGCACATGCATAATATACAAAGGCATGGTTTGGTATAAAAGTTTTATTGGAATTTATTTAGGTTGACCTATGTATTTCACTCATGGCTTTGTCATCTGAGTTATGTGATTAACCCAACTCCAGGCCATTTTAACTATTTTAATATGCCACACCATCCTAAATTCCCTATACATAAAATAACCATGTAAAATTGTACTCACTCAACCATGCTTAAGGCAAGTACTTTTTTGACTGTTGAGTACAATATTGTACCCTTATTCTTCTTTTCTCATTGGGCATGTCTACACTGCAGGGCTAAAGTTGAATTAAGCTACGCAACTTCAGCAATGTCAATTGTGTAGCTTAAGTCGAAATACCTTAACTTGGCTTTTGGTACCGTCTACACTGCAGGAAGTCGAAGGAAGAACAACTCTTCCTTCCACTTCCCTTACTCCTCATGAAATGAGGGTTACCATGAATCGGAGTAAGAAGTCCTCCAGCTTGACGTTATTTTGAAATAAAGGCTTGGAGTGTAGACGCGCACTATGTTACTTCAGAATAATGTCAGTTATTCTGAAATAATGCTGTCATCACTATCTTACACAAATGATAAAAGGAGAGTGTAAAGATGCTCGTAGAGGGGTATGGGTCATTTACATTTTGCAGGACAGTGTGTGGATGTATATGCATGTTTTCCACTTCTCCTTGTCTTCATATTTGCTCTGTAAAAATCTAATAAAGTTTAAAGAATAAAATATTGCTTTTATTTTATATATATTATAAACTTGCACAGATATTTGGGGTATTTTTTTGGATAAACTGATTACTGACTTCTCTCTAGAAGAGAAACAGAGGAAGAACCGAGGAAAGGAAAGTTAAGAGAGGAAAATAATATCTGCTGGGCTGTGTCATTCCCGGTGTGTCATTCCTTGTAGTGATCAACGTGTGAAGCCCACTGAAGAGTGCTTTCAAAGAGTGCCTTTGAAACAGGGATCATTCTGGGTCAATGACACAATTCTTTTATGTTCAACATTCCTTTTTCTGTAGTCTAAGGACAACTTATGAGCTGAGTCTTCTACAGTAACTACAGCAGTGTCTGCTTTCTAATTATGGTTGCACATACGCCAGTATTTGTTACATTTTTTAGGATGGTTGGGGCACTATCAACTTAATAGTCATTGAAGGTGCAAACAGCTCTTTGTGTAGACTACTATGTCAGGAAGGATACTATCAATTGACTTTGATTCTTATCTGCTTCGTTTTAACTACCCAATCTTCAGATATTTACTGATTCCCTCTAGCTCCTTGTCTCCCACCCCCTTCCTTTTTTTTTTCCTTCACCCTTGCCCCCCTTTCTCTCCTATTTATTTTGGGTCTGCACATCCTAAACTCAAAACTCTGGTCATCTGAAGAAGTGGGCTGTGCCCACGAAAGCTCAAGATACCATCTACATGTTTTGCTAGTCTATAAAGGTGCTACCAGACCATTTGTTATTTTTTATGCCAGTATTTGTTGTACTTTTCTATCACTCATGATTCAGTAAAGCATTTACTGTAAATCATTTAATCCTGGTTGCTCTTGCTTCTTGCAACTAGTCCATAGCCACATAGTCACACAGCTCACACACTGAAGTAAAATTTGGCAGGATTGGGTGCGATAGCTGGTGAAGCACAAAAAAATAGGTTCAGCCAGTCAAATCCCTTTTTCCAGGTAGAAATTTAACTTCTGATCACAGAAAGACAACTGGCAAATATCAAAATGTAACTCGACATTATTCCTCAAATTAGGAGTTTTTTTCACATCTACACTGCTAGTTTATCAAGGCAATTTCTTTGCAAGGGCAAGGACTTACTGTATAAAAAAATATTCCTTCTTCAACATTACTTTATTTTGCAGGTCCCACTTCAGCTAACAGACCTGGACCTGGTCTACACTAGGGCTTTATTTCAAAATAACCCCCCCTTAGGTTGAATTTCTAAGTAGAGCATCTACACTACCATGCCTGTTATTTCAAAATAACAGGCTGCTTATTCTTGGGGAATAACACTAATTTTGAAATAGCACAGTGTGGATGCTCCGGTGCCACTATTTCAAAACAACTAGTCCCCAGAATAATTTGAACTAATTACTCCCCAGTGCTTCCTGGGGCTCTAAGTCAAGGTAATGCATCCACATTAACGGAGCCTTCCTCGGACTAATTTCAAGGCTCCTCCATCATGGGGACATGCTATTTCGATTTTGTAAAGTCGGGAGTTATTTTAATTTTGAAATAGTTTCTTAGTGTAGACATGCCCCTGTATAGCACTTAGAGAAACAAAGTATGTGGATTAATATCTTGTTTAATACCCTGGAATCAACATGGCAAAAATAACACTGCATACAACACTGAATAGTGCTTATAATTCAAGTGGCTTGGGTTTTACAGTATAGCTTTTACAATGCCTACATCCTTTAAAAAATCCTGAGAAAATTGACACACCTCCTCTGAACAATGGGCCAGCTGAGTAGACATTGTGTCCTTGTTGGCTTTTCTTTTCCTAACCTGTTTAGAGAGCATGACCCCTTTAAATCTTTTTTTCTTGGGGGAGGGAGGGAGAAGAGCTGATTGTTCCAAAAGAAGGAAGTGCTATTGGGAGGTGGGGGAAAGGAAAGGGGAGGAGTGAAGCAGAGATGGGAGGAGAGGACAGGATGTGTGGCTGGAGCTCCAGAAAGAAAAGCTGCAGCAAGCAGGTCCTCAAAGAGTGAAGGAGCCAAGAATCCACCTGAAGCCTGGTAAGGACAAAGAACCTGATTGAAACACCCCAGGACAGGAGCTAAAGGGAACACTGTGCGGGGAGGAATTTCCCAAGAAGACAAACCAGAGTTGTACCCAGTATCACTGCTGTCCAGAGCTGAATGGGTCCATGGGTACTGGGGCTTGTGACTTTGCATTGGGAATAAGGAGGGAATAAGTTAGCCAGTTAAGGAGGAATGGCAGAGGGGTTTGTTAGGGAAACTGTGATAAGTGCAATAAAATAAACTATAACATTAACATTTCAAAACAAACTGGTGTTCTGTTTAACCTTGTGGCTTGGGAAGCCAGAGGGACTTGTATCTTGAAGGATGTTCTAGAATGTTGAGATTCTCTGGAAGCAATTCAGAGCACAAAACCATCAACAGAGTGTGACAGGCAAGACTCCAGAAGTAGATTGAGACAGTTTCTAGGACATATCCAATCCCATTAAAGAATAGTTGACTTATTTTTTTTTATCTGAAGTATAATTAGGATCTCAGAGGATAACTAGTCTCAACGTTCAGTAGGTAATCAGCACCAATGGCATGTTTGGCACTGTACAAACATGTAACCACTCAATGCCCTTGCCCACAGATCATATGCAGAGAAACATTTGAGGCACACACAAAACTTTGGGAGATGGTGTAAGCTGACAGTGATGGAGACATTCTACAGTAGTCACTGGTCAGATCTCATGAAAAAAGAAGAATTTGAAGAAGGAATTGTCTAACTAATGACAAGAGGTAAAGTGCTAAATTCTTCTACAGACTGGGCTAAATGTTCCTCTTTTAATTAGAGAAGAAAAGCAAGGAGGGACTTCAGCGAACCATTAACAGCTCCCTGATTCTTAGAGGTGGCTCAAACCCCAACAACTGCTGGGCTGTTCTAGTTTATGCTACTGGCGGTGGGACCATAATCTGCCCTACAGCCATGGAGGATAGGTATAGCAGAGCTCCAACATGAACTGGTTATAACCCTTGCACTCTGTCTCAGGTATTTATGTGCCTCCACCCCCATCCTGTAGTATCTGAACAACTCACAGTCTTCATTGTATTTGTCCTCACAACACTCCTGTGAGGTAGGGCAGAGCTACGATCCCCATTTTATAGATGGGGAACTGTGGCACAGAGACTAAATGACTTGCCCAGGGTCATTCGGGATGCTTATGGCAGAGCAGGGAGTTGGAAGTCTCTCTCACTGGAGGTTAGCACACATACCGTGAGACCATCTTTCTCTGTATCATGCAGCTCCATTCCTTTTCCACCTCAGATACACCAATGAGTATGATCCATTTGCACAGCAGGAGTAGCAAAAAAACAGTATAATCATGTAATGAATCTGGCCCAAAGAATTTCAAGTCTCATAATGTAAGTACTTTTATGTCATGTGTATTGTGGCTTTCTCTAATTTGATTCTCTCGGTGGTATATGATTCGCAATCTAGCTAAAATAACCTAAAGGAATACTTGATTGTGCTTTGTGTTTCATAGTATGAGGCTCATTGCTTGCTTCCTCATGAATGTAATTGAGCATTCTTATATAGTGCTTTTCATACCTCAGTCTCATTATCATCCCCATTTTAGCAGATAAGCAGATAGGTATAGGGATATGTATTTGTCCAAAGTCACCTGGCAAGTGGGTAACAGATGCAATAGGAGAACACGTGTCTTCTGAGCTGCAAGCCAGCAACCCTACCACCTGAGTAACACTGCCCTCCACATGCATTTTCAGGTTCAAGACTATTGCACGATTGGCCACTATATGCACTCCCCCTCATGGCCAGGGTGGCTTTGCAGTACCCTTCATCTTCTTTCTTGACTCCTTAATAAACTCTACCCAGCTTCCCTCTGTGCCAACACCCTTTCTTAGAGACTGGGTTTATTAGCTAGGTTGCAGAACAAAATTACAAGTCCCAAATAAACTCCACAAAGTCCAACTCGACGCTTTGTTTTCAGTAGGTCACATCCTGCCCTTTCTGGCTGGAGTCTAATTCCTCCTTGTCTCCCAAACTCTCCTGTAACCATCTGTCTTGTCAACCAGTATGTGAACCCACGTTTAGATGCTTAGAAAAGCAACCTGTTCTTCAAATATGACTAATGTTAGGTACAAATGTTTGAATTTTTTCCTCAGTCATAGCCTTAACTTTCTAAATACTGAAACATTTAGAGAGTGATTTTTCGTGTGTTTTGCTAGTTTCCTTCATTTCTCCATTGCATTTCAAATATATTGTATACATAAACCTAGATTCAATAATTAGGGGCTACTGAAACTACTAAAACTATTTTTAAATAGAAAAAAAATGAAAACTCACATGTCTGTGTTTTTAATATCTGTTGTGGTTTTTATGATATTTCTAAAAATTCTAACAATTGGTTTGACTGCATGGGGCAGTGTTTTCTGAGCCCCAGTCAGCAGACTCAGGTTTGCAATACTTTGCTAAAAATAAAAATAAATAAGTTTTGTAGCTTGGATTAGTCTAGAGAGGGGATGTGGACTTCAAAGCCTGAGTTGCAGTTTCAAAATACTGTACTGTCTACACAGCTACTTTTACTGCAGTAGTGAAAGCCCAAGTCTATCAACCCAGGCCTGAAGGCTTACTGACACTGGACGTGCAGGCATACCGTAAGGCTAAGTCTACACTACCTCCGGGATCCTGAAATAACTATTCTGCATCTTAAGAGCAAGCCCATTATATCAAAATATAATGGGCTCGCTATTCTGATGTCCCTGTAAACATCATTGCATGAGGATTAAGGGGTGTTTTGGTATAACATCTTATTTTGAGGTAAGGATGCCATGTAGAAGCACCTTAATTGACCTAAGCCCCCATCTTATCCAAGAATGGTGTTACAAGTAAATTATTTCAGTAACTAAAACATAATTAAATGAAGTTTCATATCTCACCAGTAGAGAGAGAAGGTGGGTGAGGTAATATCTTATATTCGGCCAACTTTATTGGTAAGAGAGACAAGTTTTACACTCTGTAAGCTCAAAAACTTGTGTCTCTTATCTACAGAAGTTGGTCCAATAAAAGATATTATCTCACTCACCAAGCATCCAGGAACCAAAACAGCTACAATACTGCTAACTTCAGTGTTGTCCTTCACAGAAATAACAAAATGAAACAAACAAACAAACAAAAAAACACCTCACGGGCCAAAGTTCACTGTCATTATCACAGAAAGTTTGTGAACATATCTTAGGCTCTTTGGAGAGGACTTACATTTGTGTCAGTGCATCTACCTGCAGTGAATAAAGTTTAGCATGTGCCAAATCTTTATGGATTGAGCCAAAAGACTCTGGCTTCAAATCAGTAAAGCCCTTGTAATTGATGTCTGGGTGTCAAAATCTTTCTAAATGTTCACTGGAACAATAGGTACATATTTAGATTCTCCCTCCATTTCTACATAGA
Source organism: Pelochelys cantorii (assembly GCA_032595735.1). Taxonomy (NCBI): domain Eukaryota; kingdom Metazoa; phylum Chordata; order Testudines; family Trionychidae; genus Pelochelys; species Pelochelys cantorii. Next base: position 66,500,268 of record CM064326.1, on the reverse strand, counting down.
GGTATTTAGTTGCTGAGCTAATAGTACTGTACACAGGAATTTTTCCCTGGTTCCCAAATGAATGCATTCTGAGGGAATTTTGCATTGTTGCCAAAGATCACCATTAGCCCATTCTAGTCTCCCTACTGTATTTCAAGTATTAAATAAGTCCAAAAAGTAGTATTCATGTTTTCTTACCTACCTACCTCTCTATCCGCTTTTCTTGTGCTCATTGAGCTGGTATGTTAGAACAATACCAGCTCAATTAATAATTCAGGCAGCAATGAGTTCATTCACACATGTTTGTAAACACTTATGCATGCATCCTCTAGGAATTTACTAGTTCTCAGTAATCGGGGTGAAAAAAACACATTTTGCTACATAACAGGGGAGCTATTGTACAGTTTCCCTGGTTTATTTTTATTGGTTAAAATTACTGAAATTGATGCGCTGAAGATGGGTAGCTATTGTACAGACAGAGAAACCAGATATATTAATGAAAGTATTGTCTCCTAAGATTCCAAGCAAAGTAAAGAAAAATGCTGTAACTACAAGTAACACAGTCCTTTGAGATTCCAGCAATGTTAAAAACCAAGTGATTGCAATTTAATTTCTTTCAATTGACTGATGTAATAACTTCACATAAATTTTGTGTTTGTGAAAGATGCCTGATGAACAGCTGTGGAAAATGAAGTCCTCTGTACCCACAGAAAAAATTCACTAGGGACAACAGTGTAGCAAACTTCTTCACCTCACTTGGACCTCAACTCTGACCTGGTGGGATTAGATCAGGGGTGGGCAAATATCAGACCATGGGCCAGATCCGATCCACCAGGGTTAGTCACTGGCAGGTTTCCACCTCTCTATTTACCTGAACTTCCGCAGGTACCACTGATCACCATTCACAGACAAAGGGAGCAACGGAAAGGTGTGTCCCTGTCTGTGCTGCTTCCCACCACTCCTATTTGCTGTAAAAGGCAATCTTTGGCCAACGAGAGCTGCAATCACTGATGATTACTGTGATGTCTCTAGGGGTACCTCTACACAGCTGTGTTATTTCGGAATAACTGACATTATTCCAAAATAACATAGTCCGTGTCTACACTGCAAGCAGTTACTTTGACATAATGTCTAAATAATGTCGAGCTGGAGGACTTCTTACTCCGACTCCTGTGACCCTCATTTTAAGAGGAGTAAGGGAAGTCAGAGGAAGAGTGCTCTTGCTCCAATTCCCTGCTGTGTAGACAGCATCGAAAGCCAAAATAAGCTATTTCGACAAGCTAGACAGTTGATGTAGCTCAAGTTGTGTAGCATATTTTGGCTTTAGCCCTGCTGTGTAGATGTGCTCTGGGTGAAATCCTAACTCCATTGAAGTCAATGGGAGTTTCAGTGTACTTTTGTTTTATAGGAAGTTTCAGAAGTTATTGTTCTAAATTTTGCTTGCATTGCAAGAGTGAGTTTAGTTAGTGAGTTGAAGTGTGAAGACAAGGGGACATGTACAGATGTACAAGGGTTGTCTGAAGAAGTGAACTTTCAGAGGGACTTGAAGGAGAACATTTTGGTGCTAATGGATTATTTATGGATAAAATCAATTAATATATTAAAGCAAAAGAGTTGTTCTTGTTTTATTCTGTGTAACCCCAATGTGGCTGAGAACACACTGAACCAGCATTTCTTAAAAAACAAAGCTCATGGATAAGCCATATAGCATTAATCATGAAACATCATTAGTTTTAGCATGTAAAAAATCTATGGACCAATTTTTCATCTCACTCACATGGTGTTTTAACCCCATGTAAATCTATTGACTTGAATATAGTTATTATCCCAGAATAAGTATGGAAGTGATCAAGTCTTTCTGTGTGTATGTGCATCTCTCTCTCTGTGTGTACATATATTAAATATTTTAAAGAGGTTTGTTTGTCTGCCTGTCTGTATCTATGTGTAGCTATTTGTTCAAGAACTCTTCTTCAGTGGTAAGAGAGCTACGACACCAAATTTGGTACACAGGTTCCTCTTATCCTAACTTAAAGCAAGGTCAGGGTTTGGTTGTGCCAGAAAAATGGGATATGCCTAGAATGGGATTCTCTCTCACAAAATAAAGAGACAGAATCACCAGGTAGGTGAAAGGGTATGGCACCCTTTATGGAGGGTAGGGGCTCCCCTCACCCAGTTCGTACAGGGACATTACTGGCTGTTCCCCTCCTCCTTGTGAGGGAGCAAGGAGAAAATACAGTTTGCTGCATTCATGACTCTGGCTGCGGAGATAAGAGTTTATACAGATGAAGGAAAAAACACACTTGATGGTATTACCATTTTAAAAAATTTACTAAAAAACAGTTAAATGGAAAAATGTTAACAATCCCTTTTTGAAGAAATCCAGAATAAAAAATTAAATCCATAAAAATTACACTATTTTTAAAAATTATAATCATTTAAATAAAGCATGTACATTTTCCTTTTATTTTCCAAAAAAAAACCCTTAATTAAGGATCTGAACAATGCTGGATATGTGCTAAATATATTATATAGTTTGTTACCTGTCTGTCTGTCTGTCATTCCATCTGAGAGTCGGTTTGTTCAAGAATTCCTCCTAAACTGTAAGAGCTAGGACCACCAAATTTGATATGCAGCTTCCTCTTCTCATAACTTAAAGCAGGGTCAGGGTTTGGCTGTCCCAAGAAAATGGGATGTGCCTGGAATTCAACTGGTTTCCATAACATGGAAAGGGAAGGGGCTCATAGGAGGGCAGTTATGTTCCACAATGCCCATGAGGGACAGCAAGCATGGGGCACAGTTATACTGCAGAGGGTGGCCGCAGCAAGGAGAGAGTGGTCAATTGGGACTGAGGCTCTCCATATTGCCAGCCACTGCCCAAGGTAAGTGGTCCCCCTGTCCCCAAACCCTTCCCCCCCCCGGCCCTCAGCCACAGTGCCAGATGGGGAGACTGCTCCCCCAGGCCCCCTGAAGAGCCACTGACAAGCTAGGCAGTGGAGCCCAGCCCCCCTACTCCTCCTGAAAGGAGCTGACAGGCAGCCCAGCTCCAGTCCCACCACGAGGAGCTGTCAGGTGGGTGGGCAGTCCAGCCATTTGGGAAGGTCAGGCAGCTCAGCCTCAGAACCCCCTCCCTGAAAGGAGATTCCTGTCCTGTGAGAAGCAACCAGATGCCAACCCGGGGGGGAGGCATGAGGAGCCACAGGCAGCACAACCAAAGCACCTCCCACAGGAAGAGCCACCATTGGAGCACCACCACTCTTCCCACAATGGCTGACTCCAGTGAGGATTCCCTGAACTCCCAGCCCCCTGCCCTGAGCCCCCCCTTTCCTGACTCCTGCATCCCCCTTCCCTGAGCCCCCCACACCCTGTACCCTCCCCCAGCCCCAGCCCTAGCCCTCTGCCCTGAGCCCCCCACATTCCCAAGCTCCTGCCCCAACTCCTACACCCCCCTCACCCACAGCCTCCCTGCCTTGAAGGACCCAAGCACATATATAGATATATGATCCTGGGTACTGGGTCCTGCCGTGAGGGCAGGGGACTGGACTTGATCACCTCTCGAAGTCCCTTCCAGTTCTAGTGTTCTGTGATTCTATGATTGAATCTAACCACAGGCTCTTATGATGAGCTCTAGGGGAGAGCTTCCTTTGTTGCTTGAAATAATACATTATTTAATTCTTCCCCTGTAGTCCATATGATTGCATAAATATAATTGACAGGCAATGCTAGTCAATAGCTCTTAAGACTATAAAGGTACATCGACATTACAGAGGAAGATTGAAGCTGCTGCTGTCGATCTTCCAGGTTTCGAATTAGTGGTCTAGTTAAGATAGTTAATTGGAAGTGAGGGAGCACTCTGGTTAATGCCGGTAATTCTGCTTTCATGAGGAGTAAGGGAAGTCAAAGGAAGAGTGTTCTTCTTTCAACTTCCTGCACTGTAGACAGCACCAAAAGCTGAGTTAAGTTACTTCAACTTCAGCTACGTAATTAACATAGATGAAGTTGCGTATCTTAATTTGACTTTGTCCCACAGTGTAGACATACCCTAAAAGACCAGTTGGCTTGTCTCTTTAGAAGGGGAACATCTGGATTCTCTCTTCAGAAGGGGGACATAGCCATGGTTCCCTGTGTGGTGCCTTCTTATGCCATGCTTACTTATTTCTAGGCTGTACTGAAAAAAGATTAGTTCAGTCAATCAAGGATTTTAATAAGTTTATATGGTGCAATGGTGTATAGGTTTATTGACTATGGTTTCATGATGTGGAATAGGGAGAACACTCTCTTGGATAAATGTATTGTTATTTTATATGAAATTCATGATGCTATTAAAGTTTTGGTCTCATATACTGTAGAGTGTAGCATTTCAGAGATAAACTATCTTGATGTTTTCATTTCCAGGGCAGGTATTAAGTGGAATACAACAATTTTCTGGAAACCCCAGACAGGAATAATCTGCTTTATGCAACCAGTCACCATCCTGAGGCTCTTAAAAGAGTTTTGCTTTATAGTCTGTTTGAGAACCTACAGATTTGTAATCATGGCACTGGCAGTATGGTAAAGATGGATTATCTAGCTAATAAATACAGAGAGTGGGACTAGAAATAGGATTATATCATGGAAGTAAATGGAGATAGCATTAAAAGAAAAACAGTGGAGAACTGCAATAGATAAAAGTAAGGAGTTTTCTGCTTTTTCACACTAGTGCATGACCCATAATGCTATTCCTCTCTTAGCCTTCAGATGCATTCTCGAGATCACTTTCTTCCATAATGCCCACAGGAATGGTTATACAGATGGTGCGCGGAGGCTGCTGTTTTTCATGCTCAACAATTTTGTTCCATTGTTACCTTGTGCTCCCCCCATCTGTTTCTTGGGTCTGCTTTCTATTTGGACAGTAAGCTCTTTGCAGTAGGGACCATCTTTGTGTTATTTCTATAGTGCCAGGCACAAGGGGGCCCTGGTCTATACCTGGAGTCCCTGGTAATAAAGAAGAAATAATTGACTTAAAAGTGATAACGTAAAAGGTATATATATTTTAAATTGGTGTATGTTTTTATCCCCCTTCCCACACTTTTGCTTGCCTTTGTAGATTTCAAGCTTTTGTAGCAAGTGTATCTTTTTATGTGACTGTGGGCACATATAAAAAAATGAGCCAGAAACAGAGCTATGCCATTCCTCCAAAGCAAATGACTGTGGAAAGCCTTTTTTTTAAATTATTCCTCTTATTTAAATAAAAAGATATAACACCAACTTCTGAAATAAAGGATTCTACTCATTCAACCCCCTACAAATCCAGCGTAATGCTGTCAAAATCGCTATGGAATGATGCTGATGTAAATGGGAGCAGAGTTCCATCATTAACATATAACCCTTATGGGAGTTACATGTTAATTGGCTTCATTTCTGCTCTTATTTATTCTGAAGTAAATCTGGAATGATTTCAGTGTAAATTAGCTCAAGCTTTGGCCCTCTGTTATCAAAGGTTATATAATGAAAATTATTTTTAAACAGAACTCTCTGTTGAATTCACAATAGAAGTGGGTCTCCAGGTGGAATTTTAAATTAAGAGAAAGTGATGGCTGGATCTGTAGCTCAAAGGTAGCATTCCACTGTTTGGAGAATTCCATGTTAGGAATTCAGTAGGTCAACAGTGGCTCTGCACATATGAAGGAAGTTGCAGGAAGGAGTAAAAGAAGGATTCCAGACACAATGTAGGAGAAAAGTCTCATTGAGGTAGCCATGTTTGTCTTTATCTGCAAAAACATATATTTTATATATATATATATATATATATATATATATATATATATACACTCTTGCTTCTGTAACTTTCACTCCAATTCATCTGATGAAGTGGGTTTTACCCACAAAAGCTTATCCCCTATGCAAATTGCATATCTTATTTCGAAACTATTTTGATATAGCTTATTTTGAAATTTGGTGCAGATACACAGCACCAAATCTCAAAATAACGCACAATTTCAAGCCATCCCTTATCCCTTGTGCAACGAGCTTTCCTGGGATGGTGAAATAGGGCACCCATTATTTCAAAAAATATTTCAAATTAATGGGTGGCTTGTGTAGACATGGGGTAGCTATTTCAAGATACCAGAGGTATAGCTCTGGTATCCCAAAATAGCTGTGCAGTGTAGACATACTCCTAGTCTCTAAGGGCACGTCTTCACTGCAGGGCAAAAGTCTAATTAAGCTATGCAACTTCAGCTATATCTATTGTATAGCTGAAGTCAAAATAGCTTAATTCAGCTTTTGGCGCTTTCTACACAGCAGGAAGTTGAAGAAAGAAAACTCTTCCTTCGACTTCCCTTACTCCTCATGAAATGAGGGTTACAGAAGTTGAAGTAAGAAGTCCACCATCTCGAAATTATTTTGAAATAATGGCTTTTCTGTGTAGAGGCACTCTTGTTATTTGGAAATAACATCAGTTATTCCAAAATAATGCTGCTGTGTAGACGTACCTTAAGGTGCCACTGCAGGAGAATTTACAGAAATATAAACAAATCCTGAAGTGAAAAGCGGGGGAGGAAAGAACTGACTGTAAAAGACTTCACTTAGGCCCTGATCCAGCATAATGCAATTCCTATTGACTTGACTGACAGACCTGAAGTCCCTCAGCATTCAATGTCTTACACAATAACTCAGTGATGCAGTACTTTTACAATGGTCTCCTCCCAAGATTGAATTGCTGAATTATTTCCAGTGATTTAATTGACTGAGGCAGAAAGAAGACTAAACTTTCCTAGTCCATATTTTCTACCTGTAACCTTCACAGGTGGATAGCAGACTAGAATGTTGTAGTCCCCTAGAAATGGTTTCTGACAACCTGTCTGCAGTAAGATCATTGAACATCCACTTATGATACTCTGTATGGAAAATGTGTTTCTCACCATCTGTTTTGAATTCGTCACTCTTTAGTTTACATTCAGGGAAACAGTGAGCTACAGTGGCATTATGTGTGCAGTTGAAGATTTTATAAGCTTCAATAAATTTTCTCTTAATCATCAGTTTTGCATCTAGATGGATTCCAATCTTTCATCTGCTCTGGTTTCCACTGTTTAGTCCCAGAATTAGCTATAGTGCTCCAGTCTATACTTTATGTTCAGACATCCAATTTTATGACAAGGTGTCAGTGCTAAACCCTGTACTCTAAGTGAATTCTTGTGGAAGATTTGTATAATCTCATTAACACTGCCTGAGAGTCAGATACTACTGTTCTGATCATGATGTTGACATGCTCTTTCTTTCCCTCTGTTCAGGACTGTAACAGGATCAACTCACCAGAGCGGCACCTCCTCCTGGTCACACTAAGAATTAGCTCAGCAGAGCTGATGCACTGGCCGATGTTCACCACTAACTCTCCTTGGATCCACATCGCTTTCAGGACAGCGGTGTCATCTTTGGGACACTGCCCTCTAGCAGTGCCCACTGCTCCAGTCTCTTGCCCCCTTCCGGGGGTATCAGCAGTCTTCAGTCTCACCTGCCACTGCAGCCAACTGCAGCCCCAACATCTAGCCCCTTTCCATAGGGGCAAGCTACTGTCTGTACAGGCTATTCTCTGTAGTGGCAAGGTGCAGTGTAAGTGGGGAACCAGGCCTGCCCACTACTCTGGGTCCTAGCCCGGGGACCCTCTGACAAAAGCCTTGTCCTGCCCTCTTCCTCTCTCCCTTATCTGGTCACATTCCCTGGGCCACTTCCCCATGACCCTTGCCCTTTCTTGAACCTTGTATCAAGGACTACAATCTGGCAGGTATCAGGCTGGAGCCTCTCTCTCTAGCTCCCCTAAGCCTGCCAAGCACTGCTCTCTCCAGGTCAGAGGTCTCAGACTCCCAGCCATAGCTCCTATCTGGAGCAACTGTGCAATCTGGCCTGGCAGTCCCAGCAGGCCAGGGCAGGAGGGGAGGAGGGGTTGTCCATTACCAGCCCCCAAACCTTCCTACCATCACCCTACCCTGAGGGCACAGCTTAGGGGAGCATCAGGGTGGTCCTGGCACTGCACGATGGCAACGGTCGGGCCCTCCCACACTCCCTGTGGTGGCCAAAGCCATAGAGAAGTGGAGTCCAGCGGAGGGAGTGCACCTGTCCAGTGCACTGCACTTCCCTAGATCTCCTGCCGCCATGGGGAGTGCGAGAATGATCACTGTCACCGTGTAGTCTCTGCCTCCATCCCAATGAGCCCTGAAACCGTGCCCTGGAGGGGACAGGGTGCCATGGGCGGGGAGATGGGAGGGTAATGGCAGGAAAGGGCAGCCTTTGGGGGCTGGTAACAGAAAGCCCCCCCCCACACACACACACACCTCTAGCCCACAAGGAGTCCCAGGCTGGACTGTAGAATTGCTCTAGCTCTTTGAAACCCCTGCTCTAAGTGCTTCTCCCTCACTAGGGGGCCAGCACTACACCCTCCTTGGTCAGGCTCCAACTACCCTCTTCTCTGCAAAGCAGCTCCTTATGTCAGGGCAGCCCCAGCAAAAAGCTCTTTGATTGGAGCCTTATAAGCCTCATCCTGATTGGTCAGTGCTCTGCACAGGCTTACTCCAGCCTGCTTTAACTCCTTCCCTGCTGGAGTGAGGCAGCCACTCCCACCCACTACAAGTGCCTTCTGTGTAACATTATGTGCTCCTGTAACCTTGGGTGGGCTAGACTTGACTGCTCTTCTCCAGCGTCTAAAAAAAAAACAACCCTAATGCCATAGAAGTACTGGAGACCCAGAGTTCACCGTTGTATCAAAGAACAGAATTTGGTTCAGCGTTCACAAATTACAGGAACAACACATGAAAAGTTTCTTCTAAAATCAGCAGCATTTTGAGTGTTTAGGCTGAATTCTTTAGTTTCACCTTTCATGGCCCCTTACTCTGCACTGAACTCCACATGGCTCAGTCCTCCATAGCTGTCTAGAGCCTCAGTGATTTTAATTGCTCTCTTTTTCAGTACAGAGGTCCCCTCTGCGTTACGTTTTCTCAATGTTGATTTTTCTGCATCTGCACAGTCACTAATCTTTGACTGTCTAATAAAAGACAAGTGCAATTTGTACATTTAGTACAGGAACATTTCTGTATACGGATGGTAGCTAAAGAACAAGAAAGAAATGGAGGTCTGCTTTCCTGCATGTTACAAAACCACCTATGGGCTTCAATGTGCATATCAAGGAAGTAAAGAAAAGTTTGACAGAAATATTAAGAAAATTTAAAAACTGCTAAATGTTAGCTCCAGCTATTGCATAGTCTCCAAAATATTATTTGACAACCAAAAAAAAATTGTTCCTTAATAAACCAAATGTTCTCCAATAAATACTTATTGCAGAACAAACACAACTCAGGAGGGAAACATTTTTAAAGACCTGGTGGTTTCTGATTACAATAAAAATACTGATGGTGGCTGAAGGCACAGAATCAATGTAGGAATAATTCGGAGTATATTTCTGAGATTTCCAGAAACCAGCTCTATGAAAATAATAAGAATAATAAAAAAAGTCTTCCAAAAACTTTTCTGCTAAAACAAATTAACTCTTACTTCATGTAGAATAGTGATAGAAATGTAGCCGTGTTAGTCTGGTGTAGCTGAGACAAAAAACAGGACTATGTAGCACTTTAAAGACTAACAAGATGGTTTATTAGGTGATGAGCTTTCGTGGGCCAGACCCACTTCCTCAGATCAAATAGTGGAAGAAAATTGTCACAACCATATATACCAAAGGATACAATTAAAAAATGAACACATATGAAAAGGACAAATCAAATTTCAGAACAGAAGGGGGATGGGGGGGGAGGTAAATGTCTGTGAGCTAATGATATTAGAGGTGATAATTGGGGAAGCTATCTTTGTAATGGGTGAGATAATTAGAGACCCATAGTCTCCTATAGACAACCACCTAACCTCAAGATGATTCTTACCAACAACCACAGGACATACCACACTAATACCAACCCTGGTACCTTCCCTTGCAACAAACCCCATTGCCAGCTTTGTCCACATATTCACTCTGCTGATACCATTATTGGACCTAACCAAGTGAGTTATAAGATCAAGAACACATATTCCTGCGCATCCAGAAATATAATTTATGCTATCATGTGCCGAAAGTGTCCATCTGCTATGTACATTGGACAAACATCTCAGACACTTCGCCAAAGGATCAATGCCCACAAAACAGATATTAGACAGGATCACAAAGAAAAAACAGTTTCTTGCCATTTCAACCAGAAAGGACATTGTCTCAATGACTTGATTACCTGCATCCTGCTTCAAAGGCCTTTTAAGACTACACTTGAAAGAGAATCCTCTGAACTGTCATTCATGCTTAAATTTGACATTTTAAACTTAGGTTTGAATAAAGACTCTAATTATCTCACCCATTACAAAGATAGCTTCCCCAATTATCACCTCTAATATCATTAGCTCACAGACATTTACCTTCCCCCCCATCCCCTTTCTGTTCTGAAATTTGATTTGTCCTTTTCATATGTGTTCATTTTTTAATTGTATCCTTTGGCATATATGGTTGTGACAATTTTCTTCCACTATTTGATCTGAGGAAGTGGGTCTGGCCCACGAAAGCTCATCACCTAATAAACCATCTTGTTAGTCTTTAAAGTGCTACATAGTCCTGTTTTTGTTTCTCTTCATGATATTTTGAGTAACTTTTTGTAAACAATATTAATTAGTCACTTAACTGCAACCGGCAGATTTTATAGCCATATAGATATCACATCCTGCTAAGATAATGACTTGACCGCACAAGAGAGAGGTGGTTTGGGGGAAGGGGGTACCAAGGAGCAGACAGCAGATGGATAATGCCATAAGGATGCCCTCTCACACAGCTTTCCCTAGATCATTCCAGTGTGGTATGAGGGACTGTGCCTACAGGGCCCATAAAACTCACCTTAGAGCCCCACCAATGTGGTTTCATATTGTTCACCTTGACCCCCAAACCTGCCCATGCCCCATCCTGTTGTAGCAGAACCATATAGGCTTTTGCTAATGGGCACTGTCCAGGAGGAAAGGAACAGGATTTGCCCTGTATGGATGTCCCAGGGATTAAGAGAGAGGAAGAGGAGAAGCTAATGACAAAGTTAAGTCACATCGATATACCTAACTCTTAATTGCCTTCAAATTCTAAAGTCTCATCTGTTTGCTCACAGGCAAAAATGTTACTTTACAACCCAAGGTATTCAACAGTGTAACTCAGCTGCTAATGAAAGGGGAGGTAAGGTGACATTTTCCCCTGCTACAAGCAGGAAAGAGCCCCCACCTCCTCTCCCTGACTTGAATAAGCTCCAAGCAGGAAAGAGCTTGCCACCCCGCAACCCCTGCCCCCATGCCTTCACATTATAGTGAATGCTCTGCCAACTCCTTTACTCCTGGCTACAACTCTTTGATCAGTTTAAGGGTCAAAGTTATCCCAGGTGTAAAGCTTAGGAAGTTCATGAGTTACACCATGGATTAATGTAGCCCAGTATATTTTTCCCACCCTGAAGAAGGCAGTGTTATGTCTCTGTTTATCTCAGGCTATGAGACAAGATGGGTGGAGGAATACCTTTTATTGGACCAACTTCTATGGGTGAGAGACAAGCTCTTAAGCTTACTCCGGGATGAAGGAGAGCTTGAAAACTTATCTTTCTTGCCCACAGAAGTTGGTCCAATAAAGGGTACCATCTCATCCATCTTGTTTTTCTGAAGAATGTGACAATGTTTTCTGCCCTTTATTTTTAAGATGTTTGGTCAAAATTTTGTGCTGATTTTCCCTCGTGACTTTGATGGGGTTCCACATGGGAGATTCAGACAGAATTTGGTCTTTAAAAAGCAAGCAAAAAGAACAGCTTGTCACAAAAAGAACTGATTAGATTTAAGATCTCGAGTCTTCTGTCAGCTACAGAACATAGTGAAACCGAGCTGAGTGTCTGAGGCTAGGTTTTTATCCTAAGAGTTTGTTGTCCCCAATTTGTCACTTAGCTGACGTTATTTACTTATTTAAATGTATAAAAGCAGACCAAAATAGATGTCTATTCTAAATGCTAGACAACTTCCATGATTATGTAAAGTCACAATTAAGCATAAAGTCAAAACCAACCGTGACCTTCACCCTAAACTGCAGGCGCCAAATAGATCTTACTGTCAAAGAGTGAGGGAAACGATCTCCTCTCTAAAAGCCCCTCTTACCCAAATAATCCTACAGCTGTGGTTCTCAAACTTTTTTATTTTTTGCAGACCACTTGAAAATTGCTGAGGGTTTTAGTGGACCACTTGATGCTCTTTCCAAATGCGGTTTTCACCATTAGCTAGCTATTGTAAAGCTCTTTGGGTATGTCTACACTACAGCGTTATTTCGAAATAACACATCTAGACACAAAATGCATTTCGAAATAGCATTTTGCTATTTCGAAATAGCGCATCCACGCTGATTGGACGCTGAATCGCATTTAAGGAACCAGATCTGGCAGGGCATCAGGTCAGAAGTTACCTTGTGTGGCTGCTGCCTGAAGCTATCTGAGGCCTGTGCTTAAAGGGACCCCCCCAGACAGCCAGTTCTCAGGTTTCCCTGCTTGCTTCCCTACCTCACTGAGGGACAGCAAAGCCCCCCACTTGGGGCTTGTGCCTCATTCCACCCTCATGTCCTTCTACTTACCCCTCCCTAACCCCCCTTCATGATGTACAATAAAGACATGTGTTGAAGAAAACAAACTCTCTTTATTGAACAAAACTGGGGTGTGGGTGGGGATGAAGGCAGGAGAGCACGGGTGGGGAGGGGGGGAAGGAAGAAGCGGGAGGGGGAGCAGGCGTGGGAGGAGGAGCGGTAGCTGGGGAGGCAGCAAGGGCTGGAGTGGCAGGAGGCAGCAATCTCTGCACCAGGGTCTGCAGGTGGTAGCAGATGGCACGGCCCTGGGCAAGCAGCTCCCACCCACTCTCCCACCAGAGCTTCAGGTCTTCATGAACCCAGTAGTCCAGGGTGCGGTGCAGGCCCCACAGTATCACCAGGTGCTGCCGCTGGTACTCCTCCTGGTTATGGGTCAGCCTGCGGAGTGCTCGAGTGCGGGAGGATGTCCCGGGCGGGGTGGTACACCCTGCACTCACAGCTGGTGAGGCTGTGGACAAACAAGAGAAGTGGTCAGTTATCTCTGGGGACACAGTGGGTGAAGCCCAGCCCCCCTCTGCAAGACGAGGACGACAGGTCTCCATACCATCAGAGCCAATGTGCTAGCACAGAGGTCATGTTCGGGATGTCCTGCTATCCCCGGGAGTGGGAGCTGGCCCAGGAGTGCATGCATGCCCCTGTGCTATATGTGGTGTGGGTCTGTGGGGGGGGGGGGGGGGGTAGATGTCTCCTGCCCCTGTGTAGAGGGGACTTGTGGAGGGAGGGCGTCCTGCTGTATCCCACCCCGGGGTCAGGAGCACGTCATGTGCCTTCATACATACACGCGTGTGGGTAACAGGCCTCGGCCCCGGTGTGGCAGCCATCTGGGGCCACGTGCCCAGGGGTGGCACAGCACATGCACAGGTTGCTGTGTGAGCCATGGCCAGCAAGGCCTACGCATGCGGTCCCTGGTCTCCCTCTCCCCCCACCACCACCCCCCGCATAAGGGGACAGTGATGGCACTCACATGTCGTTGCCTCCCCGGCCTCAGATGACACCAGCGACAGGCCCACTGGGACGGCTTGGGGGTCCTGGGTGCACGACCCGCTCCCTCCAGGCTCCTGCAGCTCCTGGCCCTCCTCCTCCTCCTCCTCCGTTTCCTGGTCAGGGCCCTCTGCCCCAGGGTCGATGACCACCTGGGGGGCACAGATCATTCTGCCCCCCAGGATGCAGTCCAGGGCATCAAAATAGGGGCAGGGGTCTGGGTCTGCCCCTGGTTGGGAGCTGCCCCCTGTGGCCCTGTCATACGCCTGCCACAGCTCCTTTATTTTCATGCGAACCTGCTCCTGGGTTTGCATGTGGCCTTTGGTGGTCAGGCTAGCAGCCATCTGCCTGTAGATGGTCGCATTCCTCCATTTAGTGCGGAGATCATGGACGTTGGAAGCATCCCCCAAAACCTGAATTTGGTCCACGATCTCCACACTGGACCAAGTAGGCGCCCGCCTTTTCCAGCCCCTGGGAGCTGGCAGACTGGTCCTGGGGAGCGGTGGAGGCCTGTCTGGCACTGGCTGCCTGGCTCATGCTGGGGTCACTGGGTCGGGTGCAGTGACTGCTGGCTCTGGGCTGTCAGGCTTGGAGCTGGCACAGGCACTGTGGCCACAGTCTACCCCTTTAAGGGCTCCTGGGGGGGGGGGGGAGGAATTTTCCTGGTTGGGGCCAGAGTGGCCAGCAGGATACCCGGGGCAGGGCTGGAGGCCCCCTATTTTGAAATAAGCATCTACACAGCACTTATTTCGAAATAGCAATTTCAAAATTGGTGTTAGTCCTCATGGAATGAGGTTTACCAATTTCAAAATAAGCCCTCCACTATTTCGATTTAATGTTGAAATAGCGGTTTGGCTGTGTAGACGCTGGTAAAGTTATTTCAAAATAATGGCTATTTCAAAATAACTTTGCTGTGTAGACATACACTCTGTATAAAAGTGCTATATACAAAAATTAACATTTTTGTTCTACAAATAAAAACACACAACTCAGATTTTAATATCAGTAGTGGTGCCTTTCTAGAGTGATGAATGTGCCCTCTCTTCTCTGTTGCAGCAGCCCCCAAGCTGAGACTGGAAAGAAAGGTCTCTCCCCTGCGATAGCAGGCACAGAGCTGGGGCTGAGAAGGAAGGCTGTCTTTCCCCAGCAGCCACAGCCCTGGAGCTAAGGAACATCATCTCTTTATCTGGCCATTGCAGCCCTGAATGTCCCAAATTCCCCAACCTTCTCTTCTGACCTCACTGCCCCCTCCCACTAATCCCTTATTGCTCCCAAGGCCACCACCTCACCTTACATGTGCATCTTCTTCAGGGTCCAGGCACCTAATTAGTGGAGCCACATCTTTGCAGCTCTACTAATTAGGGGGATGGTCCTTCTTTCTCTTTCTTTCACTGCTCAGGCACACACCTTAGAGGCAACTATCCACCAATCACCTGAATGGTGCTCACAGATCACAGTTTGAAAACCTCTGTCCTACAGCATGCCCTGGTGGTCAACAGCATCGGGCTATTTTTATCAAAGGCCCAGGCACCAGCAAGTCTACGTCAATGATTAGAAACAGACTGAAGGGGATCAGAACCGAAGTCAGGAGACAATCAGAGTCAAGGGTGAGAGCTGAAGCCACGATTGACTAGAGCAGGGTAGGGACATGACTAGAACAACAGCAATCAGAGCTGCAGGCTACCTGCTGAGTAGCTACTAACCTGCTAAGACTACTCAGCTTAAAAGCAGGGCTGCTAGCTCCTTTCAGCCAATCAAATGGTCCTGTCACAGCCCAGCTGAGCTCATTAATCAGCATGGAAGCTATCCAGACCAGGGCTTAGCTGAGAGGGCTGAATCCTGACAATTTTGAATCACAGGGATAAAGCAAGGAGTGAGTGCTACAGTTGAGGAACTCTCCTAGAGAATGCCAGTTTTACCTTCATGTTTGCTTCCTGGGCCTGTGACAGGGGGAAGAGTGTGTTTGCCACCTGATTACTTCTGTGGGTAGCTTAAATTGAAGCTGCTCTGTCTCTCCTTGCTAGTCATAGTACCTGCACACCTCCTTACCATGACTCACTAATTATCAAGCATAACCAGTTACAAACCTATTAAACACATTTTATACTGTTAAGCTGTATTTGAATTGTATATGTTGACATTATCATATCCCTTGTTAATATTCCATAGCAGCTGAAGAGAAAGACTTATCACAAGTCCAGTAAACACCCTTTTTTTTTTTTTTTTTTTTAGTTTTAGCCTAATGCTCCCCTCTGCTTTCAAGGTACTCAATCATTTCCCCTATGTCAGAGAGGAGTCAGTTTAAAACATGAAAGAGCCAGTCCACCTGGCAAGGGGAAGAAGTGTGGATACAGCGGTAGCAACACTGGACTGGATTCTGCCCCCACCACAGTGTCACATAAACAACCCTCAGGGGGGAGACTTTCCCTGGCACAAGCAGTTTGATGGATTTCCATAGATAGGCCTATGTTGCTCCACCAGGGCTGGCCTTACCATGAGGCAAACTGAGGCAGCTGCCTCAAGTGCCAGACTGCGGGGGGGGAGTGCCACTAGGACCCAGAGTGTAGAAAATTGTGTCTGCTGCTGGTGCATATGTCTTCTTTCTGCTCTAGATGCAGAATTGAGACCTTTCAAAGTTTTGGCCCAACCGAGGGGATGTGGGGGTGTCATTTGAGCTCCCCTCCTCAAGTGCCAAAAGGTTGTGGGCCGGCCCTGTGCTCCACCCCTCAGCAGCCCTTGTGCAGGAAGCATGATAGGGGGCTACAGTCAGGAGGGGACTGATCAAGGACAAACCTACACCCGTACAGTCTAAAAGACATGGATATTTTAGACTGCTCTGAACAGTGGCTGCTATCCCAGGCTGCTCTAATTTTCTACAGAGAGCTAAGATCCAGATTGTCCCAGAATCCCAAAGGTGCAAACATGACTTGTGGAACTTTTCTTGAATGGTAGCAGCCATCTTAGACCTTATCATTTTGTATGTATAGTTGGGCTTATTTTTCCCATTGTGCACTGATTAGATCAGCAGTGGCCAAACTGTGGTTTTTATGGCCCTCCACCTATTCTCCATCTACCAGACAGGGGAGCCCCTCAGGACCGCTGCCTTGCAGCAAGATGATGGGGTAGAAGCTTCTGCCCTTTTGGGAGGGGGTTCTCAGGGCTTCTACCCAGCTGGGGTGATCTCTGGGTTTCTGCCCCATGGTGTACACTTAAGGGCTTCATTGCCACACTTGCTGAAGCCCCGAGTCCCAGCAAGCACTTCTTGGCTCTTCAGCTTCTGAAGATTGTTGAAGGTTAATACATTTGGATAACCCAGGATTAGATACCGTTTGTTAGCTGACCTGTATATGGAAGACCTACACATTATTATTCAAAGCCCCTTTCAAACTCCACATATAAGATTACCAGAACTTTTACCACTGTTGTACTCTTCTGAATAGACTGCTATGCCAATATATTTATATAAATGCAGACCCATACCAGCATTTTATTTACAACCTACAGACTGAGAATCACTAATGTAAAAGAAGAAGGAACATCCATTGTGTTGTTTGATGAGAAGCAAAGAAAGCATTCTCTGGCTCCAGAAAGGATTGTCTAAAATTCCGTGCCCAGAATGGTCACTGTTAGTCAGGGGCTTTAAAGAGGACGAAGAAGTAAAGAGGGAAAGTTCTATGGACTTCAGAGATGAAGCTATTCGGGTTCTATAGAAATGTAATAGATTTCCATAGGAATTACTCAAAGTCAGTATGACTGAATAATGAATAAGGAAATAAAATGAAATAAGTTATTTCTTATTTTTGAACCATCCATCACAGGGATAGTTTCTCATTGCAGAAAGATCAAAAACAATAGCAAGGTTGTGATTTGTCTGTTAAATTCAGTGAGATTTTTTTTCCTCTGGGGATCCTAGAAAACTTCCTTACTCCTTCTTCAAAGGAAAAATAGATACAGATGAAGGACCATCTATGAAATAAAGCTATAGGCTGCTAAATTACTGGTATCCGTGAGGCCAAAGAAAAATGCTTAGGACCTGATTCTCCATGGTATTATTCTAAATTACATATCAGTGCAACACCGCTGAAATCAATAGCTTTTTAACCAATTTCTAATATAACTCACAATTCTCAGAGGAATATATGGAAAAGTCTACATGGGAGCCTGAATGTTTCTCAGATTCACACAGGTAGCATACAGTCTGAGCCCACTTTCTTACACTTGCTGTGTTATCACTGTAATGACAGGTACTTGCACTTAGAACATCTCCTGGCAAGCTGGTGTGGAACTGTGGTTATGCCTGTGTCTCATTTTCCCCTAGCGGGAAATTCAGTGAGGCTTGTATACAGTGAACAATGCCCCTTCTTCCCTGGTCTAGTTTACTTAATCAGTCACCAAACACTGTATGTGAACAAATGTCATTCTGCCGCAAATCCCTGAGCTTTTTTACTGCCTGGAGCTCTGCACTTTCTACCCTACTAACTCTGGGGATCTTCCAGGTCTCCTTACCTGAAATACATTATTGTCTCTCCCCTATAAAGCTTTTTCCTCTCTACTTTTCTGGCCTATACCCTGAATCCTTGTCAAGGCCAAATCCCCACTCTGGCATGATGAATGCAGAAGTGGGGGCCCACAAAAGTACCCCATAACCTTATCTTTCCAGGTTTTGGTATAAAACTTCCCCCCAAAAGCTTAAAAACCTAGATTTTGGGGATACAAATCTGCTGCCACCACCCAAGTAATGGTAAGAAAACCAGGGAAGAGATCACTTGGGAAATCTCAGTCCTAAAGTAAAACCAGGACACAAAAATTAACCAATACCAGGTTAATAAAAAAAAGAACAAGACTGGCCCACAACATTCTGGCACCTGAGGCGGGGAGCTCAAATGACACCCCCATGCCACCTTTTCTCCTGCCTGCTTGTTATGTCACTTGTGCCCTCCTTCCTCCAGCACAGCTCTCCACCATCAGAGAGAATACGTATGCACCAGCAGACACAATTTTCTACACTCTGGGTCCTAGTGGCACCCCCCCCACAGTCTGGCACCTGAGGTGGCCGCCTCAGTTCGCCTCATGGTAAGGCCAGCCCTGAAAAAGAAAGAACTTTTATTATCACCGCAATATTCCTGTTACAAGCATAATGACTAGATGGAAAAGTCACCAATTAATACACTCATGGGGAGCCCCCATGGGCCAAAAACTTAGTTACAAAGGAGAGGAAAATCCCTTTTTTAAATACACAGAGATCAGATTCCCATTCCCAAACCATAAAACAATAAAACCTAATGGATTTATCTAAACTTTACCCTACTTACAGATAGTGAAGAGTCTTTTCTTGGAGAGAGAGACATGTCTGTCTCCCTCAGTATCTGAAGAGAAACTCCCAGGGACAAAGGAGGGAAAAACCAAAAATTCCTTTGTCCCAGTTTGAAATCCCTATCTGCATTTTTATTGGCTGACTGCTACCTGGCTTAGGTACAGTTAACCCCTTAGTCCCCAGGCTGCTGCCCATCCCTCATGGTCATGACAGTCCTCTTCACCTTTCATAAGGCCCATGTGTTCCTTAATTGATTCACTACCACCCAGCTACTTATCCAAGTGTATGCAGAAGGATCTGGGTTCTCTTTAGCATAGCTTGTCACAGGAAGGCTGGATGCCAGCCCCAAAGACAATCATCCATCTTTTATTAATAATAAGGTCGAAGTTTCCAAAGTTACACATAAAAGGGTACACTGCTGAGTGCATAGGTACACCACACCCGGAAGGTGTGTGGGTAACGTTACACATACACACCAGCTGCACTGAAAAATCCTGAATTTTCATCCCCACAGATCCTAGCTGCATATGTGCTGGGAGCTGTGTGTGCTTTGCATATATCTGTATTTTTCAAATTTTTCCCACAGAGTCCCAGCCAGTGATGCTCCTCTAGTTCAGTGTCTCTGGTGGTACAAATTTAACAACAAAACCTAAGTATATAACAGATTAATTAATGCCTCTTGGGCTAAGTAGGTTATAAAACAGACTCCTCCTTCATCCTCTCAAAATCACATTTCATTCTTCTGTCCCAGAGCAATACCTGTGACAATCTGTCAATGAGTGAGGTGGTAGTAAGTTTAAAATCAGCTTTGTAGCTGTGTTCCTTCTCATGGGTTTTTGGAGTTTGCAGTTGAATGTTAACATAGCTTCTACTTTCCCTTGCAATTTTATAAAGTCTGTGTTCCCCATGGCTGAAAACTACCCAGAGCAATGGCACATAAGCAAATCTCTGCCCTTCCACTGAGTAGAGTTGGTCAACCTACAGTGTATTCAGAGGTACTAGGATCGCTTCCAGGAATAATCCTGACATCCCACTTCTGATGTAATTAACACAATTGTAGATTTTCACAAGGGATTCTCTGCTCTTGTCAAAATCTTTACCATAGCAACCTTTGAATTACAATACAGTGGTAAGTGTATCACAATGTTCAACAGAGGATGAGATATAGTAAGAGAACATCTCTAAATGAAATTAATTAGGCTGGTTAATGTTCGTGAAGCACTTTGAAGCTGGAAAGTGATACAGAAGTGCTAAATTATAATCATTAACATGCCAGATCCTGAAGGTCTTATTCAGTTTTTGCACACTTCTTACCCAGGCAATTCTCCCATTGACTTCAATGGGAGGTTTGGCTGACTAACAAGTTAGTACAGATGTCAGTAAAATAATAGATTCAACTTACACCTACCAAGATGGGTATATAAAATATATCTCAGACTTCAATATCCAATTTTCCTGGGAAAATACTGAGCTGAAAAATAATCTGACTCTTTTTTCAGTTATATTAACTGTTTACAAGAAAAATTAGGCTTTAAAAAAAAAAAAAAAAAAAAGTAGCTGTAGTAAACATATCAGGGTTGCTCTCTCTCTCTCATCCCTCCCTCACACCCTTTCTTAAAAAAGAAATTTTAAAAACCAAATGATTTAAAATATTAACTTCTTGGAACAGATTACCTCTTGCAGTGAGCTGCAGAACTGTTGAAACTTTTGTGGATTTAGCTTTACAAAGTGAAAAGTGGTGAAGGGATGCCAAAGGATGCTTGTGAAAGAATGCCAAAGTGACCTTTTGTGCATGTACAGCATGTACAGAAGGTCCAGTTCTTCTCCTCTTACTTATATGAAGTAGGCATTTGCTCAGTGGTTGTGTAACCTTGATTTCAATAGAATATAAAGCTATTCTAAGCAGGGGCAGCAGAAAAAGTTCAAGAGCACAAAGTAGCAATAAAAGGACTTGCACGCTACATCTCCAACGTACAACAACAGACTCGTGGAGGGGTGATGTCCAAAAGTGAAAAGTGAATTCAGTCTTTATGTCCTTTGTTTTTCTACTAGAATTCCGACAATTATAGTCCTTCTTGGTAGTTACAGTACAGGTGATTTAATTACTAAAATTAGGGCCAAATCCTGCTCACCTTAATCATGCGTGTAATTCATGGTGAAGTTAGCAATACTTCTCATGCAAGGCAGTCAGAATTTTGATCAAGATCTTGTAATTTTCTTTTTCCCTGGAAAAATCATATGGTTTCTACAGCCTCCAACATCTCTATTGCGATCTTGAGAGCAATGACCTGCAGGGAAAACACTTCATGTTGTGAGCTACAATAATGTCCAACCCTTCTAGATTTATTTGATAGGCTAGCAATTCCTCCAATGCCCCAAGGATTTCTACAGGTGTAAACAGAAGATGCAGCTATTCTGAATGCCGTGAAAGAAAATCTAATAAAAGGAAGCCCTTTTGGTGCTACTTAGAGCCATGTTAAACTGTGTAACTGGGAAATCAGCCTGAACAAGAGGAAATTGTTTGCAGATTTCATACAAATAAATTAGAACATTTGTTAGCAATTGTTAGCAGATTTCAGCAGCATTCTAGTCTTTGTGCATAATAGAGTATGGCACCTTAGAGTCAAATGAAAGTCTGAACCCTTCTTTGCAAAACTTCCGCTCTGTGTTTTGACATAAGACAAAAAGTAACAGCAACGTGAGGAAGGGAGAACAATAGTTACAACAATAAGATTACATGGTAACTTGGGTTGATTAGAATTATACAGTGGCTGACCTTCTAAGGAGTGTGTGGATACCTACATGAATGTTTTCTTGTATAGCACATTTCAACCCCCAATTCCAGATTATATATTAAAAATAAATCATCCTGGAAAAACTGTTATCCCTGCACTCAGCACTTATATTAAGATTTCCATATCAGAATAGAAGCTACATAATCTGATCCATTCAGCCCAAATGTTTTAAAAGGCACTGCTCTTCTTAGCATTGCATTGCCTAACTGACTTAGGAGTCTAAATCTATTTTCAAAAGTGAATTAGGCATCTAGGAGCCTATGTCTCATTAAAAGTCAAAGGAATTTACACTCCTAAACTCAAGATTTTTAATGGTATTTAGATTCCTAACTCTCACTGGTTTCAGTGAAAATTAGGCCCCTAAATACTTCTATAAATCTGGATTTAAGTACCTACCTCACCTTTGAAAATGAGGTTTCTAAATCAGTTAAGCATTGCAGTGCTGAATGGAGTAATGCCTATATACCTTTACAAATCTGGGCCTTCGCTTTTATCTTCTCCAAACACTTTCTGGGAATGCAGGGTTTTAGTAAATTGAAATCAGATGTTTGTTTATTTCCTTTTTTGTTTTTAATATTAAATCTTTGGGGGTAAGTTTTTCAACTGAAAACTTGGCTCCACTGAATTCAAAGGCAAAACTCCCCCATCGTCAAACTATGCTATAAAGTTGAGATATTGAGACTTTCCTACCATAGTGATGCGCACTTCCCAAAAAACCTGAGCTAGATCAAACCATCTGTATTATGTGCATCACAATGTTAGTGCTAAACAAATAATAATAATAAAAAAAGCTTCATCTGTTATGAGGACAGTGGATTATTAAGATCAATACAAATTTGCGGGGGAAAAATGTCTATAATTTATAGGCCATTTTGCAGACTTTTTGTTGGAAAATGTTTGCCTTTCCCAATATAGTTTAATCTGGGGGAAAAGCACTGAAAACTACTCATAATGATATCTTTCTATTTAATAATTAACTATAGAAAGAGGATACAATGAAATGAACTGTCAAGTATAAAAATCCTTTTAGTATTTTCTTTTCATGTTCAAAATCTTTGCTTGTGTTAGAGCATCCATAATAGCTTTGTGTCAGATTTTCTGACACTTCCTATAGTCCCTCCATAGCAAATCTGAAAACTCAGAGAACACCTTCTAAGCATGAGCAGCGCTCACTGCAAACCAGACCATCAGTCTAGCTAGTAAGATCACTTTGAGCAACTGTTGATTCTGTATCTCTGCCAGTTCTGATCACTTGCATCATGTTTTACTGTGGCATAATACTTATGTATTATTGTTCACAGCCCTGGTCACATTTGAAAACTTTGTACAGTCCAGGATAGCACTCTGTACATTGCTCCTTCTGCTTATCCAAACAAATGACTCTGGCTTGGTCAAAATCACTTTGTAAAATCCACATTCCTGACCAACGTAATTATACCAATCCAACCCCTGGTATAGACAGCTCTACATCAAGAGGACGGTTTCTCCTGCTGACATGGTTGCTGCCTTTTGGGGAGGTGAAGTACCTACATCAACCAGAGAAGCTCTCCCATCAGCATAGCACTGTCTTCACTAAGCTCTTAGAGCGGCACAGCTGCACTGTTATGAGTGTAGATAAGACCTTTGTTCTGAATTGAACAGCCAAAACTGCCCTGAATTCAGGCACACTGTTGGGGTATTCTTTTCCTCATTTTTCACAGATAATTAACACCACAGTGGGATAGATCCACCCGAGTCCTTTTTCAACAGACAGCTAACTTTTGAGCAGAGCTGGGTCTGAAGCCCATAGCACTACCCAAAAAGAGCAGTCAAACCCAGTTGACATTGATCCTGTGACCACTGTATATTGAACCTTTACAGTTTTCCATATTGTTGTCCTTTTTTTTTTAAGTTCAACAAAGTATTCCACCAACAGATTGTTTTTTCAGCTTCTCTACATTAGAGATATTTACACTAGTGTAATTACATCAAGGCTCATTAACTGTAGTCATCAACAGGGCTGTACCATAGTGAGGTGGGTACATCAGAGTAATTTACTTGATTACGTTGTCTTGGTGTAAACCCAACTTTACATCAGTGCAGCCCATCCATATCAAAGGCAAACAACACCAGTGTTTTTGCACTGACATAAGTACATGGAAGCAAATTTCTCTGATGTAGACAGAACCTATATCTGGAATCCTTAGTAGCTGCAATGTAGCATAATAAAGGATCTAGCTTTAGTATTGTCACTCTTGCTGCATTAGAGATTATCTTGTCAAAAATCTCAGCAAGGACAGGTTGGTATTTGGCTTCTTGTCCCTAGTATCACAGGAAGGCTCTTGCAAAACTGCTAGGCTGTGTCTAAACTGCATCCCTTTTTCGATAAAGGGATGTAGATTAGGCACGTCGATATTGCAAATGAAGCCCGGATTTAAATATCCCGTGCTTCATTTGCATAATGGCAGCTGCCGCTTTTTTTTCTAAATGGGGATTTTTTGAAAAAAAACGGCAGTTTAGACAGGGTATTTTCGACAGAAATTCCCCATTTCGAAAGATCCTGTACTCCTCATTTTTTGAGGAGTACAGGATCTTTCGAAACAGGGCATTTCTGTCAAAAATGCCCCATCTAAACTGCCGGGGGGGGCGTTCCGAAAAAGCCCCATTTAGAAAAAAAGCAGCAGCCGTCATTATGCAAATGAAATGCGGGATATTTAAACCCCGGCTTCATTTGCAATATCGGTGTGCTTAATCTACATCCCTTTATCGAAAAAGGGATGTAGTTTAGACACAGCCCAAGTGTCACTATTGTGCTCTGAAAATTGTTAGGCTGCAGTTTTGTCCTTTGTCCGGGACATTTAGCTCTGGTTCTTGCAATCTTTGCCCTGGTCATCATCCCAGAGAAGGACTGCTGTCTTGGGTGAAGTTGGATCCTAAGACATCATAATATATGATAAATAATGCATGACCTAGCCTAATATAGAGCACTTGTCCCATGTGTTCTTAACAATTTTGTAGCTAAAGAGAATTATATATTCATAATGTTTTATTCCAACTGAGAATTTTTCTAACTTACATATAAGGTTGCACAATTTCTTTCCCATTAAGACACTAGAAAACCTAAGAAATCTCAATTTAAGGAAGTGTTCTCATCCAAAGCATCCACACGGTTCTTGTCTTACTGCGTACAGATGTGGTCTCCTCATCTCAAAAAGATATACTGGCATTAGAAAAGATTCAGAGAAGGGCAACAAAAATGATTAGGGGTTTGGAACGGGTCCCCTATGAGGAGAGATTAAAGAGACTGGGACTTTTCAGCTTGGAAACAAGGAGTCTAAAGGGGGATATGATAGAGGTATATAAAATTATGAGTGGTGTGGAGAAAGTGAATAAGGAAAAGTTATTTACTTGTTCCCATAATATAAGAACTAGGGGCCACTTAATGAAATTAATGGGCAGCAAGTTTAAAACAAGTAAAAGGAAGTTCTTCACACAACAAACAGTCAACCTGTGGAACTCCTTGCCTGAGGAGGTTGTGAAGGCTAGGACTATAACAGGGTTTAAAAGAGAACTAGATAAATTCATGGAGGTTAAATCCATTAATGGCTACTAGCCAGGATGGGTAAGAAATGGTGTCTCTAGCCTCTGTTTGTCAGAGGGTGGAGATGGATGGCAGGAAAGAGAGGGCTTGATCATTACCTGTTCGGTTCACTCCCTCTGGGGTACCTGGCATTGGCCACTGTCAGAAGACAGGATACTGGGCTGCATGGACCTTTGGTCTGACCCAGTATGGCCGTTCTTATGTTCTTATGTTCTGATGTCACACAATAGTATACCTACAAGTTCTCATCCTGTACCAAAATCATTTTCCTTTCTAATAACAGTGAATGCCTAGCCCCAACCCACACTTCTTGTGACTCAAAAGCACAACTCAAATCTAACCTTGAAGTGCTCTGATTTCTGGGAAATATTTGTTTCCAATATATATCCGAGATAGAATGTGTTTTGAATAGGAAGCAAATAATGATCTCTGTTTCAATAGAAATAAATAGACTGTTTATATCAAATGTATAAACAGATACGTGTAAAAAAACTAGATGAAACATTGAAGACGTGTTTCAGAGGTGGAAAGATTTGTATTGGAAGTGTCAGCGTTGTAGCTTGTTAAAACAAGAACTGTATGATGGGAAGTAAAGATGTGCATTTGATGCTGTGGGGTTGGGTGGAAGGGATTTTTGTGCATGTCTCTAGATCTGTCCTCATGGAGCAAAGCTTGGGACACATGGAATGAGATTGGGCATCTGATAAGGGAGCAAATATTCATGTATCAGCACCTCACTCTCTGAGCGGTAAGCCTGTTGGCTGTTTTTAAGATGGTATTTGTCACTGGCGTCCTTTGGTGTCAATAGAGTTGTGAGAAAAAAATTCATTACTTTAGTTTTATAAATAAAACTTACCTGTGTCTGAGATTTAACCTGAGCTCCATGGGCCTGCCTTTAGAAATGTTACAAATAACAAATTTTTAACTAGAGGGATCCAACAGAAACCTTAAGATGCGAGTCTACATTTTTAAAAGAAGTCATTTTAGACTCTTCCGAACTCCTATAAAGCACTGAACAGGTTTATTTTATGTCTTGAAATGCTGGTACCTTCCTCTGTAGAATGCCTGCTATTTTTTAGGCACTTCACAAAGTCTTGTATAAATTCCTTCCAAGCATCTGATGAGGTGTCACCTTTGTTGCAAGACAGGATGTCAGTTCCTGCTGCTTTTGAAGGAAGACTTCTTGAGGAAGAAATATATAAATACATATTAAGGAAGCATGATTTAACATACCATTTTAGGAATAAATATTCATTTTCAGGTGCAGAGTTATAGTTGGGAAAGTGTTTCTTATTGTTAAACACTTATTGTTTCCATGACTGCTGCTTTTTACTTTATAGTTCCTCAACCTCATGCGTTCCACTCAGGGTAAAATTATCCCTTGCACTGTAAATTATGTGGTCATTGTGCAGGGAAATAAGCAGGAATGAAATCAACTGGAGTAGTGACCACAAGTCCCCTTATCTCCTTATATAAATGTTGCAGAGAGTGTGACATTTTAATGCATCCTTCTCTGCCAGTATTAAACCCACAATACGATTAAAATCTTTCTGTACCTCTACTTTTATAAATGCAAGAAATAAATCAGACCCAGTTCTTGGACTGTCTTTTTCCCCAGATAAGAAGGTTGGTTTGATAGGATGTCTGCCTAACATTCCACATGAAGTGTCAAACACAAAGGCCACAATTCTGCGAACCTATGCACAGTGTGCCACAGGGGGCAATTAAGTTGTCCTCAAGAGCAAGTCTGAGCAGGAACATGCCAGGGTAAAGGTAAGGTTAAGTTCTGGGCACTTGTATCAAAATAAGTCTGTCTGCTTACTAGTGAACTCCCTGCTCACTGGAGCTTGTCAGATGTTTCTTGTGAGAGAATCATGTGTGTGTGTTTAACTTATGTAGAATTTTTCCATTATTTTCAGTGAATAAGCAGTTAGAATCCCAACATTTCTCAGCTTGTAATGTGTGAACTACAAAATAGAAAAGGAGGGAAATCTGTAAAGAAATGCAACAACTAATATAAGAAAAAACACGTTTACATTTTTTTTAAATGCAGCCACATTGGTGGGATGTCAGGGGAGAATCAGCAGGTTTTCACTGTGGTTTCATCAGCATCCTACAAACACAGCTTGCAATTCCTCATTCCTCCCTTGGCCCTTACTCCTGCTGCTAATCAGGAGAGATTTGCTGTCTGGCCTCCCTCAATGAAGGATGACATTCCCATTTACACCCAGGCCTGCTAATTAGAGCAGACATATGCAGGTTTCCATCTAATCTGAATGAAAACAAGTTAGAGACAGCGGAACAGATAATGAGGGAATAAAGTCAGTTATAAGGAAGTTACAGAAAACTACCTTTCACAATGTTTATTTTAAACTGGACACAGTCAAACAAATTCATAAACAGGTACAGAATGGAGGCTTCACCAATCCCCAAATTCCCAACAGAACTGAGCACAGAATATGGCTCACAGCCTAAATAGATGCAAATCAGTATGTGCCATTTACACGAGCTGAGATCTGACCCTGAGAAATCTATGGGATTGAGAAATGTCTGTAGCTGCAGAATAGGTGCCTATTTACCTAACACACATAACTAGGGAAATAGAGACACCGGAGAGGCTCACTAACTCAATTTAGCTTCATTCCAGATTAATTGTATAGAGAACACATGATGGGTTTTGGCAGTGACATTAACTGAACTCTGCTTTGTGCAGTCAGATTTACATCTAGCACTTCTGGGTGTTATTGCCAGTTCTGCTTTTGTCCCAGTCTTTTTGTTGGTATGTTTTTTATTGAAATCACAGCTAAGCCATACAGCACAGTATTTTCTTGACGGAGTACAAAGCACGTGAAAGCAATTGAAGGTCGCATGCATTATAACAAAATAAAAGAATGAAATAGCACATCTATTCTGAAGTTCTCAGATATCCAGCGTAGTACAGCCTGGGTGATTTCAGTAAGGATAAGACGAGTTCAAAAGAGAAGGAGCTGTCTTAATCCAACTGCTCCTTTCAACGAATACAATAACAGGAACTCAGGAGTCCAATTCCCCTTTCTGCCTCAGACTCCTTGTATTACAGCAGCAGCATAAAGAGGTCAGAAGTGGCCTCCAGAGAATACTCCCAGGATGAAAGGGTTCCCTCTGCGGCTCATAGATACTGCAATAGTCTCTGTGCCACACACCCTCAGACCATGGAGATATCCAGGGACGATGCGGAGACACAAGAAGGTATGACTGCAGTATGCTGTGCTCTGGCTGTCTGGGTGATGGACTGGCCACAGGTGGCCACTGCAACCAAAACACAGGGTTCTCTACAACATCATGATTCTGAGCAGGCTGCTGCATAGCTCCAGTATATGGGAAGCATTCAGATGGCTTAAAGAACTTAGGGCAGGTCTACACTAAGGGGAAATGTTGACCCAAGTTCTGCAACTCCAGCAAGGTCAATAGCATAGTTGAAATTGACATACTATAAATGGAGTTGCTATGGGATCTTCACTGCGGGAGAGTCGGGATAAACTTTCCCATTGACTCCTGTTATGTTTCTCGTTCTGGTGGAATACTGGAGTCAACGAGAGAGTGATCAGTGCTCAATTTAGCTGGCCTTTACTAGACCCGTTAAATCAACCCCCGGGGGATCGATTGCTGCAGCACCAATCTCCCAGTAAGTGTAGACCTGCCCTTATGCAGCACAAAGCTGCAAAAGCAATCAGAAAATTGCCCTACGGGACCAGCCAAGGATTTCCCCGACAGAGGGTAATCGTCATGGGGCACAGAGCTGGCATAGCTTGCATTTCTTAGTAATGTGTGTGTAAACTAACACACTCATCTGTTTCATCCCCCACCCCTCCACATCTTTGGCTCGCTACTCAGATTCTTGTCCAAATTCGCTCTCTTCTTGGGGTCTATTTTTGTTCTGCTGCCTGTATGTCTTAAACTCAGCACCAAAGCCCTGAGACTGGAAACCACTTACAAACAGTTCAGCATCAACTTTAGTCCCTGTTGTCTCCAAGGCAAGTTATTCACTTAAGGAGCTGGATACTCAGGGCCTGATTCTTCACTGCTGTGTACCTCATGTAGTCACTCACATTCAGTCAAAGTGAGTGTATAGTGCTGCTAAATCAAACTCATCCACTCACAACAGTAGCACCATTTCTATTATGTTCCTGGTGATGCATTTTGCACTTTGGATCATATGTAAAGCACTGGAGAGTTGCTGAGAGATCCCTTTCCCTTTTTCTCGCTAAGAGAGCACTTATGAAAACCATCTGGTCTGAATCAGCAGAGTAGATCTGCGCCTGCTCAAAGGGTTCTAACTCTGACTCTCAGGGCCTACGCACAGGGACATTTTAAAGAGTCACTGTCAATAATATTTCCTAATTTCATTGGGTTTTATCAGTGAAAAAATTTGATTCTTGGGGAGAAATTGTGCTCTCCATTATCTCTGTGCAACACATTGACTCCAGAATGGTCAAATGTAGCTGTGAGCAGAATTTCAGAAAAGTGTTCTTCCTTAATTCAAATGAAGATTTCTGTACCTATCTCTGTTAGTGGTAAAGAAATACCATGTATTACAAATATAAGTAAAGCATAAATTAGAAGTTACTTTTAGATTAAATATAGTACTTTTGATTACATATTTGTATTATATGGTCTGGCTTCTCAATTTCATCTTTGGTCAGAATCATTCTCTTCTAAAGGAGCAATGCAGGCTTGGTGTAAGAAGCTTCAACTCCATCAACACTTTAAAAATGAATGAATCTTATGCTAAATTCTTTCCTCAGATACTCCAATGAAGCATTGAAGACAATGGTTTAAATTCAGACATGAAGGAAGTAAGGATAGCTCTTTTGAAAAACATCTGCTTATCCGATCTGGCTGAGAAGATTCAATTTTTTACTAGAGATGCATGGAACTGAGAGTATAATTTGGCCTCTAGTGGAATTTGGGATTCAGAAAGGTTTTGCAGATCGGGATAGTTTGTATTGCACTCATCTACTTTGTATGGTTTTGTCTGTGGATTTAAAAACTGGCCTTGTCTAAGAGTTGTCATGTTGAAAAAAAAGACAGTTATAATGAATGTAGAAGTGTAACCTATCTTAGCTAGCTGAGCTCAGTAAGTGTGATATACTGATAGGAAAAAGTACTTGAAGGTATCATCTACCACACAGAGAAAGCGGCTCCAAATTGTGGAGTGCTGTGAGAGATGATGTTCAAGATACAATATAAGACAAGTTAGAACAGAATAAGGTGACAGCAACTAGACAGCAAACAAAAAGAAAACCTGCAGCATGCTGTCTTTGATCGTGTTTACAGGCAGAAAGCAACCCACAGTAAAGCTTTTGTGATATTACAGAATCTGCAGGGTTTCCATGCAGAGTAGGATAGGTAGTTTTTGAGAGAGGGCTTAAACCTGGAAGAGTTCTGCATACCGACCTTCTGTTAACTTCAGCTGGAGTTCTGTGTGCAGAGTGTTTAAAAGACTAGGCTCAGGAACAGTAATCATAACCAAGAACGTAGCACAGCAAAAAAGTCAAGTGTTTATGAAAAAAATCAGTGAATTGTGAACGCTATTTCTATCTTCTATACAAATGTTTTTTTATTATAGGGGTAATTCATCATGAAAAAACAGACATTTTAAATGTTATCCATTAAATACATATGAGGTTGTACAAACTTCTGAGAAAAGCCATCTCAGAGTTATTCAACCCATATAAAAAGGGTTTTGAGGATAGATACAGGCCAGGAAATTCCTATCACTGCAGACCTATGAAGAGCCAAGCAAAGATTACAGGCACTGGTCTTCCACATGGAAACCCATACGCTTCTAGCAGAACAAGTGGGGTTGATGCCTGATCTAAGGGAATGGAGCAGAAGCTAACTTTTGAGATTTTTTTAATCATCTTACACATATTTAGTATCAGGGATTCTCAAAGCGTCTTACAAATCATAAGCTCATGTCCATCCATTACCAACAGGAAATTCCCAGTGATCCGAGAGCAGTATAGACCATGTGTTTATAGGAATTGTTCCATTCATCTCTAGAATGCAACGGCCTCTGAAATGGAACACAGTAACATCTTAGTTGGAAAGTTAAAGTTAATTAAAACTGAAGAGAGGAGCAGGTTACATGTGCTTATAATGAATTTTGGTCATGACATCAAACTTAGTGCCACTACTCATGTGTAAACTGCCAGACTCTTTCATGATCTGTAGTGGACAATATCATGGTATTAGCCTCTAATGCAAATATGGTAGATCCAGTAAAACATTCTTCTTGACATGGGTTTTGGATCATTGTTCTTTTGAGGTAGTTCTGCACTAACTCAATATCAAGGCTCTAAACACAAGCACCTCAACATTGTAACAAGGATGATTACTAATAATATGTTTACAAGCATAGGACTTTGGACCTTGTGTGAGGAAAATCCCCAAAAACACCCATGTTGTAGATGGTAAAGAAATGTTGATGTTCAAGGCCCATAATATGTTCTACAACCTCTTTCCCTCAAATAGATTCAGGTGCAGTATTACATAACTGTAATAATATACTGATATAGCATTGAAAGATAAAGATGATGAATTGCTGAATGGTAAAATTAAGAGCTTTGTTAGTTATTCTTTTATATGGAATTATGACTAGTAAATGAGTTTAGATAAGGTAACACTCAGACCACAGCTTTGCTGGCATGAGTGTGGTTTTGCCAATTCTTCTCCTTTCATAAAGATGTGCTGATTTGCATCAGATGATGTTACTGCCCAACAAAGATGCTGGAAGCTTTGTGGTAAACAAACACACGAGCCTGTAAAAAGTCCTTTTTTACTGAAAAAAACCAGGAACAGGATGGCATGGAACAGAATGACATAGAAATTGTTTAAACAGCAATAATGGAATACATTGAAACTTGTGCCTATGTATTGTAAGGATTCCATAAAAAATGCTTACCATACTTGAAGCTCGTTGGAGAAAGGCAAAGAAATGTGTAGTGAGGTCCCAAATGAAAAGGGCCCAAATTAAAGAAACAATGGATCACAACCTAAAAGAATAGGATTGAAGGAACTAGACCAGGCAAGGACATCCTTAGGATTTGTGATTTGTACTATTAAACAGATGTCCCTAACCCTGATGATAGCCCAAGAGAGGGAGGTGATGATTTTTAGATATGTGATCTTACAGTCTTTAGCAACACGCTAAGGAAATCGTTCTAAAGCAAATTTTAAACTCTGGGCCTATAGATTAACACAGTAAATTCAGAAACTGACAGTCTATACCTGGGGCTGGCAAATGCCTGTTAAATGACTTCATTGTCACTTGAATGGCTCTTTCACAGGTTTGATGTTCTGCTAATAGGTCTAAGTTAACTAGATCCTCTACGGACAAAGCAAAGCCACAGAGTAGGGATAGAAAGAGCATGTAGATGAATATGAAGACCCTGTGGTACCCGAAACTTTCAGGTGCCTGCACAGCTGTCTATTCTGCATATGGGTAAAGACAACTCTAAGATCAGGGTTCAGAGGCAGAGAGGACTGTAATGAATTACAGGCGAACTTCCCAGTGCCCAGAATGTGATAATTTGGGCACACTACCTTCTTTGTTATTGTCCCACACAAATATATGTTCAGACACTATAAGTGACAAATATTCTGTGTGAAATTGTATAAATAAAAGCTAAAATTCATTAGACTTCTGACTCAGTCTTCCACCTTATATTCTCAATAGGTCACTGGTGATTCAGTGGGGAAAGAGCTACCTACTGACTCACAAAACACAGTGGTTCTTTCTGGTGTATTAGTTGATTAGCCTTGAAAAATAACCCTTTAGGGAAAACAGATAATTGCTTTAAAGCATTGTGGATGAACTTACTGTTCCAAATTGTTCACAGCTTTTCTCTCCATAAAATGGTTATAGAGTGAAACGTTAGTGAGGTTGAATCAGTAAAGTAATGACAATGAGCAAAGAATGAAAATATTAAATTGACAACTAAAGAGGTCAACTACTGAAACAGATGAGAAGACAGAGGGTCCAACAGCAAGATGTAGCTGGTGCAATTGTTGGTGCAAAGCTAAAGCTTAAGTGTTCAGAATCAGAATGCTGCAGCAACTATAATGAAAAACAGAGAAGGACACAGATAATAGCAGGAAGGAAAATAAAAAGTAACTGGAGGGCATAAGAAAGGAGGAGAAAAATGAGTGAAACAAAACAACGTCTTTGAAAAATGCTTTCTTATAAGAGACAGAAACATGAGGATATTGTTTTACTTCAGCTGTGATTAAGAGTTGAAGCAAACAGTTATCCCCATGCAGTCCTACCCGCTGTATCCGAAATCGGAGTCCCAATCACCCCCTATACAGAGAGATGTAGCTGCCATTGGTAGAGCCCTGCATGGATGCAAAATTTGTATCCACATCTGCACCCACAAAAATGAGCCATGGATATCCACATCCACACACACAGATGCAGATACCCACAGATATGAAACAGATACCCATAAATATGCAGGGTTCTAGATACAAAATTTGTATCCACATCTGCATTCATATGTGCACAAATGAGCTGTGGATATCCACCTCCATATCCATGGGAATATATATATATATGGGGAATATCCATGGATTTGCAGGGCTTTAGCCATTGGCTGCCATCTGTTTTGGATGTATGTGTCTGTGGAATGAGGAGCCCTTACATTCTCTTTAAAATGAATCCCTTCATTAACACATTAGAGACAGAGGAAGCATGGATTTCTGACATTTAAAACGCACCCTCCATTTACAAAGCTTCCAGAATACTTCCTGCTTTTTATTCTTGTGGGACCCACCTCTTCATCCTTGCTCGTTGCCCGTGGCTGTTGAAGAGAAGTGGAATAAAAACAAGCAAGGACAATTTAAGGTTGACAATGAGGAAAAGAATTTCACCACTATGGGTCATGTTCTCCCCTATGCAGGTTTTCCTATCTAGGGAAGGAAATCCTATGAATTTCAGTAGAGTTACCTCTTCATTACTTCAATGTTTACCCCTGCCCTGTCATAACAGAAATGGACATGCCCTCAAACCAGTGGATTGCCCAAGGATACCTGTGTTTCTTTTTTGCCCCAACTGCAGGGCTCTGGCAGGAATCATACTGTCACTGGCTGACTTTCCTTTACAGCTACAAAGCATTGTTAAGTGTGTTAATGCTGTTTGAAGCCCCATTAAGTCCAATTCAGACCTCCAGCTGCAGAGCTGGAGGGTCAGCAGAGGTGCATGCTGCAGAAAGCAAGGCTGAGATCCTCAGAGGTGTTTAGGCACTTAAACCCAATTGATTCCATATGCCTACATACCTTCTGAGGATCTAGGCCAAGCTATATTCTAGCTCCAGCTCCTGCCCCAAACCACGGAGGCGTGACCTCACAGACCTTTGTGCGACAAGCAATGCAGGATCCAGGAAGCAGAACCCGCCCTATTCCTTTTTGCTCTCCCCCTTCTGTTTCAACTGTTTGGGCTCCTTTCCACTCATGAAAATGAAGAAGAGAATCTGCCCCATAAAGACTGGAATCTTCTCCCCAGGGAAGCAGCAGAAGCCCCATTACTTGAGCCTTTTGATACTAGGCAGGGCAAAGCACCAAATACACCAAAGGGAACAACCCTGTGTTGACAGGGTTGCTAACCTCGCCTACCTCTCATTTTTACAATTAATCTCTTAGCAAAATTACAGTTATAGTCCTTTTTTCAAAGCTGCTCAGTGAAGAGTCTAATCCTGATATAGGCTTGCAGCAATTTAATTTTTCTCCTAAAAATAATAAAATAAAAAAAGGAAACTTCAAAAATGCACTGGATATGAAGACCATTTGCTATGTTTCTCCCTATCTCTGAACTAAGTGTTGCTGTTACTGTACCAGGTACAGGATATGTGACATATTAAGCATCAAGTCCCAAACTGAGTCATCAGGAAACATCACCAGAAGTCCCATGATTTCGTTCAAGTTAGAATAAGGAGAGCAGAGAGCAAGTGAAGGACTAGAGTATGGAGACAAATCAACTCAATTTGTACATATCAAATGCTTCCTACTTTCAGTTAGTACCCCACTAGTTATATAAAATGGGAAGCATTAGACATATACTGGCAGTGTAACTGCAGGGAACATTTCAGATGTGTGTGGAGTGACTGCCCTAGAGTGTAGGTCCAGATCCTCCACAAGTGTAAACTGGCCTGGTTGCATAAAAGTCATTAGAACTAAGTCAGTTCACACCAGATAAGACTCTGGCTCTTATGGGATCTGTTAATGAAACAAATCGTTTCAACATATTTTTGCATGTAACAACCAAAATTGGTATCTTTTGTACTTTGTACTGAGCTACTACTTGGTTTTTCAGTAAAGTGTGGCAAATTCTTCTAACAGAAAATGTGCTAATATGAAACATAGGGAAATTAACCATTATTCTAATCCATTTTCCCCTGGAAAAGTTCCAGTTTAATCTCAGTTGAATTAGGCCTGTCCTGAGTATTTTATTGGATTAGATCCTGCAACATACTAAACACCTCTTGTGAGGCTCTGAGCATCCTAAATTCCCATTCAAGTCAATGGGAGCAATGGAGAATCAACAGCTGATAGGACTGGGCTAAAACATGCACTAGCTTTTTAACCAAGTGACAGCAAATGTTGAAAATGTCACAATAAATATAATTTAAGAAGAGTAAAAATCTAATTGACAACTTCAGCAAGAATATTGTCCTGGCATAAGTCCACAAAGGCATGGAGAAACCTATGGAAAAAGAGGGAAGACCATTTTCTAATAAAATCGAAAAGCACTAAGCTAGATTTAAAGTCAAACTCCCTTCTCCAGTTATGGCTCAAATCCAGCTCTCATCAAACACAGTCGGTGTAAAGTAGCATAGCTTCATTTACTTTAATGGTGCAAGTCTTGTTTACACGTGTAAAGGGTCTTGCCCATTAGCTACATAGGAAAGGCTCAGTAAGATCAGTGTATGTTGGCTAGAAATGCAGTCTCTGAAAGAAGTTCCTTTGAATAATGACATCATAGCATGTGTCATATCACAAACCTATTAATGCAGCCATGTGACACCCAACTAAGAGGTCCATTGTGGCTTTTCCGTAAGCCTAGTGTATTGCTGCCCTGTCCCAGGAGCAGACAGGAGGGAGTACTGGGTTCAGTCAAAAAGCTACTTCTCAGTTTCCAGCTGCTTTGACAGGGGACATAGTGATCATAGTGCAGTATAAATCTCCTGGCGTACTAGAGCAGAAACTGCAGCCAGTGCACTGTAAAGGAAGAGTCGAGATTCCTTCCTTTCCAACCCACATGCATGGCAGTTGGAAACAGAAAACTCAAAGGTGATTTCTCCTCTGTTCTGCTCTTTATGGATAGGGGAATAAGGAGGCCTTGTTCTTCTCCCCCCGCCCCTCTTCTTCTCTGGCATAGTGTACAGGATGGGCTGCAATCTGGCCCTGAGAGTAGTGTCCCCATTTTGTTAGGAAGATAAAATTATTGTGTCTGTCCAAGCTTTGTTTGAGAAGCCTTTCATCCACTCTGAATGTACTCAAGATGGTTCCGCTAGCTGGAAAATGGACTTTTCCCTTAAAAACACAGGCATCCGTATCAATTTCTCACTGTTTGCTAGCTGATGTAATTCATCTATCAATTCCAATATAGAACATTTTTTGAAAAATCTTGAGGGACAGATTAGGTTTTGGTTGGCAGATTCTCTAGCATCTATATGGTTAACTAAACCAGTTTTACCTACCTATTCTGGTGTTCAATCAAACTAGCTTAAGACTGTGTTCAATAAAAAAAAGAGTAAACTTAATGAGTTGGATGTATTCCTGGTGTTCTGCAGTATTACTTTAATTTACTGGTTTAATTTTAAAAGGGGAATACTCCAAACATTTCTGTATTTTATACAACTTTTAAAGCCTCAGATATGCCAACACCTAAGTCTTAGAAAAAAGCTTCCAGAAGGGAACATTTAAACAGAATGACTAAAAGATAAAGAGGGAACAGGCAGATTGGAAAGA
Source organism: Pelochelys cantorii (assembly GCA_032595735.1). Taxonomy (NCBI): domain Eukaryota; kingdom Metazoa; phylum Chordata; order Testudines; family Trionychidae; genus Pelochelys; species Pelochelys cantorii. Next base: position 66,462,970 of record CM064326.1, on the reverse strand, counting down.
AGAGCATGGTTATATGATGTAAACAGAGCTGATTAGGATTTTTGTATCCAAAATGCCATTTATTCAAAAAAAACTAACTATGTACTTGTATTTTAAAAAGCAATTTCAAAAAAGTCTTCTAAGTGTCACAGTGGCTTGTTTCAGCATTTCTACATTGAAAAATTCCTATTATCAGGCTAAGACAACTTTTTATTTTAAAATTTAAGTTAATTTATAGAAAAACTGTAAAAACATTGTAAAAGGTCAAAATCAAAGGCAGCATTTCAAAATTATCAAAACAAAATGTTTTGATAGACCTGATTTGAATTTTTTTTTCAAATTTTCATTTTGCAAAACGATGCAAGATTTTCATCCTAATATGGGATGGGAAAATATTTCAGAATCTCAAATTCTTGCAGGTTGGGGAAACTGTTTCCTACTCTAGGCATAAGGGACGGCAATTTAGCATAGATCAAAACCTGGTTACCTAGTAAGGGCTTCAGAATTCTTTAATATCTGCTTTGTTATGATCTTTTAATTGTTCTATGTTCCCTTCTCTTCATATGTAAATGTGATGAATAATATCTACCTACCTTGTTATAAATTGTTATTTGTGGAAAGCCAATAGCATATTAGGCTCTTACCTACCTATTTGTTTATTGGAGGAATTAATGTCTGTGAAGCATTTAAAAAAAAATACCACAAAACTATTTAGTATTACCACCTCTTATCTGTTCAGGATGAAACATCACATCAGTCCAGAAATCCTTGTGACAGCTCAAGTTGCTAACCAGCTTGAAATTCTTAACACATGCACTTCACGCGGACTGTGTTATTGACACAGAGTCGTCATTTCGCCACTCATAATCACATTTTCACGGCTCATGTCATTTACACCTGTGGCTTCTTCGTAATTCACTCTATCACAAGGTGCAACAGACTACTACATTCTAATCAAACTTAGCATGTCAGGTTTTGTTTCCTCATGGGAACTATTTCATTTCCCATAGCTCTTACGCAGCTGCTGCATGTCCTTCTGATTATTTCCCCTATCTAGGGACTGGTCAAAGTGTTTGGGCCAAAATTCAGACTTGGTGTAAGCAGGTGGAACTCTGTTGGCTGATGTTGCACTTGCTTAATTTGGCCCATTATTCTAATTCTATGTGATACCTGGTGGGATTATTAACAGTAAGGCAGTAGGTGAGCTGACCAAATCATAGAAGCAATTAAATGTCTTGTGCCAGAAGGAAGGATAGAGATAAATTAGAATGTGTTGGGCAACCAAAGCAGCCTACTGCAGCATGAGCAGTTGATAGGACAGAAACACCCCTATGGCACTTGAAACACAGAGCCTAAGTTTATAAATGCAACCTCATCCTAAAAAAAAATCTATGCTCTTGTGCTTTGCTACATAGTGCTTCCCACACCACCTATGCTTATGAAGAAATCAGTTGGGAGTGAGGTGCAGGCATCCAAGTGAGAATTCACTCACGATTATGCAAACTAAACTTATTTCCCAAGAGACACTTACTTTTGATACACAATAGCTGTTTATGGTTTAAAATGTCAATATGGCTGCAAGAGGACATATGGATGGCCTCAGAGTGGAGGGTATAGGCCAAAAAGGGAGAACATCTGGGTTCCTTTCCCAGAGATGATGGGCAGTTCCTGTGTGACTTGTCTCAAGTCACAGGAATCTTTCTGGGGCTCAGTTTCCGCCCCTGTAAAGTAGAGTTAAATGGCATATAGCCACCTGGAGGGGTGCTGTGAGACCTATTTATTTAATGTCGATACGCTGCTTTGAGGGCCTCTGTGGGAAGGCACTGCAGAAGTACAATGTGTTGTTGTGGGGGGGGGGGTTTAACATGTATCTATTTATATATTTCATAAAGGCTTGTCTCCATTATAAATTAATGGACTGCAGCCTGTGTTGCATACAGTTTGAAGCGGTATTTGAATAGGATGGGAACACTGAGAACAGACAAAATCTTCCTTTGGTCCTTCTGCCATTTACAATGTCCATATTGACTCTATTTTAAACAACTCTGTTTAGTTTAGCTCATTGGCTAAAGCCATGTACAATGGGTTAAATTTCAGCTCAGGGAACAGAGTTCATTATAACAGAAGCTCTTGCAGACACTGAACTAGAGTGCACCCCCATTCCGTCCCCTCTGCTTTGAGGTGTTTTGTACCCCCAGAAACCTTTAGAGGGATCTAGTCCTACAGTCAGAATCCCACAGTTGCAACAGTTATGAGAGAGTGGTGTGAATGGCCATCCGTGACCTAGTCCAAATGGCCTTAATTTAGAAAATGAACAAATATTCTGATATGTTAGTCATATGTAGCTTGATCCATCCCTTTCTCACATGAGAAGTTCCACTTCAGATGAACTGCCTATTTGAGTACAGGGCTCTAGAATTCAGCACATAGACCAGTTCCAACTAATATTTGTCCATTGGACTGAGTCATTTCACTGTGTCCACTCTTGACACTGAATGCTGCAACTTCCCAATATTTAGTTTGTAAGTGCTGCTCCCTCACATCCTGCATCACATATCTATAGGAGCGGTGGGTATTCAGAGGGTCCTTTCCAGCATGGAAATGAAGGCTCGGTGAGGGTTGTATTTAAACTGAGGACAGCTTGGGTTGGAAGATGTCTGACTGGTGATGCTAACAGGGGAATGTCCCATCCATATCAAGAATGTGTGACAATTTGGGCCAAATTAGAGCTTGGTTACACACAGGTCAGAATTTGGTCCTTGGAGCGTAATTTTGTAGTTTACTAAACTAGGGGGGGGGGTCGCAATTTTTTTTGCTTTTGTAGGCTGAGTGCATCCCTTCATTCTCTCCCTCTAAACTCCTTGTCTGCTGCCCTCCTATCTCCCTGCAACTCTCTCCTACCCCTTCCTTCATGCTAGGCTCCCCCCACGGCCAAGCCAGGGCCTCTATTCTCTCCTCTTTCCTTCATCAGTAGGTTCTGACCACTGATGCCTAGAAAACACCTTGAAATTTTGGAATTGATCAGAGATAGTGTTCCAAAGTTATTGTGTTATTTCCAAACAGAGAAATGCCACCAAGCTGAGCATGCAGCCTCACAGGCTAAGCCAGCTATCCCACTTTTATCAGCCAAAAGTCTAATCATACCACTCTGTATGCAGACAATGACTCTGAGTATCATGCAGTTTGATAACTTGAACTTGAAGAGAACTGTGTAGAGTTGAGCTTTCTGTAGCAATATTAATGAACAGTGACCTTGCTCTGAAAATATACTGTGTGCGTCTCTTTGTTGCTCCTTTATTATCTTTGCTGCTTTGCATACTGTCTTCAGCAGCCTTTGGAAACTTCTCTATTCTGCCAGTACAGTTGGTGGGCCAGATATAAAAAGAAAAAGAAAAGAAAAGCTAGAGCCGCACTTAGAAAAAATCCCATTATTTCTCTCTCACGCACACAAACACACCCATAACAAACTTTGGAACTGTTCTCTAATAGACTTTCCTAGCCAGAGAAGATTACCCATGCTTATGAACACTGCTTATTTTATATACCTAGAAAAAAAGTTGAGACACAGTTAAGAATGTAAATAACACACATAGCAATTAATTTTAATATTCAAATGTATAACTGATGAAAAAAATAATGTGATCTTAGTCACTTAACTTCTGTACTTCAGTTTCCCCATAGGTAAAATGGGAGGAGGGAGAGTAATACCATGCGTATGGGTAAAATGGGAGGGAGTAATAGAGTGGCAGCATAAGGGGGGTCAGGAGGCTGGCTGCCGCTGCTGTGTCCCGTTTAAAAATGTAGAGTGGCAGTGTGAGGGTTGTCCTGAGACCTGGCAGGGGACCAGAGAATGAGCCAGCATCTTTGCATGCCAGCTCCTCGCTGTCCCTTTAAGAGTGCAAGGGAGGGTGGGGAGTGATTGAGTAGTCAATAGTGCTACCCGATAAGCTCCTGCTTGTCAGGTAGTCGACTACTCGACTACTCCTTCACATCCCTAATTTCAAGTACACTCCCTCCTCTTTGGGGTCTTTAGAGACACTCTTTGTCTCAGGCTATGTCTACACTACAAAGAAAAGACAGAAAAAGATACGCAAATTGCAAACTGCAATTTGTGTCTTTTTTTTCCACTTTTCTTCCGAAAGAGGCTTTTCTGACATTTGGCCCATCTACACAGGGCCAAATGTCAGGAAAAAAACCCTCTTTTGGAACATCCCTTCTTCCTCATAGAACGAGGTTTACAGGGATGCCTAAAAAATACGTCTGCTTTGCTGAAATTTTTTTCAGAAAAGCAGACACGTTCCTTGGATGTGACAGAGCTTTTCCAGGATAACTCCAGTCTCCCAGAAAAGCTCTTTATTGTCTATCCCAACATGGGTAGAGAGACATACACAAACTCGAGTAATAGTTCCTGACTACAAATCCCCCAGTGGCAAAGGAGAAGTCATGGAATAATGGTTACAATTCCTTCCTCAGACTTCTCTGGGGCAGAGCCCCTTACTAGGACAGTCTAGAGGCTCCCTCCAGCCCACTGGGAGGTGTGCAATAAGTAGTTCATATTTATATAAGAGTAGTAGGAAATGTGCTCCTGCAATCTTTGCCACCAGGCTTTTCTGAGAGAGGAGAACAAAAGGAAGAACAAAAAGCATGCATTTTCAGAGATGCTATCATTCCGAACATATTTCTCTTATGCTGTCTCTGAAATGGGAGATAAAGTAAAAGACGGTAAAATACTTTATGTGTTTGAACTGAGCCGAACTTGAATTCTGTTGTTTCCCCCACTAAAACCCGTCATTGACTAAAGCAACATGAAGCTCAAAAAAATGTCATCTTTGAAAATAGTTATATAAACACATGTGATGGGGGAGTTAACTTTGAAGCAACTTGTCAGACTCAGAAGCTCTCTCTCTCTTTCTCTCTTTGTCATTTGTAGAATCTCACTCTGCACTCTTGCCATTTACACAGATTTATACTGTTACTGTATGAGCTTTTTTATATTTTGTGCTTCTGCTCTAAGAGGAAAGTACAGATCGGTGAATGACCACAGATACAACTGTAATAGCAACACTTGAGCAGGAACAGGATGGCTCACACAATACAGAGCCTGTCTTCGAATCAGCCTATATTTGTAGTATATAAGTGCCTCTCGCTCATCAGTTCACACTCAGCACAGCACTCTAATGAAGAGGGAGTGCATGTCATTAACAGGACTGGTCAACCTCCTGAAATTGTCAATGAAATCAAATTTTTAACAAAACTGTTGCATTACAAATGCTGACATTCAAACAATTCCACCAATAAAAAACATTTTGAATTAAATATGTTCATCACAAATTCCCTCTCTCTCTATATATAGATAGATAGCTATAGCTATAGATACAGATATACACTCGACGATTTGCCCATCGTTGCTTGGGTCCTTAACTCAATTTTTGTTTTTCTTCAGTTGAATCATTGTTTGGGATGAGGGGTTCAGCATGCAAGCTGCTCCAGGCAGAGAGGATAACCTCAGCCCTCTCTCGTTGCAACAGATTGGGGTCAGGTAAAAAAACACCTTTCCATGGCCACTGAGGTTCCAATGGGCACAGCCATGGGAGAGGTGCATGTTCCCCAGTTGGGGGAGGTCCCAAGCCAGAATGAGGAATGCAGTAAACTGTGCACTTTCTCCTCCCCATGATGAAGGGGAACAGCCAGCAATGTTCCCATACAAATCAGGGGGTGCCCCCCAAAAGGGTGCTTAGGGGATGGGTGGCTCAGGGATGAAGCAGTCCCAGATAGTATGGGGAGCTGTGCCAGCCCCTTTCACCTGTGTGGTGACTCTGTCTCTTTTCTGTGTGGTTTTATGAGAAGCAATCCCATTCCAGGCACATCCCATTTTCCTGGCACAACCAAACCCTCACCTTGCTTTAAGTTATGATAACAGGAAGCTGTATATCTTTAATGTGGCCCTTATTCAGCATCAAGCATGATGTCAGGGCATATGCAATAATAATAATGACCATGATCTACTACTAGTCTGGAGAAAATTGGGTTCCACACCTTTGAATCTCATTTGGGTAGGAAAAAGCAGGTCAACTGGGATTCGCAATGCGTTTGTGTGTAGACTGTGAGTACACACGAAGGTCCAGATGACAATTTTTAAAATAAAGCATGTCTGTATTCTTCCATCTGTGCTTATTATACTTTTGGTGCGCTCTGCAAAATCCAGCTCAAATCTGGCCACATTGACATCAATGACAAAACTCCAACTGACTTCAATAGGGCCTGGCTTTCCCCTTGTATCTATTTTTTAACACAGCTGTAATGTGGCCACCCTTTATATAGCTGTTAAGCAACCAAGTTCCATGTTTAAAAAAAATCTTGCTGTAATATCCCTTTACACACACACACACACACACACAAAACCTCCAACTATTTCATAATATTGGGTGTAAATTCATGAATTTTGGAGCAGTGCAAAATTTGTGTTACTTTCTAATACTCCTATGAAACTTGCAATTTATATTGTAAAACACTCCTTGCCTAATATGAATTTACCAAAGATAGTTTAACAGTGAAAATTGCTGTTTTCATGTGCCATGGAAAATGGAACAGATATTTGTTAAGATAAAAAAACTGCTTTAATAATATTAACAACAAACGGGTGCCAGTGGTTCTGCTCTGTAATAATTTATGAATACTGCATTGTGACCCAGTTAGTGGGATATTTACTTTATTCATGTACTGTATTCATTACATCAACTTGGCCTTTATGAAACAAACAGGAAAACAACAGAATGATACAAGGTAAAACAGCAAATACTTGAGAGTTGTTACAAGCAACAGGGCCAACAGCCACCACGGGCCCTGAGGTAAGGTGTGGGGGGCTGGCTGCGTACCCCCAGAAGAGGTGGGGCCAAAGGTGGAAGGGGCAGGGCCAAGGGCAGTCAGCTCTTGGTTCCCCTCCCTCCAGCCCTCGGAGCTGCGGGATACTCTGGCACTCCTATAGCTATTCAGAAGGGCCCAGGGCTTCAGCTGCCAAGGCTGCAAGCTCCAGGCCTCTTTGAATCTCTGGGCCCAGGGACACTTGCCCCTTTGCTCTTCCCCATCAGCAGGCCTGGTTACAAGACAATGAAAAAAGAATTAGCCCAGAGGCTCAAGCTCCCACAGAACTCAACAAACTGGTTCTTGGGAGCTGTGCCAAAAGCTTGTACAACTGAGAAGAGAAAGTACCAGCCCCAAACAGTCCAAAAGTAGGAATTAACCCCAATACGTTAATGAGATTAGCCTACAAATAATGAGATTTTTAAAAATCTTATAAATGTTGGGTTTTTGCCTTCTGATTTGACTTTAGGTGCACTCAAGTCATATTTGCATGTGTTCGTCCATAACCGTGTGGACTGGAAACTAATTCCATTTTTTTTTTTTAGTGAAATCTGTGATTCTTACCTGATCATACACCTCCAGAACTGTGATTTTAAGAAAAACACCTACTATCATAAGGCTCCCATTAAAAATCACAAGGGTTCACCACACTGTCCAGAAGTGACATAGAAGAGTCAGCACTACATCTCGATGCAGTAAGACCCATATCATTCATTCTTTCAATGTCCTACAGAAGAATTTGGAGCCAAATTAATTTCAGGCAGAAGCTATGAAGTCATGGAAGTTACAGGTAGCTCCAGCATTAAATTTGGTCCTTCACACTTTCTGTCCATTTGAATAGTGCACATGCAATTTCCATATCAGCGGAGCATCTTTTTTCAAAAAGAGTATCAGACGGTTTTTGGAAACAAAATTATTGCTTGAGATTGACAGATACCATGGTGCTGCTTACAAGGATTTTTCCTATTAAGTTTTAGCAAGTGCAAGTGCCACAGTAAATAACTTTTCATATGAGGATGCTTTGCAAAGAGCAAATAAGGAATAATGCAAACAATTCTGGAAGAAGTTTAAAGACAGATTATAAACTAATAGAATGGAAAAAGGTAGCAGAACAACTTGCTAGGGTATCCTTATCCCTAATCTATAATTTATATGCACATTTATGTTCTATTTTTGTAGAAATAATTAGGTGCACTCAGATACAAAATGAAAAATACAAGATTATATCTAAAGCAGCAGAGAAGCATCTGAGGTTAAATAACAATCCCTGTGAGACTCTGACGTTTTTGGTATTCAACAGTCAATAGGAGATTTTCATTCAATTTCCTATTCTTTTTCCTCCAGAGACTTTTCATGGACACGAACAAAGAATTCGGGATTTTTTAAAATTTCCCTAAATATTTTCTGAATAAGATGAAATGTGCATGCACCGGAATTTATAGAAGGATTTTATAATAGTGGCACACAGAGGGATCAAATATATTAATAAAGAGGCTCATGGAGTTGGTGGTGGTATGAAGGAATCCTACAATCTGAAGAAGCCTAACAATCCATTTACATTTTGTAAAATGAATATTACCAGAGGAGTAGAAATCAATGCAATAGGGCTGATGCAGTATTTGAATCCATTAGTATATTGTCTGGTATATTTTTATAAGGATAAAGAAAAAAAATGAAAAATATTTACTGGTAAACTCTACTGGCCTCAGACCATCTGTTACTGTACATGTATGTTTAGTTTCTAGCACAATGGGGAACTGATCTCAGTTGGGGCTTCTACTATAGTACTAGTAATAACTATAATAATAAATACATGAAATTATACTGATGAAGAGTTAGTAGGCATAACTGAAACTTAACTACCATAAACTGAATATCACTATAGAAGGGTACAATCTACTTTAGTGTTCCTCATAGCACCGTGACCATAGAATCTAAGCACTAGGGGAGATAGAAAGGGAAGACAAGCAAATGAATGGTGCTGCATGTTTTACTATCTCAACAAGCTGTGACTCCACAGTGAAGATTGTGGTAGTGAAACATTTAGCTAGAGATACAAAGGATGAAAAAGGGAAGAGAAATGACCATGGACATCTGCTCCAGACCACCAAGCCTGGGGAAGAGTAAGAATAAAACCCAGCTTTCAGAGGCTACTAAATGAGAAATAATAATACATAATCAGAAACAAACCAAACATACATAACCAGAGATTACTACATTATATAGAGACAATATTAAGATCTAGCAGGTGGATACCAGTGTCTGAGGACAGTAAGGCTACATCTACACTGCTAATATGCTAATGTGGGTCTCATTTGCATGAGTCACAATCTCATTAGCATATTTTTTGCCAGAAGATCTCTCCGTGTAAAAAAACCCTAATACTGCATTTTGATAGGAAGAAACGGAGAAGCTGGGAATCAGTGACTACAGGATACTTGGATGTGACAGAGTAAAGAATGAGTTCCTGGGATACAGCAGTGCAGATTTTAGATTTCAGAAATGTACAGTTTGAATTCCCCAAAATAAGAACTCAAGCCTGTGCATGGAACTACTAAGGAAGCAAACAGAGCCTTACAAGAAGATGCTTGCCGGATTAGGTTGATACTGGAAGAGGTGTGATGGGAAAAAGTATTAAAATCTGTCAGTATCAGCATGGTGAAGTCTAGGAATTCCTGAAATTCATTATAATTAAGGCCCAGTAGACTTTCAATAAAACAGAAGAACACAAGAAATAAGCAAAATAAGGGACTGATCAATGGTCTAAGATTTTAAAATACACTATACTAGAGATGGAAAAGTATAAACATGAGTATATAGTCAGTAAATCAGATAATTAGGTGGGGCAAGGAGATAAGAGCAACAAAAAAGCAAAATGAGTAAATGCTAACCAAGGAGTTCAAAGTGAATAAGGGCTTTTACAATTTTTGGGGAGTAGGGAGAGGGGAAGATGTACTATGGAGAAAAGCAGTCCCTTATTAAATAAGGCAGGTTAGGTAATACAATGATTGCTCAAAACCAACCAAGATACCAAACTCTTTTCAGGGGTCTGTTTTGGGAACGGTTCTGTTCAATATCTTCATCAACAATTTAGATATCGGCATAGAGAGTACGCTTATTAAAAGAGAGTTCTTTGATAGGATAACGAGTCATGTGGATAAGGGAGAAGCGATGGATGTGGTATACCTAGACTTCAGTAAGGCGTTTGATACAGTCTCACCTGATATTCTTATCAATAAACTAGGCAAATACAACTTACATGGGGCTACTATAAGGTGGGTGCATAACTGGCTGGATAACCGTACTCAGAGAATAGTTATTACTGGTTCACAATCCTGCTGGAAAGATATAACTAGTGGGGTTCCGCAGGGGTCTGTTTTGGGACCGGCTCTGTTCAATATCTTCATCAACGATTTAGATATTGGCATAGAAAGTACGCTTATTAAGTTTGCAGATGATACCGAGCTGGGAGGGGTTGCGACTGCTCTGGAGGATAGGGTCATAATTCAAAACGATCTGGACAAATTGGAGAAATGGTCTGAGGTGAACAGGATGAAGTTTAATAAAGACAAATGCAAAGTGCTCCACTTAGGAAGGAACAATCAGTTTCACACATACAGAATGGGAAGTGACTGTCTAGGAAGAAGTATGGCAGAAAGGGATCTAGGGGTTATAGCGGACCACAAGCTGAATATGAGTCAGCAGTGTGATGCTGTTGCAAAAAAAGCAAACATGATTCTGGGATGCATTAACAGGTGTGTTGTGAGCAAGACACGAGAAGTCATTCTTCCGTTCTCCTTTGCACTGGTTAGGCCTCAATTGGAGTATTGTGTCCAGTTCTGGGCACCGCATTTTAAGAAAGATGTGGAGAAATTGGAGCGGGTCCAGAGAAGAGCAACAAGAATGATTAAAGGTCTAGAGAACATGAGCTATGAAGGAAGGCTGAAAGAATTGGGTTTGTTTAGTTTAGAAAAGAGAAGATTGAGGGGGGACATGATAGCCGTTTTTCGGGTATCTAAAAGGGTGTCATAAGGAGAAGGGAGAAAAGTTGTTCATCTTTGCCTCTGAGGATAGAACAAGAAGCAATGGGCTTAAACTGCAGCAAGGGAGGTTTAGGTTGGACATTAGGAAAAAGTTCCTAACTGTCAGGGTAGTCAAACACTGGAATAAATTGCCCAGGGAGGTTGTGGAATCCCCACCTCTGGAGATATTTAAGAGTAGGTTAGATAAATGTCTATCAGGGATGGTCTAGATGGTATTTGGTCCTGCCCTGAGGGCAGGGGACTGGACTCGATGACCTCTCGAGGTCCCTTCCAGTCCTAGTATTCTATAATTCTATGATTAAGTTTGCAGATGATACCAAGCTGGGAGGGTTTGCAACTGCTTTGGAGGACAGGGTCATAATTCAAAATGATCTGGAGAAATTGGAGAAATAGTCTGAGGTAAACAGGATGAAGTTTAATAAGGACAAATGCAAAGTGCTTCACTTAGGAAGGAACAATCAGTTTCATACACACAGAATGGGAAGCGACTGTCTAGGAAGGAGTATGGCAGAAAGGGATCTAGGGGTTATAGTGGACCACAAGCTAAATATGAGTCAACAGTGTGACACTGTTGCAAAAAAAGCAAACATGATTCTAGGATGCATTAACAGGTGTGTTGTGAGCAAGATACAAGAAGTCATTCTTCCGCTCTACTCTGCACTGATTAGGCCTCAATTGGAGTATTGTGTCCAGTTCTGGGCACCGCATTTCAAGAAAGATGTGAAGAAATTGGAGAAGGTCCAGAGAAGAGCAACAAGAATGATTAAAGGTCTAGAGAACATGACCCGTGAAGGAAGACTGAAAGAATCGGTCTTGTTTAGTTTGGAAAAGAGAAGATTGAGAGGGGACATGATAGTGGTTTTCAGGTATCTAAAAGGGTGTCACAAGGAGGAGGGGAAAAATTGCTCTCCTTAGTCTCTGAGGGTACGTCTAGACTACATGGCTCCATCAATGGAGCCATGTAAAATAGTTTACTCGGCATAGTCAATGAAGTGGGGATTTAAATAATCCCCGCTTCGTTAAAATAAAAATGGCCGCTGCGCTGTGCCGACGATCAGCTGATCTGGCACAGCACGGCAGTCTAAACGTGGCACGGTCGACAAAGGTTTCCCTTGTCAACCACGCCGTGTCTAGACTGCCACACTGTACCGGATCAGCTGATCGTTGGCACAGTGTGGCGGCCATTTTTATTTTAATGAAGCGGGGATTATTTAAATCCCCGCTTCATTGACTATGCCGAGGAAACTATTTTACATAGTTCCATCAATGGAGCCGTGTAGTCTAGACGTACCCTGAGGATAGAACAAGAAGCAATGGGCTTAAATTGCAGGAAGGGAGGTTTCGGTTGGATATTAGGAAAAATTTCCTAACTGTCAGGGTGGTTAAACACTGGAATAAATTGCCCAGGGAGGTTGTGGAATCTCCATCTCTGGAGATATTTAAGAGTAGGTTAGATAGACATCTATTAGGGATGGTCTACATGGTATTGGGTCATTGCCATGAGGGCAGGGGACTGGACTCAATGACCTCTCGAGGTCCCTTTCAGTCCTAGTATTCTATGATTCTATGATTTCTTTAGAAAGAAAACAAAAGTTAAAAAAAAATGTTAAAAGAGAGAGAGAGAGAGAGAGAGAGCAGGGGCAAATTCTCTGCACCAAAACTCAGACAATTCTGCAGACTATGCACAGGGGCCATGAATGGAAAAGCTGTACAACAATATAATGAAGAAGAATTGATTATGGTTCCAAACTGGCCAGCATGAAAAAAGCATGGAATTTTTCTTTGCGGGAACTCTACAGTGTCATGATGAATACATGGAATACAAAACTCTATACTGGCTGCCTGTTCTGCTCTTATATAACGGCATAGCTCCATTGAAGTCAATGAAGCTGAGGATTGTTTTTATTTACTTGTACTTGTATGCTTATTGGGGCCTCTTATGTTAAAGAAAAGCATGTTTGTTCTTAATATCACATTGAAGAAATGTTTCCAAAATACTTCATACTTGTAAATAATGTGTCAAAGATAGGGGAGAATAGTCAAAATTGAAGAAAATATATTCTATTTAGTGCTTATGAATGGGAATAACTGGCTAGTATGTATCAATTTATTTGCCTTTTCCTCTTTTTTAAACCTTTTAGGGTGCATACCATATCCAAGGTTCATGTTCAATTGCACCTGGAAAGAACTGGTATTATCCAGTGTATAGTCATTTGATGGAACTTGCTTGGAAGCTACACATTAGGGAGCCCTAGTAAGCCAATTACATAAAAAGCCTCTTCTAAATGTGGCCATAAGGCTTCTATGAAAATAATTCACTAGGCGAGAGTATTCAAAAATCGAATCTAATAAAGTCGGATAGAAAAATCTATTATACCAGTCTGGGATTCAAAGTATCATAAACTGGGCAAATGTGCAAGCAACATTAAACAAGACAAGCAAAATGTAATCCAGAGCACTTATAACCAAAACAGAGAATAAGGAATGGAAGAATAAAAGTGGGAAAGCAGTCAAATGCTTCCACAATTAATAGATCTACTTAAAAAAAATCAATTCCATGCAAAGTTAGAAAGATGTCAGAAAGGAGCAATTATTCATGGCTAATTACTTTTAGAGGATGATGACAATGGTTTAGTTTTCTCTGGTATTGATGAAGAAAAACCTCTAGGGAAATCATTTGCAAAGGTTACCAAGGATATGAATTATTCTCTGGGATGTATGAAGTACAAGATACGAAAGAATGAGTAAAATACTAGTATAGTGAAGGTCATCAAGACAACTCAGCTAATAGAATAAATTAGCGTTTTTAGAAATTCAAACATGCCATCACTATGTCTGACAATTAATTGTCTTCTGGAACTGTCAGTTTGTTAGGAACTGTTCAGAGTCTCAGAAGAAGGATGATTTAAAAGAATAGTGAAAGGAGAAATTACAGAAATCAGCTATAGTTACCCCTATGTGTGAATTGGGTGAGGGGAGAAAGCCCTTCAGACAATACTGCTCTGGGGTCATAAATGGTGTGGAATTATATGTGTAATCCCTTGTGACTCTTTTTTCCTCTTCATTCCTCTTCAGCATGCGTTCCATAGCTTTGTCCAGTCTAGCATCTCTACTAGCCACACCTGTGGCTACATCCCTGAAAGCTATGTTATTTTATTCCTGATCTTATCTACACCCACCTATTGTTGGCTTGCACACAAATTCAATTCCCTCACCACTTGGAAAATGAGCCTGTCTCATTGCTCTTTCAAGCACTTTGATCCCGGAGACTCTCTGCTCTAATTGCTCTTAGTTCTTTATTAGTTGATCATTCCTCTAGCCTCCTTGATGGCTTATCTACATTATAACATTTGAAAGTCTGATTAGATATTAAACAGGGATGCCCATATTGCCGACCCTGATTGTTGTTTCTCCTCCTTATGCCTGTAAATCTACTCATTACCATCTGTGCAAAATTGCTTGTCTGTTCTTCTGCTTTGTCTCCTCTCAGCTGAAAACACCTTTCATGTTCCCATCGTATTCCATCTTAGCTTCCCTAAGTTGCATGCCAATGTCTATATCTGTCTATGACATTTCCTTACAATTTGAATAAGTTGTAAGGAGGCTAGATAGCAACTATCAACTCCTTTATAGTTATTGGATTTATTAAGAAGTTAGACATCAATTTCTGTATTGTCCATCTAATGGATTTATTTGCAATCTGAATCAATTAATGGAGATGTTACCAGATTGCCCAGTATTTTATTGTAAAAAAAAGAGAGAATTTTTTATTTAATATCAGAATGGATTTATGGAAAAATCATCAGACTTATTATCAGCTGCTCAAAGTGTCTGATAGAAGTGAGACAGTAGGTAAAAAATACCTTGATTAGACATTCAAGAAAAGCATGTGACACTGTTCCAAATGAAGGAATTAATATTCAAATTATAAGGTGCTAAAATAAACAAAAAGCCCAGCACCATCTTCTTGGTACATTTTGATGTTCTGTGCTATTTATCTTACAATAAGCAATTCATCTATGGACATGACTTGAATATGCCATCTATTCTTTTCTGTGCTGCTTTGCTACCCGGGGATGGGGGAGATTTATCTGCTGTGCCAAAGGGAATGAAAAAAGAAAATAATCCAGAAGGGGGGGACAGGACGGGAGAAAAGTGAGGTCCAAGGCCACGATGCTAACTAGGCACAGCTCTTTCTAAGAGTATGCCCATACTGCAGTCACAGAATATGATTGCAGCTCAGGTCAACATACCAAAGCCAGCTTGAATCTAGCTGGCTTAGGTCCCAGAGCAGTGCAGCTGCAGAAGCACATGTTTCAGCCTGGCTGGACAAACCCACCTGGAGTCCTGCAGTTGCAGGTGGGGCTGAACAACACAGGAGCTCATGATGCACTTAACTGTTCCCATACCTTAGCTCACTAGTTTAAAGCTAGATCAGATATGCTGGCTTGAGCTGCAGTCACAGCCTGTGACTGCTGTAGTCAGAGGTAGATTTACCAGGAAAAAGTAAAGTGGCAGGGGGTCCCCAAAATGAAGGACAAATCCCTGAGTCCTGGCCAGCACTGCAGCAGGGCTTAGGCAGATGGGCTACCTGCATTCCATGGCTGGTGCCACACGCCCCTGGTCAGGGAGTAGTGACTCTGTGCGTTGCTTGGCATGGGGACAGTGCACAAAGACCCGCTGCCTCTCTCTCTGTGCCACCTTGCTCCTGGAAGTGGCCAGCATGTCCTGTGTCCCTTGGGGGGACAGTTCTGTGCATTGCTCTTCTCCCAAGTGCCCACTTCATAGCTCCCATTGGCCAGGAACTGTGGCCAATGGGAGCTGCAGAGGCATTGCCTGTGGACAGCAGTGGGTGGAGACCCCCTCATTCTCCTACATAGGCGCCACTGCCAGCAAGGTATGTTGGTTGGTTTGGTAGGCACACTGCCCAAGGGAAGCACCATTCCCCCCCAGCCACTTCCATAACCAAACCCTCTGCCCCAGCCTATAGCCCACACCCAAACTTCCTCCCAGAGCCCACACCCCTCCTCCCATACCATACCCCAACCTCCTGTCCCAACCCAGAGCCCACACTCAGCACAAAAACTCCCTCCCAAAGCCCAATCCCCACAGTGCCTCATGCATCCCAATTGTTTGCCCCAATGAAGGTACATCACTTTATTTTCATTTACTTCCTACTACTTAGAGGAGGAGGAGGAAAAAATAAGAGAAATGTTCTTTTTTCCCAACTGGGTCAGGCAGGGGGGCTGGAAATGAAGCTATGCAGAGGGCTCCATTAACTCTAAATCCATCAATGGTCTCAATCTCTCACAGAAGGTAGGTCAGAGGACAAGAGAATGTTGATTGGCTGGCAGGCAGTGTAGATGAGAATGTCCCTCTAATGGAAACCCTGACAGCCAATAACATCAACAGAAATGAGTAGAGTTAAAACAACATAAAGCTGGTGTAAAAGAAGGGAGAATCAGAGCCTTTGTATTAGAAATAAAACTGCTTATATAACATGCTTATCTAATTCCTGTGTTCTAGGTATATTTATAGCCTCCCTGATCTTAAGCTAGGCGAAAAGAGCAGTGAACATTTAACTTAAACATTTTCTGTATAAACTATAAAAGTCCAAGTCTGTAGGTGAAAAGACTGATGTCCAAGTATATCCCCAAAGCAAGGTATAACCTGTCTTCCTGGTAATGGAGACGAAATCTCTAGCACCCTAGAGATTTACATCCATCCAATATGAATGAAAAATACTACCAAATGAGAATAGTGAAGAATCAGCAAACCGGTGAAGAATCCAGTGAAGAATCAGCCCCCTGGACTGGCAGTCTGCCAGTCCTGAAGACTGCTAGGATATAAGTAGTAGAGAACATTACAAAATACTAGCACAAAGATCAATAATCATGCAAAAGAGTAGCTATCAGTTTTTAAGTCATTTCACAATTAAAACAATCACATTTGTATCAATTCTTCTTTCGGTTCTTCTTGTTCTTCCTGACAGTCACTGGACCATTGTTTTCTTGAGATATCATATGGTTTCAAATGACTGATACATAGCCACTTAAATGATTCATTTGAAGATGGGATGTGTGTGAGTATTTCCTTGGACATTTAAGCTTCATTTGGTAAGCCAGAGATGAAAGTGAAAAGACACTTATGAAAAGCAGAAAAAAAGATTGTAACATATCTAGACCATCTATTAAAATGGTATCAGAAGTTATAAATTCCCAAGCATAATGTTTGACAGTAAACTGTCATGGAAGCAGCAGATTCATTATAAAAATGCTGGAAGTGCATACATCTCATTGACTGTTTATCATTAACTGCATGGGATGCTGATAGGAAATGTCTGGCTATAATTTATATTTCTGATGGCTCTCAAATCTATTACTCACCTTTCTCTAGTTTTATAGCTCCTCTGGACAGAATGGAAATTGAACAGCCGAAGTAGCTTCTGGAGGGGATTTTTTTTTCTTTATTATCTCTTCCTTCCAGACTGAGCTGGCCCTTACCTGTAATCAGACTTTGGCTGCCAAAGTGTTTCTCAGAAAGTGAACTTTAATTTTTTTAAAGAAAACAAGTGATACCTCTTTACGTCAAAATTAAATCTTAAAGTAATTTTAATCCAATATTTAAACAAAAATTGTGGATCAACTTCCAAAGTCTTTGTTTCAGTTATTCCTCAGGAAAAATTCTCATGAAAGTTATTGGGAGTTTTGAAAAAGTCAGGACTTGAAAATTAAGCTCCTGGAAAATAATGAAAAAATATAGACTTTAAATGATGAAATGCAGGCCCATACTCAGGAATTTCTGTGGGGGTTGCTTTTTTTGTAATTGTGGACCACAAGGGTGTGACTGTACTCCCCATGGTCCCCAAATAAGCAGAGAAATCAGCCCCAGCCTTCCCTCTGCTGGTCAGAACATGGGGGAGGAAGGCTTGGGCAGCATGCAGATCCTGCCTTCCCCTAGTCAGCCCGTGCATGTTTACTTTGGCTTTCGCACCCTTCACACCCCCACTGCATACGGGCCTGAAATGTCTGAAGGGAATACTAAGAGTTTCAAGACTGCATAAAATAAAATGAGAGGCATAACAAAGTGATTAGGGCAAGAAACAATGCTGTTTCAGAAGACTGAAGAAAGGTGACAGTGATGGTTTGGATACATGTGAAGAATAGACCCAAAAGGATACCATATAAGATGATACACCTCAGACTGAAAGGAACTAGAAAAAGAGGAAGACAAAGACTGGGTGAAGAATTGGAAAGTCAGAGAGAAGAATTACATAGAACAAAAAAGGTTTAAAGATGATAGAAGCCATAAAGCTTGTACACAATCAATAGTGATGGATGGAATTCGCTCAACCCCATCATCGCTGTTGAGCAGATGGATGGGAATCAAAGAAGATAATCAAGATATTAAGTAAACCAAAGAGTTTTAGAATTAGTTATGCCATTAAGTCAAATCCTCAAGTAATTTCTTCCTGGAATCTGTTACATTTAAACACACCTTTGTGACTAAAAAAGATTGATTCCGGGATCAGTGTTCAAATTTGCATAGAGATCTGGTGAACAAAATAAAAATCTAGAACTTGAAATTAATGTAATTAAAAAAAATACAAACTCTTTGTTACCAACATTTGTTGCAGATACTGGACCAGTTTAATTTCTGATGTAATGTCAATTACTTTAGTGAACTTACAACAGAGTAGAATTTATCTCACTCCTTTAAAACCACAATCTAACATGTGCAGATGAGTCTTAGCCATTTTTAAATGTATGAAAAGTTTAAGACAGTGCACAAGACAATAAGAGCAATTCTGTACCTATTGCATGTATGTTTGAGCTCTGGACTATTTGCAGTTCAATTTCTCAGTGCTGACTTTATTTGCTCTTTTTTTTTTTCTTTTTTTTTTTTTTTTTTGGTATGGCTATTGTATTTCTTTCTCTAAAACCAGGAAAAAAAGACTAGCAGTTATTTTGGGGAGGAATTATGGGAGGAGAGGGATAAAGAAAGGTGTCCTCTGGCAGATTCTGAATACAGATGTGGTTGAACCTAGCACGAGGAAAATTGCATTTCTGATTTTTGAAAAGGGGAAGAGAATTGTAATTATAAATAAAGTATATATATAGATAGAGAGAGAGAGAGATTTTAAAAGTCCAAATAAGAGAAAATCTTGGAGAAATTTCAGCAGTAGGACTCAATCTCCATTTCTTGATGCCTGGACTAGGAGGATACGGAAGGAGTTCTACACCCAGCCTTTCCCTGTACATGAAGCTAACTTTCCAAACACGTATATGGCAACAGATATCTACTCTGACTTGCTTTCTTACTTTATACCAGCTGCTTAGTTCAGAAGGGCTTTGCATAGGCTGAAGGTTCTATCCATACAATTCTCCTTGCAGGATCAGGTCTCAAATCTTCAAATAATTTGTTTAAAAATAAATTTTAAAAGATTACTTAGATGGGCCTGAACTGGAACATCAAATTAAACTCTAGAGAAGCTGAACTCCATCCAGAATTGAATTTTGTGTCTGCAGTCCCATCTCTAAGAAAAAAATATGAGTATAAGGTGATTTACCAAAGCTACTAAAAGATCAGATATCGGTGTAGAACTTTTTGTTATCAAGTCTCTAAGGTCAAGAATCTTCTTTGTGTAAATCCATTACTATCATAAAAATAGATTTTTCTGTAGGAGATAACATGTTATCTGGAAAATCTTGTATCTTTCTCTAACTGAAATACTAAGAGAGACTGTCATTTGTATTGATAGCTCTCCTGTGATTTGGCATGGAGGTGGGGAAGTGAATAAAGTGACAAGACATATTATACATCTGAAAGTCCCTAAGTAATGAAGAACCAAATGTTAAATTACAGTATATCTGAATCAAAGTTATTTTCTTTACAATACAAGAAAGGTGTAAGTGAATGTCAGATGTGATAATTACTAAGCAGGAAATTATTATTCAAAAATTGTGTGAGGGTGAATTAAACCACACATTATAGCTAAGTCATCCATAATAGGCTGTGTCTAGGGTGCAACCATTAAAATCAGAGAACTGAAAGCTACATTAAAACTGGAGGTGAGCAATCCAGACCTGTCACAAGTATTTTGTTATCTTCAATAACTTGTGGGCACTTGAAAAATAATCCTGTTACTTGCATATCCAACAAACTCAGTTATAGCAGTGTTGCTGTTGTCTACACAGTGTCCTACTGACTGGTGCACTGTACCAGTCAAGACCCCTGACCTGAAGCTCATGGTCTCAATGCTATTGGTCACAGAGGGTATGTCTACACTGCCACCCTAGTTTCGAACTAGGGTGGCAGTGTAGACATACCCAGAGAGTTTTTCCATTTACTCCAAGAGGCTTTGGATCAGATCTGAATGGAACATGAAATATGAACCATACAGACCCCTCAGAGGGCAAGGAAAAAGAAGCTAGTTTCAAGAAGAGATCTTCTCAAGAGAAAAGATAAGGAGAATCTTGAACCTGATACAGAAGAAGAAGGAGAAAGGCATCCGGTAAAAAGATCAGAGCAGGGGAACAATACAGTTGTAGTGGTGAGATATGAAAATTATTTAATTGTGGCATTTGGAATTGATTGAAATAATTGTAGGCAAAAGGCTGGGAAGCCACTTTTGCACTGTTGAAGGTGAGAGATAACTCAGAGATGTATCAGGGTGTAACAGCTGTGCTTGAAAGGAAAGGACAGAATTTAGAGACATAGAAGAAGTGACAGTAATCAGCAAAGGCTGGAATATGGAGGATGACTGACAGAGAAACTCAAAAATGACACACAAGTGGTAAGAGAACTATTCAAGAGTTTTTCAACCAAAAAATATTTTTGCTGGAAAATTCCAGTTACAACTATTTCTCAACTCTAGGAAGGAATTTCTGAGCAGATGATCCAGAATAGCACATTTGCCAATAAGGCAGTTGGCTGGGATGTGAAAAACCCCGTTTCAAGTGCCTGTTCTGAACCAGAGTCTCTCTCTCTCTCTCTCTCTCTCTGTCTCTTTCTGTGGTACAAAAAGTATTTAATTCTATATTAATAAATGAAATAGTCCACCTGGAAAGATTGAGAGAAAGACTGACTCTAAGGCCCAGTGATTCTGAGAAGAGCCTTGAAAAAGGGGTTCCCCATCCCAGCTGAAACTATTGAGCTCTTGGCTATTCTGGAAGATATTCATTCTCTATTTGTCTGTTTGTTTTGTTTTGTTTTTGTGGGGTTTTTTGTTTGTTTTTGTTTTGGTTTGGTTTGGTTTGGTTTTGGTTTTTTGCAAAAACTATAAAAGGGTATTTTTCAGCCTGCCTTAATTGTATGCCTGGCCGCTGGTGAGAATTGTATTGTTATCAGTGGCAGTGGTATAGGGAGAAAGACAAGAGGGTTTGGGATGCGAGGCAGATAGCGTTCTCATTTCTTACGGTATGTCTACACTAGCTGGTTAATTCGAGCTAGGTAGGCAAATGAGGGCAACCGGAGTTACAAATGAAGCCCGGGATTTAAATATCCCGGGCTTCATTTGCATGTTCCCGGGCGCCGCCATTTTTAAATCCCCCTTAGTCCGAACTCCGTGCCCGCGGCTACACGCGGCACGGACTAGGTAGTTCGAACTAAAGATCCTAATTCGGACTACCGTTACTCCTCGTGGAATGAGGAGTAACGGTAGTTCGAATTAGGATCTTTAGTTCGAACTACCTAGTCCGTGCCGCGTGTAGCCGCGGGCACGGAGTTCGGACTAAGGGGGATTTAAAAATGGCGGCGCCCGGGAACATGCAAATGAAGCCCGGGATATTTAAATCCCGGGCTTCATTTGCAACTCCGGTTGCCCTCATTACCCTACCTAGCTCGAACTAACCAACTAGTGTAGACATACCCCTAGTGGAGTTTGTTTTGTGGCTAAAAAGGAACTTTGTGAGGCCTTGGAGGTGTTTTTAATAAAGCATGTCATATCATATGATAGTTAGAAAAGATCACTTGGGTCAATCAGTCTAATCCAGTATATTTTGCAGAACTAATCACTACATCATTCCTACATCCTATATCCTATCTAATATGTTTCCAAATATCTGTCATACAACTTAATGCAATGCCATTGTGCATTCAGCTCCTACACAAACTGCAGCTTTTCTGGCTAACCTGCAGGGAAACAGCAGACTGGCCAGACAATCAAAATACAGGTTTTTAAAAAGGTCAAAGGATTCCAGCAAAATACTATATTTCTTGTAGTGTATAAAGCATGAAAATGTTGATATTTCATTGGGGGGGGAGAGAATTGTAACAGAAACAGAATTTGACATAATATTTTTTATCCTTGCAACAAAGACTGTGACAAAAAATGGGAATAGGCAGCAGCCTAACATAGTCTGATGATTGTTTTTGCTTTCTTAATCTTTTATCTTCTTTGGAAGCCTTTAACCATCGTGAATCATTAGTTAACTGCCATGTTCTCTTCTATATGCCAAAGTAGGACTATCATTTGCAAGGAATGTGAAGAATAAATGCCACTTGCCTGTGTCGGTCCCATTCAAACTCAAGTGAACAAAGCTACTCAGTGTGTTTATTTTTACACACGCCTTTGCCTTAACAGTAGTGTACCACAGAAGACTTTGAGCCTTTTAATTAGGGTAGGTCTTGGAGTCTTCTTGGTTCTAACAGTTAAAATGCAGGCAAGCATCAACAGAAGTTAAATAAGCAAAGGAGATGAAAGGTGAAAGTAGCAGATCTGGATTCAGAGAAAACTAGACGCACAGTTTTGTGTTGAGGAAGTGGGGACCTCATCTCTGAAGAGGTGCAAGGGGTCATTTCTCAGGCCTCACACTATGCTAGAGGAGTTTATTAATTAGGGGCATACCAAATATCAAATATCATTTGAAGGTATTCAGCCAAATCCCTTTGAATTATATCTGGCTAATGCCAGGATAGTAGTCAGCAATAAATAGTCACATGTATTGTATTTGATTTCTCATTTAATCAGGTTGTTAGTCATAATAAAAACCAAGAGCAACAATTAATGAACCTCATTACCTCACAAAAGAGAACACATTATTTAGATATTCTTATCCCCATTCCCAACACATATTATGAAATTAACACTGCAGCTTGGCTTTGGTTTAAACATGAACCAGAATTTCAATCTATCCCTAAAGATTTTTATTCCCATATTTTAAAATGATAGTTTGGCATTTAAATCCATTTTGAAAAGAATTACTCTTCTGTTTTCTAAAGTAACTTCCTGTTGTTTCTAAGCCAAGCTGCAAGGCCTCTCAGGAGAGACAGAACCAGGTCTTATTGGAGAGCTTATTGGGGTTGTGTGGAGTTTGATGTGGGAGATATGTGCACTGCAAAGAAAAGGTTGCATGTTTCTAATGGGGTAATTCTTCCCAGTGATCTGGATGAATCATCTGCGCTTTCACACACATTAATATGCAACCCAAATTCTCGCTCATTTGAGGTTCATCTGTTTCTTTTGAACATGGTTTGACAATGTCTTACTTCTACTGCATAAAAGTAGGCAGTGTGTGAATTGCCTGTACAATTCTAATGTATGCAAATGGAATTTAACTTTTTTTTAAATATAGTCCATGGGTCAGTAGGGTTTCATTTTCATTTTCACATTTTTCTGGATGTTTTTTTAAATTGTATAATTGTTAGTATGTGTAGCAACTCATGTTCCAGGCATTATTGTTCTCTTTCAGTCTATTCCACTGTTACAAACAATGTCAGAGAAAGTTCAGATGTGCTTCTCACTGTCTTGTGTATCAAATGAATATGAAATGAAAGTATTGATATACAGGATGTGTTAAACACTACAAGAAGTTGTACCATGTTAACCTCTTCAATATTCTGCAATAGGCCAAAGTCCTATTTCCTACTGATTCCACAACATTAGTTTGTTTTTCCTTGCTCTAGCCCTTTCCCCTTTTTATCCTTCTTATCTTTATTTCATTATTATTCTCTTGCCCTTTGTTCAGCCAAGAAAAACTATTCACATAATTCTTGGTCACATTTTTTGTATAGCTAGTGTCGATAGTATCCAGGCAGTTTCAGTATTTAGACCCTTGCTCTGAAAAAAAGTAGCGGCAGGTTGAATCTACAATTTATTTCTAACCCTGTCTGAATACTACCTTTTTAATGGAGCCATTGCTCTAACTACCCTATATTTATCTACCTTTTTTCTGACATCTGGCATCTACTAGTGGTATAAATTCACATTTGAGTTACTTCTCTGAGTAGTTTGTCACCAATTATTTGGTGGTTGGCACTTAGAGATCAAGGTTACAGGAATTGTAGTAATATCTAAAATAGACAGATTACATTTCTACCATACTGTTCACACACTGAGGCTGGGCTTGTCAGAGCAACCTGAGGGAGTTAGTCTTTCAGTGGCATTGGGAAGCCTGACTCCTTTGAAAATCCAAACCTGTAGCATTTAGCAGAGATCATTAAGCTGGATTCCTCAGTCATCCTTGTTCAGTTGTTCTTACTTGTCTGATCTCATTCACCTCACACCTCTATATAATATGCTGATTCTCCACTCACACCAGGTTTTGTCCATTTAAATCAAGGGATTAACATTTCATTTACAGCAAAGTAAATTGGAGCTGAACCCTCTATATATAGGCTTTTCTATGTCACACGCCTTTTTTTTCCTGTCTCCAGTAGCATTTCTCGTCTACTAATCGGTATTAAATCACCATACTCAATTTCCAAGCCACCATCCAGTATTTGCCTCCTAAATGGTGCTACCTACTGCCTCCTGGAGCTGGACTTTCCTTGCTTTATGTGTGGCCTTTCCTACTTTCACTGTCACTAAGCTTCTTGTATTACGTTGTCATGGGGAACTTTACCCCATATTGGTTTGACCTCACCAGAAGGCTGGGCGATCTTATATCTTCTTCTTACTATATATTTTAGAAATGTGAGTGTGTCAGTCTGTGTCTGTCTGTCCATCTGTGAGTCCGTTTGTTCAGGAACTGCTCCTAAAGAGTAAGAGCTGCTCCTAAACACCAAATTTGGCATGTGCAGCTTTCTCTTATCATAACTTAAAACAAGGTCAGGGTTTGGTTGTGCCAGGATAATGGGATGTGCAAGGAATGTTATTGTTTATCATAAAATATAAAAGGAAGGGTCAGACAGGAGGGTGTTATACTGCAGAATGACCACACGGGACAACAAGGGGCCATAGATGGGAACCAGGACAGCTATAACCCCATTGGGAGAGCAGAAGGCAGAGTCAGAGAAAGGGACAGATATCTACTATATATTTCAGAGAGTTTGCTTGTGTGTCTGTTTGTCTGTTCCCAGCTGGAGGACATGCACCCCTCCCTTGGCAGTGCAATGAACAGGCACTGCTCACCTGGTCCCAACCTGCTGCACTGAAAGAGAGCTGGGGTTTTCCTCTCTTCCCAGGGCAGCCCTCATATTGAACCCCTCATCTCCAGCCTCACCCCAGAGCAATGATTTAAATAAAGAAAAGCAAAGCTTATTTGAGTTAAGGACCTGAGCAACACCAGATAAATCTTCCAGCTATGTCATATTATATAAGTGCTCAGACACAGATTTATTACTACAGATTATTTTCCTTCTGCTATGCAAGCCCATCTTGTCTATGTTCTAGTTGCTACAGGCCTTACATCAGTAAGATTCTTATTGCTGAGTGTTGCCTATGAGATCCAAGGATACATGCTGATTAAAAGTGCTAACACCACAAATGGGCACTGGCATGAAGGAAGCTAGAATATACCACTTAGAATGAAATGTAAGCCATTGGTAGGAAGGTGCAAAAGAACTCTTTGATCATTTGGTACTTTGTTATGGGCCAGGACCTCAGCTCATGTAAATCAGCATAGACCCATTAACTTCTATGGAGCTACATTCCTTTACACCAGCTAGGAATCTGGCAGCACATTTTTCTTAACCCACACATCAGGCACACTTTCCATTTTAGATGGTTTTAAAGGCAATGCTGCCTGCATGAGTTAAACACAGCCCTTTCATCTTCTTGCTACAGATAAAGACAAACAAATAAGAAAGGGGGGAATAAAGAAAAAAAATGCATATAAATGGCCACAGAAAACAGAGAGAGAAAAATCTGAAGGGAATTAATTGCACTCATCAGGTCTCCAAATATTTCATTAAACAACTACCACTTGTGCTGTTAATGAAACTCTCATTGGAAATGGATAATGGTCTAAATGTGTCTGCTTTTGTGGTATATTCTTCTGCTATCACAATTGCTAATGCTTCCTTTGCACATAAGGCACTGTCTGGCTCTCACAGCTGTCCTACCAATAACACCAGAAACTCAAAGAAGTAAACAAAAAAAGAAACAAACAGAAACTGAGTTACAGAAGGTTACAGTCTAAAACATAGTGCTTCTGTCAGCCAGACAAAAACGCTTGCCTTACACTCCACATGACTGCTAAGAAGCAGAACTTTAATAATCAGGTTAAAACTTGCTGTTTAGGTTTCCAGCAGAAAGTCTGTTATGTTTGTAGTTAGCATTCTGAATAATACTTAAAAACTGTAATCTGTTTATCATTTATCTTTTAATACAGCATTATTATTTCCGGAAAGCATGCAACATGACTGAAATGGCCTTATTCCAACATAAAAAATCAATTCTTTTGTACAAATTTGATATAGGCAGCTGTATACCATTTTTAAAAGCTCACTGAACTGTGAAGACTGGCATTTGCACCATAAAATTCAGACTTTATTTGATGAAGTTATTGAACATTGCATTTACCTCATCTAAAGTTTAAAGCAATCGTACATATTTTGACTGTTCTCTCAGGATGGAAGCTTTGAATATGGGCAAATCAGATTGCTACTTCTGGGAATTTCAAAGTGATTTGGATAGGGTCTAGAAGATCTAAATTGTGTTTAATGAAAAATGTGTTCATTTTGATTGCAATACTAATGGTTCACTGCAATGTAAAAAAGGTGGATTCAATCAGAAAAAAAGCAAAACCACAAAGATAAAATAAACATAATATAATAACAACATGAAAGAATTTTATTCACAGACTTACTGATTAAAAGTGCATTCATGTCAACTTTAGGACAAATTATGTACAGAGACTTTTTATAATAGAGTCTGCATTAATTTATCAAAGTTGAATGTTGTAAAACTTGGTTACAATAATTGCAAAGATTTCAACTATGATGTTTAATAGTACTCCTGAAAGATAAACAGGGAAAATCAAATCATTCTAGCATCTCAAAATATGACAAGCCATTTCATTTAGTTTAAGAATTGGCCAACATTATTTTGTGGTGACAAAGGGTGCTAAAATGTCAGCACTGGATATATATATCTATATGTCAACACTCGCACTTAGGTCGGCAAAACTTTTGTCAGTCAAGGGTGTGAAAAAACATCTCGCTGAGTGTCATAAGATTGGCCAGCTCCTCCTGATCTGGGCCTCAAGCACCAGACTTACAGGCTGGAAAGAGGGTTTCACAAGACAAATCAGACTCCTGAAAAGGGGACAGTAGTCTGGAAAAGTTGAGAGCCACAGACTTGTACTGTAATTACACCTCCTGAGAACAGGGTAGACATAGTCTACATATATGTACTTGAACTACCTTTGGATCAGTTAGATCAAATTAATCTTAATGATGCAGGATCAGACCATATGAGATAATCAGGTAATGCCTACCTAATTTCACAGGTGTCTCATGAAGCTAAATTACTAAACACATTGGATAGAAAGCACTGCAGAAGTCCCTAGTGCCATTACTTTAAAATGCAGTCAATTATTATAAGTCTTCTAGACCATTTGAAAACAAACCTGTGGTGAAGACAGTGGTGAGGGGCAGAGACAGAGTCACTGCAACTAATTCTTTCCCTACCATCCCTGACATTGAGAGATGAGTGATGTGCTTTTCGGATTGGACTGGCTATTCAATGATACTGTCTGGTTAGGCTGTTTTTGCTTCAGTGCCAGTGAAAGTATGAAAGGTGGGGAACCCTATGTTCAAAATTAGCTGCTTGAATTAAAGTGCCAACCTGGATACTCAAGTCAGCACCTATCCCTATCCAACACAGGCAATTGAGTTACTTGAGCATGGAAACGGTAAGGCAGGAGTGGGCAAAAGCTTCTCAACGGGCTGGATCTGGCCTGCCTACGGCTTTGATCCAGCCCTCAAGGCAGTTCCAGGCCCTGCCCCCTAACGGGTGTGCCCAACCTGTGGCATGCGTGCTGCGGGGCAAGGGGCTCAGCCCTGCCCCTCCTCCCCCCGTGCAGCTGCTGGAAAGCACTCCCTCCTCCTGTAACTGGTTAGGCTGCAGTGGAAGGAGGCAGCGCTGGGGCTGGAGGCTGGAGATGCTGCTGCAGCAGCCACGTAGTCTGAGACTGGCCCCGGAGGCTGGAGGAACTGCTGCCACAGCACCTCCAGCCACCTGGGTGGGCCTCAGGCCATGTGGCCATAGCAGTGGCGCCTGTGGGGCCAGCCCCAGGCTGCGTGGCTGTGTCAGTGGCACCTCCGGCCTCTGGGGCAGGCCACGGGCTGTGGCGCCTTGGGGTAGCCTGTGGCAGTGGTGCCTCTGGGGCTGGCCTATGACCATGGTAGCGGCACTGCCAGTGCCAGCCCCGGACTGTGTGGCTGCAGCAGCAATGCCTCTGAGGCCAGCCCCAGGCCGTGTGGCCATGGCAGCAGCGCCTCCAGGGCCGGTCCTGGCCTGAAGTGCCTCTGGCCTCCAGGGCGGCATGCGGCCACATAGCCGTGGTGCCTCCAGGGACGGCCCCAGTCCGTGTGGTGGCGGCAGTGGTGCCTCCGGCCTCCAGGGCCAGCCCCAGTCTGTGGCACCTCCGGGATGACATCTGGCCACGGTGCCTCTGGCACCGGCCTGTGGCCACAGTAGCAGTGCCTCCAGGACCAGCTCCAGGTCACAGCAGCGTCATCTCCAGCTTCGAGATCTGGCCCCAGACCGTGTGGCCATGGCAGCGGCACCTTCAGCCTCTGGGACCACGTAGCTGCAGCGCCTCCAGCCTCCAGGGCCAGCCCTGGACTGTGTGGCCACCGTGGCAGCAGGGCCTCCCTCTAGGGCAGCCAAGACAGCATGGCTGCAGCCATTGCTGCAAAGGGGCACGAAGCCAGGTAAGGTTCCCCGTCGTGCCCAAACCCCACTACTCCAATTCCAATTGTAGCCGCTTCTGTTTTGTGCCTGTCCTGGAGAGTCATAAGGATCTTGCGCAAAATGGGGTTTTTGCGCAAAACAAAAGCAGCTACACTGCTTCTTTTTGCGCAAAAACCCCTTGCACCAAAAAAATGGCAGAAAATATGCTAATGATATCATGACTCATGCTAATGAGTCCCTCATTACAAGTTTTTATGGCAGAAAATATGCTAGTGTAGACATAGCCAAAAAGGGGAAGAGGGAGTTCTTTCGAAAGAAGAGGAAAGAGGAAAAAGCACAGGTGCCCTGGTGGCCAGTCCATCCATAATAATCACAGCTTACATGTGAGATACCGTCCATTCAGCATGGATGCTATCTGTCGAAAAAGCAGATCGTTTTTTCAATGCACTTTTGCTGTGTGGATGCTCTCTTTCAGAAGAGGTTTTTTCCAAAAGTTCTCTTCTGGAAAAGCTTCTTCCGAAAGAAGCCTGCAGTCTAGAAAAAGCCTCAGTAGAGAGGGGTCCTTCTTTCTTCGTGGTGTTAAAAGGCCCCTCACAACATGCCAGTTTGTACAGTTTTCAGAAAGGTGCTTATTAAGATGAGGCTACCAGCACAAGAATTTTGTTCTCACTCATTCTGGATTGGGGATACAATGGCTGTGGCTCAACTAAGACTTGGGGCACTTCAAGTTCTGGCAATTGGACAATGACATTAAAATGCACCACAGGACATACATGAGACTCTGGGTAGAATATCAGAATGCATTCTCTGCTGCTTCCAGTTTCAGAACCATGCAAATGGACCAAGTGAGCAGTGGTGTTGCTCTGCAAGCACAGTATTATATATTAGGCTATAACAGGTCTGCTTCCCAAAAGTACACATTGGAATTTTAATCACTGATGACCAAACTCTGTTCTCACTAAGTTCCCTCTGAGGACCTTGAGATAGCACAAGCTTAACGGAGAAGAGAGCTTGACGAAATCACTCTTTCACTGTCACATTTGCTCAGTATAACTCTTTTTACCTTAACAGCACAGGCTGGAAAACAAAATGTATTGTAAGATAATGAAAATTAATATTGATGCAGTAACAAAAATGTTTATTGCTTCTACCCCATTGTAGAAAATTGTGGAAAAAAAACACGTAGTAATAATGTGCTGAAACCTTGTTAAATGACCACCATACCTTTTTACATTTTCTTGTTCTACATTTCTGATTTGACAAGACAGACATAATGTTTACAATGTGCTGTGAAAAATTGAAAGAGCTATCGTGGTGTGTCAGGACGCAAAGGTCCTGTCTGATGATAAGTAGACAATGTAAGTTGGATATTTACTCTCCTGTACACCAGAGTAAATTGGGTAAATCCTGACATTCCCTTCACCTCTCTGCCTATCCCTTGAAAGCTCTGATGCAAAAACCTGCCACATTAGAATCCCTTCACTCTCCCTCTGCTGTCTTTGATATCAAGGACAGACCCCTCATGCTTATCTTTGAGGCCCTCTATAAGGATCTGGGGACTAGAACACAGGTCTGAAAACCTTGGAGAGGGATGGATTGATGGTCCCAGAGAGTTACTGAAAGGCCCTGCAGAGGCTCAGTCAGGATGCACTGTGCAGAATAAGTACCACAAGAAGTACTACCCATAAGACCAAGAGTGACAGTATCCTGTGGCCCTCTAATTGGCCACATGTCTCTATTTAACCCCAGGTATTGCTCCAGGAAGTTGTCTGGGCAACCAAACAGACCTTGGTCTGCTACTATGCTGGATTTTGCCTTGTCTCTTGGTCTCTGACTCCAGCCTGACTCCAACTCTGACTCTTGTTTATGAAATCTGGCCTTGAGATTCCTCTAACTTTGTCCCGGTAACTCCAATCCCTGGTCATAGACATAGAATCATAGAACTGGAAAGAACCTTAAGAAGTCATCAAGTCCAGTCCTCTGCTATCATGGCAGGATCAAACACCATCTAGATCATCCTATCAAGTTTTGTCTAACCTTCTCTTAAAAATGTTATAGATTCCATAATGTTATGGAATTCCATAATCTTCCTAGGCAATTTTTTCCAGTGCTTAACCACCATGACAGTTAGGAAGTCTTTCCTAATGTCTAACCTAACCCTCCCTTGCTGCAATTTGAGCCCATTGCTCTTTGGCCTATCATTGGAAGTTAAAGAAAATATTTTTTCTCCCTCCTTGTAACAATCTTTTAGGTACTTGAAAGCTGTTATCATGTCCTTGCTCAGTATTCTTTTTTTCTAGAATAACCAAACTCAGTTCTTTCAGTCTTCCCTAATAGATCATGTTTTCTAGACCCTTAATAATTTTGTTGTGCATGTCTGGGCCTTCTCCAGTTTGTCCACTTTCCTGAAATGTGGTGCCCAGAACTGGACACAATACTCCGGATAAGGCCTAATTGGTGCAGAGTAGAGCAGAAGAATTATTTATCTTGCTTATAACACTCCTGTTAAAACATCCCAGAATGATGTTTGGTTTTTTTGCAACAGTGTCACACTGTTGATTCATATTTAGCTTGTGGTCCACAATGACTCCTAGATCCCTTTTTGCTATACTCCTTCCTCGACAATCACTTCCCATTCTGTATGTGTGAAACTGATTGTTTGCCTTTGTTCTTGTTGAATTTCACCCAAGGCTACGGCTACACTATGAACTTTTTCTGGAGGAGGAAATGCAAATGGAGCACTCATTTGCATATCTCATGCTCTCATTTGCATATTCTCTTCTGATTCCTTTTGCAGAAGAGGTTTTTGCGCAAAAAAGCGCTGTGTTGCACAAGAACCCTTATTCCTCAAAAAATGAGGACGTGTAGTTGTAGCCCTATTTACCTCAGGCCATTTCTCCAGTTGGTCCAGATCCTTTTGAATTATGACCCTATCCTCCAAAGCACTTGCAACCCCTCCCAGCTTGGTATCATCCCCAGACTTTATAAATCTCACCTGTAACTGCTAGGCAAAGCTGCCTATGCCCTGGCCCCTTGCATCCTCCACAACTTAGCTCCTGACCTCTTGGTTCTTTTCCCACCTGATGCCTTACCATGCTTTCTTCACTTAGTTCCATCTGGATACTGTTTATCTGAATGCCCTCTTCATGCCATTTTTACCAGTCCTGCCTATGTGCCTTTTTTTATTTTTGCTGCTGCCCCTATTCGTGGAATTTCCCTCCCTGAATTCATCCTCCATGCCACCAATCTTACCTCCTTCCACTACCTTCTTAAAACACCCACTTCACAAGGCACCTTAAGGTTTGTACTCCTGCTTGGTAAAAAATAGAACCAAAAATCCTCACAACACTCAAGACACACTTATTAACCTTCCAAATGATCACATACTCCTATTATCTTTATCCTTTTCCTCCTTGTTTCCTGACTTGTTGTCTACTGCTGTTGAGCTCATCATAGACATTCTGAGCAGGGTTTAATCAAGGTCAGCTGACTAGATTTTTAGCCTGATCTATATTGATCTCTGTGTTGTGTTCTTCTTCATGCCACCTAGCTCAATCGTTCACAAATTCTATACAGTAACCCAGGGTTTGTCTTCACTGCCATGGAAGCATGGAGATTGATGCTGGGGTAGTCGATCTTCTGGTGTTCAGTTTAGCAGGTCTAGTAAAGACTCACTAAATCAAATGCTGATGGTGTCTGTGTGGACCATGGGACTCCACACAATGGTGAGGAGTAAGGAAAGCTGATAGTAGCATTTCTCCCATTGACTTCCTACTGAGGGGATGGCACCAAAACTTGGCTTAAGGTACGTTGACTCCAACTATGTTATTTACAGAGCTGGAGGTGCATACCTTAAGCCAACCTTCGGCTTTAGTATAGACCTGCCTCTAGGGTCTAGTCCTGCGAGATGCTGAACATCTCACTCATCATACTCTTAGTCTGTAAACGCTTTGTCTTTGTGCCTTTTGCACAGTGCTATACACATCTATGGTTATGAGGATATGACTCTATGGCCACTGAAGTAGTAGCAAAATTCCCACTGTTTTCAGTGGTGCAGCATCAGGTTCTATAGAAATTATAAGAATATTGAATTAGGCAATTGTGATGATTATAAAAATAAATTAATGGAGGTAGGCCTGAAGCAAAACCCTGAAATTTTAACTGAGTGTGACATCAGAATCTGGATTTTCTCACTCAAACCCTTGCGCAGTCATTGAAAGTTCCCTTTAAACTCTGATGTCTTGCTAATCAGCTGTACAAAACAAGGAAACACGTAAAAGGTTTCTGCCCAACAAAGCAGACTAATATCCCACCTTTTAAAGGAGGGACCAAGGCCCGGGGCACAGCTCCAGCCCCAAGCTTATCCGGACCTGACATTAGGAAGCCTGAACTGGTTGGTTCTCCAGACCCACAACACCCCTGCCGCTCCCCGTGGGAGGGAATCAGGCAAGCCAGAGCTGGATCCCACCCAAGGGCTCTGCCTGGTGCGGGAAGGAAGTGGCTCCATGCACTGCAGCTTCCTCTCCCCTTCCCCTTCCCCCCAGCTGAGGAAATGGCAGTGTAGCAAAGTGCTGCCTGGAGGCTTTTTCCCTTGCCATTCTGATTGGCTGTAATCATGGCCAATAGAAGCAGCAGGGGATAGAGCCTGGGAGCAGCAGAGGACATGGAGCCATGTGCACTCCCCAGGGAGCTGTGCCAAATAAGCACCTCACCATTGCCCAGACCCTGCACCCCCACCCCATTCCTGCACACACACCCTGCCCAGATACCACCCACCCATAGCCCACTCCTGCACCCTATCTCCTGCCCAGACCTCACACTATGACTTTTCTCCTGCACCCTGCCTCCCACCCAGACCCCCATCCCCAATCTGTTCCTGCACCTCCACTCTGCTCCTGCACCCTATCTCCACCCCCCCAGCCATCTCACATCCAGCCTGCTCCTGCCTACCTCCTACCCAGTCCCCCCAACTCCAGTCCCAGCCCACTCCTGCACACCCTCCCAACCAGACCCCGCATTCCCACTTTGCTCCTGCACCCTCCTCTGACCCAGAACCCTCACCCCCAGCCCATTCCTGCACCCTCCCTTCTGCCCAGACACCAACCACATCCCAACCCTGCTTCCAAGCAGGCCCTCGCACACATTGAAACCCTCATTTTTGGCCCACCAAATCTACTAGCCTGGGCCGCGTAGGCTCTGGTGTGAGAGGGGAACGTGCAGGAGTGTCTTTCTGCTTCTCAATCAGGGGCCACCATCAGCGAGTTGGATTTTTTTTATCTTACTTTTGTGCGGTCCCCAACTGATTTTCTGTGAGTCAGCAGCCCCTGGCCCAAAATTGTTCCCCAGCCCTGTTTTAAAGCTTGCAAGAATATGGCAGTGGTCTTTTAAAATAAATATTTGTTTTCTGACTATTGCCAGTTTTTGAAAGAGTATTCTGTTGTTGTGTTCCCCACAGCCTCTGCCCATGAATTCAAAGGATATGGAAAATTTAAAACTTTAATTAACAATCTCTGAGATGCAATAGCTCACCCTCTTCACATCCCATCCTTTTTATTGAATGTGCTTAAGTAGTCATGAACAAACGATGGTAATCTTGTTAATACTATGAAAAGCAATGACTTCCTCATTATGAACTTCTTGAAAATGCTCACGATCCTTTCACCAGAATGAGCTTAGTGCAGTGAGAAGCCAAGTGTCTGACCAAAAAGCCATAGGTGCACATGACATGAGGTAATGAAACTGTCCCTGTGAGAGAGATAATCGCACTCCCATGTCCATGATAGTGTGCCTTCAAACCCAAAATGCAGTTTTGCCACCAGCTGGCATAAAAAAGATAACAACGTGAATGGTAATTTCCTTTTTAGAAAATGCTGAGAATTCTTTTAGGGCTCTACCCTAAATTCCTCTGTCAGGCAAATCTCCCTCCAATTTCAATGGTAGTTTTACTTTAGTGAGACTTGTAGGACTGGGATCTCATGATTAAAAAGATATGAATGCATCTGCCTATTTCTGGGTACCAAGGAAAGACGGGGTTGCATATTGCATGACTATAGTATGCAGGAGTGGAAAATTATTATATTTATATCATAAATACATATACACTGTATATAAGTTTTAAAAGGTTTGCAGTTTCTGTAGATACAGTGCAAAACAACATTAAATGGTGACCTTTTAATAAAAAACCACATACACACACATACATTGATATATACCAGGAAGAGAATGCATTGTAGGACATGGAATCCAGGCAAAGCTGGAGGTTTGACATTTTGTGATGCAAGTCAGGCTTTGAGATTTGAATTCCATTTATCGTGCTGGCCTTTTAAGAGCTGATAGGGACAGAGAAAATTTGATCCACCAGCCAGCTAATCAAACTACCATTAAGTGGGGTAACTGGCAATGAAGGAAGAAAAGATACAGTGAAGGCATCACATTCAGACTGGAAAAGCCATATTTAAATTAAATATCTTCACTTCCCTAATTCTAAAATGGACAGTTAGTAAAGGATTTCACTTACCGAGCTGAGTTGTCTGTTTAACAATCATTGCAGACAAACTGTGACAAAGATCGCCAATCTCTTCCCTGAAATAAATTGTCTACAATTATCTAATGGCTCTAACTAATACTTTAGGGAATTCTGCCACAAAATTGGAATTCAAAGAAAAAAAATAAAGAGAATAAATGTTTGAATGTGTAACTATCTCAGTTCCTGAAACTGTTTTGTTTTTTTTTTTCCCATAGGTTTGGGAAGATAAAGCCTGGTGTTTGGAACCATTTTCAAACTGGATAATTCTGTACCCCTGAGCAGCCCTTGTGTTTCACTTAATTTCCTATCAGATGTTTTGAGATGCAGACCCCTGTGAAGTCCTGCTGTATTCAGAAGAACACACACACTCCCCAGCAGCAGTGGGAGCCATGGAAATGGAGTGACCCAGCCAGGCTGCACTGTTTTAGAAGAATCTGGATTAGAAGAATCTAATGCAGTACCAGGTCCTTAACTAGTTGTGCAATCTTGCTGTATGCTGTTAAATAGCTGTCGCATTCCACTGCAGAGGTGGCTGCATTCATAGATTAATAAAATGATTTGTTTGCTCTCAAATTTTTGTGGCTGAAAGGTACTATGTTAGTATAAACCACTAGGCCATCATTCCATTGTATACTTTAACAAAATGTCTCAGGTCTGAGATTGTAACTAAGACACTGTGATGATAAATTGAATTGAAATGCATTTAAATGTATTTCTCTAGGTTGTTGGAAAGCACTTTTTGTCGAGTGACATTGCCAACAATCAAAATATAAACCTAGGTGAGTTCAAACACTAGAAGAAAATGCCTGGTAAAACATGCTTGCATTTCTAGCCACAAGGCTCTGGAGCATCCTGCAGGACCCAATCCTGCAAGGTGTCGAGTGCTCCCAAGTGCCCTTGACTCCCATTCATGTGGAGGGTGCACAGAGCCTCCCATAAGGGTGCTCGCTATCAGGATGGGACATTTTTCCAGAAGCTGAATATTAATGTTACAGACAGGTTTCATAAGATGATTCATCTACTATAGCTCTGAAAATAAACAGACTGTGATTTTGTTTCTTCCCCCTTAAATCAAGTATCTTTCTCTTTGTACATTAGATGTCGAGGGCAAGATGCATACCTGATGTGATGAAACCAGTGGGGATCATGCTTGAGAAGCTTCTAAGGTGAAGAAACCACATCTGCTCACGAAAAAAAAAGTCTTATCCTCCAGAGTAATGTATTCTTCAAGTGCTGACCATTATGCATTCCATTTATACCTCTTCTTTAATCAGAGCTGAACTTGGTGAATTGCAAATAGGAAAGAAAACATTAAATGTGAAAGGCCAACTCGCTCATCTATATTTTTTGTCAAAATGACAGTTTTAAAATTACAAAGGTAAAATACTTGGCTAAATAGGGTTATAAATGTGTAATTTATCATTGCAGAACATTTTTATGCATTTTAAAACTACTCCTTTATTTTAAGAGGTGAAGATACAAAATGGTGGAATCATCCTTCATCTTTTTATTTTGCAATTTATTTTTGACACAGCAAAGATGCAATATTCTGAGGAAAAATCTTGGAATTATATTTGCACCAATCTGCCTATCCATTATCAGCATGCCACACAATATATTTCAGAAGTTGGTCCAGTAAAATATATTGGCACTTTGTCTTTCTAATAGTCACTGGCAATAGTAGGGAAGAAGAAAACGATTGGAACTGCAGATCTAGGTGAATACGTTTCTGGAAACTCCCGTTGCTTAACTGTGGTTGGTCTGAAATGCTTATTCTTCATGTTAAGTGTGAATTCATATACTGAGCTTGCAACAAAAGAGGAAGATTAAACTCCTGTGAGGGAGCTGGCTGTATCGTGATACTTTTCTGTAGATGACACGTTTGAGAGGATTACAAGAGGGCTTGCGGCAGGACAAGTAATAGTCACAGAGACTGAAAAAAGACTGTGATCAGAACCCTGTTACATCCTGGGGATATCCTCCCTGAATTCCAGACTTTGGAGCAACCAAGAAGAGAGTGGACCTAAATATCCACCTCAGGTTACTAATGAACTCAGTGCATGTTTGTTCATAATTTGGGGGTAATTAGTCAATCAATGGTGTGAATACTTATATGGGGCCAGATAGTGTTCCCCCGTGAAGTCATTTTTAGCTCTCATTAAGGTGAGTTGGGACAGGATAAGGCCCACCATCATATGCAATATAGCTCCTGTCCCCATTAAGAAGTTGCAGTGCTTTGATTTAAGGAACTCCCAGGAAAAC
Organism: Pelochelys cantorii; assembly: GCA_032595735.1. Classification (NCBI taxonomy): domain Eukaryota; kingdom Metazoa; phylum Chordata; order Testudines; family Trionychidae; genus Pelochelys; species Pelochelys cantorii. Next base: position 66,425,217 of record CM064326.1, on the reverse strand, counting down.
CTTTTAAGAGTTTTGCAGATTGCTAAAAAAAAAAAAAAAAGTTCATGTAACAAAAGACTAGAAGCTTTTTCAACCCCCTGCTCACAGCAATATGAGTAAGATTGGATCACTGTCAACCCCCTCGTTGGTATGTGACCTCGTGGGGAGAGCATGAACTGGGACTCAGGAGATCTGGGTTATATTCCCAGCTGTGCCACTGCCCTGCTGGATGGTCTTGAGCAAATTGCTTCCTTGCTCTGTGCCTCCATTTCCCCATCTGTACAATGAAGATAATGATAAGATGCCTTGAGATCTACTGATGAGAAGCTCTAAGTAAGAGCTAACCATGATTGGTCTCTAAGACTATGTAAAAAATATCCTGCATGGTGGACAGGTTCTCTCTACAGGGAATGGGAGTTTTTTATACAAGTGGATTGACATCAGGATGTTTTATTATTAACAGAAAACAAGAATAATTTCTAGTATTTTCTGATGCTTTTTTGCTCTGGTGAAAAAAGCAAAACAAAACAAGCAGCAATGAGTGAGTTTATAAACCTGTAATTTGGCAGCCAATTAGTCTTTGATTTAGACAGTTGCTTTTTGATGTTTAAAAAAAAAAAGATTTCTTGCTGATGAAAAATTTAGAGAGCCCAATTTCCATGCCTGTTAGCATCTTAGATTAGGGCCATTGTAATGATACAGGAATCTAAAGAGATAAGTTTATTCCCCTTGTGATGGGAGTTTGTGGAGGGAGGCAGATGGAGCCTCTTCATTGTTGTCCTACAGTCCCTTGACAATCGCAAAAAAAGAGGACGTGGCACATTTGACCACACTCCACCAGCTTATAGAACACCTCTTCAAAGATCCAAAGGTGCAAAGTAGGGTGTTCCAAGGAAAGCTGGGAGTAAGGAACAGGCCAGAGTAAGAGCTTTATGGCCAGAAGGGAGTGTGGCCAGCATGAACCTTCCTCCAGTGATTCTGTGCACTTACACTGGTCCATATGGGTTACTGAAACAGGAGTCCAACTTGGGATGAACTGGGGTATAGTCGAGATGGCTCCATAGCCTTTACACGGGGGAGGTGAAAGTTGCTTCCCATCTGCTCTGTACCAGTGCAGGGATGAATCCACCCCTGCAACACGGACTGGCTGTGATCAACTCTCTGGGCTGTCTGTGTATCATCTGCTAAGAATCAAATTCAGTTTTTCAGATATGCCGATGTTAGTGTGTGGAACAGTTCAAACACTGACTGATGCAAGGGCCACAAAAGCAACCGTGATAGTTAAACTATATGCCTTATTTCAGCAAACCCATCTCATTACAGACATTTCCCACCTGTTTGTGGCTCTCCATATTCAGAGAAAAAAACATCTGGGCTCCATTCTTATCTCCTGTGCACTGGAGTCACTCAGGGTATGTCTAGACTACATCCCTCTGTCGACAGAGGGATGTAATTTAGACATACCGAAATTGCTAATGAAGCAGGGATTTAAATATCCCATGCTTCATTAGAATAAAAATGGCCACCACTTTTTGCCGACGCAGCAATTTGCCGGCAAAAAGCGTCAGTCTAGATGGGGATTGGTCGGCAAGGAAAGCCTTTTCCGACCGATCCTGTAAACCTTATTGCACGAGGCATAAGGGATTGGTCGGAAAAGGCTTTCCTTGCCCACCGATCCCCATCTAGACTGCCTCTTTTTGCCGGCAAATTGCCACGTCGGCAAAAAGTGGTGGCCATTTTTATTCTAATGAAGCGTGGGATATTTAAATCCCCGCTTCATTAGCAATTTCGGTATGTCTGATTTACATCCCTCTGGCGACAGAGGGATGTAGTCTAGACATATCCTTACTGAAGTCAATGGAATTAGACTGGTATGACACTAGAGTAAGTAAGGGGTGAATTAAGCCCAAACTGCCCAGCAACCATTCTCCTTTTTAGCTTATTTAGCTCCTACTCCAAGTTGTTTCCCATAGTTATTTTTCAGATATCAATGTATATCTGGTCTCCTCCCCCTTTACACAGTGCTTATTAAACATCACATGGCCATGCAAAATATGTTCCCGTGAGCCACTGCTACCTCATGGACATCGGTCAGATAGATTAAAACCACCGGATTTATAAAAAAATGCAATGTACTTATAAAATTGCATACAAATAATGTAAATGCTTCACTGATGAAGCCATCAGAGCTGTAAACACTACAGACCAAGGATCTTAAAAACGCCATAGGTAAAGCAGGCATTCATGCCATTCATAGGGTGAATAGCTCCAGATATTTTCCCCTCTTTTATTTTTCACAAGTCTACATCTCAGGGATGAAAATACAGGTACTGTTCTATTGCAACCCCCTGAAAGGGGAGTTAGGGCAAGGGATTGGGGGGTTGCGATGTGACAGTATCTGTAATAAATGTAAGTGTGGGATGGAGTGTGGGGGAGGCTCAGGGTAGCAGGTTGGGTGGTGGAGAGGGAGTCAGGGCAGTGGACTGGGGTGTGGGTGCGTCTTAGACTGGGAATGCGGCCTCTCTGCTGTATGGCCTCCAGATCCCCAAGGCTGGTGACTATGCTGCCTGGCCACCCAATCACCAGGGCTTGAGTCTGGGGGTGGGGTGGTGTGGCTGCACCACCCAGGGGCTGTGGGTGCTGGTTCTGGCCCCCCCAGGATTGGGGCCAGAGGTTACAGGGGGTGGTTTAGTCTCCTATGGGGAAGGGGGCTATAGGGGAATGTTGAGCCACCCATGTCCAGCACTAGCACAAGAACCTTACTGGTGTACAGTGGCTGACAGCATCCAGAGCCCTGTCTCCAGCCAGCTACTCTTTTGTCAGTGAACCACGCCATGGTGCCCCGGCTTACTTTCACCTTTGCTCGGTCTTACCTCATGTGAACCCAGCCAAAATAGTCAGTGGCTCCTTGATCCCTCTCCATGGAGAAGAAAGGGACCAGAAAACTCCAGGAAGCCAAACTTGCAGAATTTCCAAATATATATTCCTGTCAGGTGGGAGAGTTTGGAGCATAGGTGAGCCCATGAATCATTGTTTTCTACCCTCTGAGAACCCGGCAGAGGAAATGCAGAGAGATTTGCCTAGACACCCTCAGCCACTGCTCTTCTGGCTCCTCTTCCTCTCTGGTACTGTAGGTTCTTCATGAACTGTGAGATGCCTTTTGCTGAGTCCCAAACAGGAGATAAGAAGGGCGTAGTTGGAGTAAATGCTGCTTGAAGCAGGATTAACTCTGAAGTAGACTTCTGGGGCTCAGTAAGAATGGCTCTGAAGAAGTGCTAGTTCCACCACCACTTCACACCAAATGCTTGGGAGACTTAACCCTATGCAGTTCCAGTGGAAGAACAGGGCACAATGCTGCAGAACTGGCATTATCCACGAGGACAGATCTACCAGATCTGTGTTTACTGTAGTCACAGAAATGGAAGAGATTCCCTACTGCCCTAATATCAATAGCATGTATACTGTATCTGTTGGTTAAATGCCCACATTCAACCCATTCAAGAACTGATCGGACTAATTTGAGAACGGGACCATAATCTGCTAAAAGTCTGAAAAAGGTAGTATGTGCAAAGACAGCTGAGCTATCCCACTCTGAATGCCTGTGGCAGTGATGTACAGAACAAACACAGATTACGCCTCCAAAATTTGGGATTGGAAAATTTGCATGACAAGTCAAGGAAAATATATACAATAGTGTCAGTGAATTGGACTGGCTGGGCTAGGATTTACAGGATTAGCATAATAGGTATAACTAATTGCATTTATCCTTTCCAGACAATGTGTGTGGGCAAATTATTCATGGTGTGCATTCCTTCCCTCATCCCCTCTACACACACCTACTTATGTGAGCCTACAGAGGGTGGCTGACACAAGACCAAATACATATGAGATATGTATTCTACTCTAAGTTATGGCACTGCAACCTAACTGAAGGAGTGAAAACACCACTCAAGTCTCTATTGACTTTGCTGGCCTGAACAGGGTATTACTGAGAGCAGAATTTAGCCATTGGGTAGTACCAACAAGAAGGGTATGTCCTAAGTCTAGATTTCTAGAATGAGGTAGCAGTGTGCATGCTCAGAGGCAGAAATTTAGGCAGCTAGGGAACATTTTCTGCCAAAATTTAGGCACTGAGTGAGTTTAGGTAACCACAGGATTAGTCAGCAGAAGAGTAGGGGTATGTCTACACTAACCACCCTAGTTCGAACTAGGGTGGCTAATGTAGGCATTCGAACTTGCAAATGAAGCCCGGGATCTAAATATCCCGGGCTTCATTTGCATGTTCCCGGGCGCCGCCATTTTTCAATGCCCCGTAGTTCGAACTCCCTGCCCGCGGCTACACGCGGCACGGACTAGGTAGTTCGAACTAAAGCCCCTAATTTGGACTATCATTACTCCTCATTGCAGGAGGAGTAACGGTATTACAAATTAGGGGCTTTAGTTCGAACTACCTAGTCCGTGCCGCGTGTAGCCGCGGGCAGGGAGTTCGAACTACGGGGCATTTAAAAATGGCGGCGCCCGGGAACATGCAAATGAAGCCCGGGATATTTAGATCCCGGGCTTCATTTGCAAGTTCGAATGCCTACATTAGCCACCCTAGTTCGAACTAGGGTGGCAGTGTAGACATACCCTAGGAGATTTGTTGATTGCAGTGGTGCCTAAAAATTGGTCTTTGGAGGCCTAAATCTGCGAGTGGGACAACTATGTACCTCTATGCATCTGGGCCTAAGGTCCAAAGTTTTGCTTTCCTAAAGACACCTACGGTCTCATCTGGAATACAGTGTGCAATTCTGGTTTCCCATGTTTAAGGAAGATGGAATTTAGAAGAGGTTCAGAGTAGAGCTACTAGGGTGATCCAATAAATGGAAGCAGAGTCAAACAGCTTGGCTTGTTTAACTTAACCAAAGAAGGTTGAGGGCAGACATGCTTGGATGAGAAGGATAAATACCAGGGAGGCAGAGGATCTATTTAAGTGTCAATGTGAACACAAGAACAAAGGCACATAAACTGGCCATCAGCAAGTTGAGGCTCCAAATTAAGTGAAAGTTTCTCACCATCAGTGGAATGAAGTTCTGGAGCAGCCTCCCAAGGGGAGCAGTGATGGGCAAAAAAAACCTAACTAGCTTCAAGACTGAGCTTGATATGTTTATGGTACGGATGGTATGGTGAGACTGCCTACAAGGGCATGTGGTCCATTGGCAACAGCCTGTAGCAAAAATCCCCAATACCTAGAGACAGGACACTAGATGGGGAAAGCTTTGGGTTACTACAGAGGACTCTTTCCAAGATCTCTGCCTGGTGGGTCTTGCCCACATTCTGAGCATCTAACTGATCACTATATTTGGGATGGAGAAGGAATTTTCCCCCAGGTCAGGGTGGGAGAGACCCGGGGTTGGGGGGGGGGGGAGGAGACGGAATCTGCCTTCCTTTGCAGCATGGGGTCTGGGTCATTTGCAAGTTTAAACTATTGTAAATGATAAATTCTCTATAACCTGAAGTCTTTAAACCATGATTTTAAGACTTCAGTAACTCAGCCAGAGGTTAAGGATCCATTGCAGCAATGGATGGGTGAAGTGCTATGGCCTGCAATGTGCAGGAGGCAAACTAGATGGTCACAGTGGTGCCTTCTGACCTTAAAGTCTATGAGTAATTGTGTTCCTAAATTGATCAATTATTCTTTGATTCCCTTTTATGGGTGGCTTTAATAGGCTCTTGCTTTCTAGTGCACTTTTGATTATTTAAAATATTTATTTCATCATTTCAGATTATAACAGTCTCTTTTTATTCAGATCATAATCTTTTTTTAATTTTTTGAACATATAATACTACAGACGGAGAAAGGAAAATAATTTTGCAGGAGACTACCCTGAACCTTAAAGACTTTGATTTTTTCATAGCCCAAATCTGCCACCTTCTGGCACCAATTTTTATGGAACAAATTGTGCCGATTTTTCTTTACAAGATCTAGTTTATGGCCCAGATATGCAGACTCACTGCCATCTAGTGACTATTTCCTAGACTTACCATGCAGTAGAAATTCACATTCAAATGTTTTGTCAAAATATTGTTTGCTGCTGGCTGCTTGGTGAGATATTTTCCATTTTGGAATGTATTCAGCAGGAGTATAATCCTGCAACTCTATGCATATCTGGGTAGCTATACTCTGATGAGGCATATAAATTAGCATGTTCATTCATTAAAGATATGTGTGATAAAGATAAGACGGGTTACTTTTTTCCTTTTTCACTTAGTTTATTCTGTTCTTTCATCTTTTATTTCAGACCATTCTCAGCCAGTCTTGTCCAAACTTCTGAGATTACCGAATAACTTCAAGATTGAGTTTGATAAATTTATGGAGAAGATGGCATGATGGAAATGCTATTTTAATAGCTTCTCTTTAAATAAAGACTAAAATATTTTGCTATATTTTGTACCATATTCATTCATGATGGCAAATACCTATGTAAAAAGTCCCTGCATTACTGCATTACAGCAATGAAAATAATATTATACATATTATACGTGATTTTACAGCATTTCGTATTTAATCTAGAAATTGATAAATACAGTTTTCTTTCCAAATAGAAAAATCTTTCCAGTAAGACTGATAAGTGAACATTCAGAGACTGCCTCTTTGGTATGCACGACAAGTCAGTGTCTAGATTGTTCAGCCAGCTAATTGCTGAATCACGGAGGGTAGCAAGGTGTTGCAATTCACCCTTCAAGCTTCTAATTGTGCTGCAGTCCACCACATGTTTGATTGTCCATGTGGATTGGGCTATGCCAAATTTCTGCATTGTAGCAGCTGCTCTGAATATTCCACTCAACAGTCTCTTAAACCCATTCCAGGATTTGCATCCTACATTGCAAACAGGTGGATGTAAGTTAGGACTTCTGAAATTCAGCAGCATGCTCGTCTCTCTATTCTGGAGTTCCTGTCACTTTGAGAGGGCTTAGCTGTCAGCCCTGGTATGCCAATGTTCATCCAACTGACCCTGGGCCAGCCACACTGGACATGACTGCCTGATGGCCACCACAAAAAGATGTCATGAAGTCGGTCATCGTGGTCCTGTCCAGTGTCCTGTTTTCCAACAGTGGCCAGTGTCAGGTGCCCCAAAGGGAATGAACAGAATAGGTTATCATCAAGTGATCTATCCCCTGTCACCCATGCTCAGCCTCTGACAAACAGAGGCTATAGGGACACCATTCCTACCCGTCCTGGCTAATAAGCATTGATGGACCTAACCTCCATTAATTGATCTAGTTCCTTTTTTTAACCTGTTAAAGTCCTGATCTTCACAACATCCTCTGGCAAGGAGTTTCACAGGTTGAATGTGCTCTGTGTGAAGAAATGCTTCCTTTTGTTTGTTTTGAACCTGATACCACTTATTTAGTTTGACGCCTAAATAAGCATCAAGTGTCTTGGAATGGGAGTGGACAATCCTGAAAACAGAGTATAAGGGGTTGATTGGCCAGACAACTATTCAAATGGAATGTTGAGGCCACTGACTTAGACTCCAGTAATGTTAAGTCAACACTCATGCAGGAAAGTGGGCAGAGCATTCATGTCCTAATTGAGTCACCCTTCAGTGCTGTATAGATTGTTACTCACATCAGGGAAGACAGATCTCATCTGCATATACATACTCAGCAGCCATAATTGTTGCAAGGTCATAGGTATATATGTTGAAAAGAAGAAGCGTTAGAAAGGATCCTTGTAGGAGTCCATCATGGAGACACTGAAACTGGCTGACTTTGACTACAGCTTGCAAGATGCATCTCCAATTTGTTATTGTTTCCATGGGGAACCATGCCATGGGTTTACAGAAATTAGTCTGCCACAGGTTAGTCTTTGGGTACATCTATGCTTCAGATAAAAACCCACAGCTGACCCATGCCAGCTGACTTGAGCTCAGACTATGGGGCTTTTTCATTGCTGTGTAGATTTCCATTTCTGGGCTGCAGCCAAGGTATGGGACCCTCCCACCTTGCAGGGTCCCCAAGCCCAGGCATCAGCCTGGGTCTAGAAATCTAAACTGCAGTGAAATAGCCCATTAGCCAGAGCCCATGCCAACTGGCATAGGCCAGCCATGGGTGTCTAAAGGATGTCTAGTGTGAGGTGAATAACCTGTCTACTGCTGTCTCATGGCATTGACTAGGAGTAGCATTCAGAAGTAAAATGGAAGCAGACAAAGTGCAGAATACAGGTTCTCATTCAAAAAGATTATCAGCCCAAAAAAGCCATCTCCCATGGGAGCCTGTGATGGGGCATGTATGCCCCACACTGGGACTGCAGAGGTTAACTCCTCTCTTTGCGCCAAGGAGACATCAGTTCCTCAGCCCTGCTGGGCATGCTCCAGCTAGATACCAGGTATAAAAGGGAGCAGCCCAACCCATTCAGAGCTAGCTGCTGGAGAAGAAAGAGGTATGCTGCGGGCTCCTGAAGAAGGACCACCAGCACTTTGGGATGCAGAGGCCAGCCAGACAGTGATGACTGTGGAAACCATTTCATATTTAGCTAAAAGCCATTCTGTATAACAGAATCCATTTCAGTTTCTTGCTTTTGCACGTACGCCAGTGAGTGAACTGACCTTCACCAATGTAAGGAAAAGCCAGAAAGATAAGCTGCTGAAATGTGTTAATAAACCATTTTGAGTCAAAACTCTCACTCCCTAAAACCTGTTTCTTTCTTTTTCCTTTTTACATTTTTTTTCTACAGGTTTTTTTACATTTAGATGCATCTCTCTTTATTGTAAAGAAAGCTGGACTGCCCTTAGTAGGCACTGGAATTCCTGTAGACTGACCTACCCCCATTTTCTCTGCACACTCTGAAAGACTCTGTGAGACACCAAACCGAGGTTCACCTGCTCACACTATTTTCTTCTGCGGGTCACCAAACCAGAGTTCGCCTGCTCGCAAGATCCCCTCCCCCCTTTTTGGTTGTGAGGCACTGGACCCAAGGTCCACCTGGTTCGCAGGGGTTTCCGGCACCCGCCCCAGCCCAACAGAACACCACATCCTGGCACCTGGAGACATCCTGACAGAACGGGGAAGTACTATGGCCTGGAGTTAGCCGTAAAGGTTAGTATTACGTCCACATGTAACAGAGAGAGACAACAAAGCTTTCCCACAGTTCCGTGTGCCGAGAGACAGTAATGGCACCACACCAGCTTTTAGCATCCGAACACAGAGGGTCCAGCGCATGGCTGCCTCACTAGAGACACCGGTGTGCCCTTTTGGAACTATGACACATAAGACAGGCCTAATAGACAAAGACAGACACAGACAGACAAAATGTTAGCCGTCACAAAAGTGAAATCCATAGCTCCCCTTACCCTGACAGCTGGCTGTCACTCCAAATCCCAAGCCCTCCCAGGAGATTTCGTAACAGGTATCCCCCTTACCTTCTATTGAGTGCTCTGAGAGGCTTGGAAGTGGAGTGCCAGTCCCCGCCCATGCAAGTGGCTCGTTTGGATCTCAGTGGAACCTCCAAATTGTTGAAGCAAAATACTCCTCTGTGGTTAGGCAGCTAACAAGCAGCTTTATTGATCAATAAGGCACTGGGTGAGCCAAACGTGACCCCAGCAGAGCCGGGCCCAGTAAGGCTGTTCAACACAATCAATCCTAGTATTTTATACCCTTAACCAAACAAGTTTGATGCCAGGGCATTCCATCAAAGCAAACTTTAAAGAGAAATTGTTATCAGCAAAGAAAGAAACAGGTTTTAGGGAGTGAGAGTTTTGACTCAAAATGGTTTATTAACACATTTCAACAGCTCATCTTTCTGGCTTTTTCTTACATTGGTGAAGGTCAGTTCACTCACTGGCGAACGTGCAAAAGCAAGAAACTGAAATGGATTCTGTTATACAGAATGGCTTTTAGCTAAATATGAAATGGTTTCCACATGACCAATGAACTCCACAACCTGGGCAGCCCAGAAGCAGAAGGGACCATAGGAACCCCACTGTGGAAAAATGGGTAAGAATTGATCCAAGTAAACTTTGCAAGGAATTGGCTATTGAACCAGAGACTAGCCTTAAGCCCTGGAATGGCAGCCCATCTCCAATCTTACTGACACACAGCCCTGTCAGAAAGGACAACTCTGACTGTTAGGCCATCCTGCCCTGACAAAGGGGGCAGCTATATTGAGTTTGGCTGATAACATAAAGGAAGCCATTAATAAGAGCATGGATCTCATTCAGTTGTAAGATCAAACCAAGTATAACCAACGGAGAGACAGTCTCAAAAGATGGACTTTAGTCACTCTAGCCAGAAAGCCTGGCAAACTGTGAAAATTCAGTTGCATCCCACCTCGTAACTAATGGCTGTCCACAGAATTTGGGTAATGCAGTAAAAACTAAGATTACCAAGAAATTGGCAGGCTTCAAGTGTGGATTCAAATGCAATGGCTCCTTTTTTAGGCAAAGAGCAGGACTACGGCATAATGCTTATGAAAACAGGACAGCCTCCAAATCTGGATTATATGCATTTGGGGTTCATACTTTGCCTCTTCCCAGAAACTGGCTGCTTTGGTTCCCAACCATTTTTCCAGGAGAACTGCATTCCAAAAATCGGATGCAAGACACAGGTCCAAAACCAGGAAAACCCTAACAATGACTGACCCGTTCCTCTCCTTTGTGTCACATACAAGCTTATAGAGTGACTCAGGCTACACCTACACTGCATCCCTCTTGCGAAAGAGGGCATGCAAATGAAGTGCTCATTAGCAACATCTCGCATTTCATTTGCATACTATTTTCGATGCTTTGCGCGGAAGAGGTTTTTGCGCAAAAAATGCAGTGTAGACGGGTCTGTTTTGTGCAAAAAAAAACCCTTTTGCACAAGAACCCGTAAATGAGTTTTACGGGTTATTGTGCAAAAGGGGTTTTTTGCACAAAACGGACGCATCTACACAGGGTTTTTTTGCACAAAAACTCGCAAGAGGGGTGCAGTGTAGATGTAGCCCCAGCGTGTACATCAACAAGGTTATCAAACTACAACTGCTTTTTGTTCAGGCTGGCGTCAGAGAAGGGCACAAGATGAAGCAAGCAACTTCAACCATTTCCCTTTACATTATCAGCATGTACACTATGGTCCCTGTACACAATGGCAGAGTAAAGGGGCTTTAAAGTGGATAAAAAAAACCCTCTACACTGAAGTAAAGTGTCCCAATTATAGATGAGAATTAGGCCCATGGGGCAGATATTTAAAGGTATTGAGACACATAGTGGGATTTTCAAAAGCACCTAACTCCGTAACTCACACTGACATCCCCATTTGGAAATCCTACTAAGCAACTAGCTGCTTCTTTGGGCTTCTAAATACTTTTAAAAATCTGCCCTAAAGTGCTTTAAGGGCAAACAGGTCTGTATTGAACCTGATCATACAGTTATTATGCAGTTCTTCTTTACTTGCAAGCTTTGACCCATTGAAATTTTAAGAAGTGACTTCCACACATTTGTTAATTTTAATATACATAAAGAAATGGACATTATTTTGCAATGTGTGCATGACTGGAAAGGCATTATCAAAACATAGGAAGGTCATGAGGGTTTCCTGTGAAGGTAGGTACTTTACAGTAAAGATATCTTGGGTTTTCTAAGCAATCATATAACCTGATGATCATTCCTGAGAGCTTACAGAGAAATGTCAGTGATACTACAAAAAGCTTCATTGATGCATAGTTAATATGGCTCAATGTAATTCAAAGCAAGACATAGCATTAATCCCATCACTAAAAAACACAACCATAAAAAAACTGAGGAAATCACATGCTACTGTTACATAAGCAATTTGAACACAAGAATTTGTGCCTTAATATGCATTTAGGAGAGAGATGGGGGCCTGCTGCCTCTCTTTCCATGCAGTTCATTCGCATCTACAGGATTGAACTGAATATTAAAAGAAATTAATGTTCTAGCTCCCATCATAGCAAAGGAAATATTCCAAACTTGACCCATATAGAAACATGCTGCAGTGAGTTTGTTGCAGACAGTCTGAAATAATAGCTGTGTGGGAGGTAAAGACTCCCTCAGACATCTCATTGGTGGTCCTGTCTTACAATATGACTTAACTCAGAATGATAGACGCATGCTTGAGATTTTTCATGTATATGTTGACACTGGTGACAAGAAGTAGAAGAATTGTTTAAAATATGGTCTCAAAAATGTGCAGCACACAAGCAAAATTATTCAAAGATCAATTGATTGAATGTACCAGTCAAGAAATAATAAATGTGTTTATGAACTGCATCAACAGCTAAAAAGTAGTGAGTGCGTTTGCACATGAAACAATAGACAATGCCAAAAAACGACTAAATGACCATTTGCTTAAAGTATATGTGGGTCTAACATAGTGGGTCTAACATAGACCTGTTAATTGAACGTTGAGGGCAGCTCCAGCCAGTATCTGTTCTCCTTGCAGTCACGAGAAGTAAGGGAAGCCGATGGGAGTGTTTGCTCCCATCAGCCTCCTGCAGTGGGAACAGCAGCAAGCTCAGCTTAAAATAAGACAACTACAGCTGCATATTTTACGTAGCTGGAGGTGCATACTTTACGCCAACCTTCCAGGTCTAGTGCAGATCTGGCCCAAGTGACGTACAGCGATACATAACTTTGGGGAGTGCATTTGCAAAAACAATCCCTTTTTGAGAACTCCACCTAGAAAATTACCTGTCGGGAGTGCCATCATCTAGAATATCATTCCTGATGACATTGCAAGTGAATAGCTCTACTCATTTAAATGGATTGATCAACATGATGCTGTCATTATTTTCCACTGGCTTCATCCACATATTTTCAATCTTCTGAAAGTCATAAAAGATTGGAACATGACAGAAGATATGCATAGTCTCCTTCAGAATTTGTCATTTATCATATCACACAACATTCTCAAAGCAATTTTGTGTGAAACACTTTGTACACTTTGTGCAAACCTTTTTAACCTAACAAAATTAAGCAACTCCAACAAGAGTTGAAATGGGGGCCAATTCGACATGCTATTTGCATGCCAAAATCAAAACTAATTTGGAAATGTGTTGACCTAAAGTTTTCAGTGGTCCATATTGTCAAGTGACAACACCACCAACAGACCCAGTAAAGCAATATTATAGACCTTTATTATTCCTTCCATTTATGCTTCCAAAGCTAAAGGACAGAGTTGGAACTTGCCTGTAGTTTTATGATATGACTGCCTTCATTTCAACTAATACAGCTACTGTGATCGTGTGTGAGCCAGGGACCCTTGGTGCCAACTGGCAAAAGGACATAAGGTAACACCTTGATCCAACAGCCATTACTCTCTATTTCTACCTGATGTGAGAAATCATGGATGGAATCTTGACCCTACTGAAATCAAGGACAAAATTCCTATGGACATTAACAGAGCCAGGATTTCACCCAGTCCTTCTGATAGTCTCAATGGAGAAAGTATTGGCAAGCAAAGTTGGTCATATCTGTGATGTCTCTGTATTACAAAACTGTAAGCTCTGTGCACCAAGCCCTGAGCCTCTGACTGGGCGGGGCTGATTGATCACCTGTGAAGCTGTGCTGCCCCACAGCATAGAGGGCACACTTGTCTAGAGCAGTGGTTTTCAACCCATATCTTAGACTATATCTGAGGGGTCCACAAAAGATTGTCATTACCATAGAATAGTGGGTTTCAACCTGTGGTATGTGGAGCTCTGGAGGCTGCAGCTTATACCTAAGATTTCCAAAGGGGTCTGCACCTCCATTTGAAAATTTTTAGAGGTCCGTAAATAAAAAAAAAAGTTGAAAAGCACTGGTCTAAACCAATAGAGGGATATTCTTTTCCCAGTCTTCCTTAACTGAAAATCTATTGACACACCAGGCACTAGTTAAATAGATTAGCTTTGAGCCTCTATTTATTCACTGAGAGCCATCCCAAAACATTAACAAACTTACAGAAAATACAATTGACTCATTTTCAAGAAATGCAGGACGTCAGCATGTGCGTGAACACATTATATATTAGGGAATTCATTATCTTCCATTAATATGCAGCTATCTTATATAGTATTCATTTGCATAATGTTCATAATGTTTCCATACTGGCTCCACCCACATACCAAAAACTTTAGATGTCGAAAGTACTTGTTGTTACATTCAATTTACATCAAACTAATTAGATGCAAATACTATTCCATAAAGGACATTGAAACTTAAGATAAAAACATTCGGAGAAATACTGATCTGAAAACCATAATAAACACATTATTAAACTTTAAAAATTCAGTAGGTCTCAGATTTTACAAGAATCTACAAGTCAGTCCATTTTCAAATTTCTGATGTCAGCCACATTTCTTTGTTAGAGAAATCTGAAGAAATTAGATTCAAAACACAAAACAAAAAATCCCACGGGCCATCTTAAATACTTCTTGTGCAATGAACAGAATAACTTGTAAATTATCAGGTAATTCATACTGTACACTAAGAATATATTCTGTAAATCTGGGGATACCACTATAAAAAAGAAATGTATTTCCTCCTTCACGTCAAAATCTCAGTGTAAGCAGAGCCTATAAGACAGTGATGGGCAATCTAGGCCAGTTAGTGGGCTGTATGAGTGGCCCTCCTTCATCTCAATGGGCTGCAAGATTGTCATAACCAAGATGTTCTCCTTGAATAGGTAGTTTTGCTAATTGTGCTTGCGTACCTAAAGTTTGCAGGGTGCACTAATTGAACAGTAGCAGTGCTTTGATTGGATGCTAATGGAACACACAACTCTCACAGTCAATGTTGTGTGCAATCACTATGCATCTCACTTCACGTGCCCTTGCTATACCTCTGAGTCACTTTAGTAATACTGGTAGGAAAAAAACCTATGCAGATGGAAACCAGCACTATCTGGCAAACCTGCGCATCGACAACAATAAACAAAATGTCTCACGGGCCACATGCAGTGCATGTGGCCCACAGGGTGCAGGTTGCCCTCCACTGCTATAAGGACTCTCTACAACAAGAGTCTCAAACTCACGGTTGGTGGACTATCCCCAGCTGGAGCAGATATGCAATCCAGCCCAGAAGTCCTGGTGGGACTGGGGGGGCCTGACCCATCCCTAAGCCCAACTCCTTCCTGCCCCTATTCCCATTGCATCTCTCCCCTCATTGCATCCTGTTCCTCGAGGACATGGCTTCAGGGATTACTGGGCAGGAGGAGATCTGGTGCAGGGTGGCCGCAGCAACTGGGGCCCCTGCACTCCTCACAGAGGTAGGAGCTGCAGGGAAGTAGAGTGAATGTCTGTGGGGAATGTGGGAAGGCCTCACCACTGTCCCACTTACTCAGTGGGAGTAGTACTTTACTCCCCACAGGTAGTCCCACTATGGGACGGCTGATGTGAAGGCAGTTGTTTCTTAATGTAAGAGTGGCAGAAGTACACACTTTATAAGCAGGAATGTTCATAACTTGGGTTTGAGTTTCACACTATTATAAAGACATGAAGTTTGAATTTGAGGTTTTTGTTCACTCCCATTTCTACATTTTAGAATAAATCCAATTTTTGTGAATATCACTGTATATTTTAGTTTCTTTGGAAACTCATGCAACATGCCCGTATTTTAAAGGCACTATACCCTTCTTCTTGGAATCACTCTGCCATGTTTTGATCCGTTCTTATATTAAAGCCTAGCATAACCCATTCAAGAAAGCACACCGTCAGCACATTGCAAGTGACTGATACTCCAGCCTGGTTACAATGACAGTGAATGCATGTTTCCATAGCACTACTATTTTGAATGAGTTTTCTTTTATAACTTTTTAACTAGCAAGGACAATTCTCTTGGTTTTGTTCAGCTGGAGTTCTTTAATACTAGAAAATTAGAATGTGAAATCTATGTACTCTGCCATCTCATCTCCAACCTAAGCATGGTAGGTAGTTCCAGTGATTTTCTTTAATGAGATGGAAATGTATATAATCATTTTAAATATGCAGCCTAACATGTTCTTCAGTCTATATTGCACAGATTGTTATATAGAGAAGTAATGGTGCCTTATTGAGATGATGTTCACACTCACTGCAATCTTCTACACAAATGGGTACATTTTGAAAGAAAATATAAAACTGACACAATAATTAGCTATGGACTAACACTACAGTCACGTAACAAGTTGTGGAAAGTGGCTCATTGGCAGGAGGCATGTAATGATGTAACCTACATTCCAGTTTATCATACAGCTGGAGTGCTGTCAAATAATTCTAGGCCTTCAGACATTACCGGAGAGTAAAAGAATTGATTCATTATTACTTTTCATAGCAAAGGAAAATATATTAATTTATCCTTCAACTTTCTGACTCTTTAGCAGTCTTTCTTTCTTGTGTTTTAATAGCAGAAACTTCTTTATTCACCAGTCAGAATTTTCTGGAATAATAATGATGTAGTCATTCAAATATTTTTAATACCCTCCATCTCTAGCCATATTTGTCTTGTATACATGTAAGAAACATCACAAGTTCACACGTGCACTCACTCACATGAATATGTTTTCATCCATCAAAAGTTATTCCTCCACTCATTTCATTTCCATTTTATTTTAATTTTAGTAGCTTGAGAAACTAGACCTGCAGCAAAGCATTCAAAAGAATTTCAAACTTGGTTAATCTGCCTAACTTGACACTGTTATGCTTGGGTTTGGCTGCTGATCTCTGGAATGACCAGTCATGCCTAGAACAAGGAAAAGCCAGTGCCTCAATATATGTGGAGATGGAGAATGTGAAATAACAATTTGTTGAGGTTTTTTATTAGATGTTTCTGTAAAGTAGTGCGGGGCTCATTGATCAAGATAGGATTCTGCAACTTAGGATATGTCTACACTAGAGTATTTTCGGAAAAACGGCTGTTTTTCTGAAAAAACTTCAATTATGTCCACACTGCAATCGCATTCTTTCGAAAGAAAATCAAAAGAACAGCGGGGGTTTTCCGATATTGGTAAACCTCTTTCTATGAAGAGGAAGCCTTTTTCCGAAAGAGCTCTTTCAGAAAAAGGCATGTATGGACAGGGAAGAGGGAGTTCTTTTGCAAGAAGAGGAAAGAGGAAAAAGCACAAGTGCCTTGGTGGCCTCTCCGTCCATAGTAATCACAGTTACATGCGAGATAGTGTCCATTCAGTGTGAATGTTATCTTTCAAAAAAGTAGATCTCTTTTTTGATGCACTTTGGCAGTGTGGACACGCTCTTTTGGAAGAGATTTTTTAGAAGATCTCTTCCGGAAAAGCTTCTTCCAAAAGAAGCCTGCAGTCTAGACATAGCCTTAGAGGGAGATCATGCATTAGGTCGATCATTCACTGAATTATAACAGATCTATGGTCACTTAAGTACTTTGCAGCTTTCTGTGTGTTGCACAGTGACCAAGAACTTTCTGGTAGCATCAATATTAGAATGCAGATACATCTGTTCCAAAACCAGAGACAGCCCAGCTCCATTGGAAAGTCTTCTTTAAATCTCAGAAGGGGTGGGATGAGGGTTGACTAAGTCCCTGTTGCTTTCATTCTCTCCGTGAGAATGGGAGCACTTTATTCAGGAAGAAGGAGTTCAGCAGAAAGATTTAGGACTCTTTTTTAACATGTTTCACAGTATTAGTTAGGTGGTGGGAGATTGCTGCATATTCTCTTGACCAGTAGGGATCCAATACTAGCAGCTGAGGACATTGGTGGTGGCAGGCATACAATTGATGGGTTCACTGAGCCCTGAAGGATGCTGTAGGAAGAGTAGCATATTAGCCTAGTTTAACTCAAACCAAAGTAATCCTTTTACTAAGGAGAGGATCAACTCTGGGAAGAATGGAGCTGGGATCCCCTGTAGACATGATAATATTAACACTGCTGCTGGTCTTCCAGTCCTGCAATGTTATGTATAGGCCCTAGTGTATAGAAATATACATTACTGGCAGCAGGAACATGTGCTAAAAAGAGTAAAAAGTATTAATCATTTCTGGACATTTTAAATTATTGTTGAAATTTCTGCAACATTTTTAATTCCATCCAGATGGTTGATTAAAGACTGGTGTAGACTGTCACACAGGGCCAGTGGGCTGGGGCCAGCCTTGTCCTCAGCAGCTCTTCACCCTGTTTGCTACCGGTATGGGATTTACACAGCCCATCACAGCAGGCTCCTTCACTTCTGCCTTGCCACTGCTGCGGTGACAATGGGCAATCTAAGTGGCAGGCCAAGCTGTCTAATGCTCATGATCATGGCAAAATTGGAGAAGTTTAGAATAGAGATTGCCCATCTGGTGGCTTGCTGTACACTCCAAATCATAGTTATAGCAAATAGATTCATGCCTACTCAGAGACCAAGTCCCCACTGTTAGGAAAATATTCCGCCCCATGGGCATTCTCTCATGTCCAAGAAATTGTCCATTGCTTGGAGAGGTGGAGATGCCAGAGGCAGGAAGAATAGATATATTAAGGGCAAGTGTAGAGGATAACAGTTCCTGAGATACCAAGGAAAAGCAGTGATTTACTGGCATTCAGTGCCCGCTGATTCTTTCATAGAGGCAGAGAGTGAAAAGAAGGTTCGGCCTTTAGAATGAGAAATTTTAGCTCATTCTGAAAGTCAGGGACTATCTTTGCCATGTTACCTCCCTTCAGTCTCCATCTTATTCAAATGTCTTTCCATTGTGCTACTATTACACAAGCTGGCTTTAATTGCCATATGCTTTGAACATCATTAAAAGTACTAAGACCTGAGGTTGCAATCAGATACTGACCAGTTTCTTAGATTATCATAATCCTTAAACAAACAAGGTTAATTTTGCCAGGAGCCAGACAGTTTTCTGTCTGAAAAACATGATCGCGAATCATTTACTTGATATTACCATACTTCAAATTTCAGGTTACGTAGAGCTCCATAAAGTCCCTAGGACTTAAGGATATTAAGTCCCATACTTTGCAGCATCCATTCAGTGTCCCCCATTGTGCATGAGACACCTCTATTTAAGTGTCCTACTTGCTGTTAGAATGCCCTTGCTACAAAGTTACTGGTGCTGCTAACTGAAGTCACAGGCTCCTGAGAAATGACATATTGAAAGGGAGAAAGACTGTGCAGTTGCTGGAGGCACGTTATTTTAATGTAATGCAATGATGACAGCACTGTATATTTAAGCATCAGACTCCTGATTTTTCTCCTCGCCATTTGAATTTCTCATGATTTAGGGATTTGGGGAAATGCTATTTTACAACCACTCTCACTGGTGCCAACACTAGCTGACATGTTTGTAAATTTCCCGGTTATTTTTAACAAAAATCTAAATAATTGCTTGCATGAAATACAACCCTCTAACAGCAGCTGAAATGTGCTTTATGTGAAGACATTGCACCTTATCATTTTCAAAAGGGTTGAGACATCAATTATACATTTTCATTCTTGCCTGTACAATAATGAATAATTAATTTTTGACTTGCTTCTGTGCTATGTCCCAAATATGGGCACATCCATTTGTCTAGCTAGTTGCTGCTGGGAGCCCAGGGAAACTGGACTCTATTTCTGATGCTGCCAATCAGTCATGGTACAATCACTATACTTAGTGATGCCGTGCATAAAAAAGGAAAAATAGTGCTTAGCCACCTGTGTAAATTTGCTTGCAGCTCTGTGGATAAGAAGCTCTAGTATTTTGGGATAGCTACCAAAGTTTCCTCTAATCTTTTCCATCTGTGTGGATTTTTCTATTTTACGTGCAGAATAAATGTTGTATGTGCACTGAGGCATGTGTGAATGTGCACTACCAGTAGAAACAAAAACGTAGCTGTGGGTGCTCTGTTAATCAGCTGGGCAGCATTGAATCTCTCTTGAGTGGCCCCAGGAATGCACAGCTTACAGGGAACAATGATAGCTACTGCAAACACGAGAAAAACAAATGCCCCCTGTGGGATTCCTTTGAAGTGGGTAATGAGAGAGAAAATGCTTTAATTTAGCTATTTAAACTTCATCAGTGTCCTGCATTTAGGAGGCACTTTTGCTAAACTAGAGCTCTTTACCTCACTACATTTTGTGCTCCATCTCAGTCTCTTGTAAAAGCAACTGAATAGGCCAAGAGCTACCTCTGATAGGTAAGTAAGGGAGGGGAAGCTCCCTTCAGTAGAAAAATATCTCAAGTGAAAACATCCTAAATACTACAAAGTTATATCTAGACTAGAGGGGTCAGGCTTTTTTTTTTTAATTCAAACTAGTTAGTAATCAATTAACTCAAGCATTTGTGAATGCTAAGTATGCTCCAAGAAAGTATGCTCCTGTGTGCTTTCCCTAGAGCTCAGCCAAAGAATAAACCATGCTTGTTTGTGGTGTATCCAAGCTTGCATTTACAGACACGTTAGTTAAATTGTGTGGTGTGATACAACCACCTTACCCTCTCTTGGGTCTTTATGTGCCATGCATCACTTCCCTGCTCTCAGATAAGTCAATCCCTATGCTTCTTTGTGACTTAGACCTGTCATCTTGCTCTCTATCGCCTCAGCTGGTTCACCTGCCAGCTTCCGAGTGGTCTTTTTGTTTGGGATACAGGTTCAGAAGAGCCTTTCTTTTTCTCCTGTATCTACTCACAACACTCTTCACTGACCCTCCCCCGCAAGCTTCTTCTTACAGGAAATATGGCTCCCATGCTTCCATCATGTGATGTTTGGTGACTTGTCCCAGCCAGCAGGCCCAAATTTATCTCCTGCAAGGCAGAGCACTACCTCAGGTGGAGTGAAGTCTAACTCCTTCAAAGAGCCAGCTCACTGTGTGACAACTGGTAATCATTAACTTGAGAGAGAATCTGTAGCACTCCATTGGTAGCGAGAGGAGTGAGAAGAGGGAGAAGAGAGAGCAGCCCCGTCCCCCCCTTACCTTCTGTGAAACATGAATCAGTCTGCTGAATTCTCTGCTCCCACTCCTGCCCCATCCCCTTCCCTCTCCATCCCTGCAACACCAGGACAGGGAAGGGGAAAAGGGGGTGAAGAAGTGCTACAGCTGCAGGTGCATAGAGGGGCAAAAAGCAGATATGGGACGGGGAAGGGCATGATTGATGTAGTGATTGGGAGGAATACATAATTAATTGGTGACTGGTTAATGGGCACTCCTGGGGATGTGGGAGATAGGGGAAATGGTTAATTGATAGGCTTGGGAGTCAGGTAAATGCAGCAGTATAGAGGCATAATTGAGGTACTGAGGAGATTGGGCAAAACTGACTGGTCCGTTGAGGACTTGTCACCTATAGGGCTAGCCTGCTTGCTTGCCTGTGTATCTTTTCTTATGTATTTCTTATTAATTTGATCATTTGTATGGGCTTAATCTGCAGAAAGAGAGGTATAGATTAAATACCAGGGAAAACAGTTAACTACAAGGGTAATTCAGTTCTGAAATAGGCTTCCAGGGAGACATATTGTTCAGTTCTGGAATAGGCTTCCAGGCTTCACTGGAAGTATTTTATTTTTTAAGCTTAGATAGTCACCTATTAGTGTTACTCTAGGTACAATTGGTCCTGCCTCAGGGCACGGGGCTGAACTAGGTGACCTCTAACGGTCTCTTCGAATCCTACAGTTCTATGATTCCATGATTAACTGCAAAATATTGACAGGCACAGCCACAAAGCTGTCTCTGACAGCTTCTGTGTTCCACCACATGATGGAGAAAGCTGTCCATGTCCCAGCATAGTGTATATGTTTTGCTCATGGTCATTGCCAGTAAAAGGGTAAATATCACTTAGCACTTGGATTTAAATTACTTTCCACTCCAAGTCAAGGTATTTCCTTGGATTGGGGTCTGCTTATTAATAAAAGAATAAAATACATTTGGTTTCAAAGATCAGCTTCAGTCATAACATTTTTGAAAGTGCATGTATTTTCGCTGGGAATATGCACATCTCCAAATCCCAGTTAAGTTTCTTCTCCTTTACAAGGCTTCATATAAAAAGGGCCAACTTCATTCTGGTGACTATAATTGGCAGGCTCTATGAACTACCAGTTGTCTTGTATTTACTCTGGAGTTCTCACAGTTCTAGGCCCTGACATCTGGGGGGAAACCATCTGCCCACACAATTCTCCAATTGTGAGGTTTTATAACTAAATTAAATAACTGCTCCATACATAAACCACATAAAATCATATCAAAAGAAAGTGTGTTAATATCAATATTAATGTGATCATCAGGTTAATAAATGCCAAATAAAATAATTCCTTGCAAGCTTTATCTAATAATTTGAAAAAGTAGCTGACCTTGTTTAGCTATCAGCCCCAAAATAATATGGACTTGTCAATCTCAATGACAAAGGTATTTATTTTATTTTATTAATTTTTCACTCTAATAGTTGATACAGGGAGGGTAAATTGATTCCCAGTTGAAAATTTAGACTTCAGTCAATTAAAGCAATCTGCCCCATCTCACAGATGGTTAGATGATAGCAAATGTCTCCCCACCACATAGAGTTATATGAGACCTTCCATCATGGTTTAGGATGCCAAAGCTTGCCATATTAACTGGCACACAAGAAACTAGATGAAAATAACAATTTCTGAGGACTTAATCACATCTCCCAATCCATAAATGCATGTGGCCTTTCAGACATAGGAGCTATTCTCCTACCACAATTCTGTGGTTTTGAAAAACTATTCTGTCGGCTGCATTCTCAGACAAATTCAGTAGGGTCTACCGACGTCTTTCAGTGTGCGCACACACCCATTCCCAGTCACTTGTGGGAGTTGAAAAACAAATACGAGTGAGATGAGGCAAAGAAGTTCCTTTACTGATTGCAGTTGGCACCAAAAAAGTTGATTCTGGTTTTTGTGGTTGTGATTTTCATGGTTTCATTCAGATTCAGGAAACTGGGTGGCGAGATTAGCCAGAAGTTTCAGTGGCTCAGGTGGCAAAAGCTGGTTAGCTAGTGGCTGTTTGTATGTAGATGTCAAATTTTAAACCCTGATTGTTGCTGTATTCCTATGCCTCAGGCTATGTCTACACTGCAGACATAAAAGCATCCAAGCAACACGTCTGCTTTTCTGAAAAAAAAATTAAGAAAAGAAGATGCCTTTTTTTGGCATTCCTGTAAACCTCGTTCTATGAGGAAGAAGGGATATTCCGAAAGAGGGGTTTTTTCCAACATTTGGCCCCGTGTAGATGGGCCAAATGTTGGAAAAGCTTCTTTTGGAAGAAAAGCAGGAAAAGATACTCAAATTGCGGTGTAGACATAGCCTCAGTGGCTGGCAAGGATGGTGGAGGGAGCAGGTCTTCTTCATGAAGCATGATGGCAGCATGCGGTCAGAAAAAAGCAATGGTTTTCCTGTGAAGGTGGTTGTAAAGATGATGGCTGATCCTGGTAGCTACTCATCTTGGGGAGTCAAAAGGAGCACTCCTTTTCTTAAGCCAATAGCATTACCCAACTGAGTTTGATGAGGTACCTTTATGCAAACCACTATCCTCCTCTAAGGAAATACGAGTGGATCTTCCCAGTCGTGTCAATGAACACACACTATCTCAAACATCCTACAGAAGTTCCAACTCAAAACCCCAAAATAAGTGGGGGAGGAGTGGGAAAAGAAAGGAACAGATCTAGCAAAAAAATAGGAACAGAAATCACATAGAACAGCACAATCCAAATCCTTATCTGAAGATTAAGCAATGATTGTGTGCTATGGACAGATGGCTCCCTTGTTATATTTTGGTGCTAAGCAGTTGCAAGCACTGCAACTTTGAACAGGAGTTTTTAAACATGATGTCTGCACATCAAAGGTTAGACTTTATCTCTGCCAGTGTAAAAATAGTCTTATCAAAACCATGGTTTTAGGTTCGGTTGTCTCTCACATAATCCTTGTGTAATCAGGCACAGCTCCCTGGAAGGAAGCACCCACTCATGTAAGTGGTGAATCTGGCTCAGTGTTATGAGTCATCATTCTTCTGTCAGGCACAACAGTTCTAAACAAAACCACGATTCGCTGCCGTGCAAACAGAGACAGAATGGTTGGCAAATGGCCTGGCTCAAAGAGACATTATATTTTTACAAAAAATATAGAAATTCAACTACTAATATCTTCCATATTTATGCAATCGATAAAAATGACATCAGACAACACGGGTGGTTTCTATCTATCATATTGTGGCCTCATTGGCCCAAACAGCTAGCCAGTTGTCGGAGTCTCATTGGGTTGTTGCCATTAGGAGGAGAAATTGATGATATTCAGGTAGTTCTTTAAGGCAATCCTGTAGGTCTATCAAGAATGTACACAAAATCTTGTTTCCCTGGCCACAGTAGGGGTAAATAACAGGAGGTACTTTTCCTTTCTAAGAAATCCAAGACTGCTTTTCCTGCAAGTCCTTTGCCTCATGGAACTCTCTCTCTCTGGTCCCTCAGTCCATGACTGCTTCTCTGGATTTCTGGTTGATTTCTGACTCTGGCTCCCACCCACACAAACACAACTACAACCTAGCAATGCCCCAGCCTCCGCATTTGCGATCAGTTCCCAGGGAAATCCCTGTAATTCTCTCTTTATTAGTTCTCGCTCAGGTCTTCCTATGTGGCCTAATGCCTTGGGCAGTTGCTTCTACTGTTTCAGCTGTCTTACTCCAGAAAGGAGCTCAATTTTTTCTTCCATTTAGCTAGTATGGTAAAGACGGTCTAGCCTGCCCATCTGTTTGAATGAGGTCAGTAGTTGCCTATAAATCAAAGACATTTGCTAGCAGCCATGATTACCTTCCCGCATCCCAACATATCCATGAAATACACAAATGCATTTCAAAGTTAAGACATTATGGGCTCATTATCATCATCACAACATCATAGAAACGTAAACTGTAGAGTTATCACACCCATTGCCTGTCACTTCACCTGCTCATTGCTCCTTACCAATGGTCTTGATTTTAGAGTGAGACATTGTTTAGTTCACTGGTAGTCTCATATCTTTGATTCAGTGGATACGTGTGTTTTCTCCTAGGCTATATCTAAATTTAAACCACCCCAGTGGTACAACTACAGCATTGCAACTGTGCCACTGTAGTACTTCTATTTAGAGCATTAGCGGCCAACCTGCAGCCTGCGAGCCACACGTGGTCCATCAGTGTAATCCATTGGCAGGCCGTGAGACATTTTGCTGACATTGAGCATCCTCAGGCACAGACCCCTGCAGCTCCCAGTGGCTGCAGTTCACCATTCCCAGCCAATGGGAGCTGCAGGAAGTGGGAGCCAGCACGTCCCTGTGGCCAGTACCACTTCCTGCAGCTCCCATTGGCCAGGAATGGTGAACTGTGGCCACTGGAAGCAGTAGAGGATGGTGCCTGAGGACAATCAATATCAGCAAAATGTGTCTCAGCCTGTCAGGCTATGTCTAGACTACAGAGTTTTGTCAGAAAAACAGCTGTTTTTCTGACAAAACTTGTGGAACGTCCACACTGCAAGCGCATTCTTTCGAGAGTAAATCAAAAGATCAGAGTTTTTGCTCAACTGGTATTCCTCTTTCGACGAGGAAGAAGCCTTTTTGCAAAACAGCTCTTTCGCAAAAAGGCGTGTGTGGATGGGGAAGAGGGTTTTTTTCGGAAGAGGGAAGAGGAAAAAGCACAGGTGCCCTGGTGGCCATTCTGTCCATAGCAATCACTGCATACACGGAAGATAGCGTCCAGGCAGTCTGGACGCTATCTTTCGAAAAAGTGCATCACTTTTTCGATGCACTTTTGCAGTGTGGACTCTCTTTTTCACAAGAAGTTTTTTCAGAAGATCTCTTCCGAAAAAAACTTCTTGCGCAAGAAGCCTGTAGTCTAGACGTAGCCAGTGGATTACCTTGGTGAGCTGCAAGCTTCAGGTTGTCCACCACTTGTGTAAACATGGCCTATGCAAATGGGAGATGGGTGATTCTCTTGTTGACATAGATGATGCACCTCCCTGAGATGTAATAGCTAGGTCAATGAACAAATTTTTCTGCTGACCTAGTTTTGTCTATACCAGGGAGTAGATTGGCATAACTACATCTCTCAGGGTACATCTACACTACAGCATTAATTCAAGTTCACTTAATTAGAAATAATTCATTCAAATTAAGCTAATTCGAATTAACGCATCTACACACAAAACCTATTTCGAAATAGCATTTTGCTATTTCAAAATAGCACGTCCACACTGAGTGGACCCTGAACCGAAGTTAAGGCTGGCCGGACCAGTGCCAGCAGGGCATCAGGTTAGGACTTAGCGTGTGGGGCTGCTGCCTGAGGCTAACTGAGCTCCGTACTTAAAGGGACCCTACCCCCACCCCGGACAGACAGTTCTCAGGGTTCCCTGCTTGCTTGTCTACCTCGATGAGGGACAGCAAAGCAGTCCTGTCTTGGAGTGCCCTGAGTACCCACACTCGGGACATCACAGCACTTGGCCACATGGAGCCAGCTCTGCCCCTGGGCACGCCAGTGCGTCTTGTGGGGTCGTTGCCATCAGCCCGGCTGCACTTGCTGCAGGCTGCCATCCGGGGGGTCCATCGGGGGGCTATCAGGATCCAGGAGGCCCTGTGAGAAAGCGTCCACCCCGAAGAGCCCTCAGAGCCACCCCAGTCCTCCCCACCGGGAGCTCATGCCCCATTCCTCCCTCACGTCCTTCCACTTACCCCTCCCTAGCCCCCCCTTCCAGATGTCAAACAAAAGACACGTATGTTCAAAAATAGAAACTGTGTTTATTGAACAAAACTGGGGGGGATGAACCTCTGGGGAGACTGGAAAAAGGAGGTGGGAGAGGGGAAGAAAGAGGGTGGGAGGGGGGAGGGGGAAACCTGGAAGGAGAGATCTGGAAGGGGGAGGCAAGGGGAAGAAGTGGGAGGGGAAGCTCAGGGCCTAGGGTTGGGAGTCTCACTGGACCAACTTGATTTTCATGCAGACCTGCTCCTGGATTTGCATGTGGCCTTTGGTGGCCAGGCTGGCAGCTATCCTGCCATAGACGGCCGCATTCCTCCATCTAGTGCGGAGATCATGGATGTCGGGGGCATCCCCCCCAAACCTGAATAAGGTCCATGATCTCCACACCTTCTCCAGCCCCTGTCAGGCTCCTGGGAGCTGGCAGACTGCTCCTGGGGAGCGGTGGAGGGCTGGCTGCCAGTGACTTGCTGGCTCATCTTTTGGGGCCACTGGGTCAGGGGCCCCGGTGGCCACTGCTGGCTCTGGGCTGGCAGGCTTGGAGCTGGCACAGGCACTGTGGCCAGGGTCTACCCCTTTAATGGCTCCGGGGCTGAGGAAGAGGAGAGTAAGTTTTCCTGGTTGTGCCCAGAGTGGCCACCAGGCTCCCTGGGAAGGGCTGGAAGCCCCCTATTTCAAATTAAGTGTCTACACAGCACTTAATTTGAAATAGCTATTTTGAAGTTGGAGTTACTCCTCGTAGAATGAGGTTTACCAAATTCGAATTAAGTGCTCCGCTATTTCGAATTAATTTCGAAATAGCGGTTTGCATGTATAGATGCTATTAAAGTTAATTCGAAATAATGGCTGTTATTTTGAATTAACTTTGTAGTGTAGACATACCCTCAGGGATGTGGGGTTTTCACCCCCTTGAGAGATGTAGCTATATTGATGTAAGGTTCCAGTCTAGACCAGTCCCTCGTCTTTTCATGTCTTCTTTGTGTAACGTATTAACATATAGACTCTTAGAATACCCTGTTTAAACATTCTGAATATAAATGCAGAAAACAGACATTAATTAAAGAGTCAGCCTATAGTGTGTGTGTGTGTATGTATCTTTCAAATCCTTAAACCAATGTGCTTGTGTTTATTCCTCTGCTACTCAGTATGTAACCATTTGACCACCTTACCACAGGATCCAAACAAATGATTAAGAGGACTAATAAATGCATTTTAGGTTTCCACACTGTGGAAAGAAGGCTATTTAGCACAGTTGTCTCTATAATGCTGATGCATTAGGAAATGCAGTGTTCAGTGACCCTCAAACTCTCACTCTCACCTATGTAGTATGATGGCCTTCTGCCAAGGCTGGCTGGCTGGCTCCTGACCTTTTTCTTACATTGTCTATTTTTCTTGATTTAGCTAAATGGCTTTTTAAAAAATATCCCTCCATGTCTAAAATGAAGATTAACGGGAGAGCAACAGAGGCTCTTACAAGGGCTAGCTTTGAACTTCTGAGTTGCTTCACTTGGGCATGCATGTGAATTCATTATATAACTTCACATATTCTGCGTGGTGCTTTCAACACAACTTGACATGGATTAATTCCTACACTCTCGTGTCTTCCTGGAATTATGAAACATTATTTTAAATGTGTATAGTTAAGCAGATAAGGCTTGTAAGTTTTCCACTAAAATTGCAATACTCATAACTTCTTCAATTACTGCCTCAATTCATTACTGCCTAGGCACAGAGATTTTATCAGACAATCAGCATATGCAATTTCTCATGCCCTTTTTAATTGACCAACACAGTGCAGGTTTATGTTGTACATGCATATAAAAATATTGTACAGACATTATAGGCAGTGCTCAGAGCACCCTGTATAGTTAAGATTACCCAACACTTTCCATTATGAATCCACATTTACAGTTGCTTATAACTTTGTCAATATTTAACCATTTGAGTTGAAATTTTCCATTCACAGTGTCTGCCTCAGGCTGAATTATGCTGGAAATTTTCAGGCAAACTAAGTTCAGCCATTTCTTACAATGAGGTTAGAGAAAAATATATTTTGCCCATGTTCAAAAATTCTGGCAAACTTTTCTTTGGGAAGTGCTAAAATCCTTGTGCTTCGGAGCAGAGGCTTGATATTTGGCAGAGCAGTGCTCTTTCCAGTGGAGACGTGCCTTTTACTATTCTTGTGAAAAATCTGCCTCTGATGGGGTGGACAAAGCTCAACATCTCTGCTGGAGGCCTTTCAGCACCCTGGTCAGCAACAGGAGCAGTAGAAAGGTTCTCGAAGCAGAACAGAGTGGCAGCCTCCGCTGCAGCCAATCAGGGTTCAGCAGGCTGATATAAAAGGAGCTGTTAGGCCAGGACCTATCAGTTCCTTTTTGGAGCTTGACCCAGGCAGACCTGAGGGTTGACTGGAAAACACCAGCACTCTGGAAAGCTCTGAGTGGGAGCTGGGCATCGTATCTGGTCAGAGCTAGGTCCTGCAGCTGATGGCTAGCCAAGAACTCAAAGACCCTGCAGAAACCTGGATAAGGGTAGCTCAGCCTGCAGAAACCTGGATAAGGGTAGCTCAGCCGCAAGGCCCTGGAGAAGGGCTAGATGGAACAACATCCTGGGAAAGTGGCCCAGGGACATGACAGCAACTAATTACTTGAAACTCAGCAGGTAACTGCTACATGTAGTGTCCCTGGGCCTGGACCCAGAGGAGTGGGTGGGCCTGGGTGTCCTCTCCCCCTCCTCCCCCCCTGCAAACTGCAGCTGGGAGGGTGAAAGAAGAGGCCTGATCTCTGGCCACTTACTGGATGCTGCTTTGCCTGCAGACAGGTGAGTAGAGACTGTAAGACTCACCTCAGCCACCAAGGCATGCTTGCGCAAAGGGTGCACCCCGTTACACATGCCCAAATTTGATCAAGTTTTAAAAATCAGCATGTACATGCTGAAAAGAGACTTCTTAGATTTGACCAGCTATAGTCCTCAGATTCCATCCACACTGCATGCCCAGGGTGGAGTAGGACTTTCTTTTCAGTCACAGCTCTATACTGATGTAGGCTGGGCCAGAGTCAGATCTGTACTAAGGATGTTAAATATTGAGTAATTTACTAGTAGAGTAGTCAATGGAATTTCCATTGACTAGTCGATAAACACTTCTGCATTCCTCCTTTGAAATGTACAAGAACCCCACTGGGGCTGTTGTGCATTTCAAAGCGGAAGGGCCCTCATGGAGCCCGGGGTCAGCAGGGGTCTCAGAGTCCCCCGCTGACCCCGGGCACCATGCTGTGCTGCCACTTTGAAGTCCCTCGCAGATCATGGGGTCAGCAGGGGATTCTCCAGCTGATCCTGGGCTCTGCGTGCTGCGCTGGAACCTGGGATCAACTGGGGAGTCCCCAGCTGACCCCGGGCTCCATGCAAATGCCGCAGTGGCATTTCAAAGGGAAAGCACCACACAGCTAATCCTAGGCTCAGTTGTGCGGTGCTGTCCCTTTGAAATGCTGTGTTTCAAATGGGCAGTGCTGCACAGAGCCTGGGCTCACCACATGGAGCCCAGGGTCAGCTTTGTGCGGCACTGCTTTGAAACGCGGCCACAGCATTTCGAAGTGGCAGCGCCACACAGAGCCCAAATACGGTCTCCATGCGGTGCTGCCACTTTGAAGTACCCCCTCTTCTTCCCCCCCGCACCCCCTTGCTGCCTCTATCTGATAGAGGCAGTGGGGGGGGAGCAGGAATTGACTAGTCAACTCAACTATCTGATAAGCATTTGCTTATCAGATAGTTGACTAGTCCTTAACATCCTTAGTCTGTACTCCTGAACTAAAAGCAGGCAGTTGGTCTCTCCTATGCTCTCTTTGACCCATCTCCATTTGGGTATGTTTACAGTACCACCCTAGTTCGAACTAGGGTGGTTAATGTAGGCATTCGAAGTTGCAAATGAAGCCCGTTATGAGGAGTAACGGTAGTTCGAATTAGAGATCCTAATTCGAACTACCTACTCCGTGCCACGTGTAGCCGCGGGCACGGAGTTCAACCTAAGGGGATTTAAAAATGGCGCCCGCCCGGCAAGATGCAAATGAAGCCCGGGATATTTAAATCCCGGGCTTCATTTGCAACTTCGAATGCCTACATTAACCACCCTAGTTCGAACTAGGGTGGTAGTGTAGACATACCCTTTCTGAGCCCTGGATACGTGAAGGCAAAAGCTGCCTTCAAAGGCAGAGGGTACAAGAACTGATCATGCAGCAGGGAGGGGTATGAAGCAGATTCGGACAAGAGCCTGAGGGGCAGCACACACAAAACGGAGCTGATGAGGGGAAAGGGAAACAGACACTGGAAACTAGAATGGGGGGAGAGTGGAACTGTTTGGGAAAGGACACTGGGATTGAGAAAGGAGGGGCATAGTGGCAGACCTGACACATTGCTGGGATGCAGGAGAAGAACTGGACCTGGCTAGAAAAAGGGACTTGGATAAGGAGTAAGGGGAAAATTAAGATTGGATGAGGACTCCAAGGAGAGAGATTGGGTCTGGGAGCCAGTGCGTATATAGAATGTGCATGGTGGTGATTGGAAACCAGTGTGAGGGGAAAAAGACAGATCAGATGAGGTGCTGAGAGCGGGGGTAGGGGAAGCATTGGACTGGCTGAGCAAGGAGACAGGAGAAAAGAAGCTTGAAGTGGGTAGAACCAAGAATGGCTGGGCTAAGAGACTGGGATTGGACCAGAACAAGGAGTCCAGAAGGATGAGACCAAATTTGTTGAGCAAATATATTGGTACTGGCATAGGAAGCATGATGAGTAGAAATTATTAGAAGACAGCTGGATACAGAGACAGGTTTAAAGACATGGACACATGGGCTATGTCTAAACTACATTCCTCTTTCAAAATTGCATGAGTGCTTTTTCAAAAGGGTTTTTTTGAAAAAGAATCTGCAGTCTAGAAGGGATTCTTTTAAAAAAAAAAACCCTTTTTTCAAAAACCCGTACACCTCATTTTTTCAGGAGTACGGGTTCTTTCGAAAAAGGGTGTTCTTTTTTTAAAGAACCCCATCTAGACAGCAGGTTTTTTTCGAAAAAGGGTTTTTCAAAAAAGCACTCTCATGCGATTATGCAAATGAAGCATGAGATTTGTAAATCCGCGCTTCATTTGACTTTTTTCAATTGGCTTCATCTACATTCCTTTTTCAAAAGAGGAATGTAGTTTAGACGTGCCCATGGAGAGAATGAGCTAGAAGGGGTCAAGCTTGCAGGGAAATATACAAGGGTCTGTAATCCCTAGAGCAGTGGTCACCAACAGTAGATCAGGATCCACTGGTAGATCTTGGAGCCTCTGACAAGTGATCTTGACTGGTTTGGACACAAAGCTATCAAGTGCTGGCACTTCAGTTGCCCCTCCACCTACTATCCTGCTGCTCTTGCCCTCCACCTTGGAGCTGCCCCCCTTGAGCCTCCTGCTTGCTGTATAGGCTGCGGGAAGGAGAAGGGGAGGGGAGCTGATGTCAGGGTATCCTTCCTCCCCCCACTTTCTGTACCCCATCTCCACACAGAGAGAAGGGG
This sequence comes from Pelochelys cantorii, assembly GCA_032595735.1. NCBI lineage: Eukaryota > Metazoa > Chordata > Testudines > Trionychidae > Pelochelys > Pelochelys cantorii. Next base: position 66,393,114 of record CM064326.1, on the reverse strand, counting down.
ATGGAAGGAGCTTGGCAATGCAAACCTGTCACTCACACAGTGTGTGAGTGTCTGTCATTCTTACAAATGCACACTGTCCTTCACTCTCATTTCCTGACCCAACACATACGTGGGGGGTTGTTGTTACTTCTGTTACTGCTTGCAAAGTGGGTTATTTTTAGTTTTTGACTGGTGTGTGCATTTCATAATTTTCATTTCTCTTATGCTTAAATATAATTCTTTGAGTAGTGAGTTCTAAAATGCCGAACCTGTCATGTCTGAAGTAATAGTAATTGCATCTCCTGGATGTGGCTGGCATGTCCGTGCAGCCCCTGAGAAAGGCAGAGCCCGGTGGGGGCGGTCTCCACATGCTGTCCTTGCCTGCAGACACCACTCTTGCTACTCCCATTCATCAATAATGGGGAACTGTGGTCAGGAGAAGCTGTGGGCTCAGTGCCTGTAGATGAGGGGCAGCACATGGAGACATTGCTGTACATGCCAGTTGCTTTCAAGAGTGATGCAAGGCCAGGGTAAGAGTAAGCCTGCCTTAACCCTACTATCCCACCACCCAAAAGCTGTCTCAATTTAAATGGTGCCCAGCCAGAACCTGCTTCCTGAACCCCTGTCCCAACCCTGAAACTCCTCCTACACCCAACCTCCTGCCCCAGACATGAGTCCCCCTGCACCCAATTCCTTCCCAGAGCTTGCACCCTGAAACTCCTCCTGGACCCCTGTCAAGGCTGATTCCCCACTCTGGCACGATGAATGCAGAAGTGGGGGCCCACAAAAGTACCCCAAAAACTTATCTTTCCAGGCTTTGCTATAAAACTTCCCCCAAAAAATCCTAAAACCCTAGATTTTGGGCATAAAAATCCGCTGCCACCTCCCAAGTAATGGTAAGAAAACCAGGGAAGAGATCACTTGGGAAATCTCAGCCCTAAAGTAAAACCAGGACACACAAATTAACCAATAACTGGTTAATAAAAAAGAAAGAACTTTTATTATCACAATAGTCCTGTTACAAGCATAGTTGGATTGGCTAGATGGTAAGAGCCACCAATTAATAAACTCATGGGGAATTTTCCCATGGGAACAAAACTTAGTTACAAAAGAGAGGAAAACCCATTTCTAAATGCACAGACATCAGATTCCCAAACAATAAAACCTAACGGATTTATCTAAACTTTACCCTACTTACAGATAGTGAAGAGTCTTTTCTTGGAGAAAGACATGTTGTCTGTCCACCTCAGTAGCTGGAGAGTCAACTACCCCAAAATTTCTTTGTCTCAGTTTGAAATCCCTAACTGCATTTCTATTGGCTGACTGCTACCTGGCTAGGTACAATTAACCCCTTAGTCCCCAGGCTGCTGGCTAACCCTCATGGTCATGACAACCCCAATCCCACATCCTGGGCTAAGCCCCGAGCCCCTCCCACACTCCAAACCCCTTGACCCAAGACCAGAGCCTGCATCCCAAACCCCTACCCCAGCCTGTGCAAATGAGTGAGGATGGGGGAGGAAGGAGGATGGAGTGAGCAAGGTGAGGCTGTGGAGAAGGGGTGGGGGAGGGGCAAGGCCTCAAAGAAGGGGCAGGAAGGAAGTGGAGCAAGGGCATTTGGGTTTGAAGTAGATCTTACTTTGCACTTAAATTGAAAAAGTGATCTTGTGCTTAAAAAGGTTAGAGACCACTGCCCTAGAGTATGTTCCACTCCAGAGCCTGGAATGCAACCCAAGCTCCCTGAATTTCACCTTTCCTCTGCTGCCAGCAAATATTTGTGAAACACACTAGCAAAGTGTCCCATCCTTCTCTGGTGCTGGCCTATATTAAGGCTGATAACCTGCTACTGCTATGCCTTACTCTTAGTCAAGTGCAGAGGGCTGTGTGCTGGATCAAAGGTTCCAACACTGGTGAGGAACCAAGAGGGTGTTAATATAATGCTACTATTTTTTGAGGGTCTTTGTTTTTAAATGAGGAAGCACACACACAAATGACCTTATAAAAACATTGTTAAGGTTGCAAAGTCAAACACTCAAAAGCTAGGAAATGCCTGAATTAAATGTGCCTGTTATCACCTAAAGCAGTGTTTCTCAACCTTTTTTTTTTTATAAAGTACCCCTTTTTCAAAAAATAATTATAAGTACCCCCAGTATCTACAGTTTTCAGACACACATTTTTTTTTCTACCATTGCAACACATTTGTTTAAACAACTTAATCATGGGTGGGCAATGAAATGTTTGGGTGTAAAAAGTACAAAAATAATAAAGTACTGTAAAACTTAAAACAAATTCAGTTTTCTCCAAATTTCAGTTGTGTTGACGTATCTCCCTCCCTCCCCCAGACTTCTCTCAAGTACCCCTAAAGGTACTCGTACCACTGGTTGAGAAACACTGCCCTAGAGGATGTGTCAAACCTGCCTTGTTGTAACCCTCCTGGCCTTAAAATGCATTGCTGCTGTGAATCATAGCCTGGACACCAACAGTCAGTAGCCATCATGCAGTCTCCTGCATGTCTGTTTACTATGAGACCCTGATTCAGCACTCTGACCCCAGCAAGCTGCCTACAGTACAACAGCCCCACGCTAGTATCCATCAGTCTTGGTTACTACTTGCCAGGTAACCCCACACTCCCAATCCCAAATTCTCCCCCTCTTCCCCCCTCCCCCCAAAAAAAAGCCCAGAGGCATCCAGCCCTCTGGAGGGGAACACTCAGAGCAGCTTTATTTGTTCCTTTAAAGAGACAAAAGCACATTGTAGCTTATTAACCTAAGTGGGGTAAATTCACCTTTCCCTTCAAGAACAGCACTGAGTTGGTTTATTGTAAAAATGAAAACAAATTTAGCAAAGGGACAGAGGTTATGTGATACCAATAAAGCTCTTGCAAGGAATAAAGCTAGGAAGGGCTACATACAAATGAAATAAAAATATGCTTTCTAGTGGCTCAGACCTAACTTAACAAGATACAAGGTTGTTTCCTTTCTAACCCTCCATTGCCAGAGACTTCAACTCTCATGGCTAAGATAGAGGAGCAACTGGTGAGGGAGGATGTGAGGGGCCATTGGCCATGTGACCTCCCCAGCCTACGGAAGGACCAGGACAACCCCCCCTTGACCTGAAGCCCTGCCTTTCCATGCCTATGCCCCACTGTTGCTCTGCCCCCATTCTGCCTCTTCTCCCAACCAAGGCAGCCTAGTGGATTAGCAGGGCTCTACTCTCCTGGATGCATCATTCCACTTGCCCATCAATGAGTGCAGGGCAGTCCTGCCCCTCCCTCATGTGTCTCCCCCACCCTACCCCCGTTAAGGGAATTATCTTTCTTTACTTGCAAGAGCTCTGGACTCCAGTGATGGATGCCAAAATGGCTTCTTCTCTCTCACTTCATACCTTCCCAAACTCCGGGTTTTTTCTCCAGACTCAGACCTCATGCTTCCCATCACCTTGCTGATTCACATGTGCCTGTTTCTCCCTGTGTTTGGTCACAGACTTTAACACATAAGATCATTAATTATCCATATTTTCTCATATAGTGTTCATGTACACATTTCGCTGGGTGTTATTAGCTTCCAGAAAAGAGCTCACTCTATACACTTTTATACTACAATTGCTTCTATTACCTATAGTTTATGTTTGGTTTAGAGACCCCCTGTCATTATAGTCCTGATGACGATTCTCTTTCATTCTGGGGTGTAGATGTTGTGTTGTCTTCTCCTGCCCCTTCCCCTCTTGACAGGTTTGATTACTTCATATGTAAACAGACCTTCATAGTCTCTTCCAGACAAGCAAATATACATTCCTTTGTCTAGGGTAGCCTGGGCTTATGCCTTACTTGTCAAACACATTTTAATAACATAATTCTGTCACATATTCATAACTCTTTGTGCACACCCCATACATACAGCATGCAAAAATATCAATACTCAATGAGTTGTTAATTTTCCAGGGATGTATTATGACACCTTTTAGCTACAGATTGTAGTAGTGTTAGATGTAATGAGTATTTCAGGCCTAACAAGAACTGTTGGCACAGTGTATTATATCACAAAGGGACCCTGGTTGGAATCAAGCATAGTAAAGGAACGTCTACACAGCAGTTTTATTTCAGAATAACTGACATTATACCAAAATAACATAGTCTGTGTCTACACTACTGTGACTGACCGGGCCGGGTCTGGTCACAGCTGAGGGTGTCTGCTCAGGGCGAATTGCTCAAATTCGGGGCTCCTTACAGCCCCCAGACTGGTGACCTTTCCAAACAGGCCACAAACCAGTCCCACAGAGTGTTTCAGTAGCCTGCCTAAAGCCTCACGAGCAAAACCCCTCCGGCACCCCAGCAATATCCGTGCCCCAGATGGCCCCAGGCCTCATACACAGGTGAGGGGTCTAGAATCCGATCGCACCTTCCCCGAACAAGTTCTGTCCGGTTACAAGAAACCAGCCACAGATCCCTGGTCAATTTACTCTCTGGACCTTACCCACAAATCATGCTGAGCCAATCCTTTAGAATCTAATATCTAAAGGTTTATTGCTACAAGAAAGAAAAGCATGAGAGTGAGGTTGTTAAAGGATAATACATTACATGCATCGAATCTCCCAGTTCTCGATGCAGGCTCTAGCAGAGATGTTATAGCTGCTGGCTTAGAAGTCCTTGTTGCACATCCTAGGTTAGGATGGGTCCACAGTTCTTTCCAGCTCTTCGATCCCTGCACTGCTGCCTCTGGGATGAAGTGCTGAGCTGAGTACCAAGATGGAGTCGACCACATGGCATATTTATACTTCCTTCCTGGTCTCTTCTTGGCTGCAGCAGGTCACCTGGCCAGCGGCCTATCCCTGTGTTCCCTGCTGGCAGCCCTTAGGTGTCAGCCCTCATTCTTGAGGTGTGTCCTTGGCCTATTGAGTGCCATTGTCCCACATAGCCTCGCTAATTAGCATGTCCATAGGCTGAACTTTGCCCAATGCTCAAGCACATTCAGAGAGACTTCCAGTCTCCATACAGATTACAGATTCCTAACTCCACACACAGACATAATACAGATATATGAAGAGCAGATACAGAATCAGAAGAAAGTAAGCTTTTGTTTGACCCCTCACATGGCCCCCTTTGTAGCACTCTTGGGGCAAATACCCCCCCATGGGTGCAGCAGTGACCCGGCTGCTCCCCTCATAATCCAATAATGTGACAACTACAAGCAATTATTTAGATATAATGTCAAGCTGGAGGACTTCTTACTCTGATTCCTGTAACCCCCATTTTACAAGGAGTAAGGGAAGTCAGAGGAAGAGTGCTCTTTCTTGGACTTACTGCTATGTAGACAGCACCAAAAGCTGCAATAAGCTATTTCAACTTAAGCTATTTCTGCTTTAGCCCTGCTGTGTAGATGTACCCTAAGTGATCTGACTACCAGGCTATTAACTGCTTGCTCGCTCGCTCTCTCTCTTTCTCTCTCTCTCTCTCTCTTTCTTTCTGTGGAAAACTTCATAAGATCACAGTTTCATCCTGACATGGGAAGGGACTTTTTTATTTTTTTTAATCTCAAAGTTTTGCGGAATGGGAAAATCTTTTCCCTGCCCAGCTGTAAAAAAAAAATGTAAATTCAAAAATCAAAATGAAAAAAATTGAGGTGACTGGGAGTTGTGCAATTGACTTAAATGGGATGATAAACTCACCCACAGTGTACAGGACATGAATAACTGCCACCTACTGGAAGGAACATGTTAGACTTGCTCTTGTATGTATTAATCCAGTGTTTCTTAAACTTTTTAAGACTGAGGAACACCAAACAATAATTTTTTTATGAGGAACACCAAGGATTTTTTGTTGAGGGGAAAAAAAAGGTCGGGGGGGGGGAAAAGGGTCAGGGGGAAAGTTATTGAGAAAAAAAAAGTCGCTTGACCCTTTAAGGGTGGCCATTTTGAATTGTGTTGTTCTCCGTGGCACTCCTCCACCTGCCTCGCGGCACACTGGTGCACCACGGAACACAGTTTAAGAAACACTGTATTAATCAATGCCCTGCAATGGCTAATCTATTGAAACTGATCCTTGAACTTACTGGGTAGAGACTTGTGGTTTTGAAGTTCTCTTGTGGTTTTGGAATGATCTTCATGCTGATTATTCAAGGTAATCTGTACTGAAGATGTGGGTATGATTTTTGTTAACTTTGGGAGTGGGGGCTTCTGAATGTGGCACATAAACAACTATTGGCATATGTTAATGATAATTAATTCTGGCTCATGTATTATCAATCAGGTTATATTTCAAAGTCACAATACAAATCGGTAGATATTTAATACTTTTATGCTAGAGAATAGGTGACTCCCAGCATGTGTGACTTTGATCTATGGCAATCACAAATCTCTTGGAATTGATGGGCATGGTTGCCTGTTCCTTCATGTGATCTGACTGGAAGGAGACTATGTCCTTTTGTTCAGTCATAGTTAAAACACCTTAAGAGAGTAATGGAAGCAATGTAACAAAGGCAGCCATGTTGCATTATTGGATTGGGGGCATCATGTACAGAAAAGGATGCTACACAGAGGTGACAATGATCCACAGAGTCTGGTCCCTCTGTATTCTCAGAATCATTGGCCTTTTCGATCACTATGTAGGAAAAGAAAGCTCTTCAATCGAGAAAAGCCATAGGGCCAAAGGATGGGAAACGTGAGCTGCAATTCAGGGAAAATAAAAACATTTCTATTATTTGCATTCCTAAGTAGTCTGAATATTATAATGTGGGGATGCAACAAATTATTTGCCAAGAGGCTCAAATACACAGTGAAAAGTCCTCTCTGGAATATCTTTTGAAAGCTTCCTAATACAATACAATTTCCTTGTCAGGCTCAGAATGAAAAAAAGAAGCTTGAAAGGCACATATTGCTTGAAAGCATATTTCTAGATTTATATATACAGATTCTGTCAGTTTCACTCAGCAGAAAGAACAAAGAAAAGAGAAATTTTTTCTGGGGAGCCCAGAGTTAAAATAGCCATGTTTCTGCTGCCCTTTTTTTTTTTTTTTTTTTTTTTGGTCTTAGTCTTACTTTCTTTATCATGTTATCCAAAAAAGAAAAGCCTGTAACACAAAGTGGAATACTTATGTAATTTTGCTACATTTAAACAAAACAGTAAGGGTTGGACTACTGATAATTACTGAAAAGAGGAGAAAATTCCTTTGTGGTAGACCTTTGTGTTCCATTCAGAACCCAGTATAATAAAGGCCTGTCTCCCATACCCTTGCTTTTAAAAATGCATTGTGTATAAAATCCAAAAGGCCCCTTGAGTGAGTAACTTTTACAGTTACAAGTTTTAAAGAAGGGAAGAATTAATAAAGCCATTTGATAGGGTTTCGCCTCCTAGGAGACTTTAATCCACATGTTGCTTCAGCATGACAGCATAAATAAAGGAATACAAACTAAGACAGCCCTGTTGAGAGAGACTGCAGGCAGGAAAGAAGAGATCAGAGGGCCATAATTCTTATAGTTCATACAAACTGGATCCTCTCGTTGCGCAAAGAGCTAAAATTAGTCTTTTCTACAGATCTCACAAGTCTTGAGCTTTTCTAGTAGCCCATTGACTAGGACAGTACTTTAAACTGCAGCAAGAACCACCACCACCTCCCACCACCAAAACTATAACTTGTATTACATGTGAAATTGAAGGGGAAAAAAGGTAACCCCTGGTTTTTTACCATCAGACTAAAATGAAGTTTGCTCCCAGACAGCCAAAGCCTCTCCATGTCTCATTCTCTGTCTATCTCTGCAAGTCAGATATCAGAAGGAACATGGAAACATACTGGACTAAGGTGCCATCAAAAAGCTGCACCAAAACCACATGGCAAATATGAGCTGAATACATCATTCAAAATATATTTGCATGATCTTAAGTGCACAATAGCAAAAAGTTCTGCAAATCAACAGTTAACAAACATTCATTTTTTATAAAATCACACACATAAAAGTTCATTTATCATAACAACAGAAGTAAAATTAGATTCAAACCTCAGTTAAAACATGAAGAACAGCCTGTTATGATCTTCAATACACTGGAAGATTCCTTTTTTGAAAATCAAGCCCTCTCATGATGTCGCATTAGACTATATTGTTAATGAGTTCTTTCATTCCTCTGTGCATGGCAATATATTTAATCTTGGCTGCATATTTTAAATGATTGATGTTCTCCTAATTACATTTTATGGTATCTTGTGCTACGCCACCTCTAATGAGAGCAAACATCCCATTACCTCTCTAGTGCTCAACCACAAAAATCAATAACTGACATTTATTCAATGAACTGCAAATTGTGACTCACCAGCTTCACTTTGTGTTCAGTAAATTTAAACTGCAATTAATTTTCATGCATATCACAAAACAGCAACTGCAGGCATGAACTAACTTATAAGGTGATTTGCTTCCTCCTTGGCTAATTACACTACAGTGAAACCTGTCTTGAGCCATCACTTAAAGGACTGAGAATAATCAATTGCTTAATTGAAATGATCTTCTCAACAAAGTTGGAGCACAATTATAATTCACACATTCAGGGATTCTTTGGGGCTATCTCTGAAGACATGAGGTTCTTTAATAAGGCCAGTCTCTTGTAGAGATTGTGTTGTAGATATGTTGGTGATCTCCCCTTTTCTTTTTCTTCCTGTAATGTATGTTTGCATAAATAAAATGTACTGTAAAAGAACTGCAGCCTTGGATTTTTCCAAGCTGAACTTTGCCAGAAGGAATGCTGTACTCATTATACTCATAACTGTACTTGTACTCACTGTACTCAAACCATTAGGTTAGCACATTAGCCACTTATTTCCAATAAAAATGCTGTCTTGTTGGATACACTAGAAAATTGACATGCTCACCATTTGTTGTTTCTTTCAGAATTCCTGTTGTTGGGTAGCTCATATTTTCATTCCAGAAAACGTACACTCTTCTGTCAAAAGAAGGCACATGTATGCCTCAAAGTACATACATAACAGTAAATGCAGAGAGAGTGAAATCCTAGCATTACTGTTACCAATGACAGAACTCCCACTGATGTCAGTGGGGCCAGGATTTCACCCTAAATTTCCAAGGTCACTTTTCATTAAAGGAGTGTACCATTTCAGGGACAAATGCTACAGATAAGTGTTGCAACTATTTATACCTTAAAAAACATAGTGAGTTCCCACTAACCATCTGTCAGTGTGCCCCACTAACCAGGTGGTACTGCCATCTTCAGCATTTTCTGCACTCACTTCTGTAGCTATTTCACATACCCCCGCATAGCTCCTTAGCGCATAACATGTGAACAAATAGCATATTGCATCATTTATATTTGTCATATGATTAGGATGTATTTAATGCTTTTAACATAATACAACATATCTCCAGGTGTTGCCATTATGATATATTTGGTTTTAAATGCTAAATTCCAGCTGTTGCCTCCTGTGAACTAACCAGAACTGGCCATGAATCCTGAAGTCAAAACGTACTCCCTCATACAACTACATGCAGATACCTTAGTTAAGGTAGCCAGGAGATGCTGGGGAGGAAGGGTTCTGCATCTGCACAGCCTGTGTAGTCCGTGACAGATGTGCAAAAAGGAAAGGAAAGCAGGTACAAAACTGCCAAGTCAGAATAGTGCCTTGACATTCCTTCAGTGAATAGACTGTGATGGTGTAATTGACTACACATCATGTAAGGAATTGGGGAATCTATTGCAGGGATGTGACAGAATACCGAGGCCTAACCGATTAAGGAGCACTCTACTCACTGTGGCATCGATTATCTTCCCCAGTGGTGGCTGATTGAGGAAATAGGACAGCATTAGCCAATCAGATGGGGAAGCTGAATAAGCTTAGGAACTAACTGGCCCATCAAATAACTAGCTTCATAAAAGGCAAGAAGGAAGTGTTAGGGGACTATGGCTAGCTATAGCTGCACTTCAGGAGAATGCTTTTCCTCCCACAGTCCTGAGGAACAGGGGCTGAAATGTATTCGAATTGTTGTATTGTACTATACAGGTGTTGGTGAAGAGGACTTGAATAAATTATAGAGAGTGAACACTAAAAGAAGGGAATCTAATTGGCTTTTGCAGCAATCTAGAACAGTGGGAAGGAGAGATATATGTCCTGATACCAATGGATAGAGCTGGAGTCTTATGATGGTCAGTCATCCTACAAGATGAGAGTTTGAGATGAGATATTTTGTCTTGCTTTTTAAAAGTTACTTTTTATAACTGTAGGGCCCTTTTTGATACTCAAAGAGTTCAAGGGTTGAGTGGGGACTGCAACCGCAGGCCTCGTTTTGTAAATGAACTGACATTTTCCTTCTCCAACTAGCTAATACTCCAAATTCCTCGTTCTGAAAATGGTTCTGTAGAAGTTTGTATGAGTCTTTTGGGTTAGCAGAGAGCTAGAATTTATTTGGAGATGGAAATAGCCCCTTGATTTATTTCAATAGCTTTTCATTGATGTCCCTAATTTTGTTTTCTTGTACTGCTATCTGAAGACACAAAGAGATACTAAAGGCAGCTCCCAATTTACCAGATCAATCACAACAGTTTATTTGGGACGTGCAGGGTGCATCTATTCCTCACTAGCCACAAAAGTAACATTGCAGGCCAAAGAAGCCACACCTTTCTGTCACTGCTGGGTATGCTCAGCCTGGAAATGGTATAAAGGGAAGCACAGCCGCTCACCTGAGTTAGACCACTGAGGAGGGTGGATGCAGACTGTAAGCTCCCTCCACAGAACTCTGGAAGCCCCAGTTTACAGAAGTCAGGCACATGGAAATCCAGGTGGCCAACCTGATGACCTGCAGAGACCAAAAAGATCCAGGAACTGCTATACTAGGAGACTGGATAGGAAATGGCCCTGAGGAAATGGACACTGGTCTGCTCATAAGCCTGGGAAACCCATCAGCATATTTCAGTGGAATCCTTGCTTCCCCATTTGTGGCCCACTCCCCACCCTGACATTGTTAGGGCTTTAGGCTGGGACCCAGTGGAGTGGGTAGGCCAAGGGCCACCTACCCTCTGCTTTAAACCCCACATCAGGATGACAGCTTCCCCCCACCTTAGGCCTGGAGGCTTGTAGTTGTCTACCAGAATCAAAACACTGGACTATTGAGACTGTTGGCTTGTGGCTCCACCCTACCTGAGGGCCTGAGACCCTGAGACTATGTCTAGACTTTGGGAGAACCTTTTTTCGGAAGAGATCTTCCGAAAAAACTTCTTCCAAAAAAGAGCATCCACACAAAAAAAGCACATCAAACAAGATCTGCTTTTTCGAAAGATAGCATCTACACTGAATGGACACTGTCTCGCATTTAAGCTGTGATTACTATGGATGGATGGCCACCAGGGCACCTGTGCTTTTTCCTCTTTCTTTTCTTTTGAAAGAACTCCCTCTTTCCCCGTCCACACACACCTTTTTCTAAAACAGCTCTTTTGGAAAAAGGCTTCTTCCTTGTAGAAAGAGGATAACCAATGCCGGAAAAAAACCTCTGTTCTTTCAATTTACTTGCGGAAGAACGCGACTGCAGTGTGGACGTAACTCGGGTTTTGTCGGAAAAACTACCATTTTTTCTGACAAAACTCTGTAGTGTAGACTTACCCTGGGTGACAGCCCAATCTATGCTGATTGCTAGGTCACACTGCCCTGGGAGCCAGGATGGCCAAAGAATTCTGACCAGTAGTCACACTCTCCCATGTTGTGGATTAGGCCATCAGAGAGACTAGCAATTGGGGTGGACGTTCCCTGCTGACTATACATGACCAGACACCCCTATACATAGTGTATTTCCCCGCCACATGGGGTTATTGGTTGAGAGCATGAATTATTGTAATATCAATATTTTGATTTCCAGACTGGATCACTGGAATTAGAGCAGAAATGTAAAATGAAGGATATATGAAAGGAAAATATATCACAAAGTGAGTAACTACATTACTAAATATAGTCCTGATTTCCTACAGTGGGAAATTCTCCCATGCTGCAAGGCTTTTCACACTACTTAACCCTGAAAAGGGGCTCCATGCTGGCTTCCTATTGGCTGGTGCAGAGGACAGGTCATGGGTATGTAATAAGAAAGGCTGTGTGACTACATGTACCCTAAACCAACACGACATGCAATCAGAATAGCAGTATCCAGCTAGTGCAGTGGTCCCCAACCATTCGAGGCTGCCAGGCACCCGGGGGCGGGGCCACTCACGCACCGGGCATCCAGGGGCGGGGCCGCCCATGCGCCACGCACCTGGGGCCAACACTGTGCATGTGCCGCGCGCCCGGGGCAGGGGCCGCCCATGCGTCACGTGCCCGGGGCCAGCACCGTGCACCCGGGGCAGGGACCGCCCGTCCACCGTACGCCCAGGGCCGGCACCGCACATGCGCCGCGTGCCCAGGGCCGGCACTGCGCATGCGCTGCGCACCAGGGGCGGGGTCGGCCCAGATCATTCGGCAGGCGCACATAAATGCCCCAGTGGGCCAGTGGGCACGGTGTTGGGGACCACTGAGCTAGTGTAACTCACACTAGTTAAGTGTAGGTCTCCACACAGATATACCTCCAAGTATGCAAATGTAGCTTTAAGGGATCTCAATGTGAACACCACATCTGAATACCCTGAAATTTGGGGAAGTTTTGATTTGAGCGGGGACTGCAAATTCTCAAATTTGGGTGTATGGGTTTGCTCCCAAGATATAAGAATTCAGAGAAGCTATAAATACCTTTGCTTTACTATCTTCTCTCTTTTTCTAATGTTCCCTGTGTTATTAGGATCTCCTCATGCCTGCCCCATTATCTCCAAAAGCTACATTGCCCTATCAATAATCATTTGTGTCCCTGAAGCCATCCTCAATAAAAACTTTTTCTGACCAGCACTGGGATTCTGCTTCTCTCTAAAAACTGAGCTGACCCTGTCTGAAAGGCAACAAACAGCTGCTGGAATTACCCTCTGGCCTTTTCTGAGAAAGCTGTCTTAGGTGTAACTTTCCCTTTCAGCTTGTCCATCTTTCCCCCTCTCTTTCAACTGCCTCCTTTCAGCCCCATACTCATATCTTATTTAACATTGACCATGTGGTAAAATCTACTGACCTTATTATCTTTATCCTCCTCGCATCAGTATTACTCTCTCTTACACATGCACATAATACGTGTAGGGAATTGTTAAGTGTGAATCAGTGAAGAGGTACACTGAGATACAGCTTTAGCATTGTTCAAAAGGCTCATTACCCTGAACAATTCAGTCCTTCAATATATTCTTCCTGATCATGTATTAAGCACCCACTACTACAGCCTTTACTCACACTAGTCTCTAAGGCTACGTCTACACTACGAGTTTTCTCGGCAAAAAATATGCTAATGAGGGACTCCTTTGCATGAGTCACAACCTCATTTGCATATTTTCTGCTGATCCATTTTTGCACTGGGATTTTTGCGCAAAAACAAGCGGTGTGGACGTTTTCTTTTTGCGTAATAACCCCTTTTTCCGCAAGATCGGTATACCTCCTTTTTTGGGGCATAAGGGTCTTGCGGAAAAAGGGGTTTTGGGCAAAAAGAAAATGTCCACACTGCTTGTTTTTGTGCAAAAACCCTAGCGCAAAAACGGATCAGCAGAAACTATGCAAATGAGATCGCAACTCACGCAAAGGAGTCCCTCATTAGCATATTTTTTGCCAAGAAAACTCGTAGTGTAGACGTAGCTTAAGAGTATGTCTGCCCTACAATTAGACACCTACAAGTAGAAGTATTAGGGTATGCCTAGGTTATAGTGAAAAACCCACAGCTGGCCCATGCCAGTTTCATTAGACTCGCGGATGTGACCTAAGGGGCTGTTTAATTGCAGTGTAGTCATTTGGGCTGAAGCTGGAGCCCAAGCCCTCGGACATTACCCCTTGACAGGGTCCTAGAGCCTGGGCTCCAGCCCAAGCCCAAATATCTACACTTAAGTTAAACTGCTCCTTAGCTTGAGCCCCCAAGCCCAAGTCAACTATCCAAGCCAGTCTTGTGTTATTCTCTGTAGTGTAGACCTAATGCTTCTATCCTGCTTCATAGATACAAGGGTCTGCCTTGTATCCAGTTACAGGATTGGCACCTAAATTTGTGTTTACTATTTGACAGTTAATACAAATATAACAGGTGGATCATCTGATAAATCAGGAAATAAGTATTTCATAAGAAACAAAACAGACACAGGTACACATTTGCCTTTTAAATGTACATCTGCACTTTTTATTTACATGAATTGTTTCAATATAAAACATAAATCTTTGCTTTTCCCCATCCCCTTTTTAGCAACAGTCACTATGTCCTTTAATATTTTTTTTTTTTTTTGGTCTGACTCTTTGGTAAATAAAAAGGACAAATTTAGAAGGATGATTTGTCTAGACATTGATTGCTTTTGCCATAATTTAAAGTGATATTTGATTTTTGAGTGGGATTTCATTTACGAATTTCAGCTGGTAACATTTACACATAAACACAAACACGTTGAGTACATCCCCATGACAGCAATGTAAAGAAATCCTAAACTATGTCAGAATGATGTTGCTATTTCAGAGGCATTTGGGAAGAAAGTATTTGGTGGAGGGTGATTTAGTCCTTTATACTGTCTTGACAGACTGGTTGGTGACACTTCTGACCCACCACTTAGAACTCTTTCATATACACTTTGTAGTCTTTCAGTTTTAGGAACATTAACTTGATAACACTCTTTCAGCTTTGCCTGTTGTGGAAGAAAATGAGGCTTCTCAAGCTGAACCATGGGCTGATAAATCGGAGTTGTAGAATATGCAATCACATAATCACTTTCACAGTGCAATGGGATGGTTTTGCTTATTTGGGACTGGTGGGCATACAAGCTACAGTATCTTTCTGTGTCCTTGTAAGTCCTTCCAGCCATACAGGCTGCAGTAGCTGAAAGAGAAGTAATATTTTAACAATCACACTTTTTTCCCGGTATACAATATCAGAAGAGAAATATCAAATTTCCATAAGAGTGGGTTGAATAAATTACTTTCACCAGCATTATGAAATTAAACATGTTTATTTCTACCAAAAAAAAATTATATATTGAGAAAATCATATCCACACTTCTGTGCTTATTTTAAGGGCAGATTCCCAAGGATTTCAATCGGAGCAACATCAAGTCCTAAAATTAGACTCGGATCCTTCAAAGAAACACTTACACATATGAGTAACTAAACCCAATCTGAGAACAAGTTTTCTAACATCAGGGCTTTATTAATAGCTAAGCCAGTGTGATATATAAAGGATTCAACAATGAGTAATTTATCTGTAAACATATTTTATTTGTTAAAAGCCCAAACATGTGGTAGCCACTTTACAGAAAGACAGGGGTCTAACATTTCAAAAGCAACAAATGACTCTGGGTATCTCTTTTGGGATGCTCAGCTTGAGACACCATAAAGTGGGGAATCAGCACTTTCTGAAAATGGGCCCCTTTAATGTGTACCAAGTTACCTAAACATTGAAGATCCTAAAGTCAGTCACATTAGGCTAGAAGACCCAAATCTCTACTGAATCATTCCAGTTTCATGCCTGAGCAACTCCATTGATTACAGAAGT
Organism: Pelochelys cantorii; assembly: GCA_032595735.1. Lineage (NCBI taxonomy): Eukaryota > Metazoa > Chordata > Testudines > Trionychidae > Pelochelys > Pelochelys cantorii. Next base: position 66,377,580 of record CM064326.1, on the reverse strand, counting down.
GATCATTTGGCTCTGTTGAGGCCACATCTGGGCTATGTCGACACTGGCGGCTTCTTGCGCAAGAACATCTTGCGCAAGGGTTCTTGTGCAAGAAGTCTTGTGCAAGAAAACGTCCACACTGCCATGTGTGAGCTGTGCTTTTGCGCAAGAGCGCCCATGGCAGTGTGAACACTCTCTTGCACAAGAAAGCTCCGATGGCCATTTTAGCCATAGGGCTTTCTTGTGCAAGAAACCCCTGCCGAACGTCCACACTGCCCTCTTGCGCAAGAGCCCCTGCGCAAGAGGGCTTACACCTGTTAAAAAAAGAGTGTAGCTCTTGCGCAAGAAGCCCTATCTTACCACACCGTACTGTAAATCTTCTTGCGCAAGAGAGGGTGGGCAGTGTGGACACTCTGCGGATTCTTGTGCAAGAACAGCCATTCTTGTGCAAGAACCCACCAGTGTAGACATAGCCCTGGAGCAGTGTCCAGTTCTGGGCCCCCCAGTATAGAAAGGATGTGGATGCATTGGAGAGGGTCCAGCACAGGGTGACCAAAATGATTAGGGGGCTGAAGCGCATGACCTATGAGGAGAGATGAGGGATTTGGGTTTCTTTAGTCTGCAGAAGAGAAGAGTGAGGAGGGATTTGATAGCAGCCTTCAACTTCCTGATGGGAGGTTCCAAAAAGGATGCAGAAAGGTTGTTCACAGTAGTGACGGATGGCAGAACAAGGAGCAATGGTCTCAAGTTACAGTGGGAGAGGTCTAGATTGGATATTAGGAAAAACTATTTCACTAGGAGGGTGATAAAGTACTGGAATGGGTTACCTAGGGAGGTGGTGGAATCACCATACCTAGAGGTTTTTAAGTCTCCGCTTGACAAAGCCCTGGCTGGGTTGATTTAGTTGGGATTGGTCCTGTTTTGGGCAGGGGGCTGGACTTGATGACCTTCTGAGGTCTCTTCCAGCTCTAGAATTCTATGATTCTATGAATACCCTGGTGATTCAAGTCTATGATCTCTGCCCCAAAAAGCTTACAATCTAATGTTACAGTCTTTGTTAATACACTAGGTATATTTAAAGGGATGCCATTATAGTTTAACTGTGTTTTTATACACATTGCCATGAAGAGATTAAAGCTAAATTATACTTACCAACTTGCTTTTCAGCTACCTGTGAAGGTGGCTTCTTTAACCCCTCCCCACTGATATCAGAAGCACTATCATTAAATTCGCTATCTCCTTTCCCACTGTCTTGCACACTAAACTGATCAGGAGTTGAATGGGAGCTGAAAGCAAAAGGAACCAATTAGTGTATTGCCTTTTCCATACTCTGCCTGAATGTGAAATTCTATAAATGTCCCAAAATATTAAATGTAGAGAAAACAGTAATTTACCTTAAGCTTGAAGCAGATTCACGCTCTTGCCAAGGAGATGGCGGGTGAAAAGGAACAAGATCTTGACCCTGGCAAAAGGAAGAAATAGCTATGTTAGGACTTTTGCATCCCTCAATATAAAAGTAGCCCAACAATAATTCAAGGAAAATGTTTACTTAAATTGATATATAATGGGATTCTAACATATCAGACAATAAAAATAATAATTGCAATAGCAATAAATCATACTCAAAATATATCAGCTAAAATACATGACATCTCTATAATAATACTTAGCTGTGATCTCAAAACACTTTTCATCTGTAGATCTCAAAACACTTTTCAAAGGGGATGCGTACACTTATTCCTATTCTACAGACAGAGAAACTGAGATATAGAGAGGTAAAATATAGGCAGTATATTCTCAGTATAAACTCAGTGGCAGAACCAGAAAACAGATGCAGCTCTTCAGATGCCAAATCCAGTGTCCACTATGTCTTTAATAACACAGCTCTAGTTCTCCTAAGATAAAAATGTCCTGCTATGAATCAAACTGAATTGTCAAGGTGACATCATAGGATGTTATGGCAAGCACTTACCAAAGATTCCTGAACATTTCAAAGATGAATGCATTGCAAAGGGGCTGAAAAGAAATCAGGGGTGCTTACCTGGGAGTCGCTGCCCTTGACTTTCCCTTCTTGGACAGGATGACACAAGGACTCTCTGCTACAGTCCTCAGCCTGGAAAGTGTCACTGGGTATGTCAGACAGGGTGGTAACTGAGAGCTGGCAGGGCTCTGGTTGGCCCGGGGAGGAGCACCCTGAGTGGGGGCCTGAGCCCTGCCGCAGCTTATGTTGGAAGTGCCTCTTGTTTCTCCAGCAGGTGGAGGCCACGGCGAGGATAGCGACCAGCAGCACGCCGCAGCCTCCGGCCAGCACCGCGATGAGCACCACGGAGAGGTCCAGGCGGCGCTGCAGCGGCCGCTCCTCAGCCGCGGGCTGCACCCGCACGATCTCCGCGTTAGCGGGCAGCGTGTCCGTGGGGGTGAGCCGCACCGCGGCCGTGCAGGACAGCGAGGGCCGCCCGCCGTCGTGCACCGCGACCACTAGGGAGAAGGGCGCGGCCGGGGCCCCTGCGGGCAGCCGCCTGCGCAGGGCCAGCTCCCCGCTCTCCGGGTTCATGGCGAAGAGCGGGTGGGCGCCGCCCAGGAGGGAGAAGGCGAGCCTGGAGTTCGCGCCTTGGTCCGCGTCGCGGGCGGCGAAACGGGCGAGGAGGAAGCCCGGGGGGGCGCCGGCGGGCAGCAGCAGCTCGGCCGAGCCGTTGGCCAGCGGCGGGGCGGTGATGACCGGGGCGTTGTCGTTCTGATCCGCCACCCGCAGCCGGAGGCGGGCGCGCTGGCACCGCCGCGGGGCGCCCCCGTCGCAGGCTTCGATCTCCGCCTCCACCCGCGGCAGCGCCTCGCAGTCCAGGGGCTGCCGGGCGCAGACGGCGCCGGTGGCAGGATCCACGGAGAGGTAGGTGGAGATGGGGGCGCCCAGCACCTGGCTCTCCAGCAGCCGGTACAGGACCTTGCCGTTGCGGCCCAGGTCGGGGTCGCGGGCCACCACGGTGGCGACGTAGGCGCCGGGCGGGTTGTTCTCCAGCAGCGCCACCTCGTAGGCGGGCTTGGCGAAGCGCGGCGCGTTGTCGTTCTCGTCGCTCACGCGCACCGTCACCTGCCGCACGGTCTTGAAGGGCGGCGCGCCCAGGTCCTCGGCCACCAGCGTCAGGTTGTACTCGGCGATGCGCTCGCGGTCCAGCGGCGCGGCGGTGACGAGCACGTAGCTGTCGGCGTAGGCGCGCTGCAGCGCGAAGTGCTCGTGCCCGTAGAGGGCGCAGCGCACCTGCCCGTTGGGGCCCGAGTCCCTGTCCGAGGTGCTGACCAGCGCCACCAGGCTGTCGCGCGCCGCCGCCTCGCTGACGTAGGCCACCCCGGCGCCGGCGGGGGCGCCGCTCAGGGGGCTGACGCTGATGCCCGGCGCGTTGTCGTTCACGTCGGCCAGGCGCACGATGACTCGGCACGTGGCCGCCAGGGGGCTGGCGCCGCGGTCCTGCGCCTGCACGTCCAGCTCGTAGGTCCGCTGCCGCTCGTAGTCCACCGGGCCCTCCAGCGTGAGGCGCCCCGAGCGCGGGTCCAGCCGGAAGAGCCGCCGCGCCTCGGCCGGCACCTGGCTGCCGAAGCCGTAGACGATCTCCCCGTTGGGCCCCTCGTCGGGGTCGGCCGCCGCCAGCTCCAGCAGCAGCGAGCCGCGCGGCGCGTCCTCGCCCAGCTCCACCGTCACCGCGGCCTGCGGGAAGGCCGGGCTGTTGTCGTTGGCGTCCAGCACCCGGACGCTCACCGTGGCCGTGCCCGCGCGGGCCGGGCTGCCGCCGTCCTGCGCCACCAGCTCCAGCGTGTAGGCGGCCTGGCGCTCGCGGTCCAGCTCCTGCAGCAGCACCAGCGCGGCGCTTTTCCCGCCGTCCGCCCGCGCCTGCGCCTCGACGCCGAAGTGGCTGTTGCGCGAGAGCTGGAAGCGCTGGACGCCGTTGGAGCCCGCGTCCGGGTCCAGGGCCAGCTCCAGCGGCAGGCGCGTGCCGGGCGCGGCGCTCTCGGACACCTCGAGCGGGATGTGCGCCTGGGGGAAGCGCGGCGCGTTGTCGTTGATGTCCCGCACCTCCAGCTCCACGTGCACCAGCCGGTACTGCCCCTGCCACAGGCTCACCACGTCGAACGCCAGCAGGCACTGCGGGGCCGGGCCGCACAGCCGCTCCCGGTCCAGGCCCGCCTCGCCCACGCTCAGCTGCCCGTCCGCCTCCCGCACCCGCACCAGCGAGCTGTTGCTGAACTGCTCCATCAGCCGGAAACCGCCCGGGGGTCTGTCCCCGGAGCGGGGCTGCCAATCGTCCCGCAGCGCCCCAATGACTGTACCAGGAGCCTCTTCCTCGTCAATGCGGTACCTGACTATCTCACTCAGGCCCCCTGCCACCAGGAGACACAGCAGCGCAGCGCTTAGTCCCGCTTTGGGCAATGTGAGAGTAGGCGACATAGCCTCTGAGACCTTACCGCACACCCCCACCCACTCCCAAATCCACTGGCACTTGGTGTTTTAGAAGCTTTAAAGATGCCAGATAAGAAAGAGATCAAACGCCCCGCACTCCTGAATCCACAGACCGATCACTGTTCCCCCTTTAAGCACATCCCGGCAGACTCAAAGCTGGCTGCTGTGTGATTGGTGCCTGAACTCTGTAAGGAGCTCTGTGTGCTCCAGTCTAGAGCTCTCCTTTTTGCTCCCTTCAGCACCCTTCTCAGAGGTTATATATATATAAGGGTATGCAAATCAGCGTCTTCCCTGACCAATCTTCTGATCCCTGTGCACACCAGAGTCAGAGAGCCCCCTGCACCAGCTCTGTGGGACATTCCCCCAATAAATGAACAATATGTCAGTCATGCATGTGCAAACACATTGCTCTCCAGAACACTTGATGACTAAAGTTTTCCCACTAGAATAACTTGCTGTCTGTACAAAAGTAGAGAATCTTTCCCTGTAATACATTTCAGAATGTGCATATAAAAACACTATTTTAAAAAAAACCAAGCATGTACATGTGTCTAAATAAAGAGGGGTGGGCAGTAGCAGGAAGAATGATAATGACACAAATTCCCACATTAGCAGGTACTTATGGTGTATCCATGTAGGCTACATAGTTAGTCCTTACGATATTTTATGGTTTAAATAGTACAAATTAATACAGTCCTTCCACCTCAGTATGTATCAGAGCTGATCAATGAGAAACTGGTGGGATTAATCACCAAGAGACTAGGCAGGAAGACCACCAACTTTTAATTCCAGTACTGTCTCCTTAGGTGATGGAAGGAAGAAGAGAAGGTGTATGGTTAAGGTGTGAATGTGTGCGTGTGTGCACTGCCATAAAATATTGCTGTAAGACTATTTATTCTAAGTCCTTCACTGAGGAAACTCCCAGTGGTTTGAAAAGTGGGAGGCTTAACTGGGATGAAACCATGGGCCCAAATGCCATGTGGCAACAAATCGTTAGGTGTCAAGTTCCCTAACAGTGCCAAAGTGTCATCTTGTTGACAGTTCTAACCTTTGTGAAGAACTACAAAAAGATCTCAGCAAACTGAGTGATTGGGCAGCAAAATGGCAAATGAAATTTAATGTGGGTAAGTGTAAGGTAATGCATGTTGGAAAAAATAACCCAAATTACACGTACTACATGATGGGGTCAAATTTAGCTACGACAGATCAGGAAAGGGATCTTGGAGTTATAGTGGATAGTTCTATGAAGACATCCACGCAGTGTGCAGCAGCAGTTAGTAAGGCAAATAGGATGTTAGGAATTATTAAAAAAGGGATAGATAATAAGACAAAAGATATCATACTTCCCCTATATAAAACTATGGTACGCCCACATCTCGAGTACTGCGTGCAGATGTGGTCTCCTCACCTCAAAAAAGATATATTGGCATTAGAAAAGGTTCAGAAAAGGGCGACTAAGATGATTAGGGGCTTGGAAAGGGTCCCATATGGGGAGAGGCTAGAGAGACTGGGACTTTTCAGTTTGGAAAAAAGGCGATTGAGGGGCGATATGATAGAGGTATATAAAATCATGAATGGTGTGGAGAAAGTGATTATAGAAAAATTATTTACCTTTTCCCATAATACAAGAACTAGGGGACACCAAATGAAATTGATGGGTAGTAGGTTCAAAACTAATAAAAGGAAATTTTTCTTCACACAGCGCACAGTCAACCTGTGGAACTCCTTGCCCGAGGAGGCTGTGAAGGCCAGGACTCTATTAGGGTTTAAAAAAGAGCTTGATAAATTTTTGCAGGTTAGGTCCATAAATGGCTATTAGCCAGGGATAAAGTATGGTGCCCTAGCCTTCATAACAAGGGCAGGAGATGGATGGCAGGAGATAAATCACTTGATCATTGTCTTCTGTTCTCCTTCTCTGGGGCACCTGGCATTGGCCACCGTCGGCAGATGGGATGCTGGGCTCGATGGACCTTTGGTCTGACCCAGTATGGCCATTCTTATGTTCTTATGTTCTTATGTTCTTTGTTTACAAAGTGGTGATGAAAAAGTGCCTGGTTTCCTGATATATATTGGCATCACTGCACATAAGTTTTGTCCTGCTCCTCGATTTCTCTTCTTCCATGCACACAAAAAAAAAGACATAAAATACCTCCTGTGTCAAAGAAATTAATGGAGTCCAAAAATCAGGTAGAAATTTCACATAAAGAACCTAAACCAAATGACACAGTGAAAGCATTATGTGTTATTTCTAGAATTCATTGTTTCTGATGTTGACTGATTATATATATATATATATATATATATATATATATATATATATATATATATATATTCCCTTTCTGCTGTAAGTTCCATAGCATATGTTCCTTACCAGCTGATGTCCAAAGTTTGTCTTACATTTTACAGAAAATTAAATTCTACTAACCCACTATTGGCCTGAGTATTATTGTTTCATTTTCAGTATGTGTTTTTTAATAATTATGTTTAGCGACTAGGTTGCCAAAGATATCAATGAGCATGCATCTCTTGGTCTTATTTTTTTTCAAAAATGTAGTCTATCGAGCACAAAGTACATATTCTTTTTGCTTTCTATTCCTGGACGTATTTTATAATCCCACCAGTCCTCGGTGATGTGTAAATGATCAGTTCATGCTGGAGCTAACGAAGGGAGAGTGCAGTAAGACTGTGTTATTACTTATGACTACTGCTATAATAAACAATTGTATTAGAAACAAAGCATTCTGTGTTAATGAAGGGCATTTGGAGTTGAAGGAAAGAGACGTTTTCTGAGGCAAGATCAATGCTGGAGCCGTTGAGTGACAGGAGAACTAACAGAGAAACCGTATGATGTGTCCCTTTTAGGCATCTGGCTTTAGCATGCTGTGTTTACAACCCCGAGCTGTTGAAACACACGCGTTACATTCTGTTAGGCATGGGTTAAGTTAAAGCAATCGATCTTCCCATCAAAAGTTGTGTGGGCAAGATACACTTACTTTCAAGTTTCCTAACACCCCCCGACAAAAGGTGGGTCTAGAAACCTAATGGGGACCCTCGTAGACGCTAAAAAACAACAAAATCAAAAGTTAAAAAATGCAGCAGACGGGGCAAAGTGTGAGTGAATGCAGAGGAAAGTAGCAATTTGTTCCTCTTGTTCAGTTTAGTAAAAGCAAATGATGATACTTTGAAAAAAAGATCAAAACAAAACCCTTCTGCCCAGCGAGTTCACTTCTGTTTCTGAAACAAAAGCCCCGTGATACACTTAATTTTCGCCAAATTGTGTGGCCTCAAATCCGTTAAACAGGATTTACAACTTTGCAAGAGAAAACAATATGAGACGGAAAGGATGGTTTAAATGTAAGCTATGTCTAACCTTGAGTGTCCGAATACACACTGATAGAAATGCAGTGCCCAAATGGTTATCTTCCACTTGACATCGTAACTAAATTAGAGCTCAATTCTAACATCCTAAATCACAGTGAGTAGCAGTTTGCTCACCGAGTCACGCCATTTCCTCGTGTCTACTTACAGCGTAAATTGCTACTCGAGGTGTGTAAGGACTTCACGATCTGCCACCCTTGTCTGTACTGGGATTTCAGCCAGAAGTGTAGGGGCTGCACTGATCCAAATCCCTGGGGCTGCTATTCTCACTCCAGCCCTGTCCCTTCATGCAAATCTCCTCTAAAAGCCCCGGATTTGGCTGGGAGTGGAAGGAGGGGGAAGGCTTTTCGCCAAACGAGGAACTGAGTAAGATCTCCGCAGACTGCCCTTTCATGTATTGAATCAATTCAATTGTACTGAATCAATGTGAATTCAGAAACCTCTCAAAACCTGGTGCTAGGATTGGTGCGCTGCGCTAGAGGGCAGCACAGAATCGCATCCCTAAAGTATACGAGTTCACAGTCATTCAATACAGCTTGCCTGAGTGCAGTTTAGCTCCAATTTCAAAATGGAGTAATCTGCACATATGGCTCAGCACCATTGTAAATTCGTCTATACAAAGGGCTAGTGTTCAGCTGATGCACCAGAAATCCCACTGTAGACAAGGCTTAAACCTCCAAGATCATCAAACTGCTTTGCTCTCCTTCCTGTTCCCAGTCCCACTCAGAAAATATCACAAGATAATAACTCTATTGTGAAATGTTTGGCTATACAATTTAGACTTTCGTTGCCCTCTCAAGTCCATTCCTGATCTCGTTCTATACACTCCATAACCACTAACCCTAATCATGAAACTACCATTAGCATGCTTCCGAACAAATGAAACCACAGGGAGGCTGCTTCAAACTCCCCAAATGTAATGCAGCAAGTGGTGATAAGGTTTGTTCGAATGGGAACATAAACTTTTACAAGACCTTGAAAAGTTTTGCTTCTTTGAATTTGCTTTCCCTCCGCAATGAACAATTTCTGTACAGTTTTATCCTTAGTACAGATTCCTATAAAGGTTGAAAATAATTTGCATTTCTCAAATGCATGCACATTCTGGAGGTTTAATGAGAGCATGTTACCAAGTTCAATAGCTTCAAGATTTAAACACCAGGACCCAAAGCCATTAAGAGGAAACAGACATATTTGTTTGAAAAATAAATCTGAAGGGCAGGGACTTTTTTATTTTAGTTTTAGTTCTATAATCATTCCTTGAAACAGAACCAAAGTTCATGTGAGCCGAAGCATAGAAATGAGATGTCTTAATGTCATGTTATTGCATATTTTTAATAGACTGTTGGATATTAAATTTTTTTGTGATTAGAACCAGAGGGTTGATTTGTTGTGAAGAAAGATATCAGTGAAAATACCTATCTATTTAATAAAATATATTTTGAGAAGATAATTCAGGATCACACAGAGCTAAGCATGCCATATATCCAGAACCCTAGTGGCAGGTTAAAATATTATTAAAGCAAAGCAGTGGAGAAGCAAATTATCTTTATCAAATTCAAAGCCATATTTTCTTGAACCTAGGAAAAATTAAGGAAGAATCAGAACTAATTGGTATCTATCCTGAATACAGAAGAGGAATTCATTGAATTGCATCACTACAGCTTATCTCAAATCTTTTAAGCCTTTTCTCCCCAAAGTATTTATTGAGAAACATGTTTATAAAGACTCAGGGGGGTAGTTGTGTTAGACTGTTACTTTAAAAACAATGAGTAGTCCTGTGGCATCTGAGGTGCTAACAAAATATATAGTATCATGAACTTTCATGCATAAAATCCACTTCAGCAACTCATCTAATAAAGTGGGTTTTACCCACAAAAGCTCATGATACTATATATTTTTGTTAGTCTCCAAGGTGCCACAGGTCTGCTCCTTATGTTTATAAAGTGAATGCTGTAATGATAATGAAAATAAAGGTCAGTTTAATAATTTTAATACAGTTTTGTTTTTTGTTGTTAACAAATGCTTTGATCAAAAAGTCCTTGCATGGGCAAAACTACCCATTAGATCTCGGGCATTTTGATTATGTAATAACATTAGAGTCAGGGCATGGGCCTGAGCACCCACACTCTCCATTCTCCACATTACGAGTAATAAATAATCACAGGGCTTTACAACAGAAGTCACATTATCCCCTTTCTCTAGATGGAGACACTGAAGTATAGGAAGGTGAAATGTTTAGCCCAAAGTCACATAGCAGGTCAGTGGCACAGTTGGGCATGGAGTCCAGCTTTTCTGACTCCTGGGTCAGTGCTTGTTTGCTAGATCACACTACTTCCCCAGGTGGCAGGTATCTTAGACACATCAGAGAGAAAGTATGAGAGTACCCTTCATTGACCAAATAATCTTGCATTCTTTAGGCAGGAAAAGCTTCTACCAATATCATCTATTCATTGTGGTTTTAAGTTACCAATTACTGTACGTAAACAACACAGGCTGAAGATTATCTTTTGAGCACACCATCATCAGGAAAGCTGTAATAATTTTCCAGGAAAGGATCTGGCCCATTCATTCTTAAAAGCTCTTGGGACCCAGCTCCCAGTGTGTCTGGCCATGGGGGGAGTCACATAGCCTTACTGATCAAAGACAATTTTATGTGTGTAAAAGCAAGCATTTCATCAAACTCCACCTAACACTCCCCCACCCCAGCCCTATTAACTTGAAAGAGTTTACAGCTTTCATCCACAGATTGTTGTCTTACCAGAAATATCATGGGACACATCTTTTACTTATTGATCCTTCATGAAATCATAGACATTAGAGCTGATAAAAGACATGATGTGATCTACTTCACTGCCAACACACGCTCACTTCTGCTGTGTATTTTCTAGTGCAGTGGTCCTCCAAATGCAGCCCTTGGCGCTGCTTCTGTCACAATGGCAAAACATCAGTTACTCTGCAAGCAGTGACACTTTCCTGCTACTTGTAGTCCAGCACAGGACTCTTTTGAGAGTTCCAGGGGGTATTTTGATCAACTAAATTCAGAATAACAAGTGTGTATCTGCAGCCTACACAGCTGCTTCGTGTCTTTTTTTGTTGAGTGTTTCTTTGGTGTAAATCCAACCATGATCAAAACTGGAGACTAGCAAACACTGGAGGACAAACACAAACTGCAAAAAGACACAGAAAAGCAATGGGGTGAGGAGAGGGGAGATTCAGTACTAATAAAATCTTTTAGCCAGAGAGAATAAATGAACAGCACAGGCACAAAATGGCTCGACAGTCTACTTTTATGCTGTCCTAAAAAATGTTATGATTGTAGTCAAAGCACTCTGGAAAAATATGAAGTCAGAAGAGTTGGGAGGATAATACAAAGGAGGATTTGCATATACTTTCATGAATAAACATAGCAAGTTTATTGTGCATTTGTTCATGGAATTATATTTTTGCGTGATTGTAAGTATTTGGCTAGCTGCTGAGTTTTGTGCATTCTCAACTTCATACTATTGTCATTTGTTACTCACTATTAGTTATTTGTTGCTCATGAATCATTGTGTTCTTGTGTTCTTATTGTTCTCCCACTTAAAAGTGTCTATCATTTCAATCTCATGGGAGTTAAGTGACCAATCTTAAATTAAGGCTACATCTACACTACGGAGCTTTTGCTCAAAAACAGCTGTTTTTGCACAAAAACGCGCAGACCTTCCACACAACAAGCGCATTTTTGTGCAAGAAAAAGTACAGTAGATTGTCAGAAGACAGGGCTTTTTGCGCAAGAGTTATTCCTCTTTCTATGAAGACTAAGCCTTTTTGCGCAAGAGCTCTTACGCAAAAAGGCATGTGTGGATGGACAACAAGGGTTTCTTGTGCAAGAAACCCATATCGGAAAAAGCACAGGTGCTCTGATGGCCATTCTGCGAATGGCCATCAGAGCTTTCTTGCACAAGAGCGTCCATGGCAGTGTGGACGCTCGCTTGCACAAAAGCACATGGCAGTGTGGACACACTCTTGCGCAAGAACTTTTTGCAGAAGATCTCTTCCACAAAAAGTTCTTGCGCAAGAAGCCTGCAGTGTAGATGTAGACCTTGTGTGAGGGACTGCAGGCCTCATGCCTGGCCCTGTGGGTTCCCAGGCAGTGCTCAGACCATGGTCACCACCCATCACTGCAGACAAGGAGTAGTAAATATCTAGCTCACAAAGGTCCCCGAACATCAAACCTGAAGCTCCTGACTCGGGTAGATGTCCAGCCCCACCAATTGGCTGAAACATACTATTTAAACCAGAAAGTGGCACAGGAAGATATCTGAATCAGTGACGTAGCTACAAGTGGGCCTGAGTGGACTGTAGCCCATGCAGTTTTCATCCAGGTTCACCCCGGCTGAGCCTGGGAGGCTGAAATCAGGGCCCACCCAAGTGGGCTCTTTTGGCTAAATCACTGGTCTGAGTAACTTACTGACTCTCTGGCTGGCAGATACTATGAACCTTGCCTATTTACCTAACTCCTGAGATGTGCCTGTTCCTGGCTACTGGCTCTCAGCCTATTCCTGTCTCCCTTATCCAAGACCCCTGTCTATTTCCAGTTACTGCTTTCCTACCTCACTTAAGGTCCCTGCTCTAACACAGTACTTCTGGTTTGACTCCTGATTCTGTCTCTGTAATAAATAGCCCAGGTAAACATTTCAGGAACAAGTGTAGCTTTTAGTTTTTTTCTCATCAGCTATTTGGTGAATGCTTATGTGTAGCTAATAGAAATCATTCATACACATCAGGATTTGTTTTGAGTATGACTCACAAACAGGAAAAATAATTTGACCAAATATAAATATTAAGCTAGGAAGCAGAAGAAGTGATGTGGCCCTTTTAAAGAAGATCTCCATCTAAAGAAGAAATGCATAATGTACGTGAGCTGAAAAATGCTGTTATTGCTTTATGTCATCAAAATGTAAAATACGTCAAGTGATGAGGCTTCTATTACTTCCCGAGGGAGGCTGTTTCATAATCTAATTGATCTCATTGTCAGAAAGTATTATCTGAATTTCCCCTTTCCTAATAATTCCATTTCTCCTTATGCCACTCTAAACAATACTTCTCCTTTTCTTGATCTTTGCATCTTTGAATTGTGTCTTGTTATTTTGCACTCCCTCAGTAATCTATTGTTTTTCCAAGCCATGTATTCTTTTCCCACAAATCAACCCTTTCACTATTTTTATTCTTCTTGTTCTCCTTTAAATGCCCTCTAATTTTTCAATATTCCTAGAAATGAGAGATGACATTCTGGTCATTTAAGATCTCCAGAACTGAGTAGAATATTAAAGAGCCATATATAGACAAATATTATTTTCATGTAATGAGGCTTCTTCACATGCAACCCAAATTGCATTACAGCTTTGCTGCTCAACATCACTCCATTTCTTCTCCACATTGATCTGTGCTTTAATTATTTTCCCCGGATGTGCCAGCTTGTGCATTTCATTTTTCAAAGATCAAATCTCTCTTTTATTTATTTAGTTTTAGTTTCCCACCGATATTTCTAAACTTTCTAGGTCCATTTTTATTATTTCTCTGTCCATGCTCATCTTTGCAATGGTTCCCAATTTAACACTACCTGTGAATTATGCTGACATGTTATTACCCAGTCACGTAGGACCTTAATGAAGATGTTAAATAAAATTTGATATAATACTTTACCATGTGTCACTTCTGTGTACGCCTCCCCCAGTTCAATGTATTTCCATCTAGCCCCCCCCCCCTTTTTTTTTAGCATTCACTCTAATTTTCCTCCCCAGGAGATTCTTCACAGCCAAGTCATACTGAAAATCAGATTTTTGTGAGACAGTGTACCCAATCATAAATGTTTGCTTCAATGCAGTCCTGATCCTATCACCTGATTAGCCCACGTGGCCCATTTTACTTTCAGGTAACACTGGGACTACGTATGAACTTGTCAATCGACCCAGGCAGATCAAATTTCAGAATCTGGCACTAATTTTTTAATTGTATATTTTGAAAAATCAAGTTTGTCTTGCAAAACTTGAGGTTTACAAATAGATTTAATTGTAATTCCTGTTCGTAATTGAATGTCAACTGATATTTAGTGATATTTCTCAGTGTTGATTCATTATTTTACCAAGGACAGCCATTAGACTCCCCCAACAGCAATTGCCAGAATCAGCTGCCTCTCCTTTTTAAGGATTGGTGCATTCTAGTACCTCCTCAGTCCTCCATGACTTTTCAGAATTGTCAGAGGCTCAGATGTTTCAAGGATTTCCTGAGGCTGATGTGTTCTGTTCTGCTGAATTTGGATAATATTGACATAAATCATTTCATAGCATGGACTTGAGGGAAATATATTTATATGGATGAAATACCACACAAAGCCCTTTTCACCTTCTGAGATCATCATAGCCCCTAACAGTGTAGATACAGATGGAGAGTTCATATGGTGGCCAAGATGGAAGAGTTGCCAGATAGGAATTGTACTGTGGATTGCCCATAGGAATGTGATGGTATGAATTCTAGCCCCTATTATTATTATTTGTATTATTCAACCCCCAAAGAGTACTGTGCTTCCATTTCAATTACTTGGGGTTTGTACTGGCTATTGGATGAGTTGATTTTTACACAATAAAATAAATGCTGTGCTTACACTTAATGACTAAACTCCTGCTTGTGCTCAGCTAAAATATAAAATCAGTAGTCTGGAAGAGCAGGCTTGAAGCAAAATAAAATTGCTTTGGGAAACTGAAGAAATCAGGGAGTTGGTAATGGGAGATGCAGTCTTTCACCTCTAGCATAGGTCACTAATTGGAATCTAGACCAGCTTAGTAGTAGTGACCTGAATTTGGGAACTAAAATTGTGATGTCTGTTGTGTAGCCTTTAGGAAATATGCTGGTGATCTCAGGCCAATCCCTAATGGTAAGTGCCCACACAACTCTCAGCCACATCTGGCACCATTGGTGAAAGTTTCTGCAGAGATTGCAACATTTCCCTGCACCTGGAGAATGAAATTTCCTCTCCCATTTAGAGGTGGGCTGTCTGTGAAGATCTGGACAAATTAGAAAGGAACTGAGGGGAAGTTTGCATGTGCCAAGAGTGGTGTGCCTGAATTTTCAGCATTGCCATTCTTCAGCTTTCCCAAGTACTTATCAACGTACTTAACAGTGCAAAAAGAAAACTGAAACTCGTGGGCAGTACATGAGCTGCTGGATCAGAAAGACTAGCTCCTGCCCTGCCCCTTATGCCTGAGGCCCCACCTCTGCAGTAGCCCACAGGCCCCCCACTGTGGCTGCTGGCCCTCCTGCCCCAGTCCTAGACCACCCAAGCATCCTTGGAGTCCTGGGCTGCAAGCCAGACCCCCCTCCCCAAACCTAGTCCCAGCCTCAGCTTCAGCCCAGTCATAGGAGAATCATAGAACACTAGAACTGGAAGGGACCTCAAGAATTCATCATGTCCAGTCCCCTGCCCTCATGCAGGGCCAGCCCGAGCCATTTTGATGCCCTGGGCCCGGGCGCATGGCACCACCCCGGGCGCAAGGCGCATGCGCAGGCTCACCCCTGGGGTGCGGACCCGCCTCCCCCTAGGGAGCACGGGCCCGCCCCCGGGGCTCACGGCACATGCGCTGCCCGGCCTGGCCACCGCTGCTGGCACGCAGCGCCTGGCTGTGCAGGGCCCCGTGGCCGTGCGGGGAAGGGTGCTGCTGGCCGGTGCCATGGGGATGGGGGGGGCCGGTGCAGCGGGAGCCGGGTGCACGGCGCCTGATGGCAGCTATAAGGGACGCCGCGTGCCCCTTACAGCTGCCATCAGGTGCCCCTCATCGGTTGGCACCCTGGGCAGCTGCCTGGCTCACCCACCCCTTAGTCTGGCCCTGCCCTCACAGCAGGATCAATAATTATCTAGACCATCCCTGATAGATGTCTATTCAACTTGCTCTTAAATATCTCCAGCAATGGAAATTCCACAACCTCCCTAGGCAACTTATTCCAGTGTTTAACCACCCTGATAGTTAGGAAGTTTTTCCTTATGTCCAACCTAAACCTTCCTTGCTGCAGTTTAAGCCCATTGCTTCTTGTCCTATCATCAGAGGCCAAGGAGAACAATTTTTCTCTCTCCCCTTTTAGATTCTTGAAAACTGCTATCATGTCCTCTTTCAGTGTTCTCTTTTCTACACTGAACAAGCCCAATTCTTTAAGTCTTCCCTTGTAGCTCATGTTTTCTAGGCCTTTAATCATTTTTGTTGCACTTCTCTGCACCGTCTCCAATTTTTCCACATCTTTCTTGAAATGTGGTACCCAGAACTAGACACAATACTCCAACTGAGGCCCAATCAGCACAGAGTAAAGCAGAAGAATGACTTCTCGTGTCTTGCTCACAACTTTCTGTAGGGGAGCCTGGACTACTCTGCCTTGACAATAAATGGTGATGTCTGCCTTGTACACAGTATGGATCTTGAAAAAGCAAAACCTAGGCCTGTCTCAAGTCTGGTGCGTGTAAGCATGCAGGCAAGGTTTGGGAGACAGGAATGTTTTGAATAACAATGCAGATTAAGCATGGTATGCGAGACTATGTCAAGAACATATGACAAGCAACCTTGTACTGGTACTTCTGTTTCTGAAAAGCAAAAATTACAGATTCAGCCATACAACTGTCACCTACGCACATAGCAGCAACATCCTGGGTGACAGAATGTACTCCAAATAGGGTACTGGGCATCTTACGTATCCTACATAATACATAATCAATTGGTAAATATTATTAAAATAACCAAGTCTCACTTTGCTATGAAATGGGCTTAGTAAGAACAATTGATGGGAGGGAATGGGCAGGACTGACCCACAGGTCCTGCTCAATGTAACTAGATGTAAACAGGCCTGTGGCAGGTTTGTTCAGGTCGGCATCCCCCACCCAGAATCTGGAGAGGTGGCCCCATGTATCCCCACCACTTTATTGTCCCCCAACATCCTGGGAGTCCATCGAGTCTGAGTCTCTAGTGCCCTGAACAAGAGGCTGTTTTGACGCCTAGGCGGCGTTGAGTGCTAGCCCACTCTCCCTTCTGGCCCAGGGAGGGGGGAGTTGAAGGGGACCCAGGCCCTCCCTCTCCACCGGGTCCCAGCCCAGGACCCTAAAGTGTGGGGGAGTGTCAATCCCTACATGGCTGATGGGGTGTCTCCCTGAAACTCGTCAGCCCATGGGCCCCAATATCACCCTGTCCTGGGCTGCTTCCTCCCCCCTCTCCGTCTCTGGTTTCCCGTACCCTAACCGGGGGTCCTACTGAGTTCTCCGTAGTCCCTTCCTCCGGTGTCCTAGTGCAGTCCTTCCCGGGCTCCCTCAGCTCCCCTGGGCCTTCTGGTTGCCACGGTGGCTGGTTCTCCCGGGTGGTGCTCTGCTCCCAGTCTCCCCCCTGCTGCTTTGGCTGGGCGCCTTTTTGAATGAACCCACTGACGTCAGGGGCAACTCAAGGCAACGCTGCGGCGGTGGCCCGATGCTATGTCACGCCGCACTCTCCCTGCCTTGCCCGCCCACAGCGGCCACCCACCGGTGGCCTTGCATCTGCCACACACGAGTCACTTCATCCCCGGCCCTGCTTCCCCCGCCTTTCGGGGAAGCAGCTGGGGGCATGCCGGTCTCAGTGCGGGTCTCCACGGACCCATCACAAGGCCCTTTATCACTGGTGACTCAGTGCATGGTGTTCCAATGCCTGGGAAGAAAAGGAACTACGACCTCCTGCCCCGTACTGTAGGTAGTATATGGGTGAAGTGTAAGTGAACTAGGCTTTATTATTGTATTATAGTAGATCTTCTATTAATTGCTTTTGCATTGCTTTGCACTGTATTAATTATTTTATAATTTATAGTATTTAAGGTTTAAATTGTATTGTAATTGTTTTTAAGGCTTGTAAAACTTAAACAACTGTATTAACTGCTTCAAGCTTGCAATAAATAAGAAAGTGGTTAAGTTTCCCTGGAGTGTCCTGGTTTCCCTTGGATATAAAATAAATCGAACCACACGACACACTCTTGTTAATACATCCCAGAATCATGTTTGCTTTTTTTGCAACAGTATCACACTATTGATTCATACGTAGCTTGTGGTCCACTATGACCCCTATATCTCTTTCTGCAGTACTCCTTCCTAGACAGTCACTTCCCATTTTGTATGTGTGAAACGGATTGTTCCTTCCTATGTGGAGTACTTTGCATTTGTCCATATTAAACTTCATCCTGTTTACCTCAGTCCATTTTTCCAGTTTGTCCAGATCATTTTGAATTATGACCCTATCCTCCAAAGCACTTGCAACTCCTTCCAGCTTGGAATCATCTGTAAACTTAATAATCGTACTCTCTATGCCATCATCTAAATAATTGATGAAGATATTTAACAGAACCAGTCCCAAAACAGACCTCTGTGGAATCCCACTTGTTATGCCCTTCCAACATGATTGTGAACCTTTAATAACTACTCTCTGAGAACCGTTATCCAGCCAGTTATGCACCTGATCTTGCACAAGAGGGGGTGTTCATGCAAAAAGGAGCCATCTACACTGCTCTTTTTTGTGCAAAAGCCTCTTGCGCAAAAACAGCTGCTCATTAATTATGCAAATGAAGTGCGGCGATATTCCACACCGAGTTTCATTTGCATAAGCTTTTTCACAAGAAGGCTACAGTGTAGATGTAGCCTGGGACTACCCTGTCCTTGATCTTCTTCTTGCTTCTAATATATTTGTAGAAAGTCCTCTTGTTATCCTTTATGTCTTTAGCTAGAGTGAGCTCATTTTGTGCCTTCACCTTTCTAATCTTGCCCCTGCATACCTGTCTTGTTTGCTTATATTCATCCTTTGTAATTTGACCTAGTTTCCACTTTTTATACGACTCCTTTTTGATTTTTAGATCATGTAAGATCTTTTCTATACAATGGGCTTTTGGACCCTTAATATTGTCCCTTTGAAAAACTGCCAACTCTATTCAGTTGTTTTTCCTCTTACTCTTGCTTCCCATGGGACCTTACCTACCAGCTCTTTGAGTTTACTAAAATCTGCCTTCCTGAAATCCATTGTCTGTTTTGCTGTTCTCCCTTCTACCATTCCTTAGAATCATGAACTCTATGGCTGTGTCTACATTGGCAAGAATTTGCGCAAAAGCAGTCACTTTTGCGCAAAATCTTGCTGCCTGTCTACACTGGTTGCAAGTATTTGCGCAAGAACACTGACGTTCTAATGTACGAAATCAGTGCTTCTTGCGCAAATACTCTGACACTCCCGCTCAGGGATAAGCCCTCTTGTGCAAATATTCTTGCGCAAGAGGCCAGTGTAGACAGGCAACGTTAATTTCTTGCGCAAGAAAGCCCGATGGCTAAAATGGCCATCGGAGCTTTCTTGCGCAAGAGAGCGTCTACACTGGCATGGATGCTTTTGTGCAAAAGCACATGCCAGTGTAGACGCTCTCTTGTGCAAATACTTTTAACGGAAAAACTTTTCCGTTAAAAGTATTTGCACAAAATCATGCCAGTGTAGATGCAGCCTATGATTTCGTGATCACTTCCACCCAACCTGCCTTCAAATTTCAAATTTTCAACCAGTTCCCCCATTTGTTAAAATCTAGAATAGCTTCTCTCTTAGTAGCTTTCTAAACCTTCTGAAATAAAAAACATTTCTCCAATGCAGTCCAAGAACTTATTGGATAATCTGTGCCCTGCTGTGTTAGTTTCCCAAAATATGTCTGGATAGCTGAAGTCCTCCATCACCATCAAATCTTACACTTTGGATGATTTTGTTAGTTGTTTAAAAAAAACCTCATCCAGCTCTTCTGGTTGGGTAGGTGGTCTAGCAAGACATCACCCTTGTTTTTTACCCCTTTTAAATTAACCCAGAGACTCTCAACAAGTCTATTTCTACATCCATCTCACCTCAGTCCAAGTGTATGCATTTTTAATATATAAGGTAACACTCCCTCCCTTTTTTTCCTTTCCTTCCTGAGCAAGCTGCACCCTTCTATACTAATATTCCAGTTGTGTGTATTATCCCACCAAGTCTCTGTGATACGAACTATGTCATAGTTGTGTTTATTTATTAGCATTTCAAGTTCTTTCTGCTTATTTCCCATACTCCTTGCATTTGTATACAGGCTCATAGAAGAAGCAGGAGGGGGCCTGGGAATGGAGCATGGGCAGGTCCACGCAGGGCTGTTTGGGGAGGCTCAGCCTGATCTGCCATACTCACCATCTATGCCAAAACTATATATTATTCTTAAGAAATATTCTCTCGCTCTCTCTCTCTCTCTCTCACACGCACACATACACACACATCATTAAACTAGGGTGTGAGCCAAGGCTCACTGGAGATAATAGGAGTCTCTAAATGAGTCATGTGACATTTAAACAGCAATTAATATTAGACAGAAGCAACACAAAATGAACTGCAGCAAAAACTATGCAGAAAACAGTGTAGACAAGACAAACAGCCCTGCCTTAATATTTTGGTATGTGTCAGCTGTTTTGATATTTAGACAGCTTGTCTTCAAGACAGAAGGATCATTTTTAATCACCTTTGTATTTCTTTCATTTCCCAAGAAAGATATTTATTGCCACATTTTATTTTGATTGCAATCTTAGTCTTTAGCCACACAGAAGAAAATCCAATAATCATGTGCAAAATAAACCTGTTGCAAAGACAGATTATTATGAGTTATTGTTATTATTACCTATCACTTGCCAAGCACAGACACTGTGCTTTGACTGAGAGATAAGCACAAGTAAGCCATGCTTTTCCATCCAAATTCTGCCCTCAGCTACATTTCAAAATTCTATTGACTAAGGGTGTAAAGGAAAGCAGAATTTTCCCTCTGAAGATTAGAAATGCATTTATGGCAAAGTAGAAAGAGAAGGGAGGGAGATTGTACAGTCAGCCATTAATAGTGAGTTTATTACTTCTTTATCTACATTTTATCAGCTAGTGTGTCCTATTTTCTCTTTTCAATGTGATGCAGAATCATGAGTCAGGAAGAGCCCTGCAGGGCTATGTTATCCTAAGGGAACTTCAGGATTTCATATCACATCTATCCAGGCTCCCTTTGATTATAATTGCCTTGTGATTTAATGCAAAACTCCAACTATTTTTGTGTATTGTTTGTCACATGCTGTTTTACTGTAACTAAGCAGGCTGCTTTTTCAGTTACAGACATCGATCGCTTTATTTTCAAGCCTGATCCACACCCTCCCGCACATACACATGCATCCTTGAATTCTGTACTTTGGAGAAGAGGTTCAATGGGTAATTTGAACACTCCAGGATGGGAAGGAGGCTGATAGCTATTCAGCGCTGCTTGAGTGAAAAACCTTTGGTCAATTACTTGTTTCCTTTCCATGGTCTCAGCCTGTTATTTTTTTCCCTGCCAGATGGTGTGAGAGATCTATTTCTGAACCCTTAGACTGCGATAAAAAATAAGAGTTGCTTTGAGGGCACAACTCCTTTCCAAACCCTTCCAAGCGAGGATTTCAGCACTCTGTTGTAAACTTTGCAGCTGAACTCTTTCAGAATTTTGTTTACTTCTTCTTCACTTAACCTCATAGAGATTTTATAGCCCTCTTCCCAAAGGAAATAGTTTAAAGGCACACATACAGAGAATATATATAGTGCAACATATCCACACTCAGCTTGGTATTTAGACTGTTGGAGAAACATGGCATATTTCACTTTTGACTGAGGAAGTCCATCTGTCCAATATGGACAGTGCCTTATTATGCATAAATACAGCCTGATTACACAGCCAAACACAAACATGTCCAACTTTCCTCAGAACTTCTGACAGCAGGAAGCCAATTATTTTGAAAAGAATTGGTTACGTTTCTTAACTGCAGTAACACAAATGCCCCCCCCCTTGATCCCAACATCAAGGTAGAACTTTGCATTGCCAATACTTTAATTCAATACATGACAGCATTTTCATTTATTTTACTCTTGTTGCAGGAGGTAGTGTGTTGAGTTTCTCCATCAGAGCTGCAGCAATGGCAGGGCTGGAGGATGTTAATAAATAATAGATGTATTCTCTCACTTAAAGAGAATGATCTGCAGAGTCTCATTGTCAATTTAATTTAGGGAGGGAACATAATTTAAATGATGATAGAATCTTCCTAATCAAACCAGAGAAGAATATGGCACCCAAAAGAACAATGACTGATACCACAGCGGGGCTACCTGACAGTTTAGAAAAATGACTGTAAAGTTGCCAATACAACAAGCCTTTTATCTTTTACAGTAGCATGTGAAGCTTCTGATTTTCATCCAAGGAATAGGAGGAGGAATATGTAGTCCTCCCACCACCTCACTACTTACTGTTTTAATTATCATTATTTTAAAAATATAAATAGTCATCAAATAGACAAAACTTTTTGAAAACTAACACAGGAGAGATAGAAGAACATTTTCACCACTTGTCTTTACTAAAAGCACATCTCTCTTCTTATTTTTATTTCCCTTAATATTCATTTTGGATTAACAGATAATAGCATATGTAATAAAATTCGCTTGCAATATTAATCTTAGGTGTGGTAAACCTGGAGTTGATTAGCTATACACTGTTCATATTGCTGTGGACTTTCTACCCAAAAGGGCAACTATTGCCTCCTGAACAGACCTATGAAACTCCGCTGGACATTCTCTAACTCTGATCACCACCCTGGCCATAGATATTAGAGCTACAGTAACTGGACCCTGTCCTGGTCCAGTCCTTACTCCCATACAGCCCGCAGTTCACAGACTGGCACTGGTGTGCCGACTGGCAGTTGGGAACCGCTGCGGTAACAGATTCACTGGAGCTACATCAATATTAGTCACTTCTATTCTGAAAACCTGACCTGTGAGGGAAGGCTAATAAAACTAAGCATGGGTATGCTTGAAAAAAAAAAGAAGACTAATGGGGGGAACTTAGTATTAGATTTCAGCTACATTAAGAGCTGTTATAAAGAGGATGGCGATCAATTGTCCATGTCCTCTGAAGATGGGGCAAGAAATACCTGGAATAGTCTGAAGCAGAGGAGATTTAGGTTAGAAACTAGGAATACTTTCTAACTGTAAGAATAGGCTTCCAAGGGAGGTTGTAGAATCTCCGTCATTGGAGGTTTTATAAAAATAGGTCAGTCAAACACCTGGCAGAGATGGTATAAGTGTACTTAATGCAGCCTCAGGGCAGTGAGCTGGGCTAGATCACTTCTTGAGGTCCTCTCTGTCATGGCTCACAGGTCATGCCCACACTAGGCCTATGCGTCCCTGGGCATGACCCCCCCACCCCCTCTAGCACGGCAGCCCCTTCTCGGGGAGCCCACTCCAGTACAGTGGCAGTGAGACAGCCCTTTCTCAGGGAGTCCACTCCAGTGCACCTCTCTTGGGGTGCCCACTCTCACCTGGGGGGGTGCGCCCCTCCACCTCTGAGACGGCGCCTCTCAGGGCTTTCAGCACACTTGCTTCTGCTGTGAGCTCCCTTGGGGGTTCCACTCCCTTTGGACCCCCAGGGCCTCCACTCCCAGAGGGAATAGTGCAACCCTGTTCTCCAGACCAGAGCAGCTCTCAGCCAACACAAAACAGGAGGGTTTATTGTGCTTTGAATGCAGCAAAGGATCTCTCAGGCCTGTAGGCCTGGCCTCCCTCAGACCTGCACGTTTGAGTCTCCTCTGCAGCTAGGTGAGTTTTGCCTGCTCTGCTCCCTGTCCAGAATAAGGTCTTCCAGCAAAGCCTCCAATATCCCCCAGCAACAGCCCCTCCCCTGTCCGTTGTCTTCTCTCCAGGTAGTCAAGGTCACCTGGGCCCCTCTCTTCTCCACCTCTCCTATCCTCTGTCCAATGTTCTCCCCTCACTGGAACCAGCTGGATCGGTTGCCGAGGTCTCCCCTCTGCAGCCCATCGTCTTTCGTCTGGCCGGAACTGGTTGTGTCCTGTGAGCCGGGTCTGCCAGTCACCAGGGCACCAGTTGCTGGGGCTCCAGATCTGTGCTGTTCTCTGAAACAACAAATTCCCTCTCCCCTTGTCACATTTAACCAGTAACATCCCGGGGCACTTAGTGCCCCCTCTACCTGCAATGCCCCTTTGAACCCCCAAAACTCCCCACTTCCTCACACTCTCCAGCCTTACATTTCTGTAATTCTATGAAATACGAATCCATACATATGCACTGGGTTTCTCATGTGCAGGGGTGGGCTTTCCCTAGCTCTGCCTCAGGCCTGCCCCCACTCCATCCCTTCCTCCAAGGCCCCACACCCCTTCTGCCTCTTCAGGCCCCCACTCCTGCCCCCATCCTGCCTCTTCCCCAATTCTTCCCACCCAGTTCTGTCCCTTCTCCAAGTGTACCTGGACTCCACTTCTTCCCCCTCAACACCCACCCCCAAGCCTCCTGCACACTTCAGAATAGCAGACTGTGGTGGGCAGGAGGTGCTGACGGAGAGGGGGAGGCACAGCTGGGAGGAGGAGCAAGCACTGATAGCAAGGCTACTGGTGGGTGCTAAGCACCCAGTCAGGGCCTATGAGTCCGTACATGTAACCTGAAAACAGATGTATTTAAATCGGTGCAAGTTTATATATAAACAAAGCATCGGGGCCTTCAAAGAATCATAGAAATCAGTCCATAGAAGACACGTTAAGTCGTTGAGTGCATTTCCTTGTTCCATGGAATGCATATTTTAGTCTTTTATCCCATCTAGTTTTAAAAGTCCTCATTGTTCTACCTGCCTTGCCATATTTCAGATTTACATATACAGCAGTGTTCTGACCACTTATGATCACTTAAAAGTTCCCCAACACTTTCAATAGACATAACGGTATTACCAGCAGCCTCCTGCTCAATTTCCAAATCAGGTAATTGTGGTGCACTGCACCTACCTGAATTCCCTTTATGGTTTCAGTAGGCTGTGATATTCTTCTTGACTACTTACAGTAAATGTCTAGAACAACACTTTGAATTTACCTACAGTTTTCATTTGAGAAGTTTAAAGCATTTTCCAAACTCAGGAAAGTATGATTAGGATGATGAAGCACTGAGAATACTAAGGGTATGTTTACACTGCACACAAAGCCCCAGTTCTCTCAGCCCAGGCCCACCTTCTGCCATGCACAAATCAGCCTGACTCAGAGCAGTAAACATGCAGGACCTGAGTCCCAGGCTCCTGATAGTAGAGTTGATCAGAGCCCAAATCCCACTGGGATTCAGGTCCTAGCCCTGGAGTAGTGCAGTGCAGAAGCTGCAGACCCAAGTCAGAAGGTCTGTGTGGTGCACTATGGACACATGAATACAGCTGTGAGATGTGGGTCCAGCAGGTTTACAGTGTAATGTGGACTCTCAAGGGCAGGTTTGGAAACACCTAGCCTACAAGTCCAGGTCTCTTCTACTCAGGCTTAGTGTACATTGCAGACATACCTTTAGTGACTTGGCTAGGACCATACATCAAGACAGCAACATGGCTAGGGCTAGACCCTAAGTCTCCTGACTCCCCGCCCAGCCTAAACTATGCTATAATGGAGTGCTGCTGCTGTGAGTTGATACACAGCAGCCAAGTTCCGCCACTGCTGTGGCTACATTGCAGCACTGGGTGAAGTCAGGAATCCTATTTATGGTCCACATCTCCCCTCCTGCCCCTTCCCCCCCCCCAGAAGAAAACCAGATGAATGGAATAGATGGGGAGAGGGATATGCCAGTTTCCTCGGAATTCTTTGGTCAGAGGAAGAGCAAGGGTTTTCCCCTCTCCTTGTGGAAGAAACAGGATAATCAGCCTCCAAGCATCACAGATCCAACATCTGTGTGGCTTTTGGTGAAATCTACCAGAGGCTGAGGCATCTGAGCTGAGGCCCTGGGTTTCTCTACTGTCTGGTGGACCGCCCCCCTCCCCCTCCTCCACCAGATCTCCTTAGGTCCTTGTCAAATTCTGTGGAGAAAGGTGTGGTATAAAAACCCAGATTAGATCAGATCACATGAAACTTGCTTCTTAATGGGTGAGTTCCATGGAACAGAAAGGCTCCAACCACTCCACATGGAACTGGACATGTGACTCTCAGGGCAGGGCGTTATAGGAGGAACAGCAGCTCAGTCTGTTCACTGGCACTCCAGAGCGTGGAACTCTCCCCTGCCTGACAGTGGCCACCAGCTAACTCCCCAAGCCCTAGCTTGCCCTTGTCATATCCTCAGCCATGTTCCCAGTCCTGTCACGCCAGCCTTTTCCCAGTCCAGTTTTGCACTTCTGATTCCAGTTCTGATCACCATGGCCCTAACACTTCCCATTCTGGCGGCCGACAGCCAGTCTGTATCCAAAGATACTCTTTCCTTTCTTTGGTAGTGGGACCCCCTCTCTTCGGAGCAGTCCATTTTCTTTGAACAGCAACCCAAGGTCAAGGAAGCAAAAGCCTCCTGGTGGCCCCTTCCACACAGCCCCATGTTCACCTCCAAGAGGTTTGTCTCTAACCTTCACTCTCCCACCTGCTGTCCCAACTCCCTCACTCTCAGTCCTGGAGCCCCACTTCTGTTCTGCTCAGGATCATACCATGCTGGTTCATTAGTGTCCACATGGATGAACAGAATGGGTTAGTAGTCAGAGGTCCAGGTGATTTTTAGTATTCCTTTCATAACAATCTCATATCTGGGCCCCTGGAAAGCAACACACTTCTTGACATGTCATGTTAGGCAAATGGATGGCTCCATCTCCTTTATAAGGGGTCACCATCCACCCTTTGGTTCCTCGTCAAAGTGGTGGCTGTCACATTCCCAGCCTGGGGATTGCAGGTCGTCTCCTCCTTCCCTTTTAGGGGAGTTTCTGGATCCCTTGTTACTAAGGCAACACCAGTTTTTTATATCTATGGATGGTGGGTTGGAAGCAAGGACGGAGCCAAGAAGTAACCAGCAGCCAGCTTCCTCCCTGGGAAGGGGCTGTTTACTCTTCCCGGTATGGTGCTACTGTAGCGCTCTCCAGCTCAATTGCTTCCTCAGCTTTGGAGGTCTCCAGGTGCATATTTGCAATGCATTCCTATGGTGATAAGCACCATAGAAAAGCCTAGGAGGAAAGTAATAATCCTGTCTTCAAAGTAGGGTTTGAACAGTGGGCAGTAAAGGCGGCATTGTGCCATATATGGAACAATAAGAAGAAATTAAATGATCAATAAATGTTCATTAAGTAAGGACCATGTATTACCCACACAGATTTCTCTATCCCTTCCACACTGTAGGGACACGCACCTTTACCCAGTTCCTAGGGCTCAAGGTGCAACCCTGTTAATTTTCACACCCAATTCCTAAGGCTCAGGGCGCATCTTTCTGCGGGTTGGCAGGATCTTTAGCCACTGAAAGAGCCTTACACAGTAATATCCTTATCCTTTATTTATTGACAATTCCCATACAAGCAGAATACACATGCTAAGCACACAGTGTTATGCTCACCAATCCTAATACAGGCAGACTTCCCCTGTTGGCCAGGCAAAATCAGTCTCTCTCTGGATCTTAGCTGCTGCACATCACAGTCTGATCTTAGACTGTGTCTCAGAGATGAGTTCTTCTTTCAGGGCTTCCCCTTTCTTCTTGGTGTTCCTTGTATTCCTTTGGTCTTCTTTCAGCCTTTTGCTTCTTTCCTTCTGCTTCTGTTACTTCCGATCTTCTTCCTGGTCTCCTTCTTGGACCCCAGTTTATAAAATGAAACCTGAGTCCTGCTTAGCTATACCGTAACCAATTATTTTAGTATAATTTTACTAAGCAAACATAACAAGATTACCTAACCAATCATACCCCACCACCTTAATTGATTTACACCTAGCAAAATTAATTATACAGCAGACAGAAACAGTTACAAACCAGACAGAGATCATACAGACAAACAATAGAAAAGTAAGGATACTTACCCATAGTGTGCGGATTCCACAACATTCTCTATTGATAAGCAGTTTCTTGCCAGACAGAATGGTGTTACTTAAGTTTTCTTTACCCATCTTGAGATCTGTTTCATTATCTGGTGACAGTGGGAGACAAAATCCCCTTCTCACAGCGTGGTGTGACACTATTTTAATACAAAATAGGTGGAATGTGAGTATGTGACTCTAGCTAATGGCTGCTGCTCTTCAGTCTGGCTGCAGAAGAAGGCTTTGGCTACCAATATGGCTTCAGGCCTTCCATTATGGTTACAGACAAACCATATTGTTACACATCCAGCTTGTGCACTGAATGAGGCACAGTGCATATGCACAAGGAGGCCAAATTAAGGTAACATTAATTCTAGCATTTCCTTACTTTTTTGAGAGCTTTTTGAAACTTTAATGTTCTTTTATTAGAGGG
This sequence comes from Pelochelys cantorii, assembly GCA_032595735.1. NCBI lineage: Eukaryota > Metazoa > Chordata > Testudines > Trionychidae > Pelochelys > Pelochelys cantorii. Next base: position 66,349,491 of record CM064326.1, on the reverse strand, counting down.
AGGTTTTTGTGTGTATTTGTAATATAAACAGAGTGTATATATACTATGTTTATACCCGTGGGTATGTGTGCTGATATCTTTTAATGGACCAACTTCTGTTAGTGGAAGGGACAAGTTTTTGAGCTATACAGAATTCTTCATCAGGTCTGTTATCACATCACTTCCTCGCAGTGTCACAGCTAAATACAAGGAAGGGATATTTTTGTGTCACTTGTGAACAATAGGGCATCACCAATAGCAATGCTAAAAATGTGAGATTCAGGAAGGATAATTAAACATATCATTCTAGTTATGAAAGAACCTGAAACCCTGAATCTAAATCCTCCTGAACTGGGACTTAGGGAAAGTTTGGGTTCAGCTTGAGATTCATATTGTGCTGCTGATATTCACCTCTCTGCTTAATGCTACCATATCTCAGCACAGAACCCTGATGTTTTGGATCAGATATGATCAAGCCAGTTTGTTTCTGTGAAGTCAAAATAAACACAAACATCCATTTGGACTGAACCAGGACATTTGCCACATTGACCCTAGGTAGTCATTGGAATTAATAGCCTCAGGCAGTTTATACAGCATTTGGTCTTCTCCTACCTCTTTGCTTCTGAGCAAATGGAAGGGCATTTGGCTAAGCCAAGCAAATGGGGAGAAGCGAGGCCAGGTGTCCGGTTTAGCACTTTAACATGAAAACACCGTGGAGCCTTTCTGCACCTTCATCTGAAAGCAGTGAAAATGTCACCCCACCCAGCCCTGGTGATACAGTAGGTGAAAGCAATGACATGGGTCTGGAAATGGTTGTCTGTGTGGCATTAGAGCCATACCCAGCTGCTTTCCTCTCAGCCTTATCAGCTCTCTTGGATGACATGATCTGACCATTGCTTGCAACTTCAGCATATTCGTGTTGCAAAGCTGACAGTTTTAAACCACCAACAAATAGTTGGAAAGAGCCTGCTGCTGCCCTTAGAAAACTAGAGGGCTGCTGCTGGGCCTCTGACCAGTGCCAGGCTGGCAGGTGAGAGCTGCAATTTAAGTAACCTTGTCTTTAGGGCAAGAAAAGTGGAAACGGTTTAAATAAATCCATAGGATCAAGAACTATACTTCAGGCATCAGTTCATTTTAATGGGCCAAGCTTTCCAGGACAGTATTCCCTTCCTATTTATCGATTTCCAGATTGTGATGTGAAGCTGTTGCCTCATTCTTTGCAAGTTTGGCATGAAATGTCTGGTGTGACCTGACCATCCTTCCCTTCATACCAAGAGCAGGTCTTCACTGCAGGCTGGTTCCACCACCAAGTGCTCTCCCGATGACTCTGGTAATCCATCAGAACGAGACGAGTAAGCAGAGTCAACAGGATAGCGTCAGCTGTCGACATGCCGCAGCAAAGACACTGTAATAAGCAGACCTAAATACACCAGCTTCAGCTAAGTTATTCACATAGCTGAAGGTGCGTAACTTAGGTCGATGTCCCGCAGTAGTGTAGACAAGGCCTAAATTTAAAGCAAGTAGTTAGCACAATCCAAGGCCATTATTGCCAGACAGCAAAATAAAAACAGGTATATCCTATCACTCCTTCCACTGCATAATGCTGATGGGAAGTATGGAGGAGAATATTCAGATCAGTGACCATCAAGAGAAGGGGAACAAAGCCAAAAGGATGTTCTCCACTTTCCTTCCAAGATCACAGAAGTCTTTCCACAAAGATGGGCTCTGCAGAGTTTCAGGGGAAAGGGAGAGATCTATTTAGTCATAATGAGCAGAACACATTGGCAACCTCTGAGGTAGCGTGGAAGCCAGTGGTGGTATCTCTTAGGAGAGATCCATGCTGTCTGCGCAGAAGAGGACATAGACAGCAGTATACAGGGATAGGTCACCCATGAACTGGAAGGGTTGAGGAGAAGGATGGTGGAAGTGGGAAATTTAGGAAAGCAAACATTAGCACCAGTTCATTTGGTGTGGATTTTGGAGCTTAAAATATTATTTTCTGCAAAATTCCCAAGACCCCCAAGCTCCCCGATGTTTTCACCGATCTGATCATAAAAATCCCTGCTAACCTGAAATTTGGGTGTTCTCTTAAGACAGCTGGTTTCAATTCACTCATCTACCATAGAGTTCCTGTGTGATCTTCAGCAAGTTCATTTAACCCCCCCGGTGTCTCAGGGCCCCACCTGTGAAATGGGATAATAGTACAACTTTACCTCACAGCGGTGTTTTGAGGATACACACATCATGGTATGCGAGTTGATCTGATATATGGCAAAGCAGGGCATATAAGTATCTTCATCTACACCTACACTAGCACCATTATCAATAAAACTTTTGTCAATCGGGGTGTGAAAAAACACCCCCCCGACCAACTACGTGTCAAAAGCACCGATGTGGACAGTGCTGTGTCAGCAAGGGATGCTCTCTCACCAACACAGCTACCACCTCTCCTGAGGCGTGGTATATTTGTGTTGGTGGGAGATCTCTCACCTGTCAGCGTAGAGCAGCTAGTCGGGTGGCATTACAGTAGAACAGCGGTGCTGCTGTAAGGTGGGCAGAGTAGACATAGCCTTAGATACTAATTACTGAATAGACAAAAGGAGAAGAGAGATGGATCTTTGCAGGGCAAGCTGAAAGGAAGAGACAGCTCTTGAGTCCGTCCCACTGCTGCAATTCACTGCAAGCATAATTGCTGCCATCTTTTTTTTTTCCCCCTCAAATGGGAGAAAGAAACCAGGTGAGTGGAGTCTAGGACTAGCTATTGGAAAAATCTCAGGTTTCTTAATTTCCCATTGTATTACAGAATGGTCTGGGCTGAACCCTTAGACAGAATGAGACTATGTCTAGACTGCCGCTTTTTGTCAGAAAAAGGTACGCAAATTTTTCCGATTGTTTTTTCAGAAGAGGCTTTTCCGAAATTTGGCCTGTCTACACTGAAACGAGGAAGACAGGGCTTCTGAAGGAGCGTGTCTGCTCTTCTGCAAAAAATGTCAGAAGAGCAGACACGTTCCCTGGACGTGGCAGAGTTTTTCTGGGATACCAGAGGTATCCTGGAAAAACTCCATAGTCTACATGTAGCCTCAGGAGAGAACGTTACTAAGTACTGTGAAAACAGATGTGAGATCAGGAAAAGCCCCAGCTCAGAAAACAGGCAGAATCACTGGTCACACACCAGGGTTGAAAAAGTTCTACTCCCTAGAACACTACTGCAGAAAGACCTGCCCTCCCAAAGACCCATTTCACATGGTCCATGGCTAAGGTTGTAAGGAGGGCTTTACTGGTTACATTGAGAAATCTAATTATGGACATAAAGATGCAGATGGGGATTGTCAGATTCATCCAGGAACCCTGTGGATTGGGGCTGCAGTAGGGAATGACAGATAGCTCCTCCAGTCTTAGCTATGGCCCCAGGGCTATAAGGGCTCTCTCTTCCTGCTGCAGTCCTGGGATTAGAGGAGCTCTCAGTTCCCACAGTTGCTGCAGGACCAGAGAAACTCATTCTCCTCACTTCATCCCTGGGACCAGAGGAGTCTGTGCCCCTGCTGATTATTGGGGGGGGGTGCCCCTGCTTGTCCCCCCTTATTCATACTTCTGCCTTGAAGAGTAAGGACGTGTGCAAAGTAGGAGAACAGGACCGTTTTTCCTTTATATTGTAATATATATTTCAGTGTTCTCTACTCCTCCTTTGCTTGCCTTTCAGCACCCCCCTCCCTCCCATATGGAGAAAACCTGTGTTATAGAATGAGGCCATAAGGATATCAGAAAGGATGTTCCTGTGGAAGATGAGCTTGCAGGCAGAGTTACCAGTGTAGGTCTTGGTACAGTAGGCGTGCACCCAATCCTCTGTGAATTCATAATAAAGCTCTCCTCTGCTCTAATCTTATGTGCCTCTCTGGGCTCCTTAACCTTGCTCCAAACACAACATGAAAGGGGAAATGGCAATGTGATGCATGTGGCTAACAATGTCCAAATGCCAAGGTTGGGGAGAGATCAGTAAGAAAACCACGCCAGCGCTTTTGCACCACACTCACTCCGATTTCACACTACTATTTCCTGTATAACAGACCAGTGCAGAGTGTACAATATAGGAACCTTAGAGATACAAATTCCTGTTCCATCTGCTAAAGAGACATAGAATTCCCAGTGGCTCTTTGAGCTCCACGTGGTCAGGAGGCCAGGCCTCTAATTCATTCTTCAGCCTATCCGTTCACACGCATGAGAATAGTAGTTAGCTAGCACACAGAAACGGCTGCAGGAAACTAGCTCAGTATCTCTACCATAAGCAGGATCTGAATCAATGCATCCAGTGCAGGCAGCTGGAAGGGGAAAGGAATCCTGGGTGTGGTTATGCTCACTCAATTGTTTAGCCCTGTAAGGTATTCAACTGTTGTTATGTAAATACAGTTCATGCAAGAATGGGAAAGAAATCCTGTGTGTGGTGATGTAAATACAGTTCAGGCAGTGTTATAGGTCTGATAGTTAGTCAGCTGTTAGAATGGTATTTTGCCTATTGTAACTAATTTAGCTGTTGTGGGGTCACAAACCATGTTAACCCTAAATGTAGGAATTGTAAAATATGACCACCAATGCTTGCAGGAGAGACACTGTCATTGTAAAGAATCTTGGATGGACAAGGCTTTCCCTTCCTGACTTAGTGAAGTAAACTGGGGGGAAGAGTAGAGCTCTGAACCAGCAGACTATAAGTCATTCAGGCATGAGCTGTAAGATTTTTAAAATCTGTTTATTATTTTTAAAATGTTATTCCAAGGGATGCTGGAATCTTTTGGCCATCCTGCGTTGTGGGTCAGGAGCTGAAATCACTGAGAAAGTGACATCACAAAGATCTGAAATCACTAGTTTTGGCCTAAAGCCAAACTCATCGCGGGGGATGGAAGGTGGCCAGCGGGGCAGCTGGTCAGTGGGAGCAGTGGCCAGCGGGAGCAGTGCTAGGTGGCTGGTGGGAGTGGCCAGCGGGATGGCTGGCAGGTGGTTGGCGGGAGCAGCAGTGAGTGGCCAGCAGGTAGCCAACAAGGTGGAGCCAGAAAGCAGTGAGCAGGTGGATGGTGAGTGGCTAGTGGAGTGGGTGAGATGCCTCCTACTTCTCTTTCCCACCTCAGGATGGGAGGTGAGCTCTGCAGGTCACCTCTGAACTCTGGTCTTCCTTGACCAAGGGCAGCAACTGTGAGTGGAGTACAGAGAAGGGTTGGGCATGTGAATGTGATAGAACTTGTGAGCCTGAGAGGCAAAGGACGTTGCCCAATCTACTTGAGCTGGGATGTTTACTCGTGGTTTGGTTATGAATTCTGTCTGTGATATTTTCCCAAGTTTATGCCATGTTACTTCTCTCCCTCTTACATTAGAAGTTTCTTTTCTAAGCTCAGACTCTGTGCTTGCAAGGGGGGAAACATTGCCTCTCAGAGGCGCCCAGAGGTGTGTGTGAATTTCCCAGGTTACTGGGTGGGAGCTCGAGCCAGTTCTGTGTTAGATGAATGGAGAGGAACCCCTAGATATTGAACCCAGCCCTGGCTGCTGCTGGTGCTACCTGGCAGAAGGGTTACACTACAATGAGATTTTCTAGTAAATTCTCTACTTCCACATATTACCCTATGGGAACGGATGGCCATGCTCAGAATAACTATGGAAAATATCTAGCAGCTACTCTATTCCCCTGATATAAGAGTAGATCTGTTCCAACTCCCTCAACGGAATATTTTTCCTGCAGTTTTGAAAGTATCTTACTCAAACATGATGGGTTTTGCTATAGATGTTTCCTGGTGAGACTGAAAACCTCCTCGGTGTAACAGCCCTGCATGGAATATGTCCAGTCCCAGTTCAATGTCCCACACAATACGACTTTCACCACTTTTGTTGGAAGGCTATTCTGCAATCCAGGGTTCAAGAAGTTCTTTTGATAGTCATCCTATTTTCCAGGCATCCATCCTATATTTCATTACCGTGACTACTGAAAATACATCAAGTCAACAGGAAAAGAAGGAGGCTTGCAGCATATGCATGAGTTTAAAACTTGAAGAAAAAGTTAAGTTAATGAAGGTAGTTTGCAGCTTTAAAATGAGTGATTTTTGCATTTCTTGTTCTCAGAGGTTTCCTCTTCAATATTCCGAATATAAATGGTGGTGGGATTATTTAGAAGCAGAGTACATTATAACTAAAGCCTATAGCAACCTCATTCAGCAGTGAAATTGTTGTCTCCCTCTGATCCTCAGATTATGGAGATGAGGGGATGAATGTACATCAGTAAGATTCCCTACCGAGATAGCTTTTCACTCTTTTCAGTAAAAAAAAGATCAAAGGGAAAATGGCTAATTAACATACCAAAGGAGACAAAACCCCTAGAGCTTTATCGTTGTTGCAATCCAATAATAAACAGCCAACTACAAAAAAGATTATTTGATAATGACACACAGAACTGAAAGCCTTTGAAATGTCAGCTGCTTAAAAAAATATTTTTGGAGGAAAAAAATATCCATAATTATAAAGAATAATGCTTAAGCATTGGGGAACAGCTCTTCAGTCCTGAGAGTTTCCTCATAAAACTACTTAGTTTATGAACAGCAGAGTGGCTTCCCTTTATCTAACAAAAATATTAAAAAACAAAAGGCAAACAAAAGGCTCCAAATTCCTTCCTGAGTAAACATTCAGTTCTTATATGAAATATTAAACACAGTTGTTCTTTAAAAAAAAGTCATCAGTCTCCTGAGACTGGCATTCACTTCATGCCTCTAACTGAGAAGGGAGAGATATGGGTAAGACCCTACCAAATTCACAGCCCATTTTGGTCAATGTCGTGGTCATTGGATTTTTTTAAAATCATACATTTCATTGTTGAGCTATTTAAATCTTAAATTTCACAGTGTTGTAGTCTTAGGAGTCCTGACCAAAAAGAGAAATGGGGGAGGGGGGGGGGTTACAAGGTTATTGTAGGGGACTTGTGGTACTGCTTTATCCTCAACTTCTGAATTGCTGCTAGTGGCAGCTGCTGGCTTGGGCCTAGCTCTGAAGGAAGAACAGCAGCCAGCAGCACAGTAGAAGTAAGGATGATATGGTATGGTATTGCCACCCTTACTTCTGCACTGCTGCCTGTAGAGCTGGATCCACAGTCGGCAACGATTACTCACCAGCCACTCAATTTTAAAGGCAGCAGCATCACAGAAGGGTAGCATTCTATGGCATTGTCACCTTTTCTTATATCATGGAGGGCACTGCCTTCTATCCTGGGTGCCAAACTAACACCTGCTGCTCTCCTGCCACCCAGGTCTGAAGGCAGCGTAGAGATAAGGGTGGCAATACCATCATTTCCCACAATTCCATTTCAGGTCAGGATCCCCAATTTGAGAAACACTGATCTCCCTATGAAATCTGTATAACTCAGCGTAAAAGCACACAAAACACTCATTTTCACAGGGGAAGACCAGATTTCATGATCCATTTATGACCATGACTTTGGCAGGGCCCTGGATATGGGCATATGGAGACTCCGTATCCTTTCAAGTTAGATAGCCACTCTGAAATTTCAGAAAATAGGTCGATTTTTATAGTGGCAGAGGAAAAAGGATATAATCTAGAGGTAGAAACAACACAAACCCTTTTCTGTGAAAAGCAAATATCCCAAGTGTTCTAGGAGTAGGGTAAATAAGTATATGCCTCTCGGATTGCATCTACACAGCACCCTAAATTTGAAATAAGATATACAATTTGTACCATGCAAATTGCGTATCTTATTTCAAATCTATTTCAAAATTTGACATATCTACACAGCGCAAAATTTTGAAATAACGTGCTATTTTAAGCCATCCCTTATCCCTTGTGCAATGAGGTTTACCAGGATGGCAAAATAGCATGCCAGTTATTTCGAAAAATATTTCAAAATAACGGGCGGCTTGTATAGATGCAGGGTAGCTATTTCGGGATACCTCTGGTATCCCGAAATAGCTGTGCAGTGTAGACGTAGAATCACAGAATACTAGGACTGGAAGGGACCTCGAGAGGTCATCGAGTCCAGTCCCCTGCCCTCATGGCAGGACCAAATACTGTCTAGACCATCCCTGATAGACATTTATCTAACCTACTCTTAAATATCTCCAGAGATGGAGATTCCACAACCTCCCTGGGCAATTTATTTCAGTGTTTGACTACCCTGACAGTTGGGTACTTTTTCCTAATGTCCAACCTAAACCTCCCTTGCTGCAGTTTAAGCCCATTGCTTCTTGTTCTATCCTCAGAGGCCAAGATGAACAAGTTTTCTCCTCCTCCTTATGACACCCTTTTAGATACCTGATATGTACCCTAGGGTGTTAGGGTGTGTCAGGGAGGGGTAGCACCTCTGGTGGCTGAACATGTCGCGTCCCTTCAGGGCGGTTTGTCCACCTTTGGCCCCCATCTGGCACCCAGCTCTCACCTGTGGCTCCTCATAGCTGTTTGCATGCGACAGCGGCCACACCCCGGGCAATGGCTTCGACTGGCCGGCCAAACCAGGTGAGGGTAGCCGACGGGCCCAAAACCCTTGGTGAGACAGGGAGTTGTCTATCCCAGCATGTGAAGACGGACTCCGGTGGAATGAGTGGATGAGACCAATGGAAGGTCCAACGGTCAAGAAGGCGGTCTCCGCAAGTGTTGTGGAACGCGTAGAGCAGGACTAGACACAGAAGATGCCCTGGTCATCCACTGCGCCCAGTCCAATCTCCAGCCGTCTTGACTTTTGTCTTGCTACTGGACCCAGATGGGAATTGGGAAGAGAGAAAGTGAGGTTGACGCTGCGCAACTTTTCCTCATGAAAATCCAAATCACGCGCAAGTCTCGACACCACATTTACCATCATCATTATAGCAACCTTTGAAGTCCTGTGGCGATGGGCTAGTGATGAAGCAGCAGGTGTGGACACACTGGGAGCTGTAGTCATGGACCTGCATACAGGCGGCTCAGGTTTAATGGTCGTTTCTCGCTGATCGAAGCAGCAGTGAAATCCGGCGTCTACCTGGGCGACTGAGCAATCCTCTTTAGGAACGCACTGCTCACCTCCGTAGAATTGGGGAAGGGGCTAGAAAAGGTGCCCTAAACATTGCCTGCTTCACTATATCCTGGCCAGTTTACCGCGGCTGGCGGGAATCCCATTATGGCGGTCGAACAAATACAAATAAACAGATTAAACGTATGGTGACATCACTCACCATTGGAACTTGGAACGTGCGCACGCTTTTGGACAATCCTATAACAGACAGACCAGAGAGAAGAACAGCCTTGGTTGCTAGAGAGCTTGCAAGATACAACATTGATATTGCAGCCCTCAGTGAGACTCGTCTTGCTAATGAAGGTCAGCTAACTGAAACTGGAGGTGGATATACTTTTTTCTGGAGTGGTCGTGGCACCGATGAGCGTCGTGATGCTGGAGTTGGATTCGCCGTCAGGAATCACCTTGTTCGGCAATTTGCCAGTCTTCCCAAGGGTGTGAATGATCGGCTTATGACACTACAGTTTCCACTACAGAATGGAAACCAAGCCACTCTGATCAGTGCCTATGCTCCCACAATGGCTAACCCGAACGAGATGAAAGACAGGTTCTATGAAGAACTGGATTCCTTACTATCAGCTGTGAGTAGCACCGACAAGCTGATCCTGCTCGGTGATTTCAATGCAAGAGTAGGATGCAACTCAATAGCCTGGCATGGAGTCATTGGTAGACATGGAGTGGGCAAATGTAACAGCAACAGCCTACTCCTATTGAAGACCTGTGCAGCACACGACCTCCTTATCACCAACACAACGTTCCACCTGCCTACCCAGAACAAGACCTCTTGGATGCATCCTCGCTCTAAGCATTGGCATCTTATCGACTATGTTATTGTCAGGAGAAAAGACAGGCAAGATGTCAGAGTGACTAAGGCCATATGTGGTGCTGATTGTTGGACAGATCACAGGCTCATTGTCTCCAAAATGAATCTCCGAATTAGAATGAAGAGGTGGCCACAAGGTAGCAAGCCCATAAAAAGAGTTAATGTGGCCAGGCTAAAGAACCCGAGCATAGCCTCAGCATTGACTGAGGATCTAGAAAGCAGGCTTTCCGACCTGCACCTTGTAGGCAGTGCTGCGGACGACTGGGAACTTTTCCGGAATGCTATCTACTCATCTGCACTGAAGATTTTGGGACCCTCTTCACGCAAGCAGCCCGACTGGTTCAATGAGAATGATGGGGAGATATTGTCTCTACTTGCTGAAAAGCACCACCTTCATCATGCACATCAGAACGATCCATCATCAGCTGCCAAGAAGAACGCCTTTGCAAATGCTCGCAGGACAGTCCAGAACAAACTGCGTAAAATGCAGGATGCTTGGTTAAGTGACCAGGCAGCTGAAATTCAGGGGCATGCTGACAGGAATGACCTGAAACGGTTCTATGCAGCCCTTAACACTCTCTATGGTCCTCAGTCTCTCGGGAGCTTCCCCCTTATTAGTACAGATGGTTCAACTCTGATTACAGAGAAGGCTCAGATCCCGCAGAGATGGGCTGAACATTTTGAAGACGTCCTCAACCGACCGTCATTTATCAACGACGAGGCGATTGAGAGGATTCCCCAGGTTGACATCAATGGCGACATGGATGATCCACTGGTAGTAGCCGAAGTTTCACAAGCTGTTAGCCAGCTATCCAGCGGCAAAGCTCCAGGGGCAGATGCTATACCTGCAGAGGTCTATAAAGCCTGCGGTCACGTACTCACAGAGAAGCTCACCGAGCTGTTCCAGTCTTTTTGGGAGCAAGGATCCATTCCTCAGGAACTCAAGGATGCATCCATTGTACACCTCTATAAGAGGAAGGGCAATCGACAGGTATATGACAATCATCGGGGAATTTTGCTGCTTTCCATCGCAGGTAAAATCCTTGCAAGAGTGATGTTAAATCGTTTGGTCACTCATCTGGAGTGTGGCCTCCTGCCAGAGTCACAATGTGGCTTTCGTAAGGGCCGCGGGACTATTGACATGATCTTTGCCGCGCGCCAACTTCAGGAAAAGTGTCAGGAGCAGAATCATGAACTTTACACAACTTTTGTTGATCTCACGAAACCCTTCGACACTGTCAGCCGACAAGGTCTGTGGAGGATCATGCCAAAGTTTGGCTGCCCCCCTAAATTTATTCAGATGGTACGCCAGTTTCATGATGGCATGATGGCCAGAGTGCTAGATGGTGGAGAATCTTCTGAGGCATTCCCAGTCACCAATGGCATCAAACAGGGCTGTGTACTCGCACCTACACTGTTCAGCATCATGTTTATTGCTATGTTGAATGATGCCTTCCAGGACAGTGTTGTCGGAATCAGCCTTAAGTACAGAATGGACGGGAATCTTTTCAACCTGAGGAGACTTCAAGCAATCACCAAAGTAAAAGAGACTGTTCTGAGAGACTTCTTGTTTGCTGATGATTGCGCCTTGTATGCTGGCTCTGAAGCAGAGATGCAAGTCAGTGTGGACAAGTTCTGCACAGCTTGACAACTTTGGACTCACCATCAACAGCAGAAAGACCGAAGTCATGTATCAGCCTGTCCCTTATGCACCGTACACAAAACCCACAATCACAGTCACAGGGCGGATGCTACAGGCAGTGGACCAGTTCACTTACCTCGGCAGTACTTTTTCCCATACAGCTAACATTGACATAGAAGTCACATGCAGAATAGCGAAGGCAAGTTCTGCTTTTGGTAGACTGCGCCCCACTGTATGGGAACGTCGAGGAATCAGCCAAGCAACAAAACTGAAGGTCTACAGAGCCATGGTACTTACCACCCTCCTGTATGCCTGTGAAACGTGGACTGTGTATCGAAGGCATGAAAGACAGCTTAACCACTTCCACATGACTTGTCTTCGCAGAATATTACGCATCGGATGGCAAGACAAAATACCAGACACTGAGGTTCTCTCTAGAGCAAGTTTACCGTCAGTCCACACCCTGCTGATGAGTGCACAGATTAGATGGGCAGGTCATGTCATTCGTATGTCAGACGAACGTATACCTAAGCAGCTCCTTTTTGGGGAACTCTCTACTGGTAAACGCTCGCGTGGTGGACAGAGGAAACGTTACAAAGACACATTCAAGGTCTCCCTGAAGTTGCTCGGAATTGATACAACCACCTGGGAATCTCTGGCACACAACCGCCCTGCCTGGTGCAGTCTCATTCACAAGGGATGCCAAGTTCTTGAAACAAGGCGCATCTCTGAAGCACAACACAAGCGCATGCTGCGCAAGTCCAAAGCTACCAGCGCCACGATTGCAATGCCTACACGTCTGCCCGACATGTTCCAGGACATTTGGTGCCCGAATTTGCCTGATAAGTCATCTTCGGACACACTGTATCCAGTCTCAAAGCACTTAGTGGTGTTGAGGTCTTCATCGACCACGATGGACGAACGAATATGTACCCTAGGTTATCAGTTGAAATCCAGCCTTTGTTGGTGGTATGTAAACACCATTGTCCATAGATGTATGCCTATAAATTGGGGGAAGTTATTTGATTATTTAAGCCCACTTCCTAGCAGATAATGACCCATGTCAACTGAAACCAACAATGTTGTTCTAACTGGCATCTTTGTGATCAGTTTTAGCACACATACCAGAGCTTGAATGGATATGGAAAGAAATTCACCTTTTGTCTTGTTATGGCTTAGTGGTTGGAGCAGTACACTGGGACTCATGTGACCTGGGTTATAGTGTCGGTTCTCCTATTGGTGACTTTAGACAGTTTCACAGAACTTCACAGATTCCCAAGACAAAATGGGCCACTGGGATTATCAAATCTGACGTCCTACATAATCGAGATTATAGAACTTCCTCAAAACAATTCCAGTTTCAACTAAAGTACTTTTTAAAGAAAACAACATCTGATATTGATTTTAAAATTGCCAGTAATCTACTATATCCAAGAACATTATTCCAATGATTAATTACCCTGACCATTAAAAATGTGCACCTAATTTTTAATCAAAGTTGTCTAGATTTAACTTCTAGCCAGAGTATCTTGTTACACCTTCCTCTGCTAAATGGAAAATTAAATATTTGTTCCCAATGTAGATCAAGTCACCCTTTAACCTTTTCTTTTATAAGCTAAATAGACTGAGCTCCTTGAGTCCATCACTATAAAGGCATTTTTTCCAATCTCTTAATCATTCATAGAATCATAGAGCTGGAAGAGACCTCAGGAGGTCATCAAGTCCAGCCACCTGCCCAAGGCAGGACCAATCCCAACTAAATCAACCCAGCCAGGGCTTTGTCAAGCCAAGACTTAAAAACCTCTAGGGATGGAGATTCCACCACCTCCCTAGGTAACCCATTCCAGTGCTTCACCATCCTCCTAGTAAAATAGTTTTTCCTAATATCCAACCTAGACCTCTCCCACTGTAACTTGAGACCACTGCTCCTCGTTCTGCCATCTGTCACTACTGTGAACAGCCTTTCTCCATCCTCTTTAGAACCTCCCTTCCGGAAGTTGAAAGCTGCTATCAAATCCTCCCTCACTCTTCTCTTCTGGAGACTAAACAAACCCAAATCCCTCAGTCTCTCCTCATAGGTCGTGCACTCCAGCCCCCTAATCATTTTGGTCACCCTCCGCTGGACCCTCTCCAATGCGTCCACATCCTTTCTACAATGGGGGCCTGTCAGCCGGTGGTCAGGGCAGTGAGTGGTGTGTGTGTATTATACACCCGAGTCTTCAACTGCTGAGACATAAGGCCCCGTCGCAGTAGGCAGTCTAGGTGAGACTGACGGGAGCCCCGAGGAGTTTAACGTCCGTGTCTTTACCGCTAGGATCGGGATCCTTTCGCGGCGGGCCGCCAACAGGCCGACAGACGCCCCAGAGTTTATAGGGAGAGCTTATTACACCTCAGATTTTGACTGCTAGGATACACGATCCCTTCGCAGCGGGCAGCCTGGGGAGGCTGAGAGATGCCCCAACGGATCTGTCCCCTGGAAGCGACATGATCCAACGCTCAAGCTCTCCCTATATCTGTCCCTTATGACCGGCTGGAGTTCTTTTTAAAATTGTGTTTGGTTCTGTTACAGCAACTGAAGGAGTCAGGTCACAGCTTAAACAGTTACTATTTTATTGTTACAGGGTAAACTTAGCTGTTAAATGCTACTACTGTGTTACAGATAACACAGCCACTACAAAGGACAGGACAGAAATTACACTAATAAGTCACTTACAGGTACCATGAAACCCTTTTGGATCTCTGAGCTCTTATTAAATGCATGCAAAATAGACACCTAGCAGGTATATATTCTCACCCCTGCGTTCCAGACTTGGCGTGGCCAGCGTCTTTCTCAATCCCTCGGGAAGAAGTAGGGCGAGGTTGGGCGTCCCACAGACCTCGGGAGACAATCAATACCTGCCAGCAGGTGTAGATGATTGGAGCTCAAATGAGGTGGGCTACTAAACCCCTCTTTATACCCCTTGGGTCACGTAGGCTTCTTCCTGGTCTCAAGTGGCCAATTAGGAAAAATGGCTTTGAACGCCAGGTTTCCCACGAAGGGTGCAAAGCATAATTCACACCTGGGAAAATGCAGACAATGGGCACCTCTGATATGTGATGGGCGAAGATTCCTCTCCTGGGACAGTGCAGGCGTGTCAATTACTGGTACTAGCCATCAGGGCGGCGGGAGGCCCCGGGTCGTCAGCTAGCCCATTTACTGTCTGGTTTCTGTTTATGGTAGAGTCAGGGACAAGCAGCACACCTGCGTTCCCAGGGCATCAAAGGCTGACTGCCTTTCTCTTGCTCTCTGGGGGGAGGAAAACAAGATAGGGTTCATGTCTGTCTACAGGGCCCCAGAACTGGACACAATACTCCAGATGTGGCCTCATCAGAGCCAAATAAAGGGGAATAATCACTTCTAGATCTGCTGGCAATGCTCCTCCTAATGCAACCTAATATGCCATTAGCCTTCTTGGCTACAAGGGCACACTGTTAACTCATATCCAGCTTCTCATCCACTGTAATCCCCAGGTCCTTTTCTGCAGAACTACTACTCAGCCATTCGGTCCCCAGCCTGTAACAATACTTGGGATTCTTCTGTCCCAAGTGTAGGTCTCTACACTTGTCCTTGTTGAACCTCATCAGATTTCTTTTGGCCCAATCCTCTAATCTGTCTAGGTCACTCCGGACCCTAACAGTGTTCTCCAGCATATCTACCTTTCCCCCTAGCTTAGTGTATCTGCAAACTTGCTGAGGGTGCAAACCATCCCCTCATCCAAGTCATTAATAAAGATGTTGAACAAAACCAGTCCTAGAACCGATCCTTGGGGTACTCCGCTAGAAACTGATCGCCAACCTGACATCGAACCATTGATCACGACCCGTTGGGCCTGACAGTCCAGCCAGCTTTCTATCCATCTTACACTCCATTTATCCAATCCATACTCCCTTAACTTGCTGGCAAGAATATTGTGGGACACCGTATCAAAAGCTTTGCTAAAGTCAAGGTAAGTCACATCCACTGACTTTCCCAGAGAGCCAGTTACCTCATCATAGAAGGTAATCAGATTGGTCAGGCATAACTTGCCCTTCGTGAATCCATGTTGACTATTCCTAATCACTTTCCCCTCTTCCAAGTGCTTCAAAATAGATTCCTTGAGGATCCCCTCCATGATTTTTCCAGGGACTGAGGTAAGGCTGACTGGTCTGTAGTTCCCTGGATCGTCCTTCTTCCTTTTTTAAGGATGGGCACTACATTTGCCTTTTTCCAATTATCCGGGATCTCTCCCGATCTCCATGAGTTTTCAAAGATAATGGCCAAAGGCTCTGCAATGACATTTGCCAACTCCCTCAGTACCCTCGGATGCATTAAATTAGGGCCCATGGATTTGTGTATGTTTAGCTTTTCTAAATAGTTCCTAACTTCTTTCCCCACCAAGGAAAGAAGAAGAGCTGTCCACCTTCTTCCCATACTGAGTTGCCTAGTGCAGTAGTTTCTTTCTGTGCCTTCAATAAGGCTTCTTTAAAATACTGCCAGCTCTCCTGGACTCCTTTCCCCTTCATGTAAGTATCCCAGGGAATCCTGCCCATCAGTTCTCTGAGGGAGTCAATGTCCGCTTTTCTGAAGTCCAAGGTGTGTATTTTGCTACTCTCCTTTCTTCCTTTGGTCAGGATCCTGAAAGCTATCATCTCATGATCACTGCTTCCCAGGTTGTCACCCACCTCTACTTCCCTTACTAGTTCCTCCCTGTTTGTGAGCAGCAGGTGAAGCTGCGCATGGCCCCTGGTTGGTTCCTTCAGCACCTGTACCAAGACGTTATCCCCAACATTCTCCAAAAACTTCCTGGATTGTCTGTGTACTTCTGTATTGGTCTCCCAACACATGTCAGGATGATTAAAGTCCCTCACGAGAACCAGGAACTGAGATCTGGAAGCTTCTCTCAGTTGTCTGAAGAAAGCCTCATCTACCTCATCCACCTGATCTGGTGGTCTATAGCATACGCCAACCACAACATCATCCCTGTTGCTTCCACCTCTAAACTTAATCCGTAGACTCTCAACAGGCTTTTCTCCCTCTATATACTGGAGCTCTGAGCAATCATACTGCTCTCTTACATACAATGCAACTCCTCCTCTTTTTCTCCCCTGCCTGTTCTGAACAGTTTATACCCTTCCATGACAGTGCTCCAGTCATGCGAGTCATCCCACCAAGTCTCTGTTATTCCAGTCAAATCAGAGTTCTTTGACTGGGCCAGGGCTTCTAATTCTTCCTGTTTGTTTCCCAGGCTTCTTGCATTCATGTACAAACACCTTAGATAACCAGTTGATCACCCTACCCTCTCCATTCAAATCAGGGGTCCTCCTTTGTTGCTCGTTCCTCCTTGTGCTTCTTCCTGGTATCCGACTTCCTCACTTACCTCAGGGCTTTGGTCACCGTCTCCCAACAAACCTAGTTTAAAGCCCTCCTAAATAGGTTTACAAGCCTGCCCACAAAGATGCTCTTTCCTCTCTTGGTTAGGTGGATCCCATCTCTTCCTAACAATCCTTGGTTGGAACAGAGTCCCGTGGTTGAAGAAACCAAAGCCCTCTCTCCGACACCACCTATGCAACCACGCATTTACTTCCTCAATTTGACGATACCTATCTGGACCTTTTCCTTCAACAGGGAGAATGGATGAGAACACCACTTGTGCTTCAAATTCCTTGATCCTTCTTCCCAGCACTACATAATCTGCTATGACCCACCAAGGTCATTCTTGGCCGTATCGTTAGCTCCCACCTGGAGAAGCTGGAAGGGGTAGTGATACGAAGGTTTGATCAGTTTTGGAAGACTCTCAGTCACATCCTGAATGTGAGCTCCTGGAAAGCAGCATACTTCTTGAAATTCCAGGTCTGGATGACAAATGGATGACTCCATTGTAATGGTTCTTTTCTGAATTCTACCAATTTATCTATATCCTTCTAGAATCATAGGCACTAGCAGTAGTCACACTAGTGTCGAATTCAGAGGTGATAAAACTTTTCCTACTCTACCTCCATGTGCTTTACGTTCTCCATCTGAAAAAAATGGGAATAATGATATTGACCTCCTTTGTAAAGTATTTTGAGATCTGGTGATAAAAATGCTATATAAGAGATTGGCATTATCTTAGAAAATTTTCCTTTATCAAAGCTGTGGGTCTTGTGGAGAAACCTGAACTTCTGCTTATGTTCTATCCGTCCTCTGAATAAAAAGATAATTTCCATTTCCATTTTGGTCACTGAATTTAAAAATTATACCCTTCTCCACACCAAAGCCAATAATGCACTCTCCAGATTTGCAACTAGATGGTTCAGTACATAGCAAAATGGAAACATGAAAGCAATACAAATCCCCTCTAAGACTGATAATGTATAGGAGTTGTAATGCACTCCCATGTTCCTGCTCATAAATAAAGCAACAGACAGCATGGCTGTGAATAGAGAAAGAGCTTTGGGCAATGGGCCAGTTCCTGGATCCTCTCTAGCTCTTTTATGCCACTCCATAAAGGAGGTGGAAAGACAGTGCAGCTATCTGCCTGATGATTCAGCTTATCCCAACATATTGGGCATATCTGGAAGAAAGGTTGCCTGGCTAGGACATTCCTATTTCTTTTGGGGGCATGGGCAGCCAGATCTAAATTAGAGCATCCTCTGGGACCAGCCAGACTCAAGCTTGGGAAGAATGCAAAACTGGCTAACAGTCACTTCTCCCTCCCAACACACAGCTAAGTGTGTCAAAAGTATCTTTAGTACTTATATGCTAATGCCAACCACTTTATCGGTATGTTTAGGGATAGTTTCCCACTATGAATGCATAATTATGGCCCATAAAACTGAGCAAAGCTGGGGAGGTAGCAGAAGATGCACTAGCTCAGAAGCAGTGCCTAGAACATTATGCCTTTGAAAGACTATAGAGCATCCTGGAGCTGGAGAGACATCCAGGCCAAAGGACCTATTTCAACTCTGTAAAAGATGTATGACCCTCAGCGCAGCTCTCCTGATGCATAGGGAAGATGAAAATAGCTCCACCCATTTCATGCCCCTGCTCCATGCCTCACCACCATCTGCAGTCACCTGCTTTGGTAGGCCTGGAACAAAGGGCGTCTTCTGCCTTGTCACATCCCTATGCATATGACGTCATTTGGTCTTAAATTTCCACTCCAGTAAATATTTACTTTCCATATTTAAATGGGGAAAATGTCCCCCTGGCCATGCTGTTATTTTTAAAAACACATTGATAAAATACATTCACATGTTTTCAGCTGCACCATTTCTGTAAAACCCTAACTTAAAAATCTCACAACTACATTTCAACAACAGCTAAGTCACAGGCATAGAAGAAAGATTTACTGGCCTTTCTCAAGTCAAATGCTTCCTTTCAGAACAGCCCAGTGAAAAAAAATGATCATTTCTCCAAATGGAAGGCCATGGAAAAAATGGTAGAGAATCCAAACCCCTCAACTCAGGCCACCAGAATTAACTCACATCTGTGGAGTTTTTCCATGCATGTTATCATGAGCATGCATTTCTATCTTATGCTGTCAGCTCTTTGTTCTTCTAGAGTATGTTGTTTTAGATGTGAATCAGTGAAGATAAAAACATCCCTTTCTACCTACCATTGTTCTTCTTCATGTACAAGCCTCAAGAAATGCTTACAGAACAGCAAAGGTTCTTAATGGCATTAAACGGAATGCCCCGATTCAATCAAAAGGTCACATTCAGAAGTACTTTTGCTCAAATGGATAAAACTGCATACTATAAGCCATAAGAATGATTATGCCATGCTGCCTCCTTGGCAAACAACCAAAATATAAAAGCTTTCCAACAAACCAGTATAAAAGCATATTATAAAGCATAACATTTGCTTTTGCTAACTGCAAAACAGTTATATCTCCTTTTCAGTGTAAAACCACGACAGAATTTAGTAGCATTGTGTGGGTGTTTTCTTGTCTGACTGTTCTCATATGCTTCACTAAATGGAGTCCTTTCCTCAGTCGTTAATTAAGATGCTAGGCAAATACTGAAAAGAAAACTGACACATGATCTTGAGGACTGTTAAATGAGCTCACTTCAGTTGTGTTTGCATCCCTATTGTGTTTGCTCTCTCTGCTTATTTTTGTGACCATGTTTCCTTGTGTCTCTCTCTCCCTCCCTCTCAAAAATGCAGAAACAATTAAATTTATATGAATATTGGAAACTATTCACAGAAAACCAGTTTGGAATGAAAGTGTGATATTGGTACTTTGGTACTGAAAACCTAATGCAAAGAGTTATGTAAATGCAGTCATGGAATGGATACAGGCCGTGTTAATGATCAATCAAAACAATTCACATAACTGAAAACCACATACACAAAATGCTGCCAAGGAGCAAGCTACAGATGAAGAATTATTTGAATAAATTAATTGAGACCAGGTTTTACCATCCTTATGTACACAAGGCAATAGCTTATTCCATAGACAATTGGACACACTTCAATATGAGTAAGCATGAGAGACTCCAATTCTTGATGAATGATTTTGAATAATGAATGAATTTCTTGATGAATAATTTTGAATAATGAATACATTTTAAGAGTACTGCAATCTTTTCACGGAAAGTCCCCCAGCAAAAAAGGAGGCAAAACTTATCAAATGTACTCTCTTCAACTGATTAATTATTCAATCCTCTATAATAATGATTGTGTATTTGAAACTTTCCCCACGCCTGCAACCCATCCACTTTAGCCACATGAGTTTGTGTGTAATTCTCCTCAGTGCAATTTGTTATGTCATTCTACTCTAAGATTAGGACTCTGGAAAGTTATGAAATGAGAAGTGTATGCAATTAAAATTAAAAGAAATATTTTGCATAAAGGGAACATAAAAACTCTAAGGGCTTGACTAAATCGTGCATTAGTCCATCCCCGAGGGGTGTAAATTCTAGTGCCCACTAGCATATCATGCACTAAGGATACGTCTACACAGCCCACTAGCAGTAAGCCTCCGAGCCGGGGTGGACAGCCTTGGGCTTGTGAAGCTCTGGCAAGTGCTCTAAAAATAGCTCTGGAGAGAGTGCTTTGAAGTTGCAGCTCAGGCAGGAGCTCAGACTCTGAAGCCTAAAGAGTGAGGATGGAACTACATTAACATGCACAAGGGAAACTTTCAGTGCACGCTTGCAGGGTCCTCGTGAGCCAGTTAGTGCACAATCCACTAGCACACTGTGCTCTGCTGAATAATTCACTATGTAGACAAGCTCTTGGACTAGTCAACAATGGTTAATAATATATAGCTAGGATCCTCAATCAGCTAGAGACACCATTCTCCCTTCTCTCATACACAATTGTGATGTACCTCAGTAGAAAAGCAAAGGAAGCATAGTTTTGAGGGTCTCACCTTAAATGAGCTGTATATAAAAAGCACATAAATAACCATGCTGCAGCATTAAACACTCAAAAGTAAGGAAATAGCAGAATTAAGGTTGGCTGTGCCAGATTAATCTGCCCCCATATGCGTATGCATTATGATTTAGTCTTTAATTATATGATCACATACTATTTTCCATACAGGACCCTGTGTCATTCCATACACAGAATGGGCTTGCTCTGAGGATGAATTGTTACATGTAGGTCCTCTGTCTTATTTGTTGCAGAAGTTGGAAGATGTATAGTGAATGAGCCATGGGATTCCAAGAAGAGAAAGGAAGGTCACATGGAGAACTGGCTTCCAGGACTTAGCAGAGGGTCAAGCATGCTCAGTGACTAAAATCTCTGGAGATTTTAGTTGTTAAGAGCATTAAGTCTTTATTGAGCAATAGCAAACTGATTTTTTTCCAAAGGCTTATAATTTGCCCAAACTTGGGAGGATTTTCACAGCAATAACAGAAAGAACTTTCCTGACACAAAGGCCTCCCCCTGACAAATTTCAAATCCCCACTACAAAGAATAGCAGTGCAAGATCTGCTCAAAGAACAGTTTGAGTTTTTTAAATATAAGCAAAGCAACCTACTTTTTCCTAGCTTTATGTTTGGAAACAGCTGAATCATGATGGCTGAAATTTTCAAAAACTAAGGGAGACAGCTGAGTGCCTCACAAATTTTAATGTATTTATCCTTACAGTCCCTCCTGCAAGGTGAGCAAATACTATTACCCTATGTTACACCTAGGCTGTGTCTAGACTGGCCACTTTTTCCGGAAAATCAGCCGCTTTTCCGGAAAAACTTGCCAGCTGTCTACACTGACCGCTTGATTTTCCACAAAAGCACTGACAGTCTCATGTACTAAATCAGTGCTTCTTCCGGAAGAGCTTTGACGCTCCCGTTCGGGCAAAAGTCCTTTCTGCGAAAAACTGTTGCGCAAAAGGGCCAGTGTAGACAGCTAGCTAAGACTTTTGCACAAAAGCAGGCTAAACGGAAAAAAGCTGTTTGGACGCTGGGAGACACCGTAGTAGCCCCGGACTTCCTGGTAACCCGAGCTCTTAAAGTAGCCGCAGGCTGCTGAGCGCACGTGGCAGGAGCGTGCCTCAGACCTCTGGCCTGAGGTCTGCCACGGTGCCCCTGCCGTGCCCAGCAGCCACCTCGCAGCCCAGCATGGCAGCTCCGGGCGCTCAGCCACCTGCACCGCCAGCGCAGGAGGCCGCCAGGGGCCAGAGAAGAAGAGCCCCATCGTGATCCTCAGGGGAGCTGGAGACCCTCCTGGACCTGTGGCAGGAGGAGGAGGGTCTCCACGACACCCGGTCCCGGCACCGCAACGCCAACATCTTTGGCCGCATGGCCCAGGCGCTAGCCCAGCAGGGCCATCCAGCCTGGAACCTGGAACAGGTCCGGGCTAAAGTCAAAGAGCTTCACCTGGGCTATGTGTGGGCCAGCGAGGGCCGGGGGGCCGGACCAGACACCTGCCCCCACTATGACCGGCTGCACGCCATCCTGGGCCAGCCAGCCCCGCAAGCCCCGGATGTGCCTGTCGACAGCAGCGTGCGCCCCCCCGTCACCAGGACCACCAAGGCGAGGGAAGGAGATGACAGCAGTGCATCTGAGGATGAGGCCAGCACTGCCACCCAGCAGGCCCCCTCCAGCAGCCCTGACGTCTCCCGCGCATCCTCCGAGGCCGGGGAAGGATCCACCGGTGAGTCTTGCACTTTGCACTCACAAGAGCGGGGGGTGGGGGGAGGGAGCCAGGTGCCCGGAGGGGAGAAGGGGAGAGCATGTCACTCAGGCCACGTGAGCTGCACGCTGTGTAGCATTAGGCAGGAAGCAGCACGTGCAACCACGTGCAGCCTGGTGACCGAGCGGCATGTGGCCGTGGCAGGCAGCTCAGGGCACACCTGGGACCGTGCTGCTCACACACATTCGGCGGGACCAGAGGGAAGGGTGGATGCCGGCGGGAACCAGCCAGGGCCCCAGGGACTCAGGCCAGAGCCCGCACCTCCACAAGGGTGCAGCACGGAGAACAGCACACTGTCCCATGCCTGGCTGTGAGGCACAGCCAGCTGCTTCTGGGTAAACCGCAGCATCACAGTCCTGTGAACATGGCCCCCACTGAGCCCCTTGCCTGCTCCCAGTGCCTTGGCTGGCTCCCCGAGGGAAGTCCCCACTGTGGCCACACATGTCCCTGGGCTACGTGTGTGAGGGATAGTGGGAGGGAGAAGGGGGGGAAGCGCTCGGGCCGCCCCTAGGGCCGCCTGAGTTTTGCTGCAAGGATGGGACACCCCCCCCCCCAGTCACTCTCCTGGTTCCGTCCAGGAGATATCCCACGCGATGGGGATCTGAGAGCCCAGACCACGTCTGCCAGATGTGCTCCCAGGCACTGTGTGGGGATTCATCTCGCTCCCTGTCAAACACCAGTGATTAGCCCAAAGCCTCACAGCCTCCACTGGCAGGGAGTTCCACAGGTTAATGCAACACAAGCGCCCTCCCGCCCTCCACGGGGCCAGGACACAGACCGGTGGTTACAATACATGGAGGAGGACCCTACTCCAGGGGCGGTCCTCCTTGCAAACATACAACATGGGGGGCAGGGGGGGAACCGAGTGGGCCCAAGCCACACTACTGTGGTGTCACCTGGGCTCAGGGGCGGAGGGCATGAGGTGTGGGGACAATGGCCGGCCTGCCTGACTGACCCATCCTTTCTTCTCTTCCCTGCAACGGGACCAAGCACAAGCCGGGGACCCTCCAGTCCAGCAGCAGCAGCAGCAGCAGCTGCCCAACCACAGAGCCAGACGCTCCACCACCGGGACCAGCTCCTTCGGCACCATGTGCAGGCCGTCGAGCACATTGAGGCTGTGATTAGGCAACGCGTCGAGGGGGACCTGCAGTGACGCCAGGAAGCCTGGGCCGCCTTCCAGGCCCAGTGCACCAGGATGGCTGACTCCATTGCCACCCTCACTGCCCACATAGCCCATGCCATCCATTATGGCATGGCCTTACCCCATCCCTCCCCTAGCACTGCCCATGCCCGCTCCTGCCGCCCCTGCAATGCCCCCTCCTGCAATGCCCCCTCCTGCCCCTGCAATGCCCCCTCCTGCAATGCCCCCTCCTGCCGCTCCTGCAATAGCCCCTCCTGCCCACCTCCCCGTGCAGCCTGCCCCAATGCGGCCTGCCCCCCATGTCCAGGTCCGCCCCCGCAGGAGCGCTCGCAGGGGCCACCCCTCCCAGGAGTAGCCCCTCCCCCTCCCAGTTGAAGGTCTCCTCCCCCTCTCCCCCTTGTAAATAAAAACATACAAGTTTTTCAGTTGAAAACAAAACTGTGTTGGTTATTGTGTTACTCGAGGTAACGGTAATAAATGATTTGAGATGCCAATTAGCCAACTAAATTTAAGAGGATTACAAAATGCAGACACCAAATTCTGTATCTATCACCGGTCATGCCTTTAAGTGGTCATTGGTTTGTGGCGCATAAATAAATACTGACACTTTTAAGTAAAATTTAAACCACAACTATATTAACATAGATAACAAACAAGCAAGAAAGATTAAAAGACGCACACAAAAGAATATGTACATAGTATAGAAGCAGGGACGATTGTAGTGTTGCTGGCAACCTCAATCCTTTGGTCCTTCCGGGCCTCA
This sequence comes from Pelochelys cantorii, assembly GCA_032595735.1. Classification (NCBI taxonomy): domain Eukaryota; kingdom Metazoa; phylum Chordata; order Testudines; family Trionychidae; genus Pelochelys; species Pelochelys cantorii. The sequence goes on along the minus strand of CM064326.1, from coordinate 66,324,978 downwards.
GGAGAGGAACAGCCAGGAGATCCCTCGAAGACGACTGGAATCGGATACGCTGACTCGAGCCTTCCGCACGAACCACGAATCCTCTTCCTGTTCTTCGGAACAGCTCAGACAGGCAATGGTGGCCTAAACCCTAGCCTAAACTAAAAGAAAAACCCTAGCTATGTCCGACGCACCCGACGAACATTCATGATGACAGCCAATGTGCTTGGAACTGACGCTTTACAATTGGGGGAAGGGGAGGGGATGGGAAGGAGTTGTATGGGAAGACCGAGGCGACCCTACTATGGGGCTTGTGCGAACATGCCCGTCAGGGCCTCTCGGATGCGCACCCCATCCTGGTGCGCCTGGTGGATGGCAGCTGTGTGGGGCTGTTCAAACGTCTGTGCCTCGGCTGCCGTCCATGCCGGGAGGAAGGCCTCCACACTCCGCTCCACAATGTTGTGGAGCACGCAGCACATGGCCACTACCTCTGTTGCATTCCACTCACCCATCTCGAGATGGGTGAGCAAACAACGGAAGTGGGCTTTTAAGCGGCCGAAGGAGCACTCCACCTGATTTCGGGCCCGGTTGAGGCGGTCGTTGAACCGGGCCCGGTTCTGGTCCGGCCACCCCATGTAGGGCCGCATTAGCCAGGGCAGCAGGGAATAGGCCGCGTCCCCGATGATGCAGATGGGCATAGGCACATCCCCGACAGTCAACTCCCGTCGGGGGAAGTAAGTGCCCGCCTCCAGCCTGTGAAACAGTCCAGAGTTGCGGAGGATGCGGGTGTCGTGTGCCCTGCCGGACCAGCCCACGTAGACATCCAGGAAGCGGCCCCGGTGGTCCACGAGGGCCTGGAGAACAATAGAGCAGTACCCCTTCCTATTCGTGAAATGGGCTGCTCGATGCTCCGGGGCCCGGATGGGGATGTGGGTTGCATCCAGGGCTCCCCCGCAGTTGGGGAAGCCGAGGGCAGCGAAGCCGGCCAGCATAGCGTCCACGTCGCGCAGGCGGATCACTCTCGGGAGCAGGACATCATTGATGGCGTGGACGACCTGCAGAAGGGCGCAGAGAAACACAAGGGAACACATCACATAAGGCAGGGGTGAGTGTGCGCTCCCTTGGGCCCCCCCCGTGATTCCATCTGTCCTCACACACGCACACGCACACACACACCACGCCCCCCCCTCCCCACCAGCAGGCTTGTGCAAGGGAGGGACGGCCCAAACCCCTGGGTGACTCAGCCTGGAGTCTTGGCTGCCCCTGGGCATGGAATGCAGCACCCTCCCCACACCCCACTCCCCACTCCCCACTCCCCCTGGGACTTACCTCCATGATGATCACACCGACGGTGGATCTTCCCACCCCGAATTGGTGTGCCACCGAGCGGTAGCTGTCTGGGGTGGCCAGCTTCCATAGCACAATGGCGACCCTCTTCTTCACGGGGATGGGCACACGCAGCCGGGTGGTGGCTCTCTGGAGCGTGGGGGTGAGCCAGGCACACAGCTCCAGGAACGTCCGCTTTCACATGCGGAAATTCCGGAGCCATTGCTGGTCGTCCCATTGCCCAAGGACCAGCCGGTCCCACCAGACTGTACTGGTGTCCAGTCTCCAGAGTGGCCTCTCCACGGTGGGGTGGGGATGCCACAGGGACGCCATGGCCTCCCTGGTGAGGGAGTCCAAGGCGATCTGCGCCTCCTGGTCCTGGAACACGAGGGCACCAGCCTGGAGCACCAGCTGCAGGCACTCTAAAATGGCCAACAGAGGCCAGAGCAGGCACATGGCCACCCGTGGCTCCATGGCAGACAAAGCAAGGCACAAGAAACCAAAACCGGGAAAAAGCACTAGGGGGCAAAAGGGTGGTGTCCAAAAGGCAGAGGGCTACCACCAAACCTGCTATGGCTGTCAGTCCCTGCCAGAGGTCCTAACGCACGGAGCAGGAGACAAACGGCTGTCCGGCGAGACCCCTTTAAGCACGTGTCTGAACGGAGCTCCAGCCCCACCCCCGGAAAGGGCTGGTGCCCTTTTGCCCTCTTCAAAATGGTTCTGGGCTTCTGCTTTTGCGCAAAAGCGTGCCGCCAATCTAGATGCGCTTTTGCGCAAAAGCGCATCGTTCTAACGATAACTCCAGGACCAATCTAGATGCTCTTTTGCAGAAATACTTTTAATGGAAAACTTTTCCGTTAAAAGTATTTCCGGAAAATCATGCCAGTCTAGATGCAGCCCTAAGGAATTGAGATACAGAACAGCTTAGTGGCTTTCCCAAGGTCACACAGGAAGTCTGTGGCAAAGCAGGATATGGAACCAATGCCTCCAAGTAGACCTAGTCAGAAATTTTCTGACAAAACAGTTTCCTTGGAAAGATGCTAGTTTGTCAAAACTAACACATCTTACAAAAGTGAGGCAGATTTTTCTGAACTTGCACCAAATCTCAGGCAGATTCCCGCTGTCAGGCAGCCCTGCCATGTGTTCTGTCCCAGTGCCAGACTCAGCCAACTGTGATCCCAAGTCTTATCTCAAACTATTGGTTCACCCTTCCTCTCCTGGCTGCCTAGGCACCTCCATTTTAATCCAGGTGCTACCTATTATTTCAGAATTTCAAGCTGTTGCAACTCACTTTGTAATTTAACTTCTTCCTACAATCACCATCTATTGTGTAACCCTTCTGCCAGGTGAAGCCAGCAGTAGCCAGGGCTTGAGTTCAATAATTAGGGGCTGCTTTTCAATAATGGAACACAGAACCGGCTCAAGCCTCCTTCCAATAACCTGGGAAAATCACACACCATCCCTGGGCACTTCTGAGAGGCAATACTTCCCCACGTGCAAGCACAGAGTCTGAGTGCAGAAAAGGAACTTTTAATGAAAGGAGGGAAGTCATCTGACATTAATTCGGGAAAATGCCATAAGCAGGATATATAATCATAAAATTGTGAGCAGGGCATGAATCCCAGAGTGCATGAAGCAGAGGCTTTGGGGTTTTTTTTTGGGGGGGGGGGGGGTTGCCTGTTCTTGAGTTATACAACCAAAACTTCCTTTTCTGTAGCCCTCTCTGCTTCCTTACCACACCCCACTCACGTGGGTTGTCCTTGGTCAGTGCAGACTGAGAGTTCAGAGGTGAATCTGTGTGAGTTCACCTCCCACTCAGTGAAAAAGGTACTTGGCCTGCTCCACCATCTAAGCACTTGCTCTGGCTGGCTGCCCCGCCAGCCACAGTTCCTTTCCAGTGGCTACCCTGCCAGTCTCCATTCCTCTCCGCTGGCCACTCTGCTTTTCTTTCAATTCCACTCCATTTGCCACCTCACCAACCACTGTTCCACTTGCTGGTCACCTTCTGCCACCTTCCTCTCTACTGTGAACTCTACAGGTCACTCTCTTGAGGTTCCACCCAGCTCTTATTGATTTTCAGCTCTACCATAAGTGATTGTCAGCACTTTTGCTCACTTAAAATATCAAAAGGCCCCTAATGAAACACATTTAGCTCTGTCTTTGAACAGTGGGGAGGAAGAGGTTAAACCAGAAGGGAGCCCCTTTAGAAGCCCTTAGGAAGAGTGCATACTTTAGGGTTGCCAGATGGTTTAACCAAAAATACCGAAACCCCCTACCCCCCCCAAAAAAAAAAAACACCGGGGAAAAAATTCTGTTGAGGGGGAAAAAAAGAGGGGAGACCAAAGTTGTTGAAAAAGAAAAAAAAACCCAAGAGTTATTAAGCAAAAAATATATATATAAATAAATTAATTAAATTAAATTAAACAGCATTAAAATAGCATGGCCCCTTTAAGTGCGTGTAGAGTTAGAATAGGGATAGGAAGAGGAGTGGTTGAGCACTAAGACCCAGAGAAGGCATTGCTTCCCCTTGCTCAGGCCCTTAGGCTTTTTGCTGGCAGCCCTCTTGTTTTCTTGGTTGATCCAGAAGGGAGCTTCCCTGCGGAACCAGATAAGCAGGGGGTCCGGGGGCTTGGCCCAGTTGCTGAGTGTGTCATAGGGGTGCCAGGTGTCTGGTATTTTCACCTCCTGGTAGGGGGAAAAAACAGAAAATACCAGACATTTTAGATGTCCGGTATTTTCTGAATTTTTTTACCGGGCAGGAGGCAAAAATACCAGACTGTCTGGGTCAATACCAGACACCTAGCAACCCTAGCATACTTCCTGGTTGGGACAGCTGCTCTGCTTTCACAGGAGTCTGGCATTCCAGCCCCTGGCAAAACAAGGTCCTTTCAGCTGAGGGTGACTCCCCTCATTCTGAACAGATTAAGCACAATTCTGATCCCCTTTACTCAGACAATAATGATAACAACGTTGATAACATTTCACTACCCCTGCATTCGGTGCTAAAGTGATTTATAGCCCAGCTCCAGTCACAGTTATCCCTTGGAGTGACATAGCTCCTGTCTTCTAGGTACTTATGCAGAGTAGGTGTATTCATGTAAATACAGTTTGCTTCTGAAGTCTCTCCCCTTCCCAACTAGCTGTCAGGGAAGAGTTCATTCAAACTTTGCTTACATCTGTCAGTCAGTGCCTCGTCTGACCAATTTTTGAATAGGAATGAATGGGAACAATATTTAGAATGCATATCATTCCTTTGCTATATTAGCTGTAGTTAAGGGTACCTGTCATTAAATTTTCAAACACTTCCTTAGTAATGAGAAGTGTAGACACTAGGGCTATGTCTACACTGGCGGCTTCTTGCACAAGAACATCTTGCACAAGTGTTCTTGTGCAAGAAGTCTTGCTCAAAAAAACGTCCACACTGCCATGTGCGAGCTGTGCTTTTGCGCAAGAGCGCCCATGGCAGTGTGGACGCTCTCTTGCGCAAGAAAGCTCTGATGGCCATTTTAGCCATAGGGCTTTCTTGCGCAAGAAACCCCTGCCGAGCGTCCACGCTGCCCTCTTGCGCAAGAGCTCCTGCACAAGAGGGCTTACACCTGTTAAAAAAGAGCGTAGCTCTTGCTGAAGGAGCCCTCTCTTACCACGCCGTACTGTAAATTTCCTTGCGCAAGAGCGGGCAGGCAGTGTGGACGCTTTGCAGATTCTTGCACAAGAACGGCCGTACTTGCGCAAGAAACCGCGAGTGTAGACATAGCCTAGTTTTCACAATTGGGGGAAGATTCCTGTACCTTTTCTAATTTCATAGAATCACAGCAACATAGAAATAGAATGCCAGTCTCCTGCACTCAAGGCAGGACAAAGTAATAACTAAACCATTTCTCATAGGTACATGTCTAACCTGTTCTTAAAAATCTCCAGTGATAGAGATTCCACCATCTCCCTATGTAATTTGTTTCAGTGCTAAACTACCCTAATGGTTCTTAGTATCTAGCCTAAACCTCCCTTGCTGCAATTTAAACTCATTACTTCCTACCCTATCCTCAGAGGTTAAGAAGAACATTTTCCCCCCTTCTCCTTATAACAACCTTTTAGGTACTTGAAAACTATCTCCCTTCAATCTTCTCCTCTCCAAAGTAAAGCCATTTTTTTTCACTTTCTCCTCACAAGTCATATTTTGAAGACCTTTCATCATTTTTTGTTGCTTTCCTCTAGACTTTCTCCAATTTGTCCCACATAATTCCTGAAATGTAGTGCCCAGAACAGGACACAATACTAAAACAGAGTCCTTATCAGTGCTGAGTAGAGTGGAAGAATTACTTTGGATATCTTGCTTATAACACTGCTGCTAATACATCCCAGAATGATGTTCTCTTCTTTTGCAACAGTGCTACACTGTTGACTCATAGGCTGTGTCTATACTGGCGCGATCTTGCACCAGAGCTATGCAAATGAGGCTCAGCGTGGAATATCGGCGAGCCTCATTTGCATAACTAATGAGCTGCCATTTTGTGAAAGAGGCTCTTGAGCAAGACGGAGCTGTCTACACTGCCCCTTCTTGCGTAAGAAAAACCCTCTTGCGCAAAGCCGTTATGCCTGAAAATAATCAGCATAACGGCTTTGCGCAAGAGGGTTTTTCTTGCGCAAGAAGGGGCAGTGTAGACAGCTCCATCTTGCGCAAGAGCCTCTTCTGCAAAAATGGCAGCTCATTAGTTATGCAAATGAGGCTCGGCGATATTCCACGCTGAGCCTCATTTGCATAGCTCTGGTGCAAGATTGCACCAGTATAGACACAGCCATAGTTAGCTTGTGATCTACTGCAACCCAGAGATCCTTTTCTGCACTCTTCCGTCCTAGGTAGTCATTTCCATTTTGTATTTGTGGAATTGATTGTTTCTTCCTTAGTGGAGTACTTTGCATTGATTCTTATTAATTTTCATCCAATTTACATCAGACCCATTTGTCCAGATGATTTTGAATTTTAATCCTATATTCCAAAGTGCTTGCAACCCCTCCCTGGTAGATACCATTAAAACATATATATTCTCTAAACCATTAACTGAAGACTGTGAACAGATAGATGAAAGCTGTGAACAGATCAGTGCAAGAACTGATCTTTGCAGTACTTGATATGCCCTTCTAGCTTGATTGTAAACCAAGGATAACTCCTCCCTGGAAAAGTTTTCCAATCAGTTATGAACTCACATATCATAAACAAACATAGGGAAATATAAGCTAAGGTCATGTGAGACAGTATCAGAAGTCCTACTAAAGTCAAAATATACCACATGTACCATTTTTCCCACATCCACAAGGCTTGTTACCTTGTCAAAGAAATCTATTAAGTTGATTGACATGATTTGTTCTTGACAAATCCTTGTTGACTGTTACTTATCACCTTATTATCTTCTAGATGTTTGCAAACTGATTGTTTGATTATTTGCTCCACTATGTTTTTGAGTACTCAGCTGACTGGTCTGTAATTCCCCAGGCTGTTCTTATTTCCTTTTTAATAGATTGGCACTATATTTTCCCTCTTCCAGTACTCTGGAATCACTCCTGTCTTCCATGAGTTCTCAAAGATAATTGCTAATGCCTGAGATGCCTCTGTCAGCTCCTTGAGTATTCTCAGATGCATTTCATCAACCCCTGCTGACTTGAAGGCATCTAACCTGTCTAAGTAATTTTTAACTTGTTGTTCCCCTATCTCAGATTCAGATCCAACCTAATTTTCACTGTTCACTATGTTAGATTATGCCATGTGTTTCTTATTCGAATAAAAAGGAATTATTTATTTTTAGAGAGCTTCACATCTTGCTTCTTCACTGAGGTATCTTGTTTGCTTATTTTTAATTAAGATTTCAAATAATTCATATGATATTCTTGTGCTGCCGAAGACTTATCACAATTTTCAAATGCCTTCACATAGTTTCTCCTTTTTTAAGTCACCGTGTCTGTGATCCTTACAGAATGTGAAAGCAGACACTGATTCTCTTATGGGCTTTTTTGTTTATTCCCATCCCAGAATATGTACAAACTGGCAGTAGTAACACAAGAGCTTAATAAACCAATGTAGTCAGCTATGCCTCTCTACTACCCCTTTGAGGAAAGAATTAGCATTGCTCATATCTCAGAGTCCGGAGCAGTGACCCCTGGTTGTCAGGAGCTTGTGAGCTCTAGTTCTGGGTCTGCCAGCAACTTGATTTGTGACCATCACTTATCGTCTCTTCCCCCATTTATATAGTATGGGCAATAATACTACTCTATTTAGGCAGTATTGGATGAGTTCCCTGAACCCAGTTCTTCAGTGCCCTACATTTTGGGTAAGTTCTTTGCATCAGTGCATAGTGTGCATTAAATTATAGTGTTTTTGAGCTATCAACACTTTGAATTGATGTAAAAGCACTGAGGGCACAAGGCAAAAAGGAATCAAGTCTGTTTCTGTTGGTCAAATGCTCTGGATAAGAAAGAAAGCTCTCACTGTTGTTATTCTTGTTTCAAATTCCACCACACTCAGGAACCTCCTTTTCAAATTCCCTACTATAATACTCTTCAGATGACCCTGATAAAGCATCCTGGGTTAAAATGAAGCCACACTTTTATTATTTGACAGGGATAGGGTAGGTTTGCCAATGTTCCATTACTACCTCTGGATGGCACAACTCTGGGGTATTAATAAATAGTTTCTGACCTAGGGCCACCCAGCCTGGATTACTTTTGGAGGGATTTTATCTTATTGCAACAATTATAGTAGTTAATAGGTTAAGGGAAATACTATATGTAAGACTTCTGGAAATGCTTTCACAAGTTTTTCATTGCTATTTGAGATGCAGGGCACAACTGTTTAAGGATTAGCTCTCCCCTCTCTCAACACATGCCTCTTTGATGATACCACATCTTCTATCTTCAGTGTGGAATGGGAATGGAGAAGAGATATGCTAGGGGACTTATTAGAATTAGGCTCTTTTTTACCTTTAAGGCAATTACAAGCCAAGACAAGAGTATCTAATATGCAGCATTTATAACTGAGGCATTTTTATCTTGGCAGCCCATGAAAACATCCAGATATGTCCCAGTTTTTAAAAAGTGTCAGGTATTATAAACCTCAAGCAAGATTTAGCTCAAGTTTATTTTTCACACTTTCAAAATGGAAAATGTTTTCTGAGAAATTATTAGATGTTTTGACTCAGGAGCTGTGAATTACCATTCTTGTCTTTTTTCAGGGAAAGAAATAAAGGCAAAATTTTGTGCTGACTATATATAATCTGAAAGAGTCGATTTATTTACATATTTTAATTTAACACCCACACAGTGGCAATATCTGAAAAAGGCAAAGTAACAAAAAATGATCCTGTTAGCAATAACCATTTTTAAAGAATACACTCCAGATCTGCTAAGGCATTATGTTTAATGAAAGAATCTATAAACAAATATCCCTTACTCCATGCACTGGAGACCAAAGGCTGTGTCATTTTACCAGGGCTAATATGTTCCATAGAAAATGCCCTTCCACTACTCATTGTTTTTTAAGTTTTTACAGTAACAGACTAACTCGACTACCACTCTGAAGCTTTCTAACCACCGTAGGGGTATGTCTTTACTCATTGCACAGTCAAACTGTGGAACTCCTCACCAGAGGATGCAGTGAAGGCTAGAACTTTAACAGGATTCAAAAAAGAGCTAGATAGATTCATGGAGGTTAGATCCATCAAGGGCTATTAGCCAGGATAGGTAGTAATGGTATCCCTAGCCTCAGTTTCTCTGGAGGTGGGTGACAGGAGAGGGATCACATGAGGATTACCTGTTGTGATCTCTCCCTCTAGGGCATCTGGTATTGGCCACTGTGTGGGCTAGATGGACCTTTGGTCTGACCCAGTATGGCCGTTCTTAGGTCTATACTCCATCTTTTTTCCAGAAAAAATGGCCATTTTTCCAAAAAACTATACTTAAATCCACAGTGCTATTGCGTTCTTTTGACAGAAAGTAAAAAAAAACTGAGGGGGTTTTCCGACAGTGGTAAACCTCTTTCTACAAGGAAGAAACCTTTTTCCGAAAAAGCTTTTTCAGAAAAAGGCGTGTGTAGACGCAGGAGAGGAAGTTCTTTTGAAAGAAGAGGCCTCCAGGAAATATCACAGGTGCCCTGGTGGCCACTCCATCCATACAAATCACAACTTAAATGTGAGATAGCATCCAATCAACGTGGACACTATCTTTCGAAAAAGCATATTGCTTTTTCCTTGTGCTTTTGCTGTCTGGACACTCTCTTTCTAAATAAGCTTTTCCAGAAGATCTCTTCCGGAAAAGCTTCTTCCGAAAGAAACTTGCAGTCTAGACATAGCTTAGTAGAACAGCATCAGATAGTGTCAAAGGTCTTATTCAATCCAGGCAGAGGTGATTGAAAATTTACCATCAAAATGGTTTTTAAGTAGAAAAAAGCTTTTTAACTGAATGGAAATTCTTGTGAAAAAAAACCTGTCAAAAATTAAGAGGAGTTCATAAAAAATGTAAACTAAAAACTTTCCATTTTAAAGAAAAATAGTCTAATTTCAGCAGCTGTTTCAATTTCAACAGAATTTTTCATGGCAAAACATTTTTTTTTCCTGACAAATTCTCCATCTAGGCTTTTAAAGGTCATAATTAACACCTTGAATTGCACCCTGAAGCAAATCAGCAGCTAGAGCACAACTCAGAGCAATACTATAATGTGCATCTAGTGACCAAACAGGGAAGGAACTGCTGTCTTCTGCATTGGCAGACAATTCTAAATCCCTTTCAAACAGAGCATGCTGCGGTAATCTTGTCTGGAAGTGACAAAGACATGAATAACTGTGACAAGCTCCTCATGAAAGGGAAGACCCTTCAGTCCTCTGTCAAAAAGGATTTTAAAAGGCACCAGGAGCCACCACGACAGTCCGTAAATGGACATGTAATGACAGATTGAGCATGGCCCTTTGACTGAAGACCATTTTGGCAGAGGGTGGGCAAATGCCCCCAAACAGTGCTTATTAAAGTTGGTGCAAGCAGAGTTACTCCCTATCTCTCCTAATCTTTCTCCTTACCACTCAGTGTCAGTTCCACTTTTTCAGGGTTACATGTGTCTAGTTCAGCGGTTCTCAAACTTTTTGGGCTCCGGAGTCCTTTACATGTGTAAAAATTTATGCGGAGCCCCAGAGGTCCACTGATTGTATGTGTTGTACCTATCGATGTTTCCAGTTTATCAACCTCACGGAACCCCTGGAGATGTCTCATGGAGCCCTGGGGCTCCGCGGAGCACAGTTTGAGAAACACTGGTCTAGTTCATTCTCATTTGCATCCACATTCAGCCAGGCACTGGCAAACTGCAGGAATGGAGTTTGAGAAGTGGAGATTTAGAGCAGAGCTGCCTCTACAGAATGGTGGTGGTGGCAGCCCATAGTATTTCTTGGCCCCCCTCTAGCGGCCAGCCATACATACTGAAGAAGAGTATGACACAATGGAACCCATTAGGGCTCCATGAGTGCAAGGCTGGAGGGAAGGATTTTAGGCTCTCTTCAGGAAGAAGAGGACCCAGCACAAGGCCATCCCACTCACTCGTGCCTGACTAATTAGGGGTGCAGTGCTGAAAGATCTGATGCTGCTCCAGCCCATCTCCCCTACCGCATCTGTTGGATAGTGCAATGACTCAGTCTTTCCAATGTCTGGGCAACAGCAAGGTTTATGAAAGCTCGGTGCTTATTAAAACAGAGAACATGTTGGTGGGCTATCGGGATGCAGGTGGAGATGACAATTCCCATCCATTGAAGGAGTAATGTCTGCCTTTTGTTACCAAGGCTATGTCTAGTCCAAACCTTCCAACAATACCTATGACCATGACAAGCTGTGCCACTCTTAAGGTGCCTCTTGTAGCAATTCTTTTGCTATAAGAGATGAAAGCTCTCTTGCCAGCAAAATTAAACCACTCTCACCAAGTGACATTAGCTATGTCCCACCAAAATAGCACTGTCCATACTAGTACTTTTGTTGGTGTGTTTTGTCGAGGTGGTTTTTTCACACCCCTTACCAATAAAAGTTTTGTGGACAATCGTGCTTACGTAGACAAAGCCTAAGATTTGCAAGCCTAGAAGTCCTGTTAGGTCCTTAGCTGCTTAATATGCTCTCCATGCAGCTACTAATGAAGATCATTTTTAATTTCAACTATTGCACAAAAAGCAGCTGCCCATTTATTTAATGGTGATTGAAAAAGCACATTTCCCTGGTGCCCCACATAAATATGGCTGGCCCACTAATAATTTCTAGCTTCAATTCAATACATTGATAAGAAAGTCTCTGAAGTTTGGGTCTTCTGTATCACAGACACTTCCTTTTCCCTCTAGCTCTAGAAAAGTGGTGCACTGTGGGAAAACTCTACTGCCCACCCTGCACATTTCAGGATGTTCGAATTGCCCGTATATCCTGCCAGTTAGGGGAGTGCACAGGAATTTAAATTTGCCTGCTTTGGGAGGGCAGAGGTTTCCACAGGAGGGGGGTAGAAGGAGAAAGGCTGCATGGTATTTAGTTGTCATGCCCAGCTGCTCACAAGTAAGGCTGTGAGTCTGTCATGGACATCACAGAAGTCACAGATTCCTCCATGGCTTCTGCAGCTACTGACACAGCTAGCCCAGGGGCTGCCTCTGGGCCAGCTATGCTGGCTGCCACTGGGACGGTCTCGGCCACTGCACCCCTCCTCCACAGCAGCAGCAGGAGTTTGGGCATGGGGCGGTAGGGACTCAGGGCTCAGGCAAGGAATTGGGATGCAGAAGGGAGGGCTCTGAGTGGTGCTTATCGTAGGAGGCTTCCTGAAAGCAGCCAGCATGTCCAGTTCCTAGGCAGAGGCGTGGCCAGGCAGGTCTTCACTGCCTCTGCCTGCTGATGCCAACCCTGCAGCTCCCATTGGCCGTGGTTCCTGGCCAATAGGTGCTGTGAATTAAGGCAGATCATGGAGCCCCCTGGCCATGCCTCTACCTAGAGGCCACGGGGTAATGCCAGACAATTTCAGCAGCTGTTCAGAGATCGGTAGAGGGTCTGCCAGCCTCTCCAGCTCCACACCTGTCCTCCCCAGCACAGGTCTTAGACCACATGCCACCATCTGTCCCCTCCAGCAAATTGTGATGATCTGGGGCTGCATGCCGTTCCCCAGCCCCCATCCACACTTCTCCAGGACCAGTGGGGAATCCAAGCTTTCCCCTCCTCAAAGCACCCATGGTGCCCCGGGGCCATCCTCATCAGAGAACCTACAGTGCCCCTGCCTCCCTCAGAGCACCCAAGTTTTATTCAGGGATACATAGTGCAAGTGACAGGCATGAATTTTTGTTTACTGCCTATAACCTAACCCCAACCTATACTAAAAATATCTGTGACCAAAACATAGCCTTACTCATGAGTCCTGAATGCCTAAGACACCCCTGTCTAAGCTACTGCTGGGCTGAGGGTACATTGCTTGCACATCATGCTATAGTATGGGACAAGCTCTTGCAGCCATTATAAACAGGAGTTGCTGGAGCAGTTCTTTGTTGAGCTCTTTCCTCCTTCCTTAGCCACTATTCCTATTCCAGGAACAGCTTTGCAAGTGCCAACTCCCTCACTGCAATGCTCTGCTCCCTTCGGCCGTGAGTCTCAGCCTCTCCACCTGCCTGTCAGCATGGCATTGTACCAGTCTTGCAGCCCTCTCCTTCTGGTACTTAACCTGCTACTGTACCCCCTCACGAACAACAAGTGTAACTTCATCATGGAAAGGCTTCTTTTTTAGAACAGTCCATGAGGGTAAATTGGCTCAGGGATGGAGTTCCTAAAGAGCAGCAGGTAGTATAGTTTGAGGGGCCTGAAACAGGACAAGGAACAGGGTTATTGTGTCTCCCTACTGGCTGAGGGAGATGCCATTCCAAGCTGCTAGAGGGAAACATGAAGTGTTTGCAGGAGAAGTATTCAAAATGAACGCTGACTAAACAGTGAATAGTGACATTCATGAATGGCATGGATGTTGTCAGCTGTGTAAGGTGGCCTGGAAAGTGGGACTAACTCAGCTCTCAGCAGCCAGGACTGAGTCAGAATCCAGGAGGAAATTAGCATGATGCTGTGTTAGCTCACAATGGCTTCACTAGTGTTGCTGTACACAAAACTCTACAACTTTAGTCCACCCCTGCCTCAGGCTGTTCAAATAAACTTCTCTGCTATATTTCCATTATAACAAGGCTATGTTATAATAGACACAGCCTTTTTGCAATTTAACACATGGGCTGTGTCTAGACTGGTAAGTTTTTCCGCAAAAGCGGCTGCTTTTGCAGAAAAACTTGCCAGCTGTCTAGACTGGCCGCTTGAATTTGCGCAAGAACACTGACGATCTAATGTATGATCGTCAGTGTTCTTGCGCAAATACAATGACTCTCCCATTCGGGAAAAAGCCCTCTTGCGCAAATGCTTTTGCGCAAGAGGGCCAGTGTAGACAGCTGAGAACTGTTTTGCGCAAAAAAGCCCCAATGGCGATCAGGGCTTTCTTGCGCAAAACCGCATGTAGAGTGGCACGGACGCTTTTCCGCAAAAAGTGCTTTTGCGCAAAAGCGTCCGTGCCAATCTAGATGCTCTTTTCCGCAAATACTTTTAACGGAAAAACTTGTTCTTCAGTGTCTGCCTCAGACACTGAAGAACAAGAAGTAAACTGGCTTAGTGGTGCTGTGTAGGTTATTTTAAATTGAATATAGTGCTCATGAAAGGTGCCAGGCTGACAACTCTGGAGAAGATCATTCTCTGGTTTATTCACAGAAGGACAACCTGGACAGCAGTGAGCAATATTCCTTTAACTCCTCAGCCAGAATCCTTCAGGCCCAATCTGGAGGGATCACATTCATGGGTGAAGGGATCGGTCAAGATCCACTGATACTGCAAAAAAAAAAAAAAAAAAAAAAAAAAAAAAAAAAAAAACCACTGCAGTCTCAGAAACAGAGGTGTAGATGTGCAGGCTGCGGCTGGAGCTCACCCTCCAACACCCTTTCCGTCCCCCCCTGGATTTCCAACTCCAGGTTCTAACCAGCTGCTGAATCTCTACACTACTATTTTTAGCCATGTAGCACAAGCTCTGAGACTCAGGTTTGCAAGTCTTTTTTTGCAGTCTAGATATACCCTCAGCCTCCGAATTCCATCAGTCCCTAGCTCCTTTGGGCTTGTCTACACTGGGAAGTCACATTGTGCTTTAGTACAAAGCTAATACATGGTAAGTAGTATGTTATTAAATAGGATTTGCATTTAAGACAAACAAAGACTGGCCTGTTGAAAATCACTTGCTCTGGGTGTGCTTCAGCCATGATCAGATGGCATGATTTTATCATGACAGACTGTGTCTAAACTAAGTGTTCAGCATTATGTTAGATAATGCAGAGCAACATTTGCAGAAGCACCTGAATAACTTAACAGCCTGAATCCCACTGAAAGTGCTTCTGAAAATATTACTGTGACATCATTTCCCTATATAGACAAGGCTCACTTTGCTAATTTCTTTCTTCAGTATAGAGATGTGCAAGCTAGAAAAGGGACTGAAACCACCCGCTTATTTCACACAGGGCTCCAAGCAGCCAGCAGATGGTAGCAATTGTCGGTCACTAAGAACCTGAGCCATATTCACACTAACAACCTAGATGGAAAAAAGCTACATATTTCATTGTTAGTGCATTGAGCTACTCAGTCCATTATAAAAATAGAAATGTGAACACTACTTGCAATAGCTAATTACAACCAATACCTGAAAAAAATTAATCAGAAACATCATTGGACCATATACAGAGATGTGTTTAATACTTGTGCTGCCCATTCAGGGAAATATTCAGCTGAAAAAGTGGCAGTCTGGTAAAACTGGATCTGATAGAGTGGAGTATGTAATGGTTGCCCCCTAAAAAAAAAAAAAAATGATGTAAGAGACTATATTGTTTGTCCAGCTGACTGTCACTGATATTAGTGGTACTTTATGTGATAGACCACCACAAGGATAGTTACATGTATGTAAAAGCTTTTTGGAATCAGAACCTGTGCTTAATAAATGCTGTTAAATGAGGTAAAAGTTATTAAAAAAAGGCAGCTATTATGAGAAATGTATGAAAGAAAATGCCATCCAGTGAGAAATAATAATGCAAACTGCTGTTATTTGGGGAATAGTTTCCAGCTCATCATAACCATTACTGACAGAAAATTATTAGCATGAAATTACAGGATGTGCCTTATGAAAGGAATTTGTAAATGTAACCACATCATTTCTGCATAAATTAAAATATTTTAATGAAAAGCACTTGCTACAGAGTTGAAAAATGCTAATAGAGGGAAATGCGCTCTGAACATGTGCATTTACCACAGGCAAAATGCCTGCCTGCAATGGCAGTTTACAAGAGGAAAATCAAGGTGCAGAGCAGTCCCGAGTTTTTCTATTTCTGAAGTGGCTTTAAGAAAATGGCATGTGGGGTTTGACATTTATCATGTCTCTTTGAATTCCATGCAAAACGTGCTGAGTTTACAAGTGTAAAGCTGTTTATTCCTATCGTAACTGCCAGGCCTGAAAACTCATATTGGGATCTCTAAGTCAAGCTGTGCTCTTTTATCATCACTAGAAATAAATATTCTGCAGCCTGTAAGTTGCTTTCAGTTACATCTGTGTATCTGTATTGTCTTCAGCAACACCTGTGCAAGCCTATTACTTTCTCTGGGACACACATATGTAAATGAGGGCCTAATCTGAAGACAATATGATTGCACAGGTGGCCCAGCAAATAGATTTTATTCAATGATTCTGCTGATGATGCAAATGGAGCAAGAGAATTCCAGTCCATTGTCCAGAGCTGGGTTGGTTCCATAAACCTGACAGCTACTTTTTTCAGAAAAGTGGTATATATGACCATGAACATATACATGGAACAGATCAACTGAGTAAGAAGCTACCATTTTTAAATACTCTTAATTGGAATAGAAACACGACTGAACCTAGAGTAGGTGAAATCATTCATTTTTTTAATTTAATATTTAAATAGCTCTGACAATGCTTAATGAACAATGCCACATAAACCTTTGTCCTGAAGAGAGTAGTCTGTAATGTGACATATAGAAGACACTATGCACTGGAGAATTAAAAGGTGAGATATTAAATAACCAAGCGGTCTCCTTAAATATGCTCCACTGAATTTTCCCCAACTACTATTTAATCAGTTATGAACATTTTTAATCTCTTATGATAAGGTAATATTGGGCAGATCTCAGGACCCACATTTTAGAAACTGACTCTGGTTTTGCATGTGCTATTTAAAACAGTTGCCTCCCTACTACCTGTTCATACTCACAGAATCAGATATATAAACGTTAACAATATTGTACCTACAGTTAACTATGGGCATGACAATATGCCTACAGAAGCTTCAGGGGGTAGCCGAGTTATCCTCCACAGACTAAACTTAAACGACGAATGATCTGGTAGCACTTTATAGACTAATAAAACATGTAGATGGTATCATGAGCTTTTGTGGGCACAGCCCACTTCTTGTGCCTACAAAAGCTCATGATACCATCTACATGTTTTGTTAGTCTATAAAGTGCTACCAGACCATTTGTTGTTTTTCAAATATGCCCGCAGTTTTCTACAGAAGAAATTGTACCCACAAAACCTGTTCATTTGAAACCCAACTGAAAAAAAAAAATCAGTGTTTCTATTACCCTTTTTCTCTGAAGCTATTTTAAGCCCTATCTATCCATGTTACCAGTTTGAAAATTGGGTAGTATTCTTTGCATCAGAGAACACAATTTGTTACTGTGCCGTAAACAAATTCCACAATAATGGCTAAACACCTTATGGAGGTGTAGTCTTGAACATAGTTGTGAGAAATACAGCCACTCAAAGAACCACTTTGACTTCAGGAAAAACTTGCCAGCTCTCTGATGATAGCCAAATTATTCTCGCTGCAATATCACTAATTCATTACTTCCAGAACCAGTATCACCTCTTTAACTAGGCAAATAAAGAGATGCACTCCTGGTCTAGAATTCAGCTTCTGAGCATTTCCAAGAATTGATTCACACCGAGCAAAGAGTTCTTATAGTTAATAAAAGCTCTGAGCTTTCCATTTAAACAATGGTAATTTGAGTTCTTAATGGGCATTGCCATTAACTTCTGATAGTTGCTCAAAGGTCTATGTAAAATGAGCTGGTTGTCTGAGTACAGCTCTTGGTGGTTAGGTATCTTATCACAAAATTCCATTCACTACTGACATGGGAATCTCAGCAGAGAAGCTAAGAAGTAATAACTGAACTGAGAAACTGAACTGTTCCATAAAACTGGTTTCCTCCAGGCCATAATAGCAACAAAATAAGATAAAGTGGTATGAAGGCAGAGGACAGGGTAAGATTGAAGATCTTGTAATGATGTGCAGACTGTATTTGTCTTGAAGAGAGTGTTCTTCTATCTCCTTAACCATCAAATTGATTCTTTTCACCAGATCTAAATACTTAAAGCACATTTTTGCAACAGCCACAATAACCCTTCTCCCAATACAGAAAATAATTTCCCTTAAATTTTTATTTTTTTTTCTGATTAGGTAAATTTGTAGCATTTCTGAAAATAGTCAAAATTTTCAAATCACCCCACAGCGACAGTCTACCTGATCTTTCCCTTTCATTGTAAAATTGTATGTTACTGAAATATTTTCTGCATTAAGTATCACATCCCAGCAGGACATGTTCACTTTTCTAAAGGATGGTGACTGCAGTATAGGATCTCTATCATATTGCTTCTTTATAAATCCATAGTATTCCCACATCTTTAAGACTTCATACAGATCCGGTTTGAAACCCAACTGAAAATCAGTGTGTGATACCCTTTTTTCTCTGAAGCAATTTTAAGCCCAGCTCAAAAATTTTGAAATTGGAAAGTATACAAAAATGGGCAAAAAAAATAATTAGGGGTATGAAACAGCTTCCATAGGAGGAAGACTAACAAGAATGGGATTTCTCATCTTGGAAAAGAGATGAATAAAGAGGGATATGATAGAGGTATATAAAATCTTATCTGATGTGCAGAAAATAAGGACGTGTTATTTACTCCTTCTCATAACACAAGAACTAAGGGTCACCAAATGAAATTAATAGGCAGAAAGTTTAAAACAGACAAAAGAAAGAATTTCTCATACAGTATACAGTCATCCTGTGGAACTCCTTGCCAAATGGTGTTGTGAAGACCAAGACTATAGAAATGATATTAATTCATTAAGGATAGATCCATCAAAGCCTATTAGCCAGGATGGGCAGGGATGGCATCTCTAGCCTCTGGTTGCCAGACACTGGTAATGGGCAACAGGGGAATCTAGGTTTTATGTTTGCATCCTAACCCAAGATACTGGTTAGTGGTGCCATTGGCCCCACTATTTGTTGATGTATAATAGCATATACAGGAAACTGGCTCAGTATCTTTCTTAACAAGACAGGGCTGTTGCTTTGCGTTTCTTGATGATTACCTATGCTGTTAATTCCTTCTGAAGCACCAGGCTTTGGCCACTGTTGGAAGGCAGAATACTGGGATAGACAGACCTTTGGCTGTTCTTATCTGGATGGTTAAACATCTAAGATGCCTTTCAAGGATACTTCATGTAAATAACAAAAATAAACTGGAAAATAGACAAGCACTGGATCAGCTGTATTTAAAGCAAGTGTTTTTCTCATTTTTTATATCATATTATCCTGTATGTTGTGCCAGCCATAATCAGACTTCTGTTTTCAAAAGACAACACCTGCTGAATAATGTTTTCTACTGTTCAGCTGAGAAAGTATCCTTTAGTTTATCTAATCATTATTTTCCTTTCCCATTCAGCAGATTTACCATTTTCCACAAAAATTCACAATACAAAAGAATGTGTAGGTAATTGCAAAGCTTTTTTTTTTTTTTTTTTTGAAGACTGATGTCTTGCTCCTTTCTGTCTCCTCTCCTCCAGTGAACAAATGGTCAGTATTTTCTCTATTCCTCCTCTCTCCATCTTGTCAACAGTAGCTCTGGGAAGGGAAAAAAGGAGATGAAAAACCTCTAGAGCTGCCCCTCCCTGAAGGCCTGGAGAGAGGAAGAAGAGGACTCTATTGCAGCTGCCTGTCCCCTCCATCTGCCCCACCCCTAGTTGGGAGGGAGATGAAGAACCACAGAAGAAGAAAAGAGGCTGGGGTGGGGGGAACAGCAGACATGGGGTTCAGGAGGAAAGTCAGAGGTGGGGACAGAATTGTTGGGGAGGCTGGTGGGAGAGAGATGTGTGGGCCAGGCAATATGAATAATTAATTGGTGAGAGGATGGGATGAGACACAAAATTAAGGGATTAGGATGCTGGACTTGGGGGAGAGGCTAGAAGCTCCTGGCCATCTGGCAGCCCATGGGAACCCATGCATGGGTGACCTGAATCACCTTACTTTATGAATTTTGGAATGTTAGTACACTAGTTGCCAAAGACAGGTCATGGGGATGGGCAGGAGGAGAACAAAATTTCAAAGTGAAGCCAAAAAATACAGTATTGCATTTTTTTAAAAAACAAACAAAACTTGATTGGGGGGGGGGTTCCCTCATGATTTTAAAGGGGTTGACTCATTTTTACTCTCTCAGGATTAGCAATACTGATATAGGGTTGTACATGGGTTTATCTAGATATATGTATTGTGTGCCAAGAAGCGGCCTCTCGCTGGCTCCCGTTGTATAGCTGGAGTTAGCCCATAGAGCTGCAATCTATGGGCTCTTTTGCCTTAAAACATACAGCTTGGATCAACCAGATCAAAACCTGCTAAAAAGGATCAAGTACCATCAGCCCCTAAAACATGTTTCTCAATGCTGTCTAAATTGTCTGTGTCCGGACAGTCATTTATTAGCTATAATTCCTTCACTCCAAATGGATTATCCTTTATTGTCATTCAACCTAATGTCTAAAACTACGGAGCACAGATCTCTTCAACTTGACTCAAGTTCTCGACAGCTACTTTTTCAGAAGAACTCTGATGGGGGCATAGATCCCATCCTAACCACAGTCATTAAAGAGGTATCAGATAGATTAGCTACCTCTGTTGTGGCTAATTGCTGAGCCATTGATAGCTAGAGAAAGAAGGCTACAGATCAGATAGAGTAGGTAATTCTCTCAGGAAACCACCAAGAGGCAGTTCCTCAAGAAGACAACTGGTAAGTAGCCACACAAAGAGTTGGACTTCCACAGAGAGAGAGGGTACTTGAAGGTTTTGTCCTAGGAATGGTGCCTCTGGACAAAAAGATGTAGGACCTATTCTAGCAAGGAATTGTAAGGAGCAGTTACAAACAGCTTAAACACAGGGCCTCTGGGCTGGAACCCAGAAAGAAGGGTGGATCTGGTTTACCCTGCCAATCCCAGAGAAATGGGTTGCACCCACGAAAGCTCATGATACCATCTACATGGTTTTGTTAGTCGTTAAGGTGCTACTAGACTATTGGTTGTTTTTTTAAGTTTTTCCCCAGAAGGTGTTAGGAAATTCTCCCTGCAGAAGAGGAGGCAAAGAGTAAAGTGCCCAGACTGAGGCATATGGATCTACACAGTGACTGGACCCTTTGCCTGTAGGACACTATTACCCCCACAAAGCTGAGATTACAAATGTCATGGCTGCAGTTGTCAGAAGAGGTCAACCATTGCAGGGCTGTAAGCATACAATGGAGGAGTAGGGCTGTAAGCATAACTAATACACCGATCCTGACACTCAACCTTTGGGGAAGTGGTTTTGCTGGATCCAAATTTCTCTAATTCCATTGAAGGATAAACTGAAATTATGGAATCAACTGTCTTCAAATATTGGAAATGTTTGGATCAGAATTTTGCAGCTCAGGTCTATCAGTAATAATTTTGTATTTGCATATGCAAATATTGATTTTACACATGCAAATTGGTAGGCATACAATTTGAATATATAAGGTTTGGAAACTCTTTGAAACCCTGACTACACATTTTATTACTTTACTTGGTGATCTTTTTTCCCTCTGTAGTGGAGAGGAAGAAAAAAGGCTGTCAGTCAAGGGTATTAAAACTCCTTCCTCTCTCTATCTTTATGTCCTCCCTAAGGCTACGTCTAGACTGCAAGCCTCTTTCGAAAGAAGATTTTTCGAAAAAGTAGCTTGCTTTTTTTGAAAGAGTCTAGACGTTTTCGAAAAAGCCCTGTTTTCATGCAATGGCGCCTTTTTTCAAAAGAGACTTTCAAAAAAAGGCGTTATTCCTCGTAGAATGAGGTTTACTGCCGTTGACAAAACTGCCACGTTCTTTCGATTTACTACTGACAGAACGCAGTGGTAGTCTAGACACAGGTACTATTTTTTTGAAAAAAGGCCACTTTTTTTAAAAAACCCTGTAGTCTAGACATACCCTAAAAGTTTAGGTGAAACCATATGCAGCATTATTTATTTACTAAGTTCTGATTGCTTGAAACCATATTTTGTAATCCAAGTGATTGGAAATTTGCCTGCTGATTGATTTTTAGAATTGTTTAAACACACTGGGGGAGAGTGAGGACTGTTTGGAGGTAGATGGGGAGAAATGTTAGTGCTCTACTCTGTTCTTCCCAGAATTCACATTCCACCCCCATTCTAGAATTCTAGAAGTTTTGTTAGTCTTTAAGGCGCTACTAGACTATTGGTTGTAGCAGTGAAACATTAGCAAAGCTGGTGCTTTAAGTGTCACCATTAGGTTTCAGAGTTAACACTGCATGCAGATGAACAAAGTAGTTCATATCCCCCCTGGGATCTTTTGTTTGAGCTAGATCCCCAGTCCTAATATAGTTCTCTTTGTCCCTCAGCAGCAGTGCAAAGGGAATTTAAAACAGCCTTCATTTCACTCCACTTTACACCATCATCTCCCTCCCCCCCCCACCCGCCCCCAATACCTTTGCTTGTATGTCACCTTCCCTTTTCCTGCCTTGTGTGAGTTATCATTTGTGAAGGGTAGGAACAGTGTCTTCTTCTGTGCCTGCAAAGTGCCTATCACTCTTTGGGTGCTACTAGAATCTAAACAATCAGAGTGTTTTTAGAAGGATTAATTATTTTCAGACCAGACAATCCTGTTCATATTTAAGCAGTTTCTCTAAGTTATTTGCTTCATTTACTATTCATCTCACCTATGAATGGTTTCCATCAATGTGTATAGATGCCACATTCTGTGTACTAATATATTCTTCTGTAAATCACAATATCAAGTTAATTTAACTGTATGAAAGAAGTGCCTTTAGGGTGTGAAACGATGAGTCTGCTTTTTTTAGCTAGATTCTCAATTTCTGCTTTATGAGGTTGACAATATTATTTCAACATTCCAGTACCCATGGGCTGTTCAATTTATTCTTGTACCTTTGATATTGTAACTAGATTTGCAGTCATGACACTAAGGACTTAAATGTCTATAGGGCCTTCTTTTGGGGGAAATTTATCAAGAAGAAAGGTCTTTTTTGGAAGATACTTAGACTTTTCCAACTACAAAAGCATTGTACCATGTTTATCTTAAGGCGATGTTGGACTGACAGTTTTCCCACTTTGATGAAATAATCTTGCTGTCCTGCCATCCTAATCTTCCATTTGCTCCTGTGTATCTTAGATCACCAGCACCAGTAGAGAAGCAGCAGAAACAACTGTTAATATTTATCAAGGTTGAGAGCATTTCCTCCCACAGTGATGAAGACAAATGAAAATCTTATATATTCCTGGTCTGGCTCATTGGTTTTTCTTACTGTGGCTATTTCAGAATCCATAGTGCTGTGTTAGAAGCCTTGATTACATTCCATCCATATACCTCTTGCATTTAATATAGACTCCAGAATCTAACTTTTAGGACTAGAAGGCAGAACTGAATCATAGCACCAGTCCACCAACAGACATTTGCTGAAGCAGAACTCTCACTAAAGAGTTGTTTCCCCAGTAATGTAAAGGGAAGGACTCCTGGTGCTGGAAAAGGGCTGAAAAATAAAGCATCTGATTGCCATGGACCTTGCGATCAGTTCAGTTTTCAAATAAGCCCCCATTCCTAGTTCTTAGTCTCGGTTCTATCAATCAGACCAAAAAAATGTCTTCTTGCCTTAGCAGGTAAAAAAAGCTGGTCCAGATGACTTGCATTCAAGAGTTTTACAAGAACTGGCTGAGTAGCTCACTAGACTGTTAAGGCTGATGTTTTTTTAATAAGTCTGGAAGCACAGGGGAATTTTCATAAGATTGGAAGAAAGTTAATGTTGTGTCAATTTCTTTAAGGGGTAAATGGAATGGCCCAGGTAATTATAACTGTCAGTTTGACATCTCTCCTGGAGAAGATAGTGGAGTATATCATATGGGACTCAATTAATACACAATTAAAGCAAATCTGCAAGGGTTTACGGAAAATAGATCCTGTCAAAATAACTTAGTATATTTTCCTCTTTCTTTTCAAGAGATTACACATTTGGTTGCTAAAGGTAAGTGTTAAGCTAATATTCTTAGATTTCTAAGATATTTGACTTGATATTTTGATTAAACAACCAGAAGAATATCAAGTTAACACAGCACAAATTAATCAGATTAAACAGTGCTAACTGATAGATCTCAAAATGTAACTGTAAATGGAAAAATCATGAGGCAGGTGTGTTTCCATGCAATTCTATAGAGATAAAATTCTTGTCCCTACTCTGTTTAACATTGTTATCAAGCTGGCCAAAAGAGTTACTGTGATCCTGCATGCATAAACAGAGGTATCCTGAGTAAGAGCAGGGAGGTTATTATATTCTATATTGTCACTGGTAGGAACACTGCTGGAATGCTGTGCCCAGTTCTGGGGCCCATAATTCAAGAAGAATGTTGATACACTGTACAGGGTTCAGAAAAGAGTCCCAAGAATGAGTAAAGTATATGAAAACCTTTCACAGAATCGCAGACTCAAAGAGCTCAATCTATTTGATTAACAAAGAGAAAGTTAAGAGGGTCTGTAAGCCGGCTGTTTTAGTCCTGGGCCCCTAACCCGTGCTTAGGCCTGTAAGTAAAGATCCAGCAGCTCCTTTCAAACCACAGGCCTGAGGGCAGGACAGGCAGCAATGCAAACACAGTCCCCCAGCCAATAAGTCCCCAGGCCCTAGTTCAGGGCAGGGCAGCAAGGCAAACAGTTCCACAGTCAGTAAGGCCTGGCCCTGGTCCAGGGCAGGGCAGGGCAGCAAACAAACACAGTTCCAGTTATTAAGAACCAGGCCCTGGCTGCCACTGGGGTCAGCGGGGATCTGGCCCGCAACACGCTGACGCACTCTAGAAATCAACCTAGACAGTCGCTGGTTTCCCCTGGGCCGTTGCCTAACTCCCCTCAACATCTACCTGGCTCCATGCTGTCTGTTGCTTCTCAGGGTCATAGTAGTGTAGAAGGTCTCCTCTTCAGAGCAAGGTCCAGGCCAGTCCTCAGTCAGGGGTGGCAGGTTTGTATAATTTTTGGTGGTGCCCCATTAGCCACATCCTCTGACCCCCATTAACCATGCCCCCTGACCCCTGTTAACCACGCCTCTGGAGGTAACATGCTCGGGGCAAGATGGACACATGACCAGAAGTAAAAAGTGTAATATCACCCCTCTCGAAGGACTTTTCCCACCATCCTCCTACCAACAGGGATTAGTTTGGTCCCCACCAAACCCCCCTCATGCTACTATCTTACAATTGCATTAACCCAATGTGTGTGACATTAACTCGGGGCAGAGAGGCTGGGGGGGAAGTGTTCCCTCTAAGGCTATATCTATACTCGCGGTTTCTTGCGCAAGTACAGCCGTTCTTGCACAAGAATCCACAGAGTATCCACACTGCCCGCCTGCTCTTGAGCAAAGAAATTTACAATACAGCGTGGTAAGAGTGCGTCTTGCACAAGAGCTACGCTCTTTTCTAACAGGTGTAAGCTCTCTGCGCAAGAGGGCAGTGTGGATGCTCAGCAGGGATTTCTTGCGCAAGAAACCCCTATGGCTAAAATGGCCATCGGAGCTTTCTTGCGCAAGAGAGCGTCTGCACTGCCATGGATGCTCTTGCGCAAAAGCACAGCTCGCACATGGCAGTGTGGACGTGTTCTTGCACAAGACTTCTTGCACAAGAACCTTTGATGTTCTTGCGCAAGAAGCCACCAGTGTAGACATAGCCTAAGAGTTTCCTCCCATGAGCAGAATGAATTTTGTATTGTGCACCAGTACTGAGGTCATGTGGCTTCTTTGGATGTGCCACTGTGGCACCCAAGTTATTAATAAATATTTTATAAACCTCTACCTTTTCTCTGCTGCCATGTCTCCTCCCCCTGCTCCATCAGCTCCCTTGGTGCCTGCTGCCCCCCAACTCCTCACCCTCCTCTGCTGTCCTGACTCCTGCCCTTCTCAGTGCCCTCAGCCCTCCTGCGACCTGCCCCCCTCCACCAGCCCTTCTCTGCCCCCTGTGCCCACTCCTTCAGTAGCCCACTCTGATCATGTGAGCTACCCCTCCTCATCCCCTCTTCTAACACCTCCCTCTATACACCTGCCCTGCCTCTCTCCTCTGGTGCTCATCCCTCCCCTGCAGCTTCTGCTTCACCCCCAGAATCCCTGGCACCTGCACCTTCCCTTAGCCCTGCACCCTCCTGGTGCCTCCCCCCCTCCCACCCTCTGCCCCCTTTCCCCTCATCCCCCTGTGCCCTCACATGACTTGCTCCATCCCTATCTTTCTCATGCCCACCCCTTCTTTCAAGCCTTCTCCCAGCACCTCCCTCTCCCCCCTCTAGCCCCCAATGCCCTTCCCCTCTCCTCTCCTCTCCCAGCATCACCCTGTCCACCCTCCCACTGACACCTCCCCTCCTGCCCTTTTCCTCATAGGGTGCCAAGTGCAGACAGGCATTTGTCTCTCCTCCACACTGTCCCTTGTGCCTTCCCCTTTCTTCCCCCTCTGCACAAGCCCCTTCCTCCCTCTCTCCCTCCCCCATTTTCCCCCTCCCCCTCCGCACAAGCCCCTTCCTCCCCCTCCTCCCCTTACCTTTCCCCTCCCCTACTTTCTGCCTTCCACTTTGCAGGGCCAGAGTCTGCGCTTGGGCCCCAGAAGTCCCCAGACTCTGAACCCGGAGCTAGGCCACGTGGCGCAACACCCCACTGAGCAGTTTTAAAGTCCCTGGCCGTGACGTCACATCATGCCCGGGCGTCTCCCCGCTCACCTGTAAATGCCGCGCATGGCAGCAGCAGCTGGCAGCGTGCACCGGCAAGGGGGGCCGGACTGAAAGCTACGCACAGCAGGGATGGGACAGGGCTGAGAGGGACGCTCTGGGGCCAGGGTGGGAGGACGTGCGGAGGGGCCGGCAGGTGGGGGCCAGGGCCCGCTCCAGGCAGGGCCAGAGGAGACACCTAGCTCCAAATATTGGTGGAGCAGGGCCCCCAGCTCTGAATATTGCTGGAGCATGGGCACCACAAGCCCATATAACTCACCGCCCATATCCTCAGTCCCTCCAAGGTCCTTTGGGCCCTCCTGGCTTGAAAGCTCAGTGAAGACTTCTGCTTTTTCTGGCAGCTGAGACCCTACTGAGTTCCTGGGCTGGGTTTTTATCCTCCTTGCCCCGCCCCTTGGCTTCTGGGGAGTTAAAGGGGCAGGCCGCAGATCGGCCCACGCAGGCTTAGAGAGGGGTTCTTCCCCCTTGGGGTCAGTAAGCAGCCACCCCTCACTACCTGGACTTGATTATATTCTCTAAATACCTACTTAGGAATGACATCTTCAATTTAATCAAAGTATAACTATCAACTTTAGACAGGGGGAAGTTAAACAAGGTCACTCTGGAAATAAGATTTAAGTTTTCTACAGTCAGAGTAATTAACCACTGGAACAATTTACCAAGGTTGTAGGGAAGTCTACATCACTGACCATTTTTAAATAAAAAATAGGCATCTTTCCAAAAGAAAAGCCGTAGGAATTATTTTGAGGAAGTTCTATGGGCTGTATTATAAAGCAATGACACCATTTCAGGAGGAGGGGAGCAGCGTACAGCATGTATACCAGAACATTGCTTGTTCTTCTTTCCCATCTCCTAACTGTGAGGGATCAAGAGGAAAGTATACAGCTTGCGTGCATCCCTCTCATTCCCATTCAATTAAATTAGAAGGTGGAAAATTAACAACCTGGGCCATCCATAATAATACCAGTGCCCTAATCAGCCCAGCACTGGCATCCAGCCCCCCTAGGGTGAGGGGTTGTTCAGGCAAAAGCTGTGGGGGGCAGGAGCTATGGTTGCCAACTCTCCCAGCCCAGGCAGACAGGCAGGGCGGGGCAAGAGGCTCACTTGCAGCCTTGGGGGAGCAGATGGGAGGCACAGATGGTAGCGAGTGGTGTGAGTACAGGCCAGCAGACTCAAGGAGGAGCAACTGGCTAGAGAGAAGCGGCTCTTTGAAAGGGAAACCGATACTTCTCTCATAAACTGCACACTTGCCCCCCACTCCTCCTGAGTTCTATGGCCCAAACTTGCACTGATCACTGCTACCTCGTGAGTGGGGGCAATCTGTGGGGGGGAGGCCCAGCTGGGGGTTGCAGCTGGTTGCTGGAATCAATAGATAGCCCAGTAGTCACTCTATTTCTCCCTCTTCCTTGTAACACCAGTTTAGGTACTTAAAAGTTGCTATCATGTCCCCTCTCAGTCGCCTCTTTTCCAAACTAAACCAACCCAGTTCTTTTAATCTCCCTTCATACGACAGGTTTTCTAGAGCTTTGCTCATTTTTGTTGCTCTTCCCTGGACCTTCTCCAATTTGTCCACATATTTTCTGAAATGTGGCACCCAGAACTGGACGTAATACTCCAGTTGAGGTCTAATCAGCACAGAGTGGAGCAGAAGAATGATTTCTCATGTCATGCTTATAATACTCATGGTAAGGCATCCCAGAATGATGTTTGCTTTTTTTTTTTTTTTTTTTGGTGACAGTCACACTTTAGACTCATAGCTTGTTGCCCACTATGACCACTAGCTTCCTTTCTGCAGAAATTCTTCCTAGACAGTCATTCACAGTTCTGTATGGGCACGCCTACACAGCAACGTTATTTCAGAATAACTGACATTATTTCGAAATAACAAAGAGCACATCTACACAGCAAGCCATTATTTCGAAATGGAGGACTTCTTACTCCGACTCCTGTAACCCTCATTTTACAAGGAGTAAGAGAAGTCGAAGGAAGAGTGTTCTTCCTTCGACTTCCTGTTGTGTAGACAGTGCCAAAAGCCAAATTAAGCTATTTTGACTTCAGCTACACAATTGACATAGCTGAAGTTGTGTATCTTAATTCAACTTTTGCCCTGTTGTGTAGACATGCCCTCAGTGTGCAACAGATTGTTCCTTCCTAAGCAGAGTACTTTTCATTTGTCCTTACTGAACTTCATTCTATTTACCTCAGACCATTTCTCCAGTTTGTCCAGATCATTTTGAATCATAATCCTATCCTCCAGAGCACTTGGAAACACTCCCAGCATGGTATCATCTGCAATCTTTAGAAGCGTACTCTCTATACTATTACAGGTTGAACCTCTAAAATCCAGGACTCTCTGTCAGGCAACATCTGTGGTCTGGCAGGACCAGGGATATAGCTGGACCAGAATGCCCCAGCTGGCCAGGTTCAGAAGCTGATGGCAAGGAGCACATCCCCAGTCAGGGCTGAAAGCAGCGAGGTCAGCAGCCCGGAGTGCAGCCCCGGCTGGAGCTGGCAAGGTGGGAAACACAGCCTCAGTCGGGGCTGGCACAGCATGTGGGGTGCAGCCCAGGTCAGGGCTGGCAGTGGACTGAAGCAGCATAGCTGGCAGCCAGGAACACAGCCCCGATGGGGCTGGCGGTGGGGAGTACAGCCCTGGTCAGGGCTGATGGTAAGGAACGCAGCCCCAGACAGGGCTGATGATGGGGAGTGCAGCCTGGCCAGGGCTGGAGTCAGCAAGGCCAGCACCTGGGCACACAGCTCAGGCCAGTGCTGTGGGGGGCACAGCCCCCGGCCAAGGCTGGAGGAAGCGGCGTGGCCCCTGTCTGGGGCTAGCACAGTGGAGGGGCTGGACGCAGCAGGACAGGAGGTACAGAGCACAGCCCCAGCCAGGAGCAGAGCCCTACACCCAGGTAGGGAGCCTTGACTTCCTCTTGTCTGGCAAATTCTGTAGTCTGGGACCAGTCAGGTCCCAAGGGTGCCAGACAAGGGAAGTTTGACCTGTATCTAAATAGTTGATAAAGATATTGAATAGAACTGGTCCTAAAACTGATCCCTTTGGAACGCCACTCTTTATACCCTCCCAGGATGACTGTGAACCATTGATAACTACTCTCTGGGAACAGTTATCCAGCCAGTTAGTTATGCGCCCACCTTATAGTCTTTCCATCTAGGTTGTATTTCCCTAGTTTATTAATGAGAAAGTCATGCAAGACTGTATCAAATGCCTTACAAAAGTCTAAATATTCCACATCTATTGCTTCCCCCTTATCCACAAGGCTTGTTATCCTGTCAAAGAAAGCTATCAGGTTATGTGTTGTGTGACAAAGTGTTTCCTTTTATTAACTGTGAGCAAGGCCATCCCTATTGATTCACAAAACATCCAGTTGTTTCAGGCACCACAACATTTGGGACATCAAACTGCCCACTGGGGACAGCTGCACCACTAAGAGAATGGTGATCTGGGGTTGGGGCTCACCAGGCTGCCAGCCAGTGGGCCAGGTAAGTGGTCCTCCTGCCTCAAACTGCTCCCCCCTAACCCTTGGCCACAGCACCAGAGCGTGGGTGGGGAGGGAGAAAACCCCTGCAGATGGGGGAGGAGAAGGTCCTTCTGGATGTGAAAAGCCCCACCAATCAGGGGGGAAAAAAGGCCCCTGCCAGATGGGGAGGGGAAAGATCGCGGCCAGATGGGGGAGGAGAAAAGGCCCCTGCTGGATGAGGGAAGAAAAAACCCAGCCAGATGTGGGGGAGAAGTACCCACTACCTCCCCAGAGAACCCACAGCTCCTCCCGAGCACCATGAGACCACCCAGCACACCTGTCCCCCAGATGGCCTGCATGGCCCTCATCATGCCCTAGGCCCAGCCCAGAAAGCACCGCCAGGGCCATCCTGCAAAGCCACCCCACTCCAGCCCCTGCATGCCCTTCACTTTGCCTACCAGACTGGGACTGGGGAGCACTAGTGGGGCCAGTCTACCTGCCCCCCTTAGCCTGGGCCTCTCCTGCCTCAGCCTGGTCCCCTGGGGACAAACCAATGGGCAAGGTGTGCTGCTCCCCACCCCAGGGACAAGATGGTGAGTGGAGTTCATGGCCCCCTGCACTCCTGGCCAGCCCCAGAAGAAGCTGGAGGATGGAATGCACAACCTCTCCTCCACTGCCCTGGGAACAACCTGGTGGGTGGATTGCAGGATCCCCACCACCTTGGGCCATCCCCAGGGAGAAGCTGGTGGCTATTCCCACTCCCTAGCCTGAGTTCCCTCTCCCTCACCTGAGCTCTCTCTCCTCCCAATCCCCTGCCCTGATTCTTGCACCCCCTAGTCCCATGGCCTGAGCACCCCCTCACCCCAACCCTCACTCTCACCTTCCCCATAATCCCAGCCACCAGCCCTGAGCCCCTCCTCATCCTGATTCCTGCACTCCTCCACACTCCCAGCCTCCTGAGATGAGCCTCCCCCCATATCCCCAAGGCCCTGCCTTGACTCCACACCACCAGCCCCCTGCCCTGAAGGACCCAGGCAACACTGGGTGAGTCTTCTAGTACTTGAATAAAAAAAAGAGCATGGACTTCATTCTCCACTGCCTTCTACCTTGGGAAGTAACTTTATACTTTGTGCAAAGAGGAAGTGATATATTTATAAGGAAGTGGCGTGTGTTGATTCGGTAGCATTGCGTATCTATTTGCACTCTGAATAAGATGCAAGACATTGGAGAACCATCCCCTCATGGCCAAATCGGAATCAATGGAAATCTTTCAACTGACTTCCGCAAGAGCTTGATCAGGCCCTCCTGCTGCATTTGTTTACATGCATTTGTTTAAATCCAGAATAATTTCTGTGAAGTCAGTAACACTGCTACAGGGTTATACAGGTATAAATTAAAGTGGAGTTGGGCTAATTATATTGATTTCCCTTCACACATTTTAGATGATAATGTGTTTGCCAGTCCTGCGATAACATTAATTTCACCTTGTGTGTGCCTTGCATGTGTTAGGTCCACTCTGCTGGGCTAGCTGTGCCTTGCTTATCCCAGAACCCAAGGCACAAAGGCAAAGCTGGCTCACGTACATCTGCACTTCCCTGGTTGCTAAGGTTGTCAAGTCAGCCCCCAGCAGAATTCAGAATAGCTTGTATCAGGACTCAGCTGGAAATCACTACTCCGAATGAAGATTGCTGGAACATACCAATGAGCCAGACGTGCCCTTTTCCTGGAGCAAACCACTTAACCAGTTAACTTGGCTTTGCGCCACCAAGGGGGTCATCAGCTACCAATGAGGGTAGCTTTATGGCAGCACAAAGGGGCCATATCAAGGGGCCAGGGTCTGGCTCATAGTAGTATTTCCTTTGCCTGCTTATCTTGTTAATACCGTTTAATATATTTCTGACTGTTACAGACGCTAGCGTGCAATAGTAATTAGAGTTTGTCTAAATGAAATCTGACAGCCTCCAAAATGAAGGCTTCCTGCCTTTCTCTTACAACTTGCAAAATGGTCTTAACCTTGTGAAAGCCCCCACAAAATGTGTTTTTTCTTTGCACCATACATAGGATTATGTCTGAGCATATAAAAATGCAGCCTGAACAGAAAATTGCTCAGGAAGCTGTAAGCATCTAAAGACAGAGGGTTAGACCAAAACCATTCTATGACTTAATTAAAGCTTTTGCTAACAGCAAGAGCTATAATGCAACATGACAGTTATTTGAATTATTTTTCTTTAAAATGAACATTACAGTTCATTATCTAATTTGACGTTAAGGCTGGTGCTGTGTGTCTAGCCTGCAAAACAAAAATAAAAGTTCATAAAACACACGCTAGAAATAGAAAATAAGTTTAGAGGGAATGCTGTGGGTAGAAGGCCTTTCTCACAGTGTGGGTAGAAACACACTACCATACCCTTGTCCTAAATGTTTCTACTGTGCTCTAGGAAAGGCCTTATGGCTAATGTGTCACATCTAATATTATTTATTATTTCTGCCTTGCGCTTTATTGAACCTTACTCTTTTTATTATAGCAGATCTGCTAAAAGTGCTAGAGATAAGGTTGTGTCAGCATTCCATTGCTGACCCCTATTTCTTTCAGTGCTTTTCACCTCAGATTCTATCATAAAACTGGTGGATATAGTCTGCTTCAAACTGAATTCCTTTCTGACCATTTTTAATCTGGAGGATCAAATTGTGTCCTGGATCCAGGTATGTGGGCAAGGTAAGATAGAAGCCTTCTGCCCCATGGGTCCTAGGTACTGGTTCAATGTACAACTGCATTTCCTTCTCTATCCCCATGTGACTAAACCAGCCCCCCTCCCCCCCTGAAATTACTGCTAGTAGCAGGGAAAACTCATGCACTTTGTTCTTAGTGCAGATCTAACATGTTGCTATCATTTGAAAAGAGGTTGCTTGGGCACAAGAGGCCACCTGCATTCTCTCTGTTTATGGTGTGTTGTGGCCAGCAATCAGTGGCCCCAGTTTTAGGGCTCCTGGTAAGGGTTAGGGTGGTGTGCCTAATACTGGTGTATATTAATCTTTCTTTCATTTTCTTTCATTTTCGCCTTTTTAAATGAGCAGTTTTTATTTAAAAATCTTTTTTTTTTTAATTCAGTGCTGGTCGCTCTGTGAAAAATTCCTACTGCTCACTCTTTTCCCCCGTTTTCTTGTCATTTCACTTGTTCCCTTTCTTTCCCACCCCAGCGTATCATGGTATCTGGCTCTTGTTTTATTGCTCTAGGATAAGGGCCAACTCTGAAAGGTGCTGAGTGCTCTTAATGCACATTGACCCCCCCACACACCTTTTCAGAGCAATCCCTTAGGCTGTAAACTCCTCAGTCAGGGACCTGGGTCCATTACATCAATAGATGTACCCAGCTGTAAAACCACTGAAGCTATGTCTAGACTGCAGCGCTTTTCCGGGATACCAGAGGTATCCCAGAAACACAATGCCATGTCCAAGGAATTTTCAGAAAAGTGGATGCACTCTTTCGCCATCCCTGTAACCCTCATTCTATGAGGCATAAGGGATATGTCGAAAGAGCAGGTTTTTCCACAATTTGGCACCGTGTAAACATGCCAAATTTTGGAAAAGCTTCTTTCAAAAGAAAAGCGGAAAAAGATATGCAAATTGCGGTGCGCAATTTGCGTATCTTTTTCTGACTTTTCTTTCTAGTCTAGACGTAGCCTCAGACAAGCATAGGGATCTAAAGTGGAAAGTAAATCCAAAGGTGACTTAATCGGAAATTATTACAGTATATACATGCTCACTAGAGTCAAGAGAGGTTTTTGCCTTCACAGGAATACAAACTCAAGCCTCATTGGGTATTTGCTTTCAGTAGCGAGGAGGCAAAAATAATATTTCTCCCTGGAATTATTGAATATCTGCATTGGTTAACTATAAAACCTCCCTGTGTTCTATCTGCACCAATAAAATTAAATAGGAAAGACCGTTTAATGATAAATACCATCTTGTCCACATAGCATGCTCTTTGCTAAAGCAATGTGGATGCTAAAGTGGAATATTGATTGATAGGTAATTGCCAAACATATCTAACTTATCTCACGATTAAACATCTAAATGTCTCTTTCAAGTGGCTTAAAAGTAATCCAAATATAAGTATTCCATTTGAATGTGAAATTGTATTGCTTAAGTAATTCTGTATTAATTACTTGCAAATGAGATGTTTTTGTCTCCTACATCTTAAACCTCACAACAAACACTCTTAATGAATTAACTGATGAACATATTTTTAAAAGCCAATCAGATACTAATTTGTGGTACATTAATAGTTCATTACCGCTGATATTGTTATTACCTACTGCTGGCATAAGCAGAAAGTAAATGTTTGCTTTCTTCCTCCCCGGTGTGTGTGTGTCTCCTTTTGTAGCAGTGCAAGTATGTTAACTTTTGCAAACCTATACAAGTGAATAAGGTTTGCTTTGATTGTGGCTCCAATAGGAAAGGATATAAAATCTGTGGCAGCATTGGGGTAGCTGAGTCTGTGATGAAAAGAAATTATGCCATTTGTTTGTGTTTGGATTAAAATACTGATCTTCTTTGGCTGAAGTTTGGACCAGAAAAACCTATACAATATCATGAAACATAACAAAGTATTCCAATTTCTTTCTTCTCCTGCCATTTGAGCCATGTATCTTGCCTCTCCCCTTTGACACCTTTCACTGGCTCTCCCTTGCTTTCTGCATCTATTTCAAACTCCTCATCCTCAGTTTCAAAGCTCTTCAAAACTCCCCCTGCACCAGCACCTCCACTCTCCCCTGACAGTCCCTCCATCTCTCATTATGCTCTTCTCTACTGGCCTGCCTAGCTGCTCATTATCTTCTCCTTGCACTCACACAGCCAGATCCTCAGGTGGTGTAAACTGTAAAATGTAGCTCCATTAACTATCTGGGATGCCCTTGATTTTCTGCAATGTTTTATGCCTACATTTAGAACAATGTCACACTAACCCTATGCAAACTTCTATGTTGCCATTGAAGAATGATCTTAACAACTGTCTCTTCCCCCTTCTTGCTCTTGTAGTCATGTGGTAAACTGTATTTAGAGAGTTAGTCAGAAAAGTGTGGGTTGCTTGTTTGCTTTGTGTTTTCCTGTGGAATATTGCAACTTTTTGAGGAAAATCAAAGTCTGAAATATTTTGGCAAAAAGGAATATTTTGATTTTGAAATGCTGCCATGCTACCACATAGAAATTGTAGTTTAAATGCCTCGTGTGTCCATTTCCTTGTGTAGGCTGGGCTCTCTGATCAAACTACATCTCTCATGGTGCACCCCTGTCTCATAATTGTTTTCCCATCTTGTTCCAGCTTTAATGTGCTACCCTGTTTGATTTTTTTTTTACAGATTCTTCACCCTTTTGCAAAATATAATGGGCAAATTCATTGCCCGATCTAACCGAGAGGATTTTTTTATTATTATTATTATTTTCAGGAGGCCAAAGGTGAGCCTAGAAACCTAGCAAAGAGTTTGCCATTGTTCCTTCCTAGAACTGAGTGAAAACTGCATGAATAATTTATTTGACAAATGTTGCCCCCTTTTTTCCCTCTGTTTGCAAGCTTTGTGAGCAGATTGTGATTTTTTTGTCTTGTATTCATTATTCTAAGTTATTCACTGCATAACTTTGGGAAATAATGCTTCATCTCTATCCTATTCACAAGCTGTTTGCTTCACGTATTCAGCATTCAAGTCGTTAGGCCCAGACAAGTCTGTAGGCAAATCTCAGGCTTCTTTGCCAGAAATTTCTGATTCTTACCATAAATGCAGCTCTGCTAATAGTATCAGTACAGGTGGGGCCTCCCTGGTCTGACAACCCCAGAACCTGACTGGTCCCAGATGAGGGATTTTGCTGAAACAGAGTAGGTCATTTCTGGTCTCCCTGCTGCCAGCTCTTCCCCTGCCCTCCGTCACTGCCGCCCACTGGTGTCTCAGTCCCTCCACTCAACCACGCTGGGCCGCACACCAGCTTCTTGGTCCTTCCAGACAGTCCCACTGGGCTGCATGCCAGGCTTCCCAGTCCCTCTGAGCTGCCCTGCCAGCCCTCAGGGCTCCCAGCCACCAGTCCTCCACCGGGACTCTCTGGTCCTAAAATATCCATGGTCCTGCCAAACCATGGATATTGCTGGACCAGAGAGTCCTGGTTTAGAGAGGTACAACCTGTAGCAGGAACATCAGTGCTCCAGGCAGCCAGTACCCTCCTCAGCCAGGTCTAGACACCACCGTGGTTAAAATGTCAGCAGTGACCTTTATATACACAAGAGTTTCCAGAGTTGCTACCAGAAGAGGAGCTGCGCAGTGTCCGTTGATAGGGTCACACAGCACATTTCTGCTCACTGGTTGAGTGAATATAACTCTTACTTGGGCTTTCAGTGCAAAAGCCAGTGATTACTAATCCAAAATTCATTGACTAAGGTGGGTGCAATATGAGGAGAAGGTAGAATCAAGGACAAAATACAGAAGCTGGGGAAGAGGGAAGGCGGAAGGGACAGAGGAAGAGAAAGGAGATACTAATGCAAAAAGAGGAGGTGTTAGCATGAGAGAAAAGGAAGAGTAATGACAAGCAATGATTGGGATGTGTTTCTCACAAGGGTGGGTGGAGGATATGCTAGATAACTGATGGCTGATTGGTTATGACTGGGCAGTGAGATAGGAACTGGGGAAGCAGACAATTAAACACAGTTAAATAAGCAGAGTTATCCTGCACTTTTATGGTGTAGCTCCTAGAGGTCTCCCTCACCATCTGATCCTCATTGTGTTTGTTTTTTTTCCAAAATATAAAGATAGTTGCTTAGCACATAATATCCTGGGGAAGGGATGAAGCAAAACTCATTGCTCAGCTTACAGATGTATTTACATATAAGCCTAATAACAGTCAGGGGAGGTAATGAGGAGCTATGATCACCATCAGCTTGCTAGGGGCTTATCCTAACTGGCCTGTCTGACTTGGTTGACATTTCTGTCTCAGACGGCCAGCTCTGAGGCGCTGCTGTCACTTGTCTTGCCCAACCCCTACTATCTTGCCTGCTGTCGTGCCCCAAAGCCTTAGATGCTATTTACATCTGTGAAGGCCTGAAAGCCTGCATTTGGCTCACTGGCCACCTGGCCTCTTCCAGGATTTTGTTTTGCCTCACAGCCACTGGGCCAAGGTAGGCTACAGAAGCCAGCAGGGTGCTGGAGAGCATGTAAGAACCCAGAAAAGAATGTAAATGAAAGTCAGTGTGATCCAGTGGCTAGAACAAGGGTTGGCAACCTTTGGTGTGCAGTCCATCAGGGTAATTCGCTAGCTGGCCACAAGACAGTTTGTTTACATTGTGCATCCGCAGGCATGGCATCCCCACAGCTCCCAGTAGCCATGGTTCGACCATTCCTGGCTGTGGGAAGCCAAATCCTGAGCTAGAGCATTGGACTTGGCATCAATATGAAGAATTTGGTTCTGTTTTAAGCTCTGCCCATGTTCTGGAGAAAGTCATTTAACCTCTCTGGGCCTCATTTCCTTTCCCTGTCCTGTTTATTTAGAAAGCAAGCTCTTCACGACCCTGACTGTTTCTCACTAGGTGTTTGTACAGTTTCTAGCAAAATGGAATAATCCTAGTTCAGACTTCTTGTTGCAGAGGAGAAGCATGTCAGGATTTGACCCTCTGAAAACCAGGCTAGATAAGAAGACCAGAGTGAGGAAAGGGAATTCTAATCAGTTCCCCTTGTTTATTATAAATGACTGTTCTCCTTGTTCAGTGTTTACACACAGAGCTCTGTCTGGGCAGGGAAGATCCCTTCAAGCTTTGGCTAAATCTCTTAGGCAAATTATCAAGCTAAAAACCGTGCTGCTTTTAGATGGCCAATTTTAACTGCGCTATTGATTATAGTGCAGATAGAAGCCCTTATGAGGTTGATCTTCACATGATTTAACTGACATCTAGAGGTATTTTAATTGAAATGTTAGACTTTTTAAAATGGAGCTGCCCTTTTTTTAGTAAGACAATTTAGGTTTTATGCTTTTAATCACCATCTGTTGTTCAATAAATGTCAAATTGCTCTTAATGGTATCTCCTGGCATGGGGTTTTTTAATTTGCTTTTGCGCTCTATGTTCATGGTTGGCAATTGAGCACTTGTCATATACGATTTTCATTTCTTATAGTGCCTTGCTTCCTTTAGAAGCAGATAGTGGGTGAAAGTGTAAAAAAAAAAGCCCAAAAGTCCACAGATATACATGCCTGCACACTTTTCATTCTTTAAGGCAGTAGTGGGATTTGGAAAGCCAATAAATGTTCTCTCAGTAGTACTGGTGACTGCAGTCCCCATATACAGGGTAAAAGATAGTGAGATAATAGACCTCCAGAAAGCCTTTGAGAGTCATTGGGATTTTTAGACTATATTAGAATCTGAAATATGAAAAGAAATTAACTATAAAAATCCACTGGATATAATAGCAATGTTCCTAGTGCAGGGAGGAGAGCTCTGAGTCAGGTCCTAAAAGGAGTAAACTCCCTGCTCATTCTGAAAGCGCTTTGGGTATGACAGCAGAGATTAAACAAACCCAAATGAATCCAGAACTGAATGGTTCTAAAGACCAGAGAAAGGAAGTTTTTAAGTGAATCACGGTGGAGAAAGATGAGAAATTGAACTATTCCAGTTGAGGCTCAGCCATGGAAAAAGAAATTCCTGTTTCTGTTATTGAATGAAAGGTCATCTGCCCATACAAGATCAAATAACAGAAACACACTGTTGTCTTGTGGGATTTTACAAACTACAAATTACTTCAGGGTTTCTTTTCACCGAGATTTTCTTTTTGGTCACCAAGGAGAGGCTGTCACTTTCCAGCTGCTGATATACTGTTGAGAATCCAAGATTTAGGCAATAGGCTTGGCTGCTTGGGTCAGATTTTGAAATATTCATCAAAGGCTTGAGAAACCAGATCTTAAATGGTAACTAGACTGGGCTGAAGATACAGGGACTAGACATGTAATTCATTCTCTCTGATGTTATTTCATTAAAATAAGACCATGTAGATCAGTGTTTCTTAAACTGTGGTCCGTGGCACACCGGTGTGCCGTGGAGAACAACAGAGTTCAAATGGCCGCCCTTAAAGGGATCAACAAAAAATCCTTGGTGTTCCTCATAAAAAAAAATTATTGTTTGGTGTTCCTCTGTCTTAAAAAGTTTAAGAAACACTGATGTAGATCATTATTGCTACCACTGTGATATTACTGCAACGAATCTTGTACATAATGTGGTGTCTGTAGAAAGGTTATGATTTTCTGAATATGATTATTCTGTTTGTGTGCATGTGTCATTTTTTTATTTTAAGTTATGAGTATTAGTTCTATATCTGGATTTTAAATATGTTGGCTCTTGTGGAAATGCTCAGAAGGTATTACACATCTTGAAGGGACCATTCAAACTAAGTGGCCCATTAAAGAACACAACTCAAAATGGAAGACACCCATCTACATTGAATGGACTTTCCTGTGATGGTTCCATCTCCAGTATGAGTAATGACTGCTGCTGTGGCTAAGCAATGTCAGGCATGGATATGTGACTTGCCCATGTGACTCAAATTTCATCTTTTATCTGATTTTCCATTAACTGTGCTGAAGGTTTTGTTTGAAATAATGGTTTCCCTCCACGTTGGAGAAGCTATAAAAGGTGCAGGAAACATCTCCATTTTGCCTCTTTTCTGCTCCAGCATCTTTCCTATGGACTTGTACTAATACAAGCATTCTAACCAATGGACTGAGGACCCTCCAATGATTTGGAAATAACCAGATATTTGATTTAAGCCAGCGGTTTATTCCTTCACTTCCAAAAGCCTGAACCGAGCACTTGACAATTATTGTATGTTTTGATTCCTTTAAACGATTTTAACTTGCAACTTTACTTTTTTTTAAATAAACTGTTAGATTTTAGGTACTAAAAGATTAGCAACAAGATAATTTTGGTGTAAGATCTGAGTGATATAATGATCTAGATATGGAACACGTTGTATGCTGAAACTGGTTTTAAAGAACCACTCATCATTAAGTTCAGTGTGTTTGGTGGTAATACAAGGACTAGAATGCCTAAGAAAACTGCTTCTCTGACTTCTTGTTATCCAGTGTGGTGGCACAGAAGTTTACTTTTGTTGCTGGTGTGGTATATCTTAAGAAAGAATAGCCACCAATTTGGGGTGTGTCTGCCCTATTTCTCAACAGTTGCTCATAATTTGGTACTCTCAGTTGTGACCCACAGAGGCATGCTTACAGGCCTCTGTAAAAGGTCAGCATAAAAGGCATCTAAACCAGTTTGACTGGTGCATCTTAGACCTTCAGGTAGTATAACTGGAAGAAAAATGTGAATAGAGAAGTCCCACAAACTTGTGGTGATGTAAAAGAGGCTGAACAGCTTTCATAGTCACACATTAGTGGCCAAAAGTAGGGCAAGTTAGGTAAAGTAGGGGGATAAAGGCATCAAAGTCAATGCTGTGATATAGAGTAATCTCAGTGCTGGCCATATAATAAAGTAACTTCTTAGCCATCCAAAAAGACATCCAGTATTACAGGAATAAAACATTCAGTGAAACAGTGCTGACTCATTCCAAGCACCTCTCCAAATAGTTTATGCCTAACTGTGGCCTCTGGAGAGGTTTGCCCCATGACATTGAGTATCCAAGGCATGACCATGGGAGGTGTGCCAACAGCAGGATCAAGAAAATAACTAGTCTTGACAAAGAGGAGGCTGAATGCAGAGGCTAACTCTATAAGAAAGCTAAGGAGCCTGAGACTGATGTTGGTTTTTAATGATTATCAGTATTTGTATTGTGGTAGGACTTACAAACTGTAGCTCAGGAGTCCTAGGCACCATGCACATAATAATGCCCTAACGCAGGGGTGGGCAAGAGCCTGCCAGCAGGCCAGATCCAGCCCACCTAGCTCTTTTATCTGGCACATGAGGCAGTTCCTGGCTCTGCCCCCTAACATGTTTCCTGGGAACTGGGGATGCATGAGCCCTTTCAATTGCTTCTATTTCTAGTCAACGGCAGCCACGGGAAAGGCACAGACCCTTTAAATAGAAGGAGTTGAAAGGGTTTGCATGTCCCCAGTCCCAGACAGCAAACTAGCAGCAGGGCCAGGAACTGCCAGCCCTATCAACTGCTTCTATTTAAAGGGCTTATGCAAGCCCATTCAATAGAAACAGTTGAAAGGGCTCGCAGCTCCCATGCCACTAGCGCATTGTCTGACAGCCATGGGGAAGGCACAAGCCCTTTAAATAGAAGCAGTTGAATGGGTTCATGTGTTCCGGCTTCCAGGCAATGTGCTAGCAATGGGGTCTGGAGCAGCGAGCCCTTTAAATAGAAGCATTTGAAAGGGCTCACAACTCCCGGCCCTGCTGCTAGCATGTTGCCTAGGAGCCAGGGACACGCAAGCCCTTTCAAATGCTTCTATTTAAAGGGCTCATGCCTTCCCCTC
Source organism: Pelochelys cantorii (assembly GCA_032595735.1). Taxonomy (NCBI): domain Eukaryota; kingdom Metazoa; phylum Chordata; order Testudines; family Trionychidae; genus Pelochelys; species Pelochelys cantorii. Next base: position 66,283,580 of record CM064326.1, on the reverse strand, counting down.
AGCTGCTTAGGTGTGAACCCTTTAAATAGCTATGAAAGGGCTCATAGCTCCCGCCCCCTGCTAATGTGTTGCCTAGGTGCCGCAAGAGAAAGGCGAGCCCTTTCAGCTCCTGATATTTAAAGGCCCCACCCCTTCTGCCCAAGGCCCTGCCCCTTCCAGGGCACGCTACGACCACTTGAAAAAGTTTTGAAGTGCCCCCCTTCAAAATTATTGCACACCCCTGTCCTAAGGAGTTTGCAGTCTAACTATAAGATCAGAGACAATGAGTGGATATAACAGTTCAGTTTAGGAAGCAAAAAGTAATAGTGAAAATTCTCTGATCTGTGTGATAGGCAGTGATCACAGCACACCAGCTGCCTAACAGTTGTCAAGTGTCTTGTAGATATCACATGAAAGGAGGGTTTTAAGGAGGGATTTGAAAGTAGACAACAAGTTAGTTTGGCAGATATTTGAGAGGTGCTTTCCATGCATGAGGCATGGCAGGGGAGAAGTACACATTGGGAAAATTGACAAATGGACAGTGAAGGCTGGCATGACTAGCAGAGCATAAAGGGGAGCTAACCTCTTCTAACTTGCTAAAGGAGAGTAAGGATTGGCCTTGAAAGAATGAAGACAAATAGCTTGTGTGTGTTGTGATGGAAAAGGGAAAGTTAATAAAGGAATGCAAAGAGGGAAGTGGTGTTGCAAGCTAAGATCATCTTTGCAGCAGCATTTTGAATGGATATAAGGGCAACAAGATTGTATTTGTCAAGGTCAGAAAAGAGCAGATTGCAGTGCTCATGATGGGGTCCTCTATGGGACATTTAGCTGTGTGGACTGAGAGGAAAGGCCCTTTTGTGTCATTCATAGCAAATGAGAAAGAAGTCAGGAGCTACAGAGAAATATTAAGAGCTCTGTTTTGTCTACTGAACATGGAATAGCTCTACACAGCACATCACCGTTAAAACACCTCCAACACTAGTTGAGACACGAGTAGGTCTGATTTATCTTCCACTAGAGGGCAGTCTCACTCACTGTCTCATTCACACACACACTCGCCAGTACCTACCATGTGGTCTTTATAATGTGGCAGCTCCCTGAAAGTCTCTAAGCTCACTAGATCAATTGCCATAGAGATGTTGTGACAATCCCCTTGAGGCACATGAGTGGTCTACACAACAGCATTTTTGAGCCCAAGAGGTCTCTTTTCAAGCCAACATTGAATTAAGTTAGTCACACCATTACCAAGGCACTCTCAAGACTGGTGATGCAAAACTTTAGTAGCTATTTGCCAGCCTTAATTGCTTTTCAAATGTATTCAGAGCAGCCCTATGGAAGTCCCCAGACATGCTTTCCCAACACTTGTACAGTGGTACTGAAGCCTCCATTGTTAGGAGTCTGATTTCAATTTTCTTAGCAATCCCTTTTGTTGCAGGGGCTGCTTTTTAGTGAGGGCTAGAGTGCCAAAAGGAACACAGGTTCCAAGCCAAACTCAACCGTCTAAAATAATTAAGTACTGTATTCTGTTGTTCATAGAGGGCACAAAGGACTCACAAGTATACTAGTTTTTGTGTCCGAGCTTTTGAGGTAGGGTCTGAGGCTTCCTTTCTCCATTTATTTAAGCCTTCCCACCACTTCATCCCTCCTTGTTGTCCTTTTTTCCATGGCTTCTTCCCTCTATCATACATTTGCTATAAGGAACAACAACAACAAAACCTAGAGCAGATCCAATTGTCATGACTCCACTGATTTTAAGGAAGCTATTACAGCTTATAGCAGCTAAGGATTTGCCCCAGTATGTTTGTGTGTCCTAAACAGAGATGGCTCAAGATACCAAATTCAGATGTAAATCCAAGATTTTAGCATCCCAGGTTAATGGGTGTTTATATCTGGGGGTTTGTTTTGGCCTCTTTTAAAGGCAGTAGCACAATATATGTCCATGTTCCATGCATACACCTTTCTGCCTCAGAGCTCAGTAGTGTCCAGATACAGGGATTTGGTTCCGTGTCCTCTCTGCTTTTAAAGGGAATTTACTACTTCTGAAAAGTGCCAGAGTGCAAGACCAGGCAATTTAAGTTTTCTGCTTAGTCACAGAGATTATGCAGCATAAGCTGGAACAGCAAAAGGGACACCGTAGCCCATGGTGTGTGTGGTCACATTCAAAGTGATAGTATTGATGAAGGTTGCATATCCCAGTCTCGGGATCTATTGAGTCATCACAAGAGTGCACAATGATTCCTTCTTAGTCTCTTCTCCACATCTTGTTCTGCTTCAGAGACTCACCACTAATATTACAAACTACAATAACAAATAAGAATGCACAATGCCCTTATTTAATATTAGGGATGCTATTGTCCATTTACTTATCTCGTTCCTCCCTCCTCCTGAACTATGCACATTTTTATTTTGGAAAAGAAACTTGTTATTTTCCTGTCTATTGTATCTACTCTGAACTCCACAGAATGTGGTTTGTAGTGAATGGCAAAATGGCAATGAATGAATGTAATGATGATTTATTTGCACTTCTCTTGTGTCTACCTTCCAGCTGCAGATTTCCCCACCAACTCCCAGGCCGCCAAGGAGGGCCGAGGCCGCACCAGCTCCAGCGCTCTCCCCCAGCCGCCAGGGGAGGGGCTGGGACCTCACCATGCCCCGTGCTCTGCCCCCAGCCGCTGGGAAAAGGGGGGCTAGGCTGAGACCTCACCAGGCTCCGCTCTCTCCCCCCAGCTGCGGGGGGGAGGGAGTCGGGCTGAGGCCTTACCAGGCCCTGTGCTCTCCCTCCAGTGAGGCCAGGACGCAGCAGCCCTGGCTCCCCACCGAGCACCGGGGAGCGGGGAGGAGGGAGGCCGGGCCATGGCAGCCCCAGCTCCAGAGCACTGGGAAAAGGGCAGGGGGGAGGGTGGCAGGAGGCAGGCGGGATGCAGAGTAACATGATGACGTCACTGTGTTATCCTGGAGGAAAGATTTTTTATATATATAGAGAGAGAGAGAAGATTTACCCAGTGTAGTTCAGGTCCTTAAGTCAATTTTTGTTTTTCTTCATTTAAATCATTGCTCTGGGGTGAGGGTGGGGATGAGGGGGTCAGTGTGCAGGCTGCCCCAGGGAGAGAGGACAACTCCACCTCTCTCTCACTGCAGCAGCTTGGAGCCAGGTGAGAAGCGCCTTTCCATGGCCACTGCAGCTGAAGCAGGTGTAGCTGAGTGAGTGGTGCATGTCCCCCAGCTGGGGGACACACAATCACACACACAAACAGACACACAAAGAGACAAACTCTCTGAAATATATAGTAGATAGCTATCTCTTTCTCCACCCCTTCCCCTGCTGGCCCAACAGGGTTATAGCAGTCCTGGTCTCCTTCTCTGGCCTCTTGTGGTCATTCTGCAGTATAACAACCTCCTGCCAGACCCCTCCCTTTCCATTTTATGAGAAAGAATCAAATTCCAGGCACATCCCATTATCCTGGCACAACCAAACCCCGACCTGGCTTTAAGTTATGATAAGAGGAAGCCGCACATGCCAAATTTGGTGAGTGTAGTTCTTACTGTTTAGGAGGACATCTTGAACAAACGGATTCACACACAGACAGACAAACAGACAGGTGCATATGTCTAAAATATACAGTAAGCAGTTCAGAGGTGAACCACTAAATATTTGCATTTGAAAATTCTATTCACCAATATTCACAACCCTTCTTGTGTTTGCTGATTCATCAACTTTCATAACATGAATACTTGTGGAAAGTGGATTTTAAACTTGAAGGATGAAATATTCACTGAAGATGACTTTACAATAATATTTCTAATTATAATATTTGTGACTTATAAGGAACCAACACAATACAAAGTATGAAGTCTAAATATAAAATATTCACAGCCAACTAGTCATAGAGGAAACACATATGAAGAAATACAAATGAATAAATGAATGCAATAATTTCACAGATAAGAGATTAAGGTGAAATTCTGTAAATTAGTCACAGCAAATTATTTGCTCAGTTAAAATAAAAATACTATTTTAATGGATTTTATGGCCTATTTAATACTCCTTTTTTTTTCCAGTGAAGTCTATGGAAATGGATCAGATCCTAAATGAACTTAGGGTATGTCTACACTACCACCCTAGTTCAAACTAGGGTGGCTAATGTAGGCATTCGAAGTTCCACCTCAAGGTGTACCGGTAGTTCGAATTAGAGATCCTAATTCGAACTACCTACTCCATGCCCCGTGTAGCCGCGGGCACGGAGTTCGACCTAAGGGGATTTAAAAATGGCGCCCGCCCGGCAAGATGCAAATGAAGCCCGGGATATTTAAATCCCGGGCTTCATTTGCAACTTCGAATGCCTACATTAGCCACCCTAGTTCGAACTAGGGTGGTAGTGTAGACATACCCTTAGTGACAGAAAATAATGCTGATGAGTAATTCTGAGACTCGTCTCTATTGTTCTTTAAGGATAGCACTGTGTTGGGGCAACAGGCAGACATAACATCACTGGGGCAGCGGGAGCCCACATTAGCTCTATTGTCCTTAAGAAAAAAGAATTGCATGTTTTTTTCACATGGGAAGAACCAATTCCACTTTGCTCTGCCCTTCCTTGACTCCACTAGGGTGTCTAGTGGCACTAGAGTTGAGTAATATTTACCCTCAGGGTGGTGAAGGACTGTGATTATGCCTAGCCTATGTCCCGTCAACTTGTTCAAGGACTGACAACAATTAAGCCCTCTGCTTTCAGGTTCAGTTTAATTTAATGCGTGGAAGAGATGCCTGTTTAAGAGCACAGGAACCTTAATCCTTCTATTCATACACGGAACATAAAGGTTATATTCAGTGGCAATGAAAGTCTTCCCCAGAGTCTCCCAACAGTGTGTTTTAACCCTGACCTATAAACAACATCTTTTGGGATGAGCTTGCAGCTTGCAAGGAAGCAGGAGGATCAGCCACTTCACCTTGATCTGGGCCCGGCAGCAAATCCCTGGGAATGTGATATTTGATCTGAGATCTGGTTTTGCTGGCAATGGGAAAGGGTAATGTTAATTTTTTCATTCTGAAAATGGAATAATATATTCAAGTTGTTGGATTTGGACATTTCCACTTACTACTGCCTCCCCCTCATGTGGGGTGAACAATTTCCCCTGTTGTGACTGGGGAGGTTCTTGAGAGGTGCCCCATATTTTGGAAGGAATAATACAATTATCATGTAAATTAGCCTGAGAAGCCACCTCTGTTGTGCAGGCTACTCTGAAAAATGAATCAGAAAAGATTAGATTTCGTGAGATCTCTCCTCTCAGGAAAAATGTATTGTATTGCAGATTTCCTGAATTTCCATCAGAATCCTTTAGATAATACAGGACAACACTTATCAATAGACCCTACTATATGTACTGCCAGTCTAAGTAAATAGGAACATGGCACGCTTCAGAAATCATTGTGAAGAATTACTGTTTATCTGGGTAAGGAGAATAGTCTTGAGAGCTGATCATGCCTACCGATCTTAATGCAGTTAAAATCCTGTCCCCTTTTCACATTCCTAAATCAGCAAAACTTGTCATCTGTGCAAAAACTGTCCTGCTGAACAAGAAATACAGCTGCCTATGCAACTCAGAGGACAGCTTGTATCCTTCTTTCAGAGGCATTTATGGCTATTATTTTTTTTAAGTTTCCACATGAAATCTCCACTGTTTTTTAGCTGCACTTTACAGGGCATACCAAAGATTGATGATGACTTGTGTGTCCAGGAAATGACTCAGAATGTAGATTCGTATATAAGAATGGCTATTTTTTATCAGAATCATTGCAACTGTGCATATAAATTAAGAAACAAAGAATAGGACCAGGTCATTAGAACCCAATCCTGTAAGGTGCTGAGCAACCATAATTCCCGTTCAGTGCAGTTACTGAGAGATGATGACTCAGCATCTTGCTGGATCTGGCTGTGAGATACTTCAGCAGTTGGTGGTATGTGCAACCTTTTGCTATGTACAAACATTTACTATAATTGCCCATGAGAAGATGGGGGTATGGATAAACTTGCATTCTTTGCCCAGGGAATCATAGAATCATAGAACACTAGAACTGGAAGAGACCTCAAAAGGTCATCAAGTGCAGTCCCTGCCATCATGGCGGGACCAAGCACCATCCAGATCAGGGGTTCCTAACCTGGGGTACGCGTACCCCCAAGGGGACGAGAAGCTTGTCAAGAGGGTACGGGAAATATTTGGTAAATAACTAGATTATCCTAACTGAAATATTCCAAAAGTAGTAGTGTTAGTGAAAAAAGTTGTGGATTCTAGAGTCTAGAATTTATTTCCTTTCATATTGAATAGGGGGTACAGGAAGGTTTACTAAAAGCCAAGGGGGCACGGGGACCGAAAAAGGTTTTCTAATGTCCAACCTAAACCTCCCTTGCTTCAATTTAAGCCAGTGTTTCTCAAAGTGGTCCGCGGACCCACTCTGAGAAAGTGGCTACCAGGTCACTCCGGTTTGTTTACTTACTAGCTGCACAGCCACTGAGCCTCATGGCTCCCATTGGCTGCAATTCACCTTCTGCAGCCAAGGGGGGCCACGGGAAGCAATGTGACCCAGGCAGCAAACTGCAGCCAATGGACTGCTTGCTCCATTCATCTGAAGAAGTAGGTTGTGCCCACGAAAGTTCATGATACTATCTACATTTTTTGTTAGTCTCTAAGGTGTTGCAGGACCATTCGTTGCTTTTTAAGTTTCTTCCTAGGCAGTCACTTACCATTCTGCATGGGTGTGTCTAGACTACATGGCTCCGTCGACGGAGCCATGTAGATGAGTTTACTAGACATAGCAAAATGAAGCAGCAATTTAAATAATCGCACTTCATTTACATCAAAATGGCCACCACGCTGTGCCGACGATCAGCTAATCCGGCACATCGGGGCAGTCTAGACGCGCCGCGGTCGACAAGGGAAGCCTTTGTCGACCGCTCCGGTAAACCTCGTTTCACGAGGCATAACCGGAGTGGTCGACGAAGGCTTCCCTTGTCGACCACGAAGCGTCTAGACTGCCCCGATGTGCCACCAAACTGCTGATCAGCACAGCGCGGTGGCCATTTTGATGTAAATGAAGCGCGATTATTTAAATCGCCACTTCATTTTGCTATGTCTAGTAAACTCATCTACATGGCTCCGTCGACGGAACCATATAGTCTAGACACGCTATGTGTGCAACTGATATTTCCTTCCTAAGTGGAGTACTTTGCATTTGTCCTTATTGACTTTAATCTTATTTGCCTCAGTCCATTTTTCCAGTTTGTCCAGATCATTTTGAATTATAATCCTATTGTCCAAGGTACTTGCAACCCCTCCCAGCTTGGTATCATCTGCAAACTTTATAAGCATACTCTCTATGCCAATATCTAAATTGTTGGTGAAGCTATTGAACAGAACCAGTCCCAGAATTAATCCCTGCAGAACCCGTCTCATTATGCCTTTCCGCCATGACTACGAACCACTGATAAGTATTCTCTGGGGGGGGCGGATATACAATCACTTATGCACACACCTTATAACGGTCTTCTGCAGTGCCTAATTTGTAACAGAAAAAGGTACTGGGACTCAAGCAATTAGGTGCCAGGACTCAGACAATATTTTTTTTGTTTTGCATTCATATTGGTACATCAAACCCTGAGGTGTGGTGGCTCAGCCCTGGAAAGCCCTGGAACAAATTAAGCACTGGGCCTCTGGCCTAAGGTTTGCATATTAGGCTCTGAGTTTCTTTTGGTTGCTGTTGGGGGTTTTATATTTTCATTTCATACCAGAATTGCCACAGCTACAGCGTCACTATTGGTCTTGACTGTATCCTGGCAACAGGCTTTTGTGAAAGAGGCTGTAGCAGTGAATGTTCCTAAATGGTCTGTCTTTCCTGCATAACCAACATGTACATACATGCACATAATTGTGATATCTCTGAGAGATTTTTGCCTGCTTCAGGTAGATAAATTCTAGAATCACTCATTTGGTCATTGGGATAATGAAATCTATTGTCCACCGTAGCATAGGGCAGCCTATGAGCCACACTGTTAATATTAGGTATAAAGCACACTGACATTATGAAGCATTCTGCTCTCTTTCCGTCAGATTCCCTACTGCACAAAGCAGTGCCATATATTTTTAAGAATGAAAGGGTACATTTTCAAAGTGCTTAGCTCAGCACTTTATTCTCCTGACTCCTATTAAAGTTAATGGGAATTGTGCCGCTGAAACCCCATGGAATGCACATGGATTGATAGCACAATATAGCTGCAAATGAATGATGGATTGTGAAAGAGTCAGGTACAAAATGGCAATTTTTGCTCGATTTAGCCATAGTCTGCTTTCCAGTTCTCAGTACATTAACCTCTTTGTGGCTGATTTCCTCTGCATTTTCTGTGCTGAGACTGTGCTCTTTGAAATGCCAGCATTTCACTGACAATGCTGGAACCTTGGTGACATACCTGATAGTACAGGCACAAGACCAAATCTTTTTCACATTTCATAGCACGACCTGTATTGATGAATTTGCTCTGACCCTGTCACAGATTGTTAGTATTCTCTTACCAAGATGCATTCAAGATTAAATGTTAGGAATGCATTAGAAATTTGGCTCTCAAAGTTTATTCAATGCGCTGTTTTGAGTTTTAATATATTTTGCTGTGTATAACAAATATGTGACTTTAGAAATGCAATATTTCTGAACAAAAGTACCCAAGATTCTTATCGTTATGAACGTGCATCATTTATTTAAGAAAAATGTGCTAAAATGTGGCATTTAGAAATAGACTTGGAAGGATTAGATTTTTATTGATAAAAGTTGGTAAGCATCAATTTCACCAAACACGTACAAATCGAATAAAAACTATTGACATCAATAACAATAAAAATGTACAAATAGGCAAAGTAAGAAAAATGGTGTTTGAGAACTTACTGGAGTTTGATTTAAGGAGATTTATTGTGTATCTGTTGATGTGGTGATGACACTTTATTTTAACTTTTTTTGATTCTCAATATCTACTGTCTGTCCCTATAACTTTCCATGGCTGTGAAAAATTAAATCAATAACAAATTTTTAAAAATTCTTTAAACTAAACATTGATATCCATCAAAATTATATAAAACCATTGAATTCTCACAAGCCTATTTACAAATAAGCACTTGACTGTCAGGAGATCAATAACACAACTTATTTCTCTTAACAATCTGCAAGTTAGAATGATCCCCATTAAGATTCCACAAACATCATAAACTCTGCTCCATCCTCTTTATCTACCCACCAGCAATCCTCTGAAATCTAAGCACCATACTCCTGAACCATTGTACTTCTTCTACAGTAATGGGGGTCATGACCTAAATTTCCCCCTAAGCTGTGTGGCATGAGTGCAGCTTCCCATTAAGTCCCATGCAGGCTATTCAGCCCAGCACAGGGCCTCAGGGCTGCAGCGAGGAAATATATCTCTCCCCAAGCCCTGCAGCTGCTGTGGCTGGTGAAAAAGAGCCTCTTCCTGCCAACCCCAGCAACAAGTTGCCACAACTGGCAGAGGGGAGCCCCTCTCTGCCGGCCCCAGCCCTGAGCTGACACAACTGGCAGCAGGGCCCTCCTCTCCATCCTCAGGAGGGAGCCGCCCAGGCAAGCCCAAACCCTAACCCCCTTCCTCAACTTGAGCCCCCCAAACCCTGAGCACCCTCCTGCACCCCAAATCCCTCATCTGTGGCCCCACCCCAAAACCTACACCCGCATCCCAAAGCCTGTACGCCTCCCTGCACCTCAAACCTCAGCCCTGAGCCCTTCCACAAACCTGGAGCCTCCCTCCTGCACTTCAAACTCCTCATCCCCAGCTCCATCTCAGAACCTGCACCCTCAGCCAGCACCCTTGCACCTCAACCCTCTACCCCAGCCCTGAGCCCCCTCTCACACTCAGAACCCTTTGGCCCCACTCCTGCCACATGAATTTTTTTATATGCATCAATATGAAGGTGATGCGTCACACATCATCTCTGTCGCACATCACCTCCACATTGGTACACGTAAGAAAATTCATTCCGCTAAGGGGGAGAGGGAGAAATTGGAGGGAACACTCATGGCCCTTCTCTTCTATACTGTATATATTGTTGCCCTTTTCAAGTTAGTCAGGGTGGCTGCGTCTAGACTGGCATGATTTTCCACAAATGCTTTTAACGGAAAAGTTTTTCCGTTAAAAGCATTTGCGGAAAAGAGCGTCTAGATTGGCACGGACGCTTTTGCGCAAAAGCACTTTTTGCGGAAAAGCGTCCGTGCCACTCTAGACGTGGTTTTGCGCAAGAAATCCCCGATCGCCATTTTCGCTATCGGGGCTTTTTTGCGCAAAACGGTTCTCAGCTGTCTACACTGGCCCTCTTGCACAAAAGCATTTGCACAAGAGGGCTTTTTCCCAAATGGGAGAGTCATTGTATTTGCGCAAGAACACTGACGATCATACATTAGATCGTCAGTGTTCTTGCGCAAATTCAAGTGGCCAGTGTAGACAGCTGGCAAGTTTTTCCGCAAAAGCAGCCGGTATGTCTAGACTGCATCCCTCTTTCGGCAGAGGGATGCAGATTAGGTAGGTCGACATTGCAAATGAGGCAGGGATTTAAATATCCCATGCCTAATTTGCATAAAAATGGCCGTCGCATTTTGCCAACTCAGCACTTTGTTGGCAAAAAGAGGCAGTCTAGAGGGGGATCTGTCGAGAAAGAAATGTCTCCTGCAAGGAGGTTTACAGGATCTGTCAAAAAAGGCTTTCTTTCTCGACAGATCCCCCTCTAGACTGCCTCTTTTTGCCGACAAAGTGCTAAGTTGGCAAAACGCAGTGGCCATTTTATGCAAATTAGGCACAGCATATTTAAATCCCTGCCTCATTTGCAATGTCGACCTGCCTAATCTGCATCCCTCTGCTGACGAGGGATGCAGTCTAGACATAGCCTCAGCTAATTAGTTTGGAACCCAGTGGGGAGCAGAAATGGGTGGTGGTCAGGTATTTTTCTGATGTAATTTTATTTACAAAGAATGTATGAAATTCAGTGTCCAGTGAATGCAGAAAGAATCAGATAACAGGAAACAACTTCTTTGGATCACAACACCAAGCACATTCTGCTTCCACCGCAACTCAAAACCTCTTCCCAGGTCTCTTCCAAGGTCAGTCACATACAATTAGGCAGCCTGAAGGAGCAGCGTTCTCTCTCAGACTGACCTCAATTTCTGTGAGATCTCTTTCCTCATGCACGCTTACCAAAAACAGTACTCAGACAAAAATCCCTGGGTGGGTTCACACACCCCTTCATGCCTTCCTGTTAGAAGGAAAGGAACTCATATAAGGCATGGAAGAGAAAGGCATTAGTAGATTCACACTGTTTCTCATCTCCCTCTGCATATAGCTGCATGGGGAGGAAAAAACCCAAACTGACCAGGGTCAACTGATTCAAACTTGCAGGGCTGACAAATGGCTGTACAGAGATTTTGGTCTCAGGTTGGAGCTTGGGACAATGGAATAATCTATCTGCCCTGTAGGGTATTTCCCTAAGGGAGAATCAGAAAGTGTTAAATCAGAGTGTAGTTACATCACTCAGGACTGTTGAGTTCCATAAAGTCTGAGCCTTTAACTCTGCTATCTCTTCCAGGGAGATTGTCACAGTAAGAAGAATAAGCAAACAATGCTCCTATTCAAAATGTATCAAATTGCTTTACTATTGAATATATAAAATGTCCCCCATTGTGCATAAAAAGGCTTTGAGCCTCTATTTTTCTGCTGCAAACAGTATTTCTATATGTATACAGAAAAGAGAACAATTTAAGATTGTGTGTTCTGTTCAGAATGCGGATGGTAACTGTGATGGATAGGAGAAGTTCTGGCCAGCACTCAATGACTAAAGAGTTAAACTCAGGTAGCTAAGGGTGTTGGCAGGGGGCCAGAAGAACCAATGGGATACAGTGCTGAAATTTAAATTGTAAATATATAACTGCTGCCATTTCTCTTTGTGAGTTTTTTGAACCAGAAGATGAAAAGACATGATTTTTTTTAAGCCAGGCAGGACTACCATGCCTCCAAGGAAGTTGGGGCATGGAAGTAGATGACCCATGAAGGGATCGTGAGTAAATAAGGGGAAAATGTATATTTAGTCATCATCAGAGTATTTTTCTTTGTTTTGGTTGTTTGGTTAAGCTTCTCTGTGTAAAATCCATGTGCTCTCCTCCTCCTCCCCATGCACTATCTAAGCCAGGGCTGGACAAATACAGCCCGGGAGGCAGATCCAGCCCATGAAGCCACTGGGGTGTGTCTAGACTACAGGGTTTTTTCAAAAAAACTTCCCCTGAATCTAGACTGCTGCCACGTTCTTTCAAAATTAAATTGAAAGAACGCGGCGGTTTTTTCGACCGCAGTAAACCTCATTTTATGAGGAAGAACACCTTTTTTTGAAAGTGCTCTTTCAAAAAAAGGTGTTCTTGAATGCAAACAGGGCTTCTTCAAAAGAGAGCATCCAGACTGCCTGGGTGCTCTCTTTCAAAAAAGCGGATCGCTTTTTCAGAAGAAGTGGTTGCAATCTAGACACTCTCTTTTGAAAGAGGCTTGTAGTCTAGACATAGCCTGGATCTGGCCCATGGACCACCCTGCTAGGACCCTCAGGCACACAGCTGTTGCGGGTTTAAAAGCGCAGTCCAGCAGCTCTCTGCTCTGGAAGGAGGGGGAGGCTTCATGTGATCTCTCTGCCCCCAGCCCAATTCTCAGCTCCTATTGGCCAGTAAGAACCAAGGACCAATAGGAATTCACCCAAGCCAATCTCTCAGCTCCTATTGGCTAGAAACAACCAGCCAATAGGAGCTGAGATATTGGTCTGGGTGATGCGGGCAGCACAAGCCTTTTCCCCTTCCTAGAGCTGAGAGCCACATGGAGGGAATAGCCTGCAGCTCTAAGTGATCTGGGGCAGCAGCAGACCGGAAGCCCAGATTGCCTTGGGGGTAGTGGCCAAGAAACGCTTAGGTAAGCGCCTCCAAGCCACAGCTGCCTCTGTCACCCCTGCCCCTCCCACACTCCAACTCCCTCCCCGAGGTCACCATCCAAACCCCCTGTACCGCCCCTGCTCCAAGTCACAACTCCCTCCCAGATCCTGCACTCCATTCCCTGACCCAGGTCACAACTCCTTCCTTCATCCAAACTCCTTCACCCCCTCAGACCTCACACCATCTCCTGCACCCCAGTCCCTTACCCTGTGTTCTTCTCTACCCAGCCTCCATCCTAGACCCCACAGCTCCTCCACAGAAAAGTGCAGCCTTTGATCACTTTCCAAAATCTTGGAGTGCCCCCCACCACCACCACAAATTATTGCCCACCCCTGATCTAAGCTGAACCCAGAGATACCATGTTCTCTGTGTTTTAATTTGTTCTTCTCGGTTGCTCTGTAACACCTAGCAACCTTTATTAAGAATATCTTTTTGTTTTTTGTTAATGAGATCATCTTTCTTACTTTGATTCTTGTGTCCTGGAAGGTAACAGGTCTGTAACAGGTCTGTGTATGTGCCTGCCCAGCCTGAGAAGTCAGCTATCAAAGACACAGTTTGTTTTCTGTATGTTCTTTTGTTTCTTTTTTCAAGCTCTCTTGTGGCAGAAGAGCTTGGGGAACCCCTGCGGAAGGAATTTGAGTGTTCCTTCCTGGTTTTTCAGAGTTCTTAAAAATCACTTGATGATGAGAGGCTATCTTCCAGAGCCAGTAAATCTGTGACTTTGGGGAGGTTTTTTTGTTTGTTTGTTTTAGTTTTAGTTTTTTTTATAACCAAAGCTTATAGAGGCAAGATATTTAAGGCCCCAACCTTCTGCACAGAGGGTGTGTTTAGACTACAGGGTTTTGTCGACAAAAGGTGGACTTTTGTCGACAAAACTATGCCTGCATCTACACGAGCACCGAGTTCTGTCAACATAACGTCAACAGAAGTCAGCAGTTTTGTCAACAGTGGTAAACCTCATTCTACGAGGGATAACGCCTTTTGTCGACAGAGTTCTGTCGACAGAAGGTGTTATTGCATCTACACTGTCCTTTGCGTCTACACTCTCATGTCAACAAAGTGGCTTGCTTTGTAGACAGAACTGGATGTAATCTAGATGCTCTTTGTCGACAGAAGCTTTGTCAACAGTATCTGTCGACAAAGCCTCTGTCGACAAAAGCCTGTAGTCTAGACGTACCCTTAGAGTGCCAGAGTGGGTAACAGTCCTGACAGTAACAATCTGTGCTGCTTAGATATGCACTTTCTCAATTCATAGGGAGGCTTGAATCTTAAATCTGAGTCTTTAACACTGCTGTGGACTGCTATGTTCTTTCACAATGACTGACCAAAACAAGAATCATAAAAAGTTGACCCATTTCCCGATCAGAAGCAAGGCGTGACTCTAATTAACTGGAAATTGGAATTTTCCTGAAGACACACCTATTGACTTAAATTCAGCTGGGAACCAAAGTACCAAAACTATTACTTAAAATCCCAAAATGCCCCTCACTACAAGGGAATGCAGTTTACTCTAGCATCACTTCATTCCATACAAATCTGATGTCCTCTCACATTTATGAGTCTATAAAATGTTCATTAAAGGAAAGGTAAATCCCTAATTTTTATAATTTTTTCTCTATGAATGAATTTTTGGTGCCACTTATTTTGATTCTTTTTAAAAATGAATATATTAGTTAGAAAATTATATAGCTTACGAGTACGCTTCCACTCCCCTTTTCCCACCTATTTTGAAATTCAGTACAGTTAAAAAAAAAAAAAACCTCAGTTCTGACACTTGCAAAGGATACACAAATAGTTCATTTTCTTCTTTAAATCCAGGTCTCTACCACATTTTCTTCTCAAACTCCTTTGCTGTTTGCTTCATGGAAAGGCATAAATAAGATTTGAGGCCTAAAGTCAGTGGAATTTTTGCCAGTCAGTTCCAGGGAAGCAGGATTGATCTCTAAGAACCCCGCGTTAGGCCCAGTTTTCCACTGACCCTGGGCTGCTTTACACCACTCCAGGTGCATAAAGGAGCTGTAACCCAACTTAAATCCTAGCACAGGACATATAGGAGAAGGAAAGGGGTGAGGCCAGGATATGTCTGCATCCAGGTGACTCCTAGCTTCTGGAATGACTTTTGGGAATCATTAGCAGCAAGACTGATATGCTCTTGACAGACTTTTTGACTTTCACTGGGGCCAGGACCAGCACATTCCAGGCTTATTATTGGGATGATGGCTGCAAGCTACATTTGATTGCTCCTCACACCAGACCTGAGCCAAGCACAACTCACCTGGTCCAGAGGACCCAGGCCAATGGCTTTAGTTGGCCATGAAAGCGCTAAAGGAGTGTGGACTGCAGGCAGCTCCAGCCAAGAAAAGTCACACGCAAGAATGCAGGAGGGAAACTCCATCCCAACCCAAGGGTACCTATTCCATATCCTTTGGAGTGAACACATTCACACCAGAATAGTACAAGGAATATAGGAAAGGGAAATATGAGGGATAAATGTAGAAAAACAACATGGAGAAATATATGGGGAGCAGTTAAAAAGGGCTACATCCAACACAAGGCCCCACAGGCCCACTGGTACTACAGTCTGAAAGGAGCAGACTCTGAGCAATGCATCTGTACTCAGAGTTCAGGAGTCTTGGGCAAAGTTCCAGTCTGGTAGTGAGTCTTGGGTGTTCCTGGTCATTTTGGCACCTGTAAACTTTCCCCATTAACCCCCTTTGTTGCCATCTTCTGCAAAGCTGTGCAGAGTGACAACCTCCATTCTTAACTAGCTACAGCCCCCCCCCCCTCTTTATTCCCAATGCAATGTCACAAGCTGCAGTACTCACAGCCCCATACAAATCTGAGTCAGGTCTGGTTTGTTCTTCTCACCTGATATAGTTGAGAGCAGGGGTGGGCAAGACAGCCTCCGGAGGCTGTATTCAGCCCACCAAGCTGGTTGATCTGACC
Source organism: Pelochelys cantorii (assembly GCA_032595735.1). NCBI lineage: Eukaryota > Metazoa > Chordata > Testudines > Trionychidae > Pelochelys > Pelochelys cantorii. Next base: position 66,267,643 of record CM064326.1, on the reverse strand, counting down.
CACAGCCGCCCTGCCATTCTCCCGCCCCCAGGCCAATCGAGACCTGAGGACAGGAGAGCACACGAAGTCTCCTCCCTCACCAGGGGTGCGCGGCACCAGAGGAAACCATCAGCTGTTTTAAAACAGCTGGTGGTGCTTTCTAGCCACCATGTGCCCCTGGCACAGTGAGCGTGGGGGGCAAAGATTTCATGCACTCGCCAGCCCCCAGGCTCTGATTGGCCTTTCCTCCCACTGCAGTACCTAGAGGGAACCGAAAGCTGTTCAAAACAGCTGGCAATTCTCTCTAGGTGCCAGGGATGGGGAGCAAAGACTGCACGCACTCCCCCACCCCCAGGTCAATCAGGGTCTGTAGGCGTAGGAACACAAAACGTCTCCTGACCCCACCTCTTCTGCCTGAGGTTCCACCCCTTCTGGGTTGGCCCAAGGCCACTTCCCCCCTTTAAAAATTATTGCCCACCCCTGGTTTAGAGATACTCCTGGCTTTTCTGTCCTGGGGTGGCCCAAGTCAGTCACTTTGTCTCTCCCAGGCTTTGGTCTCATTCTTGGCTGTATTACATGAGGGCCTGCTCGCAGTAGCTCTCTTCTGTGGAGCTACAGATGCAGGTGACCTGTTATTTTCCCTCTCACCTCCCCACCCCGCCACCCCTATTCCTGGAACAATGAGCACTTCTATAGCCTCAGCACAAGATTTTAAAGGGGCCATGCTCCCTAAACCCCAAAGGCATTTCACTGGCAAATAACTAACTGAAGAGTGTTAAATAATTAATACTGGAACTGTTTATTGGAGTTTGAAAATAGATTAAGAACAAATAGGAACAGAATTCCTCAAAAATCTTCAGCAGAGACCACAATTCATGGTTTTTCAATCTCTTCTCAAGAGACATGCTAAGTGTTGTTTTTATGACTGACTGCAGTGTGGAAAGGGGCACTTGGTTTGTGCTCTGTGATTGCCTCTGACTAGTTTTGTTAGACTCTGACTTTCAGGAGCACTAATATTCAATCACAACAAAAAAACACAAATATTATGATCCATAGGAGAAAGAGATCCTATCTCATGTACCTTACAAATGTAGGATGAATTTATTGAAATGTATATGTCATTATGCGCACATAACTATTAAAACACTGTTTCCAGCTGAATATTTACACAATTGTCTGGAAGCATATTGTTTGCCCACTTTTCAAAGCCAATTTATATTCGATGCACATAGCTGCATGCATGAAATTTCAGACAAAACCACAGATGCACAAAATAACCAAGGCACACTGTTATTATTTATTGTTTGTATCCCAGAAGTGTATAGAGTCTACAATCAGTGCTCAATGCTGTTCTAACACAGAACAAAAAGGCAGTTCCTCTCTAGAAGAACATAAAACAGAATTTAACATAAAATGTACCAAGTAATTGTAATGATGAGGGTAACAGTAACATGATAACTACTTTGCAGAACCCATCTATGTGCTCAGACCTATGGTTTTGAAATAGTTCATGCCTTTAATATAAATAAATATGACAAATATAAGAATTGCCTGCCAGAGATCTCTGCTTAGCTGTAATCAGCTGGCAACTTACCATCAGCATCACAGAAGAAGTTGGTCTTACGGAGACATTTGGAGGAACACAGGGTAGTAGACTTATGGATTTGTTTGGAGGGAGTGCCCTGGCATAAGAGTCAGCATGGAAGAAATTGGGAAAGGTGCTGGTATGACAGGTGAATGAAAGGATCTCCATCTGTGAAATCTGATCTTTTGTGTGCTTTTACACTCTACCATACAGATTTCATGGAGATCAGTGTTTCTCAGATTGGTAGTTCTGATCCCAAAGGGAGTTGCAGGGGGTTGCAAGGTTATTTTGGGGGGCTCATGGTAATGCCACACTTACTTCTGTGTGGTCCACAGAGCTGTGCAGCTAGAAAGCAGCAGCTGTTGGCCAGGCGTCTGTTCTGAAGGCAGCACCCTGCAGCAGCAGTGCAGACGCAAGGTTGGCAATACCATACCACACCCTTACTTCTGCACTGCTACCTTCATAGCTGTGCAGCTGGAGAGAAGCAGCTACTAACTGGGGGCCTATCTCTGCAGGCAGCAGCACAGAAGTAAGGGTAGCAGTACTGCAACCCCCTCTAAAATAACCTTGTGGTCCCCCTACACACACACACACACACACACACACACAAAACTCCTTTTTCAACCAGGACCCCTACAATTGTAACACCATGAAATTTCAGGTTTAAACAAGTGAAATAATTACATTTATTATTTTTAAAAGCCTATCACTGTGAAATTGCCAAAATGGACTGTGAATTTGATAGTGCAGAGGTGGGCAAAATACAGCCTGCAGGCCAAATCCAGCCGACCCACCAAACCGCTGGATCCAGCCTGCCACCATCCATGGCCCAGTGGGAGTCTCAGGCAGAATCCCTGCCTGTTGCGCTCCTGCACACCACGCAAAGCGGCTGGCTGCAGAGGCCATGTGATCTCAGCATGCCACATGCCCCTGGGGTGGAGAAGGTCTCCACATGTTGCCTGCACTGCTTTCCAGCCAGTGGGAGCTGCAAGATTGTGCTGGGGATGGGGGCGGTGTGCAAAGCCCTCCCTCATCTCCTGTGCACAGTATGCAGAAAGCACATGGCCCCCTCATCTAGCTGCTGTGAGTGGCATGTGGGGATGTGGCAGGCATGGGGGGGGAGGCTTTGTACACTGCCCCTGACCCCAGCAGTTTCTATTGTCCAGAAACTGGCCAATGGGAGCTGCCTGGGCCATGTTTGTGGCACAGGCAACACACTGAGGGGTTTCCCCACACAGCTTGCCTCTTTGAGAGGTGTGCAGGGAGCACAGCAGGCAGGGAGCCTGCCTGAGAGTCCCACTGGGCTGCTGATTGGGAGGCACCTAATGTAAGTGCCTTCTGGCCAGAGCCTGCACCTGGCACCCCATCCCCTCCCAGACCTCAACCCGATACCTCGTCACAACCCAAACTCCTGCTCATCCACTCCTGCACCCAGACTCTGCACCCCAATCCCCTGCCCTACATAACAACCCCCTCATACGCTTAGTCACAACTCAGACCCCTGCACCTCTGCCCCAATTGACAATAACCCTGCATCCCCTACTATCCCCTTCCTCTCATGTAAGACTCCTCCCCTGCACTCATACGTCTCCTAGACCCTGCACCCCCTTCTGGACTCCAATCTCCTGCTCCAGGTCACAACCCCTCTCAGACCCAGCATCCCCTCATACACTCTTCCTCCAGGTCAGAATCCTCTCCTGTACCCAGACCCCCTCCCAGACTCTGCACCCCAATCCCCTGCCCGAAGTCACAACTTCCTCCCTCACCCCACACCCCTTCCTGTGCCCCAGTCCCCTCCACCAAGCTCCCTTCTGCAGCCAACCTCCACCCCAGAAAATATTATAAAAGACTGCAGCCCTTGACTATGTACCAAATTCGTGGAGTGCCCCGCATCAAAATTATTGCCCTCCCTTGTAGTTGTGCCATATTAATGGGCGATGGAGCTGGCAGCATTGACCAAGCAGAGGGGACAGGGTTGCATACAAGAGCAGACAAGTGGGGAAGGGTTAGTTTGTGAAAGGCCATTATGAACAAAAAGCTTGCCTATGACGTATTCAATGAGACTCAAGAGAAACATTGGTATAGTCACTGTGAGAGGTCAAACATCCTTTTGACTAGACAGGAGAGTGAGGTTGGTGCCAGTAGGGTCAGAGAAGATGCAGATAAGCACCTCAGAGTGTTTTAGTGGTGTACTCTGAGGTAAAGGGACTGATGGTGGAAATGCTGTGGAGGAAGAAGTGGCAAAACTTGGACACAGCTTGGATGTATGGATGTGAAGAGGCTGAAGACACAAAGATGATTCTCATGATGAGTCTGACTGACAGGAAGGATGGTAGTACTGTCAGCAGTGACTGAGAATGCAGTGAAGGTCTTGAGAGGAATGAAAGAAGTCGCTTTTAACCAAGTTACAATTAAATAGATAGCATTATGCACAAGGAAATGACGGAGGGACAGGCCAAGATACAAGATGGTGAAGAGGAAGCAGGTAATCAGTGGATTTCCAGACAATCAAATTTCTGAATGTGTGACCAGGTTTTGGTTCATTTTAGTCTTGGCTCTTGGAAGAAAAAGGAAGTTTTGGCTTTTGCTTGCTTTCCTGGTGCATTGCCATTCAGTTTGGGTGCTAACAAACTGGGTGCTCTGGTCCATGGAATATTTAAGTGTTTCATACAAAGTGAAGCAGCTGCAATATGTGAGATTGAGAAAGACCCTCCCCCTTCAGAATTCCCTGAAACCCAGTGCTTAGTATATGTGCTTGGGTATTGGAAGATCTGGATTCAAATGCTTTCTCTGACACAAGAGAAGGGGTGGAAACTGAAACCTGGTCTCCCACAGCCCTGTTGAATGATTAAACTACAGGGTATAAAAAGGCACCACTACCATCCTAGCTGTCTTTTCTTGCCTCCTGCAGTAATGACCCAGCTGAGTTAAACATCTAATTTCAGGAGAGGATCTACAGCTGTGAATCCCAAGTGTCATTAAGTAGATTTAAACCCAACCCTCTCTACTCGACATTTGTTACTGGGTAGCTCTCCTATCAGCTTTTGGGAATCTCCTTCTGAGGCATCTAACTCTCCACATGCATTTACAGGGTGCCTGTGTGCCTGACTCAGGGCTGAGGATTCCAGAAAGTGGCAGGGAACCTATAGTGAGGTATTGCAACACAGAACCTAAATCCTCATGGTGGTTTTAGCCTCAAATTGCTCCTTACAATGTGATGCCGGGTACAGCTGCCTTTTCTGCCTGTAGATAAGGCAGCCTTTGGGAATTATTGGTATTTGAGATGCTGCCCCCAAAGAAATAAGCAAGAAATAAATACTCTATTGTCTTTTAGCTTTTTATTTTTAAACAAACCTTCAGTAGGACTATTGTGAATTCCTTAAAGGCCCATACTCGTGAATTAGATTACTGTGCCAGTGATTGTTGGCTTTCAAATTCATTTCACACGTTTTCAAAAAACAGATGAAGATACCTGGTAAGTGGCAGCATCTGACTTATAAATATGTCACCAATCTCAGACCTCTCAAATAACATCTTAACTAGGGGGAGAATATTAATCTAACCTGTGGACATATTTCAATGGATGGAAACTAAATCCCTTATCTAGTTACTGGCATTGATTCACATCATTGTGTTGTTCCAGGAGCTCTAAAATGCTCTAAGTCCAAAGAAGTATATTGATTTCCGTTTCCAATATTGTTGGTGAAGCTGGCTTTTTGTCACAACCTAACAGTTTCCCAGCTATTGCACAATGACTTCAACAACTGTAGGGTTTGGGCTTTTATAATACTTTATTAAACAAAAAATAATCATTGGTATCTACTGATCCAGACTATAAAACAAAGACAGGATTAATAAAAGAAAACCAGCAAACATTCACTGCATTTTCATAATTGTACACCTCAATATTTCTGACATGAATAAAGTCTAGCTATTGATAAAAAACATAAGTAGTATTTTAAAAATAAAGATAATATGACTAATTTTGTCCCAACTTCAGTATTCTGTAAGGCTATGTCTACAGTGGGAAATTATTTCAAAATAACTTATTTTGAAATACTAACTCCCGAAATAACTACTTTGAAATAGAATGTCCACACGACAGGGAAGCCTCAAAATTAGTCTGAGGCAGGCTCCTTAAATGTAGATGCACCACCTTGACTGAGAGCCCCAGGAAGCACTGAGGAGTTATTTTGAAATAACAGCAGCTGAGCGTCAACACTAACTAAATTGTTATTTCAAAATAAACATTATTCCTCATCACAAGCAGGAGTTATTATTTCGAAATAACAAGCACGTTATTTTGAAATAATTTTCAAATAATGGGATTGCTGTAAGAATGCTCACCTTCTTATTTTGAAATGAGGGGAGTTATTTTGAAATAACTCCCCTTATTTCAAAATAAGATCTATCAGTTAGGGCATGTCTATCAGCTAGGGCATTTCGAAATAACTCCCTAGTGTAGACATGCCCTAACTGATAGATCAGGTGCCAGAGTCACACCTGAGGTAAGATAATTGAAGCCACTGGAGTTACACTAGCAAAGAATTTTGCTACTTGTTTTTGGAGTGTTTTTGAAAGATGTTAATGGAGGTCACAGTAAATTGCAGAGTTCCAAACTGGCTCCATGGAAGTATGTAGGATGGCACAGTTTCCGTTCTATTGCAGCATACGACATACACCAAGAGGCCACTTTCAGCCCCCAGGACAGAGTGCTAAGAAAATGCAACCATCCACAAATGGTTAACATCAATAAGGTTGTTTTTTTCCCCCCTGAAGTGCAGCTTTCGGAAAGAAATGCATTGGAGCCCCACCATCTAAAATATACTGGTGGATTTCAAGGAAGGAGTCATAGCAACCATTCCCACGGCTTCAGCTTAATTGATGAGCTGCTCTTTAAAGATCAAGCCCTAATGCTACTCTAATTGTAACATTTTGATAATTATTTGAGGCCAGGGTTTAATATGATATTGATGGCCTTCCATACCTGGAGCAATGGTGACGAAACTGCAGTTCCGTTTCCACGTGTTATTCAAATACAGACATTTCTTCGAACTCATATCAATGTGTGAGCAACTTCCCTACCACTATGCATGTTCTGTCCATCAGTAAGTCATGTATTGAATCTATCTTTAGAGCAGAGGTATTTTTAATACACCTGCCACCATTGAACCTAAACACACCTTAAAAAACTAAAAACCCAATCTTGCAACCAGTTATTAAGAGGCATAGAGTTTATTACTGTGAGCAGTCCCTTCAATGGGACAGCGCACAGTAATAAATCCTATAACCGGTAGTTATTCTTCGTAGGTTTAGATCCGAATCTAACATTAACATTATCCAAAGGGAAATACAATCTGACTTTCTGTGATCTCTAGTTGTTGTATATATTTATATCAATGTAACACAGGTTGAAAAATCAAATTGTATTTAACAAGGTAGCCATCATTGTAAACATACAGGATATGGTCTGAGGGGTTATAGTTGATACTTTGAATTGTTTCTAACATTTTGTCCATAATTATACTAATTTTACCTTCCTGTTCAGTGTTTGTGTTGAATGTGTAAAATATTTCCTCCTTCCTAGTGTTGACAGGTCTTGTGGCATATAGAACACCACATATGATGAAAGCGTTGGAAACAGATGGTTTGTACTGCTTTGTTTTCCACGTATGGAGCACATCCAGTGTAGTCTCATTGAGTTTGCTAATCACAATGTTACCTGTGCTGTCCTCGGTTGAATAGATTACCCACAATCCACTCTCATCCACAGCAAAGTCTATATCTTGCCACCCAACACCAGCATAAGAGAAACGATTACCAATAGCAGCATCGGGCAGAGTTTTCCTCAGAGTCAATGTGTTTGTGTTTAAATCAAGCTTGCCCATATCTCTTGAATTATATATATTGTAATACATGGAATTATTGTAAACTGCAGTGCCACTGCCTTCCCCGTATGAAATTCTTTTTTCTCTAGCATTTTTGAATAGCAGCAAATCGTCATAGGAATTATGAAGTCTGTAATATTCTAAAAGTCTCCCATCTGTGTTCAAAGGTGCAACCCAATATAAGTCATTCTGTGGGGTCTGAGGAAAGAAATCCCTACCCCAGGCACCATATTTGAAGGGAAATCCTCTCCAGTTCAGTTGTACAACATAGGGCTGGCTGATATTCACAATTCCACCATGACCACAGCTGCCTGTAAGCAAAGAGAAAATGCAGGCTTTTCAAATGGCATGATTAGGAGAGAGGATTTACAGTGCTTTATCAGAATTAGCTTTGTTGCAAGAACAGAAATAAATACATATCTTTGTCAAAGGTTTGCTTTGCACCACGTAAACAGCACATGGATTTTAGTTCTGTGGCCATCCCATTCTGACTGGAATAGAATGGTCATACCACTAGAACTGGGGTATTACTGAATAAAACAGCCAACAATCCAGCAACAAATGTTAGGGACCTTAGTGTTCAGTCAGTATTCACTTTCAGTAAATAAGTGATCAGCTTCTGTTTCAGATAAGTGACCAGTTTTCTCTTTTCCCCTGTTCTATGCTTTCCAACCCAATGGGCTGGGAAATCACATAGAAAATACAATTTCAAAATCATTTTAGGTCATTTGCTCCTGCTATAGAGCATGGTTCCGGAAATATGGGAAACAAGAAGGAACATTTTGTCTCACTGTACCTCAGTGAATTCTAGAATGTAGAGGAAGAATTAACAACACTAGCTCTGGAGGCTCATTTCAGATTAGCACGCTGATGTCAAAATCACCATTTTAAAACAATATTTCACAGCGCCTTCTAGATTAACCTCTCAAAGTGGTTCAGACATTAATAAGCATAGCCTTACAACAGCTCTACAAGATGTACATACATAAATATCGCCTTTTTACATGGGAGGTAACAATAAGGTGCCCATACAAACTATTCCAACTAGGACAGTCCTGATTTTATTATGGTATCCCTGGAACTTCAGGATGATTGAAGTATCCTGTTTTTCATTTCATTGGACAAAATATTTGGCTTTTTATAGCTACACCATGCTTGTTCAAGATGTTTTGCTAAACTGAATAGAATTCATAGTGTTTACCGAGAGCAAACAGCCCAGTGGAATGAACATTCGGTGTAATGAACAACATCTGGAAAGAAAACAATCTGAATGAATTTAAATGCTGACATGGCTATTCCTTTGCTCAAAGCCACTACATTTTTGGAAAAACTCCTCCACTCCACAATATGCATCTCTCTCTAAGTCTGAAGTCTGACACCAACACACTTTAAAATAAAAGTGTCTCCTTGTCTTACTCTTTGCAGCTCTAAAAGATGTCACCATGAATGTGTGCCAGTTTTTTCTTTAAAAGCATCGTTATCTGACAGACAGATACTCAGTGACCTGCACAAATCACACAGCAAGTGAGTGGCGATACCAAGTCCAGAACCAACTCAAAGTTTTAACCACTAGACAATTCTCCCTATTAGAGACAAAGTAAATTTTAATTGACAAGACCTGAATTTCATGTTTTTATTAAGTGATCAATTCAGGGCAAAAGCTGATGGCATCATAAATCAGTGCAGAGATTACACATGCTGGAAAATCATTCCCAGAGAGTAGTTGTCAGTGGTTCACAGTCATGCTAAAAGAGCATAATGAGTGGAGTCCCACAGGGATCAGTTCTGGGTCTGGTTCTGTTTAATACCTTCATCAGTAACTTAGGGTATGTCTACACTACCACCCTAGTTCGAACTAGGGTGGCTAATGTAGGCATTCGAAGTTGCAAATGAAGCCCGGGATTTAAATATCCCGGGCTTCATTTGCATCTTGCCGGGCGGGCGCCATTTTTAAATCCCCTGAGGTCGAACTCCGTGCCCACGGCTACACGCGGCACGGAGTAGGTAGTTCGAATTAGGCTCTCTAAGGTATATGAGGTGTACCGGTAGTTGGAATTAGAGAGCCTAATTCGAACTACCTACTCCGTGCCGCGTGTAGCCGCGGGCACGGAGTTCGACCTCAGGGGATTTAAAAATGGCGCCCGCCCGGCAAGATGCAAATGAAGCCCGGGATATTTAAATCCCGGGCTTCATTTGCAACTTCGAATGCCTACATTAGCCACCCTAGTTCGAACTAGGGTGGTTGTGTAGACATACCCTTAGATAAAGGCATGAAGAGTACTCTTATAAAGTTTGCAGGCCATACCAGGCTGGGAGGGATTGTAAGTGTTTGTAGTACAGGATTAAAAATCCAAATGATTTGGACAAACTGGAAAAATGTTCTGGAGTAAATAGGATAAAATTCAATAAGGAAAAATGCAAAGTACTCTACTTTGGAAGGAACAATCAGCTGCACACGTACAAAATAGTAAATGACTTCCTAGGAAGAACTGCAGAAACGATCTGGGAATTTTAGTAGACCATAAGCTAAATATGAGTCAACAGTGTGACGCTATTGCAAAAAAAAAGCAAACATTATTCTGAGAAATTTTAGCAGTAGTGTAGTAAGCTAGATATGAGAAGGAATTCCTCCACTGTGCTCTGCACTGATTAGGCCTCAACTGGAGTATTGCATCCAGCTCTGGGCATCACATTTCAGGAAAGATGTGGACAACTTGGAGAAAGTCCAGAGAAGTGCAACAAAAATGATTAAAGGTCTAAAATAACTTATGAGGGAAGATTGAAAGAACTGGATGTTCTGGGTTTGTTTGTTTTTTTAAATCTGGAAAAGAGACCACTAAGAGGGACATGTGTTTAAAAATTTTTTTGTAAGCTGCCTCGAATATTTTAAATAGAGAGGCGGGGTAAAAATATTTAAATAGATGAATAAATAAATAAATAAATAAATGTTTTCAAGTACATAAAAGCTTATTAGAAAGAGGAGGGAGAATATTTGTTCTTCGTAACCTCTGATGATAGGACAAGAAACAATGGGCTTAAATTGCAGCAAGGGAAGTTTAGGTTGGACATCAGGAAAAACTTCCTGTCAGGGTGGTTAAGTACTGGAATAAATTGCCTAAGGAAGTTGTGTAATCTCCATCACTGGAGATTTTAAAAAGCAGGTTAGAAAAACACCTATCAGGAATCATCTAAAACAGTGATTCCCAATCTTTTTGATACTGGAGACCAGTAAACCCATTCACAAGCTTTAGGAAGACCAGTAACATTTATTTGCATATTTGCATATTCATTAAGCAAATAATGAATATGCGAATAAATTTATTCTGGTCCTCCCAAAGCCCCCAGTGCCAAAAGGAGCAGGCCCGGTCGACTGCCCTGGGTGGTTTCCTGACCCCAACCCTGAGGTATCTACTTCACCCCCATTTGGGATGGGCAAGGCTAGAAGGTCCCTCTCAGGCCTGCCAGGTGACTCGGCTTGTATGGGCCCTGAAAGTCGAGTGAGTAGCCCCGTGTCCTCTCTCCCAGTTGTGCCTGCGTTCGTGGGTGAAACCGCAGACCGCACCCTGCCCCAGGGCGTGTTGCTGGCCCCACCTGTCCGACGGGTTGTTCCGCCCCCCCTCCTGGCCCCAATCCCGGCCACTTTATCGGCCGGCACCAGCTCCCCTGGCTGTGTCCAGCACCAGGCATTCTGCGTCAGTGCGCACAGCCTTCTCCCTGGGTCCTAGCACCCGCCAGATCTAGCCCCGCCACGCAGGAGCATGCCTGGCAGAGACGCCGCAGCAGGGGGCTCTCTCCCAAGAATTATGTGCGAAAATTTTCCTGAGGACCGGTATTTTTTTTCTAAGGACCGGTATTGGGCCGCGGACCACACTTTGGGAAATGCTGATCTAAAAGATAATGGACTGGAGTACATGACCTCTCAAAGTCCCTTCCAGTCCTATGAGTCTATGTTCTAGTGCAGGGCTACTCAACTTTGGACGCCCCGGGGGTCACAATGATACTCACAGCACATGCTGAGAGCCACAACTTAAGTGTGGCTGCATCTACATGCAAATATATATGCAAATATATGCAAATAGCTTCTTTCACACTGACGGGCATGAATACAAAGCACTTCCCACAATGCTCTGGCACCTCCTCCCGGGGGCTAGAAACACCGGCACCCTGTACCCATCTGTTCCAGCTACCCGTCCACATGCATCTTTCAGTGCTCACCCCACCTGGGAGACACCTTGCCGTTGTGGAACATATTCCCAGCAGAGGCCATGTTCAAAGGATCCTACATGTGGGCTGCATGTTGAGAACCACATAAACCCAAAGCACACTGCGGGCCACAAACAAATGGGCTGCAGACCACATGCGGCCCGTGGGCCGCGTGTTGAGTAGCCCTGCTCTAGTGGATAGGGTTTCTTTGACACTAGTCATTTATATTTTATCTTTTGAGTATTATTTGTTGGCTGTTTGTTAGGCTATGTGAAAAGAGTTGCTGGCCTTAGTCTGTTCCTAATAGAGAAGTGTCTGTGTAATGCCAACAGGCAGAAGCAAACTAGGATCTCTGGAGCTCTACCGCTTGAGCTAAAACCCAGCTGACTGTCAGCTAAGGCTGTAGAGAAGACTTATTATTCTCTCTGTAAGTGGTCTAGATGCCACCACATGGGATAGTGAACCACACCCAGAAGGTCTGTGGGTTACATATATAGCACAAATAACACTTTTATCCTCTTATTAGCCGTGAGAACAGAGATAACACAAAGACAGAACTATGCTCTCACACCTAAAGATGGTTCTTCTAAGCAAGGGTTGAAAAGAACCAGTGGAACAGAATTGGAAAACTCCTACTGCTACTGAGGGACCCAGACATGCAGAGCAATGGGAGGAGCGGGCAAAGAGAACCCCTTGTGCCGTTCTGAAGGTACTCTCCCTTGGAAATGATTGAAAACGCCTGCCGCTTGAAGAAAACCAGTGCTTGCAAAATGCAAAACATTTCTTCTTCAGAAATAGAAGGATCAATGTCACTTCTGACAGGGATGATTTATTGGCCTCTAGATAGAGGAAGGCGCTGACCTAGAAGGAGGACAATATCGTTATGGCCTTTCAGTCTAACTATTGATAACAGCTGCAGATGCTAATGTGTGTTTTACTGTACTGTAACATTTGTGGCAGTATACAAAATACAGTTTTGCAGTGAAACTGGCTTTGTCTCCCTTGCTTTTGTCTTTCCACCTCTCCTAAGCTCCACTGTTTCCTGTCTTTTCCCATCCCTCCCTCCCACAACCTGACCACTGAAGCCCAAGCATGTGGGTGGGGATGAGGAATTCACTCGCTGCCCTCACTGCTGGGGGTTTGGGAGCAAGTTTCATTTCTTCCCTAGGGCTTCTTTGGAGCCCTCCTGATGGAAGCTGCAGAGAGGCTGTGCTGAACTGCTGTTTCTCCTGGCCACCTAGGTCATGCCCCTTCTTGGTCAGCGTCAGCCATTTTTGGGACTTGGTTGGCTAGAGCACAGGTTACAGTCATTCTGTGCCATTGTAACTTCTGCTGCTCAATTTTCTCTTCTGCAGACACTCTGCTGGAAAATGGTATAGCCCTGAGGTTTGCTCCCTTGCTGGAAAACACTACCAAATAATGCTCCAGTTACAGCAAATCAGCATTCTAGGCTCGGATTCAGCAAAGCATTTAAACACGTGCTTAAGTGCTTTACTGACTGGGAATGGACTGCTGAGACTTGAGACCTCATTTCCAGATATAGCACAAAATGCAAGCACTGTATGGCCAGGGAGGCTGTAGCTCTGCAAATGGTACTTAGCACGGCTAATAACATGGCCTCAGTACTTGGCACACGTACTGATGTTTGGAGGTGCTCGTACCTCAGTTAAAGCAATGCAAAAAAGATAAGGCAGACAATGATGCAAAGTGGCTTGCCAGCCTGCCAACTCTGTAAATCAATTTGAGTCATTTGCCTTGTATCTCTATTGTGTATCGCTACCTCTGGTATTATGGGTTGTTCTTAAATGTTGACATATTGAATCTATTACTGAACTTAACTAACAGCAATCTTATTTCAAAATTAAATGGCTATTAAGAGTGTCTATAAATCTGTGATTTGTTCCAAAAAAATATTGCTGGTACTGAGGTACTCCTAAACTCATATATATGCAACCTCAAATAATTTTTCATATCATTAAACTGAACTCATTCCAGCTTCATTTCAATAATTCATGTGCTGTTTCATAAATAAAAAACAAACGTGTGTTCAGCGGAGAGACCTTTTCTTACAAAAGAAATAATAAATTATTATTTCTTCCCTTAAAGAGATCTCTCTGCTGAACACTTGTTTGTTTTTTATTTATGAAACCATGCTTGAATTATTAAAATAAAGTTAGGAGCATGTTCAGCTTAATGACATGAGAAATTGTTTGAGGCGCCATACAGTGGATGTTTGAATATGATTTTTGAAAACTCTCCCAGAAACAGTTTAAAAAAACCTCTGTGGCAGTCAGGGCGGGTTATCTGTCTTCTGCACAGGTTCAGAGGAATTCACTCTTGTTTATTTAATCTTAACTTGCCCTCCTGTCTGGATTTTATGGGGAAAATATACAAAAGAAACAAAGCGGCATGTCATTTTGTAAATATTGGGAGGCACTTGCAATAAATCCAAATGAATTATTCAGACTTTAGCATTTTTAACTCCTTTTTTACTGTTAGGCCTCTGATCATTGAAGTCTCGGGGTTAATGCCATGTCTCGTCTCTTTTTCAGAGGTAGGCTGCATGTTCATGCAGGGGAATAAGGTACAGAGAGGTAAGAAAACAAATACACTTTATTCCCACACCCAGGCTACCCAGACTGTGGGTCAGGATATGCAGGAGGGAGTGGCACTGAACATCTGCTTGCTAACCCACTTCTGAGAGGAAGGGGAGTGAGTTTGGAGAGGGCAGGAAGCCATGCCTCCATAACCCAAATGTGCCAGGTACCACAGCTAAGCTGGCAGCCTGGGGTTTGTGTCAGCAGTGAATTGACATCCCTGTGCCCCCTGAAGAACAAGACAGAAAGGAAAATGTGGCTGCTTTAACCACAATTTTCCTGTGTCGCTCCTGGGCCAGCACAGCAATGCCCCTCTTCTTCCTCAAGTATTAGTAAGCTCTCTGGGGAAGAGAATGTATTACATTTTGGTCCCACTCCTGTGATATGGACCTTCCAGGCAGACCCTTTCACCCACATAGATTCCCATTGATATCAGGGGCACAGGGATCCACCCACCTGGTCAGATTGCTGGTTTGGCCCTGTTTTTGTACAAACACCACAGAAATGGCCAGCTCTAAGTTAACCTACCCATAACTAAAGCCTTGACATTTCCAGTGATAACTGGTACCACTGCATTACCCAAAAGACAGCTAGGCCATAGCCATTTCTTTTCCTACATCCCAGCTTTACTTAGGGTACATCTAAACAACGCGTCATTTTTGAAAGAGGATATGCAAATTTCAAAAGTGGGTCTTTGGAAAGTGAAAGTAGTCTGGACGCGGGTTTTTTTTTTTTTTAAACTTTTTTGAAAAACTGTGTAAACCTCATTTTTTAAGGAAGAGCGGTTTTTTTGAAAAAGGGTTTTTTTTCTGAAAAAAACTGCATCCAGACTGCTTTCACTTTTCAAAGACCCACTTCCAAAAGTGAGATCAGAAGAAGATATATCTTTCGAAAATAATGCGTAGTCTAGACATAGCCTTAGATGCAGGACAGGTGCATGAAATCAGTGTGACCTTCATGCAGAGTTGCCACCATTTCCACAGGAGGATAACCCCCTGTCCCAGCCCTAGGGAGAGCTGTTGGTCAGGAACTTGAAATCTAGTATATTAGTCCATGAAAGTAAAATGGTGGGGGGAGGGGCAGCTTTGTCTTTCCATTTGCCTGTTAGTACCTCAGATGGCTCACCACTCTCTGCTGACTACTAGATCATTTTAGTGAGTGTGACAAAGAGCTTGCTGTTGAGCCCTCACTCTGAGCCCTTGTCTCCGCATTCCTGCCCTGACACTGTCAGCTGAAATCAGGGGAAAAGAGAGACAGTCGTTCAGTTTGTCAAAGGGTAGGGAAGAGGTTGGATATGTTTCTGCTGAATGGGGTGGTAAATAGCGGCAGAGGTGCTGGAAATGGCTGTCGGCGTGCCAAAAGTAATGAGTTTTTATTATCAATAGATGTACTCAAACCTATCTTGGACTGGGCCATGCACTAGAAAACTGTAGTCAGAGAGCAGGCCAGATGGAGAACGGTACTTTCTGATAGGTTGCTTGAGAATAGGCCTGCTGTCTCCACAAAGCCTGTCGGTGAGCACCACCTTGGGATGCAGCACGTGAGGGGCCATATTCCAAAATACTGCAAGAGCGAGTAACTTTCATTAAACCCTCCTCAGACAAGTTAGGGAGTTTTTAGGCTTTCCTAAGTCCTTTTCACTCATTCAAAAAAATGAAGGGAGAAGAGGAAACAGATCTGAAAACAGGACAATGGGTCGATGTATTATAAATATAGTATGAGCCAAAAGCAGAGGAAGTGGTTTGACAGGAATCATGGTTATGGAGGAAATATATGGAAATCTGTGCTTAACTGCTTAAAGGTGTGTTAGAGTGTTTTGGCAGTCTAGTGTGAGCAACTATTCACATCCTCCAAATGGACCCATCCAGGAAATCCAACCAACTCACTCACCCCCTCTTCCAAACAGCAACCTCTCCCTCCCACCTTCTCTCTGTTAAGTAAATAAACGGTGCCGTGTACAATCACGGCAGAAAATTTTGAACAATATGATGTAAAATGAAAGATTGCACCCATGCCAAAGAGAGTGCTCTCCTTCCTTCCCTCCCTACTATGCACACAAAGGGTATGTCTACACAGTCGTGCATAGCTCAAAATAAGCTACACAAACTGCATAGCTTATTTCGAGATAGCCTATTTCAAAATTTGGCACTGTCTACACAACACCACATTTCGAAATAGAGTGCTATTCCAGCATCTTCCTTCTTCCTGTGCAACAAGGTTTACAGGAAGCTGGAATAAGCCACCTGTTAATTTGAAATTATTTCGAAATAAAGAGCATGCTGTGCTGTTAAGATGCGCACAACACTACTTTGGGATAATAGACATTACCCCAAAATAGTGCTGCTGTATAGACATACCCAAAGTCAGGCTAAGCAGACTTTGTGCAGGCAATTATACAGCAGGTTGAGGATCTGAATCTTTGTGGTATCTGAATCTGAGCAGCTCCACTTCCTAATAGCCAGGCAAATTCCTGGAGTCTCCACTGTTGCTCGAGTAAGAACCATGGCACTGATATAGTCCCCTGAAGGAGACTGGATCTACCTACCCAGAGATCACTATCGCACCCTGCTTCCAGACTCCCACCAAACCTTATTTTGAGCTATTTGAAGTTGGTGGCAACTTACCTCTACCATGCACATGGCATATTGGATCTCTATACACTCCACAGCTTGATGTACCCATCAAACAAAAGAACCACTGAGGCTGCACAGGGAGCCTTCTGAAGCACACTGTGCCCATGGGAGAACTGCATCCAGAAACTATACAAAATGCACTGGGCTAGTGTCTCAAATGTTATCAACTGCCACAGTCAATGGAGCTATATCAACTTATGCCAACTGCGGTTGAGGCCTTCTGTGTGTTATTCCCGCTGCTGAGAAAGCTGCAGTGCCCTTCAGACAGGTCACGTTCAAGTCACCCAGAAAAAACTCCACCGAGCCTAAAATAAGCCCCTCCTTCTCTACATACATCCACTGAACACAGCTCTATTGTTAAAGGTTTTAGCGCTTTTTAACTGTAAGACCGACTTGTTCTCAGGCTTGAGAAGAAAGAGGCAGCCTCTCTCTACACACCATCACCCTCAATAAATCAATGAAATGCCCTTCAAATGCTTTTTAAACCCTACACTTTCTACTGAACCATTGGTAAGTCTTTCCTAAGGATTAGCAAAGGCCTTTAGAGTGTATTCTTCCCCCTCTCCACTCCTGCATCATCTGACCCAACAAACAAGGTTCTGTTCATTTTCCTATCAGAGACAAATTGCTCTGCCTGCCTGAAGTGCTGACAAGCCCTGGAGAGGTCACAGAGGGAAAACTTTAACTTCCACTAGTTCCTCTCTCCTTCTAATGGGAGGCTTGAAATAACTGACCTGAAGCTGATAGGAGTCAAGGGCCAGTAGGTAATATGTGTACACTATCTGTATAGTGAGTGTCAAGTGCTCTGCTTTGTTCAAAAGTTTTTCCAAACTTTTCCTTGTTAGTCTGGTTTACCTGTGATTTGCTAGCCAAATGGTTAGGTATATGTGAAAAATCAGTCTCCTTCCCCAATTGTATTATGAACATACTAATACCTATTTTAGAATAGCTCGGCAAAAAGAAGTAATAAAAATGCATACAAGGGAGTAATATTGCTTGAAAAATCCTCTTACATACTCATCAAGACTGGGAAGCTTTTCCTTAAGGAAAGCTATCAATTGCTACAGAACTTAAACGTTTTTTAAAAGAAAACTGAGTGAAATCCTGGCTCCATTGGAGACAATGGCAAAACTCCCACTGAGTTCAATGGGACTAGGTTTCTACCCTTTATGGCATGAGAAGAAATGTCTGCATATTTATCAGATATAAACTATGCATTGTTATCTTCCTGAGTCTATATACAAACATCTCTGGTGCACCACCTGCTGCTCAAATTTCCCAATCAGCTGTTGAGTAAAATTAACAAGACTCAGATCACTTTTAATGAAATTATCCATGATCAGAGCTAGTCAGAAAAAAACATTTTATCACAAAAAGAGAGTTTGGAAGAAGGGGAAAACATTACTTTTCAATACTTTTGTACTATTTTCCAATGTTTTCCACTTTTAAAACAGTGAGACTATGTGAAAGTGTTTTGTTTCTTTCATACCAGCCTGTTGCTGAAATATTAGTACATGTCTGGCAAATGTTCCAAGACCTGTGATGCATTGTCATTTTATTTAACTCAGTCTTTTTCCTACCTCTCCCATGTCTTCTCATGTGATATATATATTGACTACTTACCTGGAGGGAAATAAATGGGTGTATTGGTTTGATTTCTACTTTTTTCACATTCTTTCAATCGATTCTGTAGAGCCACAATTTCTCGACGAATTGCAAGGATATTGTTTTTGTCCAGTGATTCCAGATCATTTACTATGAGAGTCAGATTCCTAATCTAGAGAAATAAAAATTCAGCATGACTATTACAGACAACCTTATTTCACAAACATTATCATTTCAAAAAAGGAGCTGCAGAACAAGTTTTAGGAAATGTTCCCAAGAGTAAGTTTTAGCGTGAACACTAGGTCTCAAGCTAATGTGTATAATGACAAGAAAATGTTTGTGATTTTAGCACTCAGTCATATTCCATAATGCTAAACATCACCCAGAAATGTCCAATAATGCTTATTTGGTTATTAACCAATACCTATAAATGATTTATGTCTTGCATAAGTGTCTTGAAAATTTATCTGTCCAGATAAATAATCTACTCACACACTCATTTAATGTTGAAGTGAACAGTGAAGAAACTAATGATATTTTACTTACCATCAAAAGCAATTATTCACTCCAGCTGTAAGTGATAATAATTTTACAGACTGATATATTGAATATTGGGAAGAAGTGTGTCTTTTCCAGTTCTTGTTTTTATATGGATTTGTTCATTACCCTAATAAGTTACAGTTTTTAATTATTTTTGTTATGGCACAGAAGCTTTTAGGCATGGGTGCCCATAAATTAAAATTTATTGTAGTAAGTTAGACAGACTACCTATTTAATATAGCAGCATCCAACAACTTTAGTTTTCAGTCACACATGATAAAGATTGCCATTTTTGCCATGTATGAAGGAACAAGAGAACATGCTTAAGACCAAGATTCGCTTTAATTTACAGTGGTTTAAATCCAGAATAATTCCACTAACAATAGAAGAGACATTCAAAATTTCACTGGTGCAACAGAGCTGCAAAGTTTCTGAATGGCAAAATTAGCCTTATATCTACCTCCACGTATAGTTGCTCAACAATCTCATTGCTTCCAACAAGTGTGGATTTCAGCTGAGTGACCAATCTTTCCATTTCAGTGATTTCCAGCTTCAGTAACTGGAAGTCCAACTCAGTGTAAGAAACACTAGTCGCCTCCATATGTTCCACCCTGATGGTTAGGTTTCGGATTTTCTGTTCATATATTTCAATTGCTGCGGTATATTGGCTAACCTTTAAAAAAAAACAAGCAAATTTTCAAGTTCAGTTTAGTGAATATAATATGAATGGTTGACATCAGATAGATGGAGAGATAGAATGTAGGCCTGCTGATATGGGGCACAGGCAAAGGGCCTGCTGATGTCAGGGGAGAGAGTTAGCTTGGTGGTTTGTGCATTGGCCTGTAAACCCACAGTTGTGAGGTCAATCCTTGAAGGAGCCATTTAGGGATCTGGGGCAAATCTGTCAGGGATGGTACTTGGTCCTGTTGTGAGAGCAGGGGACTGGATGTGATGATCTCTCAAGCTCTATGAGATAGGTATATCTCCATATAATCTAATAATCACTGCTACAACAGCAGTGACAGCTAGAGCCCATGGTACTTTAAATCACTGCTGGAGACCCCCATGGCCTCCTCTAGGCAGCACTGAGAGCTGCCAAGGATAAGCATGGTGTGCTCCAGGCAGCACTGAGGACCATCTGAGGGAGATCAGCCCCCCCCCTGTTCCATGGAGTCAGGTGCCTCTTCTGCTTTGCCCAGGGACCTGACCTGACAAGTCTGTTGGTCCCACTGGATATATATGTCAAATTCTGCCCTCATTTGCATCTGAGCAATCCCACTGAAATCACATGTGCATTACTGGGGGCAGAGTTTCATTCATAAACTTCACCTTTTTATTCCTCACTATAGCAAAGGCAGCCACCTTTTGAGCTACCCCTCATGGACAGAGTTCATCTTGCAGCACTTACCTCCATTTCCCCCTCAAGGGGCCCTTATGCAGACTCCACACTCTTTTTCTGGGATCAAAACTAAGAGTCCCAAATTAAAGTCCAGCCAGCAAACGTTTCTGTTCCACCATGCAATCCTCCCTGCCAGGACCACTTTTGTTGTCTTTCCCCTGCTCTCTCAGGGTCTCCTCTTTCCTTAGCAGATTACTACTAGCACTTCCCAGCAGGAATCTTAGGCTTTATCTAGATTGCCTGCCTGTTTGAACTACAGGATCTGAATAGCAGGGCACACCAATGTGCTGCTCTGTAACTCCCCCGTGTGAAAGCTGGGGGCATGAACCAAAAGGTTCCCTTCCTTTGCAAAGTCCTGTTAGAAGAGGATTATGTGATGGCAAGCTAGGAACCTTATGGGTTGCATCTGCAGCATCCACATGAGTTGCAGTGCAGCACGTTGGTGTGCATTGGTATTCATACTCCTTTAGTCCAAACTGCTAGCCATTGTAGGTTAGGGTACCCAGCCTATGGCTTGCAGGTCGTAGCTGGCCTACCAGAGTATTTCAGAAGGGCCACAGCCAGCTTCAAAAAATACAGCTAACAGCTGACTCGTTAGTGATTTGTCATCAAGTTTGCACGGTTTTAATGAACACAAGTGTGTAAACAGAGAATCCTATACATAGAAACAAGCTATCTGAATACATAAAAAACAAACTGAACTTAAAATCTAAATCAATACAGATGACTTTAAATCAGGTGTGAACAAGAGGCTGCCAGTGGGCCGGATTCGGCCCACCAAGCCACCAGATCCGGCCCACGGCTGCCTCACTGGAACTCTTAGGCAGAGAACAGCTCGCTCTTTAAAAAGCCAGCTGCTCTCCACTCTGGATGGCTAGGGAGGAAGGAGGGAGACTTCTCATGCTGTTCCCACCCCTCAGCAAAATATCTCAGCTCCCATTGGCCAATCTCTCAGTTTCAATAGGAGCTGAGAATTTTTGCTGGGAGCAGGGGCAGTGTGGGAAGCCTTCTCCCTCCCTCCCTGTTCCCCCTCCCTGTTCCCATCATGCCCAGAGCAGAACCACGTAGAGCAGGAAGCAGCCTGCAGCAGACAGTCTGCCTCAGATTTCTGCAGGTAAGTGCCTTCCAGTCAGAGCCTGCCTCTGGCACCTCACCCATTCTCTCCCCTCTAACTACTTGCCCCAGGCCACCACCCAAACCCTCTGTACCCTTTTTCCCCCTTCTCCCAGGTCACAACTCCCTCCTAGACTCTGCACCCCCTCCTATACTCCTTCCCCCAGGTCAGAATCCTTTCCTGTACCCATACCCCCTCCGCAACCCTGCACCCCATTCCTCTGCATCAGGTCACCACCCAAACCCCTCTACACCCCCTTCACCCATGTCACAAGTCCCTCCCAGACCTTGCACCCCCTCCTAGAGTCCCTCACCCAGGCCAAAATCCTTTCCTGCGTGCATACCCTATACCCCCTATTACCCAAGCCCCCTCCCCAGATCACAGCCCACTCCTTTAGCCAAAATCCCTCTCAGACCCCTCACCCACTCCTGCACCCCAGTCTCCTATCTCAAGTTCCCTTCTGCACCCAACCTCCATCCCAGGTTGTACATCCCCTCCACAGATGTGTGGCCCTTGACCACTTGCCAAAATCTTAGAGTGCCTCCCCCCCCATTAAAAATTATTGCCCACCCTGCTTTAAATCTTATTTAAAATGTATGGAATCTATTCAGCTCATATAAGGTTGGGCACCATGGATGGAGATGACCCCTTAGTCCCAATCATAGCACTCTGCCTAGCTACGGTTGCCAAAAAGGAAACCTGGCTTGTCTTGTCGGCACAGCAGGGTTAACTGGACTGGTTGGCTGCAGTAACTGGCTTCTGCCACTGGGGCGTGGTAAGAGAGCATCTGTGGCTAGAGCTCCCCACTCAGCTGCAGACACCTGACAGAGACCAGTGACTGGCTTCCAGACCTGGCTCCAAGAAGTTGGTGCCCCCTCTCCGTGGGGGATCCTGTCCGCCTCTCCTTCGTTTCTGCCATGACCCAATTGCGCCATCCCTGGTCCCTCCCCACCGCCTTACTGCGAGGTCTGAGCTCCTCTCCCCCTTCCCACTCTGCTCCGAGTGCCCCAGCTCAACTTCTCTGACACAACACTCAGACCCCTCCCAGCCTGGCTCTGTAGGCAGCAGGTGAGACCTGGGAGAGGAGGGGGTGGGATGAGCAGTGGAGGGAAGGTGAGAGGAGTAGGTGGGATTGAAGCATCAGGGGAAGAAGAGGAGGGAGAGGGGCAAGAGCGTTCAGTTTCAGTTGTCAGCAATTCGAAAGCTGGCAACCCTACTTGGAGCCTCCTCATTCCCAGTAATCTTTGCTCTCCCTGAGCTTTCCAGCTACTCCTTAGATTAGAGGGAAATCACTTGATCCCTCTCAGGTGTTTCTTTGTCAGTAATTCGGGTTGCCTGGCCCCAGGCCCTCGCACCCCCACGGGGCAAGCCACGCACTTACACTCACTAAAGTGCCCTCTAGAAGTTAACTTTATTCAGGGTCCTAGAGAATTTCAGGGGGCAGATTCTACCAGGAAACCTCCAATAATTATTTCAGGTAAGTGATGTTCCATGAAGAATTTTGTGGTATGTCTACCCAGCCCTCAGCTGCAAGTCTAGGAGCCCCAGTCCACACATGCAGGCTCTGAGGGCTCACCCTGCCATGTTAAAAGTAGCAGTGCTAAAAATAACTCCCTTCTAGGCCTCAAAGCATGATCTGCAGCCTGAGCTACATGGCTATTTTTAACACATAGTGCAAGCGAGAGTCTGTGGGCCTGGGCTGGGAGACTCACTGCTGCGGCCTGCCACTTGCTGTGTAGATGTACTCTCTGGGTCTGGAAAAGGTCATGAAAGATCCACCAATTTCTCCAAGATGATTTTCTATTGGCCTCAGTGGGCAATGGTTAGGCTGCCACTCTGCAAATAGTATATCCAATCTTTTCTGCATCAGAACTAATTGAGTCCCCTGAAGAAGGGGTTATTTTAGCACAGTGCACTATTACAAATCTGATCCATCCATCCTGAAACTTATTTAAATGAAGGCCAGTTGAGGTGAAACAGTTATTTTAGCCTTTAGGTAGAATAACTGCTGTGCTGCAGCCTCTTCAGATGTAGAACCACAAACAGATGGCTGAATAAATACACTTTTGCACATGTATCTTCCAATGTAAAGGTCACGGTGCAAACACTGTCAAGAAGAATGTTAAGAATATTATGTGGATTTGGAGCACTCTTTGAAAATTTGAGTTCCATACAAATGGAACATTTTGGGAAAGAAATAATCCTCCTCCCATGTGACTTAAAACTACACCCATTTTTCCTTAATGACATTCCAAAGAGTAAGTATCACTCAGCAGGATTCCCTAAATATTGCCTTTTGGACTGAACATGCTCATGCATATTCTCAGGTATAAAATGAATTTGTTGGGTTAAAAGTCATTCTGGTGACTTCTGCATTATCTCAATATGAATTCAGAGTATTTTGTATCAGTGAATTTTTTTTTTTTTCAGATCTATTCTAATCAAGGGGATATCTCTGAAATGTTCTTTTCACAGTTTGACATGGGTATAGTTTTTCATTGAAACTAGAGCTTTGCTGTTCTGTTATCTTGGTGATATTGTCTACAGATTCCTGACCAGGGCTTTGTAACATGTTCATGCTGGGGCAAGTCTTTGGGAGCTTAGTCAATGGTTCCACGAGCACTGAGGCAGAACTACATATTATTTAAACTATCCCTGGAAAGTATTTGTCACTCTAACCAGTTCTTAAGCAGCTCCAGCAATGGAGATCCCACAATATCCCTAAGAAATTTGTTCTCATATTTAACTACCTAATGCCTAACCTAAATCTCCCTAACCTAAGTTTCTCCTAATGCCTAACCTAAATTTCCCTTGCTGTAATGTAAGTCCATTGCTTCTTGCCCTGTCCTCTGTGTTAAGGAGAATAATTCATCACCCTCTTCTTTTTAACAATCTTAGGGTACATCTACCCTAACAATCTTAGGGTACATCTACCTGCGGCTGTTTCGGGATACATCCGGTATCCCAAAATAGCAACCCCACGTCTACACAAGCCGCCGATTAGTTCAAAATATTTTTTTAAATAATGGGTGCACTATTTCGGCATCCCAGTAACCTTCAGTTAAGGGATATCTTGAAATAGCACATTATTTTGAAATTTGGCACTGTGTAGATGCACCAAATTTTGAAATAACCTATTCTGAAATTCAATAGAAATAAAATATGCAATTTGCGTAGTGCAAATTGTGTATCTTATTTCAACATTAGGGTGCTAAACTAAGAGGGGATATGATAGCAGTTTTCAAGAATCTAAAAGGGTATTACAGGGAGGAGGGAGAAAAATTGTTCTCCTTGGCCTCTGAGGATAGAACAAAACGCAATGGGCTTAAATTGCAGCAAGGGAGGTCTAAGTTGGACATTAGGAAAAACTTCCTAACTGTCAGGGTGGTTAAACAGTGGAATAAATTGCTTAGGGATGTTGTGGAATCTCCATCTCTGGAAATATTGAAGAGCATGTTGGATAGACATCTATCAGGGATGATCTAGACAGTGGTTGGTCCTGCTATGAGGGCAGGGAACTGGACTCGATGACCTCTCGAGGTCCCCTCCAGTTCTAGGATTCTAGGATTCGAGGATAACTCATAGATCCTTTTCTACAGTGCCTGTTCCTAGGCAATCATATCTATTTTATATTTGTGCAATTAATTATTCCTTCCTAACTGTAGTGCTTTGCATGTATCTTTATTGAATTTCATTCTATGTATGGTAGACCATTTCTCCAGTTTGTCAAGATCATTTTGAATTCTAATCTTATCCTCCAACACACTTGCAATCCCTTGCAGCTTGGTATCATCCAAAAATGTTATGTGTACACTCTATGCCTTTATCTAAATCATTTATGAAGATATTGAATAAAACTGGACCCAGGACAGTTAGCCCTGAAGGACCCCATTCAATATGACCTTCCAGCTCAGTTGTGAATTATTGATAACTAATCTCTGAATACACTTTTCCAGCCAGTTGTGCACCCACCTTATAGTAGGTTCATCTAGGCTATATTTCTCTAGTTTGCTTATGAGACTGTCATGTGAGTCTGACCAAAAGCCTTACACAGATTAAGATATATTGCACCTACTGTATTCACACTATCCACAAGAGTTGTTATCTTGCCAAAGAAGGATATTAGGTTGCCATAATTTGTTCTAAAAAATTCAGATTGACTATTACTTATCACGTTATTATCTTCTAGGTACTTGCAAACTGATTGATAAATTTGCTCCTCTATCTTTCCAGGTACCAAAATTAAGATGACTCGACTATAATTCCCTAGGTTGTCCTTATTCCCCTTTTTATAGACAGGTACTGTATTTGCCCTTTTCCAGGACTCTGGGCTCTCTCCCATCGTCCATGAGTTCTCAAAGATAATTGCTAATGGCTCAGGAATAATTTTAGCCAGTTCATTAAGGACTCTAGGATGTATTTCATCAGGCCCTGCCAGCTTGATGTCATTTAACGTGTCCAAGTAATTTTTAACTTATTCTTTCCTTATTTTATCCCCAGATCCTACCTACCCCATAAACACAGATGTTCATTGTTAGTCATCCAATCATTACTATATTTTTAATTTAAACAAAAAGGGCAATTAACGCTTCAGACATTGTTGTGTTTTCTATTATTGTCTTTCCCTCTTCACTGAATAATGATTTACACCGAGTGAGAATCTGGTTCTCGTAGTCTTAGTCCTAAACTCATGCTAAGGAATAAATAAATGTGTAGCATTTGGCAATCAAATGGAACTAACTGCCCAGACATTGATAAATGATTTAGATGATGGCATAGAGAGTACACTTATTAAGTTTGCAGATTATACCAAGCTGGGAGTGGTTGTAACAATCAGTTTCACCCATACAGAATGGGAAGTGACTGTCTAGGAAGGAGTACTGCAGAAAGGGATCAAGGGGTCATAGTGGACCACAGGCTAAGTATGAGTCAACAGTGTGATACAGTTGCAAAATAAGCAAACATGATTCTGGGATACATTAACAGGAGTGTTGTGAGCAAGACATGAGAAGTCATTCTTTCGCTCTGCTCTGCACTGATTAGGTCTCAGTTGATTTATTAGTGTTGTCACATTTATTTCCACATTTCAAGAAAGATGTGGAGAAATTGAAGACGGTCCAGAGAAGAGCAACAAAAATGATTAAGAGTCTACAAAACATGACCTGTGAGGGAAGACTGGAAGAATTGGGCTTGTTTACTTTAGAAAAGAGAAGACAGAGGGGACTTGATAGCGGTTTTCAAGTATCTAAAAGGGTGTTACAAGGATGTGGGAGAAAAATTGTTCTCCTTGGCCTCTGATGATAGGACAAGAAACAATGGGCTTAAACTGCAGCAAGGCAGGTTTAGGTTGGACATTAGGAAAAACTTCCTAAGGGTATGTCTACACTTGCTCGCTATCTTGAGATAAGGATGCAAATGTAGTGTACCGAAATTGCTAATGAAGTGTGGGATTTAAATATCCCACGCTTAATTAGCATAATCAGCTGCCATTTTGAAATTGCGTGATTAAACACTGGAATAAATTGCTTAGAGAGTTTGTGGAATCTCCATCACCGGAGATATTGAAGAGCAGTTTGAATAGACATCTATCAGGGATGATCTAGACCAGTGGTTCTCAACCGTGGGCCATATGGCTCCCCGGGGGCCATGCCCTACCTCTAGGGGGCTACATGGAAAAAACAGAACATTAGGTAAATTATGTACCTTTTTTTTCCAACTAACAGCGGCTATGAGGGGGGCCACAGAGGTAAATGAGGCTCAGAAGGGGGCCATGAGCAAAAAAGGTTGAGAAACACTGATCTAGACAGTGCTTGGTCTTTCTGTGAAGGCAGGGGACTGGACTTGATGATCTCTCAAGGTCCGTTCCAGCTCTAGTATTCTAATATTCTATGAATCCATGTCTAAAATCCTCTACCTCTAACATGGACTAATCCATAGAGTAAGACCCACGTTGTTGGAAAAGAGGATTTAGATGGATTCTGATTCCTTGCTCATCACAAAAATCCAGTGAGAGCTGGGAGATTTCCCCAGTATTCTCTGTGGGGAAAAGGTTTAAAGGTTGGTGTCTTAAACTGTTCCTGGAAAATTTGCACATGAATCTACTGCATGCACAAAAATGCATTTGCAAACTGGTGAGCACAAAGTAGGCAGTCAGATGGAGAAAACACATATTCGTGTGTGCAATTACCTATACCATAGGCACAAACATTCAGAAATGTGAGTATCTTTCCCACTGCTAGTAACTGTAAAATGCTTTGGAAAAAAACAAATTGTTTTAAAACAAAAGCTAGTTTCCCAAAATATACCAAATTTGCAATCCACTGAAGTCAGATTGCATAAGTAACAGCTACTCTGACAAGTAACAGCTTCAGATATGAGCCCAAGAGTTTAGTTTTCTCAGATGTATTTGGTTTGTTTTACTCAAGATGGGCAAAATGTGGTGGACCAGAACAAGACATAGGCTCTATATAATCCCTATTTGGAATGTTAATAGAGATGTAGACGTGTTAGTCTGGTCTTGCTGAAACAAAAGACAGGACTATGCAGCACTTTAAAGACTAACAAGATGTTTTATTAGGTGATGAACTTTCATGGGCCAGACCCACTTCCACGAAAGCTCATCACCGAATAAACCATCTTGTTAGTCTTTAAAGTGCTGCATAGTCCTGTCTTTTATTTGGAATGTGTTACATAGCCCATTTTTCCTGCTGCTTTAGACTGTTTTTCTTATCAGAGGAATGAATAAAGATACCAGCTGGCTTGCACACCACCTTCCACATCCTAATGACTTAACCAACCAACCAAACAATGGGTACTTATAGTGGTGCAAATTGTTCTTATCAGCCTCTTGTAACTTGAACAATCCAATTCACTATTTTTTTTCTTCTCCCTCCTCCTTCCCCCTCCCCTGCCTTCCCTTATTTATTCTTGGATCTGGACTTCTAATACTGCAGTCTTCTGAAGAAGTGGGTTGTACCCATGAAAGCTCATGATACCTCATCACCTATTAAACCATCTTGTCGTCTTTAAAGTGCTACATAGTTTTTCCTTTTGTTTTAGCAAGATCAGACTAACACTGCTACCTCTCTATTACTAATCAACATGTTTTGTTAGTCTTTAAGGTGCTGCGAGAATATTCGTTGTTTTTTAAGTTTTTCCAGTTACAGACTAACTTGGCTACCCCTCTGAAGCTTTCTTTTTACCAGTTGGCCAGCTAGGCTTTTTAGCAGAATGCCCTCCAGGATATCTGCTCCATTGCTTGGTAGTTAGACCTATATTGCCTTAATAGCTTGTAACTATATTTACCTGTCAGGGTTGTTGCATAAAGCCTCAGACCAAGCTATTACTTGATTTACCCATACATTTTCTGGAAATGCATTACTGCTGCTGACTGCATTGCTGTGAACACGCTTTAAGGGGGGCAGTTGTCTTCCAATCACTTTCTTACTGATGAGTAAGATGGAAATTGTTTTCAGTCAGATGCTGTGCTCTGGAAGGTATCTTTGTTTGAGCTACCTTGCCTTTTAAATTCTGCACCTTGTTGTAAGACTGTTGACCTTTGCAGTTTTGTAACTCTCAGCCACTTTGCTTTGTAAATTCAGAAACCTACCCTAAGCTTGGTGATTGTGGAGCTTTGCAACTTTGTAATCTTTGTAACTCTCAGCCACTTTGCTGCATTCCCCTCTGTGATAAGACTGTGTGTGAATGTAGCCTGTTTGGGGTGAGGGGAATAGCAAGGCTAAACAGTGGAGAAGGAGCCAGGTGGTGACTAATTAAAGAGACAATGCTGCTCTAAGCAAATAAAGGATCTGGACTGAGGGAGGTCTGGGCATGGTCCTCCGTGAGGAAGGAACTGTGGGATAGGACCCCTGCCTGAGTGCCAGGAGCCGCCCAGTTCCAGTAAAAGGAGAGAGCACATGGCAGAAACTCCTCTTTCTGATCAGCTCCCCAGCCGGGATCCATGGCTAGAGACAAACCTATGGAGTCAATATGCCTTGGCTTGCTCTGTAACCTTTTGCCTGTGTGAGTGCCTGAGGGCAGCGGCGGATATAGGGCAGGGCGAGCGGGGGGCCGCTCCAGGCCCCGCGCTTCAAGAGGCCCTGCACATGCGCCGTGGCACCACGGCACATGCACCATGGTGCCACGGCACATGCTCCATGTCAAAAGGGAGCCCCACGAAATTGTGCTGCCCTGGGCCCAGCAAAACCCTCATCTGCCCCTGCCTGAGGGCATGAATGAATGTGTGTGTGAATGGACTGATGAATGTTTGTGTTTCTGTGGGTGAACGAGATAGCACAACCCCTTTCAGTTTAACCCTATAGTGGCATTCAATGATAGCTCAATCCCCTTGAGTTTAACCTGTAGTGGATTATTAATTCCTCATTTAATAAATCCATATGAGTGAAACCTTGGGGTGGTCTCCAGTGAAATTTGGGGTAACAAGGGTCTGTGTTGAAACCATGTGCTTCCCTCTAGCAGGCCAATACAGTACACCATCTCAGCAATTGCGTACATAAACCACATCCATCACAGAGCTTTGCAGTGGGATGTGAGCAGTGCATAGGCCTTGTGGTGGACCTCTGCATGGGGTGAAATTCACCCTTAAATATAAAATGCATCCATTTTAGGCATGTGTAAAAATACTTCCTATTTAGTTTTTTCCTCCCTTGCAAGCACTGTCACATTAAGGGCCTGAAAAGGGCAGGTAGAAACTCTGTAATGTTCATTTATTGTGTCAGTTACCTGAAACTGGTATTTATCAACACAGGTGTCTTGGCATGCAAGCAGACACTCCTCCAGCACACAGTTGGAGGGTGGGAGTGGAGGGATGAGGAAGCAGAAGGAAGGTCATAGAATGAAAAAGGGATGGAGAGGGAGAGAAAGGCGGATAGAAATGACACATGACATGAGCAAGAAATTCTAAGAAATTGCACATGTGAGTGCATTGGCCACAGACAAGTTTGACTTCCATGATCACATAGTGAACATGTTACTCACATGTCATATAACCCAGCTAGAGATCAAGAGGAATAGTTCCAACAGAATAATTTGTCTTTAATATAGTTTTCATCTCTGGTGGGAAGGTGTGTTTGCTCTTCCTATTTTTATTGCACAAGCATGTTCCGAGCATTGAGATCAAAGCACTGAAAGGCACATTCTCCCCCATTTGTTTCAGTTACTATTCTTCCCTTCTAACAAGAGGTTCACAAAGACAGCCATCCATCCTCTTAGGAAGAGGAGCAGATCCTTGCAGGTTAATTTTTCATCCTGAAACTTTGCTGGCATAATTATCAAATTACAGATGAAAAATTAGTCCTCCATTTTCAGCCTGCAGTTTTTATTGATTTGGAATATCTAAGTATCCGTGTGAAATGCAGCGCTTGCTGATTTTATAAAAGAGTCCCTCTTGCTTGCTGAATTAGCAGCCCACATCAGAAAAAAGCTTAGAGATTCAACCAAGTGCTATAACTGGGTCTTCTAACATATATAGCACCTCTTAAAGGGCTGGAACCTGCAGTTCTTACTCAGGAGAATTTCCCATTAGCTTCAAATGGATTTTTGACTAACAAAGTAAGGCAAGCTTGAAGCCAACCACCTTGGGATGCTGAAATGCAGTTATGTCACTTGAGTTACATCCTCAGCTAGTTTAAATGACAAGTTATAAATGATCTTCCATGATGCTACATGCATTTAAATAAGTTGAAGATCTGTCTTTTATTCTGACCCTCTTTGCAAAGTGGTTCTCAGATTCAAAATCAAAATCTAAGTGTTCATGATTTGCCTTGTTGCTTCAAATTTTACAGTAGTTCAGTAGATGCTTCTAGTCCATAATGGGTAAAGATTAGTCTGGGCAGCAATGCTGGATCTGAATCTGAACATCCCCGGAGTGTTTGGAACCCAGAATTTTGGCTCAAACCCCTTTATCACTAGGATGAGTCGGGAGATCTTTTGGTTCTATTGTTTCATTTTGTCCATAAGTGTTTTCAGGAAAATAAGCAGTACATTGGGTTACACACTGAGCAGTATTTTTACAACTAGAAAGGTGAGAAACTCATTTCAAAGACCACCTGAGAAATAAATTTTCATGAGACAAGTACAAATATACACATAGCTTCAAGCATCTTCTGTTGCTATCTATACATTTAAATTTACTTCAACTCAGGCGAACAGGCCAATGTTTTGTATTTTTCTTCGTTCTACGGACTAGCAACATAACGAGCTACAAAATTGTAACAGCCCCATAGTTAAACAAATATACAGTTTGTTTGTTTTCATTCCTGACCTGATGTCTCTTTGCCTGAGATCACATTGAAGGATCTGTCACACTCTGACTTGATGCATTGTAACAATTGTTTGGCTGATTAGACGCAACCTGATAAAGTGCAGTGAAACTCAGATTAGGTCAAGATTTTTTTTTTTTTTTTTAGTATCTTCCACTGCAGTTGAAAAGTGAGGGCCAACTCCTAAACTGGTATATGCTGGCACAGTTCCATTGACTTCAAGAAAATGACATTAGCTGAGGGTCTGGTCACTAGAGTCCAGATGCATTTTTAAAAGAAAACTGCTGCAGGGTTGCAAAAATTCAGCCAGCTCCTGCCATCCATATTTGGTCCTGACTCAGGAAAAACAGCCAGTGTAGAGTTTCACTTCAGTAGGAGATTGGCTTCTGTCCGGACTTATTTCTATTCTCTCTGATTCAGGAGGGCCTTTCAGAATGGGAGGGCATGGGAATTTTAGACCTGATTTTGTGCTATTGCAAGCAGTTGAAATTTTGCCACTGACAACAATGGGAGTACTACAGAGCCCTTAAATACCTATGAAGGGGTGGGGAACCTCAGGCCTGGGGGTCAGATGTGGCCCCCAGCTTGCCTGGATCCAGCTCTCCAAGGCTCAGGGCCCCCCAGAACTGGGGAGTAGGGTTGCCAGGTGTCCAGTATTGACCCAGACAGTCCAGTATTTTCACCTCCTGTCCAGTAAAAAAATTCAGAAAATACCGGACACCTAAAATGTCTGGTATTTTCTGATTTTTTTTTTTCCTGGCCAGGAGGCAAAAATACCGGACACCTGGCAACCCTAGTACCCAGTCCTGGGCCCGGACCCTGCCCCTGGCTTCCCCTCCCCCAGGGCCTGACACCCCCAGCCCTCTGCCCCCGGACCCTATGCTTACCTGGTTCCACAGGGAAGCTAAGTTCTGGCTTGAACAAGAACACAAAATGGCTGCCTGCAAAAAGCCTAAAGACCAAGGGGAAGCAATGCCTTCCTTGGGTCTTAATGCTGAAGTCTTGCCTTGTTCCTATCCCTATTCTAACTCTGCACTCACTCTGAAAGGGGCCATGCTGTTTTAATGCTGTATCATTTTTATTTTATTTTATTTTACTCCTCTTGCTTACTAACTCTTGGAGTCCTTTTGGTTTTTTTTGCTCAACAAGTCTGGTCTCCCCCCCTTTTTTTTCCCCTCAACAGAATTTGCTCTTGTGTAGCTGACTGGTGGTTTTTTTTTTTTTTGTGGGGAGGGGGCGGTGTTCGGCATTTTTGGTTCAACCATGTGGCAAACCTACTGGGGAGCCCACACTGGCACACCACACACACACACATGCGCTTCTCACTTGTGTGCGGCCCCCCACTGATTTTTCTGTGGGTCAGCAGCCCCCAAGCCAAAAATGGTTCACCACCCCGACCTAGTGTTCTCCTGGATCATAAATGTCAAGTTCCATATTCCTCCTCAAGTGAGCAGGTAACTTTTGTGCTGAGAGGCATGAAGATTTCTATCAAATTACCCTTCATGTTGCTACTGACAACTTAATGTGTGTCATTGTTAGCTCTAGTTATTTCAAAGCAAATTATTTTAACTGAAAAGATTTTCTCTAGGATTCTCCCCCCATTGTTGTGTTTTTATGCATAACTTTGTATCTGTTGATTATACTAGAAGAGAGTTATGAATATTTATGGTTAGAATTTATAATTTACTGCCATGCCTTTTCTGCTGATTAATTCAAGGACACTTCATTTCTTAAGATGTCTGGCTCCAGGAGAAGTCAAACACTTTCTCTTGGACACCTAATTTAAACCATGAATATTCATCTACTAGCAAAAGCCCAAATGCAAGCTCTCCTCTCAAGAAACTACAGTGGTCTCCTAGTTTTGCCTTATTTTTGCAAGAAAAATGAGATCTGAATTCTTGTAACAAACAAGCGAAGTAGTGTAAAGGGCAAGGCATTTATCTTTAACTGGAACGCATAAATCAGTAGTCATTGCTAGAGCATCCAATGTTAACAGAGAAAATAAATTATTCTTTTTTCAGCTGTTAAAGGAATGGACAGGATCGGGAGCTGGATTTTTGCCCATGCATCAGTGTGGGCCAAGCTGACATTTGCTCTCTTTTTCCTCATTCCCTCCCATAAGCTGGGTGCATACAAGTAACAACACTTAACATACAAGTAACAACACCGGAGGGAGCAGGAGTCATAGCTTCCTCTGTGTTTGTGTACAGCAATTACAAGACTGCTCCACAGTTCATAAAGATTAGTGTAACCCATCTTCCATCCCAACAAGAATACCATGTGCCTGCAGGCTCAGGAGTAAGTCCTAAGGATACTTGAAACTCATGTTATTACAGTGCCTTGTTTGGATGCTACAATATTGAATATTTTATGTTTAATCACCCCTTTCCCTGTGACTTCTACATGCCCCTCCCTGCAGCTGCTCTGAAGACCAGCCCCACAAAGCACTGACTATGGCACTGTTTCACGTTCAATAAAAATAGGGCTGGGAAATGTTTTTAAAAGAAAAAACAAACAAACTTACTTTACTAAGTTCTCTGTCAAATTTCTCAGAAAGCATGTGGGCTGTGATTTGCAGCATTTCAACCTTCTGCACAGGAAACGTGGTGTCTGGCAGGTACACTGAGCATTGGCACACTCCCTTGTCATTCAAAGAGCCGGTCACATTGGCAAATGGCTGTAAGAAAAAGTTTGATTCAGAAAGCAAATAAAAAATTTCAGTATGCTACCAGGAATCAAGAGCAAAGGACTGAAAAGAGTCCCCAACCTGGGAGAAAGTTGAGCTGTAGTAAATAATAAAAATACTGACCATGGAACCATTTAATAATTATAATTATTACAACTTTCTTCCAATGAACTCAAAGTATTTCCCTATATTAATTCATCAAGATTTAACACACACCTATAGACATAGTTAAATAGTATTATAACATTTAACATGGGTAAAACTGAGGTACAGGAAAGTAAAGTAATTTTTCTAAGATCAGACAGAGTCAATGGCTGAGCAGGAAATAATTATATTCAATCTTATAGTAAGTCTTTCCATTGGTTTTAATGGTCTTTGTATCTGATCCAATTAGTGCTTTTAGTCCATTAATGTCAAAGAACTTTTACAAGGTTTTGTTTGGATTTTACTAATGGAAGAGTCCACAGAAATTGAGCTATTTTCATTGAAAATGTTGACTGAACCCTATTTTCCCCACTGGGAATATGTTTCATTTGATATTTTTCAGCCAGGCCTGGTAAACAAGCTATATACGCACGTGAGAGCTAAAGACTCAAAAACTCACCCCCAATCTGCATTAGGTGATATACCAGTTTTTAACTGAGGCAGTAAGTTAAAAATAAAATATTGGCTCTTTGAATATTGCTTTTATGAGTAGTTTTGTACCATGACTAAATTTGCCCACATCTAATGATGTGAGATAAACATGGGTCTATTCCACACTAGGGATGTAAAAAGTCATTTAAAAATGTAACCGTGTAACCGTTAGAAACCCAAGCAGTTACACAGTTACATTCGCTGCGTGCTTTACAGTATAAAATTTATATATAAGCTTTATACTGCAGAACCCAGTGAAGCATCCCCTGGGACCCTGGCTCTTTTTGATCACAGTGCAATGTCAATAGAATTATTAATTTTAGACGTGACATCTTTCCAACCCCCCCATAAAAATATGCTGAAGTTCCTCTGTTTTTGATTGTTGGCTTTGTGTATTTTTAAAGCTAAACAGACTTCATTTAGTATGTAACAGACAGCAAAGAGTCCTAGCCTGCAGGTATTACATAAAGGTAACCTAGTCTAAAAAAAAATATTCACCCTGTTCCAAATGCTTGTAGCTTAATGAAGCAGATGAGAGGTGCTGAGTGCTGAGCATTTCTGAAAACCAAGCCATTTATTTAGGTAACTAAATATGGATTTAGAAGCCTAAGTTTAGGAAACTAATTTTGAAAATCCTGGGCTCAAGTTTCAGGCAAAGCAACTTGGCCAAGGACACAGAGACCTGGGAGAGCTAGGATTAGACCTCTAAGCCATCTGATTTCAAATCCTATGCTTTATATAGTTCTCAGTAATGATGGATGGAAGAACAAGGAGCAATGGTCTCAGGTTACAGTGGGGGAAGTCTAGGTTGGATATTAGGAAAAACTGTTTCATTAGGAGGGTGGTGAAGCACTGGAATGGGTTACCTAGGGAGGTGGTGGAATCTCCATCCCTAGAGGTTTTTAAGTCTTGGCTTGACAAAGCCCTGGCTGGGTTGATTCAGTTGGGATTGGTCCTGCCTTGGGCAGGGGGCTGGACTTCCTGACCTCCTCAGGTCTCTTCCAGAGCTATGATTCTATGATATACTAGACCACTCATCCTTTTCATCTTACTGATATTTTCTATAGCTTTCCAGGAACAGTAAATAATGGTTCTACCTCTGCCATGAACTGAGGTTTGCTGGATGTGACTTGAGGTTCAGTCAGAGATTCTGTCGGAAGAGGAAAAGATGTAGGCTGAAAAGGAAACAAACACCTGTTACAATGCAACCCAGTATGCGTTCAGTTCCCATTTAAATTGTGACCTTTCTCTCACTCCCGACAGCCAATCAGCATTCCAGCTCTGGATTCTGAAACATTCCAGCAGCTCTCGCATTGATTGGGATTTCTGACCGACTGCTGAGACGGTTTAATGTGCCTTCTGGTTCACTGTTATTTAAGAGAGTCCTTCCTTTGAAAAAAGCTACTTGTGATCAATGAAAGGCCGTGAATGCTCAATCTGTCCAAAACAAGGTGCATTATTTATGTGAAAGTAATGTACACCCTTTCATTGCCATCTTATGGAATAAGGTGTCAGGTCCTACCCCTCCATAGCACTGGCAAGACTGGATGTCACTCTGGAATCTTAACATGCATCCCTGGGAGTCTACAGTAAACAGGATCCTAGGTACTACACAAAATACCGTACCACAGGGACATGGCCCATGCAGCCGAGCTCCACCGAATAGGAACCTTGGCAGTCGCTGGTGCTTATAAAACCATTTGACAAACTGTGTAGCAAATGATGTGATTAAACTAAAGGAGAGTTGAGCTGGAAGGGGCTTGCACCAGGAGGCAGCTGCTAGCCAGCTGCACAAGAGTAATGTGCGGTTCCTGCAGGAGCGTCACATGGCAGGTGTCACCTCCAGCAGCACAGCCCCACAGAAGCAGAGCTCCATTCTGACAGAGTTCTGGGCCCCAGTTTTAGCCCAGCTTCCCCTGAAGGCCTCCCATGACTCCATCCAAGAACTGTTCAGACCCTCACGCTGCTTCATCGCCCTCACCCTCCTGCTTCCTCACACTGCCAGACAGTCCCACTCCTGAGGAGCCCCTAAAACAGCTGCCTGAGGAAGTGGAAGATGTCAGGAAAAGGGCCACTTCTTTAAATGGATGTTAAGGTTTTCCTGCCAGCTTGTCAGAAAGATAATGTATGCAGCCCATTGTCTGGCCCCCCGATCATGTTGAACGGGAGGGAGAAGGGGCTGATAGTGATTAACAGCAGAGTTACAAGAAGCATCATAAATTTTACAAATGTCTGCACAAATTATGGTTTACCCAAGGGTGAGCATAATGAGGAGAAATTTCTGACATGCTAAATTCCCCTGTCCTCGGCTTATCATTATATATTTACAGTTCAGCCTTGATTTTTACTGCCAGGAAATGCCACTGCTTAATGAATGATGCTGAAGTGAAAAACATTCCTTCCCCGTAGATCCACTACCCAGTGGTGCAAGTGGAATCCATTTCTTACCAGTACAGAGGGGGGGAGCATCTAACAGGGGAGCGCATGACCCTCCATGTGCTTCCTCCACAGCCTGCTCCCAGCCCTCAGGCCTTGCTTTCCCCATCCTTCCCCCATAAGCAACCCCTCTTACTTGGAGTGAGGAGGGGGGGTCTCTGTCCTCCTCCCACTGCACAGGAGACTTCAGAATCACAGCAGGGAAAGGAGCAGAACGCCAGCAGCTCCTCCCACGTGGCTCTGCAGTCCAAGCCTTTCCACACAGTTGCGTATGTCTGGGGTCTGTACAGCAGCCATGCCAGAGGACGGGGCTTGGAGCAGGACAGCCATTCAGCTCCGCTCCCCACTGCTGTTCTCTGGGACAGCCCAGAACTGCAGCACTGCCCCTGAGAACCACCCTGGGGAAAGGAGCAGAACGTGGGGCCATCAGGTGGCCCATGCCAGCAGCCCTTGTGGCACAGTGGTACTACCCCCTTCTATGTAGGGTCTCCTCTGTCTGTAGAGCAGCCCTGCTGGAGAACAGGGCTGGTGGTGGGACTGGGGAACAGCCGTGCCAGGGAATCTACCAGTGTGGGGCCACCGGGTAGTGCCACATTCTGCTCCTTTCCCCTCAGCTGTTCCTAAGAGAGCAGTGCAGAGAGCTCTCCTGGGAACTGCAGGAGGGAAAAGAGCAGAACCCTGGCAACTCCCCAGGCCTGGCTCTATCACCCCCAGCCCTGTCCCTCTCCCCACCCTGTCCTCCCGGGCTGCTGCACGGACCCCAGACAGACATGGCTGTGTGGAACGGCTGAGGCAGGAAAGCAGCCCCAGAGGAGCGGCCAGCATTCTGCTCCTTTTCCCACTGTGGCTCCCAGGCTTGCTTGAATTGCAGGGCTCTCCTGGGAACCACAAGGAGGAAAGGAGCAGAATGAAGTGCCACCAGGTGACCCCATACCAGCACATACCCCACACTTCCTGCATGGCTGTTCTGCCAGATTCCCAATCCTTTCCTCCAGCAGGGCTGTTGTACAGATGGAGGAAACCCTGTGTGAAAGAGCTGGCGGTGGTACAGCCGCACAGAGGAGCGGCTGGCATGGGGCCGCAGCCTGTGTCTTTCCAGTATGCTGTACTGGCTATAAATATCTTGTTGGTACAGCAGACCGGAGTGGACCAGACCACCCTACTTGCCCTGCTGTCGCTACCTGAGTCCACTGCATTTCCAAAGCCTATTAGAGGAAGAGATTGCATGAATCCTGTCATATAGAACTCAGAGCTTACATTATGTTTTCAAAGTGCTGAGCAAATAAACCTAAAACACTGATATCTAGACCCAGATTTTCAACACTCCAAAAGTCTGAGGGGTGTTTGTACACAGGGTTTTGGATTGAGCTCATCTCAAGCACAAACCCACCAGCCAATTAATGATAACCTGCATTTTGCATTTAAACTCTATTCAGATTCTCTATGGGAGTTGCATTTGCCTAACTTATGGCAGAATTTGACTCTGTGTTTATAAAACAGTGTAATTTTGTTTTCAGACTTATAATTAAGTTAATTTGTTAAATGCAAAATGTTACACTTGCTACATACAGAGAGCCCACAGAACAAATGGAGATCTGAAAACTTGCCTCAAATAATTTTAAAAGCTTTTTCCCACCACCCTGAATAGCGGGAGGAAAAAGAATAATTAGAGCCTGCAAAAATCATAATATACATCTTACCGCATTTTCAAGTATGTCACTGATTGTATTCTGTGCTATGGCATTGTGCAGAAAGACCAGCAGCACAGCCAAGTTTGCACACTTCATCTTCTCAGCAAACAGATGTATTGGAGGAAGGACAGCGGGAGCCCTTTTATAGTATACTCTGGGAATTCCCCCAGCAGGAGTTCTGTGCTTAGAAAGGGGAACTTGTGTAATATTTATTGACACTTCTCATAAAGGTGATGACATACAGGTGAATGAGTCACAGCACAGAGAGTGACTGACTGAACAGCTATTATACAAATGTACTTTTGATTGCTTGCTGTCAAAAATTAACCACCCTTTCCTTCTGTAACACAAAGCCCTTCCGCATTGCCAGTGTCTAATCTTGTTCTCGGAGGCCCACAAATGATTAGGTGCACAATGGACAGATCAATTAACTTGATAGCACTGCAATAATTAAAATGCATTCTTTGGTGGAGGAGCATAGCTCTCGATCCTTTCTAGAGCACATAGACAACCTCCAGTGGGGTGAACGCAGCTCAGGGTTGGTCATTTCACACACAATGCCAAAGGAGCAGAGTGAGATTGACCTAAAGACCAACCAACGTTGGGGGAGGGGAGCTGAGCTACAGAATAACCATGACAAACTGGCCAGATAATGTTAAACTTAAAAAACAACAGATGGTCTGATAGCATTTTAAAGACTAACAAAACATGTAGATTGTATCATGAGTTTTCGTGGCACAGCCCACTTCTTCAGATGACCCGAGTATTGGATGAACACATCAGAAGAAGTGGGTTTTGCCCACGAAAGCTCATGATACCATCTACATGTTTTTTTAGTCTTTAAAGTACTACCAGACTTTTTGTTGTTTTTTAAGTTTATCCTGTACAGACTAACTCACCTACCCCTCTGAAGATAATATTAAGACAGTCAGTGTTAACACCCATCCTACAGCTTTGGTACCATGGCTCCTGAAGCAGGGAAGCAAGGATGTTTGAGTGTAAACGACTAACCATTTAACTGATAAGTGAGTGCTTATTGATTAACAGTGTCTGTTACACTCAGCGAAGCTGCCTCCCCAGGGAACTGGGCCTGCAGAGTCTGGTGGTCCCGCTCCCAGGAAGGTTTTGCTGTGGGCTGTGGGCGTAGCTTTATACTGTAGGTGTAACCGCTGAGATTTTCAGTGATTACACA
Source organism: Pelochelys cantorii (assembly GCA_032595735.1). Lineage (NCBI taxonomy): Eukaryota > Metazoa > Chordata > Testudines > Trionychidae > Pelochelys > Pelochelys cantorii. Next base: position 66,227,179 of record CM064326.1, on the reverse strand, counting down.
CTTACCCCATTACATGATTTTTAACATCCCTAAGGCTATGTCTACACTACAATGAACTGTCCAAAAAAGGTACACAAATTGCTGCAATTTGCATACCTTTTTCCGATAGTTTTTTCAGAAGAGGCTTTTCTGAAATTTGGCCTACCTACATCGGGCCAAATTTTGGAAAAGCCTCCTCTTTCGGAAGAGCCCTTCTTCCTTGTGGGAGGAGGAAGACAGGGCTTCTGAAAGAGCGCGTCTGCTCTTCTGCAGAAAAAAAGCAGAAGAGCAGACGCATTCCCTGGATGCAGCGGAGTTTTTCTGGGATACCTCCAGTATCCCAGAGAAACCCTGTAGTGTAGACATAGCTTAAGGGGGAGAACAGGGAATGGCACACTGTGGAAGGGCCCTGTGGGTTAGAGCACTAAGATCTGCATAGTTTGCCTGCAGATTCCAAGATATTCATGCAAGTGCTGGTATTCTTTGCTTCTGACGAGTTGGCTATGTGGCATATTTAAGCACTACCACTTCCAATGTTTGCTGTAGCCAGGTTTAGAGGCAAGCAAGAACAAAAATGGCTATTCAGACATCACTAAACTAACAGGAAGGCTAGGTATGAGTTTGGGTGGATGTTTAAGTCAGTTCCCCTACCCTTAATTAGTGTCTGCAGTTGTATTTCTAAATAATAGATACTGTGGAGAATGAGCTTGGGGTGTGTCTAGACTACAGGGTTTTGTCAACAAAAGTCAACTTTTGTCAACAAAACTATACCTGCATCTACGCTACTGCCAAGTTCTGTTGACAGTAAGTCCACAGAAAGCGGCAGTTTTGTCAACAACGGTAAACCTCATTTTACGAGGAATAACGCCTTTTTTCGACAGAGTTATGTCGAAAAAAGGCGCTATTGCATCCACACTGTGCTTTTTCAAAAGAGAGTGTCTAGACTCTCTGTCGAAAAAGCAGCTTGCTTTGTCGACAGAACTGGCTGTAGTCTAGGCTTTTTTTTTCGACAGAGGCCTGTAGTCTAGATGTACCCTTGGATACTGGTTTCTGTGTACTCTCTCTTTAAGTGTAACAAAATGGGGAAGGGATAGGATTCTAAGACCTTACAAAGAGAATCTGCAGCACCCGAGTGCCATAGAACACAAAGACTCTCCCAGCGGGTAGGTGAGGCAAAGGTGGCACAGGCTGAAGGACGTCACTATGGCAGCTGTAGGCTCTGGGGATTTCCCTTACACAGGAGAAACCCCATCTGGCCAGTTCTGTCAAGTTTCTGGCCGGTTTATGCTGGCGGAACAGTGCAAAGGGGCCTCATTGTGCAGCACTGCCCAGTATTGGAGCACAATGTTCTATCCCACCTGTTTCCTGACTTGCAAAACAAGTTAGAAACTTTGTGTCTTTCCAAACATAAGGTTGTTCCAGTTCCTCTGAATAATAACAGCATTTCACATGCCCCACATCATCCTTCTGAAACAGCCAAAGAGCTTTTCAGCAGTAGATTAATATTATCATCTACATTTTACTGAGGGACAACTAAGACTGAGACCAAGACTACACTAAAACCTTTTGTAAGTATAATAATGTTGATCAGGGATGTGATTTTTTTTAAACATCACTGGCTAAAGCTCTACCACAGTTATACCAGCATAAAAGTCTCTATTTTGTTTGGGGAACTGGTAATAAGCTATAGCAGCAAAAGCACATATTTGCTCGTAGATGCTGAATGTAGACTAGGATTTTGTATAACAATACTTGCAGAGACATACCAACAAGCCTTTCTTTTCTGTAGAATAGATCCTGAGGGTATGTCTACACTGCATGCTTATTTTGGAATAAACTATTTCAGAAGAAATACTCGGAAATAGATTATTTCAAAATAGCGCATCTGCACAGCAAATGCCCATCAAAATAGCAATGAGCTATTTTGAAATAGAGTGTCCACACTCACTGGACACTGAATCGCATTTAAGGCCACCCAGAAGCACTTCAGGCAGGGCATTAGGACAGCAGTTACTTCCTGGAACTGCTACCTGAGGCTATTTGAGGCTGATGCTTAAAGGGACCCCCCTGTATAGCCGTGTGTCAGCCTCCTCTCTTGTGCCTACCTCATTGAGGAACAGCAAACCCATCCCTTTGCCTGCTATGGTTGCCCTTGTGGACACCTCAGCTCTTTAGCCACGGAGCTGGAGCTGTCTCAGAGCACTCAAGGGCTCTTATCTTCTGTGCTGCAGCTCCTGTAGCAGTTTCTGCAGGCTGCCCTCCTGGCCCTGCGGGAACGCAACCCCCAGCTCATCGCAGAGAACCTCATCATCTCGCTGCGGGTGCAGCTCATGCAGCTGGACCCCACCGTGCGCCACCACTTCTGGCATCAGGATACCAGTTCCAGCTGGTGGGACCAGCTCGTTACGGAGCAGTGGGATGACCAGCAGTAGCTCCAGAATTTCTGCATGAGGAAGGACACCTTTCTGGAGCTGTGTGAGTGGCTCGCCCCTGCCCGCAGGCAATGGGACTCCCACATGTGACCCACCATTCCCCTCGAGAAGTGGGTCGCCATCGCCATCCAGAAGCTCGCCACACCGGACAGCTACCGATCCATCAGGAATCAGTTCGGCATGGGGAGATGAACCGTCGGGGCCCTGTCATGCAGGTATGGTGCTCTCGGGCCATTGTCCCAGGAGGGTGATGAAGTGCTGGAAAGTGGTACCCTAGGGAAAGGGAGGGGGTGGTGGAAGCCCCCTCCCCAGGAGGTTTTTCATTCCTGCCCGCACAAAGCCCTGCGTTGCTCCTGGTGTGTGGAGCAGAGGGGATGGACTCGGGGACTTCCCAAGGGCTCTGGCCACCCTCTGATTCCCCTTATACAGGTGGTGAGGGCCATCAACACTGTCCTTCTGCACAGGGTCATCAACCTGGGTGACCTGGACCCCATCGTTGCCAGCTTTGCTGACGCAGGCTTCCCCAACTGCAGGGGCCTATTGACAGCACCCATATCCTCATCCAGGCCCCTGACCACTGGGCATCTCTGTTCATCAACCGGAAGAGGTACTTTTTGATGGTCCTGCAGGCTGTCACGGACCACCATGGCCGGTTCACAGACGTCTACATCGGGTGGTTGGGGAAGGCGCATGACTCCCACTTCTTCTGCAACTCCAGTGTCTTCCAGAAGCTGCATGCTGTCACTTTTTTCCCTGACTACACCATCAGGATTGGGGATGTGGACATGTCTATGTGCATTGTAAGAGACATGGCTTACCCTCTGTTGCCCTGGCTAATGAAGCTCTACACCAGACACCTTGACCCCACCAAGGTACCCTTCAATGACAGGCTCAGCAGGGCCCACATGGTGGTGGAGCACGCCTTTGGGCATCTGAAGATGAAGTTCCATTACCTCCTCACCTGGCTGGACGTCAGAGAGCAGAACATCCCACAAGTGATGGCCACGTGTTGTGTCCTTCATAATATATGTGAAAGGAAGGGGGAAATGTTCCTGCCAGGGTGAGGGAGCAGAGGCTGGCTGGATAGGCAGGGCCTTCGAGCACCACTACCATCCGGCAGGCCCATGAGAGGGCTGTGTGCATCCAGGAGGCCCTGAGGGAGAGTTTCTCACAAGGACCCCAGTGACACTCTCCCCTGAGCCTCCCCATTAGGGCCTGTACATTGCCCCTCTGTGTTACCCCAAAAATATTCTCGCTGGAGATCACCCAGGGTTATACTAGTATGGGTTTATTGCTTGAGGAATTAGCACTCCACTATTTGCACTACAAATCTAGAGCTGACACTAAAGGTATAAACTAAAGAAGATACAGAGCTATCTCTCTCACACACACACACACACATACCTCCATTCATTCACTCATTCACACACATTCATTCCTGCCCTCAGGCACTCACACCGGCATATGGGTTGCAGAAAGAGCCAAGGCATATAGATCCTGGAGGGTCTGTCTGCTCATCATGGCTGGATAAGTTGGTCATGAGGAGAGACACTGGCTGTAGAGAGAAGTTTCTCTGGAGCAGGGGAAGAGAAAGAGAGAGTCTCACATGTGCTCTCTCTCTTTATATTGTGTCTGAATGGCTCCTGTGAATCATTCACCTCGTCATCAGGGAGCATGCCCAGACTTCCCTTTATCCAGCAAAAGCAGAAGTCTGTGATGACTCATCACCATGTGCGCCATTGTTCCCAGTCTTCTTCAAATACAAACACTCACACACTCAGGGGAGAATGCAGTTTAGACCAAGTTACAAGCAAGGTAACTGAGAGTTACAAAGATTATAAAGTTGCAGCTTACAGTAAGTTTCTGAGAGTTACAAAGTTTCAGCTTACAGCAAGTTTCTGAGAGTTACAAAGATTACAAAGTTTGACAAAGATCACAATGAGTTGCAGTTTAAAACCTTAGACCTTACAGTTTAGTGTAGTTTCAGAAAATGCATGTGTATAAATCAAGTAAGCTCAGGTGGAGGCTTTTTTATGCAACACTCTGTGCCTTTCCTCCCACACCCCTACCCTCCCTTCCTACCTCCTCTGCAGAGACAATAAACTACACTTTTTGTTTTGGAAAAAAAACTTGGGATAGAAGTATCTGGGGAGGGACTGGGGAAAGAACCTGGGAGGAGGGGGGGGAGCAGAGGCTCAGGGCTGAGGCTGGGAGTGGCACCTGGCTCTGGTGGTCCCACCACCTCAGGGACCTCGGCAGCCACATGGGAGGGGCTAGTGGGAGAAGTAGGAGGGGCAGGAGCAGGAGCGGCAGCAGGAGTGCTTGCTGACGATGAGTGCTTGTACAGCCACGCAGATGGCGCAGCCCTACTCCATCATCTCCCCGCCAGTCTCTCACCACAGCTAGATGTCCTCCAGTCTCCAGTCCAGGGTGTGCTGCAGGGCTTGCAGTGTGGAGATGTGTTCCTGCTGGAAATCCTCTTGGGTTCTTCTGCACCGGTGGGTTACCTGGGGTTGAGAGGCTGCCCCAGAGGGTGTTGACCACTCCCCTCTCACAGCTGGTCCAGCTGTGGAGAACAGAGAGACACCGTGGAGACACTGTGCCTGAAGCCTTGCCCTCATCTGTCAGATGTAGGTGATGTTCTTGGAGCAAGGCCATCTGTGGTCTAGACTCTGGGCCCTTTCTGGCAGGGGCCCAGATGTCCAAGGGAGGAGCCTCACTACCCCCATGTCCCGGGGACAAGCAGGCATGGAAAGGTGCCAGCCATACCGGGATCCTTCAGGTGGGAGGGAGGCCATGGAGGGGCAAGGCTTCCCTCCATGCCACACACATGCTGGGTCCAGCAGTGGTGATGTTCCATGGGGAGAGGACTTATATCCCTGCCTGCTGGAGGAGGGGGGGCAGGTTTTGGGGGGAGATGTGTGTGAACGGCAGGTGCTCCTTGCCTTGCTGCTCTGTCCCCGGGAGCATGCAGGCATGCCCATGTGCCGTGTGCAGCACTGTTGAGTGTGTGTGGGTCTCCATGTCCCCAGCCCCCTTCTAGTGGTGGCTGGTGGATGAAGGGTGTCCCACCCTCGTGTCATGAGCATAGCAGGTCTCTGCAGACACCCTGTGGCTAATAGCACAAGGGTCCTCTGGTGCAGCTTAGTGAGGCTGTGTGCCCTAGACTGTTGCTCCATGTGCAGCCACGTGCAGAGGCTGCTGCGCCATCCCCAGGCTGAGAAGGCTGAGAGAGGAGCATGCCCCAGCCCCTCGCCACCCGCCACCTCCATCCTGTGTGTGTAGGGAAAGTAATGGCACTCACCTGATGGGCTTTCCTCTGCCTCACATGATGCCTGGGAGACATCCAGAGCATGGGATACCAGCTCTAGGGTCAGCGTGGTGATGGTGCTGGCCTCGCCTGGCTCCTCCTCTTCCTCCTCCTCCTTTGCGTCTCTGTCCCCGAGAGGGCGACGACGGGCATCTCCAGCCCTCAGTCCATTACCAGGGAGGAGAAGGGACTGACCCACCCCCTAGGATGCAGTGCAATCTGTGTAGTGCAGGTGTGGGGTTCAGCCCCAGAGCAGGAGCTGCGCTCCCTAGCCTTGGCGTAGGCCTGGCATAGCTCCTTTGCCTTCATCCGCACCTGCTCCCTTGGTGCCCAGGTTCTTATCCATGTGGCCACAGGCGTTAACATTCTGCATCTAGTGCAGAGATCCTGGAGGTTTGCCTCCTCGCTCCAGACCTCAATGAGGGCCAGGATCTCCGCACCAGACCAGGAAGATGGGCACCTCTTTCATCCCCTGGCAGGGTCCTGGGAGCCTGCTGCCTGCTCAGCTGGAGTCGTGAAGGGCTCAGATGGGGGTGGCTCATGGCAGCAGTGACAGCCGTGCAAGCTGCTGCAGTGTGGGAGAGGAATAGCAGGGCCTGCTGTTTGCCACAAGCCCTTTCCTCTGTGGATGCAGCTTTAAGGGCTGCCGGGGAAGGGTGACTACAGAGTTATAATGAGTGTGGACAGAGCGGCCAGCAGGGCACCTGGGGGAAGGGCTAGAGGCCTCTTATTTCAAAATAACTCCAGCTGCCCTGTCTACACATGCACTGTTCTGAAACAGCTATTTCAGAAGAAGCATTAATCCTTGTAGAATGAGGTTTATAGAATCTGACATAAGCAGCCTGTTATTTTGAAATTATTTCAAAATAATTGGCTTGCTATGTAGATGCTTGCAAAGTTATTTTGGAATAACATCCATTATTCTGGAAAAACATCTGTGTAGATGTACCCTGAGAGAGGAAGTCAGTGTGACAAAGTCAAAAATCAAATCCAATTCTCCAAAGTTCCAGCCCCTTTGCTTTATAGGCCTGATCCTAGGCCCACTGAAGTTAATGGAAAGACTCCCAATGATATAAATGAACTTTGGATCTGGCCCTATCGCCACTAGATTGCACTTTCCACATAGCCAGAAGTGTTTGGTAGATAGGCACAAAGCATACTATATTCTATGGATGGCACAAATAGTTTCTTATTGATTCTTGGGACATACAGTTCTCTGTCCAATTTCTATGTTTACCTTCTACTGTTGACTTAGAATATTTACACGTATTCATTATTTTGTATTGATTTACTCTATTATAAAATTAGAGTTACACTTTGGTTTAACTTAGTATGCAAAATGTTATGCAATCTAAACATCGCGTGAATGACAGCAATTGGCACAATACAAACTGGCAGTGTGGGAACAAGGAGAACAAGGTAACTAATTCATTTCTAATCACAAATAGACCACCATGCTCTCACCTCTCTCTGTCCCTCTCTGTCCCAACAGACATGTAAGTTTACCTGGGGGACAGAGCCCTTATGCAATTTCCATTGCAGGGTTACCAGCCCACGCCCTCCAACATCCACTCCTCATTCTGCCACTCTTGCTGCCACCAGGAAGTGGAGGGAAACCCTGATGAGAAAGCATATTTTTATTTGAAGGTGCAAGACATTGTTTTTAAATGGCTCCTAAGCACAGGTGCAAAAGCATTTTTAATCTAGTGACAAGCCAGCATGCAGGTTAGCTTGACACTAGGGTTAATTGTTTAATATTTACACAGCAGCTGGTATATATAACTCCACTTAAATGAAATAAATTACAATAAGCATCTCTGTTGCCAGCTTTTCTTGGAGCAGGAGGCTGTAATACACAGTTTTTTCTGGAAAGACCAAAGCCCTTATAAGACAGCCACAAATACAAGTACCACAAATTACCAAGCAGACCCATGTGTAAAAGCGGCAGCCCAGGAGTAGACATCTCAAAGTATGAGCTCAAATAATTAAATGAAGATTGCCTTAAATGGAACTTAAGTGTGTACTAATTGTAAGTATGTGCTAAAGTGCTTTACTGTAGGAGGTCTACAGAGGTCTGACAAAGGGGAGGTGAGAAAGGAGGAGGAATGAAGTAGAAAACACATTGAGAAGGAACAACTGAAGGAGAGGTGATCTGTACCAAGTGTCATTTGATTCATTATTCTTTATTATTATGAATACATAAAGTTCTTAACCCTTCTGTGTAAGGATAAGTAATGTCCCTGAAGCTTTACCTGCTGTCTAGAATTTGAACTAACACAGTCTGTTGCCAGCTCTTTTGACATCTGGGTTTCTCAGCAAATACACCTTCTGCGGATCCCTAGTCCAATGTTCTGGCCACATGATTGGTCTTCTTATGTGCCTAGTGAGCTAGTTGAAAAATGGAGGGGGAAATCATGAAAAAGGTGTCCTTTTCATCAAAAAATATGAATTTTAAATGTTTTGACTCATTCACAAAGGCAGTTACAGATTCAGTCTACTGTATTTAACAAACTTCTTTCCAAACCTCTCAAGACCTGAGGGAAAGCATTAATTAAAGTAGTAGTTCCAGCCGCCCTCCCTAGCTAGCTGTACCTGCCAACAGTTATTGGTGGATTCCTAGAATTTCCCTGCTTAAGATAAAGGCCATCTTGGAATATATTTTGTCAGTCTCAGGATTCAGGGCCCCATTTTATTTAGCCAGTCTCTTGGACCTTTCTACCCATTTTCAGGACGTGGCTTGCTTTCTGCATGACACTGATGATTTTATTGATGGGAATTCTCCCTGAGTTGCCATGCTCTGTTTTAACCCTAAAGGGACAGACAGTTCCTCGAGGTCTAACTGCCCCCAGAATAGTATGGGCATCATTGCCACTGCTTTCTATGATGACAAGACAGAATCTATACAATGAACAGATTACTCTGCTCAAAGTCTACCTAAAAATGAAGGCCTACGAGAGCATTTATATCAGTGCTGTGTTATGATTAATTCCTGCTACATCTCATTAATCCCTTCAGCTGAGTTTGAGAGTGACCTAGGGTCAGTATTATATGGTCCCGGACCAGTGCCCTCTTTTGGGAGTGTTCATACTGCTTCAGTTAGTTGGCATGAAGAGACAATTCCCTTCTACTAGAGACCAAAGAGTCAACCTCCTGGACTTCTTTTGGCATTCGGACATTTCAATTAATTTCACAGGGCTTGGCATTCAGATTTTAGATTCTGGATTGTATTTCTCAGCTCTTTCATTATAATTTATAGTCTATGACTGAGACAATGCCCATGCTAACTATTTTCTCAGAGCTAATTTCTTTCTCAGTTTTTTCTGGCAAAACCAGAGACCTTTCTGTTATTACCATATTGTGTCTTTACCTCTCAAATCTTATAAGATCCTTGTAAGATCTTTGAGGTGCCAAACCAGAGAGAACAATAAAGGTATAAAAAGCACATTAGTTAAATAGTTTTAATTAACCAGTTACTTATGCCACCTTTCTCACGGTTCTTGTGCCTCTGTTCCTTAGGTAAAGTTCAGACTGGAGGAGGAATTTAAATGGAGAAGTTTCATAGCAAAAATAATTTGAGAGGATTACAAATAAGATAAAGAAGGTTATATGGTAGGGTTTTTTTACAGAATTAAAAGAATGAATTCGACAAGGAAAGTTAAAATTTGTTAATAGGCAATAGACCAAATCAGATATTCTGAGTCTTCCAACCATCTTGTTACATAAATAAATTATCCTATTCTGCATTAGTCTGAGCTGTCAATTTTTATTCCAATCCAAGAATCAGGGATTCTCTTAGATTCCCAGATCTTTGTTGATTTACTAGTTACGCTTACATGCCAATTACATTTCGGGAACATCCAGAACCGTTCAAAGTAATGCTACAGTTAAAACTTAGGAATTTAGTTAGTTACCTAATTACTACAAATGTCCATTCTGTTCAAAATAATCCTTCCAATCATAGCTAAGATCTCCACTCTCTCTCACACACATGCAATATTACTCTGCATTAAACTCCAAAATATACTATACAAGCAATGATCAATAGAGTGGTAGGATGTGAAATTTTCAAAAATACTAAATTTTCAAAAATATTAAATTCCCAGCGACTTAGGTGCTTTTGAAATTCCAGCCAACAGTTTAAGGATCAGATGAAGCTCCACCTTCTCTCAGATGAAATGCTGTCACCTTTTTGTGACCACGGAGTATGTCACTCTTAGGCTGTTTGCATTAAACCCTCAGGAGCTGTCCTTTACTGTAAGTACAGTTTCCTGCTGCAGCTTGTTCACTAAGTTAGTGTGATAAGTTCGTCAAGCCTCAGAACTCTCACATACTTTCCACACCAGCCAGCATCTTTACACTGAATAAGGTCCTAAACACATACTTAATGGACTTTCCAATATTAGGATCCCAGTGACCTCATTGAAATCTAAAAACAAAGGGCCTTCAGGGACTTACATGACACCCATGGACACTGCAAGAATTCTGCCTGTTGGCAGGCTTGGGAAGCTAGGGCTGATGGCCTCTCAATGAGGGAAATGCCTCGTGGAAGCTCAAATTCACTGGGGAGAGGGGCTATTCCCACATGCCTGGGGTTCTGTGGTCTTCCAGACTTCCTGCTGCAGAGCTGAGAGTCAAACCCCAGCTAGATCTGGAGCTCCCATGGCTTTCAGGAAGCCTTGTCACAGTGGCTGGAATCAGCATGCTCAGGGTTTCTAAGCTTCCTGCTCCTCACCAGGGAGCTTGGTAGCACTGGGAGTCTAGAAGCCACAAGGCCCCAGCACTGGTGTTGACTTGGTCCCTGATGTAGACCAAGCCAACCCTGAGAGTTCTAACTCCAGCCAGAGATCTAGGGGCCAGGTGGCTGCCTACTGTAGAGTGGGAATCTGAACAGCTCCTAGAAACTGGGCTCTAGTCAAGGCTCTCCTGGCTACCAGACTGTCTGCTGTTGGGCTGCCCACCCTGGAACACTGAAACCCAATTTAGTCACAAAGCGTCCCACCGGTTCTAGCCCAAGGACTTACAGTAGGCCAGTGGCAGAATGAAGTGACAGCTAAAATTCAGCCAGAGCCCTCCAGAGCAAAGCTCCGGTAAATATTTTCAAACCCTCACAGCAGAATCCCCAAGTCCCAGCACACCCCACAAGGCAGAATCCCCCCGCCCATGCCCTGAAAGGCAACAGCCCCGAGGCTCCAGGAAATACTGTGTGAGAATTTAAGCCCTGAGAATATAGGTCTCATAACTCAAACATCTTGGTTCTATCCGCCAGGCAATGTCAAATGACACCTGTAATCTATTTGATCTGAGATTTCCAGATTATTTATGAAGTGAACACAGATTATCTGCTCAGGTTTACGACGTGACTTTTTTTAAAATAAATACGCCACACCAGGATATAATAATCGGTTGTGCTAACCAGATGGAATAGTTCAGTGAGAGATAATGCATTGCATTGTACTTATCATTTCACAAGCCTCATGTAAAGGTAGGTCTGCTGTTTTGCTTGCAGAAGAGATAAACCCCAGAAGCTTATAAATTCAACCCTCCAATGCGGTTTACCCAGTATACCACATATTGTGATTTAACAAAGCCTGTCTAAAGCTTGTGAAATCCACCCCACTCCCCAAAAATATGTGTTTTTGACCCAAAGCCAAAAAAGAGAAAAAGCAAACATTATTCCTAAATTATATTGACTAAAACGCAGAGCAGGGTTTGGCAAGGACATTTCCTTATGCAGCATGATTGCCAAATGACTTCTTTTGAAGCTAATTAAGTGAGTTTCTTTTATTACAGGATCTGCATATAACAAGGACCCATGTATTGCAAAATAAGACATTTCAAGCAAGCAGGATATCCTCCATCAAAAATTCACACCAGAGTGATTACCACATGTATTACAGAAGGTGCTTTGTTCTGCTGGGTTATCTGCTTACTTGGTTATTTAGTTACTCTCTAGGGAGAGAGCAGAGAGAGAGAAAGAGAGAGAGAGAGCTCACCTGGAACACTGGGCCTCGTGCAAAGCCTGAGGCTTGAACCAAAGTTGCAAAAACCATACTATGAGTAAAAGTCAGGCCCTGTCATAAAGCAGACATTTGCTTACATATTAAACATCCAGTTCATGAACTTGGTGGAAACATGGCTAGCATTGTTAAAACACAGCACTTCTGAGAACTACCAGGTGCTAGTATAACTGCCACTAGAAGGATTTGAACCTGGGACCTCTAAAATGGAGTATAGGAGCCTCTACCCTCTGAGCTAAAAGCCAGCTGGCTCTTAGCTCATCCTGTAGAGGTCTCTTGGTCTTAACCGTTGCTGTGGGCTAGGTACCACTTGCATTGCTCAGTAACCACACTAGGGGTATGTCTAGACTACATGGCTCCGTCAACGGAGCCATGTAAACTAGTTTACCCGGCATAGGCAAAGAAGCAGGGATTTAAATAATCCCCGCTTCATTAAAATAAACATGGCCGCCGCACTGTGCCAACGATCAACTGTTCCGGCACAGCGCGGCAGTCTAGACGCGGATCTGTTGGCTGGGGAAGCCTTTGCCAGCCGATCCTGTAAGCCTCTTTTCACAAGGCATAAGGGATCGGTTGGCAAAGGCTTCCCCAGCCAACACATCCACATCTAGACTGCCGCGCTGTGCCGGATCAGTTGATCGTCAGCACAGCGCGGCGGCCATGTTTATTTTAATGAAGCGGGGATTATTTAAATCCCCGCTTCTTTGCTTATGCCAGGTAAACTAGTTTACATGGCTCCATCGATGGAGCCATGTAGTCTAGACATATCCTAGGTGTGTGGGTTACACTAGGTATTCATGTAAACCACACAGATCATTTGTTTACCTGAGCGTCCACAGGCACAGAGCCCCACAGCTCCCAGTGGCCACCCGTTGCCATTCCTGCCCAATGGGAGCTGTAGGACATGGTGGCCCATCCCGCACCACTTTTTGCAGCTCCCATTGTCCAGGAACAGCAAACTGAGGCCAGTGAGAGCTGCAAGTGGCTGTGCCTGTATACGGTGAGGTAAACAAAATGTCTGGCAGCCTGCCAGTGACTAACCATGCCAAACCACATGCATCCAGCATGCCAGAAGTTCCCCACCCCTAATGCCAGAAGTCCAGTACAGTTACACCCCAACATTGAGTTATGGCATAAATACAACCCTGGAAAACGGTACAGGAACACACCCACCCCAAATAAGATGAAGATAGGAAGACAGGATGATGCATGGAGATAATTGTTCAAACCATCAGGTCCAAAATGTAGGAATGATAAACTTGGTGGTGTCAGTGGATTAAAAAAAATCCCAGGGGGGCACCTTCGTCCATCTAAGCAGGCAACAGAAAGTCCAACTGCTGACTTCTCACTAGCATATACTAACATATATGCCATTGTCACAGGCACACGGGTTTGTGTTCTTGTACCAATAGAAACAGGGCAGTCAGACCATGCTTCATCAGCACTAAACCTTGACGAATGCCTTCGCCACTGAGTCTGTTGTCTAGGTAGTACTATTGAGGTCTGCTGAACCCGCTCTCTGCACAGAGCTTGGATGTCACATAGAGAACACACTCACACATGCACAAAAAGAAGGCTTTGAGGGGTTGCAAGGTTAGGGCTGGGGAGTTGTGGTATTGCCACCTTTATTTCTGCACTGATGCCAGCGGTGGTACTGTCTTCAGAGCTGGATGGCTGGAGATCAGCAGCTGAGGGCCAGGAGCCATGCCTGAAGGCAGTGCTGCTGCCAGCAGTCACAGGGAAGAAAATATGGCACAATAAGATATTACTGTCCTTACTTCTGAGCTGTTGCCTTCAGAGTAGGGCTCTTGGCCAGCAGCCACCACTCTCTGGCCACTCAAGGCAGTAGTGCAGAAGTAAGGGTGGCATGGGATGATATTGCCACCATTACTTCTGTGCTGCTGGAGGTGAGGTGCTGCCTTCACAGCTGGATGCCTGACCAGCAGCTACTGCTCTCTGGCTACCTAGCTCTGAAGACAGCACAGAAGTAAGCAGGGCATTACTGTGACATACACACACACACACACTAACCATGAGGCCCCTTTTCAGGTTGGGACCCGCTGCATGAGAAAAGCTGGCCTCCCTTGTGAAATCTGTATTGTATAGGTTCAAAGTACATAAAAGACCAGATTTTGTGGGGGAGACCAAATTTTACGTTGGTCCATGACACATTTTTCATGGTTGTGAATTTGGTAGGGCTCTAATCCCAGGGAAAGAGGAAGGTGTAAAGGATGAAATGCACGGAAAACAGAGGTGGGAAGAGAAGGGTTGATACATGTGTGTGAGACAGAGCAAGGAGAAGAGATTCAAATACTTAGTTTTAACAGATAGCAGGTTATTTTGCTAAGCAAACTGGAAAGCACTGAATCCATCAATTGGAACCAGTCTTAATCTGTTCATAGCGTCAAAGCCAAATGAAAATGGATAACCCACAGAGAGCTGAAGACAATAGGCAGGAGAGCTCTATGAAGATCAGGAAAGACAGCATGAAAGATAACTGATACACTTTGTTAGGAGGCATTAAAATGCATAAAGAGCATTAATAGAGGAACTGTAAGTGCATGCATGGAACAATGACAATAATGTCACAGGCTATAATGAAACATGCTAGGAGTGTGTGAATTAATTCCAACTGAGAGGACACTTAAGAAAAAGAAATAACTAGCTAGTTAAAAGGAGCAGGAGTGAAAGCAGGGAGCAATGTGCCTTTGTACAGCATGGCAAAGAGAGGTAGAAGACAAATCTGAGACTTGAGGGAAAAAAAGGAATCTCCTCTGCTAGAAAACAAATAAATGTGTAATAGGAATATGCGACATGCAGCAAGTGGGACTAGGCAAGTGGATAAGAAGGGGAGAAGCAAAAATCAAAATGCCTTTAAAGAAGGGAGAATAAACTGCAACAATAATGTGGGAAACAGCAAAGGCAGATGACATGCTAGTGGGTAAGGTACATAATGGATGTGGTACACAAACCATCTTGGAAAAGAAACCAGGTGGGAGTTAACAAGGCATTGGGGGTATTACATTATAGAAATAAGTCTACTCACAAGGATGGTAGTCCGGGAACAATTAGGAAACAATGAGCATAACCTAATGGCCATCATCTACATATATTAGCCATAGTTGTTTAGCAGTGGGGTACAATGGTTAGTTCAGGCTGTCAGAATTCCTTCTTTCATTTTTGGTCTCTTCCGCTGACTCTCTGCATGGCTTTGGATAACATTTTGTTAGCCTCTCTGTGTCTCCTTTACCCCATTTGTAAAATGGGGACATGACTTCTCTCACAAGGGAGTTGCCATACAAACAATTTAAAGTACACAATACTAACGGTGGTGCCTGAAGAAGACCTGTCACCCCCTCAGCTGTGTCCATGGCTTGTGAATATACATACCTTGATCACACTGAAGGCTCCAAGCTGCTTGTACCATTTCATATACTCCAGGCAAACTGCGACCTGTATCACCTTGCTGTCCCTTGAGGAGTGGTACGAGTTTCACCCTAATGATGCCATTATAGAACCTCAGTTCCATGGGTGTCAGTATTTCCACTGGCGTTGAGCCCCATCCACAAGGCTGTCTTGATGAACCAGAAACAAAACATAGAGAAGCAGTGGAGGCAGCATCTGCATAAGTTCTGACCTTATGGCTAGAAAAAGACTCTTCACCAGCATGCATTGGGTAGGCAACCTAAAGTTCAATGAGTTCATTGGCACAAGAAGCATTAGAGAATACTCTTGCCAGTAGTATTCTCTTCCCAAGCTATGCATTCCCTCTTCTTGGAGTTCGCATCAAGGGAAATAGGTCATCTTACAGATCCTGTCTTTAATAAGCTACCACAAGAAAGAGAAAATTGAAACAGCCGAGTTGGGCAAGGGATATGACACAGTAACAGGCACATAGAACTAAAACCACTACTCATAGCTCAGAAATGAATATACCAAATAGACATTTCACAACATCCCTACATGCCACAAAGATCAAAGGGCCAGATTGTGAATGCCTTACTCCCATTTTTCTACAGCAAAGTTAAAACTCTCTGTGCAGGAAACAGCATTCGCAGGGGCAATCCGAGAATGTGAAACAAACTCTGAGGAACCATCACAGACTTTACCACCTTCGACTCGACATGCAAAGTTCACCTTTTCTAATATACACACATAGGATCCATATACCATACTAAATCATTTCGCTAAAAGAAAACATTTTTTTTAAAACCCACAATTTCCCTCTGGAAAGTAGAGTAGAAAAAGAATGGATCACATGTGACAGACATTAACCACATCATGTAACGCACTACTGGAAGGCATTCCAATACTATAGCAGTGAAGGCTGTCTGAGGGTACATCTACACTTGCACCCTAGTTCGAACTAGGGATGCAAATGTAGGTGACCGAAATTGCTAATGAAGCGGGGATTTAAATATCCTGCACTTCATTAGCGTGATCTCGCCGGCGCGTTACTTCGCTCAACAGCTGTTTCGAAAGTGAAAGTGAGCGCCAGGACGCGTTAGTTCGAACCAAACCCCCTGGTTCGAACTAATGTTACTCCTCAAAAAATGAGGAGGTTTGGTTTGGTTCGAATTAACGCATTCCAGTGCGCACTTTCACTTTCGAAACAGCTGTTGAGCGGAGTAACGCGCCAGCAAGATCATGCTGATGAAGTACGGGATATTTAAATCCCCGCTTCATTAGCAATTAGGGTCGCCTACATTTGCATCCCTAGTTCGAACTAGGGTGCAAGTGTAGACGTACCCTGAGAGCCAGAATAGACCAGAATAAGTGAGCAGCTACTCACATGAGTAGTCCCAATGAATTTCAATTTCTTCAATTTCAGTCATTTCTGAAGAGGTCATAGAAGGGATTGGTGAACAGAAATCTCCCAACCTCACATACTCTTCTCCCTGATATTTAAGTGAAAGGAAAAATATGCCCCTTTACAAAAAATGATTCTGCTAAAATGTACATGACTGTTGTTAGAGCAGCAGGATTTACCTGTTGACCATGGAATATATGCACTCCCAGTCCAAAAATGGGCATGATGATCCATTCTGACATTAATGTGTTTTGCATAATGGCACCCGCAGGTGACACTGAACAAGCCTATTCTACTAGAATTATGCATACAACAGGGAGACACATAATCAAGGTGGAACAGGCGCATGGTCCGTGAGACTGTGAATTTTTTCTTCTGATTTAGCTGAGTTGTTATGGGAGCCCCCATCACATTTTTGAGAATCTTGGTGTGGGACAGACTGAACGTCACCCTGTGGTATGCAGAATTCCAGGAGAACAGGCTGGCTCAGTGTCCCCCGCAGTTGCCATTATGCAAATCATGTTACTGTTCAGAATGAATTACCAGGCCAGTTTTCAAACCTTTTGACAACTGAAGCAATAGAGTCAAAAGAAAACAGAGTGGCCTGGGAGCCCCCAGACTCTTCAGAAAAGAAACTTTTCTTGGAATACTACCCACATTACAATCTGAATTTTCACTAGCTCCCTAAGGAAATGTTATGGTTACAGCTATAGACATTATGAGCCCAATTTAATAGTCTTCAGCCCTTATGAATCCAATTCAACATCAATTCTAGTGACATTACTCCAGGGATGAATAGAACCCTCTGACATAGGGGGCACTGGTAAGGCTACCTCACACTTCCCATTACAGAGGCCTTGTTTTCAATTGCTTATAATTTTGCCAAGCTTTAACCAAGAGGGATGAAATTATTCCTGCTCATTCTCTGCTTCATGTAAATTTGGTTTTTCAAAGATTCAGCAAAAACAGAAAAAAAAGTTTTTTGAAACAAGAATGGAGGAAAATAGGTAGTTTTTCCCAAGTGTTAATATTTCCTGGCAGATTTGAGACAAGCTCTTTCACCTCAGTAGGTAGGAGCAGTGACTTGAAATGTGATAAGAACAGAGTCCTGGAGTCAGAGACATATCTTAAACTGTCTCCAAGAAAATCCAGTCAGATTTTATAAGCTTAAATTTTACATACGAAGAAATATCTGATGCTTTAGACAAGGTCAGTCTTGCAGCGTTGAGAAACAGAAGCCATGTTTCCAATATGCAGATTGCTGATAAATTATATAGTCAATTGCTTGGCTAAATATTTGTTATTTAATCTCTTGAGTATGTTTCAAAATAAACCACTGTCCATCAGGTTTCTTGTTACAACTCAGCAATAATATAGTACAGAAAAATGGTTCTATATGATACCAATCTCTGAGAAGCCATATTATGCAGCATTGTTATAGTCATCTTACATTGAAGGTGTATTCCTAAAGCCATCATTTTATATCCTACTTGTTTACAAGTAAAAGGTACTGAGTGAATCATCTGAAACTAGCTTTGTACCTTGTTTTTCTGATAACTTACGATACAAATTATCTCCTTGTTCTAAACATGTATTTCAGGTGCCAAAGGGCATGAAGGCACCTCCCAGGTTTTTAGTATGTTAGAACAATTATACAGATTGAACCTCTCTTTTTGGGCACTCTCTGGCCCAGCAACATCCGTGATCCAGCATGATTATAATTAGCCAGATGTCCACCTATCATGGGTGTGACCAAATTTTTCAAGTCTAATACAGTTTGTTTACAGCCACCAGTCCTGATTCTCAGTGTTCTTTGTTGTTCTTTAGCTCTAATTTAGCCCTAAATATCTTCCAAGGGCCCAGTAGGCTGTGGAAATGTTGGTGATGCTGCTAGACGATATTGACCAACAGTGATCCAGCAAATTCACCAGTTTGGCATTGATCAGGTCCCAAGGTGCTGAACTAGAGAGGTTCAATCTTTATATCTTTCTTTGGGACATTCTTATTCAGGTCTGTGAGAATAACACCCTTTCTATTGCTATAGAAAAGCATTCATCTGTCCTGACCTTGACAGCTTCCTTTTTTGATCATGCCAAACCTTCCTTCAGTGAATGCAAGAGGTTATGGGCTACTTACCATAAGTGAGCTGGGTTTTATAAAAGTCAGAGGCCAGTATAGGCTATATGTTGTGCTATAGTATTTGCGCTTACTGCATACCAATACAAATATAGTTTAGACTCATAGAACACTAGAACTGGAAGGGACCCCGAAAGATCATCGAGTCCAGTCCCTTGCCCTCATGGCAGGACCATGATAAGTCATCCCTGATAGATGTCTATCCAAACTGCTCTTAAATATTTCCAGAGATGGAGATTCCACAACCTCTCTAGGCAATTTATTCCAGTGTTTAACCACCCTGACAGTTAGGAACTTTTTCCTAATGTCCAACCTAAACCTCCCTTTCTGCAGTTTAAGCCTGTTGCTTCTTGTCCTATCATCAGTGGTTAAGAAGAACAATTTTTCTCCCTCCTCTTTGTAACACCCTTTTAGGTACTTGAAAACTGCTATCATGTCCCCTCTCAGTCTTCTCTTTTTTAAACTAAACAAACCCAGTTCTTTCAGTCTTCCCTCATACGTCAAGTTTTCTAGACCTTTAATCATTTCTGTTGCTCTTTTCTGGACCTTCTCCAGTTTCTCTACATCTTTCTTGAAATGTGGTGCCCAGGACTGGACACAATAGTCCAACTGAGGCCTAATCAGCATAGAATAGAGCGGAAGAATGACTGCTCATGTCTTGCTCACAAATGGATAATACATACATACAGGACTTGACAAACCGCGGCGAGAGCTACTCGCCAGCCCCGCACCGCGCATGCACCAGACCAGCACTGTGCATGTGCGCAGCACTGGTGAATGGAGTACATGGAGTGACCAGCTGAAATCTACTCACCACGGGTGAGTAGAATCAGCGGTTTGTCAAGCACTGCATATATACATATTTTATGAATATGCTAGCCAGCATATTGTAATCAGCAGACCCCCCCAGCTTGTCACTTGGATAATTATTATAACTAAGGTGACACCTTTGCCAGATTAATATATGGAGCAGTGGTGAGAGGCCTGTCACAGGATAGCTGGTCTGGAGATACTGAGCCCACCTTCTCTGGACTGGAGAGTGTGAGGTGAACCTAATCCAGACAATTAAAGAGGATTGGGCTACTCCTGGTTCTATAAAGGGCAACTTGGAGGCAGCTGAAGAGAAAGAACTGAGATAGACTGAGCTTTAGGCAGAAAAGGCCACACAGGAGTGGAGCTAACTCTTGTGGTGGGTCCCAGGAGTAAGGGGACTAGGGTTAAATGAAGCAACCCGATGCCTGAAGTGCCAAGAATGGAGTAGAGCTGGCAGAGGCAAGGAAGCTAAATAGTCATTGCTATTAAGGTTAGGCTATTTTCCTTTTTTAATATCTCCTCATGAATTGGTTATGGTACTTAACACATAACTCCCATAAATAGAACAAAAATTACTCTACCAACACAATTTTATTTTGCCTTCATATTATTTGCTTCAATTCATTTATTACATTTTGCTTGTATTTGGTTAAACAGCTTAGCAGTGTCCCATATATTATATTCTACATTCTGATGTTGCTGGGGTTATTTTTGGTAGCTAGGTCCTCAATGCCAGGAATTACAGTTTTAGAAATAGTTTCCACTGCCTGATGCGGTGATGCTAGATTCATAGATTTTATGGCTAGAATGGATCATTAAGATCTCCTGCAGTATATAGGCCATAGAATTTCACCCAGTAATCCTCACATCAAGTCCAATAGCTTCCAGCTGAATGGCAGCATATCTTTTAGAAACACATCTAATCTTGATTTTTCAAATGCTTCAAATCCACCCCAGGCTCAGGAAGTTATTCCACTGGTTATTTAACCTCACTGATAAAATATCCACCTAATTTGCCATTTGAATTTGTCTAGCTTCTTGCAGTTGGACCTTGCCATGCCTTTGTCTGCTAGATTAAACAGCCCTCTGCTATCAGAAATCTTCTCTCTGGATAAATACTTATAGCCTATGACCAGGTCACCTCTCAATCTTTTCTTTTATAAATAAAAGAAACTGAGCTTCTTAAATCTCTTACATTTAGCAACAGTTACTGTTACTGTTACATTAGATAGGATAAAAAGTAAAAATCATCAGACTTAGGATATAAAGGTACTCGGACTTCTTGTTTAAGGATGAACCTTACTATAAATAAAACCCGGGTTGCCAGTATGACAGAACAAAGTCTTAGCCTCTTAGCTATGTTGCCTCTCATCAAACCCCTGACAAATATATATGCTTGTGTTATATAACAATAGCATGGAAAGGTGTTTAAAACATATGGTCATTTGCTGAGCAATCTCTAGAAAATCAGACTGAATACAGGTAAGAAGTTGCCAGCAAAGTGTTAAGGGACTCAAAGTATTAGCATCTCATTTCAGAAACCAAGTAAACAGAAACTGTGGGAGTAGCCAGCTATGTACAGATAACAGTAGGGGGAAACAAGCAAGTCAGGGCGAAGGCTCCAATGAATAAGGCCACAAAGACAGATAAAATTGAGAAAAACTGGAAAACACCCAGGACAAAGAAGAAAGACATGGAGATAACAATATGAGTGGCGGGGGTCATATGAAAAGGCATCCTAAAGTCTGAAGCTGTCACTGTGTCAGTCCATCAGAGACTCCCCATGTTTGCCATGGGTGCAGGGTTGATACACCCTTTAGCATGGTTGTCAAGATTCCCTGTTGAATCAAGCAATCATGATAAGGGGACTCAGGTCCCCACTGGGGCAAAGCAACCAAGTGGTCTGTAGTCACTGGGGCAGAGCAGAGCAATGCAAACTCCACTGGGTTCCCATCCAGGGCCCTAAGTAGCTAGTAAATTCCCAATTAAGGATTCAGACATCAGCTCCTAACACATCCCCTGGATCACTTCCTAAAATGCCGGGGGGGGAAGGTAGACAGGAAGAAAACGTGAAGATAGAACCACTTAAATCATCATGTGTACCTCTTGCTAATCCCTCTGCAAGGGCTTCCTTAACAGGTTTTGTGCATCATCTCAATTAACAGCTCTATAAATGCCTGTATTACCATGAATCCTACCTGCAGAACCTGCTTTTTCTGGGGGGGGGGGGGGGTCTGTTATATCACAATTTCCTCCTTATATAACCATAGACCTATATCTTCTTATAAATATTTCCGAAAGTTTGTTTGTTTGTTTGTTTGTTTGTTTGTTCCGAAAGATCTCCGAAACGGTAAGAGCTAGAAACACCAAATTTTGCACAGATACCACTGATTTCCTAACTTAAATAACTGGATTGGTTATATCTCTAAATCAGTTCCCCCAGAGCCCCAATTTGGCCACTAATTAGCTTTTAGTAGCACCTGATCATAGGCATTTGCTGGACTCTTCTGTTAAGCGTGTCACATAAACTGCAACTACGAGATCCTTTCCCTATGATAACAGAAAAAGTACTAGCTATGTTAATTTCTTAAAGTAATATATAAGAGAAAAGTATTTCTAATAAAATATGCTATGTTAATGTCACTGATGTAGTTCATTCATCAAACCTTTTACTATATGTTCCTCAGGCGACGCCAGGTATTTCTGCTAGTACGTAATATAGAAGAGTGCCAACTATTAACTTGGCACAGGAGCCCATTTGCATCTCTACAGTATTAGGAAATAATCCTCTTTGGTTAAAACATCTTCTCAGATGGTGTTCTAATGGAATGTGAATTCATTTTCCAGAACCAATGGATGCTAATTCTTGCTTTCAGATTTCCTGTCACTCTGGGTGCAGCCTGATCAAACTCCTGAAAATGATGCCAATTGCACTTGTTTGGGTTTGCACGGTTGTTAAGTCACTTTAAGCCTGAATTAATGAAGTGATAGCCGCATTAAAACAAAACTTGTTTCCAAACAAATTCACGATGGTTATAGCTATACTGCAGAGGTTTTTTCGGAAAAACGGCAGTTCTTCTGAAAAAACTTCACTTACATCCACACTGCAATCACGTTCTTATGAAAAAAAAATTGAAAGAACAGAAGGTTTCTTCTGACATTACTAAACCTCTTTCTATGAGGAAGAAGCCTTTTTCTGAAAGAGCTCTTTCAGAAAAAGGTGTGTGTGGACAGGGAAGAGGGAGTTCTTTCAAAAGAAGAGGAAAGAGGTAAAAGCACAGGTGTCCTCGTGGCCACTCCATCCATAGTAATTACAGCTTAAATGCAAGATAGTGTCCATTCAGTGTAGACACTCTCTTTCGAAAAAGCAGATTGCTTTTTTTAATGAGCTTTTGCTGTGTGGATGCTCTCTTTCAAAAGAAGTTTTTCTGGAAGATCTCTTCTGGAAAAGCTTCTTCCGAAAGAAGCCTGCAGTCTAGACATAGCCTCAATAAGGACAACCAGCTTAATCCAGTTTTCTTACAAAGAAAGAAACAAACCCATAGTAGAGACTGATCCAACACATTCCTTTACAATAATCAAGTGTTGTTCTGCGGTTTTTATTAAGCTTTACTGGATATGTTCAATATTGGTGCATTGCCATTTTAGTCAACTATGATCTCCCATGTAATATTTCTGTGTAATTCCCTCTTTGAATAGTAAAATTACCTCTCTAACATATTATGTTATGTAAATCATAATGAAAGTTTAGGGCCTGCTCCAGTTCCCATTAAAAGGTTTAAGTCGTGAGTTTTGGCTTCAATGGGTAAAAGATTGGGTCCTGAGTCAGCTAACAAAGGGGATGAACCATTTGTTTGACACCTTTCAATTTAGTACCTTGCCAGGCCAGAGTCTCCTCTCACTTACACTAGTCTATATCAGAATAATTCCAACTAGATCATTGGAATGAAACTCCTGCAAATTTGGTATGAGTGAGACTCAGACCTGCTATCTACAACATGAAACACAATAAGTCATTTTTAGACATACAAATAATGCAGTCCTAAGGCAGCAGTGTGCTATTCAGTGTCTATTTAGCTGTCCCTCTATTCATCCTAGGAACTAATAACTCCAGTTGTAACCCAAGTGTAATCTTTTAAGACGTTTATACCTTTAGCAAGCATTTGCTCTAGTGCAAATTCTACATGGTGTGTTGCTTATTCTGTAACCAAACTCTGTTCAACTTAAGGCTAGATGCTAGAAGGAAAGTACTCTTAAACTAAACATATCCATGCATTTCTGCATGCTATTGTTCAGACCACATCTACACTTACAAGCTTAGAGCAGCATAGCTGTACCACTTGTGTTGCTGTGTCATGCTGACGTGAGGGAACACTCCCATCAACATAATTGAACCAGCTTAGCAAGCCATGCTAGTGACCTCAGTGGGACAGCACCTCCCACTGACATAGCGCTGTGCATACGAGTGCCTATGCCAACAAAACTTATGTCACTCACAGGTGTGTTCTTGAACACCCCGAGCAATAGAAGTTGCGCTAACATATGTGCTAGTGTGGACATAGCCTCAGTCTCTGCATTCCCTTTTCCACCGAAGTCTCTGACAGCATCGGTCTAAGCCCAGTAAGAGCATCAGAACTTCTATTATAAACCTTCTTCTTTCAGCCCTTTCATAAACACAGCTCTCAGTTTTTACCTCTCGTTATGGATCAAAGGAAAGTGATCACACAGCTGCACTTCAGACACGCATGACCATTTTTCATTTAAGAATTATCTATCTGTCCAGCCTGTGTGCTCATCATGATATCTGGGTATAAGATTTAAACTTTAATTTGAAAGCACTGTAACTTGTTTTTAAACTCCTTTAGACTTAAGTGACTGGGCTGTCTAGCAAGTCTCTTACCAGAGGGTAGATAGGTCATCTTCCTAATAGTGAACAGCATGGATTAATGTACACAAATCAGATATTCAAAATGGTAAAACACAGAAACCTGTTGGAGACCATTTTAACTTGCCTGGGCACTCACTAATGGATCTCAAAGTATCTATACTCTTACAATGCAATTTCAGAAACCAGCTGGAGAGAAAAGCTGTGGAACTTACCTTCATTTTCAAATTTGACATCTTTAATCAAGGTTTGAAGAAAGACATGAACTGGATGGCCTGCTATACTCAACATCCTAATGACATCAAAAGCTAAGTATTGGGCACTTTCAGCCCACTCTATTAGCCTCATTTAGCATGGACATTCTAATTGACAAGGGTTTTTTCCTTCTCTTTTCCTCCCTTCTTTTTCTGCTATTTATTTGTACCTCTGGACCCCTTGCTACATTCATCTGAAGAAGTGGGTAGTGCCTACGGGAAGCTCATGACACATCTACATTTTTTTTAGTCTCTAAGGTGCTGCGGGACCATTTAAGTTTTTTCAGCATTTGCTAAAGTGCATTTGTATTTATGCTGAAAGACTAGAAGCAGTAATTTCCTGACTGAAAACCTGAAAGATTGTTCCATGATGGATCATGCCTGACAGAAGTTAGCAAATATGTCATGTATCACACATATGGGCCAAAAATATGTAATGGAATAGCCTGTGGCAGCAAAATACTACGGACATCATGATGTCGTATACCTCGGGCTGTCAGACTTTCACAGACTTTTTTTCCTAAAAGCAATTGAGTGTTCATTCAGTCTTTTCAACATCAAATAATTAGATGATTCCAAACATTGAATTATATAGCTCATTGACATAACTTCTGACAGCAGCCTAACAAGATTTGTCATGTATAGCCCCCACTGCTGTCCCTTTGTACTGCTCCAGAGTTGTAAAGAAGGCACAAATGCGGTATAAAGGTGTTCTAAGAGAAGAAGTGAAGGTTCTCATAGCCTGGGGCAAGGAGTGAATCCAACCCAGCATAGAGATAATATACCTGGGTTTCCACCACTCCCTCCTGATCCACACAAGGCATGTATTCATGTACAGTACATGTCTTGGGAAGGGGGAATAGCTGGAATTCTGCTTTGTTCCAGTGATTCCTGATACAAATTAGAACAGTTCAGATGGTGTTCAAAGTTCCAGTGGGGACCACGCCCAGCTGAATTCTGAATTCAGCTGGACCCAATGATTTCAGTGGCAGTCCACACAAGGAGCATTTGTGGAATCAGGTCCATTTTGTATCTTGTGGAATCCCTATGGCATTTGTATCGGTTTTCATGAAATCTGGAAAGTCACCAAGACAGTGCCATTATAACACAGCCAGGTGCAACACAGAACAACCTAGGTATCATACTACAAGTAAAAAAGCATTCTGCAAGATATGGCTCCCCTTTCCATGATACACTTGACACCAAGTATATTTCATAGAAACAACTTTCCTTCTGTGTATGTTTGCATACCCCTGTTGTTATCCACTAATTATACTATGCCCTTTTTTGCTTGTCTCTGAAATATGGCATTAAAAGGTCGATATAATTAGCCTTTTCATATGTATACATATTTCTCTTCAATTTAATTTTTTTCTCTCTTTTTGATATTTCAAAAACTAGGTCTGAAGACCATGGGTTTAAAGCTGGGCAAAATTTTTCAGTCAAATATACGATTCATCAAAAAGGCAGGTTTGCAGTGACAAAATGTTTAGGAATTCAGGTTGAATTTGCCAACATTTTTATAACTTTTTTTTAAAATAAACATTTTGAAATATTTCATTTTGACATTTTCTAAGTGAACCGTTTTATTTTCAGATGAACAGTTTTGCTTCACAATGTCATTTCCAGTCAATATTCTATTTCAACATTTTGCTTCAAAACTTTCATTTTCAAACGACATTCAAACTGTTTCATTTGAGCCAAACAATTTTTTCTATTTTTGTTTGGGCAAGAAAAGCCAAAAGAATTCAATTTTGATTCAAAACAAATCAGGTTGGGATTGCAGGGGGAGGGAGAGAGGTGAGTTCAGATTTTCAGGTTCAGCGATCAAAGGAACAAATATAAATTATTCACTCAGCTGGACCTGGGTACAGTTTTTCTGTTCTTAACTTGAAGAGCAATAGAACAAGATTATAAATGTATCACAGATTAATCATGTTGCTCATTGCTCCATGGACCCCAAGTCTGCCATGGACGATGTATTTCAACTGTCATAAATCCACATAATGTTTCTGTGTGTTACATTGTTCATTTGGATCTCTGATTTAGTTAAGCTGACAGATGTGAAAAAACACATGTAACCAGACAGCTCCCTAGTGACTACACAGCTGCTACTGATGAAGAGAGCATGCTTTACCAGCTAAAGTCAGCATTAACTTCTGCTCAGAAATTTCCCTCCAGATTCACCTTCTTCTGTTGACACAATACCATGTGGTGTTGCATAAAGCTGTTTCAACCCACTTCTGGTCAAAGAGACTCAAAGTGCTTTCCAATACAAATTCCTTGTTCATGTCAATCTATGGTGTGAACCCACTCTCTCTGAAGTTTGTGAGAGTCTTTCCACCATTGGATCAAGGCCTTTGAAACCAGCCCTTTTCAGATAATGAAACCTTAGCAGGGTCAACTGATACTCCACCTCTCATTCTCTGTGTAGAACTCTCATTGATTTCAGTAGGAAGTCTATCTACTATATATTAGAGAGAGTTTGTCTGTCGGTACAGCTGTCTATCTGTTTGTTTGGTCAAGAACTCCTCCTAAACCGTAAGAGCTAGGACACCAAATTCAGTATGAAGCTTCCTCTTATCATAACTTAAAATAAGATAAGGGTTTGGTTTTGCCAGGAAAATGGGATGTACCTGGAACGGGATTGCTTTTCATAACACCACGAAGAAAAGAGACAAAATCACCAAGCAGGTGAAAAAGGCTGTCTGGGGATTCTCCCCTCTCCCACTCCCCCAGTCTGGAACTGCCCCAGCTCTGAACTCCCACCCCCCAAATGCCCTGTAGGGAGGATGGGGGAGCTGGCACTCCCTCCTCCCGATTTGTATGGGAACACTGCTGGATGTTCCCTTTCATCAGAGAGTGAGGGGAAAGTGCTCAGTTTGCTGCATTCCTCACTCTGGCTGGGGAGTGCAGGGGGCAGATGAACTTGGACCTGCCCCAGCTGGGGACATGTTCCCCTCCTTGGCTGTGCCTTGCTGGAGCTGCAGTGGCCATGGAGAGGTGCTTCTCATCTGACTCCAAGCTGCTGAGGTGAGAGAGGGCTGGGGTAGTTCTCTCTCCCCGGGGCAGCCTGTATATTGAACCCCTCATCCCCAGCCCTACCCCAGAGCAATGTTTTAAATGAAGAAAAACAAAAATTAATTGGGTTAAAGACACAAGCAACACTGAGTAAGTCTTCTACTATATAAATGGTGGAACAGATCACTTTTAAGTCTAGGAGTCCTGTGGCACCTTACAGACTTATTTATTTAATTGGAGCATAAGCTTTATTTAATTGGAGCATAAGCTTTCGTGGGCAAAGATCTACTTTGTCAGAATCTGGATATTATACCTATATTCAGCAAAGCATTTAAGCACATGCTTAATATTGAGTATGTGCTTAAGTCCAATTTGCTTAAGTTTATTGAGGAATCAGGTCCTTAAAGCATTAAAGTGCATATGGTTTAAGGTAGCTCAGTACAGCTCTACTGTCAGTATACCTTTCTTCAGTGGCGGATATAGGGCAGGGCGAGCAGGGCGGCTGCCCCAGGCCCCGCACTTCCAGAGGCCCTGCGCATGTGCCATAGTGCCACGGCACATGTGCTGTGTCAAAAGGGGGGGCCCCGCGAAATTGGGCCACCTAGGGCCCCGCAAAACCTTCATCCGCCCCTGCCTTTCTTAATGTTTTTAATGCACAAAAACTGATCTTTGTGTTGATGTGAAATGGGAAAAATATAGACATTTTTTCTGTATAAAATAGACTGCATCACACAGCTTGTGTGTGAAATAATCATACCCCACCTCGTAAGCAAAATAAACCCGTCACTTTAAAGTTATCCTCACAATTCTTTGAGAATTCCATTCCCCATGAAATAGGTAATGTGATGGCCAACTTGTGCACAGAAAAAAAAATGTTCACATTTTCAAACTTGAGCATCACCCAGAAGCACTTAAATCCCTATTTATGAACCAAAATAAGTGACCATGTAATTTAATCTCATTCCTAAATATAGATTTTAAATATCTAACTTTAGGCATCCATCTTTGGGAGTGTTGGTGTAAAAGTAACATGAAGGAGGCTTGCATCGATTTGTGATAGAAAAACAAGAGAGAAAGTTTCTAAGCAGCAACACTTTAGATGATCATCCAAATTATAATTTTGTATTTACACAGTTCTATCTGTGGGCATGGTGCTTTCAAGGCAAGGAAAAAAATATGGTACTTTCTAGATAAGTGAGAAGACAAGAAAGAAAAGGCTCTACTTTTTAAAAAAGAAATATAAAATGATCATTGAAAAAGTTGAATGATAGGCTATATCACCCTAGAACAAAGATGAGAGGACCTTGACTTTGCTAAAAGGGATATTAAAAATATATAACACTCAAGAGCCCAACTGGCTATCAGTGGGTACCAGGGAAGATGAATTCAATCTTTTGCTGGATTAACTGCTGGCCTTGTAAAATGGGATCCATTGGTCAGATTTATGTCTTTCTACATCATTACAGTCTCTTCTCCATCACCGTTAGGGTAAATGAGATTCCATGGCCCAACTGTGTTGGCTACTGAAAAACTTACCCAGATTCCAAAGCCAAAAGTACAGGATCTTGAACATTTTCTACTGAACTTAAACCTAAAAACGTATTATCCTTTTTGTACAGCATTATACACTCTCAATACAGCTTGAACCTCTCTGGTCAGGCAACATCCATGGTCTAGCAAGACTGGAACAAACATTAAAACACAAGTATCAGAAGGGTAGCCATGTTAGTCTGGATCTGCAAAAGCGACAAGGAGTCCTGTAGCACCTTATAGACTAACAGATGTATTGGAGCATAAGCTTTCGTGGGCAAAGACCCATGTTGTCAGATGCATGTAGTGGAAATTTCCAGAGGCAGGTATAAATATGCAGGCCAGAATAAGACTAGAGATAACGAGGTTAATTCAGTCAAAGTGAAGTGGGCCTCACCCTCCCTGACTAAATTAACCTCGTTATCTCTAGCCTTATTCTGGCCTGCATATTTATACCTGCCTCTGGAAATTTCCACTACATGCATCTGACAATGTGGGTCTTTGCCCATGAAAGCTTATGCCCCAATACATCTGTTAGTCTATAAGGTGCCACAGGACTCCTGGTCATTAAAACACAAGTTACTTGCACTTGGTATTTCTCAGCAGAGGTTTTTCTAGACAGATTTTTTTTCTCTTTTACCCTCTGAAACAAAGGAACAACCCTTGTGTTCCTATTGTCATATATGAGCACACTGGCCAAAATGTTATGGTTTAAAGTGTTTGAAGTTAGAAAAACCCCACAATCAGTGGCCTGAAATTCAGAGGTACTGATCTTGCTATATGGACTTAAAAGGAAGCTGCACTGCTCTGCCATTGATTTAAATATAGATTTAGATGCCTAACATTAGGCACCCCCATTTTACAAACTCCTCTTTCCTACTCAGCCTGACGTCACCAACAAATTTCCACTGAATTCAGCAGGTGCAGGAGAGAGCCCCCTGATAAAGTAATTGACTGCAACTTAATAAATATGTTTAGCAATTCATAAATTCATGGCAAATCCCTTTCCTTGAACAGTCTGTAGTAAATAGTAAATGACCAGTTGAGTTCCCTGCTGTGCCATCTTCTGTATCTGGCATTCCACTCAACACGTGCAATTCATTCTTCTCAGGATCTAATAGCATTAATGGAAAGCTATTGATCACGTTTAGTGACAAGCAGCAAAAGATTGTGGTAGGTGCCTTCGAGAAATAGCTGGCTAATAATAGCATATTTTGCAAAGAGGAAGACGGACACCAACATGCAGGTCTGTTCCTCACGAAAACATTCATCTCTGTCCTCCAAGAAGAAAGGCACCATTAGATGTTACTTAAATGTGCAGTTTTGTTTTCAAAAGGCTAAGTCTATGGGTGCTGGATCAACTCTACACCCTCGGGACCTAGCTAATATTCTGAAAGTGGAGATGAAGCCGGCCAGAATTCACACGCTGTAGAGGCAGCTGATATAGGCTTCTCCATGCTGTATCACCAGAGCTCTACAATTGCTCTTTTCCGTTTCAGTCTGTGAGTATGTAGCAGGCTCCCAAAAATAGAGGTCAGTGGAGAAGAGATGTAATTTCAACTGGTGTTTGGGAAAGCCAGGATAAAAGAGGCACATTTGAGGTGATGTCTGAAACCGTGGTTGTTATGGTATCGGCTTATTCGCCAAGAGTAGCCCAGGTCTGTGAGGCATTTCACGACTGCCTGCCATTGGCATAAGAAAGTCTCGCCTGGGAGTGCTGTGGATCAGCTCCCGCAAACCTCTGGCAACATGAACACTACCTTGCAAGCCTCACTCTCTGCAGATTGAAGATAGGCCTGCACCAACCCCCAACTCCTCCAAGCATTCCCTGTGCCATCCAGCCCGTTATCCACCAAACACTCACAGCATTATCCGACCTGCTTTTCCAAAAGCAACAGGACACATCAGCTTGTAAGATTCAGCTCAGGACCACCACAGGACTGAGAGTTCATCTATACCACTACAATAAAAGACCCGGGGCATGGTCTTCGCTGACCCAGGTTGTCTGGGGCTATACAACTGTAGTGTAGATATTTGGGATTAGAGTATAGCCCAGACTCTGAGAACCAGCAAGACTCCAACCTAGCCTCTGAAACTCAGTGGTGTGGAGTGGGGGTTCGTGGTGTAGACTTACCCTTCAATGTATTTATAGTGAAAATAAAGATAAGGTTATATAGATAGTGAGTAATAAGATTGAAAACAAATGTTTACATGTAGAACAAAATCTTTATGTGCTTTCTGGAGACTAAACTCAACTCAGAGATTAACCAAGCCTGGCTCAGACCCTCTTTCATGAAACAAACTTGCTCTCCATTTAGTTCCTTGGTGTAGGATGACAGCATGTTTTCTTTGTTACCCATATATACTAGAACAAATCTTTGATGTGCCTGCAACCTACTTTCTCCTGCTATTTTTCTCACTTTAAGGTTTTCACAGTCCTTTAGTATTCAGTTCAGACTGGTGAAAGAAGTCCCGTTGTGATTTATATATTACTTGATTTACATGTAAAGAGCCTAACAGATAAACATTTCTTGTCTGACAGAAAACGTGTTTTTCACCTTTGTTAGTGACCAGTCTCTAAACACAGACCTTAAAAATATGATTTTCAGTGTATAGACATAACTCCTTATACAACATCTATGCAGTGCCAGATATATGCACAAGCTAAGTAAGATACAGTTTAAGGCCTCAGATTATGAAGGGCCCATAAAAAAAATTACTAGTTTTTAGTTGCATCCTCATCTATGTAGTAGTATATGTAAGTACTACTATGTACTGGTATATAAGCACATATAAATATTTTCTATTTATATTTGATTTAAATATAAATCATTTCTATTTTCATTGTCCTTTCTGGATGGTATTTGATGGGGATCATAAGCAGCCTTTCTCCACCAGTGGAGTAGAGAGAAGTAATAACAAATAACTATAATCACTCCTTGTTGCTGCTACTAATACCTACTTTTCATAGAATCATAGACTCATAGAATACTAGAACTGGAAAGTGTCATCAGTCAGGGTTTCGGGGTTGTCCCATGCATTCCTGACAGGTCCTCTACTCCGTCAGTGATGATAAACTTTCAGCTGCGTGTGTGCATGTATGCATGTGCTCCCTCTACTAAAGTGTTAAACTCCATGCACTTGGGTCAACACAGGAGACCTCTGCTAGCACCCAGAAACGACATATTCAGGCAAAGATGAAACCAGTCAAGCAGGTTTATTGCCAAATGCTATGCATTAACAGTTGTTAGCAGAAAGTCTCAATGCTAAGCCACTGTGCATTCTATAAGCCTTGATAACACTGCAGCATACAAAAGTGCATAAAGCACCCCCCACCCCCAAACAGCTTCAGTCGGTGCTTACCCTTTGCGATGCCCTTTTATAGACATGTACAAACAAGTTACATCACTTCTTACATTTCAGGTTACCACCCTCTGTTATCTAGTTACCATCCCTCACCTTACAAAAGGGAGGCTTACCTACAATTCTTCACGCTGTCAGCTTCAACCCAGTCCTGAACCAAGGTTAGTATGTACTAAGGACGTTAAATATCGAGTAATTTACTAGTCGAGTAGTCAATGGAATTTCCATCGACTACTCAACTAGTCAATAGGCACTTCCGCATTCCTCCTTTGAAATGTACATTTCAAAGGAGAAATGTGAACCTCCATGTGCAGCCCAAGGCCAGTGGAAAGTCCTGCTGACTCCGAGCTGCACATGGGTGCCAGCTTTGAAATGTACAAGAGTCCCCAGTGGGGGCTCTTCTGCATTTCAAACTGGAAGTGCCCTCATGAAGCCTGGGGTCGGGGGGACTCAGAGTCCCCCGATGACCCCAAGCTCCATGCTGCACTGCCACTTTGAGATGCCACACAGAGCCCAGGTCAGCTGGGGAGTTCCGAGCTGACCCTGGGCTCCGCACGGCATTTCCCCAGAGCCCAGGGAGTCCCCAGCTGACCCTGGGCTCCACGCAAAACCCGTGGCAGCATTTCCAAGGGGCGGCACTGCACAGCTGATCCCGGGCTCATCTGTGCAGCGCTGCCCCTTGGAAATGCTGCCTCGGCATTTCAAAGCAGCACCGCACGGAGCTGACCCGGGTTTATTGAGATGTTCTGCTATTCCCCTTTGACTTACAGTCTGTATCTGATGCGTCCCTATGTCCTTCCATGCCTGACCTAACTTACACAATCATACAGTTATCAATATGTCCTCTTTCTTGGCTGCCATGTTGCTGAACCCAAGTCTTGCTCACTAGATTCCAGGCCTGCTACTGTTTTTATGTTACAGGCCTTTATTCAGGCTTGCTGACTCCATGTTACTGAGCCTCAACTTACTACAGAAGGGACCTTCAGAGATCATCAAGTCAAGTCCCCTGCCTTCACAGCAGGATCAAGTACCATGTAGATCATCCTTGATAGATGTCTATCCAAACTGCTCTGAAATATCTCCAGTGATGGAGATTTCACAACCTCCCTAAGCAATATATTCCAGTGTTTAACCACCCTGACAGTTAGGAAGTTTTTCCCAATGTCCAACCTAAACCTCCCTTGCTGCAGTTGAAGCCCGTTGCTTCTTGTCCTATCATCAGAGGCCAAGGAGAACAATTTTCTCCCTCCTCCTTGTAACACCCTTTTAAATACTTTAAAACCACTATCATGTTCCCTCTCAGTCTTTTCTTTTCCAAACTAAACAAGCCCAATTCTTTCAGTCTTCCCTCCGAGGTCAAGTTTCTATACCTTTAATCATTTTTGTTGCTATTCTATGGACCTTCTCCAGTTTCTCCACATCTTTCTTGAAATGTGGTACCTGGAACTGGGCACAATATTTTAACTGAGACCTACGCAGTGCAGAGTAAAGCAGAAGAATGACTTGTATCTTGCTCACAACACTCTTGTTATTGCATTCCAGAATCATGTTTGCTTTTTTGCAACAGTGTCACAGGACTGTCTCAGAGAAAGCACACAAAATACATTGACATCCTGTGGAAATATTATTCAGCATGGCTTCTACTAACCATCGTGAGGTGGACTCTGCCAGTTAGTGAATCAGAATCAATCCCTTGTGGCTTATGTGACAAGCACCAATTAGTTCTATGTGACCACACCAAACAACCCATCCCAAAATTGGAAAATGAAAAAAAAATGCAGTGATATTTTCCCCATCATCTTAACACAACTAACAACACCAAAAATCACATGGAATTTTATTGAGAGTCTTACAAATGTTGACAAACTTATTTTAATTTTGTAGATGTGAAAACAGGCAGTTATTTTTGACCACCTCTAATAACGAACTCCCTTTCTGAACTTATTTCAGTGGTTGATAAGGAAACAGAATGAAAGGCACGCTTATATTCTATGCATTAAAATGATGAGTGTTGTGTTTACCACACAAATTGGTATTTTTAATGAGTGACATCACATAAATACAATGCCAATGGTTCTTATATTTATGGGATTGAAACTGGTCAGTGTTTTATATTTAGTTCTTGTCATTTCAGCCCTTTGCAAATGTATGGCACTAATGGGGTGATTCCACTGTCAAGCAGCAGGATGAAACAGAAGAGGTCTTCATATTCTGCATTCATATGGCCCTTGCACAGTTGGAGCATGTAACCTCCATGACTTGCAACTTCAAATAAGAAAAGCCAAAGCTTATTCTTTCAATTTTGAGCTTTCAGCACTTTGAAACAACAATGAAGTCAGTTCTGAACATCTGGTCTTTTTAACCTCCTTATACTCAAAGGTCATTTTATCTTGCAGAGGGTCAAGCTTTATCCATTTTTGTACTTGTTAGGACCAGGGGTCAGGTTGTCATATGAGAAATGTACTACGGTGTTTTAGGATCACTCCCATACTTACAGTTTTATGTGGATAATGTAGAATAAAAATAATAATTCCAACATTGATATGATGCCTCTTAAGGCTAGTGGGCAGTCTGATAAGTGATTCCAACTACACATGACAGCGTATGTGATTGATCCAGTCTTCTATCTTGTCTTTGCTTTTGGAGGTAGGAATCAGTGTTTTGTTTTGGTTGATGCTATAATTATTCTGCGACTCAGTTAGTCTGTAAAGGTAACAGAAATATCACCTTTGCCATGTTGATTTTTATTTTCTTGTTAAGAATATTAAAATAAGAGACACTAGAAAACATATCACCATTGGACATATACACTGATTGTAAAACCAGTAATTGATAATTGTGGCGTGATCTTGATCCAACTGAAGTCAATGGCAAAGCACTTAAGATCAGATCTTCTGCTGGTTTAATGCACTGGATTCATTAAGCTTGTGCTGATCAGGAAACTAATGTGCTTTAAAAATATAGGGCCAAATTTTACTCTCCATTACATCAATTCATCTCCCACTTAAGTCTAGGGGAAATGCACTGGTCTATTGGAAATCTGAATCTGGTTAATTGCATGCGACATTTTCTGAAAACTGCTTTTTTCTGCAATTGTGTCATTTACAATACAAAAGCAAGTTTAAATCTTTGCTTCTGTATTTATATTTGCATTTGTCATTAGCATGAAATCCTCCCTTTTACCAACTACAACAAAGTGATTCACAAGTGTTTTAATCTGGAGAGCTGCATCTAAAGTCAATTAGGTCACAAGTTCAATGATAAGAATACTCTGGACATAAATGCATCTTCACCCTATTCCCAAGTGGGAATAAGATTGGGACACAAAACTATCTCACATTTGGCT
Organism: Pelochelys cantorii; assembly: GCA_032595735.1. Taxonomy (NCBI): domain Eukaryota; kingdom Metazoa; phylum Chordata; order Testudines; family Trionychidae; genus Pelochelys; species Pelochelys cantorii. The sequence continues at coordinate 66,191,283 of CM064326.1, read as the reverse complement.
GCTACTGGTAATCTCTACTCAAAAGAAACAGACCTGGAGAGAAAATCCTGGCCCCATTGATACCAATTGCAAAGCTCTCATTGAGTTAAATGGGGCCAGGATTTCACTCTTGGAACCCAAACCTGCTCCCTTTGAAGACAGTGAGAGGTTTTCTTTGATTCTTTGGAATACATTCAATCTTGTCATAGGACACATGTTGCAGCCTCAAGATTTAAGATGTACTTCCAGATGGGTCTAGAGAAACCTACACAGAGCCTGCCTTTATTCTTCCTGTCTCCATTCTAGACTGTTTTATCAGACCTTCACTTTTATAAACACCAATTATCCACTCCTATTTTTTACATTTTAAACAGAAAAAAACCTCAACTACATGGTGGTGCTGCTCTTAAATATCCTTTAGACTGTACTGGAAATGATGGACCTTAATTTCAATCTAAACATTATGTTTTTCTGGACCAAACCTCCCTCAGTTTTAAATAGTTAAATACCTTGTATATGAATGTTCTGTGCAGAGATAAGCACATCTCAAAGTTCAGACCCAGATTCAAATTTCCCAACATTCAGTGGATTCTGGTTCTGTGGTTTTGGTTGGCCCTATGCTCATGATAAGGACCAGCTGCAAATTTCCAGTGTCTAAATTTCCCCAAATCCAATATTCCTCTGAGTTGCCACACTAACTATCCTGGAAACAAAAAAACACATTCTTCCACTTAAATGGTCAACTTGGTCATAAATTAAACTTTACCCTGCTGTCATGTTATAATTCAGCTAAACACAAAATAAACCCTCCATAACACTTAGCATGTATTTAACTAACTCATTGAAAGCAGCGAGACTTCTCACTGTTATAAAGTTAAACACATGTAAGTGTGGACAAAGTAAAGCCCCTGGTCATTTAAAATAGCTTAAAATGACATCTTGTCATCAGTCTTCCTCTTTGGTTTCCAGTGGGGAGTCCCATGTGAATAAATGTCAGAGTGTGGGTCTAAATAAGCTCACATATGCAGAAACAAGTTCAGGAATGTTACATTATGCATACACACTTGATCTATAATCCACTCTGCCATACTTAGGCACTGTATTCAGCTTTCACCTGTTTTTACTGAAGCCAGTTGCAAAATTTTCCTTCATTATACTCCTTTATCAAGAGCCTCAAAAGTTAGGATGAGCTCAACAAGGCACTGAAGGGGAAGTTAACGATAGAATAAAAGTCTTTATTTTGCATGTCCTTGCTTTGATCACATTAAATGGGACCTTGGATAATATTTTACCCTTTTCAGCCATAGTATTTTATTCCTGTTAGTATAACTAACACAGGTTATTATAGCATAAACATCCTAATGACTTCTTTGGGGATGTTTTAATAGCAATAGGATGCAACTTCCTTACTGTAATATCTTACTCAACAAAAACTGACATTATCAATAATAAAAAAATGTTCTAAAAAGAAAATAGCTTCCAATGAGAAACACCTGTTTCACAAATTAAATACAGACGTTTCAGAACTGTTAAAACTGGAAAGAAAAGAAAAGGCACTAAAATATTCAAGGGCTTATGCCCTGAGAAATAGGTTTTTATTAAAATTAATCCCAATTTTAATATTGAAACATACTTGAAACTCTTCAATTTAAACATGCCTGTTACTAATTTAGACCATTTTTTCCAACAGAAATTTGCATCCAGATTTATTATCAAGTTCCAGGCTGATGTGATATGAAATGGCGGCAATAAGATGTTTGACCTCTTTAACTGGAAGTTAGCATGATAAATCTCAAAGATGCCTAGTAGTCTAAACTGTTCTGGTCTACATCTCTCTGGGATGGTGTCAGCCAGTGGTCAGGGCAGTGAGTGGTGTGTGTGTATTATACACCCGAGACTTCAACTGCTAGGACTGGGGTCCCTTAGCAGCGGGCAACCTGGAGGAGGTTGACGGGCGCCCCAAGAAGTTTACAGGGAGAGCTTATTACACCTCAGATTTTGACTGCTAGGATACACGATCCCTTCGCAGCGGGCAGCCTGGGGAGGCTGAGAGATGCCCCAACGGATCTGTCCCCTGGAAGCGACACGATCCAATGCTCAAGCTCTCCCTATATCTGTCCCTTATGACCGGCTGGAGTTCTTTTTAAAATTGTGCTTGGTTCTGTTACAGCAACTGAAGGAGTCAGGTCACAGCTTAAACAGTTACTATTTTATTGTTACAGGGTAAACTTAGCTGTTAAATGCTACTACTGTGTTACAGATAACACAGCCACTACAAAGGACAGGACAGAAATTACACTAATAAGTCACTTACAGGTACCATGAAACCCTTTTGGTTCTCTGAGCTCTTATTAAATGCATGCAAAATAGACACCTAGCAGGTATATATTCTCACCCCTGTGTTCCAGACTTGGCGTGGCCAGCGTCTTTCTCTCAATCCCTCGGGAAGAAGTAGGGCGAGGTTGGGCGTCCCACAGACCTCGGGAGACAACATATACCTGCCAGCAGGTATAGATGATTGGAGCTCCAATGGGGTGGGCTACTAAACCCCTCTTTATACCCCTTGGGTCACGTAGGCTTCTTCCTGGTCTCAAGTGGCCAATTAGGAAAAATGGCTTTGAATGCCAAGTTTCCCACAAAGGGTGCAAAGCATAATTCACACCTGGGAAAATGCAGACAATGGGCACTTCTAGTATATGATGGGCGAAGATTCCTCTCCTGGGACAGTGTAGGCGTGTCAATTACTGGTGCTAGCCATCAGGGCAGCAGGAGGTCCCCTGGTTGTCAGCTAGCCCATTTACTGTCTGGTTTCTGTTTATTAGAGTCAGGGACAAGCAGCACCCCTGTGTTCCCAGGGCATCAAAGGCTGACTGCCTTTCTCTTGCTCTCTGGGGGGGGGGGGGGAAACAAGATGGGGTTCATGTCTGGCTACAGATGGTCTCGACCAGGCCTTGGAAAAATAAGCCTGCCAAGCCACCATATCCGGCCCACGGAGACAGGGGGGGAACCCCAGGCAGGCTCTCCTGCTTGCCCCACAGTCCCACGCGCTGTGCAGAAATGCGGCTGCAGGGTTCCATTTCCGTTTTAAAACTGGAGGGGAGGGGTGAAGTTTTAGGAGCCACTCCCCTCCCCCAGCACATTCCCATTGGCCAGTTTCTGATAGAAACCGACCAATGGGCGCTGCTTGTTAAAATAAAAGTCAGCTAAGAAGAACCACGCCCCCTCTCCTCTGCTCAGTTATTCATGAAGCACATGGCCAGGCAAGGAGGCAGACTGGGCACCATTTTAAGCTCTGCAGGCAGGCAGGCTAGTTTGGCAGCTGACAAGTAAGTCTCTTGGCCACAGCCTGCTTCTGGCACCTCAGCCCTTTCCTGCCCCAACTCTCTGTGCCCCCCCACACCCACTCAACATACCCAAATCCTCTGTCCCCCTCTTACATCTACACCCCTCCCAGATCTGGCACCCCAATCTCTTGCCCCAGATCACAATCCCCTCCTACCCTAGGTCACATCCCAAACCCCTGCACTCCAGTCCCCTGCCCGAGGTCACAACCACCTGCTTCATCCCAACTCCCTCCCAGACTCCCTCCTGCACCCCAGTCCATTACCCCAAGCTCCCTTCTGCACCCAATCTCCATTCCAGACCCCACATCTCCTCCATTAAAATCATGGAAGAGCGCGGCCCTCGACCACTTTCCAAAATCTTGGAGTGGCCCCCCATCAAAAATTATTCCCCACCCCTGGTCTAGACAGTACTGGGTCCTGCTATGAGGGCAGGGGACTGGACTCGATGACCTCTCAAGGTCCCTTCCAGTTCTAGTGTTCTATGATTCTATGAAAGTTACAACCCACGTGCACAATATATTACTACCTGATCCATAACTAATACCAACATTAGGGATGTAAAATTCCATTTAATTGGTTAACTGGTTAAACATATTGTTCAGCCAGTTAACCAATTAAAGCAGGGGGCAGAGACCATAGATGTTGCCGGAGCAGAGAGTCCCAGATTTTAGAGGTTCAACCTGTAACTTCAATACCTATTTTAGCAATACTAACACACAAGTGATCCAGATTAATTCCATTTATGTGTTTGTCAGTATTCAACTGAGGCATGGATACCTTGGCAGGAGCAGACCCCTGGTCCACAAGTGTCACAGGAGAAATCTGTTTAGTTGCTTCTTGATTGCTATCAACTCAAGAATTAGTGTGTCAAGATCAGATTCCTTTGTCCTGGGAGATACATGAATATTTATCATTTCCATCTGTCATATTGTAGAATTTCAAAGAAATAGATGGTAGTTAGTTAGGTAGATAGGTGATATGAACATAGCTAATTAACATCTTTGAGTTAAATTTGAACAGTATAGTTAATTTTCTCATAATTTCCAAGAAGTGAGGAATTATTTCAATGAGAGGACACAGAAATAGTCAGTGACGCTGGAACATTTTTAATAGTGGGGGAGCTGAAAGCCAGTCACATTACCCCTGTCTGCTCCTACCCCCTGCCCCCCCAGTTTGGAGCTGGGAGCAGGATCATGTTTCGGGGCTGGGGGTGGGACTCAGACGGGGTAAGAGAGCCAAGGCTGGGGCCAGAAGCTGGGCTTCCCAACGCCACACCAGGAGCTGGGACGCTGGATGTGGGTTGCAGATGGAACTCTAGGCAAGGGGCCAGCAGCCAGGACCCCAGGTGTGGGACCAGCAGCTGAGCCCCAAGTACAGGGCCAGGAACTGACACCACATCTGGGGCTGGGAACAGAGCCCCATGTAAACCGTGGAGGTGCTGCTACATCCCCCACACTCACAGTTCCTGCACCCGTGGAATAATAATAAAAATCATCCTAATCTGTTATGTCTGCAATATGCAACAATTCGTGAAGTTTTGAAAATAGAAGTATATTAACGATAAAAAGCAGAACAACTGAATCTGACTGAATCACAGCTCATCAGAAAAACTGTGCTGCTTTACAGGGGAGGCACAGAGTCTGAGAGAAAGCCTCTACCCACATCTGTCCTGACGTTTTCAGCATTGGACCAGAATTTTCCCAAAGAATGCTTAATAAATTTTCAAGGCCAGACAGGATCACTATGATCACCTAGTCTGATCTCCCCGGTAACATGGGACATAGAATTTCATCAAGTGATTCCTGCTTCAAGCCCAGTAACTTGTGGATGAACTCAAATGATTGCCTGTGTTCATTTGGGAGAAAGGAAGGAAAGGCAAGCCCTAGAAATATATATACTGTTGTTTAAAATGAGTAACTGCTCATTCACAGGCCCTCAACAATCCACCACAATGGAAAAGCTGGAAATGCTTCTCAAAGGCACAGACAGGTTTTTTGTGAACTCAAAAATGGTGCATTTGTGGTCTCACCCACACATAGGCTATGTCTAGACTGCAGGCTTCTTTCAGAAGAAGCTTTTCCAGAAGACATCTTCCAAAAAAGCTTCTTCCAAAAGAGAGCGTCCACACAGCTAAAGCACATTGAAAAAGCAATCTGCTTTTTCAAGAGATAGCGTCCACACGGAATGGATGCTATCTCGCATTTAAGCTGTGATTACTATGGACGGAGTGGCCACCAGGTCACCTGTGCTTTTTCCTCTTTCCTCTTCTTTCGAAAGACTTCCCTCTTCCCCATCCACACATGCCTTTTTCCAAAAGAGCTCTTTTGGAAAAAGGCTTCTTCCTCGTAGAAAGAGGTTTACCAATGTCAGAAAAACCCCTCTGTTCTTTCCATTTTTTTTTTCAAAAGAATGCGATTGCAATGTGGATGTAAATGAAGTTTTTTTCGAAAAACAGCTGTTTTTCAAAAAAAAACTCTGCAGCATAGACATATCCATATAAAATTAGCATCCTGTATTTCGCTTTTAAGTATCAGTAGTGTATAAAAGTTTTATTGTTAATATGGCTTCAAGAAAGCTACAAACCTCAGTTTAAGAACCCCCACATAAAACGGTTATGAAAAGCATTTCTCTTAATCACTTTAGCACACCCTCCTCTGGATATCCCTTCTCCCATTAAAAGACTTAAATATTTTACAGCTGTTGTGTGCAGGCTTCTGTCCAGATTATCCTTCATTAAATGATTTCTATAGTAGCTGGGTACAAGCATTTCTATTATTACACCACTGCTAATTATGTCTCCATTGTTTTCATTTCATCCTTTGAAACAAAGCTCTTAGGGACTCAACCACTCTGTAAGAGGTGTTGCCAGACCAAATACATTTCTAGCAAATCCCAGCTGGGCTGCACTAGTGACAAGACTTAACACGAAGGAGCTCTTTCTTTGCAAAAAAAAAAAGTAGATAATACACAAGCTGTGCAGTGTATACACAGGGACCCCATTTCACTGCACACCAGTCTAGCAGTGGATCAGCTAGATGTGAAAATGGGATGAATACTCATTCCAGGAGCCACTGATAAGCTCTGTGCATTAACAGACGCATCAGCCTTGCTGTTTTCAGATTACCCTGATAGGGTTTCTAAGGTATATTATTATATTAGTGGCAAGAAGGGAGGGGGAATTGCAAATTGCTTCACTCCTGGTGCTGGATTGTTGCTAGGACATTGTGTGGGTTCTTTACATTGCTTAGGAAGCCAAAGGAGCTGACACAGTGAAGTGATTTTCCCAGAGGGAGGGCCGGGGCAAATGATCAGATAGTTGAAGTCCCCTCACTGCCATGCAAAGACTTTGCCAAGGAATGTGATTTCTCTGTATCTGCTTGGCTAAAATCCAGACAAAATTTTATTTCACTCTCAGTTGGTCCCATGTAGGACACATTGAAAAATTATTGTTAGTCACTCAGAAGTGTGCAAAGCACTTCCCAGACATACAAGATGATTGGGATGGTGAGGAATCCTTTCTCCCAAAGACGTTACAGTCTCAAGAGTCAACAAGGCAAAGGACAGTTACTAAGGTGAGAGAGAAAGAGAAGGTATCACATGATAAGATATTTATTTCTTTTCTTTTACTCGTGTACAATTCTTAATTCTTACTTACGAGCTGTGAGGAGTTAATATGGGCCTGAGAGGCCAATTAACCCTACCAACTACACCTGGAGGGTATACTAGGCTTAATGAAAGATGAAGCCCAGATAGGGAAGGAGTTAGGTGGTGACTATAAAGAAGGGAAGCACAGATTTGAAGGCGGCTGTAAGGACAGATGGAAAGAATGCTGCAGTCTTTGCTTTGGGGTTAAAGAGGTGAGTGCCTAGCAGGGCAAAGAGGAAAACTTCTGGAACAGTTGGCCCTGGGATCCTCTCCTGAGTAGCTGCAATGGGCAGGATGCCAAAAGAGAAACAGAACCACCCAGCCAGCAAGGGGGAGCAAGTTGCTGTGGTGAGCCCAGGTGACAGGGCTCTAAAGAGAGTGAGTGAGCTGTGGGAAGGGTTCCACTGAGGAACAGTGAGGGATGAAAGCTCAGTTCTGAGGAGAGATCAGTAGGATTGATTGTACTGTTAATCTGGGATTTTGGGGAAGGGGGAGACTTCCAAGAGAGCCCTCCAAGTCCTGTCCCTGAAAGAAGAGTGGATCTAGAAAAGCTACAGGAAGTAGGATTGCCAGATGGCTTAACCAAAAATGCCAAACACCCCCCCCCAAAAAAAAGCACCCAGAAAAAAATTCTGTTGAGAGAAAAAAAGGGGGGGGAGACCAAAGTTGTTAAGAAAAAAAAAAAGGACCCTGACAGCAGTTATTAAGCGCAAAAAAATAAATCAGCATGGCCCCTTTAAGAAGAGGCTTTTTTGCCAGCGGCCATCTTGTTTTTCTGTTCCAGCCAAAAGACAAGCCCCCCGTGGAACCAGGTAAGCAGGAGGGTGGGAGGTATCTAGGGGGGCCTGGCAGGAGGTCGGGAGGCCTGGCAGGGGACATGGGGGCAGTCCTGGGGCTGGGCCTGGTTGCTGAGTGTGTCGTAGGGTTGCCAGATGTCGGTATTTTCACCTCCTGGCAGGGTAAAAAAATAGAAAATACCAGACATTTTAGGTGTCCAGTATTTTCTGAATTTTTTTACCAGACAGGAGGCGAAAATACCGGACTGTCCGGGTCAATACCGAATACCTGGCAACCCTAACAGGAAGAAGGATTGATAAATAGACTATGGGAGAAAGAAGCCCGCAAGGTGTCCGAGGGACTCATATGCTAATGAGGGACTCATTAGCATAAGTCGCAATCTCATTAGCATATTTTCTGCCCTTTCTTTTTGCGCAAGGGGTTTTTGCACAAAAAGAAGCAGTGTAGCCAGGCATAAGGATCTTGCACAAAAGGGGTTTTTTTGCACAAAACAGAAGCAGCTACACTGCTTCTTTTTATGCAAAAACCCCTTGTGCAAAAAGAAAGGGTAGAAAATATGCTAATGAGATTGTGACTTATGCTAACGAGTCCCTCATTAGCATATTTTCTGCTGCAAAAACTCGCAGTGTAGACACAGCCTGAGAGAACAGATTTTGGCTGCTGGTTATAGGGCTACTGGATACTGTGTAGTGTAAGGATCTGGGTTCCCCTTCCAGCCACTGAGGAGGGCCGCAAAAGGCCCCTGAGAACAGGATAAGGATGCCTAAGAGAAGCATGTGGGGACCAGGAGACCAGAATAGGGGCCAAAGGCCTTTTGTAAAGGTGTTCAGCATTTGCTGTTACCCTGGAAGGTGTGGGATCAGAAAGGGACCTGGCCAGCAGACTGAGACATGAAGGGACGCAGAACACTACAGGACTGGAACAAGTGTCAGCAAAAGGCCCTAGCGCAGGGTTTCCCAACCTATGGGTCGGGACCCAAATATAGGTGGCCATTACATTTCAAAGGGGTCGCCAAGCATCTCCCCAGGTGGTTCTGCCCCCCATCTTTGAATTGCCTTGGGTCACCAAGTCTTCCTGAATTGTCAGAATGGGTCCCCATCCGGAAAAGGTTGGAAACCGCTGCCCTAGGGGGAGAGAGCTGCTATACCATGCTCAGCCACAGGAGGTATGTCTGTGGTGAGACCTCTTCTATGTTTGCTTTTAGCCTCTTTAATGATTTAGATGTGCCTTTTGAGTGTTCTTTAACTCTTTATACTTTTCCTTGGTTGTTTAGCATAATGTAAGATAAGTAAACACAAGCCTACTTGGCCCCAGGATAGGCTCTTCATTCCCTTCCTTGCTGCAGTCCAGGAGCTGGGCACCTGTGGATACCTCTTCCTTTCTTTCCATGCCTACCTTTCCCATAGCCAAAAGCCCTACAGGAGGATAAACCAAGGGCCTGTAAAGTTTTAGGAGAGTCTACACACATAAAAAGAGTTACCGGATTTTAAGAAAACATCGTAACCTTTGTGTAGTGATTTGAACCATCCTATAGAATTTACTGTAATCAAGAATTTATCACTGTTATAGAATTTGAGATGGTTAAAAGGCCTTTAAAATGGCTATCATTTTTCAATAAATTACATAGGATGGTTCATCTATTAAATTCCATAGGGCTTTTTCCTAGTTGTTATATAACTTAATTGCATATGTACTAGAGGAAACACATTTCTTCTCTATACTTTTCTGTGGCTGTTCCTAAGGAAGTATGAGATGGCAAAGAGTCCCAGAAAAAATGTTCTTCCTTCAGCCTTTTTAGCCTGAAGGGATGCATATGTTCCATGACCAACTCCTGCAAGAACCTGGTAAGAACTAAACTAATACATACCTCTCCATAAGAAATCACACTGGTAAAAGTTTCTCACTCTGCTCTTCTTCAGACACTGCCACAACATTTAATGCATTAAACTAATTTTAACAAAATCTCTAAAGCTATGTCTACACTCCAACGTTTTTGCGCAAAAACCGGCAGAGCGTCCACACCTCAAGCGTGTTTTTGCACAAAAAAATACAATAAATTGACAGGACAGAGGGCTTTTTCTGGTAGAATTATTCCTCTCCCCACGAGGATTAGCTCCTTTTTGCGCTACAGCTCTTGCTCAAAAAGGCATGTGTGGATACTCTGCAGGGGTTTCTTGCACAAAAAGAGCCTATCAGTAAAAGCACAGGTGCTCTGATGGCCATTCTGTTAATGCTTTTGCAATGTGCTTTTGAGGTATGGACGCGCTTTTGCACAAGAAGTTTTTGTGGAAGATCTCTTCCACAAAAAGCTTCTTGTGCAAAAACCTGAAGTGTAGATAAAGCCTAAGGGCAACTAACCAGATGCATATGTAGCAAACACAGCTCATACTCTCCACTGCTAGCTTTCACCTGCCTATTCCATCTCACCAAGCATTTGCTTTCTATCCTAGCTTTGAAGTCCTGACAGGCAAAGAGAACTTTCAACACTCAGTGCATCAACTGGGAATCTGGTTGGTTTTGTTTAGAATACGTCATACACACATCAGGCAGGCTTAATAAATAATCACCACCCTCATTACCATGTCTCAGATAGCCTGGCCATGGAATGAAATAGAAGAAGGAAGAAATAAACTGGCAGAAGAATGTCCATTAGTTCTGCTAAATTAATCTTTGCAAATATAATTTTATCAAATGTATTCAGACAATATGCTCAGAAAAATAATAAAAGTCCTGTATTTGTGTATGTGTGGTTGTCTGCCTACACATACATTTATTTTAAGCATTTTTATACTCCTGTATGCTGAGTGAAATCTAGCTAGTTAATTGAATTTTGATAACGGAATCTGCTCTTGCAATTGTACAGCAGGGGTCGCCATAGCTGTTGGAGAATCTGAACTTTTCACACTGCTTTTTCCTCTGATCTTTGTACATTTCCACTCTATATGCAGTATAGGTACTAAAAAAAAAGAAGAAGAAGAAAACCCGTCAAGCAATGCATTTCCTATTATTTGGAAATTAGCAGCTTCTGGACTGTTTCTAAAACAAACTGTTTCCATTATCAGGATGTTACGATGCCATATGCATCCACAAGTAATCACTCACTGTACAAATATATGGTTTGTTTTAATATGCTGATTGATTCTGCATATGCATGTGTACATAATTTAATAACTTGACTCAGCTTCTCCAAAATTCAGCTCACAAAAAACGAATTCACTGCTTGTATTTATTTTCTCCACCCTAGAGTACAAGCAGAATATTTTGAACTCTTTAATTTTAAAAGAACATTGTGATTAATTATACTAATAAGAACTGCAGAAAATGAGAAGGAACAGCATTTTAAAGGACTTCTGACTTGCAGAAAATATTTGTTGTTTTAGGGCCTGATCCTGTAAACATGAACACATGCTTATCTTTACTTTCATATTTGATCCTAGTAAGTCAATTGGGCTGCTTGTGCTTAAATGTGTATTTGCAGAATCAGAGCCTTAGTAAATAGGAGGTTTAAACTTAAGTAAATAGGAGGTTTAATCTGTCCTCTCGGGGAGGTGGTTTTCGATGTAAGCCTTAGTTTGTGAAATTGAATGTTAAGGGAGGACAGTATAACCAAGCCAGAACCTAACTCAGAGACTCCAAGTTGCTGTGTGTGCGTGTGTGTGTGTGTGTGTCACAAGCATTGGCTCTTGCTTTCCTGCTGAGAAGGTGTGCATTTTATGGGGCCAGATTGTCCCCTTAGCCAAAAAATACCCGCAAAAAGAAGGAACTCCATAAAAACACACAAACAGAAAAATGCTTCTTGCAGCTGATTTGCCCCCAAACATGCTTCTTGGATGATATATGGAGGCTGCTGTGGGCCTGTCAAAGAGCAAGTCTCTATGGCCTGAAAAGAGTGAAGGCAAGTGTCAGTATTGCCATATAATCAATTTACAGTGGCTCCCAGGATAACTAGAAGTACCAGTGACACAAGTTTGGACATTGCACTGTTGAGGGCTCACCCTTAACAACTACCAACCGGAGCTCTGGCTGCAGGGTCAGCCACGGCATTGATACTGGTCTGGCCAGCCTTCCACCCCTGACAGTGACACTTGTTGCATACTATGGAGAGTGTTACTGAACAGAACAATAAAGCTTAGGCTCTATCATGTTGACTATCCAATCCCTGTGAATCTGTTGTGCCTCATGTTATTATTGTCTGCCTCTGAAAGTTGACTCATGTCCTGATCACACAGGCTCATAAACTGTCTTGCATGTGCCACCACAGCATAATATTTGACTGATGGTTTTGTACTGCTGCTCCTGTTGGCTCACTGTCTGCTGGCTTGGACTGGAAAAGATGCACTTTGCAAAGGCTTGTGCTTGACTAATGGCAGTTCTTTATACATCACTGAGGATTTGTCTACATATAGAACGTGTATCAGTTTAACTTGTGATCCTAGTCACTCGGTATTCACACCCTGCCCACTACTGCAATGTTATTTCTACAAAATACACCCTGTAAGGCATCATTTGGCTCATTGTGAAATGTATGTGGTGACGCTGTGTGTGGAACTATGGATACTCGCTGATATGCTTTAAAGTCTGTGACCAAAAAGTGTTTGAACCAGGTACATCATGAGAGGTGGCAAACAAGTTTTCTCAAGACAAAGGAAAAAGGCCAACAATTCAAACCAGGTGTGGCCAAATTCAATGGGATATTCATTCTGTGGTTGCAGGAATAGAACATGTATATTGTGAAATTAAATTAGGAGACATCACAGTGGAATATGTTGCATAAAAAGCCTCTGCCTGAGCTATTACTTCATTTTACACATGCATTTTCTGGAAATACACTAAACTGTAAGGTCCTGCCAACACTTGACTTAGAGACTGACACAAACCTCCTGCTGACTGCATTGCTGGGGGGAGGGAGGCAATTGTCTTCTAAATCACTTCATTGTTGATGGTTTGTCTGCATTGCCTTTTAAACTTTGTAATTCATTGTAATCTTTGTTAAACCTTGCAACTCACTGTAATCTTTGTAAAACCTTGCAACTTTGTAACTCTCAGCAACTTTGCTTTAAGTTCAGAAACTTACTGTAAGCTGCAACTTTGTCATCTTTGTAACTCTCAGCCACTTTGCTTGTAACTTGCTCTAAACTGCGTTCTCCCCTGAGTGAATGAAGAGAGGGGTGCATGTTTTTGAAGTTGCAAGGTTGGGCACATGGTAATGAGTCATTAGACTGCTGCTCTGCTGGACCAAGGGAAGTCTGGGCATGCTCTCTGGTGACAAAGGTGGATGAGTCACAGAAGCTATACAGAGACAATAAAAGGAGAGAGCACATGGCAGAAGACTCTCTTCCCTCCTTCTCCTAAGAAGCTCCCCTTTCTACAACCTAGTTTCTTTCCTGACCAGCTCCCCAGCCATGATGAGCAGACAAACCCTCCGGAGCACATGCCTTGGATCCTTCTGCAATCCATATATGCCTGTGTGAGTACCTGAGGGCAGGAATGAATGTGTGTGAATAAGCAAATGAAGGTGTGTGTGCTTGTTTGTGTGTGTGAGAGAGATAGCTGGTTCCCTCTTTAGTTTAAACCTGTGGTGGCAGCTCTATCTTCTTTAGTTTATCAATAAACCCATGCTAATGTAACCCTGGGTGGTCTCAAATTGGAATTTTTTGGGGTAACAGAATACACTAGTGTAGAGTCATCCCCCTGATTTCCAACCAACAGAAGACAGGAGACTGAATTCAGAGGTTCAATGTCTACCTTGAAATAATGGCAGATTTTGAGATGAGGACACACACACACTGACTGTGGATTATCCTTCACTAGAAGATACAAGGAAAACCAGTTCCTTGTACTCAAGGGATAAGAGTTAGCTAAAAGTTAGCCAACTAATGCTGGAAAAGGAAGAGTGGTGAACAAATAAAGTAGCCGGTTAAGTTAAATTTTATCCATAGAAAGCATATTTATACTTCTGAGTGTTTGCAACCATTTCTATCTTTATTCCTTCTAGCTGGTGTCACTTAATCTACATCCTTTTGTGAATAAACTGGCTTTATTATTATTGTAAAGCACCCAGGGCTGGGTTTGAAGGGAAGAGTGTTTACCCCATCGAATAAAAAAGCTGTGATGTGCTGACTTTTAAAAAAGAGCAGCAAAGATAGTGTTTCTGCAGAATGTACAGCAGTAAGTGCTGTGCATTGTGAAGAGGCATCTCTGAGCTGCTCCAAGAAGGCAGATCATGGATAAAATCTTGCAGTTTGCTGCTGAGGAAGGCAGACTGGTATGGCCGGGAGCTGACTTGCAATCAAACTTCCAGCAAAACTCATTCTTGCTAAATCAGAGGTAATAGAGTGACTCACAGCAGCATGTAACATAACTCAAGTTGGTTTTTAAATTGATTTAGCTCTAACCCGGGTGCTGGAACTAGGAGTGCTGGCGATGGGGGGAGACAGTCTGCAGCACCCTCTGACTTGCAGTGGTTTCCATCACATCCAGAGTTTACAGTTTGGTTTAATGGCTCTCAGCTGTTCGGCTGTACAAACTATTCCAGCACCCCTGATTCTAAGATTGTGCATCCCTCCTGTATGGACACACGAGTTAGTTAACAAGTGGCTTATATCAATATATCTTCCCTTGTTAACTAAATCAATATAAGCCAGTTGTTAACTGATTTAGGTGTGTCTATACAAGGGGTGTCACCAACGTTAACCAAATTAGTTTTAGAGCAAAATGCAGGATAGCCCATTTCCCCCGACTATGCGTCTTTCATAACCATGCCCGACTTCACGAGTAGGCACAACACATCAGTACATGCCATGTGTAACAGAGTATTCAACCTTGCTCACAAAGGGAGCATAACACTCCCACTCAGCTTACTTTTTATTGTTTTGCCTAGCATTTGATGCAACTTAAATGCTTTTCCTCTCTAGTGCTCTCTGCAATGGACCTGAAAATCAGGCCCATGACTAATATCAATGGCTATAAGGCTGAATAGGAATTCTAATTATGGACTGGCATGCCGTGAATGGGCTAATTTCACTGCAGTCCCTGAAGCATTTCAGTAGAAGGTGAATGAGAGCAACAGAAGGGAGAAAATACTCCAATTATTTAGTGCCTCCAAACTGAGAAATCGTGAAATGACTTCTTTTTTGCTTTGTATTCTGCTGCCCTCCACTAAAGGGACAGTGATGGGAGCAAAGTAAATACGGCAAAAAGTGCTTCTATATTTCCTTTTCATTGCAGAGAAAAAAGGGAAAGCATTATATTTTTTCACTTTGCCAAAGACTTTAGGGGTTTCTCATCTGAAATCAAATCACAACCCTGTCTAGCCACTCCACCAAAATTATTCAGAAAATTCTTTATTTTCTATGTTTGCGATGTTTTTTACCTTTTTGTTCTCAAAGGATGTGGTAAGCAACATGCCAAGAACTACAGAAAGGCAGAAATATTCTTGAGCTACAAAACCCATCTAATAAACAAAAGTGTAAATTACTGATGTAAACATGCTACAGTTGGGATCTTAATAAATTAATCAACGTCAAACAAAAGCTCATTGTACAAAGCCAGAACTAGCTATAGAAATAACTATAGACCAGATCCTGCAAACATTTAGCAATGTGCATAAGTTTATTCATGTGAGTACAGGAGATCCCAGCATACATCTCCCCCTTATTCATTGTTGAAGATGTCCATCACATATGAACAATAAAGAAATGTATTTTGTTTCATGTTTCTGAACTGCATTTCCATCATTTGCATGGATTGAGACCAATGTGAATTGGAACATGTTCCCCTGTTGTACAATAGTTACGTTCGCCAGTCACCTCCTAAGCTTATTACCTATGGAGGACATTCTCCGTGCTGATTAATGATATGGCAGGTGAAGGAAAGTCCATTATAGAGGAGTCTTGGAAGTCCTACAACACCTTGAATAATGTGGAAAACGTTGATCAGTTTGTTGGAAGAAGTCACGTTTCAATGTATGAATGGCCAGATGATGTCCACAGTTTCATGGGATTTGAGGCAATTCCTGCTCTCAAGCAAGAAATTTAAGTTGGTAAAGGATGTTGGCTTTGAGGAGATGGATGAAGAGGATGTGCAAGAGTTGTTGGGATCTCACACTGATCAACTGACAAATGAGGGACTGATCTAATTGAACCAACAATGAATATCCAAGGAAAGCAAAGATGATGATGACATAGGGCAGGAAGCCAGGAGTTTGATATCAACAAATCTCTCCCATTTCTTCAGATTGCTGGATGAGATGATGGGAATCATACAGAGCAGTGATCCAGTTTGTGAACCATCTGCCAAAGTCTCCAGGGTGCTCAATGATTCAATGGCTTGCTACAGGGAGATCTGTTGTTCAAAGATTCATTCAGGAGAGACGACATTGATAAAAATCCTTTAGGACATATGAAATCAAAAAGCCAGCCATGGAAAAGCCAGTCCAAGAAAATCCATCTACCACCCTACCTAAACTTAGCATAATTGACACTGCATTACACTCTATTAAAATGTTCTATGTGTTTGCAGGATGTCAGTAGGGTTCTACATTATTTTATTCAAGGTTTTCTATGTAAAATCTGTGCTATATAAACTGTCAATGCAAAAAGGAACATTGTGTAGGCAAAAAAGAGCATTGTCATAGGTGAGTGTGGAGAAGTTTTAAACTCATACCTCACCTTATTCTATTATTTCTGAGGGGGAAAAATTTCCCAGTACACGTCGCCTTGGTATCCATTGCCGTTTTCAATAACTTAGGCTGCAGAAAGAAGGATTAAGATAAAAAAAAATGGAGAACTATGGCCCCTGGGCACCTCTTTCCTACCGCATCTCTGGACTGGTGAATTCTGGCAGGGGAAATTTTCAACAGAAGGGCTGAGGTCCCCAAAAAGCTATTTGTGCAACCCAGAGAGACACTTAGAAAACTAGCAGCTTTAACATCCCTGCTATTATTTTGGACTGAAAAAATCTCGTTCACCTGAAACATATTTTACCTGCTTTAATTGCTGAATAACTCTCATTTCTTTCTCTTATCTAACAAATCTTTAGTTAGTTTACCAAAGAAATTTGCTGTCAGCCTTGTCTTTGGTATGAGATCCAGAGTATCCACTCACCTGGGGTGCAGCGCCTGACCCTTTGAGACTGGAAGACCCTAATGTGTGGTGATTTTTGGTTTTATTAACTTTTCACCATAGAAGTCCAAAATGTCTGGGTGGTAGTATTGGCTGGAGTATCTAAGGGGACTGGCTCTGACTCCACATAAGTTAGTATAGTGTTCCAGGCAGGGCCATCCTGAGGGATAGGCAGCTGCATAGGACACAGTAAAAATTTGTGGTTCCCTAGGCAGCTGCATGCTTTACATACCTTGAGCCATCACTGGGACAAGACAGCAAGGGGCAGCTGCAGCAGCCAACCCCATACCCTGGACTGCCTACCCAGCCACCACTCATTAGCACTTTTCCCTTTCTCCTGGAAGTGGAAACCACATCCAGTCTCCTACTGACTGCTGGGCTGCCTCCTGCTCTGCCTCCAACCTACAGCCTGGCATCTCCTCTCTGCTTTCCCATCAGCCTCCCTGCCCTGCTCCTGACCTCTGTGGCCCTGGACCTTCTCCCCACAGCTCCTGCCTACACAGCCCCCCTGTGGACTGGCCAGGCCCTCCCCTGTGGGAGAGGGGGAGGTGCTTGAGCTGGGTAGGATACCAACAATCATAAGGACGGCCCTGAAATCTCAGCGAATTTACCAGGAGGATGGGAGTGTCTACCCAGTTTTTCAACAGTCTGCCCTGCAACTGGCCTTCTCAGTTGTGACTCATGCCAGACACAGACATGTCTGTTATGCTTTTTTTTCATACATTCAATTAATGTTTTAATCAGATGTATGTAACTGTCACAGATTTTTGCTCACTGTTGTGTCCTCTTCAGTTTGAATATACTTACCATTGAGCCAAATTGACTTCTGAAAGTCCTATGTCAATTTTGAAGTTTATGGCTGAAGGACAGACTGCAACAAAAGAGGTGAATTTTTTGTGCCCATCTAAGGTGGCAGACCTCTTACACATCCCCAGGTTGGGGGAAACTATTGCAAAACAAATCTCTCTCTGCTTTCTGAAAGATGTGGGTTATGGGTCAGCGAATGTAAATTACAAGTGACCTTTCTCAAATTCTGCCCCCCAGTTACATGCATGCAATCTCATTGAAGCAAATGGAATTGCATACATGTAATTCGGAGCAGAAAATACCACTGAGCTCTTGAATCTTTTCAGATCTGTTCTCCTTAAGGCCTGTACCAAAAGCCCACCAAAGTGACTAGAAAGACCCCTATTGACTTCAGCAGCATTCTCCCTTTGAGCAATCTCTCTGGGTCACATCCAAGATGGTGAACTGCATAGCCAAAGATTTGCTCTCGGTACATAAGTCCCAGTTCAGCAAGGGACTTAAGCACAAGCTTAACTGTAAGCACCATAGTAGCCCTATTGAAACTAATATGCTTAACTTTAAACAGTACATAATTCCCAATTATGAGCTTAACTATGCTCATAAGCAAGATCTATGCTTGAGTCCTGAATCATCACTATCCACTACCAGACAATGAAAATCACTAGTGTTAACAACAACAGAAAGCTGGAATAATGCAGTGGTTAATCAGATCCACCATCTTACAGGAATTCTTGAACACCTTTCAGCTTCATCAGAAATCTCTGTGCAGGATCTAACACTCAAATCATCCTGCAACACTCCCTGAAGGGCTCTTGGTACCGAAACCAAGGAATAGCTTTTACAGAATGGCCCTTACATGTAGTTTTTCATCTGTGACAAATAAAATATTGATAGCGGTCTTCATTTTGCATAACCCTGCCAAAACATACTGCGTAGTAAGCCATAACAGAATGGAAATTGCTTATAAAAATGTGAGAGTGGATGGCAGAATTTCATAGTGTGAGCAACAGTGATTTTTCACTTCACATGCTATTTACCATGAAATGCGGCAATATGAACTGCAAGATGCAGCAATAAATGTTGGTCGGATTTTTAGTATTGTTGGGCTATATGTAGTTTGCAGTTATAACATTTATAATTAGTTAATTATGCTACCGCCTATATATGATTATTCACTTACCTGGCCCACCTACCCCATAATTGTAGCTGAGCACCCCATTAAGATATTATGTATCATTATCTTCATTTTACAGATAGGAAAATGAGGACTTAATACGTTTCTAAATCTGGCCCTAAGTGACTTAACCAAGGTCTCTAGGAAATCTGAGGCAGAATCTTGAATTGAAGCCAGATTCCTAAGGGTCAGTCCAATAAGTCCATCCTCATATCTCTTGAGTATAAATAGGCTTCATGAACATTGTTGTTTCCAACAGGCATTGTCTTTTCTCCATACAAACCTAATCACAATCCCTATGCTGTTTTACAGTATGTCCACCAAAGAAATAATTAGGAAACTGCTCTGGATTGAATAGCCAGGTCAAGTCAGCAGCTGGATAGAATAACACTTAAGCACAGACCATATACGGACATTGGAATGGGTTAAACAGGGACATCTGGAAGAGATGAGATTTGGAAACCACTCCCAGGGTCAGATCCACAACTGTCCTTTCAGGGCAATCATATTATAGCAGCAAGTGGGGTAAGTTCCACTGCCTGGGTCACTAGGAGAGATCTAGTGACATTTGCAAGTTAACAAGGCACATCTTCAAAATAGCAAAACCTTTTGTTCTGAATGACTGAGTTATTTTACAAAATTACAGCTGTGATTCATTAATCCCTCTTTTAAAGCTGCTCCAGGCTGGAATAGTCATCATGGTTAGGGGGATTAGGATAAAACAATAATGAGGACATAAAACAGATTTTGATTGATAAATTCAATATATTCTTAACCCTAACATGTATAACGAAGTTTCATCAGGGTCTCTGCACACCATAAAAGGAAATGGCAGCTATGCGGGAACATATGTAAATTGGCCAAACAGTGGAAAGGATGTGTGTTCTGAGCTGCTATTATTTTATCTATTTGGATCTTTTTTAACTAGCTTTCCAAATATCTCAGTGGAAGATAGACAAGAAGGCAGCCACCAGGACTGAGAGCAGAGAAATGAGCTTTTTGGGTCCTCTTTTTTTACTTGCCTGGGTTTAAACTGAACAGTTTGCAGCACCATATGGCAAAGGTTGAGGTCAGACAGATAAAACGTTTCATTGCGCTGAAGAATGGTTAACAACACGGGAATGTAAATTCTAACACATCGTAAAACTGTTGCAAAGCAGGCTGAAAGGAGACTTTAGTTATGGCAGGAAATCTGTTTCCCAGCTCCACCCTATTTCTTCCAGTTCATTACAGGTATTGTGGGAGGCAAAGGGAGGCTTGAGTCATCCCTTGGCAATCTGTGCCCTGCTCCTACAACAGATTTCTAACGACTTTTCAATGATGATTTAAGAGGGTCTGTGTCTTGCAGTTGTAAAGGATTTCATCTCTGCCCCCTCCTCACATACAGACCCAGGGAGCTGCACACACACAGTCTCTCAACAGCAGCATTAGTATTGGCCACTTTTGTCCCATTTTCGCTTCAGCGCTCTCTCTCTGCTGCACAATTCTCTCGAAGGTCACTGGATCAACCTAGTGGAAAGAGAAACCCCCAAAACCTGAATGGGTTACATCGGCATAGGATGCATGGCAATTTGTAGCTGTGTTGGTGGCAGGACCACCCCACCACCCAAATGAAACTCACAGTAACACTGCGAGGAACTGGAGCTGAAAAATGGTGTAGAAATCTGCCCCTCCCCCACACTTTGCCTTGTCAGTCATCACTCACTGAGATGTGCACTAAACCTGCCTGAATCTCCTTCATATCCGTTCAGCTCCCCAGGGGAGCACTGCGGTGTGAATTGGAGTGGATGGTGAGGGAACCCCAGGCTGTGTGAGAGGAAATGGAGCCTGAAGAGATGCCTGTAGCTGAGTCCTTGAGCAGGAGCAGAGCAAAGCCAGGGACAGACCGAGAGATGAACTAAGGGAGAAAAACTTTTCTGGTTTGCATCAGTCTTTTCCTAGGTGCTAGATTTCCCTTACCTTCCTGTTCACACAATGCAGTGTCTGCTGTGCGCTTCAGAATGTCTCTCTGATCCTTCTGGGGCCTTCCACTGCTGCTTTAGCTGTCCTATCTCTGTTAGTGTTCAGGATGAATCTTAATATATGGAGATATACCTATCTATCTTGTAGAATTAGAAGGGACCTTGAGAGGTCATTGAGTCTAGTCTCCTGCCCTCATGGCAGGACCAAGTACCATCCCTGATAGATTTGCCCTATATCCCTAAACAGCTCCCTCAAGGATTGAGCTCATAAGCCTGGGTTTAGCAGGGCAATGCGCAAACCACTGAGTTATCCCTCCCCCTCATCCCTGCCAATCTGAAAGTCTTGGTTCAGTACATTGACTTTAATGCCAGTTTTGTGGGCTCTGGCCCAGAAAGGCCAAGGTAAGCTGCACAGAGAAGAAACATAAAATTATCGCTGTCAAAACAACATCACCATCATTGCTTTCTTGGCCATTCACCTACCATAAATACTTCATAGTTGATGTCTTTCAGATCTGCCCCTGTACATGCTGCAAGAAGTGTCTTACTAACCGTGTGCTCAGAGAAACGTGCATTTGCTTCCCATGTTATTTAGCAGGGAAATGGAGGATTTAGTCTGTTTCTGTCACTGCCTCAGGACACTGCTCAGTGCTGCCAGAGCTTGCACTGAATGACAGGATTTCACCTGAGTGTCTGGAAGGAGAGGCTGGTTTCATGTGGCCCCATTTCTTAGGACACTGTAGTTACACGAACTAATCATGTCATCAGCCTTGAACCATCTAGAAATAACTAATCATCACTGCCCTGGCATTAATAGCCTCTTTCATAATATTTCATTGCTTGTACAAAGAGACCCTCCCTGGGCAGGCCCCACAGGTCCTCAGGTACAGGAATGAATGAAGACCACCCAAAGACACAGCCAGCTGGGCATCACTGTCACTACCCTAGGAGGTCTGCCTAATGTTTAATACTTTGCCAAGATGTCCAAGAACAGGCCCATCTCCTCTCTGGTGCAGGAAGCAAGCCTGAAACACAGGAGTTTTTGGCTGGTGTTGATTTCTTTTCATACAATCATAGACCTGGAAGGAACTTGGAGAGATCATCAAGTCTTCTCCCCTGCACTCATGGCAGGACCAAGCACCATCTAGACCATCCCTGACAGGTGTTCCACAATGTTTCCTGTAGATTGTAAAAGAAAATAAAAGGAGAGGCAGAATTAATCCAGAGTTTGATCTGTGACCTGCAGGTGAGGAGGATCAGAGTGAGGGGCACCTAGCTTCAGCAATTAAAATCTAGGGCAACACGTGACCCCTCATGTCCTCCTCATGTGTCATCTATGATCTGAAGTCTTTTCCAGCTGGAATTACACTGTTGAATCTTATGCCCCAGAGCCTCAGAGAGGTGTCTGGAAAGGCTAAGTGTATTCCTTTGAGATGACAGCTAGTGGCTGGCATGCTCCAAATCCCCAGACACCTTGGGAAGCTCTGGAAGGAATCCTTTTATATTGGTCGCAATAATCCCAGGTCTCCAGGTTTGGCAGAGCCAGGCTGCTTAATCAAGGGTGGCTGTAGAGAGATGGGGCCAGAGCTGCCTCATGACACAGTATACGGGGAGGCTTGTGCAGTGGCCCTTTTCCATGGCACTCAGGCTAGCTGAGCAGGCAAGGGGAATTGGCTGGCTTCAGTGGGCAGCCCCAGGCCCAGGTCCCTGCTGATTGGGGATTTGTCTTCTCTGACCTGGCTTTCTCTGCTTGAGCTCCTGCTGCCATCCCCCCAGCTCCCAAGGGATATAAGGGGATGGGGGGTACTTTGTTTTCAACTTGGAGCTGTGGAGAGGAGCTTTCTCCACAGGGCTCTTCAGAAAGGGTTGCCTTTGTCTCAACCACTGTCACTGGGTTACTGGCTCCTTGTCTCACAGACCCAGCAAGGGGAAAGGCCTCATGGACGCCTGCTCCTTCCCCACAGACACAGCAGGAAAAGGAGACAGGCGTATGGGGGATAGGGGATTGCCCTTCTCTGCTCCTTGCCAGGATCTGGCTTTCTGCTTCCTTTTTCCCTGTCCCCACTCCTGTCCAAGCAGGGAGAGCAGGCCACGGATAGCCAGTCAGTCTCCGGATTAATTTTGACTCCCTATCCTTATGGGCCACCCCCTCCCCCCATCCTAAGGCTTGATGCCACCACTGTCCCCAAGAATGAAATCCAAGGGCCAGGGTCAGCATCCAATATTGCCCTCGGGATAAGGCCTGCCATGCCACTGGGAGCATCTCCCTTCCACCCTGAGTCCCACCCCCATACCAGGGGGGTGCTGAAAGGCGAGAGGCCCTGCTGTCACATAGGTGTTAATGAGGAAACTGATAAACACCCATCCGCTGTGTCTTGAACTCCTCAACACAGTTGTCTTTAAAATCACACACACAGCCACTCAAATACCAGCAGCCATTTCTCTCCTTAATGTTGGTGCTTCTTTGGCTGCATTTTTTCCCATTCTTACATTTTGCCATTGTTATAATAAATACAAAGATTTAGCGCACAATAGTGACTACAAAAATATACATAAGTAGCAAAGGACATGTTTATGTCACCTATTTGTGCCAGCTCTTAGCTGCTTCTTGTGCTTATAATTCATTCCACGATGCTGTATCCAAAAATATGGAAGCCTTTCTAGTCAATAAGCAAGACACGCATGCATAAATAATAAGCCAGCACCCTGCTAAAAAGCAGCTGATTTCACGTCTCTAGAGATAAATTGCAAGAGCGTGATAGTCAGAAATGTTCCACAATCTCTCAGCCTGTTTTAATGAGGCAATGGGAGACTACATACATTTGTGAGATGTTTGAACATTGGTGCCTGTGGGTTATTCCCTCCCCCTTCCTTTCCCCTTTTCTAGGCATTTACCACCTAGTTCAACTAGGCCTGCTAGAATCTGTGAATTGTGTCCTCTCGCCCCTTTTCAGCACCACTGTGAGGCGAGGGTGATTAATGTCCTTTTTTTAATCTAGGAAGATGTTAAAAGCGTGGAGAACATCGAGTTCAATTATGAAATATGAAGTGCTGCAAGGTCAAGTCCATTGGAGCCCCACAAAGGAAGAAATGCTCCCAGGAGGCTCGGATTCCTTGTCAGATGAGTGATCGTCATGTCCTCCAAAAGAATTAGATTTTATTACCGGCTTTTTGGCAGCATTTATAGTTTAACGTGGCTGGAATTAGAGAGCACTTTCTGAGTCTGATTTCCCCTCCCCCGTCCTCTTTCTTCAAAAGCTGCTCCAATTTCTCATTGAGTTGGAGGTGCCCGCCAGAGTATGCAGGTGGTAAAGTATCTTTGGAGGGTTGTCTTGCAAGGGTGCTATTCAGACCCTCCATTTGCATAATCTCTGGTTTCTTCTTAAATCTTCTCTCTCTCTCTCTCTCTTTCCTGCTCCCCTCAAGATACCTCCAAAAGTCTTGCCTGTTTTTTCTCTGTGTGCCTTGCTAATGCTGACTGTTTTTATCAAGTGGGTGCAAAGCAGAGATCCGTCACACCTTCCTCCCCTACCAAGACTAATGTGTTTACTTTTCACATCTGCCAAGACTTTTAACATCACAGCACAAGGAGAGCCCCAAAGACAAATCGAGAAATGAGCAAATTAATAATGGTTGGCAACTGGCATCCCGCAGCAGCTCAGTCCTTTACCTTTTGGTGCTGTTTGCCCTTCCTTAAAGTTCTCCTGTGTCCTACATTACAAAGTGACTTCTTCTGGGCAAAGAAGAAACTAACTGGTGTCATTAGGATCCATTGTAGTAAATCTTAAAACTCCCAGTTTACTCTGCTTGGAAGGTTAATACAAACCAGAGGAGGCATCAGAGCCTTAAGCTATGGATTTGCAGGCAGAATGTACATGCAAGTGTGTTTTTTTGGGAAGGGAAGTTAACATATTATTTAAATTTGCTTTGGTTTTTGGAACATTCAAAACTAGATCAAGGCACTGGATCGGGTCCTAATAGCATACACCTGAGACAGGAATAGTTCTAGTAAGCAATGTATAAATTTACCCGCACCACTGTGCCAATACACATCAATCTGACCTATAATTTCCAACAGACATTCAAATCCTGGGCATCTCCTATAAAACTGTGGAAAAAAAGACCTAGCTCAATGTACAGCCACCGGAGTCAAAAAAGCAAACAGCATGCAGAAAAAATGAGACAGAAAATAATGCTGAAACTAAGATTATGCCATTATATACATTAACAGTGTGGAATATTCTCAAGGTGCTTAAGTTTGGTACAGAAGCTAACATGCATTCTTTATTTGGCAGGAAAGATACAATTCTGTTCTGTGGTCAAGAATACTGGGGTAATATGTATATTGTATGGCTCAGGTCCTAGCTTCACAAGCAAAAAATAATTATGCATCCTAGTCCCCTTTGGCATATTACCTCATTGGACCAAAACCCACCTGTATCGTGTAATGATAAACAAACTTATAAATGCATTCACATACTTGAGAGGAAGGATGGTTAAGGCACTGAACTAGGACTCAGTTTTCTGGCTCTGCCACAGATTCTCTGGGAAAGTCATCTAATCTCTTTCTGTACTCTTGTCTTTCCTCTGAGAAATAGAGAGAATAGTGCTTCTTAGTCTCACCTTTTGCCTGTTACAGTGTAAATTCTTCAGGGTTCTGATGGTGTGATTGTACAGTGCCTGTCACAATGAAGCCTCAGTCTCACTTAGAACCCTAATACAAATAAATGACAGAATAACAGCATACTGAATGCTTAACATATACACAAAGGACCAGAGACATAGAAAAGGCACACAGGGCCAAGTTAAGAATATAAGAATGGCCATACTGGGTCAGACTGAACATCCATCTTGTCCAGTATCCAGTGGCCAACAGTGTCCAATGTCAGATGCCCAAGAGGGAGTGAACAAAACAGGTAATCATCAAGTGATTCCCTCCCCGTCACCCACTTCCAGCCTCTGACAAACAGAGGCTAGGGACACCATTCCTTTCTGTCCTGACTAATAGCCATTGAAGGACCTATCTTCCATGAATTTATGTAGTTCTTTTTTTTTTTTTTTTTTATCCTGCTAAAGTCTTGGTCTTCACAATGTTCTCTAGCAAGGAGTTTCACCGGTTGACCGTGCATTGTGTGAAGAAATGCTTCCTTTTGTTTGTTTTAAACCTGCTACCTATTAATTTCATTTGGTGATCCCTAGTTCTTGTGTTATGGGAACAAGTAAGTCACTTTTCTTTATTTACTTTCTCCACACCTGTCATGATTTTATAGACCTCTATCATTTCTAAGTTGAAAAATCCCAGTTTTATTAATCTCTCCTCATATGGCAGCCATTTCAAATCCCTAATTATTTTTGTTGCCCTTTTCAGAACTTTTTCTAATGCCAACTTATCTTTTTTGAGATAAGGTGACCACATCTGTATGCAGTATTCAAGATCTGGGTGTACCATGGATTTATATAGAGGCAATAAGATATTCTCTGTCTTATTCTCTATCCCTTTTTAATGATTCCTAACATTCTGTTTGCTTTTTTGACTGCCGCTGCACACTGAGTGGATGTTTTCAGAGAACTATCTACAATGACGCCAAGATCTCTCTCTTGAGTGGTAATAGCTAATTTAGTCCCCATCATTTTGTACGTAGAGTTGGGATTATGTTTCCAATGTGCATTACTTTGCATGTATCAGCATTAAAATTCATCTGTCATTTTAGAAGAAGAAGATTGTTGGGCAATGCTGATGTCAGTGAGGAATTGCTCCTGGCTGGAGCTCCTATAAAAGAATAGACACACGACTAGAATGCTCCCTTGTGGCTGCATGTGGCATAACATGCTGTCTCCTTTCTCACAGCCCTTGCCCACAGTCACTCCAGGCCTTGGTGGTTGCCCTCTTCTCATCACTTGTCCCTCCAGGCAGCTCATGTTAAATCCCAGGCCTTTCAGCAGAACTGTCCCATCCACAGGATGGTTTAGGAAATCTGTCCTGGGCCCCATGCTTTGTGGGATCAATGGGAGGGTGGCACTAGCAGCAGGGGTTGGGCCCACCCTCACACTCAGTAGGGGCAGAGAGAACCATGGGAAGCCCAGCTCCATCCTGCTCCATTCCTCCGAGCGGCACAGCTGGGAAGCTGGGAGCCAGGCTTGGGGAAGCCACTGCTACGTGAGTGCGGAGGGGCCCAATCCCTGCTGCTGGCACTAGGTCCCCCACGAGTCTCCCAGCTTGTGTTGCTCGGGGAAGTGGTGAAGTGGGGACAGGAGGGGGCAGCATGGGGGCCGGAAGAGGCCAGGTGGGGTGAGAACAGGGGTGGTGATTGGGGGAAGGAATGGAGTGGAGGCAGAGTAGAGGCAGAGCAAGGTCAGGAAGAAGCAGGGTGTGGGCAGGGCCTGGGGAGGAGGGGAGAGTTGGCTCAGGCCTTGTACCCCTCTACGGATGGCCTTGCCTTTCAGAGGAACAAAGTCCAACAAATAAAAATTCAAATGTCATTCCACAAAGTCTAATTCTGCACCCACTGATCATCACACTCTTCTCCCAGGGCTCTCTGCCTTCCCTGTCCTCTACACAGGGCCTCATTCCCTATTATCAGAGGCTGGTGGGGAAACTCAGGCCTGCCCACTATTATGGGTTCCAATCCACTGAAATCTATTCCTTTAGATTCCTTGCTGCTGCCTCACGGGACTTCTTCCTACTGTAGCCTGTCAGCAGACCTCTTCCATAGCATCTCTGTTTGCACCCTTCTCACAGGGCCAGGACTCACAAGGCTCGCTATTCGATTCCCCCCAATAAATCCTAAACCAAGAGTATGAACCAAAACAAACTTCTGCCCACCTCAGGCTTAATGTTCCCTACCTCTTTGTGTATGTCCACACTACAAGCTGTGGGCAAGAGCCATGTCATCACACCAATGCAAGTATGCATACACAAGCTGGGAAATCACGATCCTAGCTTGTATTATAGACTGTGACATTCCCCAGGGTACAATCTGGACTGTTGAACAGCTGTTTGCCCTTAATTCTCCAGCCTGTGTTGCATTTTGCACTGCTTTGCTGTCTGAATATCCACTGCTGGCCTGCTCACACAGACTGCAGCATGCAAATTCACTCCCTGCTACATACATAAGCACTCTGACCAGTCACTCCTGAAGTACATACTGGGCAACATCTACAATTTCTTCCCCAGAAACATGTCTTATACTGCTCAGTACCTGTGTGATCTGTACAGCTGTTAAATGTTCCCCAGAGATGATGATCGTAGTTACTTACCTTAGTAGGAGGGTGTTAATGAAAACAACAGAGCTACACTCACCAGTCTGAATAAGGAGAGCACAGTCAGGCATCATGGAGTGCTACCTACCTACCCACCTGAAAATTCAGAACATGAATCTTTTCTTCTATTCTTGGTTGGATTCAACCTGTACCCCTTAGTGACTCATTTATTTCTTAGTAGCTAGATGTACAAATGGACAAACTGATTTATGTTAATGATGGACCAACTCCAGATGGTTTGGGGAACTGAGGTTCAGTTCACATGTAAAATCCTAACTTCTCCACAAACCATTTGCATAAAACATTTCAAGTCTTCACTGGAAATCTTGCAAGAGCATTAATAGCGTTTTTATTTGTATTACGGTAGACCCCAGAGCTCCTGCTTAGGGTCAGGGTTCTGGACAAACACAGAGAAGAGGCAGTCACTACTCCAATTCAGTATCTTCTTCGTTGATGAAGATATTGAACAGAGCCAGTCCCAAAACAGACCCCTGCGGAACCCCACTTGTTATACTTTTCCATCAGGATTAGTTCAATCATTTTTCCAAAGGGGTTTAAATAGAATTTTGCAAACATTCGTGCACATTCCTAACTGTACACTGAGAATAATGCCCTCCAGTCCCAGGCAGTATACTCAGGAGTATCCTCCCACCTCAGTTAAATAAAGGTGATATGTCCTCTCCTCCTAGGTCATGTCATATCACGGACTCCACAATGCCAGGGGGCATGGGCCTAGTCCTTCTTGACCTCAGGGCTCGTCTAGACCACAGTTTAGATGCGGTTCTTTCGAAAAAAAATCCCCTTTTTCAAAAGATCCCATACCTGAAAAAATGAGGAGTACGGGATCTTTTGAAAGAGGGGGGCTTCAAAAGAACCACGTCTAGACTGCGGTTTCACTTTCAAAATACCCTTTTTTGAAACAGCGATCGGACGTGAATATGCAAATGAAGCTTGGGATATTTAAATCCGCGCTTCATTTGCACTTTCGATCGGGCTCATTTACATCCCTCTTTCGAAAGAGGGATGTAGTCTAGACATAGCCTCAGTGGAACCCCAAAGAATGCAAGATCAAGTTCAAGTGCACCCAGATCTCATTAACAGTCATAGGTGCAGTTTCCTATAAGCATAAAGAAGAGCAAAGACCAGCAAGTGAATAACACTGTGACCATAACAGCAATCCTTTGTGCTTTTATATGTTTGTGATGAACATACTGATGGTCAAAAGTAGAGCTAAAGTCTTTATGAGCTGACATTTAAAGTTTATTTATTAATAGAGCTTTCAATGACTAATTTACAGCTTGATATTTTTAGTCATGTACAGGGTATGTATTTCATTATTTAGGATACTTAATTATGTACTTGTCTAATTAGTATCTGAAGATAACAGGTTTCTTTGTTACAGTGTATCTTTCACAGTGGCACCAAATATTCTGATTAACCCCTCAATGTGCTTACAATCTTTAGGTTGCAAAGTTTTAGCATGTTTGTATGTGATAGAATTCAGGAAGCTCATAACTCCAGCAGCACTATGGTTGCAGAAAGAAATCGCCAGCAATAAAAAGGAGGCTGACAAGAACAAAAGAATGACCAGAAATGGAACAGCTTGCTCCCTATATCAGATCCACATCTGAACTAACTGAGGAAAGATGGGTCATGTACAGTGTTCTCTGTAAACTGCGTGCTTGGGCAGCTGCTCAGGAGAGATTTAAATCCCACCCAGCTGAGTAGCAGAGTGCCTATAGCTCGGTTTTGTGTTTCTAGTGGTGGTGTACACTCAACATGGCTTGGTGCACAGAAAAAAAATATTTATTCTGCACATGGGTGGAAAAAAATCTGCAAATGGATGGAAAAGTTTAGCAGGAACATAGGGCTGGAAGAGACATCTGGCCCTCACGTATCCCTAGCGGAGCTCCTTTACCTTACTCCGGACCTGTTGTAAGATCCAGGGTGGGTATCCCCGCTCTGCCAGGGACTCGGCCATCCAGCCATAAATGTCCGCATTGCAGTGCTTGGACGAAGATCCTGTAGTGTCTCCTTCTCACCCCACAGCTGGAGGAGGGACAGGATCTCCGCTCCAGACCACGAGGGTGCTCGCCGCTTGGTACTCCTCGGTGGGTCCTGGGAGCCCTGGTCATGCTCCCTACAAGGGCCAGGGAGGTATTGGGGGTCTTGTGGTTGTGCCATGGGTCAGCAGGCCCGTGGCAGAGAGAGCTACGCAGTCAAGGTGGTGCTTCAAGGCCGACTTCCTGCCACAAGGCTTGTCCAGAGTGCCTGCAGCTTTAAGAGGAGCCAAGAGACAGGAACTATCGAGTTGTGATTACTTTGGATGGAGTGGCCACCAGGGCACCTGAGTTATTTCCTGGAGGCCTCTTCTTTTGAAAGAAAACCCTTTTCCCCATCCACACATGCCTTTTTCCAAAAGAGCTCTTTCGGAAAAGGCGTTCTTCCTCGTAGAAAGAGGATTACCGCTGTCAGAAAAACCCCTCTGTTCTTTCGATTTTTTTTTTTTAAAGAACGCGATTGCAGTGTGGATGTAATTGTGGGCAGTCACCTAAGGCTGTGGGCCTGATTGTGGCACAGCTGTACCTCTATAAGCTGTGCCACTGTAAGGTCTCCCATGTAGCCACTCTGCCAGCAGGGAAAAGCTTTCCTGCTGCATAACTAAACCACCCTCAGCCTATGTCTACACTGCATCATTTTGTTGGCAGAGGAAATGCAAATGAAGTGCTCATTAGCATTTCTCACGCTGTCATTTGCATAGTCTCTTCTGATTCTTTTTGCAGAGGAGGTTTTTTGAGGAAAAAAAAGCAGTGTAGACAGGGCCATTTTGAGCAAAAAAAAAACCCTTTTGCATAAAATCCTGTATACTTCCTTTTTTGAGGGATAAAGAATCTTGTGCAAAAGGGGTTTTTTGTGCAAAATGGCCCTGTTTACACTGCGTTTTTTTCCACAAAAACCTCTTCCGCAAAAAGGATCGGAAGAGACTATGCAAAATACAGTGCAAGAAATGCTAATGAGTGCTTCATTTGCATTCCTCTGCCGA
Organism: Pelochelys cantorii; assembly: GCA_032595735.1. Lineage (NCBI taxonomy): Eukaryota > Metazoa > Chordata > Testudines > Trionychidae > Pelochelys > Pelochelys cantorii. The sequence continues at coordinate 66,160,150 of CM064326.1, read as the reverse complement.
CAAAATGATGCAGTGTAGATGTAGCCTCTATGGGCAGCGTTACTATGTTGGCAGGAGTACCTTTTTGGCCAACTTAATGCTGTCCACACTAGCACTTTTATCTGTGAAACGTATGTCACTCAGGAGGGTGTTCATTCACACCCCACATAAACAAAACTTTTGCTGACAGAAAAGCTAGTGCAGACAAAGACTTAGTTGCCTAGCGTAGTTTCTGTTCTGTAAATGGATATCTGAATTTATATACACAGGAAGATTGTCTGAAAAAAATTGCTGGGAAGAGAATGAGAGAAGGAGAGGGAGAGAGAGAAGATAAACAGATCTCAGAAATTTTAAGATGTTTAAGATCTTTTTTTACCCTTTTTTGGAAGAATGACAACGTGATATTTGCTACTTAAGTGAATTCAAAATTTTAAAATAGATGGGCTCCTTTCTGAATAAAGGAAAGACAAACATAAAGGCCAGATTTACTGGCTGTCTATCTATCAGACTTTTCATTCTAACATCTTTTATCACCTTCAAAAGTAACTGTGCACGGCATGTGTGTGTGATCAACAATGCTGGGGCCAAATCTTTGCCCAGTGTATCTAACTCTCTGAACATCAGGACTTCTGTAGAAGAGCAACAAGAATGACTAAAGGCCTAGAGAACATGACCTATGAAGGAAGACTGAAAGAATTGGGCTTGTTTAGTTTGGAAAAGAGAAGACTGAGAGGGGACATGATAGCGGTTTTCAGGTATCTAAAAGGAGGAGGGAGAAAAAATGTTCTTCTTGGCTCTGAAGACAGAACAATAAGCAATGGGTTTAAACTGCAGCAAGGGAGGTTTAGGCTGGACATTAGGAAAAACTTCCTAACTGTCAGGGTTGTTAAACACTGAAATAAATTACCTAGGGAGGTTGTGGAATCTCCATCTCTGGAGATATTTAAGAGTAGGTTAGATAAATGTCTATCAGGGATGGTCTAGACAGTAGGGGGTCCTGCCATGAGGGCAGGGGACTGGAACTGATGACCTCTCAAGGTCCCTTCCAGTCCTAGTATTCTATGATTTCCACCCATCCCATACTCAGTGTACACTATTTCAGCAATTGCATAGGTAGAAAACACTAGATTCGGTTTATGTCACAATATTATTCATCTGTCTTTCCTGTACTCATTGTTTATTTCTGTGTACTCAATGCTGTTTGCTAAGAGCATAATCACCTTGCCTGGTGCCTCTCATTTGATTAATGGGACACATGTGAATAGATGCCCAGCTGAGCAAGGTTTGAGAATTGCTGGGTTAAGTGCCCCACCTAGCAATGGTTCACCAAAATACAAGTTACCCATTTTAACTTCAGTGACAACTGTGGTTGCTCAGCACCTCTGCAAATCACTGCTCCCACACCCTTACTCTCTGGTTCCCTTTCTCTGTCTATCAAATGGAGATGCTAGTACTTTCCTACCTCGCTGTGATGATTAATTAAGATTTACAAAACACACTATGAATGTTTTGTGTTAAAATGATGAAATATATGAATGAAACTATATGAATGAAATCTCACACAAAAGAAGACAAAGGCCTATTTAATGATCTCCAAGTCCACAAGCTGTTTAAAATACACCACTTAATCAATGATTCTTAATATGTAAATCCACCAAGAGCTAAAACAGCAGATCAAACCAATTGCTCAGCACCAAAATACGATCCATTTCAAACCCTACCAAAAATTAGAGACTTTGGCCGTTTGAACAGCCTGTTCCATCAATCTTTGTTAAAGAACCTCAGACATTTCTGCATGGTTTGCAGTGGGCTGGCTGTGCATTGCAGTATCATCAGGCAAGCCATCTGAACTGAACAGGAACTTGAGGTTAAAACATTCCCCAGTGATCAACAGTGTCAGACCTGCATGGTTGTAGAGGAAATCTGAGAATTGCACTGGGACATTTAGTTTCTTCAGCTCTCCTCCAGCGACCACAGTGGGGTTCTTCTCACATACTCCTTCCCCAGTATTCCTGCCTTGCATAGCCTCCTATGTTTAAAACAAAGAAAACTTTTCCCCCTGCCACATCAGTGCCCAGTGCTTTGTCTTCCACCAGGCAGCCATAGTGCAGGGCATGCCATGTGTAACAATACAACTAGGGCTGGCTGTGATGATCACAGTTTATTACAAACACCGTAGGCCTGCCATCTCATAGGGCTGGATCCTGATCCTCCTGAAGTCAGAGGGAGTTTTGCCATTGACTTCAACAGCAGCAGAATTAGACTCTGTCACTATAATCATGTCAACAAGGAGCCCGATGGCACTTTAAACTCTAAGAAATGCATTTGGGTATAAGCTTTCGTGAGCTGGAGCCCACTTCATCAGATCATCGTTTCAGGTTGGCTTTACACTGGTTTTTACTATACAAACTCTTGGGAACACTTCTTTTTATTCCCAATGTTGTCTTCTGGGCTGTCTGAAACACTCGTATTTCAGTTGTTAGCAATAATAAAAATGACTTGATAATTTCCTCCAAATGGCACTTTTCACTTAGGACACATTATTGTCCCCCGGCTGTAATACCAGGCTCAGCAAAAATGCTATTTACAGACATAGGGTATGTCTACACTACAGAGTTTTGTCAGAAAAATGGCCGTTTTTCCGACAAAACCTGAGTCATGTCCACACTGCAGTCGCGTTCTTCCAAAAGTAAATCAAAAGAACAGAGGGGTTTTTCCAGCATTGGTAATCCTCTTTCTATGAGGAAGAAGCCTTTTTCCAAAAGAGCTCTTTCAGAAAAAGATGTGTGTGGACGGGGAAGAGGGAGTTCTTTCGAAAGAAGAGGACAAAGGAAAAAGCACAGGTGCCCTGGTGGCCACTCCGTCCATAGTAATTACAGCTGAAATGCGAGATAGCGTCCATTCAGTGTGGACGCTCTCTTTCAAAAAAGCGGATTGCTTTTTCGATGCACTTTGTGCATGGATGCTCTCTTTCGGAAGAAGGGTTTTTTGGAAGATCTCTTCCAAAAAAAGGTTCTTCTGAAAGAAGTCTGCAGTCTAGATATAGCCATAGTGAACAGAAAGGGCTAGAAATCTATGGCCATTTTCTCACCTTTCAGTGGGGACAGCTGTTTCCTAGCCAGGTGGAACACAATTCTTTAAATATGTAGTAGAAAACAATCTGAAGGAGCCTCTGCCTTGTTCCTTTTACTACACAGTCAGACTAGCTCCCAGAACAGTCACTGCTGCTATAGCAAGCTCCAGAACCTGTTTTATATTAGCTGGCATGTGACCTTCATAGACCACTATGGGCTAGAGGAATGTTGAATTTTTCAGCCCTATGGGTGCGTAGGGTTCAGTATCAAAGAAAGAAAAGAGGATCACGTGGAACCTTTTTAACTTCCAAAGGCAAGAGGGGGAGCTCCAGCTGCAGTGGTTTAAATCTATATAATGTCCTTAATAAGGTCTTTCAAAGTACATGAAAGACAATAGGTGGGTGCAATTAATAATGATTGGTTTGCCATTACAGTGATAAATAACTTTCAATAGCTCTTTAGAGCACCATTTAGGTCCTTCCTTTCCCTCTTTTTTGTGGCAGATGGTTTGAAATCCCCAGGCTCCCTGTGCTTTGACCTCCTGCAGATGTGGGGATGGGACAAAATGGTCCTCAGGACCAAGGAAAAAAAGAAAGAAAAACCTCCTAATGTACCGTAGCAGGGCTCGCAGTGGGGTGGACCACTAACTGCTTTTTTATTACTGTCACTTACCAGCTCCAATTCTTCTGTACTTAAAGAGTTATGTCAGTAATTGTGAAGTGGCTGAAAGGGAGACTGGATGCATGTGGCGGTGAAGTATTATTGGAAACCAGGCCAATAGAAGATGAATGAAAGATTATAAGAGGGGCAAACTCCCATAGTTAGCAGTGCTGTAACAAATAGACATTGATATATTGTCCTCTTGGAGATATTCTGACAGGCTATTGTATTTCTTCTAATGAGGTTGTCATGCATTTCTCTTCATTTAGCTATTAAAATCTTGTCTACATCTGCTTCAGGGTGCCTTGGAATGGGCGGAGCAGGGAACCGTCAGTTCTGCAATCTGCCCTCTTTGCATGTCATTTCTGACCTAACAACACAGAGGCATATTTCAGATGGTACAATATGAGCAAGTGCAGTGGATATTCAAAAGGAAATAAGTGGAAGAGTCATTTCCATAGTAGCACCTCACTGTGGTCTGAGGACATAGTGGTTGCTGTTAGGACGAATGGGAAATGCTTTACGCCTTTCTTGATTTGTCTAGGTGCGGAGATAATGTGGTTAATGGGTCTCATTGCATATAAAGAGCCTGCACCTCCTCCTTAAGTTAGAAAGAGACCTCAGGATTTCATTTGGCTCCCACTTGTAATCTGTACTCATGTGTGCGAGAGAGGCCATGTTTAATTAGGGGTCATCTTGAACAATTAAAGCAAAATCCCACTTGCCGTACTCCAGCTAAACTTCCGTTGAAGTGCCTGGCCATCTTGCATGAGTAAGGTGAGCAGGATTTGGGAGATGAAACTTTCCTCGCTGAACTTTCAGTGGATGTTTTGGCCTCCATGGAAACAGGATCTGGTCCTATGTCTTTAGAATGCACCTTCTGAAGATATTGGCCCCGCTCATACCTGTGGCTGAGAAAGGCATAATGAAGCTCAAACAAGGAGGGAGCTGCAAACAGGGTTGAAGCTGCATTTCTCTCACACATCACACATTCCTAGGCTATGCAGTAAGTCAGTTTCCTGGTGCAAACTCAACACCCAGGCAGAGGTAGTAGTATAGGAGGCACTCCCACCTATGTTGGGGTGATTTACCTGCAGATGAACAAGCAGCTGAATCCTTCAGCAATGTGGCACAGAGTGGCCACACCACATTCTGGCTCTGGGCCTTACTAGTCAACGCACAGGAAATTTCAAATCCATTTTGAACACCACACCTTTGCTCACTGTACATTTATAACTAAAACATGACGTGTAGGCCTGAAATCACTTGTATCAGGTTAATTTTCCACTATTGCATTTAAGCAGCCTGCACCATTCTGACACTTTCTAAAGCCCCCTGGGAAAAGTCTTAGTGCAGTTAGTTTGTGCATCTTTATATAGTTTAATAAAAAGAAAGCATGTGCATAACTTTTGCAATGGGAAACCAGCATCTAAAATCATTTTGGATTTGATGTTTGAATCAGCCTTAAACAAGGACATGCAATGGACATGTCAGATGTCTGAGCATTGCTCCACAAGAGGTAAGAAAAGAAGTCCCCTCTGCTCTAATGAGGCAGATCGAAATGGGTGAATACATTTTGATACACAATGCATCAGTGTCTGGTTTGTCTTAGTGTGAAACAGTAACCTCTCTCCCTTTTTCTGGGTAAATGCAGTACAATAGACCAACACCACATGAATCTATTATGTGTGATAGGGCTTTTAGCAGGAGTATGACTGTTTAACCAGGCAGTGACATGAGAAGAATTACTATCCGCCACTCCAGCTGAAAGTAGAGATTTTATTGATTCACCACACCAGCCTGCCATTTTAGCTTTGATTGAGAGGCTTTCATGAATCCAGAAAGGTAGCACTCCTTCATTGAAAACAACAGCAGGCGGTACAGCCGACTGAAACCATCTGCCAGTTTAAAAGAAAGATGAAGGTGTTTCCCAAAGTATCTCTCCAGCCCTAGATCTAGCCACTAGATCTATCGATCCTGCTACTGCATATCTGTGGCTGAAGTACAAGAAACACTTTTAAAGTCCTTGCCTAGAAGTTTTAAGAAGGTTTCATTATAAAAGAGCATGATTTAATCTGAAAACTAACCCACCCAGTGATGCAGTAGTCACAGCCTCTCTCATGTAACAGGTTGCTTCTGCACACTCCAAAAATTAAGGGGCTATCCAATTTCTCAAGATCTCTGCAGAGGAACTTTTGAATTTGTGACTCTGTTTACTAACTGCCAGGCACGGTGTACAAACATCTTTCAATTAGACATTATCTTTGGAGCACTGTTCTCTATTTCAAATAGCACCAATTTGCATTTGTGGCCAAATTAGAATTCAGAATGTTGTGTGAGCAATGCGCCTGTTTACACTTCAGTAAATATTCATAAAGTACTGATTATCCTTGCGCCATTCCCAGAGAAACTGAACTCACACTATGACTCTATTTAGTGAAGATTGGCTCTAACCAGACCCCATGCCCCTAAACGTTTAAAACCCATATTTACAAACAATGAAAGGAATAGCTAGAAAATATTATAAAACAGAAAATAGGCATGAGATGTAACAGTGATTCGTAACACAGCATTTGATATTTGTGAGTCCTACAATAATCTACCAACCCAAAGTGGGTTCAAAATAGGAGCCTGATGCTGCAAACCTTACTTCCTCAGAGTACATTTTATTAAAGGGAGTAGGACTTTTGAAGTCAGCAGTGCAATTTGATGAAGGACAACATGACAGAGACAGATACATTATACAGTCCCTGCCCCCCAAAGAGCCTTTTAGTCCAAATGACACATGACATAATGAAGGAGGAATAAGATAGGAGGAAGATAGGTGGAAGAAGCCACAACAGTTATATAAAAATTGATGGATCAGATGTTTTGTCGTCAAAAGTAGCAGAAGTAGGAAACTAAGAAGGAACCTTTGGGCCTAAATTTCTTCTTGCATACTTTTACACTGGTATAATTCATTGACTACACTGATATTGCTCCTGTTTACACAGAAGGAGAATCCAGGGTTGGAATGTCAGGGAAAATAAATATTTGGGGGGCCAATTCTGCAAATCTTCATTCAGTTAAAAAAAAGGAACTGAAGCTTTGAGAACACTGACCACTGAAGCCACTGAGAACTCTGCTCAGTGTAAGAACCATGAGGTTCAACTCCATGATTATTTTAATAGTTATCTGAAGGACATCCACTCCCATGGTCTCCGTACTGCTGAGATCTGCTAACAGCCTAAAAATAGCATAATGTGCCGTGAATGTGCCATTACCAGGGTGCCATAAATGTGCCTAATTTCTGCCCTGCCTTGCCATCAGCTACACACTGTGTAATGTGGGAAAATGCAGGAAAGTGCAATCTGGGCTCAATGAAGTTTAAGCTAAATGTTCTCCTCTGCCATGCCATGCAGACAGACGCAAAGGTGTGGCATTTGGAGTGGAAATGAGAGAGAGACACCACCACAGAAAGCTCCTCCCATCTCTGTATGGGCTCCTTTCCATCTAGCTTTTCAGATAGTTCTAATGGAGATGAAGTGAAATAGCCTCTTTCCATTTATTTGCTTTTGTGTGAGCCCATCACTCTAGTCATGGAAGCGAAAGGCAGCTGGGGCAGTTCTTCAAAGGTTAAATACACAAATCCCACATTCCATGGGGACTAGGTGTCTTTGAAAATCTCCCCTGGTGACACTGTGGCCTAGACTATCTCAAATTGCCCATGACTGTACCACTTCTGCAGTTCCACTGAATGAAGCAACAGTGGGAGCTCTAGTGAAGACATGGCACTCACACTCCTTTAACTACCGTGGTGTCCAACACCCAGGCCGCCCCGGTGGAAGGCAAGATAAGGGACGTGCTGAAGGTAAGGTGGTGGAGTGGGCTCTGGCGTGGTCTAGGGGATAGGGCATTCACCTGGGGAGGGCAGGATGGTGGGTTCTGATCAAGGTTGGGTGAAACAGTGGTTAAAACATCAGCAGCTGTTCTACACTGTCTCTCCTGACATTGCTATAAATGCTGGGGGTCTACTGAAGGTATCACCAACAAGAAATTTAAAGAAAAATAGAGCCTAGTGTGGGCCTAGCTTCTATGTTTCTCACCCAGGTGTGGGGAGTCACAGGTCCCTGCATCTCCATCCACAGTGAGAGGAGACTCTCAGCCAGCAGATAGAACAGAAAGTTTATTAGTTAACTGGGACACATCATAGAAAAGACTTGTCAGCACAATAACCAGAAGCAGTCAGTACAATCCATCTTTGGGAAGAGGGCTCAGAGACAGGCTCCTGGTGTACTCCCTATACCCCAAGCCCCCAAAGACTAACCCTCATGCCTAGCAGCCTGGTCCCAAGCCTCTCCTCCAGCCTTGGTCTGCTTCCTAGGCAAAAGGTATCACCTGGCCAGACTCCTTCCCCGTTCAGCCACTGTGTACATGCCGGGGCTGGACTAGCCTCCCTCAGTGAGATTCATACCCAAAATTCCCATCACCATCTAGTTATTGATGTAGTGCCCCAAGAAACTGAGGCACACAGATGGGGCTACTGTCAAACAGTAGAACTCACGTGCATCATAACAAGGTGAATAAAATCCCCACTTTGTCACACTGTATCATACAGCTTTTGATATGGAGGATCTCCCGGCCTTCTGCAGGGCTCATGGGAGACAACTGCTGAATTGTGTTTTATTTCAGATGCAAAATGAGTTCTCCCTCACCTGGCAGTTGGAAATTCACTCTGCCTGTGATAATGTTTTCCACCTGAAACTGAGGTCAGCTGGATGGCAGAGCACTTGGTTTGCCTGTTGTGTAAGGAAAACATAACAGTGGCCAGCTTGTCACTGGGCCAGATACAAAGAGAAGCCATTGGGTTGGGTATTTTCTTTCTGATGGACCGGTCTTTTCTTAATAGAATCATTGAATAGTTGGTGTTGGTAAGAACATGTGGTGAGTCAGCGACTTCTTCCCCTGCAGCACAGCAGAACGTTCCAGATAACATTCCCCACCAAGGTATGGTTGTTGGAATGCAAGTCAAATTTGAGTCCGAGAACACTCGGCAGCACCTTTTTAAATTAAACATTATCACCTTCAATAGAAGAGGGGACAGTGAAGAAAACACTATCGGGACTCAATCCTGCAGGGTGCTGAGGGAGCGGACATGTTCATCTCCTATTGAAGACAGTGGGAGCTAAAGGCACTTAAGTCCAGATACAGAAAAGGACATAGTTGCCTAATTGCCACTTTAGATAATTAATTCCAACACTGAGTAATTCCTGAGATCCTCAGAACCTCTGCTTACCTGCTGCCTAATCCTCTAAGTCAGTGGTGGGGAACCTAAGGCCCAGGGGCTGGATGGATCCTGGCTTGCCTGGATCTGGCCCCCAAGGCTCAGGGCTTCCCCCGCACCAATGGGGAGCCGACACTAGTGCTCCAGGCCCTTCTCCCCCCACCATACCCGTCCCGCCATTCCCCCATGAGGCTGGAGCATATTAATTGTGCCAGTTAATGTCTTTGTTCAAGCACAGGGTAGTGGTGTCAAATCTGCAGATGAATTCCAGTTCTGCAGACTCTCAGTGTACAATGCAAATGCTCAGCTATTGCCTTTCACTTTGGGATACAGATGTTATAAGTGAGATTAATGCAAGCAGCAATTTACAAGCATTCCATGAAATCTAAGCAATAAGCACATTCTTATAAATCCTACACCAGCTGGAACAACGTTGGCACACAGGTGAGCCAGACATTCTGTCTGTCAGTATTGCAACTATGTATTTGTCAGTATACAAGTGAGACATGAGGACCATGGCAGCAATTGGCACCTGGTTTGCCTGCCTCACACCCCAGTTCTGGAGATTTCTGCTGAACGACTCAGGAGTATAACATACATCTATTTTCCAAGAGACAATGCACATAATTCAGTAATTAAAAGAGTCATTAAAAGTACGATTGTGGTAATCACTACCATGAATTGGCTCTGAGCTGTGTGCCCAGCCAAGCCATGTTAAAGCATCCTGGATGAGTGGAGCTTTACACAAATGAGGCTCTAGCCCCCTATTATTCTTGTCATTCCATTGTCTCTCCCCCCGCACCTTCACATTTTTGTATACTTCCAATTAGTATGTCTTGTGGTTTAGATTGTAAACTTTTGGAGCAGGGACTGACATTTATTATATGTTCTACTGTGCCTAACACAATGTGTTGAGATCTCCAGGTGCTACCACAATATAAATGATAAATAACAATAATAACAAAGCTAGTACCATTTCTCCCTTGGTGATTTCAGTATTCTGTGACTGCCTGCAATATAAATATTCCTAAGCAACATAGCATTATAGAAATGGGATTTTCTTATTGCAGCTAAATTTGTTCAAATTCATTTCACTTACAAAAGGTCTTCTTTCAGCAATAGCCTCACTTTCACTAATCACCCTCTCATTCAGACTATATTCTGTATACACGATTAGTCAATTTTGCACTGGTAACAGCTAATGTGCTGTTGCAGAAGGAGAGAAGTAAAATGTTTCAGTGCACTCATTCCATTTCTAATGGCTTCTCTGTTTATTTATATTATACTATAATAACTACTGATCTTCACACGATTATGGAATCCAGAAAGCATTATAAAATTCATTAATGATGACTATAGAGGACCTAACCCCTATTTAAAATGTTCTTTACATTCAGGCTGTTGTAAATGAATGACAACATCTATTATGGACAAAAGCACTGTAACCACCCCTAATTTGCAAAGCATATTATCCATGATCAATAGCAGACGATAGAGCACAGCTGACTGAAAAGACTAATTTTGGAATTCAAATGACATATGGTTTAAATCCCACAGTAAGCACCCTTCTCTAACTAAACAATAAGGACATACAATTTCCAGGATTTCTGATGCAATGCTCCACAATTAACAAAGCCCTTCCCTTGGGAATAATGCCACTATTTACATTTTTGGTTCTCCAGGACTGCATCAGAGTTTCTGGTTCCTCTATAGGATATGACGCAGTGCAATACTTAATGAACAAAATGTCATAATAGCTCAGTAAAGGCACTTTATTAAACTTACAGAATAAGTAACTTTAAAAAAAGACCCTAAATGAAGATGTAATTCTACACGGAAAATGCCTTCAGGTTTTTTACAAAATGTTCCAAATTCAATTGCTTCACATGGGTTCCCCCAGCAGCAATAGTCTAGCACACATTCATAATCATTTCAAGGAAGTTTGTTTACTTTAGTTCTAGCCTACTTTAGATGATGGGTAATATGGGAAACCACAAGTGCATAGCTTATTGCTTCATTTAAATTCCAACACTGTAGCCATAATTCTTTCTTGAGCTGTGTATTAATGACAAGAAGTTCTGATGGGATTTTATCAAACATTAAGTGCTTTGGAATGCACATGTTCCCAGGTCCCATATGAGGAGAGGCTAAAGAGACTGGGACTTTTCAGTTTCGAAAAGAGGAGACTGAGGGGGGATATGACAGAGGTATATAAAATCATGAGTGGTGCGGAGAGGGTGAATAAAGAAAAGTTATTCATTAGTTCCCATAATATAAGGACTAGAGGACACCAAATGAAATTAATGGGTAGCAGGTTTTAAATTAATAAGCGAAAGTTCTTCTTCACACAGCGCATAGTCAACCTGTGGAACTCCTTGCCAGAGGAGGCTGTGAAGGCTAGGACTATTACAGAGTTTAAAGAGAAGCTAGATAAATTCATGGAGGTTAGGTCCATAAAAGGCTATTAGCCAGGGGGTAGGAATGGTGTCCCTGGCCTCTGTTTGTCAGAGGCTGGAGATGGATGGCGCGAGACAAATTGCTTGATCATTATCTTCGGTCCACCCCCTATGGGGCACCTGGCACTGGCCACTGTCGGCAGACAGGATACTGGGCTAGATGGACCTTTGGTCTGACCCAGTATGGCCATTCTTATGTTCTTATGGAAATATAGGCAAAAGCCTAACCCACTGAAATACACATATATTCAACAGGGAGGAGCCTGATTAACAAACTTTACCATTAGGTATTCTAGGAATAAGCTAACTTTTAAGCAAGAGCCACATTCTTCCGCAAGTCACAGACAAACTGGAGCCACACAACTCACATTTCAATTCCAGCCCAAACTTCTCCCAGAGAAAAAGGCTTTTTGGATATACAGTTTGGTCTAGGCCAGTGGTCTCCAGCCTTTGTAAGCATTAGATCACTTTTTGAATTTAAGTGCAATCCAGGATCTACCTGAAACCCAAACACTCTTGCCCCGCCTCCTTCCCGCCCCTTCTCCAAGGGCTTGTCCCTGCTCACTCCATCCTCCCTCCTTCATCCTCACTCACTTTTATCAGGCTGGGGTCAGGGGCTTGGGATGCAGGAGGGGTTCAGCACTGGGGCCGGGGTTCAGAATGTGGGCTCCAGCTGGGCACTGCTTACCACAGGTGGCTTCTGGGTGGTGGTGCAGGGCGCTAAGACAGGCTCACTCCTACCCTGACCCTGCACCACTCCCAAAAGCAGCCAGCAAACTCTCTCCATCACTGCCCCCCTCTGCTCCATGGATATGGGGTACAGGGTGGAGGGAAGGACACCCTGACATCAGTGCCCCCCCCTTCCTCTTCTTCCTGTGCCCTACACAGCAAGCAGGAGGCTCCCAGAGGTGAGGGGCTCCTCCAAGGCAGAGGGCAGGGGCAGCATGGTAGTGCTGAGAGGGGCAGATGAAGTGCCAGCACTTGATAGCTTCTCTGCCAAACTTCTCAGGATCAAAGGTTCCAAGATATACCAGTAGATCCCAATCTACTGGTTGGTGACCATGGGTCTAGGCACTTCTTTACTTACAATAATATTCAGTACATTCTCAGTAAGCCTTCTCTCAAGATCTGCTGTATCTGCACTGCTTCTCTCTTCCAAATCTTATAACTGTTACTTACTATATAGCAGTACTGTTCACAGCTGTTTGAGGCCTGTAGGTGTAATCAAAATATGTATGTTAGCAACCGTTGCTTTACATGTACCACCCCTCATGCAGAAAGCCCTTCTGGTGTAACAACAAAAGCATGGGGCTGGGAGTCAGTAGACCTGAATTCTAGTGCCAACTCTTCAAATGACCTGCTGCTGACCCTGAGTTAGTTACTTAACCTCGCTGTACCTCAGTTTACTCATATGTAGATTGGGGATAAAATGCTGTCCCCGATATAAAGTACTTTTTGCTCTATAAATGCAAAGTGGCACAAGGCACTCAAATATGGCAGTGCTGAGCGTCAAATAAATGCCTAGAGAGAAAGATAGATTATTTTATCAATTATGACAAAATACTGTATGAAATAGCTAATTTAAGAACAAATTTGTTAACTTACAGATAGATAGATAGTTAGATAGATAGATATCACATGTTATAATTTTCCATATATTCCATATATATTTATATGCTTATTTTATTTTAATGTCTTTTTTAAGAGCTCAGCATCATGTATTTAGGTGCCTCACAGAGGATAAATACTAATTATTAAATTAAAAAATTTCCCAAGCCACTGCTTTGCCACAGAACTGAGTGAATTGTTATTTATTTCAATGGAGTCAGGATTCCTACGTCCAATCAAAGCAACTCAAATAGCATATTATTTACATCAAATACCTGAAGTGATACTGCTAAAGACAGTTTATGAGTGACCCAAAGACTAAAATGTAGTCACACTGCACATTCATCTAATAATTAAAAGCAATTCATAAAAATTCCAATCTATGTGAGGATAAAAAAAACGCAATTCCATTGAATAAATTATTCATTAGAAATTACTTGGCCAGCTCTACTCCACCAAAAGAAGAGCAAAGGAAAATGAATGTTAGCCAGGAATAGTGAAAAGAGAGGACAAAAATGATCAATTCTGAACTGATCTGAATAGAAAGACCTTTCACCAAAACTTGAAGAGAGCTACAAAAGGACAATGAAGGTAATCCTGAAGGAAGAAATTATCTTGATGAGATCCTTGAACCTCAGAAGCCTTCCTTCCTCTCCAATCTAAATGAAAGTCTGTTCTGAAGACTAAAGACAACCCAACCAACCTCATGAGCCTAGGAAGGAAACTGAAGGGAAGACAAGCATTCAAGAATCTTAATCCGAATGTAATGTTGACCATTCAGTCAATTGTAACTTTCAACTGCCTTGATGTTCATGTTAAAGTCAATAAGAGAAATTCATATACACTACCTCTAATAAGAGGTTATTTTTTCTGTATGATATTATGGAAATTATTATAATCTGTTAATAGTACTTTACTAAATGTTTCTCGGTGTAAAATGACCCTTTCCTTCTTCTTGGATAGCATGTAAAAGCTGAGATTTTTAAAACCTCTTCTGGTGGCTTTAAAATTAATGAAAATTTCATGGCCTAATTGCCTATATCGCTGTGAAAAATCTCAGCCAAAATGCATAAAATGCATATATAGTGGCCATCTGTAAAACCTTTTCAATTTAGCCTTTCTTTAATTACATTCTTCCTGTACCAGTATCAGAGCAGAGGATGGAAACTAGTCGCTTACATTCCTTTCTGTCATTTGCTGCTGCTTCTATCAGCTCTGTGATGCTGAGATTGTCTGTTCTGCTAAGAAGTCTCAGTGGAGCAGCTGTATTAGTCTGTAACTTTAAAAACAATGGTAGTCCTGTGGCAACTTGGAGCCTAACAAAAATATATAGGGTCACGAGCTTTTGTGGGTAAAACCCACTTCATCAGATGAGTTGGAGTTTGTTTCCTCACACTATGTGGTTTTCTCCTGATAGTTTCATGTGGGAGTCTATGTGTTGACATCTGGAGTATCTGTTCCAAATACGTCCAGTGATTCTGGTGAAAATAAGCAGTTTGTTGGTGATTTCTTAGATCTCTTAGTTGGTGATGAAGTCTTTCCAAGCAATGCCTAGAATCTTCCAAAGGCACTTATTTTCAAAGGTGTCTAGTTTTCTGTTTAATATTTTTGTAGATCTCCAGCTTTCACAGCTGTAGAATGTTAAGGACTAGCCGACTAGTCGACTAGTCGATTTCACACCCCCCCCCTTGCTGCCTCTGTCAGAAAGAGGCAGCAAAGGGGGGAAGAGAGAGTACTTCAAAGCAGCAGTGCCGCGTGGAGGCCGTACCGCAGGCTCCGTTCAGCGCTGCCGCTTTGAAACGCCAAGGCGGCATTTCAAAGGGGCAGCACAGCACAGAGCCCGGGATCAGCTGTGCAGCACTGCCCCTTTGAAATACAGACGTGGCATTTCAAAGCAGCAGCGCCATGTGGATCTCAGGGTCAGCTGGGGAGTCCCCAGCTGATCCCGGTCTCCATGCGGCGCTGCTGCTTTGAAATGCTGAGCGGAGCCCGGGATCAACTGGGGAGTCCCCAGCTGATCTTGAATTCCTTGGAAATGCTACACGGAGCTCAGGGTCAGCTGGGGACTCCCTCAGCTGGCCCCGGGCTCCATTTGGCACTTCCGTGGAACCCAGAGTCAGCTGGGGAGTCCCCAGCTGATCCTGGATTCCTTAGAAATGCCGCGCAGAGCCCGAGATCTTCTGGGGAGTCCTGAGCTGACCCTGGGCTCCACACGGCATTTCCATGGAACCTGGGATCAGCTGGGGACTTCCCCGCTGATCTTAAACTCCATGTGTGGCTTTTCAAAGCACACAGAGCCCAGGGTCAGCGGGCGAGTCCCCAGCTGATCCTGGGTTCTGCGGAAATGCCACACGGAACCTCGGGTCAGCTGGGGAGTCTCGAGCTGACCCCGGCCCATGGCATTTCAAAGTGGCAGTGCCGCATACAGCCCGGGGTTCGCAGGGAACTCTGAGTCCCCTGCTGACCCCAGGCTCCATGCAGGCGCTTCCACTTTGAAATGCACAAGAGCCTTTGGGACATTTCAAAGCAGAAGCACCTGCATGGAGCCTGGAGTCAGTGGGACTTCCCACTGGCCCTGGGCTGCATGCGGAGTTCTGCATTTCTCCTTTGAAATTTACAAGAGCCCCTAAATTAACCAGTATTTAACATCCTTAAGGTGTATATTAGCTCTGAAGTTGAACTGAAATTTCTCCTTTTGTTCTGATAATTTGTATTGTTGATTTCCATATGTTGCTGAGTTTAGTAATGCTGTGAATATCTTTCCTTCCCTAGATGTCGCTTCATTCTTGCTATCGTCAGTGGCCAATGTGGTGCTGTCGAAGTTGGTGAACTGGTCTACTTGTGCAATATTGTTGCCTTTTAATATGTTTGATGTCTGGGTTTCAAGGATATTTGTTTTAGTATAAAGTATTTTGAGCTCTGCTTGGCCTTCTGTTTTTACCAAGTTGTCTGTGATTATTCAAGGGTGTTGCACAGTAGTACAATATCATCAGCAAAGTCTAGGAGACATTTTCCATTTCAGCATAAACATTCCAGTGTTTGTGCTGAAAATATACAGGTAAAATGTAGCCCTATTTCACACTAGTGTCTACATTATCAGGAAAGTCAGCTTAAGGTACTCAACTCCAGCTATGCAAAATGCGTAACTGGAGTCAGCTTACCTTAAGCCATGCCATGGGAGCATCTACACTGCAGGAGGCTGACAGGAGCAAATGCTCCCATCGGCTTCCCTTACGCCTCGCAAAAGAAGGAGTACCAGATGCCGGCGGGAGCTGCCCTCAGGGTTCGATTTACAGGTCTGTACTAGACCCACTAAATCAAATGCTAGAAGATCAACCTCCAGAGCATCAATCTTCCAGTAAGTATAGACATGCCCTTACAGAACATTTTATACTTCTCTACTTGGTGTTAATAACATTGATGACTTTGGCTGGGATTCCACAGGGCTGAAGAACATTCTGTGATGTATGTCCATGGAGGCTCTCAAATGCCTTCTGAAAATCAATAACTTTGATAATAAGATGATTTCTATTGAACCAATGTTAAAGCCAAGCTGATTGGGTTTGGATATTTCGTCAAAATCTGGTACTGATGTGTGGCTGAGACTATTGTAAACATTTTTCCATTGTTGCTTCTTATTGGCCCATTTTCTGTTTTAACATTTCCATACATAATATGATGTGATAGCTTGGCCATTTTAAATTTAGTGCCACAGACAGGAACACAAAATTATACATTTATATGGACCTTTATTTATATTAAATTTATATGGATGAGGTGCTGGTACAGTTTGTGTAGTGGCTCTTTCTTTCTCTTATAGTTCTTACATTCCAGTAACCAGTTATGAAGTCTCAGAGAGGTAGCCATGTTAATCTGTAACTTTAAAAACAAATGAGGAGTCCAGTGGTACCTTAGAGACTAACAAAAATATCTAAGATCTCACGATCTTTCATGGGTAAAAACCACTTCATCAGATGAGTTGGAGTGGAAATAACAGAAAACAAGTTACATATAACAGCAAAAGAAGTGCCTGTTAATTTTAGGACCCATGTTAATGAGGCTCATTAGGTCAATTTTGAAGGGTTTTCTTGCTGCCAACATCAAACTTGTCAAGGTCTTGGCTTCCAGAGACTGGCTATAATAAGGAGGTTTGATGGAGTCTGAGGCTGGCTGTGTTCTCTGCTGAGCAGCCATTGTTACTGGAATGATAGCCTGGGTCCACTTCTATCATTAGTGGATTCTAGAATCAGGCTAGGTAGATAGGCTTCCACTCAACCTGCATCACTTTATCCAGACTTGGGACCAGCACCCACCCCACAGTGCAGCAAGGTGAGTTTTTTTTCTACACTAATTTCCATGTCTCTAAACTTCATTTCTTTTGTCTCATAGGTCTGTTAATTTTAAGTTTAAGTGAGATGGTTAAGTAAACTAGGTTAGCTTAGCTTTAGCTTCTTCAAGATCTGAACCTTGCACTCATGAATTGAGGAACTTGGACTTGAACTGTCTTGGCATACCAGAGACAAAGCTGGTCTTTTGTCTTTTATCACCTGGTTATCAAGAAAAGGTGTGAGTATATTAACAAAACTGTACAGAAATAATACCATATGTATCTTTAAAGCAATACTCCATTTGAAACCCTTTGTACCATTTGATTGCTATTTGATTACTATCCCATATATCTTAATAAAGTTTTAAATTGTATTTGTGTCAGAGTGAGCATCCTGTCATGCCCCCAGGGGTCCTTTGCAAATTCTGTGTAGCCTGATTTTGGGACAAGAACCTTATTACCATGTGATCAGATTAACTGAGGAGCCTATAACCCATACGATCCAAACTGATATTGTTAAACTCCTAAATCAGTTTACACCCCTGCTCTAGAGTAGTCTCCTTACCACCCACTGCCAACTCAGTAATCGAAAGTATTATTCAGAAGAAGTTAGAAGAGGAATGAGCTATGAATAGAATAGAATTTGGTTCAATATAGCTCTTTCCATACTTCACCACTCTAGATCTTTACCAAGAGTTAGATTGTGACTTAGATTAAATACCCATGCAGGGGCCATTAAGGAAAATAAGATTCCCACCCCCCCTCCGCTCCGGATTACCTAGGCTTCAGGGCTGATCCCACAGGCATAAGTGGGTACTACACACTCCATTTGCCCCCAAAGCAAGTGAGCAGAGAGTAGACAAGGAGGGGTGGAGAATAGAAAGAGACTCGGTTCTGGTCCCAAGCACCTTGATCAGCACCGCTGAGATGGAGCAGAGCATGCTGTCATTTGCTGCTGCTGACTGTTAACAGTAAATTACTGCCCCCAGGAGCAAGTATGAAGCAGGGAAATGTATCTCTGCAGTGCAATGTCTCCCGTGGACATCTTGGTGGGAGGAGGGAGGGAATGCAGCTACTAACACTCCACCCCTTGCGTAGTATGGTACCTACAGCTATGCAGTCGCCCAGAGTAATGAGCAAGGCTCATAAAGTGATTGTGGTAGTAAAATGCAACAGCCATTATGCACTTGGCAATCATTCTAGCATTGATATAATAAGCTGCTTAATTGAGCCTAGGAATGTTTTATTTCTTGCTCCAGTTGTGTATTATTTATGAGTCTGATGTGTATTAGTAAAAATGACACATCTTGGCAAAAACAATGAGCAAAAGTCATCTGCAAGAACACTCTTCAGTGTGTGGCTATTTTTCTAGGGAGGTATTCATTTCTTTTAAGTCCTGTTTTGCTCCATTACACAATGATATTCTCTCAGACAGCATAATATTGAGAGATCCTATGTAAACATAGGCAGAGTGCCTTTGACCACCTGGGTTTACAGTTATAACCCTGGGCCTATATGCTTGCATTGTGAAGTTCATATCGCTTCTAATTGCTACATCTTCATATATTTCTTCCAGACGATACTCCAACACAGATTCCAGCTAAGGTAATGGTCACAAGGAAACAAGCACTGCTCTATGGCTTTAAAGTGTTCATCCCTGGCAGAGTTTGGTCCCTCTCTCCTCCATAAAGAGAGCAGTGAAAATTGTTCCCAATTTATTTTTATGCTTCAATGCACTGAATACAGGTCCAATTTGTTTTCTATTGAAAATTATAGAAAAATAGATGTCTACTTCATCGATTTTTAATTGCTAGAGATTGTAAAGTCATTCTTTGGAAAATAAATACTTTACTACCTTCCTCTTACATTTTAGTGCACCAAAGGATTTGGTTACAAGCTGCTGTTTATTATTAACTTGGTTTTTTTAAGTGTGTTTTTTGTTAGGGGGATTAATCACTTTTTAACATTTTTGTTCCAATATTCTAGGACTGCATTACTAATGGGAAAACTTGAGAAAATGAATCTTGTGTGAGTGCATGTGTGCATACAGAAAAAGAAAGGAAGAGATGCATCACTTAAATGATGAGTCAAATCTTTTTAAAACTCTGTGGTTTCTTTGAAGGATGAGGATTTTACACACCAAGCCTGTGTCACAAATATGCTGTTTAACACACTGCATATGATTCTAACAGCTGAAATGTAAGACGGTGTGTGAAGACATCATATATATAGTAGCCCAATGTCTGTGAGTCGGTAATGCTGACATACACGGCCCTGCCCCCGGCCATGTACGTCAGCGCCGCGCCCCCTTCCCCTCCTCCATGGCGGCTCAGCTGAGTGCTGCGCCGCTCAGCTGGGCCGCAGCGGGGGAGCAAGCGGCAGCAAGCGGCCCAGCTGGGGAACAAGCGGCGCAGCACTCAGCCGAGCCGCCACGGAGGGAGGGGAAGGGGGCGGGGGGCTGACGTACACGGCCAGGGGGCGGGGCCGTGTATGTCAGCGTTACTGACTCACAGACATTGGGCTACTATATATATGATGTATTTGGACCTGTGAGCCAAAGACTGATAGATCTAGATGAAAAATATAAGAATGCTGCATCCATAATTTCATGTTTAAGTAGAATAATTGAAGAATTGTGGCCAGAATAAACCATGTTTCTCTGTTAGTGGTTTTGAATTGCACCAAAGACAAATATAAGGCGGCTTACAAATACACCTTGGAGGGTGGCTGCAAGAATAAAATTGATTTATTTAATAATTTAAAAATAGCTTCCAGCCATATCTCCCATTAAAATCTGAAGGCCATTGTATTCTATATTTCTTTGGTCTTTTTTCTTCCTTTTAGTTATGCTCCACCAGCTTTAATAAATAAGTAATACAGAGGGGGAAAAACACTTATCTCAAGTGCTTTGCCACAACCCTGTAGGGCTCTTTCTAACTCTAAATAGATCAAGTCAGAAACAATTCTCTCTCCAAAAAAGAATGATGTTTCCGGGTTAGTACTCCTAAATATAATCGACAAAGTCCAGGAATTGAAATTGTTGCACACATTAATGACTTTGTGTGATCTGAGCAAGTAAATAACATATTAAGAGAAATGTTTTCCTCCGAAGGAAAAATGATTAATCACCAGGAGAAATTATTTCCAGGCATATAAACAGATGGCAAGAGGTTACACAATCTTGTGTAGAAATTAGTGAAGGTGAATTATAAGAAAAATATTTAGTCCCAAGGTAGTGTTTTCATTGGCTCATTTGTCTGAAGTTTACTTCTAATAAGTGTAATGGTCCTGAAATTCTTTTCCTAAAGGTGTTTTTAAGGTAAATGTTAAAGCCTCTTGTTTTTATACTGTATAATTCAGAAATCAAATACATTGAACTACCTAGGACTATTTATCAATTAAATATTAGGTTCTCAACCTCCCTCTCAAGAAAAAGCAAATGCAGTTCAGCCATATTTCTTCTGCAACTATTTTATGCAAAATTCATAATGTGAAATCTATAAACTATTCATAAAGTCAAATATAAGTTTGAGATGGACGCATGCCAGCAATGTAGGCCAGCTTCATTTACACAAGAAAATTAAATGTAAACATTTATAAAAGCCTTTTTGCCCAAACAAGTTTGATAAAAAGGCCAATAGCATTGCCAGGGTGGGGGGAGCGGTTCTTTTGTAATGTATCTACAGTGTGTTGCTTTCACTGACCAGAACAACAGAGTGGTACAGCGCTATAGCAGATAGCATCCATTAAGTCTTTGCAGCTATGGTTTCCATTTTCCCTTTGTAGTGTTCTTTTTAACCATTCTAAAACTAAATAAGACAACAACAAAAGAGCACACAGCAAAAACAATTACAGAATAGCCCATTGAATGGAAATTTCCCCAGTGACTTAAATGTACTTTGGATTAGGCCCAAAATGAAAAATTAGATCAGTTCTTAAAATATCCTGCTCCAAAAAGATGGAATTTTTAAGAGCTTACGTAACATTCCTACATGAGTTTCCCTTAGCAGCTCTACCTCAGGTAGCACTTTACATGTTAACTGTTCCCATGAATGCATGTTCGCTGTTCCAGCAAAAACTCACATTTGATTTCAATGGACCCTCAGTCTGCATACAGTCAGTAGAGTCAAACCCAAGCATATTTGGAGGTACGGTAGCATCCATTTAGAGAGAATCCTGCTTATGTATCACATACTTTCTATAATTTATAGCCCCTGATGTTCATTACTGAGGTTATTTGCATACAAACTGGTGCTTTGTTCTTGTGGAAGGTGGAAACGGGGATCTGATGTTCTGCTTATTCCTCACCAGAAGCCATGGGGGCCAATCATTGAAGTCATCAGTAAAACTCCATTACTTCAATGCTAGCTGGATGGGGCCCAGTGGCCTCATTCCCTGACCCACAGTCTCTCATTTCCACACAACTAACCATGCTGTCATAGTGATTCATTTCAAGTGCAGAAGTAGCAGCAAGAGCTTCATCTTAAAACACTATGGCCAGATCAGATCTACACTAAAAGGGAAGGTTGAATCAAAATACGCAACTCCAGCTATGTTAATTACGTAGCTGGCATCGACATACCTTGTTTCTGCTCCATCACCACAGCAGGAAGCTGACGGGAGCAAATACTCCCATTGGCCTCCCTTACTCCTCACAGAAGCTGGAGTACCGGCCGCCAAAGGGGTTGCCTTCAGAGTTCAATTTAGTGAGTCTTAGCTAGACCCGCTAAATCGAATTCCAGAAGATCGATTGTGGCAGCATTGATCCTCTGTTTGGAGAAGACATGGCCCTACATGCCTTTGTTCCCCACACACAAGTAATCTCATAGACCCTCCAACCCCTGCCCCCATTTGTACGCTTCACTGTGAGGCTTACAGAGGGACAGACAGTCCCTACCACTAGGTTCCAAGGTGTACCTAATGATTACCTTCCTTACGTCCACATGAGGTTTCTACTCACTCTAGCACTGCGTAGCAACAACCTCACACTCCCTGCCAGAGGAAGACTTCAGATTCAAGACTTTTCAATGGAGGATCTCCAAGTGCTTTATGAAGGCAAATAAGAAAACCACTCGGGTCTGGCTGCAGGTCTTTTATGGGAACCTGTACATTCATCTAAAAAAAAAAGGCCCATGCTTTCCACCCAGCTATGCAAACTTTTGAAGCCTTTCTTCCATTAATGCACCCTTGAGAATATGATGCCAACGGTGAGCCCGATAGATCTGTAAGCAAACACTGAAACCAATCTTTCTCTTTTTTATTTTCGGGACCCATTAGGGAATATAGAGAATTTGGCCTTGAGGAGAGGAATAAAAAGCAGAGCTGTGTGTGGCTAGAAAGACTGCTTCACCTGTCCTCTTCCACTCAAGTGCCCCATTCACTTCTCTGGCCTGCTACCAGTGAGTGGTATGGGGCTGCTGGCAGCCACCGCCAGCCTGACATATTTCAACACCAAGCCTTTCCTCTAATCCCGATTATCCTCAGAGCTGCAAAAAGAGGCAGTGGGCTTTTGTGTTGTGTATCTGTGCAAGTCTGTTTCTTCACCCCGGGTTCCTTAGGGGCCAGCTCTCTGATCCTGTGTGTGACCTGCAGGAGCTCTGAAAGAGGGAGGAGGAGGCGCTGCTGAAGCGAGCAGGGGACAAAAGTGGCTCTACTGCTGTGAGAGCTGCTAGAACTAAGAGTCACAAAGCCGCTCTCCCCTCCCCCCAACATTACCATTGAAAAGCCATTAGGAATCTGGCTGGCACGTCCCCGGCACAGATTGCAGCCTCCCCCCCTTCCTACACACACGCAACTGCATGGGGGGGGGGGCCTTCCGTCCCACATAATGATGGAAATGAACTGGCAAGGGGTGGATGGAGCACAAGGCCAGCAGGACGGTGCGGGGGGGGGGGGGCCGCGAGAGGAGGCTAGGGAAGGGGAGATTGGTGACAAAGTTTGCCCCTTCCTTTGGGGTGGGTTTTTTTTTGTAGGTTTTATTCATGAGTAGTTAACCATTTTGTTTAGCAAATCGGTTTATTCCAATGACCTTTCCCTGCTTTAATTTTCGCGATGGCAGATGGCACTAAAGAAAAACCCCTAAATGCAGACCCAGACCCAGCCTGTTTGCTCACACACTGGACAGGCATCAACATGCCAGGCACAGCTCTGCAGAGGACAAAATAGTCAAGCAGGAAGGGGAAGAAAAGACGAGGCAAACTCCAGGTTTGGCTTTTTCTTAATTATTTTCAAGAGTTACAGCCTTTACTCTGCTGCTGTCAGAGAGCTGCCTCCTCTCGCCCCCCCCCCCCCCCCAGCTATTTGCACACAGCCAGCTCTCCAGGAAGGAAGTCCTTTCACAGTCATGCCCTCAGGTCTCCATTTCAACAGGCAACATGATCAACACAGGAGAAAGGCAAACCAGCACCAAGTGACAGGGAATGAGCGGGACAACGGCAGAAATGGAGTGGGAGAATCACAGATTACAATAACCAGGCTGACTGGGTGCACCTGTATGAAAATACAAATGGGAACAGCATGTGGAAGGGAGAAAAGCTGTATAACTTTTAACCTGGCTTGTCAATATGCCTCTTGTGTCATCTAACACCATCTGGTTCACATACTGCATAGCAAGAAGAGCTACACTTTCCAAAGCTGCCCTGGGGCAGACCCCTGTAAAAAGTTCTGAACGTGAGACCATAGTATGATGAAACATTACCTTAGAGCGTGATCCCCTTTCTCTCCCTTTGCAGTTAGTGTCTGAGATCTATTCCCTGAAGTTCAGGCAAATGACCGCTTTGATGAATACATGAAATATTATTTCACTCTCTTATTTACCGACAGGTACTACATTATTTGGTAAAGTCAGGAGGAAGTGTGAAGCTATGTTTCACATCTTTTACCATGGCTATGTAATAATATTTAGACATCCCTTGTTCCAAAATGCCAATTTAACTCATTTTATTCCACTCTAATTTGGCTTTGATTGAAAATGGCCTAAACATTTTTTCCTGAAAGGGAAAAAAATGTTTGAAAAAATGTGAAGTGATGGAAGTGTAAGAAGCCCCTGGCTCTCATAATCATGTGCTAGCTTATACTGGAGAAATGGGGCACCCTGAGTAGAACTCACATACTGTGATGATAGCTATATTCTTTAATCAGTTATCTTGGGTGGCTTTAGGGAGATTGTATGATCTCCCCTTCCGCGGAGCTTTTAAGCACATGCTTAACTTTAAGCACATAAATGACCTCATTGACTTCAGTGGGACTACGTGTGCTTATACAGGAGACCCTCAAAATTTATAGAATTACTATTTGCAGTTCTGCGTATTTGAGGGTGCCTTCTGGTCTGGGGGGATTGTGGGGGCTGGGAGCCATGGAGAACTCACCCTGCCTCCCAGCCTCTGTAGTGAGTTCCCCTTGACTGCCGACCCCTGTGATGAGTTCCCCATGACTCCCAGCCCATCAGTGTTTGTGAATTTCACCATTTATGGTGGCACCAGGGACACACGCACCACGAATGGCAAGGATTTCCTGTAGTTAAGTACATGCTTTTGTGCTTTGCTGAATTCGGGCCTATATAAACAAGCTGGCCACTTTGGTCTGTGGCTAGATTTGAGTCAATGAATTATACTCTATGGCACTAATTTACACGTTAGATAGAAGATGGATAGGGCTAGGTGGGGAGAGCCTCCTGGCTGGTGCTGAGCAGCTTCAATCCCGTTGAAAGTCAATAGATGTATGTTTGCACAGGAGGACTATCCCATTGCAAATTGATCCTGTGAGACTGGAGAAGTGCATTTTTGCAATGATGTAGAATACCCACCCTGGGCATTCTAGTTTGGGTGCCTACAGTCCCCACAGCAAGCGTAGTAGACCACGTGCATTTTTGCACCTCTCCCAGCCCGGCACCCTGAAGCGGTTACAGGATAGCTATGGCATCTCCTGGCTATTTACACCTATGAACTTCTTATGGTTTGCTTGACTGCCTGCCCCATTTGCCTCCGTCCTTCCCCAGGAGCTGTGAATGTAATGTGGAGACAGAGGCACACCCTGCTGTGTCCTGACACAGACTCTCAACATACATATGCCATGGTGGGGAAACAACAGCTCACTCAACATCTAGCGCCAGACCAACTCTATAGCTGGCAGCCTGGAATCTGCTGATATTGGCAAACTGAAGGGACTCAGAGGATATTTCCCAAGCTGCTTCATCCTCTCATCCCATTCTGCTCCACCATCTCCACCCCTGCTTTCTCTTCCTGCCTTTTGAACTCCTGCTCCTGATTTCCACTGCCTCTAAAGTCCCCAACCCCTCCTCCAGAGTAACATGTCTTTGCAGTCAGTGCCTATGTAACACCGAGAGGCAGAACCAAACCTGGCACCTCTGGAGCTTTGTGCATGAGCCTCTACCACATGAGCGCAAAGCCAGCTGGCTCTCAGCTAAGGCTGTAGAGCAGACTCATTATTCACTCTAGAGGCTACGTCTAGACTGCAGCGCTTTTCCGGGATACCAGAGATATCCCAGAAAAGCAATGCCGAGTCTAAGGAACATGTCCACTTTTTCAGAAAAATTTCCAAATAAGCGGATATGTTTTTTCGCCATCCCTGTAAACCTCGTTTTGGGAGGAAGAAGGGAGGCTCAAAAGAGCAGGTTTTTCCAAAATGTGGCACTGTGTAGATGCACCAAATTTTGGAAAAGCCTCGTCTGAAAGAAAAGCAGAAAAAAATACGCAAATTGTGGTTCGCAATTTGCATATCTTTTTCCGACTTTTCCTTGTAATCTAGACATAGCCTCTGTAAGTGTTCTCGGTGTCACTGGATGGGACAGTGAACCACACCCGCAAGATGTGAAGGTTACACCTACATCCCAGTTTATTTGCCCTTTGGGCTGAAATCCTCAAGTCTATCCCCTGCAAATGCTACTAAGCATAAGGCCGGATTATCAAAAGAGGTGAGCCTCCATTTAAACACCAATAGAAACGAAAGATTTTCAAGAGAGCACAACACCCAACATGCTGAATTCTTCTGACTATCCAGCTCCTATTGTAGATGCTGAGCTTTTTTGAATTTTCTAGCCCTGGTGCTTATTGCAGTAAACAGGAGTCACTCACGGTAGCAGTGTTGACAGGCTCGGACTCCAAGTGGTGCTCCTTGTCATCAAGCAATGCAAGAAGACAACAGCATGGATAAATTTTAGGAGGCATACTGGTTGCAGTTATGTCATTTGGCACAGCAGCAACCTGAGAAAGTCCTCCTTGGTGTGTGGTTACAGTAAGGTGCCGCTCAAGGAAAGGCTGCTATAAGGCTTTGTGATGAGATTATGAACTGGGAGACCTCAGCCACCTGAGGCAACCACTCCAGTGCAGAAAGGAGGTTTTATTGTGGTGGGAGATCCCAGGAGGCCTTCATTTCATGTCATGCATCCTGAAAACATTATTCTGATCATTCCATTTACCACACTCCAGCAGATACATTCTAAACAATGACTCCAGTCAAAATAATGAATTAAAAATCTTCCAATAAGCACAATATTGGTCAAACTCCCTGGAGACTGATATATAGGTTTGTCAGCTGGCCCCAAGCCTCGACCAAATTTCAATCTCTGTGCATGGCCTCAAGTCAACTCCATTTGCTAGTGCTAAGGCAAATCTGAAAAATCATTTTGTCTTGTCTCTTAGATGGAAAGTTGCTTCCATCGCTCAGGATTAAGTTTGTTTTTAAAACGCTGGACAGAAAAATCTTGCCATTTTCTGTTTGGTCACACTTTCCAAACATCTTGAAGCCTAAACCACATTTATGTAATATTAGGATCCTTGACATATGGTTTCTGCTCTACTGGTATCAAGGTTCTCTTTGTTGCTTTTTAATATAAATAGGCTAAGGCATCTGTAGGACTTGTATTAAACATATATATTTAGTATAACTGCATCTTGTCAGACTCAGCCCGCTGAACTGAGGCGGCATTCTTAACCAATGTATACGAGCCTAGTTCCAGTAAGGGACATTTAACATTAACCCTTTTTTGCACTGTATCATGGGGAGTTTCAGCCCCTCACAGATACAGCAAGGTTAACCCACCTCTCCTAGCTGAGGAGATCCCCTCTTCTCCTCCCCCTTCCCCTGCTTTTCTGTGCATGCTCCAGCTGGAGGCCAGGTATAAAGGCCTGCATAACAGCTTCGTCTAGGCTGGCCACTGACAGGGGAGGAAGTGCCTCACTAGCTCCTGAGGGAGGACTGCCTGCACACCCAGACGTGGATGCCAGCAAGTGGGAGACTGATACCAACACACTGGCTCAGGACATCACCCAGCGTGGAGAAACAGAAAACCCCACATATGGAGAAACCCTGAGAGTCAGGTAGGAAGTAACCCAGGGGAGTTTTACGGTGAACGTTTGCAATACCTCACTAAGGCTGAGCGTATTTCGGTAGGAGCCCCGCCAAGCTGGGTCCCCCTATCCCAACCATCCCCCTCACCCCAAAGTGGTGACCCTGTACCTTGTGCTAGTGCCTCTAGCCACTAGATTGCACTGCCCTGAGAAGGAAAGATTTGCTATAGACTCTAGCCACTAGGCCACACTGCCTCAATAAGAAGGGCCAGGCTATTGACTCTGGTCACTAAGCCATACTGCCCCAAGAAGAAGGCCTGGGCCGCTGACTCACTCTGCTAGGCCACACTGCTCCAGCAACTAGGCTCATAGTAATGAACTCTCGCTGCTGGACCATGCAGCCTTGAGCCCAATTTCAAGGTCATAGGGCCCTCCACCCCCAGCCTGAAGGGTAATGGGCGTACCTACCCATGATGCACTGTGCTTTCAGCAACTGTCAGCCAGCTGGAAACTGGTTGAGACAGGATCATCTTTATAGTAGTAGTAGCATTTGTATTGTCATAGCACCTAGAAGCCTGGTTATGGATAAGGACACCTTTGTGCTAGGGGCCATACAAACAGTGGGATGGACTAACCACCAGAGTGTCTGCCCAGTGTCTCCGATGAAGTCATACCCCGTGTGGCAAGGCCCTCCCTTGGCTCACACTGCCATGGTTAAACACTATTTTTAGTGCACTAAGTCAGCGATAGTTGGTGCTGCTATGTCTACTGAGCTGGAATTTCCACTTCCAGCTGGTAGTATAGACCTGCTCTTTGTTAGAATTCTCTTTTGCTTGACCCTCAGACTTGGATACAGCAAAGCTGCTGGCAGAGGGAGGGTTGGAGATCCCTCTTCCTTTGGGGATCCTTATCAGTCAGTGTGAGATGTGCCCTGCCCACAGCGGTGGCATATTTACATGTGAGTTCTTATTTTATGCTCTCTGGGGCAGGGACTGCTTCTATTATGCATGTTCTGTGTCTGGCACAATGGGACCCAGCCTGGTTGTAGCCGTAGGCACTACTACAATACAAATGTTTATTAAATAATAATAATAATAATCCCAGCTCTACCTGGCTAGGCTAACTACACTTCTTGAGCAGAGGGCATCGAAGTGGCAGGGGCATACTGGCAATCAAAATAGGCCCGGGAAACGGGTTGAGAACGGCCCACTTTTTCAAATCAAAGATTTTTTTTTAATTTACTCTTTGACCCCCATTAGCCACACCCCTGACCCCTGTTAACCATGCCCCGACCCCCATTAGCCACACCCCCTGACCCCCATTAGCCAGGCCTCTGGAGGTAACACTCTCAGGGCAAGATGGACACATGACCAGAAGTAAAAGGTGTCATGTGACCACTCTCTAAGGACTTTTCCCACCATCCTCCTACCAATAGGGATTAGTTTGGCCCCCACTAAACGCCCCTCATGCCAATATCCTGCAATTGCATTAACCCAATGTGTGTGACATTAACTCGGGGGCAGAGCGGGTGGAGAGGCTGGGGGAAGTGTTCCCACTAAGGGTACATCTAGACTACAGGCTTTTGTCGACAGAAGTTTTGTCGACAGATACTGTCGACAAAGCTTCTGTCGACAAAGAGTGTCTAAACTACATCCAGTTCTGTCAACAAAGCAAGCCGCTTTGTCGACATGACAGTGTAGACGCAAAGGACAGTGTAGATGCAATAACGCCTTCTGTCAACAGAACTCTGTCGACAAAAGGCGTTATTACTCGTAGAATGAGGTTTATAGACATCGACAAAACTACTGACTTCTGTCAATGTTATGTCGACAGAACTCAGCGGCAGTGTAGACGCAGGTATAGTTTTGTCGACAAAAGTCCACTTTTGTCGACAAAACCCTGTAGTCTAGACACACCTTAAGAGTTTCTTCCCATGAGCAGAATGAATTTTGTGTTGTGCACCAGTACTGAGTTTATGTGGCTTGTTTGTATGTGCCACTGTGGCACCCAAGTTATTAATAAATATCTTATAAACCTCTACCTTTTCCCTCTGCTGCCATGTCTCCTCCCCTTGCTCCGTCAGCTCCCCTGGTGCCTGCTGCCCCCCATCCCCTCACCTTCCTCTGCTGTCCTGACTCCTGCCCTTCTCACTGCCCTCAGCTCTCCTGAGACCTGCCCCCCTCCACCAGCCCTTCTCTTCCCCCTGTGCCCACTCCTCCAGTAGCCCCTCCTCATCCCCTCTCCTAACACCTCCCTCTACACACCTGCCCTGACTCTCTCCTCTGGTGCTGGTCCCTCCCCTGCAGGTG
The DNA here is from genome assembly GCA_032595735.1 of Pelochelys cantorii. Lineage (NCBI taxonomy): Eukaryota > Metazoa > Chordata > Testudines > Trionychidae > Pelochelys > Pelochelys cantorii. The sequence continues at coordinate 66,130,167 of CM064326.1, read as the reverse complement.
TCTGCCCTTCTGCTTCACCCCCAGAATCCCCTAGCACCTGCACCTTCCCTTACCCCTGCACCCTCCTGGTGCCTCCCCCTTCCCTCACTGCCCCTGCCCCCTTTGCCCTCTTTTTCCCTGATGCCCACCCCCTCACCACCCTCTGCCCCCCATTCCCCTCATGCTCCTGTGATCTCACACATGACTTGCTCCATCCCCGCCTTCCTCATGCCCACCCCTTCTTTCAAGCCTTCTCCCAGCATCTTCCCCTTCCCCCTCTAGCCCCAATGCCCTTACCCTCTCCTCTCCCAGCATCACCCTGTCCCCCCTCCCACTGACAACTCCCTCCTGCCCTTTTCCTCATTGTCTGCACTTGGCCCCCTGGCATTTCTCTCTCCTCCACTCTGTCCCTTGGTGCCTTCCCCTTTCTTCTCCTGCCCTGCCCCCCTCCCCTCAGCCCCCCTGCCCCTTTCCCTCCCACCCTTTCTCCCTATTTTTCCCCCGTCCCCTCCCCCACCTTCTGCCTTCCAGTTTGTGGGGCTGGAGTCTGTGATTGGGCCCCAGAAGTCCCCGCAGCCCTGGCCCCAGCTGCTTCCAGGCTCCAGACCATGTGCTGGGCCTGGAGCTGAGCCGCGCGGTACAGCTCTGGGCCGGGCAGTTTTAAAGCCCTGGGCCATGACATCACACCACACCCAGGCATCTCCCCTCTCAGCTGTTGCGCGGCGTTTGAGCACGCCGCACATGCACTCCCTCGGCCCCACCATGCCCCGTACATGGCCAGCGCCGGGGAATTTAAAGTGCGGGGCAGCGGTGCCCCATCACAATCTCCCTCCTCCTCCAGCAGCTGCCAGCCAGCCCTTCGGAGGACAGCCCACTGGGAAACTCCCAGTATCCCACCGGGCCAGTCCGCCCCTGCTAAGTGGGTTAAATACTTGCCAAGGAAATTACACACCACTTTCTATAGCTAAAAAGCTGCCTCCACACAACAAAGCCAGCCACCTTCCTCTAGGTTTACTATATGCCAATGTCAGTTTCTAAATGTTAAAAGAATATAGGTTGAACCTCTCTAGTCCATCATCCTTGGGACCTGACTGGTTCTGAACCAGAGAATTTTTCAGATGATGGGAGGTCAATATTGTCTAGCAGTTACCAACACATTCACTGTTCACTGGGCTCTTAAAAGACATTTAAGGGTAAATTAGAGCTCAATAACATCACAGAACACTGAGAGTGCTGGGCCTGGAGCTGGAGCTGGTGGCTGTAAACAAACTTTATGGGATCATGGGAAACTTTGCCACACCCATGACAAGTGGACATCCATTAACTAAAATCATCATGCTAGACCACTGATGTTGCCGGACGAGGGAGCGCTAGATTAGAGAGGTTCAATCTGTAGCATGAATCGCAGTGATGTGACAAACACAAACACAGGGTATCATTATGTCATTTGCTTGCTTGTTCCCTCGTAACACTGCCCATGAAATGAGAAATGAGTCCCAGTCATACATTCAAAATTCAAACTGTTGGATCTAGTGTTCCAGTTCAGGTCAGTCTGCCTGTACATGAAATGTTTACCTAGCCAAGAACACATCTCTCGACCCTGTTACTATTAGATATGAGTCACTAATTTTCAGCAAATAATTTACACACAGAATGTAGTCTACTTTATTGCTCCCCCAAGCAGATTGTAATTTCCTCAAATGGGTCCATTATTCCGCTTTACTCAACGCTTTTTTTTTTTAAGTTTTAATTTTGGGGAGTATTGGTCAGCTATGATTGGTCACATCAATCATATGTAGTCATTTCTGACCCCTGATTGGACAGAGATCAAACTTATAGTCAAAGGGAGGGGCTGAACAAGCCAGTGGGATTTTGTATCTCTCAGGGAGAGGTAGCAGTTAAGCTGCATTAAGAATTTTCATTAAATATTAAACTTCCTACTTTCTGGGCCACACAGTCCTTGCCTGAGGCATTATTCCTATAAAAGTTACGCTGCTAGAAGATTTATTGCTTGGGTGCACAGTTTAAATCTAAGTTTCTTTCCTCACACAGAAGCACAAGTGTGTGTGTGTGTGTGTGTGTGTTCCTAGTGCATTTGAAAGGTAAAATCACATGCTTATCTGACTTGTTTCAGTGCCTCTGTGCTAGAATTCTAGAGAGGCGTCTGGAGACCCTCCAACCCTTTGCTGTATCAAGTACTGCTCCTTCCCATTTAAATTCCCCAGCATCCTGGAGCGTACAAACTTACAATTCATTCTTTGGGTAGTCATGTAACCAGACTTGACCAGTCAAATATTCATGTAAAGAAATAAACTCAAAAGGGATGTGTGTTTGACCAAAGTGAATTGATTTTAAAAAATCAAACTAATTCTTGCAAACCATCTTTTGTACTATTTGCCCAGCTCTAAGTATCTATACCAGGTGGCTTGTTGGCTTCATTAGTTCATATTCTGCATGACCAAAAGGTGACAATCTAAAAGGAGCCTACAACATTCAAGTCTAAGCCTCAGTGAGGCTGCAAAATGGAAAGAATATCCTCTTGATAGCTCCAGAGAGATTCTGGAGATAGGTAAAGCGACAAACACAATTGTCCTGGAGACCCACACTGTGCCGAAATAAAAACCAGCACCAACATGTAAAACCCATGCACTATGAATACCCCCTCACATAACACAAGAACAAGGGGTTGTCCAATGAAATTAATAGGCAGCAGGATTAAAACAAATAAAAGGAAGTATTTCCTTATACAATGTACAGTCAGCCGCTGGACCTTGCTGGAAGGGGATTTTGTGAAGACTTAAAGTATGACTGGATTCAGAAGAGAATTAGCTAAGTTCACAGCAGATAGGTGAGCTATTAGCCAAGATGATCAGGGTCACAAACCCATATTCCAAATGCTCCTAAATTCTTGTCTCTACTTACCCAGAGATTGATGTTCTGGAGATTTATCTCCCATGGATCGATTTAGCGGGTCTAGTAAGGACCCACTCAATAGACCACTGATGATACTCCCATCAATCCCACTACACCACTGAATTGTGATGAGTAAGGGAAGTCGACCAGAGAGTTTCTCCCATTGACTTCCCACAGTGGGGACACCACAGAAATTCAACCTAAGATACATCAGCTCCAGCTACAGGATTCTTGTAGCTGGAGCTGCATATTTTAGGTCAACTTTCTCCCCTAGTATAGACCTGGCCAAAGCTTCTGACTGCCAGAAGCTGGAACTGGATGATGCATCACTCAAAACTGTACTGTTCTGTTCACTGCCTCGGAAGCATTTTGCATTGACCACTGTCAGAAGAAACTACAGGGGCCATTGGTTTGACCCAGTATAGCCATTCATGTGTTCTTATAATGTATCCACTCTAGGCTGAGCAAACTGGGTGCTTGTCTTTCTCCCGGGGCTGGGAAGCACATGCCTAGCTGCACTGTAGCTATGCGCTAGAAACTGGGTATTTGTTGTGCTTGAGAAGGCCTTCCATTCTGGCAGATGTGACATAGATTCAGAAATGGGAACCCGATTCACCTCTCTATTATACCCACTTGCAGAAAAGAGGGGTAATGGACTCGTGACTTGGGTGCCAGGAGTTTGAAAGCAGACAGAAAATTCCATTTGGGCCAAGGCATGCCCTCACCACAGAACCTTTTTGCCTAATCTGGTGTGCACTTGGGACCAAGTCCTGATCCCTTAGCTTGTGGTGCCAAAACTTCGACTGATTTCAGAGGAATCAGGCTTCCCATCTCCCCTTTTCCTCACCCCAGTGCAAATCCTTCTGAACCAGTGTCTGATCCATTTTACTCTCACTGCAGAGAAGTCACCATTTCTGCCATCAACCACAGATTCACTCTGCAGACTGAAAGCAGTTTTCCTCTCCCTCCCCCCTCCTCCCAGCCTTATTACAACATTTGAAGGACATTTATTTGCTATTTGGCTGCTTTTTTAGATTAGCCAGCCAGTGGGGAAGCAAGGCTTATAAAAATGCTACTGTAATCTACTGTTATGGCTTAAAGCACTACAGGAGCTGTAGGCTGTAACGAATGCTGTGTGTATTGGACAATTGTAGGACATGAGGATATGTTTTTCTGAGGAAAAATAAGTGGGGTGGATTGGACAAATGAAGTAGAAATGAGATAGAACTGCAAATAAATTGAATATGTTAATACACTCCTGGGATACCAGAAGTTGTGCCCAAAAATGGTCTGAGTAAAAATTATTTATCTACATTAAGGTGAATGACAGAAGCTGCAAAAATCAAGGCGACCATTTACTTACCATAATCAAACAATGGTTGCTGCCATTACTGGTAATAACCAAAAACTTTGTTGTGCACATTCAAATTCACAGGTACAGTTCTCATTCACATTAGTCATAAGAACATAAGAACATATAAGAACATAAGAATGGCCGTACTGGGTCAGACCAAAGGTCCATCTAGCCCAGTATCCTGTCTGCCGATAGTGGCCAGCACCAGGTGCCCCAGAGAGGGTGGACCGAAGACAATGATCAAGCGATTTGTCTCCTGCCATCCCTCTCCAGCCTCTGACAAACAGAGGCCAAGGACACCATTTTATCCCCTGGCTAATAGCCTTTTATGGACCTAACCTCCATGAAATTATCTAGCTTCTCTTTAAACTCTGTTATAGTCCTAGCCTTCACAGCCTCCTCTGGCAAGGAGTTCCACAGGCTGACTAGACGCTGTGTGAAGAAGAATTTTCTTTTATTAGTTTTAAACCTGCTACCCATTAATTTCATTTGGTGTCCTCTAGTTCTTCTATTTAGGGAACTAATAAATAACTTCTCTTTATCGGCCCTCTCCACACCACTCATGATTTTATATACCTCTATCATATCCCCCCTCAGTCTCCTCTTTTCTAAACTGAAAAGTCCCAGTCGCTTTAACCTCTCTTCATATGGGACCCGTTCCAAACCCCTAATCATTTTAGTTGCCCTTTTCTGAACCCTTTCCAAGGCCAAAATATCTTTTTTGAGGTGAGGAGACCACATCTGTACACAGTATTCAAGATGTGGGCGTACCATAGTTTTATACAGGGGTAGTAAGATATTCTGGGTCTTATTTTCTATCCCTTTCTTAATAATTCCAAGCATCCTATTTGCCTTTTTGACCGCCGCTGCACACTGTGTGGAAGTTTTCAGAGAACTGTCCACGATAACTCCAAGATCTCTTTCCTGATTTTGTCGTAGCCAAATTAGCCCCCATCATACTGTACGTATAGTTGGGGTTATTTTTCCCAATGTGCATTACTTTACACTTATCCACATTAAATTTCATTTGCCATTTTGTTGCCCAATCACTCAGTTTGGTGAGATCTTCTTGGAGTCCCTCACAGTCTGCTTCTGTCTTGACTATCCTAAACAGTTTGGTATCATCTGCAAACTTTACCACCTCACTGCTTACCCCTTTCTCCAGATCATTTATGAATAAGTTGAACAGGATTGGTCCTAGGACTGACCCTTGGGGGACACCACTAGTTACCCCTCTCCATTCTGAACACGGACAATTATCTGCTGGAGGGTGAGCGTGCCTTTCAGATGAGATGTAAAACCAAAGTCCTGACTGCTTGTGGTTATCAAAAATCCCTTGGTACTTTAAGCAAGTTATGACTTTTAGTGCCAGTGACCTGGTTAATTTCCAATTTAGGTAATTACATTCCACCTATATAAAGAAATATTCCCCGCGTACATTCTACTATATATCACATTGCTCTTCACTTCTTCTCCTAGTCTGTTGTGTTGCTATAATGAACATCATCTTGGCCACCACGAGGGACTGAATCTTTGAGGCTAAAAGAAGAAGCTTGCATATCTAAGTATTCTAGCTGGGAACCTTACAGCCAGTGCTGGATTTATGCACAAGCTAAGACAGACACAATTTAGGGCCTCATATTATGAGGGGCCTCAGAATACAAAAAAAAAGTACTAGTTTTTAGTTGCATCCTGGCCTATGTACCAGAATATATGCAAATATAAAATTTTATTATTTCTGTTTTCATTGTTCTTTCTGTTAGAATAATACACTTTTTTTTTTAGTAATGCTATGGGGCCTCTTAAATCTGACATAGCTTAGGGTCTAATATGTCTTAATCCAGCCCAGCAGCAGTCATATCCTTTTTGGCTCCAGCACAGGGGAGGCTGTATAAAAATGAACAGTGGTTAGTATGTGCTGTTAAAACACTGCCACATTTCACTCTAATGGTGGCTGCATTTCACAGCTGAGGAAAGCGATTCCCTCTGTAGGTGATGTCAAAAATAAAGTTCTGGGATCCTTTAGTGTGAAAGGTGCTCTATCAAAGTAAATGTATTAGGCTGTGATTTATAGATGTGCTCTGATCAGTCATTGCCAAACCAGTGAGGGGATAGCTATCCTGGAAAACTAAAATTGGTGTATATATAGTGCAGATTTTCAGTGCATCTGTTCTTTTTGTGAGCCATTCTCACTGTATCTGCCTGCCCTTCCGGCTGTGTCTCTCACCTCTTCAAGTCCTGTAGATCAGATTCCTTCAACCTGTGCTTTTTTTAGCTCCCTAATATGCCCTCACAACTTCTGTCTCACAGATCCAGTTGGCCACCTTCTCAAAACCCCAGGCATCCAAGCCTACTGGAACACAACATGTTGAAATTAGCTCCAGGAGTCTCCTTTTTAATGAGGAAACTATATCACTCATCCCTGTTGTGCACACATGGATGTATATATGTATACTTGGACATGTGATTTATGTATCGGTTGTTCAGTGCACCAATGCTTCTCTGAAGCACAGCATTTCACGTACCTACTGCTCTGCACCACTTAGTGAAAGAGAATGGATTAGGTGAACCTGATAACAGCATTACAGTGTTGCTCTGTGTTCAGCTGTTTTGTATTTTTTAAAAAAGAGTGCTGTCCTTTCCAGAATGAAGAGGGCCAGAATCAGCTATCCTGGCCCATGTAAATGAGCCTGTTGCCCCAGAAGAGCCATTTGTTTCCTGTTAACCCATCTGTAACCATTTGTTTCCATAAGAAGTCCCAGTGGGACTAGATGTGGACTAAAGATAGTACTCAATGTGAGTAAGGCCAGGTCTACACTAGCCAAGGAAGTCGACCTAAAATATGCAACTCCAGCTACAAAAATAGTATAGCTGGAGTCAATGCATCTTAAATTGATTTTCGGTGGCAACCCCACTGTGGGACATCAGTGGGAGAAACTTTCCTGTCAACTTGCCTTATTCTTCGCACTCTGAGGAGTACCGAGGTTAACGGGGGCACCATCAGCGATCAATTTAGTGCGTCCTTTCTAGACCTATTAAATGGAACCCCGGAAGATTGATCTACTGCTTTTCAATCTCCAAATAAGTGCAGACCTGGCCTAAGGGTATCATAATCAGGCTGTTATGCAGAAGTGTTGAATCCCACCCTGCCTGTTTCACAATAATAATTCAACTTTCCAGGGGAGAAAGTTACTCATGTTACTCCATTATGAAGGAAAACATCCAATACAGACACATAAAAAGCCTAAAGAAAGGCACAGAGCATATGACTGTGAGTACCAAACTTAAACCAGCCAGAACAAAGTTCATAAAAAATAAATTGGCCAGGACAAAGGGGAAGCGGGAAACAATGCCAGTACAAAAAATGCCTAACATTCAGACCAAAACGTAAAAACCATAATAAACGCAACCACTATGCTAAGCTAGCAGACTTACCCAGTGTTGCCCGGGTCCTTCAGGGCAGGAGGCTGGTAGTGTGGTGGCTGCAGAGCCAGGACAGAGCCTTAGGGATGTTGCGGGGGAGTGCAGGAGACTGGGAGGAGTATGAGAGTGAGGGTTGGGGAGTGAGGAGGGGCTCAGAGCGGGGGTCCCATCCAGCACAGGCCTTTTCTCTTCCACCAGCCACCAATGGCCTTTTCTCTCCCCCCAGCCCTTCCCTAGCTGCCAGGGGCCTTTTTATCCCGCCCCCCCACTCTCCAGCACTATGGCCAAGGGCCAGGAGTGGGGGAAGGTTTTGGGGCAGGGTGGGTACTTACTTGGTGTGCTGACAGGCAAGATGGTGAAGTCCCTAATGGCACATGTGTGACATACAAGATAGACACTAGAACAAAGGTAAATTAATAACAGAAACTGAATTAGAGAACATAAGAACAGCCATACTGGGTCAGACCAAAGGTCCATCCAGCCCAGTATCCTGTCTGCCGACAGTGGCCAATGCCAGGTGCCCCAAAGGGAGTGAATCGAACAGGTGATGATCAAGCCCTCTCTCTCCTGCCATCCATCTCCACCCTCTGACAACCAGAGGCTAGGGACACCATTCCTTACCCATCCTGGCTAGTAGTCATAGAGAGATCCAAAGGACATAGAAGTGGAAGAGTCAAAAGTGCCTTTGAAAGTCTACAGTGGAGATATGATCCCAGTGCTGGGGGAGTGCACATTGATATTTCTGTACAAAGGGGAAAGGATAAAACAACAGTGTGTGGTGGTACACACTCTGCAGGCAACCAGTCTTGGACCTCCACACATATCAGGTGAATGGTCTCACTAAGAACATGTAGGTCATGGAGAGCTAGAGGGCAATACAAAACCAGTATAAAAGTATTAATAGCATTACATTAAGAAGTAGTCACAGAAGATGGCAGTTTACCAGTAACATACAAGGTTACTGGTATGGCAACATAGGGCACGTCTAGACTACATGGCTCCGTCGACAGAGCCATGTAGATTTGTTTACTCGGCAAAGGGAAATGAAGCGGTGATTTCAATAATCGTCACTTCATTTAAATTAAAATGGCTGCTGCGCTGTGCCGATCAGCTATTTGTCGGCACAGCACTGTAGACTGGACACTCCGCGGTCGACATCAAAGGCATTTGTCGACCTCCCCGGTAAATCTCATCCCACGAGGCATAACGGGGAGGTTGACAAATGCCTTTGATGTTGACCGCGGAGCGTCCAGACTACAGCGCTGTGCCGACAAACAGCTGATTGGCACAGCATGGCAGCCATTTTAATTTAAATGAAGCGATGATTATTTAAATCGCTGCTTCATTTCCCTTTGCCTACAACCATCGACGGAGCCATGTAGTCTAGACGTGCCCTTAGAGACTAACAAAAATATATAATATCATGAATTTTCATGGGTGGGTTTTACCCACAAAAGTTCATGACACTATAGATATATTTTTGTTCATCTCTAAGGTAACACAGGACTACCTGTTATTTTTAAAGATACAGACTACCCCTCTGAGACTTTTTATACATGCTACATGAAATACATGTAATACATGACCTGTAATACATGCTACATGAAAATTTCCACGGGCCCTAAAGAAAGAGGCTCGAAGAGCAGCAAAACATGACAACAAATAGTGCCTTTTAGAGAGCAGCCGAATGAACAGATTGGGTTCACCTCTAAATAAATGCAGAGGGGGAAAAAGGAACTGAGGGAGCTGAACAACAACATAAAAGTGAACTGAAAAGTACTAAAAAGCAAAAGCAAGCACAAGTCATGAACTGTTGTCAGAGCCAGAACCATCCCATCCGTAGGATGGTTTGGAGCCCTGTGCTTTGAGGGCCCCTGCGGTGGCCACCTCAATAGTCCTATGGATGGGACGGGAGACCCAGACAGGCCTGGGCGATTACCTGGGGGCCTTGATGCAGGGCAGCAGCCCGCCACATTCACCACGGCGGCAGGAGCCAGAGAGACCCAGCAGCCTGCTACGCTCTGCCACCCATCTCCTAGCCCTCTGCGCTCCTCTGCACTGTGGCAGCGGGAATGTGAGCACTCCAGTCCCAGGGCACTCCACTTCCCACTGCTACGGTGAAACAAAGCACAGCAGGCTGGGAGATGGGGCAGATTGGAGCAGGCTGCCAGGTCACTCCAGCTCCTGCTGCCATGGTGAGTGCTGGCGAGCCACCCCCTGATGCTGCCCCATGCCAGCCCTCCCCCCCGCCGAAAACCTCCCAGTATGCATTGCTTGGTGGAGGAGTCTTTGAGCAAGGAATGCAATGGGCATGGGATGGGAGCTGGATAGGAAGGGGCTGGGCAGGGGTGGATTGGGAGTGGCTTGGAAAAGGGGTGGAGTTGGGTGAGGCAGAGCAGAAATGGGGCAGGGCCTGTGGCAGGGGAGTTTACCCTGGGCCCCACACCACTCTAGGAACATCCCCAGTCTGAGATGGCAGGAGCCAAATTCATCAGCACACTGGGTGCATCAGCAATGTTTTCACAGCTTCCTTTGGACACCAAGAGCTCTAGGACCAGCACTTTCCCCACACCATTTGGCAGAGACTGCTTCCTAAAACCACCCTTCAGAACATGCTCAGCTCCAGAAGCATTTCCCTTTACAATGAGCCAGATACTAGCCGGTCCAGCAGGCGTGAGCATGTCCACTGATGACATAATTACTTGGAGCAGTGCTACCACTGAACATCAGGAACCACTGAGGAGATCACTGGAAATCGCAGTAGCTAATCATCTTAAACTGAATGAGGCCAAATGTCAGCTTCAAACAGAAATAACATACTTGGGAGAGAATCTTACCTCAAAAGAAATCTTGCCCAGTGAATCAAAGCTTCAGGCAATACTGAACCTGAAGATAAAAGGGAATTCAAAGGCTGGCGGGCATGCTGAATTATGTCAGCAAATTCATACCTAATTAAACAGCTCACACAGCTCACCTAAGGCATCGCCTCACAAGGCCATGGAATGGGCATGGAAGCCAGAACATGAAAGGGAGTTCAATGATTTAAAGTGCATTCTCCAATGCTGCAATTTTTTGACCCTTAGAAAGATTTCAAACTCTCCACCAGCGCCTTCCAAGGGAGAGCTGGGAGTAGTACAATTACAATGTCATGGAACTGATTCTTCTAGGGTTATGACAGCCACAGAGACGTACGGATGTATTGAAAAAGAGACCCTAGGTCTGGTGCATGAATGCATAGGAGTTCATTACTTTCTCTCTTAATGTAGCTTTAAAGCAGAAATGGATCACCAGCTACTGAATGCAATATACAAAAACTGACCTGGAGAACCACCAGCTGGGATACATTCACAACTTTTGACAATACAGAAATATGATGTGAACCTAGATTTCCAACTTGTATGCCACTTAGTAATGGCAGACACCCACTCTAGAGCATATGTTCCAGCTGACAATACACAGCCTTGTGATCTGGAACAAGCCGTAAACAAACATGTGAACATGATAAAAGCATCCTGTGCTGAATCTCCAGGCATGTGGGATGAACAGGAGACAGAATCAACTCAAGATGAAATGCTGCAAGCAATCAGAGGAAACAGAAGCAATACAGGAGGGAGGGGGAATCAGCATTTCCCAACTGTGCACTCTCACAATAAAAAATGAGCTGTGGGTGATCTAGGCAGAGTTGCAAAAGGGACACAGACTGTAGTAGCTACAGTGAGGAGGAAGCAAATACTGGAAGAATACATACCTGGGGATGATGACATCAGAACAGAGCCCTGGAAGTACCACAGGTGTACAGTGACATTGAAGAAATTATGAGGAGGTTTGCAGCAGGGGTCAGAAGTATTGAGATTCCAAGCAGAAGGAACCAATAATACTGCACGAGCAACTTTCATTTCCAGAGGACAAAGTCAGAATTGACACATTCAGCCTGTGAAGACATGATCACGTGCTTATACTGCTTTCCCCGTTTCCCAGTACCACTCATAACTGCAGCTACCACTGCAGCAGCAGTAGCACATTAAATCTGTAATTTTACACCAAGGAATTCCAAGAACAGGAATAAAAGACAAATTATAGTTCAGAAACAGAGAATTCCTATGTCAAAATATATGTGTGAATATATATAAGGAATAGCACAATATTGAGCTAAGACAGCCTCAGCCTGTTATGAGTCCAAAGCATGTTCCTCAAGGAGGAAGAGTTTAAAAGGACACTGGAAGCCCAGAAAAAGGGCTTTTGAACAGCTGCTTGCAGTGCTATGGTAGCTCTGTTGGTTCGGGGATATTAGAGAGTTATGGGTGGGTGAGGAAATATTTTGTACTGGACCAATGTCTGTTTCAAGCATTTGAGTTACATAGAGCTGTTGTTCTTTTAACAAAACATTAAGACCTGGTCTACACTGGAGCAGAAGGTTGACCTAAGAAACACAGCTTCAGCTACATTAATTGCGTAGCTGGAGTCAACACATATTAAATCACTGTCCACACAGCGGGAGGTCAACGGGAGCAAACACTCCTATTGGTTTCCCTTACTCCTCATGAAGAGCAGGAGTACCAGCACCGACGGGGGCACCCTCTGAGTTCAGTTCAGCATGTCTTCACTAGACCTGTTAAATTAAACCCCGGAAGATCAATTGCAGCAGCGCCAATCTTCCCTGTAGTAGACATGCCTAAGAAAGCAAGTGGAATTTTCTACAATAGTGACCACATCCCTGACAGAACTCCAGTCTGGTAGGAAGTGACTCAGGTGAAAGTGTAATTTAGGGTAGATCAAGAACTGGTTTGGACATTGTGACAAACCCTCTATAGCTCTGGCTCAGGACCCAGTCTAGTACCTGGCCTGGGCTTTTTAAATTGCTGCTGGAGTGCCATGTGGCATGCTCCAGGTAGCTCTCAGGGATGGCTAGGGGAAGGAGGGGCCAGCACAGCGCACTCTGGGCAGTGCTGAGGGCTAGCTGCCCCTAGCCCTGCCCTGTCTGTGATCACAGAGCCCACTCCCCTAACTTTGCCCAGGGGCCCAGTAAGTCTGTTAGCCCCCTGGTCACTTTTCTTGCTACCTCACCCCTGATCCTCTCTAGCAGCAGAACCAAAGGGGGAGCACAGACTCGCTCAGGAGGGATTGAAGCCCTCTGCATACACCTTGGCAGGGGCCTCCCTTCAGGATGATTAGGCTGGCAGACACTGTAAGGCTTGACCACTAAACCAGACTGTCTTGCTATATAGTGCAGCTTTGAGTCATGTAATCCCAGGTATCCTCAAGCCAATCTATTAGTGCACTGAGGAGTAAAGAACAAAATAGAAGCCAAAAAAAGTCCAAAAAAGCAATAGACGCAACAGAAGATCCATATTTAGCAGCACTCAGCTATCGAGCCACACTATAGCAATGTAAAGACAGCAGCTGAATTTCTCTACAAGAGGTGTGTAAATACTTAATTACCAGGTATGGGAAAAAAACAAAAGGTGATTAAGAAGTATGTGTGAGTGCAGGAAAGACTGAGAAAAATGCAATCAGACAGAATATCACAATAAAGGAGCAAGATCTATTCCAAAATTAAAAAACAAATTACTCAGCAAGAATGTGGCAGGGTAGGCACCGCCCAGAGAAAGCTACAGTGGTCAAGGAAGGGCCACCTCACTCACTCAGGGTATGTCTAAACTACATTCCTCTTTCGAAAGAGGGATGTAAATTAGACGTACCAAAATTGCAAATGAAGCCAGGATTTGAATTCCCAGTGCTTCATTTGCATAATCGATCGCGTCACGGCATTTTTTCAAAAAATGCTATTTCGAAAGTGAAACCGTGGTCTAGATGCAGTTCTTTCAAAAAGAAAAGCCTTTTTTGAAAGATCCTGTACTCCTCAAAAAATGAGGTTTACAGGATCTTTCGAAAAAGTCTTTTCTTTTTGACAGAACCACGTCTAGACCGCAGTTTCACTTTCGAAATAGCATTTTTTAAAAAAATGCCGTGACACAATTATGCAAATGAAGCATGGGGAATTCAAATCCCGGCTTCATTTGCAATTTCAATGTGTCTAATTTACATCCCTCTTTCGAAAGAAGGATGTAGTTTAGACATATCCTCAGTGATCATAAATGAAGGCAAAATCTTACGACAGAATCATAAGCATCTGCTCAGGATACCTGGCAACTGTTCCAAGCCAGGTGAATTGAGAGCAGCCAGAAGGTAAAAACAATTCACAAACTAACCCTGTATGAGGGACTAAACCGTCTATTACAGACAAGGACTTGCCTAATGAGGATGTGCAGAATCCCACTAGAAACACGCTCATTTGAAGAAATTGGGAAGATGACTGAAATGTCCTAAGAAACTGATCGAAACACATTAATTTGAGTTAAAACAGCCAGAGAAGATGTTAACAATTATTGCATTGGTTATAGTTCCTTAATTTGTTTAATAGTGTTTTAGGTCAACAAAGGGATCTAAATAAGGTATGATGGGCTGTTCGGGGGTGGGGAACCTTCGGCTTGCAGGATGCACACTGTTAGCCACTAGCAGGCTACCTGATGATTTGTTTATCTGAGCATCTGTAGGCATTGAGCCCCTGCAGCTCCCAGTGGCCACGATTTGCCAGGCTTAGCCAATGGGAGCGGTGGATGGCAATGCCTGTGGCTGCTGAGGTAAACAAACCATCTGTTGGCCAGTCAACGCCTAACTCTGACAAACTGTGTGTGTCCTGCAAGCCAGGGATTCCCCATCCCTGGGCTAGAGAGTAAGTTCTCCCAGAAAGAATAGAGATGCTAGACTTCCAGTACACTCTGAATGTAGTCTATGTTTTCTTCCAAATCATTAATAAAAATATAAAATATCGTAAAGCTAAGAACCATTCCCTGCAGAATTCCACTAGAAACATACTCATTTGATGAGGATTCCCTGTTTACAACTACATCTTGAGACCTCTCAGTCTGCCAGATTTTTAATCTATTTAATGTGTGTGCCATGTTTATTTTATATTCTAGTTTATTAATCAAAGTGTCATGCGGTACCAAGTCAAATGCCATACAGAAGTCTAAATATATTACATCAATGCTATTACCTTTATCAACAAAATTGAAATCTTATCAAAAAAAGATATTAAGTTAAACAGGATCTATTTTCCATAAACCCTTGTTGATTGGCATTAATTACATTATTTTCCTTTGATTCTTTATTAATCAAGTCTCCTATCAGCCACTCTATTATCTTGCCCAGCACTGATGTCAGGTTCAGGTCATCCCATTGACCCTTTTTAAAAACTGGCACATTTGTTTTCTGCGAGGCCTTCCCCAGTGCTCAAAGATTTATTGAAAATCAACATTAATGATCTAGCAAGCTCCTCTACTAGCTCTTTTAACTCTTGAAAGCAAGTTATCTGGACTTGCTATTTTTAAAATGTCTGGCATTACTAGCTTCTGTTTAACATCCTCCAGAGAGACTATCGAAGTGGAAAGAATGTTATCATCACTAAACAATTAAACTGTATCATCTGGTTTTCCCCAAATATAGAACAGAAATATTTATTGAGAATTTCTGCCTTATTCTGAACTTTTCTGCACTATTATTAATTATTCTACCATTTCCATCTAGAACTAGACCAATAACATTGTGAGGAGTCTTGTTCCTGGTATATTTTAAAAACTCCTTCATAATATCCTTAACTCTGATGGTTAGAGAGTTCTCCTTTTGCTTCCCTTATCAATTTTCTATGGTTCCTGACTTCTGATTTATATTTATTACTAGCAATGACCCCTTTCTTCCATTTGTGTTTGTATGTATTTAAACTTCCCCTCCAAACAGGTTAGTTTTTTAACCAGTACGGCTTCTTCCTCAATTGTAGTATTATGATTTTTGGAACATGTAGTAAAATGTTCTTAAATGAGTCTCCATGATCAGTTTCATTTTTCTGATTAAATTCTTCCTCTTAGATGATTTGGCTCTTAATTGTTTTTAGCTATATGAAATTGGCCCTAATAGAGCCCCAAGTATATAGATTATTGGCCTAGAGTTTATGCTTC
Organism: Pelochelys cantorii; assembly: GCA_032595735.1. Taxonomy (NCBI): domain Eukaryota; kingdom Metazoa; phylum Chordata; order Testudines; family Trionychidae; genus Pelochelys; species Pelochelys cantorii. The sequence goes on along the minus strand of CM064326.1, from coordinate 66,114,483 downwards.
TCATACATTATAAATATACTTAAGTCATGATCACTTGTACCTAAACCAGTTCTAGAGAACATTAAAGGGGAAGCTATTCCTGACTTACTTTTAAGTACCATACAGGAGCTAATTCCAGAAGGCAGATTTGTATCGAAATTATTGCGTCCACACTGATTGGAGGCTGAATCCCATTTAAATCCCCCTGGAAGCACTCCAGGCAGGGCATCAGGACCAGCAATCATTTCCTGTAGCTGCTTCCTGAGGCTATCTGAGACTTAAAGGGGCTCCTCTCTACAGCCACATCTCACACTCCTCATCTCCACTGACTTCCTCCTCGAGGGACAGCAAACTTACACTGCATGCTCTAGTTGCCCTTGCAGACATCACAGCACTTCCAAGATGGAGCTGAAACTGCTGCAAAGCAGTGCCAGGTTCTTTGACCTCTTACTGCACCTCCTGGCAGTTTATAAACACTGCCCACATGGTGCTGCAGGAGGGTGACAACTATCCCAGAATGGGGGACCTCCTCATGCAGACCGGGGCCCTCCTCATATACCACATTCCCTTCCATCCTCCCCTGCATACTGTGCACTGCTGCTTCTAGCGGTGGGAGATCAGTTCCGACTGGTGGGACCACATTGTCGTGGAGTGGTGGGATGACCAATAGTGGCTCCAGAACTTCCGCATGTGGAAGGCCACCTTCATGGAGCTCAGCAAGTGGCTCGCCCCTGCTCTCCAGTGATGGAACACCCGGATGAGACCCACCCTCTCCCTCCAGAAGTGCATCACCATCTCATTGTGGAAGCTCGCCACACCAGACAGATACTGCTCCATCAGGAACCAGTTTGGTGTGGGAAGATCGACCGTCAGGGCCGTGCTCATGCAGGTTTGACTCTTTTACTATTCTACTAAGAGGCTGTTGAAGCACTGGAATCGGTTCCCTAGGGAGGCGGATGGTTTGTCAGTCCCGGCTTCACAGAGCCCTGCTGGGGATGGTTTAGTTGGGACTGGTCCTTCTTTGGGAAGGGGGTTGGACTCAGTGAACTCCTGAGGGCTCTTGCAACCCTGTGAGTCTATGTTTCTATGATTCTATAGGTGGCCAAGGCCATCAACTCAAGGTCATCACTGGACCCCGTCGTCACTGGCTTTGCCAACTGTGGGGGGGGCCATTGACGGTGTAGTAGGTCAGGACGGCAATACAGTAAATTCAGGATTCACTGGTGTGGTATCCTGACAGGTCTTCTGCTTCACCAGTGAGGATAAATGTTTGGCTGTGTGCATTTTCATATGCCCCCTCAGTACATCACGCCTGCTCTGCACAGATAGCAAGCATAACAGACTTCACGAGAGCCCCCAAAAACCCCAGACTTAGATAAGAAACCAAGGCACCCGAGCCAGGCTTATTGTCAAATGAAGTTCATTAATAGTCATCAGTAGCCAGATGGCCTCTGAGCCCCTATGCGTTTGTACCCTTGACAATGGACACGGCTCACTCAATAGTATGGATTTCACTATTTCCCCGTAGGCCAGCCAAAGAGTTAATTCGAGGTGCCCCAACATTTATAGACAGAGATAAACAATTTATAATACACACCTTATGTATCATCTTACGAAATAATGACACATTTGGTACCTCCCCTTGTACTTTCCTCCAAAGCATTCCTATTCACTACCCATTATTATGCTTTCGCTCTTATTGTTTCAAACTGTTTTATTATGTACTCAGCTGGGTGTTTTTGTACCATGTTAGTGAAATGTATTTACATATTTCATGTGCTTTTAGTAGTGTTAGCAGTTCTGGTGCCAAGAAACACTGACTTGCAGGCAAACATTTGCTTTTAACAAGGCCCGTCTATTACTTATAACTCTTGTTTACTTTGGTTCAAGAACCAGGCACATACTTCAGGCTCTTTCTTTCTCCTACAGACAGCACCCAGCTCCCCATCCTGGCCCCTGATCACCAGGCCTCGGACTATATCAATAGAAAGGAGTACTTTTCAATGGTGCAGATATTTACATCGGGTACTCAGGGAATGCACACAACGCCTGCATATTCAGGAACTCCAGCCTCTTCCACAGGATGCAAGCCAGAACTTTTTTCCCTGATCGCACCATCAGGGTCAGGGAGATGGACATGCCCATGTGCATTGTGGTCCACACAGCCTACCTCTTGCTCCCCTGGCCGATGAAGCCCTAGAAGGGAACTATGGACCCCACAAAGGTGACCTTCAGCAACTGGCTCAGCAGGTGCTGCATAGTTATGGAGGGTGCCTTTGGCCACCTCACAGGGACGTTCCATAGTCTCCTCGCCCAGCTGGACCCCAGTGACTGGAACATCCCCCAGGTGGTGGCAGCCTGCTGTGTGCTCCACAATATATGTGAGAACAAGGGGTGGACTTTCCCACCAGGGTGGGGGGGGGGAGGCAAAGCAGCTGGCCAGGGCTTTTGAGCAGCCAAGCACCACTGCCATTCAGCGAACCCATCAAGGGGCTGTGCTCATTAGAGAGGCCTTGGGGGAGAGTTTCAGCCAAGGTCACCTGTGAGACTCTCCCCTGGGCCTCCCACAAAGAGCCCCTGCATTGTCCCGTGTGCCTTTCCTCCCTCACCCTCCTTCCCCTGCCCACCCTTCTTCCCACCTTCCCCCTTCTCCTACAGACCGCATAAAAAAGACATTTTGTTTTGAAAAACAATTATGTCACTTTTATTTGGGGAATATGTAATAGGGAAGGGACTGGAGAAAGAACTGGGGATGTGAGAAGAAGAGGAAGGAAGGGGAGGTGGGGTTCGGGGATGGGGCTGGGATTGGCGCCTGCCTCGGGTACCTTGGGATGCCTCAGCTGCCTGAGAGGTCCCAGCACCACGTGTTCACAAGCCTTGCTGGCCCTGGGGCAGGCTAGGAGGAGAAGCCAGGGGGCAGGTGCTGGGAATTGAGCAGGGAGATGGGGGAAAGCAGGTGCTGGAACTTGTAGGGGAGCGGGTGCGGGAGGGTGGCTGGGGGAACGTTCAATGGCCACAACCAGGTGCTCCACAGTGGTGATAATGAAGGAACACATGGTCTTGTGGTGGCAGGACAGCTGCTCCCAGATCATCCTCCTCAGCTCCCAGTCAACCCAACACTCTTCGTGGCACTCCTCCTCTTCGTGGCACTCCTCCTTGAAGTTGCAGTTCAGGGACCAGAGGCAGTAGAGGTGTTCCCGCACCAGGTCATCATGAGGTCTCTTGCATCTGCGGCTCTCACGGGGTCAGGAGGATGGTGTTGGAGACATTAGGCATATTACGCTCACAGCTGGCCCAGCTCTGAAGACACGTGACAAGGGCAGTCATCCCAGGAGACACTGTGCATGAAGCCTAGCCCTAATCTCTGAGCTGACACCAAAGGTCTCGGTTTAGATGATGGTGATGTGCTTCAAGCAAGGCCATCTGTTGCCTAGACCGGAGGCACTTTCCTGCAGGGGCACAGACATCCCAAGGAAGCCTCGCTACCCCCACGTCCTGGGGACAAGCAGGCATTGGAAGGTGCCAACAAAGCCAGGAGCCTGCAAGCAGGAGGGGGACAGTGGGGGTGTCTCGGCTTCCTACTGTGTCCCGCACATGCCGGGTCCAGCAGTGATGGCGTCCCACAGAGAGAGAACTTTTATCCCTGCCCGCTGGAGGAGAGAGGGGAAGGGTGTTGGAGGTGTGTGTGAGCAGCAGAGGCTGCTTTCCAGAGAGCGTGCTACTGGGGGATCCCTTCCTCTTCCTCCCCCACCAGGTTCCCATGCAGGGGATCGGTGTCCTCCACCTTGCCACATTTGACCAGGATTAGATGCCGCCCAAGAGTGCGTGCATGAGGCTGTTCCATGTGCAGCACTGCTGCGTGTTTCCATGACAACCGCCTCCTCCTTGTCACAGGAAGGTGTCCCACCAGGGAGGCTGGAGTAAGGCAGGCCTGTGCAGGAACCTTGTGAGAAGGATCGAGGGGTTCCTGTGTGAAAGCATCATGGGGCTGAGTGCTCCAGACTGTCACTCCACATGCACTCACGTGCACAGGCTGTTGTGCAATCATCGTGCACAGGCTGTTGTGTGATCTCCGCACAGCCCCTCGCTACCTGCCGCCTGCCCCCACATCTGCATAGGGAAAGTGATAGAACTCACCTGAAGTGCCTTCTCCGGTTTTGTCTGAGCCCTGGGAGACATCCTGGGAGAGGGGCATTGACTCCAGGCTGAGGATCAGCTCCTGGCTGATGGGCATGGTGTCATGGCTGGCCTCCTTCTCCTCTTTCTCCTCCTCATTGCCGTCGTCCTTCTCCACAGCCCCACCTTCCTGGACGGTGATGACAGGCATGTCTAGGCTGGAGTCAATGACGGGGCGGGGAGAAGGGAGGTGACCAGCTACCCTCCCAGGATGGCATCCAGCTGCTCAAAATAGCAGCAGGTATGCGGTGCCATCTCAAAGCAGGAACTTTGTTCCCTGGTCTTGCTGTATCCCTGCTGCAGTTCTTCGATTTTCACCCTGACTTGGTCCAGGCTTCTGGTGTGCCCCTTCAGGGCCAGGATGGCAGCCATCCGGCCATAGATGTCCACATTTCACCATCTGGTGCAGAGATCCTGGAGGTTAAACCCCTCGCCCCAGACCTCTAGGAAATCCAGGATCTCTGCACCTGTCCAGGCCGGTGCCTTCTTTTGTCCCTGGTCAGGAGCTTCAGAGGTGGCTGCTGGCATGCTTGCAGCTGTGGAGGCTCAGAGGGAGTGCTGGGGTCTGCTATGGCTCACAGACAGGCTGCTGCGTGGCACAGGTCTGGCAGGGCCGGTGTGGTGTCACAAGCCCTTTCCTTTCTGCCTGCAGCTTTAAAGACTGCAGGAAAAGGGAGCATTAGAGTTGTCAGGGCTGTGGCCAGAGTGGCCACAAGGGCAGCTAAAAGAAGCTCCTGGAGGCCAATTATTTTCAAATAGCAGCTGAGCATCCATACTAGTGCTATATTTCAAAATAATAATTTCAAAATAGGTGTTATTCCTCACAAGAAGCAGGGATTATTGTTTTGAAATAACAAACCCATTATTTCAAAATAACGGGCTTGCTGTGTGGATGCTCACCTTCTTATTTCGAAATAAGGGGACTTATTTCCAAAATAACTTCCCAGTGTAGATATGCCCAAAGTGATATTGGCTGAGCCACTAAGTAACAGTAACCACGATGTATTTAGAGACAATATCTGTGTAACCCCTCCTGTTGGCTAGCCCAGCGTGAGGTTATTCAGCATAGGGGAAGCCTTGTGACTTCTTACACCACTGTGGGAGGCTGGGCCTGAGGCTGCTTGCTGTGCTCTGTGTTGTGTATGTGTGAGTGCACCTCAGACCAGACCCACTCAGATAAACCACTAGGAACAGGCTTTATTCTGTAAAAAACATAGAACAGGAAAACAGTTCAGCAGCCCCTCCTCTCAGCATGCAGCCTGCGTGCTGCTTCTAGCACAGTCCTTGCTGAGACCCTGCTGGGGGGAGAGGGCACATCCTGGCAGGAACCAGGAAGTTCTCCCAACATGCTGCAGTTTGTAGTCCACAACTTGTAGTTCCCAGGGCTGCTGCTGAAACACACTGGACCTTGAGCTACATCTGTGACACCCAACTTTAAAAAGGGAGATTTCAGTAAAGTGAGGTTTGTCAAAATGGCCTTACGATTTAAAGTAAAAGAAGTCTAAAAATACTGAATGGTGGCATGGATAATACTTAAGACCACAATCACAGGCTATCAGAATAAACTTAAAAAACCACAAATGGTCTGTTAGCACTTTAAAGACTAACAAAGCATGTAGATGGTATCATGAGCTTTCGTGGGCACAGCCCACTTCTTCAGATGACCAGAGTTTTGAGTTTAGGATGTGCAGAAGGCATGCATGCCTCTGAACAAAAAAGGAACTAGGAAGAAAAGGAGCAAACATGGCTACCTATCAAGATTTTGGAGGCTATGTGGGCCACACAGAAATCCTTCAAAATTTTGAAATCTGACCCTAGTGAAGCCAATAAACAAGAGCAAACATTACACAGGCAATACATGAGAGCCAAAATCATTAGACGAGCCAAAATTGATCTCTAAGAACAAATAGCTAAAGTTATAACACTAACAAGGATTCTTTAACAGTCAGGAAACTGTAGAAGAAATAGATCTGCTGGCTCATCAGAATTTGAAGGGCGTAATTAAGGGGCCAATGCAGTCAGTGGGAGTTAGAGCAGCACTAAGTTATGGCAATGGTTAACTTGGCAGTTGATATTTTGTTAACGTTTAAAAGAAGAATCTGTTATTGTAATATTTTCAGTGTGTTTTATTATTATGTGCAGCGCTCCAAATGCCTGGCTAAGCTTTACAAAAACCAATTATTAAGTACTATTACTATTGTGACATACATATGTCATTTCCAAACCACTATATCATTATCCTAATGCTCCTATGCTGAATATTCCTTAACAATCTGAAAATAGAGTGGTATACTGAACAGGGAAATGTGTTAATTCTATCTAGGTCGAATTGCATTCACTACTTGATATGATTGAATATGTAAAATATTAATATAAAAATAGCAATCCATTACTGTACATTATCATCTTCCATAGTGGAACTAAAGGTTATAAAATCTTTTACTTTCCACAGTGCTGACGCTACTAGAAACCTTCCTAATAGCTTCATTGTTACTGCAACACTGCTGCAAGGTTTTACACATATCTACAATTTAGATATTAACCCTGGCTCATAACATTAGTTCACCAGCATACGGCCGTGAACCTTTCCCTTTAATCACTTGACTTAAGCTGTCTGGCCCAAAATAAAAGCTGTTTGCCAGTTTCTTGATGAGACAGAAGAAGAGCTCTTTATCGAAAGCGTATTAGCATATTTTTCCTCATTAATAACCTCACTGCAGCATTAATTTGCTTAATTATCAGATTTAGAATTCAACATGATAGCTAATGAATTCAAAGGCTGGAAAAAACAAATCCAGACTTATAAAACATACAAACATATTCCTGTCTAAGCATTGCTTTGTGTGTGTGTGTTTGGTTTATAAAATAATTCTTTGTTCTGCTCCCATGCAACACTGAGTAAGTCCAGGCACATAGTAAGGCTAAGAATTATCTCTTCAATATTTTATTTTAATGCATCATCTCAGGTTTTCCCCGTTATGCCTCTTTCCTGATGAATCTTTCTTATGATAAGCAGGATTAATGCATCTGTAACAACCTAGTATCCATCCAGTCTTCCACTGCCATTAGCTACTATTATGATCTTGTAGCCTTCTTTTACCAGCTAATATTTCGGTTCAATTTACTGGTAATGCTTGACAGGCATTTTAAAACTGCACCCCTGTTCACTGAAAACACTCAGACAACGTGTACTTATGGTCTACCCGGCCCAAAAAGAAACAAAAAAATGTCCAGGCAAAATGCTTCTTTTTCTAAGGCCTTTACTTTTAAAAGAGAAAGAGGTTTGGTTTTGTTGTTGTTGTTGCTGCTGTTTTTGGTGATGAGACATGCAAACCCTACTGCAGGTAAGAAGGGGTTAAAAAAGCCCCTGCTGCTCCTGCAAGACACACTCCTCTTAGAGGTAAAGCCTTTAAAAGGAAAATGCTCAGTTCAGAAGGCCCCTGCCTGGGAAAGTGGAAAGACCTCTCATGCTTGGCTCCCAGAAAGGAGCACAGCTGAGAGCCAAGCTACTTTCAGTTGTCTGGAAACACAGAATGAATTGAGGTGTGACCCTAGGGCCAGAGCAGCAACCCGACAGACTTGCTGGGTCCCTAGGCAGGATAGGTGGGGGTTGGCTCCGCACCCCCAGAAGGGGCGGGGTCTCGGGCAGAAGGGGTGGGGCAGAGGCTAGTCTCCCTCAGACAGACCTTCAGCTCCACCTGGAACATGCTCTGGCCCTCCTGGTGCTGTGGTAGCAGCGGTGGTGGCTGAAAGCCCCTGGACCTTTTAAATCACCAGGCTCTGGGGCAGCGGTCCCCTTTGCCTCCTCCCCCTCCCCCCTTTGGTGGATCTCCCTGGGGCTCACATCACACACACACACATAGACACACACATTGCTGAGAATACAAGCTCCTGAGGAGAAAGTGGGCCCATATAGGAACTAGCCCAGGGAAGAAGCAAGAGGGCTGACCTGACAGACCTTAAACCACAGACCTTAATCATTTGCTACAAGGGTGCCTGGGCTGGAACCCAGAGTAGAGGGAGAGACAGGATTCCCCTACAGCCTCAGTGGGAAGATCCCAAACCCTAGGCTACCCCAAATGGGGTGAGATCAAAGATAACCCAGCCAGAGGGCCAAGTCACAATGCAAAAGGAGACCACCAGTAGACCTGGTCAGCAGAGAAAGAAACCTGAAGTGCAACACCATCCCTAGCCATAAGGTAGTGGGTCTGGCCCAAGAAAGCTCATCACCTATTAAACCATCTTGTTAGTCTTTAAAGTGCTACATATTTTTTCCTTTTGTTTTAGCAAGATCAGGCTAACACGGCTACCCCTCTATTACTAGCCATAAGGTAGTGCAACCTATGGGGAGTCACTTTGCCACAAATCTCCAGAGTGTTTTTCTTTTGGTCCCCAAAAATCAAGAGCCGTCCTGTAGCCGGAATCAAGAGGAATGTTTCCAGCACAGCATCTTGCTCACTATTCATTTACCTGCCTTTCATCTCATCAAACAAACCCGCTAACAGTAAGGTATAAGAGCCAATCCATCACAAGCTGCCTGGTATGACAGGACTCTCCCAAGGTTCCTTTTTTCAGTCACCGTTGAAAAGACTGCCTGACTACACTCGGGAAATGTAATGGTGCCTTAGACCAAAAAATGAATGAATGAATGAATTAAAGAAACATGAACTGGGCCCTACCAAATTCACAGCTATGAAAAACATGTCACAGACTGTGAAATCTGGTTTCCCCCCATGAAACCGGGATTTTTATGTGCTTTTACCCAATACGATACATATTTCATGTGGGGAGAGAAGCATTTCTCAAATTGGGGATCCCAACCCAAAAGGGAATTGCTAGGGGCTGAAAGTTTATTTTGTGATATTGACGCCCTTACTTCTGTGCCGCTTTCAGAGCTGGGTGGCTAGAGAGCGGTGGCCGTTGGCCAGGCGCCCAGCTCTGTAGATAGCACCCTGCCAGCAGCAGCACAGAAGTAAGGATAGCAGTACTGCAACCCTTCCTACAATAACCTTGCAACTATCCCACAGCTCCTTTGTGGGTCAGGATCCTACAATTATAACACTGTGAAATTTCTGATTTAAATAGCTGAAATCATGAAAGTCATTATTTTTAAAATCCTATGACCATGAAACTGACCAAAATGGAAGGCCCTAAACATGAATCTGGGCGAGGTGATGCAGTAGCTTAGAAAGTTGCAGGTGCCTTGCCCTATAAAACTTTACTACCAGTGTGTGTAGTCTTTACTGGTGGAAATAGTTCAACAGACTTCAACAGGAGTATTTGCATGAGTAAAGTATTTTCAGGATCTGGCCCCTATAGCTTTTAACCTCTTGAAAGCTCAGGTCTCATCTTAGATCAGACCACAAAAGAAAGAAGTTTATTGGGTCGCTCATCTCAATCCCAAGGAGCCGCATGATACAGCTACCACTTGTTAGCAATATTTAAGGACCTGTGAAATTTGTGAGAGGCAGTACGTTCAGTTCAGTGGTAAGGCTCTGACTTCTGTAACATTGAGGGACAGTGGACTGAAAAATCTGTAGCAGCTTAAAATTCATTACAAAATGGAGGCTTGTTGAATTAAGTGAAAATGAATAATGCAAACATTACAGTACACCCTGTGTAATTTATGTGGATATTTACATTTCATTAATGCTGTACCAACCCCAGCATTTTTCAATGTGCCGCATATTTTTGTACTGTTAATGCATAATTGAATCATAAATGTTGCCGGAGGAAGACTGGAGATTTTGGCATCCTAGAAGAGAGAGAGATTGGAAATGTGGAATAAACTCCCTGATTGGATGTTTCTGCTAAAATGATCAGTAGTATGTTAGTTAGCAGTGTAAACCCATTGCATGAATTGGCAGTTCACACCTTTCCAAATTACTGTTTTAAGCTGTTTGCAGACTCAAACTGACTTCACCAATTTAAAATCAGTTCACATTTTTTGGGTTGTCTTCACAGCAGTAGGAGTAGGAACATTATTTTTAAATTAAAATTTGAGATTCTGGAGCCCAAGTCTGGACAAAGTGGCAGAATCGCCAGCAAATTCTGCAGCCACAGATCATGTAATAGACATAGCTTTGTCTTTACACAAGAGAGACCCAGGCCAAACAGGGAGCCAGATTTGAGTTTAATTGAGTAAAGAATTATTTAAAGACGTCTGTATAGCATCTCCTTTTTAGTGCACATGTGCTTTAACCCATGTAATAGCAGTTTCATGAGCACAACAGTCACACAAACATTCTGAAATACACACAAGAACCACAGAATCCAGAGAAGATTATTCTTAATTTTCCTCATTTTAAAATCTTTATGAAAGACAATCCCATTGTTTAACTTTGCCACACTGGTCAAATAAAATAGACACATCCGTGATTATCCAGATGTCATGGATACATTTGGCCAATTGAGGGACTTTTCTGAGGACTTAATAGACACCAAGAGACAGGCCCTTATTTCAGAATACCGAAGCCCGGCGAACTGAGGATGGAATGTACTACATTATACATGGAAACACGTGTTTAAATGCTGCTAATAATGACACAATCTAATAAGACAGGAGATTCTGTCCTTGGGCTAGTCATCCCAGCAGGCAAACTGCACCTCCTCGCACCAGCTGGGCCGGCTGCACTTCAGGCGAGATACACCCAACGGGGGGGCCAGTCATTTCCACCACCATCCTGCCTCCAGAGTACCACCAAGGGCACACAGCTGCAGTTAGGGCCTGTTCAACCAAATCTACTGGCCCTTTCCATCAGAGGCTTCCTTCCCATATAACAGCTCCCAGTGGGGAGTGGAGGAAAGCAGCCTTCTGGCCCCACGTTCCTGGGCTGTAGTTTATCTTCTAAAATCCCCGCTTTGAATTACAAGTGTTAGATGGGGTGCAGGGGCAGCACCAGAGAAGGGTGAGAATGGAGGGGAACAGAAAGGATTCAAAGGCAGGGAGAAGAAGTAAACAACATCTCCGCAGGGGCCATAGCACAGTCTCAATCACAGGCAGCCAGCTGCAGCAGCTAAGCCACAGCAGCTGAACACCTAAAACCAAGAAAACTACTAACAGGCAAATCAGCTAGAGAGGAAAAAACCCCAACCACCCCACACAGCAAACCCCTCTTGCCCTGACCTCAGGTCTCACCCTGCAGGCTGCTCTTAAACATCTGAGTGGGGGCTTGGGGATAGTCGGGGCAGGGTGAATTCTGCTCAGGGATCACTGGATTAGCCTATTACTGTGTCTGTGACAGCGGCAGAGTGAAGAGCAATGTTTTAAAATGTTTCCCCATCAACTACTCACCCGAGCCCAGAGCCTGCTACCCCAAATGAAAAATGCCGACATTGCCACAAAACCCACACCTCCAACTCCATCTGTTCTCTCCCGTCTCTTGGCAGGGCTCCTGGCTTCTGTAGCTGCCCCGCTCCTGGCTCTTAGACTCCTTGCTTCTCCATCTGCACCTGAATCCTCTGTTCTTTGGTCTTCTTGCTCTTAATGAAGCAGCCACTCACAGGCTGTACCTTCCTGCCACAATCCTCCAAGAGAGCTAGTGAGGACTACACCTTAGTCCTTTTCTCCCTCACCCCTCCACAGGAACCAGTGTCTCCCTAATCCCACGAAGCTCATGCCCCTCACTCCCCCCACCCCAGCACAATTTCTGCTTGCCCTGGGTGGGAGGTTAAGTTTCTCGAGCCTGGATGAGGAGCAGGCACAAGACTCTACCTTCTACTGAGGGTTCTGCCTAACCTAGCTCCCCTGCCACTGCAGGCTTCTCTCACACCAGCCATCGTGTCCCTAGGCTTCTGCTGAAAAAGGCTGCAGTGAGGATACACTTGCCTAGCACAGTCCTGTCACCTTGTGTGCCAGGTCATACCACTCACTCATTTTTGGCCTGACCACCGCTCCATCATGCCAGGGGGTAGCTGGGACATACCTGAGTGGGCAGTGGGGTGACCAGCCCAGCACCTCCTTGCCACAGACATGGGTCAAACTCCTGCACCAGAGCTTCCCCTCGGAGCTTGCCTAGCCTTGCCCTCCTTCCAACATGTCCTCTTTGGCCTGCCCATGGGATTCACTCAGAGACCACGTCAGGACCTGCTACATGTATGAGGAGCTGCAGTGAGTGCCCACACAAGGGAGCCAGTCAGGAGAGGAGCAGCAGGGATCTCGGGAGGGTGGACATAAGGGAGTGGGCAGCATCCATGCTGCGGAAGCCAGGGGATTGAAGACTGTTAACTAAGAAACATCGGTGCAGCAGGAGTTGGATGTGCTTGGCGTATTAGATCACTGATCCAGCTGTGCTGACCAGGAGGGTGTTAGTGTAATATAAATACATCCATAAAATGGGAGCATCTAATTTAGCTGCCCAGGAGCGGGATCCAGAGCTGTTTGCCTAATGGCCAGTGACATGTTAGTCCATGACTGCATATATCTGAGGTTGGTCAGTATGAGTTTTCAGGGCCTAGCCCTTAAACCCTTTTACCTCTGGAAACCTGGAGTTACATCTTAAGCTCTGGCTATGTCACTCCCCTCGGTAGATCCCTTCTCCTCGAGCTTCTTGTCCCCACCTTAAAAGTTCCGCCCCTATTGACATCTCAGTCCCTTTCCTCCTATTCCCTTTCCCTGCAGCTGCTCGGGTGACTCCTAATGTGGTTGTTTTAATTCTTCTTTCACATCACTCATTCCCTCTCCTCATGCCATCCTCTCTCTTCATTCAAACCTCTCCCAGGAAATACAGCAGTGTTAATCCGTCAAACAAGGCAGCAAGGGTAGTTCAAATAAATATCTGAACTTCCTTGAGAATAGCTCCATCTTCTGATAATCAAACACATTCTGGACCTCATTCAAAGTGGAAAGTTTCCAAATGATTTCAGTGGCCTTCAGATAAGGCCCTAAGTGTCTTTGGACCAGACTAGCTCTCTAACTTTCGGGTAGGATCCCCATCTTTCTGTGTCTGTTCTATCTGGATATACACCATGCTCATCAGCCAGGTATCTGCACATCATACAAGTAACTCAGGGCTACTCAACTTTGGAAGCCCCGGGAGTCACAATGTTACTTACAGCACATGCTGAGAGCTGCAACTTAAGTGTGGTTGCATATACATGCAAATATATATGCAAATATATGCAAATTGCTTCTTTCACACTGATGGGCCTGAACACAACACGCAGGCCCGATTTAAGTCAGTTATGCTGATATTAATAAAATGCAATATTTACCTGATTTCCACCCATATGACAGCACTTTTAATGAGCAATGACAGTCCAGGAATTTAACTACTAAACGCATATAAACAGAAGACCGTCATATTGGCTACTTTTTAATTTTGGCTCCCTCCCATGGGCCATGTCGTGAGCCCCACGTAAACCCAAACTGCACTGCAGGCCGCAAACAAACAAGCCGCAAGCTGCATGTGGCCCGAATGTTGAGTAGCCCTGAAGTAACTAAAACTGGACATTTTGACTTACACAGCAGCAAGCAAACAGATGACTCACAGTAATAAATAATGATGAATATCTTGACTTTTGCTCAGCAACCTCAGCCTTCTTTAAATGCTGCATTATCTCTTTAAAAATAATGACAAATTACTCTAGTTAAAATATTTTAAACTGTATGTTATTTCCCCCAGAGAGGAGAGCTTTAAAAAGCAAAACAAACAAACCACTAATATTAAAATCTATTCAACCAGATAAAACAAAATGTCTCCTCTGGAGTTATTTCAATTGTTTAAAATAAGGCCCAGTCTATAAAGCCCCTGTACATTTCCAATCTGAAAAGTCAAAGCTTCCTTTTCTGCCCAGTAATAAAGAGAACAAAATTGGTATCCAAAAAGAATGGCTATATTTTTGCAGTGTTGTAACTCTACAAGGGACTTAACATTTTTCAATTTTGGGGTGAGGGAAATTGTTCCTAGAGCCATATGCTGAGTTTCATCTTGGATCCCATTTTAAGGGGTGGGAATTTTCAAAGAGATACTAATACAGTATAACCATAAGTTAATGGTGTGGATCTGATTTACCAAAATTATCAACTGCTCCTTATCCTCTTTGTTAGTCTCTTTGTTTATCTGCCGAGAAATAAGTTCCAGCTCCCGTCACCAGAGAACAAGCCAAGAATAGCCAGATCTAGAGCTGTGAAAGATATTCTTCCAACATCATCTGGCTCCTTGGCAGTCTCTGCAGGCAGCTGCTCTAACAGCCCTGTAGTTGCCTCTGGGTATGTCATGTGGTCACGCTGTAGTGGTACTGGCTGCACATCTTTTGTCCTCCTGGACATAATTTTCCTTTGATTCACCTTGAATCTGAGGAATCTGTTATCTGACTGAAAATAAGTTACTGCACAAGGGTTTTTTAAAGGAATTCTTATGACGATCCCTTCTAAAACACAATAATATCTTATTTGTGCTGCAGTTGTGTGTAAATCTACACATTAACTATAAGGACTATTCACCTCCTAGTGCAGGAAACACTTGTGCTGCACTTTTTCATAATCCATAAACAGGAATAATGAATAGTTGATCTGCACTAAAATATAACTACTTAATTTTTTTAAACATATTTCCTCTTTTATTTTTAGATAAATAATACAGAGAACAACCAAGCAAAAATGTAATAATCAGGGCATATTTACTGACATAAAGAATGCAGACATTCAAATCCAAATGTTTGCATGCTTGTTTTCCACAGAAAAGACCCAGCAAAGGATGGTAAGATCAACACATATTACTTACAAATGTAATCTACAAACATGTTGTTAAATATAATAGTTTCCATCATAATGCTGCGGAGCAAATTTCTTAAGAAATAGGGCACTCATCTCAAATACAATAAATTAGCATTATATTTTGACAGAAATTATATGAACTAAACTAAATCTGTCTTTGCTTCTACTAATCTAGTCAATATTCCTGATTTTTTAAGTTGCTGTTGGTAATCCTTAAACATAAGTTTGTGCTTTCAATTGCTCTTTAAAGTTAAATTGATTTAATAATTCATGGCATAGCGAGCATTAAAACATAAGCATTTTCTACCTAAGGAAGTAACAACTCATCAGCCTCAGCATTAGATGTGACACAGGTGAGCACTTGAATCCAAAAGGGAAATATTTCCATGCACTGTGACTGATGCAATTGTATACAGGCATTTATTTTTCTGCTCCAACCTGAATCCCTTTCAGTTGTAAGCTCTTCAGGGCAGTGATCTGTCTCCTTATATCTTTCGAAAGCACCATGTACACCTATGGCACTCTGTAATAAGCCATTTCCTCTGTGGTTATGAATAAAAAGGGGTTTAAGAGAACAACATTGAAATTGAAATGGACAGGCTATGGGCCTGCTTATGTTACAAATGTTATTGAATCAGGCCCTATGTATAACAAGGTGGGGCTGCTGACATGTTGATACACAATTTGATATTGCCAAATGGTGTTACAGCTGTGTTAGAGAACCATTCTGCTGCCATTACCCTTATTTTATCAATGTTGCAAACAATGCAATATGTGGCATTGAATTAAATGCTGTGTACATTATCCTTTTGCCTGTAAGAATATCTATCATGTTTTCCATATTATTATTTACACTAGGGATGTGAACGTGTACTTGAGTACACAGTTAACCGATGAGACTGGGCTCATTGGTTAACCCTGAGGCTTTGTCTACACTGCAGGGTTTTTGCACAAGAAGCTTTTAGCGGAAGAGATCATCCGCAAAAACTTCTTGCACAAAAGCGCGTCCACACCTCAAAAGCACATAGCAAAAGCGATGTGCTTTTGCACAAGAGAGCGTCCACACTGCATGGACGCTCTTGCACAAGAAAGCTCTGCTTGATTGCCATTAACAGAATGGCCATCAGAGCACCTGTGCTTTTTCTGATACTCTCTTTTTGTGCAAGAAACCCCTGCAGAGCGTCCACGCATGCCTTTTTGAGCAAGAGCTGTAGCACAAAAAAGGGGCTATTTCTCGTGGGGAGAGGAATAACTCTACCGGCAAAAGCCCTCTGTCCTGTCAATTTACTGGGGGGTTTTTTTGCGCAAAAATGCACTTGAGGTGTGGACGCTCCACCGGTTTTTGCGCAAAAACACTTGTAGTGTAGACATAGCCTCACAGTTATATGCAGCCCCTCTCCCCACTGCCTCTTGTATCAGAGGCAATGTGGGGGGAGGCAGGAGCCACTTGCCCATCCCCACACACACTGCTGCCTCCCCCAGAGGCAGAAGTGTGGGGGGGGCAGGCAGGAGCCAGTGCTCATGGGGAGCCACCTGCCCCCTGTGCTGATGCCTCTGCGACAGAAGTTGGGGAGCACCTCCCCTGTAAACATGTAACCACTGAAAAAAATTCAGTGGTTACACGTTTACATAAATAAACACATTTTAACATCCCTATTTGCTCTTCAAAAGTGAGCTAGACATATCACAAAGCCAGTGACAGACAACACCCTTACCCCAAACAGTTCAGGATCTTGGTTGGAGATGGAACATTAGAAGTACGGGGAATGCAAAAGCCAGAGAGAGGGGAGATAAGGCAAGAGCTATAAGAAGATCCCTCAGTTACTCACTGTGGGCACATGAACACCTTGATGGCTTTTCTGCCTACTTCATTCTGAATTGATTTGTGTAGGTGGCAGAGGACAGGAGAACATGACTGCACTGCCTTTATCCAGGCACAGAGGGGCATCTCTCCACACTGATCTCACCCCTCCTGTGGAGAAGGTAGGCTCCAGTCACCTCTGTGACAGTTTTCTCCCTCTGTGCCTGGATGAAGGCAGTGCAGTTGTGTTCTCCTGTCCTAAGGACACAGGGATGGTAAAGGCATTAAGCCAGAGAAGAAGCAGACAGGCAGGGAGCTTTTTGTCCTCCTTTTGGCCCCATAGGGACTGAGGTAGAAAAATAATACAGACTGGGGCTATAGTAATAGTGATACATGATCTGATACTTCACGCTTCTATAAGCACTCGCTAGCCAGCCCACGGTTGCCTGGTATGTCCATGGCAGAGCAGGCCATAGTCCTGGTCTATTGAGCCAGTTTGATTCCCCATGGCTCCATCCTATGGTGGAGATTCCATTTTAAAATGAATCTAATTGCTGGGGCAATTAGTAATCAGGAAAGCTCTGACAATGCTGCCACAGTTACCCCTGGGAGCCATGTACAATCCCAAAAGATCCATGATGTTTGGAGGCCAGTCGCATGTCCTGTCCCACCAGGTGAGAACCTAATGAGACTCCTTCTACCCTCATCCAACTGAGAGGGCAATTTGGGCACACCCTTATGGCAATGGAAGTCTTCCTCCCCACCTTCCTCCCTGTTGTCAGACCTTAAGGTTTCTGGGAGGATTTCAGTAGGAAGAAGCAGATAGCTGGGAAGATAAATTGTAAAATCAAAATCTGATAATAAATGAAGACCTGCCCAGCCATATCCCCTCCACCTATGGGACATGAGCACTCTGTAGGCATGAATCCTCATGATCCCCTGTAACTAAATTTTCTAATTATCTCCATTTCAATGAGACAATGAGATTAATGCATCTTTCCCAGGACTGCTCAGGAAATCTAGGACAGAGCTGGGAAAAGACCTTCAATCTCCTAGCTACCAGCTCCATGCTTTGATGCTAAGACCATCCAGCAAAGGGCGAATTTCAACTGAGCTGTGATTGAGGATCACTTTAGGCTGCCTTGGGCAGCCCCCCTGACTCAGCTGCTATAAAGCTGAGCTCAGCTTTGCCTCAGGGCCAGTGGTGGTGGTGTGGCTGGTTGTTCAGGGAAACTCATGCTATTATAACCCTTTTAACTGGGTTTAAGGGCAGATCAAGGAGATTTCTGAGCTATGGTGTTTTCAAACACCTCTCTTCTGTGGTAGCAACACAATGGAGCCCAGCACAGAGGTTCAGTCACCACTGAGGGAAGAGGGGAGAAGGGTTCTGGCTACAAAGGAAGTGGGGAAAGGAGGTGCTGGGGCAGAGTATCCACAGACTGGTAACCCCATTTCTGGCCTTTCCCACCTTTTGAGTTGAGTGCTTAACTTTTCCACCTTGATAATGTCCCTTTAACTTATTTGTGTGTGTAAATGCCTAGATTTGTATAAAGGAAACTGAAAAACCAGAAAGTCCATCATGTGGGCACCTGCATGGTTGATCTGCAGGCTTGGAACCCTTAGACTCCCACACAGACTGCTGCCACTTGAGCTAATGGATTAACTGGTAAGAGCAGTAGGTTGTCATCATGATGCTGCCCCATCAGAGCCACAAGTCCCCACCACCACCCAAAGAAGCTCCAAGTGCTCCCCCCAGCCATGGGAGCGATGGGGTGGTCAAAGCCCAGCCCCACCACTTGCCTGGAGGTAGGGCCAGATTAACCTTTAGTGGGCCTTCCACCAAACATATTTGTGAGCCCCCCGTGGAGGCAATGGAGCATGGCAAGGAGGGGTCAATCCCCAAAGCAAGGGCTGGCCAGGGGCTTGGTATGGCAGGGCAGCCCCACTACATCCAGTTCAGTGCGAGGGCACTATTTAAAAACTGGCAATTGCCAGCCCATAACAGCCCACCCAACCCTGTGCTGCCAGCATGCCCCATGCCATGCCACCCAGCCCCTGTGCCCACCACCAGAACACCTCCACCCCTCCCTCCCACCCAGTTCTTTGTGCCCAGCACCCCTCCAACCCTGCCACAAATTCACTGTGCCCTGCACAAGATCAGTCCTGGCTAACAGCCCTTGCTCACAGCTCCACCGCCTCACACACAACCCCCACTCCGTAGTCCCCTGACACATACGTCTTCCCCTCACCCTCACAGCCCAGCACCTGCACCCTGCCCTCCAGACACCCACTTCCCCATGCCGTGACTCTAGACACACTTGCTGGCCCTGCTGAGAGGTGACTGTATCTACTACACTGAACCACCAGCATAGCCAATGCTGGTTCTGAGAGGGGAATCGCCTTGGCCTCTTTGGAGTTAGTGTGATCAGCCAGGCCAGGCCTGCCCCCGCTGAGCTCCCTCAGGAACCACTTGCCTAGAAGGGCCCAGGTAAGCCCCCTCCCTACGACCTCCCCCCCCCTCCTTGAAACTGGCCAGGCTTCTGCACAAGTCCCAGGTGGCTCAGCCCTGGGGAGACAGAGGGATCCCCCCAGATGGTGGAAAGCTGGGATTTCTCAGGTGGAGTCAGGGTGCAGAGAGGAGTCCTTGGCTGTCCAGTGAGCAAACTGAGAGGAGCAAGTGGCAGGCTGGTGCGGTCTCGGGGCACAGTGCAAGAGGAACAGGGCAGGACCCCTTCTGAGCATTGTTCCTGGATTCATGGAGCCATGGGCACCATTGTAAACCTGACACTGCCCTGAGGAGCCTCAGGCCAGCTGCAGGTGCCAGTTCCCAAACCCAAGCTGGGGAAAAAGTGTCTCTTGCAGAGACTTTTCGTGTGCAGTTTCCAGGGCGGTTGAGGAGGGAATATTTGCTACTCAGTTTCCCAGGTTCTTCCGAATCCAGGAAGATTAATCATGAACCCAGGAAGCTGACTAGAACATATCACCTCCTCAGCCACCCCAGAACCTGCATGTGGTATAATAAAGCAAAAACTTCATTGCCAAACCCTGCTATTGGAGGTCCAGCCATCAGGGCAGCACCAGGGAAGGCAGAGCATCCATCCCCTGTCCTGTTATACCCACCATCTATGGTTGTCATCCTCTATGTCAGGGGTGGGGAACTTTTTTGGAGGGTCACACACAAGTGAGAAGCAAGAAAAAAAGCCCTTACTGATGTGGCGCCTGACTGAGAAGGAGAAAGACACTTCCTACATCCCCTCACACACCAGAGCCTGGGAGGGGAGGCAAGCTAGCAGATTTTGTATGCTCCAGCCCCCTGGGGAGGGGGCAGCGCGGGGCTAGAGCATCAGTGCAAGTTCCCCAATGCTGGGGGGAGCCCTGAGCCTTGGAGGCCGGATCCAGGCAAGCTGGGGGGTGCATCCAGCCCCCAGGCCTTAGGTTTCCCACCCCTGCTCTATATGAGCTAGCATTAAAAGAGACTGGGTCATTTTGCTAGGGATTTCACAATACTTGCTGACAGCAGAGGAACGGTGAAAGTAAGTTCCATTCCAGGCTCTGGAGGAATGTGTGCTCTAGTGGTAAGAGATTCTGCTGTCCATTCCCCCAAGCATGACCCATTCTGTGCTGTCCCATCAACCTCTCCCTGCTCTCGTCCTCTCTGCTCCCCACCCCAGATTCTTTATAGCCTCCTCCATTTCCATCCCCATCCCAGTCTCCTTGACAAGCCTGTCCAAGTCTCTCCCACAGCTCCCAGTCCTCACTACCAACTTCCAATCACAGTTTCTACACCCACTCCTTCCCAGACTCCTTGTCTTATTGTATTCTCTCCCCCCTTTGGCAGACCTGATATTCGTCCCTTCTCCATTCCAGTCGGACTGTTAAGTTTTCATGCTGCCTGGGCCCACAGCATGGAGGGTCAGTAACAGCACAGGGGAAATGAACTCCCCATTCTCAGTTCAGCTGCCTGAACCAAACACTGAGTGCAGTAGTCAGAGCCTCAATTGCAAGGAAAGTCCTGCTCAGCCCTGGGATGGACTGCCTGGTACACACAGAATCTTCCAGAAATGTAGCTGCTTAAAATCTACGTTTCTACTGTGCATGTGCAAACTGTGCTTGTTCAAAGGCCTCTAACTTGGCCAAAGCCTTGGGATTTTCACAGTGATGGCAAAAGGCACATCCCTGATCTGAAGGCCACCCACTCCATGGCAAATTTCATAGCTCTGCTCCATGGCATAGAGGCTCTACAGATTTTCAAAGAAAAGCTCACCAGAGTTTTTTAACCTACACAAAACAATGTATTGTTCCCTAGTCTTGTTCATGGAAATGGGTGAACTGTTTTGGATGGAATTTTCTGAAACTTCAGCTTGAGGCAGACACCCAAGATGGCCAATTTCAGCCCAAATGGTCAAAGTTTGTCCAAGTTATAAACTATTGAAAACAAACTCTCATCATGGGAAATAGGGATGTAAAGGACTAGTCAACTAGTTGACTATCTGGTAAGCAAATGCTTATCGGATAGTTGAGTCAACTAGTCACTCCCTCCCCCCCCCCGGTCCACTTGCAGCCTCTATCAAATAGAGGCAGCAAGGGGTGGGGAGAAGAGGGGAGTACTTAAAAGTGGCAGCACCACACGGAGCCCAGGGTCAGCTGTGGAGTCCTCAGCTGATCCCGGCCTCCACCCGGCATTTCAAAGTGGCAGCACCGCACTGAGACGGGGTGAGCTGGGGACTCCCCACCTCTTTTTGGGCTGCGCACAGCATGCCAGCTTTGAAATGTACAAGAATCCCCGGCGGAGGGTCTTGTGCATTTCAAAGAGGAAGCGCAGCATTGAGCCTTGGGCCAGCACAGGACTCTGAGTCTCACTGGGGCTCTTGTACATTTGAAAGCGGAAGCGCCTGAGTGGAGCCCTGAGTCAGTGGGACTTCCCGCTGGCCCTGGACTCCACGTGGCATTCCAACTTTGAAATGCACAAGAGCCTCCACTGGAGCTCTTATACATTTCAAAGGAGGAATGCAGAAGTGCCTATTGACTAGTCTAGTAGTCAATGGAAATTCCATTGACTACTCAACTAGTAAATAAATCGCTAATAATTAACATCTCTAATGAGAAGTGTCTGGCAAGTGTCTTAATAATAGGCTGTGCTCGAAAAACAACTGTATAATAGAGGGGTTATTCCTAGCTGATGTCTGTGTAGATCTAAGTGTTCAGGGAAACTACAAATCTTTTAATTCTTTTGGTTTTGACTTCTGTGTGATTTCACCCATAAATCATCTTTCTCTTAAGAGCCATGTCTGACAGCGCCATTCTCTACCCCTCTACTCGCAGCATCTTTGCCATCACACTAGCTTTTCAGATCAGCTTGCTGCAAAGACAAGTATTCATTTAGACAGAAACATGTATTCAGTACTAAGTACAGAAGCAGATATGAAAATCACTTGAGCCATCAGCCCTCATTTTCTTGACTAATGCAGATATTATGCCAGTCTTTCCTCTACAAGCCAGTGTGTTTCTTGAGGGGCCTCCCTCTAAGCCTCAGGTTCTTCTGCTAAGTCACTGCACACGGTTTATTGCTGCATAGAAAAAGGTTACAATATTTTTCTCAAAGGGGAATTCTGTGGATGTTGTGGTTAAATGGTTTTTCCAGTGATCTGGAAAGCTTTATATTTGCCATCCAATGAACATAAACGTGCCAGCCTTCACTTTCCTTACTTGTGATTTACAGAATCATTGGCCTCGAAAAAGACAAACATGGGTTGAGAACAATGTTCCCTCTAATGTTTTCCATCCATGTGTTGAATAAATTTTATGTTCACTGAAGCAGGTGCAGGAGAAACACATGCTCCCAGATGTCAGCATTCTGCTAATCAGCTGGGCAGCATTAGAATCTCTCCTGGGTGGCTGCCCAAGCCCTCAGCTGACAGGAAACACTGCTTGGGAGTCAAATTGGCCACAGGATTGAGAAGCATTTAGAATAAATAAATGAGCCAATTGACTAAACCTAAAAGCCAGCAGGCAATTCCTGACAAACTTGATGGGCCACATTCTCATAAAACTTGTGCATGGTTTCAGGCCCATATCCATAACACAGCACAGTCCTCCTGGTGTGGTCTCTTATGTACTTGCAAAGGAAACAGGTGCCAAAGGTGACTTGGAGCTGATTGACTATAGCCTAAAAATGACCCAACATACTATCTACAACTGCCTTTGTACAGCTGTGTCCCACAATCACTGCTCATTTCCAAATAGGCATAATACTTATGATGCTAATACTTATGCCTCTGGATTTGGTAATGACATGATCTAATCTCATGCATCAGGGCTGCATCCAGTTGCCTGCAGGGATCAGGAAGGAATTAGCTCACCCAATGCATAATCATAATCTGGAAGAGAGTTTTTTTCCCCCTTCCTCTGAAGCATCAGAGATTTGCCACAGTTGGAGACAAGAGACCAGTTATCATAAGTATCAGAGGGGTAGCCGTGTTAGTCTGAATCTGCAAGAACAATGAGATGTCTTGTGGCACCTTATAGACTAACAGACTTATTGGAGCATAAGCTTTCATGGGCAAAGACCCACGTCGTCAGATGCACATCACATGCATCTGACGAAGTGGGTCTTTGCCCACGAAAGCTTATGCTCCAATAAATCTGTTAGTCTATAAGGTGCCACAGTTATCATAAGAACCCTTATATTTGGTCAGACCAAAGATCTATCTAGTCCAGTATCCTGTCTTCTAACAGTGGCCAGTGCCAGATATTTCAGAGGGAATTAACTGAACATGGTAATTTCTAGTAATCCATCCCCTGTCATTCAGTCCCATCTTCTGGCAGTTGGAGATTTAGGCATACCCCAAGCATGAGGTTGCATCTCTGATCATTTCAACTAGTGGCCATTTATGGACTTTCCCTCCATGAACGTATCTAATTATTTTTTGAACCTAGTTATACTTTTGGCCTTCACAAAATCTCCTGGCAACAAGTTCCACGAGTTGCCTGTGTCTTATGTGAAGCAGTACTTCCTTATGTTTCCTTAAACCTGCTGCCTATTAATTTCATTGGGTGACCCCCAAGTTTTTGTGTTATGTGAAGGGGCAAATAACACTTCCCTATTCACTTTCTCCACACCATTCTTGATTTTATAGCCCTCTAACATATCTCCTTCTCAGTCCTTTCTTTTCTAAGCTAAACAGTCCCAATGTTTTCAAGCTTTCCTCATATGCTATTCCATATCACTAATAATTTCTATTTGCCCTTCCCTGTAGCTTTTTCAATTCTAATATATCTATTGTGAGATGGAGCAACCAGAACTGCACACAATGTTCATGGTGTGAGCGATCCAGGGGTTTACGTAGTGTCATTATGATGCTTTGGTTTTGTTTTTTATTCCTTTTCTTGTTGTTTCTAATATTCTATTAGCCTTTTTGACTCTCACTGTATACTCAGCAATGTTATCAGAAATATTGTAATGTTACTCCAATTTTTCTTTCTTGAGTGGTAACAGCTAATTTAAACCCCATCTGAGCAGTGTACGGAGTGGCCTAGATTCTTTAAAAAAGAATAGGAGAGCAGGGCCCTAGGTCCTTTGGGTGGGCTGCACCTGAAGGAAGGAGCCAAGGGCCCCAGGGTGGGGAGACAGCCCTGGTTTGGAGGGGCAACTGGAAAAGAGGTTTTAGGGTGAGTTTGAAAAGTTTGTACTGAGGATAAATTAGCTAAGCAGTTTTCTGTCTTTTGATTTATCTATTTTCCTCTGCCTGTTCTCACTTTTTACCACTTAAATCCTGTTTGTACTTAATAAAATCACTTTTATTTTCTATCAAACCCAGTGTAAATAATTGTTACCGGGGGGGGGGGCAACCAATGTATACATTGCCCCTTTCATTGTTAAAGGGGGCTTAGCCAGGTAATTCATTGGGGGCTTTGGTCCCATTTGGGAAGTGGTATCCCAGGAAGCTAGGCCCTAAACTGCACTCTCCTTGGACCTGAAGAGGTTCAGTGTCTGTACTGCTCCTGGGGGGGGGGGGGGGCAGTGATCCTCAACTCTGGGCCTTGGCTGGGGGAGACCAACAGAGCTGACCCAGCAGGACTGAGCAGTGAGAAGCCCCAGAGAGCGGGAAGGCAAGTGGCAGTGGCTGTGTCAGCACCCCAGAGGCACCCCCAAGGGGTCTTCTGTGACCTCACCCATCACAATTATATAATGCAGTTAGTAGTTTCATATTTGAGGTCCTTCAGAACTCGGGTGAATACCATCTGCTCCTGGTGCCTTGTTCCTGTTAAATGTAGCTATGTGTTCCAAAACCTCCTGCATTGACATATCAATCCAGATTCTCAGATTTGTCACCTAAAAAGAATGGCTCATGTGTAAGGCTCTCATATCCTTTGCAGTGAAAACCAATGCAAAGAATTCATTTAGGTTCTCTGCCACAGCTTTGTCTTCTTTAAGTGCTCCTTTAGGACCTCAGAGCAGCTAGGACCAGCAGGGGGCCCTCAGGGCTCCTCTTCAGACAGTAGAGCCAGAGGCCTGCAGACAGAAGGGGTGTGGCTAGTGGGTTAGCCTCCCAGAAGGGGGGAATTCACTGGCTGCCCATTCCTAGCTGGTGTGTCTTGCTCATATGCTCAAGATCTAGCTGATCACCAGATTTGGGTTTGAAAAATAATCTTTCTGCAGATTTTCGGATTGGCACGGACTTTGAGTTTCCTATGGAGTATGGGATAGTGTGGCCATGTCTGCTCTAATCAATTCCCTGATATTTCGGGCACTGGTTGTGCCTCAGTTGGTCTTGGACTCTGCCTGTGGCACACAACAGTTTAGTCTGCTTTAAATCAATATGCCTGGTTTAGCTGATGTTGTTATGGCCTCAACATAGGAGCATTTGCAGGAAATCTCATGGCCTGTGTTATGCAGGGAGAATAGACTAGACGGTCTAATGGTCCCATCTGGCATTAAATGCTATAAAATTGATAATAGCAAGCTCTTACCCATACTGCTCCTAGTACCAACTCCCACCCCTGCACATGCACAGGTTGGAGAACAGCTTCTTCCCTGGATCCCACTTTATTGGATAGGAGGACATTTGCCACGTTATAAACCAAGACAAAGTGAAATCCAAATGTGAAAGATGAGCAACGCATATGTAAGTGTTCAGAGTCTATGGATCACCAAACACAGACAGAAACAGAGATAGCAAGTAAAAAAGTCACACGGACTAATTCTTTCCTTGACCCATTAAGGTGATCTGAGCACATTATGCTAAATTCATGAAACATAACACAGTGTTTGGGACCTTAAAATTAAAGTCTTGGGTAACATTTTCAGAAGTACTTAAATAATTTAGGAACTTAAGTCGTAAGACCCCCCTAAGTCACTTGGGTGCTTTTAAAAATGTTACCCCTTATCTAGTTTCATAACTATTAAAAATCCCCTTCTTCCACTGCTATGTGTCAGTGGGCTTCCCTATTCTGCCCCGGAGCCCACTGCACTTCAGGGACCTGCATACAGGTAGGTTATGAAGCATGTTGTGACCACTTGGGAAGAAAGGCACTACATAAGTGTTAAACATAGGACATCAAACTCAAAGAGCAGATGGACAACATATATGGAACCTCTGCACATTAATGGCTGAATTAGTAAGTGCAGTTCTACATGGAAATCCAGAGTGTGGATGGAAAAGGAAGGTGGAACCAAGTATTGAAGCAGAAGAAAGGCCTCACTGAACCTGAGGACCCTCCATACTTACCAGACCCAGAGGAGCTCTTAACCATTCAGGAATTAGACCCAGGCCCAGCCAAACCTGTTATGTAGTATAAAACAGGCCTGAAATTAAACTCTGACAACAATCATAACTGGGGACCGATCCAAAGTCTGTTTAAGTCAGTAGGAAAACTTCCGTTGACATCAGTGGGCTTTGGATCAGAGCTATGATGTTGTAGGCAAAGACACACACCTCATCTGACCTTGAAGCAAGAGGAGGCTACCAAGGAAGAAGAACTACAGTAGCCAAGAAAAACAGATTAATGATGATGTAATTGGAGGGACCAGCCCTTGCTCCTTCAGGGTCTGAAGCTGCAAGCTGTTCCTTGGAAGGGGCATGCTAACGATCAAACCTTTACTTAGTACTTGAAACAGAAAGTCTGTCATCTCCCAGTTTCCCTGCTTGTCTGTCACAGGAAGCCCAGCTTGTGAGGCAGATGTGGCTGCCCTGAGCCATAAGGAACAGGTGCCAAACTCCTCCTCATGTAAGCTGCAGAAACAGTGTGTGAAGAGACAGATTATAAGGAGCTAGTAATGCAGGCTTCGCAGTTCTGTGAAGAATCAGGAGAGCAGCAACCCCAAACAAACTCAGAGATCCTTACTCTTTCCCAGTGAGAAGTAGTGTGGAAAGCTCCAAAAAGATCTCAGCACTCCTGGTGTGTTAAGCTTAACAGAGCCCCACACCCAGTTCAACCAATCCACTCTCCGCAACAGACCAATGTGTTCCTGACTCTCTGGGTTCCCTGGCAATGCAACCCCCCATTCTCCAGTCTCCATACAAAAATCCAGCACTTTATACTGGTGTCCCACCAAAGAATCTTTGAATCCAAATGCTGGAGTTCCAGCCCCGGACCTGGACCAGCCAGTCCATGGATTTTGCCTTCTTTCAACCCCTCTCAGCACTCACCTGCAACAGTCTGCAACTGCAAGATTCAGAAGAGCTCAATCAGCCTGGGTGCTTGTGTGGGTGATCATCTCCCACCTACGCAAAAATAACCAAAAAAGGACCCACTCTGTGCTAGTGGACACTAGGATCCCTGAATACAAAGCCACAGGAGAAGCCTAGTTATTGTTAAATTGCTGCTGCTTCCAATAGATTGCATGAGGAGAACTAGCTACAAATATCAGGACATCCCACTGCCTAGGAGCTTAAAAACATCCCCCCTACCATACAGAGGGAGGCAACAGTCAATAAGACCAAATTCTGAGAAAATTCAACAAGCGATCATCAGGGTTGAGCTTCTCAGCCTGTAAACTGTATTAGACTTTCTTGAATGCTCAGAACTTCATCGGTCCTACTCTATAGTGCATACAGAATCTTCTGTTTAGCCCAGAACAGCATAACTTGGAGGAAGAAAACCACTTGCCCACTCATCAGTAAGGGTTAGGATACATTCTCTGACAGGTGGCCAAGTGCAGCAGCAGCCTGTCTGGGCAGTTTTATTGCTCTCACAGCCCCCTGAACAGCACTGAGACAAGCCAGACTCTTCTCTGACTCTACAACTGCTTGGGAGGCTGTTCACAGCTAGAGGCACTCTGCAAAGAGAGACACGTGTGGGAAGGAAAGAAGAGATGGAAGAAGAGACTCCTTTTCATTAG
The DNA here is from genome assembly GCA_032595735.1 of Pelochelys cantorii. Lineage (NCBI taxonomy): Eukaryota > Metazoa > Chordata > Testudines > Trionychidae > Pelochelys > Pelochelys cantorii. Next base: position 66,086,469 of record CM064326.1, on the reverse strand, counting down.
AACAGTAAGATTGAGCACTTGCCCCTCTGTGGCCCAAAGTATTCTATTTTAGGGATTTATACTGGTGCCCTCGCCTAAAATTCTGAGAGCAATTGCAAACTTAAATTTAGAATAAGTACATAAGAACGCCCATACTGGGTCAGACCAATGGTCCATCTAGCCCTGTCTCTGACAGTGGCCAATGCCAGGTGCTTCAGAGAGAATGAACATAACAGGAAATCATCAAATGATCTATCCCCTGTTCCCCTTCCAAGCTTCCAGCAGTAAGGAAGAGTGTGGGAAAGTAAGATAGGATGAGGGGAGACAGAAATGGAGTGATATTATGATTAGACTAATCACAATATGTGTGTCTGCATGCACTATCATTAAATATATAGATTACCTCCAACTAAATATGAGCTTAGATGTAGAGTCTTGTGCGGATACAAAATTGGTATCTACATCTGCAAAAATGGTCTGTGGATATCTGCGGATGGATATAAAGTGGAGATCTGTGGATTTGCAAGGATGTACTTTGATGAGCAGGAAGGTTGTTATCACAAGAAGTGGCAAGCAGAGCAGTGCTAGGTGGTATGGTCCCATGTCTTTCTAGGACCAGCCAGCATTTGGGATTAAGTGACTTGTCAAAGTTCAAACAAAAGCTTTGCTACAGAGCAGGGAATTAAACTCAGGATCCCAGCTAGTGCCCTAATGCTGGAGCATCCTTCCTCTCTGCTCCTCTGAAAAAGTAGACAGTAAAGAAAGGAGCTGGAGATGATAAAATGGGGCAGAAAAGGGGAGATAGTGAGCAAGGCAGAGAGAGAGCTAAAGATGAGACAGAGAAATAATTCCCCCTCCCCACAGGGGGGTAAAGTGTGGGAGAGAAGGACAGTCCTCAAGAAAAGCGAGTGATAAGATTTAAGAGGAGATTCTATGAATGAGGGGCAAGGGATAAATAATGGGATGCGAGGGAAACTCAAACATAGCTGATTTCTATTAAGCTCACTTTTTGTTTGTGCCTGGGATCCAGTCAAATCTTATTACTCCTTATCACCACCCTGGGCAGGAAAGGTGAGAACCTCAGTCAGATCCCAGGTCTGCTAGCATCTCCTATGCTTGGGGCCCACCGTTGGAATGTCCTCTTTCTGGACTTGATGGAGTGATCTCTTCCAGGGACCCTGGAGTGATGCTTGTACTTTGCTTAGCATTTTATTAACTGTGCTATGGTTTTGTTCTCCTTTTGTTTTCTCATCTAGAATCACAGCCCCAGCTGCCACTCCAACAGGGGCTAAAAATTAATCCCATAAAAATCTTTCCTTGTGGGATCAAAACTACTTGCTGACGTTTATGTGATTTATTTATTTCAGGCAATAAACTCATTTTGCATAGTCTACATTTCATGTAGAAAAACAACAAACCAAAAAAAAAAAAAACAGCCCAATAATCAGAGTGATTTATAACCTTGATCCAGAATTGCAATTCACGTGAACCTCTGCAACCTCTTCTGCGGAATACTTGGCCAAAGACAGATGCACAATACTGTGCAAAATCCTCAAATGCAAATACTGATAGAACAACGAAATACGTTCCTCCTATTAGTTCCAGTCTTTGTTTTCATCAGGGTTTGATCAGCCTACTCTTGTGGGGCTTGACAGGTTAACCCTACGTTTGCTCGGCTGTGATAGACGTGGTTAAACAGGGCGGTTGTTAAATCTGCAAAGCGTAAGGAAATCTTTTGTTTTTGGAGATCACTGACGGCAGATCGGAACCCTCCATGAAGCTGACGAGAGACAAGGAACCTAATGAGACGAGAGCCGCATTTCAAGAAGGAGAGCTCATTTCATTCCTCCTCAGGCTGCAAAATCCGGGCTGGGGTTGTTTTCTGTATTCGGCGCTGGGGAGACGTCAGCCTGGGGGTATTTGTGCACAGTTTGGGAATATATAAAACCCTGTGATCCCTACCCATGCCTCTCAGCTAGCCCGCAGCGAAGTCAGAAGAAAGAGGACATCAGAGAGCAGACTGATTCTTTCCTGTCCTGGTGGCAGTGCATTGTTTATGTGTACAAGGGACGGAGCGATGCATTGTTTACGTGTACAAGGGACGGAGCGATGCATTGTTTACGTGTACAAGGGATGGAGCGATGCATTGTTCACTGATGCGTTCAGTTAAGGAAAGAGGCTGGTTGTTTCTCATCACATCCGAACCCCCGCGGAGTCACGATCTGCCTTCACATTGGCAGCAGGGTCCAGTGAAGCCAAAGGGTCCGGTTAACACAAAGCAGACTTTGAGTTATGTATATTCCTACTCACAAGCCACGTCTCATAAAGCATGGGGGGGGGGAGGGGACTGACACGATGAACTGCCGCACTGCTCACACTATTCCCCTCCGACAAACTGGCCCATTTCCCTGCATCGGCATCTGGTTTAAAATGAGGGGGATGAAACCGCAGCGATTGTGCGGGGCTGGAGTCCAATGGAGATCTACCTTCTTTCCAAGCGCCCCTGCCTGCAGTGCACGCTAAAACTGTGCAGGCGGGGTTCTCACGGGAGCTTTTCCGCCGCGTAAGCGATCCGACACTGTCCTACACAGTCTGCCTCGCTCCCCAATGTGCTAGGGGCCGTCAGGGTCATGCCCCAGAGTTTCTAGAGCTAAGGCTCTGTGAGGCCAGCCCCAGCTGAGCAGAATGCACACGCGTGCGGTAGCCCAAGGACTGGAACGCCGACCCGCTTTGAAGTTTAAGTCACTTATAAACCAGGTGTAGCCTGAGCTTGTAACTTTCACATCCCAGGCAAGGACAAGGAAAGCCCTTTGATGTTATTAACAGGGCCGGTAACGTAGGATGGTTCATTCAGTCAGTCCCAGGAGTTCCTCTCCTTTTTCAACTCCGAAGCCCATGTTTTTTGCGACAAACATTTGTTTAGAGGAATAGGGTCAAAAATGGGGGGGGGGGAGGTTATTTGAGAGCTGGGGTTCTTCCGCAGTTCCTAGATCACGTGTCTGAGAAACAGGTACAAGTGTGGTCAGAGAATGGGTGTTTCACCGATCAACCCGCACAGCTCTCTCTTTGACTAGCTCTATCTAGTCAAAACTTGCAATATACATATTTAGCCGCAGACTGTCACTGGGCAATTTACCGGCAATCAATCCAGCGTGATTGTTGGTGACACGCAATCAGTGATATAAAAACATGTTCACTTCTTCGGAGATATGTATAATACCAGACTTCAGATTACACTGGGTGGAATCCAGGTCCTAAAGTTTTGTGGCATAGAAAGCACCACACACAGCAGGCTTGATTTCCATATCAAAAGTAGATCCGGGAGGGTTTGGAAGCAGAAAGTTCAAGCCATCGGACTTGAAGAAATGCCTGCTTCGAGAGTGCACTGCGACTCCACAATAATGACTTTATGCAAGAAAGCTGGTAAATTATTAAAATCTTGCACAGCTATGGAAAAACCTCCAGTTGAGGCTGCTTCAAAGAAATTGTGCGGTGCGAGAATCTCTGTTAGTAACAATGCGAACCATTTGCAAGAATTTATGTCCCAGAGCGAAGCAATCGACCGATCTGGGATGTTTAACCATAATATTTCAGAGACGGGTATTTAAAACAGAGTTTCCGTATGCTTAATATTGTATCGGTGTAGAGAATTCTTTTAGTTTATTAGAACTTTGTGAATGGATTATCTCCAAACTACTATACAATACCTTTTCTGGGAAGGTCTCTAAAGTAGATTAGATAGATAGATAGATAAGATATTCTGCCACTACTTATAAAGAGTCAAGTGGAACAAACAACCCTTTGGAACGCTCAGAAAAACGATCGAATTCTGTTGGATATAAAAATAATGCCCCTCAAAGCCTCTTCTGATTTATTCTTGATTATGCATTTAAAATACACTTCTTTCCACCCTTTCTCTTGTGAAGTGCGTGGGAGGCAAAACATGGTCCTGTTTTATTGACTGATTGATTTATTTATTTGTAAAGAATAAGAACGCCTCTCCTTCCCTTAGAATAGCGCTGCCTTCGCAGCAAAGTCTAGTTTCCTTTCCTGGTAGAGCTAATCCTAATTAAAAATAAATTACATGCTGTATAGAACTTGAAATGGAAAAGATAATCCTATTACATATGAGAATATATCCTGCTTCTTCTTCCCTCTAAACTGTGGGAGATATCAGATCAAGCTGAGCCACCCATTGTAAACTCTTTGAAAACTTTCCTATAGATCTAATCCATCACGTGACGTCCATGTCAATCTTGCTGTCTGCACGCGAGTTTCACAATGCTGGTATTAGGCAGAGTCAGAGAAATCCAGCTTTTCTGAGCCCACCGCATTTGCATTCCGAGAAAATGCCAACCATTGTGGCCATGTTTGTTCTCATGATCGCGAGACAGTTGTCTGCTAAGTTGCTAAGATAAAGAGAAAGGGGCTCCTTTGAGACAGCCAAAGCCTTTTGGTATGATAACAAGGCGATTTGGGGCGCTTTTGTTGGACCAGATCGGCGCGGGGCGAATTTTTTCCCCCCTCTCTCGGTGGGGATTTGAGTGAGGCGCTGATGCGCTGTTTTAAATCCCATTTCCATAATCTGGCTGCTGCCCGCCAGGCTGGAGAATGCTGGCAATCCGCAGGCACCCGAGCTCACTCCGCTCGCGTGCCATCACACCACTCGGCGTAATTACTCTTAACACAGCTCCTCGGCAGTAATTAGGACGCTGGGCTTTGGGACGCTTGGCACGCCCTGCCGCTGAAAGGCAGCAAAGCGCCTTCCTTGCAGTGCCTCGCTGTGTCTCCACTCCTTTTAGATCTGTGGCTCTGTCCTTCGCCACAATTCTGCTACCTAACTGATCCATGCCGGCCGAAGCGATTTCTTGGTAGTTTGCGCCACTAATAATTAGAATTCTACAGCAGCTATGGCCAGATCTGAAACTAAAGCAAACGTCATTCATTGAGCAAGTACGCGTCGATGTGATTGTCAGATGTGGGGCCAAATTACCCTCTCATTTATCCCTCCAAACCATACTGATTTCAAAGAAGTTATTCCGGATTCACTCCGGAGATATCCGAAGCTGCCCAGTAATTACTCCGGATTGGTAGCTGTGCCATTGAAATCTCAGAATCCGGACTAGTGGGAAGGTAATTTCAATTCCGTTAAAAATAAGCCAACTATGTGCAATTTCTCTCTGGCCTTTTTTTGCTGCAGTGAGATCCTTTGTGTCCGTGGCAGCGGTTGTGTGAACACTGAGAAGCCGGAGGTATTAAGGCAAACTGGTAATTTAACTTGGCGATCAGATCCGGATGTCGGTAGAGGGCCTTTGTTGCTCACATGGAGCCCGATCCAACTTCCTTGAAATCAAGGGGAGTCCCTCCGTTGACTTCAAGTGGAATCCGATTGGGCCCGGGGAGTGGCTCATGCGCACAGCTGGAACAAATGGACAGATGTTTCTATTCACTGTAAAGTACTAATGCAAGTCAGCTTTGGCAGCATTAGTAACCAGCCCGTAAAGCTCATGGGACGCCTGTTGTCACTAGGGGCTGTATACAGATGTACGTGTAAGTACTGGCCAGTGACAAGATCGTTGTCCTGCAGGGGTCCCATTAAGGCATGATCAGCCTCAAGGAGGAAACCTCTTTGGTGACAGGGGGATTAGGAAGAACTCCAGCAACTAGAATCGGACATTCAAGTCAGACGGATTGAGGGGGGTCGATGTGTTTGGAACGTGGGCAAAGGGGGAGAAGCAGTGCAATCAGTGTGGGGGGAAGGTTACTAGACAAGATGCCACGAGACCAACGTGGCGTTGAGGCAGATGCTTTGTATTTTCCATACACAGTGCCTGCTGAAGCTGCTACGGCAATTGCTCTTTTCATCCCTGAAATACACGGTGAAGGGAAAGGGGAAGAGCACCAAGAGGCAGAGCGCTTCTGGGCAGCATTAACTCATGCAGCCTCGTGTCTGTAGATGTCTTTACGTCCACAGATATAGTCGAGTAGGGCTTGCTTGCACATTGTAGGAAGCTTGGAGCATGCCTCTCTCTCTCCTCCACCCTCTTTTCCTCTCCCTCTCCACCCGCCGTCCTGCAGCCTGATTATGCTCTTTCGCACTGGCACCTTACACTCTACTCTGCTCGAAGAGCACAACAGAGCGGATACCTTTTATACAGTTTACTGATCAAAACAGCACTGAGTTCAATGTAAAGTGTATAGTGTCCTTTTCTTTCTCCATCGCGGTACACAAAATCACGACGTTACCAGTTGCAACATGTTTCAGAATGTGATCTAAAACCTGGCATCCGTGGGAGGGGTCGGTCGCAGGAGAGACTATTAATACAATGTTCTCTCTTCTCTCACTCGGTTTATTGTATTGGTCTGTTTCACCAGGACCGTATCTGGGATCAAGCACACACTCTTTTAGCCTGCTATTCCCCCACAATGCTTAGCTATTTGTTCACTAGACCTAATATGAAGAGAAAAAACAAAACAAAACAAAAAGCCCAATGACTGCACGAGTAGGGCTGTTCCAGTATCCCCTCCGACTGCAAGTCTAGTAAAACTTGGTGACTCCCTATGCTGTGTCTTCATGCTTTTCTAGGCAGATGGTTTAGTTCCCCAAGGTTCGTGCCAGGTTTCAACCTCATGCTGTTATTTTGTTCTTCTGGAACGAGACTAGTGTTGCTTCCCAGAGAGGCCCTATTAGGACAAAAAGAAAATCCTCTAAATAGGCGTAACAGGGCATCAGGAGGGATAGGTCTTAAATGTATTTTAATATGGAGCTGGGCATTGTGTGTAATTCAGCGCCCATCATCGTTTAGTCAAAGAGTTATGGCAGTGATTGGGAATGAATAGAGGGACATAATGGATACATGTGGCGTTTGCTCATTATATTCAACTTAGCCCAACTCCTCTGTGGAAACTGTTCAACTTTCTTTCCCTTTAGCTTGTCATGGTGAAATAATACAGACATTGGTGCCTCAAATGGGATAGCCTGCCATGCTATTATATTTCTACAGCTAAGGAGAGCTTCATAAGCCTTTGATACAGTCTGATCTTTGAAACCTTTCCAAATCTCCTCAAGCTTATGCTAAATCCTATTTGGAACTTTTTTGCCTGCCTAGTGCCCAAGGCTTAAGAAAGGCTCTTGGGCAGTGACATGCATACTAAAGCATCCAGGAATATCTTCTGAAAGGCAAATTACAGCTCTGATCACAGGATCTCACACGAGTAAAACACAATTATGTGCACAAATTTGAATAAAATCAATTTTCAGTTAATCCTTCAATCTCGTTTAGGGGCTTGCTCTGGTGAGCAATACAAAAATCAACGGAAAGGCAATCAACCCCGCTATATATGCATTGAGCAGCACTTTATTAATCTATAATCATAGGCTGAGGCCCACAAAGTACACATTCACACTCACACGCAGCCCAAGCAAGCTATTTCTCTGCGTTTTTAAGTGACTAGCTCAGAAGAGCAGATATTTGCACACAAGGCACCTGTTCAACAGCAGGGTGCTGTAGTGGTACAATTAACAAAACACTCCGCGCATTTTACTCCACGCTCCCCGTGCCAGCTCATTTGCAGCTCGCCTTCAAAAAAAGAGTTAAAGAAAACAAAGAAGAGATTCCCTAATTTTCCTTTCTTGTTTTCCTCTCTAAGCCTTTTCCACATTAAAGGGATTTTCTGGGAGGCAGTGTGAAAGAAGAGAGAGAGAGAGCGCGCAGTGTGAAAAGAGAGTCTGCCATTGGCTGCTCGGTTCGGTAAAATTTGCATATCCGCGTCTATTTAAAGGTCCTCAAGAGGCGCACTCGGATTTAGAAGCTGGATAACTGAGCCGGGCGCACCGGCAATCGCTGGCACCTCTCGGGCAATCGTAGGCGATCGGCACATTTGCCTCGCAGAGCAAAGCAGAGCATGCATGATCTGCACCCGGGAGCAGGAGAGTCACCCTCCCATCTCCTCCTGCTTTAGGAGCTGACTTGCTCCCCAACCGCTAGAAAGCCGCTTCTCCGCATCCCCAGCCCCTTTCAGGTCAGCAGCTCGGTGCAGGTGCCATGGGTCCCGCTAGGGAAGGACGCAGCCTGTTCTCTCCGCCTCGCCTCTTCTACCTCTGCTGGCTGCTCTCGGCCGCCCTGTGCAAGACGGTGCGGTACCGCACGTACGAGGAGGACCCGCCGGGCACTGTCATCGGCACTTTGGCAGAAGAGCTGCACGTGAAAGCGCCCGGCGAGATAAGTTTCCGGCTGATGGAGCAGTTCAGCAACAGCTCGCTGGTGCGGGTGCGGGAGGCGGACGGGCAGCTGAGCGTGGGCGAGGCGGGCCTGGACCGGGAGCGGCTGTGCGGCCCGGCCCCGCAGTGCCTGCTGGCGTTCGACGTGGTGAGCCTGTGGCAGGGGCAGTACCGGCTGGTGCACGTGGAGCTGGAGGTGCGGGACATCAACGACAACGCGCCGCGCTTCCCCCAGGCGCACATCCCGCTCGAGGTGTCCGAGAGCGCCGCGCCCGGCACGCGCCTGCCGCTGGAGCTGGCCCTGGACCCGGACGCGGGCTCCAACGGCGTCCAGCGCTTCCAGCTCTCGCGCAACAGCCACTTCGGCGTCGAGGCGCAGGCGCGGGCGGACGGCGGGAAAAGCGCCGCGCTGGTGCTGCTGCAGGAGCTGGACCGCGAGCGCCAGGCCGCCTACACGCTGGAGCTGGTGGCGCAGGACGGCGGCAGCCCGGCCCGCGCGGGCACGGCCACGGTGAGCGTCCGGGTGCTGGACGCCAACGACAACAGCCCGGCCTTCCCGCAGGCCGCGGTGACGGTGGAGCTGGGCGAGGACGCGCCGCGCGGCTCGCTGCTGCTGGAGCTGGCGGCGGCCGACCCCGACGAGGGGCCCAACGGGGAGATCGTCTACGGCTTCGGCAGCCAGGTGCCGGCCGAGGCGCGGCGGCTCTTCCGGCTGGACCCGCGCTCGGGGCGCCTCACGCTGGAGGGCCCGGTGGACTACGAGCGGCAGCGGACCTACGAGCTGGACGTGCAGGCGCAGGACCGCGGCGCCAGCCCCCTGGCGGCCACGTGCCGAGTCATCGTGCGCCTGGCCGACGTGAACGACAACGCGCCGGGCATCAGCGTCAGCCCCCTGAGCGGCGCCCCCGCCGGCGCCGGGGTGGCCTACGTCAGCGAGGCGGCGGCGCGCGACAGCCTGGTGGCGCTGGTCAGCACCTCGGACAGGGACTCGGGCCCCAACGGGCAGGTGCGCTGCGCCCTCTACGGGCACGAGCACTTCGCGCTGCAGCGCGCCTACGCCGACAGCTACGTGCTCGTCACCGCCGCGCCGCTGGACCGCGAGCGCATCGCCGAGTACAACCTGACGCTGGTGGCCGAGGACCTGGGCGCGCCGCCCTTCAAGACCGTGCGGCAGGTGACGGTGCGCGTGAGCGACGAGAACGACAACGCGCCGCGCTTCGCCAAGCCCGCCTACGAGGTGGCGCTGCTGGAGAACAACCCGCCCGGCGCCTACGTCGCCACCGTGGTGGCCCGCGACCCCGACCTGGGCCGCAACGGCAAGGTCCTGTACCGGCTGCTGGAGAGCCAGGTGCTGGGCGCCCCCATCTCCACCTACCTCTCCGTGGATCCTGCCACCGGCGCCGTCTACGCCCTCAGGACATTCAACTACGAGATCCTCAAGCAGCTGGACCTGAGGATCCAGGCGAGCGACGGGGGCACCCCACCGCTGTCCAGCAGCACTCTGGTCAAGGTGAGGGTGGTGGACCAGAATGACAATGCCCCAGTCATCACCCACCCTGTGCTCACCAATGGGTCGGCAGAGATCGAGGTCTCCAGCAAGGCATCCCCTGATTCCCTGGTGGCTCAGATCAAAGCCAGAGACGCGGACGATGGGGTCAATGCGGAGCTCGCTTTCTCCTTCGTGGAGGAGCAGCAGCCAGAGCTCTTCGCCATCAACAAGAAGACAGGTGAGATCGTGCTCAGGGGGGACCTGTCTGAAGAACTGGGGCAGGTATTCAAAGTCATCCTCACGATTACTGACAGTGGTAGGCCCCCTCTTGCCACCACAGCCACAGTCAATTTCCTGGTGACTGCCACTGCACCCTCCAGCAGCCAGGAGATGGCCAAGCCCAGCTCCTGGGAGGGGAAGGCTGTGGAGTGGGACATTCCCCTTATTATCATCATCGTCCTAGCCGGAAGCTGCACCTTGCTGCTGGTGGCCATCATCACCATTGCAACCACCTGCAACAAGCACAAGAAGGAGTCTGAGATCAAGAACAACAGCCCCCTCACAGAGCAGATTGACATCTCCCATCTAGAGAAGGGAAGGCAGGAGGATGGCAGCCCCAGAGGGAACGTGTTTGAAGTGCAGTGCTTTCCCAGCAAAGCTTCTTTCACCAGCCCAGCCCCCTCTCCACCTGCAGAGGAAGTCTCCTCTTCTGAGACCAGCACTGTGAATACCTGTCTCTATGAGGGTCAGAAACAACTAAGGGCAACTAATGCTGAGGTAAGAGTCCACTGTATTTGTTTATGCTCTAGCTTGGGGAACTGGAGGGTGGGATGGGGCAGTTTGGAAGTGGGGGTTCTTGATAAGGTTGTGATGTTGACATATGCTTTCATTTCTCCTACATTCCCTTCTGATTTCCTCCAGCCCTATGCTTCTGCTCCAAATTATAGCAAAGAGTCTACCCCCCCTGTGGCCATCTGGAAGGGTCATTCTTTCAACACCATATCAGCCCGAGAAGCGGAAAAGTTCAGTGGCAAAGACAGTGGCAAAGGCGACAGCGACTTTAATGACAGTGACTCTGACATCAGTGGGGATGCCCTGAAGAAGGACCTCATCACTCACATGCAGAATGGTAAGGGTTCGGTCCTTTTCGCAGCACAGTCTGGCTGCAGTGAAAATAAAAACTGGCCCAGGAATCAAAGCATCTAAGGTACATTGAGCTGACTGGACCAGTTTTATAGCAGTCACACCTTTTACATCTTTCCCAGGCAGTGCTCACTGCAGGAGTAGCCCTGCCAGCATTTTCACAGCACGCAGCTTAAGTATCTATGTGCATGTCAAGCACATAGTGCAAATTAGAAGCAGTCAGCCTATTATAATGTTCATTTTCAAAAAGCTCTTCCTGCTGAGGATTGCTAGCTAAATGAAATGATCACTTGCAGAGTGTGCTTTGCAGCAGTATCCTGAAGTATTGCTTCTCCCCTTTTCTCTTCCCCTTCTCTCCCCCCCCCCCCCATCCCCTACCATGCTCCCTCCCCTGCACTAGTTTCTAAGCTTTGGATGATATGGACAATTACTTTTTGTTGAGCTCAGAATTATGTGGTTGTTTTCTGCGGTGAGCATAGGTCTAAGATTTTGTTTATATTTTTAGGATTATGGGCTTGTACTGCTGAATGTAAAATCCTGGGCCATTCGGACCGCTGCTGGAGCCCATCCTGTGGACGATCCAACTCTCACTCTTCTCCTCATCCTTCAGCTCAGCTGTCCACCTTCTGCAAAAGCACCTCCTTGCCCAGGGACCCCCTTCATAGGGACAACTACTACCAGGCCCAGCTGCCCAAGACAGTGGGACTGCAGAGTGTCTACGAGAAAGTGTTACACAGAGACTTTGACAGGACAGTCACATTGTTATCCCCTTCTCGCTCTGGGAGGCTTCCAGACCTTCAGGAGATCGGGGTGCCCCTATACCAAGCTCCCTCAACTAGATACCTGGCCCCCCAGACTGACACCACTGAGAAGGTTTAATGCAGCACGCTCCCCATCCAAACACACACATACACCTACACTACCAGGTCACTCTCAAGAGCCCTTAAGTTATTGACCAGATTCAGTGTTGTAGATATAAATATGCAAGACGTGCCTTAAAAATGAAGTTGTTGGGAAAGATTTCCAATCACGTCAGTACTGTTTGGTATTTGCAAACAAAAAATTGTTTGTAGTTAATGTAATTTTTATGAAATGTGCAGTATTTAATTTTTTCCCCTATCCCTGTTCTTTTGCTTTTAGTTCACCTCTGGCCTGTTATTTTTGTAGTGTTTTTAACCTGTATATTGTGTAATGTAATGTTTGTATATAAGGAAAATTTGTTATATTTTTATATAAGAAAAGCTAAAAATAAAATTATTGCCAAAGGAATTGTCCGAAAGACACAAAAAAATAATATCCTGAATACTTTAGAATCGAGTAAGGGAAATTCCTCCTTCAAAGTGTAATGAATAACCTAAGCAACCCAGTGTATTGAGAAGTTTGCCTTGCCAAGTGTGACTTGTATTTCTTAAGTCTGTGGTCAATTTCAAGTTAAATGTTATTTAATTCCATTTGGTTTCTGTAATCCGTGTCACCAATAAACACACTAATAAAGGTTTTGTGATGTGTTTAAGGGGTTTGCTTGTGGATTTCATCCTTCAAAAATTACAGCCCTCTACATGTATATAAAATCTACAGCTGGCCCACCAAGCAGGTTGATCCACCTGTGGACACCCTGCCACTCCCCCCTCCCCCCCCGGCCAATCAGGGACTGGGGACTAGGGAGCATGTGAAGTCTCCTTTGCCCCCCCCCTTGGTGTGCAGCACTTAGAGTGAACCACTAGCTGCTCAGCTGGCAGTTCACTCTAAGGGCCACCTGCCACTCGCAGGGCGGAGGCAGGGAGCGAGAGACTTCACACGCTCCCCCGCCCCAGGTCCTGATTGGCCTAGGAGTTGGGGAGACCACGTGAAGTCTCGTCCTACCCTCCAAGGGATGTGAGCTGCCCGCTGTTCAGAATAGCTGGTGGTTCTCTCTGGAGGGAGCAGGGGCAAAGACTTCATGTGCTCCCTCACCCTCAGGCCAATCAGGGTCTGTGGACGAGGAAGCATGGAACTGTTCTGGCCCTGCCCATTCCGCTTGAGGCTCTGTCCCTTCCATGGCAGCCTGGGGCCACTTCAAAAATTTGTGAAGTGGTTCCCCTTTCTAAAATTATTGCCCATCCCTGCCTTACTCCATATTTAGCCCACTGATTTCAGTAGCACCACTGGTGGACAAAGATGCTATTCAGTAAGACCAAGAAAGGTAGAATCTGGTGGTAACTTAATGTTTGTAGAATCTGTGTCATCTCAATGGTTGACAGCCAGACCCTTAGCGGTGTAAATGAAGTTACAGGTTGTACCTCCCTGATCTGGCACCCTGGGGACCTGATCAGTCCCAGACAAAGGAGTTTGCCAAGCTAGGGGAGGTCAGACCCCCCAGGCTCGGGGGAGAGGGGGGCAGGGCACCAGTCTGCCCACTGTGCTTCCCTCCCTAGCCATCAATCTCTGCTGCACCCAGCCATCCTGGTCCTGGCTCCACTACCTCTGGCATTGCCCATCCCAGCTCTGCTGCTCCGCCAGCTCTGCAGCCCCATGAGCTCCACAGACTCTACTGGCCCTGCAAGCTTCACTGTTCTACTGGCCCCCCCAGCCCAGCTCTGCTCCCAGCAACCTCTGCCACTGGAGCTCTCTGCTCCTGCAACATCAGTGGTCCAATGTTGCTTGGTCAGAGAGTCCTGGACTAGAGAGGTTCATCCTGTAGTTCCATTGAACTCAGTGGAGCCATGCTGCTTTCCAGCAGTTGAAGTCATCCTTGTCTAAAAATGGCTTAGGATTTGAGCCTGCAAACACTTATGCACAAAATTAGTTTTACTCAAGTGTGTAACTCCACTGAATCATTGGGCTTACTCATCTGAGTATACTGAGTGTGCTTGTAGGCTTGGATCATTTTTACAGAACATTAATGTGAATACACTAGATTTAGAATGCAAGACAGCCCACCATATTTGTGTGGTAATATATCAAAATATATATGTAATAAAACTTTTTTTCAAGAAAAAGGAAAGTTGTATTTCACGTTGAATATTCCCTGCCTGCCATGATTTGCATTCTCAAATTAACAAATGTTCTTGAATCTTAAATGGAATGACATTTAAGAAATATCAGGGTGCAGAATAAGCTTGCTTTATTTCCCCTACCCAGTTGTTCAAAATGACTTAATAACCTTTAATACCAATGTTAAATTTGCCAAGGACTCTGTTGCATACTCTGAGCTGAGTTATAAATGTACACACATTTTGCATCAAATAGTAACATTTTGTTTTAGAGCATTTGGAAAAGGCAATGCATATTGGTTTTAGTTGGAGTTCTTCAGTTCTAAAGCATACTGTTAAAGACTCTAGTCATAGTCTCACACAGAAAACTTAATGGCTTTTCAGTTAAAAATACGAAACTGTATGTCCCATGAACACAAAAGAGTAGTCATACTGTCATCGGTGTTCCTTCTCAGATTCACCCAGTTCCCTTCCAGTCCCATAATGTACATCGCTACACCAGCATGCAGAACAATGTGTTATATACTTACATTATAAACATATTTGTGTGTTTTGAGAGTTAATATAGGTTTCATTCATTACTAGGTATGTAGATTTAATAAATGACATTGCCTGTGATTTTGTAGCATTGGCTGTGAAGTAAGTGAGGTGCAGAATTATAAATGCTAATGAAGAGGTTTCGCTGTAAGGCAAGGGGTGGGCTTGTTTTCAATGCTGTCATCACTGGATTTCTACCCAGGGGAAATAAAACCACTTGTGAGATGTGTGTTAAGTACAGGGGGCATGTGGCTAGAGGCAGAGGGGGCACAGCCACCACCCCCAAAATCTCTCTTCTGTCATTTTCTGAGCCACCCACCACCAGCAGGCATGCCCAGCTCAGCAGTCAAACCTTACCTTCTTCCTGGCCCTGGAACCACAAGGTGCAGGATGAGACACCATGGGGAGTAGGGGCCCCACCTACATGGGAGATGAGCTATGGGAAGGGGGCATCCTGAGGTGATTTGAGGGCAGAAGTGGGGATCCTAGGGAAGGGGAGAATCCTGAGGTGATAGGGGGAGACAAAGATCCCAGATGAGGGATGTACCCAGAGCTGACTGAGGTACAGTGGGGGTCGTGGGGCAAGGAATGCTCCTGAGATAACGGAGGTGGGAGAAGAGGGTCTCAGGAAAGAGGGAATCTGAAATGACTGGGGGGAAAAGAGGGTCATGGAGAAAGGGAGATTGTGAGGCTCTTGGAGGGGAGAAGACAGGTGCTAGTGGAGGGAGGATCCTGAGAAAATGGGGGTGTGGGACAAAGGGTGTCCTGTAGAAGGGAGAGATCCAGAGAGGGTGGGGGAAGAAACGGGGTTCTGTGGGAAGGTGGTGATTCTGAGGATATTGGGGCAGAGAAGAGGTGTCCTGGGGACGGGGGACAGGGCCAAAAAGGGAAATGGGGCAGTGCAGGGCCTCCACAAGTGATACTGTGACAGACTCCTCCAAGTCTGTGAGCAATGAGAGTCAGTGGGTCAGAGCTGAGCCCAGCCTCACAGGACAGGAGGAGAACACTGCAGTTAGTGTGGGCAGTGGCCCAGGGCCAGTGCTCAGCAGCTGTGGCCACATGGGGGGTCCCCTGGAAAAAATCTGACACCAGTAGTGGAACCCCAGACCCCCAGCCACCAGGCAGAAGGGGGGGAAGCCCCTGTGTCGCTCCACAACAGGAACACTGGATGTGGGAAGCCCCTTCCTCTGCAGTGGACCCTGACCTCATTCTTGGCAATAGCCATGGATTGAGGGAAGCTCCTGCCTTCCTCAGTGGCCTCTGACTCCATCTCCAGAAGCAGCCACAGGGTGGGGGAAGCCCCACCCCACTCCAGTGGACCCTTCCACCATCCAGGCAACCAGTTTTCGAGCCGGGGACCCTAATAGCTCCAGTGGGCATTGCCTGCCAGGCCATTAGAAGTCTGCTCATGACTGCAGCGGGGGCTTGGGGCTACAGCTCCTGGCTCCATTCAGATCCTGGAAGCTGCTACCAGCTCCTGTGGCGGTTAGGGACAAAGAGGCACTAAGCACTGCCCTCGTCCCCAGTGCCAGCGCCGCAGCTCCCATTGGCTGAGAACCATAACCAATGGGAGCTGCAGGGGCAGCACCTGTAGACAGAAGGGCAGCAAGTGGAGCTCCCTACCCTTCTACCTAGGGGCTGCAGGAACCTGGGAGCCACTTCCTGGGATCACTGTAAGCTCTGCCGGAACCCTGCACCTTCTCATCAGTCACAGCCCAGAGCCACTTCCTGCACTCCAAACTCACATCCCGAGCCAGAGCCCTCACATCCCTCCCACACTCCAACCCTCTGCCCCAATCTGGTGAAAGTGAGTGAGGGTGGGGGAAAGCAGTCCCCCCTGCAGCCCTGGGACTGGAGGAGCTCTCATCGCTGCAGCCTATGGGCCATGGTGCAGAGACAGAGCTGCTCCAGTCTTGGGGCTGCAGTGGCAGGGGGAGTAGGATCAGGAAGTCTCTGAATGGAGCACAGGCAGGTCCTGGGGAAGAGGCAGAAAGGGGTGGGGCTGTGGGCAAGGCTGCAGGCTGCAGGGGCAGAACAGTTGTGGGGCTACAGGCAGAAGGGGTAGGAAGGGCTCCCCCCTCTTGTTCTGTCCAGGGCCCCAGGAAACCTTACTCCACTTCTGAGTGTGGGCTAGGCTCGCAATGAATATCGTTACCAGTTTGTAAAATGGCATCTTTGTGAAGCAGATTCGAAACAGACCATTAATTCATAGCACGATCAGTGAGGCTTGTAGAGCATTTTCCACCAAGCAAGCTCTGAATAATAACTGCCTTTAGAAGCACTCTTTAAGAAACCCATCTCCCTTATATGGGCGGCTCTAGGTGGCATACATGTAGGAAGTGATATATTTTAGAATATAGGTTTGCAGTCCCGTATAAGGACAGAGCCAATGCTCTTAAACTGTGAACATTAATTCCACTAGCTTAAATGATTTCCAGTGGGTGGGATTTTCAGAAGAGCTATCCCCATAGATCTAATTCTGCTTCCAGTCTCACTGAGAACACTGAACTGAGTATAATGCAGACAAACATTTCTCATCAAAGCTAGTGCCCAACAATATTCAATAGCACCAGGCCAGGCCACTAGAAAGCAAGCAAACTCTCAAACTGATGTCCAGCAATGTCTACACAGCAGTGTTGTGTCTACAGACAAAGCCATTATTTCAAAATAATGGAGAGCTGGAGGACTTCTTACTCCGACTCATGGTAACCCTCATTTCACGAGGAGTAAGGGAATTCATGAGGAGTAAGGAAAGGTTAAGTCCATAAATGGCTATTAGCCAGGATGGGTAAGAAATGGTGTCTCTAGCCTCTGTTTGTCAGAGGGTGGAGACGGATGGCAAGAGAGAGATGGCTTGATCGTTACCTGTTCGATTCACTCCCTCTGGGACACCAGGCATTGGCCACTGTCAGCACACAGAGTACTGGGCTGGATGGACCTTTGGTCTGACCCATTATGGCCATTCTTATGTTCTTATGTTTGAAGTCGATGGAAGAGTGTTCTTCCTTTGACATTCTGCTGAGTAGACATCGCCAAAACCCAAATTAAGCTATTTTGACTCAATTGATGTAGCTCAAGTTGCATAGCTTAATTCAACTTTAGCCCTCCTGCGTAGACATGCCCTCCATGTCAATCTATTGCAGAATTAGAAAAAATCTACACTGAGGAATAAGGAAATCACAACATGGAGAAGGCAAACACCAAGCAGTGTTTTATTTCTGGTTCTTCCATAAACTCTTCCATGTAACTTTGAGCAAGACACTTAGGTCACGTCCACCTGCACTAGGCCACCTGTGGCATTGAATCTCAGATCCTGGGTCACTTGACTCACGCTTAGGCTGCAAGATTAAAAATTGCAATGTAGTTGTTTCGGATTCAGGCTGGACCCTGGGTTCTGAGACCCAGCCCCTTGCAGGGCTTCAGATGAGCAAAGTCAACTTTGGGAGAATATCTAGAGGCATAAAATGGTTGCCTTCACTCTGCACCTATGAAGTAAATAGCTCGTTTGCATTCATGAAAAATGGGATCTCAGCCAAGCTTGGCTGGAAACATAGAAGAGGATTCTAAGAAAGATAAATTTTAATCAGGAGGTTAAGCTGCTAGTTAAGTTTAGTCTCCAGAAAGCATGTTATGATTGTGTCTGATATGTGGCCATTTGTTTCCAATGTTCTTTCTCACCATCTCCTGAATCTCCAGCCTTTGATAAATAAATTATTCTCATTTTCACTACAAATATACCCCAGTTCTATGGTGGTAAACAAAGTGCTGGCCCCGAGCTGAATCTTACAGCCTGGCACGTACAACTAACTATTCCTCTGGGAACAGCAGGTCTGGTATTTCTGTATTCAGTGGATTAGGGGCTGGGCACCACAGGTAACTCTCAGAGAGGGCTGGGGGCATGTAATTGAATTGCACATGGGGAGCAAGACTTGTGGAGGCCTGGACACAGTGTATGTGCTGCCAGAAGCTGGTGGCCTCAGGGAGCTGAGTTACAGCAGGCACAGACAACACTGCTTCATGCTAAGGGCAGGAAATGGTGAGATGCCTGAAAACCTGGGGAGAATCACAGGAGTCACTGGGATTCAGAAATGGAAGAAGAGAACAGAGCAAGGACCAACAGACAACATATAGCTCCCTGGCGGACTTGAATTTATTTGCATTGATGTATGTTACCTCTCCTTGGCAGACCTCTTTCAGATGGGATAAAAGGGATTGGTGACCATTCTGACAATGTATATCATTATTGCTGCCTGCTCTAGATTTTATAGTTAAAAAGCCAGTGGCAAAACCCAGAGAAAATGGCCTGACATTCACCAGAATAGAAATGATTCCCCTCCAACAGCTGATGGCTTAAAGGCCCCTAAAGACCAATATTATTTTGTAGAACTGTCTGCTAAAAATAACCCTCAAACCTTGTCAACTTCATCTGACCACCAGGAAAGACAAATAGGCTCCACTTCTCCTAAAATGAAAAGCTTTCTTTTTTTTATGCAAAATGAGTCAGTTACGTTTGGGGGAGTCCAGAGACTACTCTACTTGACCCTCCAAAATCTCTCTGGCAAACCATAAAAGCAGCTTTGCTTGACAACTAACTAAAGGCTGCATCAAAAAGTAGTAACAAACACCAGTGTTTGTCAAGAGGCCTGGTCCTGAAACCTTTTTGCGTGTGAATCTCCCATTGGCTTCATCTCAATTGCTACTTCTGGAACTACTGCGTTGTCAGCATTTGCTTCCAGTCTAATTTTATTCATGCCTAACATTTTTGAGAGGCACAACTAGCCTACAGTGAGATTGCCCAGAGACTCTAAAGATCCCTCCAAGCTCTGATACAGAGAGCACGGATCCATTTGATTTGTGGATTTAAGACTTGATTGTGCAAGGACATCCAGCCTCAACAGAACCCATAGATCTATCAGGGAGACCTCATCACTGGGAAAAATGTGGGGCTAGGTGACATGGGAAGTAGGATCCTGCTGGGGGTGATGCCAAGGTTCTCTCTAAGACGTGCAGCAGCATGGCCCTGCATCTGCTTAATGAGCCCCACGTAGGGGCTCAGAACTGCCAAGCATGGAGCTGCCTGGCTGGGGAAGGGACACTGTAACTGAGGGAGAAGTGCCCCTTTCCCAGCTAGGCAGCTCCATGCATGGCAGCCCTGAGCCTTGGGCAGGGCCCATTAAGCAACTGTGGGTACGTCTACACTAGCCTCATTAGCAATTTCGGTCACCCTCATTAGCCTCCCTAGTTCGAACTAGGGGGCTAGTGTAGACGTACCCTGTGAGGCTGTTCTGCCACGCAGCTTAGAGGGAACCTTGGCTGATGACAGCTACCTTCTGTTGACTTCTGTGTATGAATTCAGCATGCTGCTGAGGTATGCCTGAGGAGATTAAAGCTGATACCCCCCTCCCCATAATGCAGAGCATGGCAGCATGCTAAATTGAAACATTAATTAATAACATCTAGGTCTTACATAGCACTTTTCATCTATAGATCTCAGATTACTTTACGAAGATGGGTTAGTATTGTTAGCCTCACTTTACACGGGGGAATGCTAAACCACAGGAAGATTAAGTGATTTGCCCAAAACCTACTGTAGGCCTGTGACTAGAACCAAGGTCTCATCATGTACAGGCCAACACGAAGTCTACTTGGCCACAATGCAGCTACGACCAAGGATAGAGGCAGCTGGGTCCACCAGAGAATTATAACATGAAACAGTAGCAAAGGGATTTCTGCCTTCTTAATCTGAAGATAGAAAAGACCATCCCCATAGCACGGTCCACCCCAGCCAAGGTCACCCTCAGAAGCTCTTCCTCTCTGCTTGTCCTCCTAGCCTTCAGTTTTACAATCTGCTGCTAACAGGCATGTTTAGTCTAGACATTCAAACAGGCTTATAAATTCTGTTCTGGACCCCACAGTGGTTAAGCCTTTGTTAGATTTTATCAACTCCACATGACCTGATTTTTATTGGGAGTTGTTTATTTTTTTATTTATTTAACTGCAAAACTGATTATCCATGTAACAACTTTAATCAATTATCTGTGGCAAAGAACTTCTATGCAACTTAATTAGCAACGTTCTTCCCTGACCTATCTGTATCTGATTGCATCATAGAAAAGCTTAACTTTGAAATGGCAACACACTTAATTAAAAATAACTAATAGCTTCAGGGTTTAAATATGTAAATGTTCATTTTCTTAATGAGAAAAAAAGAAGTGGAGACACACAAGATTCTACCTGCCTGTATTCATTATACTAAGAACACATGGGATGACTCACATTTGCAAAACTCAAGTTTAATTAACAGGTCTATTTTACAATGATATTTCTCATTACACTAAATTAAATGTTTAAACATCCAGTGCAAACATTTTGATCCAAGACAAAAAAAATTCTTGCATGGTGCTAGTTTAAGCACTGAATTTATTATAATCCTTTTCATAGTAAATACCTTAGAAGTTGGTTTTTGCACCATGAAAGCCCATTAGTATTATTTCCTCTGGTCATGTTTAATCCAAAACAATCAAAAATGTTAGGCGTGAATGAAATTGGACTGGAAGCAATGATGATAACTGAGATAGTAAAGGAATTTTCCTTCTTCGTTGGCTGCTCTAAAGCTTGTAGCAGGAGCCAGTTTTGTAGCTAAGTTAAGCTCTGGCAAGCTTGGTTGTCATTGAGAGATCATACAGAAATTAATCAAATAATGTGTGTGAGTCCAAATTGTGTTTTTATTCTGTGATCTCTTACCTTCACCCCCATCTACCCTACTTCTGCTTCCCATGGGGACAATTTCGGGAGGTGATCTCATCCAATTAGGTTGGTTTATTTTAAAACTCTGTAATCAGTAAAATTCCGAAAGGGCTAATTTGATAGCTGTAAATCGCAATGACACAAGAAGCACAAAAAAGCAACATCTCAGTAGTGGGGGTCCCGGGGAGGAATAATGTTGCTATTGGGCAGATGGAAAAACATAACTACCCCGCTTGTTCCTTTCAGGGATACACAAGCCACTAGGTGGTGCTGTAGTGCTTGCAATTTTTGACCTGTTTGACAGGGACAGTCCAGGACACAAAGGAGGTGAGAGGATTTATAACTTACAAAAATAATAGTAGTAATAATAATTGAAAAAATGAATAGAGATGGCATCATGAGACTTTTGCAAATTCTACTACATGAAAGCTGAAAAGCAAAGCCATAGGTTATGCAAAAGCAAATATGTTTTATTTTTATTATGTCTTCCCTTGACTGAATTTGTGTGAGATGCCAGACAGACTGTAGTGAAATCAGAACCCCTCTTTGGGCCCACAGAACAGATGTAAGTTTCCCCTCAGTGCCTCACAAGTGTGTCTTCATTCCTGGAGATATAAGCACTAGATCAGTCTCTGTGTTAAGTCCTGGGTCTTTCTTGTGTGACTGCTGACAAATGTGATAATATTTTCTGTGTGTGATTTGAACACCTGAGTCGCTTGACTGTTATTGACTCAATCGACTGTTTTTGCACAGGCCACCAGACAACTGGATGGTAACAACTAGAGAGAGACCAAACCAGACCCTTGGTTGGTTTGGATAAAACAGGCCCCAGATCTGAACCAAAGCTTCTTAGCACAGCTCTAACACAAACATCTGGTCACTACCAACTTGGCTTGAAGCTGTCTCTTAAACAAGGGTGCCATTTCGGGGGGGGGGGGGACAGCAGTTGTCAATCAATAATAATTCAAGGAGTTCAAAGAGCTTCCCTGGGATAAAATCAGTGTAAGTGGGATAAGTACCCAAGGAGAGAATGCTCAAAAGGAGTTAGGAGCCTAACTAGGAGTTAGGAGTCTAACATCAATGGAAGTTAGGATCCTAATTCCTTTTGAACATTCCACCCCAAATTCCTAATCTTTGTCTGTAAAGTGCCATGCACATCTGCAGCACCCTTTCCTCAGGCTCCAGGAAGGGTGTTTGACAAATCCAGAGTACATGCTAAGGAAGAAACAGACATTGGACAAGTATCAGAGGGGTAGCTGTGTTAGTCTGGATCTGCAAAAGTGACAAGGAGTCCTGTAGCACCTTATAGACTAACAGATGTATTGGAGCATAAGCTTTCGTGGGCAAAGACCCACTTCGTCAGATGCATGTAGTGGAAATTTCCAGAGGCAGGTATAAATATGCAGGCCAGAATCAGGCTAGAGATAACAAGGTTAATTTAATCAGGGAGGATAAGGCCCACTTCTAGTAGCTGATCTGGAGGTGTGAATACCAAGAGAGGAGAAGCTGCTTTTGTAATTGGCTAGCCATTCACAGTCTTTGTTTAATCCTGAGCTGATGGTGTCAAATTTGCAGATGAACTGCAGCTCAGCAGTTACTCTTTGAAGTCTGGTCTTGAAGTTTTTTTGCTACCTTTAGATCTGCTATTGTGGGTCTTTTGATAAGGCACTGCATTTATCAGTATGGAGTGAAAATCCATCAACCTCATGAAGAAACTTGCACAAGTACAGACAGATATCATCTTTCTCTCCAAATGCAAATGCATGGACATCATACCCAATGGACTGAAGGTGAAAAATCCATTGCTGTCTACATACTGCACAGACCACAGTGAGAGATTATGCCATACACTGTCAAAGAAACTGAGGAACCACCTGATCAGCATCCTGTATAGCAAACAGGAAAACATCAAAAAAGAGCTCTCCAATCTGGAGACTTTCATAAAAACCCAACCTTCCACACAAACGGTCTTTACTAAAATAAGACAGGAGATCTACATGACACACTTCACTTCTCGACAGAGGAAAAAGGACTGTAAGCTGGCTAAAATCCTACCTGCCACATGGGGCCACAACAGTGGTACCCCTAACTCATAAGAACATAAGAACATAAGAATGGCCATACTGGGTCAGACCAAAGGTCCATCGAGCCCAGCATCCCATCTGCCGACGGTGGCCAATGCCAGGTGCCCCAGAGAAGGAGAACAGAAGACAATGATCAAGTGATTTATCTCCTGCCATCCATCTCCTGCCCTTGTTATGAAGGCTAGGGCACCATACTTTATCCCTGGCTAATAGCCATTTATGGACCTAACCTGCAAAAATTTATCAAGCTCTTTTTTAAACCCTAATAGAGTCCTGGCCTTCACAGCCTCCTCGGGCAAGGAGTTCCACAGGTTGACTGTGCGCTGTGTGAAGAAAAATTTCCTTTTATTAGTTTTGAACCTACTACCCATCAATTTCATTTGGTGTCCCCTAGTTCTTGTATTATGGGAAAAGGTAAATAATTTTTCTATAATCACTTTCTCCACACCATTCATGATTTTATATACCTCTATCATATCAATCGCCTTTTTTCCAAACTGAAAAGTCCCAGTCTCTCCAGCCTCTCCCCATATGGGACCCTTTCCAAGCCCCTAATCATCTTAGTCGCCCTTTTCTGAAACTCACCCAGCAATATCGTCAATCTAGCCAACCACACACTCAGCCCAGCAGAAGAGTCTGTTCTATCTCGAGGACTCTCTTTTTGCCCCACACCCCCACAAATATGATACAGTTCTGTGGTGATCTGGAAGCCTACTTTTGCCGTCTCCGACTCAAAGAGTACTTTCAACACAACACTGAACAGTGCACTGACACACAGATGCCCTCCCACCAACAGCACAAGAAGAAGAACTCCACATGGACTCCTCCTGAGGGTCGAAATGACAGTCTGGACCTATACATAGAATGCTTCCGCCGACGTGCACAGGCAGAAATTGTGGAAAACCAGCATCGCTTGCCTCATAACCTCAGTCGTGCAGAACGCAATGCCATCCACAGCCTCAGAAACAACTCTGACATTATAATCAAAGAGGCTGATAAAGGATGTGCTGCTGTCATCATGAACAGGTCTGACTACCAAAAGAAGGCTGCCAGACAACTCTCCAATACCAAATTCTACAGGCCACTTCCCTCAGATCCCACTGAGGAATACACTAAGAATCTGCTCAGGACACTCCCTACACAAGCACAGGAACAAATCAACATACCCTTAGAGCCCCGACCGGGGTTATTCTATCACTACCCAAGATCCACAAACCTGGAAATCCTGGACGCCCCATCATCTCGGGCATTGGCACTCTCACTGAAGCACTGTCTGGATATGTGGTCTCTCTACTCAGACCCTATACCACCAGCACTCCCAGCTATCTCTGTGACACCACTGATTTCCTGAGAAAACTACAATGCATTAGTGATCTTCCAGAAAACACCATCCTAGCCACCATGGATGTAGAGGCTCTCTACACAAACATCCCACACATAGATGGAATACAAGCTGTCAGGAACAGTATCCCTGATGATGCCATAGCACAACTGGTGGCTGAGCTCTGTAACTTTATCCTCACACACAATTATTTCAGATTTGGTGACAATATATACCTCCAGACCAGCGGCACCACTATGGGCACCTGCATGGCCCCACAATATGCCAACATTTTTATGGCTGACCTAGAACAAAGCTTCCTCAGCTCTCGTCTACTCATGCCCCTTCTCTACCTACGCTACATTAATGATATCTTCATCATCTGGACCCATGGGAAAGAAACTCTGGAAGAATTCCATCACGATTTCAACAGCTTCCACCCCACTATCAACCTCAACCTGGACCAGTCTACATGGGAGGTCCACTTCCTGGACACCATGGTGCAACTAATTGACGGTCACACAAACACCACCCTATACCACAAACCTACTGACCGCTATGCCTACCTTCATGCCTCCAGCTTCCATCCCGGACACACCACACAATCCATTGTCTACAGCAAAGCACTGAGGTACAACCGCATTTGCTCCAACCCCTCAGACAGAGACCAACACCTACAAGATCTTCACCAAGCATTCTTCAAACTACGATACCCACCCAAGGAAGTAAGGAAACAGATTAACAGAGCCAGACATGTACCCAGAAGCCTCCTACTGCGGGACAAGCCCAAGAAAGAAACCAACAGAACACAACTGGCCATCACCTACAGTCCTCAGCTAAAACCTCTCCAACGCATCATCAGTGATCTATAACCCATCCTGGACAATGATCCCTCACTTTCACAGGCCTTGGGAGGCAGGCCAGTCCTCACCCACAGACAACCCGCCAACCTGAAGCATATTCTCACCAGAAACTATACACCGTACCATAGTAACTCTAACTCAGGAACCAATCCATGCAACAAACCTCGGTGCCAACTCTGCCCACATATCTACACCAGCGACACCATCACAGGACCTAACCAGATCAGCCACACCATCACTGGTTCATTCACGGGCACATCTACCAATGTAATATATGCCATCACATGCCAACAATGCCTCTCTGCTATATAGATCGGCCAAACTGGACAGTCCCTACGTAAAAGAATAAATGGACACAAATCAGATATTAGGAACGGCAATATACAAAAACCTGTAGGAGAACACTTCAGTCTCCCTGAACACACAATTGCAGATCTAAAGGTAGCCATCCTGCAGCAAAAAAACTTCAAGACCAGACTTCAAAGAGAAACTACTGAGCTACAGTTCATCTGCAAGTTTGATACCATCAGCTCAGGATTAAACAAAGACTGTGAATGGCTAGCTAACTACAAAAGCAGCTTCTCCTCTCTTGTTATTCACACCTCCAGATCAGCTGCTAGAAGTGGGCCTCATCCTCCCTGATTGAATTAACCTTGTTATCTCTAGCCTGATTCTGGCCTGCATATTTATACCTGCCTCTGGATATTTCCACTACATGCATCTGACAAAGTGGGTCTTTGCCCACAAAAGCTTATGCTCCAATACATCTGTTAGTCTATAAGACATTGGACAGATAAGAGTGAACTGGCAGAACATGCACTGCCTTCCCCACAGAGATTCCCAAGAAAAGATCACACGTAAGGGCAGGGGGCTGGACTCGATGACCTCTCAATGTCCCTTCCAGTTCTAGTGTTCTATGATTCTATGATCTGAACTCTGCTGAGCCACCCCATTCAGCCATGAGGATACAATGGAGCCAAGCTACCACGGAGCTGGAAAAGAAGGGAAGCAAGGAATCAGAGTTGAGCTGAGGGATATAACCTCAGATGCCCTACGAGGTGCAGGGGGAGGCCCTGTGTCTTATTTCATGGGAGCAGGAATCTCCTTCATCCTCTAACAGATAAATAGTGGAAGGAGTCAGCAAGAGAGTCCTCGTGAGCCCCTTCCCTGTGAAATTTCTGCAAGAAAGCGTGATCTGGACCTTACACCGCAATGCCCCACTGGACCAACATCAAGCCATAGCAGTGCCAACAGAAAGAACAGTGTCATTTATCAAATATTTCCCATTCTAGGAAGGGTAGTGTACAGACATGAGGAATTTAGCTAAAGGTTAATAGGGTTTTTTTGTGAGATTCATCAGACAGTGAAATACAATGGGATTAAAGCTGCAGAAGAGAGATGTGAAAGTGTGTTTGGGGTGGAGTTTTGCTGCTGATACCATTTTCTGGTTTTCTATCCCATTTACTATTTTTATTGAGTTTTGCAAGCATAGACCATGCAATATTATGCAGTCATGTCAACAGAATGACCAAAAAATGATCAACCAACCAACTATGAGATACTATTTTTCCAATAAAATATTAAACTGAGATAGGCAAGTGAAAGCAAACAACCCAGGTTTCATTTTATAGGAAAGATAAAGGCTTTGACCAGCATCATTAATTCATGCTCTCTCTTTCTCTTCCAATATACAGCCACAAATAAACTGGCACTGATGTACATAATTGTAGCTGTATGTAGTATTTTGGTGCTGCATAAAACCTGCTGAATTTGCCTGCAAAGTCACTCCAGTTTAGTACATTTTTAAAAGGTTCACAATCAAAATTAATTAGTAAAGCTCTTTAGAGAGTCTAATTACATTGCAAAGAGCACTATCAAAATGCAAGTTGTTGACCTATTTAATCAGGTAACAATAAACTAGCAACCAGTCAATTAAGTGTCTAGTTCATGGTGAATTAGCCCTCAGTGAAGAAGAACCAAATAAATCTTTCCTGGCTTTACCTATGTTAAATGATCACACACCAGAGATGTGGTTTCTTCGTTTGTTTTAAACAGACATCTTAAAGATTCAAATACAAAACTACTCAATCTACCCAAACTGCAAAATTAAACTCAGGATCTGTTTATTATCCAACAAATATTCTTCCAGCAAATCTCCATTTATTTTTCATTTCTTTATGCTTCAATGCTTTTAAAAAACTAAGCAGATTCACAAGCTGATCCCTCTGCATAACTAATTAATTGGGACCAGCAAAAATTCATTCAAGCTGGTAAGACAGCCATTATAAAAATATCATTTGAGGTTGAAAACGGAGGGTACAGATTTTTTTTCCTTGGATACTCAAAGGGCAACTTTATCTAGGCCACAAAAGGCCATAGGTATTTCTTAGTGCATTCAGGTTTATTCATCTATTGTTTCCTTTATATAGATGTTCAGCATATCTTTCCAGCAGGCAAGAAACTGGGACTTCTGTGTACAAGTTTCATCTGCTTAGACAGAGAAAAAATACCTTTAGTAACATTCTGGTACAGTAGAAGCAAAGTGTGAAACACTCCAAATATGTAGATTTAAAAATAAAACAAACACCTCTTTCTTCCCTACAAGGTATCTGGGGAGATGAGTGGGCTACAGAAGGTCTAGACTTTGATTGTTGAGTAAAAAGAAATGGTGCCCTGGGGTCATTTTAATCAGGTTGCAAGTCAGCTAGCAAAATCTCTAAATTAGCTACTGCTTGAGGAGATAAAGATGTTTTGATTTCTTGAAGAATGCAAACAGATTGCTGTGACATGTTCTCAGTCATTATGACAGATCAGATACACTCTTTGTGCTGTAAGTCTGGGGAAAAAATCAGACACTCTGGTGATTCCTACTGAGATTTGGGTATCTCCCAATTTGTACGAGATGTTGATGTAGCTTATACAAATCTTTCTGAAAGTGAAGTTTATAAGCAAAGACTCTGATAAAAGAGGGATTGACCTTAATTGGGTACCAAGTTTCTTTCACATTTTTATTAACCTCCAGGCCTTCATAGCAGTCTGATGAAAGGGAAGTTGTGAAAGAAAATAATCTGTATTTATGAAAAAATCCTATCATATCTTGAGTTGTGCAGAAAATGGCAAGAAACCACGTCTGCCTGTAAAACAAAGGGATTAATTTGTCATTTTCTTACTGACTTTGTAAAAACAAAATCTTGTGGATGGATTTCAAGTGAGCCAGGGTAGTTTAGTTGGTAGATTAGCCATAGTCTCAGGAGTCATAAGACCTGTATTCTGTTGTGGACTCTTCCCTTGGTCCAGTGTGTAGCCCAATTTTCATATGCCTTACTGAAGAACCCTAGGTCTATATTTTCAAAAATGACCTGTGACTGGGGGGTATCCAATTTGATATCTCATGCTGAGCACAAAATCTGAGGTATCCACATTTTTTAAACCTGCGGCCCGTGTCTTAGGTTCTCAGTGCAAAATGTGGATGATGATATTTACATACCCTTACAAAGAGCTTTGAGATTTATGGAGAAAAGGTAGGAGGTCCATGTCAATCATTATCATTTGTTATTATGTATTTGATTTTTCTTTTGGGTTACTCCTTTCACATGTTGTGCTCCTATCCGTGTATAGCTTCCCTACTATTAGCAGGGAAATAAGTTGTGGGGGAAAAAATATGTTTTAATCACAAAGGGCAAGGCAAGGAGGAAAGTCAGGAGTGGTAGATGTGGCTATTTTCAAGTGTACTCCTAACAGACCACACTGATGGGGCAACAGAGTGTGAGTTCAGGATTACAGATTATAACTAGTTAACCAACGGCTGAGTTCTGACTCAGACTACTGTATGTACTTATGAAAAGGAATAAAAACCTCTCCCCTTATGTCTCTACACAGGCCATAGGTGCTAGAACTAGCGTGATGGTGGTGCTGCCGCACCCGCTGGCTTGAACTGGTTTCTATTATATACAGGGTTCACAGGTTGGTTCAACCCCCACTATACAAACTGTTTCAGCACCTCTGGAATCTACCCAGAATCTGGGTTTAAGTCTGTCAGACAGAGCAGGCCTCAACCCATTTGCCCAATTACTCCCTTCTCAGAGCACCTCAATGGGGAGGTGCAGAAATGAGTGGGGAATGGACAAAGTCTTGGCTCCATCCACTATCTCAGGGATGGGGAACTTATGGCCCACAGGACGGATTTGACCCATGACTTGCTTTGATCCAGCTCACGAGGCTCAGAGCTTCCCCTTCCTGTGCGGCTAGTGGGAACCCTCAAGCCTCAAAGGCCAGATCTATACAAGCCGCAGAGTGGATAAGGCCAGTGAGCTCTGCCTGGAAGCGGGGAGGAAGCATCCTGTGTGCTTCTGCTCCCCGTCCCACTCCAGCTGGGGGAATGGCAGTGAAGGGAAGTTTGGTCGTTGTGCTGGCCTGCGAGCTCCACCCCCATCACTCCCACTGGCTAGGAACTGTGGCCACTGGGAGTGGTGGTGGGGGCGTACCTGCATGTGTAGGATGGCATGGAGCCACCAGGGAGCTGTGCCAAGTAGATGCCCCAGTCCCCTGCCCCCTTCCACCTCTCTCCAGATCCCACATTCCGACCCCCAGCTCCTTTCCTCACCTCCCCCCACCCAGACCCCACATTACTATACCCATCTCCCTTCCACACCATCCCTCTCACCCAGACCCCACACATCCTCACCCCACTCCTGTACCCTACCTCCTGCCCAGACCCCACATCCCCATCCCCAGCCTGTTTCCCAGCAGACTCCTCCCACACACTGAACCTCTCATTCTGGGCCTGGGGACCCCACAAAATGACTAGACCCAGGCCCCCAGAAGAGTCAATCTGGCCCTGAGGGGAAGCCCTGAGCCTTGGCGTGGAACCATGGGGTTGGAATGCAAAGGGAACCCTGGCACCCAAGTTGCATGAGTGAGGTGAGTGTCTCTTTTTTTCTGCTTATTAGTTGTGGTACCTGAAAAAGGTTCTGCACCCCTGCTGTATATGGTGGCCAGAGCAGCTTTCTTGTACTGCAACCCCCCTTCTGACAACAAAACTTACTACCTGACTTCAGGAGGGGGGCCTGAAGCCTGAGCCCAACCAAGCCCTGCTGCCCCAGGTAGTGGCGGTTAGGCTGAAACCTAAAGGTTTCTATCCAGGTGAGGGGTGAGGGGCATGTAGCCTAAGGATAGCTGCCCAGGGCTGAATCATAGAATCACAGAACACTAGACCTGGAAGAGACCTCAGGACATCATCAAGTCCAGTTCCCTGCCCTCACAGCAGGACCAAGCACCATCTAGATCATCCCTGAGCCTTGCAAGTCTAACGCCAGCCCTGGCAACCCCATTAAAACAGGATAGTGACCCACTTTGGGGTCCCAACCCACAGTTGGAGAACTGCTGATGTAAGGGGATATACGTCCTGGGTATCTTCCTTGGGAAAAAGCAAGAAACAGGAGAGGAGTTGTGATGCCAAAGTGTGTTTGAAGCATAGTGCATCCTGGGAGAAGTGAGCTTCTACACTCCTCTTTGCACAGAGCTACGTGAAGCCATAATCTAGCCCCAAGGAGGGAGAGTGCTACATGGAGGGATAGTTAGAAGTAATACGATTCAATTAAGAAAAGAAAAACAGGATACCAGGAAAAGGTTACATGAGTGTGAAATGGTTGTATTCCATTATCAGAGCCATGCCAAAGAAGTGGAATAAGCATTATCCTTTGGGACGTTTTGGGGGCGGTGCCAGAGAATGTGCTGTGGAGACAAAACCACATTGGATAGATAGTACAACAGATTGGTTGTTAAAAAATCTCAGTGGAGTTACCATGTTAGACTGTAACTTCAGAAATAATCAGTGGTCCTGTGATGAACTGGGTTTTGCCCATGAAAGCTCATGATTCTCTCTATATATATTTCTTTGGGTTAGTCTCTGAGGGTACATCTAGACTACAGGCTTTTGTCGACAGAGGCTTTGTTGACGGATACTGTCGACAAAGCCTCTGTTGACAAAGAGCGTCTAGACGACAGCCAGTTCTGTCGACAAAGCAAGCCGCAGTCTGGATGCAATAGTGCCTTTTGTCAACAGAACTGTCAACAAAAGGCATTATTCCTCGCAGATGAGGTTCCATTATTCCTCGCATGGAATGAGGTTTACCGCCGTCGACAAAACTGCTTACTTACTGTCGACAGAACTCGGTGGTAGTGTAGACGCAGGTATAGTTTTGTTGACAAAAGTCCACTTTTGTAGACAAAACCCTGTAGACTAGACACACCCTAAGGGTGCATCTAGATAGCAGCACTATTTCGGGATACTTCTAGTATCCCGAAATAGTGTTTTCTGTATCTTGACAGTGTGCCCGTTATTTCAAAATAGCTTTCGAAATAACAGGTGTGCTATTCTGACATCCCTGTAAACCTCATTCCATGAGGATTAAGGGACATTTCAGAATAGCACTCTATTTCAAATTTAACTCAAAATAAGCTACGCTATTTGCATAGCTCAAATTGTGTAGCTTATTTTGAGCTAAGGGTACAGTGTTGACGCACCCTATGGTGCCACAGGACCACAGGTTGTTTGTTCATTTTTCCATTGTTTTCTCCTGCTACAAACTGCCACTTGCTTTCTCCCAAAAGCCCTACCAGGGACAGCAGAAAATCCTCTTCCATGTTACAACAGCTTTAGGATTTTTCTTTGGCTTTCTGCCATCGTCTCTTGTGGGAACCTGGGGCAATGAGGAAGTGCTACAACCCAGATGTCATTAATTCAAAGAGACAGTCCCCTGGGGTAAGAATCCTGCTGAAAGTTCTCCAATTAGGAGACTTACCTTATACTTTTGCCTCTGCAAATCCATTTTGGAAGGTGAACCTAAAACATTTCAGTCATTATGCGTTGTCGTTACATTGCTGGAAAGCGTGGGATGTGGGGAGAGGTTACTAGTTATTCAATATAGTCCAGCACTCTGACTGATAAAGTTTTGCTGATATAGTTGCAAGATAAATCTTCTGATTCTGGCACTAGCCCCATGAAGCCCTCTGATGTTGAAGTCTAGTGATTGGAGCAAGGGTTTGGGAACAAGGGTCCTGGGTTCAAATTTTAATGAGTCTCCTCTTCAGTGTATTAGACCTCAGGCACTTATACCGCTAGGTACCTCAGCCAACTCAGCTGTGAAACTGACTAAAAGGTCGACCTCATGGAAACCAGATGCTGCATCTGAGTGGAGCCTGGAGTTCAGATTTTGTGAGTAAATAAAAAAGAAAAATCAACAATTTTAATTTAAGTCTTTAGTGACCCTGATACAGTGTCATTTTAGTGTCAGCTTTTGCCATTTCAGTGGTAGTCTCGGAGGGGGGAGAGGCTTTCAATTTCAAAATAAAATTAAGTGATCCCAGAAAAAGCTATAAAAGAGTAAAAATAAAGTTACATAAAACTGCACAGACAAGGCCATACGGGATCCTGAGCTTAGGCCACCTTGTGCCTAAGCATTTCTGCACGTGCAGAGCTCAGTCCCACTCTGCCCAATGCAGAGATGAGCAACAGAGGTGGAACAAATTCCAATACAAAGGGAGTCTGCGATACAAGTTCAGCCTCCTGTGAGCTTCATCCAACCCGTTCCCAGTTACTGCTCTGCTCCTGCCCTGTTGTTAGTTCTTGCCTTGCACCTGCTCTGTTCCTGATCCTTGCCCTGTATCTGACTCCCACCTCTGGCTCCACTCTGACCATTGGCTACCAGTCCTGGCTCTGATCCTGTCACATCTTCTGCTTACCAAATCCAACTTAGCTCCCAACCACTTAGCCCAGACCTTCGTATTGGGACAGACTGCCTACGGCTCAGTTCCTAGCATTAAGTTTCTACCATGAGAGGACCTGACTTTGTAGAAGTCCACTCAGGGCAAGGGAGGGGGGAGAGAATTTCCCTGCAATGTTACAAAACATACTTTACTGAGGGAAAGAGATCTTCAGGATTTAAGGGGAGGTCCCGGAAGGACAGTTGCATTAGGGCCAGACTTATGACTTAGGGGAGTCCGGGCAAGAGAGAGGCCTCCAATCATGAACTGACTTCTGATCTACTTTAGCTGCCAGAGCTGGGTGTGTTTGGTAGTGAGATAATTCTTCTGCCTTCTGCCCGAGGTAATGATTGGGCAAATGGCATGGGATGTGGGTCCTGCCAGTGCCCATCTCCTTTGCTTATGCTTAAGATTATCCCCAAGTTTAATATAAATATGGAGATATACCTATCTTATAAAACTAGAAGGGACCTTGAAGGGCTATTGAGTTCAGTCCCCTGCTCTCAGAGCAGGACCAAGTACCACCCCTGACAGATTTTGCCCCAGCTCCTTAAAAGGCCCCCTCCCTCAAGGATAGAGCTCACATCCATGGGTTTAGGAGGCTAATGCTCAAACCACTGAGCTATCTCCCCCCTTTATCTAACACACCTAGAGTATCTCTTACTAGTCATAGCTCCTTTCCAATCAGTAGCTGTAGCTTCAGTGGCAGTGAAAGGCCTTATTCTGTCCTCTCCTGAAGGTGGATAGTAATAGCACAGCAGTTACAGCAGGAGAGATATATTCCCTCCACTGCAGCCCATCAGTTCAGCCTTGTATCAAATCAAAGCAGTAAAGAAGTGGGCTCCATGTTGATTGAACAGGGTCACACAACATCTCAGTGCAGAACTGATGTATATTGTAATTTTTAAACCTCTCTGGGGTCTCCTTTGCAGTCTGTTTAGGCCACTGCCATATAATGGCTAACCTGTTAGAAAGCTGTCAGGGCTATGTGTGCTTAAAGAACACATCTGTTTGGAGAACAGTAATCATTCTCTTTCAGTACCTAGGGCACATGTATTAGTTACAGCTGGAGTCTGTGCCCCTGGTTAGCATGTGTTACTCAGAAACAGATGTGAACAGGCAGCTAATTCTCTGGAACAGCTTGCTTCCTATTTAACACCTTCTAGGTTTACTGGCTGAAAAAGTGAGCTAGCCATTGGGCAAGACATGTCCAACACCTGCCCACTCCAGATCAGGAAAATCAGCGGTATTTTTTCCCCAAAGTAAAAAACTTGCTAAACATCATGGGCCAGATTCTGGGCTGGTGTACAAAAGCCATGAGGATTTGGCCCCTTTACTGTTCAAGAAAGCAGAGATGCTTCAGCACGCATTTAATTCCACACCTGTGGAAACTGGTGGGTTGTTGATTTCAAAGGGTGCAGGATTGGACTCTATTTGTACTGTTTGACTTTACATTTTGGCTTTGGAAGTCATAGAATTTAGGGCCAGAAGGAGCCACCAAATCATCTAGTTTCACATCCCGTGTAGCATAGGCCACTAAACATCATCCAACTGCTCCCCACCCCCAAAGCCCAGCAGCCAGAATTAGATACAAATATTATTGCCTTCAGGAGACTAAACTATTGTTTGCTGCAGGCAGTAAACAGGAGGGACTGAGGTGCACAGTTCCTGGAGACCCCAGCAATGGCAAGGAATTGATTAGATGAGATACACCCACCTGGCTCATGTGACTCCATACCACTTGCTGCAGAGGAAGGGGAAAACACCCAAAGTTTATGACCAGTCTGGCATGGGGAAAATTCCTTGCTCTCCCCACATATGGCGATCAGTTAGGCCCCAAACATAGAAGCAAGACACACCAGTGAGTAATACTTTGCAAAACAGTATTGACAGAGCAATCACGGTTAGTCAGATGAACCAGACACAGTAGCAGTGGTGCTGGAACATTTTTAATAGTGGGGGTGTTGAAAGCCAGCCCTCTTACCCCAAGACCTCCCAGAGCTGGGGCCGGGAGCAGGGCTGTCTCTGGGAGGTGGGGACCTGGAAAGGAGAAAGGAAGCCAATAGTGGGGCCAGCAGCCAGGACTCTGGATAAAGGGCTGGCAGCTGGGAAACTCAGGCACAGGTCCAGAAGTGAGACCCTGGTGCGGGGCTAATAGGAGGACTCTTGGGTGCAGGACCAACAGCAGATCATGGGAACAGGACCAGAAACCACGACCCTATATGAAAGGCCAGAAACAGAGCCCTGGGCACAGGGCCAGGGGCCAGGATCCTACATATGGGGCCAGGAGCAGAACTCTGTGTAAAATCTGGGGGTGCAACAGCACCCTTAGTTCCTGTACCTATACCTATTAGCTCATCTGGTTCATGCACCTGCCAGTGCTGAATTGTTCTCCACCATTCTCTAGAGCTTTGCCATAGTCTAACATTGGTTGGGCTGGGTTTTGAGATTGGGTGAGTAAGTTCTCTGTTTTAATAACCCTCCTCTATATCAAGCACGAACCAATTACCCACAGCTTATTAGTAGGAACATTTAGGCATCATAGAAGAAGTAGGGCCTGAGGCCGGATTAGAAGGAAAACAGGCAGGGCTATGTCCCGTAGGCATGCTTTGGGGTTGGAAAGCTCAGTGTTTGCTCTAATTTTTCAGCCTGGAATGAAAAAGGATCAGTGTTCAGTGCTTGTGTGCAAACTGAGTCCCTTGCCACACAACAGAGAACTCTGTTTCTGCTGTAAGGATCCTTCTACAGTAGCTTTACCCTCCCTCAGGGAAAATATTTGATCAAAGTTTAAATAATTAAATAAACCATATAACATGAAAATATCATACTGATCTTTCAAATGCATTATCCAAAGAATGAGAAAATTCTTTCTACTGCTCAATGCTTTCCACTTTCTATGCCCTGTACTGACATTAACTGATTAATTACATAAAGGAAAGAGACCACCCTGTTGCATACCAGAACCATCGGAGAAAAAAGAGACCAGTTTCATCAATCTCTCAAACCAGTATTACCACAGCTGGGGGCCAGGTTCCTTCAGAGTAAACAAGGGAATGCAGAGAAGAAAACAAAGCCCTTTTCATTACACTGAGCTGGTTTTGTGAAGGGCAATTCATTCACACAGGGGCTCAGTTCTGCTTTTGAGCAAAGGGTAGATTTCGCTTAGTCCGTGTAAGGACCAAATGCAGACCTGATGTAATCAGATGTGGTTCCTTGTAAAAGAGTGGAGTTGTGTTCACTCACACCAGGACTGAATTTAGCTTGCTGGGATTCTTGCAAATGGGGAACTTGGCAACCTAAAGCTACTGCGGTCTCTGCTGAAGACAATGTAAAACTATAAGGAAGACCATAAAGCTGGAGGGAGCAGTTCTTTAAGGCACAATCCAGTGAGCTCAGTGTGGCTACTGGTCTATCAGGTTCTTTCTCAAAGCAACCCAGCTATAGAACTTCACTGTCTATTCAGTCTTTCTACTGATCAGACAGCATGAGCCACTTGAGACAGCATCTCCAGTTAGTATCTGGAACAGCTAGAGGGAAATGGTCTTACCTGACAGTTTAATAGAAGGAGGCTATTGTGCTTTATGGCCAAATCCAGCATTAATTTGCCCTCTGTCTGGCCAGCCACAGCACTCCTATAATCTCACCAAATCCCAGCCATCTAGCGTTTGTTCATTTGAGCTTCCAGTAGCTCTCACAAAGGGGAAGCCATGCAGGATAGCCACTGTCTTCCCTCTCGCAAAGGGGAAGCCATGCAGGATAGCCACTGTCTTCCCTCTCGCAAAGGGGAAGCCATGAAGGATAGCCACTGTCTTCCCTCTTGCAAAGGGGAAGCCATGCAGGATAGCCACTGTCTTCCCTCTCGCAAAGGTAAAGCCATGCGGGATAGCCACTGTCTTCCCTCTTGCAAAGGGGATAGCCATGCAGGATAGCCACTGCAGTTACTTTGGTCACACATCAGCATGTTCTCTGTTCCTTGGCTCCCTTTCCAGGCCATGCCAGGGCGTTAAATAGCTAGTTCTGAAGGAATTTATAAAACATAAGAGCTGCCATACTAGGTCAGACCATAGTCCATCTTCCCTAGAATCCTGTCTGTGATAGCGGCTTGTACCAGAGCTTCAGGGGAGTATACAGAACAGGACAATTATAGATTCATAAGACTTAAAGGCCAGAAGGGATCATCATAATCATTTAGTTTGACCTCCTGCACATTGCAGGTGACAGAATCTCACCCATGCATTCCTGTAATAAATCCCTAACCCGAGTTACTGAAGTCCTCCAATCTTGATTAAAAGACTTAAAGTAACAGAGAATCCACCATTTTCTCATGTTCACACCAGCAAGTACCTTACCCCATGATGTAGAGGAGTGATTATGGAGTGATCTACCTGTCTTCATCTCCTGATTGCTGGCAATGAGAAGTTTAGGGTCATCCTGAACATGGATTGAATCCCTAAGCAGCTTGGCTAACCACCACTGATAGACATCTCCTCCAAAAACTTACCCAGTTGTTTTTTTAACCCAGTTATACTTTTGGTCTTCCATAGCTTAATTGTGCATTGTGTAAAAAAGTATTTCTCATGTTTTTTTATTAAACCAGCTGCTAGTTAATAGCTTCTGGTGACCCCTAGTTCTTGTGTTGTGGGAAAGGATAAATACCACTCTTCTACTCACTTTCTCCATACCATTCATGACTGTATATATCTCTATCATATCCCCCCTTCCATCATCTCTTTTTTAAGCTGAACATCCCTAATCTTTTTAGTCGCTCCTTGTATGGAAGTCATTCCATACCCTTGATCGTCTCTTTTGTTCTTCTCTGAAATTTTTCCAGTTCCACTATATGGCTTTTGAGATGGGGAGACCAGAATTGGACACAGTATTCAAGGTGTGGACACATCATGGAGTTAAACAGTGACATTATGACATTTCTTGTGTTATTTTCTATTCTTTCCTTATAGTTCCTAACATACTGTTAGCCTTTTTGACCGCTGCTTAAACTATTTGACAGTCTCCCTTGAATGATCCAAGAATGTCCTGG
This sequence comes from Pelochelys cantorii, assembly GCA_032595735.1. Taxonomy (NCBI): domain Eukaryota; kingdom Metazoa; phylum Chordata; order Testudines; family Trionychidae; genus Pelochelys; species Pelochelys cantorii. The sequence goes on along the minus strand of CM064326.1, from coordinate 66,048,311 downwards.
AACTACAAACTCATTTATGAAGGAGCACTGGAAAAATTCCAAGGAGCAAGGCCTGTGCAGATGATTTCCCTGGAAGCTGAAGTGATGGGATCCTCCCCAGGGAAAGGAGTCCCAGTTCAGCTGTTACTTTTAGCCCATGGGCTGCAGTTGTATCCCACCTTCCACCCGCTTTGCAAGGGTGTAGGCCAGCAATTCCTCACTGGCACTTTCCTCACTATCCCCCTCCTCTGTGCCCAAAAATGCTCCCTGCTTTTCCCTGGCAGGAGGGCTGCAGAGTCCTCCACATGGCCTCTGCACTGTCCACCTTCTCCCTGCTCCAGCAGTGTAACCCAAATGGTTCTGTTTAAATAGGGCCACCTGTTTCTGCAGAAGAAGAACTGAATTTGACTCCAAATAGCTAAATGTTTTTTCTTGCAAGCCCAGGACAATGTCCTGATTACTGCTGGGTTATTATAGTTAGAGAGGAGACAGCAGAAGAATTATATTTCTACCTCCTCCTCTCACCCCTTGCCTCTCAGAAGCTGGCCACTGAGAGATAAAGAATAACCTACTGGTTCTCAGGTAATGGCGAGTGGGGTTTGGAAAGTCTGTCTGTTCATGCTGATTTTGGAGGGATCAACTGACAGTGCAAAACAGAACAGACCTGAAGTGAGACAGGACATGATTTGGAAAAATGATTAATCACAGCCTGTCTCCCCCTCCACCATCATCTCTCATTCACTATCAAGCTCTTGATGCTCACACCAATCAGCCTTCATCACCTCCATTTGTTACATTTTCAAATGAGCACCCTCATGCTTTCTCCCATGCTCCCTGTAAACACATGCAAAACTAACGCATTAGCCTGTTTAAAACTCTTCTTTACCATGATGCCTACAAAAACCTTGATATCAGCTGGCCTTAGCTCACTGACCAATGCTGCCTCATGATTTCCTTATACTCTAGTCTGTCTGTATCCATTTGTTCTTTCTTGTCTAATACTTAAGAGCGTAAGCTCTTTGGGGCGGGACAATCTTTTTGTTTTCTGCAGCACTTGGCACAGTGGGGTCCTGGTTCCTGACAATGGGTATTAAGCACACAGTCATATAGATAATAAATAATATTTTTTATTTATATAGTGCTGGTTGGAGAGCAGCCATCCTGACCAATGTTTCAGGGATTGATCTATGGACCTTTACAGCTAAAAAATATATGTTAATATTGCTGCATGGGGCCTAATTTCGAGAAGTTCTGAAGCTCTCATTGACTTTAAGTGGAGTTGTTGTTGATGCCTAACATCATCTGAAAATCAGGCCCTAGCTGTCTAAAAATGTAATCACACAAACTTAACAGCCACCTCTGAAACCAAGGACACATACAAATACAAAAGAAGGGATGTGAAGTGATGACGACTGAGTTGTGAAGTTTAGCACACAGTAGTTCTGTGATTTTAATTGGTTTATTTTTTTAATTGTCTAGTTTCTTAATTCCTGTCTGAAGGAAGTTCTCCTGGAAAAGAAGGAGGGGGAATAGAATGGTGCTGTCTAATGAAAAGCATAGCCAACCTTGGCCTGTGCTATTGAGAAAAAAAGAAACTTAAAACGTTCTCCTCAAAACATAAGAAGCCTGCAGGAAAGGAACAGATTGATACCTCTAAGTTGTTTGAGATAACTACTACCTCCCAAGCACAAAATCAAGGTTTGAGGTTAAGGAGGAGACTAGCCTACAAGCAATTTACACCGAATTGCTAGCAAACAGAACATATTGCATTGTCAAAGGCAGGAATAGAAGCATGCAATGTCAATCAGTTATTTTATTTTATATTTTTGGTTCAAGGAAAACAGAAGGCACAGCTACAAGCTAAATTTGGGGACATAAGATGACATACGGGTTGCTCTGATTCAACCTTGGGGGAAACAAATCAATCCTTAGTGTCTCAGAGTTAAGAAGAGCATACTTTGATGTTTGATACACCATATGTCCCTATCTTGTCCCATGAGATGAGAAGATTTCTAATTGTCCTGAACCAATCTAAGCATCTCTTATTTGACCGATACTTTAGAATGTTATTACCACAGTATATCATAGCTTTTACTGGAGAATATTTTGGATCAATTGTACCTCCAGAATCTGAACCTTAGAGAACAGTTCTACTCATAAAAGCAACAGTAACAATAACATCATACAGATCTCTCAGAACATTCCAAATAATTTTTTTAATTTTGTAAGAAAACAAATGTGTTTTTATTCTAACTACCATTTATCTTGAGATAAGTTTACCCAGGTTTCACGACCATAATCCTGATGCGTTATAGTTGTATGCCCTACTTGCACCTCTACATGAAGATTATAGAAAAAGAGACAAAGGAATAGAACCAGAACAAAAGGGAGCATGAGATCTCTGAGAAAAATGATAGACTAAGGCAAAGGGGAAAAGAAAACATAATGTGGGAATTAGTAAGGGGTGGATAAGAGAAACTGGGGTTAATAGAAAAGAGGAGGAAACAAGATGCTGCTTTTCAAAGACAGGAGGAGAGTCTAGACCAAAGGAAAAAAAGGAAAAAGAATTATAATAAAAGGGAGTTACTTACAGTATCTCTAGACACTGCAATTTATGTAGTCCTTTCTCACAGAGTTTTGCTGCACGCCGCAATTTTAAATTTTCCTTAAAATCCTTTGTACGGCACTATCTAGGTACAGGAAGGATTAAAAAATGGAGACATGCTCAAGCCAAAATTTTATTATAACTAATCATATTTTCCCTAATGAACCTAAACAGTTCAGTTTTGAAGTAATTTTTATAGATGACACAAGTCCCCTAGTAAACATGGTCAGTTCTCTTCATCAAATGGATATTTTCACATTATGTGGCTTCACACACAAACTATTGACAATTTTGACAAAGCTTTCTCAGGCATGTTTTGTATCCCTCAAATACCCGAAGAAAACATTGTGTCATAGCTTTTTGCTTACCCCTGTGAGACTTTGCATATTTCTAGTCATTCCAAGGTTACTTCTTGAATTACACAATTTGTACAGCACCTAGAACAGATGAGGAGCTCTGGCCTTTTGCACTAAAATGTCTCTAAGAATCACAACACTCCTGAGAAAATTAAATATATTTATCTTCCTCAGTAAGTTATAGGGCCTGCATCAACACATGTATGTTGGTACAAAGCCACTGGGTAACAGTGATTAATCATGCACTCAGTTGTCTCATTGAAATGTTTGTTATGCATCTAATGTAGATTTCAAACATACATATGTGGCATTTGGAACATTAGCAGTAAGATAAACAAAGCTACAACAGAAATACAGCTCACGGGAACTTGCCACCATATATTTCTCATGCATTATGCTTCTCCATCCTTTAAACTTTTTATAGGTCTGAAGAAAATGGGAAAATGTTTCCTTGAGATGAGCCAGTACTTTCAAATGAGCAACATCATATTCATTGTTACATTCTAAATATTCTGGAATGCTTTTCAGTCTAGCGGATAATGGTATTAGACTATCAAATGACTCATAAAAGACTATATTATGACTGTTAGTCTGAGAAAGTTGGTTTAATCCAGCTGAGTATACACACATTGTTTAGAAAGAAGACATTAGTGTCATTACCTTCTTTATTTCAAGTGAAAGATTCATCAGTAAAGACAAGTCACGTTTTTGTACTAAGCCCTGCAAACACTCTTTGTCACACTAGTCTTTACATTCCACAGTAAGCATGTACGGTTGTTGAATGGTAAACCATTTGTACTGCTTTAACAACTGTGCAAAATCCTGTTTTATCTGTTGTCACCTGATCACTCATATGGCAAAAAATGTGTTCCTTTATCCTTCCTTGAATGGCACGTACAAACATAGCATTTCAGAGCCAAGGTTATATGTAAGGCCCTACCAAATTCATGGCCCATTTGGGGCAATTTCATGGTCATAGGATTTTTGAAGTAATAAATTTCATTATTTCAGCAATTTAAATATGAAATGGCACAGTGTTGTAGTTATATGGATCCTGACCAAAAAAAGGAGTTAGAAGGGGGTCACAAGGTTATTGTGGGGGAAGGGGTTGCTGCTGCTAGCAGCACGTTGCCGTCACAGCTGGAGAGTGGCAACTACTCACTGGAGCCCAGCTCTGAAACCAGTGCTACCATCAGCAGCAGTGCAGAAGTATGGATGACATGGGATGGTATTGCCATCCTTATGTGTGCACTGCTGCCTGCAGAGCTGAGCCCTCACTCAGCAAAAGCCACTCTCCAGCTGTCCAGCTTTGAAGTCAGCAGTACAGCAGTCAAAGTGGCAATTCTGTGATCCGCTCCGCCGCTAAAATAACCTTGCAACCCCTCTGCAAATCACTTATGGGTCAGGGTCCCCAATTTGAGAAACACTAGTGTCCCCCATAACATCAGTCTAGTATAGAGGAAAAGAGAATTTTTAAAACCCAGATTTAATGGGGGAGACCAGATTTCACGGTCCATGAGATGTTTTTCTTGGCCATGAATTTGGTAGGGCTCTAGTTATAAGTCTTGACTAGAGATGATAGGCAATGGGACCTACAATTATATTCTTATATCTGCTTGAAAGCAGTTGCTAATTTTTCTGTGTATAAGTCTGGAGAAGGAAGGATTCCCTGAAGGAAACACAACCAGACAAGTCAGTGATGCTTCCATTTTTTCAAAAGGACCCCAAATTTTTTCTCAATGTGAAGAAAATGTGTGTGCAGAGAACTGGAAACTCCACAATGTTCTCACCCAAAAGTTGTCATTATATTGATCCATCAGGGAGGAGGGGCTTCACACACCTCCTGTGGAATTCAAACTTACAAAGTGGTCCAAAGGGAATAAGATTTTGAAGTATGGAAGGAAACCTTTGGGCCCAGGGAGAGTCCTGGCCACAAGTATTTTGCCCCAATTCTGATTCCTTCAGAAAAAGAAATTCCCTTTAAAAAGGACTCTTCATAGGCCTGCCGTTGCTGAAGCTGAAGAAAAGCATTCCCAGTTGGGGTCAGGCAATGAGGCCTGCATATTTATGTACATTCACTGAACTAGCCATAGACACAGGAGGTAGGGCTGCAGGGGGCAGGGGCATGCTGCAGCACTCCCAGGCTTTATGCCCAATATGGCCCCATGCTAGTGTCCCAGCTGCTAGCCCGCACCTAGGGGCCCCATTGTCACCTGGGGTCCTGGCTGACAGCCAGTGGCCCCTTTGTGGAGTCCCAGCCACTGGCCACAAAGCTCCATTCCTGGCCCCAACCTAAAGCTCCAGAGCCACCCCCAGCTGAGGCCCTAGCCTGGGACGACGAGGGGCTTGGTCAGGGGTAAATGTGGGGGTGATGCAGCTCAGCACCCCCATCCTAAAAATTGTTCCAGTGCCACTGGAGCAATGGCAACAAACATCCTTATTTCCATGGGCAGATTATTCCTGCCCCAGCAAGGCTAGCTAAGGGCTGGGGCTTCGGCTGTAACTTTGACTCTAGAGCAGTGGTTCCCAACCTTTTCCAGATGGGGACCCATTTTCACAATTCAGGAAGACTTCGTGACCCAAGGCAATTCAAAAACGGGGGGAGAAGGGAGGACAGAGCCACCCAGGGAGACACTTGGCGACCCTTTTGAAATGTAATAGCAACCCATATTTGGGTCCCGACCCATACGTTGGGAAACCCTGCTCTAGAGCCTACTTCTGTTTGTCCAGGTCACCTCTGCTCCTTCTACCATGCTGCTGGTTCCATGCTGCACAAAGGAATTCACTCAGAAGCCACCGATCTTCCCAGTGAAGTTCTAGTCTCCCAGTCATTGTTATACAGGAGGTCCTTAAATCAGTCTGTTTAAACCAGATTCTAAAATGGAAGTTTAAGATCAAAGGCTAGAATTCTCAATTTTGCCAAGATAGACATCTCAGTGTGCAAGATTTTGGGGTAACAAAATGCTTGCTAATTATGCTTATTAGCAGCACTGACCTATAACAAGATGTCATCCAAGAAAAGGCCAAACTATGCCCTAGTTTTAAAATCATGTATCATACTGGGTTTTTGATCTAATAAGCTGTGATTGTGTTTATTTACAGCACCATCTATGCTTGTTAACATTTTTTAAAAATCTGATTGATCATGACAGAAATTGACAGTCAGAATCAGCCTGTGTTTAAAGAAAGGGAAAATTCTGATCTAATCTCTAAGATTCATTTCCTAACAATATGGTGGCATAATGCCCAATAGCGCCTGAATTTATTCTAATTTTGGACAACTTCATATTTTTGAAGCTACTGATCATGGCAGTGATGGGTTCAGAAGAAATGAGAAAAGACAAAGGTTTGTGCATTTATGGAGCAAGAGTCAGAGAACAAAGGCTAATTGCGGGGGCCAGATCCTGCTGTCCCTTTTGCATACAGAACTTCTGCAGGCTACAGTGGGGCTCACAGACATGGAAGGACTGAATGATGTAGGCTCATGTGTTGTGATTGGCTAAGAGCTTAGGAGGATTAGAAAGTTGCAGTGTTGTTTGCCAGGATGTTGATTGTGCATGTCATGGAGTTTCTGTAGGAGTTGGAGAGGTGAGGGGGCTCATCTTCAACAGCGGAACTAAAAATCACCACCAGGCCTGCCGACAGGGGGAGCAAGCGAACAATTGCCCCAGGCCCTGGTGAATCAAAAAGGCCAGCAAAAGTATCAAAAGGAGCAGCAGCTGGAGCCCCAGTCTTTTTAAATCACCAACAGAGCACTGAGTGCTCCTGGCCGCTCTCAGAGCTGGCTGACCCCCGCCCCTTCCAGAAGTACAGAGTTTCCCTCCCCCAAATCTTGGCCAGAGCCGGCATACAGTAATAAAAGCCCATCCTGCACCCACCATTTTTCTTCCCAGGAGAGGATGAAATAGAGTGAAAGAAGGAAGCACACAAGACAGATCTTAGTCACATTGATTAATGCACTACTGGAAAGCCCTCGGATATTACAGTGCCATGAACGGGATAAGGACCAGTACATAGCAGAATCTTCTTGATCAGAAGGACTGTCTACTATATATTTTAGGGACTTTGTTTGATCAAAATTCCCATCTTCTCCAGTATAACTAATGATTTCTCATGCGAAACTGTATATAATTCCGTATTAAAATCTAGGTAGATTAGATCGACTGCATTTCCTTTGCATAAAGAAAAATCAGCTATCTTCTCAAAAGAAAGAGATTGGTTTGGTCTGGCACATGCCTTTTTTGGAGTCAGTGGAGCCATACTGATTTACACCACCTAAGAATCTGACTTATTAGCATTTACAGGGCATCCCCGCTATATGTCGCCCTGTAACATCCGTTCCACACTACAATTGTTGGAAATGATGCATTATAAGTCCTTCCATTCCCTGCTCTTAAGCTGTGCAAAAAACCCAAACAACACTTTGCGCAAATGGAAGTCAGCCACAGGAAAAAAATTCCCCTCTCTAAGTTGTTTCGCTATAAATCCAAGTTTTTTTGGAACGTATCTTGGACTTATAGCGAGGGTGGCCTGTAATACTTTACATCCGTGGGTGGAAGGATGGAGCCTCCCTTAGGGGAGACTAACTCCCAGCTCCACTCCTGCCCACCCCCAGCAGCCAGAGACCCAAGACCCCCCCCTTCCCCTTTTTGGAGCTCCAAGTCCTCCCGCACTCCCATCTGGAGGCATCCGGAGCATCCACCACCACCTTCGGCCAGAGGAATTCCAGGTCAGTTGAAACCCTGAGACTCGCCTCTCCCTGCCCAGTGGAGCCTCAGGCAAGCCACAGACTCTCTGTGCCTTCTCTCCTCAGACCCCAAGCCACATGCCCCATGCAGGTTGCAGAGTGGTTGAGGCGGTGGTATTTGCTACTCAGTTTTCTGGGTTTATCAGTAATCTGTCTGGAGTCCAAGGAGATCACTGATGATCCCAGGAAGCTGGACAGCACATACTGCCTCCTCAGAGGCTCCAGAACCTGCATGGGGCATAATAAAGCAAAAACTTCCCCCCAAAAATCCACAGCCAGGGTCCAGCAGCAGTGCCAAACAGGAGCGTACTGGCAATCAAAATAGGCCCGGGAAATGGGTTGAGAACAGCCCTCCCCATGAAGTCACCCCTGCGTGCCCTTCAAGCCCCACCCCCTGCGTCATGTCTGGCAAGCAGCACAGGCGGTGGGTCGGGCTCTGCGTGCCGCATATAGCACGGACGCGGAGCCACTCGGAGTGAGGGGCAACGGCGTGCGGACACGACAGCCCACCGGACGACGGCCCACCGGGAAATTCCTGGTATCCCGCCAGGCCAGTCCACCCCTGGTGCCAAAGGAGGCAGAATTTCTCCTGGCCTGTTACACCTGCCACCCATGTTTGCATAACTGTTGTCTGTCAGTACATAGTCATGGGGCACACAGCTCAAATCTCTGCCCTGGTGTCAGTTTTCTTCCAAATTTTGCTCTTCCACTGCCATCACTGTTATCACGAGTAACTAAGATTATGTCACAGATCCCATGACTTCCTGCCCCTCTGTGCCACGGTAAAGGGCCCCCACGGCTCCCCGCCACTGAAGGCAGCAGGGGAACCCAGAGCTGTCAGCCACAGTGGCTGCTGAACGACCTCCCACTCTCCTCCTGCAGCAGGGTTTGGGCCTGCAGCCCCCATTTGACCTATTTTGTCTGTTATTTTTACTAAAAGTCAGGGACAGGTCACCAGCTTTCCTGAAGTTCTGTTATTGCCCCTGCCCTGCCTTTTAACTACAAATAACTGACAAAACCCAACAACATCCTAGCCTTGCCAGTAACTTTGGTCTTGGAGAAAGGAAGGGGGCTCAGCTTCTCCCATGGGGCCTGTGAGGCTTTTACCCACCTGTTTCCTTTTGACTCCCTGCCCTCCAGACTCCTGTTCCCCGTTTCCATGTCCCTTAATCCCGGCGCTGAGGGAACGGACACAGCCTGGGAAGGGTGATGCTACCTCGGGCAGTCCAAGGAGCCCCCCCAAAGCTGTGAACCCCCAAGGTTTCTCCCCTGCTCAGGAGGCCAAACCATCGCAAGTGACAGAGCCAGCGCCAGGCGTACGCAGACTAAGCAATTGCTTAGTGTCCCCCCCCCCCCCCCAGCCGCTCCTGGAGCCCTCTATGACTAGTAGCTGTTGTGTGGGGATCTGTGATATCCCTAGGGCCCCAGGGGGAGCACGGGCACTGGAGCCGCGGCCAGCGGTGAGGGAATGCCGGGGAGTGAGAGCGAGGGGGGGAGCCCGGCCCGCGGGCAGGCAGCAGCATTGAAGGGGACCATTGTATCCCGCGCCTGGCGCCCCGGCGGGGCGGGGAGGGGCTGCGGGCTCCACGCCTCGCCCGGCCTCTCCCGCTGGGGCGCAGGAGCTCCGGGCTCAGACCTGCGCGGGCAGCCATGGCGGAGAGCGCGGAGAAGGAGCCGCTCGCCCTGGCGGGGCCGGAGGACAGGGAGTACAGCCTGCTGCCCCCGGTAAGTACCGCTCCCGGCGCGGGCGGCAGGGGGAGTGGCGGCTGCCACCCGGCGCGGGGGGTGGCGAGGTCCGGCAGGGGCGAGACCCGCCTGGCGCCAGCGGGGAGGGGGAAGGGGGGAGGTTGCGGCTTTGCTCGCCCACCCACCCAGGCACTCCCAGGTTTGCCCGCTCTCCCGGACCGGGCTTTGCGGCAGTGGCGTGGGGTCCGGGAGAGCTGGCAACCCCGCGGGGCCGCGCTCGGCGCGGAGCGGGCTCTGGGCTGCCTGTCCCCCTGCTGTGCTGCAGGCCTACACAGCGGTGCCGCTGAAACCCGCCAGCCCGGGGCGGCTGCTGAAGATCGGAGCCGGGGTGCTCGTCGCCGGAGCCCTGCTGCTGCTCTGCGGCGCCATCGGAGCCTTCTACTTCTGGAAGGCCAGCGACCGGCACGTGAGTGGGCGCGGGCCGGGCGGGATGGCGCAGCTGGATGCAGAGCCGCGTGCGAGTTTCTTTGCTGAGGGACCCCGGGCTGCGCGGGGCTCAGTGGGACCCGCTGGCTGGGAAAAGCGGCCCCTCCCCCAGCAGCAGGCAGCCCAGCAGGTGGAGTGGGGCTGGGAGGAGGGCGGGGGTGCCTGGGTTGTCTCAAGGCGCTGCGCTGAAAGCGCTGCTCAAGGACCAGTCTGTGGAGTGGCTCTGGTCCCGGAGATCTCCCTGACCGAGTTTAGGAAGGCAGCAGCAAGCTGGTCCCTGCTATCGAAAAGATTGGGGAACACGGTCTGGGCTAATGAGAGAGAGAGAGAGAGAGAGGCGTGGTAGGGGCTAGGGTGGGCCCTTGCTCGGGTTGAGAGTTAAGATCCAGAAAGCTTAGCTACAAAAGGCGATCAGAGTGCTAAGCGAGCCATTCCCCCCCCCCCCCCACTCAGACTGCCATAGGCCACTGGTGCCCGTGCGGGGGGAGGGGGGGGTGTAGGAAGGGCCATCTAGAGGGTAAATATTCAGAAATGGGTGGGGGTAGAAAATCTAGAGGAACAATACTTGGGAAAGATCAGTCTTGGAGTAGTGAAAACTGGATCACCTACAGTGGTGACTGGAGGGGGAGGAGAGGCAGAGGCCACTGGCCACATTACATCCCTCCCTCCAACTAAGGGAAGGGCTGGGACAATCTCCCTCTGTCCAGTCCCCGCCTCTCCCTGCCCTTCCTCCACCCTCTTCCCACTTCTTCCCTGTTTTGCTCCACCGCCACTTCCCTTCTTCCCCGTTTTGCTCCACCCCCACTTTGCTTCTTCCCCAAGCAAGGCGGCCTGGGGACTAATGGGGCTGGCACTTAGGGTTGCCATATGGTTTCAACAGAAATACCGGACGCACCTGACATTACATCACAACCTACATTACATCTTATTTACAAAATACCGGACATTTATTTTTTCTCATTTATATTTTCTCAATTTGTTTCCTGAACAGAAAGCTCAAATACTGGACTGTCTGATTCAAAACTGGACACCTGGCAGCCCTACTGGCACTGGCAGAAGGGGTCCACTGTCCCTCCCCCCACATTTACTGTCAGCAGTGGGGGAAGCAGAGCACGATGACTTCAGGTGCTTTGCTCCCTCAGCTGCTGCATCACTCCATTTCCTGCCTAAGAATGTGGGGGCAGTCCTGCCCTCTCCCCAGAGCAGGAGAGCAGGGAGAGCAAAGCAGTTGGGGCCACCTTGCTCTGCTTTCCCTGTGGCTACAGGTGAGTGTGGGGAGGCCAAAGCCCTTCTGTGGGTGCCAGGCCCCACCCCCACTAATTGTTTGTGGGACACGTGACCCCTTGTGCGTCCTCTACACATCACCTACTTAGAGTATTGCTAGCTGGGAAGGCAATAATTAAACAAAGGTAGGCAGGAGATGTAAATTCCAACAGTAAACTCATCTGTTTACCAAGCAGGATAGTTGTAGTCTTGTAAGAACCTATTGCTGCACTGAAGTTTTTAAATCTGGTTTAAAGTCAAGTATGGGATGAACTGGATGAAACAAATACAATAATTCTGTGCCCAAGTGTTTATATTTTGTTTCCATTAAGCCAATTTTTAAATTAACTGCGTGAATTTAATGAGAATCACAATAACACTGGAAATATTTCTTGATTGGGGGTTGCTAAATTCTGTAAGTAGCATACTCCTCCTCTTTCCCCCAGAATAAAAACTCTTTTCTTTCCTGTCCACTTGGTGTAGCATGATGGAAGCTGATTTTAGGAATAAATGTAAAGTGAATCCTTGAGTTCACAGAAAAAGATACATTTACTTTTGCTCAAACATCTTCAGAACATTCACCAATCCTTTCCCAGGAGATTCACATAATGGGCAAATTCTAAGCATCAGGACAAAATGATGGTGAAAGAAATACATTAATTGTACATGCCACATCATCGAAATGCTGATTGCAGATTGTACTTTGATACTTAATTATGTGGTGCAATGTGCTATTTAATCTATTTGTAGGTTTGATTAAGGACCAAAATTATTTCACTATTTACCTGGTAGTTTAAATGTGTACTGAATATGGACACAAGAGCTTGTAGCATATTAGTTGCAAAATTATTTTTAAAATCTTGATAATTTATATTTGAGTGGAGAGAACTTTTCTGAACTTAGGCTACATGACAAAATCCTGTGTCAAAAAGGGTAGCATTGGAAACTGGGGTGGTTAGTTTCAAGAAGCAAACTTTCAAGGTGTCGTGATCGTCAGACTAATTCCAAATATTATATTTCCTTTATGATTTCAAAGATTTTTAAAATATGAAATGCCAGATTATGTGAATTTGGGTTTCATTTGCTCATCAGTGACAAGAACAATGAATCTCCTTGAATTTACTAAGGAGCCTATCCTGCACTCCTGATTCAGGCAAGAATCCCATTTACTTTGGTAGGAGCCTTGTCAGAGTAAGGAATGCAATAGGTCCCTTAATTTGTAGGCAAAGTGTTTGTCTGGTGTATATTTTAGCCTGGAGGGAACAACTGTTGACATTTAATTATTTTTGTAAAGACAATTTATAGCAAACCCAAAAGCTAGAGAGAGAAGAAAGAAGTTACATAGTAACAAGACAGGCAGCTTTGGGACACAATGTAAGATCCATTTGCTTTTCTAGGCTTTTGAAAAGGAAAAGGGGCATGAATAGGAAGATTGGCCAAAGAATGTGTAGTGTTAATAGTTGAGTTTGTGCTGGTATTTCTGATAAATAGATAGCAGATCGATTATAGAACAGTCTTTCATCTTGGCCTATTTAGCTTTGTAACACTTGCATTATTTTAGCAAATATGTGCTTTCTGATCAAATAGATGCATTAAAAGTATCTTATTCGTAAGTGGGTTTCTGTTCCCTCACCTAAGGTTCTTTTCCCATGTCAGGAAGCCGATAGCAATGTCATCACTTAAGAACTGAATCTTTAAAAAAAAAAAAAAAAAAAAGATTCAAGTATATTCTAATTAATACAGGAACAGATAAAATGTCAACCTTAAGCTGCAGAGTCAAATCAAGTTGAGAAGATTGGGGCATTAAGAGCTATAGTTCCAGACTGCCCTCAGACTCAGAAAGCCAATGCTTTGTTGATTTGCATTTGGAAGATTTTCTTTGTCACCATAAGATTTATGATTTTTATATATATAAAGAAACCTAGAATTCTACTGCAATGAATGGGGCTCACAAAAAAGTATTATCTTATACCAGCTCAGTCTATATTCCTTGGATATAGAATTAAGTAGGGCTGTCAATTAATGTGTTTTAATGCCTGCGATTAACGCAGAGCACAATTAGCGCATTAATTTTTTAATGCGTTAATTGTAGGCGTTTCCGCGGCACTGCCCCTTTAAAACGCCACCAGGGCATTTCAAAGGGGCAGCATCTGGGGTCAGCTGTGCAGCGCTGCCCCTTTGAAGCTCTGCCCTGGGGTTTCAAAGGGGCAGCACAGTGCAGCCCGGGATCAGCTAGGGATTAATCAGCATGTGATGAATCATGATTAAATTTTTTAATCGCGTGATTAATTGTGATTAATTTTTTTAATTGCTTGACAGCCCTAGAATTAAGTACTATATATGTATAGACCCAATCTTGCATTCCTATGCAAGAATTCAGTGGAAGTTTTGGATGCATGAATAATACGGATTGAATCTCTATTTATAAAAGACAGTTACCTTTAGTATCTTAATTTTTTTCCCTAACAAAGAGTTACAAGTAGGAAAAAGTTGATTTCTAGACTATATTGTGGACTTTATTGAAACTTTGTTTATATACAAACTTTTTAAGAATAAAAGTAAAATTCCTTGTGGTGGTACTGATGGCAGTATTGTATAATGGAAAAGAATAACCAAGGGCTGGCAACTGCAAGATATACTGTAGCTTTTCATCATTGCAAAAGGTAGGAGCAAGCATTTTCTTTGATACAGTATGAAAACTCTGTATGATATTTAAACAAAGCTCACTTTACTAAGAGACAACCACATGCTGCTTGCTGAATTCAAGAGACTCTCTTTCTAAGTACCTACACAGTATCAAATGATTTCTCCAAGCAAGAGTGAATCCCCACAAATCAAACTTAGGAGGACAGTGGGTATGACCTCTGGGGGAAAAGAGCTTTCTTTTCTTTCCATACAATATGATTTAGACCAGTTCCCAAATCCCATGTAACCTTGGAACCAAAATATTCCACATGCAGTGTGTACGGATGTAAAGCTGTCATTACTGATGTTGCCTGAAACCATCGTAGTCTGTTTTATGATCTTGACTGCTGGGATTCCTGTAATAAAAGTGTAAGTATGGATAAAAGCCAGGAACTGAAGACGGACATGACAATCAGATTGGCACTAGGGATGTAAAAGGTTAACAGATTAACGCTGAGCCTCACCCTTAACAGGCGAGGTTTATCAGTTCCGTTAACTACTAGGGGCTCAAGCAGCTCCCCACTTGCCCTGGATAGGGGGCTGCTTGAGCTCCATGGGGCTCACCGGAGCAGTCCCTGTCCAGACTTAGACCCCCGCCTTCCCCCGCCACGCGTTACATGCTAGCTCTTGGGGAGCCAGCTGCAGAGCCCGCAGTGAAACCTCTCTGAGAGTGGGGCTGGCAGCAGTCCTGCCCCCACTTCCAGGGAGACTTTGCTGTGGGCTCTGAAGTATAAAGCTTATTTAAGATTTATACTGTGGAGCCCGCAGCGCATGTAACCACTAGGATTTTTAGCAGTTACATGGTTAAATTTTTAAATACATTTTTACATCCTTAATTGGCAGCAGACTTGTGCTTGATAATAACTTGGAAGATACAAAGATGTGTGCTAACGTTCTGTATTTAATTACAGATTTACAATGTTCATTATACTATGAGTATTAATGGAAAAGTACAAGAGGGATCAATGGAAATAGATTCTGGGAACAACCTAGAGACCTTTAAAACTGGAAGTGGAGGTGAAGAAGCTATAGAAGTTCACGATTTCCAGATAGTAAGTACATTTGACAGGTCTTTCGGATAAGATATTCTCCAGTGTTGAGCTCTGAAGGTTTGTCTACACTGAAGTTACAAACCCACAGCTGGCACCATGCCAGCTGACTTGGCCACGTGAGGCTAGGGTTAAAGTGCTGTTTAGTTGTGGGATAGACCTTCAAGCTGGGGCTGGAGACTAGGCTCTAGGAGCCTCAGAGGTGGGGCCCAAATATCTACACCATAAACAAACAGCTCCTTAGCCTGAGCCCTGCAAGCCTGAGTCAGCTGTCACAGGCCAGCTATGGATTTTTAATTGCAGGACAGACATATCCTAAGGGGCCCAGTCCTACACCCATTGAAGTCGATGGCAAAACTCTCATTAACTTCAAAGGGAGCAAGGTTGAGCCCTACATGAGGTAGAGGCAGCATCTAGAACAAAATAAACCACTATCTACAGGTAGCATTGGTGAGGGAAATATGTGGGTCTTTTTGGCCTTGCTCTTCCCCCCATCTATTGGGTCCATGACCAAGGAGGGAACTGGACCTCCCTGATTCTGCACAGACCTGGGAGATGAATGCACACACACATGTGTGATGCATAACCCCCAAATCATCTGACAGCTGCTCTTCAGCCATTGTGAATCTTGTAGTAACATCAAGTTAACAACATTATTGGCAACTGGATTAAAATGTCTTCACTATTCCACATCTGCACAGAAGTCCCAGCTCAATGGAGAGTCAATGAATGCTTCCATTCTTGGATCCTTATGACAACTATGAACTGCTGGATAAGTGCAGCCAAAACATTCCACCACAGACCCCAAACATGTTGTGCATTAGGCTGATAAATGCGGCAGAAGAAACAAGCAGAAAATATGAAAACTGCCTTGAGTTGCTGAGTGCCAAGTGTCAAATTCCAGGAAAGCAAATGGACCAAGCATTTGTCATGGTGTAGCTCGTGCATAAAGATCTGTTCACCTATTTCCTCTGAAGTTAAGAACAAAATGGTGGATAGGACAAGACAATTGCTGAGATTGCAGGAGCAGGCTCTCTGCATCTTATAGGGAGAACCAAACCTACATGGCAGCACAGAAAATGCTACATTTAAATTGGAGGGAGAAGACTTAGGCTACCCTATCTCAATGAATGGCCTCCAATTTCAATATGTTTGAAATACAGAGGCTTTGTATCATTTATGTAGCAACTCCGTAATTACAACAACACTGGAATTCTGTCTTGGTTCTCCTTTCATTGTGAACTTGTGTATATAAAAAGTATCACTGTATCAAAAAGATCAAAGTTGTATGTTTAAAGTTAGGCACCTACATACATATCTGTGGCACCTACTAGTAAATATGTGACCTAATTTTTCATAAGTAAAGTTCAGAGATCTGTCTAGACTAGGAAGAAGTTATTAGGATACAGCCCAAGTGGCTAACATGATTTTAATAATGTTAACCTACATCAATATTTAGATGCTAAATGATGTTTCAAATTATGTTAGCAAACTCCTTTTTTCCTAGTCTAGACAGGCCCTCTCCAGTGGAAGTTGCAGATGTTCAGCACCTTTGAAATTGGGCCACTTCTTTTGGTGCCTAAATTAAAATTAAAATTTTGCCCTGTTTGTTTAATTTTTTACAGCTAAAATAGCGATACAACAGAATTTGGATCAATTTTAGACTTATTTTTAAAAAACATCAAAGAACGTGTTGTCAGTTCTGATTGTTATTTTTTTTTAACAAATTCAGTGAATACCTTAATGTTACATGAACACAGTTTATATGGTTTTGTTTTAAACAATTGGATGAAATGTCAATGCCTGTACCCTCAAAAGGACTATTTTGTAGGGCATCACTGGAATTCGTTTTGCTGGAGGAGAGAAATGCTACATTAAAGCACAAGCTAAAGCTCACATCCCTGATGTCAGTACCATGACTAAAGAAAGCCCCTCGTTTGATCTGGTAGGGAGCAATTTTTAAAACCTACTTAACAATGCCACGTAAATGTGGATTTTAAAGGTCATTTATATATCAGTATCAAATGATCTAGTACAGGTTGGACCTCCTCAATCTGGCACCCTCGGGACCTAACCGATCCTAGATGAGGGATTTTGTGGGACCAGGGGAAGTCATTTCTGGCCTCCTTGCTGCCAGCCTCCCCCCCAGCACTGGACCGGCCATAGGCCCTGCTGCCCTGCCAGTCTTCACCTCTCTTTCCCCCAGGCAGACCTGCTGGGGCGCACTGAGCACCCAAGCTGAGCAGCCCCACTGAGGTGTGCCAAGTTCCCGGTCCCACCAGGCAGACCCACTGGGGCATGCCTGGCTGCCCAGCTGTGGGGATCTAGGCTTCTGGCCCCAATGCCAGCAGCCTACAATCCTGCCAGTTCACAGGGCTCCTAGGCACCAGCCCTCCACTGGGACTCTGGTCCTGGAACATTCATGGTCCTGTCAGACCACAGATGTTGCCAGACCAGAGAGTCCTGGTTTACAGAGGTTCAACCTGTAGATCTTATTGACACTGTGGAAGGGAGGAGGGAGTGCTTCTGGGGGGTACTGCTTGGCACTGCTTCTGCTGTTACTGGAATGGGGGTGCATGAGAGAGAAAGACTGTAAATATCTAACTGAGACACATGGAATAATCATCCCCCCACCAAAATTCCTACCTCATTATCAGGACAGGAAAAAATCATGGTGTACAAAAATTATGGAACCTCTAAAATTAGGATGTCCCAACTCTGCCTTTTTGTTGTACTCTAGAACAAAGTTTCTCAAAGTGGTCTGTGGACCCACTCTGAGAAAACTGCTACCAGGCCGCTCTGGTTTGTTTACTTACCGGCTCTGTAGCCACAGAGCCTTGCAGCTCCCATTGGCTGCAGTTTGCCATTTGCAGCCCAGGGGAGCTGCGTGTGACCTGGGCTGCTGCTTCCTGCGGTTTCCCTTGGCTGCAAATGGTGAACCACAGCCAATGGGAGCCGCAAGACTCTTTGGCTGCAGAGCTGGTAAGTAAACGAACCCGAGTGGCCCGGTAGCAGCTTTCTCAGAGTGGATCTGCAGACTACTTTGAGAAACACTGCTCTAGAATATGCTGTAATTAATACTCATTTACTTAAAAAGAAAGAAAATTTTCTAGAGCGAACAAGGAAAGTGCCAGAGGTCATATCCAAAGTCCACTGAAGTCAATGGGAAAATTTCCAGTGACTTCAGTGGGCTTCGGATCAGTCCCTAGAGGTAGGCACCAAGCTCGCCTCTATCCTCCCTCATTATTTTAAAGATATATGGACTTCATGGCATAACTGGAATAATTTAACATAATTAAGCACAGGCAATTTCTTTTTCTTGAAAAATAAAAGGACATATCATTGATCCAATGTTAAATTTCCACTGTCGAAAAATATTTGCAGTCAGGTTTGCAAAGTTAAGGTTCTAATTCAGTATTAACTTGGTCACATTACAGATGTGTGGTATGTTCTGTTCCTGCTTTCTGGGTATTTTTAAAAGATGTATTAATTTTGCGGTTTCTGTCATAAAACGTGCATCAGGTATATGTGATGTGCAACCCAACGCAACTTAATGCTGTTGCTAGAACATTAAACTTCCTTTGCTGTCTAATTTTAAGATTTCTGGTCTAATGCATATTTGATCATGACCAACACTGAATATGAAAAGGTCAATTAAAATAACTTTCCAGCTATCTAAAGTATATTTGCCCACAAGTTTGAGGTAATTTTATTTAAGATAAACAACTGGATTCTTTTTATCTTCAAAAGTTAGCTCCAATTAAATGATTTCAGGTGCTGGCAAAAACCCATATGGGAGGCTATAAATGATGTGCTGCTTTCACAGGGTAGTGAATTTAGATGACTCAAGACATTCTACAAAAATCAATAAAAACATTAAAGGAACAACTTGGCAAAATAAATTGATCTAGTGGGTAATCAATCCAAATATCAGATAATTATATGGAGGCAATTCAAAAGTTTTACTTCAAAATCATATTGATTTTCTTGATGAACTGGACTTTTTAAAGATACTTCATTGCTCCTAAGAAATAGCTAATATGTTTTATGTAAAATAATACTTTGAACTGTAAAGAATCAATTGCTGACATTTTCCTATATTACTTTGAAGATATGTACCTAAAACCTGCAGAATACATTTCAAAATGAGGGCTCCTTTAACTTCTGGCTTTTGGTCAATTGAATTGCTATTACTGAACAAGACCTTTAATCAGACCCATCATATTAACTTAAAATTATAGCTGCATACAGACTAAAACTTTCATTAACTCTCAGGAGTATGACTTGTGTCTATCACAGAAGTACCCTAACATTTATATGAAATCAGAACAATGCAAACAAACATGCCTAAAATATTGACCCAGATTCTTAGCTGGTATAAATCAGTATTGTTCTGCTGACATCAGTGGATCTACACCAAAGTACACCAGCTGAGAATCTGGTCTCATGGGCTGACTACTAGCCCCATTACAGATAATGGGGTGAAATACAGGTTGTTTGGCTGTTTATTGCAATGGTGCAGAATTTCACTCAAGGTGTTTTTTCCGTTGATTTCAGCAGGACCAAGTTTTGGCTGCATGTGGTTCATAAAACAAAATAGCACCCTGTGGAACATTTCATCTCAGTTCCAAGTGAACTTCTATGTTTGGCTACTAACAGAAAATTACATCTACAGAATACCCAAAACTCTTAAATGAACTAACAATGGATTTTATGTTGCATACTTACAGGAAGATGAAATTATGCCAGTTAAATTTGATGAAAATTCCCTTATCTGGGTGGCTGCCGACCAGCCTGTAAAAGATAACAGCTTTCTAAGTGCCAAAATTTTAGAGCTTTGTGGAGATCTTCCTATTTTCTGGCTTCGACCAACATACCCAAAAGGTAATTTTTCTTTCACTTACAAAATGCACTGCCCCAGGGATGGCCCTGGTGGTGCTCTAAGGGTAGAGTTCTCGGCTGTACTTCTCAGCTCGGGCAGCCATAAGTGCACTAGCTCTGCTCAAGCTGATGTCTAAAAATAGCAGTGTGGCCACTGCAGTATGGGCAGCAGCTCAGGCTAGCTGAATGACTATGTAGCCAGGGGCTCAGGCAGGAGTGTACTCAGATGGCTGACCCAAGATGTCAGCGACTACACTGCTATATTTAGCATGCTAGTTTGAGCAAAGTTCATGTATGTTCATCTGTCCAAGCTGGGAATTATACCTCTCGGCTGTTTTGTAGACATACCCAGAGGTTTAATACTGAGATACAAAGTACTGATCAGAAATGCACATACAAAATACTGATTAGAAGAGTGAAAAAGGTGTTGATATTGAGTATTTTGGGGATAAATCTTGCTTATATTTTCCATAACAAATGGGAGCCAAATTTGCTTGATCAAAGTTTTCCACTATTTTCCAGTGGCTTTGCACAGGGCCATTATGCATCAAAAGAGTACAGATAGTCCCCGACTTACGAACGAGTTACGTACCAAACACTTGGTTGTAACTCAATCTGTTTGTAAGTCGGACTCCATTCATTTAAATGTGATCGTGCTGTTCGTAAGCGCGGATCGTGTGTTCATAACTCAGGGACCGGCTGTAATGCGCTTAATGGGAGGTTGGTCATAAGTCCAAACGGTCGTAAGTCAACGCGTTCGTAACTCGGGGACCACCTGTATTGTCAAAGTTGGCCAGGAGTGTTTTAAATCATTTTTAAATAAGGGCCTTTGTGGCTGGACACAAGTGTGTATTCTTCCAAATGTTTCTTTATCTGTCAAAAATTCACATGAACGGCAGGAAGGTGGTTGCTCTGGTTGAGTGCTGGCAGGAGCTGTTAATTTCTTTTAGCATCACTGGCCACTCACTGAGTCAAACCTGTTCTTTGGGAAAAAAGACAAATCTCACACGCATACAGTGTGAATTATATAGACTGCATATGAAACAGGTGGAAAGACAAGTAGTTCCCATGTGAAGTCTAATAATCTTTGCAATACTGCTGTGCAATTCCACTTTCATGAATGTGTAATATTTCCACTTTCATGAATGTCCTTGAATCAATGGAAGAAGGTGTTTTAGAAAATCCATGTACTCCTCTGACTGTTTTTTCAGATAACCAAAGAAGGAAGCGAGAAATCAAAAGAAAAATGCGTCAGGCTCAATCAAACTTTGATCTGGATCAAAATGAAGCCACTACTCAAGTAGTAAATACCAGGTCACCTACTACCCAGCGCGTTCAGAGACCTGAACAGCAATCTAACGCCACTGGTCCCAGCGAGCAAGATTCTAGGTCAAACTTTAATCCAGAAAATCCATATCATGTGAGTACATATATATTTGCTCTAGAATCCCCTTTCAAAGCATTTAATTTTGCAGGTAGGTTTGTAACATTTATAAAGTAACTCATGCCTAGCTACCCATTCATTTCAAATGGAATTAAAAAATAATTGTAGCACCAGTGTGTTGATTTAAACTCTGATTCGGTAGTGCATCCATTTAAAAATTCCACTCACCAGAAGCAACTAAAATATAGTTTGTTTGGCTTTTGTTATCATTAGTCCCCATAGTATGGAGAAAAAAGTAGATACTGTGTTTAGGCTGGTGCATTTAAGATAATTTTGTAAGATTGCTGTAGCGAGGACAATTTAATACAGAAAACTAGAAACATCTGATATAGTTACCATAACTACAGCAAATGTAATCTGCCCCAGGCAGACAGCTAACGATGATCATTAACTGATAAAAAGAAAACGATAAAGCTGAGTCAGCTAGTCAGAAACCTGCTTAGTCATGAAGTGTGGGGGAGAGTGGAGAGCGAGCGAGCATGAGCATCTTTTGGATAAAATGGATTGTGACTAGCCATACCTGCAGTGGGACAAGTTCTGTTGCCACTGAAGTCCGTGGAAATTTTGCCACTGACTTTTCCGAGCTCAAAATCAGGCCAAACATGTCTGTCCTGGAAGCTGTGGTTATCAGACATTTCACAGAGCTCTTTCTAACAGTCTGCAGAGTGGAACCCTTTTAAAGCAATGTGGTGAAAGAACTTCAAGAGGATGAGTCCATGACAGAGTTATTTTCTGTCTGTCTCATATGAAGAGTCCACAGAATGAGTCCCATGGCCGAAAGCCCATCACAGTAGTACGAAACTACTAACTGTACAGTGAGTCACTTCCTCTCTGCTGCACCAACATCAGACAATTTACTTCACTGCTTGGTACAGCAGGGATAAAGTTATTTTAAGAGAATGTTGCCACAAGATCAATGTCTCCTGCTTTGAAAATAAGTCACAGCTTTGTCCTGACATTTATGTAACAGCAGGAGATCATTATCCCATGACAGTGTTCTACTCACTTGACATCTTTTAATTAGGCTTAAGCTAATCACTCCAAATAAAGTAGAACTAAATTGACTTTATTTCTTACTAACTCAGTTAAAGAGAAGCACCACTGGCTCCAAAAGCAGCACTAAACCCTGCCATTTGAGGAGGGGCGCTAGTTAGGAAATGACAAGCCAAGTGGTGGGCAACCTGAAGTCCACAGGCCACATACAGCTGGTCAAGATAAGCAGCTAGCAGGCCAGTAGACAGGTTGTTTACCTTGCATCTGCAGGTATGGCTGTCCACAGTTCCCATTGGCCACGACTTGTTGTTTCTGGGCAATGGGAGCTGCAGGAAGTGGCGCAGGCCACAGGGACTTGCTGGCCATCACTTCCCGCAGCTCTAATTGGTCTGGATGCTGGACCGCAGCCAATGGAAGCTGCAGATGGCCCTACCTGCAGATGCAAGGTAAACAACCTGTCTGGTGGCCTGCAAGTGGCTTTTTCTAATGAGCCGTATGCAACCCGTGGGCCACAGGCTGCCCACCATTGATATAGGACTTGAGAGGTAAAGCCGTTATCCATCTGCAGAGTGGGAGTAGTACATCGGGTGTAGGGTCCCTGCAGAGCTCTCTCCAAAAGTCTTCCTGCTAGTGGGAACCTTTTTTACCCCAAAAACAGAATAGCTCACCCCAGAGTAGCTCACCTAGGCTACCTCTACACTGCACAGCTATTTTGGAATCAGCGATTCCGGAATAGTTATTCCAAAATAGCTTATTTCAAAATAGCACATCTACACTGCAGAGAAGCCTCATAATTAGCCCGAGGCAGGCTTCCCTAATGTAGACGTGCTATCTCGATTTAGAGCCCCAGGAGGAATAACTTAGAATGGCCCTGGTGAGGGGCTATTTTGAAATAGCAGAAGGGGAGAGTCTACACATGCCTTATTTCAAAATAACTTTGCTGTGTAGACACACCCTTAGTGCCTGCTTCTGGATTTATTAAAGGGCCCTTCAAAACAGCCCATCTATTAAAGCATCTGTTCTCATCAGGCACGGGTCTCCCAGGTGGCTCAGGAAATAACAGGAGGACACAGATAGCTTTCTGATAAATGACTGATACAAGCAGTCATCTTTCCAACACAAGGCATCTTTTCATTGATGCAAACAAAAATCCTCAACACAGTAACAAAAATCCCCAAAACAACAGGCTAAAGCATACTAAGCCACAATAACATACAGTTAACATGATCCTAAGTGTCTGAGCCCCACTTCAGAATGCCAGTCTTCACAGCTCACTGGCAGCTGACAGGTCTCATCCCTATCTAGTCTCTGTGTCTTCTCTCTCTCTCCTGCATCTCGGTCTCTACGTTCCTCGTATCGTCTCCTCAGCTGTCTGTGTCTCAGATACTCTTTACATACTCTGACAGGCTTGATTGACAGTTTCTACTTTTCTTAATATTTTCCCGTCAGAGATCTGCAGAGTGCATGCCACATAGCAACGTTATTTTTAATGTACCCAGTCTCCTTCTCAACAACTGCCTCACCACTGTTTTTGCCGCATATTTCTTAGTGCCATGCAATGTTCCCTCTAATTTTCCATGTGTGGATTTTTTCCAACCATGTGAGGAATACATTTTATATGCACTGAAAAATGTGCACCACCTGTAGAAATAAAAAAACCAGCGGTGGGCACTCTGCTGATCAGAAAGGTGGCATTTGAATCTCTTCTGAATGGCTGAACAAGCACACAGCTTACAGGGAACACTGGAGCCCAGTGCTGCTGTTTACAGCTAATGGTAATTAAGTGGTACCTCAGTGATGTGCTTGCCTCACTCAAGATATCCTCTATCACTTACTCATTTGGTATAGGATCAACTGGAAGATGTTCTCCAAAATTTCCGTTAGGCATTGGGAATCTACACCACTGGTTTACCAGACAGATGCGTAGTCTTGATGTTAGCTGAGCATTGTCATTCTCCTCTTTTCCCTTCTTTCCTCTCCTGGGGAAGTTTGGCATAACGTATAGGGGGCAACCTTGAGCAAGTTACTCTGCATTCCTGTACCTCAGTTTTCCAGTCTCTAAAATGAGGGAAACACTACTTTACTTCCTTTGTGAAGTACTCTGAGAACAATATGTGAAAAGTGCTTTGCAAGAGTGAGGCATTCTTGTTTGATTTGCCCTTGTTCTTCTCCTCTAATCCCCATTGAGGAAGCACTAGAGCAGGGCTACTCAACACGTGGCTTGTAGGCCACATGCAGCCCGTGGCCCATTTGTTTGCAGCCCGCAGTGCAGTCTGGGTTTATGCGGGGCTTAACACACAGCCCGCAGGTGGGAGCCAAAACAAAAAAGTAGCCAATATAATGGTCTTCTGTTGATATGTGTTTTAGTAGTTAAATTCCTGGACTGTCATTGCTCATTGAAAGTGCTGTCATAAGAGTGGAAATTGGGTAAATATTGCATTTTATTAATATCAGCAGAACTGACTTAAATGGGGCCTGCGTGTTGTGTAGTCTTGCCTTAAGCTTTGTATTCAGGCCAGTCAGTGTGAAAGAAGCTATTTGCATAGATATTTGCATGTATAGGCAATCACACTTAAGTTGTGGCCCTCAGCATGTGCTGTAAGTATCATTGTGGCCCCTGGGGGCTTCCAAAGTTTAGTTGCCCTACACTAGAGGGAAAGAAAGAACTGGATTCAAAGAACTGAGAACTGTGCCTCCTCTCCTAGAAAACATGGGGCTAAGAATTGTGAGAGGCTAGTCTGTCTTGATATCCTCTGCCATTCACTGTGTGGTAACTCCTTGCTTCCTGGTAAGATGGTGCTATTATGCTAGTTGTCTAGAATCCATTACCAATGGGAAAAGAGGTGGTTAAAGTCAAAGTAAATTTAATCTGAATATGGGGAAAGCCTGCAGTAACAGGCTGTCAAACAGTCCTCTTGGGAAAGAGCTGGAAGTGCCATCGCTTGGGATTTATTTAAAATTAGACTGAATAGTGCATTAGACAATGTAAAGTAGGCCACAATCCTGCACGTACAGGATAGATTGGATAACTCAGTTCTTTTCCATTTCTTGTTATTGTAACTCAAATCTTACCATTATTAAACTCTCCGTAATTACAGCTTTCACAAAAAGCAGGAGAGTAAAATAATAATGAAACTCAGGCAGCCTGATTCCCGGTTGTGTTTCTCCAGTTTTATAATGGGGAGTCCAGTGTAAATGTGGAATGAAGTAGTAGAAAAGCAGGCCTCTGAAAGCTTGACCTTGAAGTCAACAGGAGTTTTGCTATTGACGCCAATGGGACCAGTATTTCACCTGCTGTCTTTTGTGGGGATAATGTGAACTCCATCTTCTCTATTTTGTGTTTTACATTTCAGCAACTTGAAGGTGAAGGGATGACGTTTGACCCAATGCTGGACCACGAAGGTGTGTGCTGTATTGAATGTAGACGGAGCTACACCCAGTGCCAGAGAATTTGTGAACCTCTCATGGGCTATTACCCTTGGCCCTATAACTACCAGGGGTGTCGTTCTGCCTGCCGAATCATTATGCCCTGCAGCTGGTGGGTTGCCCGTATTTTGGGTGTCGTGTGAGATGGAGTCTTCAGATCCTTGAGGAAATAAGCAGGAGCCAGAAAAACTGATAAAAAACTACAGCCAAAGCCCCATTACCGATCTCAGCTTTTAAAAAACTAAGTGTATGTCAATGTATCAAAATGAGGTCAGTCCTTCTAGATGTAAATAAATAAAACCTTTAATTAATATTTCATTAGTTTTACAAATGCAGAGCATAACTTGTATTCTTCTAGCAAACTGTACACTAAAACCTATTGAATGTGGAATTTAAGACTCCCCAAAACAGATTAACTGTGCTTATGATTTAGCTGAACAGTATAGACACTTGCTTATAAATTCAAATTCAGCATTTCATGACAGAACCCTCTCTTCTGAAATAAATGTGAAAATTTACATCCAATTAGGTGACTAGCTACACTTGTGCTCTTGAGAGTACCTTTCAACCATGTCACTCTCTTAAATAAATCACAAGTTAAGTTGCTCCCTGTTGTTGTTCATACAGAGTTCCCAGATCATTATGTACAGTTATAGACCAATTACAGCATACCTTTCCCACAAAGCTGCCCCAGGGGATGAAGAAATATGCACAATATGTCAGAACCAAAAACAAATGGCAAGAAAAAGGGGCTGCTGAATGGAATGTGCATGGTGAGGAAATGAAAATGCTTTGTACATCAGCACTTCAAAGAAGCCCTCATGTCACAAATCTTGTGTCACTGGTACCACTGTACTGTCTAACAAGTGTCAATGCTATAAGACTATTAGAAGGCAATTACACATAGCCACAGACCAAATAGCCTCAAGGCACTGTATAATCAGAACTCTCAACAGCCACAATATGTATACATCCTCAGACTATAAACATTGAGAGCAAGGCTGTTTGTGCATTATCCCCTCCCCTCCACCTTCCGGAAGCAGTTTCTCACATGAGTAGTTCCATTGGCTTCACTGGGACCACTTATGCAAATAACTGCTCACCTCTGAAAATAAAGGACTCACTGTCTAGCCCTCAGTGTTTGCAGGCACTAGGCAGCAATAGGGCGTGCTCCTGCAGGGTGCTAAGCATCTCCCTACTGAAGTTCTGGGAGCTGAGACACTTGCAAGGATGGGCAGTGATTTTTGATTTTTATTATGCCTTTACTCACAAAGGGGGTTAGGACTCAACAGTCCAAGCAAAGTAGATGGGACCATTCACAAAGTACAATACTCGCTATCATGAAGAAGGGGGCACAATCTTGCCCTGAATTGGATGGCTGAAGTAGTAGTGGTTGCTAATGAACCTATTCTGACATGTAGCTAACCCAGTTCCTTACACTGCTTGCTTTGACATACTGGTGGTTCAAAAAAACCCACATGGAATGAAAAATAAGCTACCTACCTAAAAAGCAAAATGTTAAATGATGAAGGTTGAATGAGTGCAGAATTATATATTTTTGACTACTCCAATGATTACTCTTTACATTAACTCCTCTCCCCTGGCCTTAATATGGAGAAAATAGAACTTTTTTCAAATAAATTCTGCTCTCAAGATGTAACTGAAGATTCTTTGATGGAACTTTAAGGTCTGTGAAATTTGAGGTTGGCTTTTAAATCAAGATCTAACCCTGATCTAGTGTGTGTTTTAAAAGTATAGCACAGAGGTGTTCTACACTGCTTTAGAGAGTCACAGATGGGCAGGCTGCAGCTACCAGAGAAAATAAGTCCAGGAAGAATTCCACAAACGTTTCCAATTGACACCAGGGCCTCAAAATGGAAACTGTGGAAGATACTATGACACTCTGTACCTCAAGCAGCACCGTGGAACTCCCTATTCACCATGGTGATAGTATGATGTTTCTGTAAAAAGTATGCCTTGTAAAGTTGTCATTTTGTAAGTCTTGATCTGCTGAACAATAATAACCCACTGGATTGCATGCACTATTATTGTATGTGATGTTATGCAGTATTGCTATGGGTCACTGTAATATGTTGAGGCTGGGAACATCCACTACCTTAGAACAAAGGATTAGCCAATAGCCATCAATAGTCAGGTGATTATTAATGGCTCATCAATACACAATCCACTATCCCAAAACCTTCTCAGAGAAGACTGGTACACAATGGAGACTCCACTCCCCATGTCACAGTAAGGATCTTTCTAGTAGCTGGAAGAAGGTATAGAGAGGAAGAGATGTCATCACTTGGCCTCTTTTCCTTCCCCTCACACCTCAACACTTGGGCTAGGTCTACACTATCGCCTTTTTTCGGAAAAAAGCTACATAAATTGCGATCAGCAATTTGCATAGCTTTTTCTGATTGCTTTTCCAGAAAAGGCTTTTCCACCATTTGGCCCCGTCTAGATGGGGCCAAATGGCAGAAAAGCGTCCTCTTTCAGAGGAGCCCTTATTCCTCATAGAATGAGGTATATAGGGCTACCCGAAAGAGCGCATTTCCTCTTCCTCACAAAAAAATGGAAGAGCAAACGCGTTCTCTGGATGCAGCGGAATTTTTCTGGGATGCCTCCAATATTCCAGAAAAACCCCACAGTCTAGACATACCCTTGAAGGAATGTCTGGAGGAAAAACACTGAATTGGGGAAGAGTGGTCCCAGACTGGAAATAAGAGTCCACTTGGCGTATTGAAGAACTGTATCCTGTTTGTGCCATCAGTCAGGTGAGAAAAACAGGCCAATTCAGCTCAAGCTTAGACTAAAAGTTTAGGATTTAGAAAGCATGTTTATTTTTTATTAAGGTAATTAACTCTGACCTTTATATTTGCCACTTATAATCACTTAAAATCTATCATTCTGTAAGTAATAAACTTATTTTAATGTTTTATCCTTACCACTGAGTATGTCTACAGTGGTTGGGAAATTTGCTCTGGTTACAAAGGCTGATGCATGTCTGCTCTCCTATGAAAAAGTGATGAACTAAGTAATAACCTTACACTGGTCATGCTTCTGACAGTATAAGACAATCCAGTGCTGGGATGCAAGACTAGGGGAATTGGATGGAGCCTCTCTCGTTACTCCATGAGTGCTTGGCGGATCGTTCAGGTAACTCAGTCGGGTTTCTCCCAACCTATGGATGTTTCTGTAAGTGCAGTGCCTGTCAGGGGCTTGTAGCTTGGCAATAGCAGCACAGTGTGATGAATACAAGAAGTTGGTGGGTTTTGTAAAGCTCTGCAGACCCCCCAGTCTGGGTTGTACCTAGGGGACCCCGTCACACATACCCTTTAAAATACAGCTGTTACCAGGCAATAGAGAGATATACAGGAAACAACTGTAGATGCAAACTTGGCCCACCATGTAAGAAAATCAAGTTTCCCCACAGTTTTCCAGCCATTCCAGGAAGACAGATGATTCTTGCTGGGAATTCAATACTCAGAATCAAAAAAAAATTCTGCAAGGGACAGGCAGACAACAGGACAGTACGCTGCCATCTTGGAGCCATGCTAAGATTAGATATGCTTTTGGAGTCAAGAAGGATTAATTGGTGATGGTTCATATCAGCACTAATGACACTGCGTTGCGGGGTATCTTGCAGATAATAGATGGCTTTGGGCACTCAGAACGGTGTCAAAGAACAATCTTCTCTGAAATCCTTCCCCAGTCCCACAAACAGAAGAAGATAGACGATGCTGAAAATAAACCAGTGTGTAGGTAAGTGGAGTAACGTATGTGGTTTCAAGGAACACCTTCTATGAGGAGAGCAAGCAGTATAGTTTGGAGGACCTCCACCTCAAGAGAAGGGGTCCAGTCTTCTCAGGGACAGGCTGACTAATCAGGAGAGTGTTAACCTAGTAAGCCAACATTGTGCCAAAAGGTAAATGGGACGACCCAGATAGTTATAGGCTGATCAGTCTGACGTTGAACCCAGATAATGGGAGAGGTTTATGCGGGACTTAACTAATACAGAATTAAAGAAAGGCAATAAAACCAATGCCCATCAACATGAGTTGATGGAAAATAGATCCTGTCACAATCACCTGATATCTAGTTTTAAATGAGATTTCAAGTTTAATTGATAAAGCTAATAGTGTTGATATATTTAAACTTCTGTCTGGCATTTGACTTGGTACCGCATGACATTTTAACAAACTAGAATATACAATTAACATGGTACTCACCTTTAATAGATTAACTGATGGCCTCAAAATGTAATTGTAAACAAGGAATCAGGAGTGTGTTTTTAGTGGGGTCCTGTTGGGACTGGTTCTTGGCCCTATGATATTTAACATTTTTATTAATAATTTGGAAGAAAAGTTAAAATCATCATTGATAATATTTGCAGAGGATACACCAACTGGGAGAGAGAGTGGAAAATAATGAAAGGGGCAGGTCATTGATACAGTTATCTGGCTTCTATAGTACACTGGGATTCAGAGCCCAACCTTCAACCTGATCTGTAACATCTACGCCACTGTGTTTAGTACACTAGGGCTATGTCTACACTCTTGGCTTCTTGTGCCAGAAATATGCAAATGAGGCTAAGCATGGAATATCACCGAGCCACATTTGCATACCTAATGAGCCGCCATTTTTGCCGAAGAGGCTCTTGCGCCAGAAGGAGCTGTCTACGCTGCCCCTTGTGCAACAAAAACCCTCTTGCGCAATGCCGGTACGCCGATTACTTTTCGGGAAGAATGGCATTGCGCAAGAGGGTTTTTGTTGCGCAAGAAGGGGCAGCGTAGACAGCTCCTTCTGGCGCAAGAGCCTCTTCTGCAAAAATGGAGGCTCATTAGGTATGCAAATGAGGCTTGGTAATATTCCACACAGCCTCATTTGCATACTTCTGGCGCAAGAAGCCGTGAGTGTAGACATAGCCTAGCCCTGCTACCATGAGTTTGTGGACCTGGTCTGGGAGGCTCACTTCCAGATTCAGAACAGATCTCTCTTATATAGGTGTGGGCAATAATAATTGATGTGGTGGGGGGGAAGTGTCTGGGAAGGTCTTTGAGTGAAGGATGGGGTTGTGGCCTGGGGCAAGGGTTTGGGGTCCAGGGTCTGGAAGTGGGTATGGGCACAGGAGAGGATTCTGACCTGGAGGAGGGGCGTAGTTTGAGAGGAGGTTATGGCCCAGGACAGGGGTGCAGGAGGGGGGCAGATGGTTAGGGGAAGGGAGGTACTGGGTTGTAAGGTGCAGGCTCTGGGTTGTAAGGGAGGCGATTACTTAGGTGGCTCCCTGGCAGCAGGTCCCTTAGGCAGGTTCCTTGCCTTCCATACCCCCACACGCCGCTCAAAGTCTCTGGCTGTGGGGGGTCATGTGCTTCTCTGAATGCCCCGAGTTGCATGCAGTGCAAACATGGCCCAGGAAGCTCCCATTGGCCAGTTCCCTGCCCCACCTCTGCACACTGTTCAGAGTGGCTGGCTGAGGGGGCCACATGCTTCTCTGAGCATTGTGAGCTGGGGGGGGGGACGTTGTGTGTTGTCCCTATCCGGCCACTCTGAACAGTGTGCAGAGGTGGGGCAGGCAGAGAATGTTGCCTGAGGCTCCTGATAGGCCTCATGTCAGATTTTGCCCACCCCTACTTTATACATTGCTGCCAAACTCCTCCCACTGGTGTTGCCCTGTCTATAAGGTATGGGGGGAGTAGGAGTCTGTCATTCAGCTCACGTTGCAACAAAAGGGAGAAAACCAATGCAAATTAGAAGACCCAACCTGTTTGGGGTACCAGATCTGAGCAGAAGACCTTCTCTTAAGGAGAAAACTGTCAGTTTCTTACACACAAATAAAGGCAGATTCTGGAGAGCTGCTGTCTGGATCTGATACCCTCCTATTGTCTTGCTACTCTAGTACATTGGGAAAAAAGATACATCAACTATAATCCATTTTCTCACTATCAAAAAAAACCCCACCCCATACTCAAATATCTATTTGTATATTTCTAAATATCAGATGCTATGTAGGGCAAAGTAGCAATCTGCTATCATGCTGCAACTGGGGTTGGTGGTATTGCTACATTCTTATTGAACAAAACAACTTAAGATGTTTAAAAAGAGTTCATTTGTCTGTACTCAGATACACAGAGATAGTACTTTAGATTGACAATCCTAGGTCACAAAATTGAGATGGATAAGAGAACTATAGCTTGCTCACTTACAAGTATTATCCTGAGGCTAAACCATTAAATTTGCAGTATACAAGACTCAAGGGTGTATAAGCAGCAATGCATTTTTTCGCCTTCAGCTAAGAAAGTGTGTTAACTCCCAAAGTAGTGAAACTGTACTCAGCTAATGCAGAGAACATCTTAGGGGCTCCTGTCTCTACTTTCATGTAATAAAAGCCCACAGGGAGGTTTTTATCAGTCAAAACAAGAAATATCTTGAAACTAAGTCCTGGGAAAGGACAACTTGACTAGTAGGAAAAATCTCTAAAATTACTTTTTTTTGGCCTCAGTTTTTAAGGGCTTATATAATTTATTTAGCTTTTTTCTCCTAGCAACACCTATCAAAGTCTCTAAATGCATTTAGAAGGTTATGCATGGTCCATATGTAATGCACATTAAGATGTTCAAATATAATAAGCCTCTCAAGACCTTCCTCCATCATGCTATTTCACCTAACCAATCTCTCCTGTCCCCAGAAAAACTAGGGCCAAGGCTACACAGGCACTTTACAGCTCTAACTTTCTGGATCGGGGTGTGAACCCTCCCCGCTCCCACCCAAGAGCAGCAAGTTACGGCACTGTAAAGCACCAGTGTGAACCAGGCAACAGCACTGGGAGCCGTACTGCCTGCGTTGTTAGCTACTCCCCTCACAGAGGTGGTTTACATGGAGAGCTGGGAGAGAGCTCTCTCCCAGTGCTTGTGTCATGGCCACCTGTTCAGATTAAAGTGCTGCCACAGCTGCACTTTAAACGGTTTAGTGTAGACAAAGCCTGGGAGAACAGGTGACTATGAGACAATCCTGAAGATCACCACATGCAGGTTCTGGAAGATTTAAGTGGAAGAATGAACTCCAAAGTCAAGGACTCCCTCTGAGATCACCCTGCTGCCAAGTTTATTGTTGTGAGCTGGTAAGACCTTTACAAGGTGGTACCACCCTTCGTTTACATCTATGGTAGACATCTAAGTCAACACCAGTTTATTCCTCCACAAAAATTGCCAAATATTTGCCAAATTCCAAATAAAGTTTCTCCCCAAAAGTTCAATATACTTTGCTGCCTCTGAGCACTGTTACTAAGGCCCAATCTACAGAAGGGGAAAATGTGTATTTTTGCAACACATCAGCAAACCATCCTAGTAAACTGGTACAAAATTTAAAAAAAACCCATTTATATGCTAGGAAATAAGGTACAGATAAGAGAGTTAAAGTTTCAGTTATCTATGTCATTAGAATAAATTGCTATGTCTTACAGATTTTTGTGAATGAATGCTGGGACTCCAAGTTGCTACCCTACAACTGTATTCATCTGGCATATTGGACCTACCATCCCATGAGGCTGCCATTACCCATGTGGAATAGGTTTTAATCTTGAATAAAGGAGATTTCACCCTTGGCTTTATATGCCTATAAAATTCCCCACCTAATGTATCTGGATAAGGAGGCCCTAGAGCTGTGGTCACCAACCTGTCGATCGCAATCGACTGGTCGATCGTGAGGCCTCAACCAGTTGATCGCGAGGCGTTCGGGCAACCCCGCCCCCCATTTTCCCCCCATCCCTCTAGTGTAGTGCCGGCTTCCCGCGGGGTGGTCGGAAGTCCTCTCTGAAGCCTACATCACTTCCGGGGGTTCCGGAAGTATGCGGGCTGCTCCCCCTCCCACAGCTCTGTTGCATGCTGGGGGAGGGGGCGTTGGCCCTAGAGGAGGAATGCGGAGGCTTCCCTGCACCGCCGGCGCTGGAGGGGTGAGTTGGCCGCAGTGGTTTCCCTGCGCCATGGGAGCGGGAGTCGGCCCCGGGGTTTGGCCACGCTGCGGGAGGGGAGGGAGTTGGCCGGGCCGGGCCGGGCCGTGGGAGGGGGGTTTGACCCCGGGGCAGGTGCCCGCGGGGGTTGGCCATGCTGCACGAGGGGCAGGGCCGCGCCACACCACGGAAGGGGGGTTTGGCCCCGCCGCGGGAGGGGTGGGGGTTGCCCCTGGTGCAGGCTCCCACGGGGGTTTGGCCCCGCTGCGGAATGGGGGGGGGGTTGCCCCCGAGGCAGGTTCCCGCGGGGGTTTGGCCCCGCCGCGGGAGGCAGGGGTTAGCCCCAGGGCAAGCATGCTCGGGGTTTCCCTGCGCCGCGGGGGGCCCAGAGGAGGCATGTGCTGGCTTCCCGCGGGGGGAAGGGAGAGAGAATCCTGGGAGGAGGCAGATGCCGGTGACTCTGCTGCCACTGGCACCCTGTCCCCACTCCCCAGACTCCACTCCCCTGTCCCCAGCTACAGAACTCTGTCCCCACTCCTCTGTCCCTACTCCCCGAACTGTCCCCACTCCTCTGTCCCTACTCCCCGAACTCTATCCCCACTCCCTGAACTCTGTCCCCACTCCCCGAACTCTGTCCCCACTCCTCTGTCCCCACTCCCCGAACTCTGTCCCCACTCCTCTGTCTCCACTCCCCGAACTCTGTCCCCACTCCTCTGTCCCCACTCCCCGAACTCTGTCCCCACTCCTCTGTCCCCAGCTACAGAACTCTGTCCCCATTCCCCTGTCCCCAGCTACAGAACTCTGTCCCCATTCCCGTCCCCACTCCCCGAACTCTGTCCCCACTGGCACCCTGTCCCCTGCTGCAGAACCCTGTCCTCTGCCCTCCCAGCACCCTGATACCTCTCCCCTGCCCCCAGGTGCAGAACTCTGTCCCCACAAAATGTATAATTATAAATGCTTCATTTTAGATTTAAATAGCATGAATAAAAAACAGACCATTTATTTCATAACTATAAACACGTGATTTTAATTTTATATATCGCATAATCTAAAAATAAAGTGTTTATCAGACTGGGGATAGCAAGTGATGGACAGGAGGAGAATAGAGAGGGCGGGGCTTCAAGAAAGGGGCAGGGCTTCAAGGAAGGGGTGGGGCGGTAGATCTTCGCCTGTTCTGAGATTTAAAAAGTGATCTTCGGTGTAAAAAGGTTGGAGACCACTGCCCTAGAGGCTCTTGGTCCCTTAACTCTGTGATGTATTAGAACAAATGAAGCAGAGGTTTTTCGGAGGGTCTTAATATAAATTGTCCTCCTGATGTGTGTCTAAGGTGTGCCATATCCTTTTTTTCCCCAAATGGTCTGAATTGGGCAAAAGAAGGGGAGTGAAACCTGGGACTGGTGAAAAAAAGAATGTATTTTAGGGGTGAGTGATGGATCCGTCATTATGGAAAATACAATTCTGAAGGAAGACAGAGGGCTCCTAACTGTGAGACCCTTCATGAGTAACTTTGAAAAGTAACTTGGAAACAAAATATACACACACATTGGACAGAGGTTCGATTGGTGAAATTTAGAACATATTCAGTACTAGGGAAAGATCTCATGGGGCTGTGCTGTGAATATGAGGTGGTCTGATTAGTTCTGAAAAAATGTTTGATGTGAGGGTGATGGGATAAGGGAGGTTGACCCTCGGCTGCCATTACGGAGTATAAAACTGTTGTTTGCAGGGGGGCATCAGATGAATCCTCAGGAGTAGGAGGTACAGGAGCTACTGAGG
Organism: Pelochelys cantorii; assembly: GCA_032595735.1. Classification (NCBI taxonomy): domain Eukaryota; kingdom Metazoa; phylum Chordata; order Testudines; family Trionychidae; genus Pelochelys; species Pelochelys cantorii. The sequence goes on along the minus strand of CM064326.1, from coordinate 66,012,987 downwards.
TCACCGTGAATTGCTTGAGTTGAGGAGGCCACAGAGGCTGCCCTAAAAATCAACCCTGGACCTTTGTTGAAGAGGCCAGAACATTACTATTGCCAGAGGCACATCAGCCTGGCAGTGCCAGGAGAGGTGCTGAGATCAGGACCAGTACCATGAGCTGGGAGATACAAATGACTCCACATCCATGTCAGAAATACACTCCCCCGGGCCATGGAGAAGCAGAAGTGGCTGGTGCCAGAGATCAGTACCAAGAGAAATAGCTGTGATGGCTCGTTATGGCAGGCATCCCCCAGTGCCAGAGCAGTGAAGGGAGGCATGATCTGTGCCACAGGTGGTGCCACAGGGGCCGCGGGCTGCTGTGTCAGTTACAAACTGAGCAATAATTAAAAGGGACTATTACCATGGGGTGTCTAAAAGTATGCACACTGCATTCTCCATGGAGTAGTGATATGGTAAGCGCCTGCAGGTGGAACCAAACCTGGGGCCTCAGGATAAGAGCTATAAAGCCAGCTGGCTTTATACAGCTTGAGCTATAAAGCCAGCTGGCTCTCAGCTTAGGCTGTAGAACTCACTCATTGTTCTCTCTTGCCATAAGTGGTCTAAGTGCCACTATATGGGAGTGAACCACGCCCACTAGGGCCACATCTACACTGCAGGCTTCTTGCGCAAGAGTTCTTGCACAAAAAGTTGTTGTGCAAGAGCGCGTCTACACTGCCATGTGCCTTTGAGCAAGAGCGCCCATGGCAGTGTGGACACTCTCTTGTGCAAGAAAGCTCTGATGGCCATTTTAGCCATAGCCATTTTGTGCAAGAAACCCCTGTTGCCCGTCCACACATGCCTTTTTGCGCAAGAGCTCTTGTGCAAAAAGGCTTATTCCTCGTAGAAAGAGGAATAACTCTTGCACAAAAAGTCCTGTGTTCTTATAATTTACTGTACTTTTTCTTGCTTAAGAACACACTTGTAGTGTGGACGCTCTGCAAGTTTTTGTGCAAAAACTCTGCAGTGTAGACATAGCCTAGTCTAGGTCTAGGTCAATCAGGGTTACAATATCACAGCAGTTACAGTCTATCACACTGTTCTTAAGCTGAGAGCAGCACAACCCAGAAACCAGTGTCAGTATGGCAGCCCGCAAGTGCAAGGCAGCATAGTCTGTGGCCAGAGTCTGTGCAGTTTCCCTTAAGGTCAGGGCGATGCAGCCGAGTAGCCAGAATCTATGTGGTTTCTCAAGGGAATAGGGTTGTATGGCCTAATGGCAAAAGTCTATACAGCTCCCCAGGGGGGCAGGGCCATACGATCTAGTGGTCAGAGCCAGGCAAGTGGGCCACTACCTAAGGGTGAATAGCAGCAGGATAAGGGGACTGGGGCTGGGACACAACGGAAAAGGAAGGCCTAAGGCCCTGTCAGTCACTGAGGAATCCTACTGCAACATGATCTTGCTCCGGTGGTAGATACCAGTCCTCCGACTTCCCTGGGCCAATTCCCAAAGCATCTCCTCAGGTAACCATCCATACAGCATTGAAATCTCCATGTTCTCTGGTGAGGGTAACTCCTATGCCTCTTCACATTTACTGGACCACCACACTTGGGAAACCTTTGGTCAGATCAGAGGGGCACCCTTGTTGCAAAGTCTAGTACAAAACACCAAGAGTATCTGGCCAATACCAGGCATTGGTGTACTTGCTTCTTCACTATGGGCATTAGGGAATCAGAGCTTGTATCTTATTAATTAGTGGTTGTAACTTGACGACAACTCTTATATATCTAAGGTATGTCACTTCTTCCTTACCACAATGACATTTTGCAGGGTTGGTTACCTGAAGGGCCTTGAAAATATGAGCCATTTGCTGAAGATGGTCCTCCAAATTGCCACTTTAAATCACAATGTAATCCATATAGGCAACTGCATATCAATCATGAGGCTACAGTACCCCGTTCATCAACGGTTGGAGGGTAGCTACTCCATGTAGGCAAAAGGGTATTGTTATGAACTGGAAGAGGCTGAATAGAGTGGGAAAGGCAGTCTTTGTTTTGGAGTTTGAGACTTGAGTATCTGCCAATATCCTTTTGTTAAGAGTCAACAAATATTTGGCTCTCCCTAGTCATTCCAAGAGTTCTTGGATGTGCAGCATCAGATATCTCTTGGTTCAAAGTGTAGCACTGACCTTTTGAAAATCAGTGCAAAATTTGGAAGAACTAGTATGAGGGGGCTTCGTTATTCAGGTCAAGATTCTTCCACCACTCCCATCTCAAGCGTCATCTCCAATTCCTGGTGGATGGGGTCCCATTTCTTCTTGGGAAGGTACTGATAGTCATCCCTCACCCACTGTCCTGGAGTTGTTACAAGGTAGTGGCTTATGATATCAATCTACCCTGGGCATGACAACAAGACATCCAGGAATTCCTGTACGAGATGTTGTAACTGTTCTCATGCATGAGATTAAGATCTCCCATTACTAACACCTTCAGACCCATTAGTGGTACTAGTTCCCGTTCCAGGGGTGAAGGTGCAATGAATAAGGCCTCTCTGATCTTCAGGTTTTCAACAAGTTCACATGGTATGTGCATACTTCCTTCCGTCAACACACCTCAAAGGGGCCTTGCCATTTGGCTAATTGCTTTGACTTGGTAGAGGATAATGATAGAACGTTAGTCTCAATTTTATATTGTTGGGTTTACAAGGTTCATAAGTTCTCTTGAGTGAAGACATCAAGGCCTGAAGACACTTATTACTTCAAAACACATAGTGGGTTGATCCTAGGGCCCAAGTCTCTTGCACTTTCTAGTCCTCTCTTAGAAGATCAAGGATGCCCCGGGAGTTGTCTCCCATATTGCTCAAAGGAAGAGAACCTGCTCAAAACTTGTGGGACCTCCCGCACAGCAAACAGGAGAGCGGGAAACAGTAAGTTCCAGTGTTGGGGTTCATCTTTCATGAACTTGTGGAACATGGACTCGAGGGTTCCTTTAAAGCATTCAACTAATCCATCAGTTTGTGGGCGGTAGATTGAAGTCTTGAAGATCTGAACATTCATGAGATGGCACAACTCAGCTATTAATTTGGAAAACACACTGGTGTCCTAATAAACTAGGATTTGAGTATCCCAACCTGGGTGAAAATCTTCACTAGCTCCATCATGATGCTAGGGACCATCCCTATGCATAAGGAAATGGCCTCAGGGTAGGATGTTGCATAATCCACAAGTACAAGGATGACTCAGTTACTTGTCTGGCTCTTCTCTAGTGGCCCCACAAAATCCATGCCAACTCTTTCAAATGGCATACCAACTACGTGGAGCGACAGGGGAGAGGAGGGGCTAAAGGGTACCCCTTTCAGTCTGGGGCGCTGAGGAGAAGGCACAATAATTCCTTGCCTCCTGATGTATGCCTGGCCTAAAAAAAAAGTTGTGCTACCCTCAAGGATCTTCTCTCAAGTGATGTGCCAAAAGTATTGCATGAGCCAGCTGCAGGAAACTCCAGCATAACCTCCAGGACACCGAGAGCTGTCACTTCTTGCATGTGGGTTCCTGCACCAATCGGTAGAGGAGGTCCCCTTGGATCTCAAACCGGGGTCCTTGGGGAGGTCATGGTATACTGTCTCCTTGGTCTGACGTCGTTGCCTATTCCCAAGGCTCAACAAAAGGACAGGTCCTTCCTCTGGTCTTGGATGAAGTCCTCATCATGCTTCAACTTGATCTTCTATATGGTGCTACCTGCATGGTAGGACTTGGCAAGTGGGTCAGGGGTTTTAGAGAGCTTTTCCCCAAGACTGGTTTCCAAAGGGTGGCCAAATAGTTTTCCCCTCAATGACTCAGCTTCTTCCCCTCCTGGATGTTGCTGTCCATGGTCCTGCAGGATCTCCTGGAATTCTGGCCATCCTCCCCCTCCGCCCCCAATACCACAAGGTAGGGCAGCTTGGAAGCTATGCCAACGAGGATAATTTCTTCCCAGCAGAAGACCTCAAGCCTTACCTAGGTGGTTGGGTATGGCCGTATATCCCCATGGATAAGCTGAAAAACTCCCAACAAGCAGTTTTTCTGAACCTCTCTTCCATAATTACAATCAATGTGGGGCAGTCCCACTGAAAGTGCCCTGCTTGGTCCCACTTTCAGCAGCAGTCTCAGGCTCCCCTAGCCCTGGTATATGCCTTCAGGTTTGTTTGGTTTTTTTGAGGGTCTCCTCTGCTGTTGGTCAAAGTCCGGCTGACTGAATGCCTGCATTCAAGGATTGGGAGTTTAGCTGGTGATTGGAGGAGGTGTTGATTCCACTGCATCTATTTTGTAGCTGAACCCAGATCCAACAAGGCAGCCATTTTTTGAATCAGTGTGACAGACAGCTGGCTAAGCCAGAGCTCTGCCACTGTAGCATGGCTAAAGAGCCTGAGGGGAAGCAGCTGAGCAAGCCCAGGCCTCAAGGGCTATTAGAAGCAGCTGTGGGCCTCAATGGGAGAGGGCTATATAAGGCAGAGGAAGGAAGCAGGAGGGGTCAAGGAGACACAAGGAGCCAGGGTGTGGCTGAGTGCGCTCCCAGGCAGACAGAGGAGCTGGCTGAATTGATTGTAAGCTTTGTACATGGAAAGTGGTGGGAACTGACAATACAAGCACAAGTGACTGCACCAGAAGGCTCTCTGGCTGATTTGTGGACCAGAAGGTGTCCCAGACCAAGGGGCCTGAGTGGGGACTCTGCCACAGTCACTCTTCTTGGGTCTGGTGGTGCTGCTGTTGATTGGCCTTTCCAAATACCAAGTATTTCCAAATACCAAATTCTCCCCAGCTGGTCTGTCCCTCCTTCTTGGACTCCCAGATTTCAAAGGCTGTGTCTCCAGCTTATCAGCCACCAAGCAGTCCTCAGTTCTATGGCTGCTGCCAGCATAGCTGGCCAGTGCTGCTGACCCACTCCTTCCCTCCACTCAGGAGGATCTGGGTGAATTGTTTAAAGACAACGATCACCACTTTGGCTCCTGACTGTTCCTCTAGCTACCACCTTTGCCAGACATTATTCTGCAGGTGTTGGGCTCCCACCTGAAGCCTAGCTCTTGGCAGGCCCTTTCTTGACAGAAGCACCAGTGGTGTCAGTGTCAATTCCCTTTGGTCCATGATGGCAGCCTTCATTCTCTCATACATTAGGGCATCCTGGGGGGTCTAATCCTGAGCTGGCTCCATCATATAAGGAGTTAACAGGGTAGACCAAAACCCTGGTGGCTACTTGGCAGCAGCGGCTACCCATTCAAACATCACCCAAAATGCCTGAGGGTCATTGCTGGGTCCCACTTTTGACAGTCATACTGGCAAACCATTGGGAAGAACTCTCATGGCCTGCCCAGTTGGACCCAGATCCACCAAGGCAGCCATTTGTTGGATCAGTCACTCTTGATGGGTCTGGTATTGCTGCTGTTGATTGGCCTTTCCAAATACCATTTCAAAATCTTGTCAGTCTCCATCTTGGGCAAAGTGACAAGCAGGCAGGTGAAGGAAGGTCATTCTGCAAATGTTCTCCTGCCCCTGGGGCCTTCACTAGGACCCAGTTGTTGTCCATATTCACCACCGTGTGTTGTGAGATATGCGCATCCCATTCTCCTTAAGATGGGTTGGGATAGTGACACAACCAGAGTTACAGTCTATCAAACTTGCTTGAAAGAGCAGTACAGTCCAGAGGATGGAGTCAGTATGGTGGTTCTCAAGTGCAAGGCAGCACAACTTACTGGCAAAAGTCTATCCAATTTTCCTTGGAGTCAGGACTGCATGACCTAGTAGCCAGAATTTATACAACTGCCCGTGGAAACAGGGCTGCATGGCATAGTGGCCAGAGCCATGGAAGTGGGCCACTAGCTAAGAGTAGTTGGTCGCTGGATAAGGAGACCTGGATCCTCCCTCTGCACTGGGCTCAGGGCCCTGTTTGCCAAGGGAGTGGTTGTCACTTAGCAGGGAATTCTCCAGCAAAACGCTGACCTTGCTTGGATGGTAGATATCACCTCATCCTGCCTCCCTGGGCCACTTCCTACCACATTTCCTGAAGTAACCATCCATACAGCCTTGGGATCTCCATGTTCTCTGGTGGGGGATACTCCCTGGAGGTTGACGCTCTGTAACCCACTGGAGACTGCAGAAACCAGAGAACCTAGGGACCTGTCTGGTGAACTGCAATCTGTGGTCTGGAGTCTCCACCAAACATCTTCTCCCCTGGGTGTTAGCACAGAATGATCTGGGCTGCTCCCTTTTATACCAAGGTAGCAGTTAGAGCATGCTTAGCATGGTCTGAGGGACCCATAATGTGGGATTAACCCTCTCCTGTACAGTGAAAGGTATGCACACCCCACCAAGGTGTATTAACAAGAATGTCATATGAAAGATATGCAAGGTAACTGTCCTATCCAGCACTAGTGAGGCCTCGGATGGAGTTGTATCCAATTCTGAGCACCACACTTTAGGAAAGAGGGACAAATTGGAGAGTCCAGAGAAGGGCAAAAGGGACAAAAGGTTTAGGAAACTTAACACAGGAAGAAAGATTAAATAAACCAGGCAGATTGGGGGTATGTTTACACTACAGTTTTTCCCCCCGAAAAATGGCATTTTTTCCGAAAAACTTCAATTACGTCCACAATGCAATCATGTTCTTTTGGAAAAAAAACCTGAAAGAACTGAAGGGTTTTTCTGACATTGGTAAACCTCTTTTTATGAGGAAGAGGCCTTTTTCTGAAAGAGCTCTTTCAGAAAAAGGCTCGTTTGATGGGGAAGAGGGAGTTCTTTCGCAAGAAGAGGAAAAAAGCACAGGTGCCCTAGTGGCCATTCCACCCATAGTAATCACAGCTTACATGCGAGACAGTATCCATTCTGTGTGGATGCTATCTGTCGAAAAAAACAGATTGCTTTTTCGATGCGCTTCCGCAGTGTGGACGCTATCTTTTGGAAGAAGTTTTTTCAGAAGATCTCTTCTGGAAAAGCTTCTTCCAAAAGAAGCCTGCAGTCTAGACATAGCCTGAGTCTTGAGAAAAGAAGACTGGGGTGGAGGGAGATTTCATAACTGTCTTCAAATACATTACCTATTATCACTACTCCTATTGTGGTGTGAAAAATGTTCATTCGGAGTCTGGACCTGACAAAAAAATAACTGACAAGTCCTGCATTAAGGGCTGCTTACAAAGACAAAGAGAGTCAAATGTTCTTCATATCCAATGAAGGTAGAATATGCAGTAAATGGTCTTACTTTTCAGCAAGGGAGATTTTGGTTAGATATGACAGAAAACTCTAACTAGAAGAGTACTTAAACTCTGAAATATGCTGTCAAGGGACACTAGAATCTCCTCTCATTGGAGGTTTTTGAGAACACATTGGAAAATATGTCAAGAATGATTTAGGTTTAGTCCTGCCTCAGCCCATGGGGTGGACTAGATGACCTCTTGAAGTCACTTCCAACCTTACACTGCTATGATTCTATAAGCACTCATGGAAGTTTGGTTTTACTGATACGTTTCATTAGCAACATTAAAGTTTTTCCCCACCACCATTCTGAGCAGTTTTCCCTTCTCGCCCAGACTACATGAAACTTCCAATATTTTGGTCAACTGTACTTGCAACAAGTGGGTAACAGATCAAGAGGACAGCTTACCAATGTTGGAAGCAGCTAACAGGCCTTAATGTTAAAGTGATAAAATAAGACATGAAAAGAGGGATTAGGGAACATATTTACATCCTTTTGAAGGCCCACAGCCAACCAAGCAAAGTATGCATGCAGAGATAGAGTGGGGGCTCAACCCTGATGACTGTGATCTCAATTTCTATATCCTATTGCCTTTTAAAGCTTTATCAGGATGGAAAGCCTGTACTGATGTAGAGTAAGGATGCTGAGGCTCTTCTTTAAAAATACTGAAACACTCAATGCAATTTCCTGCTTTTTAGAAGATTGATACAAACAAAAAGTTCTCTAATCCCTCTTTTCAGGTCTTATTTTATTACTTTAACATTAAGACTTGTTCGTTGCTGCCAACATTGGTAAGCTGTCCTCTTGATCTGTTAACCACTTGTTGCAAGTACAGTTGACCAAAAACAAATCTATGCATTTTTTTTATCCCCTTTCCCCAGGAGTAGAAACAGAGGATTGCCAAAGGACACATCTGTCTATAGACAAGGTAGATAGATCTTCTCCAGATATAGTAGTCTTCTTCTCTACTCCCACCATCTGGTGCTGCACATCCCCCCACAGGTACGAAGGATGGGGGCCCTAGCAATTCTTCACTCCTGATGCTTCCATTTCAGATTTCCTTCCCTGGTGATTCCTCTTCCTTCAAGAAAAAGGTAAGAGAGAGTTCATTCTTCTTTTAGCAGAGCGGGACCCTTGCTCCTATGCACTCACAATATCTGTATTACTCAGCTTTTACATCTCCAAATATATATTTTGATTTTATGTTTTTTCTTCCACATCTGAGTTATCAGACTTAAACATAAAATGAACCAAACTTCTTTATGGAAAAAAATTTATTTTACAGTTTTATTCTTAAGCAGAGTTAAAGAGCAAACAATTAACACTGTAACTGAAAAGTGTGTTTACCCAAAGTTGCCAGAGCTAATAAATTATTCAATGGGAACACTGAATTAAAAATAAGGCAATAATCCTAACAGCCCATTAAAGGTCTCCTCATCCTCCAAAGTACAGAACTGATAAAGCTAGTAGAAAATGTGTATTTATGACTTAGTTCAATCTGTTTCTGAAAACCCCTAATGGACAGGAGTGATGAAAAATAGGCTTCCATTCCTGATTATACCTGAACACCTGTAGACAAAGGAATTATTAACACACACAAGATGTAAAGATGATAATTCCAACCTTCAAGGGAACATTCAGTGCTGTAAATCCAAGAATGCTATGTCACAATGGTCAGTGGGTGAATACAGGCAATACAAAGATGCCAGATAAACAGATTAGAATTTTTTCCATTCCATGTCATCAGGAGGATTTACTTCAACCTTCCTTTTCCCCACATCAGACCAGTTGGTGCTCAGAACAGTCCCTCCAGACTCCATCTGCAATATTGAAGAACAATTATTTAGTCTGATAAAGTTAATGATAGCCAGTCATTTAAAATAATCCAAATTTTTATAGCAGATTAAATCCTGCAAGGCAAGCATATGCACGAAACAATGCACTAATGCAGATTCGCTTGGCATTCTCCAGATCTTCTCAAACCCTTCCCTATATACTATGTGAAATTATGGTTATATTAAACAAAGATGACTTGATCTAAACATTGGATGTGAATGATATTTTGTATCAATCTTCACATATTTCACACAAGATTTTTATATTAAAGTTTAATAAAGCAATAATTCCTTTTGTCATATGTCCACTTTTGATGTGATTAAGACAAATATGTAGTGATGTTACTTCAGTAGCCTCTAACACTCCACTCATTTGTTCTTATGCATCTAAAATTTCTGTTTAAAATTAACAACTGACAGAAAAAGGAGGAGTCAGACTCTCCTATGATGATCTTATGACCAACCACAAAAGGAGCAAGGTACTTCTACTAACATTAGTATAGACTCAAACAAACAAATGAGCAAGGATGAAGAGCAATCTTTGTGCTATATGTCCAAGCTCACAACTCAAAATTAACACTATGGAGAAATGCAACTCTTTTGTACGCCAGTACTTAAAAATGCTATGATACCAATAGCAGTGGATCATTTGTTTTCACACACAGTAGGAACTGTGTAGTGACCTGCTAGTGATATCTGTGTGTGTACGCTTGCAAGTATTTTGTGTAGTTATGCATTTTACTGCAAGTGCAAACAGAAATGTCTAAATATTTGCCTCAAATTATGCCATTTGCATATGCAAATGGAGGGCCATTTTATTTATTTCACAACATTCACAAATATGTAAGGATAGACTGAAATCTTACAAAGGATTTATTCATGGCACGTTTAACTTCATCTGTACCATCTGAATAGATTTGCTGAAAGAGTTTATTTAAAGCGGCGTCCCCCTCTAATTTTTCATTCTTTTCTTCTTCTTTGATTTCAATCACCAGTTTGTCCCAGTTCCTTGTATAATGAGAAGACGATGGATATAGGTGTTGGGAGTCTGAAAATTAACATCTGCAGTAAGTTAGATAGGAATTTTTGGCAATATTTAGAGCATAAAATAATTAATGCTACCAAGAATTGAGCAAAAAGTACCATGGATCTATAAGTACAGATAATGCCAGAAAAGCCCAATTGCTTTTTGGACAGAATTTTTAAGCTAACAAATTAATGGAAATGCTGGATATTAGAGGAGCATCTGATACAGCAGCAATACCCTATCTGCAAAATTCAATCAAAATTTGGGTTGAATAGGAGCCACGATTAACGATTAAAAATTGTCTGTTAAACATGAAAATGATGAACCGACAATGTATTCATGTGTCACAAGTTTGTGTTATTCAAGATCTTAGGACCTGACCCAATGAGCAGTGAAGTCTGTGGGAGTTCTTCCATTCAATGGGTGTTGGATCATAGCCTTCATGATTCCTGGAAGACTGGCTAATGATCACATTAAAATATCTTGCAATTCATACTAAAAATCAGGTGTGGCTGCAAACATCAGTGAAGGCAGACAAAAAAGGAACCTAGCAAGGCAGGAAACATGGGGAGAATTGAAGATCATCTTGAAAAGTATTCTGAAGAAAAATGCAGTGGGAGGAAGAAATAAGCAAAGCAGTAATGCCTATTATGTGTGGATATAAACAGAAGTTGAGCTTTTACTGAACATGGCAGCAAAAAATGCTAATGCAATTTTGGGGAACTTATGCAGAAATATCACATAAATCAGAGAGGTGACAACCAATGTTCTACAAATTTAAGTGTGCGAACAGAAGACTTCTTTCAGTTCTGGGTGCCTCAAAAATAAGGAGGTAAGTGAAGGAAAAAGATGAACATGACACCAGGGATTAGGCAGCTATAGAGACTTATTTATAAGGTAACATTAATGAATGCAATATGTAGCTTGGCTAAGCAACGGTAGGAGCAAAGGAGTGCACACACAGCATAGCAGACCTACAAATGGCAGCTATGAAAATGAAAGTGGAGAGGCATTTTAGATGGTACAAGAGGGCATAAGTAATGAACTGAAATTAAAAAGGAAAATTAAGTCAAGTATATCAGGAAGATCTTCTGATGTATGTGAGCACTAACATTTTTTCCAAAAGATACAAGCCCCTCCCAATGCAATAAAGGAGAATACAACTTAACTAGGGATCCCAATCAAAGGATAAACTTCCAGAGAAACCCAGATGACCAACACACATCCTGAATAATCCTCTCAGGTAAACGACCAGAGTGAATGGCTTAATTCTTAGGGCTTTGCTACCAATCAGAATCCATTCCCACTATGCATGAAATTAAAATATCAGAATTACATATTTATATTTACTATAGGGAAACCTATTGCTACAAGATTTTATATTTTATAAAGACAGTCTATGTAATTGGAAAAAAATTTAAATAGGACAGTACATACATTTGCATTGAATGCTGAATGAAGTAAAAAACACAAACCTGATGTATTTTGTTTTAGCTTAGGAGAATCTTCTTGCCCCTCCAGCTTCTCCCATCTTATAGCCTCTGGCTTCTTCATTTTTATCTCAATCTATAGAACATACAAGGTGTATAAAGACAAAAACCTGTAAATCCAGATCACAATAAACAGTTTTGCAGATTAAAGTTGGCTAGGTTGCAGGATAGTCAGAGGTAGCAGATACTAATTTATGATTTAAAAAAAAAATCTCAAATCTATACCATCCAGTTACACAAAAGTTAAACTAGGAATAATTTTATTAAGCTTATTTTCCTCCCTTCCTATTCCCTATTGTTCATTATTCACTCCAGTCTTGTTCCACATCAGATTTAAGCTTTTATGGCAGGGACTGTGTCTGCATGTCAATATAGTATCTAACACAATGAATCCCCATTCTTAGATCCTTTGAACACTATAGCAATATAAGTTATACATGAAAACAAAATGCAATTTTTACATCAACAGGTTAGCAGATTCAGAATTCAATAGTTTAACTCTAACTTCTCTCGTCTAAACATTTAGTAGTTGAAGCGCAATACATAATTACAGACTAAGTAACATCTGGGAGCTATTAGCAGTTTCCAGAAAGCATTAAAAACTCTAAGCTGGTTTAGAGGATAAATAAAAACCTAGCCTTTAAGACTGTTAGGGCAGAAAATGTCTAGTATTCATCCCAAATTTGGCAGTGAAGAGTGGACACAGTAAACACAACGTAAAACAGCTTTTTACACAGCCATATATTTATCTGCTGCACCCTTTAATCCCTTTACTTTGAAACAGCCACATTCAGATGTCTTTCCATACATGTTAAACTTATATTTTTGCTTTGGAACTTTATAATTCAATATCCAGTGGGAAAATTCAAAACAGATGTAGTTTTTTTAAATGCTACGGAAGAGTCAGTATTTATATTTAAGACAAACCTCAAAACAGAATTATACTGTTTATTTACAAGAATACAGGATTTGTATGATGCTACAGTACCTTGTGACTTGTTAAATATTAAAAATTCCCTATTTTGTCTGATTGGAATACATAGTTCTACCTAAAACCACTATAACCTGAGGATCCCTGCAGACCTAACAAAGAGACATTTGTAAAATGCTAGGTCCAGAGCTCCTACCAACAAACTGCTTAAACACCATCATGCTGATCAGAAATTTGAACTCCTACTTCATCCATTCATCAAATCAGCTACAGGTAAGCAATAATTTAAGATGGTTTTTAAAACAGTAAGGAAACTCACAGTCATTTGTGCAATCCCTAGGTTTCTGCTTTGAAGTCCAGCGTATTCAAAACTGTATGTTGGGTTTTAAAGTGCATGAAACATTCAATTATCCCTGCTTTTTCTTTGGGAGGGTTGCACACCATCACTCCCCTTTCCTACATGAGTTTACTTAGAGAATTACTCTGTTTACCAACAACCTGGAAAAGTGAAACAAAACACGGAACTTTAGTGATAAGTACGCCCTCAAAAGAGGCAAAGAAGGATTTTAACAAATGTTTTAACATACTCTCAAAGTCTAAGAGGAGCAGCCCAAAGCAAAACAATGCTTCCTCCTCCACCATATACTCTGATCTCAACTATAATTCACAAGAGCAGGAACATATTGCTACAACAATTTATTACTGTACCTCACTTCCCTCACATCAAGTTAATATTCCTTTAGCACATTATCTCCCTGTTATTTTGGAGTGTTCGGCACCCTCCGTGCAGCAGTTTCTGAAAAATATTTAATCGGTATCTTTTGAAACTTTTTCCTGTCTTAAAAGTGAAGTCACTTGCTATTGCTGCTGTCTGCATTTCTAGCAGTAAAGCCTACAAAATTAAACTGAATTCAGAAATGTTTAGTAAGTAACAGTAGTAATCAGACAAGGTTATTTGAAACTTAGCTGGTATCACACCTGATCAGAACAAACTGAACAATGCTTGATGGCCTTGTGGTTCCTGCTTCTGCACCACATTACACAGAAACCAATCTTCAGTTTTGAAGAGAGGAAGACAAGAAAAAAGAGCATGCCACAGAAGAACTAGAAGCCTCGGATGCATTTAGCAAAGAATTCTGGTACATCTGTCACAACTGAATTCTACTTTCTAAAAGGGGAAGGAATTAAACTTCGATTATGGAATAGTGGTGTTGTGTGTGGTGCCCAAGATAGTACAAACTAATATTCTACATACATATTAAACAGTAGCACCCCATTCTGTATTGTATCCTCCCCAACATAAAACTAGTATTAGATATGCTTTTAAAATTATTTTACAATATGCACTGACTTGATGGTATAGGCAACATATTTGATATATGCAATTTTTAAATTTCTGATCAGCATGCTGGATCTTGTGCTAAATGAGACATTTAGCTGGATTTCATAATCCCAAACTGTTTTCCCCCTTTAATATTAAACTTACATTTGCCCTCTGCTGGCCCAATTACCTGTATGATTCAAGTTCTTTTGAACCTGAATGCACTGTTCATTTGTTCTGCCTCCAAATTCAGGAACTACACATTTAATAATTCCCAGACCCATATCCCAATACTTGAGGTGTCAGAATGAAGCTCTCCTACATCCTACCACCCTCAAAATATAAATTATAGACCAACAATATACTCTATAAAACATTCCAATCAAATTGTATAAACTTCTGCCCTTAGAAAGTCTCCCCCCCCCCACCCCCCAGCTCCTGCCTCTATTTTACTTCTTCCGTGCCTCTAAATTAGGACTTTTAAAGAATCTGACAAGCTTACAAATCAGAAATGAATCACTAAGGCTAAGTCTACACTGGCACTTAACAGCACTGGGAGTGTAGCTCCTCTGGACCCCGAGCCAGAAAGTTTCAGTATCGTCATCTACTCTCCTTGTGGAGGTGGTTTACACAGAGTGCTAGGAGATCTCTCTTAGAGCTCATGCTGTGGCCACACTTTCTGTTTAAAGCGCTGCTGTAGCAGTACTGCCATGGCTGCACTTTCAGCTTTTAAGCGTAGACAAAGCCTAAGTGCTTTACAGCATATTAAATTATTCTCCTTAATAGCTAAGGGTGTTAGTTACAGGACTAAGAATAGTCAGCACCCTTCTGGCTTCTTAACATGTCATCAGTGAAGAAAAGTCTGTGCTTGATTCCAACCTAAGTATGAAGAAACAATGGTGAAATTTCATGGGGAAGTATCAAATTAACAAAAGTTATGGAGAAATAGGGAAGTGAGGGGACATCAGGGAATGTCCATGATCTATGCCAGGGGTGGGCAACATACAGACAGGAGCTGATTTTAAGTGGCACACGCAGTCTGTGGCGGGAGCTCGGCACCCACCCCTGAAGTGGGGACCTTGCACAGCTGTGAGGCTTGGAGCACCAGCTCCAGCTCCAGCTTCTGGGTGCACAGGAGGAGGAGACGTGAAGAAATCACCTACCAAACCAGTCTCCCCACTCGCATCCGACCCCGGCGCCCCACCCGCTTCCACCAGGCAGCACAGGGATCCCCTCAGAGCTGCAGGATTGAGGTCCTGCCCTCACATGCGTGCTACTCCACTTGTTCCTACCCCTCCCCCCCCCCAGCATGCGGGGAATCGCAGGTGGGGGGTGGAGTGGGAACAAGCTGCCCTGCCCCCAGCACCTGGCCAGGATTGTCCCCCGACCAGCTGCTGCCACATAACATAGGCCGGGGTGGGGGTGGGGAGAAGGATCTGGGGTGTTGAGGGCTGGGGGGGGGGGTGCTGAGGCAGTGGGGGGCTGGGTGAGAAGGAAGCAATGGAGTGGGGGAGTCCACCCCTGAGAGCCACCCCGGCTCCCTACCCCCACCACGGGCGACACAGGGACCCCCCCACAGAGCCAGGATCTCCTCCTTGGGAGGGTGGGAGAATGGGGGTTCAGTGGGTGAGCAGGGGCCAGGGTGAGGAGGTATTGGAGGAATGGGGGCTGGGCTGTGATGGGGTCAGGGTCAGAGATTGTAGGACATGGGGGCACATGGTAAAATGTGACCTCTCGCCACAGGCAAGGCTGTGCAAGGAGCAGACCCCAGGGACTGCCCACAGCTTGACCCATACCAGGGAGCAGGGCACAGACAGAGGGACAGAGCACAAGCCCCGGACTGATGCAGGGGGAGAGCAGGCCTGCTGTGCTCTCAGGGAGAACAAGGACGCCCAGGTCAGTCCGTTGCTCTGAAATCATCCCCTGCTCTAATAAACTAGACCCCTTCCCCCAAGTAGGACAGAACATCAACCCCTTTAACATCACATCAGGAAAGTGAGATCAGCGTCAACCAACAGTTCTTCCTGAAACCCACTGAATGACTGTGCAGTGCTGCTTTTACACAGCTCCAACCCAGAGGTGGCTGCATCTCAGCACTGATCAGGGGATCCCTGCCCCACCCAGGGCCAGCTGCTTCTCTGCACCAGATGAGAGATCCCTGTATAACCAGCCCTCGTGTCAAAGCTGCACAGTCCCTGGCTGTCTCATAGCCTCTGAAGCATCCCTAACAGTCATGCTCGGAGGGGATGCTGGGAGTCAACGTCTCTGGCAGAGTAAATGAACTAGACCAGTGGTTCCCAAACTTCTCGGCATCACGCCACCTTTTAGATTTTTGAGAAACCCTCACGCTCCCCCCAAAGCAGCAAAACTTGTTGAGCAAAAAAAAAAAGGGGGGGGGGGAACTGACCGGGGCCAAAAAAACCAAAAAATAGCAGCAAAACTTGGATGGGGAGGGGGAATTGGGGGGGGGGGTGTCAGACTGGGTTGCCTCGCGCCCCCACTCGAATTTCTTCATACCCCCAGGGGGGCACGTCTTCCCCCCCCCCCCCCAGTTTGGGAACCCATGAACTAGACAGTCATGGGAGTGGGGAGCCCAGGATCTACTTGTTTGGCCAAGACGGAGCTGAGCTTGTTCCTCCTCCCCACCCAGCTGGGGGAACGGCAGCACAGTGATGTGTTATCCAGAGACTTTTCCCACTGCAACGGAGTGTGAAGCAGGTAAGCATCGCTCCTCATGCCAAGAGCCCACATCCCCAGCTTGCTCTTACGCCTTCCCTTGCTCCTGCCCCCTCCCTCCTGGCCAGACACCCTCCTGCTTCCACAGCCTACCTCCCACCCAAACCTTGCATCCTCACTCTCTCCTGCACACCGCCTCCTGCCCAGATCCTGCACCCCATCCCTATCCCACTTGCTGGCAGACCTGTCCAGCACACTGAGCCCCTCATTTCTGTCCCCACCCCAGAGCCTAAGGGGGTCCACAAATCAACTAACTCCAGAACCCCCCAAAAAGTAAATTTTGCTAATGGAAAGCCCTGAAACCTCAATCTTCCCTGTCTCTTTCCCTCATGGGGCTGGGGGCCACATCAGCAAGGGTTGGGGGGGGTTTTGGAGGAGTTTTTTTGCTTCTCACTTGTGTGGTCCCCAACTGATTTTTCTGTGGGTCAGTGGACTCCAATCCAAAAAAGTTCCCCACCCTTGCCATAAAGAAAGAAAACACTGAAACCTTTTGTGTTGGACATAAATTAATATTTTGCTTTATTTAGAGTGAAAAGTTAACATGAGAAAGTTAAAACACTTAATCTGTTTAATAATTTAAATTAAAGCATTCTCCTTAGCTGCAGCACTAGCAAAATGGCTCAGGCATAATTAACACTGAGTTTCCATTGGCAACTGATGATCCATGGAAAGTTTTACATTGAGCCATGTGGTCCATAGACCAAAAAGTTTGAGAACCACTGTGCTAGAGGTAGAGTGTTTTCAGTTACTGAGACCAAGTCTACACTTAAAAGGCTGTAGGGGCACAGCAGGAAAACTCCTCCCACACATAAATCCACTTTCCTGAGAGGTGGCAGCTAGGCCAACAAAAGAATTCCTAGCACTCTCTATATGCAGACTTAGGTCATCTTAATTATGTTGCTCCATGGGTGTGGCTTTTTCACACCTCTGAGTGACATTACCAGGTCACCCTGATTTTCTAATGTAGAAAATAAAAACACCTTGAGCTCCTCAGGGACACGTACTAGGTCTTTCTTTACTTGTCATCACTATAACGCATGTTTTCTAATTCTTCAATCATTCTCATGATTTCTCTGAGCGGTCTTAAATTTATCAACATCCTTCTTGAATTGGGGTATTTCAGAAGAGGTCACATTAGTGTCAAAGACAGAAGTAAAATAACCTCTCTACTTCCACTTAAGATTCTCCTGTTTACACATCCCTTGATTGCTTCAGCATCACATTGTGAACTCATCTTCACTTAATTAGCCACAACAGCTCCCAAATCTTTTTGGTTATGTCTACACTACCAGGTTAGTTTGAAACAAATCTGCTTGCCAGTTATTTTCTGATTTCACATTTATAACTGATAAAATTGATATTTGTACACTCTCATTCCATTACATGAGAAGATTTACCTGGCGTTGCTTAGTTCCTTAACTCAATTTTTATTTTTCTTCATTTAAATCATTGTTCTGGGGCAGGGCTGGGGCTGAAAGGCTTCCCCAGGCTTCCAGGGGGCAGGCTTCACCAGACCCTCTCACAGTAGCTTCAGACCAGGTGAAAAGCACCTCTCTATGGCCACTGCAGCTCCAGTGGGCACAGCCAGGAGAGGAGTGTGTAATAAGAGGAAGGCCTAAAACATAAGCCAATGCAGCACAGGCCTTGTTTGAGGCCTGAGGCCTCGCTACAATGGACAAAACAAGGTTAACATAAAGCAATGCTAAGATGTGAGCAAGAGACAGGCCCCGGCTCTCAAAACTTGGCACGAACAGGGCTGAGACTAGCAAAACACTAATTGGTGCTAGGTACCGACTGCAGAACAATAATTGGTACTGGTCATAAGTTGAAATCACGAGGTACCACTAGCTCATTAAAAAAGACCTTGGTACCCACTCCTCACAGATACAGATACAGCTTCAGGAAAGGGTCTAGAATGATAGCATGATGGATAGAGATGATCTAATCAAACCACGAGGTACAGGGTGATGGGTGGTATCTAAGTAGCATCAGACGGTGGTAATCTGACAATGTCAGAGGGTAGCAACGTGATACGTCAGCAGTGAGGTGTGACTTCTTGTACCTTATATAAAGGTGGTGTCTTGGGGGGACAGCCTTTGAATGACCTAGGGGGCAGTGGGGCCTCCCACTGATTGAGTCATTCCATTGTGGCAAGTACATACGTGTAGTGGTTCAGTAGGGTTTACTGACAACTATTACTGTACTTCGCTCTACAATAAACTTGGCCTGGCACTTTTGATCCTTATCTGGTTTGTGGTCTTTAGGGGCTCTTTTGGGGTCTGCTGTGGAGACTAAGTGCACAAGTTGACACGGCACACATCACTGAGCACACATGCAAGCAGCCTTCTGGTTATCGTCAACGGAGCCAGAGACCTGTGAAGACACCTCGGCAGTAAATCCTGACCGGCCCTCCCTGAAGAACTACAGAGTGCATGTCCCCTGGCTGGGACAGATGCAGGTTCATCTACCCCCTGTGCTTCTCAGACAGATTGAGGAATACAGCAAACTGTGCACTTTCCCCTCACTCCCTAACAAAGGGGAACAGCCAGCAATGTTCCCCTATGAATGAGGGTGCCTGATGGTGGAAGGTTCAGGGCTGGGACACTTCCTGATCCAGGGGGGTGGAAAGGTGGGAAGAAAGGAGGAGGGAGCAACCAGACACTTTCACCAAAGCTGTACCTTGTTTTAAGTTATGATAAAGAGGAAGCTATATGATGAATTTGGTGTTCCTAGCTTTTACTGTTTAGGAGGCATTCTTGAACAAACGGACAAACAGACTGGACAATGATCCCTCACTTTCACAGGCCTTGGGAGGCAGGCCAGTCCTTGCCCACAAACAACCCGCCAACCTGAAGCATATTCTCACCAGAAACTATACACCGCACCACAGTAACTCTAACTCAGGAACCAATCCACGCAACAAACCTCGATGCCAACTCTGCCCACATATCTACACCAGCGACACCATCACAGGACCTAACCAGATCAACACCATCACTGGTTCATTCACCTGCACATCTACCAATGTAATAAATGACATCATGTGCCAGCAATGCCCCTCTGCTATATACATTGGCCAAACTGGACAGTCCCTACGCAAAAGAATAAATGGACACAAATCAGATATTAGGAATGGCAATATACAAAAACTTGTAGGAGAACACGTCAATCTCCCTGGACACACAATAGCAGATTTAAAGGTAGCCATCCTGCAGCAAAAAAACTTCAGGACCAGACTTCAGAGAGAAACTGCTGAGCTGCAGTTCATCTGCAAATTTGACACCATCAGCTCAGGATTAAACAAAGACTGTGAATGGCTAGCCAATTACAAAAGCAGTTTCTCCTCTCTTGTTGTTCACACCTCCAGATCAGCTGCTAGAAGTGGGCCTCATCCTCCCTGACTGAATTAACCTCGTTATCTCTAGCCTGATTCTTGCCTGCATATTTATACCCGCCTCTGGAAATTTCCACTACATGCATCTGACAAAGTGGGTCTTTGCCCATGAAAGCTTATGCTCCAATACATCTGTTAGTCTATAAGGTACTACAGGACTCCTTGTTGCTTTTGCAAACCATTATAGGGTACAGTACATGTATATCATGTCATAAGAAATCCTTAATGCACTATATTTAAACTGTTATCTTGTTTTTATCATAGGTAGGTAATTAAGCAGAAAACCACTAATTATACAGTACAGAGATCTGGCCCAGGAGTACAGAGTGGTGAGGAGTCCCAGAGAGCAAGAAGGCAAGTGTCGTGGCTTTATCAGCACACCGAGAAAGACCGTCAAGGGATCCTCTGTGACCGTACCCCATCACAAGTCAGTTAAGCAAATACTGTAATCATCTACATTAAAGTACTGGTTCACATCAGTGTATTCTATTTATACAGTGAGTATCAAGTATAAATTAAGAATGAATAAACACATTCATTTCAGGAGAAAGAACTATGAATTTGCTCTGCTTCTTCTCAGGCATAACTTTGTTCATGAAGATGGGATTCAACGTGCAAGAAGATTTGCAGACCTTATATTCAAGTCCATATGAATCTGAAAAGTGCCAAAATGTGTGAATAGATCTGAGTTCATAAGAGGCAGAACTTCATCAAAATCAACTGCATTCTCTTGATTATGATGAGTTTGAGAGAGGAAACCTGTTTCTTTGGCTTGTCGTAGCACCCAGTAATTCCTCACTGGTTAGCTCTCCAAACATGAGCAAATCCTCTTCTATAGCCGCTAGCTCCTACGCCATCTTTTTCATGTTGACTGGAAGCGGAACATCATTCCAGGGGTCATAAAGCTCTTCAATATCTTCCAGTGGCACAATACATTCCTGAAAAGGCTGGAAATGTCAGCTTTATAGGTTGCCGTGCCTCAGGAACAAGATGAGCACAATCTAGCAAATTTACAATAATCTGGTTTACAATTTTTGATTGGTAATGTCCTTTCATTTTTTTAATTACACCTTGATCTGTAGGTTGCATCTGAACGTTAGTCAGTTATCCAGTAAAAGGCATATCTTATAGGCTCTGCAAGTGAAGCTGGTGATCCCACTTTAAGTCAATTGATGAAAATCTCACCTGTCACCCTGGCATTTGCTGAACTAACATAACTAAGGGCAGTGGTCTCCAACCTTTTAAAGCATGAGATCACTTTTTGAATTCAAGTGCATTCTGAGATCTACCTCAAACCCAAATACCCTGGCCCCGCCTCCTTTGTGCCCCTTCTCTGAGGCTCCTCCCCCTGCTCACTCCATCCTCCGCCCTGCCCCCATACTCCCTTACTTTCATCAAGCAGGGTCAGCGGGTTGGGGTGCAGGCTCTGGTCTTGGATTAAGGGATTTGGAGTATGAGAGGGGCTCTGAGCTGAGCTTAGAGCAGGCAGTTGGGGTGCTGGAGGGGTTTCTAGGTGCAGGCTCTGGGAGGGCATTTGGATGCAGGGGTGCTCAAGGCTAGGGTCGGGGCTTGGAGCGCAGGAGGGAGTTCATGACTGGGGTAGGGTTTCAGGCTTTGGGCTCCAACTTGGCATTGCATACATCAGGTGGCTCTTGGGTGGTGGTGCAGTGGGGCTAGGGCAGGCTCAACCCTGCCCTGGCCCTGCACCACTCCTTCCCAAGTCCTGTTGTGCCCCCACTCTGCTCTGTGGAAATAGTATAGACAGTGGGAGAGGGGGCACTTGACATCAGCACCCCTCTTCTCCCTCCCCTATCCTGCACAGCAAGCAGGAGGCTCCCAGGGGTGAGGGGGAGGCAGCTCCAAGGCAAAGAGCAGCAGTTGTACAGCAGTGGGGGGGAGGGGCAACGGAAGTGCCAGCACTTGACAGCCTCTTGGCCAAACCTCTCAAGATCACCTGTCAGAGGCTCCAAGATCTACCAGTAGATCCCAATTTACTGGTTGGTGACCACTGACTAAGCGGAAGTTTCCTGAAATCCTTCAAAAAGCATCTGGATTGTTTTGACTTCCCCATCATGAAAAAGGAGGCATTTGTCACTCCCATCAATGTTGGCACAGATAAGCACAATTACCCTGTGTGACGGGCCGCCGGCGGCCCGCACTCGGGACCCTGGAGCAAGGCGGCGAGAAGCCGCAACCCCGGCATCGGTGCCTTGCTGCCCCGGCGGTACGGGGAGCGGGCAGTGGCGCCAGAGCCTTCCCCCGCGGCTACGCCAACCGGCGGCGGGCGGCTCCGTCACTGAGTGACGGGTGGGGGGAGGCCGGGGAGCCAGCCACATCCCAGGCGGGACGGGGCTACGCCGGCACGACACAACCAATGGGCCGGTTCAAAAGGGCCCGCCGGCAGCGAAGAGGGGGGCAGCCACTGAGGCCGGCCCCTGGGACGCCCTGGGTCGGGGTCAGGTTGGCGCCACCCCCAACGGTGGCCGGCGTGTGGACACCAAACCCCGGAAGCCCAGGACACCCGCAGATATCGCCCGTTCCCGGAGTCGCGACCAGAGCCCGACGGAAGATGTCTACTGAGGCAAACGCCCAAATCACGGTAGGACCCAGAGATCGGGCGGGCGGGGCCTCGAGACTCATTGGGGGGAGGAAGCAGCCCAGGGAGGAGCCCTTTTGGAGCCCATGGGCAGACGTGTTGAGGGAATCATCCCACGTCTGTCGTGCAGGGGACTAGCAGACCCCTGCACTTAGGGCCCTGGGCTGGGACCCGGAGGAGAGGGTGGGCCCGGGTCCCCCTCCCCACACAACCCCACAGGAGCCGGCATCGGTACAGCTCGGTGAAAGTTAAGTTTGCAGAGAGGCCCCAACCGAAGGGAGAAGGACTCAGGGTCTGCAGATCCCCCAGTCCCGCCGGGGCGGGGTGATCGCACCCGACCACGTCGGGACCAGGCTTGGCCCGACGACCAGCAACCCAGAGGTGGGCGTCGGGGTCCGCCGAGCCCCCCTGCAGGATGTCAGGGGGTGATTGCACTCCGAAACTCCTCACACCCTGTCCTTTGAAGTTTTCCCTCCTTCTAGATTTTAATTTTCCCTACATGTCCTCTGTCCCAGAGTCCTTTCAGATAAAGCCCTGTTTTGTAAACTCTGATATCAGCGGAGGAAAACGTTTCAAGAGTGTAGAAAGTTTTTTGAACTGTCAGTGCTCAGTTGCTCATTTGTCTACTGTTTTTCACAATGAACTTTTTTGTAAGCAACACTGAAGCATTTCATCTACCAGGTGAACCTCCATTAAATCCAGGTGAAGCAGCAAACAGAAGAGCTTTTTCCTTGATAGTGGTGGACCCAGCAAACACTGCTCCCTGTGTCCTTTTTTCTTTGAACCATATAAAGAGATTGGTCAATATCTCCTGTTTTTACACCAGCTATTTCTCTGTCCATCTTCATATTTATGCAGAAGTTTATCCTTCCACATTCTGCATACAACCACTGTGCAACACACATTTGACTGCAACCTGGTTTTGAGTAGCCCCTGGAGTTTGGCAGTCTCAGATAATCTACTTTTTCTTTCAGTGAGAGACTTCCTGGCATTTTATCTGCTTTTGCACAAAAAAATGATGCAAGGAAGCTGAGAATGTGAAATCACAGAAGTCGCTCTCATGCTATTACCAAGTGGGCATGTGTTCACAGGAAAAATGCTGCTAATCAGCAATTTCTCTTATAAGGAGTTTCTGCAAACAAGAGTCTTCTGTATTGGTAACATGTGCATATCTCAGATGCACAATTGTCTACTGAGGCAATATGGGGAAGCTACCCAGATTGTCCCAGAATACACTGATACCATTTGACAGCATGGTAGGTATAAAGAAATAAACAAGGAATAAGATGTATTCTCACTGGCACCTGTCTGAATATATTACCAAACTAGAGACTGACTATTTAGTCTGACAATTGTCAGACAATTTTATTGATATTCTAGCACTGTGCCCCCACGTATGTAACACTGTTCAGTTGTTCAATGGAACCTCAAACTTAGGACAAAGTATTCCTAAATGTCAGTAAGTAGTAACATTGAAATCCAACAATGCTAATATATGATTAGTATTCCAATTCCTGAATTTCATTTACAAATAGATGTACACAATGCCATCAGCATGCTAAAAATTAACTTAAAAAACAAAGTAAGCCCTAAGTAACTGTTGAGGTGCTACCGTCAAAGAGTCAGTCATAGCTTGAACTAGAACTAGTAAAGCTATATAATCTAAATTAAATAAGAGTAACCTTGACTAAAAGTAAGATTAAAAAAAAAATCTGAAAGGTAACACTGAAGGAGTACTGCTAAGTCAACATATTTTAGTTTTACCTGTCTATCTTCTTAGAAACAAACACACCACACCACATACAGAATGTACACAAATAATATGGTTTCTGGCAACAGGGGCTTCAAACCATACTTTAAAAGAGTTATTTAGTAGAACAAGGGGGCTACGCCCCATGCTCACTATGCTCGCCAAGCCCCCTCGGCGGCCAGAGAGCCTGATGATGTCATTCTGTTGTGCTACAGGAATTTTTATATATAAAGATATTCCATCACTGAAATCAGACTCTCTGACCACCGAATCATTCTCATGGACAAATAAATTTTTTGAAAGTCTCACCCAGTTCAATTACAGAGGGAGCTGGCAATTTTGGTAGTCTTGCACTCAAAATTCTAAGAGTGAGATTTTTTTCTGGAAAGCTCTAATACCTCCACTGTTTGTAAGCATGGCTTTGATTTTTGGCTAAGGAAAAGCCCTGTCAAACAAATGCCTTTTGCTGGTGCCATGAAATTCCTTTCAGAATTGTTAAGAGTTGTAAGGTGCTCAAAGTCATCATTTCCCTGCTACAATTTGAGTCAATTGCTGATTTTGACAGCATGCCAAAATCGCCAAACACTGTAAGGCTAGGGCCTAGCAGCTGCAGTATACACCAGTGTTTCAACTTTTTTTTAATAAAGTATCCCCCCCCCCTTTTTTTTTAAAGTACCCCTACTACCTACAGTTTTCAGACACACACAAGTTTTCTACCATTGCAACACATTTGTTTAAACAACTTAATTGTAGCCGGGCAGGCAATGAAATTTTTGGGTGTAAAAAGTACAAAAATAATAAAACACTAAAACTTAGAATAAAAATTCAGCTTTCTCCAAATTTCAGTTGTGTTGATGTATTCCCCAGCCTTCTCTCGAGTACCCCTAAAGGTACTTGTACCATTGTTTAAGAAACACTGGTATATACTGCACTGTGAACCACCAGAAGAATAAACTCAGCCTGGCTACTGCCAAAACAGACATAAGAGCAGGATGAAAAGAAGAAAGCATGCACTAAGCTAGCCTCTTGTCCAAAACATGGGGATCTGAACATGGCCTCAGTGACCTATCCTCCGTGAGCATCAATTGGGACAAGAGCATTCCTTTCTGGGAGACAAAAGAGAAACACTAAAATTGAAAGTAGAAAGAACGAGAAAAATGAATTGCAGAAACACTTCTGCTGATATGTTTATTCTGTACCCTTCATAGCTATTAAGCAATGCCTTATATCCCATAGAGGTTAAGCTCCTAATACAACCCAGATCTGATATGGCATACCCAAATCCCATCCACTTAGCCACATTGCCTCTGTCCTTTTCTACTGCATGTGTGAAACTGGGATAGTCATGGATAGGTAATCCACTTTTACAATGTGCTGTATGTCATCCTCCAGTGGCTGGTTCAAGGAGGATACAGCAGGGAGGGTTGAAACACCTCAATCGAGGCAATTTAAAAATGAACAATTTAAATCAGAGTGGAAAACCTCAATTTACTTCACTGATTTTAATCAACTTTTCCATTTGACCATCAGCTATTTTTTAAAGAAAGGGTACAGCCGCTCCCCGAGTTGCGAACGGTCGAGTTACGACCGTTCGCACTTACAACCAATGCTCCCAAGGAGCGGTCGTAAAGGTGGTCCCCGAGTTACGAACGCGACCCGCGCTTACGAACAGCGCGGTCGCGTGTAACTCAATGGGATCCGAGTTATGAACAGTTCGAGTTACGGACCAAGTGTTGGTCCGTAACTTGTTCGTAACTCGGAGAGCGGCTGTACATTCATTGGTTGATACAACTATTAAACTATGTTGATTTACAATTAAACAAAGCCTTTACACCTACAAAAATCAAACCTACCTATGAGGGTATATTATAATGATATATACTTATTTAAGCAATGATGCAGCTTAATATTTTCAAATTCTTATTAACTGTACATTTTAGTATGTTTTACAGTTAAAATGAAATCAGAACATTTTAAACAGAAATTAGAATTCAAATAAATCTGATTTAAATCAAAACTCCAATTTTATTTTTCATTGATTTTTATCCACCTTGGATGAAATCTCCTGCCATTAGCTAAGATAGTTATCTCTGTAGCTTAAGTGATAGATGATTCAGGATTCAAGTCCTGATAATGATGCAGGATAGATGGGGCCTGATAACAGTTGCTCAAAAAAAGGAATTTATATTTTTACCTTTTTCCTTTTAAATGCCCTGGGACCTCACATGTAGAGGAAAAAGTAGCAAGTTATAGAACTCCAAAGTCACGCATCCCATAATTTAAATAACAATTCTTTTAACACTTTCTTATATGTAAATTGGTAAACGCTTAATCTTTCTCACAATACTTGTTCAACAAAGAAGAACCAAGAATCTTGACTAACTCCCAATTGATACACTGAGCACAAATTAAGAATATTAAGTATTTCTTTACTCCTTCCTGGAGAAGGAATGGTAAGATTACATTTTTGTGCATGAAAGTTGAGATAGCTCCATTTCATATAGCTTTCTCAGTAATTCAAGTGTTCTTGACACAAGCGCTGCATTTTGGCCCCCCCTGCTGGAAAGAAGTCTCAGAACTGATACAGGCCATCCTTACTATAAAACCAAAATATATTCCAAAAAACTTGGATTTATAGTGAAACAACTTAAAGTGGGGAATTTTTTCCCCGGTGGCTGACTTCCATTTGTGCAAACTGGTTTGGGGTTGGGTTGGGTTTGTTTTTTCTTTCTTTGCACAACTTAAGAGCGGGGAATGGGAGGACTTATAATGTATCAGTTCCTACAAGCGTCAGTGACTTTATTGCAGAATGGATGTATATCGGGGCGACTTATAGCAGGGATGCCCTGTACTATTAAAGTAGTTCTCTCCTTTACAATTCTCTCACAAAAATAAGATGTGAGAAAATTTATGGCTTTTGTCACAAAAGATGCATAAACTATGTTATTACTATGTTAACTGTTAATTGTAGTACGTAACATACAAAATTTTTGAATCCTGTATCTGAAAAATGCATAGGTGCTGTGTATTACAAATGTGAGCTGATCTGATGTTATGTACTGATGCCACTAAGTATATATACGGTGGAATCTCAGAGTTACAGACCCCAGAGTTACAAACAGACCAGTCCACATCTCATTAGGAATCATAAGTATACAATCAGGCAGCAGCGGGGGGTGAGGGAGAAGGAAACACAGCAGGAGTCGGCAACCTTTTTAAACCAAAGAGCCAAACTACATCAAAATTCAGAACAAGTGGTCAACAAAGAGCCTTTAAAAAATACCCATATGCATAACTGAAAATATACAACTTAATATTATTCATATTGACAATGATTAATGATAGCATAAACAAAACATTGTACTCACAGACTTTATTTAATGGGACTTCTGCTGCTGCATATTTTCGCACATTTCTTTGACATTTACATCACATCTGGTCAAACCCAGCTTCATGCACATATTCAGGCTGTCTTCTATCAATCTTATGGCAGGGGGCTGGTGACGTGGTGTGCAGGAATCTGGGTTGGGGTGTTTGAGGGGCTCAGGGCAGGAGATTGGGGTGTATGAGGGTACAGGAGTATTATGGCACTGGGGATGTGCGGGTGCAGGAGTCTGGGGATGTGGGAGTATGAGGGGC
Organism: Pelochelys cantorii; assembly: GCA_032595735.1. NCBI lineage: Eukaryota > Metazoa > Chordata > Testudines > Trionychidae > Pelochelys > Pelochelys cantorii. The sequence goes on along the minus strand of CM064326.1, from coordinate 65,985,080 downwards.
TCAGCGTGGGGGGGGGGTCAGGTGTATGATGGGCTCAGGGCTGGTGTGGGTAAGAGTGCAGGAGTTTTATGACGCTGCAGCCAGATGAGAGTTGGGCCCCAATTGGGGGCTTGTTGGCCAGGCTTAATTTTTAAATAAAGTAAAATATTATGCCCAACATAAAAAGTTTCAACAATGTCTTTATTTATGACGGGGTGGAGAACCTTTTTTGGGTCAGGGGCCACTGAACCACAATGCCAGAGGACCAGCCCTGGAAGAGTCCACGGGCCCCGTCGGTGCCATTACCAGTAGTGGGGACTCCATTTAAATGTATAAGCTTAGACTTGGTGGGACCCCTAGAGAGGAGTATGAGTGGACACAAATGTATTTTAGTTATAGTGGACGACGCCCCACACTACCTGGAAGCGATTCTCTTATGATCCATGACAGCCTGCACCATAGCTGATGAGCTCTTTAAGGTGTTTGTGAGGGTCGGGCTTCTGAAGGAGATGCTGACTGACTAGGGAACCAACATGACATCAAAGCTCATGGCTGAGTTGTGCCGCCTACTAAACAACCATGCCCTGAAGACCTCAGTTCACCATCCCCAGACTGGTCAAGCATTTTAACAAGACCCTCAAGACCATGTTGCGGAAATTTGTGAAGGAGGATCCGCAGCTCTGGGACAAGTGGCTGCCTGCCCTGCTTTTGGCCGTGAGGGAGGTGCCCCAAACCTTGACAGGTTTCTCACCCTTCAAGTTGCTGTACGGACAACGCCCCCGGGGGATTTTGGACCCTGTAAGAGAGATCTGGGAGGAGCAGGAGGCCCACGCCCAAGGGTCCATCCATTATGTGCTGCAGCTGAGGGAACGTCTTGAGGAGTTAGGCCAACTGGCCCAGGAGAATTTGCAAAGGGCCCAGGAAGAACAGGCCCGACAATACAATAAGGGAGCAAAGGTAAGGACCTTCAAACCTGGGGACTGCATCCAATTCTGGGCCCCCCACTACAGAAAGGATGTGGATGCATTGGAGAGGGTCCAGTGGAGGGCAATGAAAACAATTAGGGGACTGGAGCACATGACCTACGAGGAGAGACTGAGAGATTTGGGCTTATTTAGTCTCCAGAAGAGAAGAGTGAGGGGGGATTTGATAGCACCCTTCAACTTCCTAAAGGGAGGTTCCAAAGAGGTTGGAGAGATGCTGTTCTCAGTAGTGATGAATAGCAGAACAAGGAGCAATGGTCTCAAGTTACAGTAGGGGAGGTCTAGGTTGGATATTAGGAAGAACTATTTCACTAGGAGGGTGGTGAAGTACTGGAATGGGTTACCTAGGGAAGTGGTGGAAACCCCTAGAGGTTTTTAAGTCTCGGCTTGACAAAGCCCTGGCTGGGTTGATTTAGTTAGGGTTGGCCCTGCTCTGGGCAGGGGGCTGGACACAATGACCTCCTGAGGTCTCTTCCAACCCTAGGATTCTATGATTCTATGACTGTGTGTTGCTTTTGTTACCATCAGTGGAGTCCAAGCTACCAGCAAAGTGGCAAGGCCCTTTTGAAGTGACACAGAGTGGAGCCAGTGGATTATAAGATACAACTGCCGGGGCAGTGGAAAGAGATCCACATCAACCATATGACCCTCCTAAAAGCCTGGAAGGAACGAGAGGCCATGATTATTGCCCTATACCCCGGGAACCAGAACTGGGGCCAGAAGCCGGTGAGCCCCAGGAACACTGCCCAGTAGACATTATACAAGACCTCAGGCCCGAACGACAGGAACAGCTACAGGAGCTAATTGCCCAATTTCCGCATGTTCTGTCAGCCCAACCAGGAAAGACCCTGCGCTAATCAGTCATCATATTGCCACTGTCCCAGGCCAAAAGGTGAGGGACAACCATCCCCTGCTCCCCAGGAAAATATGGGACATGGTGAGGGAGGAGCCGAGTCAGATAACATAAGAACATAAGAACGGCCATACTGGGTCAGACCAAAGGTCCATCTAGCCCAGTATCCTGTCTGCCGCCAGTGGCCAGCACCAGGTGCCCCAGAGAGGGTGGACCGAAGACAATGATCAAGCGATTTGTCTCCTGCCATCCCTCTCCAGCCTCTGACAAACAGAGGCTAAGGACACCATTTTATCCCCTGGCTAATAGCCTTTTATGGACCTAACCTCCATGAAATTATCTAGCTTCTCTTTAAACTCTGTTATAGTCCTAGCCTTCACAGCCTCCTCTGGCAAGGAGTTCCACAGGCTGACTACACGCTGTGTGAAGAAGAACTTTCTTTGATTAGTTTTAAACCTGCTACCCATTAATTTCATTTGGTGTCCTCTAGTTCTTCTATTTAGGGAACTAATAAATAACTTCTCTTTATCGGCCCTCTCCACACCACTCATGATTTTATATACCTCTATCATATCCCCCCTCAGTCTCCTCTTTTCTAAACTGAAAAGTCCCAGTCGCTTTAACCTCTCCTCATATGGGACCCGTTCCAAACCCCTAATCATTTTAGTTGCCCTTTTCTGAACCCTTTCCAAGGCCAAAATATCTTTTTTGAGGTGAGGAGACCACATCTGTACACAGTATTCAAGATGTGGGCGTACCATAGTTTTATACAGGGGCAGTAAGATATTCTGGGTCTTATTTTCTATCCCTTTCTTAATAATTCCTAGCATCCTATTTGCCTTTTTGACCGCCACTGCACACTGCGTGGAAGTTTTCAGAGAACTGTCCACGATAACTCCAAGATCTCTTTCCTGATTTGTCGTAGCCAAATTAGCCCCCATCATACTGTATGTATAGTTGGGGTTATTTTTCCCAATGTGCATTACTTTACACTTATCCACATTAAATTTCATTTGCCATTTTGTTGCCCAATCACTCAGTTTGGTGAGATCTTCTTGGAGTCCCTCACAGTCTGCTTCTGTCTTGACTATCCTAAACAGTTTGGTATCATCTGCAAACTTTACCACCTCACTGCGTACCCTTTTCTCCAGATCATTTATGAATAAGTTGAACAGGATTGGTCCTAGGACTGACCCTTGGGGGACACCACTAGTTACCCCTCTCCATTCTGAAAATTGACCATTTATTCCTACCCTTTGTTTACACTAGGGTGATGTTAACACTAGGATGGTCGAGGAGTCTAGGAGCAAATGGTGGAGCCTGACTGTGTTAGTTCTCAAATCAGATGGGACAGTTAAATTCTGAGTGAATTTCCGCAAGGTGAATGCCATCTCTAGGTTTGATGCGTACCCCAAGCCCTGAGTAGATGAGCTGTTAGAGCGACTGGAGCAGGCCAAGTTCATCTCAACATTAGATCTCATCACCAAGGAGTACTGGCAAATCCCGCTAACTCCATCGGCGAAGGAAAAAAGGGATTCCCTACCCCCTTTGGGCTGTATCAATTCACCATGATGCCGTTTGGATTGCATGGGGGTGCAGCTACCTTCCAGCCGCTCATGAACGAGGTGCTGAGCCCACATAATCAGTATGCAGCAGCATACATCGATTATACCATCGTTTACAGCACAAACCAGATGGATCACTTACACCACCTTGGCCAGGTATTACAGGCCCTGGGGGAAGCCAGCCTAATGGCTAATCAGGCCAAATGCCACCTGGGACAGCGGGAAGTGGCCTATTTGGGATATACAATGGGAAAGGGGAAGTTTTGGCCATCAGTAGACAAGGTACAGGCCCTCCAGGACTACTCCACCCCCACTACAAAGAGGCAAGTATGACAGTTCTTGGGGCTGGGGAGATATTACCACCAGTTTGTTTCTAACTTTGCCATACTAGCTGCTCCCCTGACAGACTTGTCAAAGAACCAGCGACACCAGAAAGTAGCGCAGACAGTGGAATGCAAGGCAGCTTTCCAGGCCCTGCGGAACCGACTGACTCAAGAACCAGTACTCACCCAACCAGACTTCACAAAGTCATTCATCCCCCAGACAGATGCCTCAGAGGTGGGCCTAGGGGCGGTACTGTCACAAGAGGTCGGAGGAGCAGAACACTCCATTCTCTACCTGAACTGCAAGCTGTTTCCCAGGGAGACAAGGTATTCCACTACAGAACGGGAAGCACTGGCCGTGAAATGGGCCAACAAGGCCCTCCAACATTATCTTCTGAGTAAGTCCATCACTAAAGTAAAGGGGCATGCCCCACTCAAATAGCTACATGGAATGAAGGATTCAAATGCATGGATTATGCACTGGTATTTATCATTACAGCTCTATTCGTTTCAAGTGGCACACCGGTAAGGGAAAGCGCATTCTAACACTGATTTTTTTCTCCCATGTCAACACCAATGAGGGAAAAGAGGTGCCTTCCCAGCAACCCCTCTTAAGGGGGAGGGTGTGTAACAGGGCGTACCAACCCCACACTGGCACAGGAGAGGTTAGCCAGGCGTGCTGGGCTGAGAAAGCCCCTCCCCCACAGCCTTGCTGGGCATGCTCCAACTGCAGGTCAAGTATAAAAGCCAAGGGAGCAGCTCAGTCAGGGCTGACCATGGGAAAGGAAGGCGCTCCTGCTTGAACACAGAAGCAGCAGCACGGCAAGTGGATGACTGGGAGATCAACTAACCAGGGAGACGCAGGTGGGGAAGATGCCAGCCATCGGACAGGGTAGAAAGTAATCCAGGGTGGGTAGCTGGAGGCCTTCCAGCATGTTTCAGGTGGAATCCCCACTGAACTGGTGGTGGGATATGCCCACCACTGGCAGGGCCCTGGGTTGGGGCCTGGTGGAGAGGGAGGGCTTGAGTCCCCCTACCGCCACCTTTGTTGGCTCCCAGAGCAGGGTGAACCTATTGTGATATAGACTTGGGTGGTGGTCCTTACTGCCCCGCTGACTGGGGTACTAGAGTCTAGGCCACTGAGCCGTAATGCCTGGTCGATAGAGGATATAGCCGGGGCCAGATTATGGGGTGACTCACCCTGCCCGGTCTCCCAGGGGGAATGGGCTACGTACCCCGTGACAAGACCACAGAAGTGAAAAACAAAAAAAAACCTCTCCAAAACCCCCCAACTGAAACACCTCACTCCTCTGGTCCTCCAACCCCATAGTGAGGGGAGCAGAAGGGAGGACTGAGGTTCAAGGCCTCAGGCCAGATATACTCTTCTGAGGTTCCAGGGTTAGTGGATTTTTGTGGCCTCCCCAGGCTCTAGTTTGGGGCCAAAAATGAGGAGTTAAGTGCGTGGGACAGGGGTGCCAGTGAATGGGATAGAGATGGGAGTGCAGGATCTGGGTGGGAGGTGGGGTGTAGGAAGGGGTGAGGGTGCAAGGTCTGGGCCAGAGGGCAGGCTGCCTGGTCAGGGAGCAGGAGCAGGCTGGGAGCTGACTGCCTGGCCAGGGGGGATTTTGGCCAGGGCGCAGGCTGTCTGGCTGGAGGGGGGTAAGCGATTGGGGGGGGCCGCACTTGTTTTCGCGCCACATGGCAAGCACTGTGTAACATGCCTCGTGCTGCTCCCATTCGTCAGCAGGAAGCCTCCAGGAAGCATTTGCAGGGGAGGCTCAAGGGAAGTGTGTCCCAGGGTAACAAATGACCAGAGTGCAGGGAGCCATCTTTGATTCCTGGTTTCCCCCTAACAGGGGCGGGGGGGGGGGAGGGGCAAAGGGGGAAGAAGGAAAACACTGTTGCACAGAGCCATTTTTAGCTCTGCTTGTTCCCTGCACACTGGACCCAACATGGAGACTTGGGGCTCTCTCCTCCTACCCCCACAGAAATCTGACACTGGCATTCCAGTGCTGCAGGGGGTCACAAGGCTGTAGCACCAGCACTGGCTTCCTGCTGTGGGGGGAGGGGAGCAAAGAGGGGGATGAGTTGGGATTCCAAAAGAGCCATAGGTTGGCAACCCCTGCACTACAGTATTGTATTTAAGGTAAATTACTAAAAATAAAAGGAAAGGCAGTTTTCTTCTACATAGTAAAGTTTCAATGCTGCATAAGCCAATGTTCAGTTTTAAACTTTTGAAAACTATAACATTTTGTTCAGATATGAACTTCCATTCACAAGGTTTTTGTAACTCAGATTCTACTGTATCACATTCTAGCTATACTGACTAAGGTGTACAATACTAGGAGATGTTAAAAAATATTCTGTTAAATTTTAACCATGTCAGTGTTAAAAGAAATCCTGGCAGTTACAGGCGCTGCGGGCTCTGCAGTATAAAGCTTATACAGCAGTGTCTTATACCCAGTGTCCGGCAGTGGGGCCAGCAGTCAGGAGCCAGTGCATGCTGGGAGTCAGCTTACAAATCAGCTCCTGGCATGCACAGGCTCCTAGCTGCCAGCCCCTCTTCTGGGGAGCCAGCTGTACTGCGGGCTCTGCAGTGCTGGGTGACAGCCAGCTCCCCAAGAGTGGGGCTGAAGTGTAACCATAATGGAAACTGGTAAGCTGATGTTCATTGGTTAACAGTTTAAACTACTACATTTTTACATCCCTATACAATACTAAGTAGGAATAAACAAGCTGAGGGCGATTAGGGAAAAACAGTGGTTTTTCATTACAGGCATGTTTTGATATTTCATCACTGTTAGCACAGCAGAGTCCACACAGCTCTAGAGTATAAAACCACAGAATTATAGAATACTGGAAGGGACCTCAAGAGGTCAGAGTCCAGTCTGCACAGCAGGACCAAGCACTGTCTAGATCAGGGGTGGGCAATGATTTTTAATGGGGGGGGGGGAGACGGGACACTCAAAGAATTTGGAAAGCAGTCAAGAGCCGCACTCTTCAGTGATATTAATGGAGGAGGTTCAGGGTCTTCTGGGACGGAGGTTAGGTACAGAAGGTATCTTGGGGTAGGGAAGGGAATGTGGTTGAAGTAGGCAGTTGTGACCTGGGGCACTGGACTGGAATGCAGGGGGTTGGATTGTCACCTAGGGCAGGGAATTGGGGTACAGGAAGGGAGTGCAGGAGTTTGGGTTGTAAGCTAGGGCAGGAGAGGACTGATCTGGGGCAAGGGATTGGAGTGCTAGATCTGGGAGGGGGTATGGGTGCAGCAGGGGAGCAATGGATTTGGGTATGTGGAGTAGGGGGGCAGAGGGTTGGGGTGCCAGAGGCAGGGTCTGGCCAGGAGACTTACCAACCGACAGCCCATTCCTGAATCAGCCTCCCTTCCTGCCCTGCCCCAGCACAGGCTGTAGCCATGTGCTCTGACTAACTACAAGCCCCTTGTGCCTTGTGGCTACCTGTTTTTGAAACAAATAGTTCCCTCTGGCCCGAAGCCGGCCAGTGGGATTGTGCTGGGGGTGGGAGCAGCTCCTAAAGCTTCCCCCTTCCCCTCCAGGCTGAGTTTTTAAAGTGAAACCCCCCTGCAGCCACATGCAGGTGGGGCGAAGCAAGTGAGGAGTCTGCCCTGGGCTCTCCACAGCATCCGCGAGCTAGATCCAGGGGCTTGGTGGGTCAGATCCAGCCCACAGGCCATATTTTGTCCAGGCCTGGTCTAGATCATCCCTATAGATGTCTATCCAACCTGCTCTTAAATATTTCCAGTGATGGAGATTCCACAACCTCCCTAGGCAATTGATTCCAGTGTTTAACCACGCTGACAGGTAGGAAGTTTTTCCTAATGTCCAACCTAAACCCCCATTGCTGCAATTTAAGCCCATTGCTTCTTGTCCTATCATCAGAGGCCAAAGAAAACATTTTTTCTTCCTTCTCCTTGTAACATCCTTTTAGATACTTGAAAACCGCTATCATGTCAGCTCTGTAGTCTCTCTTCCACACTAACAAGACCAATTCTTTCAGTCTGCCCTCATAGCTCGTTTTCTATATCTCTAATCACTTTTGTTGCTCTTCTCTGGACCTTCTCCAAATCTTTCTTGAAATGTGGTGCCCAGAACTGGACACAAATACTCCAACTGAGGCATAATTAGCACAGAGTTGAGTGGAAGAATGACTTTGTGTCTTGCTCACAACACTCTTGTTAATGCATACCAGAATCAGGTTTTCTTTTTTTTTTTTTTTGCAATAGTGTCACACTGACTCATGTTAACTTGTATGACCCCAAACTCCTTTTCAGTGGTAGTCCTTACTAGACAATCACTTCCCATTCTGTATGTGTGAAACCGATTGTTCCTTCCTAAGTGAAGTACTTTGCATTTTTCTTTATTAAACATCATCCTATTTACCTCACACCATTTCTCCTGTTTGTCCAGATCATTTTGAATTTTGACCCGAGCCTCCAAAGAACTTGCAACCTCTCCCAGCTTAGTATCATCTGCAAACTTAGTAATTGTACTCTCTATGCCATCATCTAAATAACTGACAAAGATATCTAACAGAACCAGTCCAAAACAGACCCCTGTGGAACTCCACCTGTTATGCCCTGCCAGAATGATTGTGCTCTGTGACCAACTACACAGAGTGTACATACAGAGTGTACAAACTGTGTACAGATGTAGTCGTCTCACTTCAAAAAAGATATTTTGGCCTTGGAAAGGGTTCAGAAAAGGGCAACTAAAATGATTAGGGGTTTGGAACGGGTCCCATATGAAGAGAGGTTAAAACGACTGGGACTTTTCAGTTTAGAAAAGAGGAGACTGAGGGGGGATATGATAGAGGTATATAAAATCATGAATGGTGTGGAGAGGGCGAATAAAGAAAAGTTATTTATTAGTTGCCATAATAGAAGAACTAGAGGACACCAAATGAAGTTAATGGGTAGCAGGTTTAAAACTAATAAAAGAAAGTTCTTCTTCACACAGCGTGTAGTCAACCTGTGGAACTCCTTGCCAGAGGAGGCTGTGAAGGCTAGGACTATAATAGAGTTTAAAGAGAAGCTAGATAATTTCATGGAGGTTAGGTCCATAAAAGGCTATTAGCCAGGAGATAGAAATCGTGTCCCTGGCCTCTGTTTGTCAGAGGCTGGAGATGGATGGTAGGAGACAAATTGCCTGATCATTGTCTTCGGTCCACCCTCTGTGGGGCACCTGGTGCTGGCCACTGTCGGCAGACAGGCTACTGGGCTAGATGGACCTTTGGTCTGACCCAGTACGGCTGTTCTTATGTTCTTATTGTGAACCGTTAATTCTGAACTTTGAAGAGTAAGTCGTAGGTAAAGGTTTAAGTTCTAGGAGGTGGATGCCACAAGAAGAGATGGATAGCAAACACTTAAGAACAAGAGTTACAGTAGCTTTCAGCTTATCTATCTGGATATCGTTACCCTACTTTTCAAAAGGTGAGCTCCATACAGAGGATGTCAAATTGTCAAAAAATTAATTAGTAAATGACTGGACGTAGATGAGTTTTTTCCTCCATAGATGGGGAAAGGACAGTAGGCCAGCACTGCTACCTTCAGGAAAACTGATAGCTCACCTAATAAGGAAGCAGTACTGGCAATGATTTGAAGTTATTACTGGTGGTAGGCTCAGGGCTGGAGACGCCTGTCGTCGCACGCCTGGGGGCCCCAGATGAGGAGGAAAACATGGCCAGCACTGTCACCCTCAGCCTGGAGCCAGTAAACCAGGGCCTGGTTGTCTCCCAAGCACCCTCCGAGGCCAGGGAGGGATCATCAAGTGACTGCTCAGTTTTTCCACACACACAGGGCAGGGAAGGTGGGCACTGAGGGGCTGGGGTGCGATTGTCATTTGGTCTGGCCCTCGCGCTGCAGTCCGTGCATGTGGAAGCACATGTAGTGCCAGTCTGTGACACACAGTCCCATGGGCAGACCCGTCGCACCCCTCAGCTCCTGCTCACAGGCTCTGGGAAGGCCACACACACGTCTGACCCCCAGGGGGGAGGGATGCCCTCCTATCACAAGCCACCACTGAAAGTAGGCTGGGGACAAGGGCATGCACCCACCCACATAGACTGAGGAGTGCCACACACAGCACACGGGCATGCCTGCACACTCAAGGCACCATCCTCTCCTGGGGACAGCACTACCAGGCACAGGTGTGCATGTGGCCCCAATGGAAGCCCAGGCTGCTCCAAGCCCCTTTCCTGCCCAAGAGATCCCAGTGTCCCAACGTGGCTGGACGCTTCCCTTGCCTGCTTGTCATGGGCTGGGAGGGGGAAGGGGGAGGTAGCTTGGTCTCCTGGGCACCTCAGGCCCCTGTGAGGCAGGGCCCACTATGCAGGCCACACATGATCTTGATCCTGGGACATCACCATCCTCTGGCCCAAGCACTGTAGCTCGCAGCTCACAGAGGAGGGCAAAACCTCAGGGACAGTGTCTGCATGGATGACTGACCACCTCTCCCTCTTTATTCTCCAAAGCCAGAGCAGCCATGACTGAGGGGCAATCACCAGAAAGTGAGCCAGCCACCCGACCCCAGGGGAGTCGCAGGCGCCAGAGGGACCAGGAGGACCTTATGAGGGAGCATTATGGGCATCCTCCAGGACATGCAGCACACTCTGGCCCAGAAGGTCCAGGATGACGCCCAATGGCCGACCCAAATGTGGACTGAGCTAGTGCGGCAGGGCCACAAAATGTGAGCCACCATCTGGGAGATGATGGCATACCCAGCTCCTGTCCCTGCTCCTATCTCTGCTCCCATTCCCCCTGCCATGCCTGACCCCAGTTCCAGCCCCCACCTATACCGCTGTTGTCACTGCCCCCCCACCTGAGGTGGAACTTCCAGCTGCACTACATGCCACTCTCAGCCCCAGCCCTGAGTCCCCTTCCCCTATCCAGGTCTCAGCCCCCTCCTCCCCAGTTACTTTTATTACAACAAAAATACAAAGTTTTCTGAACACAAAACTAGTTTTTATTGAGTTTACAGGGAAGGGGGGGAAGAGAGGGGTTGTTCTGGGACAGGCAGAGAGGGGCAAGGCACAGGCCCCTAGTGGGGAGGCCCTGGAGACAGTTAATGGGGTTCTTCAGAGAAACTCTCTCTCAGGACCTCCTGGATGTGCACCCCCACCTAAGGGGCCTGGTAGATGGCAGCTGTGTGCAGCTGCTCGCAGGCCCTTCCCTCCCGGGGTGGACGGCAGAGCCCGGCCAGAAGAAGACCTTCCCCTTGCTTTCCATGATGCTATGGAGAACACAACTGCCCGAGACCACATGGGGGATGTTGTGCTCCCCCACATCGAGACAGGTCAGAAAGCACCTGAACCTTGCTTTCAAGCGGCCGAAGGTGCATTCCGCCTAGATGTGGGTCCTGCCCAGGCAGGCATTGAAATGATATCTCCTCGGGTCCAGGTGGCCGGTGTTCGGCTTCATCAGCCATAGCATGAGGGGGTAGGGAACATCTCCCCACGACGCACAGTAGCATCTAAACATCCCTGACTCTGAAATCATGCTGGAGGAAGAATGTGCCAGCCTTCAGTTTCTGGTAGAGGCTGGAGTTTCTGAAAATTCGGTCATTGTGCACCTTCCCCAGCCACTCCACAAAAATGTCCATGGAGGTTGACCAGGGCCTGCAGGACCATCGAGAAGTATCCCTTCTCATTAATGTACTGAGCAGCTCGAAGTTCTGGGGCCTGGATGTGGATGTGGATTCCCTCTTTGGCTCTCCTGCAGTTGGGGAAGCCCAGGGTAGCAAATCCAGCCACGATGGGGTCCAGGTCTCCCAGGCGGATGACCCTGCACAGCAGGACGGAGTTGATAGCCCTCACCACCTGCAGAAGGAGACAACCAAACACAAAACAGATAATCAGAGGGGGTGCCTGAGCCCTTGGGAGGTTCCTGCTTCCCCCCCCCCAAACACCCCAGGAGCCAGCCTCTATGAGTGCCCCCCCCCCCCCAGAGCTGTGAGGGTGGGACTGCAGAACCTCCTGGAGACAGGGCTCCCCCCCCCCTGCAACTCATGCCCAACCTCCCCTATCTCTAGGGTGCCCCTTTCCAGTACCCGTCCCCCATCCTGCAGGGACTGCTACCCAAGAGTGGCTTACCTCCATGAGGAGAGCCCTGACAGTGGACTGTCCCATGCCGAACTAGTTGCCCACAGACCGGCAGCTGTCTGGGGTGGTGAACTTCCAGATGGCAATGGCGACCCGCTTCTCCAGGGGGATGGTGGGTCCCATCTGGGTGTCCACTGACAAAGGGCAGGGGTGAGCCAGGCACACAGCTCCATGGAAGTGGCCTTCCTCATTCTGAAGTTTTGGAGCCACTGCTGGTCGTCCCACTGCTCCATGACCAATCCGTCCCACCAGTCAGAACTGGTGTCCAGCCTCCATAATCTTCTCTCCACTGTGGGGTGCGCTTGCAAGAGCCTTGCTCCCACACACACGCAGAGGGTCTCGATGATGAGCTGGTGTCGAGCTCGTGCAGGACCATGAAGGCAGCCTGCACAAAGTGCTGCAGAAACTGCAGCATGGGAGCGTGGGGCCATTGCCTTCCCGGAGGCAGCTCCAGCTCCATGGCAAGGAACATGCTGTGGTGTCCAAAAGCAGAGCTACCAGAACATGCACTGCAAATGCTTTGCTGTCCCCTCAGAGGTAGGCAAGCAAGCAGAACAAGCTGAGAAACGGCACGTGTCTCAGATAGCTTTAGGCGGCAGCACCCAGAAGCAACTGCTGACTGCTACCTGAACTGGTTCTGGGTGGCCTTAAATGCGAGATAGCGTTCAATCAGTGTCAGTGTGGATGCTATCTTTTGAAACAGCACATCGCTATTTCATTGTGCTTTGTGTGTGTAGATGTGCTATTCCGAAAGAAGCTTGCAGTCTAGACATAGCCTTTGATGTCTGCAGGGCAACCTGTGTTAACAGCACAGGGTGAAGATGGATCTCTGGACTCCTCTCTAATCAGGAAAATGGATGCATTCAGTCCAGAAAGCCCAGAATAAGTAGATTGGTCTACTCATTCCATAGTGGAGGAGGTTGTGATCTCCAGACTTCATGAGATGGGTAAGATGCAAGATGCTGTAGACTAGTCTGCAGCAGGTATGAACACTTAAGTTGAAATGGTGGGTGACTTGTTAAATCAGCATATAAATTAACAAATGAGAGCAGCAGTCTGTCTTAAGTAGTGATGAAACTGAGATGTCAGTTTCAGGTGTAACAACAAAAACACAAAACACATTCCTCTCCATAAAAGCATCAAATATTTTCCAAATAAAACATACAGCCTTAGCTTTTGAAAGATGTTGTAATAGTTTTTTTGGGGTTTTTTTTTTTAAGCAACTACATTTGAGACAACTTCAAAGAATGGTCTTGCAGCACCTCAGACTAACAAAACATGTAGATGGTATCATGAGCTTTCGTGGGCACAGCCCACTTCTTCAGATGAATGGAGCAAGGAGTCCAGAGGTACAATAAATAGCAGGTGCTGCAGGACCATTCGTTGTTTAAGTTTTTTCAGTTACAGATTAACACAGCTACCCCTCTGATACATTTGAGACTGTTACCCTACTGTGTTTAAGACTACTCATAAGTTCATCCCAGTTAAATTCATCACCTGGTCAAAACTGAAATAATTCTGTAAGTTATCACAAAATCCAAATTAACTTAGCATTTCTTCACAATTCAAGAGCGCACACTTGAACTATTACTGGTTGGACCTCCCTAGTCTGGCACCCTTGGGACCTGGGCTCCCCGCCCTGCTGCTGCCAAGGGTTGGCTGAAAACATTTTTCAAAAGTGAGTATTGGGTTTTATCAATATAAATCCGTGTCCTGAAACTCCTCAGGCTTGGGCTCCCCACTCAGAATCCCTGCTCGATGGCTCAGAACACGTTTATAGAGAGGGAACGAAGAGTATAACTGTTGGTTGGTAGCTGTTGCTGCTGCCTAGTGGGTGTGACACGTAGGGAGCTTGGTCCTGACAGCAACAGAGCTGCAGGGCACAGAAGGCTGTACCCAGTGAGTGAGTACTCACTGCACAACTGTTTCCCCTGCCTTCAGCATGGCCCCATGGCACCGAGCTGTTTGCTTTTCCCTGACTGCCACGAGTATCAGACCCCTTCCTTCTCCCACAGTGCTAGGCAGCTCATCTCTTCCTCCCCCCCTCCTTCACCAACAGTACCTCACTTTTCCCCGCCACCCTCTTCCCATCCCACCAACAGTGCTTGAGTCAGAAGGGGATACCATATGCTTCCATTGCCCAACAGCCTCTCCTGCTCACTTCAACTCCAGCTTGTCTATGGAGCTAAGGTGGTTACATCCTGGAGAGGATGGCAGCGGCCCTCCTAGTGCTGGCAAATCTGTGACAGTTTTGTGGGAATGGTGTCAGTATACTCTTTTTAAACAGAAAAAATAAACTACAGCACTAAACTTTATTACTTTCAATACTTCTAATTTGTTGTTTTTTTCCTGTCCTCTCATGCTCCTTCATTAATGCCAATACCCAGAAAAATGGAAAATTTTTCTATGGTTCTTCATTCATTTTTCAATTTTTTAAATAAACACTGATAACCTCTGAGGAAATGAAGGAAGGACCTTAGTTATACAGGAGACCCTCATGATTTGTGGAATCACCATTTGCAATATCGCACATTTGCAAGCCTCTCCCATCTCCCCATTGCACCCCAACGCCTGCTCAGGAATGGGGACACAGCTTCGGGGGGGGGGTGGCCTGTTGCCAGGTACCAGCAGTGGTTGGGGGCCTCCCCTTTGCGGCTCCCACCCCCCCGGGTGAGTTCAGAAGCTGTGGCAGCCAGGAGCAGCCGGCCCTAATATTCGCAGATTTCGCCATTCGCAGTGGTGCCAGGAACACATCCACAGTGCATAGCAAGGATTTACTGAATCCAAACTACATTACTGCACAGACTACCTCGTCTCTTATACTGAAATGTATCAATGATGCTGAAAAATCATGCTACCTTCAAGTGCTTAAAATTGTTTCAAATATATCATGAATTCGTAAAAAGTATCCAACAATTAACTGTGCTGCAGTTTTTTTTTTTTTCAAAGCAGTCATCTGAAGAACAGCTATATTAAGAATGCCTAAAATACTGCAACACTTAACTTAAGTCTAAAGTCAAGTCTGGCAACTTGTTTGTTATATTTACATAAAGTTCCCTTGAATGACAAGCAACTTTTAACTCCCATAAGTTTAGGAAAGGTTTTATACGTTTATACATTCATAATCTCCACATCATAAAGAGATGAGCACCACAGAGTCTTTTTTTTTTTTTAAGTGTCAGGTAAAAACATCCATGCTTTATAAATGAAGTCATTTGCACTTCAGTAAAAGCTCTCTTAGATTTTGCTAGCTTCTGATATTTACATGTCTGTTTAAAAAGTCTCTGTTGGCTGAAGGGCACCTTGAAAAAACAATTCTGCACGAAAAAAGCTAGTCATTATGACTGTCATAGGAAAACAAGTCAAAAGAACAGAAATGTCTTCAACACTAAAAATATTCAAAGAAATAATTTACACTTTAAAAGCTTACCTTTGTTGAAAGCACTTTAAATGTACTTTGCTCTGGTACAATGGAATGCAGAAGAACAAGCTTTAAGTTGTAGTCTTCTCCAGATGGAAGTCTCACCAATGCATTCAGCTGTTAACAGATAAACACATTTCTGTGGTGACCAGGTACACTAGCTGCAATTTTCCATCATAGCATTAATTTTAATTCTCCACTGACAACTTCAAGTGATTAAATTAATGTTCCTTCACTTCGAATGTTCTAATGAAACATCAAACATAAGACAGGAATTTCAAATTGCACTACTTTTTACTACATAATTCAACAGTGATTTCAAAGTACACTAGAAAATAAATATGAGGTTATTGTTCCTAGCCACCAGCTAACTACTGTATTCAAAAAGCCTGTTATCTCATCAGTTTGATCCACATATTTTAGCAAAGTATTGCAATGACTATAAAATATCAAAACATTAAAAACAGAACATGGAAAGGTTATGCAGCTTTCTTCTTCCCACATACTTCAAACATTTACTTATGAAGCAAGATATGTGCATGTAATCCTGACTATTTAAAGTAGATGCTAACTGAACATGCATGGTTTTATTTACCAAGAATTAACAGTTAAGCAACATAAACCCATGTCTGCTGTCAGAATCAGAGAAACCAATATTAATATGGTGCTAGTTATACACTAAGCACAAATACAATGATGCTAGACTGCAATGTTTCATGACATTAGGTAACCAGTTTAAATCGTAAGAATAGATATAAGGATACCAAAAGCATGAGAAATAGAACACCGATACACACTTTACACCATGTTCTCCTTTAAGATTCTTACAGAAAATTGTACTTTATTCTGCTTTTTTCATGGCAATTGAATGGACTGAACATCTGTATCAGCATATAAATGTCCCAACAATAGAGATGTAGATCAACTAATCAGTTATTTTTCAATGAACTAATAATGTAATCACCTCTTTCTCTGAAAATTGTACACGGACGCAATCCTTCTGTGCATTCTTGATCATGAGAGTCACGATTACTTGAGATTCTGTTTGGTACCAGTCATACCTTAAAAAATAAATAAATAAATAAAAACCTTCAAGTTTTCCTACACATGGTTCAAAAATATGTGAACCATAGTACAAGAAAACTCAAGTATTGTAAAGCACAGTAAGATCACATGGTTTTGTGTTAATTATTTTGAGCTGTGTAAATTCCAAAGGCTGAGTTTAAGCAAGCAAAGTTATGAGCTGATTTCCCCTTCTTCCCCAATGGTTAGTTCAAGGCACTTAAGAAAACAAGAATTGCTAGTGGAGCAGAAAAAAAGTTACAACTGCTCTACCAAGAAGCAAAAATCTATAACTAATTTACATAATTAAGTCTTCACAAAATTTTCACTTCTATTATATTTTTCATTCCAGCACCTAAAAGCACTTCATGAAGATGATATACTAATGCACATATGGGCATGTCTTTAGATCCTAACCTTGATCCAGAATTACTAACACAACGAGAAGATCCAGAGTGCATTCCCGCTCTAGATGCTAGATCGGAATGGGCAATAATTTTTGCTAGGGGAGCCACTCCAAGAATTTGGGAAGTAGTTAAGGACTGCACTCTTGCATGATATTAATGAAAGAAGTGCGGGGTCTGGGACAGAGGATGGGTGCAGAACAGATCTTGGGGTAAGGGATTGGGATTCAGGAGCGAATGCGGAATCTGGGAGGGAGTTTGGGTGAAGAAGGCGGTTGTGACCTGGGGCACTGGACGGGGCTTTGGGCTGTGACCTAGGACAGGAAGGGGTGCAGGGTTCGGAATGTGACCTAGGGCAAGAGGGGATTGGGGTACAGGAAGGGGTGCAGGAGTTTGGGTTGTGATCTAGGGCAGAAGGAGATTGTGATCTGGGGCAAGAGATCAGGGTATTTTGCCCAGGCCTGTGCTAGCTAACAATTCGTCCCTTGAAGGGTTATTTGAGGCTGATTTTTCGAGTAGATTAAGAAGCACTTAGCTTCCAACAAAAGACCTGATGCCATCTTCTGCATCCACTGAAGTATTTAGAGGAACAGCAGTCTTAAGAGCATATTAGGTACAGCTTGAGTAGTGGAAAGTAAAATAAAGGGATAGAGGACTGGGGGATACAGATAGGGGCTGCACAACACTAACTCCAGAGGAGCGGAAATTATGGCAAAATTTGGGACTTAGACAAAAACTGCTTCCCTTGAAGACTGTAGTTTTTTAGACTTCTAGTACTCAAGTGTTGTTCCCCCCCCCCCTCCCCCCACTATTACACTTCAATATTAAGACTCTTCAGAACTGAGGCCATTTTTGAGAGAGTAAACCAGAGATCTGGCTTAAACCTTAAATTGCAAAGACAATGACCCAAGACCAATTTTATTTCATGCAACATATAGCAGTCAATTACCACAGTGGTAGCTAAGCTTACCAGTTTCCTCTGTATACTTAACATTGGGAACTAGTATCCGTCAGATCACTTTTTCCATCAATGTATACTGTATGAAGCGTGTATAGGAATCTCTCTGTTCTGAGGTCTAATCTATACTTAGGAAGGTACAACTGAATGGAAGCATGTTTTGCTAAACATCATTTGGAATACTTAATTCTAAGTCCCTAAATATGTTGTCAGCTGAGCATCTTCAGAGGAGAGTTCTTGGCCCAACAAGAGCCTAGGTACTGAAAGGATGGATTGGGCGTTTCAAGTGGACACACTAACTAAAATAATTGCATCTAGGCTTCTGAAAATTGAAATGTTCATGTGCTTAGACTGCAAGGACAGATAAATAAAGCATATCTAAATAAAATTAGTAAGACATCTTTTATACCACCAGGTTAAACAGTTTGAAGTTTGATACATTAGGCCTGCTTACCCCCCGCCCTTCAGAGAATGTGTGTTATTTACATAAATCCAACCTATTAATACAATCAACAAACATCTCTGATTCACTGTACAGGATTTAGTTTTAACTTGTGCATTATAGAACAGATGAAGATTACAATCTGGAAAAGAACAGTTACTTACCTGTAACTGTTGTTCTTCGAGATGTGTTGCTCATGTCCATTCGAATCAGGTGTGTGCACCGCGTCTTCTGGAGCATTTTCCCTAGCGGTACCCGTAGTGCCAGCAGGGCGCCCCCTGGAGTGGCGCCGCTATGGCAGAGCGTAAATACCCCTGCCGGTGCTCCCCCACCTCAGTTCCTTCTTGCCGGATGCTCTGACGAAGGGGAGGCAGGGGGGGAATCAAATGGACATGAGCAACACATCTCAAAGAACAACAGTTACAGGTAAGTAACCATTCTTTTCTTCTTCGAGTGGTTGCTCATGTCCATTCGAATCAGGTGACTTCCAAGCCAACCCTACTTGACGGAGGAGGGGTCGGAGCACCCAGAAAGAGAAGTCCCCGAAAGTTGAACAACCCAAAATATATTTATTCAAGTAACAGAACACAGAGAACTGTTGAATAAAAGTGCAATGTGATACAGAGAAAAAAACCAACACATTTACAACACAGAGCTGAGACCCGCAGAACCCAACCCTACGTCCTCCCTGGCCTGCTGTGTCAGTGCATAGTGCACCGTAAAGGTATGCACTGATGACCACATGGCCGCCCTGCAGATTTCAGTAACTGGAACCTGCTCCCCAAAAGCTACAGAGGATGCCTGCGCCCTGGTGGAATGTGCTGTAACCCAGGGCGGGGCCTTCCCAGCCAGGACATAACACTCCCTGATACACCCCGCGACCCAATCGGACAACCTCTTGGTCGAGATAAGGAGCCCTTTCATTCTGTCTGCCAAAGCAACGAACAGTTGTGTGGACTTACGAAAGGGTTTCGTTCTATCGACATAGAAGACGAACGCCCGCCTAGCATCTAGGGAGTGGAGCACTTGCTAGGAGAGGCATGGGGCTTTGGAAAGAAAACCGGGAAGTAAATTTCTTGGGACAGATGGAACGGTGATACCACCTTTGGGAGAAATGCAGGGTGAGGGCAGAGCCTCACATTATTCTCCAAGAACACTAGGTAGGGCGAGTTTACAGTTAGCGTCCTCAGCTCGGAGACCCTGAGAGCCGACGTAATGGCCACAATGAACGCAACCTTCATAGAAAGGTGCTTCAAAGAGCACGTGGCCAGCGGCTCAAAGGGGGGCGACACAAGTCTAGACAACACGAGGTTAAGGTCCCAAGTGGGGAGAGGGGGTCTAACTGAGGGGTACAACTTATCCAAACCCTTAAGGAACCTTTTGACCACAGGGTCAGAGAACAGAGAGACTCCTGCCGATCCAACATGGAAGGCAGAGAGTGAGGCCACATGTACTTTGATAGAAGAGGTAGAGAGCCCCCCTGACCTGAGTTCGAAGGGGTAGTCCAGAACGGACGGGACAGGTGCACGGGACGGGTACACTCCCCTTCTGGACGCCCAACACAAGAACCGCTGCCACATGGCTGCGTAGGACCGCCTGGTGGATGGCTTCCTGCTACCTAGGAGCACCAGCTGCACCTTCTGGGAACATTCCCTTTCTGGTTGGGTCAGCCACGGATAAACCAGGCCGTCAGGTAGAGAGAGCTGAGATTCGGGTGAACCATGAGCCCCCCGTCCCAAGGTTGGGTGAGGAGATCCCGAACCAGCGGGAGCATTATAGGCGCCTCGCTGAGCATATCCATCAGGATCGGGAACCAGAACTGTCTGGGCCACCGAGGGGCTATTAGGATGACTGTGGACCTGAAGGTCTTGACCCTGGTCAGAACCCTGGGAATTAGGGGGAACGGTGGGAATGCACAGAGGATGCCCGCTGGCCACAGCACGGTCATGGCATCTCCCCTGGAGTGGTCCCCCAACCCCAACAGGGAGCAGTAACTCTGGCACGTGGTGTTGTGCGCCAAGGCAAACAGGTCTAGTAGGGGACAACCCCACCTGTGGAAGATCGGACGAAGGGCCGAATCCTTGAGGGACCATTCGTGGGCTCCGAAGGACCTGCTCAGAGCGTCGGCCAGCAAGTTTTTGCACCCCGGCAGATACTCTGCCTGCAAAGCTATATCGTGCACTACGCACAGGTCCCACAGCCACAAAGCCTCGCGACCAAGGGGAAGTGACCAGGCTCCCCCCGCCTGTTGATGTAGAACACAGCCACCGTGTTGTCCAGGCGCACCAGGACGGAGAGGCGGGACAGCTTTGACAGGAAGGTCTCGCACGCTCTCCTGACTGCCCTGAGCTCCCAGACATTTATGTGTAGGGCTCGCTCTGCAGGAGACCACAAGCCCTGGGTCCTCTGACGTCCCAGGTGAGCTCCCCAACCCAGGTCTGAAGCATCTGTCACCAGTGTGATCGAGGGGGGAAGCACAGTAAACGGAACCCCGCTGCATACCACAGCCTCCTGAGTCCACCACTGTAAGGAGGCGATTACCTCTGGAGGTACCGTGAGAACCATGTCCCAGAGACCCCTGGACTGGTCGAAAGACCTCGCTAACCAGGCCTTCAGGGGTCTGAGCCTCATTTGAGCATGGCGTACCACATATGTGCATGCCGCCATGTGGCCCAGCAGTCTCAAGCAGACTCAGGTGGTCGAAATGGGGAACCGGGTTAACTTGGAGACCAGCTCCACTATGGCCAGAAATCTGTTTCTGGGGAGGAATGCTCTCGCCACCCTGGTGTCCAAGAGAGCCCCCACGAATTCGAGGCGCTGAGAGGGACTCAACAATGACTTTTCCTCGTTCAGCATGAGGCCTAGTCTTACGAAGAGAGTCCTTGTAAGGGAAACATGAGCCTCCACTTGTTCGTAGAATCAACCACGAATTAGCCAGTTGTCTAGGTATGGAAAGATGTGTACCCCTTTTTTGCGGAGGAAAGCCGCTACGACCGACATGAATTTCGTGAAGACCCTGGGTGCTGTCGAGAGACCAAATGGGAGCACCATAAACTAGAAGTGACAGCGGGATACAATAAAGCGGAGAAACCTCCTGTGGCTGGGTCTTACTGCCACATGGAAGTAAGCATCCTTGAGATGGAGAGTTGCGTACCAGTCTCCTAACTGTAATACCGGGATAACAGAAGCCAGAGTTACCATTCTGAATTTGGATTTTACCACTGTCTTATTGAGATCCCTGAGGTCTAGAATGGGACGAACCCCGCCCTTGGGTTTTGGGACAATAAAATACCGGGAATAAAACCCCTTTCCCCTTAAGCGTGAAAGGGCCCTCTCTACCGCTCCCTTTTGGAGGAGTGCTAACACCTCCTGACGGAGAATGCCTTCGTGAGAGGTGTCCCTGAAAAGGGACGGGGCGGATGGGTTGGAAAGGGGCGAACTCAGGAAGGGGATGGTATAGCCATCTCTGACTATTTTGAGAACCCAGGTGTCGGTGGTGATTCCTGCCCAGGCGCGGGCAAAACGGGATAACCTGGCCCCAAACAAGGGGCCAGGGGGGGAAAACCGGTACGCAACCCTCTAGAGGACCGTCAAAATGGGTGCTTGGACTGTTGAGAGGGGCCCTGTCCAACCCCACTGGGGTTTTCCCCTCTCGGGCGGCGACGACAACCTCTGACCGACGACAGGGCTGCAGCCGCCCCCGCACCCCCACTGGGAGCACGAGGACGGCGTCTCCAGTAACCCCCACGGGGGAGCTGGGACTGCGTTCTCCCCTGCTGTCTGTAGGGAAGGCGACGACGCTGAGGAGCTGGCGTGTGGATCCCCAAGCACCGGAGAGTAGACCTCGTGTCCTTGAGCGTATGGAGCCTCGAGTCAGTATGCTCTGAGAATAAGGCCTTGCCGTCAAAAGGCAGGTCCTGAATAGTAGCCTGGACATCAGGAGGTATTCCAGACACCTGCAGCCAGGCACCACGGCGCATAACTACACCCGACGCCATGATGCGGGCTGCAGAGTCAACAGCGTCCAGGGAAGCCTGAAGAGCTGTATGGGCGACAGTCCTGCCCTCTGTGGTCATAGCCGCAAACTCCTGACGCGCCTCGGCGGGAAGCCTATCTTTAAACTTATCCATCGCCTGCCATGTGTTATAGGCGTAGCGACTCAGCATCGCCTGCTGGTTAGCAATGCGAAGCTGCACCCCACCGGTGGCATACACCTTACGCCCCATCAGGTCAAGGCGTTTGGGCTCCCTAGCCTTCGGGGACGGCCCTGGCTGCGGAAGCCTCTCCTTCTGGGCTGCAGCTTGGACGACCAGGGACCCCGGGACAGGTTGAGAATATAGGTGCTCGTGCCCTGACTGCGGGACATAATAGCACCTCTCGACTCCCTTTAAGGTAGGGGTTAAGGAAGCCGGGATCTGCCACAGGGCATTAGTGATCTTAGCCACAGTTCTGTTGAGTGGCAAAGCCAAACGGGCAGGCGCATCGTCGGACAGGATGTCTATCATGGGATCCATGTCCTCCACTACTGGCTCCACTGGGACACCCAGGTTGGAGGCTAGATGCCGGAGCAGCTCCAGATGCGACTGAGCATCTATAGGCGGCATCGCCGGTGCGGGATCCGCTAAAGCTTCGTCAGGAGATGAGGATGACGACAACTCCTGAAGCGGCATCAGATCCAGCGTAGGGCCCGACTGAGGGGGCGGCTGGGCAGGCGGCACCACATGCAGAAGCGGATCCAGCACCAAAGCCTGCGGGTCTCTAGCGGCATCGTCAGTAGCAGTCCTCTGGGGCGAGGGAGGGGGTCGTGACAGTGACGCCGGCGGAGGAGCTCGGTGCCCGGAGACACTGAACACCGCGGAGGGGGGCACGGGCCCTTGCCACTGGTGGTATGCCCACAGAGTCCACAAAGGCCAATGTGGTTGAGGTAGCCAAGTCTGCTGCACGCACGAACAGTCACACCGGTGCTGGGAACGGGATCTATGATGTGACGAAGCTCCCGAGGACTCCAACCTGAAAGAGCTCAAATCAGAATCTGAAGAGTAATCAGACTCAGGCCAGGATGGCGCTGATGACAAGTGCCCCGGCACCATCGGTGGGGCGAACCTGGCCATAGATTCTGGCTTGCCCACGTGCGTGCGGTGCGGATGTACTGGTACTGGTGCGGCAGGCCCTTGTGCCGAGTGCAGCGTCGACCCGATGCATGTGGACTGCAGTGCGGAAGTCGGTGCCGGTTGCGGGCGTAGACCTCCCAAGTCCAATTGCCCCAAAGACAATGCCCCCATTGTTGCCCCCGTAGATGCCACAGCAGGCAGGATGGAAGGCAGTGGGGCCACAGTGGTCGCCCTCGAAGGGATCGGCGTTACCAGCGATGGCGGTATCGGCATGGCCCACGGGGCCGAGGCCGGACCTGCAGCGGTGCCGAAGATCCCGGTGCCTGAACTTGAATCGGGGCTTGTACTTGCATCGGCGTCGAAGACAGAAGCGGCATCCGGGGCAAGATGGCTGGTGCCATTGCCACTGGCGGCACCACCAGGCGTGAGTAATACAGTGCCGTTGACGATGTCACAAAGCCTGAGTAATACAGCACCGGGGCAGCCAAGATCGGCTCTGGGAGAGGCCCCAGCACCGATGGGGGTCGAGTCCAGTCGGGCGCCACGTGAGGCCTGGCGGCCTGCGCCGAGGCTGGCACCGAGGTAGAGGCAAGCGGTACTAGTCCCACCTGGGACGGTCCCGCTGCATATGCGGCCGGTGCCGACCGATCCACCCGGTGTGGGGGAGAAACCGGCGCCAACATGGCTCCCAGCGTCAAAGACCTCGACCTCTCCGCCTCAACCGACGACGGAGGGGAGGTAGTAAGGCTAATCAGGTCCTGCGCCACCTCAAAGTGTCCAGCGTCGAGGGATGATGCGAGGGTAGCTGACCTGGACTTGATGGTCGTCCAGCTCTCTTATGCCGCCCAGCAGCACTCGGAGACGCCTGCATCGGGGACTCGAGGCGACGGTGTAGGCTCGACCTGGACTTCAGGCTCGGAGACCTACCCTGCGAAGACCTTGGCTTCTTCGGCGCTGGGGAGTGAGAACGGTGCCGAGGCCTCGGTACCGAAGTCCGCGCACGGGATGGAGCGTCGCGCGTCGACGCCGGCACACTGTGGAACCTCCAGTCAGTGCCGGTTATAAAGCCACCTCCATGAGGAGAAGCTTCAAACGGGAGTCCCGCTCCCTCTTCGTGCGCAGCTTAAATGACCTGCAGATCTTACAGGTGTCTGCTAGGTGGCCCTCACCCAAACACTTTAAAACAGCTATCGTGAGGGAACCATTAACTACTCTAACAGAGAGACGCTCCAACGACCATCACGGGCGGTAAGAAGGAACTGAGGTGGGGGAGCGCCAGCAGGGGTACTTATGCTCCGCCATAGCGGCGCCACTCCAGGGGGCGCCCTGCCGGCACTACGGGTACTGCTAGGGAAAACACTCCGGAAGATGCGGTGCATGCGGTGCGCACACCTGATTCGAATGGACATGAGCAACCACTCAAAGAAGAATAACTGCTTGCTACAAATACATATGCTATATAAAATGATTATTAAACTATGTAAACTGTAATAAAGCTAAAAGACTTACTTGATTTTTGATGGCTCAGTTTTCTGTTGTGTAGTCTGTTCGTGGCAGATGGCATTTGAAAGATATTAAAAAGTTAAATTGGTATAGTTCACTATATCATGCTGTACTTTTCAAACAAACATTCACAATGTAATACATACATACAAACTATACATTTTACCCCTGGGGGGAATTCTGCGCAAAAATTTGAAAGTTCAGCACACAATATTTTAAGTTATGCAAAATTCTGCATATTTAATCATACCAGTTTCAATTAGTTTGGTAATTGATTTCAAAATACCTCATCAACTACATCTGTAACAATACAGACAACAAAAAAGATTCTGACGAATTGATTCCTTACTTCTTATACTCACACAGAACTCTGAGTAATAATTCATTTAAACTACAGTACAGAACCATATTTCCCAAACCCCTCAGAAGCAATGCAAAGGTTTGAGCGAGTCCAAGGTAATGGAGGAGAGGGAAGTAATTACCGAGTATGAACTTAAAGGGGTTGTTGGATATGGGTGAGAAAAGGATGCAAAAGATTTTTGTTGGGTTTTTTTGGGGGGGAAGGGGGGAGAGGAAAGAAATATAGAAATGTTTAGGGAACATCCCCAGGCAGACCTTGACTGCTCCCTAGCCTCTCTCATTAGTCATGCACATCTGCCATTTCATCCTGACACCCATTCCTTCCATCCCCATGTGGTCCTGTACCTTCCGTACCCTTATCTCCATGTCTGTGCCCCCAACTCAGGCAATTTCCTTCACCCCTTTGCCTGTATGATCCTAAAACTCTTCTTCCATTCAGTCCCTGATCTAGTCTCTTCTCCCCCTCCCCCACAGCTCCAATCTCTCGGTCCCCCCTGATTTGGCTCAACAGGTGCCATGAAGAAGGCAGACTTTCTCTTCCCTATCCTACTATTCTGTTCTAGGACCACAGCTCCCTCTGGTGGGAAAAAGGCAGATCTGAAGCAACTTTTCAGCAGAAGCTATTTTCTGCAAAAAAAAAATTAAAAGATGCACAATATATGACATACGCACATGCACAGTAGCACAGATTTCCCCCAGGAGTAATTACTAAGTAATTCTCTCTTCTTGAGGCAATGTATTAAGTTAAACATTCTGAAAACAACTCTCCTGATTAATCCCATAACTTTATGTAGGACCAGTACAAAAGAGCTCAAAAGTCTTTGGATTAGAGAAGAACAAACAACTGGACTATTCTGAAGTCAAAGTGCTTTATAAACAGTAATTTAAACTTCTGAATTCAGTCACCTTCTCAGTCAGGAAATTACACCCATTTTGCAGCTAGCAAGAGATAATGTTTAAATGGCTTCACTAAAAATCCAAGGATATCTACAGTAGATTTAGGACTGTAATGCAGAGTTCTTGACTTCCAATCTTCTGCTCACAAATTCATTGTCCTTGTGTGTTACACACTATTCTTGTCAGATTTTGCAAATAGTACCCAGTTTCAAAATGCATACATTGGAAATAGTTTGAGAGCAACTGTCTCAAAGATCAACATAAATTTCCAATGCCATCTCAGCTTTTGCATTATTTCTAGAGACACAAGTTCAAGGGTTTTGCCATGGTACAGAATAGAAAGAGGCAACTGAAAAGTGAATTAAAGCACCAGCAGAATAAAAAGTAACATCATGCACAGACACAATTCTGCAAAGTTAAGCCACTTAATAAATTACTATTAATAGCAATCAGAATGCTTAAATTGAATTGATTAATTCTTTAAAATTAATTATTGAATGCACAAAAGAAAATAATTAAATTTGATTAAAGCTTATGCATATTATAACTGCTAGAACTGTGTGCTTGTTTAATTCTTTGCAAGTCTCCAAGGCAGAAACTTCATAAGCCTGACATCAACAAGGAACAGAACTTTTGGATAAAGTTAACCTCCCAAAAATGCTATACAGTCGGAAGATTACATTAAATTAAGAGCCTTTTAATAAGAAGCAACTAGGAAAAGTCTCAAAGCATGCTCCTTTTTAGTGCCACAGTTAAGAGCAAGCAGCAAGTATTTTAAGAAAAAGCCTTACCATTTCAGTCTGTGATCCTTCTGCAAGGACAAAAACAAGTTATATTTTTCAGACAAGAGCAACATGTTTAATTTACAAAATTGCGTCTGTCAATTTTCTTCAACTATTCAGAAATTCTATATTTGAATCATAGCACCATTTGTAACTAGTAAGTTAATTTCAATTGTTAAGTCATGCAAAAGAATAACTGCAACACAAAAGTATGTTTGAATTAAAAGACTGATTGCACCTTCTGATTCATTGTTTCTAACAAGTGAAGATGTAAGAAACTTCTGTTATGACATGAAGGCTTTGGTAAATCAGCATCAAAGGCTTTGGTTTAAGATCTTCTATAGCAGGATTTCCCAACCTATGGGTCACCATTACATTTCAAAAGGGTAGCCAGGTGTCTCCCCAGGTGGCTCTTAAGGAGCCATTCACACATTTTTTGAATTGCCCTGGGTCACCAAGTCCTCCTGAATTGTCAAAATAGGTCCCCATTTGAAAAAGGTTGGGAACTGCTGTTCTACAATAACGTGTCTTGTTATCTATACAAGAGATTTAAAACTTGAGTATGTAAGAAAATTCTGATAAGGACTCTAGTTTCAGAGAAGAGGGAGATGACATTCAACTAAGGAAGAATTAAGGTTATTTGGACAACCATAACTGCGAAAAACCACACTATGAGATTTTTTGTCACCGAAACCTTAAAAATGGCCAGAAATTCTAATTTAGAGATATTTAAGGTTGGTTCCCCCTACAATAACGGGACGGCAAAGCAAAAAACACTGCTTTTTACTTCTCTATAATGCATGATGCCTCAAATATTGATTTAAAAAATTCTGCTTTATTAACGTTAAAAAATATCAAGTTTTGAATTCTTATTTGCTAGAAAATCCTCTACAGCAGTGTTTCTCAATTTTATTTGGGCACGGAACCCTTTTCAGCTTGAAAGAATTTCAAGGAACCCTTAGGTTGCCAGGGCAGAATTTATCAAGAAAAAAAAACCCACACTCACCAAGTCCCGCCGCAATCTGTCGAGCCAAAAAAAAAACCAACAACAAAAAACAAACTACACACCCATGACGAGCCCTGCCACAAAAAGGCTCTGTCTCTTTAAGAGGGGGAGCACCTGGGGTTCTGCGGAGCACCAATTGGGAAACACTGCTCTACGGAATCAGCAAAATGACATGATAAAATAACTAAAACATGAACAGCTGAGAGGAAGGTATTTAGTCTAAGTAAAACAGGGACAAGAACAAGCTCAACACTTGGGAGCATAGCTATGTGGCAGTTATGACATCCTCTCCCATTTGAGAATGGAAACTATTCCAATCACAGTCCTTCAAAGTGTTCCTCCAGCAAAATCAAGACAGCCAAGGCTTGATATTCATGTTATTTCTTCAACAAAATAGAAAAGTCACTGAAAAATCTTGAGGCTATCTTTATATGATATAAAAGATAAGTATCAA
Source organism: Pelochelys cantorii (assembly GCA_032595735.1). NCBI lineage: Eukaryota > Metazoa > Chordata > Testudines > Trionychidae > Pelochelys > Pelochelys cantorii. The sequence goes on along the minus strand of CM064326.1, from coordinate 65,956,862 downwards.
AACCAGTAACGTTCCTCTGCTGTTTGTTGTTAAATTAACTGCAACTCATACTGCTGTCACTGATCTTTCTTTCCCAGCAAACACTGCAAAGAGTAAGTCTGCAGATAAAATCACAGTGGAGGATAAAGTAGCCTTATGAGCTACTCCTTTATATAACCACAGCCCATGTATATTCGAAGCCCAGGGATAACTTAAGAGTAGGTTGTGCCACAGTGTGGAAGAAGCTGCTCTAAACTGCATGCTCTCTGCCTAACTGGCCAATCGGCCAGAAGAATTAGTTCAAGTTCACCAGTGCTTCGGGCAGTGTTCTCTCACTGAACACTCCATTACCAACTCCAGATCCCAACAACTAATAGGAGCATGGTTATTGTCACTTTATCATGATGTCAAAGCTAGGGATGTAATAGTGCAGTTAATTAACCAATAAGCAAAAACTTATAGGTTAATGTTATACACTACACGCATTTCCCTCCCCCCACCCTTGCCAGTAAATTTCTTAGCAGCCCCGCCAGCAGCCCAGCTCAGTTCTGGCTCATGCCGGGTCTGGGATCTACCCCTGCTGCTGCTCTTCATTTAAAGTGTATTAGGAGCCAGATAGGCAGGCAGCCCAGCTCAGTTCCAGCTTGCACAGGGTCCAGGAGCTCAGACCCCCGCTTAGACAGTGGCTACTGCCACTCCATGCTGCTGCCTCTTTATCAGAGGCAGCAGCACTGGGTGACAGGCAGCTGGTCCACAAGGGGAACTGGCTCCCCTTGTGGACCAGCCCCCGCCTGGCACCCTGTACTGCTGCCCCCGATACAGTGGCTGCCACCCCCGAGGACTATAGAATAGTCGACTAACTGATAAAAATTCATGAGGTTACTCAACTATTCAATTAACTGATATTTAACAACCCTAGTCAAAGCTAGATACTCAAGAATGATTATTTTTTCAAAGGAGACAGATTTCAAAGAACTGGAGACCAAATCTCTAACTCTCCATTGTTTTTTTTCCAGCCCCACACAAGTCAGTCTTGCAAACTTCTATTTTTGGGTAAAGAACACAAGACATCCTCCAACATCACTACAAAACCCTTGCATTAAGTTGGTCTTCATGTGCTCTGACACAAGAGCACTATATAGGATCAAAACTGTGTAGTTCCCAATATAAATTGTATTTATTCAAGATTATGTTCATTGACAACATTTCCCAACTAGAGAGGTACGTGACTAGTCATGTAGCGACCCAGCTAGTCGCTTCCTCCCTCCCCACTGCCTCTATCAGAGAGAGGCAGCAAGGAAGGGGAGCAGGAGCTGGTGCTGGGGATAGCTGGATTCAAAACTGGCTCCCCTTAGCACCATCTTCAGGGAGAAAGGAGGAGCAGAGGCACAGCGGGAAAACAACACGAACAAGGACTGAAGCAGTCCCTGCTCGGCCTGGTTCCCACTGCGATGCTTCAGCCTTTGAAGTTGCCTGCTGGCCCCATGCTCCCTGCCGCGCTGCACAGGTCTCTTGTACATTTCAAAGGCCGAAGCACTGCAGTGGAAACAGGAGGCCAGTGGTGCCTGCCCCCTCTCCTCCCTGGCAGTGTCAGAGGCAGCAGGGGCAGAGTGGGTGATAGGGGAGGCTGCTGTGAAGCAGCCCCTGTCCACAGGGGTCCCAGCAGGGAGATTGGCCCCACCATGGACAGAGGCTGCTGCCGCCAAGTAGCCCTGTTCACAGCAGCCAGGGCTGGCCATGGGCAGGCGCTACTCCAGCCTTGTCCACCACAAATGGAGGCTGCTCCGGCAGCAGCTCCCGTTTGCGGCAGACAGGACTGTCTGCCGCAAACGGGGGCTGCTGGACTCGGCACGAGCTGCCAGTTCCAGCTCTCTCCGATTGCTGCACCTCTGCATTGTAAATGTGGTAAGAGCCCAATGACTCTTACTACATTTAAAATGCAGAGCTCCAGCGCAGGTGGCTTCCAGAGCCAGCACGTGACGGGACTGCTCAGTCCCAGCTCAAGCTGGCTCCTGGAGCTACCACCACTGCGGCTCTGCACAGCAGTCCTATAGACTAATCATATAGTCGATACAAATTGTATCAACTACACAATTAGCCTGATAACCACATTTTAACATCCTTATTCCCAACACAGGGAAATTAGGGTATGTCTACACTACCACCCTAGTTCGAACTAGGGTGGTTAATGTAGGCATTCGAAGTTGCAAATGAAGCCCGGGATTTAAATATCCCGGGCTTCATTTGCATCTTGCCGGGCGGGCGCCATTTTTAAATGCCCTTAGTTCGAACTCCGTGCCTGCGGCTACACGCGGCACGGAGTAGGTAGTTCGAATTAGGATCTCTAATTCGAACTACCATTACTCCTTATGGAACAAGGTGTACCGGTAGTTCGAATTAGAGAACCTAATTCGAACTACCTACTCCGTGCCGCGTGTAGCCGCGGGCACGGAGTTCGAACTAAGGGCATTTAAAAATGGTGCCCGCCCGGCAAGATGCAAATGAAGCCCGGGATATTTAAATCCCGGGCTTCATTTGCAACTTCGAATGCCTACATTAACCACCCTAGTTCGAACTAGGGTGGTAGTGTAGACATACCCTTACAGATATGAAAATTTATGAAATATCTGGATTTTTGGTCTCAAAGTCTGAACTTGAAATAGTGGGAAAAGTACTCTGCATGATTAATTATGGCATAAATTTTTCCTTTAAAAAAAAATCTAAAGAAATATTTATAAAGTTTAAGCAAAAAAAAAAAAAAAACTTTGGGATACTGATCTTCACAAAAACCACTGGGGCACCTAGTAGTTCATTGTAATCAAAGGCAAGTGCTAGAATGATTTCAGATTTTGGAAAAATTTAAAAAGCATAGCACATATCAAAACAAGTAAAAATTAAGTGAGGCTGTTCTTACTGTTTAGTGTTTCTTCGCATCTTTTAATCCAAATAGTAAAAGTAGTATCCACATCTACAAGAGATTGAATATGAAACATTTCAGTTTCTCAAATCTGCTACTCTAAAAACGGGTATTACTTGTCATGATGAAGCATAAAAAGCCGTTAAAACTATTTTCATTCTGAAATAACAGAAGAGTAGACATTGTCACGACTCCTTTGAGCCAATTACCTACATTATGTTTGGTATTAGTGTTTAATTACATAACTCACTCCCCAGATCCATTGGGTTAGAAGTTAAAATGCTTAAAACTGATTGGTAGTTCAGTTAGCAAGTCAAATTAAGTTTGAGCTGACCCAAATCTAACTTCAGCTTTCAAGTTTCTTCACCACCTCCATTTAACTGTTCCTAAAGATAACAGACATCTCTCCTCTATTAGAATGACCCCCTCAAATTTTCAACCACATGCATTAGACTGTAAAAGCCAATCTGTTTCCCCCCCCCAACAATTCTGGGTTGCTCCCTAAAAGCTAACAGATGACTCCCAACCTAATGTTTCTCTAGGTTTTTAAAGTTGTATTAGAAAGTTAACAGGGAAGAGAAATCAAAACTCTAGCTGTCTATTAAATATAGAATAGGGAGATAATTTTCTAGAAGCCCAAAATTACGGGGTGAGGTCTCTGATGTTTGGCAAATAGAGTGGAGTTGTGGATTACTGGGCCTGGTCTTCACTTAACTGTTTTACCAGCATAGCTAGATCACTTATGGTTGTGGTTTTGTTTTTTCACACTCCTAAGTTATGTAGTTATATGAACAAAAGTCCTAGCATAGTCATAGCCTCTCTTATACAGGTTGTACCTCCCTAAACTGAGACTGTGTTGCTGAAGCACACACAGAGCCCAGGGATAGGAAGGTCTGGCAGCAAGGGCAGGTGTGCGGCAAGATGACCGGCAACTCCGACCAGGAGCCCCGTGGCGGGGGAGGGTACAGAGCTCGGGGTTGGTGGCAGTTTCTCTGTGGCAGGGAAGCCTCCTCCCCAGGAGCACAGCAAACATCCCCTGCCAGCCAGGGAGGCAGCTTCTCTGCAGCAGGGTAGTCTCCTTCCTGGGAGCAGAGCCAGCAGTCCCTGCCAGCTTGGTTCCTGGGGAGACTTCACTGAGGACTCTGCAGTATAAAGCTTATTTAAGCTTCATACTGCAGAGCCCACAGTATGTAACCACTGAGATTTTCAACAGTTACACATTTACCTATTTAACCAACGTTTAACTTCCCTAATACTAATTCAATGGGCTTTGAATCTCATCTAATATGACAGTTCTTATATTCCTGTGTGTGTTTTATTCTCTCATGGAATTTGTGGGTTTTAAATTCTCAATGTTCCTCCCTTTGCCCCAGAAAAATATGGGGTTTAAAAAAAAATTGGGGCGGGAGGTGGAGTGGGGGACTAGGGAGAATTTGAAACTACCTTGGAAAAATCATTTTATTCTGAACTGCCTTGCATTTTATCAAGACTACACTGACCAAACTCTTCCATAGTGTGGAAAAAGGCCAATTTCTCAAAAGCTACACACTTCACTAATTTAATAGTTCAGGAATCCAAAGATTAATGTATTAGTAACGCCACATGACAGAAAACTAGGCCATTACCCCCTACCAAAAGGTTAGTTAAGAGATGAAAAACAAATGACATTAAACACTCTTCTATGGCTTTCAGTATAATCTAAGATAAGAAAGTCACAAGCTTTGTTTATGAGCTCAGATATACACCTGGAGTGTGTAAACTCCAAGAAACTGTCCAGAGAAAGTTATGTTCTACTTAGTTTACACTACATATTATGTAATAACAATTAGGGATGTAAAAGAGTAGTCGAATAGTTGACTACCTGATAAGCCTAGGTTTACCAGGTAGTTCAGTCGACTACTTGCATTTCCCACCCCCCTTGCTACCTCTATCTCAGAGGCAGCAAGGGGGGGGGGGCATGGAGGAAGAGCAGGAGCCAGTGCTGGGGGAATCCAGGTTAAAAGCCGACTTCCCACAGCACTGTTTCCGCAGTGTTGGGGGAAGGGACAGCAGGGGAGTCAGAGGTGCAGTACAAGACCCTGTGCGCAAGTGGTGACTGAAGCAGTCCCCTCTTGTGTCGGGTACCTGAGTGCTGCACCTTTGCCTTTTTTAAAAGGCAAAGGCATAGTGGGGTTAGCTCCCAAGGCCAGCATGAGCTGGGACTGCTTAGTCCCAACTCATGCTGCCCCTGGGAGCTAACACTGCTGCGGTTCTGCAGTTTAAATGTAGCAGGAGCCAGGCTTCTGCATATACAGATTGTGCTAGATTTAAACTGCAGAGCCACAGAAGAGGTAGAGAGTGTCCCCTCCTTATTAACTAATCACATAGTCAATGGAAAGTCCATCAACTAGCTGATTAGTCGCATTTTAACACCCCTAATAATTCTTTCTGTGTGCAGGCTTTTCTATGATCCTCATCACCACAGTACCTGAGCACCTCAAACTCCTGAATTTATCTACAACGTATGCTGTAAATCAATTCTGAGACATGGAAATATCCCCTTTTAATATACAGGGAACTGAGACACGGGGGCTTACATTTTCAGAAGTGACTACTGATACTTCATGGCCAATTCTAGATACCTTAAAACGGTTTAATTTTTAGGTGAGGGGGGTCTCTGCTTTGTGAAATTTAGGCCTGTTGACACGTTTAGGCATCGTAACTTTTGGATGCCCAGCTAAATCACTAGTGACTTCTGAAAACCTCGTTCTTTAATTTAACCTGAAGCCTTACAGAAGATTTTAAATATTTACTGATTAGTAGAGCTGCAAGTCTGTCACAGATTCTGTGACTTTCTGGCACCTCCGTGACTCCTGCAACCATCAAGAGTTTGGGTGTGGGAGGGGGCTCATGGCAGGATGTCAGGACAGAAGGGCATGATTGCTCCAGGCAGCACTTACCTCAGGGGGACCCCCCAGAAGAAGTGACATATTACTCGGCTCCGAGACAGAGGTGTGGTAGCTTCCATTGGTCGTAGAACATAGGGACATGTCACTGCTTCCAGTGAGCTGCACGGAGCCAGGTAGGGAGCCTGCCAATGCGGCCAAACAACCCCCCACATGCTACCTTCTACCTGGGCTGCCTCCTAGTCTAAAGCGCCCAAGATTGATTCAGGGGTCTATAGTACAACTCATCAACAAGTCACTGGCTGCAAATTTGTATTTACCACCCAGTGACCTGTCCATGACTTTTTACTAAAAACTTGATTAAAATATAGCTTTACTGATTAGCGTGTAAAAAGTGTAGTTTCAATACTTACTGTCCAATTTCTGTCCTTCTTTGAAGGACTCAAGAGCAGAAGTATAGTTTTTGATATGGTATTCACTTATCCTGACATTCAAAAAAAAAAAACAAAGGACACAGAAGTTATATTTCCAAATTCACATTTCCGCTGAACAGAAGATATTTTACATTACACTGTATCTGGGTGGGAAAATGTGATCTATTAAATTTGCTTTGAACAAAAGCTACAAATATGCCATGAATGTAATTGAGATGCTAAGAACAGGGTAACACTGCAAATGTTGACACACTGGGAAATTTGGCACACTGTGTACTAATACAAGAGCTTTATTACAAACACTTCAGTGAGTCACCAAAATTAGAGTAAAAGTGGTGCCAACTATAACATGCCATTGTCCAACAGTTATCTTATGAAGATCTAAATAATTACATCTAAAAAAGCTTCCTGCACCCACTCCTCCCTGAAACTGAGGCTCGTCAACTAACTTAGCCTGTGTTCCATAAAAGGGCAAGAGACTTATTATATGATGCTAAGTGTAGCTAGAATGAGCACAACAATATATTTAAAAAATTAGCAGATGTACCCAATGTTGCTCGAGTCTTTAACTGAAGGTGGGTTTTGTTTTTTCAAAAATAAATGAAAGATATACAAGCTTTATTTAAATGATTGTATTTTTTAAAAAAGAAAGAAAACGAAGGCTGGAATGAGGGATCAGGAGTAAGAAGAGGCAGGGTGTGGGTGGCTTAGGGCAGAGGGTTGGGAGGTGTGAGGGGCTCAAGGCAGAGGATGGGGATCTCAGGGCAGAGGAAGTCAAGGAAGATGGAGGTGCAGGACTCAGGGCAGGGGGCTGAATACAAGGAGGTGGGGGGGGGGTCCTTACCAGGGCCACCTAGGGCAGTGAGGGTGACACTGCTCTGCAGCAGCTCCTCCGGAGGGGTGGGGGAAGGGGGGAGGAGCATGGGAGTGCTCCCCAGCCAGCAGCTCCTCCCAAGGGGCTGGGGTTACAGTCCTTGGAAGGCAGCCCACCCCGGGAGGGGGGGAATCTGAGTCTTTGTGTTGTCAGGTGAGGGCTGGGTTCAGTAGGCTGGGCCTGGCCTTCAGTTGCTACCCCCTACCTGGCCCACAGCTCACTGGGGAGAGCTGCTCCTGCCCACCCTGGCCTGCAACCTGCATGCGGGGCAGCTCCCAGACTGCTGCCATAACCCCAGCCTGCAGCTGTTTTGGGGGGGGGCAGCACTCTGTGAGCTGGCCCTGGCCTCCAGCTGCCTCCCCCAAACCCACAGCTGATCTGGGGGGCAGTGCTTCAGGGGCTACCTTCAGCAGCCCTCCTCCATCCTGCAGCCTGTTTGGGGGGCGCTGCTCCATGAGGTGGCCAGGCTCCAGGAGCTGTCCCTAAGCCTGCAGGCTGGGGTGGGGGTGGGGGACTCCTGAAGGCGTCTGGGGGGCTGCCCTCTTCTCCAATGGGTCCCCACCCAACGTCCGGCAGGCTGTCTATGGAGGCCAGGTTCTAGGGGCTGTCCCCTCCAGCAGCCTCCCTCTACAGCTTGCAGTCTGTCTAGAGAGGGGCAAGACTTCAGGGGCTATCCCTCCTCCAGTGCGCTCCCAGCCTGCAAGCTCTCCATGGTGGTGGAAGCAGCTCTTGAGACTGCCTCCAATCCAGCACCCCCTTCCCACAGCCCCCAGGTCCATGGGGGTAGGCTCCAATTTGGGGCAGGGAGGCTCCTTACCGTTGTGCTGGCAGGCAAGATGGAAGAGCTCCACCCCGATGGCCATTCTTCGTGCTACAGCTGCCGCCAGTGGCCACTCTCTGTACTGCATCACTCCTCTCCGTGCCCCTCCTTTATGCCATCCCTCTGCTCTCTGCCCCCTCCCTTTCCACATTATGAAAAATAGTCTTCCATTCCCAGCACTTCCTGTTTTTTGGACACAACCAAACCCTCACTTTGGTTTAAATTAAGGTAAGAAAAAGCTGAACATGCCACATTTGATGGTCCTAACTCTTACCGTTTAGGAGGAATTCTTGAATAAATGGACTCAGACACACAGACAGATGGACTCACAGACAGATGCATTCTAAAATATTATATATACTGTATCATATGATAAATATATATATGATAAATGGAAAGTAGAAACTTCCTGCTTGTGGCTTTACATACCCTTTCCTGAGAAAAGCTGTGGCATTATCAGGATTGAGTTCTAGGGACTTCTTTGCATCTGCAACAGCATCTGTAGAAAGTCAGTTTTGCATGTTAGCCTCTGAAGAATCGCGTTATTCCAGTTACATATCTTAAACCAAAAATCTAAAAGGCAAAGAGACAATTCAGTCCCAACTTAAACATTCACCCATAATCTCACATGTTCAGAAATACAGCACAAAACCTGAAAATAAGCAGTCACTTCTTTAAAAAATGTAGAGTATGTTACCCTGCTCTAAAAACAATAAAAATAATTTAATTTGCACTAATGCTGTATTTGACGTGAATCAGAACATAGAATTAGAAAATTCAGAATGTTAGATGTAACAAAAAGTAATTCATTTACTAAAGGCATTGCTTAAGTAAAAAATAGCCTGAGGTTAAAGCTATAGCTAGATGTCCGAGTTCCTTTTTTACATCTTAAATGAAGAATGTAAAGTATTAGTTTTCTTAATTTATGCAAAAAGTCATGCGCATCAAGTACAGCAATTAGCTAATGATATTTTCACCACTCACATCTGCACCACTACATGATGCAAAATTGAGAAATTAATGTTGGGTATGCAGATTCTCCTTTTTCCCCTCCACTGAAATGGACTGCAAAAATGTTTGCTGCCACCAGGGATCATCAGACACAGCAGAGCACAGCACCAAATAGAGGACAAGGCCAGGGAGAAGGGAAGAAAACTGGAGGATTCCAACAATGGCAGATCCCAGCACATCCTGAAGGAAGGAGATGGCATGCAGGAAACAATGCAAGTCCAGGACCCAGCATCAGGCTATTTCTCCCTCTAAATCCCTGGGCTCTGAGGGGTAGTGTCTACGAATGTCTGGGCCAGAGGGTTGAGTGTGAGGTGGCCTGGGGCAGGGGTGAATATCTGGGTTTGAGGGGAAAGGGTAGAGAACCAGGTTGCCATAAAGATTTATTTAGCTCTCTGTTCCTGGAGGAAAAAATTTTCTGTATCGCTACAGATGCACTTGCTGACAAGTATTTTGACAAACTAACAAGATAATTCAAGCTGGCATAACCATATTGTTATTTTGACAAATAAAATGTGTAGAATTTTAAAATATTGTGAGATTTTTAATTTTTTGGCTCAGAAATTTTAATATTTATAGGGCAGAATTACCCTAGGAGTATAATAGTTTATAATGTGCATTCCAAAGCCAATTATATCCAAATTTAAGACTGACTTTGTTTGTGTTTAAGAACTAAATCAGATACAGAAAGAACAATTTAGAACCTTGGTGTCCAACACACTAGCCACATGTGACTATTTAGCCAACTAGCCACACTCAACCGGCCACGTACAAGCCACTGTATTGGCTACTGCTTCCAAACTGGTTGGACCCCACGGATTTAGAAGGTGTTTCTCAAATAGAACATATTGAAAGTTATATTTCTGCTTCTACACATTACAATTTCAATAGATAAAAAAATAAAATTCTAAATTCACATTCCTGTTTCATACGTGAAAAGGTGCACTATTTCTACTGCGTGACGGAATTCAAAGTCTCTACCGTGAAGCCATATTTTGATGGAACATTTTAAATAAAATATGGAGAAATCTTAAGGCCTAAAGCCTAAAGTAACTAAGCAATAATGTGAAATTATGTTATTGTATTCATGTACTTAATACATTAAATAGAAAGTTAGGACTGCAAAGCTTCTGAGAGAGATCAGAAGGGATCAGTCATCAGAAAAGCTATGTTAGTGGCAAATGTGGGTTGCCTTGATTAAAAATTACAAATGTTTAAGACCATCTCTATACTTTGCTTAATTTTAAAATATCTCTCTGTAAGGAATGTCATAATATGGTATTAAAGGGATAAACAGTATTGTTTAAGATATGTTACCCCAGTAATTCTGTAGAAGAATTTGAGCATAAGCTCTTTGACAGTAATATTCTGCATCATCTGGCTTCTGTTCCAAGGCCACTGTCAGCTTCTGCAAATCCAAATACAAAAATTTAACATGGCAGTTTCTGTAAATCCCTGCAACAACAGAACCCAGTGAGTAGCCCACAGTGAAACTGTTCCTAGGGCAGGGAAAAAAAATCCAACACCACTAATTAGCACAATTTTGCTTTAAGTGCTAAATATTACTAAATATTCTGAGCTCACTGGAATGCCTGGTTATTCCCCAGTTTTGATCCTCAAAGACTTTGCCTTAGAGCTAACAAAGTCCAAAATATGGCTGACTGATCCTTATATGGTTTATTCAAATGACTTTAATGAAAAAGAGCAAACGCATTTTGAGCAAATAAGTTATAGTACATTTTCATGTGTACGCAGCACAGACCATTTCATAACTCTCACAAATGGGCAGCAATACCTGTTCACCATACTAAATACTCAGCCTTCAACCCTCAGCTATGGAATTCCTTCCCCTGGGACATTCGCCTGGCGCCAAAGTTGGCAATATTTTGGTGCCAGGCCAACACCACCATTTTTACCTGTGCTTTTATTGGTGTTGGGTGCGGGTCCCCTCCTCTTGAGGTGTTTTAGCAGGTTTTATGTTCCCCCCACTTTGGGGTCTTCTATTTTACTTAATATAACATTTATTTATTGTGTTTTTAAAAATTTTGTAAGCCACCTTGAATATTTTAAATAGAGAAGAGGGATAAAAATATTTTAAATAAATAAATATGTATTTTGAAGAGGTGTCTCAGATGTAATCTTACCAGGCAGAGCTTTGGCTGAATATTGTAAGTCTTGTACTGCTCTCTGCAGGGATAGTTACTCTCCATAATTCTGAATTACTTTGGTAGATCCTAATCTCACATCTCAGCTACTTAGCACAAAATATGCAGAACAATTTTATTTGGGCATAAAGAAGCCACAATCCCTGTGCAAAAGAGCTTACAATTTAAGGTTTGGCTATCCCATGTAATTGAGGAACAAGAGAGTGAAGGAGGACAACAAAGTATTAGAAATTTCAGGCCACAAGAGGACCCAATTGCTCGTGTTTTTCCTCTAATAATTATAAAAGCAGAAATCTGATCAACAGAAAGTGGATCAAGAGTCCTTTTGCAGAATTTAAAACAGCCAGTACCATGCATAAAATACACTAGCTTTGCTGGTTATGTTGTCACTTCTGCTATGGACTCCCAGTATTTAAAAAAAAAAAAATGAATTTTTGTTCTTGTTTTTTAACTACCTATAGTGCCTCAACATGGAACAGTGTTCAGAGGACGCGAACACAGAGTAGAACATGTGGCAATGAACTCTTATATCTCAACAAAGAGAGCCAGGGGAAAGAAGGACAGACCAAACATGTTACAGAAATAAATCAGAATTTGACCTGGTTACATGAATGCCGGCCTGAGACTAAAGTAGCAGCCTTGAAAACATTTATAACTGTAAGGGGTATTCTCCCACCCTTCCCGGATAAAACGCCTAGGAATGAATACACACACTGAAAAACCTCCAGCAACTAAAAGATATAACAGTCTGATTGCTTAGCTATATGTTTCTGAACCAATCACCCTGGTCCTTCATGCCCCATACTCAAAAGACAGTCAATAGAAATTACAATTCAGTGTGCCTGTCCTGACACTCAAAGCCCTCTAGCAACTTGCGAAATTGCCTCTTCCTGCATTTACTTGACTTCCCATTTAAGGATGTTAAATTCAGATTAATCAACTAATAGAATAATCAATGTAACTTGCATCGATTATTCCATTAGTCGATAACAGTGCTTCTACCTTTGAAACGTAGCAAGAGCTGACCTCTTGGTACATTTCAAAAGCAAAAGTGCTTTGGGGAACCTGGAGCAAGCTGAGGACTCAAACAGTCCCCACTGGCCACTAATCCCCACTCCCAGCCACACTTTGCTTTTGAAATGTATCGAGAGCCCTGCTCTTGCTACCTTTCAAAAGTAGAAGCGCTGCCAGTTCCCCACTGCACCCCTGCCCCTTCTCCCCACAGATATGGCACTGAGATGAACCAGCTTTTAAGACAGTTCCCTCCAGCAATGGATCCTGCTTCCCCCCTTGCTGCCTCTCTCTGATAGAGGGAGCAAGCGGGAGGGGAGAGGGGACAACTAGTCGAGTCACTGCTTATTGGATAGTCGACCAGACGCTTACATCCCTACTTCCCATAGCAGCTACAGTCGACTCCTCTTAAGAGTGTGTCCACACTGCAGGGCTTAATTGAAATACGCTACGCAAATTGAGGTATGTCAGTTGCATATCTTATTTCGAAATAGCTTATTCCAAAATAGGGAGCATCTACACAGCACTTATTTTGAAATAGAGAACTCTTCTGCCGATTTCCCTTACTCCTTGTACAATGAGGGTTACAAGAGTCGGAGTAAAAGTCCTCCAGCTTGACAGTATTTTGACACTATTTCAAAATAACTGCCTGTTGTGAAGATATGGACTAAGTTATTTTGGAATACCACTAGTTATTTCAAAATAATGTTGCAGTATAGATGTACCCTAACCCTCAGAAGGCAGAGCTCAGAAGACCTCAGAAGGCAGAGCTGTTGCTGCACAGCTGTTATCACCTAGCTCCTGAGTGAGAAGCCTGCCCGTTAGGACTCAGACCTTTCAACTGCAGCTGTTCCTGCAGCCATTACCAGGGGCAGCCTTAAAGCCAGGAGGCCATCCCTGGTGGTGGGGTGATCCAAAGGGGGCTGCCCTTTTGGGGGCAGCCCAAGGGCATGTGCTGTGATGGTAGATTATAATTGAGTGTGTGTTTGTGTGCGCTGGGGAGAGCAGCACACTTGGTTGTGTGGTGGCCTATTCAGTCCCTCGTGAGAGCAGAGAGGGCAGGTGAGGGTTCTTGGTGAGAGGAAGTTCCCTTTAGCTACCCAAACTGAAGGGCTGCGTCTAGACTGGCATGATTTTCTGCAAATGCTTTTAACGGAAAAGGTTTTCCGTTAAAAGCATTTGTGGAAAAGAGCGTCTAGATTGGCACGGACGCTTTTGCACAAAAGCACTTTTTGCAGAAAAGTGTCCGTTCCAATCTAGATGAGGTTTTGCGCAAGAAAGCCCCGATCGCCATTTTCGCCATCGGGGCTTTTTGCGCAAAACGGTTCTCAGTTGTCTACACTGGCCCTCTTGCACAAAAGCATTTGCACAAGAGGGCTTTTTCCCGAACGGGAGAGTCATTGTATTTGCGCAAGAACACTGACGATCATACATTCGATTTTCAGTGTTCTTGCGCAAATTCAAGTGGCCAGTGTAGACAGCTGGCAAGTTTTTCCAGTCTAGACGCAGCCAAGGTGTGTTTGTTCTGCTTCTCCCCTTCCCCCCCCACCACCAATATGTGGTATGGCACAGATGGGGTGCCTGAGGAGGGCTCAGATGGCATCGTGGCAGTTGTGACAGGTATGGGAAGATATGGAAGTAAGATCCGGACTGGCCAGCCAAGGGGAATGAGGTTTAGACAGTTATGTGCTATTCCGTTTTCCGGTCCTATTCCCAACCTTAAAAATTCTGGGAACTTTTAATACCTGGCCATCAGCCCTGAGGGTGCTGCTGCTGAATGCCAGGTCAGTATTCCAGAAGACAGCTGTTATCCACGATTTAATTCTGAATGAAAGGGCTGACCTGGCTTGTATCACTGAGACCTGGCTGAGAGTGGAGGGAGGCATTGACCTTTCCCAATTGTGCCCGGCTGGGTTCTCAGTACAGCATCAGCCGTGGCTTAATGGTTGGGGAGATGCCTATCAAGATACTATCTCACTGGCTAGAGCTGTGGTCCAACAAAGCGTCAAATTCGAGTGTCTGTACCTGACATTGGGTGGCCGGGATAGGTTGGATATGCTGCTTGTGTACCGCCCACCTCACTCTATGGCAGATGCTCTGCTTGAGCTGGCCGACGTGGTCTCGGACATGGCATTGAGGACACCAAGGCTTTTGGTCTTGGGGGACTAATATCCACGCTGAGGCTGTTCTGTCTGGTCCGGCCCAAGATTTTATGGATACCATGACCACCCTAGGATTATCCCAAGAAATAACTGACCCAACACGTTGCAGGTCATACACTCAATTTGGTTTTTTTGGACTAAAGGTGATAGAGTTCTTGGGATAAGGGATGTGGCTATACTCCCTTTGTCATGGACTGATCACTACCTGGTCAAGTTTAGACTATCTGCTGACCTTGCCCCCCACAGAGGTGGAGGATCAATTAAGATGATCCGCCCTTGGATGATGGATCTGGAGGGTTTTCTGAGGTCCCTGAGGGATTGTTCAGCCATTATGGCAAATGGTCCTGTAGATACCCTAGTTGATACATGGAACACCATGGTAGCCTGGGCATAATTGCTCCTAAGCATCCTCTTCGGACCAGTCGAGCCAAGTTTGCCCCCTGGTTTTCTGGGGAGCTGATGGCAGCAAAACAGTCTGTACGACTGCTAGAAGGCCGCTGGAGAACTAGAGCTGAGTCTGATCGACTGCGGGTTAGAGCTGAACTGCGAGCTTACTCTGTGGTGGTGCCGACAGCAAAGAAAAGCTACTTCTCCACCTATATCGTGTCCGCACAATGCCGTCCAACGGAATTGTTTCGAGTAGTGCGGGGCCTGTTGCAGTCTGGCACTCATAACGAAACAGAGGAGCCTTTGGCCCCCCGCTGCAATCTGTTTGCAAAGCATTTTGCAAAGATCGCCCGCATCTGGTTGGATTTAGACTCTGGTTGCTGTGTAAGTGGGGCACAGAATGTGTTGAGTGCACCATCCAGTCTTTTTGTCTCTGGATCAGTTTCAGCTATTGCAGACTGAGGATGTGGACAAGGTGCTTGGAGGAGTGTGACCGACCACGTGCTCATTTGACCCCTGCCCTTCATGGCTTATTAAATCTAGCCAGGAAGGGATAACTGGCTGGGTCCATGGGATTATTAATGCGTCTTTTAGATCTGGTATGGTTCCTGCTGCCTTGAAAGAGGCAGTGATAAAACCGACACTCAAGACCTCCCTGGACCCACATGACTTAAATAACTATCACCCAATTGCCAATATTCCCTTCTTGGGCAAGGTACTTGAGGGCGGTGGCGCTGCAACTCCAAACTTTCTTGGAAGAAACAGACTACTTAGATCCATTTCAGTCTGGCTTTAGGCCTGGTTTTGGAACTGAAACAGCCTTGGTCGCCCTGGTCGACGATTTATGCCAGGAGACAGACAAGGGGAGTGCATCCCTGTTGATTCTCCTAGACCTCTCATCGGCTTTTGATACCATTGACCAGGATATCCTTTTGGGACACCTGGCAGAGTTGGGTATTGGAGGCACTGTTTTGCAATGGTTCCGGTCCTACCTGTCAGGACGCTTTCAAAAGGTGGAGCTAGGGGGCTGCTATTCGATCCCATGGCGATTGTGCTATGGGGTCCCGCAAGGTTCCATCTTGTCCCCTATGCTGTTTAATATCTACATGAAGCTGCTGGGAGAGGTCATAAAGAGTTTTGGAGGACAGTGCCATGAATATGCAGATGACACCCAACTATTTCCCTGTGACATTAGAACCAGGTGTGGCAGTGACTGATCTAAATCGGTGTCTGGAGGCAGTGATGGTTTGGATGAAGGCAAATAAGCTAAAGCTGAACCCAGATAAGACTGAGGTCCTGCAGATCAGGAGGCCATCTGTGCATGAATGTGGCATAGCACCTGATCTAAATGGGGTTACTCTCCCTGAAAGAGCAAGGTACGCAGCTTGGGAGTCCTCCTGGACCCTTTTTTTAACATTTGAAAATCTGATTTCTTCGGTGGCCAGGAGTGCTTTGGGCAACTTTGTTTGATCTGCCAGCCGCAACCCTTACTGAACAAACATGACTTGGCCACAGTGATCCATGCTCGTTACATCCCGACTGGATTACTGTAATGCACTTTATGTAGGGCTGCCTCCAAAGAGCCTTCAGAAACTTCAACTGGTCCAGAATGCGTTTGCTCAAGTTTTAACTAACACTAGTTATACTGAGCACATTATGCCAGTGCTTCGGCAGCTGCACTGGCTTCCGGTATGTTTACAGGCACAATTTAAGGTTTTAGTTATGACCTATAAAGCCTTAAATGAGTTGGGTCCAGGGTATCTGAAGGACCGTCTTCTCCCATATGAACCTGCCCAGGGATTGAGGTCAGCTGGGGAGGCTTTGCTTAGTGTTCCCCCACTTGTGGAGATAAGATTAACATCTACGCGGAACAGGGCCTCTGAGCTTTTGCTCCCAGGCTGTGGACTTCTCTTCCTCAGGATAGTCGCATGGCGCCAACGCTAGCATTGTTTCGGCGTCAAGCTAAAGCCACACTTTTTACTTGTGCTTTCATTAATCTTTGAGTCTGTATGTGTATGTTCCTCCTCTCTATGTTTTTAGCTGGTTATGTCCCTCTGAGGTCTCATATTTTAAATTATCATATTTTAAATTTTTATATACATTTGTACTTTGTTTGTTCTTGTATGCCGCCTTGAATATTTTAAATAGAAAGGTGGGGTACAAATATTTAAATAAATAAATAAATAAATAATCCTGAAAGTGTAGATCAGAAGTAGGAGACTTGCAAGCACTGCAGGTCTTCCACGCAAAAACAAAAAGACACGAACTACAGAAAGTCTACAAAAGTGACAAGATTTTCAAAACTAAATTCAAAATGTACTCCTTTGACATGGCTCTCGCCTCAATATGTTCCTCACAAATGACAAAATTAACTAATTATACCATTTCTCTAAGAGGCTCAGGACAGACAGTTATTTGCTTTCAAATGCTTTTGAGTAGTTATTCAGATAATATAGCCTCCTTTGCTATACAAGTATCTAAATTAAAAGAGGCAGCCTTGTGACAACCAAGGAAATACATGATTAGCATCTGGAGTAAAAATATTCATCTTACTGTGTAGACACATGAACAACATTACTAGTTACAAATTTGGACCTAGATCTTTGCACATCTTACATTTATATAGTAATGTGAGTAATCCCACTCCAAAGGAACTGTGTAATTTATGCACGTTAAAGTGTAAGCACACATGGAGCTTTTTGATAATAGATGCCAGATGCTCCTTTCAATCTAATCTATGCTTATAACTAAAACATATACAGAACATGTATGAAAACATTTATTGCCAGTGGTAACTAGGCATAACTGTTTCAAAACAGTGTGCTTCCAATACCTGAAATCTATTCCTTTACTGCCTAATATGCATCTATCCTCTCTTCAGAAAATCATTTCTTCCAAAATAACCTAAAGCAAATATCTCCTTTCAAATAAGTGGTGATGGTGTAGGCTAAAAGTAACCAAAAACTATTATAGTCATGTGTAAAATGTATAAAACTTCATTGCTCTGTCACTCTGCATCCTCTGCTGCCAACCACACCTCATCTGTACGCCATTTAAACTGCAGTCTACTGAGACTTGGGATCTGGTTTTATCATTGCTTATAATACACATAGTTGGCACCTTATAAAAATGCTAGTGCTTAAAATAGCTTTTGGGGGCACTCTCCCATAAACAACCCTCTGAAGAAACCTTGTGGTCTAGTAATAGAGGGAAAACGAGGTCACAAAATTTAGATTCTTATTCCAGCCCCAACAGTAACTCGGCGAGGCTGCTGGAGAGTCGTTTGGGCACTGCCTGCCTCAGTTTCCCAATCTCTATGACACGTCTACGTTGCAGGCACTCTGGGGCTTAGTGCGTTAGCTCCCAAAGTGATCGGAGGGTTTCTCACGGGAGCTGTAACAGAGAAGCGAACTTTAATCTGCACCGGTATTAGTGCCATTTGAGTAGAAAAAAAATCCACGGAACGGAACTCCTGAACTGCGCCCAGCGCGCCCCACCTCGGAGCCACATGGCCGAGCGACCGGCCGGGGCTGCAGCTCGGGGACGGTCCAACCCGCGGTTCCACCCGCTGAGGACAGGGGCAGGCCCAGAGGGGCCTAAGACGCTGCCCCGTCCCGCGGGTCCCTCTCACTCTCCCGCCCTCCCTCCTGGCCTCTCACCTGCGCCGCCGCCCCGGGATCCTGCTCGATGTCACCGTCCGGGAGCCTGGCGAGGGAACAACACAGCAGCGCGGTTAGAGGCGACCGCGGCGGCTGCGGCCGGGACCGCGAAACGTGGCGGGGGGCGGGAGGGAGGGGAGAAAGACTCACCGCGGATGGGCCGGGTCCAAGGCCGCCGCCGCCGCCGCCATCCTGCACCCGCCGCCACCAGGGCCCTTCGGGATCTGACCAACAACAAACCCGCCCAAGGGGGACCCAGCGGCGCGCGTTCCCGCAGGGGCTGATGGGACGCAAGGTTGGAGTGACGTCACGCCCATTCCTCCAGTAACCGCCGCGGAGGGCGTCACGTGACGAAGCCGACGCGCTCGGCAACCGCCCGCCGCCTTACGTTGGTTGCCAGCGCGCGGGGGAAAACGCCCTGTGGGTGAGACACTTCCCTCGCGCGGGAGGCCTGGGCACGGGGCAGGCGCACAGCCCGCTCCTGCCCCTGCCCGCCGTGGCTGGCATGGCAACGGAACGTGCCTCCGCGGGGCCTACCCGGCAGCGGCACCGCAGGCTGAGCTGCTGGGCGCGTCCCCTTTTCTCCCGCCCTTGTTCTATACCCGCCGCTCTCAAAGAGCGGGCTGGGACCAATGTTCCTTCTCGTCTTTTCCATCCGTGGGCGCCCTGCCTTTGCTTCCATGCGCCACCCGTGGAAACACAACAGCCTGTTCACGCTCTCCCTGAGCGGCCCAAGCGCACAGCGGACTCTGCTCTCTCTCTCTCTCTCTCTCTCACACACGCACACACACCCCCCCCCCCCCCCCAGGGCTGACCTAGACCTGCTGGGACCAGACCACAAGCCCCTTGCTGGGGGGGGATGAAGCCTGCCGGTGCAGAGGGGTGTAGACTTTGGCTTTTTCTCTGCCACCCACGGCAGCAGAGCTTGGCCAGGCTCAGGCCTCAGTTGCCCCCTCTTGGTGTCGGGTAATAGCAGTTGTCCGATGAGCGCTGTGGTGTCATGAAGTGTGAGACCCCTTGGTTTAGCCCATAGGACTGCCCCCCGGGCCCGGGCTGGGTTCATCCACTGAAGCAGGGCCGCCTGAGCTTTCTCTTCCTGAGTCAGAGGGTGCACAGCCCTTGCTTGCTCTTGCCTGTTACTTTAGCAAACAGCAGCTGTAGAAGTATTTGCTAACTAACCCCACTTCTTCAGCAGCATGCCCGCTTTCCCAGATGAGTGGCTGTAGCTGTTCATACACCCCTGTTCATGCTCCTGTCACTCAGAGGAGCAGTAATTCAGACTCAGGTACTCATTCCACCAAACCGGTTTGAGTCTTTCCTCGGGTAGCAACAGGAGAAAGGCCAGACTGCTGAATATAAATAGTCATAAATCAAAGACGCTTTGGACAAAATATCTCATATAACCTGTTAATGTTATAGTCAGCTGGATCTATATATCTTATTTTGGTGCAGCTAGCATTCTCAGGGCTCTACAAATATGCTTATCTACTCGCCCGTGGCGAGTAGATTTCAGCCGGTCGCCCCGTTCACCGGCAGTCCACGCATGCACAGTGCGGGTCTCACACATGCGCGGTGGGGGGCTGGCGAATGGTTTTCGCCACGATCATCGAGCCCGGATCATTCTTATATGTGAAGTTAGAAATGGGAAGTATGAGACTTTATCATTTTAAATTGGTCAATGAGAGCTTCCCCCCCAAGCCTTAATGATATGATGATCAATTTAATGACTTATAAACAACCTTGTTTGTAAGTTTAAGCAGTGGTTGGTCCTAGGAACAGATGTGGAACTCCTTGCCAGAGGAGGCTGTGAAGGCTAGGACTATAATAGAGTTTAAAGAGAAGCTAGATAATTTCATGGAGGTTAGGTCCATAAAAGGCTATTAGCCAGGGGATAAAATGGTGTCCTTGGCCTGTTTGTCAGAGGCTGGAGAGGGATGGCAGGAGACAAATTGCTTGATCATTGTCTTCGGTCCACCCTCTCTGGGGCACCTGGTGCTGGCCACTGTTGGCAGACAGGATACTGGGCTAGATGGACCTTTGGTCTGACCCAGTACGGCCATTCTTATGTGACCATACCACCTGGTACTAGGATTCCATTTTGATCCTGGTATTTTTCCACGGGGGGGGGGGGCAGGTTCAGAACAACAGGTTCCCTCCCTTGGGAAAAGTCTGTTTAAGCAATGAGTACTGGCAGCCCTTTGTCTTCAGCTGGCCTGGAAAACCCTAAAAAGATACAAAAGGTTGGAGACCCAAGTCAAGGTAAAAGAGTCTCTGACCTAACGATTATGCCTGAAATAAGAACAGCTCTTTAGGGTAAGAATCTGCAGTAAGTATTTTAGTGAATTAGAATAAGCTATGCATTTCCTTTTCATTTTAATTTAGTAACTTAATTTGAGCTGTCTGTTTTCACTTATAACCACTTAAATCCTACTGTTTGTACTTAATGAAAACACTTTACTATCAGGCCTAGAGTAAAGAATCGTTATCTGGAGGGAATGACCAGTGTGCATCTCTCTTTCATTGAAAAGGAAGCTGACTATCCTCATGAGCTTTCCTTGTGTAAAACTTTACACAGAGAAAGACAGATTTATTTGGGGTTTTGATCCATTTGGGGGTTGGGTACTGTGCCCTAGAACTGCATTCTTTCCAGGAGGGTGGTAACCAAATTCTGTGCCTTGTTTGAGGGAGACCAGAGGATCCAGCACAGCAGGATAGAGTGGTGGGGAGCCCCAAAGAGCAAGACGGTAGTAGTCAGTGGCGTGATCAGCAAACTGGGAAACAATCCCTAGGGATCTTCTGTGACCACACCCCATCACAATATGGCACTGATGTTTGCCAAGATTTTTCTCAGATTTGTCTAGAGTTAAGCGAGGTTGGTACTCATCTAGGGATTGGCTGCCTACCCACCAGAGCTATGAGATTCTCATTGTCTTGCCTGTCATGTTTTCCTGGGGGGCGAAGCCATGACTTGCCACAGTTGACCTTTCTGCCATGCGGACTAAGGGGAGTATGAGCTATGAGGATGATCGGCTACCCTGAACCTCTGCCTGATCCCAAAAGCCTGGCAAAGAATCCTAGTTCTCTCATATACAAAGTATGGTCCTTGGCCTGAGTCAGTGACTGCACAGAGAACTGGGGAAAAGGTCTTGTTTAAGAGGACTGGGGCAGTGGTGGCATCTGTGCAATTTGTAGGATAGGCCTCAATCCATTTGGCGAAGATCACTGCTAGACAATATCGATTCTCACAGCCAGTGAGAGGGAGAGGTCCAATAAAGTCTATTTGCAACTAATACCATAGGTCTTCAACTTACAATGGGCCTTTTAAATTGCGGCTATCTGTGATTGTTTTCAGCAGAACTGAAGCAGCACTGGATGTCCATAGCCACATCTTTATTCTAAGTTTGGCCACCAGGCAACATGGACAGTCCTATTCTCTGTCTTGTCTGTGCCAAAGTGACCCTGTTGCTGGACAAGGATCACCATCTCTTTATGGAGGTACAATGGAAGCACCAAGACCAGGAGGGCCCCTTCAGAATTCTTCTATAAGGCTAGGATCAGACATTTATCCTTGAATGTCTCATAGCCCTTGCATTCTTCCTTCTTCAGAAGGCCTTGCGCATCTGGGTACCACTGTTGCAACTTCCTGATGTCTACCTAGGCACATAGATCAATGTCTGGCTGTTGGTTCTTCATCATGGGCAAGGAAGGTGTTAAGGTATACGGATGTTCTTCTCCCAGGAGTGCTGCTTCCTTTGCCTGGTGGTTCAATTTGGAGACCTCAGTGGAATCTTTATGGTGATCTTTTACATAGCATAGGTCTCCCTTGCATTCAAAGCCAGTTACCATGCATGTTTCAGGAATGCTGCATACCTGATAGGCTTTCCACTGGTGGACTACAGACTCCACTGCATCCAGATGAGCATCCATTTTGAGCCAGAGCAGATAGATAGATGTTTTTTCTCCATCCTCATCATGTAATACTGTTACTATAGCCCAGGGCTACTCAGCATGCGGCCCGTGGCCCCTTTGCATGCGGACTGCGGCGCCTTGAGCCACTTCCCGGGCTGCCTGCCTCTTTGCTACCGGCTGGCAGAGGGGGTGGGGGAGCTGCAAGAGGTGGCAGGTGCCAGGCAAGCAGATGCTGCTGCACTGCGCAGTGGTGCATGCTATAATTGGCTGTGGTGGGTTCGTGCCCTGCCCCTCCCCCAGGTACATGCCACGCGAGGTCGCACTGGCTCAGAGTTCCTGCTTGCTCGGTACTGGAGGCGGGCGGTGCCCGGTGGGGAGCAGCCTTGTTCGCAGCTGCCCCAGAGCGGCCTCCACACCACGCGTCGGGACTGGGCAGGGATGGGGCTTGGGCTTTGTGACGAGGCTCAGGGGAGGGGCTGGAACTGTGCTTGGGGGCAGTGGGCCTGGGGGGAGGGGCTGGGACTGTGCTGGGGAGTGCGGCGGGCCCGGGGGAGGGGCTGGAACTGTTGGGTGGGGGGAGTGCAGCAAGTCCCAGGGGAGGGGCTGGGACTGCGTTTGGGGGGGCGGTGGGCTGTGAGGGAGGCATTCAAGGAACTACAGTAGTGCAACGTTCATTGCTGTGTAACATTTATGATGTAATCCAAATGAAATGAACCTTTTTGGTCATTCATTGAACAGGTGAAAACAATTCAATTAAAATTCTGTTTTTTTAAAAAGCTAATCAAAGTTTTCAAGAATATTTTAAATGTGTTTTTTGACCAATTCTAGAAATTCATCTTGGAGAAAAAACTAAAATGCCTTCACAAAAAATGAATCATTGGTATTTCTCAAGAACCAAAAGCTTATATCTTAAATATGAAGATATGCAATTTAAACTTTAAGAACTTTTCTCATATGCCCAATATTTTGTTTGTTTAGTTTGGTAATAAGCAAAGACATGTGCAATCAAAAATATACTAATGCCCTAATGTCTCAGCTGCAAATGTAACAGAATACAATGAACTGATATAAATGCAATGATACACAAATTGTTTAAATCTACCAAAAATGCTCCTGCTTCAGCAGAAATACAGATTTTTAGATAATTCAATAATCCTTCAGATGACTGAAACAAAAAGTACAATTTGAAGTGGAAGGGTCAACAAATGAATTTCAAAACGCTATCAGAAACATCCATTTGACACATGCTGGACAGTTTTAGCAGTGGACTGAGTAATTCTTCCCAGGAACTTCCAGTGTAGCAATGAGCAACCTAGGCTAGTGAGTGATCTGCATGAGTAGGCCTCCATCTCAGTGGGCCGCAAGATTGTTGTAACCAAGACAGTCTCCTGGGATAGGGTAGTTTTGTTAACTGTGCTTGTGTACCTAGATTTTGCAGGTTGTGCTGACTGAACTGTAGCAGCGCTTTGATTGGATGTAAAGGGAGTGCACAACTCTCAGAGTCAGTGCTGTGTACAATTAGCACGCACTTCATGTGTGTGTCATGTTAGTAATACTGTGAGGGGGAAAAAAACCATGTGAATGGAAACCAGGTAATCTGGCAACCCTGTGTACGGGCAAGGGTAAACATTAGGATGCAGAATCCTAATGGGCCACATGTGGTCCACAAGTCACAGGCTGTCCACCACTGTTCTAGTGTCTTCAATACTTCAGATTGCCCACGACTCCTTTCAATTAGAGAGAATTGCCTAATTCCATTTTGGAAGGCAGCATAAACACACTCAGGGAGAAAGATAAAAAACCCAGAAATCTATTGATCACATCAACCAATATTGATCTTAATCTTTGTATTCATGCCCATCAGTATGAAATAAGCTATTTGCATATATATTCAGCCACGCTTAAGTTGCGGCCCTCGGCATGTGCTGTGGGTATCGTGGCCCCCCGGGATTCCAAAGTTGAGTAGCCCTGCTATAGCCACTATTTCCACAGCTTGTACCGAATGGGGTTTGACAGTCTCTTGCAGCACTTCGGCCATCCTGGTAATAACTTCTTCTATCTACTGCTCATATAACTAAACCTTGCTCCTTAGTTTTACTGAAACTGGGTTTGATCTGAATAGGTGACACAGTGACTGGGTCTGGTATTGGAAGCGGGCACTCATGCTTCTGGCTTTCATTCAATAATGCGTAAGGCACAGTGTTCAGCTGGAGCAGTTGTGCCCCATGATGGCCCTGTTTAAGAGATGAAGGGTCCAGTTGGCCAAGCAAGGGGAGGATACCTGGCCCTCATTCACTCAACCAAAGAGGACATACCTTACGAGGGTGTGGGAAGTCCTGAAGAAGACAGGGAACGTTCCCACCAGGTACAGTACTACCGATGGCTGAATACCCAAACTAAGGTGAGCACCTCCCCCTCACAGGCACCAAACTGCTATTCCACCTTGCTCATGATCATGGAGCTATAAGTTACTGGCTTCAGCCCAATCTCTTGGTCCTATAAGAGTATTGTTCTGATGCTGCAGTGCAATGTTCCCAGCTGCAAATAGCAAGAGCAATCAGGTTTGGAGTAGGCTAAGGCCAATGCCTTGTAGAGAGCCTGCTCCAACTCAATGAAAGCCTGTTGGTGACTTTCCCCCCATTGCCACTCTTGCCCCTTTCTAAGCCACTGGTACAGTAGCTTAGATGTTTCAGCGTATTTATCAATGAACTCCCTGGAGAACCTGGGAAGGACCAAAGGCCTGACACACCATGTGGGGCTGGAAATCTGCTCCACGTACTACTGGTTCAGCCTCCATCCCTCCAGATTCAAGTGAATCTTCAGGTAAGCCATGGTGTCTTGAGCCATCTGGGCTTTTGCTGGATTTATCAAAAAGACTGTCTTTTGGATCTTCCCAAGGACCTGCTCTAGCCTATTTAGATTCTGTTCCCTGGTTGGAGTGGCAATCAATATGTCATCCACATAGCTCAGAATACTACACCACTTCCTCAGGGAATTCCACATTGCTGATATGCAATGGTGACAGATGGAAAGGATATTGTGGAACCCCCATGGAACCTGGGTAAACATTAGTTGTCTCCCCTTGCACGTGAAAGCAAACTTGTGCATAGATGGCTAGTGTAATGAGATGCTAACAAAGGCATCAGACAAGTCCAGGACCAAGAAGCACTTGACATCTGCTAAGATCACTGCCATGATCTCATTGTATTTTGTAACTACTAGAGCCAACCTGGGTGTAACTCGGTTAAACTCCCAATAGTTGAAGGTCAAGCACCAAGTCTTCTGGTTCACTTTCTTGACTGGTCAAATTGAAAAGCTGCATGGACTCTTAGATTCTATCAGCACCCCTTGCTACAAAAGGGCTGTGAGGGTACGCTTCAGGCCTTCAGCAGCTGCAGCAGGATAGCAGTACTGTTTCAATGGCCTGGGATCTGAACCTCAGTGTTGATCCGGCTGCAGTGGAGTTTGTTGCTGGCAAATGCTTCAGTGTACTTCTCAGCTATTACAGACACATCAGCCTCCTACCAGGGCTTCTCAATGTCCTCAAGTACTTCAAGGTCTGCCACTCACTGAGATGTTGCAATCACCCCAAATTGATCACTGTTTGCTGCTTGAAAGAGTTGGCCATTAAGAAGATTCATGATGATTCTCAGTTGTCTCATCAGGTTGTTTCTCAAGATTTCTTGGCTAACCCAGTGTTGGATGCCAAAGGGATCTTAGTAGCAAAGTCCTTTATTTTACAGGTCACTGGAATGGTGAAGCAGACCTTGTTTGCCTCTGCATATTCTTCTAGTACCTTGGTGTCTTGGAGGGGGATTTTATTTACAATGGGATATCCCTCTGAACAAAGGAAAGACACTGAGGCACTGGTGTTTATCTACACCCTTGGGCTTGTTCAGCCAAACTTCCCCTTGATGACTGTCAATATTGTGGGCCTGGCCCAGGCATCCAGGTAGATGGGTGCCTTCCTCTGTAATTGTGGGGATGCTTGGCCCCACCACATCAAGTCAGATGGTAACACTGCAGACAGGCTGTAACTGGTTAAAAGACAGGAAATAGAGAATAGGTATGAATGGTCAATTTTCAGAATGGAGAGAGGTAACTAGTGGTCCAGAATTAAAGAGCTAGATAAATTCATGGAGGGTAGGTCCATCAATGGCTATTAGCCAGGATGGGCAGGGATGGTGTCCCGAGCCTCTGTTTCTCAGAAGTTTGGAATGGTTGACAGGGTTGAGATCACTTGATGGTTATCTGTTCTGTTCATTTCTGCTAGGGCACCTGACACTGGTCACTGTCAGAAGTCAGGATACTGGACTAGATGGACCTTTGGTCTAACCCAGTATGGCCAATCTTATGTTCTTAATTTTTTTTATATAATCAAGATTGGACACATTTCTAAAAGATCTGCACTGGGAATTATTTTGGGGGAGTTCTACAGCCCGTGTTATACAGGAGATCAGGCTAGATTATCACAATAGCCCCTTCTGGCCTTAGAAGCCATAAAAGTTAGGGTCGTCAGAGCCCTGAGGCAATTGTTTGGGTGGCTAACAGACTGGGCATATCAAGGGGCTGACATCCAATCAGCACTAGAAAACCTTCCTCTTGCTGGAGGCAGGGGATAACAAGGTGACTCAGTCACAGCGAGGAGTGGCTTTTATTTTAAGTATCACATCAGTTTTGCTCAGCAATCTAAGCCCCTATTTTCTGTAAAATGCCTATTCCACCACATTTGTCTAGTTGGAATATAAGGACTTTGGGATGGGGATTACTGTGTGTGCAGTTAAAGTGCCTACCACATTTCAACTGTTACTTCATTATAAAAAAATGAAGTATCTGCTAATAATATAATTAACAGAGGGTTTCAGTTATAATAGTAATGTTTTCCTACGATTTATTTTAGGGGCAAGCACTTTTCAACCACGCAAATTGATGTGAGCAACTAAGTATTAAAATTATTCTATCTAATGCTAAATCCAATGGAGGATGGGTTAGGGATGTTCAGTTGTGAATCCACACGCTTTTTATATTATGCATAATAATAGAATAATATAATTTTGTTATTTTAAAATAGTTTCCTTCCTGAGAGACTATGAAGTACTCAATGTTACAAACTTTTTGCTAAACTATACAAAACTTCTCAAAATTTTGGATTTGTCTAATAGATTTAAGATAATTAAAATTCAAATAGTATACAAATTCTGTTGAACTATCACTCTGTCTAATGTAAATTTAAATGTCCAAGGTCTATACCTCCTTAGTGAAGGGGTTTGCTATGGAAACCAATTTTAACTTTAAAAATTTGCAAATTAAAATTACATGCTGTGGTATCTCTGATCTCAGAAGTCCCATGCAATATTTAGTACCAGTGATGTCCTAGAATTATGCATTTGGGAACAGACAGGCTTTCACAGGTGAGGGTAAGGGGACAAAGTTTAACCCAGCTGTGCCCAATGCTACATCAGTTTCTGAATTTAACTCATTCTTCATCTTAACTGCTGAAATTCACCTTTTCCTATAGCAGTACTGTACAGTGCTCTCACATTCTCAAGCAGCTTAAGAATCAGTGTCTCATCCTGAGTTCTTTTGAACTGATTCCTAAACTACTCATTTACTAATGAGTTCCAAATCATATTGCTCTATTATTCAATATAGTTGAGAGCTTCATATCACATATAAATGATTGCCAGAAACAATGTATTCATGTATTGGCAAGAAAATTCTAGATTAAACACAGGAAAAAAAATTTCCATTTGATTTATTTTCATAATAAACTAATTAAAAATACAAAAGACAACGAACCCAGGTTCAGTAGGTTCTGTCATTTAAAAATTTGTCTTTAAATACAAATTCACTTTGTAATATGAATACAATTAGATCTCTAAACATAATGATCTCATTTGTATCTATCAAAAATTGCTCTATGGAAACAAATTAGCTGAAAAACTTTCTTGTGAAATTAAATGTACAATATTTACAATTGAAAAAGGAATTCCAAAGTATTAATCTCAGAACACTTGCACAAATGTATACATTTCACTTTCCCCTTACAAAAGTCTGAAATAAAAAGCAAGATAGCTTAGCTTCATAGCCACAAAACAGTATGAAATAATTGCACCCATAGCAATGCCACTAATTTCTGTAATTAAGTATATTGATATGTACATATAAAAATATAGATCTGAAATTGCCCATTATTGGGGTATATAAATGCTTTATGTATTCTTAATGGGAGTGTATTCTTATTTTGCACACCCAAATGATTGTGCTGCAAAAATGCAACAGGAGGCAGCTTGGTTGCCACTGTCCATTATTCAACAAAATCTGACATAGTTCATTGGTATGCAATAGGTATTTGGTAAACTTGATAAGATTCACACACATGGAATGAAAATGCTGTTCTATAAAAAGCTATGGTTGTTTTGTAAATTGTGACATTTACAGATTAAACAGAAAATGATATAATATGGTATTGCAATGTAAATTAGCAAGACTGAAAATGTATATTATGTAAGAAATTTGGAGATTTCAACAACAAAAATCCAAGAGAATCTTCATAGTATAAAATGCATGTTCCTTCATGCTTGTGTTTTGAAAAATTAGTACTATATAATTTTATATTTTTATGTTAACATTTAGCAATTAACAGAAAATCAAAACTCTTTCTAATACATGACTTCTAACAATTAACTTTAGAAATTAAGTAGCTGTGTAACATCTGCTTCAGAATCAAATCATATATACAGCCTTAAAGGTCCCATCACATTTATTAGAATAATCATCCACAGGGATTTTGTTTATTAATATAAATTGGATTCAGACTGTTCACTTTCCTGTTTCACTTGCATATTAGATGGGAATCCATTTGAATTGGATACCACCATCACAAAAGGCTGCTGCTGGAGCCTTTGTTCTGATTGCTCAGTGTCATCTGTTGTGTCCTCTGGTACCTCCTCTTTCATTATTCCTTGTATAACAGTCTGTTTGGTTTCTGGTGCTTTGATAACTGAAGTGATCACTGTGCCAGGTGGATGAGCAACCATCTGTGAACTGGTAGGTGAAAAAGTTACCATGGGAGTAGTAGCACTGAAGGATGGAGATGAAGCCACACTGACTGTCCCATTGCAAATGGTCTGCACATTGCTGGTGAGAACCTGTTGAACTTGGGCTGGACTAAAGACAATAGATGAAGGAGAAACTGGCTTCTGAGACTGCAGCATGACATTTTCTTTAAGTACTGTCATTGGCTGCGAAGTAGGAATGGCTTGGAGAATAAATTTTTGGGGCGTTGTTGCTGATGCTGGATCTGTGCTGGCTATCACTGTCGTAAGAGGCACTGTCTGGAGTGTTACAGTATGCAATTGCTGGTTTCCAGGTGAAACAACCACTGGAACTTGGGTTGGGGTCTGTAAAGTCCTATTAAGATTAGAAAACAGGAAAATGTTAGAATGTTCCCAGATCTGCATAAGCATTTTGCAACACAGGCTACTTAAACGATAAATTTGAAGGAAAAAGGAAAACTGGAATTGATTCCAGTTGAAACCCATCAGCACAGCTCCTGAAAGGGGTCACTAGTGAAAGAAATATGTGCCCTGAATGGAGATGCCTTGCCTTTGGTACATGCTGTATTTTAGCAAGCAAGACTGGGAATCGAATCCAGTCTTTCACATCTATTACCAGCAAGCCAGCCTTGAGCAGGATGCATTACTCAATCGTCTGTTTCAAAATATGTCAAATAGGAAACAAAAAACCTAAATAATTCCCAAGCAGAGCCCCAATCATGTCCATGTGCTTAACTTTAAATATGTACACAAGTCCTTGCAGGATCAGGGTGGGCATCAGTTAGAGCCTTTTCAGTGTCTAGGTGCACTCTATTCAGTCCATGTAGTCTTGAGGTAGGGTATGTAGGCCAAAGTTTGTTTAGTAATATCAATTTAAATATGGAACAATTTCATCAATGTCACCTAAGCAGAACTTGTTTTCTATGCCTCAATCAGCTTAAAGCATTAAGTTGATAGCTAAAAAACCCAACTATTATATCTCTGCAATATCCAGATATTATAATAGGTAATGGTGTTTTAGAAATGTGTAACAACAATAAAAGGCATTCCCTGAAGGCATTGAAGAGAATGCGTGTTATTCATTCAGTATAGTAGTTGTGTCAAAAAGAGGTTGCCTGAAGGGTTCATGGCTAAAAATTCAGTAGAAAACTGTTACATTGTGTTTATACTTCTTTTTTGTGCGTGTGTCCTTGTTTTTGTGTTACTGAAGTTACTACATAACTCCTTGAAAACCATGGCCATTTTATCAATAAAATTATCACTATAAAATCTAGAATTTCTCATATTGGCTTTTACGTTTTAATGGTCTATTCCCCTATGAAGAAAAATATTCAATTTATTTTTTTCTAAATTAAAGTTTCTAGGATGCCGCTTCCAACTTTCAGTAATGTTTACACTCCGCCTCTCCTCCTGTCTTCAGTGTCCTCTTTCCTTCCTCTTAGCCAGTCTCTTCCTACCTTCTCTTTTCAGGCATGTTTTCCTGTAGTAAGTAAATTAAACTTAAATCCATCCAAAATGTGAACTTAATTTAACTGACACTTCAGCTGGTGCGGAAGCAGTGCGGGAAAAGCTATTGTTGTAGTATTCTTTGCCAGTAGGGGGAGTTCTAATCACTTTTCCTCCATTCAGCAGCAAAGCAAGGGAGCAAGCACAATGGCCCCTGCTGAACCCTCTCAGCTTTATGTAATGTGAACACTCTAATTGACTTTTTTCCCCTTTTTTCCCCCCTTTCTTCTCCCCCGCCCCTTACTATTTATTTTGGAACTGGACCTTTAACATTCTATTCAACTGAAGAAGAGGGTTGTGCCCATGAAAGTTCATGATACCCTTTACATGTTTTAATAGCCTTTAAGGTGCCTCTCAACTCCATCAGCTTAAAGCCAAGATCAGCTTTGTCTTCAGCCTCAGGCAGTTGCAGCCAGTTTTCACTCAAGCAGTTCCACTCCTCCACACATCCTTCTCTCCTTCTGAGGGGGGAATCAGTGGCAGTGGCTCCCTCCCCTAAGGACTTTTCTACACACTTAAAAACTTTACAGTTTGTGCAGAAAACCACAAAGTGACATATCTTGGTAGAAACATTTGGGGGGGGGGGCGGGAGAATACAGCCACACTAGCTTTCACTCAGTGAAAATATTTACAGTTCATTGCCAGTTAACTCAAGCTAAAAAATTCTAGTGTGGGGTACACCTCAAGAGCCATCCCCACGCCTCTATGGCAAAGGAGGAAATGGCACTGCAAATGGAACAGCGAGGAGGAAAGGTGCAAGCACCTGCCATCAGAAAAAGATCTGAAATTTGACTGACGAGAAGGCACCAAGGCAGCTGCTACCTGAGGAGACGACTCCTGGGGGAAATCTACCTCTGCATATGTGCAGAATTCCTAGTCAGTGTCATATAATTTTGTATTTTCCTACATAAAAATATTTTGTCTAAGAAGTGCTCCAGTTTTTACTTTTTGCCTCTGGCAGGCAAAATGGGGAACTGCAGCATTTAGGCAAAATGTTTTTTTATGCGGGGAAAATACAAAATTCTATGCCCACTGCTGCAGAATTCCCCTTGGAATAGAAGTTCATTACAGCACCCTGCTAGCAGGGCACACTGGAGGGTCACAGACTAGGATTCAGAATGGCTAGTGGAGGGAGAATGGGATATGGCTAGTGGGGTGACCGTATTTAGCCTGGGAATGTGGGAGAGGGGCTCCAAAGGCCATGGGGATTAGGGTGCAGGGACAGGCGCAGACATGCCTGACTGAACGGAAGAGGCTTGGAGTCAGCCAGGGTTTGCATGGGGGAGGCTTCCCAACTCCCTAACAATCCCTTCCCTCCCCCCAAATCCTTTTCCCACGCACTCCAACACCCTCCAGGTTCATTCCTAAGCTCCTTTCCTCTCCCTCAGCTCCTCCATTATCCTTGATGCCCCCAAGCCTTTGCACTGCTTCTGACAGGTGCAGGAAATACAGTCCTATATTGTAAACATATACAAAGTTCTGTATTAATATGGTTCATAAGGAATCGATTTGTCAAAAAAAAAAAAAAAAACCACCCCACATCCCAGAATCTTTTCCTGGGGTTAGTATTGTTACAGACATACCTGCTGACAGATATTTTGAATTAAAATCCCAAAATAATTGAAACAGGCATGATTATACTGTGCTATTTTGACCACAAAAATGCAGATTTTTGCATAATTTTCAAATATTGTGTGCATAATTTAAAAAATGTTGGTGCAGAATTCCCTCAAGAGTAAGAGACCCAGCTGGGATGAAAGGGTTGAGGTGAACTTTTAAAGAGCAGCTGCTAAAAGTTAACGGGCTCCAAAACAGCCCATCTCTGGCTATACTCCATACCAGCCCTTCACTGCATTCTCCAGAATCTCAGCTTTCATTTAAGATAAAAAACCTAGCTGCTGCGGTTGCAAAAAAATTTAAAAAATGATAACGCAGAGTAATCCATGCAATGATAAGACTGCAGAGAACCTGAATAATATCTTTGAGAGGAATGAACTACTTGTTCATCTGGGTGAGACACTAACTTCAACACCTGCAATGATAATGTAAAATGTGAATGTTAAAATTACATTCCTCAAGAAAGAAACAAGGAGGGTCACATATGTGCATTGTGATGCCACAAAAGGGTGACGCTTGGGAGATATCATGACTTAGCTCCTTATTGACTGGGAAAAAAGTAAGTCCCAATGATTACATTTTGCAAATTTACTCAATCTAAGGTGAGCAACATCCATTTTAGTGACACACACATGGGGAGAGCTTATTTTATGGGTGGAACTTGAAAGAATTCCATCATCTTTTTTCCCAAATTGACTCCTGGTTAATAGATTTGTTGGGGGCAGAAAATAATTCATGAATAGGAGAAAGACTGAAGGGAAGTTTATGGGATGGAGATGACCAATGATGGGTTAATGGGGAGGTGATCAAGGCAGGGTGATGAGCAGTGATAGAGCAGATAAGGAATGAATGGAAGTGAATTGAAGTGTGTATAAATCACAAAAGGGAGAAAGACATTCTGCACAAGTCTCATTGCTTAATGCATTTCTGGAGTGCTCAGATATTACAGGAATGAGAGCACTGTGAGAACCTGAAGGGAAAGATAGAATGTGGGATGCTAGAAGGAAGGGAGTCAATCAAGTAGAGATTGAGGTAGATGTGCATGCCCATGCACAGGGTGTATTGTATGGAAATATATATATTGATGTTTACAGTAAAGATGGGCAAGTAGATTTTGTTCCTAGCTAGGCCAGCACTTTACTTACAAATCCATTTAACAAGGCTGATTTGAACACTGAAGTCTACCAGCCCAGACCAAAAATGTATTTGCTCATCCTTAGTAAAATAATACTGAAAAGATACCAACATTTTACTCATTCAGCAAACCCCGCTCCCACCCCCAAAACTACTCAGACAAAACCCAGACAGCTATAATTTTTCTAGACTGCTTTGTTTTCTGTTATGTTTTCCTCTATTTATAATTTTACCATCACTACTACTTATGTTACTGTACAAGTCTGTGAGTAGTACATTATCAAGTGTCTTTCTGAGGCTGCTACTTTTAAAAAACAAGATGATTGAGCAACATTGGCTAAGAGGAAATACTGCTGAAAAAAATACAGGTCCTGATTTACTTCTGAGGAAAAGATGAGACATGTTCCATACTCATTTCAGCTTGCTGGCAGGAAAAGGATAATAATCCATTTACTGGTTCACTGGGTGGGATTATAATCTACTGTTGTGCAATATTGGTGTCACTCATCTGGAAATGAATAGTGATGTTGCAAACACTAGCTGACAGGTGAGAGAAACAAGTTTATTTATAGTGATTTATGAAGCTTCTAATGTCCAAAAAAGGGGAGGAAAATCCTACAAAGGTCTTGACGCTGCAAACCCAGGTAAACAGTTTCACAATGTAATAAGCCAATTAAACAGTGCAAGATAAAAACAGAGAGGGGAACTGAGGAGAATTCACTACTTAGCATAAAAGTTACTCAGCATACAGGTGTAGGAACAGATAGTTTAAGAGGGAAAAGATTCAATTTTCCCAGATTTTCCCCTGCTCATCCAATTGATTGATACAGTGTAAATCCAGAAAGGATTAGGAAGGTGGAATGCATATTACATGCAATTAAGAGCCAATTTCAGATGTCAGAGTTAAGGCAGACTAGACTCACTGGTGTAAATCCCCTTGTATAGTCATATATAACAGTGTTTCTCAACCAGTGGTACGAGTACCCTCAGAAGTACTTGAGAGAAGTCTGGGGGGTACGTCAACATAACTGAAATTTGGAGAAAACTGAATTTTTGTTTTAAGTTTTACAGCACTTTATTATTTTTGTACTTTTGACACCCAAAAATTTCATTGCCCACCCGGCTATGATTAAGTTGTTTAAACAAATGTGTTGCAATGGTAGAAAAAATATTGTGTATCTGAAAACTATCGGTACTGGGGGTACTTATTTTTTTGAAAGAGGTACTTTATAAAAAATGGTTGAGAAACACTGATATATAATAAGAGAATCTGCTGCCATGCAATGCATCCCACATCAGTGACCCCAATAGACAGACCTAAGACTTCACAGCCATGGGATTCTCCCTGGTGGGCACCAGACCAGACACACACTGGAGCTGCTAATCTGCGTACAAATACACAGGTGACGTTGGGGGAGAAGGGCACTGGATCTCCTTATATTGGGGCTTAACATCCCCTCCTCCAAAGAAAGCTCAGAATTTTCCAATTTCTTGTCTAGCACCTTGCCTGAGGTCACACATTAAATAAACGGGAGAGCCAAAATGCTTGTCTGTCTAAAACAGCTAGTGCATGGCAAGCTGGGGTGTAAATCTATCTCACGATACCTTGCCACACACCCCACCTGCCCATGTGGTTCCTGCTACCATAAATTAAAAGTTCCCTGGAGTTCTTTGATCTATTCCGATTTCAAAATCAAGTAGCTCAAAGAGCACTAGGCTACTTTCAATGTGTAGTATCAGGGTCCACACGGAGTGTTAGTGCACAGAAGACTAGCCCGAGACAGATTTATACCACAGCTTGCCAAGCACTAATTGCTCCAAAAGACCAAGCCCATAGAGAACCTAATTCTCCTGACTCCCTGATTGGTGCTGTACCCATAATGTATCATGATCTTCAGATGTCCCTTTCGGCGCCTTGCCCCACCAGGTAAACTTGACACCCAAAGTCAAGTAGTTTGAGCTCACATAGCAAAAGACTTGGTGAACCCAATAACCTGTGCTGTAGTTAAGTGAGAAATCTAAGAAATCCTCCTCCTCCTCCTCCTCCTCCTCCCTAGTGCCTTATAACGTGATCAGCAAAACCATCCTGGAAAAGAAAGATAACTACATCAATCCAAACTATTTCTGCACAAAGCCCCAAGTGCCTCCCACTGTGAGCAGCTCTGATCCTACTTGCAGGAGAAATTAAAACAACAGCAAAATAGAATCCGAGACAGTCTTTTCCCAGCTGTAGGAAATTCAAATCAGAGTGGAAAGCGATGACCATAGCATTCTTACTGATGGCATTTGGCCCAATCATAAATGCATTAAGAAAAACCTGGGGTATCACTAGCAAAAAAGAATGTACAGCCTCTTTGGTGAAAGCTTGCAGAGATCACATCAGCCCACTGTTCACCAATGCCTTCTTCGAGAAGGGATTTTCTCTGAAACACAAGACATAATCCAGCCGGCACTTAAAAACTAACAAACAAACAAAACCTGGCACTCTTTGCAACTACTAAGCTGTTGCCTATCTTTATTCTCTCTTTTTTGGGGAGCATTACATCAGACACAAGTTATTCCAACAGTATTTTATGACCAGTATCTTAGTCTCCTAGCTAGGTTTCCATTTGGAACAAACCATGGAGACATCACTGGTGGAAGATTTCCTTAGGCCTTGAACAGAAGCAAAACACTTATGCTGAGGCTGGTTTATCTAACAATGGCTTTTCACATCAATCAGCAGGTGGTTCTATCAGAGGCACCAGTGGGGGGTGGGGAGAGAAGCAGGCGGCTTCACAGGATCTTGCTAATTTACATTGCAATACCATCTGCAAATTTTACCACCTCACTGTTTACCCCTTTTCCCAGATAATTTATAAATATGTTGAATAGGACTGTGGAACACCACTAGTTACCTCTCTCCATTCTGAGAACTGACCATTTATTTCCCTTTGTTTCTTATCTTTTAACCAGTTATCAATCCATGAGAGGACCTTCCCTCTTATCCCATGACAACTTAACTAAATGTTAGGGCTGCCAAGTGATTAAAAATTAATCATGATTAATCACACTCTTAACTGAATACCATTTATTTAATTTTTTTGGTATTTTCTACCTTTTAAAATATATTGACTTCAGTTACAACACAAAGCACAAAGTATACATTGTCTGCTTTGTATTTATTTTTTATTACAAATATCTGCACTATAAAAATAAAAATAAATAGTATTTTTCAATTTACCTAATACAAGTACTGTAGTACAATCTCTATCATGAAATCTAAACTTACAAATATAAGACCATCTAAAAAAATGCATTAAAAATAAAGCAATATAAAACTTTAGCACCTACAAGTCCATTCAGTCCTATTTCTTGTTCAGCTATTTGCTCAGACCAACATATGGGGGGGGGGAAACAGCTGACATGGTATATCTTTACTTTAGAAAAACTTCTGATGCTGTCTAGCATTAACATTGCATAAACAAACTAGAGAAATGCAATCTAGATAGAGCTACTGTAGGATGGGTGCAAAACTGAGTGGAAAACCATTCCCAGAGAGTAATTATCCACAGTAAGTAGGGTTCCACAGGGATCAGTTCTGGGTCTGATTCTGTTCAATATCTTTATCAATGTTTCAGACAATAGCATAAGACACTGGTGGGCTGTGAGATAGTGTTGATGTTGAGTGTCCACAGGGATGTCCCCCTGCAGCTCCCAGTGACTGCACTTCATTGTTCCTGGCCAATGAGAGCTGCGGGAAACGGTTGGCCACAGGGACATGCTGGCTCAAACTGTCTCACGTCCCGTCAGTGAATTACCCTGACGGGCTGCACCACTGGCACAGAGAGTATGCAAATGATACCAAGGTGGGAGGGATTGTAAGTGCTTTGGAGGATAGAATTAAAATTCAAAATGTTCTCGACAAAATGGAGAAATGGTTTGAAGTAAATAGGAGGAAATTCAACAAGGACATATGCAAAAGTAGTCCACTTGGGAAGGAACAATCAGTTGCACACATACAAAATAGGAAACGAATGCCCAGGAAGGAGTACTGCAGAAAGGGATGTAGGAGTCATAGTGGACCATATGCTAAATATGAGTCAATACTTTCTTTGCAAAAAGAAAGTGGACATCATTCTGGGAGCTATTAGCAGGAGAGTCATAAGCAAGACACAAGAAGTCATTCTTCCACTCTACTCTGTGCTGATTAGGCCTCAGCTGGTGTATTGTGTACAGTTCTGGGTGCCACATTTCAGGAAAGATGTGGACAAACTGGAAAAAGTCCAGAGAAGAGCAACATAAATGATTAAAGGTCTAGAAAACATGACCTCTGAGGGAAGATTGGAAAAGTGGGTTTCTTTTGTCTAGAAGAGAAGACTGAGAGGGGACATGTTAACTGTTTTCAAGTACATAAAAGATTGTAGCAAGGAGGAGGGAGAAACATTATTCTCCTTAACCTCCGAGGATAGGACAAGAAGTAATGGGTTTAAATCGTAGCACAGGAGGTTTAGGATGGACATTAGGAAAAACTTCCTGTCAGGGTGGTTAAGTACTGGAATAAATTGCTTAGAGAGGTTGTGGAATCTCCATCACTGGACATTCTAAGAGCAGGTTAGACATATACCTGTCAGGAGATAATGCTGCCCACTTCTTGTTCATAATGTCATCTCAAAGTGAGAGGAGGCATTTACATGACACTGTTGTAGCCAATGTCACAAGTTACATGTCGGGTGTCCTAAAGATTCATATGTCCCTCATGCTTCAACCAGCATTCCAGAGGCTATACATCTATGCTAATGACAGGTTCTGCCTGATAACAATCCAAAGCAGCTGTGTGGATTTTTATCATCTGAGATGCCACCAACAGAAAGCTGATTTTCTTTCTTGGCAGTTTGGCTTCTGTAGTTTCCCCATCGGAATGTTGCTCTTTTAAGATTTCTGAAAGCATACTCCACACTTCGTCCCTCTTAGATTTTGGATGGCACTTCAGATTCTTAAAACCAGGGGTTGAATGCTATAGCTATCTTTAGAAATCTCACGTGGGTACCTTCTGTGTGTTTTGTCAAAACTGCAGTGAAAGTGTTCATAAAACAAGCATGTGCTGGACAATGTCCCCTTTAATTTTTTCCATCCATGTGCAGAAGAAATTTTGTTACTTGCACTGAGGCATGTGTGGATGCGCACCATCAGTGGAAACACATGTGGGTGCTCTGCTAATCAGCTGAGCAGCATTTGAATCTCTCCTGGGTAGCTGCTCAAACACTCATCTTACAGAGAACAACTGGTGCTGGATCATCACCCAAGGCTGCTATAACATTACTGTTATAGTATGTGGGTAAAACTCCCCCATGGAGTTCAGTGCAATTTAATTAACACATTATTTTTTTCTAACAATCGTCATCAGCATATCCCTAGAATGGTGACTGAAGAATAAAGGGGCATGCAAATGTTTAGCCTGAGAATGCTTGTTCTCACTTTCAAATGACATTATTAATAAAACATGGGCAGCATTATCTCCTGTAAATGTAAACAAACGTGTTGGTCTTAGCAATTAGCTGAACAAGAAGTAGGGCTGATTGGACTTGTAGACTCTAACATTCTGAACTGTTTTGTTTTTGAATGCAGTTTTATAACCAAAAAAAAAAAATCTACATTTGTGTGTTGCATTTTAGTAATAAAGAGAGTGTTTTACAGTAGTTGTATGAGGTGAAGAGAAAAATTCTGTTTCTTTTATCATTTTTACAGTGCAAATATTTATAATAAAAATAATACTATAAAGGTAGTAGTGTAGATTTTTATTGTTTTGTAATTGCAATCAATATATTTGAAAACTAGCTGGAGTTACCTGACGTTGCTCAGGAAACCAGAGGAACAAAATGTAGAAAAACAGTAGTCCATTATCTTTTTTTGAATGGTAGAAAAGTTGCACTGATTTCTATAGGGA
Source organism: Pelochelys cantorii (assembly GCA_032595735.1). Lineage (NCBI taxonomy): Eukaryota > Metazoa > Chordata > Testudines > Trionychidae > Pelochelys > Pelochelys cantorii. The sequence goes on along the minus strand of CM064326.1, from coordinate 65,917,411 downwards.
TTAAAATATAGGTCCGCGTCATTCCCCGGGGGGGGGGTTGTGCAACCCTGGGTGGAGGGGAAGTTACATGCAGGAGGGGCGCCCCAGCTCGCGCCCGGGGCTGCAGGTGCCGCGCAGGGCAGGGCGTGTGCCCAAGCCATTGTGCGCATGGGAGTCGGGGCACTGTGTGCTGGCGCAGGGGCGGGGGGAAAGAGGGTCGCTTAGGTAACATCGCAGGTGGGAGGGGGCAAGCCCCGGATGGGGCTGGGGGCCGCAGGTGGCGGGCACGGGACATGGGGGCAGGGTGGCCCCTGCAGTGCAGCGCGATGGGTTACTTTTTGATTTTTACAGCTTGAGCTCGGGCCTGATCGGGTCCAAAAGTACCTTAAAACCTTCTCCTGGATGAAGGGTTATCCCATGCAAAGTTTGGTTGCGGTAGCTCTTATAGTGTCCAAGTTATTAGCGCACAAATTTACAAACATTCTCCTTTATATATTAGATGTAGACAATCATCTAAAATATTTAATAAATTCCAATTGGCATTCTATTGTTTAATAGTCTGATTAAAATTGTAATTAATCGTGATTAATTTTTGAATTGTGATTGTTTTAGTTAATCATATGAGTTAACTATGATTAATTGACAGACCTAATAAATGTATCTGAAAATAACTTTAGTATCTCAATAGGGAGTAAGGATGTTAAATTGCATTTAACTAACCATGTAACCACAGAAAAAAAGTCACAGTATGTAACCGTGTAATGGTTTAAAGCTAGCTCCCTGATTGTACCGGCTCCCGCCTACTCCTCCATTCTGCTGCCTCTGATATAGAGGCAGCAGTGCAGGGAAGGAGGACAGGCAGCTCTCCAGGCTCATCAGTTAACCGTGTACATGATTATACGTTCACATCCCTATTACAGAGAGACCCTAAAATGTACATTTTTGAGAAAAAATTAAGTATAGTTTTCAACATCATCAAGACTGCCCTTGTAAAACTTTAGAACATTTAGGTATTTTCAATTTGGACCTGAGCTATGTTTTTTTTTAAATGAGCTAGACCAATTGTAAACATTCTGGAACATCCAGTGAATTGATTTATCTGCCCCACAATTTCACACCTTATCTAGTACATCATTATCAGATGGAGGGTTTTAACACGTATTTCTAGTGTTGATCCTCAGCACATCAACAGCTCTGGTACTTGCTTTTTTGGTTATCAGTTACTAAACCTTATACAATTTTATATATTTTATTCACTAGACCAGGACATTTTTTCCCTTTAATCTAGTGAGCGCTTTGGATTTGTCATTATATCTAGCAAAGCATAAATACAGATTTCACAGAAATGTTTTTAAATTATGCTTCAAAAAATAAAAACAGTTGCCCATCATTGTAATATGGGAGTATAAATCAGTGTTTAAGGGCTCTGTTATTTCATCTGAGTTCATATTAGCCTTATTGCTATTTCCTCTTTTCTCCTTTAAAATTACTGCCCACAGTCCAGTTGTGAAATATTTTAAACATAACAGGATGTTGGAACAGCTACAAGCAGTTTTGCAACTGTTGCCGGATTAAATCTTGAAGATTACCTAGCAAAAATTTTCTGAACAATCCTGAAATGGTTCAGTATGAGTATCACTCTTACTCTACAAATTGCTGTACTATTTTTCTATTAATGTTTCATAGCATTGTCCTCCTGACAGACATGACCTCAGTCATTTATTTCTTCATGCACGTGTTTCCTTTATATTATCTGAGTCACTTTTTGAGACTGGTGAATAATTAAATCCTTAGTCTTCTCTGAAGTCATATGGTTATAAAGGCATTAAATAGCTTTGCAAATAGGCTTTAAAGCTCTTTGATGTATGAAGAAATATTAAAAATACACAATACCAAGAGACACTAACTTGAACTTGTCTCTTACTTTTATGCTAAATGTTACTGTTTAATTCACTACACTGTCATTCAAAACTTTATCTAGATGGTAAGGAAATTTCCCTCAGGAATTGCTTTGTCTGTGGAAAACAGGCAGCCACCCATTTTTTAAAATATACTTTCTTCTACTTTTCTTCTTATATCCTGCCAAATTCTTCATGATCACATTTATCTAAACTTTTGGATCAAATGTACCTTTTCCCTCCCTTAAGTGTATTTTAAAATGGTCTGAACATACAAGTGTAACCCACATACCTAGCATGGTTCACTGTCCCATGATAAAATTATAGTTCTGTTTTTATCCACTAATTTTACACATAACTTATTAATATACCTGAAACATCACAGAAACATTTTTTTAGATTTGTTTACTTTGTTCATTTGGCAACACTTTGGATATAGTTCATTTCACTGATTGTTGTCCCTCTGCCCATTAGCTAGTGAATTTTCCCAAATTTATGTGGATTGTTTATATAGCAACAGGAGAGAAAAAAAAATGTACTTACATTTCCTTTAGAACAGCCTTTTGCAGAGAAATTATGAGGCAGATGTAATACTTAAAACTATTTTTATCCCAAGCAAACAATAAGTAATATAAAATTATTTTTCTGGTTTGAAAGTAAGTCTTGGTCTGACACTTCATATATACATATATGGAAAATGCACAGTTTCCTGATTACTATGTATCTCCTTAAAATTTCTTATTGATTCTTTTATATTCTATTAGTTTGTGGGGGCTAAATGGCCCAGCTGCAGACATCCATGCTTAAAAACCTGGATATTCTGGGACTCTGGATGCAGCCTCTTTCCCTTTTAGATTAGTGGTGATTTAATTATCATTTCCCTTTGAAATACCCTTCTTTTAGCAGAGAGATTAAAGAATAAAAACCGTTCTTCTTGAAACTGTAAAACCAGATTCTCATCAGACTAATGTTGCTGATTTAAATTTGCCCAAGTGCCATGTTTCAATCACGGAGAATCATACGGGTCTATTCACGTAATTGAGAATTTGACAGAATAACGTTTCTGAGAGAGAGAGGGAAATAACACTAGTGTAATTTAATGGCAATATGTAGGCTGAAGCGTTGGGGACTTTTCATAATACATAATTCTAAATATAAAAAAGAAAAAATGTACCCAACTCAGTGTTGTTCTTTTAAAGATTTTAAATAAGAAGGTTCCTCCCTTGCAACTCCCAAATTAACATTTCAGTGAGATGCAGTTCTAGGGGATTGTTCTTGAGACTTCTCTAGTCAATACAACACCAGCGACTTCAAGGCACAAAACAGTAACAAAGGTACTTGTGCAATGTCTAACCTATCAGTTAAGGCAGGGGTGGGGAACCTTAGGCATGGGGGGCCAGATGTGGCCCCTAGCTTGCCTGGATCCAGCCCCTGACGCTTAAGGCCTCCCCCAGCATTGGGGAGTCCACGCTGTCACTCAAGGCCCCATGCTGCCCACCGCAAGGCTGGAGCACACAAAATCTACTAGGCTTCCCCCTCTCAAGCTCTGATGTGCGAGGGGAATGTGGGGAGTGTCTTTCGCTTTCTCAATCGGAGGCCACGTCAGTGGGAGATGGGGGGGGTTTATTTTTATTTTTTGGCTTTTCACTTGTGCAGCCCCCAACTGATCTTTCTGTAGATGAGCAGCCCCGACTCAAAAAAGGTTCCCCACCTCTGAATTAAGGGATACACTGCAATGTGACTGTGTCCCATTATTAGTTTACAGGTATATAAAAGTCTCAGGAGACCATACTGATATCTATCTTTTATAAACAGAACAGGAATGGAAGTATACTGGTTGCTGTTCCAACAATGATAGTGGGTTGTCATTGTAATGCTTCATCCTGTTATTAACTGTGTTAATAATTAGAATACAAAAAAGAGGGAAGAGGTGACATGCTACAACTTATAAGGGTATGGATACATCAAGAATGAAATTAAATCTCTAGAAAATTATTTTTAAAAAGTATTAATGTAAACACACATTATTTGGATCAATGTTGAAAATGCTATAACTCCCTTTGTTAAAGCAGACCTCACAAAAATACTCCCACATCAGTGGCAAATAAATGGAAATGTATGTTGTTACATTTTTTTTGCTTTCTTCTCAAAGTACTAAATATTCTTTGCTGTTGGAATACTGAATTCAGATTTGCAATTTTCTTCACTTTCCTGAATATTGTATCTTAGCAAAAGTACTCACAATGTAACAGAAAAGCCAGACCAAGTTATTGATCATTCATTCTGTGTTCACATCAGGATAACTGAATTAAGAGCAAAGCAATGTGGCAAAATAGAACACAGCCACTGGATAGTGAAAATGTTCCTTTACATTTTCTTACCTTATATTCTGAATAGAGGAATTTAATGTTTCATCCTGCACATTATTAGTTACAGTTGCATGTCCTTCGGTGATGGATTGCACTGGCTGCATCACATGAACTGTCCGAAAAAGCTGAGTTGGATGTACTGGCTGTGCAGATTGCATTGTCCTCAAAACATCTGATGCAAAACCAGGTATTTGCTGTTGTACAACTTCCACAGGTTCCTTAAGTTTAGTTGACTTAGAGTTCCCTGTTGTTTTTAGAACTGTGGTGGAGCCTCCTCTTGTTCCTGTGTTTGAAGATGCTCTAGATCTGCCTGATTGGTTTCTATTGGTCACACTTGCTGACAACAAAGATGAATCTGAAGACTCAGTACTGGGACTTGGATCTTCATCATCTATGTAAATAAGATCTTTTGGCATTTCTTTAAACTGATACACCAAGCGCTGACCTTCTACTTTAGCCAGTATACCTCTCTGGTAATAGTATCTGTTCAAAGCAGGCACATACATCAACAAGTTATAAAGTATAACTGGCTATGAAAAAAGACAAATAATCATCGGCAATAAAGAGAAGGGGCTTTTGTTTGTTTCTAGGTTCTTGGTTATAAATGTAAATAGCAAGTTTTAAAAAACCATGACTGCCTACTAACACTTCCTGTTACCCTTACATCCTCAAGGATGGAGGCGTATAAAAACAGAAAGGCAATCAAAGCAACTTGACCTTCATGATACCAACATTATTATTTGTATTATTTCAATGCCTGCTGTTATATAACACTTTGATAATCCTGAGCAATATTAGCTCATATCATCCATCTTTGTCAAATATTAAAATTCTTTCTATACTACATAAAGTGCATAATATATAGAATATATACAGAATTAAGTTATTGATCACTACAGGAATTTTATAATGCAAAAATGGAAAGGATAGGGAAACATAATTTGTAAACACAATGGAAAGTACAATTTACAATAAAAGTGCAAGAAGCTGAAGAGCTGGAAGGGGACAGGAGAATGCTTTAAGCAAATTTATTCTTTTTATTACAGTAGTGGATAGAAACCCCAAACAATAGAAAGATGTTTAAAATTTAGGCTTCCATCCATCTATGGCTGTGCAATTGTTAATCTATTTTAAACAAACTTTTCTGTATGAGCAAGTTTCTAGTTTGCACGGGTATTTATATATGGTTAGATGCTTTTCTTGTCATCAATATTTGCAGACTGGGGAAGTATGCACCAATCTGAATTCTCTAGAGGTGGAACACCTCTTGGATTTGAAATTGGATCATTTGGAACATATTAAAGTTAATACAATTAGTCCAGATGATTTGATGGTCACCTTTAAATTCAGTTTACAAATATTTTATGTAAAGGCTTGTTACTCAGGCCAGGTTTACACTAGACCTGAAGGTCAGCTTCAGGTATGCAGCTTCAGATACGTAGAATATGTAGCTGAGTCAGCTTGCCTTAAGCCACGCTTGGCATTGTCCCCACCGCAGGAAGACGACGGAAGCAAATGCTCCCATCAACTTCTCTTACGCCTCATGACTGTTTGAAGTATGGATGTCGGCCGGAGCTGTTCTCAGTGTTTGATTTATGTGTCTATACTAGACCCGTTAAATCAAACACCAGAACATCAAACTCCGGCGTGGTGAGTGAAGACATGCCCTCAGACTTTTCAGTCTCTTAAACTGTCTGTGCTTGGTCTTGAAGAATCATTGGCTATTCAAATCTTCCTACATTTTTAACTACTATGAGGGAATATTTCAGTTACCAGTAATGCTTTGGGTAACTAACCATGGAAATAATTGTATTGAATTTAGGATATACAATTAATTTTCCAATAGTTTTTATAACTGAAGTGAAGGTGCTTCAATGACAAAGGGCATGACTAATTTTTTTTAGATTAGAAATTATCTACCACTACTTCTTTAAATGTGAGAAGCATCAAAATCACACTCCATACAAGTTATACAGCTTACTATATATAAATTGGATATTTTGCCTTTTCATTAAAGTTGCATTCATTTAAAATAATCAATCCAATATTATCCATATTAAAGAAGTGTTAGAAATTTCTGACCCAACCAGAAAGAAAACTCTGTAAGTTTACAGGATTTCTACAAAATTACATATATTTTCACTTTAAGTACTTTGTAAAACCCACAAAACAAATTTCTGCCAATAAATCTAGCTTCACAGTCTTGTCACTGGACAGCAGTTTCATATTTAAAAAAGAAATCTTCTATTGTGTAATTTGTTCTGTAGAAACTTCAAATTAAGCTCTTTATTTTCAGATTGTTGCAGTTTCCCCCTCCTCAGTCTGTCCCTCCGCCCTCTCCTCCACCCCCCCCGGCCAAAAAAAATAATCCCCTTCGAAAACTGGAGCTCATCTTAGGAAAAAGCCTTTCACATGTGTTAAACAGATTACATTATGCTTTCAATATATCAAAATGCTATGACAAAAATAATTAGCTATTAAAAACTCACATACCTTAGAGCTCTGCCCATTGTTTCATAATTCATATCAGGTTTGTTTTTGTGCTTTCCCCACAATCTGGATACAGCTTTGGAATCTACCAGTTTAAAAATGCCTTTTTCTCTTTGAGTCCATTTGATATATTTGGGACACGTAGCTTTGTCCTGAAGCAGGGCTAAGAGAAACTCCCAAAGATAAATTGTATTTCCTAAAATAAATTTAAAAAGTCTTTCAGGAGACATAGACTCCCGCAGATGCATATTTATACTGGTTTCTTAATTTTTATCAAACTTAAGTACAACAAAGCTCCAGGAACTCAGTGCCTGTTACTTTCTGAGCAGAGTGTAATTTTGAGTTGAGAATCCCCGAAAGCCACTATTCTCCCAGTACTGGATGCAATTTCAACTGAATTATTTCTTAACAGAACATTATTATTTTGCCAACGTTGGTCCTGAATAAGCAAAAGAGCTGAAGTCCACCCCGTTTGCTTTGTTCAGAAAAGCAGTTAAATATGCTCTTAGGGTACATCTAGATTATGTCCGTCTTTCGACAGAGGGATGTAAACGAGGCACTTCAAAATTGCAAATGAAGCCGGGATTTGAATTTCCCATGCTTCATTTGCATAATCACGTAATGGCGCTCTTTCGAAAAAGCGCTATTTCAAAAGTAAAACTGCAGTCCAGACATGGTTCTTTTGAAAAGGGAAGGCTTTTTCGAAAGATCCTGTAAACCTTACAGGATCTTTCGAAAAAGCCTTTAGAAAAAGCCTTCCCTTTTCAAAAGAACCGCATCTAGCCCACGGTTTTACTTTCGAAATAGCGCTTTTTCGAAAGAGCACCATTACGTGATTATGCAAAGGGAGCGCGGGAAATTCAAATCCCGGATTCATTTGCAATTTCGAAGTGCCTCATTTACGTCCCTCTGTCGAAAGAGGGATGTAATCTAGATGTACCCTAACATACCATTCAAGTGACCGGGAATTAAGTAGGTGCTTACGTACTTTGCTGAACAAGGGCCTACAGGAGATTCTTCACAAGTTCAAGATATCCCTAACTTTTCTGTTTTAATAATTATATATAAACTATGTGTAGTAAATAATAGCTTAACCATCCTAACCAACAAAGCAATTGAAGCATATTAGTGATCCACTGGCAAAAGCAGGAAGACTCTACTGGAGGCACAGGAGAGAGTATCAGGGAAATTTCTGAGACAACTTTCTTCTGGTGGCTTCACTTTTCTCTTAAACAAAGGGAATGCTCTTCCTGCCACCCAATGGTCAGCTTTGATTATCTCCTCATGCAGACTTAGAAAGAGGCAGATGGAAAATGTTTCCAAATACCAGCTGTTGAAGCAACAGCATCCCAAGAAACACTACTACAATGCAAAGCATCCCTCTAGATGACCTGAAACAGAGCAACCCTTGTGAGGGGGTCTTATGATCCCCTGTTAATAAGCTGAAGAATGGATTATTCCTCCCAGTAACTGACTATATTTCAAAGGGATTTCCTGCATTTTTTTCTCCTGATTTAATAGAAGGTGGCAACCATGTCTTCTGAGCATGTGGCAACACAAGATCTGTATTTTCATACAGAGAAAACGGTTAGGCTTAGTTCTTACATTACCCAGAAGATTCAGTTTTCAATTTAAAATACTGAAGACAAGTATTCAGGCCTGCTGAGGGGGGTGTGGTGGGCAAAGTGGGCCTGGTGATTCTAAAGTACCTGGAGCCTTGGGCCCTTTAAATCGCTTTCAGAGTGCTGCACAACATCCTCCAGACAGCTCCAAGGGCTGGGGGAGGGGGAGCGGGAAAGAGGTGTGGCATGCTCAAGATGGTGCTGAGGGCCGGCTTCCTGGCCCTGGCTTTTCTGCCTGAGGTCCCACCATTCTGGGACCATGGAGCCACCCTCCCCCACACACGCAGCTTGCCCAGGGGCCTAGCATGGCTGTCGGCTCCCTGCAAGCATTCCATTCAAACCACTATTCACTTACCCTTTCCATCTTTATTCTTCTTTTTCACTGATATGTTTGGAGTTGTAGTAGGGGATTCAGGACGAGAAGATTTGGTCTTCTTCCCTGAAATGAAACCACTATTACGTAAATTTCAACATAAAAATATGATCTGGAAAATAACATTAACTCATTATTTTTTTTAAATATTTCCTTCCCATCTCAACACATATATTACTTCTTAATGGCCCATTCTTGTAATGTGCTGAGCACTCTCAATGCTCACTGAAGCTAACAGTTATTGAGGGCATTCAGCATAGCACTGAGCAATGTAACTGTTCTTATTCCAAAGACTGTACCTAGTTTTTCAAAGCTAGATATATAAACTATTTACTTTTGCTTTGAAATCTGTATATTGTTAGGGCACCTAAGTGTTATTAATACTAGTTTATTCATCTTACTGCATTTTTTCAATTAAAAAGCTAAAATACACAGCATGTCTTGTCTTGCTAGCACTAAAACTTAATTTACAGACAAAACAAGATTCTTTAGTTAGCTCTTTAATATATGAGAAGAAAGCGCCATTGATAGTAGTGGCCTGCACTGCCATATGAGGGAAACCATTCATTTTCAGTGCTAATTTTTCATGTATTTTCCCTGCAGTAGCTAGAAATACAAAAAGGAGGGTAGAAGCAGCTTCCTTTCATTGCCCAGCTGTGCCACCTCCAGCCAAACGGGGAGTAACATAAATAGATTCTGAAAAAGCACCACATCCTTTTTTAGCCAGAAGATGGTGGCTGTGTTTCAAATCCTGGGTGAAGAGTAGAAGGGAGGAAATAAATATGTAAAGCTCTTGACAAGAATGAAGAGCATTCCTTTGATAAATGAGAGATCAGTTATCTGAGTAGGGTCAAAAATGAAAATCACACATATTTATTTCTTAACAAAATACAGAATATGTTCCTCTATTGCTCCCCATTCATTTAAATGTCACTTGTTACAGCATTGTGCTTTGGTCCTGAACCCTCAAGACTTAGTTTTCTGGCAAATACTGGGCAAATAAAACTACTCACTGGCACTTTGGCAATGTCTAAACACAATGAAGGTTTTATTTTACATATTTATTTCTGTTCTGTTGAGAAGCAGCATAGTCCAGTAGATGAAGTAATGACCTGGTACTCTGAAAATCATGGTTCTATTCCCAACTTTACTACTGACAACATTCATGACCTTTGGGCAAGTCATTTCATAGTCCCTCTATGTGCCCTCTTACTCTTTCCCACAGAGTTTGCCTTGCCTGTGTACCATGCAAACAGTGCATATGCACAGTGCCTAGCACTATAAAGCTACGTTTTTGGTTTGGCCTCTACGGGTTCATCTACACTGCACCATAGCTCAAAATAAGATATGCAATTTGAGCTACACAAATTGTGTATCTTATTTCAAAATAGCTTATTTCATACAAATTTTGAAATAACCTACTATTCCGAAACATCCCTTACTCCTCATGGAATGAGGTTTATGGGAATAGCGAGCCCGTTATATTTCAAAATAAGGGTATATCTACGCTGCATTCCTCCTTTGAGAGAGGAATGCAAATGCAGACAAACGAAATTGCAAATGAAGCGCACATTTGAATTTCCCGCTTCATTTGCATAATGGCGGCCAGCCGCTTTTCCAAAATAGCATATTTTGAGGAAAAAAATGGGGTTATTTAAAAAAGAAACCCTTCCTTTGAAATAACCCTTAAGGAAGGGTTTCTTTTCAAAATAACCCCATTTTTTTCCTTGAAATACACTATTTTGGAAAAGCGTCCTGCAGCCTTTATGCAAATGAAGCGCGGGAAATTCAAATCCACGCTTCATTTGCAATTTCGTTTGTCTGCATTTGCATTCCTCTCTCAAAGGAGGAATGCAATGTAGACATACCCAAACAGGCTTACTGTGAAGATGCGGGATAGCTATTTTGGGATACTCCGGTATCCCGAAATAGCGCTGCAGGGTAGACGTAGCCAAAGTGTTAGCATAACACAAATAATAAAGCAATTCTGTAACTGAGTCAAGATCTACTCATTTTGAGGAATTTTCATATTACTTTATTAAAATTACTACCATTTGCAGTGAATTGTTAGTTTCATAGCAGCAGAGCAATTTCTTAAGAGTTCAAATACTCTACAATTCAGCCAAGTGTTTTTCAGAGATTTTATAGGTGACGAGTTTTAGTCCATGAAATGGAACCTCATCCTTTACTAGTAGGTGAAGGCCAACATTGACCTCTAGTCAGGGCCAGCCCGAGCCATTCGTGCACCCCGGGCCCTGGGAGTGCGGCCCTGCCCCCAGGAGTGCGGTGCATGCGCAGCCCCGCCCCCGGGAGTGCGGCGCATGCGCAGCCCCGCCCCCTGGGCACACGGCGCATGCGCGGTTCCACCCCTGCCCGGCAGCCCCGCACAGCACCCCCTACAATGGGGCACACTGGGTGGTAGCCTAGTCAGCCCGTAGCTTGGGCCAGCTCTGCCTCTAGTAGGATGGATAGGTAGGATACCAGCTGCACTTTTTGCATGGCTTGCATAGCCTCTACTCAGGCAGCCATCTTTTGACATTGACAATCTTGCTAAGTATCTATATTTGCATAATCTTCCTTCTTAGAAAAGCTCAACTTTACTGAGGCAACTCTGGCAATATTTGTTTTCTTCCCCCAGTCACTTAGGATGCAGAGCTGGGTATGGGGGCAAAAACTATGCTGATCATGTAGGCCAATGATGCTATTGTAGCTGTCACCAAAGATAATTTTTTAGGGTCATGGGTTCTTTGTCCTTGAGGGTCACAACGACCTTTCTTTTCTTTATAGCTAATATTCAACATATTCAAAATGGAAAGGGGGGGGGTCTGATAGGAGGGAGTTATACTGTAGAATCACCACAGGGAGGCAGAAAGGGACCAATGATAGGGACCAGGACAACTATAACCCCATTAGGCCATCAGGGGTCTGGAGTGGAGAAAAGGACAGCTACCTACAATTTATTTCAGAGTTTGTCTGTTTGTGTCTGTCTGTGTGTCTGTCCCCCAGCCAAGAGATAATGAATTCCTCCCCCACTGTGCCTGCTGTAGGTGCAATGGCCATCGACAGGAGCTACTCACTTGGCCTCAAGCTGCTGTGGTGAGAGAGGACTGGGGTTTGTCCTCCCGCCCCAGAGCAGTCTGCATACTGAACCCCTCATCCCCAATGCCACCCAGAACAATGATTTAAATGAAGAAAAATAAAACTTATTTGAGTTAAGGATCCGAGTAATGTTGGGTAAATCTTCTAACCTCTCCTCATATGGAAGCTGTTCTTTACCCCTAATCATTTCTGTTGTCCTTTCTGTACATTTTCCAAATTCAATATATTTTTTTAGATGGCATGACTTGTATGCAGTATTCAAGAGGAGGGCACACCATGATTTTACATAGAGCCAATATGATATTTTCTTTCTTATGTTCTATTCCTTTCCTAATGATTCCTAATGTGTTAGTTACTAAGACTGCCACTGCACACTGAGCAGATGTTTCAGGGAACTATCCACAGTGATACCAAGATTTTTTTCTCAAGTGGTAATAGCTATTTAGACCCTATCATTTTTGTATGTATAGCTGGGATTATATTTTTCTATGTACAATACTTTGCATTTATCAACACAGAATATCATCTGCCTTTGTGTTGCCCTATCACCCAGTTTTGTGAGATCCCTCTGTAACTCTCTGCAATCAGCTTTGGACTTAACTACTTTGAATAATTTTGTATCATCTGCATATTTTGCAACTTCAGTGTTTACCCTTTTTCAAGAATATTTATGAGAAGTTTAATAGCAGGGTCCAAATACAGATACCTGCAGCACATCACTATTTATTCCTTCTTTTTCCCCTCTCTGCCCATCTTTTAAGTGGAGGAACCCAGCAAACAATGTTTTCATGATGATCTAATGATCCTTCAATTACTTGAATGACAAGCCTTTTGTTATCATAATCATCCTGTCTCCCTCTGTTTATAAACTAACTCCCTGCCCCAAAGGCAAAGCCTTTCAGTTAAGAACTGCCTCAAGAGCTAGGCTATGTGCTTTACTTTTTGAAGTATGAAATCCAGGCTAAGGTTCAAACTTTAAAAGGGGCTACTGACCCTCGTAGCCTCCACTAAATGTCACCCTTGCCTATGGCCTCCACAACTTCCAAACTGGGTCTTTTACATCCATGATCCCTGTCTCTCTCTGTGAAGCCCTGTAATGAATCCAGCCAACTAAGAGTCAGTCCTATGGGAGGCTTTTACTCTATCCCTTCAGGGCCCAATGCTCTCCGTGAGTATTTACAGTGACACAGGCAACCTTTTCAAAACCAAGTAACCATTTATTACTATAGCACACTGAATCCAACAGTTGTTAAGGTAGCTCATATAAGCACCAATTAAGCCATAGTTCCTGATAGTCAATCCACTGCCACAATCAGCCAGCCAGTCTGTGATGGACTCCATCTCTGGCTTTCTCTTTCTGTTTCCACTGTCTTCCCAGGTCTGACCTCCTGATCCCCTACTTCACTCACCTGACACTTTGTTGTCCAGCTCAGTTTCTAAGCCCTACATCCTGGCAGGTGTCTGTTCAGTTGTTGGGGCAACACTCGGTCTTGCTGGATTCTCTGTCGATCTGAGTCAGTCTGAGCCAGTTCTTTCATTTTCGTTCCCCTCCCCCCCGACAGCAAGGTCATATACACCCCTATCACCTGCCTTCCATGCTGTTCCAGAAGCAGTCTCAATCCATTTGCATCCACTGAATAGCATTACAAAGTGAAGAAAGCATATCACTAAGCATGTTCTATGCCATGTTTGACTCTCCTATGAACATCTTACCTTTCTTCTTCTTAGGTTGCTCAGCTTCTGGAGTGTCTGATGATTCAGCATAAGAATCTTGTATTTGGTGAACCTCCACCACCTCAGGGATCCCATCAAGTGTGACAGACACATGGGTAACAGGAGCAACAATAATTTCATCTTCAGATGTACCAAACATATTGGCTGAAGGCAAAAAAGCAAAGACATTATCAATGCTTTTATAGAATTAAATAAAAGTTTAAAAACACTTCCAATTATATGGGAAATATTTCAACAGGTCAAAGTAGAACCAAATAGTGTACATAAAATATATTATAGTAATTCAAGTCTCCATGGATGGATGGATGGTTTGGGATGGGATGGGATGGAATAAAATTGACAACAAAACTCTCAATATACTGAGTTTTTTCAAAATTTTTCTTATAAACAAGATGAACATAAATTTGATTTACAACTGTTAAACTCACTTATTCTTTTTTCATCTAACATAGGATCAGGGGAGTCCATATTGAGAAGTGCCTCAGCAGCTTCAATTGTTTCCATGGTTTCATCTCCATTATGACAAGATGTTTCAACTGCAAGCAAAACAAAACAAATAATTTATAGCAAGATGAAGCCCGGTCTAAAGCTTTTACTGGATATTTGTTCCTATGCATTTTTTAAACCAGTATGTCATATCCACAGTTAGCTACTACACACTGTTTAGAAGGGGAGAAAATGCATGTTAGAAATATCGTCATATAGTTCAATATTACTACACTTGTAACTACAGTTTTGAAGTATGTGCAGTAAATACTCCCCTGGCCATAATCTCTGAGAGAACTAGAGTATACATTGTATTTTGCACCATATACTTAAAAAAATGTGAACTTCTTTCTCTGGTGAACTAAAGAGCGCAACCTCCCAAATTTAAAAACATGGCCAAGATGTCATGTGGCTCAAGGTGTAGTCCAGACCAGTGAGGGGTTGTGCCACTGCTTGCCCTCCAACCCTTAGGTGCCTTATAATGCTTTGAATGTGTAGCTCATAGCTAGGCTGCTCACAAGCAGCCCAAAAGCACGCAGGTCATACTGTGAAGTGTTTGTGTGCTAGACAGTCCTGGTTCAACAGCTTGACTCTAGCAGTCTGTCTAGAGCCCCATAGAGGCTTCCACCAGCCTTAGTTACAACCTGCAAGGTGATCCCCTCCAGACACTCAGTCCCAAATTTTCCCATGTGCTCTTCTCTAGCTAACCCTCTCCTGGACAGATCAGAGAAATAATAAGGTATGTTTGTTGCTCTAAAGAGGCAAAAACACGTTGCTACTTATTAAGAGAAGTAAATATACCTTTCCATTTAAACACAGCACCAAGTTTGCATACAGTAAAAATAAAACACGTTTATTAACATCCAACTACCCCCCCTTTGTTGAAGGACCCATCTTTATCAGCTTGCAAGAGTTTAGTTCCCTTGCATCTATCTAGTGAGGGATGCCAAAGATGGGCATAAGAACAGTCACACTGGCTCCGATCAAATGTCCATATAGCCCAGTATCCTGTTTTCCAATACTGGACAATGCCAGTTACCCCAGCAGGAATGAATAGAACAGATAATCATCCAGTGATCCATCCCCTGTCGCTCATTCCCAACTACTGACAGAGACTGCAGACACTATCCCCTGGCTAATAGCCATTGATGGACCTATCCTCCATGAATTTATATAGTTATTTTTTTAACCTTGTTAAATTCTAGGCCTTCATAACACACTCTGGCAAAGAGTCTATGCACTGTGTGGAAGAAGTATTTCCTTGGTTTGTTTTACACCTGCTGCCTATTAATTGTGTGCGATAATCCCCAGTTCTTGTATTATCAGAGGGAATAAATGACAATTACTAATTTACTTTCTCCACACCAGTCATAATCTTATAATCTCTATCCTATCCCGCTTTAGTTGTCAAGATGAAACTTATAACCTCTATCCTATCCCACTTTTTTTCCAAGATGAAAAAGCCCCAATCTTATTAATCTCTCCCTCATATGGAAGCCTTTCCATACTTCCAATTTTATTACCCTTTTCAAAACCTTTTCCAATTCCACTATATCTTTTTTGAGAAGAGGCAAGCACATCTGCACGCAGTATTCAGGATATGGGCACGCTATGGATTTATACAGAGGCAATAAGATATTCTCTTTTATTAGCTAACCCTTTTAAAATTATTCCTAACATTCTGTTTGCTTTTTTGACTACTTCTGCAAATTGACTGGATGTTTTCAGAGAACTATCCACAATCACTCGGTAACAGCTAATTTAGACACCACCATATTGTATGTATAGGTGAGATAATGTTTTCCAATGCGTATCACTTTTCATTTATCAACATTGAAATTCATCTGCCATTTTGTTGCTCAGTCACCCAGTTTTGCGAGATCCCTTCATAGCTCTTTGTATTCTATTTTCAATTTAACTGTCTTGAGTAGAGTAGTTTTGTATCTGCAAATTTTACCACCACACTGTTTACCCCTTTTTCCAGATAATTTATTAACAACTTGAATAGGACAGACCCATGGGGGACACCACAATTTACTTCTCTCCATTCTGAAACCTGACCATTTATTCCTACTCTTTGTTTCCTATCTTTTAACCAGTTACCAATCCATGAGATGACCTTCCCTCTTACACCATAACAGCCTCTGGTGAGGGACCTTGTCAAAGCCTTTTTGAAAATCTAAGTACACTATATCCACTGGTTCTCCCTTGTCCACAAGCTTGTTGACCCCTCAAAGAATTCTAGCACATGGGCGAGGCATGATTTCCCTTTACAGAAACAATGTTGACTTTTCCCCAACACATTATGTTCACCTATGTGTCTGACAATTCTGTTCTTTACTATAATTTCAACCAGTCTGCCTTGCACTAAAGTCAGGCTTAGTGACCAGTAATTACCGAGATCACCTTTGGAACCCTTTTTTAAAAATTGGTGTCACATTAGATATCCGTTAGTCATTTTGTACAGAAGCTGATTCAAATTATAGATTTCATACTACAATTAGTAGTTCTGCAATTTGAGTTCTTTCAGAAGTGTTGGGTGAATACCACCTGCTCCTGGTGAGTTAGTATTGTTTATGTTATCAATTTGTTCCAAAACCACCTCACTCTGGGACAGTTCCTCAGATCTGTCACCTAAAAAGAATGTCTCAGGTTTGTGAATCTCCCTCACATCCTCAGACGATGCCAAAAAAAAAAAAAAGTTTCTCCTCAATTATCTTATCGTCCTGGAGTGCTCTTTTAGCATCTTGATTTGCAGTGGCCACACTGGTTGTCTAGCAGACTTCCTGCTTCCAATGTACTAAAACAATGAATGTTATATGTTACTTTTTGAGTCTTTATCTTTTCTTCAAATTCTTTTTTGGCCTTCCTAGAGCCAAATCCCTGCAAGCTGCATGGAAACTTTTTAAAGACACCATAATAGAGGCCCAACTTAAATGTATACCCCAAATTAAAAAACATAGCAAGAGACCTAAAAAAGTGTCACCGTGGCTTAACCACCATGTAAAAGAAGCAGCGAGGGACAAAAAGGCATCCTTTAAGAAGTAGAAGTCCAATCCTAGTGAGATAAATAGAAAGGAACATAAACACTGTCAAATCAAGTGTAAAAATGTAATAAGAAAAGCAAAAAAAGATTTTGAGGAACAGCTAGCCAAAAACTTAAAAAGAAATAACAAAATGTTTTTTAAGTACATTAGAAGCAGGAAGCCTGCTAAAAAACCTGTGGGTCCCCTAGACAATTGAACCATAAAAGGCGCAATCAAGGATGATAAAGCCATTGCGGAGAAACTAAATGATTTCTTTGCTTCAGTCTTCACGGCTGAGGACGTTGGGGAGATTCCCAAATCTGCACCATCCTTTGTGGGTGATGAATCTGAGGAACTGTCCCGGATTGAAGTGTCATTAGAGGAGGTTTTGGAACAAATAGAAAAACTTAATGTTAACAAATCTCTGGGACCGGATGGCATTCATCCAAGGGTTCTAAAAGAACTCAAATGGGAAATTGCTGAACTATTATCTGTGGTTTGTAACCTATCCCTTAAATCGGCTTCTGTACCTAATGACTGGAAGGTAGCCAACGTGACACCAACATCGCTGTAGAGGCGATCCGGGCAATTACAGACCAGTAAGTCTAACTTCAGTACCGGGCAAATTAGTCGAAACAATAGTAAAGAATAAAATTGTGAAGCATGTAGAAGAACATAATTTGTTGGACAAAAGTCAACATGGTTTCTGTAAAGGGAAATCCTGTCTTACTAATCTATTAGAGTTCTTTGAAGGGGTTAACAAACATGCGGACAAGGGGGATCCAGTAGATATAGTATACTTAGATTTTCAGAAAGTCTTTGACAAGGTCCCTCACCAAAGGCTCTTGTGTAAATTACATGGCCATGGGATAAGAGGGAATGTCCTTTCTTGGATTGAGAACTGGTTAAAAGACAGGAAACAAAGGGTAGGAATAAATGGTAAATTTTCAGAATGGAGAGGGGTAACTAGTGGTGTCCCTCAAGGGTCAGTCCTAGGACCAATCCTGTTCAACTTATTCATAAATGATCTGGAGAAAGGGGTAAGCAGTGAGGTGGTAAAGTTTGCAGATGATACCAAACTGTTTAGGATAGTCAAGACAGAAGCAGACTGTGAGGGACTCCAAGAAGATCTCACCAAACTGAGTGATTGGGCAACAAAATGGCAAATGAAATTTAATGTGGATAAGTGTAAAGTAATGCACATCGGGAAAAATAACCCCAACTATATGTACAGTATGATGGAGGCTAATTTGGCTACGACAAATCAGGAAAGAGATCTTGGAGTTATCGTGGACAGTTCTCTGAAAACTTCCACGC
Source organism: Pelochelys cantorii (assembly GCA_032595735.1). NCBI lineage: Eukaryota > Metazoa > Chordata > Testudines > Trionychidae > Pelochelys > Pelochelys cantorii. The sequence continues at coordinate 65,899,018 of CM064326.1, read as the reverse complement.
AGTGTGCAGTGGCGGTCAAAAAGGCAAATAGGATGCTCGGAATTATTAAGAAAGGGATAGAAAATAAGACCCAGAATATCTTACTGCCCCTGTATAAAACTATGGTATGCCCACATCTTGAATACTGTGTACAGATGTGGCCTCCTCACCTCAAAAAAGATATTTTGGCCTTGGAAAGGGTTCAGAAAAGGGCAACTAAAATGATTAGGGGTTTGGAACGGGTCCCATATGAGGAGAGGTTAAAGCGACTGGGACTTTTCAGTTTAGAAAAGAGGAGACTAAGGGGGGATATGATAGAGGTATATAAAATCATGAGTAGTGTGGAGAGGGCCGATAAAGAGAAGTTATTTATTAGTTCCCTAAATAGAAGAACTAGAGGACACCAAATGAAATTAATGGGTAGCAGGTTTAAAACTAATCAAAGAAAGTTCTTCTTCACACAGCATGTAGTCAGCCTGTGGAACCTCCTTGCCAGAGGAGGCTGTGAAGGCTAGGACTATAATAGAGTTTAAAGAGAAGCTAGATAATTTCATGGAGGTTAGGTCCATAAAAGGCTATTAGCCAGGGGATAAAATGGTGTCCTTGGCCTCTGTTTGTCAGAGGCTGGAGAGGGATGGCAGGAGACAAATCGCTTGATCCTTGTCTTCGGTCCACCCTCTCTGGGGCACCTGGTGCTGGCCACTGGCGGCAGATAGGATACTGGGCTAGATGGACCTTTGATCTGACCCAGTACGGCCATTCTTATGTTCTTATATGTTCCTAATTATATTTTTACACTTCACTTGCCAGAGTTTATGCTCTTCTCTATTTTCCTCACTAGGATTTAACTCCCACTTTTTAACGAGTGCTTTTTTTGTCTCACATGGTTTCTTTTGCTTTGTTATTCAGTCACAGTGGCACTTTTACAGTTCTCTTAATATATTTTATAATTTTGGGTATAATTTAAATTGAGCCTCTATTACGGTGTCTTTAAAAAGTTTTAATAGCTTCTATCTTTTCTTACATATTTCAAAGTTCAATGACTTTGTTCTAGGGATGTAATAATATAGTTGATTAACCAACAAGTAAAAGCTTATGGGTTAATGCTATAGACTACATGCATTTCCACCTTCCTCCCCCAGTAAATTTTTTAGCAGGCTGGCCAGCAGCCCGTCTCAGTTGTGGCTTGCACCAGGTCCGGGATCTACCCCCGCCGCCACTCTGCATTTAAAGTGTAGTAGGAGCCAGGCAGGCAGGCAGCTCGGCTCAGTTCCAGCTCACACCAGGTCCAGGAGCTCAGACCCCTGCCCCCCACAGATAGGAGCTGCTCAGTACCAAAGGCAGCAGTGCAGGGTGACAGGCAGCTGGTCCACGAGGGGAGCTGGTTTTTAAACTGGCTCCCCTCACGGACCAGCTCCTGCCTGGCACCCCACGCTGCTGCTTCTGATACAGAAGCAGCAGCATGGAGTAGCAGGGGCTCCTCAAACACAGATTGCCAGCCCCACCCCCGGGTACTACAGAATAGTTGACTAACCAATAAGAATTCATAAGGCTATTACATTAACCAATATTTAACATCCCTACTTTGTTCCAGGAGGCAGGATGACAATATTCTATTTTTCCATTTCTGTTAGCTTCCCTTGTTTTGATGCTTAAATTTATACAGGAGACAGATAAATAGCTGCCTTCTCTCACCTGTATGAGGGAACATTTTTTTCCCTGATTTGGCTAAAGACTTATAAAGCATAATGTCATTAAGCATCCATATTTCTGCACAGTATTAATACAAACATTTCACAATATTTCAGAGAAGATATCAGTCTATGCCCTTTGATAATACAGTAAAACTGTATACAGTCAGTTGATTCAAATGCTTATTACTTGATGTTCAGCCTCCACCTTTATAGGGCAGTAAATCATTTATATGATTTTGTCTGATGGCTACCCACCTCCTTCAAAGTAAAAGGTATTCAAGTTCTGAGGAAGGTGGCATGGTCTTTTTTCCCCCTTCTTGTTACTCCTGTTTCTGGGTCAAAGACAGACCTGTTTACCAACTCCCCCTGACATGCCTGACTTAAATACACTTTAGTTACAATACCAGCTTATATCCATAAGTCATTAAAGCACAGCACATACATCACACAGGAATTTAATCACTACCTAGTAATTAGTTTTCAAATATATATCAGAAAGGCGTACTTTTTGCAAAATGTATTACAATAGTGCACAGGGTGTGAATATAGGGATCTTATGGTCACAAAATTAAGCTGCTGTTCAACCCACTAAGTTCAGACTTTAGGGCAGACAGCTAGAATTTCACCCAATCATAACTTCCAAAAGAGGCCATAGATCAGCGATGGGCAACCTAGGCTAGTGAGTAGGCTGCAAGAGTGCCCTTCCATCTCAGTGAGCCACAAGACTGTTGTAACCAAGATGGTGTCCTGGGAGAGTGTACTTTTGCTAGCTACACTTGCTTACCTAGAATTTGTGGGCTATGCCAACTGAACTATAGGAGCTCTTTGGTTTGATTCAGAGAGAGCGCATGACTCTCAAAGTCAATGTTGCGTGCAAAATCAGTTCATGTGCCCCTCAGTTCATGTTCCCTTGCTTTACGTGCATGTCACTTTAGTAACACTTTAAGAAAAAAACTATGCAAATGGGACCCAGAAGAATATGGCAGCCCTGCATGAGGGCAAAAGTAAACAGACCACACACAGAAGCTTGATGGGCCACACATTGCCCACCACTACCACTGCCTTAGGTAGTCTTGAGATATAGTTAAATCCTAGGCCGTTTTGAAATTATAACAAACCCCTTAGTTTGTACACCTCGATCAGAGTGCGAACCAGTGCAACATACACTTAAATATGCAATGCCTAAAGAGATTTTAAAACAAATTTTTATTATAGGTTGAAACTCTAAAATCTGGGACTCTCTGATCCAGCAACATCCATAGTCCAGCAGGTCCAGAGAGCCCCAGCTGTCCAGGTTCAGAAATTCAGCCCAGGACATGCTGGTGGCGTGGTGGGAAGCACAGTCTTGGATGGCGCTGGCAGCAGGGAGTGCAGCCCTTGTTGCGGCTGGAGGCACTGGGGCCAGCAGTCAGGACAGCAGCCCCATCCGGTGCTGGTGCAGTGGGGAGCACAGCCCCAGACAGGGCTGGAGGCAGCAGGGTTGGACGCTAGCCAGGGCTGGCATGATTGGGGGCTGGAGGCAGTGGGCGGCAGTAGGGAATGCAGCCCCAGCCACGAGCAAGCCTGCAACCAGGTGGGGAGCCTTGACTTCTACTTGTCCGGCAAACTCCGTTGTTTCGGACCACTCAGGTCCTGGACCAGGGAGGTCCTACTTGTATTGGCAAACTGACGACGACTGCCTGGTGACTTGGCAGGAATTAGTTCTCAAAAGCAGAGTCATGATAGACTTCAGTAACTAATTAAAAAAGTAACACAGGTGAAGGGTTACATACACACACGCATGACTCCACACACAGAAAATGGTCTAACTTCTCCCCAGTCTTGATCTTTCCCTCACTGAAATCAATAAGGCTACGTCTAGTCTGCAAGCCTCTTTTGAAAAAGAGTGTCTAGACTACAACCAGTACTTTTGAAAAAGCTAGCCGTTTTTTCGAAAGAGAGCCCAGTCAGTCTGGATGCTTCTTTCGAAAAAGCAGTTTGCATTACATAGCACCTTTTTTCGAAAGAGCACTTTTGAAAAAAGGCGTTCTTCCTCGTAAAACAAGGTTTTCCGCGATTGAAAAAACTGCTGTGTTCTTTCGATTTACTGTATCTAGACTACAACCAGTACTTTTGAAAAGGCTACTTTTTTTGAAAAAAACCTGTAGTCTAGACACACCCTCAGAGTTTTGCCACCCAAAACAATTTTGGGCTCCAAGTGGCAGTGCAAGGGAAGAGAAGAGGCAAGATGAAGGGAGTGGGAGAGGTAAAGGAGGCAACTTCCCTAGAGTCTAGTGATTGAAAAGGGTCCGGGGCTCCTGGCTGCCAGTACTGAGGCAGCTGGACCCCCAGGCACTTTAAATTGCCACCAGATCCCCGTCCAGTGCAATCCAGGCAATGCTCACGGATGGCAACTCCAGCCCCCTTCACCTTGCCCAGGGACCCAGCAAGGCTGTTGGTGCTCTTGAGCTCAGGTCCTGATCAGGCAGGCCCACCTCACACTGAAGTCAATGAAAAAGAATTTGAAAGAGCAGGCCCTCACAACCACAATGTCTGCAGTAAGTGTGAGTAGAGCACTAGTGTTCTGTCTAATGCAGAAACAAAAAGTTGGACTGCATCATTTGAGTAAGAAGAATAGTCATAAGTAGTGAGGAAATAAACAGAAATTTAAAAGGAATATCTCTCTAAATAAGCAGAAAAGTAGGAAGAAACATTTAATTTGAGGGTCTGACTAACCTCATCATGCAAAGTTTATTGCAACTTTGTCATTTAAATTGCAAAACCAAGGGATTATAAATCAGTTGCTTACAGACCATTAATGAAAGCAGTTTTGCAAGACAGTACTTGTGCAAGAATGTAATTTGTTTTGACAATAGTGATTTCATTATCATTGTGGTAGAAAGCTGATTTGGTGCTTGTTCTGATAAAGTCTCATGACAATTTTGCAATATTTAAATGAAAATCTTTTGAATAATTTAAAAGTTATATATTAGGAACTACTTCCTATTGGATGGGATCTACAAGAAAAGCTTAATCAATCCTCTACTTCCAGGTTTAGGCGATAAGTCGACTATTCTATAGTCCGCAGGGGTGGGGCTGGCAGCCACTGCACTCCCCCCTCACTCCCGAGGAGCCCCCTGCTACTCTGTGCTGCTGAGGCAGCCGTGACGGACGACAGGCCACTGGTCTGCAAGGGAAACTGTTTTTTAAACTGGCTCCCCTCACGGACCAGCTTCCACCTGGCACCCCAAGCTGCTACCTCTGGTATAGAGGCAGCAGCACAATGCCAGGGGGCTCCTCGGGACTACAGAATAGTCGACTAACCGGTAAGAATTCATGAGCTTAATCAACTATTCAATTAACCGATATTTAACATCCTTAATCCTAATAAAGTGAATTCTCTGGTAGTACCTCCAAAAGGCAAAAACTCTGAACATCCAACAAACCCAAAATGAAATGTTTATGAGGAACTCTGAGCTGTGTACTCTTTGCATTAAAACCAAAACTGAAGTAGTGTAGTATTTTCCACTGAGCCATATAAACAATTTATACAATAGCTAGTGTCGTGTGAACATACCAAGTTAGCTAACCTCTACTTAAATTTAATAATCTGCTCAGTTTCATACTACTGATTCACTCAGTGCTTTAAGGCAGACAAGAGTGCTTGACATACAATGACATAACTTCTCCGATCAGTTAAATGGATTGCATGTTCTCCCTCAGTCTGAGGAGACTCACTACAGTATTGTTTACTGTAAGTATTACTGTAAGCCTCTGTCATAATGTCACAATAACACTGTACAGAAATATTTGTGTAACAAACCTGTAAGGGTGATATCATCATCTTCTATGATTTGTTCTTCCGCAACATCCAGGGAGCTCTCAGTAATCATGTCACTGGATTCATCAACACAGGCTAAGCCAGAATAATTGTGTAGGAGGTCTGCACTAGGAATATGTTCCACGATGACAGCAGGAAAAATGGATGGATCACCAAGCTGTGAAAAAGGGAGTATTAAAAGAAAACTATTTAGACTATTTCAGAACTAAAAATTTGTCAATCTGGAATATTTCAATATCACAACTACAAAGTGTTACTAGAACATTAGGTTGTCGGTAGGGATGTAAAACTTCATTTAGAAATGTAACTGAAACCTAACTGCTAAAAATTCATAGCATTTATATGCACTATATGGGCTCTGCAATATAATAATAAAGCTACTGGGCGGCGGGTTCACTGAGGGCTCTGCAGTAAGCTCCCTGGGATCCAGAGTGGAGAGCGGGCCCACCACTGACAGGGGCTGCTCTGGCAGGCCCCACTTGGTTGGAGCAGCCCCCTGACTGTGGCAGACGGAAAACTGCTCCAGCCCCTATGGGTTAACTGGAACCAGTAAGCCTAACCCATTCAGGGTGGAGCTTACCGGTTAATCTTTTACACCCCTAATTGTCAGAAATAAGTATCAATCAGTAGTCCCTTCAGCATGCAAATTTGCACAGCTGCAGAATAAGGTCACATAACAGTATAAGAACATAAGAAGGGCCATACTGAGTCAGACCAAAGGTCCATCTAGCCCAGTATCTTGTCTGCTGACAGTGGCCAATGCCAGATACACCCAATCATGAAGTGATCCCTCTCCTGCCATTCATTTACAGCCTCTGACAAACAGAGGCTAGGGACACCATTCCTACCCATCCTGGCTAATATTGATGGACCTAACCTCCATTAATTTATCTAGCTCTTTAGTTCTAGCAAAATAATCATTAGAATTTCTAAAAGGATTACTTTGTATTGAGCAAGCATATTTATTACAGAAATAATTGAGAAACAATTAATAATATTTTTACTTTTCAGAGTAAAACTGTACTTCGAACAATTAACAAGCCAGAGGATTAGAAAATATACATAGAGGATAACTCTGCACTGACGGGAGGAGTAGAAGGAAAGATATTTTTTTCCGATTAATTTGTATTTTTCTATAAAATTGAAGCTGTTCTGTCCCTCCCTCCCCACTGCAGTATTCACTCTCTGACATCACCTTACCCACTACATTTCTAGTTTGTGTCTGATGTAAAAGAAAAGAAGCAGCTGGAAAATTAGAAACATTTCAAACCAAGGCAACAATACTTAGAAGATGAACGTTCTTTCACAAGGCAGTCCCTCAACAGGAAGAGGTTTTCAGAAACTGTTACAATAGACAAAAGTACTCTAAAGCTAGTCTTCTTAAAGGTCATCTTGAGGAAGAGCCTCACTAGCTGATGAGAGCACAGTTTGTTACAATTACTCCAAGATTTCTTTCAGTAATTCCCATACTACAAAAACATATTACACTGAATCTGACAAACTAAAATAAAGGTTATGTGAGTGGATTCTTCTGTAATCAAAGCAGTGTGGGTGGACTTAAGGCTAGCATAGATTTCAGAAGAGTACACTAGGTAGATTTGTACCTAATTCAAACAATTTTTATAACCATTGTGATCATAATCTGATCACTGCGCACAGTTCAAATGGAAGAAAAATAAAGTATAGTCTAAGCCAATGGTTCAATACAAATGATGGCTATACAGTCAAGTATCTCTCAGCAAAAAAACAGGAAGAGAATTATTGGCAGCAGCGGATGTCGTTAAAAGTTTTGAAAGGCAGTATTTTAAATCATTCAGTATTTTTTAAAAACATGTTTCAACAATACTTGTTTTAAATGGGTAAATGGGCTCAAATTATACAAAATCCCTAATATATTTCAGCAGGCTTCTACAATGAGTTAAGAGTCCATCTGACACAAAAAACAATTAATGAAAAGTTCAGCAAGTAAGTTCCTCAAAATACAGAGATCAAAATAATTTTATCAAAAAGCAGACATAGCTAAGGGCCTTCTGGCAATTCTACTAAAATTAGAAAGTGAACAGGTTACAGCTGAGAGGCCTGTCTAAACAAGAGTAACTCCAAGAGAGAAAGGGCAATGTCATAGCACCAGTAAAGATGACTGCTGCTAAGCAGTTCAGTAGAATAATGAGCGCCCCTAAGACTTGCTAGTGAAACCAAAGGAGTGCACTGAGTCATAATCAAAATCAGACTGCTTTATTAAATCTTATATCAAAACGGGTCACAAAACTAGAACCTAGCCAGCTAATTTTCTCAATGACATTATGAGACAAAAGGCTATCATTTGCACACTAGATATAGCCAACTGGTTTTGCAGTTGAAGACTAGGTAGAAACTAACCAATAATCTACCCTGGAGTTTGCCAAATTTGGCCCACAGACCACTGCTGGTACAGGCCGTCCTTGCTATAAGTCCAAGAAACGTTCCAAAAAACTTGGACTTATAGTGAAAGAACTTAAAGCGGGGATTTTTTTTCCTGCCACTGGGTTACATTTGAGCAATTTGGGGGAGCGGGGGATACAACTTAAGAGCGGGGAATGGGAGGACTTACAACCCATGAGTTCCTACAAGCATCAGTGACTTTAGTGCAGAACAGATGTATACCCGGGTGACTTATAGCAGTGATGCCCTGTATTCACAAGTCCGGCTGGTCACATGATGTTGTCTCTACTTGCTTCACAAGAGATATGAGGAGGGTTGAAATGAAAAGCAAAAAAGGACAAAGGGACAAAATAACATTAAAAAGAGATATAGACACAATCTTTTATATATATGAAATGCTTTATTTGCCCTGTAGTATTATGTGATCATGAACTGTGGGGTAAATGGTCTCCACGAGACAACAGTATATTGAGATGTGGTCCAGGATAAATATATGGAGATACACCTATCTCATAGAACTGGAAAGGACCTTGAGAGGTCGAGTCCAGTCGCCTGCCCTCACAGCAAGACCAAGTTCCATCCCTGACAGATTTGCCCCAGATCCCTAAACAGCCCCCTCAAGGATTGAACTCACAACCCTGGGTTTAGCAGGCCAATGCTCAAAACACTGAGCTATCCTTCCCTCCCCCCCAAAATGTGATAATGTTTGAAATTCCCCGATCTAACCAATAACTAGACAGAAATGTATTGTGAAAACATGGAAGAAATATGTTACGAGTATTAAGGTTGAAAAGACAAACACTCAAAAAAATTTAAAAAGCCAAAATTAAGGTTGCCTGACAAAAGGCACCCCCCTAGTCACATTTCAAGTCTCTGACACAAAACATGAGGTAGCAGAGCTTTTCAAAGAAAAGGCCACCAAAACTTTTTAACGTGAGCAAACCAACTTATTTTCCCCTCATCTCATTCTCAGAAATAGTACAATCATTTGGCTGAAATTAAAAAATTACCCAAGGCAGACCCCCTGACATGGAAAATTTGAGCCCAAACATTTCAAGTTTGGGAAAGTTATAGGTTAGCCTGATAGAATTTGATATTTTTAAATAATTTTCATGGATAATATCAGTGTTTATTGTTAAGCATTTTGCCTATATCTATTTAAATTTCCAAAGTTGCAAAAAAAATATGGAAGAGATAAAAAATAGGGGGTCAGACAATTATTTAATGATAGCCAATGTTGAGATTTAAAAAATTAAACTTTTATACGCTCTAAAACCACAAACTGTCAATATCACATGTCAAACTATACAAAGTATGCAGCCTTAAACCAAGCAGGTTCTTGAGCAGCATTTTTCTTTACTTTGCTTATCTGTAAATTTCAATTATTGTCAATGAAAATATTTTTTCACAGATTTGCATGTGTAGAGTGCTGTAGACATTTATATAATGTTGGTAAATGTCTATAGCACTTTACATATGCAAATCTATATATATATTCCTTCCAAATCTAGCTTCAACCAGCTGAAAACTGGACCTTGTAGTGAGCCATATGGCACAGCCTTCATAAACAGTACTTCACGTCCCTCCTATATACACTGCAATATACCACATTCTGTCATATTATTTGCTAATTCTGAATATTTCAATGGGTAAACCAAAACTCCTCCTAAATTATCAGGATCTGAAGGTTAAGTCATATTTATACAGGAAAAATATTTTCCCTAGATTTGAACAGAAATCTTGGAATGGAATTCTGAAAAGCAATGCATGAAATTATGCAGTGCCACCTACATGTATGAGAAACTACGTTAGCCAGAATAGTGTCCAAACATCCTTCAAGAGTAGAGCTTATATGGTTTCAATATTGCTGAGTAAGTCTAATGAATGGTGGGGTCCCCAACCCAAACAACAGGGAAGTTCAAGATGCTGGAATGGGGAGGGCAAGAGAGTGAGGAGAAAATGAAGCCTTAAACAATTAGTCTCCTCTTCCAGTCCTGTTAAAAACAGGATGTTTGATAGTGAGGTGTTCTTTCCTTTATGGTTCTGCTGTTGCACCAAATTGGTAGCTAAAAATATTGCTTACTTTGTTTGCCCATAAGGCCAGTTCTTCTTATTAGCACTTTTCTGTACAACAATCATTCAGGCTCAACATGGGATCCCTCTAATGGTGTAAATTGGTGCCACTCTCAGGCTATGTCTACACTACAGAAGTTTTTTTCGGAAAAACAGCTATTTTTCCGAAAAAACTTCACTTACGCCCACACTGCAATCGCGTTCTTTCGAAAGAAAATCGAAAGAACAGAGGGGTTTTTCCAACATTGGTAAACATCTTTCTATGAGGAAGAAGCCTTCTTCCAAAAGAGCTCTTCTGGAAAAAAGCGTGTGTGGACGGGGAAGAGGGAGTTCTTTCAAAAGAAGAAGAAAAAAAAGGAAAAAGCACAGGTGCCGTGGTGGCCACTCCGTCCATAGTAATCACAGCTTAAATGTGAGATAGCGTCCATTCAGTGTGGATGCTATCTTTCAAAAAAGCAGATTGCTTTTTCAATGAGCTTTGGCAGTGTGGACGCTCTCTTTCGGAAGAAGCTTTTTCAGGAAATCTCTTCCGGAAAAGCTTCTTCCGAAAGAAGCCTGCAGTCTAGACATAGCCTCAGCCTCCTCAGAAGCAGAAACTATAGAAAGCAAGTGAACGACATTGTTGTTATTCTTCAAAGGAGTAGGTTTTAAATAATTACTTTCCTTGAGAATAATAAATCCAAAGAAACACTTTTTACTTAAAACAAGGAAGAGCATTTACAATTTAGAAACAAGGTTTTGTATACATTAAATTTGTGTCCCAGAGATTTCTCGGTTCCCATCTACACTGCACAGGAAAAGTTATAGTGCCATGGAACCTGGCTGCAATAGGTCAGTTATCTGTTCATTGTTAAAACATCTTCTGTCTTTCACTATCAACAGGGCTGAACCAGATTTTGACAGTGTTTCTGAACTGTACGGAAGCCTTTAATTTTAGTAGGACTGTTCAGAAACATGGCTTAACCCAATCTATATTGCAAAATAAATTTGTGTTCTGACTAGGCACAGGACCAAAAACACCCACCATGGTAACTATAACTAAATATCACCAACGTCTTTCTCACCTAGACATTGGTCCACTGAAAGTTATTACCTCACTCATTTCTTTCAAATATCCTGGGATTAACATGGCTACAACTACATGCATATCCCAACACAATAATTTCTATAGTGCAGGCAAATGGTGTTTTGCCCTATGCTTGAACAGCGATTTGAGAAGCTTAGTGGCACACATACTGTTCAGGGAGGAAAAGATGAATGTAATGAAAAAAGTGAGCTGGAAGATACAGTAAAGTAATAGTCATGTTGTGCTATGGTAAGTGAAGTTTATTTAAATAAATTATAGTGTTAGAAGAGTAGGAGTTTTAGTGGCATTTAAAAATATGACTACCACTTTTTGGGTTTGCATACTTGTTAGAAGCAAAGGAAAGGTTTGCTTTCCTGCAATATTAAGATTAGGAAGCCTACAGCAAATATACACACAGCTGTAGGCTTTAGTAAAAAATGAAAGTTTGTAAAAAGAGTCTTTTGTTATCGTCAAAAACACTTGTTTCTATTGAAATATATTGATATATATACCCTAGCAATTTTGTTATTTTAAGTCACAGAAGCAATCGTATACAAATTATGAATGGCAGAAGAAGCCTGATAAGTGTTACTAGTCAGAGCATCCTCTCCTTCCTTGTGGGAAACTGCCTATTAAATCAGAAGAGTCAGCTTCTGATAAGGTGTCCACCACACTTAAGCACATGAGAGATTAACAGGTTTCACAGCAGCTCCTGTGGGGAACCGATGGGTGGTGGTAACAAAGCTGGTGGAGGCTGATCCTCCTCAAACATTCAGACATGGTCCTACCCATGAGTTGGCCCCAGGCTCCCTGCTTCCACAGCTGGACTCCAGGGACTGGTACTTGCTGCCCACTCTCCCGCAGTTCTGGGGTTGGGGAGGCTGTGGCCCCATTGCCCACCTGCCCACCCTTCCTCCTGGTGCTTCAGGGCTGAGGGGAACTATGTTCATTCCACACTTCCCCTTCCCCCTGCACTTCCAGCGCACTAAGAGGCTAGCCTGGCAGGGGCTGGCAGCTACTGGGGGAGGTTCTGGGCTCCAAGAGGGAGGCAGATGGGTTGCAGCTGGAGGTTATCCCAGCCAGCAGTTCATGTGCTACCCATGGTGTTCCCCGTGGATCTGGAAGCCTATGAAGGAAGACCTGAACCATGTCTTCCTAGGAGCTTTCCGAATATGGGAGTCCTCCCTCATATAGAAAGGGCATGTCTACACTAGGAAATTAGTGTGTCCACACTACAGGAAACCTCAAAATTAGTCCAAGGCAGGCTCTCTTAATGTGGACATGCTATCTTGACTTAGAGCCTCAAGAAGCACTGGGGAGTAATTACTTCGAATTACTCTGGGGAGTAGTTATTTTGAAATAGCAGCAGTAAAGCATCCACACTACTGCTATTTTGAAATAACTATTTTGAAATAAGTGTTATTCCTCATGGAAAGCAGGAGTCACTATTTCAAAATAAACAACCCCTTATTTCGAAACAACAGGCTTAGTAGTGTGGACGCGCCACTTTTTTCGAAATAAGGGCAGCTATTTCTAAATAAACCCCTAGTAAACTGGCTTCAGTTCCTTCAGCCTTGCCAAAGACAATCTCATCCTTCCAAACTGATCCACAGCCAGATTATCAGTCCCAGGAAAGAGGGAAGGTGACTCAATCTGGGTGAAAGAAACCCTGCATGGAGATGTAGAGTAAAACTTGCTGCTGGATCCTGAGGCCCTGTGACACGAATTGAAAGGGGAGTAAGAAAGTGGCTATCCATGAAGTAAAGGAGACTACTAAAGGCAAGTTAGAATTGCAACAAAAGGTGGAGAAAAATGAGTCCCCATATTTTGGCTGCACTGTTCTATGAATCTGCGCTATGGCATCGCAAAACAATTGACAGGCCATCCAGCGGGAGCAGGGTGAAGAGCCAAAAGTGGTGGTCAGGGAGTAAAGAACCTTTCATGGATAACACCAGGTCAGATCCACAACCACTGCCAGTCTTAGTGTACCTTTGGGAAGTTAGTGTGGCTGCCAAAATGTAACAGTGTCAAGTCTGGAACTTCATAACCAGCTGCAACTCATTGAAGGAACGGTGGAGGGAGGAATTGAGAGAGGGAAGACAGAGAGGAAAAAAGGGGTTGCCAGGTATCCAGTTTTCTATCAGAATGCTTGGTTGAAAAAGGACCCTGACAGCTCTGGACCACATTAGCCAGGAACCACAACCAATGGAAGCTACAGCACACAGAGCCTCATTGGCTACCCATGTGCTTGGAGCTGCAAGGATCTGACAGCTACTTCCTGGGAGCCACAGTAAATGCTGTCAGGACCCTGTACTCTAACCTCCTGCCCCAACATGGAGCTGCTTCCTGCAACCTAAACCCCTATTCCCAGCCCCACCCCAGAGCCCACACCCGCCAGCCCAGAACTTATATCCCCCCACCAGATACAGGAGCAGAGACTTGGGGCTCATCTAGACTACGCTAGAGTGCAGCTTTTTGGGCAAACCCCCCCCGCCCCCCCCCCCCCCGTCGAAAAGCCACTCTTCCTCAAAAAATGAGGTTTACGCGGCTTTTCAATAAAGGGGGTGGGGAGTAGCCGAAAAAGCCACGTCTAAACTACTTTCACTTTTGAAAGCACCGCTTTCGAAAGTGAGTTCCTCTTTCGACACTCCAGCGTAGTCTAGATGAGCCCTTGGTGAAGAGACAGGGAAGGAGTGTACAGTTTTGTGCAATTAGAAAGTTGGCAACCCTAAGAGAGAGCAGGGTCATAGAGTAAGATTTGAAGGTACCAACAGGTCATCTGGTTTGTCTTCCTGTATGGTACAGGCCATCAACACCATCCAACAATCAATATTAGACAGAAGTATTACAGCCTCTAGAGACCAGATTATTATGTACAACAAGAAGGAGCTGTGCTAGGGAGCGTATCTGCCAAACTTGGAGCCTCTAGAATGTTCAGCCCAGTTTCAAACTGATGATACTTCATGCAAAACAGAATCATCCCGATTTAAGCAGGTTATGTTCTATGTACTAAAAGAGTTTGTAATCCTGTTAGTAAAATAAGCACAAGCTAACCCGCCCCATTCTATAGGCTGTGAAGAAGTTTTTAGGTTATTTGTGCCTGGTCACTTTTGAACAGCCCATAAATGGCAGAGAAAAAAAAATCAGCATTTTTTAATAGAAATGAACAACGCTGATAATGGAAGAAATCATGTTTCCTGTTCCGACAGGAGTCACTTGCTCAAATTCTACCTCTAGCAACATTTGACACTGGCTGAGCTGGGTTACATTTGCAAATAGATAAGAATAAGGTATAACTTCCCAAAAGTACTGAACATAGCCAGAAGCTAGACACCAAAACTTTCTCTGAAACAGTTTCCCGCTCTACATTTTAGACAGAAACTAAGTGTTAAGAGCTTTTAAAACAGGAAAATTACTTACACTCTTTCAATCCCTAAATTCTAATTTTCAAAAACACAACAAAAATTATTTTTAAAATAGTAAATAGTAAAATAGTAAGATCAGCTAGAAAAAAAATCTTTGTTAGAGCCATACAAGTATTTTCAGGGGTATAAATTTCTAATTGCCAGTGCTGGACAAATAAGCAGAAATACCAAATTTTATTCATCACAGAACTCAAAACCCTTAGCAATTCGGTATATAATTAACTACTTCCCAGGCCTTACAACACAATACTTCTGATTTATACATTCAAATACAGCTTTTATTTTTGTAACAATATAATAAGAGGCCCATATTCAATTTCCACTTTAACCACTCATTTTTTCCTGTATCAGAGTGTCCCTTTTTATCATTATGAGAGTCATCCTTGTAAATCACCTATCTCTGGATTTATCCTCCTCTCCTGCACTAGAACTTAGATCTACTAGGTTTGAAACTTGCAGCAAGGCAAGTTTCAGTGAGTGGTTCTTCGCTTTATAGCAGGAGTGGGGAACCTTTTTTGGGTTGGGGGCCACAGAAAAATCAGTCGGGGCCGCACACAAGTGACAAGCAAAAAAAAAAAAAAAACACCCCACAAAAAATGCTTACTGATGTGGCCTCTGTCTGAGAAGAAAGATGCCCCCACATTCCCCTCTCACACCAGAGCCTAGGGGGACCCAGCCTAGTGGATTTTGTGCTCCTGCCCCGCAGTGAGACAGCAGGGGGAGAGGGGTGGAGCGCCAACACGGGCTCCCCAATGCTGGGAGGAGAAGGGAGGGATAGCCCTGAGCTTCGGGAGCCAGATCCACTCCTGCTTTATAGTAAGGAAGTTAAGGACTAGTCGACTATCTGATAAGCAAAAAGCTTATCGGATAGTCAGTCGACTAGTCAATTCCCCCCCTTGCTGCCTCTATCGGATAGAGGCAGCAAAAGGGCGGGAAGGGGGTACTTCAAAGTGGCAGTGCCGCACAGTTGATCCCCGATCAGCTATGCAGCGCTGCTCTTTTGAACTGCCAAGGAGGCGTTTCAAAGGGCAGCGCCGCACAGCTGATCTCAGCGTTTCAAAGCGGTAGTGCCGTGCGGAGTCTGGGGTCAGCTGGGGAATCCCCAGCTGATCCTGGGCTCCACGCA
Source organism: Pelochelys cantorii (assembly GCA_032595735.1). NCBI lineage: Eukaryota > Metazoa > Chordata > Testudines > Trionychidae > Pelochelys > Pelochelys cantorii. The sequence goes on along the minus strand of CM064326.1, from coordinate 65,883,414 downwards.
GCATTTCCGTGGAACCAGGGATCAGCTGGGGAGTTCCCAGCTGACGCCAGGTTTTGGCGAAATGCCACGCAGAACTCATGGTCAGCTAGGGAGTCCCCAGCTGATCCCGGGTTCCACTGAAATGCCGGTGGAGCCCAGGATCTGCTGGGGAGTCCCTAGCTGACCCCAGACTCCATGCTGTGTTTCCACTTTGAAATGCACAAGAGCCCCCACTGGGGAGTCTTGTACATTTCAACACTGGCACTCTGCGTGCAGTCTAGAGTCAGCCTCAGAGGAATGCGGAAGTGCCTATCGACTAGTCAAGTAGTCCACTGACTAGTCGACTAATAAAATAACCGATAGTTAACATCCCTACTTTATAGAGTTCACTTTTTCACATTAGTCTATCACAGCCTTAAATGGGGTCACTTTTAAGGCATGCTACAAAACTGTTTTCCTGGGATTTTTCTAGAATAGGATTTATTGGGCTTCCAAAACAAATACCAGGGAGGTGTTTGATCGGAGGCTGAAGAACTCTTGAGGGAGGTTCATACTGCCCTCTTGAAATATTTGATCATGTTCTTCATATGTTATGCCTATTGCCGTTTGTCTAGATCAAAACAATCTAAACAGAGAAAAAACATGCCAGATTCATTTCCTCTCTACAGAGCTGGAATAAAGCATTCTTTCCTTCTCAGAATTCTCTTCTCCCATTGATTTGGAAAGTAAGAACAACAATAAATAGTGCTAGTAAATAAGGCTTGCTTTCCACTAAGTTTATGGAATTCCATTATTTGAATCCCTAAGCTGTCATGAACTTTGGAAAAAATACAGGGAAGGAAGTTACATTGCCAGAACATCCACCCAAAATTGCAGAAGCAGTTGTTCAAACTCAGTTTCATTGGAAGTACGTGACAGTAAGTGACAGCAGATGTTAGCCAATCACAGCTCTGTAGGTAGGTCATGTTTCTGACCTTTTTTTTTTTTAAACATGATTACAAAATCAGAAGTATTGTACTAGAAGGATAAGGGAAAGGTGCTTCTCAAATAGAAATTTTCATTAATATTATGACATGCACAGACAGTAATAGTATTTAGCAGCATTTTGAAAACTGCTTCCTTGAAATGCTGCCTTGTCAAACTTCTTACTAACAAATACAAAGCTTATCCCTAACAGGTATTTGAAATCTCTTATGAGCAGCTGCCCTCTTCCCTCCATAAACACGATTGCTATAATTTACATCTAAGGAATCCTTCACTATAGTGTCAAGGCACTTTTTACATCATCTAAACTCAAGGCCTGACTTAGATAATTAATTGAGAGAATGATCTGAAGGGGGTGGAGAGGTATTTTTGTAATGTGAGAAATACTAGCCTAAATAAATTATTGCCTTTAATTCCTAGTTGCATTTTTGAGTAGCTGACAAAACCCCTTTAGTGACACAACTCAGAAAATAACCTGTGAAGTGCAAAATACCTCCTGGTAATGTTTTCTCATAGTCTGAGGGAGTAACAGTTCATATTTATAATCTTATACAAGTGCATTGGAAGGGTTAACAGACTGCTAAATACTAGGGCTTTGGATTTCTGCATCTACCAATGGGATATACTGGGACAGATCGCTTCACAACGATGAAATGTCTCTTCAATACCACGGAAGTCACAAGGCCAAGCACTTGGACTATTTTCTGTTTTGTTCACGCACACTGCATGAAGCAACAGTGAACTTTCGAAACAGTGCAAAGATTTTCTGTGGTAATAATGACCTCAATGCTTAGCTGTTTTTAAAAAAAGGGCAGCATGTTTTCTGATATTTTGAATATGCACATCACTGACAAACTCATATAGCTTCTTTTTTTATCTCATACCTGTTGCTCATCCTCCATGACGTTGCTGGCAAATTCAAATACAAGCTCATTCTGTTGTACAACTGCTGCCATAATAAAGCATTCCCAGGTCTCAGTTCCACAGAAGAAAAAAAAGTGGAGCCTGTTACCAAGATCCAGGCAGGCAGGAAAACAAGATTATGAAATAAATCAGGTGTCTCCAACAATAATTCCTGGACAGTCAATCTTCCTGGGTTCTTTCCTGCTCAAAGATCATAAAGCCAGGGAATCCTTTTCTGAAATGTCGTCCTCACTTAGATAACCTTTCACACCTAAAAAACAAAAATATTACACTGAATAAGCAGCTGCCATAACTGTACAGGAAAGCCATAAAAGCTTGTTCTCAGTGATAAAGAGATCCATATCTACATCACATAAAGTCAGATACTCCTATATCTTCAGAGATCTTATTTCTACAGATAAGAACACATTTAATTTAGTGTGTTTCATAAGCTATTGAGTTGTTTCACCAAATGGGACATTAGTTTCCAAGTATATTAGATTAAAATAAAAATAAAAGTAGCACACTGACAAGTAAAAACAACAAAAATAATTAAGTTCATGATACTATATTTTTTTTAGCCTCTCAGGTGCTACAGGACTACTCGTTTTTAAGTACGATAGTTAGACATTTTATTTTTCACTTGATACACAGCATGCAACTCCCATACCCGCTAATGAACATATGTATTTAAGAGAAAATTCAATGCAGAATATAAAAACCCAGAGAGATATAGTAAGTTATTGGATACATCAGGTACTACTTTTTCTCCTCCTCATTTGCAAGTCCAATTTTGAAAAGTTGTTATTTTGCCAGTTAAATGGATGTTTCCAATCATCATGGTTAACTCCTAAAGCACAGATGAGATAAAACAAATACATACTGCTTTTAACTAATCCTTCTAAAATCCAGAAAGTCCTTGAGTTCTCACACTAAGCAGATCGTCAGCCTCTCTTTTTAAATGCACTGTAAATGTAGGTTTATCTCTAGCACAGGCTTGCAAGCAACAGGAAGGAAACAGCACTGACCACGTCATGGCAAATTAGAACATGCAAAGAACTGCATACTACAATAGCAAAAAAACAGAAATGCAACTTAGGAATGTAAACGGCGTAACTGGAGGGATATGTGCTTAGAACTCCCACATTCTAATTTATTCAGCAGCAATAAAGGAAAAGGGAGCTGAAATGGGCTCAAAGCTATCTCACATTTTTTCCAAATGAGACATAAAATGTGATTTTGTTTATATGTCTCATATATTCAGTAAACGGATAAGAAAAAGCTGAGAAACTTTTTAAAAATATAGACCAAGGTTTTCAAGAAATAGGTACCTAAAGCTGGATGCCAACGTCCATATTTAGATGCCTAAATATGGATTTAGGACCCTAACTTTAAACACCTATTTTGAAAATATCAGCCCATGGTTCCCTAATTGCATTACATTTGACAATTATCATTCAAGGTACATGCACCCCAGGGGCATATATAGCAATCTTCCCAATGAGTACATTAACTCATCTTATTTGCCTAGTTTTACATCAGGCTCTAGAACCCCAAAGCAAAACAGGGATCCAGAAAGTTCCACTGCAATAATAGAGGAAGAGGGTTAAAACTGAACAAACATTGGAGCACATGGAATGGATATTGTAAGGCAGGCTGGGAGCAGAATTAAAAAAAAAAAATCAGTCCCCTCACATCACAAACAATATGAATTCCCCAGCCAGCAGCCCCCACTTTCCAGCCACTCAGCTCTAAAGGTAATGCTGCCACCATGGTGCCATCCTCATTTCTCCACTGCTGCTGCTGGCGGCACTACCTTCAGAGCTGGGCAGCCAGAGATTTTTAAGTGAGGTGAAACTGAGGGTACACAAGACAATCTTCAAAAATCTTGAAAGGTTTCAGAAATCTTGAAAGGTTGAGAACCACTGTACTAGACACAAGTCACATATTAGAAATAAAGCAATTATCTTTGAAATATACATTTTGAGCCAACCAGATCCTGTGCTCATTTAAGTCAAAGTTTCTCCATGACTTTAAAGGGAACAGTATTTGGCCATTTCTAATTATTAGCTATGTTTATATATAATACTGACTTTGTTAAATGGAGGGAATACAGATTCTTTGGCTTGTTTTAATACGTGGGCAGCTTGTGAAGGTATGGCTGGGGGAGGCAAGCCCCGAAACCTGTCCCCAGTAGGGTTACCAGGTGGCTTCAAAAAAAATACTGGACACACTTGATCTCAGATGGGGGGGGGGGGGGAGGGGAGGGCCGACCAGCTGGGAGGGGAGCGGGGCTGGCCAGGAGGAGGTGTGTGTGTGGGGGGGGGGGGAAACCGGCCTGTGGGAAGCAGGGCTGGTCAGGGGCAGCAGGGCTAGATGGGCAAAATCTGGGGGGGACAGGGGAGGGTCTGGCGGGAAGCAGGGCTGGCTGGGAGGGGATCGGGGGAGCAGGGCTGGCCGGGGGGCAGGAGTGGGGGGAGAGAATCGGCCAGCAGGGAGAGGGACTGACTTGGACGCACGCAGATCCTGGGGTGCTGCCCGTCCCGCACACGGTCCCGGCGAAGCACAAGCGAGTCCGGCCCCGGGGATTCCATCCCCTCCCCCGCCCCCCTCCCCGGTGTAGCTACATATTGCCTAGCTGGTAGACACGCTCACGCAGCGTGAGTGTGTCTACCAGCCAGGCTGTACGCAACTACGTACTGATACTCCTAATAATAATAAAACTTACCTAATTAGAAAATACCAGACATTTTATATGTCTGGTATTTTCTCAATTTGTTTCCTGGACAGAACCCTCAAATACCAGACTATCCAGTTCAAAACCGGACAACTGGGAACCCTAGCCCCCAGCCCTGCCCCTTCTGCTCTGGCCACACACCCCATCACGGAGCAAGGGGAGGGAAGAGGGCACACACCCCAGCCTCCCCAGCCCCAGAGCATGGGAAGGGAGAATAGCGTGACAGAATCTGTGCAGCCTCTGTCAAGATGGCATAAAAAGAGCAAAAGACAAATATCTTTGCACGTGTATAATTGTGCTTCCATTCTCGGAAATACAGCTGCAGGATATAGTTAGAGTTGTCACAGTCCACGCATTTGATATGAATTACAGACTTATAGCTGCAACAGTAATGTTTATCAAATTATGCCTTGATCCTCCAAAAGTGACTCGTACAACTGATCAGAGAATCACTGATATTTAGTTGGACATGAAGCTACATATATAGAATCCAAAATGTACTATATATGTTTGAATTAGTTTTTTAGGTATTATGTTAATCAGACCATAATAGTACATAGTTTTATATAAGACTATTATAAAATGAGAAAAAAATGTAAGTATCAAGCAAACTGATTTTTTTTGTTCCTATTAGAGGAAATAGTCACATAATCAAAACACTAGGCTACGTCTAGATTGCAGGCTTCTTCTGAAAGAGAACTTCCACACTGCCAAAGCGCATCGAAAAAGCGATCTCCTTTCTCGAAAGAGAGCATCCACACTGACTGGACGCTATCTCACATATAAGGACACCTGGAACCACTTCAGCCAGGGCTTTAGGTCACCAATTGCTTCCGAGTGCTGTTGCTGAAGACTTGCAGAGACACACGCTTAAAGGGAACCCCCTGGACAGCCATTTCTCTACTTCTGCTGCGTGCTTGCCTACCTCTTTGAGGGACAGCAAAGCTCTTGCAGTGCCTGTTTTTTTGGATGCCACAGAGTTTTTCTTTGTGCCATGGAGCCGGAGCTGTTCCAGGGCATGAGATGGCCCCACACAGCCATGCTGCAGTTTCTGCAGCAGTCTGCACAGGCTGCCTTCCTAGCCCTGCACGAGCTTGACTCCGAGCTCATTCTTGAGACCTTCTCCCTGTGTGTGGCAGCAAGACCTGTGCAACTGCACACCACAGTCAAGAGTTGTTTTTGGAGGCTCGACACCAGTTCCGACTGGTGGGACCAGCTGGTCACGGAGCGGTGGGATGACCAGCAGTGGCTTCAAAACTTCCGCATGCAGAAGGCCACCTTTTTGGAGCTGTGTGCCAGGCTCGCACCTGCCCTCCAACAACATGACACCCACCTGCAGCCTGCCATCCCCCTGGAGAAGCGGGTCGCAATTGCCGTCTGGAAGCTTGGCACCCCCGACAGTTACTGGTTGGTGGGCAACCAGTTTGGCGTGGAGAAGTCCACCATTGGAGCGCTCCTCCTACAGGTAAGGCACTCTCAGGCTGCAGTCCCTGCTGTGGGGGGCGGGAGAGTCCTGGAAAAGGGGGACCCTTGAGAAAAAGAGGGTTGAGAGGGAGGGTGGGAGGGGTGCTGGGCGTGAGTCCTGTCCCCAGGTGGTTGTGCCCTCCCGCCCTCACACAGCCATGCTGCTGGGGGGGTGGTCTGATAGGGGGTGGCTTTTCGGGTGTTTGGGAGGGGGGCAGGCACCAAAGGCTCAGGCACACCCTCTCATTCTCTGTTTTGTGTGATTGTCTCTTTCTGCATGTAGTGAGGGCCATCAACTCCATCCTGCTGCGCAGTGTCATCTGCCTGGGAGACCTGGACCTGATTGTGGCTGGATTGCTGCCCTGGAGTTCCCGAACTGCAATGGAGCCAAAGATGGGACCCACTTCCTGATCTGTGCACCACATCGAGCGGCCCAGTATATCAATCACAACAGCTATTTTTCAACGGTGCTGCAGGCCCCAGTCAACCACCGTGGACATTTTTGTTGGGTGGTTGGGCAGGGCGCACGATGCCCGCATCTTTTGAAACTCGAGCCTCTACGGCAAGCTGGAGGTGGGCACATTCTTTCCCCGCTGTGACTTAGTGGCTGGGGATGTGCAGATGCCACTGTGCATCGTGGGAGACATGGCCTACCCCCTCATGCCGTGGCTGATAAAGCCGTACACCAGTCACCTGAACCCCAGCAGGGACCAATTTAACTCCCATCTCAGCCAGATGAGGATGCAGGTGGAGTGCGTCTTTGGCCGCCTCAAGGCACGTTTCAGGTGCCTCCTGACCCACCTTGCTGTGGGGGAGCACAACATCCCCGAGATTGTCTCGGCGTGTCCTCCACAACATTGTGGAGAGGAAAGGAGAGGCCTTCCTCCCGGGGTGCGGGGCAGAGGCCGGCCACGAGGGAAGACCCTTTGAGCAGCCACGGAAAACTGCCATCCGACAGGCCCATAAGGCCGGGGTGTGCATCAGGGAGGCCCTGAGGGAGAGGTTCTCTCAAGGACCCCAGTAACTCTCCCCAGGGCCTCCCCACTAGGGGCCTCTGGCTTGCTGCCCTATCCCTTCTCCACCACAGTCCCTCTCTTCCCCCCCTTCCTGAACTCAGAATAAAGACAACTGTTTGGATTTTAACAGAACAAACTTTGTATTTCTCTTTCATTAAAAAAAGCTGGGGAGGGGGAAAGGGGCTTATAACCTAGAGGGGGGTTCAGGACTGGGAGCAGCATGGGGGGTGGCTGGATGTACCACCTCGGGTGCGGGGACCTCATCGAACTTGGGGTTGGGTGGGTCCTGGGACCACAGGGAGGGGTGTGGAGGGGGGTCAGGGATGGCAGGGGGAGGGGGCACAGACATCACTTGGGGGGCACAGGGAGGGGGAATGGTCATAGAAGGGGGGGGCCGAAGGGTGGTAGGCGGGATAGATTTTCCATTGACTAGTCGATTAGTCAATAAGCCAGGGAGCTGCAGCAAGGTCAGGTTCCGCCCCGGGAGCTAGCCCCACTGCAGCTCTGCCTTTTAAATGTGTTAAGAGCTGGCAGGCTCTTAATACATATAAAAGGCTGAAGCGCAGCAGGGGGGACCCTGCGCAAGCCAGGACTGCTGATTCCTGACTAGCACTGGGTCCCCTCTGCTGTGCCCCTGATTTTGAAATGTATTAAGAGCCAGTAGGCTCTTAATACATTTTAAAAGCAGAGGCACAGCATCTGCGACTGGGCACGAGCTGGGAATCAGGTGATTCCCTGCTCACGCCTGGTCCCCGCTACCTCCCTGCGCCCATGGAGACAGTGCTGGGGGGAACCCACTTTTAAGCCAGCTCCCCCCAGCACCAGCTCCTGCTCCCCCACTCTTGCTGCCTCTGATAGAAGCAGCAAGGGGGAGGGAACGACTAGTCCAGGGACTAGTTGACTGTCCAATAAGCTTTTGCTTATCGAATAGCTGACAAGTCGCTTACATCCCTAATTCCTGATTTATATGGTGATGCTGCACTGTTGTCATTCAATGCTCTCCCACACAGTACTAAAACTCCAAATTTCAATCACATGTAATAAGTTCTCCCTTCATTTCATGATGATTAATTTATATAGCCTTTATATAAGCTTCATCATTTAAGCACTGTTGCAAAACATCAACTTGATTCCAACAATAGGAAGCAGAGTGTGCATCAATGCTGCACACTATGGTAGTTAACACCCATCAAATGGAGCAAAACCAAAACTTCACTACATCATTACTCTTAGTACTAGACTCTGGAGCCTATTAAAAGATGCAGTCACAACACCTAGGGTAAAATGTTCCAAAGGCATGGACAAGCTGCTGAGAAAGCTCTACCACCAATCTTCGAGCATTCAATTCCTGGGACAAACAGCAGCACATCCCAATTTAAACTCATGGTAAAACACAAGGTATGAGAGAAAAATCTCTTTCAGGCTGCTGATTACCATTTCATACAGGTTTTTACAGATCATCACAAACACCATGAAATGATCTTAGAAAATATAAGAATGTAGGTTCATGCAGCACCTTAGAGACTAACAAAAATATATACATATATACAGTGCTTTTTTTGTTAAAAAAAGGGTGCCAGTACTCTTTAAGACCCAGCCAACTGTTGGCCATTTTCATTACAGAGGTGCCAGTACTCTCTGTTCTTTCCAGGTAAGCTCTGACTGGAGGTGCCAGTACTGCGTACTGGGCTGTACCATAACAAAAATAGCACTGCATATATATAGCATCATGAGCTTTCGTGGGCAAAACCCACAATGATCTGAAGAAGTAGGTTTTGCCCACGAAAGCTCATGATATTCTATATATGTATATATTTTTGTTAGTCTGTAAGGTGCCACAGGACTACTCATTGTTTTTTAAAGTTACAGACTAACACAGCTACCACTCAGACAAATAAAGTACATTTGCAAGAGTTACCAATGTCAAGAGTTAATTGCCTCTTCAAAACATGGCTAAACAAAATCTAGTGACAAGGTTTAGTTTACTGAATGTGAATCATTAAAATCTGAACACTTGTGTAAGAATTCACCCAAATCAAATGCTTTAATTTTTTGCAATGCAAAAGGAGCATATACATTACTGAGCTTGTAAGTATGACACTTACGCACTAAGTTCCAATTTTAAATAATTATTTCCACTTTTGTTAAGCTGATGTCTGTTCTAGAATTACCTCGCCTAGACAGCAAGGATTGCCCTGAATGAGAAATGTTTGATTTGACCAGTGGAGGTAGATTTTTATAGCTGCCAATACGTAGTAAAATTTTGTTTAATGCATTTGCATGCCTGGTAATTTTATGGGGCATTTGACAGTTTTACCAGAATGTGATGGAGGCTGACTACCAGTAACTTGTGAAGTTTGTCATCTGACCAGAATAACTAACACTGTCCAACCCCAATTCTTGATTCTGATCTACGATTTATTCCCTTTTAAATTTAAAGTATAACTCTCTGTTCTGAAAGGATCATAGTTCTATGTATCCTGCTATTTTAGGAAACAAGATTTCCCCTGAACTCTGTTTATCCAATGATACTTTTTACAAATGGGTTAGTTCTTTAAAGCCTACTGACAAACCCTTTCCCATCAAGGCTGTGTGATTTGACATGGACACAGGTATCTGCATGTTCCTTCTTGCAGGATGAGGGCCCAATTTCTTAACAGCATATCAGTATTTAATTTTCCCAGGTAAAACATGTGCCATTAAACACCAAAAGTATTTGAAAGTGACTCTATTGTATTAAACAAATGAGAATCATCCATTCTATGTACAAAGAAAAACAGGCCTGCAAAAATGTCCACTTATTTCATTGTTTTGCACATTAGCAGGAAGAAGAGGTTTCTATCTTAATTTCTTATTTTGCTGTTGAATTCTGATCACCAAGAGCATGCTGTCAAACAAAATAAATTATTCTTGGAAATTAAGCATTTTGTTCTGTAATGTATATTCTTAACAATATTTTGTACATAGATTCACTGTAAATGTCATGCATTCAAAGCTTTTGTTTTCACTTATGTGTGCCAGTTTAAAAAAATAAAATCTATTCTGAGCAAAAGTTGTATATTTTCCCCATTAAGAAAACATTTCCCTCTTTGCTCCCTCCCCTCCCCTTCATTCACATTTTGATATTTTGTAGGCCTCTGATATACTTTGATCCACCATGAAAGTTTCCCAAGAGACCTCTGCAAGCCTCAGATATGTAAACAATCTTACCTTTGCTGAGACTCTAAGGGACTGATATAATAGTGCAGACTATGGAATATTCCTCTTGTTTGTCTCTCATTTGCTGTCATCTGTAAGCAATATAAAGAGTCTAAACCCTACTCTGGAGCAGGCTGCTATTACTCAGCTAGACCTGAAATTCCAGTTCTTTTACATTGCTATCTACTTTCCTTCATTCGTTTGCCAGTCCTACCCTGGTATCAGATTACATGGAGCCAATATTTATAGCACCTTGCAAAAGAGTCATACATATCACATACCTACATCTGCCTGTACCTGTTGTCCTCATGTTTAACCCTTTTTAGCATTAAAGCAAACTGTTATATTCTCAACTTTGTCATTTTTTTAAAAACTGGTCTCATGTGATATTTTTTCTTTTGCCAGTCAGCTGAAAGAGTATGCCCAAATACGTCCAAAAAGTTATATGGACAATTGTTAATTTTATAATCCTGTAATTTAACCGAAAGACCTTCCCCTCTAATGCAATGTATATCATATACAAAGATGTTGAAATGCCCATAACAGTGAATATATTCATACAGCAAGAAGCAACAAGGTTTATTGTATTGTAACAAGAATTATTTTATACAAACCCTATGCCTGCTATAGTTTTATTTTTATCATCTGAGAAAATACCCTCCACAAAAACTTAAAATACAATATTTGGCATGTAAGATGATCAGCTCTAGAGTCTAACTATGTAACTCCACGTGTTCCCTCTGACTCCAACGCTGATATGTTACAGCATGAGCTAACTACATTTTTTTCAACATGTGACTGGCAGACATAGTTATTACAGTTGGAATTTCTGGCCCACAACAGTTTCAAGGCTGTTCCTCTGCCTTCTACACATGGGACTGCCTTAGGCTTGTCTCTTGCTTGCCTCCCTGTGATAATTCTTATCCCATCTTACCCTTCAAGCCACATCTGCATTTCTGGGAAGACTGAGACGCCGAGGACGAACTTCAGGCGTTAGATTTAGCGGGTCTAGTAAAGACCCACTAAATCAAAGGCTGAGGGCACCCCAGGAACTCCTCATAGTCACAAGGAGTAAGGGAAGTTAATGGGAGAGTTTCTCCTTTTTACTGTGGGGATCTCCCCAGAAAATTAATGCAAGGTACATCAACTTCAACTACGCAATTGACATAGCTGGAACTGCGTATCTTGCATCGATTTTCTCCACCAGTGTAGTAGACCTGACCTGATTCTGTTTCATCCAGAGTCTGCCTTGCATATCTACTTTCATTAATGTAAAGTAACATGTTAAAACAAGCCTAGAAATAAAATATATAAAATCAGATAATTTCTCACTCAGGCTACATCTAGACCACAAGCCTCTTTCTAAAGAGGCTTTTTCGAAAGATACTTTCAAAAAAGCCTCTTTCGAAAGACAGCATCTAGACTACAAGATTTTTCGAAAAAGCGGCTTGCATTTTCGAAACAGAGTATAGATGCTCTCTTTCGAAAAAGCCCTGTTTTCATTCAATAGCGGCCCCGCGTCCCAGCTGGGAGCCTCTGGTCACGTACAGAAGCCGGGCGGGGGGAGTGGCTGGGATTCCCAGCCACTCCCCCTGCCCCCGCCCGGCTTCTGCTAGCAACTAGAGGGAGTGCCTGCTGGGGGCTCGGCCCGTTGGACTCCGGCTGCAGCCAGTGGCTGCCCCAGCCCCGCGACGTCACTGGGCCCTGCCTCCGGTATGAGACACGGACCCGCCGCTCGGGTCCCTGCAGCGGGAGCGCTCTGGCTTGGCTGGGCTTGAGACCCGCCCCGCACACAGACCCGGCAGCCGCACCCGGAGCACCATGTGAGGTCAGAGACACGAGGCACATGTGGGCGCCGGGTCCTCACCCTGGGCAGGCAGCTCCTGCGAGCCCCCCCCACTCACAGCTCCCCCCTCGGAGACCCCACAACCCCCTGCAAGCCCCCGACCACCCCCCCCCACATGCCTCCTCACAACCTCCCCCTGTAAGCCCCCCTGAATCCCCCACTTCATCCCAAGGTGCTTTGACAGACACCCCAATATCCTGCAAAGTCGAGCAGTGAAGTGTCCCTGGTCTCTGTTTGCCAGATGCTGGGAACGGGCAGGAGGGGATGGATCACTTGCAGTTCAGAAAATACCGGACTGTTTTTCCGGCTGGGCACTGGACGAAAGCCTGGTGGCGCCTCCTGTGGTTGCGTGCTGAAGCCGGGCAGTGCAGGGGTTTTTTTTGTATACCCGACACACGTGTCCTTTTTTAGCCCGCATGCTCGGTATTTTTTGGGAGACCATCTGGCAACCCTACTTGTCATGTAGAAGTGCAAAGCGAACTTACAGTATGCCACCTGGTCTTCAGGTAACAGGCAGTATTAAAATAGAAAAATGTAACCCATGTGACCTCACTATTAACTGAACCAAGCAGGGAAGTGCAGACTGCATTTATTTTTAACTGAGACTATATCCGTTTGATTAGAATTTTGAATATTTTTATAATATGAGAGAATGATTAGGAAAAATCACAGCTATAGCCACAAGTGTTTAATATAACTCATGTTAAAATTAATCTTTAAATGTTCATTTTCTACACTTTAAAATCAATGCATCTGCTTTATATCATTAGAGATCAGAATACTTGCTAATATACAATAGTAGTGGAGTTGTGTGTCCCAAAAATGAGTCTAAGTTAGTTAGTGGGACTCATTAACTTTTAAATTGTTTACCTTTTCAAAATTAATAGAGTTCATATGTATAACAATAAGAAGTGCAAAATCAGAGGATACCGACCCCTGTCATGTGATGGGGATTTTGACCTTTTATAACTTTAATTTGTTTTGAGTAAATAGGGCCAAGAATGTAAGACCAGTCTGTTAGTGGCAACCCTGACCATAGAATCACAGAACTGGAAGGGACTTTAAGAGGTCAGCTTGTCCAGTCCCCTGCCCTCATAGCAGGACTAAATAATATCGAGAACATCCCTGACAGGTATTTGTCAAACCTGCTCGTGTCACACTCAGGAAAAAAAACTATAACAGAGCAAATGATACCACCACAATGTCTTGGTCTGGAAAGGAACACAGCAGAGTACTGGAGGAGAAGCCTGTAAGCATATCCATGTTTTCCTTGAAGCAAAGTATGTTTCAGAAGAATTGGAAAGGTTGACATTTTCTATACTGCTGCATGAGGTAGGCCCAGGGCCTTTGGAGAGCTACACTATGTCTGAGGGGAACATGAAGAGAAAAGCAAACTACTGGACAATGTCATTCAAAAATAGCTTGAGCCCATACAAGTATGTCAATGTCATGTGCAGAGCCAGTGACAAATGAGAAATACTAGTTAGTGAAAGAATGAAAATGCATAAAATTAAAACTCCGTACTAAGGTATAAGGATAAACTACATGTATCAAGAAATATCAGAAATCAGGTTATCTGCAATATATATAGAGCCAATAACAACATAAAGATGTTTACTACACAAAAATGGTGGTTGTGACAGTGTCCTTGAGCTTAAAAAGACTCACAAAGATTGTATATGAACACAACAAAACATGTACTGTGAGATTTTAGTCCCTAATTCCATCTATTTCTCAAACATAAGGTACAAAGGTACATGTTGTTCCAAACAAAAAGCTTACAATTCTCCTACTGAACCATAAAAATACCATAAGCAAGTTCTTAGTTACTAACTCGTTAGACCCTACTAATTTTTTATCTGCCTTTAAATACTGATTAATTTTTACCAACTTCTTTGCCTTTTCAGCAGTTAGCCAAATATAAAACTTTGATCAGATCAATCCACTATTGATTGATTTGGAATTTTCAGGGCAGTGGTACAAATCTTTTTAAAACTGACAGTTCTGAATTCAAGAGTTCTTTGAGAACATGTTAGCATGGATGCACATGTGCGTGAGCTTGGAATCTTTTAGTAGCTGTGCTTGTCAGGGCCATGCATGCACCCTGTGCCTCCTTATGCTCCTATGAAAGAGCTAATTTGCCTGTTACTGTCAATGGCAACAAACTAGAACCTGAATTGTCTCTGACCCAATTGAGCTTTGTCTGAGCTTCAAAGCCTATTTTATGAAAAAAATATATTTACTTGTAAGTTTAATTCTCAATTTTAAATGACAGTTGAATGCACGGTGAAGTTACACAACCATTAAAAATAGCAGACTCTAAGGACGGGTAGGGAGCCCCAGATCCGGTCCCTGGCTTGCCTGGATGTGGCCCCCGAGGCTTGGGGCTCCACCCCAGTATTGGAGAGCCCACACCGACACTCCAGCTAGGGTTGCCAGATAGTTGAAACAAAAATACCGAACACCCCCCTACAAAAAACACCGGGAAAAAATTCTGTTGAAGGGAAAAAATGGGGGGGGAGGCCAAAGTTGTTGAGCAAAAAAAATAAATAAATAAAGGACTCCAAGGACTTATTAAGCCAAAAAAATTAAAACAGCATGTTCCCTTTAAGAGTGCGTGCAGGGATAGGAACAGGGGAGTGGTTGAGCACTAAGACCCAGGGGAAGCATTGCTTCCCCTAGGTCTTTTGTGCCGGCAGCCTTGGGGAACCAAGTAAGCAGGGGGGCTGGGGGTGTTGGGGGCTAAGAGGGGAGGCTTGGCTGGGGGGGGGAGGCCGGGCGCTGAGTGTTTGCAGGGTTGCTAGGTGCCCTGCATTTTCACCTCCTGGCCAGGGAAAAATTCAGAATTTTTTTACCGGACAGGAGGTGAAAATACCGGACACCTGGCAACCCTAACTCCAGCCCTGCAGCTCCTTTGCATCCCTCCCATGGGGTTGGAACACCTAGGGTTGCCAGGTGTCCAGTATTCTACCGGGCAGTCTGGTATTTTCGCCTCCTGTCCGGTAAAAAAAATTTAGAAAATACCAGTCACCTGAAATTTCTGGTATTTTCTGTGTTTTTCCCAGCCAGGAGGCGAAAATACCGGACACCTGGCAACCCTACACACTCGGCAACTAAGCCCAGCCCCTGGACACCCCCACAGATACCCCCCCCCCGGTCCCCCGCCCCAGCCCCCCTGCTTACCTGGTTCCGCAGGGAAGCTCCCTTGTGGCTCAACCAAAAGAAAAAGATGTCCGCCAGCAAAAAACCTCAAGACCTGAGCAAGGGGAAGCAATGCCTCCCCTGGGTCTTAGTGATCAACCTCTCCTCTTCCTATCCCTATTCTGACTCTGCATGCAATTAAAGGGGCCATACTGTTTTAATGCTGCTTTTATTTATTTTTTTTTTTTTGCTTAACTCTTGGGGTCCTTTTTTTTTTCCCCTCAACAACTTTGGTCTCCCCCCTCAACAGAATTTTTTCTCCAGTGTTTTTTTTTTGGGGGTGGGTGGGGGTGTTCGGTATTTTTGTTGAAACCATCTGGCAACCCTATCTGCTGCTCTTATAAACAGTTCTTCTGTGCCTCTGTTTTGCTTCCCTGTTTTCAGATATCATGACTCTCCACTGGAATTAACTATCTGGAGTCATATTCTTATGAAAGATTTCTTTAGGTGACATATGTAAATAAGTGGATTATGCTAGATAGTGTAGTGGAATCCAATTTTTTGGGGGTGTTAAAAGATCCAGCACCATACTGTTCCAAAAAGGTTATTTAATGAGGGCAGGGGCCAGGGAAGAGAGATGAAAGGTTCAGCCAAGAATCTCTCTGGAAAAGATGATTAAATAACATACAATATGAAATTCACCAGGATTATGCACAAAGCATTTATACTGCTTCAAAGTAATGAGGGGAGAAGCTCATTACCTTTCTTGAGCAGAAATAATTGTCCTACAATAGCTTGTATAAACAAGAATAAAAGGTAACATAGGGAGAAGCAGAATACTAAACAGCACCAGCAACAGTGTAGGTTGATAGGAAACACTGGTAGATAAGGGAGTGGGAGATTTCAGAGTCTGACTTCATGAATGCCCTCCTTTTGGAAAAATATTTAGCAATAAATTCTGAAGACATTGGTTAACTTCAATTTAGTGTACCACACGGATGTTTAATGATGCACACTTTAAACAAAATACACAGAACTCCTTCTTTTAGTACCTAAAAGGGAAGTACCTGTAGTATTTCAGAGGGCATAACATAAAAAAAAAGTAAAGTATAGAAAAAAAGTAAAACAGAAGACAAGATGATGAATCAGTTATCTTTTTGCAGAAAGGTGGTGTCTACTGTTTCCTTCCCATATAGTGCTTAACATGGTCTGAAAAAAGTGGGGTGCCTATTATAATCTGGGAGCAGCAGCTGTGATAATAGTGCTTGAAATATTTCAATCAGCTACCCAGTTCATTTTTTTATTTTTTGTCCAGTCTGTGATTCTTGCAATAGTCCTTCACCACACACACACTCTTTATACACCCGTTAAACCACCTGCTTTTTAATACTAAGAAATTTAAGGTGACTTTATGTTCCTTTTTGTTTTGGGGAAGATTTTTGTTCCTTGTTGTCACTCAGACCACAACTGCTTTCCTAATTCAATCAACTTTCCTGAATCGGAGCCTAAATGCATAACTCCATAAATTTATAAACTGAGTTTTATTACTGGTTCCAAGACCTGGTTACTAGACCACAAAGTTTATTATCCTTCTTGGATTAACTATGATTACTATATTATTTGAAAGAGTTACAGAATTGTTTTTATGAAAATGATATAGTAAGAAAGTTAAACTTGATAAGATGGCTATATCTATGCAATTTCAGTTATAATTTTGTGTAACTGTTCTGAACTTTTGAGTAGCTCCTTCTGCATGGATAACTTGTACTTATAGAATAGAATCATAGAATACTAGAACTGGAAGGGACCTAGAGAGATCATCAAGTCCAGTCCTGTGAACTTACATTTCTCCTCTTCTAGGGAGAAGGTAAAGAATTAGAAAATAGATCAAACATGTTTAGGTAAATGTGGATTGGATTAACTTCTTCCTTAGGTGTAGGGAAAAGAAAGCAGATTCAGTCACCAAACACATTTGTTGGGAATTAAAAAAAAAAAAGTTTCTCAAATGTTAACTGGAAACTGAATTTAGAAACAATAAAAAACAGGTGTGGCCCTGATTAAGAAAGGTAAGCATCACACCTACAGAGAGACTAAATAAATAAATGGGTCTTGCTACAACCTGCAGGTAGTACAGAGATTGCTTTCTAACAAGCCAACCAAACTTTACCAAACTGAGGGATTGCAGAGGAAGAACTCTGCAGCTAAACTATTTTACTAATGCTGTCTATTTTAGGCAATTATAACGCCCCTGTAACCATAGCATCTAGGACTAGATACAGAAGAGTCTCATTAAAATTCTCTGTAATGAACCTTTCTCTTCATCATTTCTGTGTTCAGACACAAAGGCTGTCAATTAATCACAAGTAGTGTATGCAATTAATGCAAAACAAATTAAATTAAAAAATAGTTGTGACTAATATCAATTAATTTAAAGATAATTATTTTGGAGATTTTTCAACAACATTTTCAAATATATTAATTTCCGTTACGGTACAAGATTTGTTATCTGGCATTCATGGGGAATAGGAGTTGCTGGTTAATCATATATGCCGGTAACTCAAGCTTTGCACTGATGGTTCATCAATTATTCACTGTATACTAGCCATAGTTGCAGGATGGGTTAGATAATATCCAATAATGGTATTATACATGAAGCACAACATGAACAAACTTCACTGCTGCAAGTTTACAAACCTGACTTCAGCAATCACCGAAAAAATCAAACATGATGCTGGATGGCTATTGGAATTTTTCCAGTTAACTGAAGGAGGAAATGTACTGCCATCTATAACAGATGCTGGTTAACCGAGTTCTCCAGATATTAAAGTGCCAGATAACACAGCTTGTGCATGTTATATTTTGTATTGTACAGTACACTCTCAGTTTATGTTACTTTATTACAAATATTTGCATGGTAAAAAAGGTAAACAAATTAAATTGTATTTTTCAATTTGCCTCATACAAGACTAAGATTTGGAAACTGTTAGCTATTATTTGTTGAACTTGACAAGACTAAACACATGTTAAAGGTACACTTCTTTGTCTATACTAAGTTATTAATCAGTGATGGTTGCACCTTCTAGTTTGGCACTCTCAGGACCTGACTGGTACCAAACCAGAGAATTAGCCTCACCATGGGAGGTCAATATTGTCTAGCAGCATTACCAACACTTCCACTGCTGAGAAGGCATTTAGGGGTAAATTAGAGCTAAATAACAGAACAGATCACTGGACAGCCAGGACTGGTGGCTGTAAATAAATTTTATAGGACTGCAGGAAACTTGGCCACACCCATAAGTGGTCAGAGTGCCAGACTAGAAAGGTTCAACCTGTACTGCCAACTGCAAGCATTCATAAATCATGAGTCCACCAGATGGTGAGATCTGCTTAAAAATCATGAGATTTTTAAAAAACACACCCATATATTTTTGTTCTTTTAATTTATTTTGTTTTTTAAGCTTTAGGTATATCGGTTCATATTTTCCCTACAGCTATGACAGCCTGGAACTTACATTTTAAAAAATGAAAGCTGAGATCCTCATGTAATCCTGTGACTCTAGATGTCAGTGATTTAAGAAAAACACCAATCAACTCAAGAGTCTCAGTAAAATCATAAGAGCTGTCAACAGTGCTATTAATGTGCTAAATATGTCTAAATCCTGACCGAGACAAGACTGCAGGAAAATATTCTTAGGCTTTGTGATAGGGTGTGCCAACCCCATCCTGAGCCAGAAGCAGTCTGTCAGGGCTATCTGTCTGAGAAGCCCCACTCCCACAGTCCTGATGGGCATTCTCCACTGGAGGACCAGTATAAAGGCCAGTGGAGCAGCTCAGTCAGGGCTGACCATCACAGAGGAAGGCGCTGCTGCCAGAACTCGGGAGCGGGAGCAGGAGGCCACAGCGGTAGGGTTACCAGGTAGACCCCCCCAAAATAACGGACACACTTGATCATGGGCGGCGGGAGGAGGGACTGGCCGGGAGGGGGGGGGGCGGGGCTGACCAGGAGGAAGGGGGATGGGAAGCGGGGCTGGGGGGGGGGGGGGGTCGGGGGCCACAGGGATGGCCGGGAGCAAGGGGGGTGGGAGGCGGGGCTGGTGGGGGGGAGGGTCGGGGGCCGCGGGGCTGGCCGGGAGGAAGGGGGGGTGGGAAGCAGAGCTGGGGGGAGGATCAGGGGCCGGGAGGGCTGGACGGGAGGAGGGGGGGGCTGGAGGAAGGGGGATGGGAAGCAGAGCTCGCAGGGGCAGGGGTGCAGCCACTGGCCGCAGCTGGAGTCCAACAGGCCGCGCCCCCAGCACGCACTCCCTCTAGTTGCTGGTAGATGCCGGGCAGGGGCAGTGGCTGGGAGCCACTCCCCCTGCCCGGCTTCTGCACACAACCAGAGGCTCCCAGCTGGGAGGCAGGGCCGCGATTGGTGCCGGGAGCCTCTGGTTGTGTGCAGAAGCCGGGCGGGGGCAGTGGCTGGGAATCCCAACCACTGCCCTCGCCCCGCCCCGCCCGGCTTTTGCACGTGACCACAGGGCTCCTAGCACCAATCGCGGCCCCGCCTCCCAGTCGCTCCCCCTCCCCTGCCCCCGCCAGGCTTCCATCCAGCGCCCAGCCAGAAATTCAGAAAATACTGGACATTGCACATGTCCGGTATTTTCTGAATTTTTCTACCGGACAGAGAGCACAAATACCAGACTGTCCAGTAGAAAACCAGACACCTGGCAACTCTACACAGCGGAGGCCAGCCAGTGCACACCGTCCGGGAAAACTCCCAGTCCAGAGGAGGCAAGTGGAGAAGTTGCTGACTGCTGTGAGGCTAGTAGGAAGTAGCCCAGGGCAGGGGGATTGGAGCCTTGAGAGCACAGTGTGTTGTTGGTGGATTCTCCGCTAAGCTAATGGTGGGACACACCCACCACTGACAGGGCCCTGGGCTGGGACTTGGTGGAGAGGGAGGGCCTAGGCCCCCTTCCCCCACCCTCCCATTAAACATTAAGGGGGTACTACCGTTGTTGTGACGGACTTTAGCTGCCAGGCCCTATTGCCATGTGAACAGGGATTTGTTATTGACTTGGACCACTAGGCCCTATTTCCTGTGGACAGGGGTTGCTACTGGCTTGGGACACTGGGTCCTATTGTCTCACGGACTGGGTTACTATGGTCTCAGGCCATTAGGCCTTATTGCCCTGTGGACAAGGGTTGCTATTGATTCAGGCTATATTGCCCTGCGGACAGGGGGTGGCTACTGACTTTTGCTGCTAGGCCAGACTCTTTTATGGGGAAAAGAGGATAGAGAAAGGCCTGGGGGTAGTTGGGGCTGTAACATAGACAGGGTGGAGCACATGTTGAGGGGCCTCACAGGCTCAGTGCCCTGCCTCCAAGGCCTTATCTTAAAATTCCTGTCACTTTAACTATATCAGCCTAGTTAAAGAGGCAAAATACACAGTCTTAATTCAGTTATGCAGCTATAATTTATTTCATTTTGATGAGGGAAAATAAAAGCTACATTAGTATAAAACACCTTGTATCAGCATACTTAAACCTACACTACAGCTTTTAACAGCACAGCTATGTTGGTTAGGGGTGCAATTTTAAATTAACGTAATTATGCTATTAAAACTTTTTAAACATAGAATAGACGGGAGTCTCTGAAAATCATTAGGACTTAGGCCTAATCTACACTTACAAGTTATCTTAACTTTGTACATTGTTCAGGGCTGTGAAAAATTTCAGGCTCTATGCAATATAGTGATGCTGCCCTAACCACCACTGTAGATGTAGCTAGGTCAACCATCTACATTACAGTGGTATAGTGGCACAGCTGCAATCTCATAGCTGTGCTGCTGCAGTACAGTCATACCCAAAGGCTCCAAGTCTGAGAGTCATTTTTGTAAATGGGACTTAAGTGTTTTTGAGAATTGTATTCCTTGTCTAGAAACTATAGTGTGATGTTAGATCAAATTACCCAGTTCAGTCCAACTAGTTTAGCACATATTTAACATGCTTTGACTAAAGTTCAAGGTAATAATAGTTTACATTTAATTAACATTCTAACATTGAACCTTTAAGTCTAGATAAGGTTTGAGAGAGCTTCTAGATCTGTACGGCAGAGGAGTATTAGTTCAACTACAGTTTTAAAAAGTTGATTTTTCTAAATTCTCCTTAAAAGCCCACAGTGAAATCTAAGTCAAGGACCAATAAAGTTATAACTGAGCAAAAAAAATAGACTCAAGACTATGAATAAGCAGTAAATTCTAGTGAAAGTTTACAAGTTTACTCACAGAAAACTTAAGACTTCCTTCCCAGTAAAACAGAGACAAAACTTGTCTGAAACAGATATAGGAAGATTGAAATCTTCAGATTTTTAAGCTTCCCTGACACAGAACTTTAGCCTCCTAGCAATGAAGAGCTTTGGTATAATCCATAGACTTCCTGAAGGCTTTCTTTGTGAGGTAAATTCAGAGACCTCCTTGCACATCCACTGTGCGCCATACCTATTCTTCCAGGTGAAGAGTGCCAGGCCAGCAGAATTAAAGTGCAACCTTTAAACAGTGGAAGACAGTTTGGGGATTAAGGTCACGTCTTGATGAAGTACTATTCTATGAGAGAGCTTTTTTACACCGACTCACAGTTTAGACCACACCGTGTGACCAGCAGTGTGTGCCAAACTGCTGAGCATTAACTCCCCAGTCTGGGCGCTGCGGGCACAAAGTGAAAGCTTCTTAGTTCACTTTAAGTTAGTCCTCTTCAAACAGGGCTAGATGAATGCAAACTAGGAACCCTTTGGTTTGTACTCCATTGTCCACATGGGGAACTACAGTGCATTTCTGTGTTGCATACTGTTATTCACACTAGGAATGTCAACGAATAGTCGACTATACGATTAACTGATAAGCCTAGGCTTATCAATTAATCTTGTGGACTACTTGCATTCCCCGCCCCTTGTTGCCTCTATGTAAGAGGCAGCAAGGGGGAGTGGGGAAACAGGAGTTGGTGCTGGGGGGATCTGGCTTAAATGCTGGTTCTCCCCAGCACCCAGCTCTGCGGTGCCGCCTGTCCCCCGTCTCCCATGCTGCTGCCTCTATCAGAAGCAGCAGTGGGGGAGGGGCCAGGGTAGGCTCCCACGAAGCAGCCTCTGTCCATGGTGGGCCCGAGTTCCCCACAGAGGCTACTCCGCATCCCATGGAGCAGCCTCCGTCAATGGCCTAATGCTGACCAGGTAACCAGTTAACCTTTTACATCCCTACTTAGAAATGAAACCATCGCACATAAGCTCACCCATACCTCCAAACAAAGAAGCCCTTACCGTGAAAGATACAGTACAGGGCCCTGGCAAGAATGAGCTTGGCACACATGTGAATTGCTTTAGCTACTTCCTACTTCAGAAAGGAAATTTCTTACTAGGGTTTTTCTATGCCAATTCAGCCTATACGGGTATTTTTTCAGTCTTCAAGGGAGTTTATCGCACTTAGTTGAGTTATGATGTATTTTGGGCCCATAATCCTACACAACCCTGGACATAGATGCTATTGTATTGAGAAAGGCAAGATCTGCCTGTTAGAGATTCAGTGTTCACAGCTGCAAACCAAAGAGACTGGGAGACGGGAGGAGTGAGGCGGAGGGAGACAGAAGGCTACTACTAGTTCCTCTCCTCCATGGTTGGGTGAGCCTATAAACTACTACAGGAAGCAGAGATGAAATAAGCACTGTGTCTAGGTATCTAGGTATCCTACTGTATCACACCCATATTTTTCTCAAGAAGAGATTCAGCTCACACATAGAATGGCAAAGCAAGTGAAAACTGAAGTTTAAAATAAAGGCTGAACTGCAATCTTAACATCTTTCACAGTCCAAACAGTAAAAAACTGGAAAGATATTTTTAAATTCTAATCTAATTCACCCACCCCCGCACACACTTTTTCATCTCTTTTGAACTTAAGATTTGATCTGTGTAGTCAAAGCCTCAGTTTAGCAATAAACTGTGGTTTAATAAAATCACAACAACAATAGAATTTTTAAATTAATTTTTGGTGTGCGGTGAAGGGAGTAGAGGCAAAGGCATCACTTTTTCTGATAAGAGTTTATGGATGGTACAGATAACCTGTTGATCTACCAAGCAAAAGGAGCATCTGACATTGTTGATTAGCCAATTTTGCATCCTAACAGATCTTTAGAGAGGATTCACATTGTCTGTAGCAGTGGAGAAAAAAGTATAAAATCATATGATACAGATTAATCCATGTATGCAATGTTGTTGTAGCAAGTGTTCCTAGAATATTAGAGACGGTAGGCAAAGTAATTATTTTTTTACAAGACAACTTCTGTTCGTGAGGCAACTTTTCAACCTTACACAGAACTCTCTCCTTTAGATCTGCTAATCCATGTTCATACAAATAGTTTCAAATGCAAGGAAGACTTTAAAATGTAGCATCCACAATCTCCTCAGGTCAAACCTACTAATTACCATCTTTCCTACAGCAGGAGAGAATAACCTAAAAAAATTTCCAACTATTTTACAGCATCTTAAATCACAATTCACTAATCCATATAGGATACAGAAAGTAAATGGTTTTATTAATCCATAGATGATGCATCCATAGATGATGGATACACAAGGAGGTCAGACTCAATGTCCAAGCTACAATTTTGATAAATCATGCAATCATAATATATGTAAATTAACAATTCCAGCTAACTGCAAGAATTTAAAAGTCATAAATCAGGCTCCAGAATAATGAGTTTTGCTTTAAAATCAGAAATCTTTTTTAAAATAGTAAGTTTTAGATGCTGCTTCTTTAATATGCTGTTTTTTTAGCCTTTGGGACATGCTTGTTATGGTTTTCAACTTTTCTCCAATATCAATAGGAGCTCTTTGAAAACATTATAGCTGAGATTCTCATAGAAGCAACTGAACATAAGAGACGTGGCTTTATGAAAACACCTCACCAAATATCACAGGACCTGGAGATGAAAATTGAAAGATTTAGCAGCACTGCAGTTCTTTAACATAAACAAGAAATCACAATATCATGAAATTTCTAGTTACCCTCAAATGAAAATAACCCTTTGTATATATTTAGGATCCTCTAGCAATAGCTTACTTGCTAACTTATTACAAGTTTCTGTCTAGATTTAAAAGAACTACTGTGTTAATGCAGTAGAGCAATTACATATCATACCTTAGTTCTGTCTGTTATTACTGACCACTCCGGTAGTTACGGTTTTAGTCATTCTGCAATAGTTCAAATATTCTCCTCTCTTTTCAATTACTGGCCCAATTTTGATCTTTAATCTTAGATATATTTATAAATGGAAAACAAATAGATTTAATAAAATTTAATTCAAGAAGCTGCTTGTTACCCAATGTCTGTCCGTGACAAAAACTAAAGTAGAGTCATCTCTTAGTACATCTGTTCCTCTGGTGGTGGTTTAACTGACAGGAAGCAGAAACAAAGATACGGAGTCTAAATGACAAGTGTTTCCTGCCTTCGCAGCTACATCTTTCTTTCTTTTTAACTTGTTATAAAATAATACATTGGTCCTTAAGTGTGACCAGCAAGGATATAAATAGCTGCACACACAGCAAGATGAAATGCTCAAAAAGCCTGTGACTAATATTTTTTTCAAAGTAAGAGGGCAAAAAGCTATTCCCACACAGAATGTCAGTCAATTTGATCAGATGTAACTAACCCAAATTTATTACAATTGTAATTCTCATGAAACCATAACCATAATATTAAAACTCTTCAATTGCATCCCTGTACTACACACATCACTACTACATAGGTTTTAGTGTGTGGCCTTCTACAAAAGCAGCTACTAGACAGCAGAGCGTTGTAGCAGTCAAAACACCGTATCACAGATAAAAAGAAACAGAGGTTAACCATAAATATACAGCAGCCGGTGATGGAAGTCACATTGATTAGAACGTTCAGAGGTAGTTCAGACATTAAAACATTAAAAAAATGCTGAATGTAACAATTTTCTACTGAGATTAGATTAGATTAGATTACCGTAAAATCTCGAGTATAATGCACACCTATGTATAATGCGCATCTGCCTTTTAAAGGTCAAAATTCTTGAATAAACTAAACTCTTATCTATAATGCGTACCCACATTATACTAGAGATTTTAAGGTATGCATAGGAAGGAAGGGGCTCATGCCTGCCGCCGGGCCCCCTGCCCATAAGAACATAAGAATGGCCGTACTGGGTCAGACCAAAGGTCCATCTAGCCCAGTATCCTGTCTGCCGCCAGTGGCCAGCACCAGGTGCCCCAGAGAGGGTGGACCGAAGACAATGATCAAGCGATTTGTCTCCTGCCATCCCTCTCCAGCCTCTGACAAACAGAGGCCAAGGACACCATTTTATCCCCTGGCTAATAGCCTTTTATGGACCTAACCTCCATGAAATTACCTAGCTTCTCTTTAAAGTCTATTATAATCCTAGCCTTCACAGCCTCCTCTGGCAAGGAGTTCCACAGGCTGACTACACGCTGTGTGAAGAAGAACTTTCTTTGATTAGTTTTAAACCTGCTACCCATTAATTTCATTTGGTGTCCTCTAGTTCTTCTATTTAGAGAACTAATAAATAACTTTTCTTTATCGGCCCTCTCCACACCACTCATGATTTTATATACCTCTATCATATCCCCCCTCAGTCTCCTCTTTTCTAAACTGAAAAGTCCCCCAGTCGCTTTAACCTCTCCTCATATGGGACCTGTTCCAAACCTCTAATCATTTTAGTTGCCCTTTTCTGAACCCTTTCCAAGGCCAAAATATCTTTTTTGAGGTGAGGAGACCACATCTGTACACAGTATTCAAGATGTGGGCATACCATAGTTTTATACAGGGGCAGTAAGATATTCTGGGTCTTATTTTCTATCCCTTTCTTAATAATTCCAAGCATCCTATTTGCCTTTTTGACCGCCGCTGCACACTGTGTGGAAGTTTTCAGAGAACTGTCCACGATAACTCCAAGATCTCTTTCCTGATTCGTCGTAGCCAAATTAGCCCCCATCATACTGTACGTATAGTTGGGGTTATTTTTCCCGATGTGCATTACTTTACACTTATCCACATTAAATTTCATTTGCCATTTTGTTGCCCAATCACTCAGTTTGGTGAGATCTTCTTGGAGTCCCTCACAGTCTGCTTCTGTCTTGACTATCCTAAACAGTTTGGTATCATCTGCAAACTTTACCACCTCACTGCTTCCCCCTTTCTCCAGATCATTTATGAATAAGTTGAACAGGGTCCCCCTGCCCAGCTGAGCTCGTGTGCGCTGAGCTCGTGTCTGCCGGGGGAGCCTCCCCTGCCCAGCTGTCCTGAGCGCCGAGCTTGCGCTTGCCGGGGGAGCGTCCCCCGCTCAGCTGTCCGTGCGCCAAGCTTGCGCCTGCCAGGGGAGACTCCCCCGCCCAGCTGCCGGCGCGCCAAGATGGCGCCTGCCAGGGGAGCCTCCTCTGCCCAGCTGTCCGTGCGCCGAGCTCATGCCTGCCGGGGGAGCATCCCCCGCTCAGCTGCTAGCACGCCAAGCTTACGCCTGCCGGCCCCCGCCGCCCCAGCCCAGCCCAGCCTAGCCCGTGCCTGGTGCCCACCGCCCAGCTCGTGCGTGCCGAGGGTGAGTTTAGAACTTTTTTTAAAAACCTCCTATGGATAATGCACACCCCGACTTTGACGTTAAAAAAACGGGAAAAAAAGTGCGCACTATACTCGCGACTTTATGGTAGGTGACCAAACAGGCTTTTTTAAATGTAATTTTTAGGATTCCACCACAAAATAATGAGGAAGTACTTAATGCAGTGCCAAAAAAAAACCAACCCAAAAGCATAGTAAGAAGCTAGCAAGGAAAGGCTCAATGTGCAGACTGACAAAGCAAATTTTCAGTAGAGAGAGGCACAACCCTGTTACTGCTGTAACTAGGCTCCTCAGTTTTTAAATGACTATATGTTCAAAAAGCCCCTTTGATTCCGCAATATGTTATACCTGAGGATCCCTATGAAGTAAAGTCATCTGCCTGGTTCCAGACTCCTTTCAAAATCTAGACTATCAGAAAGTTTCATTTTCTTAGTTAGTTGGCAACTTAAAAAAGAAGACCACATTGTTTTTAAGGAAAGAGGAGGAATGAAGAGAAACTGTTTAAGGTGGCCCTAGAAAAATGCAACTAGTGGTGGATAAGAAATGCCATACAGGCTCTTCTCTATTATCCTACTTCTCTCACTGGTCTGTTGTCTTGATATGATATAAAAGTGAGGAAAACAAAATTTAGACTGGATATCTGAAAGGTTAATTGTTTCTAAGAATGTACTATAACCTACATTGCTCAATTGCTTTAACTTTAGACAGAACAAAGCCACTAGAAACAATGGCATCTAATACTTTTACACTGCTGCCTTCACCATAGCATCTGAGTGCTGTCCATATAATTTCAGTAGTAACATCAAAGTGCCTAATGTACTTCATGGAGTCAGCACTTTTCCTTTATGGTGTGAAAATTCTGCTTGGAGGAGGTTTTTGGGAGGGAAGAGGGTTGCTGACTGACAGGCTTTTGGAAATAAAAGGGGTGTTCAACTCTGAATGTCACTCACTTGCTGGTTTAAACAAAAATAAAAGGTGGACTCTCTGTAACTTGAAGTCTTAAAACCACGATTTGAGGACTTCACTAACTCAGCCAGACATTATGGGTCGGTCTATCACAGGAGAACATGGGTGAGGTTCTGTGGCCAGCAATGTGCAGGAGATGAGACTAAATTATCACAATGATCTCTTCTGGCTTTAAAGTCTGTGATGGAAAGGCGTTCTTCAAGAAGAACATTTCTGCAATATTTCCTAAAGACAGCCAGACTCTCGATTTGCCTGACCACCTCTAAAATTGTTCCTTTGCCAGTCCCATGACATATAATGCTTTAAACCCAGTTCTCACATGCTTTCATCCTGAGCTTTGCAATTTGCATTGATCCAGAGAAACATAGCAGTCATGGTCTTTCATAAATTAAAAAAAAAAAGTCTCTGATGTAGCCAAGGATTTGAAAATTAGGAGCAAGGTCTTCAAATGGCATTGGAAGTTGTCCTGGAGCCAGTGGAAGAACGTAATCAGGCTCATTGCTACAGCATCTCTTATATAACATCTATGAGAAAAGTAGCTATGCACTGTATGTTATCACAGAAAAATGGCTCTGGGTCCCACACTTCACGAATACTCAACTAATCCATAAAATCTAAACAAATGAAAAAAAATACAAAACAATGTTTATTCATAAATCCTTCTGGGGGGGGGAGGAGGCGGAGAGAAACCTTGCAGCATAATCTGAATTTTACTAAATTTTGCTGAATAGGCAGGGGGAGGGTAGAGGATGATTGGAAAAGTCTTTTCAATCTCAGATTCCTACAATATTATATAGGCAACAACATATTATAGATTTTCCTCTTATTTTGCAAGTCACGTTGGTCAGATCTCTTGCAACATAATTGGCAGAATTTGATGTTTTCCTAGGATAAGTGGAATGTCTGAGATGTTGACATTGAGCCAGAACTGGTTTACATGGGACTCAGATATTACTTTTAACCCTGGAAGTTCATCTGTGTTCCACTTACAGAGTAAACATTTTATTACAGCAAAAGCTTTCAGATCATAACTACATATTTCCATAATGTATTACTAAGTTTTCCTGCTTGTCACATGATACAAGAAATGTTTACAAGCATAATGGTATCTAGCAAATGTGCATACTACCAAATTAGGCAATCAAATTAATGTGTGCCTAGAACAAGCTAACTACTTAATCTAATACAGATAAAAGCTGTGAATAAATGAGATTTTTAAATATAATCAAGAATGTGGCATGTTTCTAAAGCTGAATATTTTACCAAAAATTTAAAAAGACATGTCACGAATTCAACAGAGACTGTTACTGATTTAAAATTAAAAAAAAATACTACCTCTGATCTTTAAATAGTTATAAAACTGAATATTTACCCCTGAAGCAAACTGTCACTACAGTGATGCACCATTATCATTTTGATAGCCAGTTTGTATCACTCAATTGACCTGGTTAAAACTATTGTTGTTTTTGTTATTTGTTATTGAGGACCCATTGTGTTAGGTGCCATACAAACACAAAACAAAAAGACGATCCTTGCCCCAAGGCATTTACAATCTAAGTATAAGACAAGAGACAACGATGAAGAATATAAATAGAAAGAGTAGCACAAGGAAAAAATGAGACAGTATTGGTCAGTATGATAGGCAGTGGTTTCAGCATATCAGCACCCTAGCCATTATCATTTTTTGTAGGCCTAACAGCAAATGAATGTTTTGAAGGTAGATAAGACAGCTTTGAAGATGTTGGTAGAAAGCTTTCCCAAGTATAAGAAGTAACACAAGAGAAAGCATGAATGTGCTTATCTGAAAATTTAATAAGGGGGCAAAGGAACTGGCAATCAGAGGTGTGCATCAATAGTAAATGAGAGATAATAGGTAGGGTCGAGATCGGCCACGAAGAACTATGAAAGTGAATACAAGCAGGACTGAGTAGTCTCCACAAAGCAGCTTTTTTATGTCTCCAAACCTACCAACATACCTTAGTGCCTCAGAAGGGGAACCTAAACATTGCATAGCAGTACTAGGTATGAAATTCATATAAAACCACAAACAAAAGTGAAACTGAATGTGTCCACTGTTCAAGCCCGATGTAGGGCAAGAAATAAATTGGATTAATGCAATTTGTTTATTTTAACTAGTTTTAATACTAAGGATTATGATTTTTTAACCCCACAGGGTCCCTTTAACAAATACATTGAATAAAGGGAAGGGTTATTTTTTTTACAGTGTTGATGTAATCAGATCACAATAACTATTCTGTTTGCACTGAACTATTCAGTACAATGCAATGAGTTAGTATTTTATCACAGGATTTTTGCAGGCAATCACCAGCAATCAAATTTTTAAATTCTTTTTCGTTTTTACATTGTTCATCTTTATAACAATGTAACATTCTTTAGAATTTCTTTACCTTTCTTTTACAATTAGAAGAAATGTAAGACGCTGAAGCTCCTCTAATGTCTGCTTCACTCATTTGTCTCTTTATATTAGTGCAAAGATCCTAAGTTCATTTGAATACCCTGCCTTAGCAGATGGGACTAGCTAACATGCTTTTATTGTAGCAAAAAGTAAACAACATTTTAAAAAGTGATAGTAACCCATACATTCTCCTTTTGTGTCCTTCCCATATTCGTCAAAAAATAAATTATTTTTTGCTTATGCACTTTTTGGGCTTTGTTTGTACCTGCTTTACCTCCCGCCCCTTCCCCCAAAAAATCCCCAAAAATAAAACCCCATCATTTTCCTCAAGTTGTCTATTTATCATATTTATTTAAACCAGTCCTAATTGTAATCAAAATGTTAATGACCCCATTTCCATCTAGACTATGTTGAAAAGTCCCACTTTGTAAAGGGGGTTAAAAGTTCCAATTTAGAAAAAAAAAGTTGGGGGCATGATTCAAAAAAGGTTAAGAACTCCTGATCTAAACAGATGTAAGAGGGGCCAAGTACAAAACTGTACCAATTTAATTAAATCAGGTTCAATTACACCTTCATTTAAACTGGTGCAAACAGGCCTAGTCTAAACTTAAAACTTACTCCATTATACTTATGTCAGTTAAAAAAGCACACGAATAAAACACACACCTTAGTGACATAGCTATACCAGTATGAACCTTCGTATGGATGCATTTCTGCTGACCCAAAAGTGCTTTTGCTAGTATAATTTATACTCCTTGGGGAACTGTTGTAAGTTATGCCAAGAAAAAACACTTTTACACCAGTGTAAGTTGCATCTACACTGGAAAGCTTTGCCAGTATAACTATGTGAACAAAACATTTTTAGTGTAGACACCATCTGCTTTTAGACTAGACTATAGAACTGTGGTGTCCAACCAGGTGTCCAACCAGTTTTGAAGCAATAGCCGCTATAATGGCTACTGCTATACTGAACTAGCTGCATTCCATTGGCCAAATAGCCACATTGTTCAAGCCAACTAGCCACACTCAACCGGCCAAATAGCCACTTACAGCTAGTGGTTAGACACCATGGCTATAGAAAGATCTCAAGTTGAGACAGCATGAGAATTTAGTACCTGAATTCAGATAAAAAGATGTTAAGAGCAGTGTGGATAGAACCTGGTTCTAGTGTTATTACCCCTCCAGTCCATCAATACAAATACCAAAGTTGGATAAGAAGTATAAACTGAGACCTGCATATAGAATTTAAGCTGTTAGACCTTAGAATAGTGGTGGGCAACCTGTGGCCCACACGTAGCCTATGGGGGCTCTATGTGTGGCCCACAAGACATTTTGTTTACTACTGCCCCAGCACAGGCTTGTTAGATTCCACTGGTTTCCATTTGCATAGGTTTTTTCCTACCAGTATTACTAAAGTGACATGCACGTAAAGCTGGGGCATGTGACATGAGGTACTTAATGACTGCCCACATAGACTGTGAGAGCCATGCACTCCCTCTGCATCCAATCAAAGTGCTGCTACAGCACACACTGCAATCGGCATATACTGCAAATTCTAAGTACACAAGCGCAGTTAGCAAAACTCCAATATCTCGGGAGACTGTATTGTTTATGACAATCTTGCAGCCCACTGAGATGAAGGAAGGCCACTTATGCAGCCCATTCACAAGCGTAAGTTGTCCATCGCTGCGTTAGAAGAATACACTGCAAACAAGCTGGCAAATGTCTCAGTACAATGCACATAAGATTTAATTCAATCCTCTGTTTCTGAGTCCTAAACTTTCCACAGATACTTGTTTGCAGCAACAAAAACAGAGTCTGCACATTTCCTGTTTCACGAAGAGTTCCATTCAATGAAATCCAGTACAATATATAATGGAACCAGTACAATAGTATCATCAGCCCAATATCTTATCCACAGCGATGATTCAATCCTCTCATGGATTAAAAACTGGTTAAAAGATAGAAAGGGTACATGTAGGTGGCCTGTTTTCAAAATGAAGAGAAATAAATAGTGGTGTCCTCAAGGTGTCTGTACTGGATCAGTTCTATTCGACATACTCATAAATTATCTGGAAAAAGGGGTAAACAGTGGTAGATGATACAAACTACAAGATAGTTATGTCCCAGGCAGATTATAAAGACTACAAAGGGCTCTCACATAACTAGGTGACTGGGCAACAAAATGCAGCTGAAATTCAATTTTGATTAATGAAAAGTAGGGATGTTTGAGTGTCAACATATAACTGCTTAACTGATAAATGGATGCTTATTGGTTATCAGTGTCAGTTACACTTGGCCAAGTCGCCTCCCCAAGAGCTGGGTGGGCAAGGGCTACTGGCTCTGCTCTCAGAGACGTGCCGTAGTCAGTTACACGGTTACTGCGCTACAGGTTCTATAGTCTAAAGCTTAGCTTTATGCTGCAGGGCCCGTAGCGAAGCCTCCCCTCTGGGAGCAGAGCCAGGTGGGCAAAGGCTGTCCCCTGCACTCCCAGGGAGTCAGATCAGCAGAGGCTGGCAGCCCCACTCCCAGGGAGGCTTTGCTTAGCTTTATATTGCAGAGCATGCAGCGTGGGTAACTGTATAACCAATGAGATTTTCAGCAGTTACACGGTTTACCCTATTACTTAATTTTTAACATCGCTAATGCAAAGTAATACATGTTGGAAAACATAATCCAAACTATACAAATGATGGGCTCTAATTTAGTTGTTAGTGCACAAGAGAGAGATCTTGGAGTCATTGTGGATAATTCTCTGAAAACATCCACCCAGTGTGTATTTGCAATCAAAAAGTTATCAGAATGCTGGGAATCATTAAGAAAGGGAAAGATAATAAGGCAGAAAATATCATATTGCCTCTATATAAATTCATGGTACACCCACATCTTGAATACTGCACATGCAAATGTGGTTACCTCATCTCAAAAAATATATATTGGAATTGGAATAGGTTCAGGAGGGGGCAACAAAATGATTAGAAGTATGGAACAGCTTCCATATGAGGGATTTTTGGTCCCCCATACAGGGACTTTTCAGCTAGGGAAAGAGATTAGCAGGGGAGATATGATTGAGGTCTATAAAATCATGACTTGTGTAGAGAGTAGCTAAAGAAAGACTATTTACGTCTTCTCATTTACTAGAATTCATGAAATGAAATTAATAGGCAGCAGGTTTAAAATAAACAAAAGAATATGTTTCTTCACAAAATGCACAGTCGACCTTTGGAACTTCTTTCCAGAGAATGTTGTGAAGGCCAAGACTATAACAGCATTCAAAAATAACTTGATAAATTCATAGAGTATAGGTGCATCAATGGCTATTAACCAGGATGGGCAAGGATGGTGTCCCTAGCCTCTGTTTGTCAGAAGTTGGGAATGAGTATCAGGGAATGGATCACTTGATGATTGCCTGTTCTGTTCATTCCTGTTGCTGCACCTGGCATTGGTCACTGTCAGAAGACACGATAGTGACTAGATGAACCTTTGCTCCTGACCCACTATGGCTGTTCTTAAGTTCTTATGACTGTTTTCAAAGAGTAAAATGGAAATTCCCTAATTAGTGTTTGTACAGCACCACACATAGTGGGGCCCTGGTCCATGACTGAGGCTTCTAGGGGCTATGATAATACAAATGATAACCATTTGGTTATTACGTTAGTGTTTTCTTCCTCCATAGATACACACATTTTCTAAGGTGACCATATTAACATAATGATGGCATAGTCTTGTTCATGCTATAGGGATTCTTGGCAGTGCTAATTATAACAAATACTTTCCAGTGCTGCTGGATGTAGGCCACATTTTGGACGCCTAGAGTACAAAGGAGGTGTCAGGATTCATATAAGCAATATATCGTTAAATAAAGTTTCTGTCTTACATTACTAAAACTGTCTTTCAAATCTCAGATTCCCCTATTTTATCTGAGCATTTAAAAGTGCTCTTACTCTGTCATTTAGTGGAAAGCCTCAACATCAGCAAGTGTAATTCTAACCCATTACTGCTATAACTATCATTATTATATTTTTTACATGTTATGCTGTAACAAAGGGCTACCCAACACACAGCCCGTGGCCCATTTGTTTGTGGCCCATGGTGCAATTTGGGTTTACGCGGGGCTCAACACGCGGCCCTCAGGTGGGATCCTTTGAACATGGCCTCCACTGGGAATGTGCTCCACAATGGCGAGGCATCTCCCAAGTGGGGTGAGCACTGAAAGACTCGAGCAGATTGGCTGGAACAGATGGGTACAGGGTGTCGGTGTTTCTAGCCCCCAGGGAGGAGGTGCCCGGAGCACCAGGGCATTGTGGAAAGTGCTGGCTGCTTAGCCTTGTAGGCAGAGCCTAAGAGGTGCTGACTGGCTCAGACTGCCCACATTTTGGTCTTGCGCCATGGCTTAAGGATTAATCTTTTTATACATGCTCGTCAGTGTGAAAGAAGCTATTTGCATATATTTGCATATAGATGCAACCACACTTAAGTTGCAGCCCTCGGCATGTGCTGTATCACTGTGGCCTCCACGGCTTCCAAAGTTGAGTAGCCCTGCTGTAACATTAGAATTAAATATAAATACTGTATATCTGAGGAGAGTTTATCTGTCTGTGAGTGTGTCTTTCTGTCTACGGGCTACCCCTGACTTGCGATGCAATCAGTTCAGGAGATAGCGTCGCAAGTCGGGGGCGTCATACACCATCGTAAATGCGGGGCCGGGATGTAAGTCATGGGATTTCAGCCCCTTCTGCACTTACGGAAAAGGTTGTAGTGTGGAGGGTCGTAAATCGGGCCGTCGCAAAGTGGGGGCCTCCTGTATATGTTCCGGAACTCCTCCTAAACAATAAGAGCTATGACTACCAAATTTGGTATGCAGCTTCCTCTTATTATAATAATTTTTCTAAAGCAACTTAAGGGTCTGGTTGTGCTAGGAAAATGGGATGTGCCTGGAGTGGGATTCTTCTCATAAAACCATACAGAAGAGAGACACAATTAGTAGGCAGGTGAAAGGGGCTAGCCAGGGGTGCAATCCCACTTCTGGAACTGCCCCAGGTGGTGGTGGGGGCCCTGAAATATCCTCGGGACCTGATTGGTCCCAAATGAGGGATTTTTCTGGACCGGGGAGGTTGCCAGATCAGGAGGTCCAACCTGTAGTGCCATGGAGTTCCTGCTGTAATTACAAGAAAGTTTCATTTTCATTTGTATGTCTAAAGAGGCAGAAAAATCCCACCACCACAACACACAATATAGAAGCTTCCTGTCTATAGTTCCTTATTTTTTCCTTTAGAACAAAAAAAAGTATATTGAAAGAAAAAAAGGAATAGCATTCATTCCATCAATAATATGAGCTGGAAAAGTGCTGCACCCCGAACTATACAGCATAAGAGTTCCCGTGCAGGTTCTCAGAATTCATGTGTGTGCTGTTTCGAGGCCTCTAAGAGATAAATTCTCACAATCTGTATTAAATGACCACACTTTTCGTAACACAGCTTACAAATTCTGGCAAAATTAACTATTTTTCTCTTTTTAACTAATTACATCATTGAACATTATGGCCCCACTACATCTCCAAACCCACAATGCAACATTTTATTTGCGGTATTGTAGCCTTTTTGATTCCCAGCAATAGCAACAGTGTAGCTCAAAAGCTTGCCTCTTTCATCAACAGATGTTGGTCCAATAAAAGATACATCTCATCCATTCTGTGTCTCTCAATACTTACACAGCCTATACTTTAAATTTGAAGTATTATAGTTACATGATATTAAAATGTGATTATGTGGTTAATCATATAGTTGATACAATTTGTATCGACTATACGATTAGTCAATAAGCGCCACTCAGCAGAGTTGCAGTGGGGGGTAGCTCCAGGAGCTGACTCAAGCTGGGACTGAGCAGTCCTGGCTCCTGCCAGCTCCAGAGCCACCCATGCTGCAGCTCTGCATTTTAAATGTAGTAAGAGCCACTGGGCTCTTAATACATTTAAAATAGAGAGGCGCAACGATCAGCGTGAGCCGGGACTGCTCAGTCCCGGCTCTCACTCAATGCAGCAGCCCCTGTTTGTGACAGACAACCCTGTCTGCTGCAAACAGGGACTGGTGCTGGAGCAGCCTCTGTTCACAGTGGCCAGCCTTGGCCACCACAAACAGAAACTGCTCCGGCACCAGCCTCTGTTCACAGCAGTCAGGGCTGGTCACAGACAGGGGCTGCTGCCTGAGCAGCCCATGCCCACAGCCAGCCCTGGCCACTGAGAACAGGGGTTCCTTGGCAACAACATCCCCTGTCCGCAGTGGGGCCCAGCTTCCCACTGGGACCCCTGTGGATAGGGGCTGCTTCTTAGCAGCGTCCCCTATCCTCTCCCCACCCCCCGCTGCTTCTGATAGAGGCAGCAAAGGGGGGGCAGGAGGCACCCCAGAGATGGTGGGGGGGGAACTGGCTTTCAAGCTGGCTCCCCCTAGCATTGGCTCCTGTCCCCTACCCTTGCTGCCTCTCAGACAGGCAGCAAGGGGGGGGGGGGGAGGGTGCTGCAGAGAGCATGGGGCCAGCAGGGACTGCTTGAGTCCCTGCTTGCCCCAGGCTCCCTGCAGCACTTCTGCAGTGGGAACTGGCTGTGCCTCTGCCTTCCCTGCCCCCTGCTGAGACAGTGCTGGGGGAACCAGCCGGTTAAAGCCAGTTCCCCCTAGCACCAGCTCCTGCTCCCACCCACCCTGCTGCCTCTCTCTGATACAGGCAGCAAGAGCGAGGGAAGCGACTAGCTGAGTCACTACTTGTCTATCTGATAAGCATTTGCTTATTGGATAGCTGACTAGTCACTTACATCCCTATTACAGGTATTGAGTTCATAGGAGCAATATGGAAAATCTTTTCATAAAGAGCAAACATTCAGGTAGCATGGGATTGGACAAGAGAACATGTTCCACTGAAAGCCTTAAGCCAGGGGGTCTCAAACTTTGTGATACCACGACCCCCCTCTAAGTTGCTCGCGACCCCCCCAAGGGGTCAGGACCCACAGTTTGAGAAACACAGCCTTAAGCCATATTTTGCCCTCAAATGCACACATACAATGTCTAGTTACTTCAAAGGCAATATTTTCAAGCATACTTTTTATGAGAGCCACTTTGTGTTGGATACATGGTTTGCTGCATCCAGATTCAAATAAATCATGCTAGCACTTCCTTGAAAGATTCTAGAGGTTAGCTCTGGAGCCTCAATTCTTATACATATGACATCCACAAGTAAGGGAAAGGGAAAACTTAACTGAAAATTAAAAATGATACTATCAATATTTTCTGACATACACCATCTGTGGTTAGCACAAGCAGTAATTGTGTTTTCATAATCTCCCTTTACTATGTTTTTAAACATTTCCTTCCCTTGTTGCAGTGTGAAAGACCCACACAAACAAAAAAATACCTAACCAAGCTAAAGACAGTGAATCAGACAGAGAAAGACATAGACAAGTTGTTAATTTTTTTAAAAGAGTGAAAAGTATTTTTCCTTTAATCTCTTTCTGTTATATTACCAAATAGCCAATTAAGAATATTAGGGAGATCTAGAGGGAAAAAAAATGATGAAATAACATATATAAACCACAAAATACATGTAACATCCTTACCAATTTCCTTGCAACTGTCAAAAGCAATTTGAATCACTCAAATTCTCACTCCTTGTCCCCCCATCTTAAAGGCCTCACTATTTATTATTGGGTAAATTAGACAAACAGGAAGAATCCTCATACTAAATTGTAGCAATGTTTAGTGCACCTGCTGAGCAGGGACAAAACAGGTAAGGGAATGAAAGATGCAAAAAACATTACTATCACTAATTAAGATCAGATGCCAAACTAACTCCTGATTAAACAAGGTTTTTTAAAGTAATTTAGACTTAAGTCTCTAAATGCAGAAACACAAATAAAATACTGTTCAAGCCATCTGAAAGCATTCCTTTCAAATTGTCAAGCTACACATTTGCATTTCTATTCCTAGTAAATGAAGATAACAACTATATTTTTCTAATGTAAGGAAGAATTTTACATAAAAAATTGAAGATTTTGAAGGCTCATTTTGAGACTAGCAAAAGAAATGCAGTTTTCAGATTAGAGTTCTAATCCAGTATGAAGTCCTATATGACATGAGGTGCTTGATCTCTTTAAGGGCAAATTCTCAATTAAATGCGCTGAGGACTAGATTGGTTGTTGGGTAGTTAAATCCTAACATACATTAGTGTAAAAATGCATAAACTTTAGGCCTTATATAATGGAATCCCATCAGTACATAGATTGAGCACAGTTGGTAGTTTAGCCTTAGGACAGGTCCTCAGACCTAAGAATATGGAGGAATACATTATTTTTGTCTCTAAACAGATTAGTCCCTTTATGTCAGGTGAGCAAGAGTATCTGCAGAATTTTACACTACAGCTGTGGACTACTGATAAGTAAAGAACTTCAAATTTCAGTGCATATAGTCTCTGAACAACAAATACTTAAATATTCCTCCTCAGACACAATCAGATTTAACAAAACAAGTTACCTCTAAGTATATCAATGGCATCAAAAGCATAAGTGTAATGAGTAAAGTGTAAATTTACTTTTAAGAAAGTCTGGCTGTTTACCGAGTGGGTCACAAACAAGATTGTACATGAACTCCATCTCCCCTATACTGAATAACCTGTCAGAAAGGAAGTTTCTGCTCTTCTCACATCCAACAAAATTCAAGAGAAAGTGTGTTAAATTATCAGTGAAACTTGCTAAACAGCAGCTCATAAATCTTAACTTACCAATCAAAAAGTGAAAGCTACTTTGCAGAGCGAAGACCTCCCTCTGACATGAAGGGAAATCCTACTTTTTTTAATATACAAACACTTTCAAAGGCATTTGGATCAGTTTACTTGATTTGGCTCTACTGTATCTCCATAATATACAAATTCATCTATTCCAGACAGAAGTGAAGTCAGATCATTTTTATCAAAAAGCCCAAAGATAATGCACCACTGAACTAACAGTTACCAAACATCAGAACCAATTACAGTATCTGACCAACTACATAACAGATACATTTATTACTTTCTCTATCTTGTATCAGTGACAAGTGTAGGAACTCACCAAAACTAATTTTCAACAGAGAAGAAAATAATACTTGGAGAACCTCAGATGAAGGGAGCTCTAGATGTGCAAAATGTTTGTACAAAGTCTGGCTGCAGACACATTACCCAAAGCCTTGTGTTCTGATATAAAGCCTTGTGTTTGGCCTATAAAATGTTGTCACTGACATGCAGCAAACTCCCAGTGATCAAGAGCAGGGACCTTGTCAATACAAAAAATTCCACAGGGAGCAGTGCATTGATCAGGTCTAATGAAGGTAACCTTTACTTTTTTTTAAAACATATATCATGCCACACCCTACTTCAGCTGAAAAAAACAGTCAGAGTTTATAACTACCACCTTTTCTCTTTGAGTCCAGCTACTTCACAGCTTCTCAGTGGGAGGTCTTTAAAGTTAACCTTTAAAAGGAGAAATCAGGAGCCCTAAACCAGTTTCTCAACCCATTCTAATTTAGTTATATATCTGGTTCTGTTCTCTTCAGGTTCCTGTACCACACCCTCACCATGGTATTCAAGAGCCGGGACACAACAGCTTTGCCTACAGGATGAAGGGAGATTTCTCCTTGAAGAACTGCATGAACAGAGCTAGTAACAGCTGTTTAATCTCCAGCCCTTCAACAGCACTACAGAGATAGTTTGGGAGCTGTTTTGGGACTGCTATTTCAACCTTTAAGATTAAGTCTTTACAGACCCCCAGCTACCTCGCAAGACAAATAAAGGAGGGGGAGGAAATGGAGAGAAGCCGGGGTCCCTTTTTTTAGTTCTAGTTTGATACTAGACAGTGGCTACGTCTACACTGCAGGCTTTTTGCGCAAGAACTGTTTTGTGCAGCAGTTCTTGTGCAAAAGGTCTTGTGCAAGAGCGTGTCCACACTGCCAAGTACTTTTGCACATGAGATGTGCTTTTGCACAAGAGCATCCATGGCAGTGTGGACGCTCTCTTGCGCAAGAAAGCCATTTTAGCCATAGGGGTTTCTTACGCAAGAAACCCCTGTTGCCCGTCCACACTGCCTTCTTGCACAAGAGGGCTTATTCCTCATGGGGAGAGGAATAACTCTTGCACAAGAAGCCCTCTGTTCTGACGCCTTATTGTAAATTTACTTGCACAAAACGCATGTGCAGTGTAGACACTCCGCAAGTTTTTGCACAAGAACAGTTGTTCTTGCGCAAAAAGCCTGCAGTGTAAACGTAGCCAGTGAGTTTAAGTTAGCTACCACAAACTGAAAGTATAGCTAAAAGAACTTCAATACTCATGGGGAAGTAGCAGGAGACAAAAGAAATTCAAATAGTCCCAACAAGTTTTAAATAATTTTTAAACATACAAAAATCCTCCACAACACATTCAAAATAGTGTTTTCAATCTGTTCTCTAAACTTATCTTATACTTCTATTACAGATAATTTTTCTTCAAGGAAGAATACATTGCATACCCTCTTGAAAATTTTCAATTTCGTTTTAAAATATGTTTTAAATCACAGGTTAAGAGACATTAAGACAACAACATGCCAATCTGCACAAGGAAGCTATAGGTTAACACTGCAGATGTGCTAAAAGCAAAAAAGCATGCACTATTAGCCTAGTAATTTTCTCCTCTCTCCCCCTTCACTGTGGATGATTACTATATTAACTCTACAACACCCCAGTGAGGTAGGTACTACAAAATAGTGACGAGTAAATGACACTGAAAAGTATCCTATAGTTTTATTTCTCTAGCATTAGATTTTCAATGTAGAAGTTAAACATTATTTTAAGTGAGTTTTGTTTTTAACTGAAAAATTAAAATACACCACTGAAGGCTACTGTTCTCATTCAGTCAAGAATCTAACTGAAACCAAAGGTAATAGTGTTCAAATCAGAACTACAGGATCATACTTAACATTTGGGTGGGTGGCTGTAGTGTATTTTTCCCCTCTGACCATTTAAAAACAGCCTTTGAACACTGTATATTTCCCCACAAGCTTTCTTGTACAAATGGCACTAAACCTAGTCCAATTTATAGTAGTGCCTTTCTCACTGTCACATATGAAATCCTAAGCTTGGAGGACCAGAAGTATGGAGGATGACTACCTATCCATTCTTTATTCTATGAAAGAAGTTACACTCATGTTCCATTTTAAATTATATTATGTGGCAGTGGGTTTTTATAGTATATTTCACTAGAAAACCGCTCTCATGCCAACAATTCTTTGAATTACTAATCCACCATGTTTACAGCAGCTCAGAATCAAACTTTAGCAAATATACTCAAAGCGAATACAACCAGAGTCTATAGTGCTATTAATTAATGAATATGTTGCCCAAATCACCTTCAGAAATTCTTTACTACACAATGAACAGATCAGTATAAACATGTACCCTGCTTTAGAAAAGACTAATACGTCCTACCTACAATCAATTGGGTCATGTTTAAAGCAGTCAAACCAGCCGCACATCTGAAGCATTAAATCTTAACACATTTTAAGAATAAACATAAATCTGAAATGCAATAATAATTAAAATGTTGTCAATCTTTAAAGCTTATTTCAGGGGTATTGTTTTCAGGAACACTGAAACAATATAGTCTACTTAATATTTTGAGAAACACACAGCAAGAAACCTATTTACACAGGCACTTAAATACTAAATAATCATTTTGTGCAACAGAACTGTGTTTACTAAACTAGAAAACTAGTTTTCTTCAGTCTTACTCTCATGATACATCTGAGAAACTTCTGGCATACAAAAGATTTTTAGATTTTAAAAGATGTATTGTCCTCAAGGCCAAAAACCCACAAGAATTGGCATTCTTTGTTTTCCCCTGGTAGTTAAGTGCAATCAGGCATGTGACTAAGTTCATACATTAACAGAGGTAAAGAACATACAGCCATGTTTTTTCAACAGGTATACCTACACTGCTATTAGAATTATTACTCCTATTTAGATACTGTACCCAGCAAGACAGAAAAGTTACCTTAATTTGTTTTAAGGTGTTTGCACAGTCCCAAGAGCCAGAAAGTAAAAAGAAATCCAGCAGTTTTATGCAGTTAAAATGGCTACTGTAGATTGGGGAAGTGGTGTCTGTGCTTCAGCTTATGAGTCATACATGAAACTAAGTGTTTCTCAGGGAGGCACGCCCATGTTGCTGTGGGCCCAATTACTCTGCTAGGTCAAACATGCAAATCTGCAGGTAAGAGGGGAAAAGAGAACAACCTGAATCACCCAGCCCCACCTTAGCTAGCAAGAGCAAAGGCCAAATAATCTTTGTAATAAACTGAAATGCACAGTTAGTGTAACATTCACTACTTGTTTACAACCATATTTAAGAATGCAACTAAAAGTATATGTAAAAGAGCACTTATTTGTCAAATGCTAAGGAAATAAACAACTAATGTTTCATGCTTTTTTATCTAATAGCAGAGAACAGAAAAGTCTCTGGTACTGTTGACTGAAGTTGCAAAAAAAAATCAAACAGGTGCATTAAAGCTTGTCATGTTTGCAAAACAGTGGACAAAGGAGGGATGGAACAATTTACATAGTGATGTAACTATCGAT
Organism: Pelochelys cantorii; assembly: GCA_032595735.1. Taxonomy (NCBI): domain Eukaryota; kingdom Metazoa; phylum Chordata; order Testudines; family Trionychidae; genus Pelochelys; species Pelochelys cantorii. The sequence goes on along the minus strand of CM064326.1, from coordinate 65,840,529 downwards.
CTAGCTTTCTATGTTTTTTGTTGACTGAATGCAACCTAATATTTCTATATGCAAAGTGACAAATTAATTAGTCTTGTTAAATGTAACATTTAATGTAACCTTAAACAAATTTGAAAACACTAAAGAAGTATTAACAGAAAATTAAAATGTTTCTGTTTTTTAAGTAATTGCATTACCTAACATGCTACTTTATAAAAGACACTACTTTAAGATACGTAATATACACAATTTTGTCTTACTATATTCTGGTGACAAATATGGCAATTTCCTGAAATATCCGAATGAATTAATTATAGCTTTGGAGTCCATTTTGTTAAAAACACAAAGTATTACTGTGGACTGGCATATAACTCTAAGAAGTGTTATTGTGCCAAACAAAACTGAATTTATGCGACAAAGTAAGTGAGATGTTTTTCCCAGGGAGAGCTGCATGCTAAGGAATACCTTCACTGGTTATGCGAGAACTCAGCCATTTGACATTTCAACCTAAGCAGGGGACCTTTGTCTGCTTATTACCTGTTCCCAGGGTCTCCACATCAGAGCTCTAAATTGTATAAAATAATGATTCACAGATTAATGGGTATTCTTGTTCTGAACTAAGGCTGTCTACACTGGAAAGGTTAGGCAATGAAAATGTTGAGCCGCAAAAAAATGAAAACTTGTCAAACCTGTTTTTCTGCCACCCCACTGTCGACATTTCATGATCACATTGTTAACTCCCTTGTCCACAGAAAGAGCAAAGCAAGGGGGATAAGCATATCACAGAGCGTGATGTCACCTTAAGTTGCTAAGTACTGTGGGAATGTACAACGTAGTGTGAGACATTTTGAAAACGTGAAAAACATCCCATCAGCCAAATCTTTGCTTCCCAGCCTTCCCTGGACTTTCGGCTTATTTTTGGCCACTTCAATGACAATCCTTACTGAGAACTCCAGCATCTGGTATGAGAAATCCTGGATCCCAAACTTCTCTCCCATGTTGTGTTCATCGTGCTTAGAACATCACGCATTGCAGCTGAGCTACTTATGCAATTAATAGCAGAAGACAAAGACTCGGATGCAGACGACAATGTGAATGACAGGGACACCAGTGAAGTGGCATTGCAGTGGGCTGTCACGGATCAGCTGTGCACAAAAAAGCCACGCTTTTGGGCTAGGGAAACCAGCATTGAGTAATGGGATCACATTGTCATGCAGGTGTGGGATAAAAACCAGAGGTTACAGAACATTTGGATGCGTAAAGCTACGTGCTGAGTTGGCCTCTGAACTGCAGCGCAAGGACATCCAAATGAGAGCTGCTCTCTCAGTAAAGAATCCTGTTGCCATTACTTTGTGGAAGCTAGTGACTCCTGATTACTACCGTTCAGTTGCAAATCAGTTTAGAGTGGGGAAGTCTACTGTTGAGGCAGCACCTATGCAAGTGTGCAGGGCAATAAATCTCATTTTGCTGCGTAGGACTGTGACTCTGGGAAATGTGAATGACAGTGGCCGGCTTTGCTGACGTGGGCTTTCCAAACTGTGGTGGGGCAATCAATGGCACACATATTCCCATTGTAGCTCCACCCCATCTTGCCAGAGTACATCAGTCGTAAGGGGTACTTCTCCATGGTTCTTCAGCACTTATGGATCACTGGGAGCATTTCACAGACATAAATGTGGGGTGGTTTGGAAAGATGCATGATGCACGCATGTTCAGGAACAGTGGCCTGTGCAGAAAGCTGAAGGCTGGGAGTTTCTTCCCTGACCAGAAAATTAAAGTGGAGGATGTGGAAATGCCCACAGTAGTCCTAGGAAATGAGACTTACCCTTACAGCCCTGGCTCATGAGGCCTCACACAGGGCACCTGGACAGCAGGAGTGGTTCAACAATAGGTTCAGCCAATGCTGCTTGGTTATTGAATGTGCCTTTGGCAGACTGAAAGGGAGACGGAAGTGTCTTAATGGCTGGCTGATCTTTTGGAGGATCATATCCCCGAAGTAGTGGCCACATTCTGTGGCTTAAATAATTTGTGTGAGAATAAGGGTGAACAGTTTGGCCATGAGTGGAACAATGAGACACAGTGCCTGGACACACAGTTTCAACAGCCAGACACTTCTGCTGTGAGAGGAGCCAATAGGGTGGCCATCAGTAGCAGGGAGGCTCTGAGGATTCACTTTGACAATAAAGGGTGCTGACATTTGTGTGTGTTCAGGTTGCTTCCCTGCCTCATCTCACTGCTTATCCCAAGCAAAGTATTCCCATGAAACCCAAGGATATTTCCAGCGTCCACAGGAGCCAGAGGAATGGGTGTAGGTTATGTCACACAAAATAAACTCACGGAAACTTGCATGACATTGGCCTTTATTGATGTCTTTTAATCAAGATGCTTGATAGTAAGGGATGGAAAACTTCACAACTGTGTTAACTTCCAGCTGTCAAAGTCACAGCTGCTTTCACAAGGAGTTCTGGGAAAAACATTACCTGACTCTGAAAATGTCATAAAGGGATTGCTGCTGGATAAAGAATTTTACATGTGCGGCCATGGAGGCTGATCTCTGGGCATGGAAAGGTGGTTGCTATGAAAAGAGTTCTGCATGTGTTGACAGCAAGGCCTTTGTTTCTGTTCACTCTGCATCTTGATAAGACACTTAAGCATCTCATTTTTGTCTTCCATGAACTATAGCATGTACTCAGTGGTTTGTGTTCTCACTCGCATCTCTGTAGCTCTTTTTAGCTCCCTTTTCTCTGTTTGAAGCTTTGAATGACAAAACACATTCTTGACTCAAGTACCGCTCTGAGTGAAACCGCTGTCGTGGGTCCACACTGTTGACTTCCAGCACAGTAGCATGATCACACTTGCAGTGGCATTTTGAACAGTGCACTCTGGGCAGCTATCCCACCAAGCACCTCTTCCACCACTGATGCTTGTGAGAAGACAGAGGAGGGCGGACTTGCAGAGCGTCCTGGGTCCTGTCCCAATGCCCTGTGATGCATCCGTTTTGTGCTCCTATGCTTCCATCCCCATTTGGTACCATCTTTCAACGGCTTTTGCCTTGCACACTCAGCCTCCTCAATCTATAGGAATGTTGAAGAAAATGTTTATAGGCCTCACTAACACATCACAAATGGCAGTCGAGTTATTCCTTAAGCTGCAAATTGACAAACACTGAGTTTTCCCTATGACACGAGATTTCTTGTGGCATTCATGGAGGCATTGACTATGGTGGAACGCCACTTTTGGGCTCAGGAAACAAGCACTAATTGATGGGATCACATCGTCATATAAGTCTGGGATAATGAGCAGCAGTGTTCCCTGTAAGCTGTGCGCTTGTGCAGCTGCTCAGGACTGATTCACATGCCACCCAGCTGATTAGCAGAGCACCCACAACTAGATTTTGTTTCTAGTTTTTATGGTGGTGCACATTCACACATGCCTCAGTGCACATAAAATTTATTCTGCACATGGATGGAAAAGACTAGATGGAACATTGATGAGTAGTTGCTGCAGAACTTTCAGGAGGAAAGCCACTTTCAGGGGACTCTGTGATGAAGTCGCCACCACCCTACAGCACAAGGACACAAGAATGAGAGCTGCCTTGCCCATGGAGAAGCATGTGGCAATTGCACCGTGGAAGCTGGCTTCCCCAGACAGCTACTGATTAGTCACCAATCAGACTGGAGTGGGAAAGTCAACTGCTGGATTCGTGTTGATGGATGTATGCAGGACCATTAATCGCATCTTGCTCCGAAAGACTATGACTCTGGACAACGTACATAAAATTGTGGATGACTTTGCACAGACAGGCTTTCCTAACCACAGAGAGGTGACAGATGGCACTCGCATTCTAATTCTGGCCCCAGACTATCTAGCTTTTGAGTACATTAATCAGAAGGGGTATTTTTCCATGGTTCTCCAGGCACTTATGGATCACCATGGATGTTTCATGGGCATTAATGCAGGCTGATCTGGAAAGGTGCATGACACACACATCTTTTGGAACACTGGCCTATTCAGGAATCTGAAAGTGGGGACTTTCTTCCCAAACTGGAAGACTAGTGTAGGGGAAGTCAAAATGTCTATTGTGATCCTACCCCTTAATGCCATAGATCATGAAGCCATACACTGGGAGCCTTGACAGCAGCAAAGAGTGGTTCAATGATAGGCTGAGTAGGTGCAGAATTACTGTGGAGTGTGCTTTTAGCAGTTTAAATGTCCACTGGTGATGTCTGTACAGGAAGCTGGACGTGGCGATGACAACATTCCTATTCTTATAGCCACATGCTGTAGCCTCTATATTATTTGTGAAGGAAAGGATGAAAGCTTCAATCAGGGCTGAACCACTGAGGCTCAACATCTGGAGGCTGAGTTTGAACAGCCAGAGGCTATGTCTACACTGGCAAGGTTTGGTGACAACAGTGGTGTTGACATGCAAAAGTCACCAAAAGTGTAAACTGGTCAAAACAGTTTTTCTACTTCCCATTGTCGATGTTTCATGGCCACATTGCTAGCACCCTATCAACAGATAAAAGCAAAGCAATGTTGGTAAGCATCCCACAGTGCAATGTTGTGGGAAGGCAGAGCTGATCCCTGTGCTTCTTGGGATTCCCTCATAGCTCTGTGCACTCTCTGTGCTGAAGAATGTCAAAGCAGCATAGCAGTCTCTCCAGCCCTCCCTTTGTAGCTGCAGTCTGCTTGCTGCTGTGTTTCTAGCAGGGAAGAATAGAAGCATTCCAATGAGTTGCTCTTTGTTTGTTCCCCAGAGCAGCTCACTCAGCTATCAGATACTTCTCGGAGCTTTGAAAGGGGAAGGGTGCATTCCTGCAGGGCAGCAGAGATGAAAAAACATCAGGGCAGGCATTGTGGGATGCTGATGGAAGCCAGTTCCCTTGACAAAACAAACAGCAGAGTCTACACTGGCTCTTTGTCAACAAGAAAGGAAGGGGAAAACACAATCTCTCATAGGACTGGAAATTTTTGTCACCAAAACTGGGTGTTTTTCCCCCAACAAAAGTTGCTTTGCAGTGTAAACATTCTCCCTGTTTTCTCACAAAAAGGTAGGTTTTGGTGACCAAACTTGCCAGTGTAGACAAGCCCTGAGATCAGGGCTATTAGAGGAGCACAGTGTAGTGCCATACGAATCAGGGATGCCTTGAAGCAATTTGATGATGGAAGTCAGTAATATTTGTTGCCATGCATGGGATTGCAGTAGCCATAATGCTTATGGGGGAAATCTGATTGGTCCCTATGATACACTGACTAGAAAAGTGCCTGTTGCTTTGGCATGGTGTGCTTGCTTGCTTTCATTCATGGGATGGAATAAAGATTGCTTTAAAACCCAAGAATTTCATGCATTTAAAAAAAACAAACTTAGAACACACATGCAGCATGACACAACTGCAGTTTCTGTAGATAAGGGGGGAAGCGAAGCAGTGAAGCCTTGACATGTTTACAGATTTGTGTATGTCCAGGTATCATGTACAGCCCTGCAGTCTGATGTGCCATGCAACGGGTGCTGTAGGTCAGCTGCACAGGGCTAAGGGTTGAGTGCACTGGGTGTCTGTGGGAGTCAGCAAAGCTAGATGATGAAGAGGCAGGTGTGGAGTGCAGCAGGTGCCAACTGGGGACAGGAAGGTTGCCAAAATGTATTGGCAATGACATAGAGTGCCTGGAAAACAGTTTTTGGACACTTGCTGCAGGGGGAGGAGGAGGAGTCATGGAGCTGCTCCTTCTCAAGTGCTATGAGCACCTGGAGTGTATCAGCTTGGCTCTCCATAATGTTTAAAGGCCAGTCCATGGCTTCGTTCCAGTGCTCAGCCTTCTCCTTTCACTTTCCTCCTCCCATTGTCCCTCCACTCCAACTCTTTCTTTTCAGCCGCCCGAAGAGTAACGGCACGCATCCAACCATCTTTACTTTTCCAAGGTTGCTTCTTTGCCCTGCACAGCTGTTCAATTGGCAATAACAAGGAAGGCTTGGATTCCATGTCTTTAATGCTTTGGACAATATTACAAGGACGAGAAGCTTAAATTTCATTCAGTAGCTGAATCAACAGTCCAAACACAATTATAGCTAGCAGGAATTAAACATCATCTACCAGCAATTAAGTAATAGTTGAACAAATAATCCACTAAGCAAAATGGATTATTTTTATGAAAGTTACTATATTCACTTGATTACTAGTTATAGTTAGTAATTTTGATGAATGTTTTGTTTTGACTCGCATCCCCTATCATTTCAGTGGGATCACAGGAGATGCAAAATCATAGAATCATAGAACACTAGAACTGGAAGGGACCTCGAGAGGTCATAGAGTCCAGTACCCTGCCCTCATAGCAGGACCAAGCACTTTATAGACATCATCCCTGACAGGTAGGTGTCTGTCTAACCTGCTCTTAAATATCTCCAGTGATGGAGATTCTACAAACCCCCTAGGCAATTTATTCCAGTGTTTAACCACCCTGACAGGCAGGAAGATTTTCCTGATGTCCAACCTAAACCTCCCTTGCTGTAATTTAAGCCCATTGCTTCTTGTCCTATCCTCAGAAGCCAAAGGAGAACAATTTTTCTCCCTCTTCCTTATAACACCCTTTTAGATACCTGAAAACCGCGATCATGTCTCCTCTCACTTTTCTCTTTTCTAAACTAAACAAGGCAAGTTCTTTCAGTCTTCCCTCATAGCTCATGTTTTCTATATCTTTAGTCATTTTTGTTGCTCTTCTCTGGACCTTCTCCAGTTTCTCCACATCTTTCTTGAAATGTGGTGCCCAGAAGAGAAATTTAACAGAAGCTGGCTCTCAATTTACTATGACTAGTGCAATTATCCAGTTGATTTTACTTGCTATATTTTATCAAAGGTATTTTCCAGCCTATATTAGGATGTGAAACAAGAAGTTGATCAACAGTAGTTGGTTTACCACTCATCAAGTAAAGGTCACAATGTCATTTCCCTATACGTGCATACCAAATCATACACTAATTTTAATTTCTTCTGAAAAAAGCCTCAGTAGGGTTAACGTTGCAAGTCATTTTAGTTGGAGCATATTATCCAGATCCTGTGCAAGGAATATAGCATTCTCTGTCCCTTCATCCACATAACTTTAATACTATGCTCCATGTGCCCAGATAAACAGAAAATGCATTTGTTCCCGCACTGCAGATTCCTGTGCAGGGTATGAAAACCCTCATAAATTTGACTCCAGTGCATCTGGGTCTGTTTATTTTAGAAATATAGCCCCATAAATTAGATTTCAGTATTTTGGAAATGTAAAGAACCAATACTGCATTTTAAGTTTTTTTTCTATGAAATGGATAGTTAATGCTGCAACTGAAATTATATCATTTTTCCTTCCAAAGAGCAGTTTTGGTCCAAGGTCTCATGGAGGAGAATCAATTTTAAACAATATGTAATCCCAACAGGGAACTTAAAATTTACTATAACAATGGTTACATACATGTATTATATATTAAATTTTATTGGACAAACGCTCTCTCTTATGGTAATTCAGCTGTAGTTAGAAACGACTTTTCAGTCAAGCCTAGGGATGTCGAATATCAGTTAACTGAATAGTCGATAAACCTCATGAATTCTTATCTGTTAGTCGATTATTCTATAGTCCCCAGGGGTGGGGGCGGCAGTCAGTGCGCTCTGGCCCCAGTCCCAAGGAGCCCCTTGCCACTCCATGCCATTGCCTCTATCAGAGACAGCAGCATAGGATGTCAGGCAGGAGCTGGTCTGCTAGGGTAGCCAGTTTAAAAACCAGCTTCCCTTGTGGACCAGCTGCCAGTTGCCCCACGCTGCTGCCTATGATACAGAAGCAGCAGTGTGGGGTGGCAGCAGTCCCTGTCCGGGGTCAGAGGGGTCTGAGCTCCTAGAGCCAGCGTGAGCCGGAACTGAGCCAGCCTGCCTGCCCACCTGGCTCCTAATACACTTTAAATGCAGAGCCACAGCAAGGATGGGTTTTGGACCCAGCGCAAGCCAGGACTGAGCTGGGCTGCTGGCCAGCCTGCTAAAAAATTTACTTGGAGGGTGGGGGGAAATGCATGTAGTCTATTGCATTAACTGATAAGCTTTTGCTTATCGGTTAATTGACTACATTATTACATCCCTAGTTAAGCATGAACACGAACTATGAACAATTTTCTTAGTGCCTCTAATTTGGTTGTGGGGGTCATGTTTTTTAAAGAGCATACACACTTGAACCTCTTTAATCCAGCAACCCTGGGAAACAGGTTATGATGCATTATAGATTTTTCCAGACAAGGATGGAGCTGTGGGGTGTGGGCATGAGGGGAATAGAGGTGGGGGCTCTTACCGAGTGCCCCGCTCCAGGGGCACACATGGCTTTGTGTCCCACACTCCTCCCAGGCACAACCCTCTGCTGCTATGGGAGCAGTGGGGAAAAGCCACAGGGGAAGCACACTCTTGTGTTGCCAATCCCCTAGCTTGGGGATGGGGGAGCGGCAGCTAGAGTATAGAGGTTCACGTGTATAAAATGCATTCATATTTAATGTGAGGTTCAGCAGATGCATATTCACAATTACTGCTACATCAGTTTTCTTCCAAATTACTAATGATAATTTTGAGCTTAATTCAATAATAATTAGCTTTTGCAGTCGACTGGTATATTTCTGTATCAAATTGCAAACTCATTTTTGTATTCTACAGGCAGTACACTCTATTGTTAGAGCCTTGGACTGGCACTCAGGAGACTGGGATTCCAGTTCCAGCTCTGCCACTGTCCTAATCAGTGGCCTTTGGTAAATCACTTCAACTTTTTGTGCCTCTATTTCTCCATCTGTAAAATGGAAATAATGATCAGCTTTGTAAAGGCAATTTTGTTAATGCATCTGGAGAGCTCTTACAGGTGAATGTACAGCAGCGCAGCTACATCAGTACAGCTGTACTGCTGTAAATTCACAAGTATAGACATGGCCTAAAACAAAAATGAGCAGCAGTGTTGGTCCTGGGATATATGACAGAGACAAGGTGGATGAGGGGATATATTTTATAAACCAACTTTTTAGCAGCACAGAGCTCTTTGTACATAAGAACCTAAGAACGGTCACACTAGGTCAGATCAAAGGTCCATCTAGCCCAGTAACTTGTATTCCAACAATGGCCAATGCCAGATGCCCCAGAGGGAGTGATCAGAACAGGTAATCATCACATGATCCCTCTCCTGTCACCCATATCCAGACAAACAGAGGCTAGGGACACCATTTCTACCCATCCTGGCTAACAGCCATTGATGGACCTACCCTCTATGAATTTATCTAGTTCTTTTTTGAACCCTGTTAAAGTCCTGGTCTTTACAACAAGCTCTGGCAAGGAGTTCCACAGGTTGACTGTGCATTGCATGAAGAAAAACTTCCTTTTGTTTGTTTAAACCTGCTGCCTGTTAATTTCATTTGATGACCCCCTAGTTCTTATATTATGGGAACAAATAAATACATTTTCCTTATTCACTTTTTCCACCTCAGTCATGATTTTATAGACCTCTATGATATCCCCCCCTTACCCTCCTCTTTTCTAAGCTGAAAAGTCCAAATCTTTTTAATCTCTCTTCACATGGGACCTGTTCCAAAGCCCTAATAATTTTGGTGCTCTTTTCTGAACCTCTTCCAATGCTAATATATCTTTTTTGAGATGAGGTGACCAAATCTGTATGCAGTATTCAAGATGTGGGCGTAGCATGGTTTTATATAGAGGCAATAATTCTCTGTCTTATTCTCTATCACTTTTTTAACGATTCCTAACATTCTGTTTGCTTTTTTGACTGCCACTGAACACTGAGTGGATGTTTTCAGAGAACTATCCACAATGACTCCAAGATCTCTCTTGAGTAGTTATAGCTATATTCGTTCCCCTCACATTGTATGTATAGTTGAGATTATTTTTTCCAATGTGCATTACTTTATATTTATCAACATTAAATTTCATTTGCCATTTTGTTGCCCAATCACTTAGTTTGGTGAAACCTTTGTGAAGCTCTTCATGGTCTGCTTTTGTCTTAACAATCTTCAGCAGTTTAGTACAACCTGCAAATTTTGCCACCCCACTGTTTACCCCTTTCTCCAGATCATTTACAAATAGATTGAATTGGATTGGTCCCAGTTAGGGATGTAAGCAACTAGCCAACTATCCAATAGGCATATGCTTATCAGACAGTTGAGTAGTGACTCGGTTAGTTGCTTTCTCCCAACCTTGCTACCTCTATTAAAGAGAGGCAGCAAGGGAGGGGGAGCAGGAGCCGGTGCTTGGGGGAGCCATCTTAAAAGACAGTTCCCCCCAGCACTGTCTTGGTGGGGGCAGGTGCAAAGTGGGGAAACAGTGCAAACGGGGACTGAAGCAGTCACACCTGTTCCCGCCGCGGCCGTTTCAGCCTTTGAAATGTACAAGAGCCCCGCAGGGTGAGCAGGGGTACTCAAGCAGTCCTCTTCTCCCATGTTCCCACGGCTGCCGCTTCAGCCTTTGAAATGTACAAGAGCCCCACAGGGTAACCTGCTTGAGTCCCCGCTGGCTTCGTGCTCCCTGTGGCGCCCCCCCTTGCTGGGGGAACAGGAGCTGGTTCTACCTGCTCCCACCCCCCTGGTGCCTCTATTAGATGATAGGGGAGGCTGCTGCGAAGCAGCCCACGTCCGCAGGGGTCCCTTTTTGGGACCTGCCCCTCCTATTCCCCGCGGACAGGGGCTGCTACCGCCAAGCAGCTCCTGTTCATGGCTGGCCTTGGGCAAGGGCTGCTCTGGCATCTGCCCCTGTCTGTAGCAGACAGGGCTGTCCATCTCAAATAGGGGCTGCTGGACTCAGTGCGAGCTGGGACCCAGCAGTCCCAGCTCACGCTGATCGCTGCATCTCTGCATTTTAAATGTAGTGAGAGCCACAGACCGGATGGCTTCTGGAGCTGGCACAAACCGGGTGGGACTGCTCAGTCCCAGCTTGAGCCAGCTCCTGGAGCTACCCGCACTGTGGCTCTGCTGAGCAGTCCTGTCAACAAATCGTATAGTCGATACACATTGTATCGACTATCCGATTAGCCTGATAACTGCATTTTAACATCCTTAGTCCCAGTATGGACATTTGGGGGACACGACTAGTTACCTTTCTCCATTCTCTATTCCTATCCTTTGTTTCCTGTCTTTTAACCAGTTATCAGTCCATGAGAGGACCTTCCCTCTTATCCCATGAAAACTTACTTTACTTAAGAGCCATTGGTGAGGGATCTTGTCAAATGCTTTATGGAAATCTAAGTACACTATATCCACTGGACACCCTCTTGTCCACGTTTGTTGAACCCCTCAAAGAACTCTAGTAGATTATTAAGGCATGATTTCCCTTTACAGAAACCATGTTGACCTTTCCCCAACAAATTATGTTCATTTATGTGTCTGACAATTTTATTCTTTACTATGGTTTCCACTAATTTGCCCGATACTGACGTTAGACTTATTGGTCTGTAATTGCCAGGATCACCTCTAGAGTCCTTTTTAAATATTGGCATCACATTAGCTATCTTCCAATCATTAGGTACAGAAACTGATTTAAAGAATAGGTTACAAATCACGGTTACTAGTTCCGCTATTTCACATGAGTTCTCTTGGGTGAACACCATCTGGTACTGGTGACTTGTTACAGTTAAGTTAATCAATTTGTTCTAAATTTCTTCTGGTGTACTTAAAAACATTTTGCTATTGCTTTTTGAGTTTTTGGCTAGCTGCTCTTCAAACTCCTTTTTGGCTTTTCTTATCGTTTTACACTTAATTTGACAGAGTATGTTCCTTTCTATTTTCCTTACTAGGATTTAACTTCCACTTTTTAAATGATGCCTTTTTTTCTCTCACTGCTTCTTCTACTTGGTTGTTAAGCCATGGGGGCACTTTTTTGGATTTCTTACTGTGTTTTTTTTATTTGGGGTATACATTTAAATTGGGCCTCTATTATGGTGTCTTTGAAAAGTTTCCATGTAGCTTACAGGGATTTTACTTTAGTCATTGTACCTTTTAATTTCTGTCTAACTGCCTCATTTTTGTGTAGTTTCCCTTTCTGAAATTAAATGCCAGTGTTGGGCTGCTGAGGTGTTTTTCCCACCCCGGGTATATTACATTTTATTACAGGTCTAGGAAATTTTGTCAGGTCTGGGAAAGTGACACCAGGCCCTCCCATAACAACAGATGAAAAATTAGCAGATATATTGCTGCTTTTCTGATGATCAATAACCCCCTACAAGTCACCTTTTATAATCCATGGGTTCTACACATACCTGTCATAACAAGTGGTGTATCTAATCCAGTGTATAAAATGCCCCAAGAACAATTATATGGGTGAAACCAACAATCACCAAGTTCTTGAATAAACTCTCATAGAAAATATATACTGTATCATCTATGTGTGAACACTCACAAGGCTCTCATTTTACACCCGATCTCTCATTTCTTGTCCTCAAAGAAAACCTGCACAATGCTTTCAAAAGATGTACCAGGGAGATTAAATTCCTAACTTTGCTAGGTGCTAAAAATCCTGGACTCAATATACACACTGATTTTGTGTCTCACTACAACAATCTGTAGCCCATTATCTTCCTTTGTTCTATGACTACAGAAAGTAGTAACTGCCCACTTCACCTTGAATGGTCTCTTCCAACAGGCATTAACTCCTTATGCTTAATCTGTAGCACCCTGTATTCAACTCTGACACATTGATTTCCCAAGATTGTCCCTTTCACCAACAACAGTTGGGTCCAATACAAGATGGTATTTTACCCACCTTGTCTCTCTCAAGCTTGTTTTGGGAAGAAGGTTCCAAGCTTGAGAAGCTGAGATCAAAGACCCTGACTAGTTCAGAAAGGATACTCCCTTTTCCCCAACAAGGGGAAAACACATAAATGAAGGGTAACAGACAGACATACCTGATCTTGGCTAGGGTGTTTGAAGAGGTTGTACATCTCTGGGCTCCATTAAGGGGATACTAAGCTTTAAGTAAAACAGACATGCATGTACTAAATGTATTACCTTTCCTGGGCTGGTCATTGTATTCAGGGCTAGTGTCAGACTCCCGAAAGAAAGGAAAGGAATCCCACCAACCTGCTGGATAAGCACAGTCACTACATAGCCCAGGGCACAGTCTGTGGCAATGCCTGCCCTGGAAAGGTTTGGCGATAAAAGTGCTGTCAACATGCAGAAGTTGCCAAAACTGAAATCTCATCAAACCTGTTTTTCTGCCACCCATCATCAATGTATCAAGCCCACATTGTTAGCTCCCCTTCCGACAGAAAGAGCAAAGCAATGTGGATATGCATCCCACAATGCCTGGCATCACCTTCAGTTGCTAAACACTGTGGGAATGTGCACACTAGGTATTTGGGAATGTGAAAAATGTCCCGTCAGCCACCTCTTTGCTTCTCAGCCCTCCCTGGTCTTTCGGTTTACTTTCGCACCACTTGAATGACAGTCCTTGCTGCAAGCTACAGCATCTGCTGTTAGAAATCATGGGTCCCAGATGTCTCTCCCATGTTGCGTTCAATGTGCTTAGAACATCGCACATTGCAGCTGAGCTACGTACGCAATTAATAGCAGAGGCTGAAGACTGGGATGCGGACGACAATGTGAGTGAGAGAGACAGCAGTGAAGTAGCATTGCTTTGGGCTGACATAGATCAGCTGTGCACAGTAGAGCCTCCCTTTTGGGCTAGGGAAACCAGCATTGACTGGTGTGATTGCATTGTCATGCAGGTGTGGGATACATACCAGTGGCAACATAACTTTAGGATGTGTACAGCAATCTTCCTGGAGATGTGTGCTGAACTGACCCCTGAACTGCGGCGCAAGGACACCCAAATGAGAGCTGCTCACTTGGTAGAGAAGCCTGTTGCCATTGCTTTGTGGAAGCTGGTGACTCCTGATTACTACTTTTCAGTTGCAAATCAGTTTGGAGTGGGGAAGTCTATCCTCAGGGCAGCACCTATGCAAGCATGCAGGGTGATAAATTGCACTTTGCTACATAGGACTGTGACTCTGAGAAATGTGGATGACATAGTGGCCGGCTTTGCTGACAGGGGCTTTCCAAATTGTGGTGGGGCAATCGATGGCACACATATTCCCATTGTACCTCCATCTTGCCACAGAGTACATCAGTCGTAAGGGGTACTTCTCCATGGTGCTTCAGGAGCTTGTAGATCACAGTGGGCATTTCACAGACATAAATGTGGGGTGGCCTGGAAAACTGAATGATGCACAGATCTCCAGGATTAGTGGCTTGCACAGAAAGCTTCAGGGTGTGAGCTGAAGTGTCCATAGCAATCCTAGATGACACAGCTTACCCCTCACAGCTCTGGCTCATGAAGTCTTACACAAGGCATGTTGTAGGTGCAGCACCAGACCAGCTGTTTGCCTCCTTCAGCTTCTGAAATGCCTACTGCAATTCCTTTATCTTGGCTCTGCATTTTAAGTTGTCTCACTCATACCCCTTCTCACACAGGGCTTGAGAAACGTGACTGTATGTGTCCCAGTTCCTATGGGTCACTTGCAGCTGTGATTGCACCAATTCTTCACCCCCTACACTGATACGATCCAAAAGCTCTGTGGTGCTCCACACAGGAGAGCGTTCTGAGTGATAGCCACCTGTGTTTCCCTGAGAAAACATCATGAGGACCACTACACAATGAAGCAGACACCAGGAAATGGATTTTAAACTTCCCAGGGACTGCAGGGAGGAGGTGTGATGGGGTGTGATCCCAGATGACTCCTTGGGGCTGTTTTCTGATGTGCTGATTATGCCACTGACCTTCTTGCTCTCTGGGGCTCCCCACCATCCTGTCCTACAGGGCCAGATTCTCTTGTCTCCCCCAAACAAGATACAGAATTGGGGTTACCGCCCCTCCCCGAAGAGCAATGCAGAAACTTCTCCTCTGGGAGAATGAAATTCAGGGCAAAGCACCCAGAAAACCAACCCCCCAAAGGTATCACACCCCCAAATAAACCTGTCTTCCTCTTAGTAAAAGTGTTATACAGAGAAAGCTCATAAGGCTGTTTGCCCTCTTTATCAATGAAAGAGAGAATATGCACACTGGTTGCTCTCCCCAGGCAACAATTATTTACACTGGGCTTGATAGTAAACAAAAGTGACTTTATTAAGTACAAACAGTAGTATTTAAGCAGTTGCAAGTGAAAACAAACAGTACAAAGTAAATTATAGAATTAAAATTAAAAGAACATGCATAGCTAGTCCTAATTCACTAAAATAAAAAAAAAAACTTACTACAAGCAGTTCCTTACCCTGGCTATAGAGCTTGTCCTTATTTCAGGTAAATCTTCAAGTCAAAGTTGATTGTTTACTCTGAGTTGGGTCTCCAGCTCTTTGTATCTTTGTATGCCAGGCTGTTTTTCAGGCCAGCCGAAGACAAGGGACAGATAGCTTCCCATTGTTTTTACAGATTCCACAGTGGGCAGGAGTCTTTTGTTCTCTATGCCCACCTTACATGAAAAATTATTTGGTGAAACTGGTATCCCCCTACCAGGTGGTATGGTCACATGTCTTCCTAAGACCAAGCACAGCTTAGACTTAAAGGACACACAGGGCTGTTCTCAAGTTAAGTTGATCACCCAGTTGTTAAAGCTTCCAGGCCCACCATTGATGGCTCACATTTGCACATTTAAAGCCATAAAAAAATCTCATACCTCATATTTCTAACTTTACATACAAGAAGAAAGAGTTACTCACCTGTGCAGTAACATCTGTTCTTCAAGATGTGTGTCCCCGTGGGTGCTCCACTACAGGTGTCAGGCTCGTCCCGGCACAGCAGCTCAGAGAGTTTTCCTTAGCAGCAGCCCCCCACCGGACCATGCACGCGCAGATGCCACCTCGCGCCATTTGCGCCCTTTCTGTGGAGCGCGGTCCAGCCCTCCAGTTCCTCCTAGCTGGAACCATCTGAAAAACAAAAATAACAGTTCCGAAGCAGGGAGGAGGGTGAGTCATGGAGCACCCATGGGGACACACATCTCGAAGAACAGATGTTACTGCACAGGTGAGTAACTCTTTCTTCTTCATTGAGTAGTGTCCCCATGGGTGCTCCACTGCAGGTGAATACGAAGCAGTGGTCCGATGTAAATGATGTGCTTCGGAATCAAGGTCTCTGCACCGTGGATAGGATCGCCTGGGCCACCGCAGCATCGATTGTTAGCGTGCTTGCCAGGGCGTAATGCCTGGCGAAGGTCCAGGTGGAAGACCAGGTAGCCATGCAGCATCTGTCTCGCAGTGGTACACCTTTCAGGAAAGCCGTGGAGGTTGCAATCCCTCTAGTAGAATGTGCCCTCGGTCTATGAGGTCACGATTTATTACGCAAGGAATAACAGCGAGTGATGCAGGATACGATAAGGGTGGAAATGCACTGTGCGGAAAGTTGCTGGCCCTTAGAACGGTCCGCTATAGATAATAGAAGATGCTGTGACTTTCAAAAGGGGCGCATTCTTTCCAGATAAAAAGCAAGGGCTCTTCTGATGTCTACCATTTGTAAGCACATCTCCTCCGCGTTGGAGTGTGGGTGAGTGAAGATTGACCAACCCTCGATGGGCAAATGAAAGGCAGAAATCGCTGCCAGATGGACCTTAAGTGAGGAGATCACTAGTCCTCCAGTCTTCAGTTGTAGAATATAGTCCAGTATCTGCTGGACCGATGTTGCTAGAGGATCGACAGCCCTTACCTCACACGAGGACTGAAATCGACGCCATTTGTGAAGGTAGGTCTTTTGGGTGGTCTGGCGTCTACTATGTATGAGGACATCTTTCACTGCCTGACAGCAAGTCATTTCTGGGCCCTGGAGCCAGCTAGGAGCCAAGCCGTGAGGTGCAAACGGTCAATGTGAGAGAGAAGGAGCGACCCATGCCGTTGCGACTGTAAGTTGTGTAACTGCAGAAGTCGTCATGGTTGTGATACTGACATCTGTGTTAGCTGTGTTAGCTGAGATCTGTTGGGGCCAGACTGGTGCTATCATTATCACTGTCACCCCCTCCGTAGCTATTTTCTCCAGCACCCGAGGAATGAGTGGGATGGGGGGAAAGGCACAGAGAAAGTGGTGAGGTCCCCAGTCGATAAGGAAGGCATCCCCCAGGGAAGCTGTGTCTATGCCTGCTCGCGAACAATAGCGGCAGCACTTCCTGTTGACCCGAGCGGCAAAAAGGTCTATGGTGGGATACCCCCAATGCTCGAAGAGGTTGCGGACTACTTTGTCGAGCAATTCCCACTCGTGCTGCAGGGGAAAGGCCCTACTGAGGGCATCGGCAATGGTATTGTTCCTGCCAGGGAGGTAAGTAGCAGTGAGTGTGATTCCATGCCGGACAGCCCAATTCCATAAACGGATGGATTCAGCACAGAGGGATCGGGATCTGGCACCGCCCTGCCGATTGATGTTGTCGGTGAGAATTTGTACTGTGATGCCACATATTATGTGCAGGAAGTGTTTGCAGGCATTGAACACAGCTCGCAACTCCAAAAAGTTTATGTGCAATAGGAACTCCTGATGTGTCCAAATCCCCTAAGCAGGATAGTGACGCATATGAGTTCCCCAACCGATTAGGGATGCATCTGTGGTGATTTGTGCCGCTGGTTTCGGGCTGTGAAAGCAGACTCCCGACAGGATATTCTTCAGGTTGAGCCACCACAGTAAGGAGTCTTTCACGTGTTTGGGGACAACAGAATTGCGTGTGCTCTGGTTGCCCGGTGTGTAATATGGTGAGTACCCAATGTTGAAGGCACCTCAGGTGGAGTCTCACGTGGGGCACCACGTAAGTGGTGGCCACCATGTGACCCAGCAGTTTCAAGCAGGTAAGTATGGGTGTTTTGGGGGTGGCAAGTAAAGTGTTCCCGAGGTCTTGGATGGTATGGAACCTGTCCAGAAGCAGAGACGCTGTAGCGACTACGGAATCCAGCCTCACCCTGATGAACTCGAGAGACTGCGAAGGCATCAGAGAAGACTTCGGGAGATTGATAATAAGCCCTAGGGCTTTGAACATGACCCTGCACATGTCGACCGCTGCCACAGCTTCGTCTGCAGAAGGGGCCTTCAGCAGGCAGTCGTCCAAATAAGGAAAGATGGTGACACTGAGGCGTTGGAGGTAGGCGGCTAGGACTGCTAGGGTTTTAGAAAATACTCTCGGTGCTGCCAAGAGGCCGAACGGTAGCACTCTGTACTGGTAATGTTCTTCGCCCAATGTGAAATGGAGGAACCTCCTGTGAGCAGGGTGCACAGTTATGTAGAAAAAAGCATCCTGCAAATCGAGGGACGCGAACCAATCCCCTTCGTTCAGAGCTGGAATAATAAGAGGCTAAAGTGACCATCTTGAATTTTTGTTTTTGAAGGTAGTGGTTGAGTCTGCGGAGATCCAGGATAGGCCTCCACCCACCAGACTTCTATTCCCGGTACTTCCTCACCAGACTTCTTTTAGGTGAGGAAGTACCGGGAATAGAAGCCTTTCCCTCTGAACAGCTTTGCACCATCTCCACTGCCCCGATGGTAAGTAGATGTGAGACCTCTTGGTGCAAAAGAGGTTTGTGAGAGGGGTCCCTGAAGAGGGACAGGGTAGGAGGGGAAGGAGGGGGACGGGTAGAGAATGGGATGGTGAAACCGGACATGATGATTTCTCTGACCCAACGGTCTGTAGTTACTGTGAACCAGCGGAGGTGGTACGGTCTCAACCGGTGATGGAATAATGTGGTAGTGTTGTATGGAGCCTCTGTAAAGGGAATGGCATGCAGTCCCTTGATCGACATGTCAAACCTGCTGCCGAGGGTGTTGCTGGTTGGACGCTTTGCCTGGCTGTTGGCGGTGTCTCTGTGTACGCTGTCTCTGCCTTGGCTGATCATATGGCCTGAAGCGGGGCGTGGCATATGAGAAAGGTCTCTGCTTATTGTACGGACCAAATCTCTTGTGCCTGTATGGTGGCATATACATTCCGAGTGTCCTCAGTGTGGTACGCAAGCCTTTGCCGGAATGGAAGACCTGATCGGTGTTCTGAGCGAACAGCAATTGACGGTCGAAGGGTAGGTCCTCTACTTTTGGTTGGAGGTCCTTCGGTACGGATGCCAGGTGGAGCCAGGAAGCGCACCGCATGACCACTAATGTCGGTGTGGTCCGAGAGGCAGCGTCGGCAATATCTAGGGCAATTTGCAGTGCTGTACAGGCTGCTGTGTAGCCCTCCTGCACTACTGCCTTCAAAATTTGCCTTTTAGCCTCAGGTAGAAAATCCAGGAGAGCAACCAGTTTAGTATAATTATCAAAATCACGATTGGCGAGGAGAGCCGTGTAGTTCGCCATCTTGAGGGTTGCCGTGGCAGAGGAATAGACTTTTCTGCCCAACAAATCCAAGCGCTTCACCTCATCAGTAGTCACTGTCCTGCCCTGTGCCGTCTTTGATTTTTGTTGAGCGGCATCCATAACGATGGAGTTGGGCTGGGGGTGTGTGAATAAGAATTCAGTGTCCTTAGAAGCTACAAAATATTCCTTATCAACACATCTGTTCATCGGTGGCACAGAGGCTGGAGTTTGCCAGATGTCACTGGCAATTTCCAAGATGGCCTCACCGAAGGGAAGAGCTAACTTGGATTTTTAGGACTGTTGTAAATTTTTTATTGTTTCTGTGGCATGTCCGTGGTGTGCAGTTCCTGGGACTGAGCTACCCTTTTGAACAGCTCTTGAAACTGTTTGTAATCATCCGCAGGGGAGGAGTCACTCTGGAATACCGCATTGTCTGGTGAGGAGGACGACTGATCAGTGGGGGAGTCCATATGCTGTTGCTCGCGGTGGGAGGGTAGATTATCATCTCTTTCCTGCTGACTCCAAGTAGAGGGTGCATCATCTGTGGGTGTCGAAGGAGTCTGTCTAGGAGGTGGGATGTCATGGGTCGGGCACTGTGGAGATTGGGATTGCCTGGGTCTGGGTGATCTAGATACGGAATATACTGCACTACGCAAGCGTGGACATTCACGATAGTAGTAGGTGTAGTGCCAGCTGTGATGGTGATGCATTTGAGGGGAATGCCTTGGAGAATTAGAACTTGTGCTCCTGTAGTGGCGAGAATATCGTGACATTGGTGACCTCGGTGATCTTGACCGCACTGTGTAGTGTGAAGGTGAATGAGAGCGGTGGGATCGGTAGTAATGATGAGGTGAGCGTGATCGACACAGGGATCTCTGCTAACATCGTGGAGGTGAAATATAGTGTTTGTGTCTGTGACTTCCTGAGCGGTAGGAAGGTGGAAGAGAAGGCTCAGGAGAAAAAACAGCTACCTCAGGACTTGGTGTTGGTATGCACACGTGCCTAGACTTGCGCTGCGCCTTAGTAGGCATTGTAGAGGCATGTGCAGGAGGTGGAGCAGAACCTGTAGGGATAGTCGGTGTTGAGGCAAGGGATCTCGGTTCTGACCTCTCCCCATGCCGAGGTGGTGTTAGCGGTGCCAGTGCGAGTGATGTTGGTGCCATCAAAGACGCTGGAATCGGTGCTGAGGATGTCGGCGCCAGTGGCAAATGGTGCGGTGCCGGCGGTGCCGAGCACTTCGGTGCCGAGACTGTCAGTGCCGAGGGGGTTGCTTTCAGAGCGGCATGAGGCTCTCTCGGTGTCATCACTGGTGCCAATTCGGGTCACGGTGCCACGCGCGCCCTCGGTGCCGGGTCAGATGGAATTGTGGGGCTAGGCGCAGATGTACTGCGGCCTTTGGGTGCCTCAGTCGTGACATGCTTGGGCGGCAATCCCGATGTGCTCGGTGCATCTCCTGTACTGACGCTCCTGGCAGGGGCAGAGGTCCACTTGTCGTGGGACTTACGCACCACAGGAGCCTCGTCCGTTGAGTGCTCTGTGGTGGGCAGCTGCAATGCCTTATTGAACAGCAGCATCTTTAGCCGCATTTCCCTGTCCCGCCTCGCATGGGCGGTTAATTTAGAGCAGTGCATGCACTTTTGGGGGATATGACCCTCCACAAGGTACTTAATGCAGCAAGAGTGGCCGTCTGACGCTGGCATGGCGTCCCGGCATGATGTGCACTTTTTAAACCCAGGGGAACCGGGCATGATGGCACCACTACCAAGCCTAAGTCCTTGTTCCTCTCTCCTTCTCTCTTTTTTTTTTTTTTGGTCGAAAAGCGGTGAACTGCATATAACTATATACAGAAGAAAAAAAATGTTTTTTTAAAACAAACTGGAACTAGAACTTTTGGGAAGGGGCTAAACTGGGATGAAAAAAACCCAGAACTTTCTACTTAAAAACTGTTCTGTCTCTCTTTCTCCTCAGAATGGAGGAGGAGTTCATCCGGATTCCGTCTGCAGCTGTGGATGGTTAAGAGGAACTGGTGGGCCGGACCGCACTCCACAGAAAGGGCGCGAATGGCGCAAGGCGGCATCTGCACATGCGCGGTCCAGCGGGGTGCTACTGCTAAGGAAAACTCTCCGAGCTGCAGTGCCAGGACGAGCCAACACCTGTATTGGAGCACCCACGGGGACACTACTCGACGAAGAATGATACATGCATCCAAATAAGATATACAGATCCAGCAGACAGTAATGTTAAAATTGATAGGGAGAATCACAGGATTCCATTGCAGGAAAGGTAAAGGCAAGAGACCTGTCACACAGAGATCAGAGAGGGAGCAGAGTGCAACTCAGCACTGTAACTGACACTCAGCATTGACCAGACTTTGCTCCAACATCTGTCCCTACACACACATACACACCCTCATTGTATTATCTGTGCATTTGTTTTTACAAGGAACTTTATATGACTCTGTTATATCTATCCGTAATTTTAATGGGAGTCACACTATTAAACCCCACAAAACATGTATAAAAGAGATAAATTTAGAGCTCTCTCTTAGCGTGTAGGCTTAAGTCTCAGAAAAAAAATGAAGAGAGTTAAAATGTGACCTCTCAGTGTTTTTAAATGAAATAGAGAAATCTGCTTTTTCAGATTGAGTAGGAGGAAACCCATGGCGGTAACCATATATATACCCAAACTTGTGATAAACAATATTCAGACAAATTTACTCTATATTTGAGAGTTTGTCTGTTTGTGTGTCTCTGTCTCTCTGTCCCACAGCTGGGAGACATGGACCCCTCCCCTGGCTGTGCCCACTGCATAGCAGCCATGAATAGGCACTTCTCACCTGACTCCAAGCTGCTGTGCTGAGAGAGGACTGGAATACTCCTCTCTCCCTGGGACAGTCTGCATACTGAACCCCTTATCCCCAGCCTCACCCAAGCCTCCCACCCGCCTCAGGTACCCTTTAGGGAGGATGAGGAAACCCCCACCCCACTCCAATTCATACAGGGACATTGCTGACCCAAGCAACACCTGGTATGAAAAATAAATAAGGCTACTGCATCCCAAAACACTCCTACTTAGTTGAGTATAGTTTTAATGTAATGCTTCCTGGTGCTCCTTATACATGGATAGTACCTGATCCATAAGACCACATCTCACTCCACACTCAAATCTCTCCCTGAGGCCAATTCAACCATGAACCCCTGCAAGAGGTGAGTCTACTAATGGCAAGGCTGAGAAACAAATGAAGATAAACAGATATCTAAAAAATAAAGTGTTTAGTAGCAAGTAATAGGTAATCACCACATTGACTTCTTATATTATAAGCTTCTTCAGATGACCAGTAGGGTAAAGATATAAAATACAAGTAAAGTGGTCAAACAGGTAATTTGCTTTCCTTCTCATTGTAGGTGCTACTGTAATTCAGCTAATAAATGCATTATTCTAGTTACTACTATACTACAGTTACATGTTGGAATAGTATGGACACTTGTATTAGAGAGCTTGTCTACACTACAAAATGAGGTGGACTCAAGTTAGGTCAACCTACAGCCACTACAATAATTAAATCAGCTGGTGGTATTCACACTACCCTCCTTTTGTCTGTGATGCGAGTCCTCATCATAAGCACTTAAACTGACTAAAGTGGGGCATTACTGGGCACTGACATCAGTGCAGGGCTCAAAGTTGGACACCTCTGAGGCTGATAGCACCAGCTATAAGCCAGGCTAGAGGTGCAATTTCACAAGGAGCCCACCAGTGTCAAATTGACATTCTTGTGAGTTTTGTGGTTGCTATTATTTCGTATTTCCTCTGAAACCCTCCCCGCTCAACAGGCATTGTAAGTAACGCAGTATCTACAGTCAAACACTGCACTGCCCTCACTCGATCAACCCAAGAGCCATGCCTCTTGCAGAGGTGGTTATTAGATTGATGTAATAAGTGAATTACATTGGTAGCACCACTTTCTCTATAGCCATGATGTCCAACACACTAGCCACTAGCCATAATTGGCTATTTGGCTGGTTGAGTGTGACTAGTTGGCATGAATAATGTGACTAATTGGCCAGTTGAGTGTAGCTAGTTCACTGTATTAGCAGCCAGTATAGTAGCTATTGCTTCAGAACTGGTTGGACACCACGGCTCTAGAGATTTCCTCTAGAGACTTTTCTTTCTGTTTCCCGTGAGCACCAGCCCCCGTTCCCTACCCCCACCCCCAACTCATGCTGCTACTGTGCTGATATAGAAGCAACAATGCGGGGAGGCAGGCAGCTCCGTAGGAGCCAGTGCTCACATCTCCCCCCGTCCTGCTGCTGCCTCTGTGGGAGGCAGCAGATGGGAGGGGGGGAGGCAACTCCATGGGACCAGGAACATGTGGGGAGCCAGCTTAAAAACGAGCTCCTGCCTCCCCTCCCGCTGTGCTGCTCCCTCTGATACAGAGGGGTAGTGGTGGCTGCGTGTAACCATGAAAGTTAACCAATGAGCCCAGACTCATCAGTTAACCATGCACTTCCCAGCTGACCCTGGTTCTGCACGGCATTTCAAAGCATCAGCGTCGCATGGAGCCCAGAGTCAACAGGGGACTCCGAGTCTCCCACTGACCCCAGGCTCCATGCAGGTACTTCCGCTTTGAAATGCACAAGAACCCCCACTGGGGACTCCTGTACATTTCAAAGCTGGCACAGCACATGGAGTCCGGGACCAGCGGGACTTCCTGCTGGCCCAGGCAGCATGTAGAGTTCCAACAGCGTGAGCTGGGACAGAGCAGCCCCAGTTTGCGCTGGTCCAGGATGCTGCACCTCTGCATTTTAAATGCAAGCTCTTGTTACATTTAAAATGCAGAGGCATAGCACAGGTGGTTCCTGGAGCTGGCGCAAGCCAGGACTGCTTTGTCCCAGCTCCAGCCAGCTCTGGGAGCTACCCCCACTGTGGCTCTGCAGAGCGACCCCTTATCGATTAATTGTGTAGTCGATACAAATTGACTACACAATTAGCCAAATAAACACAATTTAACATCCTTACTCAGGACTGGGGAAGTCCCAGCAAAGGGCCCTCTCACCTGCCTAGCGATTCTGTTTCTTTTCTATATGGTTTTATGAGATGCAATCCCATTCCATTTTCCAAGCACAACCAAAATCTTATCTTGTTTTAAGTTATAAGGAAGCTGTATACTGAATTTGGTGATTCTAGCTCAAAGACATCTGACAAAGTGGGTCTTTGCCCACGAAAGCTTATGCTCCAATAAATGTTAGTCTATAAGGTGCCACAGGACTCCTTGTCGCTTGAGCATTGTAGTTTTTCTGGAATCTAGAAACTGAATCATTTGTGTTGTGTTCACGAACAGTAAAGGAAAAAAAGAGAAGGGGAGGGAAGAGCCCTAAGGATGATGCCAAGAAGGTATTGGAACTAATAGGCTTTTTTATGTCATTTATATTCACTCCAAACAGCTGCATGGATGCAAGCAATGTCCTTGGATTTGGGGGAACAATATAAAAGAGCTTTGACAAAAATGATTTTGATAAAAACTTTCACACAGTTGTCTGTACTTGGTAACTATGATTTATATTTTAATACTTTCAACAAGTTCACAAAAATCAAAGCTCTTCTGAAACTGCTTTGGACTGTATACTTGTAATATTTAATCTGCTTTATACAGCACACTGTTTTCATTTCATGTTGGGTTAATAAATGGTGGTACATAAATACTAGCTAAATTTATGAATTTTAAGGCCAGAATGAGTCTAACTGCCTGAACATTGCAGGCCATAGAACCTCACTCACACAACTCTATAACCTCTCGTTGAGTTCCTGAAGTCCTTAAGTCATGAGCTAAAGACTTCAAGTTTCAGAGAAACCATCATTTACACTAGTTTGAACATGCAAGTGATCCATGCCCCACAGTGCAGAGGAAGGTGAAAAACCTTCAGGGGCTCTGTCAATCTGAATCAGGAAAATTCCTTCCTGAGTCAAAATATGATGATGAGTTAGTCCCTGAGCATATCAGCAAGAGCCACCAACCAGATACCTGGGAAAGAATTCTCTGTAGTAACTTAGAACCCTCTCCATTCAGTTTCCTTTCTCTGGCTGTTAGAAATATTGTCCCTAGCAGTGCAGATGGGCCATATTCGATTGTAGGCAAACTTATCAAACCATCCCTTCCACAAATATGTCAAATTCAGTCTTGACACCAGTCAGTTGTTTTGCCTGGACTGCTCCCCTTGGGAGGCTATTCCAGAACTTCACTCCTCTGATCACTAACACCAATTGTCTAATGTGAAGCCTACACTTGTTGATGACCTATTTATATCCATTTGGTCTAGGGTCAATGCTAGTATTTAACTTAAATAACTCCTCTCCCTCCCTGGTATTTATCCCTCTGATGTTCTTATAGATAGCAATCTTATCTTCCCTCAGCTTTCTTTTGGTTAAGTTAAACAAGCCAACCTCCTTGAGTCGCCTTTCCTAAGGTAGGTTCTCCATTCCTCTGATCATCCTACTAGCCATTATTTACACCTGTTTCAGTTTGAATTTGGCTTTCTTAAACATGTGAAACCAGAACAGTATACAGTATTCCCAGATGAGTATTCATACTGGTAACAATTATCAAAATCTTCTGGAAATACTTCACCTGATGCATCCTAGAATTGCATTAGGCTTTTTCATGGCAGCATTACATTAGTAGCCCAGTCATACTATGATTGACCAATGCCCCCAAGTATGTCTCCTTCTCTGTCACTTCCAGCTGATATGTCCCTAGCTTATAGCAACAATTCTTAATGTTAGTCCCTAACTGCATGAATATTATACTTGCACTATTATATTTCATCCCATTTCTTTTACAAAAAGATCCAGATGACCTTATTAGAGTATGATATTCTGTATTATTCTATATTGGATTTCTAGCTGGAAGCATTGCTGTACTTCTTTCTATGTGACAACATTATTCACCATCGTGGTACTTAATTGCAGTTCCTGCATCAAGGAACTGAATAAACCCTTTCCTCTTCCACAGCTTAAAAAATCCCCCTTACAATGTATGAGACAGACTCCTTTCAAAAAAAATTTTCCCTCTCCGTTCTCTTGATTAATACCTGGAAAGCTGAATTTTCCCCACTTCTTTCATAAAACATCTCTTACAAAAAGGAAAAGGACTGAGTTCAGGATTCCATTCAATACCCATATCTTTTCTGCAGAAAATCTTACATGATGATGCACAGCAAGGTGTAAAATTCTAAAATTTTCTGCGCCAGTAGTTCTGTTTCTTAAGCAGAAAATCAGCCTTTCTTGTCATCCCTCTGATAAGCCCAAAGGGCCCCCTATCACATCCCATGCATGTTTAGTGGCACAAGCTAATGAAGATATCACGGCAATAGTTTCTCCCAGAGCAGCAACAGATGCTGAAACAGAAGCTGCTGCAGATACAATATGAACAACTGTCTTCTAGTGGGACACAATGTGTTCAGTTTCCAGCGTGAATACACTGTGCATAATCAAATCACTAAACAAGGTCAAGCAAAAATTCAGCCACTGAAGCTCCAGCAGAGATATTAAAAGGAAAAAAAGCAGAGTTTGCTGAAAGAAGCAGCTTGCTAAAATTCACTCAGATGCTGGTACATGGCCATGTACTTCAAACATTCTAATTGCTTAATGCAAGAATGAAGGAGTGGAGCGGGTATGGGGGATACAGAATCTCTATATTTATGTATAAAACAAAAGCTACAACAAAACCTTTCTGGAACTTCAGAGTGTTTAAACTCCACACGTGGATTTAACCAGCATACTCAATGGGTAAAACAAAGTTGCCCTATTCCCAATATAAATAAATCAATAATACCAAACTCATTCTGTGGATCACGCTGAATTACATTTTCAATTAATGTCCATGGCTACATTTATTCTGTGGGTCAAGTTAAAGAAGTCAATGGGAAGTCTGCACAAAGTAGTAAGATAGAAAAAGGCAAAAATAATAAAATTCTCAATAAAAAACTTGAATTAATTAGGCACAGTACCATTACATTCACCATCAGTAGAGAAAAAAAGTATGTAGACTTCAAGTACTATTGTCATTTCTGCCTTTTATTTATTTGGCCGTGTGTGTGTGGGGGGGGGGGCTATTAGGTGCTCAAATTAGGCATGCATTGTGTGCCTGAGTTATCTGAAAATCTTGTTTTTGAAATTTAGCTCTTAAAATGTCACCATTAGCCTTCAGATGTGATATTCCATTAAGATGAATGGAGGTCATTTTACACCTCTATGAGCTGTTGTCTCAGACTAAAACTGCATTACATCAATTAACAATCATAAGGCCTGGATAGTTTTAGTTTAATGACCTGACTCTAGTGTAAAACCTTAGCAACATTAAGGCAACATACGTATGGGATGTATGACAAGTCAGATATGCCCGTCTATTGACACAAAAACAATTGAGGCTACTATGAAGGTTTTGCACTGGGGTACAAGTTTAATAAAGTTGCAGTACATATGCTTTTCACTCTGTTGAAGGGATATAACAGGATGGCTTGCCTTAGGGGCAGGAGGGCCTCAGGTTAGCCAACCCTGATTAGGAAGGAGCCACAATTGGATTGGATCAGGTGATTTCACTATAGAAGCTGCAGGAAGAAGTAGGAGGCCTGAGTTGCTGGGTCTGATAAAGAGCTGTGGAAAAGATAGTTCTGAGGAAAGAGCCTCAGGCCTAGTCTCAGATAGGACCAGGGCATGGGCAGTCATCCCAGTGATCAAAGCTACAGGTGATCAAGCTTGAGGGATCACGCTCATATCTGTAGCCAGGGTCCAGAGCAAAGGGTCACACACCAAAGTCAATGGCTAGGGAGCAGGCCCAAAGAGAAGGCCAAAGTCAATAGCTAGGGACCAGAACTAAGGGTCAGACTGCAGCCAATACCCAGGAACAGGCAGAGGAGTTAGGAACTGGGCACATAGCGAGACAACAAGAATAAGGCAGTGTTTGTCTCAGCAGCAACTCAGGACTTGCCATTCTCACAGTCAGCTTCCTAGTACTCCCTCCAGAATTAAATTAGGCCTGGGCTAACCAGAAGTCATAAGAAAGGCTGCCAGACATGTCTTCTGGGGGCAGCACATCCCATAGTGACTGGTTTCCCAGGATACATGGTGTGTGGACTGCAGCTCTCATAGTAGCATGAAAATGCTACCCACCAGGAGCCTTGCAGACAATGTCTGAGACACACAAATCCTCGCACTCCATGCCTGTAGTGGTATATAGGGTATATGTAGCTGCACTGAAAGACAAGTCATGTCCACATTGCAGAGTGTACTTACAGAAGTCAGTGAGCAGCTCTGGCAGCCAGGAGACAGTTGGGAAAGGCTTAGGTAGACCACTAAAAATAGCGTAGACAGTCCTTGAGCATGTAGAGCAGGGGTGGGGAACCTAAAGCCCCAGGGGGCCGCATCTGGCCCCAGCTTGCCTGAATCTGGCCCCTGAGGCTCAGGGCTCCCGCACCAGCATTGGGCAGCCCATGCTGGCACTCCAGACCGCCCCCCACCATGGAGCTGGAGCACACAAAATCTACTAGGCAGGTCCCTCCTAGGCTCTGGTATGCGAGGGACTGTGAGGAGTGTCTTTCTGCTTCTCAGTTGGGGGCCATATCAGTGAGGATATGGGGGTATTTTTATTAATTTCTCACTTGTGTGCAACCCTTGACTGATTTTTCTGTGGGTCAGTGGCCCACACCCAAAAAAGGTTCCCCACCCCAATGAAAGAGCCATGTATGGTAATTTAGGATTG
The DNA here is from genome assembly GCA_032595735.1 of Pelochelys cantorii. Classification (NCBI taxonomy): domain Eukaryota; kingdom Metazoa; phylum Chordata; order Testudines; family Trionychidae; genus Pelochelys; species Pelochelys cantorii. The sequence goes on along the minus strand of CM064326.1, from coordinate 65,811,498 downwards.
TAGTGCATCTCTTCTCTCCTTGCCTGAGCAGTGTCCCTCTGTGTGCATTGCTATTTATACCTGTGCTAGCTTGCTGTACAATGTCTGTACTCCACAAGATTCCATACATGTAGAGCTTTTGATGGAAATGTAACAGAGAGCCTTGAAGGGAAAAATTGATAGCAGTGGACTGCAGAGCCACAGAAGCATGGCAGACAGCTAATCCCACTACAAAGGGAAACTGAAAATTGTATTGGGTGTTGGAGTGTTATTGCCAATGCTGTAGGCAATGTGAAATGGTAGGCAAGGGACTTTTTCTCTTAGTATCTTATGTCTGTGCTTTTCAGGTTTTAAATTGGTGGGGTTTTAAATTCAATGCTTTTCAGGTTTTAAATTCATGATTCAAATTTAATGGTCCCTAAATGAAATCTGTACATTTATTTCCTTGGGGGCTTCCCCCCAAAGGGTTTACATGTATCTGTGGGTAGGTTCTGTGGATCAGTGAGAAAGAATGAGATGACAAATGTCTGAAATGTTTAACTCCTGTATTTTAGTGTCATTCTACAATGTATAGATTATAATAGTTGTTATAAATGTATTATAAAGATGTCCTCTTATTGCATTATTTGTTTTAAAAAGAAAACATCAATAACAAGATCTGTTAGACGCCACCATAACATTCCTTCACATGGGTCAACAACAGAATTAAACAATAAACTTTTGGACCCTTAGAACATAGCCCTACAGTTCAAGTAATGGAGATATGTCTACACTGCTCCCTCATGAGCAAAAAAATATGCAAATGAGGCGAAGCGTAGAATATCGCCATGCCTCATTTGCATAATTAACGAGGCTCCATTTTTGCGCAAGAGGCTTTTGCACAAGAGCCATTCTTCCTCTTTTTTTCAGGAAGAACGGCTCTTGCGCAAGAGGAGATTTCTGCCCAAAAAGGAGTATCATTAATTATGCAAATGAGGTGTGGTGATATTCCACGCTTCGCCTCATTTGCATTTTTTTGCACAAGAGGGGGCAGTGTAGACATAGCCTAGGAATATTTTCTACTCTGTGTTTAGTTCACCCAGTAGATGAGACTTAACATACTTTCCCCATGGGTTGCATCAAGAGTGAGGAACCTTTTTTGAGACAGGGGCCACTTGCAAGTAAGAAGTCAAAACCACAAAAACACCACCACCACCCCCAAATCTCTGTGTGAGAGATCTAGAGCTGCTATGTAACGTCATATCTGTCACACTGTGTTCATAACAAGACACAAGTTAAATCTTATTGAATTTAATACCTTTGAGTCCATTATGTTGAAAATGTGAATGTGTGTACACCACTTGGGGATTTTATGGAATTTCTTTAAGAGGAAGGAGGATTAATGAAGTCTCTGAACTATAACATGACCTTCAAAAGCAGCGATGGGCAAAAGGGCCTCTGTGGGCCAGATTTGGCCTGCCAAGCAGCTTGATCTGGCCCACAGAGGTTCTGCCAATCAGGGCCTAAGGATGGGGGCATGCGCAGAGCTTATAGTCTACCCTGGCTGTTGACTCTAAGCACTGTGCGTCGGAGGGCAGGGAGCCAGAGACTTCACCATTTTCCCCATCCCCAGGCCAATCAGGGCCTGAGAGCAGAGGGAAGCATGCAAAGTCTCCTCCCGCCCTACAAGGGGCTGGGCCCTTAGAGTCAATTGCCAGCTGCTGCTCAGCTGGCAGGTGACTAAGCATGGAACTCCTGATAGACTTGGGGGTGTGAGGGGAGCACACAAAATCCTGGGGTGAGGGGCAGGGGGCAAACATTTCATGCGCTCCCCTACCCACAGACCAATCTGCCTGAGTCCCTACCCTTATGGGGCTAACCAGTGCAACTTCAGAAATTTTTGAAGTTGCCCCCAGTAAAATATTATTGCCCACCCCTGTTCAAAAGACTATGTTGAACAATGCAGAATACAATTGATCTTCTGGGACAATGTGTGCAGTAGAATTCTTAAAAAGTACTGGGGAGGAGCAGATTACAAGCCCCTCCTAGGAAATCAGCCTTTGAGGCTTTGCATGGGGAGGTAGGATGGGAGTAGGAAGACCTTTCCTCTGCTGATCATCTGTAATGGGAGGACAATTTGAAGACTCAATGTGAATTCTCCAGAGGCCAACAGCCAAAGATTATTTTTGGATAAACAGCCTGGTCCTAAACAGGCTTTTGTTCCAGTCCCACAAATGACAGGACCTTTAGCCCACAATCCTTAGGGAAGGGTTTGAAGGACTAATAGTTGGAATAACTAATACAAATCAGAACCTTTCAGGAGGTGGGGGGTGAAGATTGACCTCTAGTAAGATTATTACCATACATGTAGGTTATATTGCTTTTAAATGCAGTACTTTTACCTTAAGACTCAAATATGCTCACTTAGAAAGAACGGTGTAGTAACTTATAATTGTAGCAATTACAGGTGTACTGTCTGAGGAAAGAAGAAAAGCAGGTCTGCTGAGGCAGACTCTGGCAATGGCTAGGGAGACAAAAGTCAAACAGTAGACATCCTTATTGAATCACTGAAGGGAAACAGAGCTGCAGTTGCCCTCAACTGTGACACTGAGGTCTAACAATTGTACAAACACTGAATGCAACTTGGTGAATGAAGGGAAGTTACTGTATATTTGGATTATAAGACTTTCCTCTATAAATTCACTGAATCTATCTTAAGAGAGGACTATGGGGGAGTAAACAAGGAAGCAACACTAGCAGTGCCAAAGACACACTTAGAAGACAATGGTGCCTGCTGTAAACTTCAAAGAACCTGTCTCCACTCAGTTGCTAACTTTGCTTTGCCCAAGATGGAGTTACTAAAATAAAAAGGCTACAAATAGTGTTGAAAAGTGTTTTATTCCTAAAAAGTGGAGTGAGTTATCAGGGTCTGTCAAGGCAGCATCAGCAAGTTCTGAAAGAGCAAGAAGTCGACTAAGAGACTCTATGGAAGAGTTTATCAGGAGTTAGTGCTGCTATGGTCCCCATGTAGGAGATAGGGGAAACACTTGGGACATGCATAATCTGTTTTATTGTTGTAAGTTCTTTATTCTGAAACACTTTTATTTAAAATAAATGATACATGGTTTTAAGGATGCTGTTTGGTCACTGATTACCACGGTAAGTTTCCCAGAAGATACGAAACTACAGCATCTAAGCCAGAGCTAATTAATTATTTTTTGCCAAGGTCCCAATTTCTTGGTCAATGTACAATATCCAGATTCCCAAGAAATAATTAAAAAACCCAGCAATAATGATAAGTAAATAAAAAGATGTTGGGGTTTATCAAAAGCATCTGGTGGTCCGGATTTGGCCTATTGACAACCCTTGATATAAACCTAAATCAGAGCTGCTGAAGCAATCACAGTACTAAACTGGGAAAACTCCAGTCATCTGAAGAAGTGGGCTGTGCCCACAAAAGCTCATGATACCATCTACATGCATTGTTAGTCTATAAAGTGCTACCAGACCATTTGTTGTTTTTTACAGTACTAAAAGTCTGTCACATAGGATCTGGCCTGAGATTAGGAGAATTGCATGACTTCCTACCCAATGCTTTGTTAATTAACTTGTAAAATAAATTAGCAACTCATACTTCACTATCTTAACAGGTTGGGATTAGGGATGTTAAAAAGCAGGTAACTGGGTAAACATGTAACTGCTGAAAGTTTAAACATTTACACAGTTATCCACACCTGCAGCACAGGGCGGCCAGTGTGCGCGCCCGGAGCCAGCTTTTAAGCCAGCTCCCAGTGCACACCGACTCCTGCCTGCCATTCCACTCCTGGAGAGCAGTCTGCCACCCTCATGCTGCTACCTCTGACACAGAGGCAGCAGCATGAATTGGCAGCTTACTCCCTGGGAGCTGGTGTGCACCGAAAGCCGGCTTTTAAGCTGGCTCTTGGAGAGCACCAGCTGCTGCCCTGAGCTTCTGCCTCTGATACAGCTCAGCATGCAGCATCCCATTGGCAACTCCTGAGACTCCCCTGCTAAGCTGGCCCATCTGAGCACTGGCAGACCAGGTACCACTCCAGGCAGCAGGGAAGAAAGCCAATGAACCAAGGGAACTGACTTCCATATGTCCATGCATGCACGAATGCTGTTCTCCCAAAATGCAGCAGTCAAACTGCATCTATGCTTTTTACTCCAAGCACATGTATTAAGCTATCAGAGGGGTAGCCGTGTTAGTCTGGATCTGCAGAAGCGACAAGGAGTCCTGTGGCACCTTATAGACTAACAGATGTATTGGAGCATAAGCTTTCGTAGGCAAAGACCCACTTGTGCATCTGACGAAGTGGGTCTTTGCCCAAGAAAGCTTATGCTCCAATACATCTGTTAGTCTATAAGGTGCCACAGCACTCCTTGGCGCTTTTGCATGTATTAAGCTGTCACTGTTAAATGCACTATGTTCAGCTTCCACTGAAAAGTCCTGAGCCAGAGAGATACTTCCCATAACAAACATTACATTAAAAATCACATTCTGCACAACATGGGGTACAAAGCACAGATCCCAGAGTTTAAATGTCTTGCAAAAGGTACTCCCCAAAATACTACGCAATTGCTATTGCAAAGCCCGAGTGTTCAAAAATCATGAGTCACACCATTAAAAAACGTTCTTCTTTGTATTTTGGTGTCTTGAAATTTTTAACGGTTACACATTTATGCAGCACTGAGAGCAGGGGGAGTGCTGCATGTAACCATTTACACCATGTGACCCCCTCCCCCCCCCGCTTGCCTGGATCCAGCCCCCAGAGGCATTGGGGAGCCCATATTGGCATTCCAGCTCTCCTGCTGCGGGGCTGGAGCACACAGAATCTACTAGGCTTGGCCACCCCTAGACTCTGGTGTGTGAGGGGAGTGTCTTCTCCCGCAATTGAGGGCCACGTCAGTGAGGGTTGTTTGGTTTTGTGTGGGTTTTTTTGTTTGTTGGTTGGGTTTTTTTGCTTCTGATGTGTGGGTGGGTGGCCCCAGACTGATTTTTCTGTGGCACAGCAGCCCCTAACCCAAAAAAGTTTCCCCGGCCCTGATTTACACACTACCACATTTCTAGTAACGATAAGGGCTAGAAACTTCCTTGTTTAAAAAATAAGTATGTTCAAGTTTCCAAGCTAGGACATCACAAGAACATAGCAAATATTTTGAGACTCACAACAGTTGGCAAAACTGCAATCCATGGAAAATGTCAAAACAGCAATCATATTGGAACTTTTATAATCCTATCAAAATCAACCTAATTTCAAATTCAGATAAGCACTCAAACTTTATTTTCTGTTTCACTTTTTACCGTGGTTATATTGGTCAAGAATGTTAAGAGGCATGATCCCTAATGCAGATGCAGTTATAAATAAACATCAAAATTTTGCTTTTACTTACGCATCTTGTTTTTCTCATAGGTGGTGATTTTATTGTACTGAACAAAGCATCTTTGCCAGTTTAGCTATGCCCACTCTAGGGGTGCATCTACACAGCATGGCTTAACTCGAAATAAGCTACACAAACTGTACTCTGTCAATTGCGTAACATTTCAAAATAGCTTATTTTGAAATTGGGAGCATCTACACAACACTTATTTCGAAAGAGAGCACTCCTCCTCCGACTTCCCTTACTCCTCGTACAATGAGGGTTATAGGAGTTGGAGTAAGAAGTCTCCAGCTTGACAGTATTTCAACATTACTTCGAAATTACTGCCTGCTGTGTAGACGTGGATTAAGTTATTCCAAAATAACGCTAGTCATTTCGAAATAATGTTGCTGTGTAGATGGAACTCGGGCCAGTATAGCATACTTGTATTCCCATACTGGTAAAGCATTCCCAAGTTGGAGACAGTCTAAATTTCATTATAAAAACCCATCTTGCTTATCACTTAGTTTGACTTCTCCAATTCTCTCTATATGGGAGGTGGAGAGGGAAAATGGGAAGGTATAAGGCAGGGGTGGGGAACCTAAGTCCCGTGGCGACATCTGGATCTAATCCCCGAAGCTCAGGGCTCCCCACCAGCATTGGGGAGCTTACACTGGCACTCTGGCCTCCCCGCCATCCCCCCGTGTACTAGCCTGGGCACCTCTAAGCTTTGATGTGCAAGAGGAATGTGGGGATGGTGAGTGTCTTTCTCCTTCTCTGTCAGGAGCCACATCAGTGAGGGTTTTTATTTTCCTCACTTACGTGCGGCTCCCCCAACCGATTTTTCTGTGGGTCAGTGGCCCCAACCCAGAAAAAGTTCCCCCTCCAGTATAAAGTAACTGGTAACCTTGCTCTCTATTGAAATACCACTTATTTAAAATTTCACATGTTAAAAACTTAGGCACAAAAGAATTAAATTAAGGATGCAGTGTTCTTCCTTTTTGGGGGGGGAGGGGCTCAGCTACAGTGTAGAAATAGATGTTACAGTAAAAAAGTGAAGAAAACATGGAACTACAAACATGATGTTTTCATAAATATGTATGACTCAAATGTAGCTCCAAAGTCAAATGAAATATTCACTTTTAATATGGAAGCATTCTCAAGGATACTACAAGTTTGTGTCCAATGCTTCAGTTTGATCCAAGCAGGCAAACAGTTGGAAGTCTGTTCCAGGTTATGAAATTTAGGTACAGCCCCAGGCTGCTGGTAAGCTACCAATGCAGTCCCTGCTCAACTAGTCTGATTTTACCTACCTAACACAAAATAAAAAGATCTGAATGAAGATTTTTAGAAATGGGTGCCTGAAGTTAGGCTGCTATGTTCATATTCAGGATTCTAAATAAGCAGCCGGATTTTCAGGAGGGCTGAGCACCCATTTCTCTCTGACCTTTTGGGACTTAGTACTTTTTAAAAATCAGTTCACTTTGGAAGTCTAAGAAATTTTTAAAAATGTCTTGGCCCAAATGTAAATATATATGTGCCAAAGATGATCTGACAGATTTATAAAGTAGCTCTGCCAGCTTTTGTGGTACAGTAGACTTCCAATAATCCAGAACCTTTGGGATCTAGGTGGTGCCGGATTATCGGATATGCTGGACTATCAGGTGGTACTATAAACTGGTTTTTATATTATATACACACACACACACACACACACACACACACTGTATATAAAGTGTTTTTAACCCTTTTTATTGTAGCACAAGCACTGTCCAGCGTCACACAATGCCAGTGGCAGACCAACTCGGTCCCTTCCGGTTTCGCTCAGTTCAGATGCTGCCGCTGCTGCCTTGTGACTCGTTTTTTGCTGAAGCTCACTCATTAGGCTCTTGCCATTTTGATGCCGGACTTTTGGGAGTGCCATACAATTGGATGCCGGAGTATTGGAGTTTACTGTACTTAGTCCATGCTGGCTCCATGACACAATTGTTTTAGGCTCACATTTCACTAAAAGTTAACAGGCTTCTGAGGCACACAGTACAGTGCAAGTATACCATAGTATAAATTTATGAACAGTTTATGAGTTTGGGAGGCTTGAGTTTCTAAAGCCCACTAATTTGGAAAGCAATTTGCTGCAGCTTCTCTTTGCCTTAACAATTGCTAAGGCATTTTGAGACAAATTAGGAAACTCAATTTAAAAAACAGTTTTGAATGAGCTTATTCTATATATTAATTTTTTTTTAAATTGACTATTAAATTACTATTGGGCTACTTTAAAGTGTAAATAGAAAGGAATTTTTGTATAATATTCACGTTTGTCCACTAAGGGGCGGCCATGCTTCACCGGGCCCAAAACACATACACAGATATTAAGCCTCAAAAATACTATGCCTGTTATAAGTCTGGGAACAAAAAAACAAAAAAAAAAGCAGTTAAGAAGAACAGTAAAACCATCCCACTGGGGTTCTGTATGTAAATCACTTAACTTGCTCCCAGTTTTAAATATCTTCATATTAACTTCTCATTTGTGCTACTATGGAGTTTAACATGCTGGTAGCATTTAACATTTTATAGGAGGTCTATAGCACTATAGGAATGTTTCATTTCACTGGCTCCACAAAGATTTAGCCAAGTTTCTTAATACTAATTCAGAACAATACTTTAACAGCGTCTTCAGAGTACTTATGGTGAAATCCAATTTGGAATCTCTAAAGCTGAATGCATAATTAAAAAAAAGTTAAGACGACCAATTATTTTGCATACAAAGGAAATACTTTGAGACATTAGTCTTTTGCCCAATTCACTCTCAGGAAAATATTCAATTAAATGTTAATAGCCAGCAATATTCCTTTTGTAAATACAAGTTTTAAATTTAGAGGAATAAAAAAAAACCCCTGTATGCTTTTTCCACCAAATTCTCATTGAATCATCTTAGCGGATTAATTTCACGGTTTATTTTAACAACTATTTCCAGAGACGAGCATGTAGACCAAGGTTCAACCCAATGCACATTTGATAACTAAGCTGTAAATTACACAGAAAATGGGGGCTTATCATGGAAATGCTGACAGATACATAACTGCCGCCATTAGCTATGACGTTTTGACCACACAGCCTCCTTCAGAAAAAAGCAAACTTACTTTCTTTTTTTAGGCTGCTCTTTATGAATCCTAAGAGTAAATAAGTTTGTTGCCGTTTTCTACTTTTGTTGTGAATTTAAGATAACTTTTTTGTTCCATTTACAGCCCACTTTTTTTCTCTCTTGTAACAAACAAAATGCCTCTGTGTTTAATGACTCATTTCAGACTTTTCAGTGGACTTCCTCCTCCTCCTCCCCTGGTGATTATAGAAAAAGGCTGTCAGTTGTGATTACTCCCCCCCCCCCCTTACCCAAACACTTAGATTGTGTAGAAGGAAAGAAAACTAATAAATATATTTGGAGGAGGACACCAAAAGTATGGGGAGGACGAGGAGGAGAATGTTTAGAACTTTAAACTTAATTTAAACTATTTCTCCAGTAAAAAGATGGCCATCTGCCCTGCGTTTAAAATAATTCCCAGCCAACTGAGAATAACACCGCTATCCGTCTGAGACTTTTCGTCAGTCCTCAGAGTCATAATTATTAAGTGATAAACATCATCAGGTCCCGATGCAGAAACAGCCAATCTGGGGCTGACATGTAGATGTATTCAGAAAGAGGCAGCAAACAGGCTGCTACTGCTGCAATGAGCACGCACAGTGTTGGGCAAACACGTCTTGTATTTCCCGGAGCCCAGTCTGGGGCCTTTCATTACCAAGACAAAACCAAAAGTTGCTGAGTGCACAGGTGTGGGTGCACGTAACTTCAAGGCTGCGCACCGCACAGGCAGAGCGGCCACCCGAAACTCTCCCAGTCTCTTGGCACCAATGCCAGCCCAACAAGTCTACCTGAACCAGGACAACTGGCACGGGGGGCTGGGGGAACGAGGAGCTCTGGGGAGGAAAAGGATCTGGTGAAGGGGGACGTGGAGGAGTCGATGGGTTTGGGTCACTTGATGCGGGGGGAGTGCCTCAGGTTCCGCTGGGGGGGGGGGAAGTGGAGTAAGGGGGGGGCTGGTGAAGAGGGGGAGCCTGAGGGGAAGGTGAGGTGAAGCCCGGGGAGCACCACTAACGAGGGGGAGTACAGGCAGGGAGGTGGAGCGTGGCGAGCCCCAGAGAAGGGGAGGAAGGGACCCGTGCGGGGGGGGGGCAGCTAATACGGGGGGACAGAGAAGAGCAGACGCCGCGAGAGCTAGGTCTGGTGACAGGGGGCACGGGGGGGGGCGCGTGTGAAAGCAGCACATGGGAGCTGCGGGTTGAGGGGAGGGGGGGCCCAGCAGGGACAGTTACGAACTCACGAGGCTCAAACTCCACGGAGAGTTGGCGCAGCCGCGGGGCGCCTCACGCGTAACAGGGACCAGCCGGGGCCAGGCGCTCCCGTGCGTGGCCCTGGTGTCATTCGCCCCACCCCGCCCCTGCGCCGCGGGCTGAGTGCGGGGGGGAACCAGCCCAGCGTGGGGGACCGAACCAGTGACGGCGCAGGGGGAGACCCCCGCGCCCTGGAACAAGCGCAGCTCCCGGACCCATCCCCCGGGCAGCCCCAGGGGAGGCAGCGCCCCCCGCCCCCGCGCTGAAGTTCTGAGGAAGCTGTCCCGCGCCTCCTGCCTCCCCTCAGGTGCGCAACGAGCGCTGGCGCGAGGGGAAGGGGCGTCGGGAGCAGCCCGTAGCGCGTGCGAGTCACTCACCGAGTCGCCGTGGCTGCCTGGTTCAGCGGCTCCCCGCGGAGCGCTGGTGACTGATTCTCGCGGGCGGGGGGAGGAGAGAGAGAAGGAGGCGGGGAGCGCGGCTTGAGCCTTCTCGGCGTCCGTACCTCCAGCCCCTGTGACGGGCCAGACACCCTGCCTAGGCTGAGCGCAGCTGCTCGGGACGTTCGAAAGGGCCCGGCGCGCGGGGCTGGGAGCGGCGGCGGCACCCGGAGCAGAGCGGCAGTGATGTGAGTGTCTGTGAGGGGCCATCCCAACTGCCCCTCCCCCCCGCGTGTGCCGGGGACGAGCGGGGAGCCTCTCCCCTCCCCTATGCAATGAGGGTAGCACAGACCCTTCTCCCTGCACGCCCCGCAGCCACCTTCCACCCCCCCCCCACGGGGCTGCCAGCCCCAGCCCACACTCTGGTGGGGGTTTCTCGGAAGTACACGTGCCCCGCTCCGCAGCAGCCACCTCCCAACAGGAATCTCCCTAGTTTAACAATTCATCCCCCTCCATAGCCTGGGGCAGAGGAGGACGCTGCTTAGAACAATCAACGCTTCAAAATAACGTCCTCACCTGTGCTACTACTAACACTCAACGTGATTAATAGCGAGAATTTGACAAATCTGATTCACGTGTTTCTTACTTGGTGCTGGCTATTTTGTGCCTGTGACTCTAGCTTGTGGGAACTAACCTGAACACCTCCACTTTCTGTTTTTCGTGAACTTCACTTTCCTGGGCTGCAATTTTTGGGTAGTAAACACTGCAGAGGAGCGTTTACACTCCACCCCCAACACTGGTCTTTTGATTGCCTGAGGTTCCAGATACAGTTAGTGTTGAAACTGATTATAGATGTCATGCTATTATAAATGATTGGAAACAGCAATATTTATTTTTTAACTCTTGCAGTTTTTCTTTCAGCATTTACATTTAGGCTTTAATTGACAATGAGTTATGGCTGTAAATAATCATTTTAGATAACAGGTTAAACAACTAAGACCCCTTAATGTTTAATTGGTTAACTGCCTGCCTGACCTGGGTTACTCTGGCACAGCTGGCCTGCCTGGACCAAGTTGGACTACCTGGGATTGGGGCACCGTTGGAGCCCCCACTTGTCTGCCCTGTGCGCTGGACCACTTTAGACAATAAGCGCCGGACCACTTGCACCAGCTCTGACTCCCAGCCCCGGTCCCAGGGAACCAACTGCTGCCCCACGCTGCAGACTATGTAGTATAATGTTCTGGAGAGCCTGCAAAGTGTGGGGCAGCAGCTGGCTTCCCCAGAGCAGGGCAGGCAACTGTGAGCTGGCTTTTACTATAGGTTGGCTCAGGGTGTGCTACGCACTCCCAGGGAACCAGCATGCACCAGGAGGGAAGAGATTAACCAAAACAGAAACTGATAAGCTAATGCTTATTGGATAACCATCTAAATGGTTAAACTCTTACATCCCTACAATGACTTAAGTAGTCAGTGAGGTGCATAAAATTTGATATAGTGTCTCTTAAGTCTTCTTCCTATATGTTTCTGTAATTTGCATTATGTGTTAAATATACTTAAATACAGTGTTATTTACCTTACTCTGCAGTAACTGTGCTTTTGAATGGTTTCTACCACCTGTTAGGATTTCAGTTCATGCGACCTGAAACAGACTATACTTCATTTAGAGGGTTTTTTTCACCCTTTTTATTGTATGATAAGGTTGCCACAGTTCAGAGGAATTGTACCTATATTCCTGCTCCATAGTCCAACAAATGAAGCCATGCTTGGCTCCCAGCTTCAGTCATCACCTCACTTGGGTAGAAACTTGTGTCTCTCTCCCTTGAGAGAGGAGTTTTTGTAGGCTGTATGGTTTCATGCAGCCAGCACTATTATTCTCAGAAAACCTGAATGACTGAACAGGCCAGTATCTGTGCTTTGTGCTCTCTCTCTCTCTCCCCAGAGGCTATTAAAAGTATAATTGCCCTGTTAGAATGAAATGGGTGGTAACTTATAAGTAAGCTCATTTATTTTAAGGTGATATAGCATCACAGAGAAAACACATTGTTTTTTATATCTAACCCCACCCAAGCTTGACACTTGTAATTGGGACCTAATGGGTCTTGGCTGGATTGCAAGAGTTAACCTCACTTGCTGTCCTCACTGCAACCCATGAAAGCCCACATCAAATGTGCCAAAGTTTAGACTCGGGGCAGGGGGCGCAGGACTCCTATCTCCAGTCCTATTGTCTTCTGTACCCCATAGGATACTCCATCAGTGCCACAGACATTATGCAACGTGTTACACTCTGCCAGGGCTCTTCCTGAAGGATTGGGATGGCCTGACCTAGATTTGCCCCTCCATGGCACTTGGCCACCAGGAAGCAGCTCCTGATAGCTTAGCACTTCTGCCCAGTGTACTTCCAGTGGTGAGGGATCAAGGCCACATGCCCAGCAAGCTGGGTCTGCATCATGCTGCTCCTGCCATGCCACAGTGTGTGTTTGTGTGTTTCACCCTTACCTGCAGAACAGGTTATTTGGGGTTACCTGAATGCTCCAAGCCTTCTCTGTACCCAGGTGCTGCTGCAGCTTTCTATTCAGGAAGACAAAGGCCCCTTTTCAGCATAGCTAGCCACAGTGGGACTGACAGATTTGCCAGGCCCCTGGCAAGGTGGTGGATTTTCGTGCTCCCAGAAGGGATGGGGCCTCAAGTGGAAGGGGCAAGGCTAGAGACAGCCAGCCCTCATTGCCACCCAGAGCGTGTCATACTGGCGCCTCCAGCCAGTCCTGAGAGATGCCCAGAGCACTCAACACTTCACTCTGGCAACAATTTAAAGGACCCAGGGATCTCTCAGTGGCTGTCTGGAATTCGTCATAATATACTTGCTTCAAGCAAGGTCATAAGAACATAAGAACGGCCATACTGGGTCAGACCAAAGGTCTATCTAGCCCAGTAGCCTGTCTGCCGACAGTGGCCAGCACCAGGTGCTCCAGAGAGGGTGGACCGAAGACAATGATCAAGCGATTTGTCTCCTGCCATCCTTCTCCAGCCTCTGACAAACAGAGGCCAGGGACACCATTTCTATCCCCTGGCTAATAGCCTTTTTGGACCTAACCTCCATGAAATTATCTAGCTTCTCTTTAAACTCTGTTATAGTCCTAGCCTTCACAGCCTCCTCTGGCAAGGAGTTCCACAGGTTGACTACACGCTGTGTGAAGAAGAACTTTCTTTGATTAGTTTTAAACCTGCTACCCATTAACTTCATTTGGTGTCCTCTAGTTCTTCTATTATGGGAACTAATAAATAATTTTTCTTTATTTGCCCTCTCCACACCACTCATGATTTTATATACCTCTATCATATCCCCCCTCAGTCTCCTCTTTTCTAAACTGAAAAGTCCCAGTCGTTTTAACCTCTCTTCATATGGGACCCGTTCCAAACCCCTAATCATTTTAGTTGCCCTTTTCTGAACTCTTTCCAAGGCCAAAATATCTTTTTTGAGGTGAGGAGACCACATCTGTACATAGTATTCAAGTTGTGAGCGTACCATAGTTTTATACAGGGGCAGTAAGATATTCTGGGTCTTATTTTCTATCCCTTTCTTAATAATTCCTAGCATCCTATTTGCCTTTTTGACCGCCGCTGCACACTGTGTGGAAGTTTTCAGGGAACTATCCACGATAACTCCAAGATCTCTTTCCTGATTTGTCGTAGCCAAATTAGCCCCCATCATACTGTATGTATAGTTGGGGTTATTTTTCCCGATGTGCATTACTTTACACTTATCCACATTAAATTTCATTTGCCATTTTGTTGCCCAATCACTCAGTTTGGTGAAATCTTCTTGGAGTCCCTCACAGTCTGCTTCTGTCTTGACTATCCTAAACAGTTTGGTATCATCCGCAAACTTTACCACCTCACTGCTTACCCCTTTCTCCAGATCATTTATGAATAAGTTGAACAGGATTGGTCCCAGGACTGACCCTTGGGGGACACCACTAGTTACCCCTCTCCATTCTGAAAATTTACCATTTATTCCTACCCTTTGTTTCCTGTCTTTTAACCAGTTCTCAGTCCATGAAAGGACCTTCCCTCTTATCCCATGGCAATGTAATTTACACAAGAGCCTTTGGTGAGGGACCTTGTCAAAGGCTTTCTGAAAATTTAAGTATACTATATCTACTGGATCCCCCTTGTCCGCATGTTTGTTAACCCCTTCAAAGAACTCTAATAGATGAGTAAGACATGATTTCCCTTTACAGAAACCATGTTGACTTTTGCCCAACAAATTATGTTCTTCTATGTGCCTCACAATTTTATTCTTTACTATTGTTTTGACTAATTTGCCCAGTACTGAAGTTAGACTTACCCCTCTGTAATTGCCAGGATCGCCTCTAGAGCCCTTTTTAAATATTGGTGTCACGTTAGCTACTTTCCAGTCATCAGGTACGGAAGCCGATTTAAGGGATAGGTTACAAACCACAGATAATAGTTCAGCAATTTCCCATTTGAGTTCTTTTAGAACCCTTGGATGAATGCCATCCGGTCCCGGAGATTTATTGACATTAAGTTTTTCTGTTTGTTCCAAAACCTCCTCTAATGACACTTCAATCCGGGACAGTTCCTCAGATTCATCACCCACAAAGGACGGTGCAGATTTGGGAATCTCCCTAACGTCCTCAGCCGTGAAGACTGAAGCAAAGAAATCATTTAGTTTCTCCGCAATGGCTTTATCATCCTTGATTGCTCCTTTTATATCTCGATCGTCTAGGGGATCCACAGGTTTTTTAGCAGGCTTCCTGCTTCTAATGTACTTAAAAAACATTTTGTTATTTCTTGTTGAGTTTTTGGCTAGCTGTTCCTCAAAATCTTTTTTTGCTTTTCTTATTACATTTTTACACTTGATTTGACAGTGTTTATGTTCCTTTCTATTTATCTCACTAGGATTGGACTTCCGCTTCTTAAAAGATGCCTTTTTGTCCCTCACTGCTTCTTTTACATGGTGGTTAAGCCATGGTGACTCTTTTTTAGGTCTCTTGCTATGTTTTTTAATTTGGGGTATACATTTAAGTTGGGCCTCTATTATGGTGTCTTTAAAAAGTTTCCATGCAGCTTGCAGGGATTTGGCTCTAGTCACTGTGCCTTTTAATTTCTGTTTAACTAACCTCCTCATTTTTGTGTGATTCCCCTTTTTGAAATTAAATGCCAGAGTTCTGGACTGCTGAGGTGTTCTTCCCACCACAGGAATGTTAAATGTTATTATATTATGGTCACTATTCCCAAGTGGTCCTGTAATGGTTATCTCCTGGACCAGATCCTGCACTCCACTCAGGACTAAATCGAGAATTGCCTCTCCCCTTATGGGTTCCTGTACCAGCTGCTCCAAGAAGCAGTCATTTAAGCCATTGAGAAATTTTATCTCTGCTTCTCTTCCTGAGGTGACATGTACCCAGTCAATATTGAGATAATTAAAATCCCCCATTATTATAGAGTTCTTTATTTTGGTAGCCTCTCTAACCTCCCTCAGCATTTTAATGTCAGTATCGCTGTCCTGGTCAGGTGGTTGATAATATATCCCTACTGCTAATTTCTTATTATTGGAGCCTGGAATTACTATCCATAGCGATTCTATTGAACATGTTGATTCATTTACTATTTTTTTTTCATTTGATTCTACATTGTCTTTCACATACAGTGCCACTCCGCCACCCACACGGCCTGCTCTATCCTTCCATTGTATTTTATATCCCGGTATGATTGTGTCCCACAGATTTTCCTCATTCCACCAGGTTTCAGTGATGCCTGTTATGTCAATCTCCTCCTTTAATACGAGGTACTCTTATTAGTCTGACTCCTAGCATTTGTGTAGAAGCACTTTAAAATTTGCCACTGCTTATTTGTCTGCCCTTCCCTGATGCACTGGATTCCTTTACATGCAGTTGTTTGTCTGCTCTGACCCATGGTTTGTCCTCTCACCTCCTCTCTTTCTGACTACAGCTTCGAGAATCTCCATCAATGGATTCTCCTCTAAGAGAAGTCTCCATCCGATTTATGTGCATCTCCGCACCAATCGGCTTTCCCCCATCAAACGTGTTCAGCACATAGCAAAGAATGAAGGTTATAATACAAAATGGAAGTTGCACAATAAAATAGAGTCTACAGTTTGGTACAGACATATCACATTCTGTTGCATTGTTTAAAGGATTTGGGACCTGAAAAACTATGTGAATACTTTTGTTTGGCAGTGAGAGAGCTAAGTCTTCACATGTTTGTCATGCTAGTCCTTGGATACATCTGTTATATCAAAGAACAATGGGAGCTTATCCCAGAACAGCTGCCCGATTTACATCTTTCTCTTACTGTGTTAACCATTTCTATTTCAAGTATTATTTTACCACATATCCAATTATGTTGGATAAAAAAATTGTAATGTAGCACGTTTTAAAAAGAGAATAGTCCTGCCTTCATATATAATGAACCATGTAACACATGGTAAATACGCAGAGTGCTTAATAATTGCACACATACCTAAGCATGTGTTTCACTTTATGCACCATGAGCATGCTTTTCCACTGTGCCCCAGCATATCTTAGGTGCGGTGGAGAGGCATGGCTCTGAGGGAAAGGCTGATAGTTCCTTGTTTTTTGTGCCTCACCCACATGCATCTGACAGCTCGGGTGTGGGGCAGCCTTAACTCAGTGGTTCTCAAATGGGGCTCCACAGAGTCCCACAGCTGAAAACGGGTGCCCTGAGCCCTGGCTTCCCTCTGCGCAGCTGAAGCAGAGAGCGGTGCAGGACTGAAACCCCAAGCTTCCCCCGCTGCTTTATGCAGGAGCATCTTGGGATTGAAACCCCAAATCCCTGAACTAGGAGCAGGGGGCTGAAACCTTGAGCCCATGGGCAGAGTTGCAGGGGCAGAAGGGTCTTCTGTCACTAAACTGCAAAGCCTGACCCAGAGTGGGGCAGTCCTGGAGGCAGCTACACCTCCTCCCACTACCTCCTCTCCCCTAGTCCCACTCAGGCTCTACCTCTAGCCAGGTCTTAGCTGGGAAGTTGGAGCAAGGCAGTGGTGCTCCTCTGGCGGGTATGCCATGGACTGGGTGGCCGTGTCACTTCCCTATTTGCTGCTGGAGCCCAGGATTGCGGCTGCTCCTCAGTTCCCAGCTCCCTTTGACTACTCATGCAGCTGGTCAGAGCTGCCCAGGAAGCCCTGGACCCAGCAGAGCCCTCAGGGAGTAGCCACTGACACACAGCCTCATATAGGTGGGTAGCCTGCTAAGGTGAGTCAGGGGTTGGAGGTCGTGTTTCCACTGACATTAGGCTTTGGCTACACTGTAGATTTGTACTGCTTTAACTATACCAGTATAGTTGCAGTGGCATGATCGCCAAAGTGTGGACACAGTTGTAGTTGTATAAAGGTTCTCTTTACCAATATAACTGCGTCCACGCTAGTGCATGTATCCGTATTAAGGATGTTAAGGACTAGTTGATTTTCCCCCCTCCCTTGCTGCCTCTGTCAGATAGAGGCAGCAAAGTGGGGGGGAGAAGGGGTACTTCAAAGCGGCAGCACTGCACAGCTGAGCCGGGGATCAGCTGTGCGGCACTGTCGCTTTGAAACCCCAAGTCAGCGTTTCAAAGAGGCAGCCGCCGCACAGCTAAGCTGCGGATCAGCTATGCAGCACTGCTCCTTTAAAACACTGAAGCGCCATGGAGCCTGGGGTCAGCTGGGGACTCAAAGAGAGAAGGCCCAAGAGGTGCTGTGGGCTTGTTCTGTAATTGCTTATTTCAATTTTTCCAGACTTTGGCATAATACATTTTGGGACATATCCCAGGATATATTCCAGATCTGTTCTTTAATCCTTTGCACAGATTTGAGTTGTCCAAAAATATAACTTCCCCTCTTCCCAAAATAGTATAGCATTACATTGTTTATTTAAATTCATGATGTTACATGGCCGAAGTATCTATTTTACATTATGTTGATAGTTTTAAAAATATCAGTATATATTTTTATTGCAGCTATAATAAATTGTGCCTTCCCCAGTGTTATATACAGTAATTCCTCATTTAACACGATAGATACGTTTCAGAAAATGATCGTGCTAAGTGAAAACGTGTTATGTGGGGTCAATTTTCCCATTGAAAAGAATGGAAAAGGTGGGGGTTGCGTTTCAAGTGCATGTGCACTTGCAGCTCCAGCCTGTACTTGTTAGCAGCTGGGACCAGGACATAAGGGTTGGGGGAAAAAGGGGACTGGGTTATACCAGGGAGGGGAGGTGTTTGGCTCTGGAGAAGGGAAGAGAAGGACGGGGGAAGGGGCTTGCAGCCGGCAGCTGGGTTTCCCCAGCTGGCCAGTGACTGGCAGCTGCGCGAGGCTTCCCCTGCCTCCTTACAAAGCGGCGGAGGTTTGCCGCTCACCGCGCAGTTTCCCGGTGACCCCCTCTGGCCAGATGCCTTGTGTCCGGCCAGAGGGGGTCACCGGGGAACGGCGCTGCAAGTGGCAAACCTCTGCTGTTTTGCAGGGAGGCAGGGGAAGCCTCGCTCAGCTGCCGGCCACCGGTTGGTTGTAGGGGAAATCATGTTATTGCGGGAACGGGGTCGTGTTGTTTGAAAAATGTTCCCTAAAAAAAAAAATTGTGCTATCACGAAAACGTGTTAAGTGGGCACGTGTTAAGTGAGGTATTACCGTATGCAATAAGTCTACTTACTGCAGCTGTTAATATTTAGAAGGCTATATCTGATGACAGAAGCACCAAAAATGTAATTTCAGTTGTACATGAAGGCATTGGGTTTGTAGAAATTGTGCAAAGCCAGAGGAAACAGTTTGGGCATAACCCAAAGGCTAAGAACTTCTATCTATTCTATTGTATGAAACATTGCAGTCAAACTCATTAGTAAATTCTGTTTGGACCTAGAATAACCACTCTAATGTGTCTACAAAACCTTGCTCAGAATTTGGCTGCGCAACCAAGCACCATGGCAAGTCTGCATTTGGTTTCTGATGCTCTGTTCCAGAACTTTTTGCTTTGGTGATTTTGTTTCTGATTATGCATAAATGTACCTATTTTTTCTAATTTATTTATTTGGTTGTTTACATTTAGGGCTGATTACTGGAAATCACAGCCAAAGAAATTCTGTGATTACTGCAAGTGCTGGATAGCGGACAACAAGCCTGTATGTTGGTCTAGTTAGTATAATAATACTGCTTCTCAAGTACTGGAAATATGCTTATAAAATATTTTTTCAGTATTGTTTACTGACATATAAGCTAATGTTTACCTAGTATTGTTTGTTTTAAATATTCCTTTGTAAGCCATGTTAGCTATTAAACTGGGGGGCGGGGCGGAATTTTCAAATTAAGACCTGGATCCTGCATTAAGCATTTTCTGTACTTCCATGGACCTCAATACAAGATTGGAGCTCTACATCTTGATCCTGTATTCCTTATTCATGTGTAAAACAGCTGAAAAATCCAGTTCCATTTTCTAAAGCTCCATAATTTGAACTGTGCTCTACCTTGAAGTAAGGTTGGCAATTTCCTGGGAAAAACTAATCTGGACAGGGCACTTGTAAATATTGATTTAAGCCCAGTTTAATTTGGGAAAAATAAAATTATTATTAGAACATACTAATCAAAATTAAGTATTGAGCAGTATCATAATAGTGTTGCGGTCTATGCAATATGTATATATTACTGGGAAGTGAAATATGAATTATGACATAATTTTCTTGAGGAAAATACTAAATCAAAATGTATAGAAACATTCTAATGTTCAGTATTACATTACATATATTAGTATTATGCCTACTTCAGTTTTACTATTTATTTGTGCAACTCTAAATTAATCTCCAAATCTATTTCCTTATTAAATTTGATCATTTGAATTTGTAACTAAAACACACTGTAATGTGATGTGAATTAACGAACCAATTTTTAAAACAGAAAATGCCTTAAACTGGGACTAAGTAGTTTTTCCCAGTGCAGTGAAAACTATGATTTCTCTCTATGTATAAAAAAAACTTTTCCTGCAGGACAACAGAGTGACATCATGTGTCACTTTGCATCCCGCAGCCCCTCCCTTCACCCTCAGCCCCTCCCATGGTCCTCCCCCATGCACTGTGGAGCCGTGAGTCATGTGGCCTACCCTGGGCACAGTGGAGAAGAGAAGCTGCAGGTAGCCAGGCAGGGGCAGCCCTAGACTAGCTGCCAGCAACTGGTGCCCTAGGCGAACCATGCAATCGGCACCCCCACCTCCAAACTCCTCAATGATATTGCGCCACCATTTGGTGCCCTATTTAACTTGGCGACCTAGGCAACCGCCTAGTTCACCTATATGGACGGGCCGCCCCTGTAGCCAGGGCTGTCCGTCCCACAGCGCCTCAAGCTGCTTCAGAGCATGCAGGGGCTGGGAGCAGGCAGCTGCAAAGCTGGGCAGCCTGACTCCACATGTGGCAGCTGCTTCGCAGCCTCCCTCTGCCTGCTCAGTCCTGGGCACCTCGGGTCACAGCCAGGAGCTGCTTGAGAAGAATAGAGGGAGGCAAGGCCTCCGCTTACCTCTCAGCGCGCACTGCAGGATCGGGCCCCAGGCAGAGACGTGCCACAGCTTGGAGCCCGCAGAGGTGCCTTTATTCCCCCCCCCCCTCGCGCCCTTGGTTGTGGGTCACTGCTGGGGTAATGGGGGTGGGTTGGCCCTCCACCGCCTCTTGCGAATGGGACTCCCAGCCAAGTCCCACAATGCACAGGGCGCACCAGGTTCCCTCAGTACTGCCTGCATGGAAATGCCCCTGCCAGTTGTGGGGGGGAACTCCCTCCACAATCCCTTCACAGCTCTGCTCCACAGGGGCTGGGGGTCAACCCCTCCCCTCCTGCACCCAGGCCTTGCCCTCCCCCCCACCAGCTTCACACTGCACGAGTTGGAGAGTTAGCCCCCTCCCCCTACCACACCGCCCCCCCTCGGGCCTTTGCCCCCACAACGGACTCCGCGTGGCTCGAGTCAGGGGTCTAATTCCCCCACCCCCTGAAGCATCATATAAGGGCAACCAGCAGTGTTTGGAACAGCTGCCAACCCGCCAGTGCTGCTTCTTTGCTGGTTAGGTAGCCCGTTCATGGGAGAGGGCAGGGTGTGGGTAAGAAGGAGGAAGGGGAATAGAGTGTATGTGGGGATGGGTGGTGTGGTAAAGGAGGGTGGGGATAAGGGGGATATAGGAATGGAAGCAGGGAGATGGCCAGTGTGGGGGTGTAGAGGGGGAAGGGTTAGAGAAGGATGGGGGTGTAGGAATGGAGGAAGGAGGTGGGGATAGGGATAGGCAGTGTGAGGAGGGGGAGGGATTAGGGAGGATGGTAGGGATGTAATAGTGTAGTAGTCAATTAACTGAATAACCAATAAGCAAAAGCTTCTAGTTTAATGCTATACACTACACTCATTCCCCCCCTCCCCCCCTTTGCCAGTAAATGTTTTAGCAGGCTGGCCAGCAGCCCAGCTCAGTCCTGGCTTGGGCTGGGCCCGGGACCTACCCTTCCTGCAACTCTGCATTTAAAGTGTATTAGGAGCCAAGCAGGCAGGCAGCCCAGCTCAGTTTGGACTTGCGCTGGATTGGGGAGCTCAGTGCACACACACCCCAGACAGGGGGTGCTGCCACCCCACACTGCTGCCTCTGATAGAAAGGCAGCAGTGCGGGGCAACAGGGAGCCAGTCCGTGAGAGGAGCTGGTTTTCAACTGGCTCCCCTCACCAACCAACTTCCGTCTGGCACCCCACAGTGATGCCCCAGATACAGAGGCAACAGTGTGGAGCCTTGGGGTTTCTTCCTCTCTTCACTCCCCTGCAGGAAACCAGCGCTGGCACTGTCATCCTGAGGGGGGCTGTCGAAGCTGGAGCTCCAGGCAGGTGGTGGCCTGAGTGCGGGTCAGGTAGAGGCAGCAATTCCCTGCTGGGTCCTGGAGCGTTGGGGCCCTGGAGCGCAGCAAGGAGCTGCTGCCGCCAGCCCCACTGCCCTCTAGCTCAGCCCCAGCCCTCCTCTGGCGGTTGGAGAGGGGCTGAAAGACCAGGGCTGTGATCGAGGAGGGGGGTAGGAGACTTGGGGGCAAGAAGCCGGGGCTGGTGCAGCCCCAGCCCTCCCTGGCAGCCGGGGGAGAACTGGGCCTGCCTGTCCCCAGAGACGGGGGTTGGTGAATGTAGCAAGCAGGGGGCACTGCCCCCAGTCACCTATTTTAAAAAGTAAAATCCCAGGTAAATACTATGCCCATCTTTACCTTGATGCTTTGCCTTTGTGCAGATCTTCTAAAGTCTACGGGATCAGCTGTGGACCTTAGAATGTCACCGTACTGCGCAGGTCTATAGTTATTTAGCCTCCCTCCTGCTGGCCTTTTACAGTTGGTGCTCTAATCCAGTGGTGGGCAACCTGCAGCCCCAAGGCCACATGCGGCCCATCAGGGTTCTATGTGTGGCCTATGATACATTTGTTTTACCAGACTTTGTTGGTTTCATCTGCATAGTTTTTTTTCCTGCTATTATTACTAAAGTGACACACACATAAACCAAGGGCACATGAAATGAGATGCATGCTGATCGCACACAACATTGACTGAGACAGCCAAGTGCTCCCTCAGCATCCAATCAAAGCACTGTTTTGGTTCAGTCGGCACACCCCACAAATTGTAGGTACACAAGCGCAATTAGCAAAACTACACTATCCTTGGAGACCATCTTGGTTACAACAATCCTGCAGCCCACTGAGATGGAGGGCCACTCACGTGGCCCACTCACTAGCTTAGAGTGCCCATTGCTGGTCTAAGCACTTAAAACCAAATTATCACTTTGAGCATATATTTGCCAAGTTGGTATGCCAAGCAGCCCGAGTACTTTTGAACTTTGATGACAAGTGCACTGACACCTGGATTAAGAGATGATTCCCACAACCCCAAGAGTACCTAGACTCTCCATGGCTTTTCCATCATATATATCCCAGTGCACCTGCAGGACTCCTAAGATCTTCAGGTTTCTGTTGCCCCTACTCTATATTTGATAGCCTTTTTGATTTAAAGGCTCTCCAATTGTCTTCCTAAATTATCCACATCCTACGCCTAATCTGCCTGATCTCCTACTTTACATACCTTGGTTTTTGCTCCTACTCTCAGATTTGCTTAACTGCAGAGTTCTTACAGTCCTCAGGAGCTCAGCAGATCTTAATATGATCTTCATAAGGCCCACAAGTTCCTACTGTTTCACTAAATGTCTATGGTAAGTCCTATAGAATTGGAAGGTAAAGGGGAGCAGAAATTGAAACACAAATTCTTAGATTGTAGCACCATGAACCACGCCTGCACAACTCGGAAAGCAGCGAGGGCCATATTACTCCAAAGAAAACAGCTGCGGGCCACAAGTAGGGATGCTCTCCCAAAAAATACCGAACACACAGGCTAAAAATTTTTGTCAGGGGGAAAAAAAAAATCCACACGTGTCTCCACTTGGCCCCTGCACCCTGCCCCTTGGTGCCTTCCCTTTTCTCCTGACGTGCCTCCCTCCCCTCAACACAAACACCTTCCTTCCCCTCCCCTACCTGGCTTCTGCCTTCCAGGTTGCAGGGCTGCCAGAGTCTTTTTGAATCTGGCGGTCACCGGCCGTGACCTCACGATGCCACGTCATGCCAGCATTCGGGCGTCTGCCAGTGTCCCGCCCTCTGGCTTGCGCCCCGCTTCCTCGCGCCGGAGCTGCATGCAGGCAGCCCGGCAGCAAGAATCACCACACTTCCCCCTCCCCGGCGGCGCTCCGCTCCTCCACCCGGCTGGCAGATCGGGTGGGGCCGCGCCGCCCATAGTCGGCACGGGCCGCATGCAGCCCTTGGGCCGTATGTTGTGGAGGCCTGCCATGAACCATGCAAAATTCTCAAATTACAAAGAGGCCCTTGCTCTTTAATTTAATAATATTTTTAAATTAAAATTTCATACAAACCACCTTATGTCATCAAGACCCAATCAGTATAAAATTTCATAATGCCATTTTTCAGAATATAACTGCATTTCCATGCTTTCTACTGCTAAGTTTCTTTTATAATTAAAAGTTAATTTGTATTAGCTAAATTTATAATGATTCACTTTTTCCATAATAATTTTTACATATGTTATTGTTGGCTACACTCATTCTTAACTCCAGTTTAAGTAAGGTTTTTTTGTCTATGTATATATTTGTAGTTTATCAAAGACAATTACTTCCATGCATATTGTTTTTTATTGTATTTTAATTTACTTTTTTCCTCTTTTAAGAGCATTGAATTTCATGAAAGGGGAAAGAACCATAAGGAAAATGTGTCCAAGAAAATTAGCGAGGTAAACAAACTTTTTCCTTTTTCTTCTAAATATTTATCTTTTTCTCTCTTTTGTTTATGGTTTGGCTATTTCTCCTCCCCCTTTTTAAATTGTAGATTAAAAAGAAAAGTATGGAAAAGGCAAAGGAAGAAGAAAAAATGTCAAAGGAATTTGCAGCAATGGAGGAAGCTGCACTGAAAGCATATCAAGAGGATCTGAAAAGGCTTGGACTTAATTCAGGTAGTTCCTGTTGCTGCCAGAAAAGGCTTAAAGATAGCAATGGAGAAAATAGGGGCAAGACTTTCTTTTTGTATTATTTTTACAGAAACTCTGGGATAGTGTTTACCTTGGCAAAAATGGGACACATAAGAAACCCTTCCCATTCGTAAGGGAACTCACTGTGACTCCTACCAGCGGGGGGAACTCACTGTGGTTCTGGGCAGCCACAGGGAACTCACTGCAGGGGCTGGAAACTGTGGAGAGTTCCCCGCGACTCCTGGCCCCCATAGCTTGCCTTTCCAGGCAGGGTCAGGAGACCCATGAATACATCGAACCACAAATAGCAATTCTGCATATAGCAAGGGTCTGCTGTATAATTTGCCACAGTGTTAGCTGTAGTGGAAGCTGTTAAGTTGTGTAGGCAGAGTTCAGATATTTTTACGGTTATGTTTAGTAATCCTTAAAACAATGCACATGGGTGTTAAGGTTAAATATCATAGTCGAAAAAGTTCCTAAGCACTATCTGCTGTACAGTTTCTATTATTACAGTGGAGCTCCACCAGTCATTAACTATAGGTCCCAATTTTCCCAATGGAGGCAAGTGCATAGCTATTAGTTGAGCTTTCACCCACCACATAACTAAGTCCCTTTTTCTTTGAATCTTCTGCTCAACTGTAAAATGGGAGGTGCTTTTGTTCTGTTACCATGACAATAAAATATCATTTTTTTTTAAATAGTCCTGTTAGTTTGAACCCTCTGTGAAGAGTGTGTCCTTCTTAAGACTTCTGGGTTTTAGCTTCTGTTGACTCAATGCTCAATAGTTTGGGGTAATTCTTAAATTTAAATTATTCAGATTTGTTGTTTTTCCCAGTGATCCTCCGTCTGATTTTTAATAGTGTGATCTTACACTAGAAAAGCTTTTGATATTTATTACATACATACTACTTTGGACTAAGTTGATATTTTCTGCTGCCTATATGAGAAATGCCCAATTAGTAAATTGTGATTATAACTCTGTTATTTCCTTTAAGATTCTACAGGTCCCAGTTCAACGCTTAGTAAACAGGAGGAAAAGAAAGAAAAAAAGGAAAAGAAAAAAAAGCGAAAAGACACCTTAGAAGCACCATCATATGAAGTAAAGAAATGGGTGCAAGGACTTTCCCCTGAGGGTTACACATATTACTACAATAATGTAACAGGAGGTAAGTAATGGCAAGGAACAAACATTGATCTAATTATTCTCTGTAAACAAAACAGGGTGTCATACACTTTGCTAGCCTTCCCCTGTCTATGTTGATAGATTGATTATTAGCGTGTGAACAATTCTATAGACTCCAGATTAGGAATGCTAAATTTCAATTAATCAGCTAATCGAGCAATTAATGCAATTTCCATCGACTACTCGATCAGTTGATAAGCCCGCAGCTCTTACTATATTTAAAAGGCAGAGATGCAGCAGAGAACCTGGAGTGAGCTGGGACCGAAGCAGTCCCTGCTCATGTCAGGTCCCGTCTGCTGCACCTCTGCATTTGAAATTTAGCAAGAGATCCGCAGGGCTCTTACTACGTTTAAAAGGCAGAGGTGCAGTGGGGAACCCAGGGCAAGCAGGGACTCAAGCAGTCCCCGCTCGCCCTGGGTCCTGACTGCTGCACCTCATGGCAGAGGTTCAGCAGTCAGGACAGTGCATGAGCGGGGATTACTTGAGTCCCCACTCGCCCCGGGTTCCCCACTGCACCTCTGCTTCCCCTGTCCTCCCCCCCGCGGAGATGGTGCTGGGGAACCAGCTTTTAAGGATTGAAACCAGCTCCTGCTTCCCTCCCTTGCTGCCTCTGATACAGACTTATTGGGTAGTCAACTAGTCACTTACATTCCTACACCAGGTATTACTATAAATTCATGGCTTTTCTAATTATGTGAGAGTACCCACATGGGTCCTGTTGAGTATATCGTGGACATTCCTAGAATTTCTTGACATCTTACAAAGATTATATTTAAATGCACAGAAGGGTAATATCTTCTCCTCCCCTACCCAAAAAAGAGGAGTAAGAATCCATGTTAGCAGGTCTCAGGTATAAAATGGCTATTTATTTGAGCACCAGTAGTATCTCAAGATAAATGAAATAATGAGATTAGACTGATTACAGGGTTTCTTGTTTACATGTACAGGATTAAACCAATCACCTTATTTGGGGTCAGGAACACAGTGTGTTGATAGCACCTTAATTATGTGTTTGCTGTGAAGCTCTGAAGGAGTCCTATATTATGATTAGATGAGTATATTACATACAGTTTCTTGTGGGCACTGACACTGGTGTAATGCGGGTACTGACATTTGTGTAATTCTCAGTCCTTCCTAACTACCAAACCATACAAATCTTGTGCTTCTCAGTCTGTGCTGACTGATTGTCCCATAAGAAGATACTCTAAATGAATAATTATATATCAGTCATAATGCAGTAGAAATTTACACGTGACAGCAGGCCAGATTGTCATGCCCTTACTCCACATTTAGTCTCAGTTACTTCAGTGGGACTATACTTGGATTACTGCTGAGTGGAGTAAGGGGATCACAATCTGACCCAGTGTGATTTCTTTTTAGAAGAGTAATACATATATTCCTCATGCATAGTGTGCATACATATCTGCAAGATGTTCTAATCAACTGTTTGTCATAAAGGTTGATTGGAAATATTGAAATGGTTTTATAAACAATAAATTAAATATGTTTCTGTTTTAAGAATCTCAGTGGGAAAAGCCCGAAGGATTTCAAGGCAACTTTCGAAACTCACAAATGGTAATCAAATGTTTACTAGTACTACTTCTTTGTTCTTATGGCTTTCTTCACAAAAAATTTTGCTGCCTAATTGATTTATCTCTCATGCACATATTGTTTACAATATTGAATTCATACAACCTGCATTTTGTGAAACTTAGTAAAATATATGGTAGCATGACTAGATTTATCTGTGAAACCTCTACAGATAAGGTTAAAACTCAACTTTCACTATAAACTCCTGTTTTCAGGTACAGATAACTTGTTTAAAAATTATTCTTTGGGGTCAAACTTTGGATGCTTGGTTTCAGCAAAAAAAGCTGAACGTTTTTGGAAAAAGTCAAGCAAATCTTGTTCTGCTTTTTGCAAATTAGTCAACACAGGAAAAAATGTTCATATATTAAAATAATTCATAAGATTCTTTTGCTTGTAAATGGCTAATGTTTGAAACATTTTACGTGTGGCTAGTACAGGTTGGACCTCCCTGGTCCGGCACCCTCAGGACCGGAGCTTTCCCGCACCAGGGAGTTTGCTGGATCAGGGGAGATCAGTGATCATCTGCTGGCTGCCCCGCGCCCGGGCTCCTCTTCTGGGGCTCCCTGCCCTGCCGTTGGCCCCAATAAAGCTAGTCCAGCAGGCTCCCCACCCTGCTGCCCACCCACTGCCCCAGGGTCTCCCAGAGTTCCAGGCGAGGACCACTTGGTCGTTCCTAGCCCTCTGCCGCAGGGTATTACCCCGGGTTCCCAGCTGGGGCCAGCCAGCCACTGCCGGCCCTGCTGCCACCAGGGGTTTCACAGCCAGGGCTGCCCAGCCACCCACCTCACTGCTAGGATCGCCTGTCTCCACCAGCCCCACTTCAGCTGGGGGTTCCGCCGTGGAGGCTGCCTGATCATCCCAGCCCTGCTGCCACTGGGGATTTCTCGGGGTTCCTGGCCAGGGCCATCCAGCTGCAGGCAGCCCTTCTGCAGCCAGCAGTTCCCCAGCTGGGGCCAAAACTCCCCAGTCACTTGGCCCTGGGGGGTTCCGGGTTGGAGCGTCCCAGCCACCGCCTAGCCCCGTTAATGCTGGGGGTTCCAGCCAGGGCTGGGGCTCCCCAGATGCTGCCTGGACTAGCCAGGGCTCCCCAGCCCCTGTGTTGCTCAGGGGCTCTTTGTTCCACCAACATCCCTGGCCCTGCAGGACCACGGATGTTGTCAGACCAGAGAGACCCAGATTTGGGAGGTTCAGCCTGTAGGAAAAACTACTTGTGCAATCTTCGTGGAACTCCATAGTGCTGAGTATATGTGTTTCATGCAACAATATAGTTGCACAGTTGTGTTTTTAATTCGACTCACTGGTTTTAGAGTTAAGGTTTCAGCATAGCTAATGTAGTGTTCCAGTATGTGGAATTGTGCAAAGCGCTGCTGTGTTGTGATTTTCTTGTTTAAACTATAATGAGGACATAAACTAATGATAAATAATGTGTATTAAATTACAAACATAAGCTAAAGAAATAGGAAATATTAAAAGCAGCGATGTCTTCCCCATGTATGTATTTCCGATTACTAGGTAGGTTAAGAGACTCTCCTTGCTTTATGACCAACAAAAAGTTAACTTCCTGAAGAAGGAGAAAAAAGAGCTCTATGTAGCTCAGAAGCTTGTCTCTTTCACCAATAGAAGTTGGTCCAATAAAAGATATTACCTCACCTGCTTGGTCTCTCTGTCTATCAGCATTTACATAGTCTTACCCAGGGCTTGACAAATTATAGAAAACCCTACTCGCCAGACAAAAAATGGACTCGCTACCCCCACCGCGCAGGTGCGTGCCACCCAGAGGACAACCAGGACGGCATGTTTGCTTCTGTGACGGGGCGGGGCCACTCCGCAGCAGCGAGGACAACCCGCCCCGCACTTCAATGGTGCCGACCCCCATGCTGCACGGGGAGCGCGGCATTCTGACAGCGGTCTGCGCCGCTTGCTCCCATGCAGCTGCCCAACTGAGCGGCGTGCAGAGGGGCCGAGTCCTGGGACGGGAGCCGGAAGCGGGGGTGCCGACCCCCGTGCTGCATGGGGAGCGCGGCATTCTGACAGCGGTCTGCGCCGCTTGCTCCCGTGCGGCCGCCCTACTGAGTGGCATGCAGGGGGGCCGAGTCCTGGGACGGGAGCCGGAAGCGGGGGCGGGCCACACGTGGGCGTAGGGCAGGGCCAGAGTGTGCATGCGTCCCTGACATCAGGGGGCAAGGTGCCGGCGCAAGAGAGCGCCACATTCAAAAGGGGAGCAGCGGAGGAAGGCAGAGGGGAGAGGTGACAGAGGAAAGTAACGGAGGGAGAGGGGAGAACAGAGGAGTGAGCTAGAAGACGGCGGTGAGCGGAGGAGTGAAGGGTGAGAGCGGAGGGGAATGGGAGACGGAGGAGATCAGAGAAGGCAGGAGGGAGATGGGGAGTGGAGCAGAGAGCAGAGCGTGGGGGCAGAGAAATGAAAGGAGAAGCGGAGGTAGGAAGCAGCCCAGAGCAGAGACACTAACGAGCCACTGTGGGGCAGCTCCGCCCCGTCACAGCTCGCCAGCTGCCAAAATCTACTTGCCACAGGCGAGTGGGCGAGCGGATTTGTCGAGCCCTGGTCTTACCACTGTAACAGCTAAACTTCAGAAAGTTAACTTTCTGCTTAGACTTCACACAAACTTATAGGGTGGACTAATAAACCTGTGCTGCGTACTGAAGTTTAGCTACCACAGTGTTGAGAGCTATATGAATGCTGTTGGTGGATGAGGTAAAAATGTTTATTGGATCAACTTCTGTCAATGAGAGAGAGAGGCAAGCTTTTGAGCTACACGAGGTGTGGGGAATCTCCAGTCCTGGGGGCCACATGTGGTTCATCAGGGTTAGCCACTGGCAGGCTGCCAGACGTTTTGTTGACCTCAGCATCCACAGGCACAGACACTCGCAGCTCCCAGTGGCCATGGTTTCCTGTTTCTGGCCAATGGGAGCTGTGGGAAGCAGTGGCCTGGACTGTGCTGCTTCCACTGTCCAGGAATGGCGAACCATGGCCACTGGGAGCTGCAAGCAGCCATGCCCACAGACACTCACGCAGGGGTGAAAGTAACTTAAATTTCTTACAGGTACTGTCCTATCACAACCTGCCCCCTCCCCTCTTGGGGGAGGGCTCAGAGCAGGGGCTGGGCGGTGGGGGAGGGATACCTGTAAGAAATTTAAGTGTGGGGGGGGCTCCGGGCAGAGGGTTATAGTGTGGGGGGGAGGGAGATGCAGGAGTCAGGACACGGGCTGGGGATATGGGGGAATGCAGGAGTCAGGGCTGGGGTGAGGAGGGGCTAAGAGCAGAGGGTTGGGGTGTGTGAGAGGGTGTAGGAGTCAGAGTTGGGTGTCTGAAGGGCTCAGGGCAGAGGGTTGAGGTGCAGGGGGCTGGATTACCTTAGATGACTGGTGTACATGCCCTGATGCTCCTGTTTGCTGCCTCTGCCATGACCAGTGTAGGGGCACTGCTGCAGACAGATGGGGCTGGGCCACAGGGACATCCTGCAGGATTGGGGCTGCTGCTAGCCCTTCTCACTGCAGATGGGGCCAGGGCCTGGCTGCTGTGGCCAGTTGGGGACCAGGCCACGTTCGCAAATTCCACCTCCCGCTGTGGCAGGAGTGGGGCCACTGCCAGCCCCTCCTGCACTAGGATCAGCTGGGATCAGGCTGCTGCAGCAGATGCAGGCCATTTCCCAGACAGACAGACAGACAGACAGACAGACACACACACACACACACACACACACACACACACACACACACACACACACACACACACACACACACACACACACACACACACACACACACACACACACACCCCCCCTGGATCAAGGCTACCGTGGCTGGATGGGGGTTGGGGCTGGTTCCCGCATCTGGATTGGGCTAGGCTGTCATGGCAGGAGCCAGATTGGAGCTGCACTTCCTGTGACAGGATCTGGACCGGAGCCCAGTGACTCCACCAGTTGGTGAGTAGGCTAGTTTTAGGCTGGGGGTGGAACATTCCTTTCCCAGCTATCTCGGGTCCCTGACCTACTGGCCCTTTTAACCTGCTGCCTGCTCCACCTGGCTGCTGTCATCAGCTCAGCCTGCATCAGAGCGGAGTTCCCCAGCTGGCTCAAGCGGTGCAGCCAGCTCTTGCTGGAACATGGCTGGCTTTTGCCAGAGCAGTGCACCCACTGCCTTTTGCCTCTGCACTTGGGTGTCTTGTGGTCTACCAGCGACTGACACTGACAAAGCACATGCAGTGTCAAAGCTGGAGATTCCCCATCCCTGAACTACACAGAGTTCTTCTTCCTGCTTCCTTCTTCAGGTTAACCTCCTGTCTAGAGAAGTTTTGTCTCATCCAGACTGCAATGTTTTCCACCAAGGTTGGTTATGATCCTGTTTTCTTGAATGCAAACATGCTGCCGTTAACATCCGATGAGCAGGATGAGAGGGTGTCGTCTTTGCTTTCTACATATATCTCCAAAGTTCATTGCCTGTACTCAGATAACCACATGTGGCTTCGTTTTCCTCTGTGCTGCTTCCCTATTGACTTCATTTCCCTTTGATATCATTTGATTTTGTATGTAAGTGGGCACCACTGTGTTAGTTTGCAATACTTAATTTACATCCCAACAGAGAGATCTTACCTCGGAGCTGGAGAAAAACCTGCATGTCACGTCTTGCTGGTGAAAAATGACTTGCTACAGTTTTCAAAAACATTTTCTCTGCATGTATATTACAGAAGTATTTTGTTTGTGTGAGATCTGTATGTATACCTCCTTACATAGAGCTCCATATATACATGGGGAATCATGTGCTGCTCCACAGAGGCCAGTTGGTCTGTGAGCATCTCTGTGACTGCGTTGAGGAGGGGGGATAATGGTGGGCAGCAGGAGAGAAGTGGGTTGTGGCCACGAAAGCTCATCATGATACCATCTACATTTCTGTTAGTCTCTAAGGTGCTGCAAGACTATTCGTTGTTTTTTATGTTTTTTCCAGTTACAGACTAACATTACTACCCCTCTGAAACTTCCTTACATAGTATCCATCCATACATTTCACAATGATATTAGGGACCAGTATGACTTTGGCTTTCATTCACACCCTCACATGATAATCTTTGGTGAACCAGAATATACATACCGGAATCAAGATATTCTTGTAATTCCCTTGACAGTTGGCATTAAGGGGTTCTTGAGTCACAACATGCTTCAAGTTAAGCATCTCCCTAAGTGTCCTATTGGATCAGGCCCAGAATGCTCTGCACAGTTTTAATAAATCTGTGCTCTAATAGAAAGACCAAGTTATGCCACAGGCTGTTTTTTGTTTTCTTCTCTCTAGTTATGCAAAGCAGTTTTCTTTTGTTTCCTCTTATTTACACTATGCACTGTAAAACCACAAGAATAAAACCTTAAGGAAATGTGCTCACCGGGGGCTGTTTTTCTTCTCGTAATTAACTGATTTCATTTCACCAGCATATGTACACAAAGATTTCTATATAGTGTGTGAAAAATGTTGCCAAAGTTATCTTAATTTTTTATTTTCTTGACTTTTTTAAAAAGTGCAGTCTAACATTACAATGCATGAAGTCAAGACTGGTTTGTGATTAATTATAATCACACATTAATGTAAAATTAACATTATAGGCTAAATTCTCGGCTGCACCAAAGCCCTGCTCAGCGTGAAGCTTAATGGAAATTTCCAAGACTCACATCCCATATGCACTTCTTAAACAGTCATGACTTTGTTATTAATGTAGTGTGAAAATTATTATATTTTGTGTATAGACAAATGCCTTAGTCCTCATTGAGGACTATGTCATGTCAAATTTCAGCCTTCAGCCATTGCTGCTAACTCTTGTGTTGGCTTAGTTTTGTTTTCTGTTCAGAATAGGGTTTGTTCAAGTTGTTTTTCTCTGACCCTCACAAAACTCTATCTGCTAGATGGATTTTTCTGATATTTTCTGAGAACTTTTCTGTTAACTTAAGGTCAAAAGCCAACAATAGAAAATGTCAACTCAAGTAGTAAATGTTTTGGAAAGCCACAAGCATGTGAAAATAATAATGTGTTTAGTTGTATTTTCAACTCTTTGGCAACGTTAACTACAGTGATTTGCTATTCAGCATCCATTTTTTAAAAACTATTTGTATCTATGTGTAAAATACCTGTAGGATATCTGTGTGCATGCATGCACATGTACTAATTTAAGTTACAATGTTTGTATCTAACTCTCAGTGGACTTAATGGGGAATTTTTTCCAACAACTTTTAAGTTGGAACAGGCCCTAAAAACTTCATAATTGCCATGATGGAAAGTACTGGAGAGGTTAATATTTTTTATAGTTTGTGAGCAATTATTTGGATAGTCATTAATATTCATTCCACTGGTTCACTTTGTATGTGTTTTCGTTAGATGGGAGCATGGGTGGAAGGAGTCAGTGAAGATGGTCAGATTTACTATTACAATACAGAAACAGGAGGTAAGCAACATTGTTTTCACAATTAAGCTCTGTCTTGAAAGAGATGAAAAACGATAGTCTAGTAGCACCTTCAAGACTAACAAAACATGTAGATGGTATCATGAGCTTTCGTGGGCACAACCATCTGAAGAAGTGGATTGTGACCACAAAATCTCATGATAACATCTACATGTTTTGTTAGCCTTTAAGGTGCTACTAGACTATTTATTGTTTTTTAAGTTTTTCCTGTTACAGACTAACTCGGCTACCCCTCTGAAGCTTTTGAAAGAGATGGTTTGGTTTGGTGTTTTTTTTCATTTTTAGTAAAACTTTTTTTAAATGATTTCAAGTTTTTTAACCTTTTGAAACTCTAGTAAGGGCTAACGTTTGTTGCTTAACTCAGTATGTCCCTCAGCTGAGAATCAGCTGATGCTGTGTGCTTGTTAAACCACTCCTAGTTTTGTTGCCCTCAGGCAAACTTGCATCCAGATGAATGGTTCCATGACCATCCTTGATGGTATGCAAACATAATAATGTCATATATGTCTGCATATTCAGTTTGTAACTGTGAAGTGGGACGGCAGTTCATAAATGTAATTTTATTTAAAAATTTTTTGTTTGGAAACCAAAGAGGAACAGGGTCTGGTTTAGTTTGCTTTAGCACAGGTTGGATTTCCCTGGGAAATCTGAAGCAAACTGCTAGTGTAGTTAAACCCCTAAAATTGGAGCTTTCTTAGACCACAGTCAAAGGGACAGAGGCATTTAAATTAGGACTGCCAGGCAATTAAAAAATTATTTGTGATTGTTTACAATTTTAATCGCACTGTTAAATAGGGATATCAACGAGTAGTCAACTAGATGATTAACCGATAAGCCTAGGTTTATTGGTTAATCTGGCCAACTACTTGCATTTCTCCCCCTGCCTTGCTGCCTCTGTATCAGAAGCAACAAGGGGAGGGAGCAGGAGCTGCTGGTGCGGGGAGCCAGCTTTAAAAGCTGGTTTCTCCCAGCAGTGGCTCCACAGTGTCGCCTGCTTCAGCACCTCCTCCCCCGACCCCAGTGCTTCCCCCCTTGCCCACAGGCATGTGATTAACCCATTAAAAAAAATGTGTGAATTTTGGTTTCAGTTAGCCACAGCCATTAATTATGATTAATTGACAGCCCTAATTTGAATCTTTAACAGAGAACTTTTTTCCTTTTGTCAGAATTTTGAGTTAAATATGTAGAAACAAAGAGGTTTAAGCAATCTAACTTAAAAACCCTACTTCACCTGCAAAAAAAATGGAGCTGCACCCTTGTTTTGATTCATTGTGATGTATGAGAAAGACTTGAAAGGATGATTTTATTTTATTTTATTTGTTTTTTCCCCACCATCTTAGGAATTCAGCATTCGCCTAGGTTTGAAAAGATTTTAGTATGTAGAACTAATGAAATAATGCTACAAATCCATAATAATAAAAGTTAAATGGAGAAGGAAAGTGATTTTAGTCACTTTCTTGTAAAAACTCTTTGCTTTTTGTTTAACACCTATATAACTGTGATGATTAATCAATATTTTTGAAAAATAAATTCTTTCTGAAAGAACCTGCCCTTCACTTACGTCTTCAGAGCATAGAATAGACAACATCTGAAGCTATTGACATGTTCTCCAGAAAAACAAGGGAAAATTAGACTTGACATTCTTGATATTTCTACTAAATCAGAAAAATAATTCTTCTGAGGCCTTTATATATCATAAGTATGCAGAAAGGTGGATTTTGGTTTGGGACTTGCGTAGATTTGTTTGCAGGTCACTTTTCAGTGCTCTCTCTTAATTCCAGCATGTATTTTACCATCCATGTTTTGTTGCTTTTGACAGTTCTACATGAATAAGTAACCTGCATGAACAACTTCTTTGTAACTGTTTTGCTTGGTATTATTTTATACATTTTGTATTTTGAGTTATCATTTATTGTGAACACCATAAGAATATTTGTGGTTTTAAATTGCAGTGCAGTTTAACTCTGTTGGAGTACATGACCTCTTAGTTAACTCTGTTAAGAGTTTTGAAGGCCACCAGATGTCAGTACATCACACTTATAGTCTCCTATAGACAACCACCTAACCTCAGGATGATTCTTACCTACAACTACAGGACATACCACACTAATACCAACCCTGGAACTTTCCCTTGCAACAAACCCCGGTGCCAGCTTTGTCCACATATTTACTCTGCTGACACCATTATTGGACCTAACCATACCTATTACAAAATCAAGAACACATATTCCTGTTCATCCAGAAATATAATTTATGCTATCATGTGCCTAAAGTGTCCGTCTGCTATGTACATTAGACAAACTTCTCAGACACTTTGCCAAAGAATCTATGCACACAAAACAGACATAAGACACTCTCTCAGAGAGAAAGCTGTTGCTTGCCATTTCAGCCAGACTGACCATTCCCTCAATGACCTTAAAACATGCATATTGCTTCAAAGAGACTTTAACTCCAGACTTCAAAGAGAAGCTTCAGAATTGTCATTCATGCTTAAATTTGACACTTTATGTATGGGTCTAAACAAAGACTCTAATTCTCTCACCCATTACAAAGATAGCTTCCCCAATTATCACCCCTAATGTCATTACCTCACAGACACTAACCTTCCCCCCTCACTCCCACTCTGTTCTAAAATTTGATTTGTCAATTTCACATGCGTTCTTTTTTTTTATTGTATCACTTTGGTATATATGGTTGTGCCAGTTTTCTTCCACAAATTGATCTGAGGAAGTGGGTCTGGCCCACGAAAGCTCATCACCTAATAAACCATCTTGTTAGTTTTTAAAGTGCTACATAGTTCTGTCTTTTTTGTTTTAACACACTTATAAGAAAGCTTTTGCTCTTTGAAGATGATAAATCTTAGAAGTGTATTTGTTAAATGTCTTCAGTAAGAATATGTCTATGTAAAATAATATCAACATATTTTTATTAATTTGAGTATTCCTTTAAAATAATTGTTTGAGAGTCAGTTTATTTTCTAGTGTTACAAAACTGATTTGGCTGGTCAAATAGAGTCTGTCTATGCAAATTTAAATGAATGCTAGAAATTTCTTCGTTTTTAATTTAGTAGTAGAGCATTTTATTAAAAGAAGTGCATTTAAGGCAATTAAATGATGACACTGCAACTTTTCAATATGTGGATCCATACATCACACCACTTCACTCAACAAGTTTATTGGAACATCATTGTTTAATTCAAAATAAGGTCATGTCCCTCAGTTGTATGAGGCAGTTCTGATAAATCAGGTTTGGATATGTAAAAACTGCTTTTGAATTAAGGAGCCTTAGTTCTACTATCGTCTACTGAATCAGCTAGCACTGAGGAAACTGACAGACTTTCAGTTTATAAATAGGATTCTGATTTTTAAATCAGTGGGGAGGACTGGGATACCATGTCTGAGTATTTTACAGTAATCAAGGCAAGAGCTAGCAAATGCATGGTCAAAGGTATTTTTGTAGTTGGGAGCAGTCTGGGTTATCGCTATGTTCATTATGTTCATAGTGACATACCAAAGAATCATAACCCAATATTAGAGTTGTTATAGTTAAATGATCTAATCTGAAAAGAGAAATAATGTTATGGAAAGCAAATAATATGATAGGTTGACCAGGTTTTAATTGAAGTATTTTTTACTTTAAGGAAAAGATCAAACGCAGCATAGTATAGGACATGATACAAGTCTTTTCATACGTTGAGTGGAATTGTCATGACACTTGTGTTTAACAATAAAATATTGAAAAAGTAATCTTGAAGTCTAGAAAGAAAACATGAGAAAAAAGAAAAGTGGAAGGGCTTATGCTAAATTCTCCATTACATTTTTCACATGGAGCACATGGTTGTCAAAGGGGAGCTGGTGCAAGATCAGAATTAAAACATGAATAATGTGATTTGTCCAAATACATTGAACAGTATCAACATGGGAAAAGCCTGATGGTTTTGTTTCACCTTCGTATGAGAGCAATAAAGATCACAATCATCCTGAAGAAAACATCACAGCAGATTCAGAGGGATCTGAATCAGATACTGAGGCAGGTGGTAATAAAAGTGAAGTAAAAAAGCCAAAAGCCAACTTAAAGGTAAGTTTTTATATCAAATTTATTTTATGCACAATATTAAGGTTCCAGAATAACATGATTTCATCTTTCTGAGTGGTTATATTGATTGTAGTTAGTTTAAACCTTACTGATGGTTAAACCTTGATAAGAATTACCACTTTATAGTACTTGAATAGCAAAATAAATAACTGTTAACCTGTTGGCACATCAGCAGCACTGTTACATCATGGAAGATAGATTTTTTTAGTGTGGATGGCTTGGATGTAGCTAGCGGTGTACATGGTTTTCAAGGAAAGGCATTGGTGTTCCCATTAGATGATCCTTGATTGATATGGACTTCAGTATGTGGCTATAATTTTTGGCCCATATTCTTCAAAGGTATCTGCCTGCAAGGGGCACCGCAAGATGGCCATTGCCTGAAAATTTGATGTGTACACACTTTCTCATTAATAGTCTGGGAAGAACAATGGTCTGATAAAAGTAATGTCAAAACAAGATATTATGTCTTTATATTAATGTTCATAATAAAGACGGGGTAGATAACATTTTCCCAATGCCTTTCATTCTGAGGACCAGAAACAAGCAATTTGAACGTCTAAA
Source organism: Pelochelys cantorii (assembly GCA_032595735.1). Taxonomy (NCBI): domain Eukaryota; kingdom Metazoa; phylum Chordata; order Testudines; family Trionychidae; genus Pelochelys; species Pelochelys cantorii. Next base: position 65,772,974 of record CM064326.1, on the reverse strand, counting down.
AGTACTGTTTACATTTAAAATATGAAAATACCTAGGTACAAATGTTTTGCGGTATTATTCCAATTTTCTTCCCCACTGTGTGTAAAACTAGTCAAAGTTCCACCAAAAGTTATCCATTAGAAAGTGGGCAAAGAACATTTAATTAAAAATGAATTAAAAGTAAAATACATATGATAGCGGTTTATTTTGTAAATGTGTATGTGGTATTCCACACGTTTTCAACTGTGAGAGAGAGATCCTTTGACTATAACTTCTTTTAATGATGGTTCTTCGATTATATGTATATGGAATGATTGTCTTTTTCTGAGTGGAGTAAGAAGCTTGAGGCGAAAAATATAAAAATTCTACTAAAATATTGTTTATGAATTGTTTTTCATCTTCCTTGGTTGAAAAGTATAAATAGGTGTGAAATAGAGCAATAATATTATGTTGCTTCATTTAGGCATTTTGTTGACAATAAGGTTTTTTCCTCCTCAGGTAAAAAGAGACAGTGATGAAGAAACAGAGGAAGAGAAGCCCCCCAAAGTTAAAAAGACAAGCCCATATGGAGAGTGGCGGGAAGTTAAACAAGAAACTGATATTGCTCAGGAGGAGGCCCCATCGGTTCCACAAGCTACCTCCCACAATGTATCGAAAAAGACAAACCCCTATGGAACCTGGGAGGCAGTTACAGAAAAGGAAGACCCATAGTAAGTGTCCATTTACTATAAGTATTTATAAGATGTCTATCAGATTGTCCTGTCTATTGGGCCAAAAATTGCATTCCTCATTGTTGCCTGATCTAAGATTACTTATGAATTTCCAGTTAATCCTTTAGGGTTGACAGGCCCTTTGTCCCGGGATCCGGCTCTTCAGGACCCAGCTGGAGCGGCTTCCCATGTCTGCAACACACCTGGGATCACTGCAGACAGGGGCTGTCCACCCTAGCCCATTTAATTGGTTAACTGGTTAAACATCACATTTAGCCGGTTAACCAATTAAATGGGACTTTACATCCCTACTACATGCCCCCCCTTCCCCCCCTCCCTTTGACAGGATGTAATGTAAAATGAACCCTATCACACTGGCACAAATGTAAATGGTCATATGTTTATAGGGATGGTTTTCAACACTATTTTCCCCCACTTGGGGGAGAAAAGTAGGTAGTATCATAAACATGATACTTTTGATATATTTTTGGGATGTACACCGTATATATTTGCTTCCATCAATATTTGGTACCTGTGTAGGTCTTCTGCTTATAACTATTAGATTTGTATTCTAGAAAAATGAAAATAATCTCAATAATCCCTGATCTGTAACCCATCCTTTTAATCCAACACCTACACCAAGGATTGTTAAAGACTCATTACCTCCTTCATTAATTTGGGAATAGCTTGTTTTGCTTTATCCATATCATTAGTAATTTCTATTAAGTAGATCTCTTTATGAGCTAGCATTGACTCTACCTATAATCCTGGGGGGTCGGGGGCGGGGAAGGAAGGGAGGGAAATTTCTTGGTTCCACATCCAAGTGGGATAGTTTGGAGTAAAACAGAAATTTGGATTTGTAACGTGAGACTCCAGGGTACACATATTGATACCTATATTGGTGGTACTTTTGATTGGTTAGCATATAAAATAGGCCATAGGTTACTATACGTAACCAGAGTTTTCCACTTAGTCGGCCTCACCAGGCATGATGATGATGACAGTTATAACTTATTCCTTTCTCTGTAGTCCCCAAAGAACAGTGTCTGTCTCAAACACATTACACCTATAGACGTACTTAACCTCTATTTTTAGCTCCCCAAAAACTCAGGATTTTCCATTGGGCTGTTAGTCTATATAAAGTTTATTGGTTTAGATATTATAGGCCTCAAGACTTATACTAACTTGCCAAAGCTAACGTCTTACTTGAGACAAGTTTGTAGGTTACTTGCATTACTGCTGAATCTAATCCAAAGCAGAATATAATGAAGAGAAATAGAGTAGCAGGAAATATAACAAAAGCAAACTAGCATTCTGGGGTACGTCACTCAGGCAATATTAACACTCAAGTCCATGGGAGTTTAACCTGAGTAAAGATTTCAGGATTTTATGCATGGTGAGGATTTAAAAAGTAGTTTTCATTATTTTAATGCTGAAGTTCATAATAATCACAGGGTAAACGTAAAATTGCTGGTGACTTAATGGATGGTTTGTTTTTGATGGATATAGCCTTCATATGCCATGGGTCAGATTTTTAAGTGTAATTTTGTAGGCTCCATTCTGGGTGTGAATGCAAATGGGAATGCATGCAATTCTTCGGTCCACCCCCTCTGGGGTACCTGGTGCTGGCCACTGTCGGCAGACAGGCTACTGGGCTAGATGGACCTTTGGTCTGACCCAGTACGGCCATTCTTATGTTCTTATGTTCAATTTTTTCACCTTTAAAAATTGGGCTCTATATACGTTTCTCCAAAAATTTAATAACATTTGATCAGAGAAGCAGATAATAAGCCTTTAATTCTCTTTCTCGATTGTAAATTGAATCCTGCCCATGTATTTCTGTATATCTAGTAAAATCAGTTATTCAGCTTGCTTACACATTCATTAGTTGAAACAGGACCACGTGGTCTCATGTTGGGACAAGAGAGAGTCTTCCCATGTTGCTTCTCTACAGGCAACTAGAAATGGAGCTTGCACTTTTCAGATAGCTGTTACTGTTGTTCATGAGTTTCACATATGTTCCTTTTAGAAATTACAATAATACATTTTACTACTGTAAAAATAGTCACTTATTAGTACAAATATATCTTTCATTGTTAGTAGTAAAAAGATTTACTAGTTGCTACAAATTGCTTGTATCATCCTCAAAAAATGGCACTTAGAACAAGGCAATTGGGAGTCAAGATGCTTGGCTTCCATTTCTGATTCTACCAGTAACTCGCTGGTTAACCCATGGCAAGTCACTAAACCACTTTTTGGTTTGTTTCCCTCTCTGCAAAATGGGCCTAGCACTTTAAGGGTTAATTAATCAGGATGGTTGGATCTTTAAATAAATGTAAAGTTGCACCATCATTGGACTATCCTATTGTTTGGTGTTTACACAACACCTAATACAGTGGGATCTGGTTCATGACTGGGACTCCTAAGAACTAAAGTAATATTAGTAATAACAAATTAAATTCCGTAAGTAAGAATCATAGTATGATATCACTGTTCTGCTCAGCATAATTAAGGCTGCCCCCTTTCGCTAACTGCTTAAGCTCCTTATAAGATGGCTGTCAATGGACTTTGCTCAGTTGCATGGGCAAGACATGCCTTCATTGTCTTTTCTTCAAGAACTGCTGAGACACAAGGCTTCTTCGTCTTTATTGGTAAAGTCCAATCAAAATGTTTTTCTTTTGTGGGTTGCCCCCTGGGTTATCTGTGGTGCTAGAGTAGAGGAAGTGGGGAACAGTAGCAAAAGTGACTCTTGTCTCCATGGGTGAGGTACGACTTTTGATTCTAGGAAGGATGCAGTCATATCTTCCATTCGTGGAGTGAAATGCGGGGCTTATCATGCAAAGCTTTCACTTTAACCCACAAAAAATTAGTATTTAGATCAGGGGTAGGCAAGAGGCAGCTAGCGGGCTGAATCCAGCTCGCTAAACCGCCAGATCTGGCCCACGGCTGCCTTGCTGGCACCCTTACTACAGAGCAGCTGCAGCCACTTTAAACAGCAGACTGCTAATTGCTATGCAGTCTGAGCAGGGAGGAGAAAGCTTCACATGCTATCCCCGCCCCTGAGTAATATCCCTGAGCTCCCATTGGCCAGTTTCTGGTCAATAGGTGAGAAATTTTGCTGAAGGCAGGGGCAGCGAATAAAGTCTTCCCCCCCCCCCCCCCGGTGCTGGAGCAGAACCATGTGGAGCAGCCCAGAACACAGGCAGGGAACCTGTCTCAGATTCCTGCAAAGCTGCTGGCTGGGAGCACCTCCCAGCCAGAGCCTGCCCCTGGCACCCCACCGCCTCTTCCCAACTACCTTTCCCAAGCTACTACCCAAACCCTCTGTATCCCCTCTCCCCACCTCCTCCGACCACAACTCCCTCACGGACTTTGCACTCCCTCATACACCTCTCCCCTAGGTCACAATCCTTTCCTGCACACATACCCCTCCCTGGCCCTGCACCCCATTCCCCTGCCCCACGTCACCATGCAAACCTTCTGCACCCCTTTCCTCCTCTTCTCCCAGGTCACAGTTCCCTCCCAGATCCTGCCCTCCTACGCCTCTTCCTACACCTCTTTCCCAGGCCAGAATCCTCTTGTGCACCCATAACCCTTCCTGGACCCTGCACCCCAAGCCGTTGGCCCAGATCATAACCCCCTCCTTCATGCAAAAACTCCCTTTCAGACCCCACACTCCCTCCTGCACCCCAGTCCTCTATCTCAGGCTCCCTTTTACACCCCACCTGCTGTCCCAGATCCCGCACTCCCTCCACAGAAGTGCAACCCTTGACCACTTACCAAAATCTTGGAGTGGCCCCCCATTAATTATTGCCCACCCCAATTTAGATTATGGTAGCAGGCTGCCTTGATCAGAATTAGAGACCCATTATCTTATCCACTTAGAAACACGTTGTAGGTAGAGCTCTGCATGGATACTGAAAGGTGTATCTGCATCCAAGCTGCAAAAATTGTCTGTGCTGCAGATATCCAGGTATTTCCAGGGCTCTATAGAGCTTCACAGGTCACTTGTGCAGCAGTGATTCAAGGCTATATCAAGCCCCCAGCTATCTCTGCCAGCTCCACTTCTCCCTAAAGATCTCCTGCCCTGCCACCCCTTTCTAGGCAGGGAGGCTACTATTGTGGGTCCTTTTGTGCATCACTGTGCAGCCTCTAGGGGTCTTGGACACATCTATACAATTGGGGCAGCTCTAATGCATGCAGCCATTGCCTCCTGCTCATTTAAAGAACAACCACACCTTCAAAATGGTGCTTGGTTCAGACCCTTCTGGGAGTTGTAGTTTAGCTCTTCCCTCTAAGTAAAATGGAGACTACAACTCCCAGAATGCCCAGCATGGTACAGGCCGGGAAGCTGGAACCTGCAGGCTGGGTGACAGCCATTCCATTTAGGTGAGTGTGTGCAACACTGCGCATCCGTGCTGCAATCTTCAAAAAATAGCCTGCAGATGTCTGCGTCTGGATAGAAAGTGGATGCCTGGGCATTTGCAGGGCTCTAGTGGTGGATATTATCTGTTCACTGAAGAGCTTATAACTTAAGTTTTTTTTAAGTTCCCAAAGTCAACTGTTATACAAGTGATAGTGTCACATGCTGGGGTGCAAAACAACCCAGTGAGGGGTTGTCACTGCCTGCCCTACAACCTTGAGTGCCTCTCAGTGTTTTGCTATTTCAACTCCCAACCAAGACCACCCACAATCAATCTGACAGCATAAAGGTCACACCCAGAGGGTCTGTTTAGCTCTGGTGTGAGCAATAGTTTTTGTAGGGGGGCCACTTCACCAATGTTGTTAGTGGTCATGGGCCAGAAGGGGTGGGGCCTCAGCTAGAAGCTTGGCTGTGTGTCACAATACAGAAACAGTGGCGACTGATGATCGCAATTCAAACCTTATATTTCTTAGTTGTTAGGTTTAAGGCCTTAGCCTGAGGACTGCTGGCTTCCTGCAGCTTCAGTTTACTTCAATAGTGGGTATAGCTCAGGGGTAGCCAACCCCTTAAACGAAGAGAGCTGAAACAGCAGCAGAAAAAATGCAAAGAGCCGCACCAGAATTTTATTTATGTGTATATTTTAAGCAATTTTCGTTGCGGGGAAAAAAAAAAAGGCAGCCCCTTTAAAAGACAAGGCTTTTTGGCCACATCAGGCTCCCATCGACACCTTGGCAATGCCATTATGAATCGTCGCACAGGGACCATTTCTAGGAGTACAGGGGTGGCTTCACAAGCCGCACTTTAAGGGAGGGAAGAGCCACATGCAGCTCACAAGCCACGGGCTGGCCACCCCTGGTATAGCTGCTTAGCCCCTGTTCAAGGTGAAGCTCATGTGACCTGATCCTGTGGACTAACGGCAAAAGCTCCCTAATCATGTGCCAAAAAGATTGTGCCATTAGATGCCATGGGTAGCAATATTGACTGTTGTAGGACTTACATGAGCAAAATGTTTACATTCTTAAGTTTTTACAGGGTCGGGGCCTTAGTTTGCTAATGTCTAATTTTGCTATTTTTATATCAAATACACCCTACCATTTGCAAGCTCACCCATGGCAAATAAAATATTTATTTATATGCCAGATTATCATGGTCATGATACAGACAGGCAAGTAGACTTTGTTCCTAGATTATACAATTTAATAACATTTTTATCAGGCTGCAATGAAAATAAACATGTCGTCTGCCTTCTGTGGTGCCATGCTTGTCCTTATTATCTAAGCTTTTTTTTTTTTTTTTTTTTTACCCCTCTCCTAGTGAAAAAGTGGACTTGGAGCTTCCCAGTAGAGAGAGTGACTTTATACCTCTGCCAGTGCTGCAGGCTCCAGAGGATGCAAAAATGATATTTAAAGAAAAAACAGTCACTTCCCTTGGAGACCTGACGGAAGAGGTGCCAATCTTCAAAAAGAGAAGATTTGAAAATGGAAAATCTAGAAACTTACGACAAAGACCAACTGATCAATAACACTTTAACAAAGCATTTCAGATGCTGTTTAAAAGAGAGAGGATCAAAAGTTACTATTTTAAACAAGACTTTTTTAAAGAAAATGTTGGCTAGAAGTTAAGACTTTATAGTTCTTTAAAAATGTCTGCAATGTGAATTGTAATACTTTTTTTTTATTTTTATGTTGATGTGATTATATTTTGGTTTCTGAATGGAGAGTTGTACAATTTATGCAGTGTTGTAAATACATTTATTTTTTATTTTAACCCAATTATCTGAATTCAATTTGCTCAATATGTACTACTTAAAATACAATATAATATAAAAGTTTTTGACTCCTCTTCTAGGTATATGGGAATACATCAAGGCATAACTTGGAAGAATATGGTACTGGGAGTGTGTGTGAACATGAGGCAGTAGTCCACTGGTAACCATGTACTAGAAAGTAGAATTAAGACATAATATGATATAAGCAGAATGGACTTCCAGCAAATATGCTTTGATTTAATGGTTACAAAACTGAAGATGATGCAAGTGCAACCACTCCAAGTACAGTGGGAGATGAGTGTTCTAACTCAAGTTCATGGAAAACAATACTGCATGTATATGAAAAATATATTGCAAGTATACAGAGATTCACACCTTGTTCTGATGAATTTGTTTTTCCTGTTACCATCATAAGTACCACTTCTGTTTAACACCTCTTTCTGTGGTATCTTCCCTGTTGTATTTTTTTTACTATATATTTGTATTTCCATGATTTTTCCTGCAGTTACACATTTGTTTTCTTCTCTCTATATGTCATCTGAAAAAGTGGGTTGTGCCCACGAAAGCTCATGATGCCATCTACATGTTTTGTTAGCCTAGCAGCACCTTAAAAACTATATGTTGTTTAAGTTTTTCCAGTTACAGACTACCTTGGCTACCCCTCTAAAGCATAGTTTCTTTGTCTGTTTCCTTGTAAGTCAAGAATGGTCACACTAGTTTCATGAACAAGTGCTTCTAAGTTGTCTTGCTGCAGTGCACAGCACTAATGACTGTTGCTTGTGTGAATTATTCAGACAAGTGCACTGCCTGGCTACAGACAGTGCCAGATTACTGATCATAAAAGCTGACAGGGACCAAGGGTATAGTGGTCCCAACATGTGAACGTACGTTGAGATTGAAAAACAGAAGGATGATGGACGTAATTGATTGCAGGGCTGCTGAAGAAAGCTGTGGCTTAACGTCCATTATATAAACAAATCAACATTTTGTTAAGGTTAGCGTACTAAAATTCACAAATGGAGTTTTTTATTTTTTCAGATGGCAGAGTAGTCTGTGTTTAGCATTATCAGAGGCCCATGGATTGCCAAAGTACATCGTGCTTCCTAAATTGTTTGCTGTGATCCACTAGACTAGGAAATCATTGAGTGTCTAATGAAGAGCTAAAGTAGGTTCCAAATATGTTGTGTTGCCACGTCTAAAGTCATCATGAGTATCTCATTAGAGTGTGTCTCAATCAATTATAGAACATATGTACAAGCTATGAAGTATTTCAGGGCCCAGATACAATCTGATGTACTTTGTAGGTGCTTGTCCTGCACTTTACTGTAGCAAAATGCCCATTTATTCAATGGGCATTTTGCTTCAACAAAGGCAATGTCTTCGTGGCCCTGCAGTTCAGCCTACAGGGGATATGCATTGCAGCATGCACTAGTACAGGGTCATATGAAGAGAGATTTAAAAAGACTTAGACTTTCAGCTTTGAAAAGAGGAGACTAATGGATATGATAGAGGTCTATAAAATCATGACTGGTGTGGAAAAAGTGAATAAGGAAAAGTTGTTGTTCCCACAATATAAGAACCAAATATAGTTGGCGCAATAACCCGCCAGTGTAGACATAGCCCAGGAGATTTTAGGGTAACTAGTTATGCTCTGTATATTTTAATCTTTCTTTAAATTGCACTTCTTTAGCAAGTCCTTTTAATGTTGATTTGTCAAACCAAGGAATGTGATGTTATTGTTTGAAAAAAACATACAGTGTTTTCTGATCGAGCTGAGTTTTTTCATCTGGTACATTTTTTTATCTGAATTGTATTCTTTGTCTGCCTAGAATGATTGTATGCTTCTTGGGGCAGGAGCAATATTTTCCTTGGTTTCTACAGCCCCATGTACTCTAGCAGCACTACTGCACAGCAATGACTATTGGAAAAAGAGAAAGAGGAGCTGTGGTCCAATGTCCACAGCACTGGAATGGGACTCAGGAGACCTGGTTTCAGACATTGGCTATGCTATTGTCTGGGTCTGTGATCTTGTTGAAAGTCACTTCACTACTCTATTTTTTTTTTTTTAATTTCCCTTTCCACCTTTTGTCTGCTTAGTTTAGTTAGACAATAAGCTCTTCAGAGTAGCTATGTATACTGTGCCTAGCACAATAAGGCCCAAAACTGTTGTTCCAGGAACTGCACTGAGACCACCTACTTTTCACTTTCCAACTTCTTAACAGGAGCTTGAATTTAACCCCGTGAGGTCTGAGCACATCAATTTGCTTGTAATCCACATTTTTCCATTTTGAGGAATAGTTGTGTTCAGTGTTTGCATTTGACACATGATGGTCCTGCAAAATCAGATTTAGTTACAATATTCAGATACAGGGTTTTGGTCATAGCCCAGGAGATTTTAGGGTCCTTACTAAACACGTGTGGTCAACAGAATGCATCCCCACTACTGTGGCTACCATCAACTCTAAGGCTTTGTCTACACTGCAGGGTTTTTGCGCAAGAAGACCAGCATTTAAGCAATGGCTGATACCTTAAAAAAAAGGACTGAGTAGTGCATGTGTAACCCATGTACCTGGTGTGGTTCACTGTCTTGTGTAGTGGCAGTGAGACCACTTACAGGGAGAGATACGAACAAAGGAGCTCTACAGCCTAAGCTGAGAGCCAGCTGGCTTTATAGCTCAAGCTGTAGAGGCTCATATAATAAGCTCTAGAGTCCTAGGTTCAACTCTGTCTGGTGGTGTTTACACATGGACAAGTGACAAACTCCCCTTTTTGATATACTTTCGCACAAGGACAACAGTGGAATTCCCTCCACATGGGCAAGGGTATAAAGAAGGCCGTGGAAGTCCTCTATTTTTGTATTCATTCCTGCTCATTACTTCTGAAGTGTCTTTGCTATGAATTGGGCCCAAAATGACTGATGACCCAACAGAGGATCCTAACAGAGGATGTATTCCAGAGACTTATAAGACAGCAGATTAATCCATCTCTGCTACAAGACTGCCCCAAGAACTTTGTAATTGGGGTATATAATTGGATTCCTTTAACAATTTTTCTCTCAACCTATTCTGTCTTGCCTTTTATTAATAAACCTTTAAATTTTAGATTCTAAAGGATTGGCGCAGTGTGCTCTTTTGGTTAAGATCAAAGGTATACATTGACCTGGGACCATGGCTGGTCCTTTGGGTGAGGTGAGATTGATTTTTCATAACTTCTCATCTGCGTAAGGAGTGGTAGTGGTTGTGGCACAAAAGAAGCTGGACTGTGTAAGGGGATTGCTTGTGTGACTTCTTGCTGGCCAATGTGGCAAACAGAAGTGTTCTTTGTGACTGGTTTCATGTGCCTTATAGTGGAGGACCCTCAGTCTTGGCTTGTAAGTAGTCTTCTTTCTAAGCAATTTGCCCCGATTTGATCCTCTCAGTGGTGCCCCAGAAACTTGCTCTATTACAGGAAACCATGCACACAAACATGCGGAAACCCATTGAATGGAGCAATTGGCATATGCTGCCGGCAGTTGGGCATGTTGGCATAGTGGAACGCGTATTCTGGTGTCAGAAACAAGCGCACACTGGTGGGATCGCATAGTTATGTGGCTATGGGACAATGGCCAGTGGCTGCAAAACTTACACATGCCTAAGGCCACTTTCATAGAACTTTACAAATTGCTTTCCCCTGCCCTGAATCACAGAAATACCAGAATGAAACCTGCTCTGACAGTTGAGAAGTAAGTGGCGATAGTCCTGTGGAAGTTTGTAATGCCAGGCTGCTACTAATCAGTTGGGAATCAATTCAGAGTGGGTAAATCTCCAGTGGGGGATGTTCTGATTCAAGTAGCCAACACAGTACCATGAGTGACGCTGAGAAACGTGTAGGACATAGTGGTTAGTTTTGCTCTGATGGGGTGGGTTCCCTAACTGCGGTGGGGTGTTAAATGGAATGCACATCCCTGTCTTGGCACCAGACCATCTTGCCAAAGAGTACAGAAACTGCAAGGGGTGCTTCTTGACGTTGTTGCAGGTGCTGGTAGATCACAATGGCCATTTCACTGACATCAGTGTGGGATGGTTGGGAAAGGTGCATGACACACACATCTTTAGGAACTCCTGGCTCTTCAGAAAGCCGCAAGATAGAACTTTTCTTCCAAGACTGGAAAATTACCATTGGCAACATTGAAATGCCAACAGTTACCCTTGGACACCTACCCCAGCCTATCTTTTACTCCCATGGCTCGTGAAGCCGTCCATAGGCAACCGGGTCAGCAGTAAAAAGTAGTTCAAATATAGGCTGAGCAAGTGCAGAATGTTGCTAGAATGTGCCTTTGGTCATGTAAAGGGACACTGTCACAATTTATTGACTAGGTTAGACTCAGCAAAAGCAACATTCCCACTGTTGTTGCCCCTTGCTATGTGCTGCATAGTATCTGTGAAAGCAAGGAGGAAATGTTTCTGGCAGGGTGAGGGGTTGAGGCAGATCACTTGGCAGCCAGTTATGAGCAGCTAGACCTCAGGGCAATAAGAAGAGCACGTTGAGGTGCACTGTGCTTCAGAGAGGCTTTCAGAATCAGTTTCATGAATGACAAGGCAACGATGTGACAGTTATGCGTATTGCTCATTACCAAGCTGCACCCTATTGTATATGTACTGCCTTGAAAACTGCCTCCCCCCAGTTGGGAAAGTGAATAAACCTATTGTTCTGAAATCGTGCATTCTTACTTAGGTAACACAGGAACACTGAACAGAAAAAGGAGTTGTGGGTGTAACAAGGGTCTGGTGTAACAGAGTGGGTGAAGGGGTCACAGGGGCATGTGGCTTCTTACAATCACCCTGTGTAGCAATCAAAGCTGCGGGAATGACTGTCTTCTGCTCCATGAGCCATCTGCTCATGAGCCATCCCTCAGAGTTGGTTTCCTGGGCTTTCTCCCATTCCCCACATTCGAGGACATTAGGAGAGGAGGATATGGAACTTGGTGAGAAGGGTATATGGTAGATCAGTAGGTACATGGGGACTCTGTGCTCCAGCTGTGTATCCTGCATCTCTATCAGGGACCTCATCAGGTCTGTTTGCTCCCTCATGAGCCTCAATATTTTATCCTGATCTTATGCTCATGTTCCCTACATGCTCTCCTGTCTGGTGTGGATGACTTCTAGCAGCCTGCACCTCCATGCATTGAGTTGTACCCTGGCAGTGCAGGTGGACTGCATGAACTCATTAAACATTGTGTTGAATGTCCAGTTTTTTCATCTAATGTGCAAAAGCTTAACTGCTGGAGCAGGGGCAGATACCACAGATAGGCCCCCAGCTGCACTGGAAAACAAAAAGATAGACGTTACAGAAGATACATTATAAAAAACAGAAGGTTAACTCTTCTACAGTGAATAAACCACATTAAACACAAACCAGATGTGTTAGGTACAAGGACATTTTTTTTATTTTAAATTGAGCACGTACCAGTAAGATATAACACATGGCAGAGCAAAACTCATTTTGCAGGCAGTCATGGTAAGCAACTCATTAAGAGAGGTCTTCACCCTCCACTTTGAAAACAAATTTGACTCCATATGTTTAAAACCTGACATAGACTTGGTCTGACTCCATGTGTTCTCCTACCCATTTTTTCTGTTAGACTCATTGCCCTGTGTCCTTTCTCACACAGTCTCATTACTGTTGGTGCAAGAGCCATCTCCCTTATAGCTTTTACCCTCTGCCTTCCTGGGTGTGTGTGTCAAATTCTTTGTCTGCTCCCTTGCATTTACCTCACAATTCTTCCTTCCCTCTACCTGCTATTTAACTTTTAAATTATACTATTTCTTTCTGTGATTATGTAACTTTGCTATGTAAAACGATTACATTGTTTGTTTGAAAGTTGCTGTACAGAAAGCAATATTGTATTGTAAATAAAGCAGTAATCTCAAGAAATTGGAGTTTGATGCATGGAGCTGCCAGTCACAATTTCCAGAAAATGGAATGAAACTTGTATCAAATCAAATTGGTATCAAATCTGAACTTGTAAATGTAGAAATAGTCTAAAATAATGTTAGGGGTTTTTTGCCAAAATTATACGTTCCAGCTTGAAAAGAAACTGTAAATCAAATGTTAAAATGGATAAACAGTGAGGAACAATGGAACTGTTAGAAGCTGTGTTGGTTCTTAAAAATTCCTTATTTGCCAGGCCAACTGACCATTCTTATTTTATAACTTCTCCACTCCAAGAACAGAATATTGCCAGCTGCTTAAATGGATCTGATATGAAAATGCTGACTGACACTCAGAAGTATTGCTGATACTCCTATTCATGTTACAGATTTTTAAGGCAGCATAAGAGATGTAGCGTACTGAGTATAATGGCAAATATAAGCTGTGTGTTATTAAAGAATTGTTTATATGAAATTGTATTCTATCTAGATTCTTATATCATGCTCATCACCATAGCATCTCAGTGTCTTCCAGTAGTACATTAAGCAACTATTGGAAATTGCTCTGCCCAGTGCATCAGTCATGAGTAACAAATGACCTTTGGTTAAAATTGTTAACTTTTTAATTTTTAACAGACTGCTATTGGCGTTTGTTGTAGTTACTGCTTAGCAACATCCAAAGTATATATAAGAAAGGATGTTTTTTGTGTAACAGGTTATGATAAAGGGGTCTTCACAGTTATTGATCTTCTGGATGAGAAACAGCTCAGAAAGATTAAGGTTAAGAACTTTAAAAAGATGAGTAATACAAACAAATATTTGTATCAAGTTTTTTTTAACAAGAAAATCCTGTAGTAAACTTGTTTAGGAATTTCTTTTACAGAAAGAGAGACACCTGTTCAGCCACATAGGAAGGACAGAAGAAATAAGGTAAGGTCCAAGCAAATGGTTTTGCTGGTTATGAAATTTGTTTTATCCTCATTCAGGCAGAGACTATTTCTGGGAATTATCTACTTCAGGAAACATTCATAATCTTCAAAATACTAAAGACACTGACTAACACAAACATAAGCCAAAGAAACAATCTTCATTTTTGTAATATGATTATAAGAATAACTGGTTAGTTTTCCAAATGATTGAATTCATTCAGGTTATGTCTACACTACGCGCTTTGCTGGAAGAGGCAATGCAAATGAAGCGTAGATTAGCATTTTCTCGTGCTTCATTTGCATAATCTTTCCGATCCATTTTTGTGCAAGGGGTTTTTGCGCAAAAACAAGCAGTGTGGACATTTCCATTTTGCACAAAAAGAGGTTTTTTTCACAAAATGGAAACATCCACATTGCTTGTTTTTGCGCAAAAACCCCTTGCGCAAAAACGGATTGGAAGAGATTATGCAAATGAAGCACAAAAAATGCTAATCCACGCTTCATTTGCATTGCCTCTTACAGCAAAGCGCGTAGTGTAGACATAGCCTCATAGCTTCAGGATTACTGAGAACTTTGCTGATACATTTTATGAATGATGAAATGAAGGCTGGATTTTTATTCAGACTGATATTTTTCTACTGGTCTAGAAAAAAATCTGTATTTCCACTGTCTTACTCATAACTTTGGTAGGCTTAATGGTTTTTCTATGAAGTGTTAGTATTTCCTCCTATGCTTATGTTTAACTCATGCACATAGGAAATGGATATATAATTTAACAGTCTATGAAAGTACCATTATACTTAGACATATGAGAAGTAATAGATTTTTAGCATGTTTTACAGTTTGGTCAACCAACCAAAATGATTAGGGGGCTGGAGCACATGACTTACGAGGAGAGGCTGAGGGATTTGAGCTTATTTAGTCTGCAGAAGAGAAGAGTGAGGGGGGATTTGATAGCAGCCTTCAACTTCCTGAAGGAAAGTTCCAAAGAGGATGGAGAGAAGCTGTTCTCAGTAGTGATGGATGGCAGAACAAGGAGCAATGGTCTCAAGTTACAGTGGGGGAGGTCTAGAAGGTCTAGGTTGGATATCAGGAAAAACTATTTCACTAGGAGGATGGTGAAGTACTGGAATAGGTTACCTAGGAAGGTGGTGGAATCTCCCTCCCTAGAGGTTTTTAAGTCTCAGCTTGACAAAGCCCTGGCTGGGTTGATTTAGTTGGGGTTGGTCCTGCTTTGGGCAGGGGGCTGGACTCGATGACCTCCTGAGGTTTCTTCCAGCTCTAGGATTCTATGACAGTGATTCCTGCTGTTTCACTTTGGAATATGTTGCTAGGCTACAAAGGGAAATTTCTGTTCTAGAAGTCAGATGAAGAAGGAAATAGGATCAGAATGATTAAAATTCATTTTTCATTAAAATATGGTCATGGGAATACTGTAGGTCTCCACACATCAACCATGGGCTCTGGATAACATGTCTCCATGAAAGATTCCCTTTATGAATTCCCAGTCTAACAAAAGATGTGTTCTGTCTTTGCTTGTTGGGGAGTAAACTGCAGAGAAAAGATATGTATGAGAAACTACGTTGTCAGAAACTATGCCTCCCTATGTGCACCCAGTACTAAACTGGCAGCATTGGCTGAGAGATTCTCATTCTGTTAGCATATGTTGATCCTGCTGAGAAAGCTGAGTCATGAGGCAGATGCCTGATTATTCCAACATAGACACAAGGGAATTGGGAGTGACTCTTTGAAACAAAACTTCTAAGGAGTGGATTGAGAAGCTGTAAGGAGAGAAAACTTAAGCACAATTTGTGATTGTATTGTTAATTGATTGGTCAGTAAAGCCAAACCCCAAGAAAGGTGAGTGTGCAGAACAATGTGGGAAAGATGCCTGGTCTCTCTCACAATCAAAAATAGGTAATGTGCATGAAGACAAGTGTGTAGTTATATACAGGTTCACATTTGTACATGCACAAGTATGTGGAAAGCAGTGTTGGTTTGGGTTAGAATGTCCATTTATCATTTCAAGCATTTAATATCAATGAAATATTGGGGGACCTGGCTCAGAAAATCATATTGTTCCATTCAAGCTGTAAAGAGGTTGTGGAACAGGAAACGTGGGCACAAGAAAAGGATTCTGCTCTCTCTTATTCCCTACCCAGTTCTGAGGGCCTGAACAGCTGATCAGACTT
The DNA here is from genome assembly GCA_032595735.1 of Pelochelys cantorii. NCBI lineage: Eukaryota > Metazoa > Chordata > Testudines > Trionychidae > Pelochelys > Pelochelys cantorii. The sequence goes on along the minus strand of CM064326.1, from coordinate 65,757,064 downwards.
AACCTGAGAAGTATTGCAGCTATCCGATGGTCCAGGAATCATGAAGACACCTTAGGTATTGCCACCATGGCCTCCTCCACCACAATGCATTACCCTTGATTTTCTCCAGTGTAGTTCAGGAGAGACCTGAAAAAGCATTGACAACACCCTTCTGGGATAGAACCTATCTATTATCTACAGCTCATTTGCATCTCTTGGCTTTTCCAGGCCAGTTAGAAGAGCTGATGCTGTTTAAATAGTAAATGCTGTAGGAACTATTAGTACCAATACTTTTGGAAAGTAAGGTGTGAAATATAATTGCTGTCAAAAATAATAATAATAAATAAATAAATAAATAATAAAATAATATCTGAACATTCTTATTTTTCTCATTGCCATCCCAATAGCTGCTACATAGAAGATAAAGAAGTTTTGTCCGATGTTCAAGTGGAATCTACAATAAAAATGCCAAATAAAGCCCAAGAGGTAAACAAAAAGTACACTTACTCTTCACATAAAGTTGTGGGGATTTTTCTTTGGGCCATTAATTTTAAGATAAAAATGCTTAAAATGTTATATTTATCCATATTCATGCAGTTACAGCTCCTAGAAATGGAAAATTATGCCTTGAATGCTTAGTCATTATAGTGCTGTGATACTATAATAAAGGTAAATTGAGAAGGGTCTTGGTGATTAGCCTTACTAGTGCCTGAAGAACATATTTGTCTCGTATGCTAATTAGATTATCTAATTTTTAATACATATTAATGTTAAGTTCTAAATTCTCTTAGTAAAATTGCCTCTGGTAACTCTAAACAAGATGTTTAATACTAAACAGAAATGTATTTATATGATAATAGCATCCAAAATGGACTAGATGCTGTAAAGATATGGAGAAACAGTCCCTTTCCTAATAAAGATCATACATTCCTTAAAGAATTGTACAAAATCAACATGTAAGTCCCTGCTGAGGATCAAGGCAGGGTCAGAGAACACCAGTGACAACCAACTGGCATGATGACTTCTACCCCAGAGTAGGAGGCTGGGCTAATGTAATGAAGGTGTGAATAGGGTTCATATGATAATCCCTTCAAGTCACTGGCAAGCAGAGAGATTTCACACAGACCAAGATGAGGCAAAAAGCAAAAGGGGCTTATAGGGTATGTGGTCAAAGGACATGATTACACTGGAGATAGAGGTGTAATTTCCAGTTTAGGTAGCTTTGATCAAGCTAGCGCACACAGAACAGCAGCATAGTCATGGCATGGAATGGGCCAGCTGCCCCACCAGCACATGCCTAGGATTTCAAATGGCACTGTACTCATGTGGACGGGCTCTCATGATGCCCTGGCTTCACGTCTATCCTCAACATACTTGTTCAATCAGATCTACCTGCATTGGAAAGCAGACCTCCAGTTCCCATGTAGATATACCCCAAGATGCATTATAAATGCATTTTACTACGATTCCACCTTTTATCAAATATGCCCCACCACCAGGTAGGGATGTAGAATCCCCATTTAACTGGTTAACCGATGAAAGGGGGGGGCAGGCTGGAGCAGCCTCCTCTTTCCTCACCGCAGGCCCATTGTGGATAGGGGCTGCTCTGGACAGCAGGAGCAGCCCTTGTCCACAGTGGGTCTCGTGGGGATGGAGCAACTCCCTGCCTGTGACAGACGGGGAGCTGCTCCAGTCCCCACTGGTTAACAGGTGATGCTTACTTGTTAACTGGTTAACTTTTCATATCCCTACCACCAGGTGTGTAGTATTTGTGCACATCAATTTGCCGATCTGGAAGCTTTTTATTACTGTTATTTGTGTGGTCACACCTAGGCTCACTACTTCTGGACCAAGACCCTGCTTGAGCTAGGCACATTACACAAACTAAAAAGGTGATCCATTGTTTACTTTAATATGTATATATCAGGGCCATAGACTGAGCATAGTTTGTAGTGCTGGAAAAAAAATCATCTAGTCCGTTGCACTGTGCTGAGGCAGGACCAGCTATACTTACCTCATAGCTGAAAGGATTTGGCCAACCTGTTCTTGAAAACTTCCCGTGATGTAGATTCCACAGCCCCTTTTGGAAGCCTCTTCCACTGCATAGCTACCCTTACAGTTAGAATGTTTCCCCTAATATCTAACCTAAATCCCCTTTGCTACAAAGTTGATTTTGTTCCCTGTCAACAGTGGACATGAAGAACAATTGATCCCCATCCTCCATAACAGCCTAGGGTTTTTTTTTTAAACTTTTCTTCATAAGGCAGGTTTTCTATACTTTTTATAACTTTTGTTGCTCACCCCTGGACTGTCTCCAGGATGTCCACAGCTTTTTTAAGAGTGTGGCGCACTAAATTGGACAAGGTATTCCAGCTGAGGCCTCACTACTGCCAAGTGAATGGGACAATTACCTAACATGTCTCCCATATGACGCTCCAGTTAATATATGCCAGAATGGCATTAGCTTTTTCCACAACTGCTTTATATTATTGATTCATTTTCAAGTTGTGATCCATCATCCACTGTACCTTCCCAATCATTTTCAGGCATACTACCTGCTAGCCAGTTTTCATTTAGGTTTTGCATTTTTTCCCCTTCTTAAGAGTAGTATTTTGCATTTCTCTTTATGGCATAACATTCTTTTCAGTAAGTTAAAACAATGTGAATTTGTTTGACTGCTAGGATGCTGTCATTAACCTGAAATCAGTACAAGAACTGGGTAAGCAACTGGGTTTTGAGTGGACAATTGTTGCTAGCGAGCTGGGATTCAGCAGAGCAGAAATAACCCAGTTTCACTCAGCTAGCACAGAGAAGAAGATTCAAGCACAGAAAATGCTGGAGTGCTGGTAAGTAGCTAAAGGTGAGAAGTGCAAAGTCCTTCATCCTTTCAAAGAAATAGTTTAAATCATTGTATACTTTCATCCACATCTCACAGTTAAGATAGCCCCTGACCTATGGGACTAATTTTAGGTTATTGCTATTTCTTTTCTCATATAAAAGAAATGTTTATGATACTTGTCACAACCTGGCCCAAAACTCTTTTATATGGTCAGCAGTCTGTTGCAAATAATCCCATGTATGGGGCCCACAAGTGCTTCAAAACCAACTCTGAATAGAGTTTCATCACTTTTTCTATTTCTGGGACTAATGAGTGCACTCAGGCCTTCTCTACATTTGCGTGTTTGGTCACCAAAAACTGCCTTTTGGCAACAAAACAGGGAGAGCGTTTGCAATGTAATGTGACCTTTGTCAGGAAAAACATCCAAGTTTTGGCCATAAAAAAACTTCCACCCCTGCAAGAGACTTTTGTCTTTTCCCCTTCCTTTATTGTGAACAAATAGCCAGTGTCTCTTGTTTGTTTGCTGAGAGAACTGGCTTCTGCCAATATCCAACAATGCCTGCCCTGATGGCTTTGCTCAGTGTTTTGTGATCTCTGCTGCACTGCAGGCATACACCTCTACCCTTTCAAGGCTTTGGGAAGTATCTGACAATGAAATGAGCTGCTCTGTTTGGGGAACAAAGAACAAAGCATTGGAATGCTTCTGTTTTGCCCTGTACTAGGAACACAGCAGTAGGCAGACAACTGCTACAGGGGGAGGGCTGGAGAGACTGCTGTGCTGCTTTGACATTCCTCATCAAGGAGAGCTCACAGAGCTACAAGGGAATCCTAGGAAGCACAGGGATCAGCTCTGCCTTCCCACAACACTACACTGTGGGATGCTTATCTACATTGCTTTGCTCTGTCAACACGATGCTAGCAATGTCAACATTTCATGACCATAATGACCATTTTTCACTTTTGGTGACAATTGCATGTCGACAGCACTTTTGTCACCAAACCTTTCCAGTGTAGACATAGCCTCAGATCTCATCTGGCACCCTTCTTCAGCACACGGGAGACCAATGCCCATCTACCCTACACTGTAAAACCAGTGTCTGAGACCTTTTAATCCCCCACCCACAAGTGCCTACACATGCTCCCTGTAACAGGCGTATTCAGTGCTACAACACCTCCTGTGGGTCACTCCAGGAATTAGCTTTGTCCTCTGCAGGGCATTCCCTTCTGGCCAGTATCTCAGCCCTCCACATTCCATGCTTTCTCCACTCTCTGTTCCAGACCCATGTAATTCCCTGGATCACAGCATCCTCTTCAAGACACTGCCTCCCAGCACTGTCCACCACACTGGTCTCTCACCCCCCTTCCAGGGGTATCAGCAGTCCTCAGGCTTGCATTGGCCACCATGGCCAACTACAGCCTTAATCTAGCCACAAGCCACAATCTCTAAAGGGCCCTCCTCAATGTGACAAGGTGTGGTGTAAGGAGACAGGAGGGACCCAGGCCGCACCACTATTCTAGGTCCTGGCCCAGGGACTCTCTGGTGGCAGCCTTGTCCTACCCTCCTCCTTTCTCTTTCTACTACCTCATTTTACCCGGGCCACTGTGAACCATGCACCTCCCTGCCCCTTGCATCAAGGCCTGCAGTCTCCCTCCCTCTCCTGAGCCTACCCAGCACTGTTCTCTCTAAGGCACTTCCTTTGAAATCAATCCTGCACCTTTCCTGCTCAGGCCCCAACTACCCTCTGCTTTGCTGAGCAGCTCCTTACATCCAGGGCTGCCCTAGCAAGCCACTCCCTGATTGATTGGCTCCTTCTAAGAGCCCTTTTTTCATTTGCTGGGTCTCTGCACAGGCTCTCTCCAGCCTGCTTTAACCCTTCCCCTGCCGGAGCTGGGCAACTGCCTCGCTTCTCCCCCCACCCAGAATCCCACTTAGATAGTGGACACTCTGAGCACCTATTTTAACCCATTTGGGGACAGGTTGGCAGGAACACAAGATACACAGACTGAGCAAAGGAATTTCTTAATTACTGTCACTTTACTCTTAAGCTACTCAAGACTTACAGATTTTTTTAAAACAAAATTGGTCTGATCTCACAGCATCTGAGAGTTCCAGTTTGCCAGGGATGTTAGAATGCAGGAGGAACTCTACCCAGTCTCAATCTCCTTACATGTGCCCATGGTCAGTCCTCCAGCACAGAGCGAATGTTGCTCTTAAGTTGCTTCTCTGCATGGACGGCTGATATGCTAGGCTGTGCCTTCCCCAACTGCCAGCCTGGCCCCGCACACACTCCACCCCCAGAACGCCTCCTGTAGGCATTCTGGGGTGGAGTGTTCCAGCCCCCAGCACCTGCCCTCCTGGTGCTCTGGGCCCAGGGAGGCTGAAACCATGTGTCCTCCTCCCTCCCTGTGCTCAGGGGCTGGGGAGGCTGGAGCCACCCGCCCTCCTCCTTCCCCATGCTCTGAGGCCAGGGAGGCTCTGGCCATGTGCTGCCTACCCTCCCCATGCTCTGGGCTGGGGAGGCCAGCGTGCCCAACAACAGGACCTTAGAAGAAGGGGCAGGGCTAGGGCTTGCCTCCCCTAGCTTTACCTTCACCAACTGATCGTACTCCTCTGCCATGTAGAGATCCAGGTCTTGCCCCCAGTCCTGCTTGCCCCATCTGTGCAGAAAAAATAAACTTGTTCTCGGGGTTGGACCGGTAGTTGAGATAATAAAATGCAGTCACCCTAGACTGCAGCCTTGATAACTTCTCAGTGATAGTTCTTCAATGAGGCATCCGATATCTTTTCCAAGTAGGGCAGCTGCCTGGTATGCAGTAACTAGGCTGCCCACCAATAAGTATATGTGTGTTCAATACATAATAGAAAATGGAGTTCATACTTCGATACAGACACAATGTCAAAATGTTCATTAAAGCTTGTTAGAATTGCAGTAACAGCACTTTAGCATGCCCAAGAGATATAACTGTTTTTAGAGTAGAGATGAAACAGCTGACTTGTGTGCAACATGAACAAATTTGTTTCTTTAAAATTAATTATTCTTTTCTCCATCTTTATTATTGTTTCTGTAGCACTCTAACTGTGATGTACAGGAGATAAACTGTGCCAGATCTGTAAGAGGGTGCCTTCCCAAAAAAGCTTAAAGCATAACCCTGTACAAATACAGTTTCTCTAGCTTTGCATTCTTATACACCCATGGATTGTATAATCAGACATTAAGCAAGCTGCTGTGATGATCTCTAATCCTTGTCCAATCAACCAGTTACATGAAGCAATTTGGTGACTTTTCAATAGATTAAATTTTTGCAGTAAATTTAGGATCTAATTTTAAGGTCATTAAAATAACCCTTATTGCTAATCCCTCTGCGTGCTGTGACCGGTTTTGTATAATATGTTAGTTCAAACAGTCTCACGTGAGTCAGATTGTGTCTGATCCTTGCTGGAGGCTACATGAGTCTCCTATTATGCCAACAATTCCTTCCCCTAAGCAGAGGGCAGCAGGCAGCCACAATTGCAGCCTCTGAAATCCTGGGTGCAAGAACTGCTCCGTGCTACTGCCCATAACTAGACACAACCACACATGCTCTAAAAGTGGGTAAGAAAAAATGGTGTATGATGAGGTGGGGCTGTAGCTGGGAAAGAGTACACACAGAGCCAGGTCTCTGCCTCAATGGCACTTAATCTGTTCTAGTGTGTTTATCAGAGCAGTGCAGCATTGTACTATCTTCCACATACCTAGGAGAGAAGAGTGGAAGAAAGAGGCAGAAAGTAAAAGTGAAGGATAGGAAATAAAAAGTGAACAAACGTTTTGGATGGATCTATAATATGTGATTAGCTTTGTTATGATGCAGTTCACTGGAAACGAAATACAATACCAGCCTGAATAACCTAAAGACCAGAACCAGAGACATCAGAAATAGGTATTTTGCTTTTACATTTACAAGAGAGAGTGAAGCTCTGTGACTCAATAGGAGTTAAAGTGGGAAGATAATTATAGGACCATCAGCCTGATTCCATTCCCAGGCAAGATAATGAGGCAACTGATATGGTAATCCATTAATAAAGAATTAGGAAGGTAATATAATTAATGCAATATGGGTTTATGGAAAAGGGATCTTGTCAAAATAACTTGCTCTCTTTTTTTGGTGAGAATACAAATTTGGTTGATAAAGTTAAGCGTTGATGAAAATATACTCAGATTTCTGTAATGTAGTTGACTTACTACAATGTGATATTTTGATTAAAAAACTAGAATGATCTAAATTTACCATGGCACACATTACATGGATTTAAAACTGGCTAACTGATAAGGCTCAAAATATAACTGTAAATAGAGATTTATCATTATGTGGGTGTGTTTCCAATGGTGTCCCACAGGGATTGGTTCTTGGCCCTATGCTATTTAACATTTTTGTCAATGATCTGGATAAAGTTTGCAGATGACACACAAACTGGGGGAAATGGTAAATAACGAAGAGGACAAGTCACTGATTCAAAGTGATCTGAATCACTTGGTATATAGGGGGCAAACAATATACATTTCAATACGGCTAAATGTAAATGAATACATGTAGGAATAAAGAATGTTTGCCATACTTAAGGAATAAGGGACACAATACTGGGAAACAATGACTCTGAAAAAGGTTTGGGGGTCATGGTGGATAGAAATGAACCCTGAATGCGTCGTCACACTGTGGCTGAAAGAGCTAGTGCAATCATGGGATGTGTAAGCAGGGGAACCACCAGAAGTAGGTAGGTTATTTTACCTCTGGATCTGTTTACGTGAGAGTGGTGCTGAAATACCAGGCCCAGTTCATACCACAATTCAAGAAGGGTGTTGATAAATTGGAGAGGGTTTCCAAGAAAAGCCATAAGAAAGATTAAAGGATTAGAAAACATGCTTTATAACGACAGACTCAAAGGGTATCTCTACACTGCAATAAAACAACCATGGCTCGCTCATGTCAGCTGTTTGGGCATGGGCTGGTGCTGATTCTGAGACCCTCGAGAGCCCGAGATCCAGCTCGCCCAAACATCTGTGCTTCAGTTTTAAAGACTCTCAGTCTCAACACTGAGAGCTTGAGTCAACTGAGATGGGCTAGCCAGGGGTGCTTTATTGCAGTGTAAACATACCCCCAAGGGATCAAAGAGAAAGTGAAGGAGTAACTTGATTAGTCACAAGTATCTACATGAGGAACAAATATTCAATAATGGGCTTTTCAGCAGAGTGAGATATAACACAATACAATGGCTGGAGGTTGATGCTAGACAAATTCAGACTGGAAATAAGGCATTCCTTTTTGAGAGTGAGGATAACTGATCATTGGAACAATTAACCAAGATCATGACGGATTCTCCATCACTAATGATTTTAAAATCAAGGTTGGATTTTAAAAAAACAACTCCTCCTCTAGGGATTTGGGGAGAGTGCTGTTCTATGGCCTCTGTTACACAAAGTCCTAATCACAATGGTCTCTTCTGGCCTTAGAATCTCTAAAAAATTGACTTACAATGTTTGACATTTTGCTTCAGAGGGGTAGCTGAGTTAGTCTGTAACTGGAAAAACTTAAACAAATAATCTTGCATCAGCTTAGAGACTAACAAAACACGTAGATGGTATCATGCACTTTTGTGGGCACAACCCACTTCAGATGAATTATTATGCCAAAGTACAAGGTCCGCATTATATAGTTATGAATACTGAAGAAAGTGAGAGTAGTGGGTAGTAAAGTAGGTATTTAATTTGTTTGTTACAATTTTTATTTTACAGGCAAACATTAAGCACTGTGGAAACTCAGTTTATATTTAAGTACTTAAACAGGGCCTGAAGATCTTAAATGTAGGGTATCCAGTTTTGCAAATATTGGCCTGGGGAAATTAGGAGCAGTAATTCACAAAGGGTATAGCTCCACCAGTCTTGATTTTCCTACTGCAAGTGTAGCCCCAGGAGCGTAGACTATTTTCTGCTGAAGTGTCCCTGTTCTTATCTCCATTGGAATCGAACAGTAGTACTAGAAAGTAAAAGGAAGATATGATCTCAGAGTATCTTGTCTGTTGGGGGAGGTAAATATATGCCATATTTTACAAATATATATAGTTGGTACACTTCAAGTGCAAATGGGGATGACTTGTATCTTATGCTGACTGATCACAATGCTGTAATGTTTGCTGCAACAAATACAGGTATGAACGATCATGGAATAAACTTAACAAGACAAAGATCCTTCAGGATGCCCTGGAACGGGCTGGAAGAAAGGACCTGGCTGATAAACTTCAATGCCTGCACTGGGGACATCAGAAGTTAAGCAGCAGAGTGGAGCTCCCTTCTGCTTTCCCCTTTCTCATCACTGTGCACAAAACCATCAACAACAAAGAGGGGCTTAAGAAAATTAACCAACTTAGTCTCAAGTATCCCTAAGGTGCTGCAGTTAAAACACAACACAGTACATCTCTTTTTCATGTACACTAGAAGTGAGGCTTGGGGTTACTGTTTGTTATAGAGCTTTTCATCTTTGATCATTTTATAAGATTTAACTAATTTTACTTCTGTATCTGGAACGTGATATTTGAGGAAATGCCACTTTCTAAGAAAACCTATAATAAGATGCTGAAGCTGTGTAATTAATTGGTGAAGTAATTTGTGTTATACTTACTTAAAAGCTTCTTACTCACACCTAAGATGACACATACATATGAGAGCTGATCAAATTATTTGCAAGTTTGTTGGATTTTCCTTTATTCTTTTTTAATACTGTCGGCAGATAGAACAAAATTGAATATAATTCATAACCTAAGGGAACTCACACTGCCAAACTACTGAGATTTGGGGCCTTTACATGATAGTCAGAGACAAGGCCCTTCAAACAGATACCCTTGGCCTCCCATGGCTTTCTGGCAATCTTCCAGGCTTTGGATATTTTTGGGGAGTAGACTGAGAGGCCTGCCCCACCACTTCATGGGATAATGTGTGGAGATTTGGGGGCAGGGGAAGGGAGGGCTTGCAGAGGTTTCCATTCCTAGAGCTCAGCCAGGGCTTTTAATTTGAGGGGATGATCTGGGCCCCTGTGAAGTAGTATTGACTTGACTATAAAATGCATATAGGGGAACTCACTGAATCAGAGGCTTCAGCGATACATCTTTACAACCCCAGGAGTCAGCCTCCCATTCCAGGCTAATAGACTCAGGCTTGCAGGGCTCTCGCTAGCACTCTTAAAATAGCTGCTTAGTCAGTGCTTTGAAGTTGCAGGTTGGGCTGGAGCTCCGGTCAGAAACTGAGGGAGAAGGGGGGGCTCCAGGGCCTGAGCTCTAGGACAAGCTGCAACTTCAAAGTGCTGTCTACACAGCTATTTTTAGTGCACTATGGCAAATCCAAATCAGTCCGTTGCTGTCATGGTATGTGCAGACGTTCCATTTATTACTGGAAATTGTTACTTGTAGTAACAGTGACTAGAAACTGTTACCTGTGGTCTCAGCCACATTCCTTGGAGACACATGGGCATCACAAAGCAACCTTCACAAATGGCATTACAGAGAGATCCTGCTGCTCATCTCAGAAAAGGGGCTAAAAGTTGATCAAGCATGGAAATCAACCTTGCATTTTGACTCCTCTTTCAAGATTCTAGGCACCCTGAGGGGGAGGCTGCATTGCTTATGATGTATTAGGGTTGCCAAGTGTCTGGTTTTCTACTGGACAGTCTTTTTTTGGGGCTCTGTCCGGTAAAAAAATCCAGAAAATACTGGACATGTGCAATGTCTGGTATTTTCTGGTTTTCTGCCTGGAAGCCTGGCAGGGGGAGTGGCTGGGAGGTGGGGCGTGATCAGCACGGGGAGCCCTGGTTGCGTGCGAGGAGGAGGGGCAGCCTGGTCCGTGCTTCTGCGCGCTGGTCAAGCGCGTGGTGGCGCCACAGCCAGACTGACTCACGCTTCGCCTGAACTGTGTGGGGGGCGGGAGCACCCTGAGATCTGCACTGCCCGGGTCAGTCCCGCTCCCCACCGACTGATATGCTCCTCCCCCCTCCTGGCTGGCCAGTTGGTTTGCCCCCACTTCTCGTCCCGATCTTCCCTGGCCAGCCCCGCTGCACCTGCCACCAGCCCTGCTTCTGGCAGCCAGTTCTCTCCTCCTCTCCTCCGGCCAGTCCCGTTGTACCCAACCCCTGCCCCTGCCGCCAGCTCTACCTCCTGCCGTCCAATTCCTCCCCCTGATCTCCCCCAGCCAGCCCCACTCCGCCCGACCCCCTCTCCCCCATTGGCCGCACCCCCCCCCCATCTTCCCCGGCCAGCCCCCCCACCCATGAAGTGTGTCTGGTATTTTTTTAAGACTACCTGGTAACCCTATGCACTGTTCTGTGGATAAACTGAAGATTTCAGTTTGGCATCTTTCATCAATACTAAATTCATGCAACAATAATGCAAACTTAGAGCTGAAATGCTAATGTGTAAAATATTTTCAAAAGCCACGTTGCACAGTTAAAAATAACTGTCATATTCAACCATAGAAGACTATGAGAGAGACATAGATTTTATCAACATCAGACCTCTAAGAAATACTATTTTATTGTGCTACAGAATCACAAGGACTGATGTTGCATTTTGTACAAGACACATATCAGCCACCTCCTTCTAAAGATTTAAAGTTTTCTAAATGTTCAATTAGAGCCTCCATTTCTGCAGACTCCAACAACCTGTTGATTAGCTCATCCAATGCCCCTTCACCACAGAGGAAGTCCTATCAAACAAAAGACAGAAGCATTAATTTATTAGAATAGATCAATATTTTTGGAATATTAATCAAGAAAAATTCCTGGAATATATTTGCATGTAGCCTGAGCTTTATGCATTAAGTCATCAATTTTGCATTACTCCCCTCATGTGAAATCAGTTTTAGATGGTGTAGAGGAATCAGCCAAAGACATGATACTGAAGAAAAGTGTGTGGTTACATTAAAGATGTTGAGAGGCAGGCAATTCACCAATCGTATAGTCAATTTTTTTATTGACTACACAATTAGTCGATAAGGGAAGGTGCTCAGTCCTGGTTCATGCTGGTCCAGGAGCTACCCCTGCTCTGTAGTTTATATGTAGTAAGAGCTGGGTGTGCAGGCAAGGCTGATAGAGGCAGCAGCACGGGGGAGGGGGGGTGAGGGGAAGGGGGGCAGGGGGGCAGCACCATGGAGATAGTGTTGGGGGGAAACCAGCTTTTAAGCCAGCTCTCCCCAGCACCGGCTCCTGCTTTCCACCCCCCTCCCCCATCACTGCTTCTGAAACAGAGGCAGCAAGGGGGGGGGGGGGGAAGTGAGCAGTGAACTACTCACTTACATCCCTAGGTTCCCTAGCACCTTCTTGGTAATAATAAAAGGAAGTGCCTCTGTCAAACACCATTGCCTAAAATGGGGAGGGGAACCTTTTCTGGGTCAGGACTTGCTGACCCAGAGAAAAACCAGTTGGGGGCCACATGCAAGTGAGGAGCAAAAAAATTAATTCAAGTGAAAAGTATTTTAACCATACAGCTGGTCCCCGAGTTACGACGCATCGACTTACGACCATTCGTATTTACGACCAACCTCGTATACAGCGGTCCCCGAATTATGAACGAAATCTGCACTTATGAACATCGCAGCTGTACGCAAGTGAATGTAATCCGACTTACGAACAGATCAAGTTACAACCAAGTGTTTGGTACGTAACTCGTTCGTAAGTCGGGGACCGGCTGTATATAGAATTTTACCCAGAAATATGTCATCAGATAACCTTAAAAAGAAACTTTCCTGTTTCCTTTAAAGGTGACCTGCAAAGTGCAAAACTTAAAAAGAGAAGTTTGCTGGTGTGTGTTTTTACTTCTGTACCATATAAAGACAGTCTGGAAATGGGCAGGGTGAGGGGGGGTTCATAGAATCACAGAATACTAGAACTGGAAGGGACCTCTAGAGATCGAGTTCAGTCCCTTGCACTCATGATGGGACCAAGCACCATCTAGATCATCCCTGATAGATGTCTATCCAAACTGCTCTTAAATATCTCCAGTGATGGAGATTCTACAACCCCCCTAGGCAATTTATTCTAGTATTTAGGAAAAACTTCCTGTCAGGTGGTTAATGTCCAACCTAAATCTCCCTTGCTGCAGTTTAAGCCCATTGCTTCTTGTCCTACATCAGAGGCCAAGGAGAACAATTTTTCTCCCTCCTCCTTGTAACACCCCTTTAAATACTTGAAAAAGCCATCATGTCCCCTCTGTCTTCTCTTTTCTAAACTAAACAAGACCAATTCTTTCAGTCTTCCCTCATTGCTCATGTTTTCTAGACCTCTGGTCATTTTTGTTGCTCTTCTCTAGACCTTCTCCAATTTCTCCACATCTATCTTGAAATGTGGTGCCCAGAACTGCACACAATACTCCAAATGAGGCCTAATCAGCACAGAGTGGAAGGATGACTTCTCATGTCTTGCTCACAACACTCCTGTTAATGCATCCCAGAATCATGTTTGCTTTTTTTGCAACAGTGTCACACTGTTGACTCATATTTAAGGGTCCACTATGACCCTTAAATCCCTTTCTGCCGTATTCCTTCCTAGACAGTCACTTCCCATTCTGTGCGTGAAACAGATTGTTCCTTCCTAAGTGGAGTACTTTGCATTTGTCCTTATTAAACTTCATCCTGTTTACCTCAGACCATTTCTCCAGTTTGTCCAGATCAATTTGAATTATGCCCCATCATCCAAAAGCACTGGTAACCCCTCCCAATTTGGTATCATCTGCACACTTAATAAGCGTACTCTCTATGCCAATATCTAAATCGTTGATGAAGATATTGAACAGAACTGGTCCCAAAGCAGACCCCTGCAGAATCCCACTTGTTATGCCCTTACAGCATGACTCTGAACCAGTAACAACTGCTCTCTGAGAACAGTTATCCAGCCAGTTATGCACCCACCTTACAACCTAGATGCGGCTACTGTATTTCCCTAGTTTACTGATAAGAGACTGTATCAAATGCTTTACTGAAGTCTAGGTATACCATGTCCACCACTTGCTCCTTATCCACAAGACTTGTTATCTTATCAAAAGAAAGCTATCAGATTTGTTTGACATGATTTGTTCTTTACAAATCCATGCCAGCTGTTACCTATCACCTTATTTTCTTCCAGATCTTTGCAGATCTCAGTTACTTGCTCCATTATCTTCCCTGAAACAGAAGTTAAACTGACTGGTCTGTAGTTTCCTGGGTTGTTCTTATTTCCCTTTTTAGATGGGCATTATGTTTGCCCTTTTCCAGTCTTCTGGAATCTCTCCTGACTTCCATGATTTTTCGAAGATGATAGCTAAAGGCTCAGATACCCCCTCTATCAGCTTCTTGAGTATTCTAGGATACATTTCATCAGGCCCTGGTGACTTGAAGACATCTAACTTTTCCAAGTAATTTTTAACTTTTTTTTTTTTAATTTTAACTTCTAAACCTATCCCACTTCCACCACCACTCACTATGTTAGGCATCCTGTCACCATCAATTTTCTTGAAGAAAACCGAAACAAAGTTGTCATTAAGCACCTCTGCCATGAGCCGGCTGTTTGTGTTGGGTTGGAGCAGGCTGTTTGGTTTTTAATTTTTAAACAAATTCTTCTTTTTTTTAAACCCTACATATATCAGGAATGTCGTATGGCGCGCGCAGGCGGGACTCGCCCTGTGCGCGGGTGGGCTCGTCCCCTCCGCTCCGCCCTCTTTTCTCCCCCTCTTCTTTCTCTTCGTCTGGGCTCCCCGCCGGCGGGGTGGGGGTCTGGGCCCTCCCTCACTCCCTGACCCCGGCCCAGGGCCCTAACACCGGGAACGCCGCTCCCGGTGGAAGCAGGCGGGGCTGTGCCCCTAAATGCGCCTGCTCACGGGCACCACAACCCTCCCTGGGCCTGTTCACCCCGCCGGTCCCGGCTCGTCTTCCCTCCGCCCTTTTACCGTGTGACTTCTGCGCCGCCCCGTGCTCGGTCCCCTCCCAACGCTCTCTCTCCCTCTGTCGCCTGTCTCCGTCCCGTCCCCCCCCCTTTCTTACTCCCTGGCCCAGCTTTTATCTCCCTCCCCCCCCGGCACCTCCCCATCCGGGCTCCTCGCCTGGCCCCTTCCTGGCGCGCCGGGGACGTCAGCCGACGCCCCCGGCGCCTGCTGACGTAGTTTCCCTGAATCAGCCTCCTCCCGTCATGCCGGGGCCGTCCGCTTCGGCCGCTGAGCCGCCCGCGGCGGCTCTGCCGCGCGGCGGCTGGTGACGGGGTTGCCTCACCTCATCACAAGGCATGTCAACTCTCATCCTCCCAGGTTTGGTGAAGGACTCACTGAATGTCTCAGGGGTGGAGTGTGTGCTTATCAGGCCTTCTTCATACAAAACATTTTTAATATATCACAAAGCATGGAAAGGAAGATATAGGCTCTCTCAATTTATAATGATCAGTAGTGAGTGGCATTTAAAGATAATTCAGTTTATGTGCACTCTTAGCTTCTTGACAAACTTAGTTATTACTTTCACAAGATTAACTAGCGATGTAATTTATATAGGTATTGTGACGGGGGGCGCGGGGAGGGGAGGAGTACTAGCCCTGCACTGGGAAAGCTGAGCCTAACCAGGCTCACCTGATTGAAGAAGCCCTGCTCCCAGAGCCCTGCTGGGCAGGCTCAGACTGCAGCCTAGATATAAAAGTCTGGAGGAAGGGTCAGTCCGGGCTGGCTGAGGAGGAGGGTGGCGGCGGCGGCGATAGCATTACCAGAGCGCCTGCAGGTGAACTTCCCAAAAGATCAGACCTGGAAACCAGCCAGCGAGACACCTACACTACTGTAGGAGATTGGGAGGAAGGAGGCCTGACCAGAGCTCCTGCAAGGGAACCGCCAGACAGACTGGACTGGGAGGCTAGCCAGCAAGATATCTGTGCTAGAGAAAATATGGAGGAAGGACCTTAGAAGGAGGCCAGTGGAGACTGATAGGAAGTAGCCCAGTGTAGGATATTGTTACCCGTGGGTCTCAGTGTGTTGCAGTGGGATTCCCTGCTGAGAGAGCAGTGGAATGCACCACTGCTAATAGGATCCTGGGCTGGGACCCAGTGGAGTAGGGAGGGCCTAGGTCCCCCTACCCAGAGGTGGAAATAAGTAAGTAGAAATACTTTGTTACGCTACTCAAGTACTTCTTTTGTGTGTTTGTACATTACTCAAGTAATTTATTTTTGTGATACTTCAACATTTACTCAAGTACCTTTTTTTAGAAAATATTGTACTTTTTACTCCACTATCATTTCCAGAAGCACTTTTGTTACTCACTACTTTCAACACCTTCTGACAATTGCACAAGCCCCCCAACCCACAAATTGTGTTGTATGATAATTCGGGTGGTTAATAATAGATTTCCATAGGATGGCTATTTTTTACTCCTGGATACTTGAATACAACTAAGATGTGATACTTTTGTACTTTTACCCAAAGTAGTTTTCCAGAAGGATACTCTGACTCTTACTAAATTACATTTTTTTTTTCAAAGCAGCAGTACTTTTACTCAAGTAACTTTTTTGGGTACTTTTTCCACCACTGCCCCTACCACTGCCTCAATCCCAGAGGTGGGAGGGCCAGCATCTGTTTCCTAGAGACTCCGGCCGTTAGGCCGCACTGCCCTGGTGAGAAGGGCATCGGTGTACAGCCACAATGGTTGAATATGGTCCCAAGAAGCCCTGGGTCTCAACAGTGCCCTCTGGGAGAGATGAGAGTATTACCCCGTGACAGGTACACACACACTGTCTCTCTTGAAAAGATTTTTCCATGTATTATCATTAACATAACTACCTTGATATTGCGCACGTCATATGAGAGCCTGTGGTCAGTGACTCTGTCCTGGGTGAAGTTATAGGTACGGATTCTCTCTGCCTGGGCTCTTGTTCCTATCTGTACAACAATAAACTTCTATTATTTTTTGAGTCTTAAAAACAAAAACCTTTCCAAAGGAGCACACAAACTCCCTTAATGTAGATTGCAATGGATCAACCTGTTCTGTAGATACATACAGTATTTAAACATGCAGATTACTAATCTGATAACTGCCTCTTACACATACAAATTTTGTCAAGGTTTAAGACATTCCACCTTCCTATTTCTGTACTGACTTTGTAGTGGTAACAGGAGTTAAAAAGGAGCATCAGAAGCCAAAGTTGTCACTGTTAGCAAATCTGTCTCAACACAAGTTAGATCAATCAAGTAAGAAAATGTTATTTTTACAGTGATTCTTCAGAGTAGACTGATACTACTGGAACAATCGGTTTATACAATACTTAAGAGCCTGATCCCGCAAAATTTTTTGCAAATAAGTAATTTTACATATTAATAGCCTCATGCATGTGCATAGTTACTCATGTGCATGTGTGTGTTGAAGCAGTGGGCATCTCCCAGTACCCATTGACTTTGATGGGCCATAGAGCTAGAATTTGAAAGGTATTAGGTACCTAAATATACAGAGAGGTGCCTAGCTATGTGCTTAGGCATTCTGAAAATACCATTAAATGCCTAGTCATGTAAACAAACATTTGAAAATCCCACTAGGTGCTCAGCTGCCTAAGTTCCTACATATCTTTCAAATTCTGGCCCTTGGTCACTAAAGAAAATACCATTACTTACAATTTTTGCTGGCAAAAAAAAGCCATGATTGAACTAGTTGTGCAGCTTCCATATAACCATACATTTCCAAACACTACCCAAATTTTCAGGATAAACATTTTTTTCAGCTAAAATGCACCACAGCTGATCTCTGCTCAAAGATGCATTTGACAGCAATGTGAAGAATGATATGGAGCTGTTCTTCAGAGTCACAAGACTGGGAAATATTTTCTCATTTTGAAAGTGAGAAGCCTCTAGTTGGTGCCACTGTTTCTCCCATTCTGAATGGCTACTATCTTTACAAAGCAAGTAACTTTGCTTGAGACACTCTCAGTCCAAGCTAGATGAAACTGTAGGATTGCAATTCCCAACAGTGATGATTAAAGTGGCACTTCTGATTATGCAATCAGCAATCTCAAAGTGTACTCCATGTAACAGAGGGAAGCTGAAGGCCATACTAAAGAGTATGGCTCAGAGAAATGAATGCAGTTGAAGGAATACACAGAATATTTGTGATACTGGGAGTCCTCTAGTGGTGACAAGATGGAGTTACAAGCAAATCTGAAAGTTTCAAAACTGAATTTCAAGTACACTTTGGTTTTGTTTATTTTTTTTAAAATGGAGGGCGAGACTGAAAAGTGTGTAGAGAAACAGATACACAGCTGCCATTAAAAATAAACAGAAATTGGGTGCTTAACGAACTTAAATGCTTCTGAAAATCTTGCTTGCAGCCACATTTATATTTCCAAACAAACTGATTTAACATATTATGAAATATTAGGGGTGGGCATTTCATTTTGGATGCCCAATTCCCATTACTTTTACTAGGAACTGCACATCCAAATACTTCAGGCAGCTTTGAAAAAAATCTCAGCCTAAATTTCAAACAACAAGAAAAAGCCTCCATCAGCTGTAGTGACTGAGTTAGTTTAAATGCAATCTGCAGTTAGTGGCTGATAAGTGTCTAGGAAGTTTGTAAGAACTGAAGCTTTCAATTGCTTCTGCCCACTAAGACAATCACATTGCAAAAAACAAGATGCTCAGAGCAAGTGAGAAAAATGGTGGCGTTCAGGGGAAAAACAATTTTACAACTTCAGTTGTAAGATTAATTTAATTAAATTTCAGTTAATTACAAGTTAATCAATGTAAGTTATTTCTTCCTCATGAGAGAAGGTAATTTGTTAAGTTTTTGGAAATTTAACCAATGACTCTGCAGTGGCAAGATTTTTTTTTTTTAATATCAAGAATGTTCTCATTCCCACTTCCTTCTCCCCAACAGCAGGATCCTAGCAATCACTGCATTTTAGAATTGGATTCAGAATGTGAGTACCAAAACTCCTTGTACCAGATTCTCATTTAAACAAAAGCTCTTTAGTGTAAAAGGGGTCTAAGTTACATGAAGGTATAAAATTACATTTAGTTAAAGAGCAATGTAAACTAGCCTTGATTCTTAAATACATTTACAAGCACATGCTTTTCTTTTTAGCTACATCCATCTGTACACACTTTCTTCCCAGGTTATTGCTAACCCTGAAAACCCAAAGCTATGGCATCATGTCCTCACCAAGTCTCAATGAGGAAAACATGTTCTCACCTGCAGTTTTCTAGCATTCTGCGTTTGGATGAAATCTCGCTCAATGATTTGCTGATACAACTTAGTTCTCAGTGTCCGCAGAGCTATTTCCTTGTTTAACTGCTGTGATCGCTCCTGCTGACACTCTACTGTTAGTCCTGTGTATAATTCAAGAAAACACTGATCAAAGACCCACTGTAACAAAGAACAAACAGAATTAATCCTAAAACACAGGCAAATGAAACCACCCAGTCATACTGCTCTTTCTCTAAGGGCCTGTTCACACTTGGATGAAAGGTATATTTTTAAAATAGGTAGGTTAGTTAAAACATTTTAGTTGCAATATGGTTTTAAAATATTCTAAATGGGACACATTTTAATACAGCTGGTAAGATAACCTGAGGGATTTTTTTTAAATGGAGCACTTTTAATTATGGTGCTGCATCTGAAAATTCAAGGTTCATTTAAACCAGCTAATATGTGTTTAAAATATAATTTGTCCTGTATACACTGGGATGTTTAAAATTGATATAGGATTACACTGTTTGTGTATATAATATAATAATTATATGGTGTTTTTCATCAATAGATCTCACAGCACTTTGCCCAAGGAGATAATACTTATCTCAGTCCTTTGTTTACATAAGACTTGATGCACCGTACCCTCAATTGTCACTCACTTTAATGAGAGTTAAGGGTATACAGTTTGCAGAAGTTATTTACATCTACCACCATGTCCCTGTCCCACCCCAAAGTGTGGTCCATTTATTCAGTTTGTCACATTATAAAGATAAAAGTGACAATGCTATTTTTTACAAACACATAGAAACCATGACACTCCCCTGCAAAAAAATGAGATCCATCTGACTTTTTCTGTACTGGCTGCAGTCCTGCCAGCTGTTCTGTGCAGACTGATCTCAGTGCCTAAGTGAAGCAGCCTGCAGGATCAGAGCCTTTGTTTTAGGATCTAGTTTGTGTCGTGTGTGTGCTAAAAGGCACATATTAAATGTACAAAACACTTACCAGTGGGAATATGCACAATTCTCACAGCACTGTCCGTTGTATTTACATGTTGCCCTCCTGCACCTTTGGCCCTAAAAGTATCTATACGCAAATCCTTCGGATGCACTTTAACATCTACCTAGAGTAAAAGAAAATTAAATTGCCATCTGCTCGTAACCTTTTTGAAGAGATGCTATCAGTTTAAAAACAGTAATTCTTGCCAAAATTTGCTTACCTCCCGTTGTTACCAGTAGCACCAAGGTTCTCTAACCTAAAGAAATTAGTGAACAACCAACATTTCTGTTTTCAGTTTGTTTGCTTTGTGCCTTTGCTAACCATTGTGGATAGTCAATTTCACAGTTTCCCCTGTGTAATCAGTTAGTTTCCTCTGTTCCTGAAAAGTCTTAAACATAACATCAGGGGAGTAAAAAATAATTAAGAAATAGGAAAATGTTACTGTAAAACCACAACAGTTGGCATGGAGACTCAGAAGCAGATAAAGTAACTCAACTATGTTTGATTTCTTTCCCGTGTTTAAACACCATTGTGGACCTAAGCTTCAGCTAAAGGCCCCAATCCTAAAAACACTTATGAATGTGCCTAACTTAACTCCCCTGTGTAGACCAATTGATTTAAGCACATGTGCAAGTGTTTCCATAAGGGCCTAAAACTGCTGAAGAATAGAGAAATTACTGTTTAGTATCTAGTACGGTAGCATCTAGAGGCCAAAGGCTCCATTGTTCAAGGCACTGAAGAGACATAAGTACAACTCTGTCAAGTCAATTGTTCATATGTTACTAAACTGTCTAGGCATTTTTGAAAATTGCAGCTGAGACACCTCAACAAGTTTAATTTTAAGCACGTTAGAAGATTTTGACTGATTGTCTTTGATAAAGTTGCAGATATGCCGTGAAGGGCCTTAAAAGCTAAGTAGTTCATACTATGTTTGTGGCAGAAAAGGGGGAGCCAGTGGAGGAATGCAAAGATGGAAGTGACTTGGTCAAAGCAACAAGCCTGGAAAATGATTTTTGCTGCAGTGTTTTTCATGGATATAAGTGAAGTAAGACCAAAAGGGAGTTTGTAGCAGTGGAAATACAAGACAATGAGAGCCCTTGGACTAGGGATGTAAAATGTCAATTAACTGGCTAACAGAATAATTGATGCATTTGCATCAACTATTCATAAAAACATAATATAAGAATATAGGAACGGCCATACTGGGTCAGAACAAAGGTCCATCCAGCCCAGTATCCTGTCTGCCGACAGTGGCCAATGCCAGGTGCCCCAGAGGGAGTGAACCCAACAGGCAATGATCAAGCGATCCCTCTCCTGCCATCCATCTCCACATTCTCACAAACCGAGGCTAGGGACACCATTCCTTACCCATCCTAGCTAACAGCCATTAATGGACTTAACCTCCATGAATTTATCTAGTTCTCTTTTAAATCCTGTTATAGTCCTAGCTTTCACGACCTCCTCAGGCAAGTAGTTCCACAGTTTGACTGTGTGCTGTGTGAAGAAGAACTTCCTTTTATTTGTTTTAAACCTGTTGCCCATTAATTTAATTTGGTGGCCCCTAGTTCTTATATTATGGGAACAAGTAAATAACTTTTCTTTATTAACTTTCTCCACACCACTCATGATTTTATAGACCTCTATCATATCCCCCCCTTTGTCTCCTCTTTTCCAAGCTGAAAAGTCCTAGTCTCTTTAATCTCTCCTCATATGGGACCCGTTCCAAACCCCTAATCATTTTAGTTGCCCTTCTCTAAACCTTTTCTAATGCCAGTATATCTTTTTTGAGATGAGGAGACCACATCTGTATGCAGTACTCAAGATGTGGGAGTACCATGGATTTATATAAGGGCAATAAGATATTCTCCATCTTATTCTCTATCCCTTTTTTAATGATTCCTAACATCCTATTTACTTTTTTGCAATTAGTCGATAAGGGTGCCTCTGCCTTTGAAATGTAGCAACAGCCCCAGGGCTGCTGCTACACTTCAAAGGTGAAAGCACTGTAGGGAGCAGTCCCCCGCTGGCCCCATGCTCCCTGCGGCATTTCAAAGCAGCAGTGCTGCATGGAAACGCCATGGGGAGCCCGGTGTCAGGCATTTGGTTATCGGACAGTTCAGTGGTGCGCAACCTTTTTTCATTTACGGCCCCCATGGGGGCCACCGAATTTCATTGAGCAAAAAAAAAAAAAAAAAAAGGGAAGCAGCCCCTTTAATTCTCGGGTTGCTCTCCTGCCACTCCCCCACGCCTGACACATGTACGTCGGGCACTGAGCTGGGAAGCCAGGAAAAGCAGATGGATGGATCCAAGCGCTGCGATCCCCTATGGGTTGTGTACCACTGGGATAGTTGACTAGTCGTTCACATCCCTAGCCTGGACAAGAGTTTCAGCTGTATAGATTGAAAGGAAAGGCTGAATCTTGGCAATGTACAGAAATGAGGTGCAAGATTTAGACACTATTCTGATGTGTTGTAAAGCACTGAGCTGAAGATGATATCTACATTCTAGGCCTGAGTGACAGGGAGAGGATAGTGCTGTCCACCATGATTGTGGAGAGAGCTTGCAGGGAAACAGTAAGAGCTATGTTGCGTTTAAGCGGATGGTTGGACATCGACAAGGAGATTTCAGAAAAACAGGCCAAATCTCTAGTTCAGTTTTATAGTCTAAGCAAGCAGAGAAAAAAGTAATAAGGCACATGATTTAAAAGAAAAAGGGAATTTCAAGAGGCTGATTGTATCATACCAAACTTTTGCCGTGATGTATCTCCAAGCCTCACCACATTATTTAATCTACAATCTGTTAATCCTAGTGAGTTGATCAGTTCTGTGAATGCCAGGAGCTGAAGAGCTTAACAACATTAACTTTCATAGACTCATAGAAGTGTAATACTGGAATGGATATTGAGATCATCTAGTCCAGTCTCCTGCACTCAAAGCAGATGTACTAACTAGACCGTACCTGACAGCTGTTTGTCTAACCTGTTTTTAAAAACCAATGACCGATATTTCACAACCTCCTTAGGTAATCTGTTTTAAGGCTCAATTTCTCAGACAGGAATTCCAACCTAATTCCAACCTAAATTCCAGCTTTTCCTAATTCCAACCTAAACCTCCCTTGCTACGATTTGAGCCCATTGCTGCTTGTCCTACCATCAGAGGTGAACGACAATGTTTTACCCTCTTCCATATAACAACCTTTTATGTACTTGAAAACTGGTCTGTCCCCCTTACCTCACAAACCCATTTTTTCAATCTTTTCTCATAAGTCATCTGTAATTATTTTTGTTGCTATCCTTTGGACTTTATCCAATTAGTTCACTTCTTTCCTGAAATGTGTGTCTCAAAACAGGACACAATACTCCTACTGAAGCCCAGCAGAGTGACAGAATTACTTTATGTCTTGCTTACAAAACTCCTGTAATACATCTCAGAATTACGTTTGCTTTTTTCAACAATGTCACACTGGTCACTCAGTTTGTGTGAACTGGCTGTTCATTCCCACATGGAGTACTTTGCATTTGTCCTCACTAAATTTTATACTATTCACTTCAGACCATTTCTCTAAGTTGCCCAGAATTTTTATCCTATTGACCAAAGCTGTTGCAACCCCTCCTAGCTTGATATCACCCACAAACTTTATAATTGTACTCTCTGCCATTCTGTAAATCACCGATGAAGATGTTAAACAGAACTGGATCCAGGACAAATCCATGCTATTACTTGTCCCTTTATTATCATCTTGATGTTTGCAAATTGTTTGTTTTTTTATTTACCCATTATCTTTCCAACTAATGAAATTTATTGGCTGGCCTGTATTCTTATACCCTTGAATTGTGCTGTAACTCTGGCAGTAGTGGATTTCTGAAAAGTTGCCTAGGAGGATCCAGTAAAGTTTGCAAGGTATCATTAGTCCAGTGCTGAGTTAAAAGTCACAGCCTTACACAGAAGACAAGCTTATGTATCCTTTGTTAGGACTTGGCTATACAAACTGGCACCAATAAAACAGTATCAGTGACTTGGTTTAGTCTTGGGGATTGTTTGTTTTAAATATAATACTACTCAAATGCCAAAAAGAAGAGCCAGGAAGATACTTCAATATTTTACTGATTAAAGGTTAGTTTACCTCCTCTGGCTGAGGTAGGACAACAACTGACATCGTCCCAGTGTGAATACGCTGCATTCTTGACGAAAGGCCAGTCTCAGGAATTCGCTGAACTCTGTGAGTCCCTCCTTCGTATTTCAAATACTTGTAGACAGAGTCTCCTGAAATATGAGCAGCTGCATGGTGCAATCCACCTTTAAAGACAATAATGTATAAGGGGTATAAATCCAAAGGTGCAACTTTAACTTAATCTTGTTGGCCAAAAGAACTGAATTGTATCATACCAATTTCAGCTGTTGTGTAGTTCAGAATTTCAAAGGTCCAACATTTGTAATATGCATAATTCTGGTACATCTCAAACATTTCTTTGGTGAACTGCTGGCAAATGTCACCTAAAAATTAAATATTAGACAACACTACATGAAAAATAAGTTCACAGAATCTTGTCTGAAAGTTACCAGTTTTTAGCATTAGCAGTAACTCTATCTTTGTCGTTGGAGACAGTGTTTTGTTCAGATAATACTAATTTCTAGAAAGTGTCATTTGACATTATTACAATGCAAAAGAAACAACTGAAGTCTTCTAAACCTGGATTGATGTTTGGAGTAATGTTTACTTGTGATGACTTTGCTGACCTCCAGTGGTTCTGCCCGCCGTCACCTCTAAAATAACATCACTTTCATCATGTTTATCCCTTGGCACTATACTCTGGAAAAGCTGAAAAGAATGAAAGAACAAAAAAAATATATATATTATCTCCCTTCCTGATCAAGTTTACAGCTTCATCTGTCTACACCAGTGTTTCCCAATTGGTGCACCACGGAACTCAGCACTCCCCCACTCCCCTCTTAAAGAGACAGAGCCTTTTTGTGGCGGGACTCAGTGGGTCTTTTTCTTTTATTTTTTGGCTTGACAAATTTTACTCTGGCATCCCTAGAGGTTCCTTAAAATTCTTTCAAGTGGAAAAGGTTTCCGTGGCCAAATAAAATTGGGAAACACTGGTCTACACATACAAACCCCAGACTTGTGAATGCAAATCAGGTAGCTGAGTGTGCAAATTGCCCTGTCAGTGTTGTAGTCAGAGATTGCTGGCGCACACAGGTGAGTTTTTGATGTGTTAATTGAGTCTAGCTAAAAATGTGATTCCCACAATGCCAAGCATGAGACCACCAACTCCACTGTCTTGTGAACATAGTATTAACCGTGAAAGTCAGTTTACACTGACGTCGAATCTTCTGAAAAACAAGGTCAATTTCATACTAACAGATTATCTTAATTTTCTAAAATATAGACACTTGATTCACAACAACAAAGCATTCCACTGAATTTCTTTCAGCTTCTCTTACTACAATTATTTCCACACACTGGTCTCATTCAACTGAAGAAAATGATAAAGGATTGAAGAGTTCCACGTGGATAAAGCATTTCAGGACATCACTGTACTCTTTCTGCTGCCATGAACGACTGATGGAACCTCATGCCATGGCATAGCAGCTCACTGTGTTAGAGCCTTTTCAATTACAACCTACAAGCAAGCACGCATACCAAAAGTGTCTAAAAGAAAGAGTTTCTCAGATTCATTTGACAGTAGACAGACCGGTTAGAGTGAATATTTCCAGGTCTTTTCCAACAACAAAAAACAGATGCTAGACCTTTGTTTCATTAGCTGCAGGTGTTATAGTCTGTGTTCAAAAAATCTTTCCTGGAACAATAAAACTGCATGGCTGTATGAAGACATGTAAATGAAAATGTCAAGAGATATTCATCTTAAAGACTCAGCACCTTCACCACTAGCTCACCTTTTTGCAATGTGTGTTGATTTTTTGGTTAATGATTTCCTTCTCTTCTAAGGCAAGTTCTAGCAGCTGCTTCTCATCTCTGCTGTCTAGCTCTAAATTCCAATGATAGATATAAATGTTAATCTTATTTAGTTTAGAGCAAATTGTAATACAAATGACAAATTACACCTATTACAATGGATAACAGCTTGCATTGCAGGGAATTGCTTTCTCAAGATGAGACACCAACTAACAACAGAAGCATAAGATGATGTCTATTACTAATTAAATCTTCAAGAGCCCTGGATGGCTTAAGACACTGGAAATGGGGCTCAGAGGATTTTACCTTTACAACTCCAGTTCAAATCTAGCCAAAGTCAGTAGCACCTAAAAGTCATTTCCCACAGTTCTCCACTAGCATAAATCAAATAAATTGATAATCTAATTCCTACTAAAGTGATTCACTATTTACACTAACTGGTGAATTTTGGCAGACTCAACAGTGAGGCTACAGACTAAATGGGCAAGGAGCCAGAACTATCCCCTTCTTGAGAATGAATGGGGTCCTAATACATCAGGGTTTTTATTTAGGTGTTTGTTTTTAGAAGTAAATGTATAGTGGATCAACATTCCTGGAGACCAACCTCCTCTATTTTACCAAAGAAAAGGAAGAGCCAGGCAGTGGCAGTCTAAGCTTCCCTACCAATGTATCTCATCTTTGATGTAGAGGTACCACTGAGACCTAGTCTACACTACACAGTTAGGTCAACCTAAGGCAGCTTACATTGACTTAAATATGTCAGTATACATGACAGATTTGCTCCTGCCAAAATTTTCTCTAGTTCACGAACATAATAACTCTGCCCAAGAGGTGCAGGGCTATTTCAGTGTGATTAGAGCAATGCAGTGTGTCTGTCTGTCTTTGGCTCTCATTCTCCAAGTCCTCCCTGCTCTACATTTTGTTGTTGCTCTCTACTATTTACTACCCATTAATATATGTAGTATGATCAGTGGCTATTTTCCTTACTTAGCATGTGCATTGCCTTACACTGCCTAGTCTAAATTTCACATGCTAGTGTTGCACTTACCAAATTTGTAAGCTCCTTAGCATTTCTTTGTATTTGAAATTCTTTGCCATTTCATCCTAGTCCAAGTAACATTAATAGTAATTGTATCTGCAACAATTTCTACTACCTTGCTTTTCACCCCATCTTCCACATTATCAGTCATTATGTTGAAAACCACTGGGAATAGTTCTGATCATGGGTAAACATTGTTTATTTCACTGCACATAAGAGTTCTCAAATATCTTGAAGGAACTAGTATTTCACAAGGTTAAATTGAAGCCTAATAATTCAGGCCCTGGGGTTGAACATCTCCCAAGAGATGTGGGGAGGCAATAATTTAGTAGATATCAATGAACTAGACACCAAAATCTAAATTTAAATGACAATACCAAATTCTGGCATATACTGTAAATCACCTCCCCTTGCCCAAATAAATTAACCTTACCTAAAATATGTCTAAGAAAACTGTCATTAGCCCTGTGAAACATAGGCTGGAGTAGTCTTAAATACAAAGTAATATTAAATATTTAATATTATTACAATAATAAATACTAGAAGATTTCAGTTGCTTGGGTCCTTAACTGAAATAAGTTTTGTTATTCTTCATTAAAATCATTGCTATGGGATGGGGCTAGCAATGAGGGGTTCAGTATACAGGCTGCACCAGTCCAACCTCTTTGGGCCAGGTGAGAAGTGCCTCTCCATGGCCACTGCAGCTCCAGTGGGCACAGCTGGGGAAGGGGTGCATGTTCCGCGGTTGGGGGACATACAAACAAGCACACAAATAGACAAACACTCACAAATATATAGTAGTTAGCTGTCCCTTTCTCCACTCTTTCACCCTGCTTGACCAATGGGGTTATATCTGTCCCGGTCCCCATCGCTGGCCCGTTGATGTTCCCCTGTGGTCATTCTGCCAGATCCCTCCCTTTCCATTTTATGAGAAACAATCCAATTCCATGCACATCCGATTATCCTGACCTTGCTCTAAGTTAGAAGAGGAAGCTGCATACCAAATTTGGTGGTCCTAGCTCTTACCATTTAGGAGGATTTCTAGAACAAACACACTCATGGACGGTCTGATGTACATTTCTAAAATATTTAGTAAAATTAAATTTTACTATTAGAATATTTTAGCTAGAGACAACATTCATGTGACCTTGCAACGTATTGGACACAGGCCTGCTCTCCAAAGTTGGTCACTCTGAAGCCTGAAGAGTGGGTGCAGTGGAGCTAAAGCAAAATGCAATTGTAGGATCTAGAAAGCTTTAACAGGGACATATATGTGCCTGGATTGCTCCCTGAGTGACTTCTTTCAAATTCTGGGTGATGAGGCATATCACATCGTAAAAAAACTGCTTTGCATAATCAACTATATTTTACTTACTTGCACACATGGAATCTATCTCTTGAACTTCTCTTTCTGCCTCTTGTATTTCTTGAAATGTAGCTGCAAGAGTGGATAAATGAGCATGTCTTCTGCTCAGAGTACTTCGATCATGCTCGTTCATTGAGCCACCATTTAACAACTGGCCAACCCGCTGGTATTCTTTTTTTAAGGTCTCTAGATATTTTTCCACAGCTTCATGCTTCCACAGTACTCTAAAATCTTGATGATAGTTCCTTGGCCAATCATTAAATGGCATAGTAGGTTTAACTCTCTTCAATAAATAATTGTGCCTAAAGATAGATAGTTCCATCATGTGACCTGTCCTTTTAATGAGAGGAGGAGAGTAGCGATGGTGATAGCAATGGAAACAATTAGCAAGCAGACTTCTAAAAAGTCCAGTGCTTCGATGAGGTTTCATCTCAGCTTTTACTGTTCATCACCTGAAATTTAAAGCAGATACAATACAGGCCACTTTTTCACTGGCTTTTTTAATTAAATGTGTATTTCAAAATGCTAAATCGGGACCAAATCCTGTTCTTAGTTGCACAGTTCCATCATGTGACCTGTCCTTTTAATGAGAGGAGGGGAGTAGCGATGGTGATAGCAATGGAAACAATTAGCAAGCAGACTTCTAAAAAGTCCAGTGCTTCGATGAGGTTTCATCTCAGCTTTTACTGTTCATCACCTGAAATTTAAAGCAGATACAATACAGGCCACTTTTTCACTGGCTTTTTTAATTAAATGTGTATTTCAAAATGCTAAATCGGGACCAAATCCTGTTCTTAGTTGCACCTGTATAAATCTAGTAGTACCATTCCATCATAGATGAAACTAACCCAGATTTAGGTCTGGACTTAAATTTCTCCTCAAGGCTCAGGGCTGCACTGGGGAGAGAGACTTCTCCCTGGCCCTGGCATAGAGCTGCCTTGGCCAGCGAAAAGGAGCCGCTCTCTACTGTCACCAGAAGGGAGCCACCCAGGTAAGCCCCACCTCCAACTCCCTATCCCATTGAGCACCCCGCCCCCCAGCCCTGAGCACATTCCTGCACCCCAAAGCCCTAACCTCTGGCCCCACCACAAAGCCCTCACCCCCAGCTGAGTCTGTACCCCCACTTGCACTCCAACCCGGAGCCTGTACACCCCCCCCACACCAAACCTCTCAAATT
Source organism: Pelochelys cantorii (assembly GCA_032595735.1). Classification (NCBI taxonomy): domain Eukaryota; kingdom Metazoa; phylum Chordata; order Testudines; family Trionychidae; genus Pelochelys; species Pelochelys cantorii. Next base: position 65,727,556 of record CM064326.1, on the reverse strand, counting down.
TAGACTTCATTTAAAGAGATACAAATTCATTGATTTCAACTGAATTTCACTTCTGCCAGGTAATTTGTCCACAATTTTCTAAATTGACTCAATTAACTGCATTATAAAAATATGAGACACTGCTTAAAACAGTCAGAATACCTGATATTCTGAAAAAGCCGGAGTACTCAATAATTCTTCGTAATATGGCTTCACTTGCCTCTCTGGAAATTAAAAACAAACAAACAAAAGGTTATTTTACTATACTGAAACTGCTGCATGGTTCAGATAAGTTGGGCAGTGAACTATCTAGAAATAACAACACACACAAGTAATTGTTCCCCTCATAAACAGACAGTCAGATTAAATTTGTCCCAAAATTTAAATATTTTGAAACCACATTTTTACAAAACTTATGGCCAATACAGACTTCTATTAACTTCTTTGTTTTTAAAAACGTTAAAAATGTGCTCAATTGAAATTTCATTCTCATACAATGTTTGCAATCGAAACTTTGCAGGTTTATAGTTCATCAGAACCAGAAAGTGAAACAAGTGGTGAAAAAAATGAGACTGACTAGTCTATTTTCACTGTCCAATCAGAGATTAAATAAAAAACAAAGCAAGAATCAGATTTTAAAATAGCTTTCAGTTTTAGTAATTAAAGGGACTATTAATAACAGAAATAATGTAATTGCTAAAAATATTAGTTTTAACTAGACTGTTTCACTTAAAGGTTCATTTACTTTAACTTAAAAAAAAAACCTATACAAGGCTTTAGGTGCCCTAACACACTACTGACAATACAATTAAATTTCAGCAGCTTTACAGTGATCATTTCAGCAGGAACTCAGCCACCCAACTACTTCCTCCCTCTTCACCCCCATCACTATAGGAATATATTTGTAAAACTGAAAAAATATTTGTAAAATTAAAAATTATCTGATTGAAATCCCAGAAACAGTTAGTTAATTTTAGATTGCTCTTCTTTTCCAATTAACCCTTTTGTTCTTTATTCTAAATGCCATCTTCCATATACAGCTCTCTTCCTTGTGTTTACATCCAAGTAAGAACTGCTTAAGGTGATGATACCCTGGTTCCCAGGGTCCCTTCCTGGAATGGTATTTTACCAACAAAAAACAACACAGAATTTTAAAATAAACTTGCCCAGAAAGAACAGATGGAGCCTTATAACATGCAGCCATTACAATGAAGAAGAGACTGAAAAGGTGAAAGAACTACCACTCCCAGGGTTCTTGCTAAGCACTTCAGTTCCCAGAATGCCACACTTAACAAGCCTGTTAACCCTTTTTTCATAAGCCAGAAAGGAAACACTCATATGGACAACATTACATTTCTAAAAATATTTCTGTGTTTATTATTAATTATTGTATTTTATTGTGGCAGTGATCAAAAGACTGCAGCTGCCACAACACTTTTCAATAAAATTCATCCTTTCATTATTTGTATAGAATTCGATATTGCCAACCACAACTACTCAAACATCATGAGTCAGGTCCTTAAAGAACGAGTGACTAAAAATCATGAATGTTCAAAGAATAATACATTTCATATTAAACAAAACAAATTATATCAGTTTCAGTAGCACCCAAGAAGAGTTATTAATCTGAGTATATTAAGCCTTTGATTAAAAGTAATCATGATTAATTTAAGCTTGATTGAGCAGGGGAAACGTAAACACTTTATATAATATGAAAAGATGCCACAACATGTTTATTTAATATGAAAAGATGCCACAACATGTGTATTAGCTAATTATACAAGGTAATTAATTTTCCCCACAGACATTCATGAGTCCCATTACTGTCAATGGAAATTAAATATGTACCAAAAGAAATATAGATCTTATAGCGGTGCTTTCCAAACTTTGAGGTTATGCTCCCCTCTCATCCTTGTCCATGCCCTCTAACCTCCAACATAAAATGTGAGTGGTGTTTGCAGTGACACTAACTTAGTTTCCCAGACCTGAGACAAGCTCAAAAGCTTTGTCTTGCTCACCAACAAAAATATGGGACACAGCATACAATAATGGAATAATACTGAATTTTGCCATCTGAAATGAAAATTCCAGAACATGAGCAGTGACACTGTTTTACTTTCCCAGACCTGAAGAAGAGCTCTGTATAGACTTGAAAGTTTGTCTCTCTCCCCAACAGATGTTGCTACAATAAAAAAAAATTATTTCATCCACGTTGTCTAACTTAATACAGTAATTTTGGGAAATGTTATTATGCACCTTACTTAACTTGTACCTGTCTCCAAACTATTACATAATATCATTTCACTGTTGGTCAGTTAAGCAGTGTTTACTAGCAATAAATGTTTTCCTAGATCTCCCTATTACTACAAAATATTTAAAACATACCAAAATATAATATTTTTAATAAATAATACGATTAAACACTAAGGCTAAGTCTACACAGCTTCCCTCTTCCTCAAAAGCCTATACAAATGAAGCACAGATTAGCGTATTGCCGCGCTTCATTTGCATAATTAGGAGCCATTTTTGCACAAGAGCCATTCTTCCTGAAAAATGGAGGAAGAATGGCTCTTGTGAAAGGGAGGCTTTGCGCAAAAAGGCACTACGTAGACGGCGCCTTTTTGTGCAAAAACCTTGCACAAAAATGGCTCCTAATTAATTATGCAAATGAAGTGCAGCAATATGCTAATCTGTGCTTCCTTTGCATAGGCTTTTGTGGAAGAGGGAAGCTGTGCAAACGTAGTCCAAGATGTTATTGCAAATTAAACTGGTAGCATGGCCTATCTAGTTAATGTTGCTTTAACACTTTCCATTGTAAGACTGTTTTTAGTTGCATATACTTTTGTCAAATGGAATAACCATTTGGGCTCAAGTTTTGCTTCCAGGTATCTGCATCAGGTTGAATTTTTGAACGTCTTTCCAAGAATGAGATTAGGAAAAAATACATTTATGCCCATATTACATTTTTAAAAACATTTAATTGAGAAGCTCTGGTGATCATAGAATTAAAGACAAGAATGACCCCTACAGCACTCCACTTGATTCCAGCTGCCAGTTAGACACTGAGCCATTAATTAGAGATGATAAAAATCATGTATTTTTGTAAACGTGTAACTGTTGAATTTTTCAGTGGTTACACGTTTACATGCAAGGGAGCAAGCAGGAGCTGATGCTCATGAAGAGAAGACTTAAGTCAGTTCTTTATGAGCACTGGCTCCTGCTCTCTCACCCCCCACATAAGAAACACAGGGGAGGGGGTGGCTCCTGCCTGCCCCACTCCTGCACTTCTCTCTGTGGGAGATGGGGGAGTGGAGGGAAGGCAGTTCTGCCAGCATGTGGAGGGAAACTGGCTTAAAAGGCAGCTCCTCAAGGACACCTGCCCCCGCTTATACAGAGGCAGTAAGGTGGGGAGGGTTGCATGTAACCATTAGGATTAACAGATAAGACCAGGCTTATTAATTAATCATGTAAACAGGTACATGCTACCATCCCTACCATTAAACACTTACTCATTGAGCTTGAAGCTCTAGCCACCTTATAATCCATTCATCCAAGCTATACTTCTTTACCATGCTGGCTACAATACTGTGGGAGACTGTTTTCAAGGTACACCATGTCCACCACTTCCCCCATATCCACACAGCCAATTATTTCATCACAGAAGGTAATTAAGTTGGCGAGGCCTGATTTGTCTTTGGTGAATCCATGTTGACTATTCCTGATGGTCTGGATCACTTTCCTCTTCTCCAAGTGTTTCAAAACAGATTCCTGGAGGGCCTGTGGCATGATTTTTCCAAGGACTGAGGAGAGGCTGACCAAAATTAACCTTCTTCCCTTTTTTTTAAAAAGATGGACACTACATTTGCCTTTTCCCCCTTTGGACTCGAGGCAAACAGGCGAGAGAGGGGCAAGAGTTGTCCTAGGAATAAAGGGATTTCCCGTCCTCTCTCATCCCACAAGCACAAGTCAAACACCACCAGTGCCCACTCGCCATTCCCCACAGCCAAACACCAGGGTGCACTGCCAGTCCCCCGCCGAGAACCTCCTCATGGGCCCTCTGCCCCGGGGCAGTGCCTGGTGGGAGACAGGGCTGCATCACGTTCCCAAGCGCGCCTCTCTGACCCCGAGGCCCAACGACGCCGACCAGCTCCACTAGCAAACCCCGGGATTGGTAATAACATCGCGAGAGTTGGCGTCAACCTCCCCCTCCCCCCCCGGCGGGCGCGAGACCCCCCAACTGCGTTCTCCTACCTCCTGGGATGCCTCTTCTCCCCCAGGGGCTGACAGCGAGGAGGAGGAGGCGGAGGCAGGCACGAGGCCCTTCCCCCGCTGGTTACCGAGTCGCATTCTGCGCGTGCGCCAGGGGGATCCCAGCGGCCATTTTGCAGCGTCAGTTGGGAAGCGAGGCCTCCCCGGCAGCTGCGCACAAGGGGCCGCGCTCGCTCGTTCGCTCGCGGTGACTGAGGGGAGCCGGCCGGGCGGCGCAGGCCAATGAGTTAAAGAGCCGCCGCCTGGAAGGAGCCGCGTCTTCTCCGGGCCGTCCTCGCGCACCATGCCGTCCGTGCTGCTGCCGCCCAAGGAGAGCAACCTCTTCAAGCGCATCCTGGTCAGTGACCGCCCCGTTCGGTCAGGCCTCCGGCCCGGGACACGCGCCTTCTCCCCAGCCAGCTCCCCCGGGAGCAGGTGCGAGGCCCCGGCCCCGTTTGCTGAGCGGCGGCGCTGGCTTGGCTGGAGCTGCAGAGGCCGCCTCCGGGCTCTCGCTCGCTTCCTTCCTTTGTTTGGCGGGGGCCCGGGGCACAGCAGGCCCGGCAGCCGCTTCGCGTGAGGGGCCCGCCTGCCCCTGGCTGGGGATGTAGCGGGGCCGCAGCAAACGGCTCGACTGGCTGCTTTGTGCCCAGCCGCCTTCCTCGGGGCGTGGCGCTCCGATGCGGGCTCCCCCGGGGCACGCTCGTAACCACGGCCACAGGCGGGTGCTAAGTGTGTAACCGAATGCCAGGCACTTTCCCCTTGCGACGGCGGCGGCCCTCCCCCACCCCCGCCCCTCGTCTCCAAGGGAAAAAAGTTTCGTCGGTCTCGATCTAGGGTTTTGGTTTGGCCCCTTTAAAACACACCGTTGAATTGTGAACGCCTGATCTGGGTTCAGATTTCAACCATTTCTAGAGTTTGGGTTGTCTGGATCTAGGTAGGTGTTCTGGTTCAGGTGCGTTGCTAATGATAATATCTTATATTTGTGCAGCACCGCTCAGCTTCCAGGAGGATCCCAAAGCACTTTACAAATGTAACCGAGGTACAGGGGCTCACCTCATCTCTGAAATGGAGCCGTCTCTTGGACAGCAACTGACCAAGAACTCATGGTATATAGGGACTAGATTTAAGGCACTAAAATTCAGAAATATTTTTATCACTTAGTCCCATGGCTGAGTGTAACTGGCACTGCCTGCTAAAGCAGAATCAGGTTCTTTGCAACATCATTAAAAGGTTTTTTAGCTTGTAAGTGATTATCCTAAGTACTCTATTTACTTAATTGACCAAGTGTCATTTAAGCTCCTAGTTTTAATTTGTGTTTATAAATGAATCAGCTCATTGGTTATCCATTGTAGTTTGTCTGAAATATTTTCTTGGTTTAGGTTCTCTAGTTTAAAAAAAAAACGTTTAGGCTGTTCTGTGCATAACCTATCTTATGAAAAAATAATCCATTTGGTTCAACTCCATAGGTAGGACCCTGCCAAAATCACGGCCAGGAAAAATGCTTCCCAACCGTGAAATCTGCTCTGCTATGAAATCTGGTCTTTTGTGCTCTTTTACCCTACGTTGTGTACAGATTTCAGGGAAGCGGGGGGGGGGGGGGACCAGTATTACTCAAAGTGGGGGTCCTGACCCAAAAGGGAGTTATGGGACAGTTACGAAACGATTATTAGGAGATCATGTTAATGCCAGTTTTCCTTCTGTGCTGACTTCTGAGTTGGATTTCCAGAGAATGGTGTCTTTTGCTTTGGTGCCTACCTCCTGAGGACAGTGCCTCACCAGCATCCGTGCACAAGGAAGGGGGGAGCAGTACCATACCATGCTAGCCTCACTTCTGTGCTGCACCTTTAAAGCTGGCTAACAGCCACTGCTCCGCTTGCTTAGCTCTGAATGAAGCATTGGCTCTAGCAGTGGCACAGAAGTAAGGATAGCAGTACTGCGAATCGCCCCCCCCCCCCCCCCGAAAAAAAACAGTGAGACACACACACCCCTTTGGGTCAGGACTCCTACAAGTACAATACTGTGAAATCTCAGCTTTAAATAGCTAAAATCATAACATTTATTATGTTTAAAATGTGATAACTATGAAATTGACCAGAATGGACCATAAATTTAGTAAGGACCTGTCCATAGGTGATAGTAATGGAGCTGTAGAGTATGTCTACAGCAGCTGGGTGATGAGATTCTCCGCTTGAAGTAGACATGTATGTGCAAACTCTGAGCTAGTTCCTAAAAATAGTTGTGTGCTTGTGGTAGCACACGCTGCATTTCAGGCTAGCTGCCAGAGTACATACCTGCATGGTTTTATATGGACATGAGCCTCATGTTGCTGTGTCTACACTTACTTTTAGGCCCCAGCTTGAGCAGAGCTAGTGCATGTATGTCTGCATGACTGGAAATCACACCTCCCAGATGCTATACAGACACAGCCCTAGCATGAATAAAGCTCCAAGAATTTTAAAATACCTTGTCATCCATACCTGCCACAGGAGATTCAGGTGTTACGATGGTAAAACTACTGGCAACCATGGATTGGTTATATGCTCCTAGAGCTTCCTTCTTGCTACTTTGGGTATGTAAAAAAAAAAAAAAAAAAAAATCTTAAGGGATAAGTTCAGTTTGGCCAAGTGCTTAACAAGAGAACAAATCCAAGCGTCAAAGCTAAAATGTTTGCTGGTGATGTGTGCTGGCAAGTGTTGCTTGATTGGTTTCTCCTGTTGGTTTTGGGCAGCATTTAGATTTTAAGATTTAATAGTTCTTAACAGCAGTTTGCTGCTCGCTGTATGGTTATGGTATGCATCTTACTAAGTAATGTAGCACTCTTGCTATCTTTGCTATAAATAAATTACTAATTTTAGAACCGTTAAGTAATTATTTTTACTATGAGCAAAGAAGTTCACAGTAGCAGTTACTTCCCAATACATCTCATATAATATTTTAAATTCTAGGAAAGTGCATTTTATACAAATTACCACCATTTTATCTTCCAGTGTCTTAACTATAGGCAGTCAGATATGTGCCTAGAAACAATCTGTATGTGGTGTTTAAAAATGTTCTTACTGGATATTTGGTCATTATTTTTAATTGCACCTTGTTCCAGAGGTATGGTGGTGCATGCTACTGCTTGCGTTGTGGTGTGTTTTTTTTTTTTTTTTTTTTTTTTGGGGGGGGGGGAGTGTACTTTGTTTGGGGGGGAGGGAGGGATTATTTGTTTCTTCTCAGATCTCCTCCCCGCTATATCTTGTGTATTACCTGCAATACTTGTTTAATTTATTTAGAATCCGTTGTGAGTTGGATTTCCATTTTCTGAAGGACATGACATATGTTATCTCAAACAACATCCTTGAACTTGTCATTTAACCATACTATATTGTGGCTTTGTCTTTATACGTTCTCTATTTCTACATGTGTGTGTTGGTTTTTTTTCTTCATTCTTAAGAATCCTATGAGCAGAGTTTAGGGTTGCACGTGTGACCTATTAAACAATTGGTCAATTGATGGATCAAGTAGTATCAATGGTCAGGTAATTTTTAAAGTACTTACTTATTAGAACAGCAACAAAAAAAGAGTAAGAGTTTATGGTCTCCATCAGCTAAGCATAACCTGAGATAATTATGCCTATTTTAAAAAAAAAAAAAAACAAAACACCTTTGCTATTTCAACAGAGAAATGTAAAACACACAAATAAAAATTCTGAAAAAATGGTACCATGCATAATTAATAAAGTAGGCAGATGTTAAATCAGGACATTCCAGCTCGAGTGTTTGATGGAGGTCAAATAATAGCTTGTCAGTTGACATTTAACCAGTCAGAATTTTGTGTTACTCGCTTGACCTGTGGATTTGTTTTCTCTTCTGTGATTAGCTGCTTTTATTTTTTTAACTCCTCTAAAGTTTCATTTCACAGTGCTAGTTTTTGGTAAGAGTCCTCTGCACTTACTGAATCACAGTCATCATTATGTAAAAGTTTAACTATGGTTATTACTTGAACCATTTCCTTTGTTACCTAGACACAAGGGCTTGTCTACTTTGGGAAACTGTATCAGCATTGCTATACCTGTAGAGTTATCAGTATAAAATTCCTGTGTGGTTGCTATAATTTGCAATAACAGTTGCCTTTTTCAGGTTAGCTTAATTTGCTTCAAAAGGGAATTAATGCTAAAGCAAAAAAGGCCACTGTTGTGAATAATAGTCCCCTTGGAGTTATATCAGTATAGCTATAGCAGTTAATTTTCCTATGTAGACAAACCCTAAGGGGAGAAACTATTAAATTGCATGCAGTGGAACTGTATGAAGAAGCAGTTGTTTAAATGGTTGAGAAATTGCTAAAAATTATCACGTGACTTTGACCAGTTAATATGCAGGTAGCCTTATTAGACTTATTTGCCTTTTTGCTCTCCCCCCAGCTTAGTGCACGCAATAGCAACTCCTCATCAGGAAACGATCTTGTCTTTCATAATTGCAGCCTCTAATGTGTGTTCTGTACTCCGGTGTCTTAAGTATGAAAATCAAGGTAACATACATTAACAATACAATTGAAAAACCTTAGAACCCATTGCTAATCTGATGCTCCTACCACTGGTAGTATTGTCAGGGAATTTTTGCACTAAAAAGTGTGATAAATTAAATTTGGAATTGAGTCTTAGTTTAGGGATTGTCTACATAGAACCCCAATGCGTACTGGGGATGCGAACAGGTAATCGGCCATGCCTTTTTGCCCACGTGGTGGGGAGCATGGGCAGCTGGGAGTGGGAGCCTCTCCCCTGCCCCATGCACTTGGGGCTGCTGGTTCCTGCTGCTACCCCTCCTCGGGGATCTTGGTTAACCGGTTAAATATGAGGTTTAACTTTTTACTGATTGACTGGGATTTTACATTCCTAACGTAGACTGTAGGGGTGTGATTTTAATTGGTCCAGGTAGACCAGTGGTCTCCAATTGTTATACACCAAATATCACTTTTTGAATTTAAGGGCAACCTAGGATCTACGCTGTTCACTTTCTCCAACCCTCACTTTTACCAGATTGGGGTTTGGAGTGCAGGAGGAGGTATGGGCTCTGGCCTGGGGTCAGGGAGTTAGGTGTGGAAGGAGGCTCTGGTCTGAGCCTGGAGAAGAAGCCTGGGATGCTGGCTCTGGGAGGGGCATTAGGACTGGAACAGGGACTTAGGTTGCAAGAGGGGGTACGGGTTGCTCACTCCAAGATGGGGTTGAGACCTCCCACCAGGTGGCACTACTTGGTTGGCAGCACAGTGAGACAAAAGCCAGGTCTACTCTAGGGGTACGTTTGAGTCAAGATACACAACTCCGGCTATGTTAATTGTATAGCTGGAGTCAGTGTACCTTGATTGAAACTTTCACGCCATTCTCACAGTGGAAGGTCGACAGGAGAAATGCTCCCATTGATTTCTCCAACACCTTGCAAAGAGTAGGAGTACCACCACTGATGGGGGGCACCCTCCGTGTTTGAGCGGGCCCTAACTAGACCCGCTAAATTGAATGCCACAAGCTCGATCTCCAGAGTGTTGATCTTCAGGTAAGCGTAGCTGTGGCCTATGGCAGGTTTGCTTCCTGCCTGCCGGGCCCTACACCATTCCTAGAGTTGGTCAACACACCACTGAGAGTAGGGGACATGTGACTCCTAGGGATGTCATAGTGTAGTCAATTAACCGATAAGAAAAAGCTTATAGCTTAATGCCATGGTCACCAACAGGTCGATCGCCAGGCATCGACCAGTCGATTGCGAGGCGTCCCTGCCCCATTTTCCACCCACCCCCGAGAAGCCCCACTACCTATCTCCAGCGAAAATGGAGGTAGTGCCGGCTTTCCGTGGGTGGACAGAAGTCCCGCAGCTTAGCGCCACGTCTGGGGATTCCGGAAGTGTGCTGGCTGCTCTGTCGGGGCTCCGGAGGAGGAGCATAGCGACTTCCCTGCACTGGCGCTGGAGGATTGAGTCGGCCCCGCAGCAGGCACATGCGGGGTTTCCTTGTGCTGCCGGGGATGGGGACAGGGACGGCGGGGAGTCGGGCCCAGAGGAGGCACGTGCTGGCTTCCCTCGGGGGGGGTGAGGTGGGGGAGAGGGGAATCCTGGGAGGAGGCAGATGCAGGGGACTCTCTGCTTCCACTGGCACCCAGCCCCCTCTCCCCAGTTCCCTCTCCCCAGCCACAGAACTGTCCCCATTCCTGTCCCCACTCCCCTGTCCCGAGCCACAGAACCCTGTCCCCACTGGCACTCTGTCCCCTGCTGCAGAACCCTGTCCCCTGCCCTCCCAGCACCCTGTTCCCTCTCCCCTGCCCTGAGCCACAGAACTCTGTCCCCGCTGGCACCCTGTCCCCTGCCAAGCACCCACTAGCACCCTTCCCCAGTACTGTGTCCCCTGTTCCCAGCAACACGGCTGGGGCCACATTAGTGAAGCTTGCGGGGGCGAGGGTTGGAGGAGGTTTTTTTTTTTTTTTTTTGCATCTCACTTGTGTGGCCCCAACTGACTTTTCTTGGGTCAGTGACCCCTGACTCAAAACAGGTTCCCTGCCCTTCTCAGAAATAAAGACAATGCAGAAATTTTTTGTTTGACATAGTATTTTATTTAAAAATGAAGCGTGGCCAACAAACCCCAAATTGGGGCCAAGCCATAACACTCCTGCACTCCCCTTTCCCTCAGACCCTACATCTGAGCCTATCATACACTGGAACCCCCTGCCCTGAGCCCCTCACATACCCCAACCTAAATTCCTGAATCCTCACATCCAGAAGTCTGTGGCTTGCTTAGTACCCTAACCCTACATCTGACCCCAACACTGCCCGGCCTGGCGCACCCTTCCCGAGCCAGCATCCCCTTATCCACCTTCTTCTGCATCTAGATTTCCTCCCAGAGCTTGCACCTCTCACCCCTTCCCACACCCAAATCCCTCATTCCCACCCCAGAGCCTACATATCCTGTCTCAACCCAGTGAGGTTACGGCTAGACTGCAGGAGTTTTTTAGGATTCCGGAGATATCCCAGAAAAACACTTCTGCATCCAGGGATGCATTTGTTCTTCTGCTTCTTTTAGTGGAAGAGCAAACATGATCTTTCAGTCACCCCTATATTCCTCTTTCCATGAGGAATAAGGGGGCTTCCAAAAGAAGGGGTTTTTCTCATATTTGGTCCTGTCTAGACAGGCCAAATGTTGGAAAAACCTCTTCCTACAGAAGAATTGGGGGGGGGAAAAAGCAGCAGTATAAGGGTTGGGGATAGCAAGTGATGGAGAGGAGGAGAATAGAGAGGGCGGGGCTTCAAGGAAGGGGCGGGGCGGTAGATCTTGGCTTGTTCTGTCATTTAAAAAGTGATCTTAGGTGTAAAAAGGTTGGAGACCACTGGCTTAATGCTATAGACGACACGAATGATTCTGGGCAAACTAGAGAAATGGCCCGAGGTAAACGGGATGAAGTTTAATGAGGACAAATGTGAAGTACTCCACTTAGGCAGGAACAATCAGTTTCACACATACGGAATGCGAAGTGATTGTCTAAAAAGGAGTACTGCTGAATGGGATTTAAGGGTCATTATGGATGACAAGTTAAACATGAGTCAACAGTGTGACACAGTTGCAAAAAAAAGAAAACATGATTCTTGGATGCATTAACAGGAGTGTTGTGAGCAAGACCTGAGAAGTCATTGTTCTGCTCTACTGTGTGAGGATTAGGTTTCAGTTGGAGTATTGTGTCTAGGGATGTGATCAGATAGCATGGGTTCCCAAATTGGGGGGTGTGACGAAAGGCGACCCAGCCAGCCCCCGCCCCGTCAATCCCACCCCAAGTTTTGCTGCTATTTTTTTGGGAGGGGGTGGTGTGAGGGTTTCTCAAAAATCAAAAAGGGGGTGTGACACCGAAAAGTTTGGGAACCACTGAGAGGCAGCAAAGGGGCGGGGGAAGCGACTAATTAACTAGCCTGTTGACTATCAGAAAGAGGTGGGGGGGGGGGAGAGGAGAGATGGGGATACTTCAAAACAGCAGCTCTGCATGGAGCTTGGGGTCACCTGGGGAGTCCCCGTGGCGAGGTCAGCTGGCTTCAGGCTCCCTGCAGCGTTTCACAGTGGCAGTGCCCCCTGGGGTCTGCTGGGGACTCCATGCAGCGCTGTCACTTTGAACCTCTGTAGGGAGCATGGGGCCAGCGGGGGACTGCTTGAGTCCCCCGCTGGCCCTATGCTCCCCGCAGTGCTTTTGCCTTCGAAGTGTAGCAAAAGCCCTGGGACTGTTGCTACGTTTCAAAGGTGGAAGCTCCCTTATCGACTAATCAAATAGTGGATGCAAATTGCATTGACTATTCAATTAGCCAAATAATTGAAGTTTTAATTCCCTAATTGTGTCCAGTTTTGGGCACTACATTTCAAGCAAGATGTGGAGAAATTGGAGAAGGTCCGGAGAACAGCAACAAAAATGATTAAAGATCTAGAAAACATGACCTGTTAAGGAAGACTGAAAGAATTTGACTTGTTTAGTTTGGAAAAGAGAAGACCGAGAAGGGACATGATAGCAGTTTTTATGTATCTCCATGGCCTCTGAGGATAGGACTAGAAGCAAAGAGCTTAAACTGCAGCAAGGGGGGGGGGGGGGGGTTAGATTGGAGATATTTAAGAGCAGGTTAGGCACCTGTCAGGGATGATCCATTCTAGACCAGTGTGTCTCAGCCTTTTTTTTTATGAAGTACCCCTTTTTTTTAAAAAAAAAAAGTACCCTCAGTACCTACAGTTTTCAGACACACAATCTTTTTCTACTATTGCAACACATTTGTTTAGACAACTTAATTGTAGGCATGCTGGCGATGAAATTTTTGGATGTAAAAAGTACAAAAATAATTAAGCGCTGTAAAACTTAAAACAAATTCAGTTTTCTCCAAATTTCAGTTGTTGACATACCCTCCCTCCCACTTCTCTTGCGTACCCCTAAGGCTACTCGTACCACTGGTTGAGAAACACTGATCTAGACAGTCCTTGGTCCTGCTGTGAGGGCAGTGGACTGGACTGGATTGGGTGACCTCTCGAGGTCCCTTCCAGTTCTAGGATTCTATGATTCTGCCCCCTCCCCCTGCCAGTACCTTTTTTTTTTTTTTTTTTTTTTTTTTAAGCTGGCTGGTCAGCAGCCCAGCTCAGTCCTGGCTCATGCCAGGTCCGGGACCTACCCCTGCTGCACCTCTGCATTTAAGTTGATTAGGAGCTGGGCGGGCAGGCATCCCAGCTCAGTTCCGGCTCGTGCCGGGTCTGGGAGTTGAAGTTAATCGACTATTCAGTTAACCAATATATAACATCCTTAGACTCCATATTTTGTGACACTCTGCTGGCACCTCTTGGCCAGCTCCCCCTGGCCACAATCCTCATTCTTGGCCAGTGGAAGTGGTGCTTTCAGACATGAGCAGAGCTTTCCCTCTCCCTCCTTCCTTGCAGGGCTGCTCTGGCCACTTCTGGGAGCTGTGTGGTGGTGGGGCAGGCGGAGAGTAAGCCATCCTTAGCCCCGCTGTGTTGCTGGAGATCATGATTGGTCACTCTGGATGGATTAGTGACCACTGAAGTAGACAGTACTATGTTAAAGCAGGCTAGAATATCTTTAGCTTGCTCCAGCAGGGTAGACAGGTCCTTAATGTTTCCTATTTAGAAAACATTATTTATTATAGCTCTTTATAAAAAGTGTATTTAGGAATTCTTTAGATAAGAATGTTATACTGTTTGTTTTGGGATTCTGTGATAGGGCTGACTAATGAGAATCATTGGATAGTCTAAAATTCCTTCGTAGGGGAGATGTAAAATCCCAGTTAACTGGTTAAAGGTTATGTTGACCTTAACGTTTAATCAGTTAACTGACTGAGTAGGATCTGGGCAGGGACTGGTTCAACCCAGCTGGAGCAGACCCCCAGCCTGTGGGACTCCCACTCTCAGCCCCACACTAGGGCTGGCTGCTGGCTCCCAGCCCGTGCCAGAGCAGTCCCTGCCTGCAGGGTGTCCGAGCCTGCCATGGACAGAGGAGCCCCTGGCTGTGGGGTACCTGGGCCCGCCACAGATAGAGGCTACTCTGGATGCTGGCGCAGCCCCTGTGCGCAGTGGGTATTCTGCAGGGCTGGAGTAGTCCCCTCCCTGCAGCAGGCAGAGAGCTGCTGCAGCCTTCACCAGTTACTGGTTAACCAGAACCAGTAAGCCTCACCTGTTAATCTTTCACATCCTTACTTTGTAGAATACAGTAATTCCTCATTTAATACTATAGATGCCTTTCTGAAAATGTTTGTGCTAAGCGAAAACGTGCTATGTGGGGTCAATTTTCCCATTAAAAATAATGGAAAAGGTGGGTGTTGCATTTCAGGTGGTGGTGGCAAAGTCAATTTTTTGTTCGTTCTGGGTCGTCAACATTAGATATCTAGCAACACAAGTCTCCACGGTTTGTTAAAACACAAAGATAAACACGTGAGTGAGCGGAGGAGCGCTGTGACCATGTGTGTCCATCCACTCATGCGTATTACCACTGTTTTCATCATCTTATACCACTGCACGAAGTAGTCTGCCACTTGATTATTTTCTTGTTATTTTGGGGACAGTTGTGTTATTCAAAAAAGTTCCCTAAAAAATAAAAAATTGTGCTATTGCGAAAACGTGTTAAGTGGGCACGTGTTAAATGAGCAATTACTGTATTGCATGCCCTTGGAAAACTTTTGTGCTCTAACAAATCACTCAGAATGGATTTGTTCTGCAGCACAGTTAAAAAAACTGAAACTGTAATGGCTACATAAATCTCTCTTCATGATCACTTATTACAATAATTTGTCCATGGCTTTGAATTTTTTTCATGTTTGCTTAGTTATATACCAAGCATGTCTTCAGGTCTCATCACATGTTTTAGCTTAATGTTACTGTTTAACTTTCTTACCTAGATATTGCTTACCAATTAATGTACAAGAGCCTAAACCCACAAATGATTATTATACACCACTTTTCCCTCCCAATAGCTAAAACATGTTAAGTTTTCACAGTATTATAGAAATGTTAGACATTAGTAACTAGTAATTAAAGCTGTACTGGTCCATGCATGTTTGTAGAACAACATTTTGACTCGATAAATTTGCATAGAGATACTGGGTTGATTTAATGTTAATGTTAGCATGTAGAAATTAGACTATTTTCTGTTTAAAACTGAGTAGAAATCATAGGCTGTGTGATTACTATCTTGTAAGCTGAAAGAATCAAATAGCCATCTCAACTATGTTTGGAGCTTGTGATGTTTGGGGATAGTAACAATTCATAGATGTTTCACTGCAGTGTAATTGATGACTTGTTCATACTGACAGTATTGTGGGTAATCCTTGTGGAATTAAGAAACTTTATTGACTTAAGTTAAACTTAATTGAATTTTGGTTTAATACCTTTGGATCCATTTAATTAAATTCAGTTGTGTCTGTGTTTGTGGAATTGCATGCCCATCCTCCTAGTGAAGTTCCGTATTTTAATATTCATTTTGGTTATCAGTCCTCTTAAAGCCACTCTCTGGAAAGATTTGCATGTATGGATTGAAATTGGATTTTCCAAGGACCAAGAGTGAAAAGATTTTTGGGTAAATAGCCTCAGGGTCATCTTCATGATCTAGCAAACAAACAACGCCTCTGCTTCCTGAAGGGACCCAATTCTTAGGAAGGGGTTAGAAGGACTCTCCTACTGAGGCCTCATAAGGCTGTCTGCGTGTTTTGAGCTGAAGTTGTGCAGAATTTGAAATAAGGAAACGCCCTGAGTGGGATGTGGAAAGATGACTCCAGCAATAGCCCATGTTCAGGTTGGGGTGATCTCTTGTCAGCTTATTAGTATGTGTAGATTTTTTTTTAAAACTTTTAATGTTGTCTGTGTAATACTTCTATCTTAAGAATAAAATAGACCAGTAGTATTGTTTAGGTATATAGAGAGAGAGAGCTTAAACTCCCTTTTTACCCATCTCGCTCAGGATTGTTGGAAACAATGATCCTCAAACTGGATTGAAGAAATGTGGTATCTGTGTTCCTGAATTTGGTGTCCACGTCAAAAGTTTAATTTGCCTGTGGAAGGCACACTCATTGTTAGTATACTGTGCAACAATTGCTTCTCCCTTGAAGCTTGTAGGAATGTCACATCCAACTATACATTTCCAGAGGTCTGAATTCAGCGCAAAGACTACTGGAAAAGCCAGCCTCAGTACTGAGGCCCAAGGTGTGAGATACCACTTCGGTGTCAGCATTGCCTTCCACAATGAATTTGCTTGCAGGTTGTCTTCCCAACCCTTGTCTGAAGGGACTTTTCAGCTGGTATCCTTCAGTGATACTTGCCCCTACACAAACTGAAGTGCCTGGTCAGGCATACTCAGACTATCCACCACTGAGAGTCACATGGCACCAATATTCAAGGGCCTCTCTTTGTGCTCTGTAAAGAACACCTTAAATCACCCACATCCTCTGGAATATGTACTGTGTAGGTCTCTGCATACCTCAGCACAGACTACTTCCTCTGCTGCCTGTGCGCCAGCCCCTGATGCTCCAAGCCCTCCTGTTACAAGGAAAAGAGAGTGTAGCGTCCTGGAAAATGTACACAAGGAAACACTGACATTCTGCCACACTGAACTTCATGGCGCAATAAATGGATGTGGGGAACTTTTTAGTGTCACCTAATTTTTTCATTATCAGAGTTATTTCCACTTAATGCTCTACAAATGGCCAAGGTCAGAAAAGGTGAGAGAGTACCCTGAATTTTTGCATCCATTTTTCATACATCTTTATCCAACTTAGGACACCCTCCTCAAATCCTGCAGCCAAACTCATTTATTAGAGAGTCATCTCCATCTTGGGATCTGAACTTAGATTTAACTAAGTTGATGAGGCCTCCATTGGAGGCAATGAGTACACTATTCCTGAAACACCTTGTATTTAAAAAAAAAAAAAAAGCCTTTTGAGGAAGCCCCTTCCCTCCTGAGTTTCCACCCTAAAATCCACTTTAATTAAAAGAACAAATTGATTCTACAGTAATAATCTAATGTCATTCCAGAAATTGTCTCCAGTTTCTGTCTATGGTCGTTATCTGCAGACCTTATTCCCATTGCAGCAAAACAGGTCTACATCTTGGGGTTGTAAAGCAAACTTTTTCTACTTCCAAAGAATTAAATTACAGTAAGCTATGTATGCACAAAAATGTGAGAGCCTAGCCAAAGGTTATGGATATTAAGATCAATTAAATAGAATTCTGCTATAGCAGAGTTAGTTGACCAATACCAGCACAATCAGGATCTCCCTTCCAGAGCTACTGAAGAGTCAAATCTAAGACACATTCCTGTAATGGTAGCAAGGAGTCCTGTGTTAGTGTTTAAGGTGCCACATTTATTAAGGCATAAGCTTTTGTGGGCTTCAGCTCACTTCTTTAGATACATTAAGTGAAAGCTTCAGTTGATAGGGATTTATGCATACCTACAGAAATGGGAGTATTACTGTCCATGCTAATGAGGCTGATTTAATCAGTGTGTGTGTGGCTTACTTCTAACAGTGATAAAATGAGAATACCTGAAAAGGAATATTACTTATTGCAATGAGCTAGCTATTCCCAGTTCCTATTCAAACCCATCTGATGGTGTAAAATTTGCATATGAATGCTAAATGAGTAGTTTCACATTCTAGTCTGTGTTGTTTTTGCTCCGGTATGGAAACTTTCAAGTCTCTAGCTGTTTCCAGGGAGGCTAATTTTTCTCCTCCAGGCTTTTGTACATTACTGTTCTTGATACTGGATTTGTCCATTTATTCTGTTGTGTAGAGTAGTGTGGTTTGTTCAATGTACATGGCAGAGGTGCATTGCTGGCACATGATGGCATATATCATATTAGTAGACGTGCAAGTGAATGAGCGGTTCTTGACAGTGTAGCTGAAGTGGTTAGGTCCTATGATGGTGTCACTAGATACGTGAATAGATTTGGCAACGGGGTTTGTTGCAGGGCTGGTTCCTGGATTAGAGTTTCTGTGGTGTGGTATCTGTTTTGGGTTGGGGACGGAGCTGTCCGTAAGCAAGTACTGACCTGCTTAAGGTCTGTGAGTGAGGAATCAAATCTAGGATAGGCTGTAGATCCTTGATAAGGTAGAGGTTTTAACTGGGAGCTCTAGATTTGGTTCTCTTCTTTGCTGGGACTGTCCTATAGTATGTTACTTCTCCATACCTGCCTGGCTCTGTCAGTCTGTTTCTTTACTTCCCCAGGTGAGGATTGTAGTTTTAAGAATGCTTGATAGAGATCCTTTAGGTGTTTGTCTGTCAAATGTGGTTGTATATTAGGGTTTGGCAGTAGACAATGGATCTTGTGTTATGTTCTAGATCAGTGTTGCTTAAACTTTTTAAGACTGAGTAACACCAAACAATTTTTTTTTCCACCCAGCCCCCAGGGAAAAGTTGTTGAGCCAAACAAAACCACAGAACCGGGAGTGTAGAGGACAGTCTCGGGGCAGGGTGTGAGAGCAAGCTGGGAATGTGGGGTCTTGGCAGGGGGAGGGGAGTGAGGGGGGGTTTGGGTGCCGAGTCTGGGCATGAGGGGGGGATGCTTACTTGGCTTGGCACCTTGCTGCAGCAGGGAAAGCCTCCAGGGAGTATGCTTTTCTTCCGGGGGGTGGGGTGGGGGTGGAGAGCTCAGTTCCCTCCCTGCCCCCCCCCCCGCCCATGCAGTGGGGAACCCAGTGCAGCTGCAGCACCAGGCCAGGCTTCCTGCTGGTGGGGGTGGGGGGGCAGTAGAAACGCTGACCCTCCCCGCCAGATTAAACTCTGCCATTTCCCCAGCAGGCTGGGAAGGGGCTCAGGGGAGAGAGCAGCTGCTCATGGGGGGGCAGAAGAGCCCAAGCGCGGGGCAGAAGAGCCCGAGTGCGCTGCAGGCGGGTGGAGGGGTGGGGAAGGAGGCAGAGCCTGAGCTGGGTTCCCTGCAGGCAGAAGTTTTAAAATGCTGTGGTCCAGAGCGGCTCCTGAGCTCCTGCCACCCCTCCCCCTCCCAGCAGCAGCTGTAAAAGCTGCTGCCTTCACAAGTGGAGGAGGAGAAGGCTGCACAGCAGCTGAGGCCCCGTGGGACAGGGGCCATTGTACAGGCTGGGGGGGGGGGGGGGAGCAGCTGCAGTGGGAGCTGTCTATGGGCTCTGCGGGGGAGCAGAATTTTTTCTGTTTTCTCCACAGCACACCTCTGACTGCGTTGTGGCACACTGGTGTGCCGCGGAACACAGTTTAAGAAACTCTGTTCTAGATGAAATTTGGCAGCGTGTAGGCTAGTATAGTGGTCAGAAGGGAACTGAAAGTGAAACCATATACATAGTTAACTGATGAGTCTTCACGGTAACATCCAGGCTCCTGATAAATGTCAGGAACCAGCTTAAAAGCTGGCTCTCTGCACAGTTCAGCTCCTGGGGAGCTGTCTGCTCCCTTCCCCATGTGCTGCTTCCTCTTTATCAGAGCAGAGAGGGGATGGGCACCAATGCATGCTGGGAACCAGCTTTTAAGATGGCTCCCCGCATACTCGCTCCTGGGGAGTTGACTGTCCTCCCACTCTGTGTGTAACTACTGAAATTTCCAGCAGTCATGTGTTTAAACACATTTTAACATCCCTAGTAGTTAGTAGGTTTCTGGTATAGGGTGGTGTTTGTAACTATCACTTATTTGCACTGTAGTGTCCAGGAAGTGAATCTCTTGTGTGGACCTATCCAGGCTAAGATTGATAAGATGGAAATTTGTTGAAATACCTGTGGAATTCCTAAACGGTATCCTTCCCATGTGTGTCTATGATGATGTCATCAATTCAGAGCAAATGGGGGGGGCGTGTTTCCTGGGAATGAGAACCACCTGCCCCCCTTACTCTCTGCATTACTGCCTCAGAGAGACAGCAGTGCAGTGGGTGAGGGGGGGAGGCAGGAGCCGGTACACCCGGAAAGCTGGCTTTCAAGCTGGCTGCCAGTGTGTTTTGGCTCCTGCAGAGGTGCTTGCTTCCCCCACACTGTTCCCTCTCTGAGAGGCACCGGGGCGGGAGAGGGATAGGTGGGTAGCTGGTTCTGCAGAGCTGGTTCTTCCTATCCAGCCCCCTTGCTCACTCCCACAGAGGCAGTGGGAGGGAGGGGGGCAAGAGCTGGTGTTCAGTGGGAGCTGGCTTAAAAACACTGGCTCCACCAGCCTCTATCAGAGGCAGCACTGTGGGGATGGGGTAGGTTGCTGCAGAGTAGTTTCTGTCCATGGCAGGCTCAGGCTCACCATGGACAGAGGCTGTTCTGTAGGTTGCTGGCACTGCCCCTGGGGAGCTGTGGTCCCTTGCCAACAGGAGCTGCTGTTGCCCCACGTTGCTGCCTCTTTGAGGCAGCAGCGTGGGGTGGCAGGCGGGAACCAATTTAATAGCCAGGTCCCCACATAGACTGATTCCTGCCTGCTGCTTGGTGCTGCTGCCTCTGATAGAAAGGCAGCAGCATGGGATGGGAGGGAGCTCCTCAGGAGTGGGGCTGGGAGTGAACTGGCTGCCAGCCCTGCCCCCTGGGACTACAGAATAATCATGTAACTGCTAAAATTTGAAGCAGTTACATGATTATTCAATTAATTGACATCTAACATCTATATTGCTTTGTTCGTAACTCTGATGTTCTTAGACTGGAAGTCACTGACTTTTAAGATCATTGTGAATTTTATTTCTGATTTGAAAGTTGCTCAGAATTCAGAGCTTAAAAATGTGAAACAGAAGTAGGGATGTTAAATATTGGTTAACTGAATAGTTGATTAACCGCATGCATTCTTATTGGTTACTTGACTACTCTATAGTCCCCGTGGTGGGGCTTACAGCCAGTGTGGTTTGGCTCCATCCTGAGGATCCCCCTTCCACCTTGTGCAGCTGCCTCTGTCAGAGGTAGCAGTGCTGGGTGCCAAGAGAAAGCTGATCTGCAAGGGGAGCCAGCTGAAAAAACAGCTCCTCTTGCAGACCAGCTTCCTGTCGCCCCATGCTGCTGCCTCTGATACTGGTAGCAGCCCCTGTCCGGAGGCAGGGGGAAGCTGTGCTCCCAGACCTGGTGTGAGTGGGAACTGAGCTAGGCTGCCAGCAAGCCTATAGGGTGGGGAAATGTGTAGTCTATAGCATTAACCGATAAGCTTTTGCTTGTTGGTTAATCGACTACACTATTGCATCCCTAAACAGAAGTATACCATGGAATCATTTCAAATGTGTGTGAAGTCCCTGCCTACATTGTTTTCTGTGGTCATGGGATAATAATGGCTACTTGTATGTTTGGGTATCATGGTGATAGATGTGCTGGAAATGACAGCTTATACTGTGAATATTTTTGGTCCATTTGTAACTCTGGGTGGTCATAATTTTGATATCTTGGATGCATTAAAACTTTTGCCTAGTTTTAGAATGTAGAGGAAGTCCCTTTGTATTACAAAATGAAACCTAATTTAACAGGTTCCACTATTATGTTTGTAAGCACTTGATAGAACTTGGGCTGATCAGACTGTGTTGAACCATAACTTTATGCATGATGGTAGATAAATTAAGGCCAGGTCTACACTAGAAAATGTTTGTGTAGCTATATTGGCAGACCTTGTTGTAGGTTCTGTGACAGACCCCCTCCCCCCCATGGATATGAATATACATAACTCAAAAGGTGCTTTGAGCAAATTATTTCATGTAACCTATCAATCTTCATGTCATGATCCGCTGGTTCTGTTTATCTTATTTTGATGTGTGTATCATTCTTGTGTGTAAAATGAGACATATGGAGTGGGGAATACTTTATGATTGTTAATGATGTGAATGAAAGTCATCAAGGGAGGCGAGGCCTCAGTGTCTGGGCAGTCATATGCAAATAGCCTTTTGTCTTTAAGGCTTAGCAATGGTGGCCAGGTGACTCCCCATACAATAAGGGAACTCTTTCTTTTTTTGAAAAGAATAGGAAGGGAGGAGTTTTTTGGCTGGGCTGCAACTAAAGAAAGGACTCGAATACCCCAGGGTAGGGGGGACAGCCCTGGTTTGGAGGGGCAACTGGAAAAAAGGTTTTAGGTTTAGTTTGAAAAGTTTGTACTGAGGTTTCAGTGTAGGATTAGCCAAGTGTTTTTTGTTTCTTTTGATTTGTAACCTACTTTGCTCTTCCTGTTCTTACTTATTACTACTTAAAACGTGCTTGTACTTAATAAGATCACTTATTTTCTATCAAACCCAGTATAAACAATTACCTGGAGAAGCAATCAGTGTGTACATTCCCTCTTTCATTGCTAAAGGGGGCTTACCCTTACCTAACTTTTGGGGGTTTGAGCCCATTTAGGGAGTGGTATCCTAGGAAGCTGGGCCCTAAACTGCACTGTCCTTGAACCTGAATTGGTTCAGTGTCTATCTTGGCTAGAGGAGACCAGGGAGCTGGCCCAGCATAGAGAGAAGCCCCAGAGAGCAGGGCGAGTGACAGTGGCTGTGTCAGCGCTCTGAAGGGCATCCCCAAGGGGTCTTCTGTGACTGTACCCCGTCACAGGTTCAATTCATATTGCCAGAAAAAGTGGTGATTTTCATGCTATAGCTTCTGCTGGTTTGTTGAACGAAATAAGACATTTTATGCTTATATAGAAGTCTTAAGGGGGAAAATTGCACCCCAAACTGAAGTTACTATGCCAGCAAAAATTTCTAATATCGAGACCTAGCCTAATTACCTTACTGCAGGATGGTCACTTCTCTTAGGGTTGCCCTAAAGTCTCTGTTCTAACGGACTTAAAATCTAGAGGTTCCTACTGAGACATTCAAGACACAATATGGAGAAGGAACTTTCTTGGAGAATACATGGTTTAGTAGCCTCTTTAAGAGGGAGCTGTTTACAAAAACATTGATTCAACTGGTGCTGTTTTGTTGATCATTTCTAAACTGCCAAACTTCAGTTTGTTTATATTTTATCTGTATAAATGTATTCATAGTTTGAGACAGCATTTATCCCTTCTTGATAGTGTTGCTTTCTGCTTTTGAATACTTGTTTCACTTCATAGCTGTTTCAATATTGAATAAAGTTAAAAAATATAAAAGTGCTTTAGGATCTTCCTGGATTAAAGGTAAATATAAATGCAAGTCAAATTCAAGTGTTAATTTTTTTTATTCAGCAAAAACATTCATCCCAATTCCTTAAGTGCTCTTGACAGTTCTTTTAAAGATAAAATCATAAAGGAAGTCCACAGTACGTAGTACGAACCATAAAGGTACAGAAGTGTGTGTGTGGGGGGGGCGGAGTGCAGGCCCCTTCAGCAGCAACAGCTACCTCCAAATAAAGATGATTCATCCAGCGTGCCTGTAAGGTCAACATATCAGGATTATTTCAGGTAAAGATGGGAAACTAAAGGGTGGACCTCCCTTGTCCGGCATGGTTGGGACCTGACTGGACCCGAACAAGAGAATTTGCCAGAATAGGGGAGGTCTCCTGTCACTGGCCCCCAAACTTATGGCCCACTGCTGGTAGGCAGCCCCAGCAGGCAACCCTGACTCCCCTTTCCCTCCCCCCCTCAGCTGGGCTATCTTTCTCTTCCTCCCCCTCCCCGCTAGCTCCCTGGGATGCACGGGCTCTGGCCCCAGCCCCATGTAGCCGGGGCAGCCGAGACCACGGATGTTGGACGACAGATGTTGCTGGACCAGTGTGTGCTGGGTTTTTGGAGGGACAGCCTGTAGTTCTAAACTACAGAGTACTTGGTGAAAATACCTTTGAACAGTTTTTCTCTATATACAAGAGGCATTTAGTTTAGGTGGCCTCTAACTACAACCGATTCAGTATAGGACACACAGAGGCTGCCCCTAATATGAACAGGTCATGGGCCATTTAGGATTTCATAGATCCATATGCCACATGAAAACACACAGGCAAAGTATATATTAATATAATGTGGCATGCTTACAGCAAGGTGCAGTGATTGCTAGATGTGACATGGGCCAGGAATGTATCCCATTAATGAGGTCTGCATTAAAAAACCTAACTAAATTTGGCTAACTAAATTTGGGAGTGGGAGGCGAAGCCATCTAAGCATGTAGAGGCTAATCACCCACAAGCATTAATCACAAGCATTAAATATGTTGAGGCTTAAACATGAGGAATAACTCAATTTGATTTTTCTTAAGGTAAAGAATCAATTTCCCAGCTCTACCCTTAGGGATCTTGAAAGCAATCCTGTCAACTTCTTGAGGTTTTTCAGTGCACAAGCCAGCACCTTGTTTTCCATAGTATTTGTCAAGTGTTTTAAAATTGGTCTCCATCCATCTCTAATTCAGCCAGCACAAGTAGTGTGCCATATGTACATTTGTACCAATGTAGGTCTGTATTAAAAGAATTTGGAGGCATCTTGATATTAAGAATCATTATAGCTATAAGTTATTTAATTCATGTTTCTTTAACTGAAGTTGTTAGCCTGTCGTCTTTTAGGGAAACATTGACAATCCCCATTAGCAATGGGTCTGTTACATCTCCACTGACCTCTTATCAGTCATGGCTGAGGTTGCAGCTCAAAGTGAAGCATTTGTCTTCTGCTAAGATGTTGCCCTGGCTTCCCCAATGGAGACCATTAGGTCCAACGCTGAACATTCTGTTAAGAAGAAATTGTGATTTAGTGACAGAGTACTCTGGTTTCCCGTCAAATAGCTAAAGCTATTTCTACTTTGAATGACTAAACTGTAGATTAAAATATGGCAGATGTTACTGCAGAGTAAACAAAGCTGTCCTTCCACATAGTCTTGGGTGCATTGAGGTGACTTAAATTAGAACTGTTTTTATTCTGCTGTTCAGGATCTTGCACAAGATGGGACATGCTATTTTCAATCCAATTTTAAGGAAAGGGGACTTTGTACTTCATGTGAGACTCCTCCTTACCATTGATTGGTGCTCAGCTGAATATGGATAACAGCTGGATGACATACAGTTTTTTGATAGTCCAATCTTTAATCAAATCGTAAATGGTGGAAACCTTGACTTGGACTTTGCATTAATCAATACAAAATGGAGACTGAAATTCTTGTTTTCTGGTATGTCAGGCTTTTGAGAGAGAATTACAAATGAAATCCGGAGCAGAGTGTTTAAGTACCCGAATCTCTTCCCACTTTTTTTCCCTACCCACTTCCACACAAGGGTTCTCAAAATGTAGCAGTATTGTACTACCTTCTTATTCACCCTGAGGTGACCAATGGGATGCATATTCATAATATTCAACAGTGGTAGTTTTCAGTTAGTAACTAGCTCACACAGTGGTTGCCTCTGATCCCACCACTCCTGCAAAGAACTCTTTTTCCCTGGATCCATGTGTAGCTTCTCAGAAAAGAGAGTTCAAATTTACAGACAATCATGATTGTACAAGCGGCGAGGAGTCCTGTGGCACCTTATAGACTAACCAAAGTGTTGGAGCATAAGCTTTCGTGGGCAGAGACCCACTTCATCAGATGCGTGCGAAGACGAAGTGGGTCTTTGCCCACGAAAGCTTATGCTCCAACACTTTGGTTAGTCTATAAGGTGCCACAGGACTCCTCGCCGCTTTTGCAGATTCCGACTAACACGGCTACCCCTCTGATGATTGTACAGACATGTATCTTCATTCTGTTTCCTGGCTTTCAGAAGTTTTGTGTGTTTAACTCTCTGGTATTCTGGAAGGGCACAAGATACTACATTATTAGGTAGCATTAACACACTCTTACTTGCTCTTCTGTACCCATGTGAATACTATAGCAACTCTTAAACATATTACTGACCACAATTTTTATGTGTGTTCTGGTGGTACCCATAGTGATAGTGCCCAGACTAGAAGTGTAAGCGAGGAGTAGGCTTATTGGTTGACCACTCTCATTCCCCGCTGCCTCTGTATCAGAGACAGTGGGGATTGTCTCTGATACAGAGGCAGCGGGGGTGGGAGGGAAGAAGGAGCCGGGGGTGGGGGGAACCAGCTTAAAAGCCTGTTTTCCCCAGCACCATCTCTGCGGTACTGCCTGTTTTCTCCCTCTCCTTCCCCCCTCCCCCCACATGTTGCAGCCTCTATCAGAAGCTGCAGCGCTGGGGGCAGGCAAGGGTGGCTGCTGTGAAGCAGCCACTGCCTGCAGCTAGGGATGTGAATGCTTATCGGATAGTTGACAAGCTAGTTGACTAGTCACTTCCCTCCTCCCCGCCACTATCAGAGGCAGCAGGGGTGGTGGAAGAAATGGGGGGCACTTCAAAGTGGCACTGCTGTGTGGAGCCCAGAAATGCTGTGTGCAGCCCGGCCAGCTGGGTAGTCCCTAGCTGGCCCCGGGCTGCATGCTGCGTTTCAAAGCAGCAGTCCCGGGTGGAGCCAGGGTCAGCTGGGGATTCCCCTGCTAACCCTGGGCTCCATGCAGCGCTGCTGCTTTGAAATGCTGCGGGGAGCATGGGGCCAGCGGGAAACTGCTTGAGTGCCCTTTGGCCCCATGCTCCCTGCAGTGCTTTTGCCTTTAAAGAGTAGCAAAAGCCCTGGGGCTGTTGCTACCCTTAAAAGGCAGAGGCTATTCAATTAACCAGTTAAGCAAAATTTTACATCCCTACCTGTGGCAGGCCCAGACAGCCTGGCTCAGTCCCAGCTCATGTTGCATCTGGGACCTACCATCACTGCAGCTCTGCAGTTTAAATGTACTAAGAGCTGGGTGGATGGGCAACCTGGCTCTCAGGACATTTAAACTGCAGAGCTGCAACAAGGTAGGTCTTGGACCTGGCATGAGCTGGGACTTAGTGGGGTTGCCTTCCCTTATTGACTAATTGAGTAGTCAATTACCTGCATCTTAACATCTCTAAGCAAGCACCCGTGAAGGCACTCCAATGAATATGTAAGAGAAACAATGTACAAAGTGTCAAGGAAGCAGAATTAAATAGAATTTCAATTAGGGGTCTGCTGTTTTGTCACTGAAGGATCTGACGAATTATTTTGTATTGGTCTGTTATGATGGACTATTGTTTTAAAAGCACTTTCAGTAGTGTAATCAGAGCCTCATCTTTTCCAGAAATGTTACGAACAAAAACAATACAAAAATGGGCTCAAGTTTTGCAAGATGATCCTTTCCAACCCGAAGTTTGCTGAACATGGAGGTAAGTGCATGGTTGGAAAGACTTATCCCTGTGAGGACACAAACTTAAAACCCTAAACAGGCAGTTATGATTGATTATTTCTTTATGGTAGAACCACTCATCATGGATGGAATTAAGATCTCATATCAGACCAGCAGCTGAGTGCAGCACCTGGGTTTCAGTGATATTGTAGTCAGCTGTAATTCCAGATTTACAGGCAATGATGGGAGGAGGTAGTCATGCTACCTTTCCTGTTCTTAAATACTTTTTTGCAATGGGATAGTGACTTTTGTTTCAAAGTCACTAAAACCTAATTTGAAATGGAGTGTGTCAAAGAAAACAAAACTCAGCTACATTCTATAATTTACAATATCATTTTTTGTATTTAGTGTATTCCTTAATTAAACATTGTATTACTGATACCATGAATTATAACATGAAATGCAGAACCTGAAAGACCACATTTTGGCATGTCATAGAAATTAGAGGTGGAGATGTATTGTTTTATCTGCTCGATCTCTGTCCTAGATCAATAATTCCATACATTAGGAAAATACTGTAATTTTAAGGTGTGCTACATGATTGAGCTTCTGCTATTTGTACTGAGAAAGATTACTGGTTTTTCCTTCTCGCCAACCAAAAAAATCAACTTTAACTGTTAATTTTCTTAGTGTTAGGCTATTGTTACTCTGAAACTCACCCAGATAAATATATTTTTTTTACCCTTCCATATTTGCAGCCTACTGACGTATCTGTCCCCCATTTGTCTTTGCTTAAATATGTACAGTTTAAATTTTCTATTACCTCTGCTCCTTCCACTGATTTTGTTTTCGTTTTTTTAATTTTTTGTTCTCTGAACTCCCTTAAGTATGACAGCATCTTCAGTAGAACATGGCGTGTTGGTCTAAATGCTGTATTTCTGTCTGTCACATCAAAGCTGTACAGAGATCTGTTGCCTTTCCAGCTCAATGGCATGATGTATTTATATTTGAAAGTTCTCTAAGTTTCTTTATTTCCTGTCTATTGGTGCCACCCCAGGTCTCACTTTTTTTATGGATTCTTATCAGGTTTCTTCTTTTCACTGATTGTACAGGTTGGACTTCCCTTGTCTGGCACCCTTGGGACCTGATCAGACCCGAATGAGGGGATTTGCCGGACCATGCGAGGTCCCTCCTGTCCTGTGCTGAACTGTTGCCCCTTGCTAGGATTCCAACCCAGCACTGCTGCGGTCTGCCTGGCTGTGGCTCCCCAGGCTGCAGTTCTTTAGCTGCTGTGGGGGCCATAGCTCTGCGGGTGTGCCCAGGGCCAGACCCTGAGCTCCACAGCTGGAATCTCCTGGCTGTGGTTGGGCTGAAGCTCTGAGGTGGCTGCTGGACCCCAATCTCCATGGCTACTGCGTACCCCTGCTACCCTCCTGGCCACAAGGTGGAGCTCTCTGCTGTTCTTCCTGCCCCTCGGCATCTCCCTCCTCCCCCCGCCCATGGGGCTCCCTGCTGAGTCACCAGCCCCCAGCCTGCTGTGCTCCAGCTTGTCCTCCCTATACTTGGGCTCTGTGGTCCAGGAACACCCTGGTCTTGCTGGACCAGGTGTGTTGCCAGACCAGAGTGTCCAGCTTAAGGGAGGTACAACTTGTAGTTTTTCACCCTATGGTCCTTTGATCCCTGCATGTCTGCAGACTGTCTAAGGGGTCAGTGAAAAGTTGTTACTGTACAACAATGATTCTTCTTCGAGTGCTTGCATGCATCCATTTCAATTTAGGGGTGTTTGCCCTGAGCACAGTCACTAGAAAAATTTTCCTTCATTGGATCTTTTGGGTTGGCTCTTGTGCTCTCAGAGGCCATGCATCTATATAAAGGCCACTGATGACTCCATGTCCCTCATTTCCTTCTGGATGTACTCTTTGGCCTTGCAAGTCTTCCTTGGTGGACTTTGTTTCTCTCTTTGTAGATAATTTTAAGTTAATTTTAGATAAGTTTCTTTTAGAGTTAGTTTATTTCGTAAATCAGTAGCGTTTCCTCCATACTACTGAGAAGTAATATTTTTGTCCCAGCTCAGAGAGAGGAATTTTTGTATCTTCCCTACCACAGGATACCTGGTGATCTCTGCTGCCAGTGAGTGAGAGCAGCAGGGACTAGAAGGACAAATCCCAAGCACAGGATGCAAAAAAGTGCATATGTTTGGGAGAAAGGTCTCTTTGGGGATTTGCAGCTCAGGATCATTAACCCATAAGCACTCCTCAGAAGATCTAACTTTAAAACAGTCCCAATGTGTTAAGATGCATTAACCCCAAGATGCCAGAAGGGAGCTCTCTAAGGTTGAGGAGGGGACATTTGTAGCAAGGACTTCGCTGCAAATGATCCTGGATGTTCTGGATTTGGCTTGTCCTGGTCCATGGCCTCTGCAGAGGTCATGCATAGGCGTTCTTGGCTCTGATCCTTGGGCTTCCCACATGAGGTTCAGGAGACTCTCCAAACCATCTTGTAGAGGGCACTTACTACTTCTCAGAGCAGACATACTCCAAGCTCCATGGCCTCAAAGATTCTAGGGCTACTCTGAAGTCCCTGGGCTTATACATCTTGATGAGTTTGAGAGCATGATAGGTCCCTGGCAGTACTGGTTCTTCCTTGACCAGTTTGACAGGACTCTGAGAAGCAGAGGCTTTAGGCATAGTCCTTCACCTCTGTTGTCCTCAAAATCAATGCCTGTCCCCTCAGGAGGCCTTAAGTAGACATTTTGATGGGGTGCTCATGGATGCTGTACCCATCTTAGAAACCTTGGATCCAGCTTACCCTTTGTTTGTGGACTGCCTGTTTTATCTCCTCTGGGCATGATAGTCCCATATTATTACAGGCCATCAGGTTCTGCAAGTGATAAATTCTTACCCTTTCTCTTCAGGGACTCTTCTGACGAGCAACTTCTTGCTTGGGTAGGGGGAGCCTATACAGGAATGATGGGCTCCACCTAAATCAAGGTGGATCCAGACTGCTGGCATTAAACATTAAAAAGGTCGTAGAGCAGTTTTTAAACTAAGAGGTGGGGGAAAGCCGATTGGTGCGGGGGAGCACCTGGATCGGACGGAGACTTCTCTTACACGAGGCTCCATAGATAGGGATTCCCTAGAAGTTAGTCAGATAGGGAACGTGGGAAATAATATATGGGCAAGATCAGATGTGAAACAATCGTGCATAAAAAAATCCAATGTGTCTGTGAAAGGCGGACATATAAATAGTGGTAGTTTTCTAACATGCTTTTACACTAATGCTAGGAGTCTGTCTAATAAGATGGGTGAACTGGAGTACCTCATATCAAAGGAGGAAGTTGACATAATAGGCATCTCAGAAACATGGTGGAATGAGGACAATCAGTGGGACACTATCATACCGGGATATAAATTATATCGGAAAGACAGAACAGGTCGTGCGGGTGGCGGAGTGGTACTATATGTGAAGGATAATATAGAATCAAATGAAGTAAAAATCCTAAAGGAATCCAAATGTTCCATAGAATCATTATGGATAACAATTCATTCCTCTAATATGAATATGGCATTAGGAATATATTACCGACCACCTAACCAGGACAGTGATAGTGATGCTGAAATGATAAGGGAGATTAGAGAGGCTACCAAAATAAAAAACACAGTAATAATAGGAGATTTCAATTATCCCCATATTGATTGGGTGCATGTCACCTCAGGACGGGATTCAGAGATTAAATTTCTTGATGCCTTAAATGACTGCTTCTTGGAGCAGCTAGTACAGGAACCCACAAGGGGAGAGTCGATTCTCGACCTAGTCTTGACTGGAACGCAGGATCTGGTCCAAGAGGTAACTGTTACTGGACCGCTTGGAAACAGTGACCACAATATAATAACTTTTAATATTCCTGTGTTGGGAAGAACACCGCAGCGGTCAAACACTCTGGCATTTAATTTCAAAAAGGGGAATTACACTAAAATGAGGAAGCTAGTTAAACAGAAACTAAAAGGGAGAGTAATTAAACTAAAATCCCTGGAAGCTGCATGGGAACTGTTTAAAGACACCATACTAGAGGCCCAACTTAAATGTATACCCCAAATAAAAAAACACAGTAAGAGACCTAACAAAGAACCACCATGGCTAAACAGCCATGTTAAACAGGCAGTGAGAGAGAAAAGGGCAGCTTTTAAAAAGTGGAAGTCAAATCCTAGTGAGGAAAATAGAAAGGAACATAAACACTCCCAAATTAAGTGTCATAATGTAGTAAGAAAAGCCAAAAAAGAGTTTGAGGAACAGCTAGCCAAAAATTCAAAAAATGATAGTAAAATGTTTTTTAAATACATTAGAAGCAGGAAGCCCCCTAAAAAAGCAGTGGGGCCCTTGGATGATAAAGATATAAAAGGAGCGATCAAGGAAGACAGTGCCATTGCGGAGCGATTAAATGATTTCTTTGCTTCAGTCTTCACGGCTGAGGATGTTACAGAGGTTCCTAAATCTGAGCCAGCCTTTTTAGGTGACAAATCTGAGGAACTCACTCAGATTGAAGTGACATTAGAGGAGGTTATGGAATTAATTGATAAGCTGAATAGTAACAAGTCTCCGGGACCAGACGGCATTCACCCAAGGGTTCTGAAAGAACTCAAATGTGAAATTGCGGAGTTATTAACAGTGGTTTGTAACCTATCCTTTAAATCCACTTTGGTACCAAATGACTGGAAGATGGCCAATATAACACCAATATTTAAAAAAGGCTCTAGAGGAGATCCTGGCAATTATAGACCGATAAGTTTAACATCAGTACCAGGCAAATTAGTAGAAACACTAGTAAAGAGTAAAATTGCAAGGCACATAGAAGAGCACGAATTGTTGGGCAAAAGTCAGCATGGTTTCTGCAGAGGGAAGTCGTGTCTAACTAATCTGTTAGAATTCTTTGAAGGGGTTAATAAACATGCGGACAAGGGGCACCCAGTGGATATAATATACCTAGATTTCCAGAAAGCCTTTGACACGGTCCCACACCAAAGGCTTTTACGTAAATTAGGTGGTCATGGGATAGGAGGAAAGGTCCTTTCATGGATCAAGAATTGGTTAAAAGACAGAAAACAAAGGGTGGGAATAAATGGTAAATTTTCACAATGGAGGAGGGTAACTAGTGGTGTTCCCCAGGGGTCAGTACTGGGACCAATCCTGTTCAACTTGTTCATCAATGATCTAGAAAATGAGGTAAGCAGTGAGGTGGCCAAGTTTGCAGATGACACAAAGTTGTTCAGGACAGTCAAAAGCAAAAGGGATTGTGAAGAACTACAAAAAGATCTCAGCAAACTGAGTGATTGGGCAGCAAAATGGCAAATGAAATTTAATGTGGGTAAGTGTAAGGTAATGCATGTTGGAAAAAATAACCCAAATTACACGTACTACATGATGGGGTCAAATTTAGCTATGACAGATCAGGAAAGGGATCTTGGAGTTATAGTGGATAGTTCTATGAAGACATCCACGCAGTGTGCAGCGGCAGTTAGTAAGGCAAATAGGATGTTAGGAATTATTAAAAAAGGGATAGACAATAAGACAAAAGATATCATACTTCCCCTATATAAAACTATGGTACGCCCACATCTCGAGTACTGCGTGCAGATGTGGTCTCCTCACCTCAAAAAAGATATACTGGCATTAGAAAAGGTTCAGAAAAGGGCGACTAAGATGATTAGGGGCTTGGAAAGGGTCCCATATGGGGAGAGGCTAGAGAGACTGGGACTTTTCAGTTTGGAAAAAAGGCGATTGAGGGGCGATATGATAGAGGTATATAAAATCATGAATGGTGTGGAGAAAGTGATTATAGAAAAATTATTTACCTTTTCCCATAATACAAGAACTAGGGGACACCAAATGAAATTGATGGGTAGTAGGTTCAAAACTAATAAAAGGAAATTTTTCTTCACACAGCGCACAGTCAACCTGTGGAACTCCTTGCCCGAGGAGGCTGTGAAGGCCAGGACTCTATTAGGGTTTAAAAAAGAGCTTGATAAATTTTTGCAGGTTAGGTCCATAAATGGCTATTAGCCAGGGATAAAGTATGGTGCCCTAGCCTTCATAACAAGGGCAGGAGATGGATGGCAGGAGATAAATCACTTGATCATTGTCTTCTGTTCTCCTTCTCTGGGGCACCTGGCATTGGCCACCGTCGGCAGATGGGATGCTGGGCTCGATGGACCTTTGGTCTGACCCAGTATGGCCATTCTTATGTTCTTATATTCTTAACATTCTTTCCATGAGTGTGGACCATCATAAAGGTTCCACAGAATCTAAGGAGTTAGGGGTGGTTCTTCTCCCATTATTTCCTAATTCTAAAAGCCATGGGAGGTCAGACTTATCCTTGATCTGTGCCAACTTGTTACTTCAAAGCTGAAGTTCTACATCCTCTCTTGTCTTCTATCATTCTCTCCCTGGATTCTGGGGACAGTTATGCCACCCTTGATTTGAGAGACACGTGTTATAACATCTTGATTTTTCAGGGGCACAGAAGGTTCCTCAGACTTGTCAATTCACGGTTCTCCCGTTTAGCCTGTTGGCTGCACCACAAGTGCTTACAAACTGCATGGCAAACTCTTTCTTGATGAGACAGGTGGTGCCAGGTGTACCATTATCTTGATGACTGGCTGGTCAGAGGCCAGACCAAGGCTGAGGTGGACTCATGCATACACCTCATTCAGTCACCCTTTTGGGACTTCAGTGTGCTTATATATATGCAGAAATGCACACTGATCGTGGTTTAGAAGACAGAATTTATCATCAGGATACTCAGCTCTAAGTCAGAGTTTTTCTCCAAAAGGGAGTTTTCAGGCAATCCTGGTGTTCATAGTACACTTCAAGGATCACCTGATGATGATGGCTCAGAGCTGCCTGAGACTCTTGGGTCATATGACTGCATGTACTGTAGTAGTTCAGGATATGAGACTATACCTCAGCCTGCTCCACGCATGGCTGGCTTCAGTGTATATCTCAAACAGTCACTCTCTGGCCATGGTCCTTACGAATTTTGTGTCTCACATAATGGTTACAAGATAAAATGCTACTGGTGCTTAACTTAACAAACTATGTTAAACTCAAAGGAAAGTTCTCTCCACATATTTCTAGCAGTCTTACTGACCAAACTTTTTTAGGTCAAGACCCTTCTCCCATCCAAGGGTTGCTTCCTTTATTCTTTCAGATGTAGAGATTTGATGGACAGAGGGAGAGAGGAGAGAATGTGGTGCTTAGGGCTGTGTGTTTGTCCCTACTTTTTATGTCTTCCTCCCAAACAAAATAATAATTTCCAGCTGGGTACCAGAAGACCAAAGAATGTATGAGGGGGGGTGTTTTCTGCTGTTCGAGATTCCTTTGTTTCTATTCCAGAAAATAATGTTTACTGCTAAATGCAAATTATTCAGAATGCCGATTCCTTTATATAGGACAGACCTGTTTATATTAACATATGCCAAAATAGAGGTTAGTAATCGATCCTCGGAGTTATGAACACCAGAGCAATGAACTCACCAGTCAGCCAAACACCTCATTTGGAACTGGAAATAGTCACGCAGAAGTAGTGCCCCCACACCTCCCAAGTCAAATACAGTACAGTACTGTCTTAAATGTAAACTATAAGAAATAAAAATGTCTTCCTGTTCTTCTGCATAGAGTCGCAAAGCTATATTAAATCTATGTTCAGCTGCAAACTTTTGAAAGAACAGTCATAATGTTTTTTATTCATTTATGAACATTTCAGAGTTATGAACAACCTCCATTCTTGTGGGGGTCATAAGTTCCTACTGTAACACCATACATGGGGATTTTATAACTTCACATACAGTGTTGCCATGTGTTTTATCGGGACCGTATTGCCCAGTAAATGGTTTTCAAGTGATCCCTTAGAAGGTGTACTTTGTATAAAGATTATTACAATAGTGTGCAGATTGTGAATACAGAATATATGTTAGTCCTCATAAATGCTACGTGTACATTTTGATTTCTCACATTCACAAATACAAAACCTTTTCTACAGAGACCTTGGCTATGAAAGGACTGACCTTGAACTGTTTAGGGAAGAAAGAAGAAGCATACGAATTTGTTCGTAAAGGACTTCGTAATGACGTGAAGAGTCATGTCTGTATCCTTTCTGATAGTATAACTTGACCTTTTTATACTGATGATCTTTGTTTTGCATAAATAGTTGTTGGTTTTGGGTATCAGAGGTCCAGTTTTTTGTTTTGTTTTTTTTTTTTTTTTTACCAACAAGTTCAATAATGGCTTTTAGTGTGTACTTTCCCTTTTTACTTAAGGCTTTTTTTTTTTTTTTTTTTTTTAATTTTATATTGTGAAAGAAAAGTAGTAGGAAATGTTTCCCCTTGTAAACAAAAGTTTTGTGTTCAAGATAACTGCATTGTGAAAAGGGGAGAGATCTTTATAGATGCTGGACACTGCTAAGCAGTCTTACTTGGTGTTGACAGACAAATAAAAAATCCTTTGCTGAACAAAATTAAAAATGAGATTGTTGAATAATTTTTTCCCCCCATGTGGATGACTTTTCCCACTTTATTGTAGGCATTTCAATGTTAAATGCTTATTGTAGACTTGGGGGATTTCTGCAGTTGTTGCATTTGAGTCACAGTAAAATGCAGAATTCCCCCGGGAATGAAATTGGAAGTGGCCTATAAAATCATCATTGCATTTGTTGAAAGTTCATTTGCTTGTCTGGTACAAGAAATCAGGATTTGGTCAATATTTTCAATGGTACAGCAAAAGTAGCTCAGTGTGTCAAGCAGTGGTGGGTTAGAAATTGATTAGATGGACATGTGCAACTATGAAATCTTGGGGAGACACCTTTCTTCATGGTGAGAAATCTATAGTAGAGCTTTAAGACTATCCGCTATCTTCTGTTTTAGAGCTTTTCCACACAGATGTAGTGCAGTGTAAGCTTGTGTGTGAATATATGGCACCCTAGCATGACTTGCAGTAAATGTTCTATAGTGCATTTTCATGTACAGTGTAGAACTTCTTAGGGCCTGGATGAGTACTTTTTTTAGTATGCAAGACATTCAAAGTCTGGCTTGACACATACTAAGTCTCTGTGGAAAAGCTCTATTTATAGTTTGTGCATTCATTTAAATCTTGTCTTAGGCTTTGAGTGAATTAGAAATATATGAACAAAAATGGATAAAACAAGCCTAATCAGGCTTCTGTCCAAAGATTGTAATTGAAAACTGTCTAGTCAAACCGATCTCCCCTAATCTATCTTAAGGGAAATCTCTACCTAAATAGGTAACACTTCCCTATTTCAATGAAAAATGGAAGACTTCAGGCAGTCTCAATATGATTGTAAACAAAACTGAGACGTAAGTCATTTATTTTGTTTGTTTGGTGGTGTTACCTTTTAACTGTTCCTGCACTTTCAACCCTCAAAACATAAAAAACGAATAGATTTGTTCTTTATTCCAATAAGCATTTGTGGTAGCATTAAATAAAAACATGCAATTAACAAACTTGCCATCCTGGATCTGAAATGAAAAACAAATCTCAAAGAGTAGAAAGCTCAGAAAAGTTGTAAGGGAATTTTACTATAAATGTTCCCTCTCCCCACAACTCTCATTGGTTCAGTTTGGGTGTGTTGTGTGTGGTGTATGTTTTTGTTCAGAACAAAAAAAAAAAAAAAAAAAAACAACTCCTTCCCAGAGCTTGCATCCTGAAACCCTTCCTGGACCCCAGTCCTCTATCTTGGGTTAAGCCCGGAGCCCTTCCCACACTCCAAACCCCTTGGGCCAAGACCAGAGCCTGCACCCAAAGGCCCTACCCCAGCCTGGTGAGAGTGAGTGAGGATGGGGGAGAAAGGGGAATGGAGTGAGCAGGGTGAGGCCTCGGAGGACGGGAGGGAAGGAAGCAGGACAACGGTATTTGGATTTGAGGTGGATCTTACGTTGCACTTGAATTGAACAAGTGATCTTGTGGTTAAAAAGGTTGGAGACCACTGTCTTAGATAATTCCTACCCCTTCACAAGCAGTAGTATGTGCTGCTCTACAAGCCGTTTGTGCCACTTTTAGCAGCCAACAAAATGGTTCAATAAAGGTACTGTTATAAGGTGACCATCCGTCCTGTTTTTACTGGGACTGCCCCATATTTAAGATGTCTTCAAGGCATCCCACTTTTTTTTTTTTTTTTAAAGGGGACAAAATGTCCCATATTTGCATGTCTCCTGCTGATCCTTGAGTTCCCTAGTCAGCACAGCTGCAGCAGCCTCCTATTTGTGGCTGGCGGTAAAGCAGGCACCAGCACGTGGTGTCCAGAGTCAGACAGGGTGCCGAGGGAGAAATATAGAAAGAAATCCGGTAGTAGCGTCTCTCCTCTGTGCACCCTAAAGAAGGCGGCGGGGGGGAGGGGGAGTCTGCCAGCCTTTCCAGAACATGGGGCTGAAGCCCTGACCACCAGCGTGCTCCCCCACCCTCAGGGCTGAAACTCCTTTCTTGAGTACCCCCATTGCTGGCTGCAGCCCTGTTCCCACGTAGCCCTCACTGCCGGGCTGAAGCTCTGTTTCTGGGCAGTCCCTGCCCCATCTCATTTCCTCTCCCTTTGCACTCTCCAGTGTGGGGTCGGAGCCCTGAGCGTTGGCAGCTCCACTCTCCCCACCCACCCTGCATGCTGTGGGGCTGAATTTCATCCCTGTGCCAAGGAGCCAGTGGGGGACTGCTTGAGTCCCCCACTGACCCCGTGCTCCCCACGGCGCTTTTGCCTTTGAAGTGTAGCAACAGCCCTGGGGCTGTTGCTGCACTTCAAAGGCGGAGGCACCCTTATCGACTAATCAAATAGCTGATGCAAATTGCATCGACTATTTGATTAGCCAATTAATCTAAATTTTACATCCTGACTGGGGCTGGAGTCCCAAGCACTGGCAGCTCCTCCCCGCCCACTGAAGTGGCTCCCTTCTCCCCCCGAAGCCCTGAGTACTGGTGGCTCCCCCCGAAGCCCTGAGTACTGGTGGCTCCCCCCTCACTATGGTGCTAAAGCCCCGAGGACCCTGCATCTCCCCTCCCCCCCCTTGATGTCACGTATTGGGCATAGGGAAATATGGTCACACTATACTGTTACCTCAATCCCACAATTCATATCCACGAAGGATTGTGGAAGATGGTGTTCATGGGATAACTTTTATGAGCAATTTGTGAGTTGCAGGCCAAAATTAAGAATTACTTATCTAGAGGATGCTGTATCAATTAAGATTTGTTCCTTTATTTGCGAGGATTGTGAAGTTAATGACTGAAGTGGACATAACAGATGTAATTGGAATTTTTAAGGTATTTATTAGTATCCTGCCTTGAGTTCAAAGACTTTCATGAGTTAAGAGGAAGGAGAAAAATGAGAAGTCCTCAGAGTCAAGATTGCTGATGCTTCAGAGCAAGAAAAAACTGAGATACCTGAAGACTTGGTCAGCTGTGGGGGGGGCACACATACTGAGCTATTTCCTCCTTGAATAAATACAGCTATTACCAGACTAGTTAGGTATTGTTTTATATTAAGTTTTTTTGTTTGATATCTTCTGTTGTTACTTAGATTGTTACAGGGTAACGTGCTCCTGTTTTCTTGGAGTAAAAAAAATCTTGTGACTTGTAGCTCTCCTTCAGTAGTACACAGTCCTCAGCATTCTAACTAAGGTTGGAACTACACACTGTTAGCAATAATGAGGGACCAGAAAAATCTCATAAAGATTGAGAGAATGAACCAAATCTAAATAGTATAGAAGAGTCTCTTAGAGAGAAATCTAGTTTCTTGGTCTATATAATACATAGACAATGTAATTACCTTCAGCAAAATGTGAATGCCTGTCACTTTCCTTAACTTGTATTAGGTTGGCATGTGTACGGACTCTTGCAGCGTTCTGATAAGAAATACGATGAAGCTATTAAATGTTATCGAAATGCTCTCAAATTAGATAAAGACAATCTACAGATCCTAAGAGATCTTTCATTGTTGCAGATCCAAATGAGAGATCTAGAAGGATACAGAGTAAGTATATTTATTTAAATTTGTATGTTTTAAAATGGCTAATTATTATTTTTTGTATGTGGTAAGCTTAACTTGAGAGTAGCAAGTTATTTGAGCTGCTGTCTAGAATGATTGACAACAATGAACTACCTTAATAGTGAATCTGATATAATGAGAGAATATGGAGGAAGCCAGGCATGCTACTGTTACTCTGTATTAGCTTATCCACAGAGCCATCTTGGCTTTTCAGTTGCCAAACACTCCATACTGATGTTCACCAAGGTCACTTGTGCATGTATATTTTTTCTTAATGCTATGTACCTATTTAACACTTTATATTTTCAAGTCTTATAACAGCATGAATTGCTTACCTCAGCTTGTGGATACCTACTTTCTCAGCCTCCACGTAACACCTGTTTTTAAAGTATTTGAGGATGATTGGGATATGTTTTTTAAGATCTGTAGCCACTCATTATTTGAATCCGTACTGCTGACAGGAAAGAGATAGGGGCTGTTTGCTTATCTGTTCAGAACTTCTTTTCACAGAAGTACTAATGCTGCCCTTGACTTTCTGTGGCTACTCCAAGGTCTTCTGAAACCTTCTATCAGTGCTAGTCCTAACTGCAAGATGCATTAGGAAGTACTGTATATTAAATGCAGATGCTGCTAAGTTTCCTCCTCTTCTGCATATAGCATTGAGCACATAAGAGACTATTCAATATTGATCTTTAATACCAGGACCTCAATTTTGTGTGATTATAAAATATGCTAAAGGAAAGAATGGCACTAGCTGATGAGAAGGCCAAAGGAGGAAATCTGGAGATATGAAAATGAAAACACTAATTTTATTTCAGAAAAACTGATAATCTTTGAGTGATATTCCTATGGGTGCACTACTATAGGTGCAGCAGTTCCCCTGCGCCTGGTATTGTAAGGTCTTAATCAGCAATGCCTCTTGGACTGCACAGGTGCACCCTCCCTCCTCTTGTGCTCTGAGCAGGATCTATATGTAATACTGTGTGGAACCAATGGCCTCTACTTTCTTCTCTAAACCCTACTTTTGATCTGGGACAGAATCTGCAGAAAAGCCTGCTTCTCCTTTCTCTTCAGTAGGTAATGCCTTAACTGTCCATTTTGATGTGCTTTATTACTACTTATATCAATTTTTTTTTAAACCTTTACTGTTACTCTATGGATTTGGTTTTTTGTTCCCCCACTTCCTGCCCTTTGTGACTAGGAAGCTTCCCCCCCACATATATGCCCCCATCTTATTTGAGAGGTGCGTCTCTTGCTGAAACACCTTGCCAGTAAAAGCCACACTGTGTGTTTTCTGTCAGGGAGAAGGACAGATCACACAAGTGTTCTCACTGCCATGGTTTGACTTCTGGGGCCAGAAAAGACCAGGACATTCAGTTGCAACTTCTCCCCTTGGAGAAATCACTGCATCCAGCATTAGACTCAAGCCTGAATTTTGCCCGTGTAAGGCTTTCACTCTTGGCCAGGTTGACAGCTAATCACTGCAGTCCCATAAAAGAAAGTAGTCCGTGTCTCACTCTGAGAAGAAACAGGCTCCTTCCTCACATTCTGAGACGCAACTCACCAGAATACCATGTGAGGTCAGTAGCCTCAATGTCCTCTGACAAGGGACATAGCTTCAGGGCCTATCCAAGTACCTTGGATACCGGCATGAAACCTTGGTCTAAGGATCCTAACTGGGCAAACGTACAACCCTCTACAGCATCTCTCAGTTCTGAAGACTGAGACAGACTGAGTTCAGGAGTTATGACAGCAAGAAGACTCTCACCTGTCAAGTATTCAGCTTCCTTGCTGACTACACAGGGTAATGAATGTCTCCCTTTGGCATCCAGCCATGGATTAATACTGATGATGCTCCTTTCTCCTCCACAGGAATCCAGACATCCTAAAGACCTGCTGGAATTTTACATGCTTGAGTCACATCTGCTCAGACACAACCTCCTCTTCCCCCACCTCTCTGGACTTATGATGTTCCCCTCTTACTCCTCCAACAACAGCATCTTTCTTCCCCAGTGCTGGGGATGAGTTCCATCATGCTCTCAACTGTGAAATCTGTGCATTCTACTTGATCTGCATGTCATCACCACTATACACAGTCTACACCTGTCCACTAACCTGTTATGGGCTTCTGGATGGAACAGCTGAGGAAGTGCCTCATGCAGCAAAACTGGAGACCTACACCTTCAACTTGTTGATCAATATATTGATCAGAGACTGAGCCTCCCTCCAAATGAGGGTGAAGAGGAGGAAGTTTAATCAACATTTCTTTTTTTTTCCCTTCCTTAATAAGGCTATCATGCCACCAACTGCTACTGCTGATGACTTCAAATGCTTCCAGAAATAATTCCACAGGATTGCATACTTTTTCCTGGATTCTCTTTTGAGGACGAAAAAGATCAGCAATATCAATAGCTAGATATCCTGCAGACACCTTCCTCCTCCAAAATTGCCCTATCAATGAGGCTTTCTTGATCCTGTCAGAGTGCCCTGCAGATCTGTGTATCCATCCTTCTGACTTGCAGATGAACAGACAAAAAATATTATGGTCATACAAATGATATAGAATATTTGCCTCCAATTCCAGATTCCCTAATGGTTAATACCATGCAAGAAGGGCATTATCAACCACTATCTA
Source organism: Pelochelys cantorii (assembly GCA_032595735.1). Taxonomy (NCBI): domain Eukaryota; kingdom Metazoa; phylum Chordata; order Testudines; family Trionychidae; genus Pelochelys; species Pelochelys cantorii. The sequence goes on along the minus strand of CM064326.1, from coordinate 65,685,655 downwards.
CCCATCAGATCAGAGATGGGAAGTGATTGGACTTGGATGCAAGGCTGCTTGTTCTGTGACACTGAAATTTTGCATATTGAATTATGCGGCTCTCAGAGCCAAGTATAATTACTTGAACTACTCCAGTCTAGAGGAATTCTGCCAAGAAAGAGCAAATAAGGTTGCTTATCTGTAGGACACCTCTTGGCCCATATAGCTCTGTAAGCCTTTTTAGATTCTGTGGATACTGTGACTCACTCCATCTCAGTGGCCATAATCATGAGGTGAGCATCATGGCTGCACCTCTCGGGCTTCTCTAGGGAGGTAGGACTTACATTTTGTGGGCCCCAAATTATTCACGGAACGTACGGTCAACTCTTTACATTCCCTTAAATACTCACAATCTGTTCTTCATACACCCATGCCAAAGAGTCACCTGGGGAGGTATAATCTTCCCTGATGATCCTGACCACCTCAGTACACACCTCAGCAGCATTATGGTACTTAGCAGAAATGACAAATGCTATCCCAAATATAGACAGTCTAGTTCTCTAAGTGAGCAACAATTTTGAAGGTGTGGTTAAAGCCACCAGGATCCTCTTCCCCCACTGTTCCAGTCTTACTAGCTACCTTTGACATCAAGTTAACCCTGATTTGGTGAGTGCAGAGACTTGTTAGCATTGCTTCCATACATGAGAGGATTCTTCTGAGGGGTTGATGTTATAGGATCCTATTAAGGCTTCAGTATGTTTGGTGTGTTTTATAAACTGCCATCCTTGGAAGCCGTACGCCCTTTTGTCAGAAGGGGATGAATCCAGTACAACAGTGGTTTTCAAAGTACGGATCATAACCCTGACCTTGGTCACAGAATGTCAGACACTGGTTTGCCTTGCTGTAGAGTGACCAGATGACTAGTGGGAGCTACATGGCAGGCTTCTTGCCTGCCTTGGCACTGTGGACCGCATTACCTGTTGGAACGGCCAGCAGCAGGTCCCACTCATGGTTGAGGGGCTCCACCCACAGCCCCCACCCTGAGCACTGACTCCACAGTTCTGTTGCTGAAAATGACTGCCTTGGGGCTTGCAAATGTATTGGGATAAATGTTTGCAGAAAGAGGTTAAGGTATCATTACCCGTTTAGTAGCCAAGATTTCAACCACCGGATAAAAGTTTTATTCAATATGTATGTCTCATACAGCCTGTAAAAAGTCTGACCTAATTGTGATGCAGTTTCTGTAAGCTTGTACTAACTTTTTTCCTTTTTTAGCTTGTAGGGCTAGTTTGACCACCCTGTCAGTTTTTTTACCTATTATTAATCACCTAAAGACAAGTGTAAGTTGGCCATAGCTCATCCAATCCTGTTGTAGCCACTTGGATTGCCTGACAGCATTAATATAGAATATGAGCTTTGGATGTTTGATAAAAATTAAATGTATGAATTTAGAATAAGATTAAAAGGGTAGCTACTAGTTCAAAATACTAAGATAAAACTGAAGAAAAAAATCTGATTTAGTTCTTTGCTGTTTTACTTTCAACTTCACAGTGAAAAGATCTGCTCTTATGACAGTCTGGTCTTTTGCTTTTAAACTTAAACAACAAATAGTCTTTAAAGTGCTACCAGACTAACAAAACATGTAGATGATATCATGAGCTTTCATGGGCACAGCTTACAAGGAACGCTAGTTGGGAGCACAGAGCTATGATCCTTGGTTTGCAAGTGCTGAAGGGAAAATGCTATTTTTTTTTTTTTAAACACAAGCTTTCATTGGAATTTTAAGTAGAAATTTTTCTATTTTTAAGTCTTATAACCTGATGGAGATAATTTGACCTGGTAGAAACACTCTGGTTTGAACAAAAACAAATGGTAAAACATGATGGGTTTATAGATCCACTGAGGAATTACTGTTTTCCTTCGAAGTATGTGACTTTTATAAGGTGGAGAGTTTGTGCTTGTATAGGGGAGAGAGTCTTGAACAATAGGAAAAAGTAGGAATAATAGAAATTGCTGAGAATTTAATGGGCTCTTCTCTCAAAGTCTGTAGAAATCCTTATGGCAGTGGTTCTCAAAGTGTGGTCCATGGAAAACTAGTGGTCCTCCACTGTTTTGCAAGTGGGCCATGGGCTTGGGGCACACCCTCCCCTGCAGCAGGGAGCTTGTGCTGGCACTCTAGCCCTGCAGCCTCCCCCCTTTGAGGTTGGAACACTGGCTTGTCACTGCGGGGTTGTGGGGACCCTCACAGGCTTGGATCCAGCGTGCGGGAGAAGAAAGTAGCTCTGCATGTTGCCACTCCCCCTCTTCCTGGTTGGGGGAACAGCCTCACAGGAAACCACTTGACTGAAGGCATTCCCTGCTACTTCCATTGGCTGGAACCGAGCCAATGGGAGCAGCAGGGGGTGGTGCTTGCGAGTGGTGGGAGGCAGGGGGCCGGATTAGCACTACCCCCGAATTCTGCTTATGCCCAGACCCCCCCCCCCATACCCTGAATCCTGCACCCATCCTCCCACCCAAACCCTCCACGCTCACCCTCAGCCTGCTCCTGCACCCTATCTCCCAGATAGACCCCCATCACCTCCTGCATCTATTTTGTCGTCATAGATGGTTGGCTGGTGGTCTGTGGAAAGGCTTGTGTTTGAGGGGGGTGGGCTGCAGAGAACCTTTGCTTTAGAGAGTTTTTCAGTCTGATTTGGCTGGCCTTATTGTCATACCATAATTATACAAGGCATAATGAAGATCACTGGTAACTTAGGCCTGGTCTGCACTAGCAGTTAAGGTTGAATTTAGCTGGAGTAGGTTGATTTTTCTGAAAAATGAGTTCACCCCCCTCCTGAGTCCATTCTGTTGACTTCAAGAGCTGTTAAAGTCAATTTTGGTACTTCTGCTTTTCACGAGGAGTAACGGTAAATTTGACCTTGTATGGTCAGTTTTAGAGTAGTGCAGATGCAGTGCTTTGAAAGTCAATGTTCTTGCGCTTCAGGTGATGTCCCACAGTGCCCTAGTGTGACCATTCTAACCAGCACTTGCAGTTGTGCACCTGGAGAGCAGCAGAGGAAAAGCTCAAGAAAATCTCCATTTTATTTCCTGTTAGGCCAGTGTGGTGAGCAGACCTCAGAGCAGGCAGCACACCTCAGCAGCACTCCTGACTGAGTTCCCAGGGTCACAAATGAGCTCTAACATGGAGCATGCAGAAGATTCTGGACCTCACTGTTTTGTAGGGAGAAGAATCAGTTAAGGCAGAACTACTAAACAGCGAAATAAACACTGGTATCTATGCGAAGATCACACAGAGCATGGTGGAAAAAGGATACACCTGGGACTCCCAGCAGTGCTGTGTGATAAAGGAGCTCAGGCAGGCACACCAGAAGACAAAGGAGGCAAACGGATGGTTTGGGTCAGCGCTGGAAACATGCTGCCTCTATGAGCAGTGGTATGGGATTCTGGGTGGAACCTGACCAGTGTCCCAACCCTATTCTTGGATTCTTTCCAAGAGACTCTTCAGGAAACAGCTTTGGGCAACAGCAAGTAACACACAGTGGATGAGAGAGAGGGAAGAAAATTGTCAACAGGTGAGCAGAGCATCAAATCTTAGACAGCCAGGACCTTTTTATAACTTTGGAGCCAATCCCCTCTTCACAGAGCATACCACCACGAGGCCCTGATTGTGGGGAGGGCACTTGTGGTGAGTTGACATTTTTAATCATGCTACAAGTGGGCTTATGCAATTGGATGTGATCTGTGGCAGCCACTCTACTTATATATCAGGGGCTCCCCAGAATAATTTGTTAAAATGTCTGGAGATAGAGCGAGAAGGGGCTATGCATTCCACCTATTGCCTCACCACAGTTAGGGAATCCTATCGCAGCAAAGCCCTCTGCTATGTCCTGCACGTTTCTCAGAGTTGCTACCTTTCATAGCAGAAGAGTATTGATTGACTTGTCTACCTGGATCACAACATCCCCACTGTAGGTTTTTCCCTCTCCAAATTGATTCCCAACTGAGCAGAAGTGTTGCGAGCTTCCACAGGCCTGTTGCTACTTGCTTCTCAACTGTCAGAGCAGGACTCATTCTGACATTGCTGCGCTTCAGGGCTGGAGAGAGCAATTCGTGAATTTCCATAAAAGTGGCCTTTAAGTATGCAAAAGTTTTGTGGACACTGGTGATAGTCCCCTAGCTGCATAGCCATGCAGTCCCACCAGTTTGTGCTTGTTTTACGACACCAGAACCAGTGTTACACTGTGTCAAGAGGCTTAAATACTGCTAGCATCTGCCAGTTGCTTAATTTAGATGCTCAGATCCTTTTTTACTCTGCTGGGCCCTGGATAGGCTGTGGACATACTCGAGCATAAGGCACAAGATGCTTGCTATGATTGCTGTAGCACTTTGCTGCTGAAAGGGGTCCATGCTTACCCTGCTATGGTGTCGGCACGGATAACCAGGAACAAAAGGGTGCTTAAAGATGGCTTACTGTTGCTTTCAAATGGGGGGAGGGGCAGGAGGTGAGTGCATTATGGAACGTTGATGGCATCTACCCAGAACCACCTGCTGCACTGTTTTGGTCCCGTAAGGCACTGGGAGCCAAACCCAGAATGCAAAGGGGCAGCAGGAACTGTGGGATAGCTATCAGTGTGTAGCTGTCAGTCGGTGGTAGCTATCCTTAGGGTTGCCAGGTGTCCAATATTGAACCGGACAGTCCGGTATTTTTGCCTCCTGTCCAGTAAAAAAAATTCAGAAAATACGGACACCTAAAAAGTCCTGTACTTTCTGATTTCCTCCCCCCCCGGCCAGGAGGTAAAAATCCCAGGCTGTCCGGCTCAATACAGAGGCAGCTTGGCAGCCCTAGTGCTTACTGGGCTCCACAGGAGAGCTCTCCGGCCTGGCGCGGGGAGGCAAGGTGGTGGGTGGCTGCCGGCAGCGTGTTAGGGCCAAAAAACCTCACCGCATGGTCTTTAAAGGGCCCACGGTGGTGATGGTTTGTTTGTTTTTTTGGGTTTTTTGCTTAACAGCTCTCGGGGTCTTCCCCCTTCCTTCCCTCAAACTGTCTCCAAACTTTTTTTTGTTGTTCGGTATTTTTTCTGAAACCATCTGGCAACCCTAGCTATCCTACTGTGGACACACTACGTCTAATTCTTGTGCACAGTGGGGACATGCACCTCTTTTGGCTTTACAAAATTAGGTGCTAAAAATTGACCTTAACAAATTCAACCTTATCTTATAGTGTAGACAAGGCCTGAAAGTGCTTCTTTATCTGCTTAACTAGGTTTTACAGAAAACTGTTTTGTAAGACTGTTTTTAAACTGCCACTTAATCATGTTTAAATCTAATTTTAAGGCTATTAAGTACTTGGAATACAAGAATATTAATTGCATAAAATCTTTTGGTCTTACTACAACAAATTAATGAGGTCTTAAGACACAAATATGAGAACCCGGTAGTACCCACACTCTTGGTCTGTGTTGCTCAGAGCAAAAGAAACTTTTTCTTGTGTTTCTTGAGTGCAAAAAATCCAAATTCTTCTTTGGCATGCAGATGATGGGTAAAATGTTCTGAACTGCCTATATGACGTAAGAGCCTATTTTACGTTCAAAAGCAACTTAAGCAGTTAGGGAGCCTAAGTATTGTTGAAAGTCAATTAGACTTCATCATTTAAATTTCAAGAGCACTTACCTTGATTTTAAAATAGATTTTAGACTTTATGCCAAAAATGGCTCGGTATTAATTCTGCTTTATTTCCTATTGAAATTTAATGTTTATAATTTATTTCATCTTACTTTAAGAGAGTCCAACTTTCAGTGATAATGAAGAGTAAAATGCTAGTAGTGATGTCTATCACAGTGATTCCATAAGAGATTTTAGATCATCTTTATTGAAATAACTTTACTTTTTATTGAAGGAGACAAGGTATCAGTTACTTCAGCTGCGTCCAACACAACGGGCTTCATGGATTGGCTATGCTATTGCATATCATTTGTTAAAAGATTATGATATGGCTTTAAAACTACTGGAGGAGTTTAGAAAAACTCAACAGGTAAATACATCGTTTCATAATAATTAATAATTCTACTCAGATAAGTAGAATTTGAATTACTGCAAATATTGAACAGAAGAAATGGTTATTGTTTATACAGTCTTCTTTTTTCATTTGGCATCTTGGGACCTATTTCAGCCATGAATTGCACTGGTAGCTATTCCTCTATCAAACTTTTTGTTCCACAGATACTGATACTTCTGTTGTGAAGTTTAAAGATGAGGAGTACTTATTGCGTGTGGAATGACTGAGAAGAGTTAAGGCAGGGCTGGGCAATAATTTTTGATGGGGGGCGGGGGTGCATACCAAGATTTTGGTAAGTGGTCAAGGGCTGCACTTGTCTGTGGAGGGGCTGTGGGTGTGGTTGGAGGCTAGGTGCAGAAGGGAGCTCAGGATCGGGATCGAGGGTTACAGGCAAGGGTGTGGGGTCTGAGGGAGTTTGGGTGAAGGAGCAGGCTGTGATCGGGGGCAGGGGATTGGGATGCAGGATCTGGTAGGGGGTAAGAGTGCAGGAGCAGATTCTGGCCTGGGGGAGGAGTGTAGGAGGGGCTGGAAGGTCAGGGGGGACGAGTTGTGACCTGGAGCCAGGGGGAGGAGTGTACAGAGGGTTTGGCTCTGACCTGAGGCAGGGGATTGGGATGGCATGAAGGAGGGGGTATGGAGGCAGGAGAAGGATTCTGGCTTGGGGAGGGTTTAGGAAGGGTGCAGCTTGGGGAGGGTTTAGGAAGGGTGCAGGGTCTGGGAGGGGGCGAGAGGGCTGGGGTACCAGATGCAGGCTCTGGCTAGGGGGTGTTTACCTAAGTAGCTCCTGGCCAGCAGCACTCTCGGGTAGGATTCCCCCATAGCAGCCCCAGACTGCTGGCTGTGCATGTGGCTCTCTGTGCTGCCAGAAGGGGGGAGGGAGGGAGGAAAAGGCTTCATGGCCTGCCCTCGCCCCCAGCAAAAATCTCACCACCTATTGATCAGAAAAGGCCAATGGGAGCTGGAAGATTTTGCTGGAGGATGGGCAGTGTGCTGAAGCCTCTCCTTCTTACCCTTCTCCTTGTAGCACAGAGAGCAGCTAGCTGTTTTGATCAACACTGATCTCAGCTGCAGGAGTGGGTAGGAGTTGGATCACAAGCCTTGATGGGCCAGATCCAGCCCATGGGCTGTATCTTGCTTGCCTCTGAGTTAAGGTCTGTGAGGCTAAGGAATAGGGAGGCAAGGTGGGGGAGAGAACATCTTTTATTGGATGAACTTCTGTTGGTGAGTGACAAGTTTTGAAGAGATTCCCTTTCAGTAAGAACTCTGCTGCTGCTGCAGGAGCAGAATGGATGACTCAGCATCCAGCATGAGCCAGGATTGTTTGGTCCATGTTCGTGCTGAGTCCAGCAGCCCCTGTTGTCGTCCCCTCCCCGTTTGACACCCCCCCCCCCAGCGTCTGATAGAGGCAGTGGGGGGGGGGGCAGGCGGCACCCTGGAGATGGTGCTGGGGGGAACCAGCTTTTAAGCCGGTTGCCCCCACCACCGGCTCCTACTCCTTCCCCCTCCACCCCCAGGGGGTGGGATGCTGCAGGGAGCACAGGGTGAGCAGGGACTGCTTGAGTCCGTGCTCACACCATTTTTCTGCTGTGACTCTGCCTCCCCTGACCCCTGGGCGCGGTGCTGGGGGAAACTGTTTTTTAAGCTGGCTCCTTGCTGCACCGGCGCCTGTTTCTCCCGGCCCCCCCCCCCCCACCTCCGATAGAGGCAGCAAGAGGGGGGGAAGGGACTAGTCAAGTCACTGCACGACTATCCGATAAGCAAAAGCTTATCAGTAGTGGACTAGTCACTTACATCCCTAGTTCTGATGGTCGCAGTTTAAGGTAATAAATTATAACCTGATAATTTCCAGAGTTCATGAGTGGTTTTTTTTTTAATCTTCTTCCACTGTTTGAAAAGGAGTTGGGGGGGGAGGGAGGAGAAGGTGAGTAGGTTGGGTGTGTGTGTCTGAGGGTGTGTGTGTGTGTGTGTGTTTAAACATCAAAAAAAAAAGTGTAGTCCTATGCACTACCTCCTCTATAGTAGCGAGGGCACCCAGTATCTATCTTCAGCTTCAGTTGACCTCTTGTGAATTTTGCGTTCTAAATACATTGTGAGGTCTACAACTCAGTGTCATCTATTGACTGAAACTTAGAGTGCATTATGTACAATTGCACACAGCCTAGTTACAAGAAGCATGCTGTATGCTAATTAAATCTGTCTTTTACAGATTCCTCCAAATAAAATAGACTATGAATATAGTGAACTAATCCTATACCAGAACCAAGTGATGAGAGAGGCAGATTTATTTCAAGAGTCTTTAGAACATATAGAAACATACGAGAAGCAAATATGTGACAAGCTTGTTGTAGAAGAAATCAAAGGTAAATCTTTTTCCTCTTCCTACCCACCTTGTACCAAACCAGAATTGTCTACTGGCTTTTAAACATAGTCTCAAAATGAGGGGTACATGGAGATTCTAAATTATTCAAATACTTGTTTTATGAGTAAATTTCAGATCTATAATTGGTATATTCAGTAACTTACTTGGACAAAGTGGAGTTGTTAGTGCCACACAATGGGTGGGGCAGAGGGACAACACTGTTTTGCTATGGAATGGAAATAAATTTGGAATTGAATAGCATTCCTTATTCTCTGTGTCAGTAGCTTTCTGATATATAAAAGACAGGTCACTAGTCTGTGCATGATAGGTTAAAACTGATAACCCACTCATCTACTTAGTCCAGCAACCAAGAAATGTAATACCCTGTGTGTACAGAAATGTTGGCTTCATGCTGGGAGCATCACGTTGGGGTTTCTTTTTTTTTAAATACATCAGTGCCTTTGTACTAGCATGCAGTTTTTAGCAAAAGTAAATATTCATTGTTCAGTTAAAATTTATGCATAAGGTTTCTTTTTAGAAACGTGGACTGCTGAGGTTCTGAATAATGCAACTGTGACACGAACTGATTTCAAATATCCCTTAACTAGAGGATTTAGTCAGTGTTGCCTGGGTCCTTGTGGGGGATCAGGGCAGGGAGTAAGGGGTGCAGTTGTGGGGGGCAGGATATGGTAGGTGCAAAAATCCGGAGAGAAGATGGGTGGTGCAGAGGCTGGGGTGCTTTCTGTCTCCCTCTGGTCATTCATGAATATAACTCTCCCTGCTATCACACCCCTCATTTTCCATTTGATGAGAAACAATCGCGTTCCATGCAAGTCCCATTGTCCTGGCACAACCAAACCCTGACCTTGCTTAAGTTAAGAGGAAACTGCATACCAAACTTGGTGGTCCTAGGACTTACTGTTAGGAAGAGTTCTTGAACAAAAAGATTTATAGGCAGATACCCAGGCAGATGTGCACAGACTCTCAAATATATAGTAGATTTGGTAAGATGTCTATCAAAATTATCTCTGGCAGTGACCAGATTGTCTTGAAAATATGTTCCTTGAGCTATGTCCTGGACAGTTTAACTGAAGTGCTTTGAATCCATTTTGTGGGAGCACTCTGAGTATGCTGCGGCTGCTTTACAGTAACCCCATTGACTGCCTGTTGCCACACTAAAGGGAAGAGAGTATTTTTGACTATTCTGTTGCCTGTGCTTTTCTGCATACCTGCCAATGGATGGATTAGGGTTGCCAGCTCTCCTGGTTTTGCCAGGAGTCTCCTGAAATTGGACTCCTATCTCTGAGGTGACGGAAGCAAAACCAGGGAGATTTTAGGCTGCCTAAAAGTCTAAGAAGTTTGGCCAGTGGGAGCTGCAGGAATGGTATCCACAAGAAAGCAGACTCCCCTACCCTTTTCCACTCCATGGCCACAGGGATGTGACAGCCCTGCCTTAGTTGCGCTGCACCACTGACGGGGAGCTGCCTAAGAGAGCACCACCTGGGCAGAGCCCAGTCCCCTTCCCCAGCATTGAGCCCCCATATGCACCAAATTCCTTCCCAGGGCCCATGATGGATTGAGGAGTGAGTGGGGTAGGACCTTGGAGAAGACGTAGGGCAGGTGGTGGGAGCAAGGATGTTTTGATGTGATAAGTCAGTTGGCAACTATAGGATAGGCCTTTTATCCATAGCCAAGGTGGTTGCTCTAATTTGTGCCAGTAGGCAACAGCTCCTTAAGAGATCATCCATCATCTGGAGATAGGTCATGTGCAGGACACACTTCTTCTCTTTGCCTCTGAAATGTCCCTTGCACCAGGAACTATGGGGAAGAAAGTTTAGGGAACTATTAGAGGATTTTGTGAAAGATTTTCACTTTTTTTTGCCACTTGAACCATGGAATGGGGCAGTTCATTTGCCAGTGATTGTAGCTCCTTAACATTCTTGAAAAAACATGTTTGATTCTTAGACTGAAAAGAGTGGACAAAATTGGCATAAATACTCATAAATCCTGTTTTAAGGTATCTACAAAAGGAAATAGAGGTGAAGTTTCTGAGAAGTTTAACTCTGAGTATGTTACAGTTAAATTGTGAACTTGAGCCTTCGCCAGTATTGCTTACATTGAATTTGAAATGCCTGTTTGGGCTAGCTAATAAAAATCCATTAACCTTGTAATTTTTTCATATCTGGATAAGCATCTTAAAACTAAATATAGGCATCTAAACAAAAACAATTTTATGTTTCAGAATGGTTGAATCCTCACACATACCACTGAAGGTCATTGTAGGGAGAGTCTCTAAGTAGGATTTCTGGATTGAGAAACCTCTCTGAAAATCAGCTGCCACTTTTTTTTGTTAGCTGTCTACATTAAGGATGTTAAGAAGCATGTAATTGACTAATTGTGTAGTCAATTCAAATTATATCAACTACACTATTAGTTGATAAGGGGAGGTGCTCTGTCCTGGCTCCTGCCGGCTCCAGGAGTTACCCCGGCTGTGCCTCTGCAATTTATATGTAGTAGGAGCTGGGCACACAGGCTGCCTGGCTCCTACTACATTTAAACTGCAGAGCTGCATAAGAACAGCAATACTGGGTCATATCAAAGGCCTATCTAGCCCAGTATTCTGTCAGTGGCCAATGCCGGATGCCCCAGAGGGAGTGAACAGGACAGGGAATCTTCAAGCAATCCTTCTCTTGTCACCCATTTCCAGCCTCTGACAGAGACTAGGGGCACCATTTCTACCCATCCTGGTTAATAGCTACTGATGGACCTAACCTCCATGAATTTATCTAGTTTTCTTGAACCCTGTTAAAATCCTGGCGTTCACAACCTCCTCTGTCAAGGAGTTCCACAGGCTAACCATGTGCTGTATGAAGAAAAAGCTTTCTTTTGTTTGGTTGGGTTTTTTTTATACCTGGTACCTATTAATTTCATTTGGTGACCCCTGAGTTCTTACGTTATGGGAATGAGTAAATAACTTTTCCTTATTCACTTTTTCCACACAAGTTATGATTTTATAGACCTCTATCATTACATTATGATTCTAAAATTTTCATAGCAGATGAGGAAGGGCGATGTAGCGCACTGACGAGTGAGGCAGTTGGCTATTGCACAGTGCCAGAGAGATGTCTCTGCCCAGGGCTGGTCCTGTGCATGCCTCACCTCAGAGGCTGCCCTTTCCTTAAAGCCCTAGCCTGGCTAGGAGCCACAGTGGTGACGGTGGCAGCAGCCACAGCCAGTGCCAGGCGCTGTCATCCACAGCACTTCATCCTGTGGCGCTGACTGGATGCAGCTGAGCCTTTCACACTTCCCGAGGCATCAACTCCACTGGAGCCTGCACCTCTCGCAGCTCGGCATTTGCTGGTGCCCAGGGCTGGCAGGATGTTACACAAGATGCGGCTGCCCTTCATGTTACTGGATGTAGTGTGCGTGATGCTGCCTGACTTACCTCTGGGTGTTTGGCCAAAATAAAGCCATATCAGAGAGTGGTTTTTTTTCTGTAATGACAGCATCTGGTATCCATTCCGTGACCGTACCATCGCATCCTCTGTTCAGTGGGATTCACTCTGCCCATATTCTCTAATTATAGGAGAAACCCTGTCTGTCTGTCTGCACTCAAATTCATTGTCAGAAATAACTACATAGCCACTGTTTACGAAGTGTTTGGGACCTTCATTTTTGGTGCAGCTGTTAGCCAATGCGTGACAGACATTGCGAAGTACTCCATAGGTAAACTGCAGCTTCACTTCCTGTCTGTTAGCCACAGTGGCCTCTCTTCCTATCCGTAAGCCATAGCAGGACTAGGTCCCAGAGCCAGCGCAAGCTGGAACTGAGTAGTCCCAGCTTGTGCCGGGTCCCAGACCGCTGTACCTCTTCATTTTAAATGTAGTAAGAACCAGATCCAGCAGCTCCTCTCTAGGCTGAGACACCGTGAGGACAGAGGCTGCTCCTGCGAAGCAGTTCCTGTCTGCTGTGGCCCAGGCTGGCTGTGAACAGAGGCTGCTTGGCAGCAGCCTCCCTGTCCGCAGGATGGTGAACAGCCTCTGTTTGCAGCCTCCCCTGTCCTCCACACCTTTGTACTGTGGAGATGATGCTGTGGGGAACCGGCTTTTAAGCAGCTTCCCCCAGCACCTGCTCTGCTTCCCCTCCCCCCTTTGATACAGAGGCAGTGGGAGGACGGCAGCGTGAGTAGTTGACTCAACTAGTCGCTTACATCCCTAGTCTAAATATGGCTTATGGGGCTAGTTTCAGGTGCCCAGTTTTGAGTATTTAACCTCAAGTCATAAATATACTTTCATTTAACTCAAGCTGATGATGAATTTATTGTTGTAGGAGAAATGTTGTTGAAGTTGGGAAGATTAAAAGAAGCTGGGGAAGTATATAAAGAATTAATTGATCGGAATGCAGAAAACTGGTATTATTATGAAGGCTTGGAAAAAGCCATACAACCTAGTAAGTAATGCTGTAATGTACTTAATTTCCTCATTGGTATTTTAACAAGTGGTGTTTTGGCAGAATGTTACAGTTTGAAATTGAACATCTCAAATTCAGCTGGAAATATTTGTGTATCTTCTAAATATAACACTTGGTGGTCAGATTTACTCAATTAAAAACTTACTAAAAACATCTGTACAACAGAGGAAGGGCTGCACCTCCTCTCCGCATCCCCCCCTCCTTCCCTCAAAGAGGCAGAACCTCAAGTGGATGGGGCATGAGTAGGGGCTAGCTTCCTCCAGCTAGCCCTTAGCACCGCCCAACACTTGAGCAGCCATTTAAAGGTCCCAGAATAGGGATGTTAAGCAATATACCAGTAAGCATGAAGCTTACCAGTTAACTGGCCCCTCTGTCATATGAATATATAAAAAAAACCCTCACACTCCACCTGTATGGCCCTGAGGATGTCATGTGGGCTCCAGCTCTGTACTAACTGGGCCACAAGTGACCTGCGAGTTAAGAACCCTGACCTAAAAGATTATACTAGTCAAGAGGTTGACTATATTAATGGTTACTATCTGAAGCATTTTGAAACTCACATTTTATAATTATTAATGAAGTACAAATGTGTATATGTAATGTACATTTCACACAAATCCTGCTGTGCTAATTATAAAACAATAATGCTACTTTATTTTTTTTAGGTGGTCTTAGGACTATTTCCTCCCCCATGGTAAGTTCTGGAGCTCCAACCTGTGACTTTATATAGGGTTTTTATATGCTTTAGTTCCAATTTTAATTTATTACTCTTAGAATTATGTATACCCTGGAGCCAGTGGGTAACGTGTGCGTGTGTGTGTGTTTGTGTACATATATCTATTTCCCCACCACCGCCATCAATCTGAGACGTGACTATTTCATATGAAACACATGTCCACGTATAACTACTGAGCATTTTTCATGCTATAGCCTTGATCTTTTCAGTATTGCATAAGTTTACTAAGTAATTTGAGTTTTTTCAACTTAAATTCACTTATGAAAGTGAAATAACATTTCCAAACCAGTAGATGAGTTTGTTTTAAAGTTTTGACCACATTGGAGCTCCAAAGCATATTATGGGGGAAAGGGGAGGAGTGGGAAGAAAGTCTAAAGAAAACAAAACTTCTTAAACTTGGTGTAATGACAGTTCTGATGCTAAGTATTTACATAGTATTAGGTAACTTTCATTGCTGCCACTTTTTTGTGCTAAGACTCATTTATATATTTTAAAATACTTTTAAATGATTAAATGGTAGTTCTTAAAGAAGTTGTCCTAAGTGGATTCGTATTGACATGTTTGAATACATTATTTCCAAATATTGAAGTACTTTTTTGTAAATGGGATTGCATAGTATGTAGTTGTAAGAAAATAAACACAATCTCTCGGTTAGCAGCACAATGTAATTACATTCTGTTTAATTATTAAGACCCTATCTTATGTTGTTACTTTATTATATATGCAAAAGATTGCAATATACTACCTTCTTAGATAGTGTATATGATTAAACGGAAGCTTAGTGTAAATTTTTGCAGCGTTGTAACTAAATCTGTACCTTCTGATAGGTTTATCTAATTTAAAATGTATAATTAAAGATTAAAAGTAATGTATTTTTTAAAAGAATGTAATGAAAAAGTAGATTTTTCTCTTCAGTGTTTCTTACATCTGTTATATTTACTGATGATAGGCACTTTAGAAGAAAGGCTTCAGATTTATGAAGAAGTTAGTAAAAGACATCCCAGAGCAGTTTCACCTAGAAGATTACCTTTAAACTTTGTTCCAGGTAACAAACTGCATATCTGTTCCATAATGCTATTATTTTTTTGTTCTTTTTAATAAAATGTCAGTAATTTGTCCAGAATTTCAAATGGCCATTCATGGATCAAGGGCATAAAGTGATGCCTCTCTATTGGTATGGACAAAAATATGAAAAGTACACTACAAAAGCTGACAGCAGAAGATCCTGAATGCTTGTTATTTTTGCCTTGACTAATTAAACTGCAGTGTATAGCTGTGTATATATTGTAAGAATAGCAAAATACTTAATGCCTTTGCTCCTGTACTGTGTAATGGGTGATGTCCCCCAGATAAGAGTAAGAAGTGTGGTAAGTTGTGTTAACAGAATAATAAATTTCAACTTTTTGTTTCTTCAGGTGTTTATACACTTTGCTGACATTCCTCTCTAGCCTCTTGGAGACGTCCCATAAGACTGACTTTGTATTAATTCTAGTGATCATGGCTTTCTCAAGAAAGCTCCCAACCTACCTCAAAGCATTACATGCTGCAACGTATTGTGGTATTTAATGTTGGAAATTTAACTTAATCTTTGATGTAAACTACTATTATCATACTGTACCTTGCCAGGTTATCTGGAGCTCTAAGTTAGGTTTGCAGCATTTTCTAGTATGAAGTTTAATTGCAGCATCATAAGCAGTAGTGCATGATTGTTGGAAAGTTTTTTCCAGTTGGAGTGGCTCAAGTGCACTCTGCCACCTCGTGCTCCTGTGAGCTGGCATAAAAAGGCAGAGCTGCCCCAATCCCTCTCATTTCCTTTTTACTACACGTGGTGGCTGCTGGATCAGTTGGTCTTGCTTTAACAAATTCTCTGAGCGTTACTTTTTGTAGGTCATTACCCATTTTTATAGTGTTGATGATTGTTTAACTTTTTTTTTTTTTCAGAAGCTTCAGGGGGTAGCAGAGTTAGTCTGTACAGGATAAATTAAACAACAAATGGTCTGGTAGCACTTTATAGACTAACAAAACATATAGATGGTATCATTAGCTTTCGTGGGCACAGACCACTTCTTCAGATGACCGAAGACAATTCCCTTACTTGGAGTCTTAATTACTATGCTTTAACACTGATTACTTTTGCTGCAAGATATCATCTGAGTCCCCTGCATGCCTGGTTGAAACTTGCATGTTAGACTATTGTCAAATTTATAAGAACGTCAAGCATAGGACCAAAAAGATAGATGCCAAGCTAAAATTTATTTTGATGGAAGCTGCTATGACGCTAGCATTGGAGCTTTCATGCTCAGAAAAGACCCATCTCTTTAGGTTCATTGACAAGTGTTCTGGCAGTGTTAGCAGAGTCCTGGAACCAGTTATGATCAAGTGCTGAGGAAGAATTATGAGGCTTCTATGGAAGTGGAAGATCTTTGGTTCCGAAGCCCACCAAAGAGCAAAATGGAGAATTGAGTAGATCAGGTAAGGAGGCAATGTTGACTCTGGCACCAGGACAGGCAAAGTCTTTGCCCCCAGCACCACATATCATGTGGAAAATCTTGCTCATTCTCACAGAAAACACAATGGCAATGTTCCACCTCAACAGGCTGGGAAGGATCTCTTTGTCCCAAGTCTGCCGTAGGACAGTCTGAGATTTTTGTATTGCCAGTTAGGTTGATGCCAGAGTCTCTTACTTTACTGGGTGCAGAAGGAGCATGCAGATCACCTAAGCAGATGATTTAAATTACAATGAGTACTCTGTACATCCAAATATAGCCATGTGAATTTTCTGGGTCTGGATAACTCCATCGGCTGATGTCTGTGTAATAAGAACCACAGGAAGTGTTGGCACATGCTCCATTAAAGTTCCCTCAGACATTTTCTTGCTATCCTAGATGGACAAACTTCTGTTTCTTCCACCAATTCCACTCCTTCCAGAGTGTTGCTAAAAATCAGACAGGATTTGCTTTAGTCTTTATGTATAGTCCTAGCTTGGTTTCAGAAGCACTCATTCTTCTTTGAGGATGTCCCCGCAGGTGCTCCGCTATGGGTGCTGGGCTTGCCCCGGCGCTGCAGATGGAGGCTTGTTAGAAGCAGTATTTGGCCGGACCACACGTGTGCTGCGGGGCTCGCGGCTTTCGCACTCTTTTCCTTGGCGTGCGGTCCGGTCTCCCGCCAGTTCCTCAAGACCACCTCAGGTTGCAGATGTTTGGAACTGCGCTCCTCACTTCAGCCTCTGGAGACTAGCCTTGCTCTAGCCTCCTGTAATATATACTTCTCCCTTGCCTTTCTTCCCTTTCTGCCCCGTCATTCTTTAACCCAAAAAAAAAAAAAAAAAAAAAAAGAAAAAGGAAAGAAAAATTTAACAGCCATTACCCTCCTCCGTCCCTCTCAGCTGTTTCCCTGGTCCATCGTTTGTATATAGTTGCTCGTTTAAAAAACAAAACAGAGAACAAAGCAATCTTTATTCAACAAGAAGAGAAGGTCAGAAACAGACTTTCTCTGGTTATAGCAAAGAACCTGTTCAACCCTGACTTGCAACCTGAACACTCTGACCGCGGGATCAAACCAGCGTGTTGACCAGCTTCAAGAAATGTGGCTCTTGCCGGGAGGCAGTGCCAGCCTCCGACGGCCACTCCAACTGTATAAAGTGCCTGGGCGAAACTCGCGTTCCCCAGAAATACACTCCCTGCTGTAAACTCACCTCCAGGGCCAGAAAGGACAGGGAGAGGCATCTGCGGATGCTCCTCTTCAATACAGCCCTGCAGCCGCAGCACAATGCTACCGGGGAACAGCCCCCCTAAGCGATGGGCTTCATCCCCCACCACCGTCAGACAGAAGAAACCCAGGCTCTCTTACTAGATCTTTGCTGGCTGCCTTACGTGGCAGGGAGAGCCAGGGGGACAGACCAGGAATGTCCAGCATTATAAAGCCGCGTTCCACAGCCTCAGCCAAACGACCACAGGAGCCTGTGCAGACCGTAGCATCAGAGGCGCCGCCGTCTCAGCCTGCACCTGTGCCGCTGGCACTGACCTCTGAGCCACCAATGAAGGCTCCCCCGGAACCGCCAGTGACGGCGCTGACACCTATACCGCCTCCTAATCACCACGCGATGCTGAAGCTCTTGGTGCCGATGCGCCTGATTTCCTCCACGGCACCGGCTGCTGCGGTCCCTCAATTGCCGGCACCAGGGAGCGCCTCCCAAGCCAGAGCGCTGAGCCCTGCTTTTTTGTTTTCACCGTCCCGGAGCTGCTCCCGTTCTCTCCTCTTCTCTCCGGCACCGTCAACATCTCCTCCAGCATCACGCTCCCCTTACTACCACGGGAGCCGCTGCAGGTCTCCTCCTTTCTCCTCCAGGCTCCCATCTCCATTCCGGCTGCTCGACCCTCTCATCAAAGAGATCATTACAGACGACCCTCCATCTCCCCTGCTTCTTCCAGGGCGTCATACAACCGCTCTCGCTCACCATACTCTCCACACTACCATCGATATCATTCGCACTTTTGCTATCCGGACAGATGCTCACCGCGTGACGAGTTTTATCATTGCGATGACCATTACTCCCGAGACTCACAGCAGGTACTCTTATCGCTCACGATCTGCATACAGCTATGCTACTCCCAGGCTCTCCCCAACTCCAGCTCCGCCCATCCCCCCAGAACAGATGGCTTTGCCTTCCCAGCTTCCATCTGAACCGGAGCACATTCCCTTTGCGGACCAGCCAACTGGGGTTTCTCCACCTCATTCTTCGCTGCCAGATGAAGCACCCGCTCCAGGCAACGCCTCCCCGGCTGATGACTTCCGTCAGTTCCAGGAGTTGTTCAAACAGGTAGCCATCACCCAGGAAATACCATTGCAGGAACTCAAGGACAAGCAGCATAAATTCTCTAGGAACCTCCAGCCGCAGCACAGGTCACACCTGGCCATTCCCCTTGATGAGGGCATTCTGGTAATCGCCGACAAAATATGGCACGCTACAGCGTCCGCTCTACCGACGAACAAAAGAGCCGACAGAAAATATTTCGTCCCTCCAAAAGGGATGGAATTCATCTTTGCCCATCCCCAACCAAACTCCTTAGTCGTTGGTGCAGCCCAACAGAGGGCTAAGGCTCCGCATTTCAAACAGGGCTCCAACAAGGAGACAAAGGCTAGACCTCCTAGATAGGAGGGTCTATACATTGGCAACGTTGCTCCTGAGAATTGCCACTTATTCGGCGCACCTCTTCAACCACACGTTCGATACTTTTTCCACGCTTGATTCCTCTCATGGACCACTTGCCAGAGACTCAAAGAAATCCATACTGAAGTCCATTATCCAAGAAGGCCATACATCAGCACAAACGTCCATTTAAATGGCTGTGGACGTCACTGGCACCGCCTCATGCTCTATGGCTACCGCCATAGTTATGCGGAGAGCCTCGTACCTTCAAGGAGCAGGGGTCCCTAAGGAGCTTCAGACCAAGGTTGAGGACTTACCCTTTGACAAAGACAAGGTTTTTTGTGGAGAATATGGACATGATCCTACACTCGTCTAAGGACTCCCGAACAACTCTGCGAACTCTGGGGATGTATACATTCCCCTTCAGGAGGTGCCGGTACACCCCATACCAACGTAGATATGACTACTATTACATTAAACACCAATGGCAGCAGCAACACCAGCGACAGGGGTTTCGATAACCAACGCCATGCCAGAGGCCCCAACTCCGCTGCAATGTAAACGGCAGGCCAAACATTGCTCCCAATAACAAACAACAAGTTTGATGCCTTGGTTGGGGGCGAGCAAACAGTCACAGGCAGTACCACGGATCGTTCTACCCAACTCTTTCACCCTCAGTTGAAGCCCCTTTTCCACCAATGGGCCAAAATCACCACAGACAGATGGGTACTGGAAATTGTTCGAATTGGTTACCCCATTCCCTTCACCTCCATTCCACCCACCGCCCCTCCCACCCTGTCCCTTTTCAGGGACCCCTCTCACGAGGCTCTCCTACGAGTGGAAGTTGACCACCTTCTTTCCTTGGGTGCCATAGAGTCAGTCCCAAATGAGTTCAAAAACAGGGGCTTTTACTCACATTATTTCCTCACCTAGAAAAGGTCCGGAGGCTGGCATCCCATCCTAGACCTCTGCCATCTGAACAAATTCCTGCAGAAACAACGATTCAAAATGATCACCTTAGCTGCCATAATTCCCTCATTAGATCAACAAGACTGGTTTGCCTCCCTCGACTTCCAGGACGCCTACTTTGACGTTCCTATCCATCCAGCCCACAGAAGATTCTTACGGTTTGTCGTCGGGAAAAGATCAATTCCAATACAAGGTCCTTCCCTTCGGGTTATCCTCAGCCCCCCCAGGGTATTTTCAAAGGTCTTAGCAGTAGTCGCATCCTTCCTCCGATGGAAAGGAGTACTCATCTTCCTGTACTTGGACAATTGCCTACTCAAGGGTCCTTCAGCACTCGAGGTCTCTCACATGCTCCAACTCACCAGGCGAGTCTTCCAGTCTCTCAGACTCCTCCTCAACGAGCAAAAGTCTGTTTTGCAGCCGACCCAGAACCTCGAGTTCATAGGTGCCCGCCTGGACTCATTGGAAGGCAGAGCCTTTCTACCTTTCCAAAGATTTCAAACCATCCAGGACCTCATTCATACCATTTCCGTCACTCATAACATGCTTGAGACTGATGGGCCATATGGCTGCCACAACGTACGTGGTCAAATACGCCAGACTACACTTTCGCGCCCTTCAATACTGGCTGACACTGGT
The DNA here is from genome assembly GCA_032595735.1 of Pelochelys cantorii. Taxonomy (NCBI): domain Eukaryota; kingdom Metazoa; phylum Chordata; order Testudines; family Trionychidae; genus Pelochelys; species Pelochelys cantorii. Next base: position 65,665,311 of record CM064326.1, on the reverse strand, counting down.
CTACAGCCACACCAGATACGACCTCCACAGGTCAGTAGCGCTTCCATCCTCCGTTATATGATCACTCCTGTGGTAACCAGCTGCAAGAATCTCGTATCGGGTACCTTTCCATCAACAACAACCCCTCCACCAGATCATGACAGATGCCTCTCTGCTAGGACGGGGCGCACACATGGGACCTCTCTCAGTGCAGGGCCAATGGTCCCCACGCGAAGCACGACTACATATAAACCTCTTAGAACTACGTGCTATCTTCAATGCCTGCAAATCCTTCTTCAACCACATCCAGAACACCATGGTGAGGATCCTCGTGGACAACGTCACACCCCTGTATAATGTCAGTTGCCAGGGTGGCACTCATTCCCGTTCCTTGTGCACGGAAGCTATCCGCTTCTGGAATTGGTGCATTCGCCATATAATAACACCTAGGGCATCTTACTTACCTGGCACCACAAACGTGACCGCAGAATTCCCAAGCAGGCACTTTGATGTGAAACACGAGTGGCAAATGCACTCGAGCTCTTCCGATGCTGGAGGACTCCCCGAGTAGATCTCTTCGCAACATCCCGCAATGCGAAATGCCACAAGTTCTGCACCAGAGCGGGCCTTGGCCACTCATCCATGGGGGATGCCTTTCTTATCATCTGGCACGGACCCCCTCCTCTACGCCTTCCCTCCCATACTGTTGATCCCAAGGGTCCTTCAGAAGGTGAAGGCGGACAGGGCGCGGCTCATCCTCATAGCATCAGCTTGGCCATGCCAGCACTGGTTCCCCTTCCTCCATCATCTGTCTGCACGTGCACCGTTTCACCTCCTGGCACTTCTGAACCTGCTCACCCAGAACCAAGGACGCCTGGTACACCCCCAGATACACACCCTGAACCTGACAGCATGGTTCCTCATTGGCTGAATCTATTCGAATCCCTCTGCTCAGCACCAGTTCAACGCATCCTCATACACAGTAGACGACAAGCCACGAGGAAAACTTATCTTCATAAGTGGCGCAGATTCACCTTCTGGTGTGCCACGAACCACCACCATCCAGAACGTCCATCTATTCCTCTGGTGCTTGACTATGTCATGCACCTAAAAGACACAGGACTTGCATTAGCTTCCATCAGGGTACACTTAGCGGCAATCTCAGCCTTTACACCACCGGTGGACGGCGTTTCCATCTTTGCCCACCCTACCACAGAGAGATTTCTCAAGGGTCTCGCCATCATGACCCTGCCACGTGACCCAGTCCCACCCATGTGGAACCTGGATATAGTCCTCGACGCCCTAATGAGGCCATTGTTCGAGCCTCTGGCGACTGTATCCTTACATTTCCTCACTATGAAAATGATTTTCTTACTTGCCATAACATTGGCACGCAGGATGGGCAAGCTTTCGGCCATGATGGCTACGCTACCATATACAATCTTTCGAAAGGATGGGGTAGTGTTGAGACTGCACCCAAAATTCATAACCGAAATTGTCTCCCATTTTCATGTCAACGAACCAGTAATCTTACCAGTTTTTTTTCCCGAAGCCCCACTCCTCGCCACGGGAAGCGGCCCTACACTCCCTGGATGCCCGGAGGGCCTTAGCCTTCTATATAGACCGCACTAGACCCTTTAGATGTACGGACTACCTATTCATTTCCCTGGCACATAGGTCAAAAGGACAACCGTTATCTTCCCAGAGGATTTCAAATCTTATAACCTCATGCATAACACAGTCTTACTCAGCGAAACGTTTACCCCTACCTGCCCAACCGCGCGCCAGCTCCACCAGGGCCATGGCGACCTCGACAGCCTTCCTAAAAGGGGTGTCCCTCAAGAACATTTGTAGGGTGGCCACCTGGTCGTCACATGAAACCTTTGCCAAACATTACTCTCTATCTCTGGGCATTCGCTCCGATGGGCAACTGCAGTGCTCTCCACAGCGGATAAATAGGGACTCCTACAGCCCTCCTTCAGTTCTGGTGACCACTGCTACGCAGTCACCCATAGTGGAGCACCCGTGGGGGCATCCTTGAAGAAAGCGAAGTTACTCCCCTTTGGTGCAGTAACTGTCGTTCTTTGAGATGGTGTCCCTGCGGGTGCTCCACTACCCACCCACCTCCCTGCTTCGGAGTCCTCTTTTCTCTTGTCTTACAGACTCCGAGGCAATCTTGAGGAACTGGCGGGACGCCAGACCGCGTACCAAGGAAAAGAGCGCGAAAGCCGCGAGCCCCGCGGCACGTGCAGTCTGGCCGAATACTGCTTCTGACAAGTCTCCGTCTGCGGCGCCGGGGCAAGCCCAGCACCCATAGTGGAGCACCCGCAGGGACATCATCTCGAAGAACGACAGTTACTGCACCGAAGGTGAGTAACTTCACTTTCCCCCTCTTTTCTTTCAGTAAAAGCTCTGATATTGCTTTCATTAATTTCTGAAGGTCAGCGATTCTACCCACATGCGCAGGTGCTTCGTTTAATGGCCTGGGTTCTTCAAAGCTAGACTTTCAAGAAGAGAGTTGCTCTAAAGAGATTTAGGATGTGCTTTTAAACAGTATATCTCTACTTGACAAAGTGAAAACAATTCTCTGTCTTGTCAGAACACTTTGGAATCTTGCTGACAAATTCTTTGATCCAGCATATCTTGAACTCTCTCTTACACCTAAAACAAGAGTTGCCTGTTAGCTGCTATGTGGACTTTGGTAGAACTCTCTTAGCTTTCAACCCTCAGATTGATAATCTCTGTATTTTCTAATAGGATGTTAAGTTTTTTTTTTGTTTTTTTTTTTTAAGGTGTGAAGCAGTTATACCCTCATGTGCAAGGTCTTGTTCACCCATGGGACTTGAAGTTTGTATTGTCAAAGCTTATGGGACCTCCATTTAATCCTCTAGATGCTTGGTCCTTACAGCATCTTTCAATGAATATAGCATTTTTGGTGGCCATCAGTGCTAGTAGGAGGATAGAAGAACGATGTGCACTTGTGCTCGTCCCTTCCCCCATGTAAAACTTCCTTTTAATAAGTTTTCTCTGTGTATTTACCCAAAAATAATTTCATAGGTGATGTATAACTTTCATATCAGCAAAGCAATTTATTTACCAAAGCTTAACTAAAATGATGATGAGGAGCAATTGTAGGTCGCTGATAGTGGAATGTACATGTGCAATCACTGGAACAAAAAAGGATCACTAACTTGTTCTGCACCTGTAGCTCTTAAAGGTGTGTTGCACGTGCCTATTACAGTGCCACACTCTATTCCTCTACAGTGGAGATTCTGGCAAGAATGAACTGTGGGAGTGGGTGAGTCAGGGATAGCTCTGCCCTTTATTCCTGCTCAAAGGGCATACTACAGCAGAGTGTGCTTGACGCGCTCTGATGGATATCACTCAAGAAAAAATTGAAAACAGCTATGTATAGGATACTCGCACAGAGTGAAATGAACATATGCAACACAAACAGTTAATGAATATGTTGGTAACCATTTTTTATTGTCAGCATAACAGAATAGAAAAATTATGCTATATTGACGTCCATAAGATGGAACAGAAAATACTTACGCTTCTAAAGTTAATAAAAGTAGTCATCTTGTAAAGGTTTTGCACCCTAAACATTTATATATCACAGAAATGGAAAGGGTTTGGTACAATCCATTTGAATCATTAATATTCATTACTCTAATGTTTGTTCAGTGTCTTGTAAAGAAAGTGTTCGTCCACACTGCATTTTAAAATTCTCAGCAAGGCTCAGAGCCCAGGTCTGCAGACTTAAGCTTGCATTGTGGTGCTAAAATGAGCAATGTAGACTTTTTGACTAAGCCTTTGAAGCCCAGAATGGGGAGTAGAACTTCAGAACCTGAACTGCAATACCTAGGCTGCTGTTCTTAGTGCAGTAGTGAGTCCTAATTCATAGACCTGGGCTCTGAGCCTCACTTGTTGCAGGTTTTAAAACACAGAAGAGATGTTCCCTGTAAGACTGGACTTTTCAACTTTGGAAACTCTGGGAGCCACAATGATACTCACAGCACATGCCAAGGATTGCAACTGAAGTGTGGTTGCATATACATGCAAATAGCTTCTTTCACACTGACGGGCATGAGTACAAAGATTAAGGGAAGACTACACAACATGCAGGCCCCATTTTAATCATTTCTGCTGCTATTAATGCAATATTTACCTGACTTCCACCCATATGACAGCACTTTTAATGAGCAATGACAGTCCAGGAATTTAACTACTAAAACGTTTCTCAACAGAAGACGATTATATTGACTGTTTTTTGTTTTGGCTCCCACCCGTGGACAGCGTGTTAAGCCCCGCATAAACCCAAACTGCACTGCAGGCTGCAAACAGACTGCGGGCCTCATGCAGCCCACAGACCACATGTTGAGTAACCCTGCTCTAAGAGCTATAAGAATTCTCACTGTATAATCATAGAAACCAATCATAGAAACCAAACACCAGATATGTTACCTGGTGAATTTGTCTGTCTCTCGTATGAACTTAAGTCTTTTCAACTGTGCTTCCATATGGCTGTCATTTTCATGGGAGACCCTTTATGTCGCTCAAATACATACCACAGCAGTGTAGACTCTTCTGTTTTATTGTAAAATTAGCTTCTGCAGGTCCCAATAGTGTTGAACTTCTGATTTACACTGCCCTGAAGACTAAAGAATCGATCAATGAGGTGCATATTAACAATGTTTTTCTGTTCTTTCCTTGCTTCTTGAATGGCCTTGATATACAGGATGTATCTACACTGCAACCAGGAGAGTACATATGGGCATACCTGTGATTGAACTCACTAAATAGAACTGTGTAGCAAAGATCCCCTGCAGTCCCACACGAATTGTACTTGGGTGGCTAGCCAATGCCACTGTTGCACTGCTATTGTTATCAAGCTACAATAGTCAGTTAGCTCTGATACAGATGTGCTCTGGTTGTTGTATAGACTATACCCACTGTGTGGTCCAAAAAAAAAAAAGCATTTAGTTTAAGCATTTGGGCAGGCCATAACTGGAACATAGTTTATGTAAAATCTGTAACAGATATAATTGTAATGCTACAAAAATGGTAAAAATAAGAAATCTGAAGTTTCTACTTCAGAGATTTTCTGACACTGAAAATTGGGAGAGACCGCACATAATCCTTAAATGATCTTCAGATGAATACAATTTAAGCTCAGTTCGTGTGTTTAGCTCAGTGTGATCATCCCTTGAAGCACTGGGCCAGCTTGAGTTTAGTCCCTTATTTTTTTTCCTTTTATTCCTGAAATCTACATGTTTCTCTTCTTGATATGCAGCTTCAAAATTATCATTGCTTCACAACAGATTGAGCCAAAAATTAAAGGCTGCTGTTCGTGTCTCACTTAAATCCCACTTTAACTAATCCTTTCCTGGGGCATAGTTAAGTAGCTCATCTTGCAAATTGATTTTGAGCAGCTACATGACAACTTACTATTTATCATGTTTTCAGATGAAATGTCCTATTCCCATAAATAGGACAGACATGAAAATAAAAAAATCTCATTTGCCTATTTTAATTACTAGGGATAATTTTCAGTTAATTTCATAAGTTTCAGTGTGGATGTGTTCTGGAATACTTTGATTGTACTGTCGAATGTATTCGTTTACATGGAAATGGGTGTGGTAATAACAATTAGTTGCCCCATTCTTAAGCAATACTTGAAATGAACAAAATTGCCAGACCAGAAAAACAATTGAATCCGAGCCAAACTGCTTTTCACTGGGTTACCCTTTCATGCCTTTTTGTTACAAACAAGGTATTTTCATTGCTCTAATTTCTGTGTTTCTATGAAGCATAAACCATCAGATGTCAGTGCTATAAAGTTTGATTTGCTTTAGTTAATTTCCTTTAAGTTTTCACAGAAATCTTGACTCTGCTAATACAGATGTCATAGCACAGCAAGTACTGCAGTTGTGCCCACAAATACATTCAGATAACTAAATATTTCAGTAATTTTCTCCCACAGTATTTTGATAAAAGATGTGGGAATTCTGACTTACGAAACACAGTCTTATCGGTTTCAATTTCTACAACTGATTTTAATGTAGGAAGTCTTAGTCACATTAGTTTCCTAAGCATAAACGTTTCTTTAGGGGAGAATGACACTTCTGGGGGGGTAGGTGGGGTGGGTGGGGGGTGGGTGTGTGTGTGTGTAAACCAGGAAAGAAATCAAAACATTAGAACGCTTTTCTCTGTAGAGCAGGGCTACTCAACTTTGGAAGCCTCGGGGGCAAATATATGCAAATAGCTTCTTTCACACTGATGGGCCTGAATACAAAGATTAAGGCAAGATTACACAACATTCAGGCCCCATTTAAGTCAGTTCTTGCTGATATTAATAAAATGCAATATTTACCTGATTTCCACTCCACATGACAGCGCTTTTAATGAGCAATGACAGCCCAGGAATTTAACTACTAAAATGTACATCAACAGAAGACCATTATATTGACTACTTTTTTTGTTTTAGCTCCCACCTGTGGGCCGCAAGCCGCATGTGACCCACAGGCCGCGTGTTGAGTAGCCCTGCTGTAGGGTCATTAGGTTATTGGTGGTAATCCATAATTGTGTAAATATAATCACTAATCAATATATAACACTCAAACATTAAAATATAACCAAATATGCTTTTGTTTCTAGGTGAAACATTTAGAGAGCTAATGGATAAGTTCCTGCGGGTTAACTTCAGTAAAGGCTGCCCACCTTTGTTTACCACTTTGAAATCTTTATATTACAATACAGGAAAGGTAACTTTTAGTATTTATTCAATTTTCATGTAATCTCTTCTAAAATATGTAAATGTTATAGATTTTTTCCTACATTTATAAATGGTTGTAATTCAACATTCTCCTACTTTGTACTTAGTATGCTGCTTTCACTATAGAATTACAAGGTGATCACTCATTACACAGTAATATGAATATATCTGTATTAAATTTGATTATTCTGACATTGTTAGAATGAGATATAAACATGTACAGAAGTTTGAAAAGCCAAGGATAAATGAAGACTTATTTACTAAACTGTAGTCTTTGTCCTGGGATGCAAATGTGTTAGGGTTATTTCAACCTGTGGTTTAAAATGTCTAATATTTTATCAGAAAGATTTTTAGTGACAACTGGTAACAGTTCTGAATTGCAGTAATGTAGTAGTATATGCTACAGATATTTGTTCCATATGTCAGTCTGTCTAAAGCTTGTGTAGTACAGGTTGCACCTGCCAAAACCAGAATTCTTCAGTTGGGCAACATCCGTGGTTTGGCAGGACCATGGATGTTCATGGATCAGAGAATCTTCGCAGCCTTAGTCGCAGGAGAGGCCAGGCTGAAGCAGCGGGACAGGGCTGGGGGCAGCATTCTGCAGCAATGGGGCTGGAACTGGCAGAGGCCCCGACAGTCTGCAGCATTGGGACTGGTTCGGGGTAGCCCCTGACCACGCAGGACTGGATTGGTGATAGCCTGTGGCAGCGTGGACTGGGGCCAGATCTCTGGGCAGTCCATGGAAGCGGGGCCCAAGTCTGCAGGCTGCCATAGGGCTGGGACTGGACCCTGAGCCTCCTGGCAGCCTGCAGTAGTGCATGGCTGGAGCCTGTAACAGCTTGCAGCAGCGCAGGGCCGGAGCCTGCAGCAGCATTGGGCCAGACCCTATGGCAGCCTTTGGCAGTGTGGGCTGCTGGAGCCTGGGAGGCAGCGGCAGCAGGGCCAGCAACCCAGCAGGCAGCCTGGCAGGGGCTAGAGATGGTTCTTTCCACTCCTTGAGCTGGCAGAGTTCGCGGCTGGGGGCTGTGTGGCAGGGAACCTTTTCTGGTCTGGCAAATTCCCTAGTTTGCGACCGGTCAGGTCCTAAGGGTGCCAAATAAGAGATGTCCAACCTGCATTACATTTCAACAGGTCTCTTTTTTTTTTTGACCAGGGTTCAAAAAAGAACTAGCTAAATTCATGGAGTCTAGGTTCATCAATGGCTATTGACCAGGACGGGTAGGAATAATATCCCTAGCCTCTGTTTGTCAGAAGCTTGGAGTGGGTGATGGGGAGGATCACCTGATGATTACCTGTTCTGGTCATTCCCTCTGGGGTATTTGGCATTGGCCACTGTCAGAAGACAGGATACTGGGCTAGATGGATCTTTGGTCTCACTTAGTCTGGCCGTTCTTATGTCTAAAAGATTGAGGTATGTTATGTGTTGTACTAAAACTGTGTTTCCTTGTTTAGTTCTTGGTTTTAAAGAGTCAGAGTGGTGTGGTGGGGGTGTGTGTGTGTGTTTTTTTTTTTTTATATATATATATATATATATATATATATATATATATATATATAATTAAAAAAAAAATCAGGCAAGTCTCTTACCTAGTTTGTCACAATTTATCAAATTAAAGGGATACTGCCAGAATGAGTGGGGAGGGGGGAATATTGGTTCACTTATAATCAGCCTATTTTGTAAAAATGCTGGGTATTAAGTTGACTCTTGATAAACAGTCCCAGATATAGCTGGGATGACTCAAGTACAATATTTATTCTTTTTGGCAAGCATGTACAGGTTGACCCTCTAGTCCGCGCACACTCATCTGGCAACATCCGTAGTCTGGCATTATTTTAGTTAGCTGGATGTTCACTTATCAAGGCTGTGGCCAAGTTTCCCACTGTTCCATGAAGTTTGTTTACAGCTACCAGTCCTGGCTCTCAGTATTCTGTGCTGTTGTTTAGCTCTAATTTACCCCTAAATTTCTTCTAAAAGCCCAGGAAGCTGTGGAAATGTTGGTAATGTTGCTAGACAATACTGACCTCTGGTGCTTCTGCAAATTCTCTAGTTTGGCACCCGTCAGGTCCCGAGGGTGCAGTTCCATCCTCTGATCTGAAATAACATTATACTGAATCTCCTTGGTTGCTAGGATTTTAAAATTTTGTATAGCATGTGTAATAAAAACTATAGTCTACAATATAGAAGGTTAATGCATGTTGAAAAATTGTTCCTAAGTTACTTTAAAGTTTTTAAATCACATTGAGTTTGTTTGGTTTTTTTAGCTATAACCAAGCAATAAAAAGTTTTTACCCCCTTGATTTTTTTGCAATTATATGGACAATGCAAAAGCTGGGGGAGTTCAGGAATACTGATATGGATGACAAGAACTGTAATAGCAAGTGCTCCACCAAAGATGGCAATATTAGGTGGACTGGGAAATGTTCAGAGTAGGCCAGTGTATAATCATAGATGGAAAGGGGAGGAGAAAGGGCTAGTTAGTGCTTCCACTGTGGAAAGCTTTTATGGGAGAAATTTTCTTGCCCCCCATGTTGTGAACATAGTATCAAAACTTAAGATTTCATGCAAATTATTGGTTAGTTCCTCTTAAGTAAGTTGGCAGAGGGGGACAGTTATCAGACATAACTAGCTTGGTATAGGAATACAGGATTTTACTACTTTTTCTCCCACTCTTTCCAGGGAAAAAACTGGTTTGTTTCAAGCTTTTTGTTTTTACATTTCCTTGTCACTTATTTATGTTGATGGAAGTAGCATATTTTAAAGGTTTTTGAAACAAGAAAATTAGCTCTAATTTCAGTGTGAATAAAAATTTCAACTATATTTTTAAATTATAAGTGAAGTAAAGGAGTTTGGGGTGGGAAGGAATATTACTTATGATTTGAGGGGGAGAGATCTGTCTGCTTGGTAAAATCAGTTTTCTTCAGATATTGGAAAGTGGTATTGTGAATTGCTTATGGACACTTGGTTTGATAGAGGCACAAGGCCTCTAATTCATTATTCTAGGAAAAATTAAAATTGGCATTTATTTTTAATAGACGGTGATTGGTTGATTGCATGAAATTACCCTGTAATGGCTACAAAGAGCTGTACTAGGGGAAAAATTGTGTGTGAAGTATCATGTAAAAGATGTGAATATGCCACAAATACAGAGAAAATTTTGGCAAATTATGACTTCAGTCATCATAGGCGCTCTTTACTAACCTTGTGAAACATCTGCAGAACACAGCACTGTGAAAGACCCACTAGTATGAGGAGTGCAGTAGGATGCTTTGTAACATCTGATGAGAGAATCAGTCCTATTACACCCAGACTTTGCCCCTGATTCCCCTATCCAAAGCTCCGGATGAGCAGGACAAGAAGGTGCATCAAGGGAAGTAGATTAGCCGGGATACCATCCAGAGGGTCCAGAACACTGAAAAAGCAGTCTAGAGTCAGAGACTCAGACCACTACTGGCCTTACTGACCAAACAAATAACCTTGCTATACAGACTTACTAATAAGAGTGTTGTATGTAATTGTCTTGCTCTATTCAGCACTGATAAAAATAGTGTCTAATTTTGGACATCACACTTGAGGACGGATGTGGGTAAATTGGAGAGAATCTAGAAGAGAGCAACAAAAATAAGTTTAAAAAAAACTTGACCTGTGAGGAGGCATTAAACTTGGGTATATTTATCTTGAAAACTGGGTGGGGACTGAAAACTGCTAAGTCTTCAATATATTATGGGCTATTATAAAGTAAATTGAAATCAGTTCTCCATATCCACTGACAGTAGACAAGAAGTAATTGTTTAAAACTGCAACAAGAGATTTATATTGGATAATAAGAAACCCTTTCTAACTATAAGAGTAATTAATTACTGGAATAGGCTTCCAAGGGAGTTTGTAGAAGCTCCATCACTGTGGGCTTTTAAAAATAAAAATACTTGTTGAAATACTTTCAGGAATTTTTAGGTTTACATGGTCCTGCCTCAGCACAGAGGGCTGGACTTGATAACCTGTTGAGGTCAGTTTCAGCCGTACATTTATTTTTTAATTATGGAGACAATAACTAAAATTCTTTTTATTCTGTTCTCTTGTAATCCCTCCATTTCCCATCTTCATCAGTCCATTGTGGAGGTGAGATTTTATTTCAGTTGGCTATTACATTAATATTCTGGTCAGAAAATGTGCTCAGTTACAGAAGTTATTTTCATAAAATAGCTAAACAAAAGTCTCTTAAATTTGTATCAGTTTGGATTATAACAGTAATGTGTAATATTGAGTGAAGAAACTGTCTCCATCATATAGAATTGAAATTGTTGTAGTATTTTCACTTCCAGGTAGTGTTATAGTAAAATACGTGTTACTCTGCACACCCGGGGATTAGGATGTGCTGGTAATGTAAACATTCTGGTTATCTGAGGGGCAGGGGGTGGGAGCCTGTGTGAGGCCTACGGGAAGGGGGGGGGCACGGGAGCTGTGCGGGGGCCAGGATGTGTCCTGTTGGGAGGGACCATGAGCTGGGGAAGGGGGTGGGATGTGGCCTGCTGGGGGGGGGGGGGGGTTGGCTTGCCGGGGGTGGCAGGAGCCATGGGGGGAGCTGAGATGCTTGCTCCTTGTTTCTGGCTGCCCTTCGCCCCTCCCCCAGGTAAGTGCTGCACGCTTGTCTGAGGAGCATCCCAGCATTTAAAGGGCCAGTTTCCTTTCTGCCCCCCCACTCCCCCCCCCTTCCACCCCAGGGGCTTTTTTACCGGTTTCTACAGTTTTCCGGATGCTTAAGTTCTGGATAGTGCAGGTTTTAGTGTGTGTGTGTGTGTGTGTGTGTGTGTGTGTGTGTGTGTGTGTGTGTGTGTGTGTGTGTGTGTGTGTAAGTTTTCATTGTTGTATGGAGAATCCACAGGCAACCATTTTAAGAACGTGTTACAGGTTGCACCTCCCAAAACTGGCACTCTGGTCCAGCAACATCCATGGTCTGGCAGGACCACAGATGTTCCTGGATCAGAGAGCCCTGGTAACCTAGTGGCAGGAGGGCAATCCAGGAGTTGAGCTGGGCTGAAGCAGCGGGATGGGGCTGGCAGCAGTCCCCAGCAGTCTGGTACTGGGACCAGGTCTGGGGTAGCCTCAGCAGCAGAGGAACAGGCTGGCAACGGCCTGTGGCAGCACAGGACCAGACCCACGGGCAGCCTGCCGAAGCAGGGACAGAGCCTGTGGGTGCCATCGGGCAGGACCCCGAACTCCTGGCAGCCCATGGGCCGCAGGGCCAGGTCTGGTGGAAGCCCTCAGCAGCCCATGGGGCGAGGACTGGGGATAGTGGGCTGGGGGCTTAAACTGCAGCAAGGGAGGTTTAGGTTGGACATTAGAAAAAAGTTCCTAACTGTCAGGGTGGTTAAACACTGGAATAAATTACCTAGGGAGGTTGTGGAATCTCCATCTCTGGAGAGATTTAAGAGTACGTTAGATAAAAGTCTATCAGGGATGGTCTAGACCAGTGTTTCCCAATTTTATTTGGCCATGGAACCCTTTTAAACTTGGAAGAATTTCGAGGAATCCCTAGGGAAAATTTGTCAAGCATAAAAAAAAAAAAACTGCTGGACCTGAGCGCCATGCTACCCGCCCTGCACCCCCCCCCCCCCCCCCCCCCGAAGACAGTCTGGTATATGGAGCTGAATAAGTAGACCACAAATAAGTAAGAATAATAATGGACAAATGCTAAATAAGGTCATGAGATCAACATTTAGTTTAAAAACAAAAATCACATTTAATGTGTACAAAAAAATAAAGCTCAAAAACTAATATTAATTATATTGGCAGTTTTCAATGTGAAGAGTGGCTTTTCTTTTCTTGGCAAATTCTTTTTATATTTTGTTTAATACTAAAAAGTTGGATTTGCATATCTGGTGCTATATTCAGTTGATTTATTTATTTTGTTTTTGTTGCTGCATAATTCGAGAACCCAGTTTCACATAAGTATGTGCTGGTGAAGGTTAACAAATGACGAGTTGCATGTCTTGATAAAGCTGAATATTCTTGACATAAGCCTCCCCAAAATGTAATCAGGGAAACGTCTTTAAATTTTTGTATTAATTGGCCATCTGAAGTGATTTTTCATTAGGTTTTCATAATCTTGCATAGAAAAACTGACTGGCTTTCCTGTTATATGTAGTGGATTTCAAATCCAGCTGTTGTCATTTATGGTTGGAAAATACTTCATGATGTTTGTGTATAAATCACAAAGATGATCTGCAATGTCCTGGCCAGGAAGAAGAGTACAGGAGAAAGCTTGGGGCAGAGTTGTCTAACCAGGAGAGGGTCTTGGGGCGGGGTATCAGGCTAGGAGGGAGGGTACAAGAGGGGTCTTGGGACAGGGTGTCAGAGCAAGCTGGGAATGCGCCCATGCAGCGGGGAACCCAGCGCAACTGCAGCACCAGGTCATGCTTCCTGCTGGCAGGGCAGAGGGGAGGAAGAGGGGGGAGTAGAAACCCCGGCCTTCCCCGCCAGATCAAACTCTGCCACTTCCCCAGCAGGCTGGGGAGGGGCGCAGGCGGGAGAGAGCAGCAGCACATGGGGGGCAGCAGAGCCTGAGCACGCCCTGGGGAGGGGCAGCAGAGCCCGAGCTAGGTCCCACACAGGTGGCAGTTTTAAAACGCCACAGTCCGAGAGCTGCTCGTCGGCTCTGGCCACCTCTCCCCCTCCCAGCAGCAGTGGCTGCTGTAAAAGCTGCTGCCTGTGTGTGAGGAGGAGGCTGCAAGGCACCAGAACAGGGCAGTCCTGCGGGGTGAGGAGGGGCTGTGCCGTGTGCAGGGGTGGGGTAGCTGCAGTGGGTGGTGGAGCTGCCAAAGCCGCATGCCCCCAGAAGCCCGTCCTCACCGGCAAATCCCCAATGGGAGCTGCCTATGGGTTCTGCAGGGAGAAGGGGAGCAGAATTTTTTCGCAGAACCCCAGGGTTCCATGGAGCACCATTTGGGAAACACTGGTCTAGATAGTATTGGGTCCTGCCATGAGGGCAGAGGACTGGACTAGATAACCTCTCGAGGTCACTTCCAATCCTAGAATTCTATGATTCCTTGGTCGGCAAATTTCATGGTTTGGGACCAGTCAGGTCCTGAGGGTCCTGGACCAGGCAGATCCAACCTGTATTGTCAGGATTTTTGGAGAAAGTACTAGAAATATGTAATGACTGATGCATGTGACTACAAATGAGTTTGCTGGTAGTACTTGCAAGGGAAGATGATAATACATAGTAGCCACACACACATATTGAATGTTTAATTCAATATGAGGCACTTGTTGATGGCTTCTTTCTGTTTTTAGGATAATTATTCAGTTGTTTTGTAGTTTTCCAATTCGTTTGGTTCTTAAGATTTTGTAGCTGTTGAAGGGCTTTTTAATGGTGCTATGAAGATGTCTTGGCGATTAAACTTATTATCCAAATTTCAGCAATATTGATTCAACCCACTAGCTTCAGAAGCCTACTGCATTGTGTTTGGAGGATACTAAAATTGTATCAGGCTTGTGTTCATGAAAATAATGACATAATAGTAGGCGTATATCTAGACATATTATCTTCAACATGATAGTATCTGAATGCCTGAAGACTACTAGTTTAAATACTACATTGAGTTAGCAAGACCTAAAAGAAGCTGCCCTTTTTCTTTGGTGTTGCCAAGCAAAAATTCTGTCTAGTAGTCCTATTATATTGAATGTGGGATTTGGGGCCTTAAGACTAGCTCTTAGCTGAGTTATTTTTTTTCAAGCAAATTACTCTGAATAGAAATGGCACGTTGAAATGTAAGAATTTCCATTTTTTCATTTTACTACAAAACCATAATTTAACATTCGCACTGTTCCTATTATCCCCAAGCAAAAGAGAAAAAATGATCAGACACTAAAACAAATTCTAGTTTTTTTTAATCTGTGACCAATATTCAGAACTACTCTTTGGATACCAGTCATTGGTACTCTGTCTCCATGAGATTGAATCCAAAGAGTGAAGACCTTCAATTAGTCAAGGTTTGCGTCGATTGTGTTGCAGGTGTATTGATTCCATTGAAGCACATGTGTCCTATTTCTGTGTAACTAAAAACATGGAGGCTCTGTGAGGAAATACTGGATGAGAAAAGATGTCTGGCTGGAAGAAACCTCAGAAGTCTCAAAAAAAAAAAAAAAAAAAAGGTATAAAACTCTCTACATAGGAAGGTAGGCTATCTCCCCTGAAGCCCTTTCTTTTCCTCTTATAAGAAAGATGGCTTTATTTGTCCTTTGTTTTGGATAGCTGTAGAAATGAATGGGAAGCTGTGACCAAATTCTGTGGCTGGGTGCCCTTCATGGACTAGTGGTAGATCACATGAGGAAGCGAAGCACGTTTTAGTTATATTCTGAATATCTTTGCACTTGAAGATGGAATAAAAGGTTAGCAACAAGGTTAGTTTTTTAGAAACTCTGCCTCTGGGTTAGAAAGCTCCCTGGATTAGAATTTTTAAGGTTGAAGCTCAGTTGTAAATAAGCTTATAAATCACATCCAAATATCACTCAGCGTTCATAGCAAAATGTAAAATATCTTTGATTTAAACTTATATTCATAAGAATGAGAAGTCCAAAAAGTGCAAGTAGGAATTGAAGAAATTGTCAAACTCTGATACTTAATGCACAATCAGCTAATATTTGCCTCTTCTCCTAATGTAATCAGTGCATGCTCATTAATGAGCACTACAAACAACATAGAATTACAGTAATTCCTCATTTAACATGGTAGATACGTTTCAGAAAATGATCGTGCTAAGTGAAAACGTGTTATGCGGGGTCAATTTTCCCATTGAAAATAATGGAAGAAGTTGGGGGTTGTGTTTCAAGCACATGTGCGCTCGCAGCTCCAGCCTGCACTTGTTAGCAGCTGGGACCAGGACATAAGGGTTGGGTGAGAGAGGGGACTGGGTTATAGGTGGGAGGGGAGGTGTTTGGTTCTGGAGAAGAGAAGGGAAGGACAGGGGCAGGGGGCTTGCAGCTGGCGGCTGGGTTTCCCCAGCTAGCCGGTCACCGGCAGCTGTGTGGGACTTCCTCTGCCTCCTTACAAAGTGGCAGAGGTTTGCCGCTCGCTGCGCAATTCCCCGGTGACCCCCCTCTGGCCAGATGCCTTGCAGGGAGGCAGGGGAAGCCTCGCATAGCTGCCGGCCACCGGCCAGCCATAGGGGAAATCGTGTTATTGCGGGGACGAGGTTGTGGTGTTTGAAAAATGTTCCCTAAAAAAAAAAAATTGTGTTATCGCGAAAACGTGTTAAGCGGGCATGTGTTAAGTGAGGAATTACTGTATTAACACCAGTCAATACATGAATTGAGATTTGAACTTAGTCTACTGGTTCCCAGTACAGTGCCTCTTTCCCTAGGCCAGAAGGGTGTTTAGAAGGGAAAGGCAGAGCAGGAGGAAGATCTTAACTGTCTCCATCTAGTTCAGTGTGGCCAATTTAGAGCAGTGGAGAAAAACATCAGTGATATCTGGGAACATAAACATTATAGTTGGAACACAGAAATTTAAGGAGAGCGCCTCTACAACTCATATATGAAGGGGGATATTTTTTTCCCTGTGTCATAACTTGATCAAATCTGGAATGCTTTTCATGGGGACAATAATACAGTAAAAAGCACCACTTCGACCTCTAAACTAACACTCTGCAAAATTTCAAGTTACTGCATCACAGTACAAGAAAGAGATGCTGGTGATCATTATGGCCAAACTTCTTTTGTACAATGAAAAACTTTTCGGTAATATTTTTGGAAATTACTCTTCTCTGTGTGATTGAACTTCTAAAAATAAATTGAACCCCAGGCTCCAAACATAGAAAATCTCAACCTAATCAATGGAGGTGTGCTAAAATTATATACATTTGAACTAAGAATGGTAAGAGCCGGGTAACTGGCTAATTGTGTAGCCGATACTACTTCAATAGTGTCCCTGGAGGTGCTCCGCTGTAGGTGTTGGGTTCGTCCCGGCGCCACAGGTGGGAGAATTGTCAGCAGTAGTCTGCCGGACTGCGCATACGTGTCTGGTGTCTCGTGCCTTTTGCACCATTTCTGATCACGCGTGGTCCAGCTCCCTCCAGATCTTCCTAACTGTGCTCGGTCGCAGGCGGCGCAAGCTACCTCTCCTCAGGTTTTTTCCTGTCAACAGACAAAAGTTAGTTTTTAGTAGTTGTAGTAGTTAGTTATTTGTCCGCAGTTCGTTTTAAAAAAAAAAAAAAAAGGCGTCACTTCAGTATGCCGGGGGTCTCCTGGATTCAAGAAGTGCGGCTCATGCAGGGAGTCAGTGCCCGCCTCTGATGGGCACTCGCATTTCATTAAGTGCCGAGGTGAGGCGCACATTCCACAAAAGTTCCTTCACTGTTTGAAACTTACCGCGTGGGCCGGACATGACAGGGAGATGAGGCTGAAAATGCTACTATTTAGTAGAGCATTACAGCGAACGACATCCGGTTCCTCCCAGCAAGACAAACCCATGGAGCCCAAAAAGCACCGGGATATATCTCCGGCCCAGACTAAGAGGTGGCCTTCACCTTCCTGTTCTTTACCTCCAATACGGGTCAGTTTGGGGGAAAAGCCAGGCACCTCAGGCATAGCTCCTATACGCTGTCCTGATAAGCTAAAATCGACCCGGAGCATATCGGCACCGGTGCTGCCACGAGTGCATAGGGAGGCACCGTCTATTGATTCAACACTGACTACTGCCCCGGCACCGATGCCTAGGCAACGAGATGCACTGTCTCCAGCGGTACCGATGCAGGCAGCACCGAGTACATTGGCACCGGGTCTGTGGGCACCTGGCACATGGGTGCCGCCCATATCAGCACCAGATACATTGCCGTAGACCGCGTCGGCACCAGCCACATCAGTTCCACAAAGCATAGTGGTTTCAGCACCACAAACAGCACATGCACACTTGGTGTCAACGTCCTCTCACGAGCGTTCACCACCTATAACTAAGGCAAAGTGAAAGTCTCTGAGAGTAATCACTCCTTCTCCGAGTCCTGAGTGCGCCACTTTCTCACCAAAACTGCCATCACCTCCATCGGTTCTTTCACACACTCCGGGGATGACCGCAGGTTTTACTCCCCCAGGCTGCACTATTCCCCGAGGTGACAACCCACCTCTCCACTAGAGCACCATCGACACCGCCATGTGTCTCTATCACCGTAACATTCTAGGGCCAGGTCTCGATCGTCTAGGTCCCCCTCATGTTCGTCTTTTTCACGATACTATCACAATTATGAGAGAACATATTCCCCTTCATATTCCGGATGCTATGATCGGTACTGTGCTCATAGAGATTACTACTGCCACCGTTCATACTCTAGGGAACGATCATGACAACGGTCTCCTTGGTGCCACCGACCATATGTGGAAACAGAAAACGAATTCTCCTGCACCTCTCAGCACCAGACCTCCCACTCTCTCTGGGAATGTACAGATGCCGGCACCTCAACACCCTGAGCTGTAGGAAGAACAGATATCTGACCAAGAGCAACAACAGGACATATCAGCTACTGACCCATCCTCTTCGTCTCCTGATGATGCAGTATTCCTAGGAGATTTGTCACCCGCAGATGATATCCGTCGGTTTCAGGAGCTGTTTAAAAAGGTGGCCGATAGTCAGGAGGGACAACTTGTGGAGGTTAATCAGCAGAAACAACACCGTCTGCTTAAAAATCGTCAGCCATCACAGAAATCTAAGATTGCCTCATCAAGAGGGAGGGCGATCTTAGAAATAGCAGATGATATCTGGCAGATGCCAGCCTCCACATGCGCAACGAATAAGAGGGCCGACAAAAAATACTTTGTTCCCTCTAAGGGGGTGGATTTCCTTTTTACACATCCGCATCCAAATTTGCTAGTAGTCGACGCTGCTCAGAGGGCCGAGGCCCCCCAATATGAGAACATGATCATGGACAGGGACAGTAAATGCTTAGACCTATTCAGATGCAAGTTATACTCATCGGCCACATTAGCATTCCAGATGGCCAACTACTCTGCCTTTTTGGCAGATCATAACTTTGACAATTTATTCAAAGCCTGTGCCTCTCTTAGAACATCTGCCATATGCTAAGCACTAGATACTCAAAGCAGTGGTACAAGAGGGACAGAGCTCCAGACAGAGCTCCAGTTTGCGCTCAATATTGCAGATACCGCGGCCTGGACCACTGTCACCTCCGTTGTAATGCATCGAGAGTCCTGGCTACAGCTAGCAGCAGTACCTAAAGAACTCCATCTAAAAGTCGAAGATTTACCCTTCAACAGACACAGCCTTTTTGCCTGTAAAATGGACCAGGTGCTGCATTCTGGAAAAGGTACCAGAACCACCTTAAGGACGTTAGGCACGTACACACCCCTGTAGTGCCGGAAGCGCTACACCTTACCATAGTCAGAGGCCATTCCAATATACTACACCACAGTACAGGCAGCAAGGGCAGCAAAGCCCCAGGCAACGTCCTCAGAAGTGATGCCTACAACACCCACAGCTTGGAAAAGAAGGGGGGATATGATAGAGGTCTATAAAATCATGAGTGGTGTGGAGAAAATGAATAAGGGAAAGTTATTTACTTGTTCCCATAATATAAGAACTAGGGGCCACCAAATGAAACTAATGGGCAGCAGTTTTAAAACACAAAAGGAAGTTCTTCACACAGCACATAGTCAATCTGTGGAACTCCTTGCCTGAGGAGGTTGTGAAGGCTAGGACTTATAAAAGAGAATTAGAGAAGTTCATGGAGGTTAGGTCCATAAATGGCTATTAGCCAGTATGCGTAAGGAATGGTGTCCCTAGCCTCTGTTTGTCAGAAGGTGGAGCTGGATGGCAGGATAGAGATTGCTTGATCATTACCTGTTCGGTTCACTCCCTTTGGGACACCTGGCATTGGCCACTGTCGGCAGACAGGATACTGGGCTGCATGGACTTTTGGTCTGACCCTGTATGGCCATTCGTATGTTCTAACACCAGACCTTCCAATCAGCAAAACTGCCAGCAGGTTTGACGCAATTGTCGAGGGCCTGCACACCATCCCCCTACTCTCCCATCAACACAGCATGGGCGAGATTTTTCACCATTGCTTGAGGCCATTCTGTCAACCATGGGCCTTTATTGCCACCGACAGATGGGTCTTAGAATTGATAGCAAAAGGTTGTGCCATCCCCTTCGATTCACTTCCTCCCCGTTCCTCTTCAGGGACCCCTCTCATGAGACCCTTTTACAACAGGAGGTCTCCCGATTCCTTACCATAGGTGCGGTAGAGAGAGTACCAGAAGAGTTCAAAGGCGGGGGGGTTTATTCTCGGTATTTTCTGACCCACAAGAAGTCAGGTGGACGGAGGCCGATCTTAGACCTACAAAGGCTCAATTGTTACCTCTGCAAGCAGATATTCAAATTGGTGACACTGGCTACTATCATTCCAGCACTCAAAAAAGGAGATGGGTTTGCATCCCTCGACTTGCAGGACGCCTACTTCCATATAATGATTCACCCTGCGCACAGGCGCTTCCTCCAGTTTATAGTAGGCTCCGATCATTTCCAATACAAAGTTCTGCTGTTAGGTTTTTCCTCGGCACCCAGAGTCTTTTCAAAGACGCTTGCCGTAGTGGCAGCATACCTCAGACGCAGAGGAATTATATTTCCTTACCTCGATGATTGCCTCATCAAAGCGTCTTCCTTCAACGATGCCCTATGGGCCACCAGTATAAGGAGAGACACGTTTGAGACTCTAGGACTCATCATCAACTTCCAGAAATCATCAACCACACCGCAACAGTCCCTAGAGTTTATAGGTGCATTTCTAGACTCGGCCACTGTCAGGGCTTACTTGCCCCAAGCCAGATTTCAAACCATCCAGGACCTCGTACAGGTCCTTTCCATGGTGCCCAGAACATCCATCCTCACATGGCAGCTACCACATACGTAGTGCTCCACACTCAATTACATCTTCGGCGGCTACAACATTGGATAGCCACGGTATACATACCTGGCAAGCACCAGATATACAAGATGGTGTCTATGCCACGTGACACTGTACAATCACTGAAATGGTGGGTGATTCCCAGCAACATATTAGTGCGGGTGGCCCTTCCACAGACCTCAGCCCACTCTAGAAATTACTATGGATGCAGCCCTATTGGGATGGGGTGTACGCCTTGGGAACCATCACGCCCAGGGCAAATGGACCGTGGCAGAAACCCTCCAACACATCAACCTGCTGAAGCTCAGAGCAGCGCTCAATGCGTGCAAGAATTTCCATGCATTGATCAAGAGGCGCACAGTACGAATACTCACTGACAATACCACCGTAGTATTCTATATAAACACACAGGGAGGAGCATGGTCTCACTTCCTTTGTACGGAAGCAATCCGGCTGTGGAACTGATGCATACACCACAATATCATAACAGCCACATACCTTCCAGGAAGGGAAAATATTAGAGTGGATTCCCTCCGCAGACACTTCGTGGAGCAACATGAGTGGGAGCTACATCAGGACGTAACACGACTTATAGTCAAACAGTGGGGAACCCCTCTTATAGATCTTTTGCTACACATCACGACGCAGTGTCAACACTATTGCTCCAGAGCAGGCATAGGACTGTGTTCCAATTGATTAGGAAGGCATCCCCTAGGGAACTGGCACATTATGCTTTTCCTCCAACTCCTCTACTTCCGAGAGTTCTGGAGAAAGTAACCAGAGATAAGGCCATGGTAATACTCTTAGCCTCTTTCTGGTCATGACAAATGTGGCTCCCGTACCTGTTCCGACTGTCCCCATACCTCCCATTTCATCTTCTCAACCATACAATCTACTGACTCAGGACCAGGGGGCCTTGATACACTCTCAGCCCAACCTGTCTCCATCTGGCAGCTCCTAATTGGTTCCAACAAGCGGAGATGTTCTGTTCCCAAGATGTAAAGCCTGTTCTGATACATAGCAGGTGTTCAGCTAGGTCAACTTACCTTCAGAAGTGGCGTTGTTTTAATTCGTGGTGTTCTCGCAACAACCTACATCCGTTATCCGCCCCATTACCCCGGATCCCAGACTATGCTCTCCATCTCAAACACATGGGTCTCGCACTTTCTTCAATTAAAGTCCATCTGGCCGCGATCACGGCCTTTCGACCCTCCATCGACGGATACTCAGTCTTTGCCCATCAGTTACTAAGAGATTTATGAAGGGCTTAACAAACCTTTTTCCACATTGCAGACAACCTCCTGAACCATGGGACCTAGAACTGGTTTTAGACACCTTGATGAAGCCTCCCTTTGAGTCTTTGGCCACATGCGATTTGCCAACCCTGACTAGGAAAACTGTGTTCTTGTTAGTGATAACTTCAGCCTGCAGAGTGGGCGAATTGGCAGCCCTTTTGGCAGTACCACCCTACATGATGATCAGACCTCAGGGGTTCATGTTCCACCCCCAGCCTACCTTTTTACCGAAGATCAACTCAGAATTCCATATAAATGAACCAGTAGTTCTTCCTAATTTCTTTCCTAAGCCAGACTCCTACTCAGGAGCGTGCCCGGCTTCACACGTTAGATATGCGCCGAGCTTTAGTGTTCTATATTGACAGGATGCGACCCTTCCGGTCATCACAACGCCTATTTCTCTCCACGGCTGATCGTTCTAAGGGCCAACCGATCTCAGGCCAACGCATATCGAAGATCATAGTCAACTGAATAAGGTGTTGCTATTCTTTACAGGGCAGACCTCTCCCACACAACATCAGAGCCCATTCCACTAGGGCAATAGCCACTTCTACAGCCTTTTTAAAGGGAGTTTCCCTTAGGGACATCTCCCGTGCTGCGACATGGTCCTCTGGCTACACTTTTGCAAAACACTCTGCCCTATCTAACATTGGCATCCGTGGCTCAGCAGTTGCCTCAGCGGTACTTTCTACCGCTGGTAGACCCTACCTCTGAATCGTGGCTACTGCTGTGAAGTCACCTACAGTGGAGCACCCACGAGGACACTACTTGAAGAAGAAGAAGAGGAGGAAGTTACTCATCTTGGTGCAGTAACGACACTTCTTCGAGATGTGTGTCCCTGTGGGTGCTCCACGACCCGCCCTCCTCCCCGCTTCGGAGTTCTTGTGTCTTTCAGATACTTGGCGATTAGGAGGAACTGGTGGGAGCCAGACCATGCACGGTCCAGTTGACAATTCTCCGACCTGAGGAGCCGGACGAGCTCAACACCTACAGTGGAGCACCCGCGGGGACACGCATCTCAAAGAAGTGTCGTTACTGCACCAAGGTGAGTGACTTCCTCATTTGTATCGACTACATGATTAGTTGGTCACGGAAAGTGCTCTGTCCCAGCTTGTGCTGGGTCCAGGAGCTACCCCTGCGGTGGCTCTGCATTTTAAATGTACGAAGAACTCCCTGGCTATTGCTACATTTAAAATGCAGAGCCACCGCAGGGATAGCTCCCGGACCCGGTATGAGCCAGGGCCTCCGATCCCCCCCCGACTAACAGGGGCTGCTGCCTGCAGGGACTCCCCAAGGACAGGGGTTGCTCCGCAAGATGCGAAGCAGCCTCTGCATGGGGCAAGCCTGGGCCTGCTGCGGCCAGAGGCTGCTTCCTGCCAGCTTTCCCTGCCCCTCCTCCATGTTGCTGCCTTTAATGAAGGCAGCAGCGCAAAGGGGGAGAGAGGCAGACAGCACCCTGGAGACCGTGCTGGGGGGAAATGGGCTTTTGAGAGCTCACCCCAGCTCCTGCTTGCCACCGCCCCCCTGCTGCTTCTGTATCAGAAGCAGCAGGGGAGGGGAGGAAATGAGTAGTAGACTACTCAAGTAGTTGCTTATATCTCTAATTTGAACCATAGTTTTTATAATGACAACCTTAGAATAGCTGTTGTTGCTGCCTCACATGTGATGTATCAGTAAAAGTTAGCCTCTGTAACCATGCGAGAGTCTGTCCACATTACAAACAACGCTGTAAGGCTACAGCATAGTTGCTTTCTGCACTTCTGGAATGAAGATAGCTATAGATATACAAATATAAAAAATATAGCTAGATTGACAGAAGAATTTTTCTTTCTACCTACACGTGTCTGTATTGGATGTTCAACTTGACTACAGAACTTAGGGATGTGAATTTTGTCACATCCTTGAACAGTTTAACTAGGTTGATCTAAATTTTAATCGTAGACAAGGCCTAAGTATAAGTATCAGTGGTTAGTTATATTCTGAATTGTAATGTATACTAAATGTGTGTTTAGATGAGTTTTCAAAACTATTGAGAAAAACCTCAGTCATATTTTTTGGTGTTTTCATGCTGGGACTCTACACAGCATTGCCATTTTCTTGACACTTCGCAGGAGGAAGTGCAGTCTTACAAAATTGCAGACACTAGGAATACTGTTCAGAATCTGAATCAGCCCTGCATTCCTCAGCCTGCTGAGACTTCTGATAGACAGTAACAGTATTCATCTTGAATAGCTGCTGAGAACAAGGCACAAGTGCTTTTCTACTGTCCACATTATCACTTCTAACTGTTCTATGGGAGCACTGCCTTATGGTAAGAGAACTGGGAGTATCCAGTAATAGGAAGTTCTAAGAAACTTAAATCTTCTCAATGGTTCTGAGTTATATAGTCAGTAAAGTCTTGAAAAAGTGGCTTTGTGTGAGGGAGATTGCCTAATACACCATCAAATGGAGTGAACACCTATGATGTGCAGAAAGAGCATGTAGATATTAGGAATGTGAATGGGTAACTGGTTACCCAGTTTCCTGGGAGCAGCTCCAGTAGCCAGCTCCACACGGCTGGCAGCTGGGGTCGGGAGCCAGTCACAGCAGCCAGCCCTGTATAACTGGCAGGTGGGAAGCCCCAGTCCTCAGCACAGGGTCCTGGAGCAGTCCCCTGCCTGGGGTCCCACTTAAGGATGTTAAAGACTAGTCGACTATCCTATAAGCAAATGCTTATCAGTCAGTTGACTAGTCAATTACACACCCACACCCCCCTGGCTGCCTCCATCTGCTTAACTACCGATGCTGGATACCCTTGTGCATTTCAAAGCTAGCACCCATGTGCAGCCTGGAGTCAGCAGGACTTCCTGCTGGCCCTGGGCTGCAGGTAGAGTTCTGCATTCCTCCTTTGAAATGTACAAGAGCCCCAGTAGGGAATGCGGAAGTTCCTATCGACTAGTTGATAGAATTTCCATCAACTACTCGACTAGTCAATTAACCTCTAGTTAACATCCTTAGTCCCACTTAGATGGTTAACTGATTAAACCTAACGTTTGATCGGTTAACTGATTAATCAGGATTTTACATCTCTAGTTGATATGTCCTGCCTCATAGACACCTGAGAGAATCAGACTGGCTAACCTACTTACATAGCCCTAATTAGTGGTCCATTGAGGGGTCACAGAATGTGTGTGGTACAACTGACTTACAATATTAGTGCTTAGACCTTGCCTGTGGGTAAAATCTATATGAAAGATTCAAACTTTTTTAGACTCACTTTCTTAATTGTTGTACTATGTGTGGCACAAATCTTGTTTGGAGCTGGTGCCAAAAGCTGTAAAAATTGTAAGGTGTGTGGGGTCTTAAAACCTGCCATTTTATTTCTTCTTTCAAAGGAATAAAAAAACTCATCCCACTTGGTAAGCGCATGACCTGGATGTTTCAACTAAGGCCATTAGTAATTGTTTTATATTGGCTTATGAATGGAGAAATTCAGATTTCTTTGTTTCAAACTGTCTGCATATTCAGTGACCTTGTGTATAATGTAAAATGAAAGGTTGGCTAGACATCTTTCAGGGATGACCTAGATTGTGCTTGGTCCTGCCATGAAGTCAAGGGACTTGACTTGATGATCTCTCAAGGTCCCTTCCAGTTCTGTGCCTCCAACTTGTGACGCGATCAGTTCCTGGGGAAGTGTCACAAGTCGGGGGCATCGTAACTTGAACCCTCATTTACGATAGGCACCGTGCGCCTGTTGTAAATGTGATCTGAGGATGTAAGTCTGGAGTTTTCGGCTCCTTCTGCACTTACAACCATTTTTGTAAGGGCAGGGGTCTGGAACTCGAGCGGTCATATCTCGGGGGGCCTCCTGTACTGTATCAGTCCTATGCTCAGTGTTTTCAAGGAAGCAGGACATAGGTATTGTGACATGCCCATGAAAAGTTGCACAGAGCAGGAATAGATGGCACAGTGGTTAAAAACATCTGCACCCTATGTAAGACAGGTTGTGATGTTGCCAGAAAACTAGTACAAAATTTCCTTGTAGTGCCACACATCATAGGAGACCCAAAAGACTTTCCCCATTATTATGTATGTTATAAATAATTCTGTGTGTTTTTTACAGTGTTAAAAATCAGTCTGCACTGTACATGTTCTATAACAGGAAATACTGTGAAATTGTACTTACTTGTTATAAACTGGAATTATAAGTGGCATTACATTAAAGAACTAACAATACTGGTTTAGTTCCATGTTATTTTCCAGGCATAGAAATATTATGGAATTAAGTAGAACATGGGTTCTGAAACTTTTTCTAGTATGGAACATGCCTAACTTTCCTGGGGTTAAATGGTACCTAACTTGTCCAGAATCTATCTGTTAGACAGCCGTTCTAGCTGTCTTCAACTACCTGTGGGACACCTATATCCCTTGTAGGTATCGAATTTGTATTGGATTTAGGAGCAGATCTAGAAAAAACAGGGAAGATAAAGCTTGGATCTCTCATGGAGTGCTCCCTCCCTCTGAGGTGAGTGGGCTAGAGTGGAGATTGAAGGGGCACTTTTTGTTACAAGTTACTTCTCTTGAGGAAAAGACTGGGGGGGCGGGGGAGAACTCTTAACACACACGCAAAAAAAGAGGGAGCTCTAGATCATTTCAGAAAGACGTCAGTTATGAGGCCTAAAGTCACCTCAAAGGCCTGCTATTTCACTTACCATGTATCCTAAAAAGAGTATAGCAGAGGCTCCACGTTCCTTCAGTACCAAGGGCCTCTACCAGCAATAAGACTTGAATGACTCTGATATCCATGGTAATCCCTTGCTGCTGGGTATCACCAGCTGATAAATGTCTGGCCCCATCAAGATGACGGACAAGACTTCAGAGCCTGAAGGGATCTGTTACTGACTATAGATGATGCTGAAAGTTCTATATTTTCTACAGTAAACGAGGCTACCAGGCACTTAGATTACCCTTGCACTCAGAGACCAAAACGCTGCTGGTACTGACACCTCTTGGCTTGGATTTTCACCAAGACAGCTCAAAAACACAATTAAAGATCTCCCCTTTGAACCTGTTAAATTCCACAGGGTGACCGGGGGGGGGGGCGAATCATGAGGACTACCTGTTGTGATACCTCCCTCTGTGGCATCTGGTATTGGCCACTGTCAGCAGACAGGATACTGGGCTAGGTGGACCTTTGGTCTGACCCAGTATGGCCGTTCTTATGTTCCATTGATGAGTCCTTGCCGAGGCCATCCTTCACTTGCTTGGAATGTAAACCCTTGCAAATTAAAGAAAACTTAGATCACAGAGAGCACAGAGATAGCATAGCTCTGTTCAGTTTCTGATCTGTTGCAGATCATTGGAACCCCTTAGGAAAAGGCCTCTGTTCCCAAACAGACCTCCAGCTCTACTGTGACAGCCCTTGTTTTTGGGCAAGCAATAATTTTGATTTGTTTTTGAGGGTTGCAGATTATTAGCTGCTTTGTTCTACCTACCTGCTGCAGCCCTTTGAGAACACCTTTCTCATTTCTTTCCATTTTGGGAACTAATTATTTCAGACAGGTGAGTTCTGCATGTTGTAACATCGGACAGCCCCATCTATTTTGTTTCCATTCCACTCCCACTCTATCCTCCTTAAGGGGCACCCATCACATGAATATATGACAGGAAGGTGTCCATCATATGGTACGGTTATAGTTATTTCTTTACTCCTGGGAAAATTCTGCTCCAAAAATTAAATTGTCAACTTGACTAGTTATCACACTAATAGTTTGCTCTTAATTTTTTCCATGCTATCTCTTGCTTAAGACAACACCATTTATTTCTTATACTGTTCCACTCAAGGAGTATTATTTGTGTACAGAGAAGTGACAAACGCACATTACTGTGTACCTCTTACATGTGGCTGGGGGGTGACTGATGAACCTGACCCTACTTTCCCTTCCCAGTGCTCTCCACCCTTCATACCTGGCTGGGCCCCAGTGATGAACCTCTCTCTCGTGCACCTACTGCCTTTCTTCTCAAGGCAACATACTAGGGGCATGTAAGGTCAGAACCCCCCACCCCCAAATATGTGTCTAAGCTGCTGGCCCCTGACATCATCCAACCACCTCCTATCCCCTGGCTATAGCTTGGGCAGGAAGGGTTAAGCCCTAAGGATGCATTGAGCACCAGGGCCCAGGGAATCTGGCTGTATAAAGGGCTTCAGTGAATGAGGTGAGAGGTGGCTCAGCTCAGGGAACGGGGCGGCCTTGCACTCCCCACAGGCAGGGAAGGGGGCAGCATGTGGAGAGGATGCTAAACACCCCTGCATGGGGAACTGCTGGGTCAGGACACAAAAAGGCTGGCAATTATTTCCTCCCCACCATTCCAGAGTTGAGCTGAGAGTAGGGAATCTTCCCCTTGTCAGTACAGTGTAGGGGTTAGCATGTGTGGGGTTGGGCTCCTTCTGGCCCAGGGCTCTGAGCAAGAGAGTCTTGAGCTTTCCCTGGGTGCCAGTCAGGCTGTTGGTTAGCTGAGTGATCTGACATGGGGCTGGTTCTCTGTATAGTGACGCGCACCCCACTATGGCCATATGGAGGAGCAAAGGGGCTGGGGTGGTGAATAGGCATAGCAGGGAGAAGACAGTGAGAGGGGAACTACATAAAGAGCTGATAGGTGGGCAACAGAGGTGACCCATAACCAGTCACTGCCTGCCTGTGCTCACCAGCCACCACAGCAGGCAGCCAGTGCGGCTGAAAATGGGGGCAGGGTGGGTAGGGACCTGGCATGCACTAGGGACTGCACTGATGGACCAGCAGGGGGAGCAGCTGGCCCCACATTCTACAGCTTTGCCTGATTCAGCACAGCACTCACTGCAGGTGGGGTGGGCAGCTAGTGAGCAAACATCTGAGTAGTAGGAGGATCCACCAGTACTGATGGGAGGGAAGAGAAAATATGGGATAATTCCCTCATTTTAACAAAATTAGGGACATATGTAGGAAGGCTTACATATGGAACTATCCCTTTAAAAATCAGGACATGTAGTCACCATCAGCATGACAGTGTCCCAGAGACACATGTTTCCATCTAAACTATAGGGAACATGGTCATATTTGAGGATTTGGATGAGTAAAGATGACTCTCACTTGCAGGACATTAACTTTGCTATGAAATAATAGGTACACTAATTGAAAGATTCATTAAGTTATTAAAAACCCTAAAGTGCATTATGAATTCTTAAAGCTATGTATTATATAAATGCCAAAATGAATATTGAGTTGGAAATATGCTTAGATACAGCACCACTAGTAATTTAGTAATATATAAGGGATTAAATAAATAAAAATGCTAAAACAGAGAAAAAACAAAGATGGATTCCCAGTGAATGTATGCTTGTAACAAAGGGTTACACTTATATTCTTTAAATGAAAATTAGATAGTGTTCCAGTCAAATACCTGATCTATGAAGTACTGTTACTACTTTTTGTTTTCAAGTTGTAGTTTCCACTGAGTCCTTCAAATATTTCTCTTACAAATTTATCACTGAGATTGGGTTTTTTCACAATTCTATTTACATTATGCTTCTGTGGTTTATAGAAACAGAACTCAGAATATTGTACTGAATAGCAGCTTGTTAAAGAAGTGAGTGAAATTTAATAGAATCTTTGTCACGTTAGAACCTCCTCACAGGGCTCAAATTGGTTCAGAAACATTTCCTTGATCATTTCTTTAATTCTCCTTCACAGAAATTTTTGCTGGGGGCACTTCAGGTTGGTAATGAAAAGCACTAAGGAAAGGTAGCTTGTTCTGTTTTGTGTACTGTAGCTATATACCTCAGATATTCTGCTTGAAGGGGAACTGATACTCAGTTTTTTAAATATTTTCCTTAAAAAAAGAAAAAGGTAGTGCTTAAGGGGCTTCTGCTGGTCCTTTTAATGGTCCTTTTAGAAAACTGAAGCAGGCGTGTCTGAGAGCAATACCAAATATTTTTTCTCCTCTTTGTCTACTTGCCTATGTGACTTTACAGCATTTTTTGACATTGGTTGAAAGTTAAGCCTATGAAAAAGGCCTGGTATGTAAGTGCTAAGATTGTTTTGGGTTTTTTTTAACTAAGACATGACTTTTCTGTTGAGACTCTTCATACATATATTTAAAAAAACCTCTTTTGAAGAATTCACAGTGGTTTCTTGGAGCTTAGCAGCTACTTTGAAAAATGAGACGTTATTTCCTGACACGTTAACTCGGTATATGTTTACCTAATACAAGGCCTTCTGATTGCTTCCCTTTATTTTCTAGAGCAGGGGTGGGTAAGTTACAGCTTGGCAGATCTTGCCCACCAAGCCTTTCAGTCTGGCCCACAGCCCATCTCACTGGACCCACAGGCAGGGAGCAGCCCTTAGGGTCAGAGCAGCTGGCTGCTCCATCTGCTTCTCTGCATTGGGGGTAGGGAAGCCTTATGTGCTTCCCCCTACCCAAATCACCCAAATTCCCTCTCAGATCCCATGCCCTCTCCTGTACCCCATCCTCTATTCCAAGGTCATTTTGGCAACCAACCTCAATCCCAGACTCTGCACCCTCTCCATTGAAAAGTGAAGCCCTTTACCACTTATCAAATCTTGGAGTGGCCCCACATCAAAAATTGTTGCCCACCCATGTTCTAGAGTGACCTTTAGTTTTCATGTTTTAGGTCTCATACTTTCTAAAGTATATCTTCAAAATGTTGCACATTTCATCAGATTTAAATCTTGCTAATTTTGCAAGGTTATTTCATTGCTTATTCTTTATTTTAGTAATTATTTTGTTTTATAGAGACACAAGATTGTGGTAATCAAACACAATCCAGATTTTAACTTGCATCTTAAGTTGTGAAAAGCTATTGTGTTTATATAACGAGTCCATAGAGTTGTCCCCTCCCATATGCACTATACTCAGCCGTAGTTTTAAGTGCTTTTGAGCATGTAATTTATTTTGTATGCGTTTTACAGTTGGTTCTGTTCATCTTAATTTCTGTTCTTGTTCCCCTTATTCGTTGCATACTTGCTTGACTTGAAACGCAAGTTTTAATCTCTGCTTAGTTACAAAATAACAAATAGTGCTAAAAGAATTGGAAAGGGTTTAGGAACAGATGTATTGCACTGTCAAGTGCCCTGCTGTAAAATATAAGCACCAACTGATTCTATGTCATTCCACAGGGCCAGGGCCCAACAGGGTTGTAGATTTGCTTCAACACAGTGCCGATTAGGGATAATGTACTTTATTAAGCTCACTACTCCACTGCTACTACACTTCACAGGCTACACTCTAGCAAGCGAAAACATTACAGAGCAATGGTTAAAGGAGTAAAAGTCTCCTTGGAATACTCCCATCCCTTCAGGTCTGCAGGGAGTCCCATTCCGGTTACCTCGCACCCGGCCACAGTGGACGTGGCTCCAGCATGAGGGGAATCCCGGTAGGCCTTGAGTTTGGGGCCCTGGTTGAGATTCTGCTAGGGGTGGGATTTTCTACACTAATTATACTACCGTTGTTTACTGGGTGTGCGCATACTTGGCTCCAATTCCATGCTTATCACTCTTATGGGCTGAGACCGAGGTCAAACGTATTTACCGCTTAGCAGTTTCCCAGCTCAAGGCATGGGTTAACTCTGATAAAGTCCACATCTTCTGTTTGGGCTTGCAGCGTCCCACACTATGCTGAGGTCGGTACAGCGGGGATGGAAACTTCCATCCTAGGCCTGCTAAGCTGCAGGACCCACATATGACTTTTATGTGACATATTACTCAACTTCTTGCAGAGAGTGTGTGTATCTGTATCAAGGTTGTATAGTGCAAATTTAAGATGGTGGGCTACATTTTCATGTGACTATTGATTTCACGTGTCCCACTTTTGAGTGGCCAACTTGAGACATTTTAGGGGCCTGGTTTTCAGAAAGCGCTGAGCATCAGCTTTCTTAAAATCAGACCTCTTTATTTAGGTTTAAAAATCTAAGTCCTGTATCTAAGATTCTGACTGCCCTAGTATCATTAATAAAAGTCTAGCATTGTTCATGTAGTCACTTCATAGGGACTCAGCCAGAGACTCTTTTCCACTCTTCATCGTTGTAAGAATACTTGCATTATTCTTCAGAAACAAACCCTTTTCAAGTTGCTTCAAGTTGGGCATTCAAAAACTGAGGTACATAAAATATTCCCTAAGCAACACTTCAGATTTGGGGGGGGGAGATAATCAAATACTTTTGAGTTTTGATAGTTCACTTTCAGGAATGTGTTGGGGGTGGGAAATGTAGAGCAGCTATCATGGATAAACAAGAGGTGTATTGTACAAGTGAGAAACAAAAATTGCTATATTTCTGTAATGCACATATAAGCCATTAATATTCTTCCTAGTGACGTCTCTGGGTTTTTTTTAGTGTAGATCCTCAATACGGTTTCAGTTTATTTTTAGGTGATGTGCAATAACTGTAAAATGTGGATATGGACCTATTTCCAACACTTATAGTATTTTAAACTTTTTCAATTTATATTTTTCATATATAGGTAGAAATAATTCAAGAACTTGTTACTGGCTATGAAGCCTCTCTGAAAACCTGTGACTTATTTAGCCCATATGGTAAGTTTTAATAGACCGGTATAAAAATTACATTTCAGTTACTAATCTCCGTTTTGATAGTTAACAATAATTGTTGGAGTGCTGCTGCCTTTTGCCAGAGAATAGTTATATATCTACCTTTTTGCACATGAAAACAATTTAGCAAATATTTGCTGAATTTAGCAAGGTATTTTTGTGTCCCCCGCCCTCCCCCGCCAAATAAACTTCAACTTTATTGGCGCTGTAATTTTATATCTTTTTGTTACAGAAAATGGAGAGAAGGAGCCCCCAACGACACTACTTTGGGTTCGTTATTTCCTGGCACAGCACTTTGACAAACTTGGCCAGTATTCATTGGCCTTGGAATACATTAATGCTGCAATTGCAAGCACTCCAACATTAATAGAACTGTTCTATTTAAAAGCAAAAATTTACAAGGTAAAGAAATTGAATTAACTATGTCTCAGGTCCCTTTCTCAATTGAAATGTTCATAAGATTTTTTTAGTGTTTTTTTTTTTTTCCCGGCTTTGGGCATGATCTCTTTTTTGTGTGTGTGTGTGTGTGTGTGTGTGTGTGTGTGTGTGTGTGCACGCGTGCACACTGTTCTATCAATCATAAAATGTAAACACGCTTTGCAGTTTGTTTTACTATGGAATAAAAAATCGTAACTTACAATGAGTAGTCATGTTGGTAAATCCACGGGAAGAAAGACTAGTATCTATCTTTAATATATATAGGTTGATTATAAATCCTGGTGCCTAAGTAATAATGGCTGTGTGTGTCTATATTTAGTAAAAAAATGCATTTCATAATGAAACAAACCTGACTTATTTTTCCATAACAGCATGTGGGTAATCTCAAGGAAGCTGCCAAATGGATGGATGAAGCACAGTCTTTGGATACAGCAGATAGATTCATCAACTCCAAATGTGCAAAGTATATGCTCCGAGCAAATATGGTGAAAGATGCAGAGGAGATGTGTTCCAAGTTTACAAGGGTAGGAAATACTGTTTTAAAGCGGAAGTTGACAGTATTTTCATTGGCAAATCCCATGTATGAGATGTAATAATCTGTTGCCACATCTCTGCCACGGTAACTAGTTTGAGTTTCACTAGAAATCTATCCATTGCAGAGATTTGTCCACTTTTAGGGTATGCTTGCCTGTGTAATTTATAACTTAATAGTGTCAGTAAGTAATTTTCTAGAAGACAGTGTACTCCAAAAACACTTATGCATTGCCAC
Organism: Pelochelys cantorii; assembly: GCA_032595735.1. Taxonomy (NCBI): domain Eukaryota; kingdom Metazoa; phylum Chordata; order Testudines; family Trionychidae; genus Pelochelys; species Pelochelys cantorii. The sequence continues at coordinate 65,631,560 of CM064326.1, read as the reverse complement.
ATGTTCAGGAGTAAGTATTTTTGTGGAATGCATTTGATAGCTGTCTTGTCATGGAAAATTGTTAAGTTATGTAACTTGGATTAATTGTTGAACAGACCTACTGTTGCATTTCAAATTGTTCGTGTTGTATCTAAATCATAATTTAGAATCATAACTATTTCAGTTTAAAAATTTTACCCAGTATTGTTAAGCACCTAAGTCCCCTTTTCAAAAGTGACTTTAGGCACTTAGAAGCCTAAAATCCAGTGTGTGTGGTCACGGTGGTGGTTTTTTAATATGACTCTGAAAATCTGGCCTTTAGAAGCCAAAGTCATTTAAGTACCTAAAATGCAGATAGGCATCAGGTAGGATTTTAAAACATGCCTAAATAAAGTGCCCAGTTCTCTAATGGGATTTAGCCTTCTAAGCCATGGTTTTATGGAAACCACTCCCGAAAACTTTACTTTGTAGCCCCCTATTTATAAAGTCCACATTGCCTGCATTCACATGTGAAAACTAAGGTGCTAATTGCAAAATATTTTGTGTAATTCCAGAAATTTAAGGAACACGTTTGCTAACCTCAGGTGCTCACATGGTTTTCAGTGTCCAAAAACTAGAAATCCACAGTGTAATCTGATTCCCACAAGCAGAGAACTTTTTCTTTGGGGAAGGAGAGATGGGGGAGAATCTGGTTTGATTCAGTATAAAGTTTTTTTTTTTTTTTGTATTGATACAAATAAAATGTAAACAAAATGTTTGTTTCCTTAAAATATCAATGGAAGTCTTACTTCATTGGCTTACCCATTGAATAATATGACTGAAAGTTTTGATCTAGATATTTATTGATATCGACACCAACTGACTTGAAGAAAAAAAACTATTTTCATGGTTTAGTGGATAAAAATTGTAGTATTTTTCTTCATATGCAATAATGCTGTTTACTGTATCTATAGTTTGTTTGATAATAGAAAATTAATCCAAAGATAACTCCTAAGTGTAAAATAGTTGTTTGTCAGAATTATACTACAGCTTGAACCTCTCTAGTCCTCTCTGGTCTGGCAGCATCTGTGGTCTAGCATGATTTTAGTTAGTTAGTTGTCAGTTTATCGTCTGGTCAAGTTTCCTGCTGTCCTGTAAAATTTGTTTACAGCCAACTCTCCTGGCGCTCAAGCCAGGTCTACACTGAAGTGGAAGATCGAATTAAGATACAAAACTCCAGCTATGTTAATTACGTAGCTGTAGTTGACATGTCTTAATTCGAGTTTCGCCATTACTCCCACAGTGGGAAGCTGAACGGAGCGATGGGGACGCCCTCTGAGTTGGATTTAGCGGGTCTTTACTAGACCCACTAAATCAAACTCTGAAGATTGATCGTGGCAGTGTCCATCTTCCCTCAAGTAAAGACATGGCCTCAGTGTTCTATGCTCTGATTTAGCTCTAAATTACCCCTTAATGTCTTCCATGGCTTGCTGGAAGTGCTGGTAATGCAGCTAAGTGTAAGCATGTTTTTTATGCTTTATCTACTTAATTCCTTGTGCCAGTACAGCAAAATTGTTTAACAACATTAACACTTTCTTAGGGATGTTAAAGTTAGGTTATTTTACTAATTGAGTGATGGATAGAAATGTTATCAACTACTCAGTTAGTCGATAGGGGAAGGCAGCCGGCCTAGCTGGCTGGCGCTGAGACCAAACCCTGCTGTGGCTCTACAGTTTAGAATGTAGTAGGAGCTGGAGGGGGGAAGAGGAAGGACAGGTTTGGTCCCAGACCCCGCAGGAGTAGGGACTGAGCCAGGCTGCCTGTCCAACTGGCAGCGGGGATGTCCCCAGTGGGGAGTAGACTACCCAATAAGCTTTAGGCCAGGCTTATCGGGGTAGATCAGTACAGTCATACATTGTTAAACAGCATTGCAGGTGCCTTGGTGTATCCATTGTATCCATTTATTTGCCCCAATGAAATAAAAATAAAAAGACCCACTCACTACAATATAGATTTCTCTGGCTTGGCACTGATCAGGTCTCAAGGGTGTCAGACTACTAAATACAGGTTGAATCTCTGTATTGTTTCTTTCCACCCTCGTGTTTTGAGAATTTGGCAGCACACTTGGTTTCTTATATGTCCTTGTTTTTATAGTTTGTAGAAGTGAAGTGCCTTCCATTTTTTAAAAATGGTTATTGATCTAAAATTGTGAATATATAAAACAAAAATTCTACGATCCTCCTTTATTGAGCTGATTTATAAAACCCCTAAATACAGACTATAAAAATTTGTTTGTGGTCAGTAGAGGTACTGACAGAAACAGTTTGTCAGTTTGACAGAAAACTGTTTGTTTTAAATTAACCAGTGCTTCCTCTGATTCAGGCAAAGGATAAACTAAATCCTTTCTAAAGTTAAGGATTCTCAAAAAAATGAGTGCCTCTAAATCTTAGAAGAGGGAACCATCTCTTTTCTTTTTTTAATTTATCTTGGGGGAAAAAATAGAGATTATTTTTCAAGCATGCTAGTTTGTGCCCATGTGACTTTGAAGAAATACCACGTATAGCAAAAAAGAGGCTGAAAGAAGGATAAATTAGAGCAGGAGTGATTTTTCTTTTCAGAATGTCAATAACTATTTAAGGGAGGTTTTGCCAGTATAGCAATATAATGCCAATATGTTTATAGATGAATGGTTAACTGAAAGTCATGTGAGGAAAGGATATACAGCAATTGGCGAATTATTGGTTTCACTTGTTATGAATATATTCATTTTAGGAAGGGACTTCTGCTATGGAAAATCTAAATGAGATGCAGTGTATGTGGTTCCAGACTGAATGCGCTTCAGCTTACCAGAGACTAGGGAAGTATGGTGATGCCTTGAAAAAATGTCATGAAGTGGAAAGGGTAAGTAGGTAAAAAGATAGGTCTGTTTCCTATATATTATGAAGAATTTATAGGGTAAATCAGTTCAGCATGGCATTCTTTACACTTAAAAATTTTGATACTGCATTATTTAAAAATGCTATATCAGCGTGTTAACTTAATGGATCTTGTTTCTGTAATGTAACTATTTAAGAAATTTCAATGAAAAATCCAATAACCATAAATCTTCTGGCATGCTATTATCTAAAACGATCTTTGCATTGCTTTTTGCCATCTCTTTTCTACCTGTTGGGGGTGGGGTGGGTGGGGGTGTGTGTGTGTGTGTGTGTGTGTGTGTGTGTGTGTGTATGTATATATATATATATGGGGAAAAAAAAACAAAAAAAGGGTTTTTTTTAAAAAATGATTTAATCTTTTCTGATGGAATAGAACAATACATTTTGCTGTTCGCAATTACTGTGCATTTAGTTAGTTACATTAAACTAGCGTTCTTTTAAGAGATGGAGGGGAGATTTCTCTTAGCCTCATTTTGACAGTAAAAGATTCTCTTATTTTCCATGTTATATGTGTAGGTTTTCAAATACTGCTACTTTGTTACTCCACTTTGTTTGTAGATGGTAATGAATAGAAAAATCAGTGAAAGGATCTGTGTGTTTTTTGTTTTTTTTTTTTGGTAGCATTTTTTTGAGATAACAGATGATCAGTTTGACTTCCACACATACTGCATGAGAAAGATGACTCTTCGAGCGTATGTAGACCTTCTGAGATTAGAAGATGTTCTCAGGAAACATGCCTTCTATTTCAAAGCTGCTCGATCAGCAATTGAAATCTACTTGAAACTACATGATAATCCTCTAACCAATGAAAGCAAAGAACAAGAAGTGAATTCAGGTACCTACGCAGTAATGTAGGCTAGTATGTATAAATAACACAAATTAAATCTTACCAAGTTAAATAACATTACAGGATATAAAATCGTTATATGTTGCAACATAGAGAACTTTTCATTTTTCTGTCCTTGAATATTTGATCAGCAACTGATGAAGTGGGTTTTGCCCACGAAAGCTCATGATACTGTGTGTATTTTTGTTAGTCTCTAAGGTGCCACAAGACTACTTGTTTTTTGAAAAGAAATAGTCAAGAATAAATATTATGAAGACAGTTTTTCTAATCAAATTGCAAAAAAAAAAGGAAATGAAGATGCATCAGCTGAATTTAGTGAAACACTTGGTGTATATAAAATTTATCTTGTTTTAGATGTCAACACCCTTAGATCTAAACCCAGGAAAATAATAAATGAAGAGGTAATGATCAAGTTTTCATGTATAGCATTTAGGGAAAGTGGTCAGTGGATTGCTGCAGTGATTGGTGTTAAGCCTAATATATTTAATACCTCATTAATCTAATAGAATTTCTACATTCCACATTACTTTTTAGGTGTTTTGCACATGCTGCTGTGTCTGGGGTAAGCCATACAGAGGGCTCTAGAGATGGTAGAATTATGTACAAGAAGTAAATTGAGCTTCAGTTTGGCAAAATACAAATGAATCCATCTGGGAAATCTAAAAATGATATTTGTTGGGAGAAATATTTTCTCAGGGTAAATGTGAGCAATCTAAGGAGTAATAATGATGAATAAATTAGTTACGAGTTTCTTCAAATGAAGTATGCCTGTAAAAAAAAATCTAAAGGTTCTTCCGCCCATGTAGTTGCAATGTCACTGGCACAATATTGCATGTATCCAGGGCACTTTAATGTTGAAAGATGATGACCAATGGGAAGAAATTCAAAGATAATTTTAAGGACAGGAAGAATTGACACATTGGGACCAATAAAATCTGTATCCTCCCTTCAGAGTATAATAATGTGATGTATAACAAGATGCACTTTTTGCTGCACAGCTTAATACTCTCACTTTTCCACTTTCCACCAAGTTGTCTGTTTATAGTAATCTCCTCTGTGAAGCAGCTAGTACATTAGCTGTATATAAATTATTTATACAACATTTAATTTTAATTTAGAAGGTAGTATAAGTGTATGTGCTTAGAGGATCTAAATGTTCTGGTGTAATGTGAATATTTTATGAAGTTTCCAGTAGATATTACCAAGAGCTAAAATTTGAGTTAAGTGTAATAGGTGAATTTAAGTTTAGTCTTCAAGAAAAATGCTATCCACCTTTTATTGGGCCACCTGAGATCTTTCGATGAAAGGCTTTGTATGAATACAAAGTATTCTAATAGTGTCCCAGGATGTACATAATATAATGGGTTCTCCTTCAAGTGGTGTCCTTGTGGATGCTAGACTCAGGTCTTGGTGCACCCTCGTGCCGCTGATCGGAGGTTTTGCCTAGCAGTGCCTTCCCTTCCCATGCCATGCATGCGCAGTTGCCATCTCGCGCTGTTTTCATCCGTTAGTGCAGTGCGATCCTCCTGTTCCTTTTCTACTGTCCTCGGCTGAAGGTAGTCACAGCAGTGCTCTCCTTTCTGACAGAAAATAAAACAATAGTATAGTTAGTTTACAAGTTCATAGTTTACAGTTTTACCTAGTTCTTTAAGGGGGGAAAAAAAACATTTCCCCGGTTCTTTTTCTCTCTCCTTCATTTATCTCCAGGTTCTGTATCCTCATGTTTGTTCAACATGTCAGGCTCTCCTGGCTTCAAGAAATGTGATTCATGTCGGAACTCAGTGCTGTTTTTTCTGATGGACATGCATCCTGTATTAAATGGCTAGGCAAAAGCCACATAGTGCAAAAGTGCCTGCATTGTCAAAACATGATGGCCAGAATGAGGAAAGACTGTGAAATGAGGCTGAAGAATCTCCTCTTGGAGAAATCCCTCCAACCCTCCAGGGATACATCCCCAGAGACATGGTACACTCAGCACCCTGTGAGAGGGATGGTGCATTGCCCAATAGAAGCTCTTAAGTGCTGTGGGCTTCCCTGGCACGATCACTGCCTGCTATGTCACGGGCTGCTCATTCCCTGTTGCCATCTTCTTCCGGCACCGTGGAGAAGCGAAAACTGACCTCAGCTAAGAGAGCTGAACCGAACCAAACCGAAACGGCAAACTACCACCGCAGCACTCACCAATGCGGCTAACTGACCGGCCCCAACAAAACCAGACGTGCTGCCACTGGCGGCACCCACAGGCATCCATCACCAGTTGAATGATCCAGTTCCAAGCAGCCGGAATTAAAGCACACTCTGGCACTGGAGCATAAGAAAGCTGCTAACAAAACATGCTACTTACAAAAAGCCCCATGCTCAGGCGCACCATCTCCACCGGTATGGGGAGTTAGCTTAACCATGCTCTCCAACATTACCTCACCTCAGCCCGTATAGACAAAGTGTAGCAATTTTTTCTTAACTCTCCCACACCATTGTCATTGTGAAGTGAACATGGCAGCGGGCAGGGGAGTAGATGTTTTTCACATCTCCTTCCCAATGGGATCAGTGGCTTCCTGGCACTCCACTTGGCATCATCCCTTTCAACAACCCCCACAACTTCTCTGGTTTAACCACCCATGTCTGTATCCACTTCAACCTCCATGACCTCTCTGGGAGTCATGGCACCAATGTCGCCCGTGCTCCTTCCATCGCCATCGTCCACAAGATACACTAGCCTCTACATCAGCGCATATAGCTACATGGTCTCTGGCTACCACAGCACATTCGTTACCTTCTCATCCCCCTTCTTCAGTAATAACCCAGGCAGATCCAGCACATGATGAGAACTTTCCTCGGTCCAATTCAGAGAGCTCTGCATAGGCCGCACAGTCTTCTGCTGCTCCAGATGAGGCAGTTTTCCAAGCATCATCCTCTCCATCAGCAGATGACTTGAAACCATTCCAAGAATTGTTCAGATGGGTGGCTCAATCTTAAGACATTACACTCCAAGAAGTGCAAGACAAACAATACAAATTACTCAAAATACTTCAACCAGTTACATCCTCAAAGATAGCATTACCCATCAATGAGGCTTTCACAGAGCCATCAGCTGTATTCAGGCAGACACCAGCCTCTATTTCCCCCCCACCCCCCACCAACTGGCGGGTGGATAGAAAATACTTTGTCCCAGCAAAAGGGATGGATTTTCTCTTCTCACATCTCCACCCGAATGCATTGGTTGTGGACTCGGTTAATCACAAATCAAAACATCCTCAAAACAAGTCAATGCCTCATGAGAGAGAACACAAATGACTGGATCTCTTCGGCTGGAAAGTACACTCCTCTGCCACCCTCCAGTTCAGAATATCAAATTATATTCTCCTTCTGGCTAACTATGATCGTGCCAATCACTCCAGTTTGTGAGATCTCTTACAGGACCTTCTTGAAAACAAGAGACCTCCTCTCCAGACCATCAGGCCAATCCATAGCAAAACCAGCTCTCCAGGCTGCAATGAATGTGGCAGATACAGCAGCTAGGACCACAGCTATAGCAATAGTAATGTGCAGGGCGTCATGGTTACAATCATTGGGAGACCCAAAAGAATTAGACAGAGTTGGAGGACTCCCCTTGATAGGAACCAACTGTTTGCTACAAAAACAGATGAGGTGTTACACTCAATTAAGGGTTCCCCCACCACACTGCATACTTTAGGTATGTACACCCTGCCTAATAAGATGCATATATGTCTCATACCAAAGACCAAGAAACTTGAACTATCACAGGCAACAGCAGAGGCCATATGACATCATCCCAAGCAACATCCCAATAAAAGGAGCGCTCAACACAACCAGTCCTTCAATACTCAACCCACTTGAAACAAACAGTAGATGTGAAATTTTGGTTGGGGATCTGAGCGACCACCTCAAAGATCCAGTGCATCCAAACACAACCTTCCTTCACCGTCTAAGATCCTTTTACCAACAATGGGCCCTTATTACTATGGACAAATGGGTTCTCGAGATCATCAAATCGAGCCACACAATCTCTTATGTCTATACTCCGGGGTGAGCAATTTGATGGGGGGAGGCACTCCAAGAATTTGGGAAGTGGTCAAGGGCTGCGCACTTCCATGATATTAATGGATGAGGTGCAGAGTGTGGGATGGGAGGTTGGGTGCAGAAGGGAGTTTAGGGTAAGGGGGAGAGTGTGGGTGAAGGAGGCAGTTGTGACCTGGGGCACTGGACTGGGATGGAGGGGGTTGGATTGTGACCTAGGGCAGGGAATTGGGGTACAGGAAAAAGGGTGCAGGGATTTGGGTTGTAAGCTAGGGCAGGAGGGGACTGTGATCTGGAGCAGGGGATTGTGGTGCTGGATCTGGGAGGGGGTACAGGAAGGGGGCAGAGGATTTGGGTATGTGGAGTTAGGGGGCAGAGGTTTGGGGAGGGGAGGGATTGGGGTGCCAGAGGAAGGCTCTGCCAGGAGATTAACCAGCCAGCAGCAGTTCCTGAATCCACCTCCCTGCCTGCTCTGTCCCTGTACAGGTTGCAGTCATGTGCTCTGGAGCTACTTGTACTTCATGGCTGCCTGTTATTGAAACAGGCAGCTCCCATTGGCCAGATTCTGGCCAGAAACTGGCCAATTGTGCTAGGGTCAGGAGAACTTCTTAAAGCTCCCCCCCAGGACTCAGTTTTTTAAAGAAAAATCACCCCATAGCTGCATTTCTGAACAGCATGAAGGTGGGGCGGGGCAAGCGGCAAGCTTGCCTGGGGCTCCCCGCAGCATCCGTGGGCCAGATCCGGTGGCTTGGCAAGCTGGATCCAGCGCACGAGCCATATTTTGCCCAGGTCTGCTATACCCCTACCTCGTCCCTCTTCAGGGACCCCTCTCATGAGCCCCTGTTACAAGAAGAGGTACAAAAGCTGCTCAGCCTAGGGGCAATAGAATATTCCCACAGAATATTGGGAAAGAGGGTTCTATTCCAGCTGTTTTCTACTTGTCAAGAAAACAGGTGGCTGGAGGGCAATTTTAGATCTCAGAAAGCTCAACAAGTTTGTCCACAACAGCAGATTCAGAATGGTGACAGTTGCATCTATTATACCAGCACTGGGCAAAGGGGACTGATTCTCAGACCTCTTCCTTCAGGATGCATATTTTTAGAAAATTGTAAGGCGAACACTGAGACTGAGTTCCCATTCGTGTTGTTCAGAGAAGTGTCTGCTCAGTTTGTCAGCCATGGTATTCTGTTGGCCTGGTATGCAAGTGGCAGTTGGGGTTATCTGGTTCTTGTGGCACCAGTTCCAAAATCTGATTGCCTCTGCACACAGTGAGCATGATAGAGTACCTCCCTGTCAATTGATGTACAACATAGAGCAATCAACAAGATCCGCTCCGACCAGGCCACGGTAATTCTGATAGCTTCCTACTGGCCGAGACAACCTTTGTTCCCTTACCTACATCACCTATCAGTAAGTCAACTGATTACTCTCACCATGAGTCCCCACTTTCTAACCCAACAGTGGGGCAAGACCCACCACCCAAACATAAAAACCCTGAAACTCAGAGCTTGGCTTCTCCATGGTTCCAGAATGAAGAACTTACCTGCTCAGAGACAGTTAAGCAGATCCTAGTAAATAGTTGACATTCCTCCGCAAGATGCACCTACTAAAACAAATGAAAATGCTTTCAGGAGTGCTGTAGTATTCGTCAATTACAACCAAACACTGCTCCCATACCTACTGTACTGGAGTACTTGATCAACCTCAGTGATGCAGGCCTCTCCATCAGCTTGGTTCGCATCTATCTCCACGAACCAGTCAACCATCTTTCACTCTTTGCACACCCAATGATGAAGCATTTCTTAACAGGCTTGTGGAAAACGCGTACAAACTTACACCTCCCTGTACCACCTGGGGACCTAAATCTCATACTTGACACACTCATTAGACCACCCTTTGAGCTACTAGCCATGGCCCCACCACAATACCTATCCATGAAAAAACGAGAAGTCCTGTGGCACCTTATAGACTAACAGATTTATTGGAGCATAAGCTTTCATGGGCAAAGACTCACTTCGTCAGATGCAACATGTGGCTTTCATAGTGGCAGTAAATCTGTGAGACGAGTTGTTGAAATTGCAGCTCTCGTGGCTCACCCACTGTACACTATCTTTACTAAGGATAAGGTTATGCTCAAGCCTCATCCCAAGTTTCTCCACAAAGTTATATCGGACTTTCACCTGAATGAACCCATATACTTACCCACGTACTTTCCTAAACCTCACATCTCTCCAAGAGAATCCATCTTGCACACCCTAAATGCCTGATGAGCCCTTGCATTCTACTTCGGAGAGAACCACGGAGACCAGGAAATCAGACAGACTCTTCATCTCTTTGTTCCCCCCATGGGAAAACCTGTCTTTAAGCAATGGATTTCCAAGTGGATTGCAAGCTGCATATGTACAGCTTACCAGCTTTGTAGAAAAGAACCACCACAGATTATTAGGGCACACTCCACACGTGCAATGGCCACATCAACTGCTTTCCTACATAATGTGCCACTAGCGGACATTTGTAGAGTAGCGACATGGTCTTCCCATCATACTTTCGCACAACATTATGCCTTACAAAAAGGACTCATATCTATCACTACTCTAGTAGATGCGGTCCTTGATTCTTCACATAAATGACTTCAATGCCCACCACTATATGGGGGTATTGCTACTTAGTCACCTGAGTGGAGCACCCATAGGGACACCACTCGCAGGAGAAAAAGTTCCTCACTCTGTGCGGTAACCATGGTTCTTTGAGATGTCTCTCTCTCTGGGTGCTTCACTACCCACCCTTTCTCCCCTCTATTTGGAGTCCTTTATTGGATTTCCAGTAGAAATGGAACAGAGGGAAGATTGTGCCATGCACGCACCTAACGGACGAAAACAGTGCAAGACTGCGCATGCGCGGTGCAGGAAGGCAGTGCTAGGCAAAATCTCCAATCAGTGCTGCGAAGGAGCACTGAGACCTGAGTGGAACACCTACAGGGACACACATCTCAAAGAACCATGGATACTGCACAGGGTGAGTAACTTCTTTGTTTCCAAACTTCACATTTCATCTGACCTGTGGTTTAAAGTCCAGTCTAAGTTTCTGGACTTTCATTTTTATATTGCTTTCATATAAACCTTAACATTTAAAAATACAAGATGTTTTGTGTTGGAATTGTAATGTCCAATATTACTGGACTACATAGTAACTAGTGCATTTTACTAATAAGTGAAAAGACTTTTTTGAAATTCCTGTATAAATAAATCTATGCTTTCCCTATATGAAAAGGCTAGAGATGCCCATATACTGTTTGAGCAAAACCAAGATTATTGTTGAAATTAAGTCTCTGAATAAATCAGATGTTAATATAAACTATTTTTTAATCTCTAGAAAACCTTTCAGCCAAAGAACTGAAGAAAATGCTTAGCAAGCAGAGAAGAGCACAGAAGAAAGCCAAACTCGAAGAAGAGAGAAAGCATGCAGAAAGAGAACGACAGCAAAAGAATCAAAAGAAAAAACGAGATGAGGAAGAGGAGGAAACTAGTGGTCCTAAGGAAGAACTAGTTCCTGAAAAACTGGAAAGAGTAAGCACCATGTTACATGTCATGGCTGTTTCATCTTGTATTCTTTGGCCTTTCCTTCCCCACTCCTATCCCTCCACATTTCTGGAAAAATGTAACACAGGAAATCTCCTTTTAAAGGGACAAACCAATTGAAAAATCATTTTTATACAAAACAAATTTGTCCATTTTTATAACACTTATAATTAAATAAGATTACAGGAAAAATGGTAGTTCTCCTTCCACAATATTTTTAGTTTGTGCATTTGATAGCAGTTTGTTGATAATTGTGTGTGTTTTATAATATAAAAAACCAAAACACTCTCCGTCTGGTCTCCAGAAAGCTCAGTCAAAGATAGCAGGTAGAATCCGAAAGGGAGTGTAAGGGAACAATGAGACAGTGCTGATCAGTATGATAGGCAGTGGTCTTGGCTTATCAGCTGTCAAGCCTTTGTCAAGTTTTTGTAGGCACTGTTCTGTACAACCAGTATCCCCCGTACTTTTTTTAATAGGTCTTTCACGTAGCAACAGACTGGGGTAGGGGAGGAGTAAGAAAATGTGATAGCCACAAAATCTAACATCTGAAACTATTTTTTAGTTCTAAATTGGTTCAAATGTTCTTGTAACCACTATAGGTTATATTAGTTATCAGGTACCCATCTGAAATACCTGACAGTAATGCCATACATAGCTATATTCCCCTGGGTCTCAACTTAAAATCCTCAGAAGAGAGCAGTGATGTATAAACTTAATTCAAATACATTTTTCTTGGTTCAGTTTACTTCAGACAGGTATCATGATGTACTGGTTGGATGTGTGATCTCTTAAACTGTTCTTGAGTATTAAGATTTTTTTTTCTTGTTCTGTGCCAACAACTTAAATCAGCTGATTGAAGCACTTGCTTGCTTATTGTGAATAGGGGGATAAGGCCAGGTTTGTGGTTCTTTTTGTTCAAAAACCAAAAAAACTAATCTGTGTCTGCATGTAGATTGAACTCCATGGAAAGCTTAATTTTTTAAAAAGATGTATGTTAGTGATAGATGCTATTTCCTAATGTAAATTAATTTTGTCTTTTATTAAAACAGGTTGAAAATCCATTAGAGGAAGCTATTAAGTTCCTTATGCCACTTAAGAATCTTGTTGCAGATAACATAGACACACATCTGTTAGCATTTGAAATATACTTTAGAAAAGGTAAAATTGTGGCTTTTCTCCAAATGTTCTGATCCTGTATTCCAGCCTATTTTTACCCAACTGTAGTCTATATTTATTAAGGCAAGAATTTCCATCATGCCCGGAGTTAGTGGATAAATATTACAGAAAGCTTTATATGTACCATATCATCTTTCTTTGACAGCACATTGTTCTTAAAACTGACTTTAAGAATAAAGAAATTTGTGATTATATGTGCATGAGATATATGGAGGAAAAGTATTTATGGTTGTAATTCTTCAGCATCTAAAAAATTAGACTAATATACCTGACCCAATGTTGCTAATAATAGTTAACAGCACCTCTTTTATAATAGAATGAAGTTAGGGGCCGTCATAATGTTGTATACAGTAAAACCTGTGTTAACCAGAGCGCCCTAATCCCCGAACATGCCAGATACCTAAAAATTCCAGTTATCTTAGGGTCCCGTCAACTTAGGAAAAACCAATTGACAATAATAGTAAAACTCAAGTTTTTAATATTGGAGTTTTGTAGTATGAGGCAGTTGATCTCACATTTCTATTTTGAGCTAAAGATGATTAGTACTACCTACATAAAAAATTAAGCCAATCATGGTAAACCAAGCCAGGCCTGTGCGCCTGAAGATGTGACACTATTGTGGCTGGGGGCAATGCCGGTTAACAGAGTGCCGGATAACAAAGGTTTCACTGTATGTATGTTATAACTGGGTATTGAGAGTACAGAAGAGACAATTATGCTTTAGATTTATTAATAAAAGCACAAAGGATTTGGGGACACTACTTCCTGTAAAAGCTAGACATCTCAATATTACACTTGATTTTTCAGAAAATATTGCTATTGTCATTTTGTTGTAAAAACACATTAAAGAAATTGTTTCTAAAAAGAGGAGAGTAAAAATGTGTGTGCTTATTTTTTAACTAAAGCTAAAGGTTTTTGGCATCTGAGTATGTTTGAGAAAGTGAAGGATTTGGGTAGTTGTCTGCAATGAAATTTAAAGGGACAGAACAGTTTAAAGTATATAACCTTGGTTTTATGTTCTTTTTTGCCCAGGAAAATTTCTGTTAATGTTGCAGTCTGTCAAGAGAGCTTTTGCTATCAACAGTAGTAACCCATGGCTACATGAATGTTTGATTAAATTTTCTAAATGTGGTACGTACAGTGAAACAGCAGTAGATGTTTTAAAAGTCTAAATGCTATACAAACACGAATATATTTAAAATAAAGTAGATACACATGGCAAAAAATTGCATTATTTATGTACTAAGTGTTCAGAATTTCATCAGAATCTATTGAAGCCTGTTGATTTTGTTGAAAATCAAAGATGGTAAAATATTGAAATTTGTAGTACTGATTTTCAACTATAAAGTGTGTGTGTGTGTGTGTGTGTACAGCACTAAAGTGGTATATTGCTAAGAATGGCAGCAACAGTAACTTTCTGTTTTTCTCCTTTTTAGTATCTGATCATAGTAATCTCCCTGAAATTGTGAACAAGGTCTTAACTCAAGAAATGCAGAAAATCTTTGTTAACAAAGACTTGGAAAGTTTTAATGAAGAGTTTCTTAAATATAATGCTACCTCTATTCTGCATCTGTTGTCAGGTTTGTTTCTTTTGATGCTATGAAAATGTTGAATGATGGTAAATTGTCAAGCTAATGCCTTGCTCTGTAATTCGTTCCAATTAGAATATGCCAGAGGCTCAGATAAAAAATATTTTTGACGTGTTTGAAAAGCTTTAACAAGCCACTTGCCCCCTTTCAACCTAATGTGGGAAGCTTTCGATTTCTACAGGATTTATTTTTAAAAGAAAACATAAAATTCTAATCCTTATGATCTCAAAAAATCTTCATCATGTAAAAAATCCTCTCTCCTTAGTTTCCACTTAGAGTGCTTCTGCTCATAGCTTTGCAAAGAGCAGCAACGGAATGAAAGAACGAGACTAGTAACTTTCATTGCTGTTGTTAGCAACACTGAGTAATGATGGGCAAGTCAAGAATCATCTCAATTTTATGCTGGTTTTGCTGCTGCTTATGAGTTGTGAGTTAAGATAATATGTGGGAGTACCACACACAGACAACTTGGGGTCAGGTAAGAGAGAAAATCTGTTACCTGTGCAATGGCTAGAAGGTTCTGGATAAAAATATTTGAAGGGAAAGATCTCCCCAAGAGGGCAGTGGCATGAGGGAAAGAAAATAAAACTTCTCCCTTTCAACATCTTGAGGGTCAGAAGAGGCTTCACGTTTATTGTGGGACCCACAAAGGGACATGGGCATTATAGTGTTGATATTTAGAGCCACCTAACTTCTAGATGGCGAGACAGTCACAAGCAACAACACTGCAATCCACAAAGCTAAGTTAGACACTTAAGACTCCTATACAATAAATGGTGACATATAGGTGCCTAAGAAATATGATCCAGAAAACTCAGCATGTGAGATGGGGAGCTGAATATGCAAGCCAATAGGAAATGCTGAGAAGAAACGTGCAGACTAACCGCTTCCCCACTCATGGAAATAGGTGTTTCTCTGCAGCTTGACTCTTGTGTGTGTCTGCTTACAATTCATAAACAGCAGGGGTGGGCAAAAGGGCCTCTGCAGGATGGATCCGGCCTTTGGAGGCCCTGCTGTTCCCCCACCCCCAGGCCAATTAGGGCTTGGGGGCGGGGGAGCACATCGTTTCCTCCACCCTGTCTGGGGCATGTAGCACTTTGAAGTGCCCCGCGCTTCTGGCAGGGCAGGAGGAGACTTCATGCGTTGCCCTACCCCCAAGCCCTGATGGCCTGGGGGCAGGAGGAGTGTGCGAAGTTCCTCTGCCCTGTGAGACGTGCACAGCACTTCAAATTGCTACGCGCTCCTTGCAGGGCGGGAGGAGACTTTGCATGCTCCCCCACCCTCAGGTCAATCAGAGATTGGGGGTGAGGGAGCGCACTTCAAAGTTCTACATGCTCCTGGCAGGGCAGAGGAAACTTGGTGCGCTTCCCCTGCCCCCAGGCCCTAATTGGCCTGGGGGTGGAGGAATGTATGAAGCCTCTTCCTACCCTGCCAGGGGCATGGGTGCTTAGTGGGAAGGGGGGGCAAAGAGGCTCCTCCACCCCCAGACCAATCATAGTCCTGCCCCTGCCCCTTCTGGGGCGGCCCGGAGCCACTTCAAAAAAATGTTTGAAGTGGCTCCTGGCCAAAAATTATTGCCCACCCCTGAAAAACAGGACTTCATTGCCCTGAGTCAGGTATCTGCTATTTCCAGTAATGAGTTGATTGTTTGCCTCATTTCCACTTAAAACAGGAGGCGAAAGAGGTGGCCATTTTATAACTTGTAGACCGTTTGTTGGTACAGCAATAGATTTGCCTAGGAACTGGAAAACCCAGCTTAAATTTCTACCTCTTTGAGAGAGTGGAGAAGGGATTTGAGCAAGGCGGTCTATTGTCTCTCAGGAGAGTGTGCTGATTACTGAGCTATGGGGGTATTTTGCTCTAAGTCTACCTTAGTTGAAGCTGTTCCACAGTAGATAATGAAAGAGCAGTTAGTGTTTTTAGGATTATTTTCTGTATCCGTTGATAATGTTACAATAAAGTATTGTACCAGAGAATGTTGTCAATGTCTGTTCAAATGTGACTTTTTTCTTATGCTTAAGGTGCTAAGATGATGTATTTTCTGGACAAATCAAGACAAGAGAAAGCAATTGCTATTGCTACTAAATTAGATGAAACTATGAGAGACAAAAATGTGAAGGTAAAACTAATTTAATTGTAATCTCTTTATATATTTAGGGACAAGCAGGCAGTCTTAAATGTCATATGAAGCACAGGATAACGTACACTAAAAATTGTATTTTGGTTAAAATTATATTTTTGATTTCAGACTTTTCTAAACAAGGACAATGGCATTTATTGTCAGAAGAGGGCACTTCATTCCTTAATCATGAAAGCTAGATTTAGTGAGGCCCACATTTTCTTGGGTAATGAAGTAGTCTAGACTAAATTTAAATGTTGCTCTTGTTTCTTCAGACTTTAACAAAAGTTTTCGAGGCACTGCTTGATGGCAGCTTTGGAAGCTGCCACACCCAGTATGAAGAGTATCGGACAGCATGCCATAAACTGTTTCCTTTTACATCAGCCTTTATGCCTGCCACAAATGAGGATGATAGTAGCTTTGCATCAGTGAACCATACAGCTGTTAACCATGATGTGCTCTCCAATGAAATTTGATGTAGTGTACAAATAAAATATTTGACTATACTTACAGACTGGTGGGATGCAGATCAGGTTTACTTTTTCAGGATGCATTTTTTTATATCTTAAAAGTATAAAATGAAACATTTAGATGGTAAAATGAAAATGGAGTATGCTATAGTGCGTTTTCATCCAACAAGAACTGCCAATGTTTATGTAAGCATTGCTAATCAACATCTGTCATGTATATTCTTGTACTGTTAAGTCTTTTAACAAGAAAATCCCCAAATTATGGACATTAAAGACTATTTTCACCTAAGTGTTGCATATAGAAATAATAATTACTTGTTAATGAAATTATAATTCAGCAGATTTTAGCAAATTAGGACTTAAAAGTGCTGCTTCTATCATCTTCTTTCATCTTTTTCTGTTTGTTTTGGTTGCTTTAATTTTCATCATTTTGGTTTCTTTTGAAGCACATAATTGGAAATGTTGGTTGTTTGCATGTTTCTTGTCCATTCTGTGTCATATATGGAACTAGTGCGGGTGGATATGGAGGCTTGGTTAGAAAAAACTCTTACCATCAATTTTATCTACCTTTTGTTCCATAACTGTTGTGTCTTTACATTTTTGAACTGTTTAACATTTTAAAAACAGTTAAGTACATGTAATTTCCCTTAAATAATAGTGAATATGATACTGTTTCGATACCATTGTCTGCCTACCTGTCTTTCTTTTTTTCATTGCCTCTTAATGGTTTGGAAAGGCTACTCCAGTTTTGGACAGATGCAAAAGGTACAATAATGGGGAATATGGTTCTCCTCAGGATCATAAAAATTCACTGGTAAGTTTACTGTATACCTCCATTAAAAGTCTTAGGTGTGGACTTATAGCCGATAAATGTAATACTTCTCTTGCCTAAATACTATTGCTTTAAATGCAAATACAAAGCAACTAGTAGTTGAGAAGTGCATTTTATATTAAAAACTATTTAAGGGAGCACAAAAAGGCTGACTACAAATCACAATGAACCTCTTTCTTATTCTGTGTTTTGGTGCATTAACTAATAAATGCATAAAATATACAACACATCAAAATGAAAGTCTGAACTTAATGTAGCTGTTTTAAAGCATAATATTGCTGGACAAAATGGCTACATATGACAGCTTTGCATTCTACATGAACTGCTATCAAAACTTAAATATACTGTGGCTTGTACAGAAAATACGTTTTCTGGAAACTGCAATGGAATCATTATATCAGATTGTTTTTATTTCACTGCAATGTAAATATTTTCAGTAATATTAACTAGCCCCTTTAAGGTTAACGTAAGTTCAGAAGGGGGATTTTATTAAGATAAATAAACTGTTCTAATTAAAATGGTCTCCTTTTGTGTGTCATCTGTTTAGATTAAAAATTGTTGAATTGGAAACTCACTGTAAAATAATGCCAACACTTTATGCTGTAATAAATTATTTTGTACACACTTGCCTTTGCGTTTAATTTTTTGCAGATTCTGTGGCAGTTTTAAAGTAGAACATCCATTTAACATAAATTAGTTCTTTTGATTGAAATCTACTAACCTCAATTCCACAGACACTGCAAGTTCAGCATGAAGCTTTACAATTCCTGCAACCACAACCTCATGTATTTTGCTAATTGATTTCTCTGATCCCTGGTCTAAACAAGGGCTTTATTTCGAAATAACCCTCCTTGGGTCGAATTTATAAGCAGCGTGTATACACTACCAAGCCTGTTATTTTGAAATAACAGGCCACTTACTTGGAAATCTACTCCTGCTTTTCTCAGGAAATAGTGCTAGTGGCACCAGAGCGGCCACACCATTTCCAAATAACTATTCCCCAGAGTAATTTGAACTAATTACTCTCCAGTGCTTCCTGGGGCTCTGAGTTGAGGTTGTGCATCCTCCTTAATGGAGCCTGTCTCTGACTAATTTGAAGGTTTCCCTGTAGTGGGGGCATGCTATTTCAATTTTGTAAAATTGGGAATTAAGTTCAATTTAGTTATTTTGAAATAGTTTCCTAGTTAATCTTAAATCAGTCTGAAATCATCTTAAACTGAAAGTATTTAATGATGCTTAAATCTCAAATAGGAGAGGTTGTACAGATATAGGAGAGGTTGTCATAGGTGTACCGTAACCCTAATGTCTCAAAAAAAAAAGTGGCTTTGCATTTTAATTTAATCGCATGATACGCTCTTTTAAGTAAAGTTTAGTTAATTTTAAAAAAATTGTTTAGTTAAGTTTAGTTTCTTTAGCTTGTTTGATGAATAAAAATGTCCTTTATGATTGAGTATTCAATAAATGTTTGCCTTTAAAAAAAAATAAAATAAAATTCCCTGGGTGCACACCCTAATGAAATGTGCTGCGCGCACCTATGGAGGTTTTATAGACATGCCCAGAAACACGTATAAGCAACTTTTTTGTCTCGTTGGTCTTCCTGCCCAAAACCACTGTTTTATGCCTTTGGGTGGGAAAGTAGCCTATGCATAAATGACTCAAGCATGAACAGGGAAAAGCATCTACCTGCAGTTTTGTGCCATTGAGCCAAAACACCCTTAGAATCCATTTGATTCTGAAGTAGCCAAAGGTGTGTAAATCATTTGGCTCATCCAGTCTCAATATTGGGACTGGAAACAGATATCTGAATGGCTTGAGGTGTATTTTAACACGGAACAAAGATAGCAGTGCTATAGATATGCAGGAGTGATGGGCAACCTAGACTACTGAGTGGGCTGCATGAATTGGGCTCCCTCATCTCAGTGGACCGCAATATTGTCATTTTTGCTAACTGCCCTCATCTACCTAGAATTTATGCTTTGATTGGATAGACTGGGAGTGCACCTCAATTTGGTGTGCAATCTGCATGCACCTCACTTCATATGCCCTTGCTTTAGGTGAGTGTCACCTTAGTAATATCCGTAGGAAACAAACAATACAGGCAGAAACCAGTGGAATTGGGCAACCTTGTACATAGGCAACAGTAAACAATGTGTGTCATGGGTCATACATAGAACCCCAATGGGCTACAGGTTGCCCACCACTGGTATAGGGCATAGGGTGATAGCAATGCCACTGGGAAATGCTTTTGATTTTGATCTTATAAATCTTGAATATAGCCCAAAAAAGAATATTCATAGCATTGTGTCAACAGTTTATTTTCTAAGAAAGCAGTAGGAAAATGTAGGATAAAGAACACTGACCGGCAGCTGAACTAGGTCTGTAGCTTTAAAGCTTCCAGAATGGTGGTAGCCCTTTTGAAAAGCTTGTATTGAATCCCTTCATTCCCCTCTGCTTTTTCTGGACCTCCTGTAGGGGCTGAGGCTGGCAGAGCTTTCTTCATGACTGGGGTCACAGGTTCAAATCAGTCTCTATAATAGCTTCTGATCACCCTACAGACCACTGCAGAGGAGGTCTAGAATTACATAGGAAGGGTAAGAATAAGATGATAGCTATAATTTAGAGGCATCTGTTTGTGTGAGTCTGTTAATTCAAGAACTATTAGACAGAAGCAGTTAGAACCATCAAATTTAGTATGCGGTGTCCTCTTTATCTAAACTTAAAGCAAGGTCAGGGTTTGGTTGTGGCAGGAAAACAGGATGTGCCTGGAATTCATTTGTTTTACATAACATGGACAGGGAAGGACCTGATTGGAGGGATGTGATAATGCATAGTGACCATTAGGGGCAGTGAGTGTGGAGAGTATCAGTACTGTAGAGCAGGGGTGGGCAAAAGCCTCTCAGCAGGCCAGATCTGACCCACCCAGGGCTTTGATCTGGCCTCTTCCAGGCTCCGCCCCCCAGTGTGTTGCCTGGAAGCCAGAGCTGCGTGAGCTCTTCTAACTGCTTCTGTTTAAAAGGCTCACACCTTCCCTATACCTGTCAGGCAACATGTTGCCTGGCAGCCGCAGGGAAGGTTTAAGCCCTTTAAATAGAAGCAGTGTTCTCTCTACGCTGCGTACCTGCATGGCCGTGCACTACAAATTTTAGGTCTGACCATGTCCTTTTAAGAGCTGCGCAACAGCACTCACTGCTCACCTTCCTGCTGGAATGGAAGGTGAGTAGAGGTGGCAATAGCAGCGGTAGCACCAGCAACTGCTTGTAGCCTGGTGGGTTCCTGGTGGCAGGTGGCTGCCCTTTTGCTCTGCCTAGAGCTGGGGTACGTGAGGTGAGGCTGGTCTAGTAAGGCTGCCTCAGCTGGAACAGTCTCACCTTGTGTATGCCCTGGATCCAGCTGGAGTAAAGCAGCAGCTGTGTGAGCCTCATTTGGCAGAGGCTGCCCCAGCTGGAATGGGCCTCGTGCAGCTGCTGCTTTACTCCAGCTGGAGCTCAGCCCACCTGTGGTCTCTCAGGGACCAGGACCGTGGTACTAAAAATAGCACTGCAGTTGGCCTCTGCTCCAGTCCTGGCATGTGATCCCACCCCAGGAGCAGCTGGGACCATGGCTTTCTATGTGAAAGGTAGAAAGGGAAGGGGCAGGGGCAGAACTATGGGGAAGGGGGATGAAGAGAGGCAGGGGCTTATGCTGAGAGGAGTGGAGTGGGTCAAGGCAGGAGGAGGAAGGGGCAGATACGGAGGGGCAGGGTGGAGGAGAGACAAATGCCAGGAGCCTAAGAGGAACCAATGAGGAAAAGGCGGGAGGGAATGTGTCATTGAGGGTGTGAGAAGGGAGGTGACAAGGTAATGTTGGAAGAGGGCAGGGGCAAGAGGGAGGAAGAGAAGAGGGGAGGAGTAGGTGCTGGGAGAAGAGGGGTTGAAAGGAGGAGTGAGCATGAGGAAGGCAAGGGATGGAACAAGTGTGAGGGCACAGGAATATGAGGAGAACTGGGCAGAAGGTGGTGAGCCGGTGGGCACCAGGGAGAAAGCGGGCATGGAGGGCAGGGGCAGTGAGGGAAGGAAGAGGCATCAGGAAGATGCAGGGGTAAGGGAAAGTGGAGGTGCCAGGGGTATTGTTGGGGTGAAGCAGAAGGGCAGATACATGGAGGGGAGGGATGGGCACCAGAGGAGAGGGGCAGAGCAGGTGCGTAGAGGGAGGTATTAGGAGAGAGGATGGGTAGTTACAGATGATCAGAGTGGGACTAGAGGAGTGGGCAGCACTTGGACAAGAGAAGAGTGGGTGCAGGGGTCAAGGAGGATGGAGCAGGGGCAGGTCTCCAAAGGGCTGAAGGGAGTGAGGGCAGCAGCCCAGACAGCAGAGCAGGGTGAGGGGTGGGTGGGGAGAGCAGCCAGCACCATGTAGCCAGACAGGACCCTCCCCCCTCCCCCTCCCCCCGGGGTAACATCTTGCTTGCCCCTCTCTAAGATGCCTGGAGCGCACAGAGCAGTAAAATCAGCATAGTCTTTGAAGCAGACAGGAGGCCCGGATATGCTGGCTGCTGTGACCCTGGATGGCTGTAAACAGAGATACGCTAATTGCTGACCTAGAGGCTGCAGAGGAGTGCTCTTGACTGAAACCCATATTGATACACACACACACACACACTCATCCGGGGGGAGGAATCTCCTGCCCAGTAAAGAATGTCCAGTACTCACAATTTAGTTATCTCTCTTGCAAGTGTAAATTAAGTTGAAACTCCCTTGTAAGAGCTGGCGTCACAAAGACGGACCAACACAATTGGGCATCTTAGATAACAAAGAGGATACGGGCCCCTATGAGTATAAAGATGGGTCCAGCAGCACACTTACTCTGAGCATCAATCTACCATCTATCTGCTGGTCAGGTTAGGTGATTGGCCTCCCGAGGTTCCACGGGGACGCCCACCTCGTATTCATCTTTCCTAGGAATTGAGGGACTGGTCCTGGCCTGATATGCTGGAGTCAAGAGGCACAGAAGGGGGTAAAAATTGTATCTGGATGTGTCCTTTGTCTTAAGTGTACACGTAGACTTAGCTCTTTGAAGATTAAGCTGTCACTTGGTACCATTATTTTTATTTTCTGTCTTTATTTTCTTTGTAACCATTTTTAAGATCTATATTTGCTAGCAGTTAAGAAATAGAGCAATAGCCATTGTAACCATATGATTTATAAGCTGCTTTAATAAACCTGTAAGTGTTTAAGCTTTAACCTGACTCTTCAGTTGCTGTAACAGAACCAAGCACAATTTAAAAGAACTCCTGCCACTCATAAGGGACAGATACAGGCAGAGCTTGGTGTTTGGATTGTGTCGCTTCCAGAGGACAGATGCGTGGGGCATCTCTCTACCTTCCCTAGGCTGCCCGCTGCGAAGGGATCCTGTATCCTAGCAGTCAAAATCTGAGATGTAATAAGCTCTCCCTGTAAACTGTGGGGCGTCTGTCAGGCTGTTGCCTGCCCGCCACAGAGGGACCCCGGTCCTAGCGGTCAAAGACACGGACAAATTTCTCGGGGCGCCCGTTGGCCTTCCCTAAGGCTGCCCCCTGTGACAGGACCTTGTGTCCCAGCAGTTGAAGACTCAGGTGTATAACACACACACACACACACACATGCACTGCCCTGACCATCGGCTGACACACCAGGGGAGCAGATGGGGCGAGGGGAGGGTGGGAGACATGGTAGCAGAAGGGAAAAGGGAGAGGTTTATAAGATACTTATTAATAACTTGGGTGCCACAGTGGCACCTATCCGAACAAGCCCATGTGAACCCAATACTGGTGCTCAAGACAAAACTCATTCCACTCTTAAAGGGAGCACTGGTAGAAAGAGCTTGCATGTCTTGGGCTCACAGGCAATGTGCTAGCAGCAAGGCCAGGAGCAGCGTGCCCTTTAAATATCTGGAATTGGAAGGGCTCACAGCTCCTGTGCCCCACTAATGTGATGCTGGGAGCTGCAGGGGAAGGGTGAGCCTTCAACTCCTGCTATTTAGAGGTCCCGCTCCTTCTGCCCCTTTTGGGGTGTCTCGCTGCCCCTTCTGGGGTGGCCCACTACCACTTCAAAAATGTTTGAAGGGGTACCCATTCAAAAATTGTCCATCCCTTCTGTAGAGTGACCACTGGGGGCAGCTGCACTGGGAAGGGAGTGGCCATTTGTGCTGGGGCTAGCTATCTTGCCAGCCAATGGCCCCTCTGTCCTAAGCCCTTCCCAGCATCAGCCTAGGGGGGCAGGGGAGTAGTGTTCCCTCTAAGCTATGGGGCAGCACAGCTTCACAGGTGATTAATCAGCCCTGCCCCATCAGAGACTCAGGGCTCCCTGCACGGAACTGACTGACTGGGTGGGGCTGATTAATCACCTGTGAAGCTGTGTGTCTCTGCAGCTTAAGGGACCACCTGTGGGAAACCCCACAGACCCCACCACCACTGTCCATTCCCCCCAGCACCACTGAGGCTGGGCAGTACATCCCCCCCCCCCCCAACACTATGGGAGAAATCCAGTTATTTGTATTTTCATATAATTTAGGAACCATCATGAACTTTATGCTGGTGTTATACTAACACAGTATGAAGATGGCCCCTGCCCCAATGTTCCTAAGAGGCTATGATTGCTGAAGAAAGGCATTCTGGGATAAATGGATAAGAAATAGCACTAGAGATTACTAAATACTAAGTAATTGAGTGAAGTCACACACATGGGGATAGGGATAAAGGAAGAGCAAATAAATTGATGAGAAGGAAATAGAAATAGGGGAAAGGCAGTGACATTGGAAGCAAAAATGAAAATAGCTATGAATTCTTACTATAGACATTCAAATGGATGTGCTTCTGCCAGAACCTGTAATCAAAGAAGTTCCCCAGATCAGGAATTTGAACAGCTCCTCCAGGTGGGAGTAGCATTCACTAGCCAGTGAGGTATGAGATATTATGGATTGGGTGCTATTCTGCTGTTCACTTCATAGTGGCAAATCCTTGGTATGCACGAGAGTGAATAGTCATTGGATCAGGAAGAGAGATCAGGCAAGTGCCTGCAGCTGGATGGTTAGAACAGTCACCTGTGATGTGGGAAACTAGTTCCTGCTCCAACTACCCTTCAGTTACTTACATAAAGTGAAACTGCTTCAAAAGCAGAGCTCCCCTGCCCCCGAATACCCCATGGTCCAGTGACTAGGGAATTCTGCAGCACAGGTGACACGTTCAAATCTGACATGCACAGGGGAGCAGCAGTGTGGCTGCAGTGGTTTTAGGCTAACAACTTGAATATATACCAGGGGATTGTATGTGAGAGGCTAGCTTGAGCCTCTGCCACCCTGCTGTTTTTAGGTGTAGCTGAAGCAAAGCTAGTGTTTGTCTCAGCTGGTAATTACGCAGTGGCTCAGAGATGTAATTACCAGCTAAGGCCTAGGAAAACCCAAGGTTCACCTCCACCATCTTAACATGCATTCAAATATATTTTGCCTTGTCTGCACTCAGATGTTAATGTTAAAACACACTTTTGCCAGTGCAGACAGCCTTTGACAACATGCCTTCTCTGCAGTTAATGCAGGAGGTTGACACCCTGGTTAGCCGAGACTCCAGGTGTCAGCATTCTCTCAGCAAAATCCTGCCCATGTTATTGTGTCTTTGCTGTTTTTCCATTTGCATGCCTATAGGAGAGCATATCCCATTATTCTTCAGATGGTCATCCCTATGTGTGTTCACCATATGCCTAAGTCCAAACTTTTTTGCTGTCAGTGTCTGTTGACCTCCATGTGTACCATAGCTCTCCTGGTGTGAACTGAGCACATAATAGGTGGTGTGGGTCAATGCCTTCCCAGTTCCTTCTTACAGATGAGTGGTCTGAGTTGGAATCTTTGGTGTCTTCAATTCCTTTTTTCTCCTGTGTCATTGCTGTAAGATGTTGTATATAGTCTTTAGTAGTGTTAGTAATTTTATAGTATCATCAACATAGTATAGTTAGTATTTTTCTCTTATTTTCCTGCTATTTCCCCCAGCCAGAAACATTTTTCTTGTGAAATCCATGATTATGCCCAGAATTCATACACTTGTATTTCTTGCCCTTACTCCTTTTTAGTGAGTGCCAAACCTCAACACTGCTTCTACTGCCTGGATGAGGCATGCATTTCTGCCAAGTGCAGCAGCTGCCACACTTTTCCCTGAAGAACTCATACTGGTCAGGAACTGAGATGCACAAAACCTCTCATGGTGAAGACAATGAAGCCTCAATCAGATCTGGGTTGGAGATGATTCCCTCATGCCTCTCACCAAACAGGCAGCACTCCTCTGAGCACAAGCTTGGAACAGAGGCAGAGACTTAAGTCCAAGGAGAACTTTTCATTTGAGAGCATGGGGCACAGTCACAGACATAAGGACAAACACTCATCTGCTTCCAGACCATAGAGGATGAGGGTGGTTTGGTGGCTAACGCTTCCTTCGCAGCCACCATGCATATGGCAGATAACTTTAGGGGGATAGCTACAGCCATTGTTACGAAGAGAGATTTGTGACTGGTTTCCTTAGAGATGTGCAATACTATCCAAGAATTGCCCTTCTCATGGATTGGGTTATTGGACACAGGTGAGTCACTCCTTTCCCTCAAAGACTCGAGGGCAGTGCTTCATTTGCTGGACGTTTATACCACTGCCCAAAAAACACCATAGAGTGGCTTGTAGGCAAGAATGCCTCCTCAGCCTTTTTACCGCCAATTTTTTCAGGAGACACCACTCAAAAGACTGAGGTATTATAAACCCAGAACCCAGCTTCTTTTGACAGGCCTGCCAAGACCTGCATCCCTTTACTGGTGCTGTTTCGTTTTCCATTTCTGATATTTGGAGGTCGCCTTACCTAATTTGCCACAAACTAGAGGGCCCTAACTACAAACAAATGGATATTAAAAATGGTGGCTATCTGGTCAAATTTCTCATAACTTCTATCCAAAGTGCCTGCCTCTGTGCCCTGTGCATTTTCCAAGTTTCATGAGTCAGTTTCATAATCCACTAACCAGTATTTTTTCCAAACCTCATACTTCCAATGAAGAGATACAGCTGCATTCTCTTGACAGCTGAAGGGCTTTAGCCTTTTATCTTCAAAGAACAAAGGATGTTAGGAAGGCACCTAAACTATTTGTTACCATACCAGAGCGATCATTGAGTAAAGCTACAGAGACTTTCAGAATGTATCATGGGGTGTGTTATCTTTTATTACCAACTAGCTTATATTCCCGCTCCAGAGAGGATGAGAACTCATCCCACTCGAGGGCAAACTACTTCAGCTGCATTGCTGAGATGCACTGCTCCTAGGAATACATAGGGCAGCTTCTTGGAGCTCTTTGTATCCCTTGATGAGTTTTCAACTGCAGATACAGCTGTGGGAACAGCAGTACTACAGCCAGCTATTACTTCTGCACCCACAACCTGTTTCACTACAGCTTAATCTCCCATGGGTGGAATACATGTAGGGACCATCACTTGAAGAAGAAATGGCAATAATTTACTTGTAACATTCTGAAGAATGTATGGTCCCTGTCTGTATTACATGACCCATCCTCCCTCCCTCTCTCTCCTCTACTGCACGTTGCCTTGAACTGCAGTAAGAATTGGAAACTGGAGGTGCATCGAGTCATACCACCTTTTTTTCTGCTTAGTTTGGCACATGAGGAGAGCGACTATATGATCAAAGGATGCGGCTGCAAAGGATTCCAGATTCACACTCATGCGTATTATATTTGTGGAACCTCTAGTTTTGAGTAAATAACCTCCGTCTCTTTGTGCTGAGATAATGTAAGGTTCTTTCCCAGTCAGTTGTGTCAGATGCAAGAGAACACGTGGGAAGGCATTTGAAGGACTAGCAGCCCTTATGTAATTCAGCTTCCCTAAAAAGAGGTAAATTGCAGCTCAAGTTAAAGTAGAACCTGGAATTTAATCCCTATTCTTTGGTGGTAAACTAGGATGGGCGTAATGCCCTCCAAACGGGATTTATGTGGCTAGTAGGAGGGTTTGTGTAAAAACCCTGGTAAGAGTCCAAGCTGACTGTGCAGTGAAGGCATACGTTGAGAGTGTGCTGGGAATGTCTAAGGTTACTGCTAAATAAAGGGTTTTTTTTTTCCTTTTCTTTTTTTTCTTTTTCTTTTCAGTAGTATGGGGAGTAAGAAGTATTAGATAAGAAAACTGGAGGAGGCTGGTAATATTATTAGGAAATAGCTAAACATGTAGTAACGGGTTGAGAACATGCTCTAAACAACAAAGGGTTAATACCGAACAAATAAGGAAGATTGTAGTGTCCTGGGGGCAGTGACTGTCTTTCCTCTGTGCTTGTGTTGTGAGGTTCTCATCCACAACTGGGACTCTGAGGCACTAGGGTTATGCTAAGACTACATAAAATCTTTGTCACACAAACAAACAAGCAAACAAACAAAACAAAATGTTAAATTGTGCATGAGCTAGTACTGTGGCACAGGGGTGTAAAGGGGTCTGTCCTTTGCTCAGGAAAGTTCTACTCCTATCAGATTCAGTAGCTGAAAGAGTTACCTCTTCCACATCTGTCTATTTAGCTCGTACACTCTTTTTAGGACCGTGTTTCTCAAATACAACCACTGTGTGGCTGCATGTGGCTGCCATGGGCTTTTCATGAGATGGCGAGGGGGAGAGGTGGGCTATTGGCCTCTTCCCCTCTCTCCCTGTTGCTCCTAGATGCACTGCCCTGCACCACCTCTGGACCTGGGTACAGCACAACACTGCAGGAGCAAGGGAGATCTTGCCTCACTGACGGGCATGGGGGGTATTGTCAAATGGTAAGGCTAAAAGGGACGCTTGGTGTTCCGCCCTGGGCTAGCTGGACAAAAGCTCCGGGGCAGGATTTCAGGACTCTGGCTGCAGGGCTTTGGGTGCTGATCCCTGGTTCCAGACATTTGGCCCCAGCTTTGGGCTCCAGGCCGAGGCTCCAGCCACATGGTGAAGGAAGCTGGCCTTGGGTGCTGACACCTGGCCATGTGGCAGCAGGCTCCTATCCCTGGCTTCAGCTGCACAGCCCTATCTCAGACCATGCAGCAGCAGGTGCTGACCCCTGGCTCCAGCCATGCACACTCATCACCCTTGGCCCCCGCTGCCACCTCCTTGACCCCACCCACCCAGTGTTTAATTTGTCCCGAGGCTTGCTGAGAAAAGAACAAAAGACTTTCTGGCTATCTTAGGCGGCTGTGATAATCACTTATTAAGCCACCCAGCTAACTAGTAAATCTGCTGTCGAAAGTGATATTAACACTGAGGTTTTCAAAAATGTGTTGAGAGAGCCCCTGCTTTGGGGCAGGAACCTGTCTCATTACATGTGCATAAAACAATGAGATATTTGTTTAGTAGTGCCACAAAAAAGTCCCCACTTTAGGCAAATTTCTTTGCCTCATATCTCAGTTCCCCATCTGTAAAATGGAGATTAATAGCTCCTCACTCTCAGGCCTGTTGTGAAACTATGTTTAGGCTCTGAGGTGCTGGGTTGCTTTGATGGCCAGTAGGGGGCATACAAGTGCTTGAAATAGATAATCTGGAATAAAACAGAAGAGTGTGTGTTCCTCTTTGGAGCTGATTCTCTGAGGCTATGTCTAGACTACAGTTTTCCCGGGAAAACTCCACCGCATCCAGGGAATGCGTCTGCTCTTATGACATTTTTTGCGGAAGAGCAGACACACTCTTTCAGAAGCCCTGTCTTCCTCGTGCCATGAGGAAGAAGCAGGGATGGATGAGAGTTTTGCAGGGCCCCCCTTTGGAGAAAAAATAGAAAAAAGGTGTCAAATGCGCAAATAGAAGGCTATTTTCATATTAAATGTGAATTGGGTAAATTTGATAGAAACTTAATTTAGTTGGATAATTTTTATGTTAATTATATTGTAAGTCATTGTTAAACAAAATCTGCATTAATAATTAAAATTTTTCATTTGTATTTAAATCTATTATAGCTGTCTAGCTCTTTTGGCAGCACATTCTTCAATTATGTCATTAAAGTCCATTTCTTTACACAGGTTGTTTTCAATCGATATAATCGAATGATCTACAAAACGCTCCTGGCTCATAGTAGATCTTAAATAATTCTTTATTCATTTCAATTTTTCCATAGTACCTTTTAGACTGAGATTACATTCTTCAAGTTTTCTTTTTTCTTTAATTTCTGGCTTCCTGACAAATATTTTCTACCTGCGTCTCTCGCTCTGCTAGTTCATTTTATAATTTGGGGTTGTCGGCGAATTTACACTTATAAAATTGTTATTTATCCGTAAAAAACGGAGTGAGTGACATGGTGCGTGCGCCACGGCCACAGCCAACAGGTAGTAGCACGTGCGCAAATCAGTTTCAATCCATCACCCGTTGCGTATTCACATTACTTCATTACACATGTTTCACATATCAATATTAAATGTTCGTTATTAAAAAAACTAGCCAATAGCCCGTCATAAGACCAGATTTTCGGGTCTCTCCTCCATGTCTGTGTGTCTCTTTTTCTCTCTCCTCCTTCTCTCTCTCAGCTCTCCTCCACCTCCTGCCTCTCCCTCCATCAGTCTTTCTCTTCTCCTCCTCCTCCTGCCCCTCACTCTCTTTTTCTCTTCTCCTCCTACTCCTCTCACTCTCTCTCTCTCTCTCTTCTCCTCCCCCTCCTGCCTCTCACTCTCTTTTTCTCTTCTCCTCCTGTCTCACTCTCTCTTTCTCTTCTCCTCCCCCTCCTGCCTCTCACTCGCGGAGCCCAAATGGCCGTTTGCGCCGCTTGCTGCCGCGTGGCGGCCCAGCTGAGCGGCGCAGAACTCAGCCAAGCGCCACAATGGGAGGCGAAGGGGGGCGGGGCAGTGAGGTGGTGACATACATGGCCAGGGGGTGGGACCTGGAGCCTCTGTCACGCCCTTAGCTCCCGCCGTGGCACTCAGCTGAGTTCTGCACTGCTCAGCTGGGCCACCACACGGGAGCAAGCAGTGCAAGCAGCCATTTGGGCCCCGCGCTGCACCCTCGTGCTGCACAGGGAACGCGGGGCCCAAACAGCCGCTTGCGCTGCTGCTTGCTCCCGCGCGATGGCTCGGCGCGGAGCCTATTGAAGTGCAGGGCCCAGGGCAGCCGCTCCATTCGCCCTGCACTATATCTGCCGCTGGGACGAAGGGCTCTTCCGAAAGAGGAGGTTTTTCTGAAATTTGGCCCACTGTAGACGGGCCAAACTATAAGAAGAGCGCAATTTGCATACCTTTTTCTGATTAAAAAGTGGCAGTCTAGACGTAACCTGAATGTTCTGCATGGGAAACCCCATCTGACAACAATGAGCATTCCAGACCCAGTCCCTAATTCTCTACAGCTTTGCGTGCCCAAAATATCGTCCTTGTGCAACTAAATGTATTCTATATGGAGGCGCCGTTATAAGTTATTTACAGTATACAATTGTACTTTTGAGAGTATGCACAGAAAAAACGCTGTGGCTAAATATTGATGTGTCTATTGATGCTGAATGAGAAAGAGAGCTTCACAGGATCAATTCAAGAATATTTCTTCAAGCAACTGAAGTCCCTAGAGGTCCAAAGGGAGCCCAACATTTTCAAATATGTGTGGCTATAGCTAGATTCCTATATACACATTTTGGCATCTACATAAAAGTGATCTGACTTTTTAGAGGTGTGGAGAATCAGCAGCTCCCACTAGTATTTGTAGATGTTCAGAATGAAAAACAAGCCCATTTTTACTTAAATGTCCAAAATGTGGATTTAGGAGACTGTTTAAGCACGCAGTTTTGAAATGTTGTCCTGTATTATTATTTTATTTATTAATTAATATATAACCCCTCGGTATAATACTAGATATTGGGCATCACATCCTTTAGCTTAAAAAATGGCTGCATAGCATGATACGTTGCTTGCTTCTCAGTACAGTGAAAGGTACCTCACAAGCTGGATTTTTGACTGTGATATGTCACTTAGGCAACTGCACGTCTTTGTCATAGAAAAGTGTGTGCGATGTCTGTCACTACACTGAGAGGCAGGCCATAAAACAGGGTGGGGACCCTTTTTTGGGTCAGAGGCTGCTGACCCACAGAAAAATCAGTCGGGGGCTGCACACAAGTGAACCCAGCAAAACAACCCCTAAAAACCAAAAAACCGCAAACTCTCACTGACGTGGCCCTCACCTGAGAAGGAGAAAGACACTTCCCACATTCCCCTCACACACCAGAGCCTAGGGGGGCCCAGGCTAGTAGATTTTGTGTGCTCCAGCCCCACAAGAGAGCAGTGGGAGAGAGAGGCTGGAGCGCCAGTGTGGGCTCCCTGATGCTGGGGGGAGCCCCAAGCCTTGGGGACTGGATACAAGCAATCTGAGGACCACATCCAGCTCCTGGCCCTTAGGTTCCCCACCCCTGCCATAAAATGTTGCAGTATTCCCATGTGTTTTGTAACAGAAATTTCTGTTCATTTGTGATTTTTCATGTGTGTGTAATGTTCTGACACTATTCAGTAAAATAAAGGTTACTTCCAACTTATATTTTTTATTCAGTATAAGTGTAGATGTGTCTTCTAACAAAGGTAAGTTGAAAATCCAGACAGATGCGATTTTTTTTTCAGTTGGCTGTGTCCCTGAAATATTAATAGCTTACACACACACACACACACACACAAAGTTCTATTATTTATGGATGCCATGCCCCACAGGGATGATCCATCCAGAGGCCACCATTCTGAATTTTTCATTAGGATCTCTGCATTCTGAAATGTAGGCAATGAAAGACAGCTCCACCTGACATCATTTGTCCTCCATCAGGAATGTGCAAATTATTCTTTTTTTGTTCATTAGTGAAAGTCCTGATCAAAGAGGCTACCTTCGCCTGCAGCTTTTCTTTTATAGGCATACTTTCATCAGCTACTCAATGCTAGCAGATAAAAGAAACACGAGATGTTAATCAGAGGTGATCTCCTTAACCAAGAAGATCGTCACCATGTCCTGCCCCAGGATGTCAGACCCCTGCTCTTTCAACTCTCTTTAGCCTTCCAAATAAATATATTGTCCCCTCCCTTGATCTCCCCTTCTTTCTTCCTATAGCTTCCTGTTGTCTCCCGCTATTTGTGAACTTTATTTAGGCTGTAAAGTTTTCAGAGCACAGAATCCATCTTTGCCTGCAAAATCGCATGCACGATTATGGTACCACACAAATGAGATTGTTAGTTGATATACATTCCCGGGGTGTGAGGAGGGATGTGTGATGCTGTATAAAAATGGAAGGTGACCATTTATATAATTGTTGCTACCACTGTTAACATATGCGTTGTAAGGTATAATAGGAAAAGGTGTAATTGATTGAACATTGTTCTCCTGGTTATATGCATGTATTGTCATTGAATAAGAAGTTATGAATCTTTGCTATGTACTGAACACAACATGTCTGAGAGACACACAAGACAAATTTATATCCAGACCAGCTAGCCATGGGTGGTGGGCCATGAAAGAGAATCAAGTCTTCCAGAGGACTTCTCCAAAGGATGCCTCAGAGAATACGCGGACAATGGATGCCTCATTGACCCAGCAAGGCATATAGAACATGGAATCCCTGACTCCATATTTGAGACTAACTTTCCATACACGTGGGCATAAATTGGAGAGTGACATCCTCCCCTTTCCTCTTCCTGCTCCACGTCTCCGCATTATGATTTCTAATGAGAGGTTTGAAGAACCCAATAGTTGGGATGAACCAGAGACATATTTCACAACACTACCATTATCCTAGTCTACAAACTCTGAAATCAACTGTTGTGTAAATAGTTCATTTTAACTGCTTCATAACTCTCTTCCTTTTACCAGTGTGGTGGTAGTTTTAGGTAACACCTGGAGTATATTTTGACCTGGGTTCTGTGTCTGGTTCTTTGGAGCTGAAAGAACCTAATATATGTGATTTGTTTTTCTTTTAATAATCATTTATCACACAAATCTGGCTTTTCTGGGTGGTAGATGAGGGGCTAGAGAGCTTGAAGACAACTGTGTGTGGGTTGGAAGGACACATTTGTTACAGGTGTGGTGAAATCTCGAGAGATTATACCATGTGTTGGGGGTACATGCCCTGTTTCCTAGCAGTCTGGCCTGAGACCGGCACTCTTACCTGTGTCTCATTGTAGGCAGCAAAAACGGGGAATGAGTGGATTAATCATATCATGGTATATATGAGCTATGTTTGTGACAAGAGTTTCAGATTTAACTTGGACTTGCAGTTTAGATTTAGTATAGGTCTTTAACTTTACACACATATATTTGTCTGTGTCCTACTGTTGTTCAACTGTCCTGCTATTTTCTTTAACTCTTTTCTTCTGTAAATATATTGACTATATGTCTGTGAATACTAATGAGCAGAAATAACATAAGCAGGCACTGAACAGCAATTGCAAATGTATATATCTGAAAACATATTATTTTTATAAAATAGAAGCTGGAAATAGAAAATGAGCATATGGGTGCATTTCTACTATGGATTCTCCCTCAGGCTGGAAAACTAGAGCATAGTTTGATTGGCTTTTGTTTTTTTCCACTTTGACTTGTCACGAAAAATATCTCAGGGTCTGGAAAAACTGGCAAAAATAAAAGCTCTTTTTGATTAAACTGAAATGCAGTTGTCTAAGATCATCAGTGAAGGAGGCTGGATATAGGATAGTCATTGACACCAGCTGCATGGTTATTTCACATTTATACAACTTTTGGATTAGCCAGAGGGTCTGCTTTGCAAAATGAAGGCATGCTTATTTCTCAACCATAATTATACAACTCTCTGTGCTCTGATTGAGTGTGGGTTATTTAGTAGCTAATCAAAGTATGGTAGTCTTTTTGTTCTGCTTGTACAGTGCCTAGAACAATGGGGTCTTGGTTCATGCCTGGTGCTATCATAATACAAATACATAAACAATAAGTAATAAAGACAGTACAGATATTTATACAAATCCTTTTGCTATGTCTCTCTCGTGTGCAACCGTGTGCCTACAGCAAACAAGCTGCCACTGCTGCAGCAACCCTGGCCCTGTTTTTCCTGATGAAATGCTCCTCCTCCTCCTCTGCCAACATTATTTTGGAAACACCTCCTTCAATAATTGGTGCATGCTGATAGGTGCAGAATCCAGCCATTCATGCCTCCCCATGTTCCCGAGAACTATTCTGGTTTTAGTAGGCTTTGAATAGACACACGATTTTACACATCTGTACAAGGATGAAAGCAACAGTCTTCCTTCTAGTAGTGAAAACATAAATGAGGGACTGCTTTAGGGTTATTGCAGTCTTGTGAAACAGTAGTTAAAATTGGTTTTGTGTTGCATATGTCTTTTATCACAATATTTGTTTGTTAGTTCCCTTTTTAGCTGAGTAGTTAGCAAACATTTGGTGTCTCGTGGATCTCCAGTGGGAAGAGAAATTGACTGCACCACAGAAATATCTGACTGTAATCTAATTTATTTACAAAGAATGCTCACAAAATCCTGTTGCCCTGAACATAGTAGGAATCAAACAAAAGAAGGCAGTTTATTTGGTCACAGTTCCAAGCCTCCTTCCAACCTTGACTCTGCCCAAAAAGTTCACGGCTTCCTGTCGGGGTCACTCTGCAAGCATTTTTTGCTGTTTTCTTGTCTGTCTTTTTGTCTTCTTCTTTCTGCCCATTGTCTACACACACATTCACACTCACCACTCTATCTCCACCAAA
Organism: Pelochelys cantorii; assembly: GCA_032595735.1. Taxonomy (NCBI): domain Eukaryota; kingdom Metazoa; phylum Chordata; order Testudines; family Trionychidae; genus Pelochelys; species Pelochelys cantorii. The sequence continues at coordinate 65,596,340 of CM064326.1, read as the reverse complement.
AAATACCAGTCTACTTTATTAGCATTCAGATCCCAGCAAAATCCTTCCACTCACATAGCTCCATTTCATCTCAGCCTTGCATGTGACCTGTGTTTTGAGGAGGGGCTCCTAGTTTTAATTGTCCAACTGCAAAAATATTGCTTAGCTGCTTTTTATATTCATCGTGAATGAAAGGCAGCTATCATGCCCACCAATTTCAATGAGGGTTAATCCAGTCTTCATCATAACATTATCTAGCACCAAAACTCTGTGTATTTTGTGGCAAGTTGGACCTAAATTGTATGATAAAGTTCCTGGACTTTGTGGAAGATTGGTGATTCTGAGGCAACTTCAGGTTAATTCATGAAAGGAGGTTTTGACTGTTCATCATGACAATAATAAAAAACACAAAGCAGTACAATTGGTCAGTGCAGCCCCAGAATTCTTACTCATTCTGCTGGCTATCCACTTGCTCCCTGCCATTGTCCTGCTGACTGTTTGTTGTGCCTCTCCGCCGCTGCCCTGCTGGCTACCCATCATGCCTCTCTGCTGAAGCCTTGCTGGCTGTCAGTAGCTCTCCACTGCCATCTACCTCTTGGTTGTGACCTCTGCACATCAGTCTCTTAGGCCAGGTCTACACAAGGGGATAAGTTCAAATCCAGATATGAGTTTCTCAGAAGAGGGCTCTATTCCAACTATTTCCTAGTCCCACAAGCGGAAGAGGGTGGAGACTAATCTCAAACTTGAAAGCCTCTGTCCTTTTACAGCACTTAAGGGTGGTGATGTTAGCCGCTGAAATTCCATCCCTAGATCCAGGAGACTGATTCATTGCATTTCATACCCGGGACACCTCCTGTCATTTAGCTATCAAGCATTTCTATGATTTGTAACAGGCTAAGTTCATTATCAGTAGCAAGTTCTTCTTTTGCAGGCTCTCCACCACCCTGGGAGTCTTTACAAAAGTCATCTCTTTGGTAGCAGCCCACCGACATTAGTGGGGCAGTGTTCTTATACTTGGACGACTGGCTTCTCAGGGGTCAGTTAACTCTACAGCAGTGATTCTCAAACTTTTTGGCTTGCAGCCCACCCCCCTCAACACAGACCTTGCTGAAGACCACTGTGGGGGTCTGGGTGGGAGTTAGGGTACAAAAGTGGGCTGGAGGTGGGGTATCTGGGAGGGAGGGTAGGTGGGTGGGTGCAGGAGCAGGGTGGGAGTGCGGGGTCTTGGCGTGAGAGGGATGTGTGAGAGCGACTGAAGTGTGTCTGTGTCTTGCCTGGCTTCATGCTTCCCGCTGTTCCCAGGCACTGCCCCCTGCTCCTCCCATTGGCCATGATTCCAGCCAATATGAGCAGTAGGGAAAGCCTCCAGGCAAGTGGTTTCCTGTGCTGCTGTTCCCAGCCACGAGGAGGGTAGTGGCAGTGTGTGCAGCCGCTTCCCACAACGAACTGGATCTGACCCACGAGGCTCAATCCCCTTCCCTACCCTCTGGAGTGCAAAGCTGGTGTTGGAGCTCCAACCTCACGTGGGAGGAGGGGAGGCTGGAGTGCCAACGCAGACTCCTTGCTGCAGGGGAGGGACCAGCCAGTGGCCCACATGCAAGACAGTTGCAGACCACTAGTGGTCTGTGGACCACACTATGAGAACCATTGTTCTAGAGGTTCAATTGACCACCACCTCAAAGGTACTAGCCATAGTTCAGTCTGGCATTTGCGTATCAATCTGAAGAAGTCTACATTGACTCTGGTCCGGAGACTAGATTTCATTGAAGCTACTGTAGACTCCTTAACCACCAGAGCCTCTGTCCAAGGAGAGACTCTGCAGTATAATCTTGATCATATAAGGCAACCTGCAAATATCTTCAAGGACCTGCTTGTAACTTATGGTCCACAGGTTGGCCATCATGTTTGTCACACCTTGTATGAGACTGTTCATCAGGTTCCTTCAGAACCCAGGTTGACTTCAGCTATGCTATTCACGTAGTGGAAGTTGCGTATCTTAAATGGATGGCCTGCAGCAGCGCGGACTAGGCCAAAGACTGTCACAGTGGGTGGCAGGTTGCATCTTAATGTGCTATGAAACTGCTCCATCTGCCTCCTTAGTACCCACCTATAATGACAAAACATCTGGAAGTACAGGTAAGTAACTTTTCTCTATCTGATTTGCATAGACAAATAGTGAAACTAGATAACTGACTACACAGTCTGCAAACCCAAATACTTGTATAAAGGGCCGGACTGAACCATTCTGGCACCCCAGGCAGACAGTTGAATTGCACCCTGGGTTGGGGGAGGGCGAATATGCGGCCCTGCCCCCGTGCCGGCGGGTGGGAGAGGGCACATCCACGGCCCCGCCCCCGCCTGGTGCGAGGGGGAAGGTGCGCGGAGCTGGCGGTGGCAGGACGCACGTGCCTGGCCCGGCTCGGCCCAGCCCAGCTACCGCCACTGGCGCGCAGCCCGGAGCCGCCCAGGGCAGGCCGAGCCTGGCCATGCAGGGCCCCGCAGCCACGGGGGGAAGGGCGCTGCTGGCCGGCACTGCGGGGGTTAACGCGGCCCCTGCCCCGGGTGGCTGCTGCAGGGTGGCCGCTGAGAGCTGCTGCAGCCTGCAATCCGGGAGCCAGGCATGCGGCGCCTAATGGCAGCTGCCCAGCTAGCCCATGCCTTAATCCGGCCCTGCTTGTATAAATCAATATTAGGATTCCTCTAAATGTAGGTACATAAACTTGAGAGCTGATATGTGTCAAAAGCACAGTAGTACCTCATGGGACCCTTGCAATTTGGCAACAGAAGCGTGATGTTTATAAATTCTTTCCCTCCTGTGTTGTTTACAGACACAAGCCAAATCAGTAGAGCTGCTTCAACTAGCTGTGTGGCTCAGCTTGCAAAGTTAAAAATGTAACAGAAAAACATAGGTTGGACAGACTGTAAACATTGCATGGTTGGCTCACAAAGAGCTGGAGATGCTGTGGCAAATGTTCTGGAGACAGTACACTTTAAATACACATTGGAGTGTTGCCTGGAAGAAGGAAGGGATTCAGCAGTTGGGATTTACATGACAAGTCATGTGTTGGATATTTTTACTGAAGACAAAAACTAATATCCTTGTCAGTCTGCAGTGACAAGTACAGAGGCTGTGAGCAGACAGCCAGATCTCCTTTAGAAACTTTTTTCAGCTAGTCAAGTGTAGGGCTTATCTGCTCCCAGTGTCACAAGTGATAAAAATTCCTTAAGTTCAGTGATAGCAGGGTAAGGTCATCAAACAATATTTATGCAGCTGCAGCCAGTATGTTCATGGATGTAGTTAATACGAACCCTTTCTTTAGCATTGATGAGCATACAATTGATTTCTTAATTTGTTGCCATGTGTGGATGTGTCCTGGGGTGCGATCACCCCCTGCCGGCCGGGCACGGTGGTTCAGCGGAACCCTTCGTTCGACTGGCTGACCCTGGGGTGGGAGTCCCAATCCCGGGGCCAGTAGGTTGGGGGCGATCACCCCCTCTCAGGTGAGCCAGGGGGGATTCAGCGACCCCGCTGTCCGTCCTCCCGCTCGGTTAGTGGGCCCTAGGCCCGGAGTTTGGCCCCTCCGCGGGGCTAGTCTTGTTGACTTTGTCTGGCAAGCCTGCCGACGGAAGAGTGCGCTTGTGCACCCGCAGGTGTACGGTTGTGGGGGAAGAGCGGGAGGGGGACCCGGGCCCACTCTCTCCACCGGGTCCCAGCCCGGGGCCCTAAGTGCAGGGGGTCGACACGGCCCCTGCACGACAGATGGGGTTTCACATCCGAAACACGTCACACGCCACAAGGACCCCACCCCAGGCTGCTTCCTCCCCTCCACGGGCCCAAATTCTAACCCCCCCGTGCCTACCAGGGTTCTGATGCTTGGTGTCTGGGGCGCTTCTCGGTCGCTCCTCCCGGGGATCCGCTCTACCGTGCCACGTCCTGTCCGGTCCTCACCCTCCTTGGGCGGCGGGCGCTCCCCCGCTTGACTCTGGGCTCCGGATTGGCCATCCACTGCCTGCGGGGGATGTCTCGGAACACCCTGGGGCGGGGGTGGGCCACCTGCCGGTCTCGGGGGTGGCTCCGGTCCATCTTCCGCCCAGCACTCCTCTGCCTGCGGCGGTGGAGGTTGCACCCCTCTTCGATGCTGGTGGGCCCCTTTGAAATAGCCCGCCGGTTGTGACGTGGCTGGAGGGCCCCGCCCTCCACCCCCCTGTGATGGGACGGCTTCCCCAGCCATATCCCAGCCGCCGCTCACCGCCTCCGCCCCTCCTGGCACCCCTCCGGGGGCGGGGCCAGCGACGTCCCTGCCACACTGGCATGGAGGCTGGTTCCGGCCCCGCCGCCATTCTCCGGCAGTGCTGGGGCGCTCCGCCCACGGCTCCACTCTCCTCCCGCCTTCCCTTGCAGTCCAGCGTGCGGGCCGTTGGCGGCCTGTCACACCATGTTATGGGTCGCATGAAATTTCACCAACTGAATCAGAGCTACATTCAGTATAAGTTCAGACTGCTTCAAAGACAATAGAAACTGCTGTAGGCAGCTAACATGGACATTGGGAAATCACAGATTCCTAGGCCTGGAAGGGACTTTGCAAGGCCATCGAGTCCAGACCCATGCCTGCATGGCAGGACAAAGCACCGTCTAAATCATCCTTGACAAGTGTCTGTCTAACCTGCTCTTAAATATTTCCAGTGATGGAAATTCCACAACCCCCATAGGCAATTTATTCCAGTGTTTAACCACTCTGACAGGCAGAAAGTTTTTCCTGATGTCCAACCTAAATCCCCCTTGCCGCAATTTTAGCCCATTGTTTTGTGTGTTATTATTAATATTATTAATATTAATATTAACACCTTTGTGTAGAAAACACCCATTTAAAAGGACACTGTCTAGTAGTTTAAAACCCCAACTATAGGGATTGTTCTGGAAAGAAAAGAAAGTGAGGGGAGGGCTCAAGAGACAGAAGTTCACAACAGGTCCAGGACTGAGGGGAGAAGTATGACACCATTTATACTGCATGCACAGAAATATTTTTGAAAGTTTTAATGTAAGTGGTAAAAACACTTTTAAAAAACTGAAAACATCCAGTCGTGTTGAAAATTCAAAGAGAAGAACCAGGAGCTAGAGTACATGAATAACTGTTAGGACTAAAAAAGTTCAGGTCATGGGGTATCAGATAAAGAACTTGGCAGTTCTGCTATTGGCTTCTGTATGTGATACTTTATTTCAAAATAATGCATCTACACACAAAATGCATTTCGAAATAGCGTTTTGCTATTTTGAAATAGTGTGTCCACACTGCTAGGACACTGAATCGCATTTAAGGCCGGCTGGAACCGGTTCTGGCAGGACATCAGGTCGGGAGTTACCTTGTATGGCTGCTGCCTGAGGCTATCTGAGACCTGTGCTTAAAAGGAACCCCCCCCCCACCCCCAGACAGCCGGTCCTAAGATTTCCCTGCTTGCTTGCCTACCTTGCTGACGGATAGCAAAGCATTTTTTTTTCTGTGTGCTCTGGTTGCCCTCACTCAGGACACCAGAGCACTCTGCAGCATGGAGCCAGAGCTGCCCCTGGGCATGCTGGTGCTTCTCCTGGACGTTTGCTGCAAGCCTGGCAGCACGTTCTGCAGGCAGTAACAGTCTCCCTGGTGTGCCCCACTGGGGGATTGTGCCTTATTCCTCCCTCACATCCTTCCACTTACCCCTCCCTAACCCCCCTTCCTTCTGTACAATAGAAGACACGTGTTCATTACAACAAAGCCTCTTTATTGAACAAAACTGGGGGGGGGGGGGGGAAAATGAAACTGAGGTGAGCCTGGGGAAAGAAGGTGGGAGAGGGGAGGGGGAAACCTGGGAGGAGGGATCTGGCAGGGGGAGGCAAGGGGAGGAAGGGGGAGAAGAAGCTCAGGGTTGGGGTCTTGCCAGCTCAACTGTCTCCCAGCACCGTGGGTGCAGGGGCCTCGGCATCCCTGGGGGTGTGGGGAGGAAGAAGAGGGAGGGGGAGAAGGAGTGGGAGGAGGAGCAGTAGCTGGGGAGGCAGCAGGGGCTGGAGCAGCAGGAGGCAGCAAGCTCTGCCCCATGGTTGATGACCACCTGGGGGGCACAGACCGTCCTGCCCCCCAGGATGCAGTCCACGGCGTCAAAATAGGGGCAGGGGTCTGGGTCTGTCCCTGGTTGGGAGCTGTCCCTGGTTGGGAGCTGTCCCCTGTGGCCCTGGCGTACACCTGCCTCAGCTCCTTTATTTTCATGAGAACCTGATCCTGGGTTCGCATGTGGCTTTTGGTGGCCAGGCTGGCAGCCATCCGCCTGTAGACAGTTGTGTTCCTCCATTTAGTGCAGAGATCATGGACATTGGAGGCATCCCCCCAAACCTGAATTAGGTCCCTGATCTCCGCACTGGACCAGGCAGGCGCCCGCCTTTTCTGGCCCATGGCAGGCTCCTGGGAGCTGGCAGACTGGTCCTGGGGAGTGGTGGAGGGCTGTCTGGCACTGGCTGCCTGGCTCATGCTGGGGCCACTGGGTCAGGTGCAGTGACTGCTGGCTCTGGGCTGGCAGGCTTGGAGCTGGCACAGGCACTGTGGCCAGAGTCTACCCCTTTAAGGGCTCCGGGGAGTGGGGGAGGGAGAGGAGTTTTCTTGGTTGTGCCCAGAGTGGCCACCAGGGCACCCTGGGAAAGGCTGGAGGCCCCCTATTTCGAAATAAGTGTCTACACAGCACTTATTTCAAAATAGCAATTTTGAAATTGGTGCTATTCCTTGTGGAATGAGGTTTACCGATTTCAAAATAAGCCCTCCGCTATTTTGATTTAATTTCAAAATAGGGGTTTGGCTGTGTAGACGCTGGTAAAGTTATTTCGAATAACGGCTGTTATTTCGAAATAACTTTGCTGTGTAGACATACCCTATGACAAGTCAATAGGAGATACTGGATTCCATGTGGAAGCAGAGGTTGGTGATGGCAGGACAAAAGAACTGTGAGACAACAGGTCAGTGAAAATGTCACTTTAAGACAGAGGCCAGCTTTGGAAATGATGACATTAAGAAGCTGAAAACTAAGGAAAAGATTAGTATTTGTGATTATACTAGTTACCTGACTCACTGGGAAGAGAAAGACTCCATGGCACACCACCATTCCTAGGGGATGTTTTCACTGGATATCCCAGATAATCAACACCAGTCTGAGCACCTAGATTAAGCTCCAGCTACACTGGAAAGTTTTGGCAACAAAAGAACTGTAGACATTCAAAAGTCATCAAGAAAAAAGTTGACAAATCACGTTTACACTGCCACACTCTGTCGCCTTATCATAGTCACATTGTTAGTACTCCCCATTGACAGAAAGAGCAAATCAATGTGGGTAAGTGTCCCACTGTGCCTGGTGTCATTTTCAGTTGCTAGGCACTGTGGGAACACATAACATAGCACAAGACATTTTGGAAACATGAAAAAATGTCCCTGCAGCCACCTCTTTGCTTCACAGCCCTCCCAGGGTTTCCGGCTTAGTTTTGCGTCATTCCAAATTGTGACAGTCCTTGCTGTGCACTCCAGCATCTGCTGAGGGAAATCATGGATCCCAGATTTCTCTCCTATGCTGTATTCAGTATGCTTAGGACATCATGTATTGCAGCAGAGTGAGCTACTTACGAACTTAGAGGAAAAAGATTTGGATGTGGACAACAATGTGAGCGAGAGGGACAGCAGCAAAGTGGAATTGCATTGGGCTGTCACAGAGCAGATGTGTAGAATAGAGAGTTGCTTTTGGGCTAGGGAAACCAGCACTGAGTGGTGGAGTCACATTGTCATGCTGGTGTGCAATGAAGACCAGTGGATACAGAACTTTTGGATGCATAAAGCTGCCTTCTAGAGCTGTGTGCTGAGCTGGCTCCTGACCTGCATTGTGAAGACACCCAAATGAAGATGCTCTCTCGGTAGAGAAGCCTGTTGCCTTTGCTTTGTGGAAGCTGGTGGCTCCTGATTACTACCATTCAGTTGTAAATCAGTTCAGAGTGGGAAAGTCTACTGTTAGGACAGCACCTATGCAAGTGTGCAGGGCAATAAATTGCATTTTGCTGCATAAGCCTGTGATTCTGGGAAATCATAGAATCATAGAGCTGGAAGAGACCTCTGGAAGTCATCAGGTCCAGCACCCTGCCCAAGTCAGGACCAATCCCAACTAAATCAACCCAGCCAGGGCTTTGTCAAGCCAAGACTTAAAAACCTCTAGGGATGGAGATTCCACCACCTCCCTAGGTAACCCATTCCAGTGCTTCACCACCCTCCCAGTGCAATAGTTTTTCCTAATATCCAACCTAGACCTCTCCCACTGTAACTTGAGACCACTGCTCCTTGTTCTGCCATCCGTCACTACTGTGAACAGCCTTTCTCCATCATCTGTGGAACCTCCCATCAGGAAGTTGAAGGCTGCTATCAAATCCCCCCTCACTCAGCTCTTCTGCGGACTAAACAAACCCAAATCCCTCAGTCTCTCCTCATAGGTCATGCGCTCCAGCCCCCTAATCATTTTAGTTGTCCTCAGCTGGACCCTCTCCAATGCGTCCACATCCTTTCTATAGTGGGGGCCCCAGAACTGGACACAGTACTCCAGATGTGGCCTCACCAGAGCCAAATAAAGGGGAATAATCACTTCTCTAGATCTGCTGGCAATGCTCCTCCTAACGCAACCTAATATGCCATTAGCCTTCTTGGCTACAAGGGCACACTGTTGACTCATATCCAGCTACTCATCCACTGTAATCCCCAGGTCCTTTTCTGCAGAACTGCTACTTAGCTATTCAGTCCCCAGTGTGTAAGAATGCTTGGGATTCTTCCGTCCCAAGTGCAGGACTCCACACTTGTCCTTGTTGAACCTCATCAGATTTCTTTTGGCCTACTCCTCTAATCTGTCTAGGTCACTCTGGACCCTATCCCTACCCTCCTGAGTATTTACCTCTCCCCCCACTTAGCGTCATCTGCAAACTTGCTGAGGGTGCAATCCATCCCCTCATCCAGGTCCTTAATAAAGATGTTGAACAAAACCAGTTCTAGAACAGATCCTTGGGGCACTCCGCTAGAAACTGACCTCCAACCTGACATCGAGTTGTTGATCGCTACCCTTTGGGCCCAACAGTCTAGCCAGCTTTCTATCCATCTTATAGTCCATTTATCCAATCCATACTCCCTTAACTTGCTGGCAAGAATATTGTAGGAGACCGTATGAAAAGCTTTGCTAAAGTCAAGGTATATCACATCCACTGACTTTCCCATATTCACAGAGCCAGTTACCTCATCATAGAAGCTAATCAGATTGGTCAGGCACGACTTGCCCTTTCTGAATCCATGATGACTTTTCTTGATCACTTTCCCTTCTTCCAAGTGAGTCAAAATGGATTCCTTGAGGATCCCCTCCATGATTTTTCATGGAGGTAAGGCAGACTGTTCTGTAGTTCCCTGGATCATCCTTCTTCCCTTTTTTAAAGATGGGCACTACATTTGCCTTTTCTTATCATCTGGGATCTCTTCCGATCTCCACTAGCTTTCAAAGATAATGGCCAAAGGCTCTGCAATGACATTTGCCAATTCCCTAAGTACCCTTGGATGCATTAAATCTGGGCCCATGGATTTGTGTGTGTTTAGCTTTTCTAAATAGTTGCTAACTTGTTCTTTTCCCCACCAAGGGCTGTCTACCACTTTCCTACCACAGCGTTGCCTACTGCATTTGTCTACTGCATTTGTCTACCACAGCGTTGCCTACTGCATTTGTCTGGGAGCTGACCTTGTCCGTGAAGACAGAAACAAAGAAAGCATTGAGTACTTGTGGATGACATAGTGGCTGGCTTTTCAGAAATTGGCTTCCTAAACTGTTGCAGGGCAATCGATGACACACGTATTCTTATTATAACTCCGCACCACTTTTCCACAGAATACATCAGTCGTAAGGGGTATTTCTCCATGGTGCTTCAGGTGCCTGTGTGGAGCATGGTGGGCACAGTGGTGTGGAAAGGTGCACGATGCATGCATCTTCAGGAACAGTGGCCTGTGCAGAAAGCTACAGGCTGAGAGTTTCTTCCTTGACCAGAAAATTACAGTGGGGAATGTAGAAGTGCTCATAGCAATCCTAAATCACCTAGCTTACCCCCAACAGCTCTGACTCATGAAGCCTTACATGGGGCACTTGAATAGCAGTAAGGAATGATTCAACAACAGGCTAAGCCAATGCCACATGTGCCTTTGGCAGACTGAAAGACAGATGGAGGTTGCTCTGTGGCAGGCTGGACCTTGTGGAGGATCATATCCCCATGGTGGTGGCTGCAAGCTGTTGCTGACATAATTTCTGAGAAAGTAAGGGTGAAGTGTTTGCCCATGAGTGGGGCACTTAGGCACAGTGAATGGGTCACAGTTTGAACAGCCAGACACTCAGAGTGTCAGAGGACTCCATCAATATCAGGGAGGCTTTGAGGGACCACTTTGACAATGAGGGGCACTGACATTTCTGTGTTTGGGGGTTGCTTTCCAGTCTCATCCCACTGCTCAGCCTGTGAGCAATGCATTCTCATGAAACGAAGGGATGTTACAGGCTTCCACAGGGGCCAGAGCAATTGGTGTGGGTTGTGTCACACAAAATAAACTCATGGGAACCTGTACAAGTTTTGTCTTTATTGATTGCTTTCAGTCATGGTCACACACACACACAGGGTGAATGCTTGGTGGTAAAGGTTCATGGGAAAAGCTCACAATTGTATTAATGTCCAGCTGTCAAAGTCACAGCTGCTGTGACAGGGAGGATTGTGCTGGTAAAAAAAAAAACATTACCAGACAGTGAAAATGAGTGTGTGGGTGTAGAGGAGGGGTTGCTGGATACAGAATTTTGCATGTGCGGCCATGGAGACTTCTGTGTTGGTGTATAGCAGTGGTTCTCAAACTTTTTGGCCCATGGCCCACCCCACTCAACACAGACTTTTCCATGGATCACCAACTAGCCACTCGTGATGACAAAATGGACACAGGAAGGGCTGAGAGCACAGAATCTGGCTGGGAGGTAGGGTGCAGAAGCAGCCCGAAGGTGGGGGATCTGGCCAGAAGGTAGGGTGCAGGAGTGGGCTGAGGTTGGAGGTCTGGATGGGAGGTTGGATGCAGAAGTGGGCTGAGGATGTGGAGTTTGGGGGGTGCAAGAGCGGGCTGAGGGTGGAGGTCTGGCAAGGTGCAGGAGTGGGCTGGAGGTGAGGGGGTCTGGGAGGGAGAGAGGCTGCAGGAGCGGGTGGAGGGTAGAGGGTCTGGAAGGGGTGGTGGGAGTGGGGTGGATGCTCCAACCTCATGGGGAGGAGCCCATTGCCGGGGGGCAAGCTCCAAGCTTCCATGGACCACACTTTGAGAACCACTGACGCAGAGGTAGGGTTGCTGGGGAAAGAATTCTGCATGTGCTGCTAGGAAGACCTTTGGTTCTGTTCACTCTGCATCTTGATTTGACACTTCGGCATCTCAGTATGGTCTTCCATGAGCTTTAGCATGCGCTCAGTGGCTTCTGTTCTAGCTTTCATCTTCCTGGCTGGCCTTTTCTTGGTTTGGAGCATTGAATGTTGCAAAACATCCTTCACTAGGTCCTCTCTGGTCCTCAGAGGTTTCTTCCTTAGTTGACGGAGCCTGTCAACTGGGGAGCATGTCTGACTTCTCAAGGTCTGGTCTGGAAAAGTAAACATTAACAATAGAGTGACTGTGCTGGTCCTGATAAAGATGATCACATTTCACTAACATGCACATCTCTCAACAGGTCACGTTTCTTGTTACCCTAGAGGCAATCACAGATCTCTCCAAACACTTCCATCATGGTGAGTTTTAAAAGGGAGGGAAGGGGGGAAAGGATAGTTGAGCATAGGATCCCAAGAAATTACAGACCATGCTTGTGTAGCAGGTGTACATGGAAACAATTTGTAATAATCTTACACTTGTCCACAAGCTGCCATTACTCTGGTTGACATCACCCTGCTGAAGGTTAACAGATAAACCTAGGCTCAGCTTCTACATGTGAGCGGCAGGCACCCTGCTCCTTATGCAGCCAAACTCTGTTCCAGCAGCAAAGATAGATTGAGGAATGGTTTGGGAGAGTGTTATACCACAGCAGTGGGGAATCGGCAGTCCTGCCATGGAATCTCTGTGAGAATTTAATAAGTACCTCTGGGAAAACTTTGACACCATCGCCCAGCAAGATTCTATTGATATCAGTGTGCATCAATGCCCTGTTTGGACATAATGTAGACCCAGGCAGAGCTTAGCCTGCTCACAGAAATACAGCCTCCGGTTACCCTGTAATGCTGCCTTCCTCCTCCTCCTTCTCTCCCCATAGCTGCAAAAGGGCAACTTACCACCCTGCACTACTGCCCACTCCACTCCCACCCTGCTGTAATAAAGCAACTTACCGCCCCATACTGCTGTCTGCCCCACCTCCACCCTACTGCAATAGAGCTACTTACTGCACCACACTGCCACCTGCCCCGCTCCTACTCTGCTATAATAGACCAACACCGCTGCCTGCCCAACCCTCACCCTGTTGCAGGAATAGAGCAACTTACCCTGCATCTCCTCCCTTGCTTCATGCTCCATGCCAAATTGCTGAGACTCCCCATGAGCCTCAGGACTTAAGAACAGTTCCTGGCTGCTTACCACACTGGTTGACCCTTGAGTGAGCCCTTCCCCCTTACCCACTTCCACCTCTTCATCAAGAGCCAGGAGAATACTACATGCTGAGTCAGAAAGCAGCAAATGAATTTTAAAGTTCCCAGGGCTTGTAGGGGGTAGGGTGCATTTCTGGTTACCTGCCTATGTGACTGCAGAGCAGCAGTGTTCAAAGCGCTGGCCAGAATAGCTAATTGAGCATTGTGGGAAACATCATAAGAACATAATAAGAACATAAGAACGGCCGTACCGGGTCAGACCAAAGGTCCATCTAGCCCAGTATCCTGTCTGCCGACAGTGGCCAGCACCAGGTGCCCCAGAGGGGGTGGACCGAAGACAATGATCAAGCGCTTTGTCTCCTGCCATCCCTCTCCAGCCTCTGTCAAACAGAGGCCAAGGACACCATTTTATCCCCTGGCTAATAGCCTTTTATGGACCTAACCTCCATGAAATTATCTAGCTTCTCTTTAAACTCTGTTATAGTCCTAGCCTTCACAGCCTCCTCTGGCAAGGAGTTCCACATGCTGACTACACGCTGTGTGAAGAAGAACTTTCTTTTATTAGTTTTAAACCTGCTACCCATTAATTTCATTTGGTGTCCTCTAGTTCTTCTATTTAGGGAACTAATAAATAACTTTTCTTTATCGGCCCTCTCCATACCACTCATGATTTTATACACCTCTATCATATCCCCCCTCAGTCTCCTCTTTTCTAAACTGAAAAGTCCCAGTCGCTTTAACCTCTCCTCATATGGGACCCGTTCCAAACCCCTAATCAATTTAGTTGCCCTTTTCTGAACCCTTTCCAAGGCCAAAATATCTTTTTTGAGGTGAGGAGACCACATCTGTACACAGTATTCAAGATGTGGGCGTACCATAGTTTTATACAGGGGCAGTAAGATATTCCGGGTCTTATTTTCTATCCCTTTCTTAATAATACCTAGCATCCTATTTGCCTTTTTGACCGCCGCTGCACACTGTGTGGAAGTTTTCAGAGAACTGTCCACGATAACTCCAAGATCTCTTTCCTGATTTGTCGTAGCCAAATTAGCCCCCATCATACTGTACGTATAGTTGGGGTTATTTTTCCCAATGTGCATTACTTTACACTTATCCACATTAAATTTCATTTGCCATTTTGTTGCCCAATCACTCAGTTTGGTGAGATCTTCTTGGAGTCCCTTACAGTCTGCTTCTGTCTTGACTATCCTAAACAGTTTGGTATCATCCGCAAACTTTACCACCTCACTGCTTCCCCCTTTCTCCAGATCATTTATGAATAAGTTGAACAGGATTGGTCCTAGGACTGACCCTTGGGGGACACCACTAGTTACCCCTCTCCACTCATCCTCGAGTTCAATAAACTAACACACACACACACACACACACACACAAACAAAGCAAGCCTACCGTAGTACACACTGCATGACTGCTGACAGTAATGGGAAGGGAGAGAGACAAAAGTCCCTCATGGACGCAGAAGTTTTCTATCACTAAAACTGGGTGTTTTTTGCTACTTTTGTCATGTTGCAATGTGAACACTCTCCAGGGTTTGTCACCAAAAAGGGGATTTTTGGCAACAACACTTGCGAGTGTAGACAAGCCCTGAGTCGAGCATGGGTGTGAGCGGCCCCCTTGCAAAGTCATACCTCAACACCAGTGCTGAACTTGCTTGTTTGAGGCAAGTTGAGTTAGGAACAATGCATGCAATAAAGATTACACCATTATTAAAATAGCTCTAAAATATTCAAAATATCCCAGAAGGCTATCTGATGTATCCAGCTCTTTGGATACTCAAAGCTTTTCAGCCTTTTCCCCATGCAAATTCCTTTTGAAGGAAAGGAGGATCATGAGCAGGTAAGTACCTTGAGTAGGTGCTTCAGGGGGTAGCCGAGTTAGTCTGTTACAGAAAAAAACAACAGATGGTCTGGTAGCACTTTATAGACTAACAAAACATGTAGATGTGCCCACGAAAGCTCATGATACCATCTACATGTTTTGTTAGTCTATAAAGTGCTACCAGACCATTTGTTGTTTTTTTGAGTAGGTGCTATAGTTAGGTGTTTATTATACATGTTTTGTTAGTCTTTAAAGTGCTACCAGACTCCTCGTTGTTTTTTAAGTTTATACTGTACAGACTAACTCAACTACCCCCTGAAGCTTTTAAAAATTGTGAAATGGTTAACATTATTACAGTGTTTAAATAACAATAGTGATAATTAGGCTATAACATTAACACTCAGGTGATAAATGGGGCATTTTCCCCACTTTCGTTGTGGCTACAGTCTCAAAAGCATTGGATTCAGATGCTTTCTGAAAGTTACTCTCATGTCTAGATGGGCTACATGGTGATTAGAGGATGATAACTCCTTAATTTCATCTAGAAGACAATAGCTCCTACCATACTGGAGTGTACTGGTCAAGAATTACAGGTCTCAATTTACCCAGTGCAGATTCTGCCTTACAGTTTTTTTCCTCTGATTGATGCTTTCAGCCTTTTTTGGAACTGTTTTCTTATACAATGCCCCAGCTCAGTGTTTACAGAACCTGGAGTGACTGTAACTTCACCTGGGGTACGTCTAGACTACATGGCTCCATCGACGGAGCCATGTAAACTAGTTTACCCGACACAGTCAATGAAGCGGGGATTTAAATAATCCCCGCTTCGTTAAAATAAAAATGGCCGCCACGCTATGCCGACAATCAGCTGATCTGGCACAGCGCAGCAGTCTAGACACGGATCGGTCGACAAGGGAAGCCTTTGTCGACCGCTCCCTTATGCCTCGTGAAACGAAGTCTACAGGATCGGTCGACAAAGGCTTCCCTTGTCGACTGATCTGCATCTAGACCCGCGCTGTGCCAGATCAGCTGATTGTTGGCACAGCGCGGTGGCCATTTTTATTTTAATGAAGCGGGGATTATTTAAATCCCCACTTCATTGACTATGTTGGGTAAACTAGTTTACATGGCTCCATTAATGGAGCCATGTAGTCTAGACATACCCCTGATGAGGCTCTGGCTCCAGGTATGTATCACTACTAGACTGTGAGCCTCCTTAGACCTCTGCTGACACAAATGCCCCCACTAGAGGAAGTCAAAAGGGCGAGGAATAGTCTAGCATTGTTCTGATTTTATGGAACATGCAATTCCGTGGATCTCCTCTTACTGATACCAACCAGAAGGTAATGTCCCAGGGCATTGTATGCTGCAGTGCCCCTTCTAGTAAGCGGCTGAGCCAATTTATATTCATTCACGCCAAAGTTCTCCAGCTCTTTCTCCCTCCCAAGCATTAAATCAGTGATGGGGAACCTTTTTTGAGTGGAGGGCTGTTGACCCACAGAAAAATTAGTCAGGGGCCGCATACAAGCAAGAAGCAAAAAACAAAAAAACCCCAGAACAACCCCTCCCCCCCAAAAAAAACCCCACAACAACAAAAAATCCTCACTCCTGAGAAGGAGAAAGATGCGCCCCAGATTCCCCTCACACAGCCAGAGCCTAGGGGGCCCAGGCTAATAGATTCTGTGTGTTCCAGCCCGAGCACCAGTGCAGGCCCTGAGCCTCAGGAGCTAGATCTGGCAAGCCCAGCCCACATCAGGTTCCCCATCCCTGCACTAAATCAACATTTAATAGGTTTTTGCCTTGATTTTTAAGAGAACTAGATATTTTTGTCTATTATTGCTCACAAAAAGGCCCTGACTCAGCTGCAGCTAAACACTCAGTATGCAAGCTCCTGCTACACCTTGCTTCTGCAGTAAAGGAGGCAAGACAGGTGTTACACTTGGTAGCACAGGGTAATAGCACCGGGCGCTCGCTTTGTTGGGAGGAAGCTTTCCCCGTATACTACCCTGATCCAGACTCGCAGGCAGGAGCTGCGAACGGCTCCTCAGTGCCTGTCTGCCCCAGGCATGTAGGGCTTTGTCCCACTCTAGCGTGTGCAGCGAGCAAACGGCCCCAAAGCCAGCGCTGCGGGGTATTTTCCACTGTTCTACGGGGGAGGGGGGGTGGCCCCGCTCCCTGGCCCAGGCCCTGCGGGGGGCGCAGAAGGGAACCCCGCCGCGCAGGCAGCGTGCCAGGGAGGTTCGGTCGGAGCTGCCGCTGCTCGCGGCTCCTGCCGGGGGCCCTGAGGGGCACGTGGGCGGCCCGGCCCGGCGCTCTGTGGGACAGGCAGGCTGCCGGGCGCGGAGGCAGGGGGCTAAGCCAGCCCCGCCGGCCGCGTCCTTCCCGCTTCGCCGCCCCAGCGCGGTCCCGGGCAGCGGCAGCCGGGCCCCCTCCCACTCCCGCCTCCTGCAGCGTCTGGCGGGGGCTATAAGAGGCCGGGCCGCACGCTCTGGAGGCAGAAGGCGGCGGGAGCCCGGAGCCATGAAACCTCCGCAAGCCCAGAGCGCGGCGGGCCCAGGTGAGCGCGGCGGGTGCCGAGCTAGCGCCGCCGTCGGGGCTGCGCCCTTCGCCTCCCGCCCCGGCTGCCAGCCTCGGGGATAGGCTTTAACCCGGGCGGGCTGCTGCGCCCGGACACTGGGGTGTGGGCAGCGGGAACTGCACTCTGCGCTTTCCGGCGGTGGGGCCGCGGGGGCCCGGTCTCCCCCGGACATGTGGGGGGGGGGGCTGTGGCCGAGGGGGGTGTCCCGTCTCTCCGGGAGGCTTCATGGGGGGACTGTGGGGGTGTTTGCCCGGTCTCTGGGGGGGCTGCATGGGGCTGTGGCGGGGGGGTACATGGGAGGTTGGGCCGGGGGGGGGTGTACTCGGTCTCTCCGGGGGGCTACAGGGGGACTGTGGCCGCCGGTGGGGGGGGCTCGGTCTCCCGGGGAAGGTGCAGGCTGGGGCTGGAGCCCTGCACTCCGAGGGCGGCTCGGGCGGGGCACTGACGCGGGTCCGTGTCTCGCCAGGCTCCGGTGACCGCCTCCCGCGGGCTGTGACTGCCCCGGGCGCTGGCGCGCTGCGGGCGGGGGCCGGGGAGCTGGCGGAGGCGCTGGGCGAGTTCGAGGCCGTGCTGCGGGACTTCGCCTCGCCCGCCAGCCAGCGCCGCTTCCCCTACGAGCAGCACCTGGCCCGCATGAAGCGGCGGAGCAGCGCCAGCGTCAGCGACAGCAGCGGCCTGAGCGACACCGAGAGTGAGACCCCCCCCCTCCCCCCGCCGTAGCTCCCTGCAGCCGGGCTCCCCCTGTCCCGCACCCGCGTGCAGCGCGAGCCGCTTCGGGCTGTAGCCCCAGCCTGGCACAGGCACCTCCAGAGCCACCGGCAGCTAAAAGGAGCTTCGGCTTCTAGCCACTCGCGGCTTTGCCCGCCCGTCAGACAGCAAAGCAGCGCTTGGCTTCCCCCTCCTGCCCCGCTGTGGCACTTGCCCCTTCTTCTCCCAGCCCGCTGCAGAGCTGTGCTTGAATTAGAGTGGAGTCCTTTTTGCCCTCCTTGTACGAGACAGAAGTCGTTCCGGGCTTCTTTATGCATGAAAATAGGCGTTTTATTTTTTTCCTTCGCAAATCTCACGAGGGATGATGTCGCAGACATTTCTTGTTCATTCTCACTCATAAAGAGGCAGACCAAGGAGAAAACTCATTTTTTTTTTCCGCCTTAATGCTGATGACTGCTGCAGCGAACTTGCTGCACAAAAGTGAAAAAGAAACAGCGTGTCACTTGCGGTGGGTAAGGTCAGTGGCTGGAAAATAAGATGTCACAGAAGAAAGAGTTCCCAGCCGGCTAGTAGACTGCGGGGCACACAGTTTTTAAAAGCCAAAGACAAACCCCAGTCCATTCTAGCAGGAAGACTCCTGATGACGTCATCAGCCTGTAACTAGCTAAATATTTATGAAAGAAAAAAAGTAGTATTAACAGAATTTTCACAAGAGGCTAATAGAAATGCCAGAAACCCCTTCCTCCTCTCCTTCAGTGACTAGTGCTATTTTCTGTTTTTGGAGGTTGCCCTGTTAAAGATAATTTACACGGGTTCCAGTTTGAGGCAAAATATTACATGCGAAGTGCCGAAAGAGTGCTAGTTGTATAAAAAATTATTAAATTAATACTGACTACATACAAGCAAAAGATAGGGAAATAGCCAAAAGCAAAGCAACTGAGCAATAAAGTTTAGCATACAAATCTTGGCATTTGTTAGTGCTAAGACTTGTTAATTTAAAAAAAGTGTTTTTCTTGTTTTTCCATGGCAAGTGTACCAAAATTCCTAGTGAGTAGGAGAACTGAAAGAGCCTGCTTTCCTATTAAAAAGCCAGGGAATCCATGTTTAAGTTTTTATAAGTAAGTTGAAGAAATAAATACAACCAAGATCTATATTTTTAGTTGCTAACTCTCCCCCACCCAAATTCTATAGAACTTGTATTATAGAAAATTTTTCAGATTTCTAATTATTACTAATAATGAGATCATTTTCACTAAAATGGTAAATTATAACCAGATATTTAATAGCTTCAGGGAGTAGCCAAGTTAGTTTGTTACAGAAAACAACAACAAATGGTCTGGTAGCACTTTATAGACTAACAAAACGTGTAGATGGTATCATGAGCTTCCATGGGCACAGCCCACTTCTTCAGATGACTGGAGTTATGAGTAGGGGATATGAAAACTGGCAATAAATAGGAGAGGGGAAGAGAAAGGAAAAAGGAAGGGTGGGAGGGGTGAGGGGAAGAACAAGGCATCATTAAGTCTCTGGAGAATGGGTACTTAAACCTAAGCAGATAAAGATCAAAGTCAATAGATAGATTGCTGAGACAGGAAGGATACCGCTCAGAAAGCTGTTAGCACCTTCAGTGGAAGAGTCCCCACCAGCCCATATCTCAACTGAGTCCATTAGCATGTGAATTGAATTTGTGGATGTTCTGTAATTCCAATCTTTCCCCGTGGATTTGGCTTGAAGAGCCGAATATATTAACAACAAAGGGGAATGAAGCTGAGTGCCCCGGTAGTCTATCCTGGGTCTGGCACTACTCAATATTGTCATTAACAGAGTGGAGAGTATGCTTATAAAATCTGTGATGACCCAAGCTGAGGGGTTGCAAGCACTTCAGAGGGTAGGATTAGAATTCAAAACGATCTTGAAAAGTTGTGGAATTGGTCCAAAATCCACAATATTACACTTAGGTAGAAAACAAATGAGCAATAACTGGCTAGGAAGCAGCACTGAACAGAAGGATTTGAGACTTATACGCAGACACAAACTGAATATGAGGTAAACAGGACGAAGTTTAACAAGGACAAATGCAAAGTACTCCACTTAGAAAGGAACAATTAGTTTCACACATACAGAATGGGATGTAATTGTCTAGGAAGGAGTACTGCAGCAACAGTTCTAAGGGTCATACTAACCCACAAGCTAAATATGAGTCAACAGCATGACTCTGTTGCAAAAAAGGCAAACGTGATTCTGGGATGCATTAACAGGAGTGTTGTGAGCAAGACACGAAGTCATTCTTCCACTCTACTCTGCCCTGATTAGGCCTCAGTTGGCGTATTGTGTCCAGTTCTGGGTACCACATTTCAAGAAAGATGTGGAGAAATTGGAGAGGTCTAGAGAAGAGCAACAAGAATGATTAAAGGTCTAGAGAACATGACCTATGAAGGAAGTCTGAAAGAGTTGGGCTTGTTTAGTTTGGAAAAGAGAAGACTGAGAGGGGACATGATAGCATTTTTCAGGTATTTAAAATGGTGTCACAAGGAGGAGGGAGAAAAATTGTTCTCGCTGGCCTCTGATGATAGGACAAGAAGCAATGACCTTAAATTGCATAAAGGGAGGTTTAGGTTGGACATTAGGAAAAGCTTCCTAATTGTCTGGGTGGTTAAATGAATAAATTGCCTAGGGAGGTTATGGAATCTTCATCACTGGAGATATTTAAGAGCAAATTAGATAGACATTTATCAGGGATGATCTAGATGGTGCTTGGTCATGCCTTCAGGGCAGAGGACTGGACTTAATGATCTCCCAAGGTCCTCTCCAGTTCCAATATTCTAGGAATCAATGTGATGCAGTTGCAAAACTAGCTAATATTATTCTGGGGTGGAATTAACAGGAGCGATGGTATGTATGATATGGGAGCTAATTGTCCTGACTCATTAGGTACTGGTGAGGCCTTTGCTGGAGTACTATGTCCAATTCTGGGAACTGCACTTCAAGAAAAACATGAAAGAATTTGAGAGTCCAGAGGCAAGCAACAAAAATGATAAAATTTAGAAAACTTTGACCTGTGAGGAAAGGCTAAAAAATCTGGACATGTCTTCAAATACATTAAGGGCTGTTATAAAGAGGATGATCAATTATTCTCCATGTCCACTGCATATAGGACAAGAAATAATGGGCTTAATATTCAGAAAAATATATTTAGGTTAGAAACAACAAGTAGTCCTGTGACATCTTGGAGTCTAACAAAAAATATATATAGTATGAGCTTTCGTAGGCAGAACGCACTTCATCAGATGCACTGGAAGTTGAACTGGAAGTGACAGGAACCCAACAGAAAAAGAAAGGAAGAGAAAAAGTTATCTGTCAATAGGAGTGCCAGTGCTAATGGGACTAATTGACTCATTAGCATCAGTATTTCTATTGCCTCTTTGGCTTACATTAGGGTTCCTCTTTTAGGAATAAAACATTACAAGTTGGTTCTTCCTCTTGACAAAAGCACTTACTCAGAAAATTGCTATAATTTGGGCCATGAAACATTTGAGGAAGGGGCAAGAAACCAAGCTAAATGAATTAAGCCAAGCTAGGTACAAAACACCTCTTAAATCACATTTAATTTTTTTCATTAATTTCTAGTCCATAAAAGAAAACCCCAAAACATTCTTCACCATTTTCATATTTATTGCAAGCTTGCAGTCAGGTACTGGAATTTACTTAGACCTGTCTATACTGATATGTCCTGCCTGGATTTTTCTCTTTCCCCCCCCGCCTTTACTTTGATCTAGCTCTTCTAAAAATACTCAGCAAAACTTGTTTCTCTTTCTGAACACGTCATTGAATGTAGTAAATTACTCTCCAGACCTTTTTATACCATTTTGGTGAAATCAGAGATGAATGGCAGTTTTTAATAAAGAGGGTCTTTCATACCAGAGAGAGGCTCAAATGTCAGATGTAAACATAAATCCAGTGGCACTCCCCTTGTCTCTCTTAACTCCTGTTACTACGTGTGCTAGTTACCAACACTATTTCTATTCAGACACAGGCTTCATCTCTCAGCCCAGCTTCTTTTCCAACTTGATCTTTTAGTGTAGTAATGACCTCACTATTCCCATGGCAACACTTGTGTTAAAAGTAGTTGTAGGATCAAAGTGAAGCTGGGCTGTGTGGGGACAATTCTTAAAATACAAATCTGCAACAACAGCAAAAGAAACGCTGACAGTTTTTTTTTTCCCCTCTGAAAACTGCTTTTGCTGAATAGTGTAATTCATATAAACTTTCTTCATCTTCATAAATCTGTCAGATGATTACAATAGCAATATAGTATCCATTTTCAAGTACACGGAGGGACCGATTCCACAGCCATTATTCTGTATACAAGAGCTACAGGATCACATTTTTATGGCACAGTCCTACAAATGCTTGTTATGGTCATTGTACCACAAATAAAGTGAAGATTGTATCACTATTTTTAGTAAAAGTATCCTGTGCTTCATTTGCATATTCGCATTAGGGTGCTATTTTGAAATAGTGCTATTTCAAAATAACCCCGTCTTAACAGCGTCTTATTTCAAGAGAAAACCCTTCTCTCAAAATAACTCTTATTCCTCATACAATGAGGTTTACCAGTTATTTCAAGAAAAGGGTTTTCTTTCGAAATAACCGCGTCTTAACAGCGTCTGTTATTTCGAAATAGCGCTATAACACAAATATGCAAATGAAGCACAGGATATTTAAATCATAAGAAGAACATAAGAATGGCCATACTGGGTCAGACCAAAGGTCCATCGAGCCCAGCATCCCATCTGCCGACGGTGGCCAATGCCAGGTGCCCCAGAGAAGGAGAACAGAAGACAATGATCAAGTGATTTATCTCCTGCCATCCATCTCCTGCCCTTGTTATGAAGGCTAGGGCACCATACTTTATCCCTGGCTAATAGCCATTTATGGACCTAACCTGCAAAAATTTATCAAGCTCTTTTTTAAACCCTAATAGAGTCCTGGCCTTCACAGCCTCCTCGGGCAAGGAGTTCCACAGGTTGACTGTGCGCTGTGTGAAGAAAAATTTCCTTTTATTAGTTTTGAACCTACTACCCATCAATTTCATTTGGTGTCCCCTAGTTCTTGTATTATGGGAAAAGGTAAATAATTTTTCTATAATCACTTTCTCCACACCATTCATGATTTTATATACCTCTATCATATCGCCCCTCAATCGCCTTTTTTCCAAACTGAAAAGTCCCAGTCTCTCTAGCCTCTCCCCATATGGGACCCTTTCCAAGCCCCTAATCATCTTAGTCGCCCTTTTCTGAACCTTTTCTAATGCCAATATATCTTTTTTGAGGTGAGGAGACCACATCTGCACGCAGTACTCGAGATGTGGGCGTACCATAGTTTTATGTAAATCCTGGCTTCATTTGCAATTTCGAATGTCATCATTTGTATCCCTCTCTCGAAAGAAGGAGCAAGTGTAGACATACCCTAAGGCTGTAAAAATTCATAAGGCATGTAAGTTTCAGCTTTTGATCATCTGCATTATAGTCTCACGCAGGCATCTGGACCTCTGTCTCACCTTTAAGCCCCAGTGAGATCCTCCTACTCTGAAGATAGGAGAGGGAATGCCTATCTTCTCAGGGGGGCTCGATTCAAACAAGATGGCCAGGGAGTTGGGAGAAGAGGCAGGACCTCTCTTGCAAATGTAACCTTTAGCTCAGTGCTTAGAGCACTTATGCAGGATGCCTGCAGTCAAGTCAGTTTTCTGCCTGAGGAGAAGGGAGGTGAGCAGGGATTCCTCATCTCTCAGGTGAGTGCTGTGACCATAGAATGATTTCTACATGGTCTGTACTTCAGTTAATAATTAAAGTAAAATGGGTTCAACACGATGAACTGACATCCACGTCTGAATATCCCATAGCCCACTTGGTGGGGCACTAGCACGTGGAGAAGCTCTGCTCAAATTCCATCTGATTGGGCAGGGGGACAAATGGAACCAGAGTCTCTCTCATTCCAGATGAGTACACTAATCACCTGGATACATTATAAGAAGGCTGTTGCTACCTTCTCCTTGGTTGTCTTAGGTGGAGGTAGGCAGGTGCCTAAGTTATTCTCACAAGAAATGGCTTAGGCTCCTAAACGTCCTCAGTCTAGAAGAAGGGTTCTTGGATGTGGATCGCAAGCAGAGGCAGGTACCTCACAACACCCTGCTTTTTGGCACCTCCCACTGGCTAGATTAGGCGCCTGGCCTAGCAGGGTCACTTTTTTTTTTTTATGGATCCGATTCATCTCTTTCCCATTCATTGTGTAGGGAGCCTTGTGGAGCACAAAGTTTTCATAATTTTCTGGGCATCGCAACACTGGAACTGGACGTTAGTGCGTGACTTGAAATACACCTAACAGCTCAACTGGATCCATGCCGACACAACTGATGGCTTAGTGCCAGGAGCGGCTCTAGATGAGCTGCTGGCAACTGGTGCCCTAGGTGAAACGCGCGATCGGCGTGTGATCTGCGCCCCCGCCTCCAAAGCCCTCAACGGCTGTTTATCTTGGCGCCCTAGGTGACCGCCTACGTCACCTGTATTTACGGGCCGCCACTGCTTAGTGCCATATCAGTATGGCTGCCAACACCCTGCCTCCCACTTGCTCCACTCTCCGTTACGCTGTTGCTTTCTCTCCCCCACCATCCCTTGCTTTCACTGGGCTTGAGCAGGAGGTTGGTGAGAGGGAGGGGAGGGCTCTGACTGGTAGTGCTAGCTCTTGGATGGGGTTTCATCCAAGTGCAGGATGAGACTCCAGGCTAAAGCCAAGGGATTCAGAGTATGGGAGGAGGTGTCGGGTCTCAGCAGTGCTTATCACAGCTTCCAGGAAGCAGCTGTCTGGTCCCTGTGGCTCCTAGGAAGATTGATGGGGACTATATGGGAAGCATGTGGAATGAGAAATCATGATATCCATTAAAAATTACAGCTGATGGTGTTCCTGGGTCCTTCCTGGTATCTTCTAGGCAGAGAGTTAAGGGAGATTTGAAGCTCTTCATACCTTCAAGCCCAGGTTGTGCAAGCTGTCTTGGGGTCTGTCTCCCGCTATTTTGGTTACTTCCAAGACTTATTAACATTAATTTTTAACTGCAGCATTAGAACTACTTAAATACCTGACTTGATTTAAAAAAAATTAAGGACTTCTAGGACTTGTATAATAAAAATATGATTTTAAGAGGCTTCAACATAAAAGTTTAACATTTCCACTGAAAACTTCAAGGATAAGATTTTAAAAAATGTTCAGTGTTGGTAAAAAGTCCTTTTGATTTCAGTGGGAGCTAAGCTAGGCCATCACTAAGCACAGTGGGGAAATCTTATCCTAAGTTGGCTTTTTGAGAATATAACAATGTATAAATATTTTCTAAAAATATTCAAAGTAAACAGGATAGTTGAAGATATCATTGCTTATTTTTTAAAAGGGAAGATCTGAAGATTTCCTCTTTCAGCTAATTACTGCCCAGTAAGTTTCCATTGTTTATCTCGTGGGAATACTCTATATTTACCAAGGCTTGCAGTGGGTTTTATGCTGTGAGGTTTTGCTGTTCTGGAACAGTAGAGGCCAGTGAGAACCTTGAATTATTTCACCAAAGTACAGTCCACCCATCTTGACTCCAAACCTTTCATTTTGCAGCTATTTGTTCATCCCGTTCTAAGTATATCAACTGAACAGACTATGGCAGGTTCAGATGGCAGATTTATAAGTGGCAAAGGCTTTTACAAGGTTACTTCTTAAGATAGTCACTCAGGGATCATAATTTAACAAACACTAGTTTGCCACAGGAATAAAACTAAAAAGCAACAACAACAATAATAATAATTAATAAACAGGCCTGAAGATGGGAGGGCAGGATTTGATCATTCATAGGGGCCCAGACTCCTGGCTGTTGCTACTGTGGCAATGATAGCAGCTTGAGCCCCCATCCCCTTAAATTGAGGATTGAGGGGAGGAGTGTGCCATGCTCTGGTGATGCAGACAAGAGCATGGAGCCAGCCCACCCCCCCACTTTGCCCCGGGGCCTGTGGAGGCTCTCGGCAACCCTGCTAATAATAAAGTGATATGACTGATGTCACAGCTAAGAGTGTGTGGGATGGGGAGGGGCAGCAGTGTGACTGAATTTTGGATTCAGCCTCTAGCTAGAGCATGTCAGGATGTGTTGGTATGGTGTTGCTCTTGCAATGGTGATGAGGATTCGGACTCACATTTCAGAAAAGAATGTATCTTTGGAACAATATACAAAATGGAGCTTTTAAGCCGGCTCCCCCCAGCACCTCCTCCTCTCTTCCCCCGTCCCCGCTTCCTCTTTCTGATAGAGGCAGCAAGGGGGTTGGGAAGCGACTAGTGTGTTGACTATCCGATAAGCTTTTGCTTATTGGATAGATGACTAGTTGCTTACATCCTTAAGAACTCCTGCAGTGATTGTGGCAGAGCGCCTCTCTCTTGTATCCAGTCGAGAGGAGTTCTATCAAGGAGGGCAGTATGTAGACTGTCTTCTCCCTCAGAACAAGGGAGATGCTGACAGGAAAAGGAAGCCAAGCTGTTTGAACTCCAGTGAAAGAGTGTTAGGATGTGTGGTTCTGGGTGGAGCAGACTGAAGAAGAGCTCTAGGTTTGGCAGCTGCATTAGAGTTAAGTATGAACTGTTGAATTACATAAGAATGGCTATATGAGTCAGACCAATAGTCTACATAGCCCAGTATCCTGTCTTCCAGCAGTGTTGGATGCCAGATACTTTGGAGGGATGAATAGAACATGGCAATTACTTAGTGATCCATCCCGTCATTCAGTCTTAGCCTCTAGCTGCCAGAGGCTTAGGGATAGCCAGAGGACTGTGTTGCATCTGAGAGCATCTGGGCTAGTAGCCACTGATGGCCCTATTCTCTATGAATTTATCTAATTCTTTATTGGATCCAGTTATATGTACTCTCTGGTCTTCATAACATCCCCTGGCAACGAATTCCACAGGTTTTCTCTTTTGTATGATGCAGTATTTCCTTTAGCTTGTTTTAAACTGCTGGCTATTAATTTCTTCAAGTAAGGTTCTTGTGTTATGTGAAGGGGTAAATAACACCGTGACTCACTTTCTTCATGATGTTCATGCTTTTTCTGTCATCCCCCCCTTAGCTGCCTCTTTTCAAGCTGACCAGTCTATTTAACTCTCTTCTCATATGGAAACTGTTCTATATCCTTTTTTTCCCCCGTACCAGTGTACACCAAGGCTAGTCACCCCGTGTCTTTATTTACACCCCAAAAAACCCTCACCTGGCGAGTACAAGAGTCCAACCCGCGTCGAGTCCTTCCCGTATTAGTTCTTTTCTCCCAATTTCACTTCGGGGACCGGTCTGGCCCAAACGTGCCCGGGACTACTAGCGCTGCCTCGGGCAGCAGGGAGAGGGGGGTCCGGGCCCACCCTCACTCATGGACCCCAGCCCAGGGCCTTAAGGATGCAGACCTGTTTCGGTCCGGTCCGGCTTGCGGGGCTTCCCGCTGTAACACGCCAGCCGATAGGCTCCAATGAATGCTCTGCCCTGGATTGCTTCCTCTCCCCTTACCTAGCTCATGGTCTTCTCGGCACTTGGCTGTTCCCCCCACCCCTGTTGGTCCTCCATTTCCCTTTTCGGATCCCCCGCCGGTGGGTTCGGTGTCCTGCCTCTCCTCCAACGGCTGTCTGCTTCCTCTCTCACCAAGCCCCGCCTCCTTCCTTTACGTCTTGCTCTCCCCCGCCCCCTTCTGTTCTCCCCCCTGGGTCTCACCCAGAGTGGCTCTTGGGTAGCCTGGGAGTGCGCCGCAGCTGCGCCTACTCCCCCTCACCGTCCCTCCCCCTACCCTCCAGAACGGACTCCAGCGGCTTTTAAAACTGCGGCGCCATGGCGTCCTGTCATGCCTGGGCGCCTCCCCTCCCAGCTGTTTCGTGGCCTGCGTGCACGCCGCGCTTGCTCCCTCCATGCTCCACTGCGCCCTGTACATGGCCGGCGCCGGGGGGTTTAAAGTGCGGGGCCGCTGTGCCCCATCACACCCCCCTTTTCAATATATCTTTTGAGATGAGGTGACCAGAACCGAATGCATTCAAGGCGTGGGTATGCCATGGATTTGTATAGTGTTTTTCTGTCTCACTATCTATCCCTTTTCTAATGGTTCCTAATACTCTGTGCATGTTAAACATATATTTTCAGAGAATCATCAGTGACTCCAAGATTTCTTTCTTGAGTGGTAACTGTTAAGTTAGTCCTCAGCATTTTGAGCTATAGTTGAGGTTGTTTTCCAATGTTTTTTATTTGCCTTTATCGGTATTGAATTTCATCTGTCATTGTCTGCTTTAGACTTAATTATAGAGTAATTTTGTACTATCTGTTGATTCTGCTACCTCACTATCCACTCCTTTTTCCAGATCATCGATGAATATATTGAAGAACATTGGTTCCAGTACAGATCTTTGAGGGAACCTGCTACTTACCTTTCTCTACTGTGAAAACTGATGATTTATTCCTACCTTGTGTTTCTTATCTTTTAACCAGTCACTTAACTTCTGTACAAGGAAAAATATTGGAGCTAATAATTAAGCAATTCATCACCTAGAAGATAAGGCGATAAGTAACAGTCATCATGGATTTGTAAAGAACAAATCATGTCAAACCAGTCTGATAGCTTTCTTTGACAGGATAAAAAGCCTTGTGGATGAAGGGGAAATGGTAGATGTGGTATATCTAGACTTTAGTAAGGCATTTGATATAGTCTCATATGATATGCATCTGAAGAAGTGGGTCTTTGCCCACAAAAGCTCATGCTCCAATAAATTTGTTAGAGCCACAGAGCTGCTGGCCAGAGTGGTCACCTAGACACTGTGGGATATCCTCTGGAGACTAAAAGCTATGTAAATAGGAAGAACATGTCTTCACAGGCACTTCACCACAGAAGCATGCCCAGTAAGAACTGTATGTCTCTTGGTGAAAGTGGTTTTCTGTTTGTAGTGAAACTCCTGAGTTTCACTACAAGAAGTCACTGGTAAGTATAGATGGTCCCATGGCTTTTGTGCAGAAGAAGAAACTTTTTGCACTTTAAATGACAAGTGGAGACATGCCCTAAATCATCTGTAGGCATCCCACTTAAGCAAAATTGCCATCCACACTGAGTAGCAGCCATTCTCCTAAAGCATAATGAGGTTTAAATTAATCTCCTAGGAGATGTCCTAATTAATTTGAATTCAGTCATGTAATCCATTTAAAGTGTTAGTTTTTATAGAACTGCCTTTTTCAGGTTGTTGGCTCCTAATGTGGGAACTGGCAACTTTTGGTATCTTCAACACAATAACAACTCTTCTGTTCACTGAAGCTGTGACCAATATGTTTCAAGAACAGGATATCATGGGACCATTATAATAAACAGAGGCACAGGTCCCTTAACTTGAGAGAAGTGTTGAGGTTGTTGGAAAAAACCTGAAAGCTTTGCCCCACATCCTAAACCAAAGACCATTTATAATGGCATTAGTCTGAATGTCTTTTGGAAAGCAATAGGAGACTCTCAACAAATAATATAAAATAGGAGTGTAAAGTATCATCCCCGGAGGAGTTATCATGGGTGGACATCTGAGAACCCTTTGGATAATTTTTAATATGGTTCTTTTATAAAAACACAAGATCTAAAAAAAGCAATGGGAGCAATATCAAGAATTATAGGCAAAGGAGATAAAATGTTTATAGATGACTTTTGAGGAAAGGTAAAATAGATTAGGCAGAAAAAGAAAAGTTTCAGAGGTAGGAACAACTGAAGTTTCGCTCCCCTGTGGCACTGAGATTGTGTGATGTATCAGAAGCAACTAGTGCCAATAGTGGCCGATTGTGGATGTGCATCTCTGCTTTCAATGCGATTTTGCCTAGTGACTTAGATTACTGCACATTGTACTTATTCAGCATTGATATTAACTGCAGTGTTATGTTCTAAGCCTGCTTTTGTGGGGCTATGTCTGCTTAACAGGTTTGCTATGCATTTTTAAATGGTATTTTTAAAACAGTTCAGTTGAACGTATTTTGCCTGGCTATTGTGACTCAGATAAGGCATATGAAGACTTCGGTGGGATAGGGGGCGGGGCTGTAAACTATTTAACTACTGAATTTGATGGAATTACACAAGGGATACATCTGGCACAAATGTTTGACATTTCTTTCTCTGACCCTTATTATGGATTGTGTCTGAGATTAAGTGCTTTCTAACATTTAGACATTGAAATGATAGATGATCTAATGGTCCCTTATGGCCTTAAAAATCTGAGTCTGAGTTCTACAGGCTTTCAGGCACTTTGCCTGATGCTTCTTCCAGAAATTATATCTCAGGGTACAGATGTTTACCAGATGTGTAGCTTGACTTCTATATTTTGGGAGGTGGCTCCAACCAGGCCAACAGATCAGTGGGTAGGGAATCATATAACACTAGAACTGGAAGGGACCTCGAGAGGTCATCGAGTCCAGTCCCCTGCCCTCATGGCAGGACCTAGTACCATCTAGACCAGTGTTTCTGAAAGTGTTTCCACGGTACACTTTCAGAAACACTTTAACTGGGCACAGTTTGTTTATGTACTCCATTTCGTCCTTTGCAGCCAAGGGGAGCTGGAAGAAGCACAACAGGTAATCAAGTGATCCATCTGCCATCAACCATTCCCAGCTTCTGAGAAACAGAGGCTAGGAATACGATCCCTGCCCATCCTGGCTAGGAGGCATTGATGGACCTATCCTCCATGAATTTCTTTGCCTCTTTTTTTGGAACCCTGTTAAAGACCTGGCCTTCACAATATCCTCTGGCAAGAAGTTCCACAGGTTGACTGCGTGTTATGTGAAGAAATACTTTGTTTTAAACCTTCTACCTATTAGTTTCATTTGGTGATCGCTAATTCTTATGTTATGGGACCAAGTAAATAACTTTTACTTTTTCCACAGCAGTCATGATCTGATAGACCTCTATCATATTCCCCTTTATTCTCTTTTCCAAGCTGAAAAATCCTAGTTTTATTAATCTCTCTTCATATGGCATCCATTCCAAATCCCTAGTCATTTCTGTTTCCTTTTTCTGAACTTTTTCAATGCCAGGATTATTTTTGAGATGAGGTGACCACATCTGTATGCAGTATTCAAGACATGGGAGTACCAAGATTTATACAGAGGCAATAAGATATTCTCTGTCTTATCAGGGCTGGCTCGAGCCATTCCTGTGCCCCGGGCAGCTGGCGCACAACACATGCGCAGCTCCGCCCCCCGGTGCACTGCGCACCTTACAGCTGCAATCGGGCGCGCAGCGCCTGATGTCAGCTCTAAGGGGCGCTGTGCGGCCCCGGCCCCGGGCGTGCGGTGCCTGATGGAAGCTCTAAGGGGTGCTGCATGGCCAGGCGTGCAGCACCCCTTACAGCTGCCATCAGGCACCCCCCATAGGTTGGCGCACCGGGCAGCTGCCCGGCTAGCCCCCCCCTTAATCCAGCCCTGTGTCTTATTCTCTGTCCCTTTTTATATGATTCCTAACATTGTTTGCTTTTTTGACTGCTGCTGCACATATGGATAGTTCTCTGAAAATATCCAGATGACTTCAAGATCTTGAGTGGTAACAGCTAATTTAGTCCCAATCATTTTATGTGTATAGTCGGGATTGTTTCCAATATGCATTACTTTACACTAACATTAAAATCCAACTTCCGTTTTCTTTCCTAGTCACCAACTTTTTGAAATGCTTTTGAATCCTTTTGAAACACTTCAGTTTGCTTTGGGCTTCACTATCTTGAGCAGTTTTGCATCATCTGTAAATTTTGCCACCTCGCTGTTTATCCCTTTCTCCAGATCACTTATGACAGGGGTCAATTGAGACCTGGGGGTGAGGAAGTGTGCAGAGTCTCCTCCCCGCACAAGGGGTACATGGCACCTGGAAGGGACCTCTTCTGTCTGAGGCCCCACCCCTTCTTGGGGGGGGAGGGGCCCAAGCCAGTCATGACCACTACCTATAATTCGTGAAGTGGCCCCTTGCAAAAATTATTGCCCACCCCTGACTTATGAATACATTGAATAGGATTGGTCCCAGTACAGACTCCCAGGGGACACCACTTGTTACCTTTCTCCATTCTGAGAACAGACTATTTATTCCTGCCATTTGTTTCCTGTCTTTTAACCAGTTATCAATTTATGAAAGGACCTTCCCTCTGATCCCATGACCGCTTACTTTGCTTAAGAGCCTTTGGTGAGGCACCTTGTCAGAGGCTTACTAGAAAACTAAGTACACTATATCCACTGTATCCCTCTTTGTCCACATACTTGTTGCTATAGACTGCTTACTTTTTGCAGTTTACCAAACTTGGAACAGGTCATTTAACTTTAGGGTACGTCTACACTTGCTCCCTAGTTCGAGCTAGGGATGCAAATGTAGCTGACCAAAATTGCTGATGAAGCGGGGATTTAAATATCCCACGCTTCGTTAGCATAATCTTGCCCGCGCGTTATTCCGATCAACAGCTGATTCGAACCAGGAAGTGCGCTTCGGGAGGCGGTAGTTCGAATCAAACCCCTTGGTTTGAACTAATGTTCCTCTTCATTTTTTGAGGAGTAACGTTAGTTCGAACCAAGGGGTTTGATTCGAACTACCGCATCCCGGAGCGCACTTCCTGGTTTGAATCAGCTGTTGATCGGAATAACGTGCGGGCAAGATTATGCTAATGAAGCGCGGGATATTTAAATCCCCACTTCATTAGCAATTTCGTTTGGCTATATTTGCATCCCTAGCTCGAACTAGGGAGCAAGTGTAGATGTACCCTTAGAGAATACCCTAGCAGCCCTTTCTTAAGCACCTGTTAATCATGCTATTTATAAATTTCAGAGGGGTAGCTGTGTTAGTCTTTAAGATGCCACAGAACTCCTTGTTGTTTTTACTGAAACAGACTAACACATTTGGGGGAAGTGGGCTGCAGCCCACAAAAGCTTATGATCAAATAAATTTTTTGGTCTGTAAGGTGCCACAGAGCTCCTTGTTGTTTCTATTTATGAACAAAATTCTGATTCTGTTCCCCAGGGGTGCAAGCTGGGAGCAGCACATCTGTCTCATCTGCAGAACTCAATATTGCATTGCACGCTTAGGCTTCCTGCCTGAGGCTTGAAGGGTTGTTGGTTTTTTTTTTAAGGGGGCGGGAGGGAAGGTAGCAATGCAACACCCCCCTAACTCCACCTATGATGTTTACATTGTTTTATTACGGTTATAAACTTTCTATAACATTAGTTTTAATTTCTCATGCTCAGAATTTGCCCTACAGGTGCAGATTCACTCTACAGAAACAGTTTTAGCTTCAGCGATGAAAAACTTAACTCTCCAACGATGTCAGTTCCAATTCCGACTTTACCATCTCCAGCAGTAACTCCTTGTAAAGGTAAATCTCATAATAATTTTGAGTATATAAGTTTCTTCTGATCTTTTAGTAGTACAGTCTCATCTCTGTAAAATGTTCATCTACTACTAGTGTATACCACTACTATACTAGTGTATACCACTACTTCAAACACAAGCGCTACTAGTATCTGTGCTAAACAATGTCTGCCAGAACCAGTGATGCTCAGGAGGCCCCCCTCCCCAACTCTATTAGCTGTGGATGTACAGCATTAAAGGAAATGGCTTTTGGCCGATTTAAAATTGTGATGTGTCTTACTAAAGCCATTCAAGGGAAGTACTTATTTTCACTAGAGAGTTAACTCATGTTACAACTTGAATGTTGCCCAAGTCATCTTGTGAACACACAAATGCTTTGAGTGCAGGGATGCTTTTAATGTGAGTTGGCTGGCCTGTCGGGCTACATCTACACTGCATTGCTATTTCGGGATTCCAGAGGTACCCTGAAATAGCTATTCCATGTCTTGAGTGCACCCATTATCTCGAAATATAACGAGCTCGCTATTCCAATGTCCCTGTAAACCTCATTCCAAGAGGAGTAAGGAACATTTCAGAATAGTGATTTATTTCAAAATAAGTGCTGTGTAGACAGTGCCAAATTTCCAAATAAGCTATTTTGAAATAAGATTGAAATAAGATACATAATTTAAGCTATGTAAATTGCATATCTTATTTCAACCTATGGTGCGGTGTAGCCACACCTTCAGGGTGGATAGGCTACAACTCGACTTACTGCAGCTTGTCAGCTGCTGACACATCACTCTGTGCAGTTGTCCTGTCGCTCTTTGCAGTATCACTGCTCTCACTTGAGCTAGGATAATTTGAGGTCTTAACTGGAGTGCAGATAACTTGAGTTACCTTACATCTTAGCTGAAGAGTGATGTTTGCACTGCAGCGGGGAGCATGCTTCCCAGCAGGAATAAGCAAACCTGTGTTAGCTCTGCTCATGTCAGTACACTAAAAATAGCAGTATGGCCAGCTGGTGGCTTGGTCTGGCCAACTGAGTACATGTCGAGAGGGCTGGGAGGGTCTGTACTCAAGTGGCTAACCTCAACCATACCCCTATTTTAAGGCTCAGAGTAAGTGGAGCTAACAGGTATCTGCCCATGCTGGGAAGCACAATCCCAATGGCAGAGTAGATGTACACTAAGTCAGTTAAAGGAACAGACATACATTCATGCCGCACAGAGCTTTCACATACACTAGCACCTCAGTGTTATGAACACCAGAGTTATAAACGGACTGGTCAACCACACTCCTCATTCAGAAGTATGCAGTTAGGCAGAGACAAAAGAAAAGCAAATGTGGTATAGCACAGCACTGTATTCAGTGTAAACTACTAATAAATAAAGGGGACATTTAAAAAAGATTTGACATGGTAAAGAAAGTTTCTATGCTTATTTCATTTAAATTAAGATGGTTAAAAGCAGCATTTCTCTTCTGCAAAATGAAGTTTCAAAGCCATATTACTCAATGTTCAGTTGTAAACTTGAAAGAACAACCATAACGTTTTGCTTAGAGTTACAAATATCTTGGGAATGGAGGTGATTCCTAACTCTGAAGTTCTACTGTACAAGCTCAAGAACTGTGCCCACCTTCATTTTATCTGCATCTACTTTCACATTCTGAGGTGTAATCCTGATTAGTGAGGGCTTGTCATCACCTGCCCTGCAACCTTGGATGCCTCAATGCTTGCTGTTGTATCTCCCAACTAGGTTGCTCACAAACAGCCTGCCAGCATGCATGTCACACCCTGAGTGTTTGTGTATAGCTACAGCCCTGGTTCAACAGTTCTGATCCAAGGAGCTTGTCAACAACTTACTAGTCACTCTCTGGCATCTAACAAGCCTTCGTTATTATTCACATCCCCAACACAGTTCCAGGCCTGAATTTTCCCAAACATCTATGGTGTGTACTATCCAACCCTCTCCTGGACAGTTCAGATATTAAAGTCTGTTGCCCCTGTAAAGGGTCAATATTCAACTGTTTACTGCTTTAACTGGAGTTATCAAAAAGTTCAGTTTAAACAACACTCAGTTAGTTTAAATGAAAAATAAAACAAGCTCATTTAATTACAAAGAGGTTTTAAGTGAGCAGAAATATGATATTAAAAGTCAGAAAGGGTTACAAGAGAAATGAGAGAAAACACTTTCTAGTAGCTAAAATTTAAGCTAGACTTGGCTTAAGGTAAATCGTTATCGCAGGTTCCCAGCAACATAGTTAGCGATTTCTCAGGTCAGGATCTTCCCCCTTCCCCCAGTCAAAGGGAAGATTCCTTTGTGTTTTAAGTGAAAGACGGTCTTGGACTTTTTTTTGTCCCTCATTTTTGTAGTCCAGTCACCCTTTGAAATGCTCCTTGTTGACATGTTTGAGAATTAATCATAGATAAAGTTTGTTACAGCTGTGAAGAAGCAGGTAAGGAGACTCAGTGGAAGAAGTACCAGGCTGTTTGCTAAATGCCAGTTGATCTGTTCCTGCCTCCCTTTGTTACCAAAGAATGGCCACTTGACAGGTGGTTGCCCATCAGCTTGGGTGACACCTGGCTAGAGGTGTCAGCGTGTCCTTTGTATTTGAAAGAGAAGTTTACTCACTTTCCTGACTTGTCTGGTAGACACATCATAATAATAATTTCAGTTTATGTTCCTAACTCTTACTATACGTTTCACACATACATTACACAAGAATATAAATAACGTGATAAGATTTTTAAATGATACCTCATGTGGCATATTTTGCACAAAGATTATTACAAAAGGGTAATATGTGAACTAGAGCTGTCAATTGACCTGCATTAACGCCTGCGATTAATGCAGGACAGTATTAACGTGTTAATTTTTTTAACGCGTTAATCACAGGCATTAATGCCGCGCTGCCCCTTTGAAATGCTGCTCTGGCACTTCAAAGGGGCAGCGCAAGTGGAGCCAAGGATCACCTGGAGTCCCCAGCGGCATATGCTGACATGCCGTATCTCTACATTCTTTATGTAAGCTAAAGTAAAGCTGTGCAATTGAGCACTCATTTCAGGGAATGTTGAATTATTTACCTAGGAAAAAGAAAAAGCTACATCTGTTCAGTTTGCTTAAGCCATCTAAGGGGAAGTAGGGAATAACCTTACAAATATCAGAAGATTGTAAATATCAAAGGGAAATTAATTATTTAGCTTGGCACTAGAATGTAATAATGAGTAATGGGATCCAATTAAACTGGCAGCAGAGATTTATCAAAGATTTAGACTATCAGGAAGCTGTTCCTGGGAGCAAAAATTATTTGACTGTAGAAGGAAGTGATAGAAGCCATGCAGTATTAAAACACTGGATTGGATAAAATACTAGAATAGGTACACAAGGAACAGTTCAGTACTAGCAAGGAGGGGACCAATGCCAGTAATGGGGGAAAAAAAACTTAACTTCTAATTTTGAAGGAAATGAAATGAGTTTTGTTCTAATGTTATCATGTGAATAACTCTAAAAAATAATCAGAGTTTTAGGCTAGATATGAGGACAGGCTTTTTAGTAAAGCATTTGGACATTGCAGTAGGCCTATTAAAGGAAGAGGTCAAGGAACCTTCTCTGAAGATCAAGAGAAGATCAGATTCTACTGGGAATGATGTTGGGAGTTGTCCTTCAAAATTCAAGCTGTTTCTCTTAGTGGTTATTTGCCTCAGACACACAGACTTGTGCTTGTAACCTATATACAGTGGGGACTTTACTCTTATTTTGCAGCAAAGCTTGGAGACACAAAAGAGCTGGAAGACTTTATTGCTGATCTTGACAGGACATTAGCAAGTAAGTAGACTCACCTTGCGTGGTACCTTAAAATTATGGAAGTCAAAGTATTTACAATGTAAAATGATAGTGCAGGCCTGGCCTTAGAGCAAGGCTGTTGCCTTAGGCCCCGCACCTTCAGGGCCCCGCACTGCCCAGTTCCCCGCCCAGCCACTTGCTGCCCTGGCTGGGAGCCATCCAGCCATGCGGTGCAGCCAACCACACAGACAAACTTTGCCAGCCCTGCCCCCAATACCTCCTCCCATAGGTACTGGGGGGGGGGGCGGGAGGAAGAAGTGCTGAGCTCCAGCCCCCGCCCATGTAAAGGGGAGGAGACAGGTGGCCACTAGCTCATCCTGTGACTGCTTGAACAGCCCTTCACCCACACCAGGAGCCTGTCCATAGAGGGGATGTCCTGGCCAGGCAGAAGAGATTCCCAGTCTGGGATCATCCCTGCCTAGGGGCATGCCCTGGTCAGAATGAGTGGGAAGAGAAACCCTGCTCCATTGAGAGAAATCCCCCTCCTGCCCATATCCTGTAACATGATGGGGGGGGGGGGTCTCCCATGTAAGGGACAGGAACAGGGGAGAGGGACCCTTGGGTCTCACACATGGGGTAAACTTACACCAGCTTCCTGAAACATGGAGTTGACACAACCGTCTTCAAAATGGTCTCAAGTTGCAGAAAATCGTACAATAACCTCCAAGACGAAAACATTTACCTTCAATACGAGTCTTTTACTCTGCTAGATGCTGGGAATACTGACCAGATGTTTTAATAGATGCCAGGTCTGTCAGATAAGTGCCAGGTCTCTAATACAAGTTGGGGGTCTGAGAAGGTTTGTACTAGTAGACTTTGGGGGCTTCCATTGAAAGTATTATAGTAGTGTGTTATGAGGTATAGTGAACAGTAAAGGCATGGCAGATGACACTGAAATACATGCCAGTTCAAATTTTTCTTAAGTCTAGAGGAGTTGTGGAATATATCCAGCAAGCGACTTGTGCTGCCTGGCTGCACTCTCACCCCTCAACTGGGTTTGACTTAAACTAGAGCATCCACCAGCCAGGCCCCACTGTCAGTGTGCTGCATTGGGCCCCGCAAACTCTTTGACCAGGCCTGCGTCAGTGGAGATAAGGTTGGGGTGGGAACAGAATTTGTTACATAATTTCCTTTAAATATTAGAGTTCTTTTGTTGTGGGAGACGTAATGGGGTAGAACATGTGAACAGATCTGCCTCTGCCCATGTATTCGTATTTTTAGGTCTCCTTCGTTTGCTCTTTGATAGTGTGAGGATATGCTACATAGATGCTCTCATTTATTTACTCCCCTCCCTCCTTTTGTACATGTTCAGGTTTGCAGCCATGCTCAATTTGATTTTGACTAACACTTTCACTTATGATTGTTTTTGTTATCTCCTGAAAATGCTATATGTGTTAAAGTCTCTTTGATAGTGCGCCCATTATGCAAGCAAGAGTTCTTCAAACACTGATTTAACAGTGCAAAAAACAGGCTTGTGTTTCATAGTCCTGTAAGTCTAAATAGTTGGCAGTAACTGTGACTGCCTGGTATAAATGTAACAATTAGGCTGCTGTTATTATCTTTCCAAAATGTTGATAGAAAGGAAGTCCACACTTTAAATTTAAAAAATTGATCTAGGCTCCATTAAATGTGGACCGTATTTGTGACTACCTTACAATCGGTTATTCAGTTACACTGTTCTTTGGCTTTTCATCAGGCTGTGGAAAAACACTTTTTGAATACTATGTTACATCTATTCCCCTTCTCATAGTTTGCCTGTGCTGTTCATTTGGGTCAGCCCACATACAACAGGACTGGGCCCTAATTAAGCAGTACAAAGGATAAAAGGCTTAGCACAAATTGTGTGGGCTTTTAAAAATCCTTTGTTTTCCCTTCTTTGTATGTTTTAAGCCTTAATTGATTTGATTTGAGTTTAATGCAGGACAGCTTCATTTATTATCACAAACCTGTGTTATCTCTGGCTAATTTGTGTTTAGCCCTTACTGTCCAATCACTTGTATCTTAAAATAACGGAAACAGAATTAAGTACTTATTTTTATTCACTGGCTTTTCCAAAGGATATCTTCTAGAACTAGTTGTTTCTTTACCACTGAGCTTGAATTTATTAACCTGTAGAAGGGCAGAGACAGGAGACTTGATATTCAAGGAAGACAGAAACCACCACCAGAGAGTCTGATACAACCTTTTCTTTGGGTTTTTCATGCTAGGGCTTTCACAGCTGAGTTGAAGGTGGCTGTCTTGGGCTGCCTATTTCATACTGACTATGAGATTGTCCATTTCCTAGTTCAGGGCAAGCTGAAAGGGCAATTGCCACTTGATGCTGCTTTAGTGCATTCTAATAAACCAATGGTATGTAGTTACAACCCAGTATTACTCTTTTGCAATGTGGTCAACTCTACTTTCACATGCCAACTTTATCTTTGACTTCGTAATGCAGTGAAAAAGGCCAACTTCAGCCTTCTAGTACTATCCCATATTTTGAGTCCTATGATATAGTTGGGGTTATGCACCACCTACACTTGTGCAGATGCCCAAGACATGCATTAGAGCAGTGACTTTCTTAAGGATTATAACTGTGACGTCTCCCTTCCATGTCTAATAGCAGACTGTTTAAGAAACTGGATAAGTGACATTTTGATGCATCACTAAAGTGTAATTCTGCAAACTGTAGCAACTGGGATCTCTTTCATATTTACAGGTATGTGAAGTAAAAGGATTCTTGGCAACAACATCCCTGCCTACAGATAATTCCTTAGAAGCTTCAATGAAGACTGAATGATATGGATTACTAAAAGACGCTGCCATGTCTGACAACTGTCAACCTTGCTATTCAACATATTCATATTGTGAACATAGTCACCCTTTCTAAGCATTTAACTGATGCCAGTTTTGTTACTTTGCAGCAGGCAGGATCAGATAATTAAGTGTGCTGATGCTATATTTCTTAAATATAGCTTAAATTTTAATTTAAAATTGCTTTTATGAAAATTTGTAATTTTATATAGTTGAAAGCTTTAATGCTTTTTTCTATAATATATTTTTGTATACAAATAAAAGCTGAACTGGAATCTAGCTGTCTAAAATCTCTCTGGGGGTTTAAGAAAATTGGAACTTGGAACATGCATCAGATTTTAAAATGTCTGATAACTTACTTCATGATGAGCAAAATGCAGGCTTTATGCAAAACTTTAGGCCTTTAATCAAGAAACATGTAAAGCTGGTTAAATGTGAGTATTACTTAGTATGTGGAATACCTATTATGAGGAATAAAATAAATTGAGGCAAATGCTGCTCTCACACTAAAATAAGTCTGGTATAACTCTACTGACTTCAATATACCTTAGATTTTGGGTGGGGAGGGAAATTCAAAGCTTTGGCGGTGTCATTTAAATACTAATATAATTAAAATGTACCACTCTAAATCACACAATGATTGGGAACCACCACACTTAGCACCTTTAAATATATTGACCTTAGGCCTTGCAGTGTTTAGTGAAGCAATGAGGGAGTTAAGTGGCTAGATGTCACTTTTGAAAATGGGACTAAGTACATAAAACCTTAAGTCCCATTGACTTAGTAAGAATTAGGCTCTCATGTACTAAGTCACTTTTCAGTGTGAGACCTAGCCACGTAAGTCATTTAGGGTAAGATCCATACAAATATTTAGGTAACTGCTTTTGTGGTTGCCCATGCCTGCCACTGACACTTTCAAAACCACTCTTCAGTGTCACCTAACCCTGCAGGCACCTTGCTATTTTGCTTGTAAGCATTTGCAAAACCCCCTAAGTACTGATGCTGCCCAATAGACAGTGAGCCCTTGCTCGTGTTGAGGCCTCAAGTAGGATTCTCAAAGTGGGTGGGGGGAAATCAGGGCTGGCATTAGGGGGTAGCAATCAGGATAGTTGTCCAGGTCCGCACAAAGCCAAGTTATAAGTGGTGGGTCTCAGGCTCCCGCTAGTTGGTGGCTGGGGCTGATAGTGAGTTTGGCAGCCATGAGACTGGCAGGCCCCCGGGGAGAGTCCAGAGGCCAGCAGCAGAAGGGCTGGAATTAACCATCCCTAGTCTGGCAAAATCCCTCCTTCAGGACCAGTCAAGTCCAACCTGTAATCTGTAGTGCAATCAATCATCCCTGCCTAGCATAATAATATGCTGAAAGTCCTAGTAGGACATCACCTTGAGTGCTAACTTTATCAATGTTAGAAATTTTAACATTAAATTCCATGGCTTAAAAATGGTTGCATATTTCAGCATGGAGGCCAACTACATAGTTCTAGACGTGAAGGGATAGGCCTTTTTTTTTTTTTTTTTTTTTTTTTTTTTTTTTTTTTTGCTTCTGCTAGGTTTTGCAGAAGTAGTTGGAGTTTGCAACCTTCTTGTTATTTGAAACTAGAGCTATGGCTCGCCCATGCAACAATGGTGAGAGAACCCAGTGATCTTGGGTACCTTAAAATTTAGGCCTGAATTACTTTTCGCCCCAGATGTGCTGAGTATCCCCAATTCCAGTTCACAGCAATTAAAACCAGGCCAAAGGTGGATCACCCAAATACTGATTTTGAAAATGTTAGTGTAAATATTTTAGAAAAAAATCTCTTTCTGTAGCTGAAAGGACAAGCTAGGTAGGTGTTCAGAAAAAAGGTGCTGTTTGTAGCAGCCTAGCTTCTAGCAGCAGACGATGGGAGGGTGAGAACAAACGGGTTCCTTGTACATAATGTATACACAGTAGCTATGTTTCAGTCTGGTCATTTAGTCTCTCTGCTTTTTCTTTTACAACCTGGAATCCGAAGCTTAAAAGGCTCCAGGTTGAGTTCAGCTTTTGACCCAATACAGTTCCATGGGTCCCAGCTCAATCATGTTCACCAATCTTCAAACATAAAAATGAAGTTCCAAACAATTTTGTAAGTGCTTTGTAAATCTCCACATAGCTTCATTACTATCTTGCTTATTTCTAATTAAACTATTAACTGTAGATAATTAGTTGAGGAGCAAATTCTGGCATTGCTGACGTTAATAGCCAAATGTCCATTAACTTCACTGAAGACCTGGCCCTCCTAGTATTTGAGAGGATCATCTTTCACACAAGGCATAACTCTGAGATCCCATCCACTAGTACTTATTTAAAATCCTAGCAAAGTAACCCTATTGCCCAGGCTACATTCCAGTGTGAGTAATCACATTTTGTCAGACTAAAATCCTCTCTTATCCGGTCACTGCTAAATATATTTGTCATGTGCTATCCTAAATTGGTAGACTGGCACCAGCACTTCCAAGAGGTGTGAAGGTATTATTGAAATTATATATGGTTTATTCCTGCTCCCATAGGGGTCAGTGGGAGCAGGACGCTAAGGCTACGTCTACACTGCAGGCTTTTTGCGCAAGAACTGTTTTGTGCAAGAGTTCTTGCACAAACGTGTGTCCACACTGCCATGTGCTTTTGCGCAAGGGATGTGCTTTTGCACAAGAGCGTCCATGGTAGAGTGGACGCTCTCTAACGCAAGAAAGTTCTGATGGCCATAGGGGTTTCTTGTGCACAAAACCCCTGGTGCCTGTCCACACTGCCTTCTTGTGCAAGAGGGCTTATTCCTCGTGGGGAAAGGAATAACTCTTGCGTAAGAAGCCCTCTGATGCCTCACTGTAAATATACTTGCGCAAGAATGCACGTGCATTGTAAACGCTTCGCAAGTTTTTGCGCAAGAACAGCTGTTCTTGCGCAAAAAGCCTGCAGTGTCGATGTAGCCTAAGGAGCTGATTGTGCAACTGCTTATGAGTTGGAGCAGTGACTTTGGTGGGATTACTCACAGTAGTGAGTGTCTGGTATTGTAGGAACATAGTTTTTCCCCTTTGGAAAAGTGAGGCATTCAAGCAAGGTCATTTAGGAGACATAACATATAAATGCTTGTTAAAAGTGCACTTTTATTCTTCAAACTCTCTCAACTGTACCAAGCAATTAGCTTCTGGAGATATAATGGAGAATAATACGTACTTAATATACTACCTAATGGCAGCTACATCGCAATAGCCTTTAAACTCCTTATAGCACACTATACTGTTTTTCTAATATGTCTTTGACTTGTACATCTTCAGTCCCTTCGGAAACTAAAATGTGGTTTAGATGGAGTTGGTTTCTATCTCAGAAATGTAATGGCCCTCCTTTTTATTGTATTGCTGTGAAATACTAACTTTTATATTGCTTTTACAGCTTGTTAAACAGATTTTTTCTTTTCTATGTTGGATGAGTCCAGTGTTTGTAGCTGGAGGAGGATCAGCAATTTAATGAAACATAGCAGTTGTAATTACTGCATATCCCAAAAAGCTCCAGTCAATAGAAAATCAGTTCCAAAGGGACATTCTGCATTTTATGATATGAAGCAGAAAGTTGAATGCTCAAACAGAGCATTTTATTTTTAAAAGTCTTTTTCCCTTCTCTCAGTTCTGAGCTAAAATTAGGCAAGTACAATAGTAAAGAGAGAATGCTTTTTTTGACTATAGAAAATTACTGTGGCAATGTGAAAAACTGCCTAACACTATTGTAGTAGAATCTGAATTGTGGGAGGGGAGATGTGAGTCAGATTTGACTTCTGGTGGCGAATAAAGATGTCTAGTGGTTAGGGAGACCCAGGTTCAGTTTTCTATTTAGCCACTAATTTGGTGTGCCTTTAGGCAAGTCAGTTAGGCCAATGAGCTGGGTCTTGGTCAATAAAGGCAAGCACCACAAAGGTGTTTCAGCATCTCAGCCCACTATTTAGGTGCCACTGATATGCTCAAAACTATCACTCAGCTGCTGCCCAAACCTGTAGGTACCTTAACCACCTACGTTTCCACTGATAGACATGAGCAAAGCCTTGGTTTGTACTGAGCATGCTCACATGGACCAAGCATGTTCAGTAACATGGCTGAAGCAGGCTGCCCTCAGTTCCTCCTCGCCCCTCCCCGCGCCCCCCCCCCCCCCGGGCAGGTATGGCCATCTTTAGCACTACCACTGTCCCCATAGCTAACAAGCTGCTTGGAGCCCTCCCAAAGAAAACTCTCTGGTGGCCTGTGGCAGTGTATGCACACCCCGTCCTGAGAGGGTTGTCACTAGGGAATGTGGACATCACTCTTAGTGCTTCAGGTCTGTCTGCAAGCAAAGTTGCTCCATCACTACAGGGCAGTGCAGCCCA
The DNA here is from genome assembly GCA_032595735.1 of Pelochelys cantorii. Classification (NCBI taxonomy): domain Eukaryota; kingdom Metazoa; phylum Chordata; order Testudines; family Trionychidae; genus Pelochelys; species Pelochelys cantorii. The sequence goes on along the minus strand of CM064326.1, from coordinate 65,552,202 downwards.
ATGGCCAATCTAGGGGAGCCCTGGCTCATGGTAGCATAGTTCAACAGCCTGTACCAAGGGGACTATTGTCAGAGGGGAAAGGGTGGGGGTGGGGGTGAGAAAGGAGAAAGGCCCACCAAACTCTACAGGGCTCTGGCAGTGATGGAATGGTCCACCAGTGGCGCAGCAGGGAATCCCACTGAAACACACCAAGCTCACTCAGGTGATACACCACTCACTCATTCTTTCTACCATCTCTAGTAGCAGGGTGGTCCAGGGACCTCAGGCTGTACAGTGCAAGGCACAGCCCAGGGCTCCATCAGCTCTGGAGGTTCTCTCCAGTCTTCTAGGCCTCCAGCTCCTGTTGTCAGGATCCCTAGCTCATCCACCTCTGGCATTCCTACCATAGTTCCCTCCTCGCCAGCATCCAACCCAGATGGAGCTGAATTGCTCCCTTTTATCCTACCCCAGCACTTGGAGCATGCTTTCTTTGGCTGGGGTGGGGGACTGTGTCTGCCCACAGTATAGTAACCCCCTCCGGCCCAGTGCAGGGTATGCATGCCCCATCATATGGCCCCAAATATGGATTCTCAGACTAGTCACTACTCTGCCTATCTTGCCAATGGGGCCCAACCCATAGCGGTTCTCAGAGCATGCCTAAGACCGGCTACCTGCTATGGCAGACAGGTAGGGGCAAGCATGTACCTACATTCATCTGCCTGGCATAGTGATTCGGGCACAGAAGTGGGAAACCTGGGTCTGAATCCCTGCCCTGGCTGAATTGGCACCTAGTTCTCCCACATCCCAGGTGACTGCCCTAACCAGCCAGCTCTGGGGTATTCTGGGGTGGAGCTCTTTCCCTGGCTTGTCACGAGAAATGCCTCAGTGGCTGACCTCGCTCAGCCACCGGACCTGACTCCAGGAGAGGTTTCATAGTTGAGAATCCTGCATGAAAGGAGGTGCTACCCATCCATTAGGCACCTAGATGTCCAGAGTTAGGTGCTTAAATATGTTTTGCTGAGCTGGGCGTAAGCTCCTCCTCTTCATTTCATGTGTGACCAATTTAAGCAGCTCCCATCCACTTCTTGACTCATTAGGAACCCTTTCTTAGTTCTCCTAATTCCCCCTACGCATTGAATGGGGAGCCTGGGTGCCCTAGCAAAGGGATGAGGATTCCATCATTTGTTCAGGGCAACTAGGGTACTAGGAGTAGCATTGCCTAAGTACCTGTGTGGATCCAGTTCTTGCTGCTTTCCCAAGGGAGAACAGCTCACTGGTGAGTCTAAGAGAAGTGAATGGTGGTGCTGGTGGATAAATTCAAGTTTTGGAGCTTTGAAGGGGACTGTGATCGGAGGCTATGTCTACACTGGCGGCTTCTTGCACAAGAAATATGCAAATGAGGCTAAGTGTGGAATATCGCTGAGCCTCATTTGCATACCTAATGAGCCACCATTTTTGCAGAAGAGGCTCTTGCACCTGAAGGAGCTGTCTACATTGCCCCTTCTTGTGCAAGAAAAACCCCTCTTGCGCAATGCCGCTATGCTGATTATTTTCAGGAATAATGGCATTGCGCAAGAGGGTTTTTCTTGTGCACGAAGGGGCAGTGTAGACAGTGCCTTCAGGTGCAAGAGCCTCTTCTGCAAAAATGAGCCCATCAACGATATCCCACACTTAGCCTCATTTGCATATTTCTCGCACAAGAAGCCGCGAGTGTAGACATAGACTAAGAGGCCTCACTTTGCGGGACACTGGTCCAAATTGTTATTAATAGTTTATAACGAGTGCAGGTGTGTCTGTAGCATGGGCGAAAGGGACTCTTATAAAGGGAATTAAGTTTATAGTACTCTTAGGGCAAGCCTACAATACAGTGCTACATCAGTGGAGCTGCCCCACTGTAGTACATCTAGTGAAAATGCCCTATGCATTGGGGTAGGAGGCCTAGGGTACAGCAGTACCCCTTGTTTTGCAGTGGCTGCCGTGTTTACAGTTTTGATTAATGTCTCTTGGCACCACATGGGCATTATTCCACCCCTGCGAGAAGCATAAGCTGGGCTGGCAAGAGAGTGTCTCCTGCTGACACAGTGCCAGAGTAGACAGCGCAAAACGTGTATAGCTTCGAACGGGGGCTTTTTCATACCCCTGCGCGATGTAAGTTAGATCAACTTAACCAGTAGTGTAGACCTGCCCTTAGAACTTTGATTTACCTCTCTGAGTCACAGGCAAGTGAAATTAAACTGCATGGACTGGGGGGCTGCTTTTCAGAGGGTGCAGCTGGGTACCACACTGCCCACTAACTTACAGCATTTCTGAGAGTCAGATGCATTAGAATCACTTCAAAATGTATTAGCGCTCTTTCTGCAGGTGCACTCTATTAGGGGACCTTAGAGGACTCTGTAATTGCTAATTCAATGCTCTCACCTGCCCTTGAGGTAGCTGCTGTTAGAGAAGCTATCCAGGTAATCTCCATAAGTGCTTTGGATGTTTCTCCCTTCCTTTGTATTTAGCAAAATCAATACAAATGAATCCCAGGTTGGGGCAAGGGACAAGCTTTGCACCCTGCCCTTCAGTCCAGCTGATTTGGTCTATTTTGAACCCACGGGAGCGTTCCAAAATGTCACCAATTTCTCCCCACAACTCCATCGCTGGCTAGCATTTGACACTGAACACATTGTTCTCAGAAAGGGTACAGTGGGAAGGTGCAAGAGTAAATACAGTGCATATTTAACAAGCTTTTAAACTCTTCCTTTGTGGACCCCAGGCTTCCCCAGCAATGGATGGATAAAGGAGGATGACCCAGTTTCCTGTTTATATAGTGCCTCAGTGAATTAATGTGGCTCTGGAGTCACACTGCTCTCACTGTTTCCTTCTTTGACTGCCAGTGTGCCCTGGTGAGTTACAAGCTTAGCCTTGTCTCTTCTTTGGGTGCACGACTCCAGCATTAAGCACTGAAAAACAACAAAATAAGAAAGGGGTTTTATTTGCTGGTGCTTATGAGATTGGATTTCATACGGTCTCCTCTAGACTACACTGTCTCATTTTTCCTCTCTTTTGTATGGTGTTTTAACCCCAGTTTTAGTTAACACGGCCTTTCATGCTGGTGAGGAAATATTACATTTTACACTTGTCTCTTGGGTAGGAGAAAGGAAGCTTCAATCTTCAGCCACACAGGCTCAATTCAATAGACCTGGTAAAAATGTCAGGCTACGTCTACACTACGAATTTTCTCGGCAAAAAATACGCTAATGAGGGAGTCCCTCATGAGCATATTTTTGCTGAGAAAACTCGTAGTGTAGACATAGCCTCAGGGATTAGCTTTTTTGTCTTTACGTAACGCTGTGTGTGTGTGTGTGTGTGTGTGTGTGTGTGTGTGTTGTTTCTCTTGAAATGAACGTGCACATGTTTTTAGCAATTCAATTCTGCTGTTCATTTCTTTCATCTTAGTGACTGGAGCCCCTTCAGCTCTACCAAAGTACACTTTCTGGGATTCTAGGTAACTGAATTTGACAGCTAGAGTTCTTTCTTCCACAAGGATTAGTGGTCTGAGAAATAATCTTTCAGTGATGCACAACACATGCCTTGCAGTTTGTAACTGTCATGTTTCCATTTGAAACTCATTTGAGGACTCATTTTTAAACTAAACCACGTTCTTACAAACAAAAATGATCCGCTGGGATGGGAGCAACATCTATAACTAAACAGAGAATGACAAACACCCACAATACAACAACTTCAAATGTGCATTTTAATGTTGTACCTAGTTTCTTAGGCGTAAGTCACAACTGTTTTCCTCTCCTTTACATGGCGTACTTCCACACACAGGCTGGGTGTGTGATTCCTGGTTTGAGAGACTCATTGATTCTCTTGCTGGTCACTCTGATTGAACTAGTGTAGCTGTGGTAGTGTGAGTGACTGCCCCGAGACTACACCTGTCTGAGACATGAGGCCAGCTGCTCCTCTCCCCAACTATACCATAGTTTTAGCATCTTAGCTTGATCAGTGGTAGTGTGGGAATGTCTCCACAAACTTGGAGTCAGACCTCCGGCAGCAAGGGAAGACTCCTGGTCTCTAAGACTCCTGGTAAGGCTCTTTCACTGTCATATAATTTATTTATAAGTAGCAGAAATACCCGGAACCCCGCGGGGAAAATATAGTAAAAGGTGTGATGAATGAACTACGTCAATTACATTAACATAGCATATTTTATTGGAAATACTTTTCTCTGATATATTACTTCAAGAAATGAACATAGCTAGTGATGTGCTTACAAAACGACAAATCCCATAGGGTCTCTTTTCTCAATCCCCACAAATCAGGAAGGCCCATCTTCCCTTAAAGACTCTATGCAAACCAATGCCTGCAGCCTCCTTGCCAGAAGCCCTGAGAAATGGAGGGGATGTCTCCTGGGCTCTGCAGCAGAAGCAAATCACTGCTCCCCAAGTAGCCACTCCCCGAGTGCCTTCAGTGCATGCTCCATGGGACAATGTGAATGGTCTTCCTAGTGGCAGCTAGACCGGTTACATTGATCAGACAAAGCGAAAGACCTTCAGACCAAGTGCAGTGAGTGATATCTAGATGATCAGAACATGCAGCACCTGAACGTATCTGTTCTAATGAGAATAGAGTGTACCGTGTCCTCCTCAGGCTCCACAGTGCTCAAAACCTTGTCCTCCTACCCACCTCCTCTTTGTACTGTGAGCTGAATCCTGCAAAGTGCATAATGCCCAGGGCACTTGCTGATAACACACACAGCCCTGCCAGGAGAACGCATGCAGCCCAAAGGAGGGCGAGTGGTGGGATGGCTTGTTTGGGTGTTGGGGGAGGGAAGCAACTTTAATTTCCAGAAGGGGTTCAGTCAGAGCCCGGCTGTGTGAAGATGTTGAGAGGCTGTGATAGCTGGAGGCTTCTCCTAGCCACAATTAGCAAGGCTAGACCCCAGCCAGCATCAGCCACATTTGGGTCTGTCCTGGAGACCTGCTGGTGGCCTAGTATAGGGGAGGTTGCTGATTCTCTGCCCCACTGCAGCCTCTCCCCCATGGGCTTTCCCTTGATTGTACTGCAGGTGCCCACATACTTTATCCTCTAGGATCTCGTAGTTGCAGTTTATGTGACACGCTTAACAGAAGAGTCCAGCAAATGCCTATGACCAGGTGCTACTAAAACCAGTGGACCCAACTGGGGCTCTGGGGGAACTGATTTTGAGATATAACCAATCCAGTGATTTAAGTTAGGAAATCAGTAGTAGCCGTGCCAAATTTGGTGTTTCTAGCTCTTACCGTTTTGGAGATCTTCTGTTTTGGAGATCTTAGGAATTATCAGTGATCCCAAGTGGGGCACTGGGGGAACCAGGGAACCAATTTTGAGATATAACCAATCCAGTTATTTAAGTTAGGACATCAGTAGTATCCGTACAAAATTTGGTGTTTCTAGCTCTTACTGTTTTGGAGATCTTTTGGGACAAACAAACTTTCAGAAATATTTATAAGATTACCATGAGTAGGGCTCCAGTGTGCTAGGTGCCATGTATGTAAGAGGCTGTCCCTGCCCGGAAGAAATTACAATCTGAATTAGCAAGAGAAGTAAAGGATAGAAATAAAGTGACCATAAAGTAAAAGCAGGATGACTGGGGCTTGCCTGAGCCCAAGCTGGCCCCTGCTGAAGCGGACATCCCCTAACCTCCACACTGCCCACCACTGGGGCTAAGACCTGCACCACCTGAAGCTGGGGCTGACCCCTGAGAGCCCCACTGCCCAGCACTTTACATCGCCACTTCCCGCAATGTTCCTCCATTCCTTGTGCGCAGGGTGGTGTATCTAACTGTTTTTTTGTAAATTGGGTGCTTGTTTGCTTTCCCAACTGACCATTAGGGAAGATCAGTGAGTGAGAGTATGGGAGAGCAAGCAACAGAGGGAGGGGATCTGGAGTGACTGGGGGCAGGGCCTCAAAGAAGGGGCAGGGCAGGGGTGTGGCCTTAGGAAATGTGAGGGGAAAGGATGTATCATTAGGCAGTTGACAACCCTAGAGGCTACGTCTACACTGGCGCAATCTTGTGCAAAATCTCTTTAGCGCAAGAGAGCGTCTACATTGGCCAGGACTCATCGTCAGAGCGATGTGCTTTTGCACAAGAGTGTGTCTACATTGGCGGAGCCCCGAACCACTTTGGAGAGGGCAAAAGGGCACCAGGCCTTTCCGGGGGCGGGGGCTGGAGCTCCTTTGAGACACGTGCTTAAAGGGATCTCCCTGGACAGCCATTTCCCTCCTGCTGTGAGCTTTAGTACCTCTTGCAGGGACTGACAGCTGTAGCAGTTCTAATTGTGGTTGCCCTCTGCCTTCTTGGACACCACAGCTTGTGCCTTAGTGCCATTTGGTGATTTTTTGCCTTCAGCTCTTTTGTTGTGCCATGGAGCCAGGGGTGGCCTTGTGCCTGCTCTGGCCCCTTCCGGCCATCTTGGAGTGTCTGCAGCTGCTGCTCCATGCTGCTGCACTGGTCGTCCAGGACCTCGAGGTGCAGGTTGCTCTGGACTCCCTCACTAGGGAGGCAGTGGCATCCCTGTGGCATCCCCACCCCACTGTGGAGAGGCCCTCGTGGAGACTGGACGCCAGTACCGACTGGTGGGACCGTCTGGTCCTGGGGCAATGGGACGACCAGCAATGGCTCCGGAACTTTCAGATGTGAAAGCAGACGTTCCTGGAGCTATGTGCCTGGCTCGCCCCTGCGCTCCAGAGAAGCACCACCCGGCTGCAGGCACCCATCCCCGTGGACAAGAGGGTCGCCATCGCACTCTGGAAGCTGGCCACCCCGGACAGCTACCGATCGGTGGCACACCAGTTCGGGGTGGGCAGATCGACCGTCGGTGCCGTCGTCATGCAGGTAAGTCCTGGGGGGGGAAGGGGAGCAGGTGCTGCACTCCATGCCCAGGGGCAGGCAAGACTCCAGGCTAGGGTGATGGGGAATGCCCCATCACCCAGGGGTTTGGGCCATCCCTCCCTTGCACAGGCCTGCTGATGGGGGTGGCCCGTGGGGCGAAGGGGCCCTGGTGTGTGTGAGGACAGAGGGCATCACCGGGGGGTGGGAACCCCCCAAGGGAGCATGCACTCACCCTGCCTTATGTGATGCATTCCCCTGTGTTTCTGTGCACCCTTCTGCAGGTCGTCCGTGCCATCAACGATGTCCTGCTCCAGCGAGTCATCCGCCTGCAGGACGTGGATGCAACGGTGGCCGGCTTCGCTGCCCTGGGGTTCCCCAACTGCGGGGGAGCCCTGGATGCAACCCACATCCCCGTCCATGCCCTGGAGCATCGAGTGGCCCATTTCATAAACCTCAAGGGGTACTTCTCCATCGTGCTCCAGGCCCTCATGGACCACCGTGGCTGCTTCACAGACATTTATGCAGGCTGGTCCGGCAGGGCACATGATGCCCGCATTCTACGACACTCCGGCCTGTTTTGCAGGCTGGAGGCGGGCACTTTCTTCCCCCAGCGGGAATTTACTGTTGGGGACGTGCCCATGCCCACATGTATTGTGGGGGACGCAGCCTACCCCCTGCTGCCCTGGTTGATGCGGCCCTACACGGGGCGGACAGACCATGACCAGGCACGGTTCAACGACCGCCTCAACCGGGCCCGCAACCAGGTGGAGTGCGCCTTCGGCCATCTGAAAGCCCGGTTTCGTTGTTTGCTCACCCGTCTTGAGATGGGTGAGCGGAATGTCCCTGAGGGAGTGGCTGCATGCTGTGTGCTCCACAACATCGTGGAGCAGAAGGGGGAGGCCTTCCTCCTGGCATGGATGGCAGGTGAGGGCCAGGCCTTCAAACAGCCTCGCACAGCTGCCATCCGCCAGGCGCACCATGATGGGGTGCGCATAAGGGAGGCCCTGACGGAGATGTTCTCCCAGGCCCCACAGTAGGGTCGCCTCTGTCTCCCTTTACATCTCCCTCCCATCCCCAACCCTTCCCTCCCCCCCTCCCCCTACCTCCCAATAAACAACACAGTTTTTTGTGGAAAACAACGCATTGAACTTTTGGGTGTGGGGGGAGGGGACGTAGGGTGGGAGGAGGGAGGGGGCTCTGAATTGGGAGGGGGAGGAGAGAGGGGGCTCTGAACTGGGAGGGGGAGGAGGGAGCTACTGCTGGGAGGGGTGGCCCCTGCGACCGCCTCTGCGGGGGAGGACAACTGCATGGTGTTCAGGCCACATTAGAGCAGGCAGCATGGGGAGGTGGGCAGGATGGGGTGCATCAGGAGGGGGCATGGCGGGAGCAAGAGGGGCAGCAGGAGGGGTACAGCAGGAGCAGGAGGGGGCACGGGCATTGGCATGGGAGGGATGGCAGGTGCATGGGGCAATGCCATCCCATAGTGCACAGAGTGCCCAATGTGCGCAGTGAGGGCGGTGACAGCATCACACACGTGGTCACACTGAGCCTGGAAGTGCCCCCAGGCCTGCTGTGCCACTCCAAGTCAGCGTCGACCCGTCGTGTGATGGCCTCCTCAATCCTCTCGACAGCCTGTACGTGGCGCCGGAGGAGTTGGTCCCGCTGCCGGACCCGCTGGCTTGGTGCCTGGGCGGTTGGGGGTGCTGCCACTGCTGCAGGGCTAGAGGGTCCCTCGCTCCTGCTTGGTCCCGCTGCAGGGAACAGAGGAAAGGATGGGTCAGTCAGGCAGCCCTGGCCACCATCCCCGCACACCATGCCCTCCGCCCTGAGCCCAGGTGACACCACAGCAGTACTGTGGCTTGGGCCCACTCGTTTCCCCCCCTGTGTTGTATGTTTGCATACAGGACTGCCCCCGGAGTAGGATGCTCCTCCATGTATTGTAACCACCGGTCTGTGTCCTGGCCCCTTGGCATGTGTTGTGTTAACCTGTGGAACTCCCTGCCGGAGAGGCTGTGAGGCTTTGGACTAATCAATAGTGTTTGACAGGGAGCAAGAAGAATCCCCACACAGTGCCTGGGAACACATATGGCAGACGTGGTCTGGGCTCTCAGATCCCCATCACATGGATGTCTCCTGGACGGAACCAGGGGTGACTGGGGAGTGTACCATCCTTACAGAGAAACTCAGGTGGTCCTAGGGCCAGCCCGAGCACTTCCCCCCTCCCTCTCCCGCTAGCCCTCACACACATAGCCCAGGGACATGTGTGGCTGCAGTGCGGGACTTCCCTCGGGGGGCCAGCCAAGGCACAGGGGAGCAGGCGAGGGGCTCAGTGGGGGCCACGCTCACAGGGCTGTGTCACTGTAATTTTCCCAGGAGCAGCTGGCTGTGTCGCACAGCCAGGCATGACAGTGTGCTGTCTGTGTGCTGCACCCTTCAGGAGGTGTGGGATCTGGTCTGAGCCCCTGGGGCCCTGGCTGGTTCCAGCCGGCATCCACCCTTCCCCCCTGGTCTGGGTCCGTGCGAGCAGCATGGTCCCAGGTGTGCCCTGGAGCTGCCTGCCGCGGCCGCATGCCACTCGGGCACCAGGCTGCACGTGGTTACACATGCTGCATACTGGTATGGTACACAGCGTGCAGGTCACGCTGCCTGAGTGACGCTCCCACCCCCGCCCCCCGGCCCTTGTGAGTGCAAAGTTCAACACTCACCAGTGGATCCTTCCCTGGCCTCTGACGATGCATGGGAGACGTCCGGGCTGCCTGACAGCATTTCCAGCTGCAGGGTGACGGTGCTCCCCTGGTTCTCCTCGTCCTCCTCTGACCCAGTGGGCAGCTCTGCCTTGTCCCCCGCCTCGCTGTGCCTGGTGATGGGGGGGGGAGGGCGCCTGCTGGTGTCAACGGGCACCGAGGGTCCTTGGGGAGCCACCTTGCCCAGGATGGCATGGAGGCGCTGGTAATGGTGGCAGCTGTCGACTCCTGCCCCCTGGCCCTCTCTGGCCTGGACATAGCCCAGGTGCAGCTCCTTTACTTTGGCCCAGACCTGTCTGAGGGTCCGGGCTGGATGGCTCTGGTAGGAGAGCGCCTGGGCCATGCGGCAGAATATGTCTGCATTCCTCTGACGGGCACGGGTGTCATGGAGGGCCTCCTCGTCGGCCCAGAGATCCAGCAGGGCCTCGATCTCCCCTGGAGACCAGGAAGGGGCGCGCCTCTTTGTGCTCCTTGGGGCCTCCTGCACTGGGGGTGCGGGTTGCTGCTCCCCCCCCTCCCGGAGCGGCCATCCTTGGTTGTGCTGGTGGCTGAATGAGCAGAGCCGTGCGGCAGAGCTCGTTGGCAGAGGTGCTTTTGCCATGTGGCCTCTGCAGGCTGCGTGTGCCTTTAAGGGGGTTTGGGTTACCAGGAAGTACGGAGCAGTGACTGCGCATACGGAGCGTCCAAGTGGCCACTCGGGCTTTTTTTCCGTTTGGACGGCTCTTGCGCAAAATCTCTTGACTGCTTGTTTACACTGGCCTCTTGCACAAAAGGGCTTATTCCTGAGTGGGAGTGTCAAAGTTCTGGTGCAAGAAGCCCTGATTTCATACATTAGAATGTCAGTTTACTTGCGCAAGAACACGCGGCCAGTGTAGACAGGCAGCAAGTTTTTGCGCAAGAGCAGCCGCTTTTGCACAAGATCGCGCCAGTGTAGACACAGCCTAGATGTCATGGAGCCAGCACAAGAGGTGCTCCCACTGACACACACTCTCTCTCTCTCTAGGATATGTCATTGTCAGTTCTGGAAACAGCGAGATGGTTGGACCCAAGAGATGACTGTGTGTGTCAACATGGGAAGGAAATCTCTGCAAACTACCAGTCAAAAACATAACAGGATCCAGTGGCTGAAACTGAGGCTACACAAATTTAAAGTAGAAATAAGGCATAGTGAAAATGACGACCACTGGATCAATTTACCAAGGGATTTGGCAAAATCCATCACTTTAAATCAAAATTAGACATCTTTGTAAAAGATACGAGAGAAAGTCCTGGTCCCACTGTGCTCAGTGTGAGTTTTGTCATTGGCTTTAAGGAAGCTGGGATTTCATACATCTAGCTCAACCATAAGTTATGGCTTGATGAAAGAATCTCTCTGGTGAAATTCCATGGTCTATCTCAATCTTTCTAGAAAACTGTACCCCTTTCAGGAATCTAATTTGTCTTACATGTCCCCAAGTTTCACATCGCTTAAAAACTGTTTGCTTACCTGATCGGACAAAAAATATACAAAAGTGTTGCAGCGCACTATTAGTGAAAAATTGCTTACTTTCTTATTTTTACCATATAATTATAAAATCAATTGGAATATAAATATTGTACTTACACTTCAGTTTAGAGTATATTGAGCAGTATAAGCAAGTCATTGTCTGTATGAAATTTTAGTTTGTATTGATTTTGCTAGTGCTTTTTAAGCAGCCTGTTGTAAAGCTAGGCAATATCTAGATGAATTGATATGCCCCAGGGAAGACCTCTGCATACCTCCAGGCAGGCCTGTATGCAGGCATTTCTGTGTGTGAGGGGGTGTGAGCTGTGGGAGGGGCTGGCAGCTTCTCCATTCTGCAGCCCAGCCCTGCCCTTACCCTCCCTCCTGGGTGAGGAAGGGGAGAATCAGTCCCAGCCTTCTCCAGTTGCCCAGGGGAGGGACGCTGGGGCAGTGCACTTCTCTACACACCTCCCTGCTTTCCCCTGGGCAGCCAGAACATGGGGGAGGGAGGTTGGGGCAATGCACCTCCCCTGCCCTTTCCTAGGTCAGCCAGAATCATCCCCATGATGGACCATGAAGGATCATGGGGAGGGGGACATTTGCACCCTTCGCGCACACACCCCGTCCTGCCCTACATACGGGCCTGCCAGGGCTACATGTTCCCCTGGTTGAGAACACGGATCAGACTAGATCATTATAATGGGAGCTTCTGGCCTTAAAATCTGTGAATCTTGCTCTTTCCTTCTCTTAACAGAGCAGATGGGGAGAAATCCCTGAGAGAACCTTGTTGAAAGTTCTCCCCTATAGTTTTCTTCTGTAACTGATTTATAGGCAGGCATGATCACCCCGCATTAACAGCCCGGGCCGTTTGAATAACAACTTAATTATCACCCTGATTGGGCTTCTGTAAATCTTTAGAGCAGTCAACAAATTAACTTATTATCCAATAAAAGGCTAGATTCATCACGACTTACATTTTTTAAAGAGAGTACTTTTTTCCATTTAGAATTATAGCCAGTGTTATCAGCTTCCACTCCAACCAGCTGGAGTTCACGTTTTGAAATAATTCATTCTGTGATACGCTGCTAAATGGCCAAGGCAAATCAAGAAATACATTCGTTCTATTTCCAATATGTCATAGACTCTTTTTGTTGGTTGGTTTGGTTGGGTTTTGGTTAAAAAAAATCAGAAAAATGTTTAAAATGCCCAATTAGAACAGTAACTTTCAAATGGAGCTAAAATATTAGACCCCTTGTCTGGTCTAGGGATTTTACAGGTTTATGTATTTCTAAGACTGGAATCAATTTTCTCTTCAATGACTATTCTCCCCTTACATCCCCTGCCACAAACACAGCAGCCTCAATGACAGGGAGCAGTTGAGCTGAACTCAGGCTACATAACTTACGTTTCCTCTGGGACCTCTCCAAAGACTCCACTTTTTTGCTTAAAACTAATTTTTTCTTTAGCAAGCACAAGAGACAAAGCCGACTTGCTTTCCACCCATTCTGAATGCCTTGTTTGTCCTCAAAATTTGCAACCTTCCCCCATGAGCGGCTGTATTATTACCCAGATGTAGTTATGGGAACTACTTTTGTTTCTCTTTTACTGTCTGGAAAAGAAAACCCAAATCCATTCAAAGGAATCTTGCCTCTGCAACCCCAATATTGTCCAATTAATGAGCTAACCAAGGAGGTCTACTGAGTTGCCTCAAGGAAAAATCTAACTGGCAGCTCCCCTTTTGCTAATGGGGAAGTTTGGCCTGAGAAAATGGGCCTTACCTTGGGGAAGCCTAATACTTTGTGAAATTTTCTTCTCCTAGTTCTCTTTTTCTGGCCTAAAGAAGACTAAATGGGAGAGAAGCCCTCACTTTAGAGGGGAGGAAGGGGAGCACCAGACACTGCCAATGTCAACAAAGCGGCTTCCAAAAACCAGTGAGAAAACTAAGCAATGAAGTTACTTACAAACCTTCCTTAACACCCTCATGCCCCCATGTGAGTGTAAGAAGGTGTCATCGGGAGGAACCTGTCTGGAACCTGAAACATGTAAGATGAATTAATACTAGACAGAGCTGGCTTTGTGCTTTCTCCTTCCTCACAAGCTGACATCAATAGGGGTCTATACCAGTGGTTCTCAAAGTGTGGTCTGTGACCATCCTGCAGGTGGGCCATAGACTCAGGGCTGGCCCCCGCCATGATGTTGGAGCACCAGCACCAACTTACCGCACCGGGAGCGTAGGGGAGGGAGCCTCGCAGGCTGGATCCAGCTTGTGGGGGAAGGAAACGGTTCCATGCACTGCTGCTGACCCTCCCCCTGGCTGGGGGAACGGTAGACAGGAAACCGCTCACCTGGAGGCTTTCCCGCTCCTCCCAATGGCTGGAATCATGGCCAGTTGGAACAGCGAGGGGTGATGCCTGGGAGCAGCAGGCGGTATGGAGCCAGGTAAGCAGCTCCCCATCCGCTTCCCACCAGTCCCCACACCACCATCCCGCTCATGCACCTCCCAGCCAGACCCTCCTACCCTCAGCCCACTCCTGCACCCTACCTCCCAGCCAAACTCCACCCCCTCCTGCACCCATTTTGTCATCATGAGTTCTTGGCTGATGGTCCGCGGAAAGGTCTGCGTTGATCTAGGTGGGCCATGGGCCAAAAAGTTTGAGAACCACTGGGCTAGACTAAAACTATTCATTGACACTGTGACTCTTCGTGTTTCCCCCAAAGAGGTAAGGTCAGGGTAGCAGGAGAGGAGGGATGGCAACAGAACCGTCTGAAACAAGGAAACTGGCTTTGAGCTCATCCTTCCTCCTCAGAGAGCCCTGCACTTCTGAAGATCTGCGTTCACAAGTGCAATGAATTTCATTAAACTAATCCTTTGATAATTGTCCCCATTACAAAACCAGGATTTGGCTTGACTAGCTGAGAAAAAACCCAGAATTGGAACTGAAGAGAAGCAGCTGGCTCTGCCTTAAGGTCCACTGGGTGAGGAAATTTTGGTCTGTCTCAAGTGAACTGTTTTAACGAGCACCGTATGATTCATGCTTTACACATACATTATCAATATGTAATTGTTAAGCCAATGATAGTTTTTCAGATGGTTGTCTCTATGGTATACTGACCATTTCTCAGCTGCAAGGGGCAATGCTGTCAGAGATTCGGCTTTAAGAAAAGCTTCTACTTTTCCAAGATAAATATTAATAATTTATTTTAGTTTCATCCAAATTTGCAACTCGACAGACCTCCCAGTCTTTGCTCTTCCGTTTTTTTAAAAAATGACGACATTAATACATGACTCAGAGTGTGGAAGGAAACCAAAAAAACCAAAACCACCCTACTTAGATCAATGGTACTCAACCTTTTCCATTTCCTGGGGCCTTCCCTCCATCGATCTGTGACCCTATTTTTTGTTTACCAGTGTGCTAAAGGCAGGGTAATCATGGCCACCTACTGCCTGTTTTGTGACCCCATGGGAGGGTGTGGCTTTTGGTGTGACACCCCATGTCTTAGATTTTTTTGTTTCAGGCAGACATCACTGCATCCCTTTATGCATGACTCCACTTTTCAAAGCTGTCTATGTTGCCATAAAGGGCGAGAAACAATTGATTCATTTTACATGAAACAATAAGAGAGGAAGGGGTAGATGGTTACAGTTGCACCAAAACCTGTTTTTAACCCTCTCTTGTCACCCCTGGTTGAGAACTGATAAATGAAATTCAGCTACAGCTTACAGACAGACATATTTTTAGTGGTAAGACAAGTGTAACTAGACCCTCTCCCCTAAGTTTGTCACTACCATTGTACACACTTAAACCTGTCACATAAACACTTTGAAAGAAAGTGGTCACAGCAATCTAGGTTCTGAACCGTCAATATGTTCTGCACAAGGGGCCCTTTGAATCTACATCATGGCCCATTCACTTCACTAGGAAGCTGCACAGGCATAAAGCTTCACCTGTGTGTGGACCTGATTACAGGACAGGGCCTAAATAACTTTGAAAAACACAGGGGCTGTGTCTACACTGGCGCAATGTTGCGCAAACGTGGCTGCTTCTGCGCAAAAACTTGCTGCCTGTCTACATTGGCTGCGAGTTCTTGCGCAAGTAAACTGACATTCTAATGTAAGAAATCAGGGCTTCTTGCGCAAGAACTATGATGCTCCCACTCAGGAATAAGCCCTCTCGCGCAACTGTTCTTGCGCAAGAGGCCAGTGTAGACAGGCAACATGAATTTCTTACGCAAGAAAGCCCTATAGTTAAAATGGCCATCAGAGCTTTCTTGTGCAAGAGAGCGTCTACACTGGCATGGATGCTCTTGCGCAAAAGCACATCTCTTGCGCAAAGGCACATGCCAGTGTAGACGCTCTCTTCTGGAAGAGTTTTTGCACAAAATCATGCCAGTGTAGGCAATGTTGGGACACTTCCTTTTAAATGTATAGTGAAGCGCAATAATACATTAAACAACAGCTTGGAAGTGGATTTGGACGCATATCCAAGTGCTCCCTTTCACAGACAATAAAGGAACTACCGGGGAAATTTCTTTTCAGATTTTATTACACCTGAGAAGCTGAAGTAAAATTTGAACTGTAATAGTTAACATTTTTATTGGAAACTGTGTAGTGAGCAGGGGGTTGTTCAGTATTCCTTTAAACCAGAACTGAGCAAGCTGCTTATTTCTGGATCTGAATGAGAAGCTAAAGTGACTTAAAAACCCAACCTGCTGCGTTTACTGCCTGTTCAGTAGAGCTGTTTTAAGCACTGCAGTAACAAATGCACATGATTCTCTTTAAGGTTAGATGTACAGCTGGTCTCCAAGTTATGAACGGGTTACGGACCAAACACTTGGCTGTAACTCAAAATGTTCGTAAGTCAGACCCCATTGAGTTACATTGCGACTGTGCTGTTCGTAAGCGCAGGTCGCGTTCGTAACTCGGGGACCACCTTTACGACTGCTTAATGGGAGGTTTGGTCGTAAATGCGAATGGTCATGAATCAACCGTTCGTAACTCGGGGACTGGCTGTATTATAGCACTTCCTTGGTGAAATCACATTGATTTGGAAACACATCATTTAAGGGTTCACCCTCTTGTGGGAACAAAGACAAGTGGACTATTTCTGCTTCTTCCACAATACTAAAGCAAGTTCAAAATGTCTCCATGGAGGTGTGTTGCCTTACAGAGATCTTTCAGTGAGTTTGCATCCTGCATATTAGAAAGATTAGAAGTTTCACAATGGAAAGGGGATGAATTTCATCCTCTTCTAGCCCCTACCTCTCTGGCCATGAAGCTTTCCCAGGAATTAGGTATTCTCAGTTGTACAAGGGATTCCAGGGGATGGAGGCCACTTTCTCTGGGCCAGTGATCTGCACTGCTTCATAGATCCACCCCCACAACACTTGCACTGTGGCATGCAAATTGAGGGTAGAGGAGAGGGACAGGAACTAGGTTAGAAGATCTGCCATTGCACTGATTATTTGGCCGTGGTCCTCATCTGTAGTGTAGTCACATTAAGGGTATTCATTCATGTGGCAAAGATAGCCCCCAAGCAATGGCACTGCAGTTGCTCTGTGTGTTTGGAAGTCTTCTGCTGTCATCCATGTATCACCCCACTGCCCAGCTCTTTAAGTGAAGAGTTTGTCTCCACATTCATTTACAGATTAGGAGGGTGGAGAATATCCCATGTGAATGGCTTTGTTGAGCCTGCGGACCCTTCCCATCCCCTACTACTCACTACACTTCCCCCAGTTAGATGCTCATATTAACCATAACTATCATTGTCCCTTTTGCACTCCTCCAGTCTTGTGGGTTCTAAGGTGGTAGGTCTTAGGCTCTGTCTGGGCTTTTCAGGGGTCGTCTTGGGCAGCTGCAAAGTGGTCTGGATGACTGACTATTTTGTAAGGGAGAAATCCACTTGTGTCCTCCTCTGGGAATCAAAAACAGAACACAACCACTATTGGAGGCATTCCAGAGACATGCGGTGACTCTTCATAAGTATATTTATGTCTTGGGACACATCAGTCCTATTTGGGATGGTTCAACAGTGTCTGGAGATGGGAATGGCTTCTAAATGGGGCAGATAAATTGCATGCACAGAGGCACATCCAGATGTAATCCTTGGGGGTGCTGAAAGGATGCCACAGACCCTGTGTGGGAAAACCTCACATATGTTTTCATCCTCCCATTTGGCAGTCCAGTATTGCTCATGAATGTGTGATTTCTCTTAATTAAAAATATCTGCCAACCGTAGAACAGAAGTATATAAGTCACTGCATCTCTCATCAGCTATGCTGATTTACTCCTGTACGTTAAATGGCTGGTTTCTAGCAATAATTTGGCTGGGGTTGAGATACCCCTTGCATAGCTGCTGCTGTCACTCAGCTGTTGTATAAACAGTTCAATTTGGCAAGATAGTTTAAGAGGTGGGAGGTGCCTGACGTTACTTTATTCATTTTACCCTGAAACAGATAGTCAAGAGATCATAATAGCTGTCCAGCAAGAGATTTAGATATCAGAGGCCAAACTCTACTCAGTGATGCTGGTGCAAATCTAGAGTAGCTCCAATTGGTTTGAATGGCAGTCATTCTAGATTTACACTGGTGTAATAGAGGAGAATTTGGGCCTGCAACTAAAATCCAGAGTACAGTCTTCTAAACTGATAGTTAACAAAAAATGGCTGGAAAGGTAAGAGAAGGCTGAATTAAAGGATTATGCCTTGGTCCTTCTGTCAGCGGTACTTCATGCAATGAGTTCTAAATGCAGGATTGACGCAGTTCATTTATTTTGTAAGCCCAGAGACAACTCTGGCATCTTGCTGGTCTATAAACCTCTCAATACCAAAACTTTTCTAGCGGCTCTAATAGCGACATTGTCTGATATGGCAATAAATTGCATGAGATAATTTGTCTTGGGAGGCTTCCACATCCACATGGATAGTGCTTCTGATACAGTATATGTATTTTAAATAGAGATGGGCCCAAACCAAACCCTGGATCGAAACACCTGAACTTTGGCAAGTTCAGATCCAGATGAACGTCTGATCTTAGACCCTGGCCCCTATATATAGGACTGAAAAACAAACCAAACATCCATGGATCTAACCCTTCAAATTTGGATAAATAGATTTTAAAGACTTTGCATGCTCCCCCACCCGCAGACCAATCAGGGTTTGTGGGTGCAGAAGCACAGAAGTGTCCTGGCCTTGCCCCTTCTGCCTGAGATCCTGCCCCTTCCGGGGTGGCCCAAGGTCACTTCAAAATTATTGCCCACCTCTGCCCCCAGTCAAAAATTATTGCCCACCTCTGCCCCCAGTCAAAAATTATTGCCCACCCCTGCCTTAGAGACTAACAAATATATAGGATCATGAGTTTTCGTGGGTAAAATAGTAGTTGATCACACAACTTCCCCAGTATGTAAAGAAGCTTCTAATATGTAAACTATTAAGTACATATATGTCTTTAGTCAAGAAAACTTCTATTTCTGCAGAATTGATTGTCCTCCTAATCATTCAAAATGTCAAAATGCTTAAAAGTGACATTTCACTAATTCTGGTATAGAGAAGCCAGAGTAATCTTGGCTTTTCCTCTCCCTCCCAGAGAATGAGAACTTTAGCATAAATTACAGCTGGAAAGCAGACATACCCAACAAATTGCATTTATTTTCAGAGTGGTGTTCTGGGATTCCTGCCAGCCGACTATTATTAATGTTAATGACAGTTGTGAGGCTAAATCTCTAAGAGCTGTGCTGAAAATGTAAGTCTGAGATTCAGATTGTCTTTAATTGAAGTAGCAGCTGTAACTTCATACACAGAATAGCAATACCTTGTATCCCAAAGGATCCCAAAGCATGTCACAAATGTAGAACTCAATCACGCAAAAATTGGCTCCTTAATCTGATAACAGAGCCTGTCCTCAGCTATTGCTTTATCTGCCAATGAAAACGTCATATCTGATCCCTGAGGTAGAGGCAACATTTAAGCACATAGCATAAGAACAGCCATGCTGGGTCAGAACAAAGTTCCATCTAACCTACTATCCTGTCCTGGCTAATGCCAGGTGCCCTACAGGGACTGTAAAGAACAAGTAATCATCAAGTGATCCCTCTCCTATCATCCAATCTCAGCCCCTGACAAATGGAAACTAGGGACTCCATCCCCGTCCATCCTGGCCAATAGCCACTGATGGACTGAACCTCCATGAATTTATCCAGTTCTTTTAAAAACTCTGTTATAGTCTCGGCCTTCACAAAAGCTTCTGGCAGATTTTCACAGGTTGACTGTGTGTGGTGTGAAAAAACATTACATATCAGTTTAGGAAAGGAAACAAAAAATATAGTCACTTAACTTACAAGGGGAATAAAGTTAGGTAGAATGTTATCACCAGAATAGGACTTTGGCTGGGACATTTGGGTTAATTTTTTCTGCTTTTACAGGGAAAAAAACCCACAGAATTTTTTTAAATAAAAAAAAAGTGGCTCATCTCAAAGACTGACCCTCCTGGAATTGCATCCTCTTAATACCTCGCTGGAACATGGATTCATTTCATTACAGATTTGAAGGAATGAACATCATTGACTTAATCAACACTTTTTGCACAGCTCCCCAGTTCTTGTGACACTTGGGTTACTTTGAGCAAAGAAGTAACCTAAGTGTCTCCACTGAGATTAACCCTTAGAATGAACCCTTAGAACTTCCAGCCTTGTACCTGGATGGAGATGTTGGAATAATACTTAGATTATATGATAGGGTGGTGAAGTATAGGTTATATGGGCAGGTACTAGTGATGTACCCATGGCTGAATTATGTAAATCATCCCACAGAAATGATAACACCTTTGTATCAAAGTCAGGTATTGTGTACAGGACACATAGGTTACAGAATCAAAGACCTTTGAAATGTGTCAAAAATGTCTTGAAAAAAATTACCAGAACTATTTCTTGTCTCCCTCCTCCTGTAAAGCATGGTTCTTGGTTCCCATGAGCTCAGTTCTTCAGGGCTGGAGCAGGTGCAAGGGGAAGAGGGGATGTCTCTCCAGAAAAGCCTTACAATGGTTTTTCTAGGCATAAGAAATGTCATGTCTTTAGGGTTGGTTAACTTGTGGCCAAAAGCAAGTACTGTTGTTCATGCTGGGGGGATGCTGAGAATATCCCTTATCCATTGAGATAAAGATGCTATTTCTACAGGCCCACAGGCTAATGGACTTCTCCTGACTATATGCTTTGATTGGCTGATAATGTGCAGGACTGAATCTTGCCCGTCTCTAAAGTGCAGTTTTGCTTTAGGGAAAGGAATGTTTGTGTCTGACTTCGTACATAAAAGGTGCCTTATTATGACTGTGAACCCCTTCAAATTCACATAGTTAATGAGTCTCCCATACAGCTATCTCACTCAAGTGAGACAGATGGCTTTCATTCAGGATCCCACCTAATGAGGGGATCCTGAATGAAAGCTACTTGGCTTAGACAGGCCAGGAAAGATGGATGGGTTGCTAATTGCTGCTGGTGGCTTAATGAAAAGTGGACTGTTTTGTGCATCCATACTCATGAATGCACATTAGAAATAAGCTGAATCCTGGAATCTTTCAGGAGAGATCAGAGTGCTCTGACCCTGGTGTGAGGGTAAGGTGGAAGATGCAAGAGGTTCTCTCTAATTCATAACACAGGGCTGGGGTCAGTCACGGTCCTTGTCCTCAAGGGAGCATAGAGGCAGCTCCAAGAAGAACGATCCACCCCAGAAGGTGGTGCTGGCTGGCTGGCAAGCAAGCCAGAGAAGCAGGCCATGCGACTGCAAGGGATGGTGCAGCTCTCACACTATATTGGACTCCAGCTGCCTAGACGTTTACTCAAAAATCCTAAATCATTTTTGGTGCTTGTTGCTCTTTTTGTTATAACCACTGGCTCCAACAGAAATCATACTCTGGCACTCAGTGCTTGATCACAGCCAGAGTCTCCATTCCGAGCCTCTCGTCTTACCTTTCTGATGCAATGGGATAGCTCAAATGGTGGTCTGCAGCTCAGATTAAAATATGGCTTGAAGACCCACAGTGAGTGGTCAGAGTCAAGCACTGTGCCATCATCTTCAGCTTCTGCTGAATCTGAGACATCACAACAGGAAAAAATAATCGTATAGATTTCATAGCTATGAAGATAAACCTCCGAGCCTTGGTCCACACTAGAAAGTTGTTTCGAAATACCAAGCAGAGCATCTACACTGCCAAGCCTGTTATTTCGAAATAGAAACTCCTGCTTCCCACGAGGAATAACGCTTATTTCAAAATAGTTGTTTCGAAATAGCAGCAGTGGAGCATTCACGCTACCACTATTTCAAAATAACTACTCCCCAGAGTCATTCAAAGTAATTCCTCCCCAGTGCTTCCTGGGGCTCTAAGTCGAGGTAACATGTCCATATTAAGGAAGCCTGCCTTGGACTAATATTGAGGCTTTCCTGTAGTGTGGACATACTATTTTGAAATAATTATTATTTCAAAATAATTTCCTAGTGTAGACATGCCCCAAGATACAAAGCAATACAGTGCTGGCAGTACTGACTCTGCAGAGAGGTGGCCAAAAACCAATAGCTTCAAGGGGTAAGAATTGCTCCCATAATCCCTGGTGGTAGTGAATATTGTTAGCAATTTTACCCCAAATTGTTTTAGCAGAGTCCTCAAGCTCTTCTGGTACTGACCAAAGTACATCACCACTTACCTATGCTTACTTTGGATCAACAGTAAACAAAGATTTAGTTAAATAGCCCCAAGCTGGTAGGCTAATGCTTGCTCCGAATTGCTACTAAGTCTCCAACATGCAAGAAAAATTATTCAGGTCAAGTGTATATTTGATTATGTAAGGGTATGTCTACACTACAGCATTATTTCGAAATATCTTATTTTGAAATCGTTAATTCGAAATAAGTTATTTCAGAATAACACGTCTACACACAAAATGCATTTTGAAATAGCGTTTTGCTATTTTGAAGTAGCGCATCCACACTGAGTGGATGCTGAATTGCATTTAAGGCCGGCTGGAACCAGGTCTGGCAGGGCATTAGGTCAGGCATTATTTTGTGCAGCTGCTAGCTGAGGCCTGTGCTTAAAGGGACCCGCCCTGAACAGTCGGTTCTCAACTTTCCCTGCTTGCTTGCCTACCTCAATGAGGGACAGCAAAGCATTTTGTTTCCGTGTGCTCTGGTTGCCCTCGCTCAGGACACCACAGCACTCTGCAGCATGGAGCCAGAGCTGTCCCTGGGCACTCTGGTGCTTCTCGTGGACACACTGCTGTGAGCCTGGCTGCACTTTCTGCAGGCTGCCATTCGGGAGGTCCGTCAGGGGGCTGTCAGTATCCAGGAGGCCCTGTGGGAGAGTTTCCACCCTGAGGAGCACTAAGAGCCTCCCTGGTCTGCCCCACTGGGGGCTTGTGCCTCAGTCTTCCCTCATGTCCTTCCACTTACCCCTCCCTAACCCCCCTTCCTGATGTCAAATAAAATACACGTATTTTCATGAACACAAACTCTCTTTAACAAAACTGGGTGGGGGGTGTGTGGAATTAAACTCTGGTGAGACTGGGGAAAGGAGGCGGGAGAGGGGAGGGGGAAACCTGGGAGAAGGGAGCTGGAAGGGGGAAACAAGGGGAAGAAGGGGGAGGGGAAGCTCAGGGCTCAGGGTTGGGGGTCTCACCAGACCAACTTGATTTTCATGCAAACTTGCTCCTGGGTTTGCATGTGGCCTTTAGTGGCCAGGCTGGCAGCTATCCTGCCACAGACGGCCGCATTCCTCTGTCTAGTGCGGAGATCATGGACATTGGGGGCATCCCCC
Organism: Pelochelys cantorii; assembly: GCA_032595735.1. Taxonomy (NCBI): domain Eukaryota; kingdom Metazoa; phylum Chordata; order Testudines; family Trionychidae; genus Pelochelys; species Pelochelys cantorii. Next base: position 65,529,338 of record CM064326.1, on the reverse strand, counting down.
CAAACCTGAATAAGGTCCATGATCTCCACCCTGGACCAGGAAGGCGCCCGCCTTCTCCAGGCCCTGGCAGGCTCCTGGGAGCTGGCAGACTGCTCCTGGGGAGCGGTGGAGGGCTGGCTGCCAGTGGCTTGCTGGCTCATGTTTTGGGGCCACTGGGTCGGGGCAGTGACTGCTGGCTCTGAGCTGGCAAGCTTGGAGCTGGCACAGGCACTGTGGCCAGAGTCAACCCCTTTAACGGCTCCGGGGGGGGGGGGGTGGAGGGAGAGGAGTGTTCTTGGTTGAGGCTGGAGTAGCCACCAGGGCACCCTGGGAAGGAGGACCCCTATTTCAAAATAAGTGTCTACACAGCACTTATTTTGAAATAGCTATTTCAAATATGGCGTTATTCCTTGTGGAATGAGGTTTACCAAATTTGAAATAAGCGCTCCGCTATTTCAAATTTATTTCGAAATAGCAGTTTGGCTGTGTAGACGCTAGTAAAGTTATTTTGAAATAACGGCTGTTATTTCGAAATAACTTTGCTGTATAGACATACCCTAAGAAACTAACATTTGTATTTGATAACAAATTTTGGCAGATTGCTTTAGGAAAGTCTGATATTTAATTATAAATATTCTTGACAAAGTTTGGTCCAGTTTACTAAGGCTGGTCAAAACAGTTGCCTTGTGAACAACATTCTCATTCACCACTCTATGGATTGATGGTAGTTTGGCAGGACTGGGCACGGATACAGAGAGCAATGTGTTAATGCCTCACATGCACAGACCAAAATTCCTGTTAATTTTTGTGAGGGCGAGGTGAGTTTACATGAGACAAGTGTATAAGTTTCATTTTTGTCTGACCACCACCTACCACCCCCCCATGAACAATATGCCCCAAGTTAGTTGGATGCTGAAAGAACATTAGTCAGGCCCCAAATCATCATGAGACTGGCTTAAAAATCATGTTATTTTAAATAGTACATTTTGGATAATTTTCCTCGTTATTTGAGCCCTGCGGGTTCCCTAGGTTGTAATTTCAAATTTTTCTCCACAGCTCTGCAGACTAAAAACTTCTCTTTATATGAAAGATGAGCCTTTCAAGTAATACAATGACTGCAGGAGCCAGGACTTTAAGAAAAACATAAACTCTCATGAGTGAAGAAATAAAAGTGTGAAAGGAGCAAGCTCCTGCAAGTTAAAGACACATTAAATGCATTATTGCAGCAAACATCCAAATAAATGTGTTTAAGCTTAAGAGGGAATAAATGAAGAGGTTTGGATGGTACTGAGCCTTTATCGTCTCAAGGATAAAAAGCATCTATAGGATGCTATCAGGGTAAATAATCTGGCTAAGGCTGTTTTCAAACTATCTGCAAGTCCCTAGTGTCACCTTCAGACATTAGTTATCTAATTTGCCTTGTGCTATATTAGAGTCCATTTCCATGAAGAGATTTCCTGAATAGTTCAGCTCTACATTTGAAAGAGAGGCACCAAAACTTACTTGTCATTCTGGGTCATAAGTGTTCTTCATCAGAACCCATTTCATCAGATCAGTTGGAGTGGAAATAACAGAATCCAAGATATATATAACAGCAAAAGCAGTTATCTGTCACTTATGGTTAGAAAAATCACTGGATTCAAAAAAATCCTGTCAACTTCACATGATAGCCACCATGTGATCATGTATTTATGGACCAGTAGTTGCTTATTTCTTAGCCATTGCTTACATTCAGAGGCATAAGGATTTTGTGCAAAACAGGGTTTTTGCACAAAACGGAAGCGGCTACACTGCTTCTTTTTGTGCAAAAACCCCTTGCGCAAAAATCTATGGCAGAAAATATGCTAATGATGTCACAGCTTATGCTAATGAGTCTCTCATTAGCATATTTTCTGCCACAAAAACTCGCAGTGAAGACGTAGCCAGAGAAAATGGTATCTCTGGGGCTATAGCTTACATACAGTAAATGTGGTGGGGGCACATAGACTTAGTACAGAGAAGTTTAACCAAACAAAATAAAGAAAATAACCTTATTGCAACTAAACAGACATCTTCCTATCTACTTACAATCTGTGCTTCAAGGTCCAGTCCATTTCCATGCCCAGTATTCCTTGTAGGCATGGTAGTTCTGCCTGGTTAATTCATCTTGTTTCCCCAGATTCTAACTTAAAACTTCCACAATGAAAACAGCAGGCAAGTATATCTCTTCAATTCAAATTTCAACATCCTCTCCCATTGGCTCTCCCTGCCAACGTCCCCTAGCTACCTGAGTTTAACCCTTTAGTCACTGAATGCTGGCCAGCACTACTCCTAGCTATTAGAGCATGTAAATCATAATACATAGGGGCATTGTTGATGTTAAAAGCTTCAGAACCTGAAAAGAAATTGCATAAACTCAAAGTATTTTCCCTAATAGGAATTAAGACTTTCAGATGACTAAATATAGTGGTTTGGCCCAAACCAAACTGGCATGAACATATGTCTTTTTACTCCGTTATTAAAGGCCTTTTTTCACCATGACTGGTTGCACACTGCAAGGCATGTCTAATGTGCATGTGCAAAGACCCTGAGGGTAGAGAAAATTCAATATGGCTAGTTTGAAGTCTATTTGGCCAATTGAATGCACATCTCTGGTACAGGTGTACATAAATCAAACCCCTGCTGTTTTTAAACAATAACGGTCTCACAACAAACCATGTCTGTACATTGGTGCTGTCAGTCCTTCAAAATCACAGGAGTTTTTGTTTAAAAACTACTGGCTTAGGCGTCGGGGGATGGAATGCAGGTGCTTTTCCTTCCAGGGGCTACTGAATCCCCCTTCAGTCACAGGCCAAGGGCACTGACTGAATCAGGGGTCAGGTTAAAGACAGAGCAAAACTAATAAATTCCCTATGTTATTTCATGAATGTGGACAACAGAAAAGTGTAAACATCTTTCCATGCAAACTTGAAATCTGCTTCACTAATTGTCAGAGTCTTCAAAGTGTCCTTTCATTCCCATTCAGCGAAATACAGAATGAATTTCTGTTAGTTCTACTCTATGTGTTTTCTCCCAAAATGATGGTTGTCATTAATGAAAGGCACATCCATATTCTACTAGAGAAATACTACTACTGAAGCAGGTATTTCTTTAAATAAACAATTTAGGGATTAAAATATTGATGCAGAATTTGATTTTAAGGCATGTGAGTTAATCTTTTAAAGGCTTCCAAAGAGCCTTTTACAAATCTTTTATCTGTGGTTCGTGCAGTGTTTTGAAATTAGAAGAAGGGTGTTTCTCATTTAATGTAAAACTGTCCCAAGTAGAGCTATAAACAGAGCTGTCATTTTTTGGGTTACAAAGACATTACTGTACTGCTTTCAAATGTCAGGCTTGGGAACACAGGTTTTCATTGTTCATATATGATTATACAGCAGATGGGGTATTTAAAACAAGATTTCCATGTTTCCCAGTGATGCTAATTTGGGAAGAACAGAGACCAGTGATGAACTGTGAGTGACAGAATTGAAATTTGGATCATTTGCATTAGCCATCAATGTATCTGGACTAATAGGAAAATAGAGTTCTAAAGAGATGTGTGATGAGATAAAGAATGAACCTGGAAGTCAAATTTGAGAGTGAATATTATTTAAGACACCATGAAAATATTGTAAGGTCTTGTATATCTTCTTGGGTTATTTCATCTTCTCTTCCAAGATAACAACGTCCCACAGTTTCCTCACACTGCTTCCCAAGCCTCAGAGGGGTAGCCACATTAGTATGTGTCTGCAAAAACAATAAGGAGTTGTGTGGTGCCTCCCAGTTTTGCATTAGTGAAATGCAGACGCTGGGGTATCAATGTACAGATGTATATGTTATGTGGGTTCTATCTACCAGATGCAGATGGAATGGCTATATGACATGGACTAGGACAGTGTTTCTCAACCTTTTTTTATGAAGTACCCCTTTAAAAAAATTATACGTACCCCCAGTACCTATAGTTTTCAGACACACAAAATTTTTTTCTACCATTGCAACACATTTGTTTAAACAACTTATTCATAGCTGGGCAGGCAATGAAATTTTTGGGTGTAAAAAGTACAAAAATAATAAAGCGCTGAAAAACTTAAAACAAAAATTCAGTTTTCTCCAAATTTTAGTTGTGTTGGTGTACCCCCTGGACTTCTCTCGCGTACCCCTAAGGGTACTCCTACCACTGGTTGAGAAACACTGGACTAGGAAACAGATTTGACGATTATATTTTTTAAAACTTCTACCATCCCACTTAAACTGTTCTGTTCAACGTGCAGCTATATTAGAAAAGGCCTGGCAGGCTGCTGGGTGATTATTGTTAGGACTAGTGAGGAGCCTCAGTAAGGGTGCTTCTACACTGCACCATTATTTCAAGACAAGTAGCGTTATTTCGAAATAACAATCTGAGCGTCTACACAGCCATTCAGTTATTTTGAAATAGTTTCGAAATAATGGACAGCTTATTCTGAAATCTGTAAACCTCATTCTGCGTGTGTCTAGACTAGATTTCAATATCCCGTGTTTCATTTGCATAATGGCGGCCGCTGCTTTTTTTCAAAATGGGGCTTTTTAGAAACCCCCCCGGCAGTTTAGATGGGGCATTTTTGACAGAAAGATCCTGTACTCCTCCAAAAATTTTGTACTCCAAAAAATGAGGAGTACAGGATCTTTCGAAATGGGGCATTTCTGTCGAAAATGCCCCATCTAAACTGACAGGGTTTTTTCCGAAAACGCCCCGTTTTGGAAAAAAGCGGCGGCCACCATTATGCAAATGAAGCACAGGATATTTAAATCCCAGCTTCATTTGCACTTTCGATGTATCTAATTTATATCTCTCTGCCGACAGAAGGGTGTAGTTTAGACACACCCTGCATGAGGAATAACACCTATTCCAAAATAGCTATTTTGAAATAAGGTACGTTTAAACACTCCACTACTGCTATTTCAAAATAGCCCCTCACCCGGGCCATTCTAAGTTATTCCTCCCCAGTGTCTCCTGGGGCTCTAAATCGAGATAGTACAAGGCAGGCTTCCCTTATGTAGATGTGCTAATTTTGAGGCTTCCATGCAGTGTAGACTTGCTATTTCAAAATAAGCTATTTGGCTATGTCTACACTTGCAGCCTATTTCAGAATAGGGCTGCAAATGTAGGCATTCGGAATTGCAAATCAAGCCCGGGATTTAAATATCCTGCGCTTGATTTGCATCTTCCCGGCCGGGCGCCATTTTTTGAAATTTAGAAGCCCAGAATAACTGCCCGCATCTACACATGGCAGTGAAACGGGCGTTCGAAATAAAGCCCTATTTCGAAGTACCTGTTAAACCTCATTGCAGGAGGAATAACAGGTAGTTCGAAATAGGGCTTTATTTTGAACGCCCGTTTCACTGCCGCGTGTAGACGCGGGCAGTTATTCTAGGCTTGTAAATTTCAAAAAATGGTGCCCGGCCAGGAAGATGCAAATCAAGCGCGGGATATTTAAATCCTGGGCTTGATTTGCAATTCCGAATGCCTACATTTGCAGCCCTATTCCGAAATAGGCTGCAAGTGTAGACATACCCTCTCAGAATAACTATTCCGGAATAGCTTATTTTGAAATAGCCATGCGATGTAGACGTACCCTAAGAGAACTGTCTACATGCAGAGAACATGGGAGTCCAAACATGTTACCTATTGATGATACTGGGACCACATAATAGATCAGAGACAAAAAAAATATCAGGGAATATATTTCTCAAGTACAAGATTAGCTAAAACAATAGAGCTTTGCCATTAATCTTTGAGGCTGTAAAAATAGGTACCTTTCAGATAGGGTTGCCAACTTTGCAATATTAAAAAAATAGACATTCCAGCAAGAATGCCAGAGCTGCCCTGCCCCTAAGGCCCTGCCTCATCCCTCAGACCCATGCCCCCATTCATGCCTCTTTCCCCTTCCCCTCTGCTGGGTATGGAGGGTTTTGCCTGCAAAGCTGGGGCTGGAAACTCTGCTTCCTGCTCGTAGAAGGCTGCCCTGGCTGAATAGGTTTTGGTGTGAGTGATGACCTGGCACCTCCCTGCTTGCAGTAACCAGACTTTGGGTGTCTGGTCAGTAGCTCTGAGTGGACATTGGCAGGTCCCCTTTTTGACTAGATTTGTTGGTTGAAAATCAGACACCTAGCTACCCTCCTACAGTATAAAGGCATGAACTTGGCCTGATATCAGTAGGAGTTAGGTATTGACACCTTTGAAAATCCCACAAGGTATCAACCTATATCTTGAGACAACTCAAGGTAAGAAATACCTTAAAAATCTGGCCTAAGGTGTTTTGTGGGTGCTCAAATTGTTACCTTTGGTTATCAAAGCCTATGTGACACTTTTGTTTCATGAACCACATGCTGGGGAGTAACACAAGAAGACATCACACTTGTAACATTAATCTGGCTCATTATAAAGATAATTATTTATAGACACACCACAGCTAGCATGCAATCTGTGTGCACACAGATTAAGCTCCCAGTGCTTCATCAAACTGTCTTCTCCTGCAACCTGTGCTCCTCACTACAAGTTTTATGCATGTTGCTACAGTCCTAGACTATTTCAGTTCAAAAGACATTTTCAGTTTTGGTCCCTGTAAAGGTTTGCCCCCTTTACTCCATGTTTTTATTTTCACCTCGTGCCCTTACTTTACCAGTTTAACCAGCTTTGGGCAGTTTTGTTTAACCCATCAAAATCTTTCCCCGAGGATCCGCTCAATACAGACTTCCATGACGGTGGGGAGAGGGGGGTCCGAGCCTGCCCTCACTCACGGACCCCAGCCAGGGCCCTAAGGACGCAGCCCGCCCTTCCTTTCTCCACCCCCCCTTTGTGTGTGTGTGTGTGTGTGTCCTATCTATGTCCCCCCCTTCTTTCTTCAGGGGGGTGGGCTCTCACCCACATTCTCCACCATCTGTAAAGGTTTGCCCCCTTTACTCCATGTTTTTATTTTCACCTCGTGCCCTTACTTTACCAGTTTAACCTTCTTTGGGCAGTTTTATTTAACCCATCAAAATCTTTCCCTGAGGATCCGCTCGATACAGACTTCTATGACGGTGGGGAGAGGGGGGATCCAGGCCCACCCTCAGTCATGGACCCCAGCCCAGGGCCCTAAGGACGCAGACCTCTCTAGGTCCTGTCCGGCTGGCAGGGCTTCCCACCAAAACACGCCAGCCCACGGGCTATCATGTCCTGCCCTGGGCTGCTTCCTCTCCCCTTGCCTGATCCACTGACCAGTCAGTCCTGGGCTGTCTGCCTAGCCCTGCCCTGTCTGGGCCTCTCTCAGGGTGTCCTGGGGCCTCCTCTGTGGTTGTGGCCCGTAAATGTTTGTATCCCTCTGCCAGTCCATCCTCTGTCTTCCCCTCTCCCTGCCAGGAACACCGGCTCCCTTTTTGAATTCTGGTGCCCTGGCGTTACGTCATGCCCGGGCGCCCATCCCCCCCCCAGTTGTCTTGTGGCGTGAGAATATGACGCACTTGCTACCTCCGCGTTCCCTTTCCTCCCCCTCCTTCCCAGCTGTTGTGCAGCGTCTGAACACGCCGCACATATGCGAGCCTCTGCCCGTCTCCCTCTGTTCCTGGCCGGCGGAGTGCGGGGCTGGAGCGCCCCATCACAGTCCCAAACCATGGTGTGATGATATTGTGGTGTTTAGAAGCTGCTGCTTTTCATTTCACCATGCAAGGGGCTGCTTTTTTGTGAAAGGCTAAAATGGTGTGTATTAGGGCTGTTGATTAATCGTAGTTACCTCACACAACTAACTCAGAAAAACGAATTGTGATTTTAAAAAATGAATCATGATTAATCACACTGTTAAACAAGAGAATACCAATTGAAATTTATTAGATATTTTTGAACGTTTTTCTACATTTTCAAATATATTGACTTTTATTACAACACAGAATACAAAGTGTACAGTGCTCATTTTATGTTATTTTTATGACAAAATTTTTACTATGTAAAAATGCTAAACAAAAGCAATAGTAATTTTCAACTCACCTCATACAAGTACTGTAGTACAATCTGTTTACCATGAAAGTGTAATTTAAAAATGTAGATTTTTTTGTTACATAACTGCACTCAAAAACAAAACAATGTAAAACTTTAGCACCTATAAGTCCATTCAGTCCTGCTTCTTGTTGAGCCAATCACTAAGGCAAAAATGTAAAAGTTTGTTTACATTTATGGGAGACAATGTTGCCTGCTTTTTATTTACAATGTTAGCTGAAAGTGAGAACAGGCATTCCATGGGACTTTTGTACCTGGTATTGCAAGGTATTTATGTGCCAGATGTGCTAAACATTCATATGCTCCTTCATGCTTTGGCCACCATTCCAGAGGGCATGCTTCCATGCTGATGATACTCATTAAAAAAATGCATTAAATTTGTGTCTAAACTCCTTGGGGGAGAATGCTGTGCCTCCTGCTCTGTTTTATCCACATTCTGCCATATATTCCATGTTATAGCAGTCCCAGATGAGGACCCAGCACATGTTGTTCATATTAAGAGCACCCTCACTGCAGATTTGATGAAATGCAAAGAAGGTACCAATGTGAGATTTCTAATGATAGCTGCAGCATTGGATCCAAGACTTAAGAAACCGTAATGCCTTCCAAAATCTGAGAGGGTCAAGGCATAGAGCATGCTTTCAGAAGCCTTAAAGAGCAAGACTCCAATGTGGAAAATACAGAACATGAACCATCAAAAAAGAAAATCAGTCTTCTGCTGATGGCCCCTGATCCAGATGATAAAAATAAACATGTCAGTCTGCTCTGCTTTGGATTGTTATTGAGCAGAACCCAACATCAGCGTGGACACATTCGCCTCTGGAATGTTGAGTGAAGTATGAAGGTACACATGAATCTTTAGCACATCTGGCACATAAATATTTTGTGACACCAGCTACAAAAGTGCCATGCAAATGCCTGTTCTTACTTTCAGGTGACATTGTAAATAAGAAGTGGGCAGCATTATCGCTTGCAAATTGTAACCAAACTTGTTTGTCTGAGTGATTGGCTGAACATGAAACAGGACTGAGTGGACTTGTAGGCTCTAAAGTTTTACATTGTTTTGTTTTTTAATGCAGTTATTTTTGTACATAATTCTACATTTATAAGTTCAATTTTCATGAGAAAGAAATTGCACTACAGTACTTGCATAAGATGAACTGAAAAATACTATCTCCTTCATTTTTTCATTGCAAGTATTTGTAATAAAAAAATAAATATAAAGTGAGCACTGTATACTTTGTATTCCATGTTGTAAAATCAATGTCTGAAAATGTTAAAAAACATCCAAAATATTTAAATAAATTGTATTCTATTATTGTTTATCAATATGACTAATCACATACTTAATCACAATTTTTTAAATTGCACAATTAATCATGATTAATTTTTAAAGCCGCCACATAGTTTTACTGGGAAAGGAAATTTTTACTCTTATACTGCATGAGAGGGGATTTGGTGAAACCAATTTTTAATTTTAAGCTTGACACCAGAGCTCAAATATTAAATTTCTATGTAATCTATACAGAAAAATAAAAATAGGTGAAAAAAAGATTTATGAAATAATGAACATATGTGAGATACATTTACAATCTGTTCCAGGTTGCCCACTAGCATCTGTCAAGTACATTATTTGTTAATTATTCAGTCAGCTCTAGCTCTAGTCTTCAGTCCCTTACTAATGCAAGAATAAATAGGTCATACAGAGTCAATATTGAGGACAAATCTTGCCACAGTATAAGCAACGTAACTAGGAATTCTTCTCAGAAGGGTACCTGAAAAACACGGAACAAACTGCCAAAGTTATCAGTTAAATAAGTAACTCAAGAAGGAGCTGGGCATATTTCCAAAACTGGAGAGAATGAGGTAGTTTTGGTCTAAGATAATGAAAGGTTGATGATTGACATTTCCTGGGCTTGAGGAAATATTAGAAAAATGGAGCCAGAGGGTGATTTCTAGCATAAATGATAGTTACAGCAAGCTCGGGTGGTTTTTTTTAAAGTTTGTCTGCACAACGCATTGAGGACAGAGTATGATTTGTAAAGTCCTCTGATGTGCTGCAATTTAACTGCCCTTTGTAGACCTTACTGGCATGAACTAAAAGGTACCTACTTTGCAATAATGTAAAGTCCTTTCTCAGACCTATGTTAAACAACATCTAGGTTTCTTTTAGTTAGTGCCAGCAGGATCCACACGGGGCAATTGGAGTGCAGTATATTGGAGTCTTTTAGGCTACGTCTAGACAGCAGGACTATTTCGGGATACCGGAAGTATCCTGAAATAGCAATTCCGCATCTTTAAATGTGCCCGTTATTTTGAAATATATTTTGAAATAACGGGCGCACCATTCCGGCATCCCTGTAACCCATGTTCCACAAAGGTTAAGGGATTTGTCAGACGGGCGCTTTATTTCCAAATCTGGCACAGTGTAGATAGCTTATTTCAAAATTTGGTGCTATTTCAAAATAACCTTGAAATAAGCTATGAAATCTGCATAGTGCAAATTGCGTAGCTTATTTGGGATAAAGGTACTATGTAGATGCACCCTGACAGATCACCCCCATGAGCATTTTCCATGCTGTGGAGACAAGTCTTTGGTGAGTTGTCTTCACAGCTTCAAGTGTACCACCAGGCAGCATGTCTTCTGCAGATCACTATTCAGCCAGCCTGACTGGGGAAGAATTACAGGGGCATAAATCCACTTGGGTGGGCTGTTTGCAAACAGCTCTGCAATGGACAGTACTAGGCAGAAAGAGTGCACAGTATAAAATTGAGGGAAGACAACCCAGTGCTAATAATGCTACACTTCAACACAGAGGTGCCCAAACTTATCAGGATCATGTCCCCTTCTACCCTGGCCATGACCTCCTTCCCAAGAGCTGGGGCTGGGAGAGGGGTTGGGTGGGGGTGCGATGTAGATCAAGGTAATGAGGCTGGAGCCACAGCAGGAGGCAGCTCTGGGGCTGGGAATAGGCCCAGGAACAGAGCCAGGGCCAGGGCCAGAGGCTGGGGGCAGGATGGGAGTGAAGCAGTTGCTGGACTACATCTAGGGCTGGCAGTTGGGCCCATGGCTAAGAATGGGGACAGGCATGGGGCTGGGCATTGGGGCCGCCACTGGGGGCAGGCCCAGAGCAGGGATGGGAGTGTGTGCCGCTGTGCCCCTCTGAACGTTCCTTACACTGTTACACGAGGGGTCCCTGATTCTTCATTGGTGGTTCTTGGTGTTAGTGCAACGTGCTCTGTTGCTGAGGTGACCGTGGATTTGGATGCTCTTTGGGCAAATTACAGTTGGGCTAAAACCAGACGAGCTTATTTGTATTTACTGTGAAGGGTTGGAGCCACAGAGCCCTACGGCCGTTGCCTGTCTCACATATGCAATAATAAGTTAGTCTGAAGCTGTCATTCTTCAATATGCTCTAACAAGGTAATAGCTTAAAAACCAAAAAATAGTCTGGTAGCACTTTAAAGACTAACAAAACATGTAGATGGTATCATGAGCTTTCGTGGGCACAGCCCACTTCAGGTGACCAGAGTGCTGTATGTCCAGAACCAAGCATTCAACACTCCAGTAATCTGAAGAAGTGGGCTGTGCCCACAAAAGCTCATGATACCATCTACATGTTTTGTTAGTTTTTAAAGTGCTACCAGACTGTTGGTTTTTAAGTTTTTCCTGTTACAGACTAACTCGGCTACCCCTCTGAAGGTAATAGCTGGCGCTTTTGCAGTGGCTACCAGATAATTGCTTCAAGTTTTAATCAGCTTGGAGCATTTAAACATCACCAGTGTCACAATTTAAAAAATGCTCTCTCCCCCAACTCCTCTGCAGATTTCATAGTTTCCGGGCAGATAACTGTTTGGGATTTATAATGCATTATGCTGTCTCTGTAGGGTGAGCCACTGTCAGACTTCTGAGAAAGTGCAAGTTTCTCTTTTTCCCAAATACTAATCTAGGGTTTGCAACCTTAAAAAAGCCATGGTTTGCCAGCTGACACCATATAATTGTTACCAGTCATTTCTTGTTGTAAGAAGAGATGAAAATTGAGTTTCTCAGCTACCACACTGTTGTAGTGGTTTGTGGCAACTTGAGAAATACTCTTTCCCTGGCCCCTGCACACAGGTGGAAGAACAGTGAAAGATTGAGATTCTGGCCTATGATATGGAATCTAAGCTAAGCCCAATTGTGCTGTTCCTTTGGAGCAAGGAAAATTTAAAGTTCCCCTTGAATCTCTACCTGAATCTTCTCTCCTCCCTCCCCCCACACACACTGCATAGGAGCAGGCCAAGTATGGGTGATTGAGTGTTCATCTTGGGCTATTGCCAAAATTTTTCTAGGGGATGTTCTAGGAGACATACGTTACAACAGCCCCACGGCTGCTCTGATTTGTTCTGGGGTCTGGTTGAAAGGCCATCCAGCCTAGGATTTGGATGAAGCAGAAGGGTGACCGAGAGCCACTTTTACCTCCCCTTGAGTTCTGAGCTCCTTATCTCTGCCCCTTTCTATGTTTTTCACAGGTATCTCAAGCTAGTGGACTGGGGTGAATTCACTGTGGGTGAAATCAGGCTGGTGCCAAAAACATATTGGTAGCAGATGTCTTTGCCTGACTTTGGCCAATGTTCTTGCACTATAGCAGAGAGACTTAATGAAAAAGGGCACCTAACACATCAAAAGCCTTAGGCCATATCTTCACTATGGGGAAGATAGACACTGACTACCATGGTCAATTTTCCAGGGTTTGATTTAGCCAGTCTAGTGAAGACTTGTAAAATCGAACTCAGAGGGCACCGCCCATTGGCAGCAGTACTCTTGCTACTCACGAGGAATAAGGGAAGCCAACAGGAGTATTTGCTCCTGTCAATGTTGCGCTGTGTGGACAGCATGGAAACACAATTTAAGACAACTCCAGTTATGTAATTAACGTAGCTGGAGTTGCGTATCTTAATTTGACCTTCTGCTGTAGTATAGACCAGGCCTTAGACTACTCTCTTCTCTTGTGTTTTTATTAATATAATTTGTATGGTTTACATAAACAACCCTACCCCCAAAAGACCACATGACTCCACTTTGTTGACATATCTTATCAATACCTATTTCTACTACAAACAATGCGCTGGTATTAGCTTGCTCCAAAAATGAAAAGTAAGTAGCATCCTATTCCAGCTGCAATGCCGATGTGTGAATGTAATGACAAGTCTGCATGGTAAGACATCTCCACAAGCAAATGCCTTTCACACATCTCTTTGTACAGATGACATAGACAGAGGACATATGTTAGAAACAAAATGTCTAGCATCCGGAGAAATAATACAATTGCACTAGAAAAGCAGCTCTGCTTTCAGAACTAATTTTATTTTGTTTAAGGCCAATCAGAGAAATAGTTTAGTTGTTTTTTCACTTGTTGAAAATAGCTCTCTGTGTCTTTGCTTGTCTGGAGGACTTGTTGAATCTTGTTGTTTGTTAGTGTTAGCACAAGCTTAGCTAATCAGTTGATGATAATTTGGAAGGGGGGGGTAACCATGTGAGCAAGTCATAGTCTAAATATAGCTAACCTGAAATATGGTTGCTGGTTGTTTCTTGGGAAAATATATAGCATATACATTGATCTGCCATGCGACTTCTTAGTTATAGATCTGTATATCTATATATCTAGGAACATTAAGTGGCATTGTTTCTAACCCTAAACCCTTGTTAAAATCAAAGCTATTTTAATTACTAGTCTGTTGCTAACTCTCACTAATTGTCTCTTTGACAATCTGATACCAGACAGCCACAGTTCAGTCCCCTCCAAAAAAAAAAAAATAGTTGACAGAAATATTCTAGTGTCAGGGTTAATGATACCTCTTCAGAGGTAAATTGCAGCATCAAGTCTGAATTTATGAAAACACAGATGAGGTGGAAGAAGTTACTGATTATTTGAGAGGCAAATGATCAACAACCAAATGAGAGACTGCATAATACTCTGCAGAATTCCAGAGAAAAGACTCTTCAATGGAACAGAATGGGGCTGAATGGGGCCTGGTCTACACTTAAGAAGCTTTGCTGGCATGATGATATTGGTTGGGAATGTGACAAAATCTGGCAATAGGAACATCAACAAAAGATCTCTGGGATAAGCTGCACCTACACGAGGTGTTCAGAAGAGAGTGGTGACTTAGCCACTGGGCAAATGGAGCAGCTTAGCGAACAGGAACAGCTAACAGGGAGTTTCATGTGGGAGTTCTCTAGGTGAAGGAGGAGTGATTATGGGACCCTTGGGGTAAATGGTTGTCTGTAGTATGTGTGTTTGGGGAGTACTCGTGGGTTGCCTGAAAGATACTGTGTGCTCAGCTTGTGTTTGTTTGGAGGTCCATGTGCTGAGGCTAGCAATTGGAAGCTGTGAGCTTCTTAGCGAGGCTTTGAAAACTAACCCTTTGAGCATTCATCAAGCCTTAACCAGGGGATGGAGCTAGCAGCAAGGCCAGGGCTATATAAAGCCCACTCCTAAGCGACCAGGGAGCTTAGTGAAAGGAGGAGCTAATGGAGTTTCGTGCGGGAGATCTCCAGGTGAAGGAGGAGTGATTACAGGACACTTGGGGCTTCGGGGTGCAATAAAAACAACATCTGAGGAGGCTCTCAGAAGGAAGACTGTATGGATCGTGAAAGATCAGCTGTTGTGACCTGAAGCAGTGTTTGTCTTCCTCCCAGAAGATAGAAGTGATTTCGTCTGTATGAAGTGCAAGTTGGTCTCCATATTGGAAGAGATGGTTAAAGGGCTAGAGGCCCAAGTATCAGTCCTGTGTTCCATCAGAGAAGATGAAGACTTTCTGTATAGGAGGCAGCATTTGATACTGCAGGCACAGGATGCTGAAGAACCAGAGAGGGCAGTACAGAATGGGGGAAGGAAATTGGCATCATGTGACCTCCAGGAGAAGAAAGACAGCTCAGGTATCCCCAATCCCAACAGAGGTAAGTAACTGCTTTCAGGCTCTCTGCACAGGTACTACAGTGGAAAACACTTTGGCAGAGACCTCTGAGGGAAGGGATCTGATGGAGAACCCTTTGACCAGAAGGCATGGGATGCATAGTCCTAGGGATGGGGGTTCCATGACCACCACTCCCAAGAGAAGGAGACGGGGTGATGGTGGTCGGGGACACCCTCTTAAAAGGAACGGAGTCAACTGTCTGCTGTCCAGACCGGGAATCTCAAAGTGTGAAGCTAACATGGAGCTAGAATTCAGGATGTGACTGAGAGTCTCCCAGGACTGATCAAGCCTTCGGACCGCTGCCCCTTCTTACTTCTCCATGTAGGAACTAATGACCTCAAGTGGATCTCTGCAGATTATGTAGCGCTGAGAAGAAGGATCAAAGAGTTTGAGGCACAAGTAGTGTTCTCTTCCATCCTCCCTGTTGAAGGAAAAGGTCCAGGTAGGGATAGTGGAATTTTGGAAGTAAATATGTGGTTGCGCACGTGGTGTCAGAGAGAGGGCTTTGGATTCTTCGACCATGGGATACTGTTCCGGGCACACGGTTTGCTAGGAAGAGATGGGATCCACCTTATGAAGAGAGGGAAGAACATCTTCGCAGGCAGGCTTTTAAACCAGGTTCATCAGGGAATGGTGATCTAAGCCCTAAGGTAAGTGGGGAAGTGGGATATCGGGAAGAAATACAAGGAGGAAGGTGCAACAGAGGAGGACCCCTGAATCATACTGAGAAGGTAGGGCAATCAGCTAGTTATCTAAGGTGTCTGTACATGAATGCAAGAAGCCCTGGAAACAAGCAGGAAGAATTAGAAGTCCTGGCACAATCAAAGAACTATGATTTGATTGGAATAACAGAGACTTATATGACTTTAGCAAGGCTTTTGAGACGGTCTCCCACAGTATTCTTGCCAGCAAGTTAAGGAAGAATGGATTGGATAAATTAACTGTAAAGTGGATAGAAAGCTGGCTAGACTGTTGGGCTCAACGGGTAGTGATCAATGGCTCACTGTCTGGTTGGTGGTCAGTATTAAGTGGAGTGCCCTGAGGATCGGTTCTGGGGCTGGTTTTGTTTAACATCTTTATTTATGACCTGGATGAGGGGATGGATTGAACCCTCAGCAAGTTCACGGATGACACTAAACTAGGGGGAGAAGTGGCTACATTGAGGGGAGAGGTAAATACTCAGGAGGGTAGGGATAGGGTCCAGAGTGACCTAGACAAATTGGAGGATCGGGCCAAAAGAAATCTGATGAGGTTTAACAAGGGCAAGTGCAGAGTCCTGCACTTGGGACAAAAGAATCCTAAGCATTGTTACAGGCTGGGGACCGACTGGCTAAGCAGCAGTTTGGCAGAAAAGAACCTGGGGATTACAGTGGATGAGAAGCTGGATATGAGTCAACAGTGTGCCCTTGTAGCCAAAAAGGCTAATAGCATATTAGGTTGCAGTAGGAAGAGCACTGCCAGCAGATCTAGAGAAGTGATTATTCCCCTTTATTCAGCACTGGTGAGGCCACATCTGGAGTACTGTGTCTAATTCTGGGCCCCCCATTACAGGAAGAAAGTGGATGTATTGGAGAAAGTCCAGCGGAGGGCAACCAGAATGATTAGGGGGATGGAGCACATGACTTACGAGGAGAGACAGAGGGATTTGGGCTTATTTAATCTACAGAAGAGAAGAAAGGGGGAATTTGTTAGCAGCCTTCAACTACCTTAAGGGGGGTTCCAAATAGGATGGAGAGAGGATGTTCTCAGTAGTGACAGATGGCAGAATGAGGAGCAATGGTCTCAAGTTGCAGTGGGAGAGGTCTAGGTTGGATATTAGGAAAAACAATTTCACTAGGAGGGTGGTGAAGCACTGGAATGGGTTACCTAGGGAGGTGATGGAATCTCCATCCCTAGAGGTTTAAGTCCCAGCTTGACAAATCCCTGGAAGGGGTGATTTAATTGGGGTTGGTCCTGCTTTGGGCAGGGGGTTGTACTCGATGACCTTCTGAGGTCTCTTCCAACCCTATGATTCTATAGGGTAGCCCAGAAAAATAGGTTCTCATGCTGGGGAGATGGGATCTGTCTACCGGCACTCCTGCTGAGGAGTGAGGGAAGCCCCCATGCCCTGATCCCATTCTCTGGCATGACCTTGAGGTGGGAGGAGAGGGGGGCGTGGGAGGAGACTGCAGGCAGAACGGGTGGGGAGGCCCCCAATTAGTCTGGTCCAGGGACACACTAAAGTATAATCTTGTCTCTGTCAGAAGTGTCTAAATGGCTCTAATTTTGAAATATCTAGTTTCAGTGGTGTGAGGAACACTGAGCAATTTAAACATATTTTAACTTAAAAATCCATCAGACCCTAGAGTTACTTTGCGAGAAGTTGACTGAACTCTGACATTCACTTGCTTTGCAGCTTGAGAGTTTCCCCCATTAGCACACATGCTTTTGCTGAGAAAAAATAATCCAGAGAAACAAAGTGTCTTTTGTTAACTTAACTGCCTGTCCTTAAATATTCCAAGACTCCGCTTCAGTACTGGACAAGGTTTCATGACCTCAGCTAAGCTGTCTCTTTAGTCTAAGCTTCTGGTTGAAGTTTGCAGAATATTCAGTGGCAGCCATATGCCATAATTTCCTACACTCAAAGTCCTTGTTTGTGGTCCTTTTTGATTTTCCTTTGTTTTATAATGTCAGGAACAATACAAGAGAATTGAACTGTCTGTACTAGGTTGGCAAAGTCCAGGCCCTTAGAGAGGAAGAACGCAGAACACCTGTGAGTCACCCTTAGTTCAGGTGTTATAGCCACAAATGAAGGTGCAAAGTAATTAATTAATGCTGACATGTCGGCATCTCTCTCTTTCTTGTCTTACACTCTAAGAGTCTCCTCACTGCACTTACTTTGGTGCCACTTTGTTTTCTAGTCTCTTTCTCCAGTTTCCCTAGACACCCTGCTCACATTGTTCTTCATTACTTAACAACCTCAAGGCTGCTCTAAATTATGCTAGGAGCCACACCAGTCCTGGTGATCAAGGGCAGCTGTAAAAGAAATATAATCAATGCAACATGGACAGGGCCATCATAGATGTGTGTTGGGTGTTTAGACAACATAATGCAGTTTACAGAGTATTTTACAGCAGTTTGCTGTGATGTTTAATTGTGTATGACCAATGCTTAGATGAAAAGATGACGTGTGGTTTTAAAATGCCATTGAGAGATAAAATAGTTTGGGGGTCTATTTTAAACTTTCGTTTAAAAATCAAGTATGAAATTTTGGTTTTCAAATCACTTTTAAAATGGAGGACTAGGAAAAAGACTTAAGAACATTAATGACAGGGATTTAACTTGAATGTAAAGTAATAGCCCATCTGCCTTTCAATCTTGATTCAGCTAACAGGTGGTGTATTAATGAGGTGAAAAGGACTATTATGAATCAGGCTAATAAGTCTGGAATTGTTTTTTACCTATTGCCAACACATTAAAGTGCTGAATGTTGCAATATGTTTTAGATATTTGTTTCCTCTCATTTAAAGTCATTTTGCAACTACAGGTTGAAGCTCTGGCATGGATGTTGCAGGACCAGAGAGTCCCAGTGGACCAGGGAGCTGACAGCGGGGCTGCCCAGTGGGGTTGGGAGACCTGGGTGTGGCTACCCACTGGGCCTGGGAGCCCCTGGTGCGCAGTGTGTGTGTGGCTGCCCAAGGAGTCCCAATGTGTGATACGTGGGGCTGCTCATGGAGCCCCGGTGTGGTACACGTGGCTGCTGAGGAAGCTGCGGCACACAGGGCTGCCAAGGGAGCCACAGTACGCGTGGCTGCTTGGAGCTCCAGCGCCTGGCTGCCCGGCGGAGCCATGGGTCAGCAGGGCAGTGGGACCAGCAGGAGATGGGGAACCAGCTGGGAGGCCAGTGGTCGGGCCAGTGGCAGGAGTCCAAAAATGACCTCCCCTGGTCTGGCAAAATCTCTCATCTGAGACCAGACAGGTCCCGAGGGTGCCGGACCAGGGAGGTCCAACCTGTACCTTTTATTCATTTAACCAAGTTAAAAAAATGAATGAACTGTACCATATCTCATTCTTATAGGAGTAACTAGTTGTTCTGTAATCACACACTTTGAGATAAAGCCTTCAAAACTGGATAAAAATCTGTAACTTGCTCTTTCATGAAAAAAGGAGAAGGGATAACTATTTATGTTTCACAATGAAATCTAAACCTGGTGCTAAGGAGTTTGCAGACAGAACAGTCCATACTAAAAAACCTAGTAAAAATATTAAGTTTGCAGAGTAAAAGGCTCAAGTCACCAAATGCCAAAGGCTAGGTGCCCTCTAGTAGTTAGGAAACTGAGAAAGGGCCCACTAAAGATCTTGTGGTTTTGTTGGTCTTACAAACTGTGTCGCTGATCCAGAAATCTAATACATCCTGCTTCCTGCCTGAGCAGAGTACCACTGAAGTCAATGAGTCTGGATAAATGCAGGAGTCCCTCTAATCCCACAATGCAGGATTAGAGTTTGTTTTACCATGGCTCTTCATAGTATCATCAGAACTCCAAGATATCTACATACATTCTTATACTTAGGCTAGCTGCATTGTGTTTTTTCTCTCTCCCACCCCTATGCCCCACTTAGGCATTTTAATATGCCTATCAAACACAATGCATGTCTATTAACTATATCAAGTCTGAACAGTTAATGTGCTTAAATGCAAATATAGTTAAGAGGACTTAAAAATGCAAACGTATTCACAGACTCTGTACATAATGCTCTTGCCTTTCCACTTGCATTTTGTGAAAGTAAAAAATTAGAATTGAGCCAAGTCAAAGCAGGCCATGTCAGAGAGGAAAAAATATCTGAACTAGTCTCCCCACATGTAATTATGCCCAATTTGGCAAGGGTAGTTGATTCTGGTTAAAGTGAAGCTATAAGCTACTGACTCCCTTCCTATTTAGGGTGGTCCCTTTATGTCAGGCCTGAAGTTATCCTCCGAGCAGAGAAGGAAAGTTTTCATTGTGGGGGCTGGTTAGCGGATAAAGGGGACTTTGATTTTCTGTTTCCCATTCAGTCTTCAGCACTTGGGATGACGACACAGAAAGCCTGAGCAGCATTCAGAAACACTGAATAAGATACACTGGGGGTGGTAGGGGTGGTCCAGAAAGAGATGCCTATTACATTGAGCATATTTTGTTTGACCAAACTTCCATTGTGCTTTTTGTTACAGAACGTACAACTATAGTAAGGCTAGGTACTTGGAGAAGTAGAGCAGGGAGTATCTGAATATACAGGAAAATCTAAGAGAAAAGTAATAAAAAATGAGACCTGATAGGCTAGACTAATCTCAGCACTGAAAATATGGAAAGGGGTGTGGGTTAATGAGCTATACTTCAGCATCATAATAATAATAATAATAATAATTATTATTATAGTTTATTTATTATCTGCTGACTGTGCTTGGCGCTGTTCAAACGTGAAGATACTTTCTCAGTCTATGAACAGTCTCCAATATAACTCAAATATCGGAAAAATACAGCTCATATATTTATATGATACAATACCCCATTTAAGGACGAGCCAGCCTCATTCTATTATTATTCACAATTAGGAAACTTCTGTAGATGGCCCTAAAGCCATGAAACCAATCCAGGTTTGAACTGCAGCTTATGAATTTAGATACCATATTCAGACCACATCCAACATAATTAATTCATAATAGGAAAAAAAGATGACACATCCTTGGTTTGCATGCCTGTATTATTTAGTGTAACACATTTACCCAACCATGTAAATATTTCCCTTGGAATTTCTCCAAACCACTGTCTACTTGTAATACTCTATCATGTTGCTTAATAGTCTGGTCACGAAAATTACCATAAAATGCTACTAAAATGTTTTGAATTGAAAAGATTGCTGGCAAAAATGGGATTAATATCTATCAAAAGCAGAAAAGAATTTTTTGACCATATTTTGAGGAGCTTTTCCAATGTAAGCAAGGCATTACAGTGACAGCAGGCCTGCTGAGGAGGGGAAAGGGACAATTGCCCCGGAGCGCAGAAATTCAAAAGAGCCCGGGGCTCCCAGCCAGGTCTACTGCGGCAGCAGTGGTGCCTGAACCCGGGGCACATTATATTGCCACTGAAGTGCGATGTGGCGCTTACAAGATCTTTATCAGGCATTCTTAAAACTTAAATATTCACCAAGGGAAATAAAGAAACAGATTGACAGAGTCAGACAAGTACCCAGGAATCTACTTTTTCAAGACAGGCCCAACAAGGAAAATAACAGAACATCACTGGTCATCACCTACAGCCTCCACTTTCATCTCCTCCAGCGCATCATTGACAATCTACAACCTACCTTGGAAAATGATCCCTCACTCTCATAGACCTTGGGAGACAGGCCAGTCCTCGCCTACAGTCAGCCTCCTAACGTGAAGCAAATCCTTTCCAGCTGCCACACATCACACCTCAGATACACTCACCCAGAAACCTATCCCTGCAACTAAGCCCATTGCCAACTCTGTCCACATAACTATACAAGCGACGCCATCACATGACCTAACCACATAAGCCACCACATCAGAGGCTCATACAACTGCACATCCACCATCACGAGCCAGAAATGCCCCTCTGCCATATATATTGGCCAAACTGGACAGTCTCTACGACAAAGGATTAATGGACACAACTCAGATATTCAAAAAGGTAACACACAGAAACCTGTTGGTGAACATTTAAACCTCTCTGTGCATTCAATCATGGATTTAAAAATAGCCAGTCTTCTACAAATGAATGTCACCAGCCAATGAGAGAGAGCGAGAGTGTGCAATTGGTATTCATCTGCAAATTTGACACGGTTTCCTTGGGCTTGAACAAAGACATTAACTGGATGTCACGTTATAAAACCAGTCTCCCTTGCCTTTAACACTATATTTTTACATCAGAAACTAAGTATGGGATTTTTCTAGCCCACTTACTTAGCCTCATTAGCTCATTTGACAGGTACTTCCCCCGCTCCGTTATAAATAACTTAGTTTGTTATTTCTATTCCAGCTAATCATCTGATGAAGTGGGTTTTGCCCACAAAAGCTCATGATACTATTTATTTTTGTTAGTCTCTAAGGTGCCACAGGACTACTCGTTTTCTTCAGTTGGACTTCTCATATCACAGCTATCTTATCCCAATTTATAGGTGCTTGCCTTATTTTTTAGAGTCGTCAATCTACTCTTCATCCGCATCTTGAAAGAGGTATACAGCAATCTCCTGGTGCCTTTACATCTGTCTTCGGCTTCTCCCTAGAACATCTGGTCTGGTGCTGGCCTTCACACTTATCTTCGAACACACATTCCTCAGTCACACACACAAAACAGGGTTGATTCCTTTCTTACACAGCCACAATCTGAGTATGTAAGCAGGAGCATCAAATTACAATTTAAAGAAAACAATTGTTAGACCCTTTTACTTACTTCACAACATTAATTTTAAAACTTGAAACAAACACCATAAGAATCTATTCCTGCATGGGAATTAGATGCAAAATTCTGGCTGGTAAGCCATTATCAATGGAACACGTAGGCCATTCCTTTCTGCTTTCAGAAAGGGTGGATGGCAGGGTACATCAAATCATAATCCTATAATACATCAATACATTTAATACCTAACCCACTAAATTATTATTTTCCTTAATCTAATTTACACATAATCTAAAATAGGTGATATTTCTACTCAGTAAAAAAAAAATTTCCTACGGATGGTCAAAAGGTGTGTCTGTGCCTGAGAGGGGGGTTGTATTCCCTATGTGGCAGTAAGGAGAGGGCCTACTTTGATTTCTGCAGCAATTTTACCTTATCCAGCTTTTCTCCAAGGGGAAGAGACCTTGTGAACGTGGGGAAGCACAGGATGTGCTTGGAGTGAGTATCTACCTGCCAGGGGCAGAGCCTGCTGGCTGCTGCATTGGATGCCATTACTCTGGCTGAGAATCATAGTGTGTTCAGAGAGGCCTCAGCCACAAACGCAGCCTCCAGGGAATCTATCCTCAGTGCGGCACTAGGGTCAGGGTAGTCTCTGCCCTTTGGGCTCTGAAGTCTGCCAGCCTGGAAGGTGTCATTATCACAAAGGTGATGGCTGAAAGGGATGTCGGAGAGTGGCTGAGTTAGTTTCCTTGTAAGGGTGGCTTCCATTCTCCTGTCTGGTAGGTCCTTTAGGGAAATATTTCTGTTCTGAAGGAACAACCGTGTCCGCAACAATGTTTTTATCCTTTATTCAGAACCCGCAAGCTCTTCTTTCACAGCATAGGAGAAGGATCAGAAGCAGAGTACCTTCTGGATATTTTTTGTACCTTTTCTTCGTTTCTTTATTCTTTTGGCTTTTTTTATTCTGGCACACAGTTTTTTGCATCTCCATTTTGTGAAAAGCCCTCTAGAAATTTCTCCCTGGAAGGCCCCCCCCCTTTAAGGTCTCATTTTCTCCAGAATGGGGTGTGGAGGTCAGAGTGACCCTGTCATGTTTGTTAAGTGGGGCAGAGGAGCTCAAAGGGAAGGGGCTGCATTAGAGGTCCTAGGAGAATTGCCAACTGCTGCACAGCCCCCGAAAGAAGAGGGAGATAAAAGAAAAAAGGCTGTTATTGCACAGAAATGGCAATAAAAATAAAGACAAAAGAAAGGGATGGACGTAAATGACCCAGCATTTCATGCTGCCCTATAGGAAGGAGACCTGCTGGCAAATGGGAAAAGGAGGTAAGGCCAGTATACATTGTGCATAAGCTTTGAATAGCCTCTGGGAACTGCAGAGTAGAGGAAAGCACCCAGAAGTAATAGAATTGAGGGAGAAACTGGACTGTAGAAAGCACCTCTAGCAGAGTTACACCATAGGAATGTAGTGCACAACATTGAAACAAAATCTGACTGATATATAGAAAGCTTATCACGGGCTTGCATATGCTGTCAAAATGAAAAGTTCAGAAAGTTTAAATATTTTAAACTTCTCTTTCTTAGCTTGGGTGTAGGATCTGATTATAATATCGATCTAACGTTATAACATCAGTTAGTCTTTTGGTTTTGGCTGGAATTTCCAAAGGAGCTTTGAAAGTCAGTGAAAATTGAGAGGTTGACTCCTTTATCTGCTTTTGCAAAGTTCCCCCCTCAAGTTTTAGTGTCAGGGGGGTATCTCCTTTACAAACCCACTTATATCATAATTTGATCTCAACTGTTTATGACAGTCTGTGAACTCAACTAAAAAAAGTTACAGGTAGTTCTTTAACCAGAGAAATTTGAAAGGTGAGAATGGGGTCATTTAAAAAAACATATCTTTTAAATTAGGTAGATTGTTACTTGTCTATTTGGATAATGTGGACTATGATTCTTTTCACTTTAAAGGCTATCTGTATTGTTCACCTAAGTAATAACACTTCTACTATCAGAATATGACACTGCTTCATTTCATAGCAATGTACACACTAGCCAGAAAAATACCACATGCAAAGTTTTATTTACTTACTTAGCAGTTAAGCAACACTGGCATTCTAAAATAATCCGTTTATGAATCATTGTATGACTGGCAAGGAGAACACGTCTCTGTTTAAAGGTTAAGTCTCAGACTACTTATTGGCTCCCAAAAACTCTGCAGCCTTTCTCCAGTTGAATTTGCTTTGCAAGCATTTTTCTCCCAGCGGAATCTTTGTTTAGTAGGTTTAAATAATTTTAAACAAGCACACATTGGTCCATAAGAGCAGAAGGGTCAGGGAACATTCTCAGTGAATAGCATTTAATCATATAACAGATTTAGTTATAGATTTTTAAAAAAACTATTATTCCTTAAAAGCATGAACCCAGAAGGCATTAAAGCCCCATTGACTTTTCTGGGACTTGAAGGCACTCAGCATTTAATAGGAGGATTTGGTAAGGTGAACAGCTGTGTGTGTATATATATATATATATATATATATATATATATATAAACTCTTTCCTTATTAAAGGGGAGATTTATCACAGTGCAAAGTATCCCTGGAAGTTTAAAGCCTCCAACAGAGTTTGTGGTGAGCAGTAACTTGGGAAGGCCAAGTTGTAAAAATATTTGAATGCCATGAGTACCCCTCAGATAATTATTTGGGCAGAGACTGAAAGTGAGAAACATTGTTTTTCCTTTCTTGAGCAATTCTCTATCAATGTCAGCAATTCCAAATTACAGAGAAAAAGAAAAATAGGCAATGTGATATGAAACAGAGAAAGTAAAACTACGGCCAAAATCCAATCACTTCTACTGCTCCAGGAATGGGGTTATTTTGTAGCCATACAGCACCCTGTTAGCCATTATTATTAAAGCAATGATGAAAAACTCTACATTCAAACTACAAATTAAACCATCTAAAAAAATATCAGACCCCTCTAATACAAACATATAAATAAATTAATCTACTAATGGTGGTAAATCTTTCTGCTGTCAGCACAAGTTAGTGAATTTTATTGGTATCAGGCAAATCAGCTTGCCTGTTCTCAGTTGTTTTATAGAAATTTTTGCAATAAGAGATACTTGCAATGAACAACATAATGAAAAGTGATTTCTTAAACATGTGTAACACAACTGTTCAAGCAGTTTTGATACATGACTTTAAAGAGCATAGTCTCTGCATAAAGAATACAGTCTTTAGCACTCAGATTTGTCCCCAACCTGACAGCAGCAGTGAAGTTTATTTTACATATATACACAGTAGCCTAACTCATGGGTAAGAACCCAGTCTTGAAGACAGGAGCCATACTCCAATTCATGTTCCTGTCTTTCTGTTTTTTGTTATATCAGTGTATTAAATTAAAAAATTAAAAATGTATTGTAAACTTTACAAATGAAGACTGAGCTATAACATTACATACATAATGGTTTCTACATGTCTGCAAAAGAAACTAAGCTAGAGATTATTGACTGTAACTACTTAAACTTCAAAGTACATAACTGAATGATGGATTGGGGGGTCACAGACAAGGTGTGTGGGGTCTCTTTTACTGGATGAACTTTGGTTGGTGAGCAAGACAAGCTTTCGAGACTGCACAGAGCTGAAGAAAAGCTTGTTGCTCTCATCAACCAATGTTGGTCCAATAAAAGATATTACTTCACTTACCTTGTCTTAGTAATATGCTGCAACCAACATGGCTACAACAGTACTGCTGGAGTTAGTGTCAAGGATTAGCAACCTGGTCTTAATCTTTTCAGACTTTACTTTATATTAGTACAGGGCATCTTACAAGTAACAATATAAGGCTGCTTATAAGTTTTTAAATGTGCTTGTCTAATGCATTTCACACTCTAACAGAATATATTCTCTGTTCTCTATATACCATTTGCTGAAATATGCATCATAATCCTGATGGTAATAAACACATCAAACTGCCTCATGCTGCTTGAAATGAAACACAACAAATATTCAGTATGATTACACTTTACACACACAGCCATTTAATGATTTTAATGGAAACCAATTAAAAAACTGGAATCATTAGAGGTAGTTAGGATTACTTAAGCATAGATGCTAATGTTACATCAGTTGGGAGTAAATCAGAACCCTACAATAACAAGCAATACCCATGCAACAAAGCAATGACAGTTCAGTAAAAAAATAGATTTGTTTCAGACTTCTAAGATGGTATAATAATAAACAGTGAGAAAATGAGAATCTTATGTCCTTTTAAGATCTGATAGGTCTTATTGAATCAAATAGCAATTTAAGGGAATCGATACATATGCTTTGGTGGACTCTGGAATATTAATAAATGCAGATGCTAAACAGGCAGTGCTGAAGTGAACAGCTAATGAATGTTTCTCATAACATTTTAATTAAATTAAAGCTCTGTCATGACCTAAAGACACAAAGACCAGTGTGATTTTGCTAAACTCTTTTTTTGAGTAGCTGAGCAACAGAAAACATGTTTGTAAATTCTAGAGGGAGGGAGGGGAAAAACAGCTGCTATTTTGATTTCTCAATGCCAGAGTGATGGATATTAAAGCAGGTGAGTTAAAGGGAGTCAGGATGGAATTTCTCATCACATTATAACAATGTAAAGGAATGCTGTTAGGTCAAATATATCCCAGAAATGAAGAACTAACTGAAATAATTTCATGGGTTTTTGGAGGGTCTGAAATACCATTAGAAAATACTTTAAGAAAATTCCCTTGAAGTATTTGGGTTGCAACTGATGTAGCATGCTGTTAGTACATAGAACCTGAAAGCAAAATTGAGTAGACGTAGGCTGGAAACAAAATAAAACAACTTATTTCATTGTTCCAGATGAGAAAACTGTACATAATTAAATAAATAGCATAAATATCAAATAAGCTAATTTGTAAACATTTTTAGTAATCTGTGGTGATATGATATATACTTTTTGTAAATATATTTACCCTTATAAGTCTTCTTTTTAAAATGTTAGTTCAAAATTTAATCTAAACTACTTTACTGTGTCCCCCAAAGAAATATAATTAATCTTTATTATAATGTTAATGGGGTCACTGAAGTAAATGGAATTACACCATGGATCTGTACAATCAAGTGGTCTACAGTAAGTACGATAAAATCTTGTTACTGTATTTTAAAAGGGAAAAGTATTTTCCTAACTGTAAGAATCTTTAACAATAAAGCAGATAAAAGCAGAGTTTTGAGAACATAGGAACAGCCATGTTCCTATCAAAGATAGGCAGGTCAGATCAAAGGTCCATCTAGCCCAGTACCCTGTCTTCCAACAGTGGCCAATGCCAGATGCCCCTGGGGGAGCGAACAGAACAGAGAATCATCAAGTGATCCATTCCCTATCACCCATTCCCAGGTCCTGGCAAACAGAAGCTAGGGACATTATAGGACTAAGATGCTTATATAATCATATTTGTTTTCATATATTTATTTATGTAGTTGCTGTCATCACTGTCCTCAGTGCACCACTAACACATGCTGGAAAAATGTTTTCCCTTCATAGCCAGCAGGGTGTTGCTTGGATTGCTCAGTTTTTAAATTCATTTTGAATTAGATTTATCTACAGAGTTTAATTTGAACAATTATTTCTCAATCCTGGGGCCAGGATTATTGCTATGGTGGTAAGTCAGAATTTGAGATTGTTTGTAACAGACTGCACACTGTAATTATCACACAGTAATATCAATGATACAGAAGTACAGATATTCATAAAGCCTCAAATTAGAAACAGACTTCACTATTTTAAAATTCTCTCGCTGAGCCAGAGGGAGCCTGACTCTGTCGACCAGGGGTAAGAATACTCACCTGAGAAGTGGCAAACCTCACATCCAGGACCCCTGCTTCATCATGTATTAATTACCCAGAGTGAAACAGCTAAAACAAGACCTCTGAGCACTCCTACAGTAGTGGCTCCCACACACAATTTAGATGGTCAAATTCCTATTTTGTGACTTGCTCTGGGGCTTAGGCAGGAAATCAGTGTTTGACCGCATGCCCAGAGACTGACACATAGGTGCCCAGGGAACTTTTGCCCTGACACGTTAGGTGCTGAGTGAGTTTCAGATTCTGCAGGGTTAGGCAGGAATTTGGTGCTTTGCAGTGGAGCCACAATTAGGATTTAGAGGCCTAGTTCCTTTTGTGCATTGAACCCAGACTGCCTCACTCTTTGAGAGGCTGAGCACTCTTGCTTGCCTTTGTACTTGAAGGAAAGTTGAAGATGTTCACCATCTTACAGGACTGGGTCCATAATGCTGCTGTGAGATTGATACGGTGGAAAATGGCAAGACTAGCAAAAATGCATTATGGTACATTTAAAAACAGTGATGGTTATGTACAAATGAAGGAACACGCAGATGCTCTCTCTCCATCTTGTCCTTCATCCCTCCCACAAAGCATCTTTAATGTAGTTAGAAATCTGGTAGGAATTAGGAAACCCATTTTTGCAGTGAATTATCACAACTTTTAAGGATGACTGGAAACAGTGCCTTTCTTGCATCTTTGATCTCTTTATAACAATCAACTATGGAGCAAGAGTCATTTTATTGGTGGCGATGAGAGTTAACAGTTACTTGTGGTAGGATGATGAATTCAATTGCTTAAGTATTCTGGTGTTCTTGAAGCACAGTGATTGCAAAAGTACTATTAGTTAGCCTATATCTAGGGATTTTCATCTTCAGAGTGCAATACAAACATCAATCAATTTCATTCTAAACCAAGAGTTCCAGTTTGCGAATGTGGAGAGGCACAAAAAATACTTACAATAGAAAAGATGCACAGAGTGAGAGTGCTGCATTAAAAGAAAACCCGCATCACAGATTTCCTCAAAAAAACCCCCCAAAACATACTTTTACTCTTTTTTTTGGTCTATTTTTCCTTTTATTCTTCCCCATTAAAAAGTTTTTTTTTCCTGATACACAGATCTGCTTTGCAGCTTCACATTTTAGAAACCAAACCAGAAAGAGCAAAAAGTAAAAAAAACCTATGAGCACATCCAGCGTTTGGGGGAAGAGACCCCTTCCTAGGATTCCTGGTAACAGAGAAACTAGACACCATCTCTTCTCATGCAATGGGAGGATCATGGCCTTTGGAAATGTTCATTTGTGGGTCTTAGGCCATATCTACTGATCTGCACTGCGATGTTTGATGCAGTAGGTGTTCATTTAGCGGATCTGTTGAAGACATGCTAAATCGATGGTCAAGTTCTCCCACTGATATGTGTACTCCATCTCCTGAGAATATTAAGAGAAGTCAAGTGGGAGAATGTCTCCCATTGACACAGCACAGTGCAGACATCGCATTAAGTCACCCTAAGCTACATCAACTTCAGTTATGTTATTCATGTAACTAAAGTAGCATAACTTAGGCTGACTTTCTGTAGTAGTGTAAACCAGCCCTTAGACCACTGTGACCCTTTTCAGCACTGTCTTTCCAGGAAAAAAAATAACTTTTTTCAGCTTTATTCTGAGCTGTGTGCCAGATCCAATAATTTATGTTTGCATTGCAATGTTCTGTGCTTCCAAACTATTCTGTTGTTCCTGACAACCAACTGCAAAAGTTGGATGTAGATCAGGACAAGAAGGGAATAAAAAAAGGAAGGCAGGCCTTCCTATTTGGTGTGCGATATTGTTTGAATGTGACATTATTTGCATTTCTAATTCTAATCACAGCACACATAACAGTGAGGCAGATTAACTGGGTCTGACTTGCACATTGCAGAATAACTTGGTATTCAACCCCCAGAAACACTGTTAATAAAACAGGAAAATGATGCTGTCCTAAAGAGTTACTGACAATACACCAGCTAGAATGGTCAGGTATCTGTCCCTTTGACACAGATATCCTGTGCTCTACATCAACCCCACTGTAACCCTGATTCCTTTGAATGCAGAATTTTAAATCACCTGATGGCTGTACTGTAGGATTTCATCCAAAATCTAAGCTACAGCATTGTTTTTGGTGTTTTGATTAAAGGACTGTAATATTTCAATATGAAAATTATATTTATCACTTTTTTTAGTTCTTTTCTTCAACAAGAGCTGATTTTGTCTTTCACCAGGCAGCTTGTTTCAGAACCATACTTGTTGTTATAGCCAATCATTAATAGTAACAGGAACTTCTTAGGCACTGGACAACATGGTGGATGTAAAGATCTGCTGCAAGATCTGGGGGATCTGCTTGGTATCCATGGCAATAAAAGACCGGCCTGCTGGTAGCATCCTCTGCAGCCTAGGGATCAGAATGGGGGAGAAAAAAGAATTACCATTGCAAATTATGTTCCTGACAGCAAACCAAAGAGTCCTGAGAGTTCCTTAAGAAAAGATGCTTTTACTTTTGAATACCTTGCTGATACTTGCTATTCAGTCTGCTGTCACAGGATGCAATTAAAAGCTTGGGAAAGCAGCAGTGCAAGGAAATACTGAAAGCGATTATGTCACAGAGGTCTTTTCAGCAAGACCAACTGGCCTATTTCTATACATTTCCTTCATTTGTTACTGTTATTGTTTCTGGTATGTGAAAATCTCTGCTTAGATTAAGGTACCAGTGACCAAACAAGGAATTAGCACAGCTGATCTTCTAGAAACAACTAAAAGCTCCCTCTCTGTAAGAGGAAATAATTTAGTTCATTTAAAAATCGTACTGAACTAATTTGTCAAAGTGTTTGGTAAACCTTAACTCCTCCATCCCTCTAAAAGTACTGATTTTATATGAGGTTTTATATATTGGCTTTAAATGTGCTGTTTATATTTCAACTTCTAGCCTACAACAGGTTAAACTGAATTCATGTTTTTTCACAGCTAGCCTGAGACCTAACGTAGTCAGACAGGCACATTTTTATTCCAAGTTTCTAATGTGGAGGCAGGGAAAAGGGAATAAGGGAATTTGTGTGCAGCCATCTTGGTCTTGTTAGCAAGAGAGCAAGAGTCAGGCTAACTTTGTGGCCTGACAATCGAGAGCTGTAATAAGACACTGCCTTCGCCTCTCGCCTCCATAGGAGATAAGGATAGAATGCTGACTCTGGCAGGGACCTTGAGATAAGGAGCATCTGGGTGGAACTAAAATAACTGTTAGCCATTGGTGTTTGTAATGAGAAGGAGACTAATTGTTTAATGTTATTATATCTAATGGACAGTATATAAACTGCTTCATAATTGTTTGTATTTGACGATCTGCCCAGCAGCAGCTTCTTCCCTTGCAATATTGCTCGAATAAACTGTCTCTGACTACTTGTTGCTCACAAACGCAGAGTGAAGGCTTGTTTTCTTCCACACTAATAATAGACAAGATATACATTACAAAATTCACAGTGCTAATATTTAATCAGTCATTTTGATGTATATTGGTTCACTGATGGATCCATTTTTCCTGTAGAAAAAATAAAACTCAATCTGCAATAATATTTCAAAATAGCAGCTCTTTATGGGGATTGACAGAACCCGCAGAAATTCAACAAACAACAAGTATTGTGCAGCTGCATGTTCCAAACCTTTCAAAATTATTCCACGTGCTGTGGCCTAACTCCTTCTGAGTGTGATCCTACCATCCTTTCAGTTGATGGCTTTTATTTTAAAAAAACAATTGACCCATTAATATTAGTGGTAACTAGTACATGTTTATGACCAAGATGCTAGCTTTGCATTGACAGAACAAGAAGCAACGGTCACAAGTTGCAGTCTGGGAGAACTAGGTTGGATATTAGGAAAAGCTATTTCACTAGAAGGGCAGGGAAGCACTGGAATGAGCTTGCAAGGGAGGTGGTGAAATCTCCATCCTTAAAGGTTTTTAAGGCCAAGCTTGACAAAGCCTGGCTGGGATGATTTGGGATTGGTTCTGCTTTGAGCAAGGGGGGTTGGACTGGATAACCTCCTGAGATCTCTTCCAACACTAATCTTCTATGATTCTATGATTGTGTGTACTGGCTATTGGGCAGCAGATGCAGAAGGTTGGTATGTATAAAAGTTCTCTGTCCTTGTTTTATCCTATCAAGTTATGACAAAGGCTATGGAGCCAAAAATCAGAAATATACTGTTAGTTTTTAGGCATCCCTCATAAGGATGTTAAGAGGTGGGTAACTGGGTAATCACGTAGTTGATACAATTTTTAAGAGCTGGGAGCGCAGGCAGCCCAATTCCTATAACTTTTAAACTGCAGTGCCACAGCGGGACTAGCTCCTGGACCCAGTGTGAGCCGGGACTGAGCTGGGCTTGCTCAGTCCCGGCTCGCTCCGGCTCCAGCAGCCTCTGTCCATGGGGATTCCAAACAGAGGGTAGTGTGAGAGCAGTCTCTGGTCACAGCCAGTCTGGGCCACCACAAACAGAGGCTGGTATTGGAGCAGCCTCTGTTCGCAGCAGCCAGGGCTGGCTGCAAATAGAGGCTGCTCTGGCAGCAGTCCCTGTCCATGGGGGGTCCCAGCGGGTAGCTGTGACCCACCACGGACAGGGGCTGCTGCTGGAGCAGCCTCCTGTATTGCTGCGTCTGAGAAGCAACAGCGGGAGGGGAACAAG
The DNA here is from genome assembly GCA_032595735.1 of Pelochelys cantorii. Taxonomy (NCBI): domain Eukaryota; kingdom Metazoa; phylum Chordata; order Testudines; family Trionychidae; genus Pelochelys; species Pelochelys cantorii. The sequence goes on along the minus strand of CM064326.1, from coordinate 65,496,454 downwards.
CAGCACCGCAGAGAAGGTGCTGGGGGGAGCTGGCTTTTAAGCTGGCTCCCCTTAGCATCAGCTTCTGCTCCCCACTCCTTGCTGCATTTGATATAGAGGCAGCAAGGGGAGTGGGGAGCAAATAGTTGACTTGACTACCAGATAAGCCGCCCTAGGCTTATTGGGTAGTTGACTAATTGACTACTCTTTTACATACTTAGTCCCTCAGATTGCTAAACATCTCTCCAGTTTCAGTTTAGCCTACTTTGGAATAGACTATGTGCCTGTGTTTTTAACTCTCTCATTAGGGAAAAACCCAGGGGCACTGATTAGTGGCCAAAACCTTAGTTTCATATTGGATTATACCTGGAAAAGTCACTATCTTGGAGTCAGAGAACTGAATGGACACGCTTTTGAAACCATCAATGCCCTGATCTGGCTGGAAAAAGGATGCCATAAAGTAGCGTAGGGCCTATGCTGCCACCATTGCACATCAAATAACATGGGACAGGAATAAAATCTTACTGACTTAGGCTTCCTGCTGGGCCATTGTGCCACACATATTCTTTTCCAAGCATTCTTTAAATTCATGACAAAGGCAAATCATTATATTTCTCAGGGAATAGCGGCGATATATTTTACCTGTCTGCCTGGTCTCCTAAGGATCCTATGAATATGGCAAAAGCATTAACTTGAGGGTCAATGGTCAAGGTTTGAGCAAATCTTGCTGGTGGGATACCATATCGCTCAAGGTTTGCATCACTTAAGACTATGACAAAGTATTCATCAGCCTCTTCTTTGGCAATTTCACGAACAGCATGTTCCGTCCCTTCCAGAGTATGGTCTCCGCTCATACAGAATTGAGCATGGGCATGCATGACCTGGGAACATAACACAATCAAAAGGAAATGTATAGAGAGAACATTCCAAATAAAACACACATTTTAATTGGTATGAAAGGGAGCAAACATTCTTTTAAGACATATTAAGTGACACACATTTAGAAACATGCATCCAGCTCCAGACTCTAGAGAATACACAGCATTTTAAGGGTCAGAACTGGAAAAATCCCATGGAGGGAATTTGGCTTTCAGAATTCAAGAGTGAGAAAGTAAAACGCTATGGCAGGCTGGAATGGTCTCTATGCTGCTATAGATGTGAGAGAGAAAAATGGTCTTCCTAATAATCTGGCCAAATCCTTTCTGTTTGTAATGTGTATTAGACTAATGGACTTCAGTATGAAGTCTTATTACCAAATATTAGACTCATGGGCAGATTAAATGATTTTATGGCGCTATGCACTGTGGAAATTGGGGACCCCACCTTTGTTAAAGTGCTTGAATCCCATACATACCACCAGCCCACACAGACCACAGAACGACCCTCCTACTCCAGATATACCCACAACCCTACATTTATCCTGACAGCCCCCCCCCACACATCCCAATGACCTAGCATACATCCCACTCTGCAGGTCCCAATCTTCTGCACTCATACTGTAGCCCACCAAAAACTCTCCTCACCACTGCACCCCAACTCAGTGTTCCCGATCCCAGACCAGGGAAGACTCTTGATCCTAGTCACCCAGCTCTGTTTCCTCCCCTTTCCTGGCCCACACTCATATAGCCCTGAATTGCTCAGGCCTGGCCCACCACAACAAGGGGGTGTCAATCCCAATTCTGAGTAAGTGACGTAATTTGGTGCACAGGTTGGATGCCACACTCAGTTTTAGTTTTGTTTGGCAGTCAAGGGCCTCTTTCAATGAGGCCTGTGCAAGTGCCCCAAATGAACATTGGTTAATCCAGGCCTGCTCATAATGACAATATAGACTTTACAAATTTTTAAATGTAGGTTTTATAGAACAAGAGAAAAATGCATTATTTTGATTGGAGAATGGGGAAGACAAAGCCATTTCCTCTGAAAAAGTTAAGGAGTTTGGTCAATGGAATGCCTATTTCTCCTAATCTAATAAAAAAATCCCCCATTTCTTAAGAGACACTCTGATACAAAAAATAATTCCCCCTGTAACTGACAGCTTAAATATAGTTTCACAGCACCATTCTGTTGATAAGTTAAATTCTACATTATATTCAATTTTTTTGCTGCTTTGATGCAGAAAAGGCTTCTTAACTACATCTAGTTTTGCAGTTATGGTTTAACACCTTTTCAATCTAAGCGTTTACATACTTCTACTACAGTCACAATACTTTATGCCTTCTGAGCACTGTACAAGCAACAAGTATTCTGGATCATCCTGTAGTTGCCCTTATCAGTGGTTACATGTTAACAGTAATAGTTTTTTTATTTATGGAGAGCTTTCTATATAACTGTACAAACTGATCAATGCATATGGAACTTCGTATAATCATTAATGGACTGTTTCAGACAGTTCAAGAAAGATGTATCCTTATTCCATTATTATGACACAAATATTTAAAGTCTAAAAGTCTTTCCCCCGGCTTTGTGTTTACACACACCGCTCCTGTATCCCTCTGTCTCCGCCCTTCCAGCAACTTCCCTCTCATCATTTTTTTTATTCTGTACCCTGTAGGAGCTTATCTTCAGCATTGTATAATCCTTGATTATCCAGAGCTATTTATCAAAAGGATTTACCTTAAGAATCTCTAATCTTTGCTTATTGTTCTTGGGAACTTTGTCACTCCGAACCAATGCAATGTTGAAGCCATCTCCTGAATGTCCAACGATATCGTACTGCAGGGAACAGAATTAAAAAGCAATCTGTTAAGAATAAGAGGTGACTGTTGGCTCAGAATGACATGAGGCAATGATTAAAGGCAATTTGCTTTTAACTCTAAGATAAATACCGGTTGCTGTTTACATTTGTGTTCCATTTAAGTGAACAGCCTACAATTTCTCACTACCACTAAAAGACCGTTGCGAGATAAAATTGCCCAAACTAATGGAAATAAGCAGCAGTAACCGTCTATATTTCTAGTATCTGATTCTTACCTCATTCTACCAGTTTTACAGTGGTGTTAAGTGAGATTAGAATTTTAGCCTTTCACCCTGACTTACAACTTACTCTCTTCTCCCAGCAACTTGGCACACAAGAAGTGGATTGTTAAAGTGTAGCTCTGAAGTTTGACAAGCTGTTTATGTGACCTTGTTTTGATCTGACAACAAAAATTGTTACAAGCCATTAAAAAAAAATCTAAAATTACTTTTTAGATTTGCACAAGAGATTTAAACCTATGGCTCAAAATACACAGAAGGGTGCGTGCTAAGAGCCCTATTATGTTTTTTGCTTTTTAATAATAAATAATAATAATAATAGGATTGCATCCAGTATACTTTGGACTTAACAGAGGAACAGTAAAGGTCACACAGTGAAAGCACAGAGTTTAGTATTCAATACTACATCACTTTTAAAATTATATACATGGTGTCTAAAACTAGATGGATTATTTTCTAAATTATGTCAAGTGCAAAGATGAGATTCTCTTGGCTTAAAAGACACATGACTCTTTCATAAAGCTGTTTCTTTGGATCTGGACCTTCTACTTTCTTCTCCAAATAGCTGTTCTGACACTGATGTTAGCATACTGACTTTAAAGGGGTAGTCCATATTTTGCAGCTGGGGAATCCAGCCCTGCTGTTGGGCACAAGACAATAATCAATGGGCTTTTCCCTTTGAAGCTACTGGGTTCAAATAGAATTTAGATGATTTGTAAAAACTGGCTTTGCATAAGTCCGAGTCCATACATCACCAAACCATGCCATAGTCTGGTATACTTCTCATTCCTGTATGAGAGAGGTCCACGACTAATGTAGATGGGCAACCACAGGTCTAGGCTAAAAGGTATCTGTAAAACTTGGAAAGTTGTGAACCTGGCTGCAGTAGAAGTGACTTAATTAGTGCTATTAGTCTCACACTTTAAGAATTGTTAGCATAAAAAGGTTTAAGAAAGCATCTTCCTTAATTATAACTATTATCCAAAGAAGTCAAATGCAGAACATCTTGATCTTTTAATATCTAGTGGCAGCAGTAGAACCCAAAATGCTTTGTCCCATGAATTTCATTGGGAGAAAAAATTAGGTAAGAGTTAAGGATTCTTGGTATGATACCTTCAATCATAAGGTATATGAAATATTTTTTTAATACAGTGCTAATTAACCTCACACATTAGGCTCAAAGGCAAGGCTGAACACACAACGGAGATTAAAGAGGCAATACAAATAAAAACATCAGCAATATTGAGGGATTTCAATTATCCTCATATTGACTGGGGTACATGTCACCTTTGAATGGAATGCAGAGATAAAATTTCCTGACATCATAAATGACTGCTCCTTTGAGCAGATAATCCTGGAACCCACAAAAGGAGAGACAATTTTTTCATGTAATGTTAAGTGAAGAACAAGATCTGGTTCAAGAGGTGAATATAGCTGAGCTGCCTGGTAATAGTGACTATAACATAACAACCTTCGGGGGGTGGGTAGGAGTGGAGAAATACTAAAGCAGCTCATGATGGGAACACTTCAGAAAGGGGAGCTACACAAAAATGAGCAAGTTAGTTAAAAAATTAAAGGCTACAGTGTCAAAAATGAAATCCCTGCAAACTGCATGGAAACTTTTTAAAGGAGGCTCAATTTAAATGTATATCGCAAGTTAAAACACATAGTAAAAGGACCAAAAAGGTGCCACCATAGCTAAAAAACAAAGTACAAGAAAAGATGCAAAAAAGTGGAAGTTAAACCCTAGTGAGGAAAATAGAAAGTAGCATAAACTCTGGCAGGTAAAGTATACCAATATAATTAGGAAGGCCAAAAAAGAAATTTGAAGAACAGCTAGCCAAAGACTCAAAAAGTAACAGAAAAAAAATTAAATACATCAGAAGCAGGAAACCTGCTAAACAACCAGTGGGGCCACTGGACAATTGAGATGCTAAAGGAGCACTCAAGAGAGATAAAGCTATTGTGGAGAAATGAAGTGAATTCTCTGCATCAGACTTCATGGCTGGGGATGTAAGGGAAATTCCCAAATCTCAGGATCCATTCTAGATTGAGGTGTCATTAGAGGAGGTTTTGGAACGAACTGATAAATTAAACACTATTAAGTCACCAGGAGCAGAACATATTCATCCAAGAGTTCTGAAAGAATTCAAATGTTAAATTTCAGAACCACTAACTGTGGTATGTAAACTATCATGTAAATCAGTTTCTACCAGATAACTGGAGGATAGCTAATGTGACACTTGCTTTAAAAAAACCCTCGCCAGGTGACCCCTGCAATTATAGGCCAGTAAGCCTAACATCAATGCCACACAAATTGGTTGACATAAAGAACAGAATTATCAGACACACAGATGAACACGATTTATTGGTGAAGAGTCAACACATTTTTTATAAAGGGAAATCATGCCTCACAAATCTACTAGAATTTTTTGAGGAGATCAACATGCATGTGGACAAGGGTGATCTGGTGGATACAGCGTACTTGGATTTTCAGAGAGCAACTGTGGCTTGGTTCACCCACTTCCCTACACTGTCATGGGCTCCCTCACAGCTCATTTTTGTCAACTCTGCACGTCAGTGCAATGTGATGACACGTCCTCACTCTCCTAATTGCCAACTTTGGAGAGAACAGCAGGAGTGATTGCACTTGTCTTCAGTAGCCCTCATACACCAATTGTGTCTAGTCTTTAAGCAGCAGAGTGAAATGGAGGAAGAATCTCACTTGCCCCCTGATAAGCGCAGCACTAGGGACCTATGTTTGGCTCCCTGACAACTCCTGTGCTGAACAGAGATCTGATGCAGGAGAGAACTGAACTAAGGTCCAACTCAAGTGCAGCAGACCTATGGAAAGAGGATAATGCCTCCTTGGTGTGTCACAGATTTTCAATATCCTCTCCAGTACTATCGTTTTACAAGCTCTCTACACATGTAGATTATGAGGGTACTCTTTTCTTAACAGACTGAAGAGCGGCAATTCTCACAACTAATAATTGTGTTCTGTTTTTGAGTGACCATCTTTATAACCATTATGTTGGTTGTTAAAAGTGTGGCCAATACTACAATTAAGTGTGGCCAATACTACAATTAACTACACTTTTAACTATTTATATTGGCCAAATATGTGGTTTGGCCTATGCATTAGGTGAAATGCTCAGACAACTTAAATTATTTCGGAATACGATGAGATGATCTGTATCCCACACAGAAGAATGAGAGCGAGAATGTGATTCATTGATTTTTAAGGCTAGAGAAGAGCACTGTAATCATCTAGTCAGACTTCTTGTGTAAAAGAGGCAATAAAACCGTGTCAGTTAATTTTTGCATCAAGCCACCATTATTTCTGTTTGAGCTATCGGCTGTCTTTTAGAAAGACTTCAGTCTTTAAATCAAGAATTCAGGTGTCCGAGAATCTTCCATTCCCATTGGGAAGTTGTTTCAGTAGCTTAAAAAAGTGGACCTTATTTGTAACGGAATTTGTCTAATATACCCGAAGAAGGTTTAATTAAGACCTAATGGTTGCAAGATAATGCTAATGAGCAATTTAGTATCAGAAATCTCTTCTCCCTACTTGTTGACCTTTTAATGGTCTATTGGATCACATGAATGAGTTTCTAAACTGTCTCACTGTCAGGCATGTTTTCCATACCCTGTACTCATTCCTGCAGCTCTTTTTTTAAACCTTTTTCTGTTTTTCAACATGATTTTGGAAGTGTGTACAGCAGAACTGGACACAATATTCCGGTAATGGTCTAATTAATGCTTTATACAGAGTCAATCCATCTTCTCTTCTCCTATTACTCTGCTTATGCATCCAATTACGATATTTGTCCTTTTTAGATAAAGTGCTACATTTGGAGTACATATTTAGTTGGTTAACTACCACTACCCTAAGTCCTTTTCCATGTTCTTGCTTTCCAGGATGCCTAGATTTATGCCTTGCATTTAGCTATATTAAAATGCATGTTGCTGAAATGAGCCCACCTTAACAAGTTATCCAGATAACTGCTCTGTATAACTGACCTATCATTATCCTTGTTTATCACTTTATCAATTTTTGTGCCATTTATCTATTTTACCAGCAACGATTTTATATTTTTCTTGTGATCTAAGGGACTGACCAAGTACCAAAATTTAGAAAAGATGGCAACACTGGAAAAAAAGAAAAAAATTCTTAATCCTTAAATTGAACACATTTGCACTACCGGGCTTAAGTGTGACCAGCAAAAAAAAATAAAAAATAAAAATAGGTGTCTTTTAAAAAGGTCTTTACTATGATTAATGAAAATATATATGTCCTTGCTTTTTACATTAGACATTCAAATCTTGTTTTGTTATTTCTCAGAAGAATCTATGGAAGACTCAGGGGGTAGCCGAGTTAGTCTGTTACAGAAAAAAACAACAAATGGTCTGGTAGCACTTTACAGACTAACAAAACATGTAGATGGTATCATGAGCTTTCATGGGCATCTGAAGAAGTGGGCTGTGCTCTTGAAAGCTCTACATGTTTTGTTAGTCTATAAAGTGCGACCAGACCATTTGTTGTTTTTTTCTATGGAAGACTGACTGGTATCATTATACTAAGTAAATAGGTCTTGGAAAGAGTTGACTTTTATTGGTACATGTTAGTAAATGTCAATTTCACCATTAACACACAAGCCCATGGAACACTATTTCCTTTCATGGTAACTAAAATTTACAAGTGGGCAAAATAAGAAAAATACTGTTTGAGAACTTATTAGCGCTTAAGGATATTCAATTTGTATATTTTGACACGTGATGCAGACAATTTGTTTTTAATGGTTAGAAGGCTTTACCTTCTTGAATCTCAATGTTTATCATGAATAACTATTGTCTGACCCTCTTATTTTCTGACACCCATAATTTCCCATAATTTAAGGGTAGAAACTTGAATAGAAACTTAAATTCTACCCATAATTTAAGGGTAGAAGCTTAAATACATAAAAATAGGAAAAAATATATAAAAATACACACTATCAGTCAAAATAAAAAAAATTCACGAAAACCTATATGTAAATAAAAACAGATTGAAATAACGACAGGATTTTTATTCATTCTGTTTATAACTTTTCCTATTACGTTTTAACTACCACCTATTTTAAGTCATATGCCTGAATAGCTGAAATAAAAGTTTTTATTATACATCTAACACTTACACCCTTTCAACTGAGGGCTGAGTTTTCTTGCTTTGGTCCAAGAATGAACTTCAGCAAAACAGGGAACTCCAGAGGTGGAATCCTTATTTCTTTTTCCAGCAGACCACATGGCAGTCTGAGCACTCAGCTAGAGTTGCCAACCCCCAGGATTGTTCTGGAGCTTCCAGAAACTAAAGATTAATATTCAGTTACATATTATGTGATGAAACTTCCAGGAATATGTCCAACCAGAATTGGCAGCCCTACTCTGGGCACAAAGACTAGTCATGCATGTGTGTGCAATGAGCTCATGTGCCTATGTTTTATAGAATTAAATATTTTTGGTTTTTTAAAAACATATTTCATAAACTAAATCATAATCTGTACTCAGTGTTCAATACTTCCTACCTATGGGCTGGTATTATTTTCAGGCTGCTAGCAACAAATTTAATTAAAGTCTATATTTCCTTACATGGATGAGTAATACTCTTTGACTAGACAGAATGATGCAATGCTTTTTTCCACTGCCAATATGCAGCCTGTGCAAGTATTCAATTCCACTAAACTCTTGGGCCAGCTATAATTACCTTAAACTTGTGCTCATAATTCTCAAAAGCTTCCATGACCATGCAGACAGCCTCCATGGAGCGCTCCAGTCGACTGTCTACCCCGTTAAACCGGTACATGCTGCCAGAAACATCCACTACCAGGCGCAAACGCTTAGGCTTCTGCTGAGGGCTCCCAAGCTAAGAGAGAAAAGAACAAGAAAGAACGGTATGAATAGGAAAGCTGCAGTTTTAATAAGAAGAGTGGAACCTTACAAATCCATGGACATCCACTTTATATCTGCGGGTATATGCATCTGTGGATGTAGATGTGGATATCCATAGCTCATTTTTGCAGACACAAATGCAGATACAAATTTTGTATCTAGAACCCTGCAAATTTGCAGATATCTGCTTTATATCTGTGGGTATCTGCATTCGCAGATGTGGATGCAGATATTGATAGCTCATTTTTGCGGATACGGATGCAAATACGGATACACATTTTGTATATGTTCAGGGGTCTAAAGAACAGAAAACTTTAAAAGGAGTTATCACACACTTTTTCAAAACACTAGACAACAAAAACCTCTCTTTTAGCTGGCAAGCTCTCTCTAGGCTGTGCCCATGGAATCTCATGATACCATCTACATGTTTTGTTAGTTTATAAAGTGCTACCAGACCATTTGTTGTTTTTTAAGTTTCTCTCTCTAGCAAGTTCAGATTATTTTTTTTAAAAGTGAAATTATTTGAATTATTCTATTTAATAATAGAGAAAAGTTTATATGAGATACCTGAATCCAGACTCTCTCTTTTTCCATTATACACTCAATGACTGGAAACAAAGTATGACATTTTCATACATTTATAGGGAAATACTTTTGTTATTAGATTTCTAATTAACAGCATTTCATTACAATAAAAAGAATCTCAAATTTCCACTTTCTGCCACAACGTAAGTTATTAAAGGATCTACTGAAGTTACTACTTTCTAAAAGTGTGTGAAATCTTTTTCTTCCATTTGTACATTCTGACTGCAAAGCTTTCCCTACCCCCTCTCCCTTTAATTGTCTGTTTTAACAATTTCTGGCATACTAGGCTGTGGAAAGGTATTTTATTACGTATGCAATGAGGTAAGTTTGGATTCAAATAAAAGGCTTTTAAAAAATGGTCGGGCAAAAAGCCAAGTATGTGAAATGTTTCTTTATCTGTGACTCATTTCCAAATATTTCTTTCATTCAGTTACCATTTGAGAATTTTTATTTTACTTTCATATTATTATTAATGCAAAGGACTGCAATATCAGCTCCCCCCTGAAAAAAAATCCCTCCAAAGCCCATGAGTATATATTTTTAATTCAAAATGTAAAATTACTTCCTCAGCATTTTCGCTGCCACGTAAGCTTTTTTTTTTACATAGGCTTTGTCTACACTGCAGGGTTTTTGCACAGGAAGCTTTTTGCTGAAGAGATCTTCCACAAAAACTTCTTGTGCAAAAGCGATGTGCTTTTGCGCAAGAGAGTGTCCACACTGCATGGACACTCTTGGGCAAGAAAGCTCTGATTGCCATGAACAGAATGGCCATCAGAGCACCTGCGCTTTTTCTGATAGGCTCTTTTTGCGCAAGAAACCCCTGCGGAGCGTCCACACACGCCTTTTTGTGCAAGAGCTGTAGTGCAAAAAGGAGCTATTCCTCGTGGGGAGAGGAATAACACGCTAGCAAAAGCCCTCTGTCCTGTTGATTTATGGTATTTTTTTTTGCATAAAAATGCACTTGAGGTGTGGACGCTCCACCAGTTTTTGCACAAAAACGGCCGTTCTGTATTATTTTGAAACATAAAAACCCAGCATTTTGGAGGGAACTGGAAATTAGGATATAATAGCTCTGATGTAGGATGGCTAGGCTGTGTAAGCTTTTCAAAACAATTAGCAAGACCACATAGTATACAAAATAAATTACAGAGAGTTACATCAAATGTGTATTTAGTTACTCATAAGGAAGCTGTTATATATGATTGTTTGCAAAATAAAGTCCCTTCATGTATAAATATTAAAAATTAAAAATAATCTGCTATATTGAATCTGGCTATTACAATATAATGATGATCTGGACAACTAGCCTTCCTGTTGCTTTGTTGGTATATGTCAACTGGTTTCCCTTTCAAAGCCTCATACAATTCTAACAAATTTTTTTCCTGACTAATGTCCAAAATGATGAGTCATAATAAAATATTAGGTTTTTTAAAGTCTTTATTTAGGTTTTAATTATTCACTCAATTTCTCATTAATTTTGTATTAGAATTATTAATTTGCTAATCCAAAAACTTTAGAGCTTGAAAGTGTTCTCATATTGTGACAAAGTGTGTTAATGAGAAAAGAGAGGTGGTAGTTGTTTAATTTTACTTGAACTTGTTAACCATCTTTACTGGGCTGACATCATGAAGCTCAAGAAAACAGTAAACTTGCTAGTTGCACCTACTGTTTATGGAATACTTACTTCTGGCTCAAGTTCTCCCCTTCGTTTATAAATGGCTTTTTCTCCTGTTAGCCCATCAATTATTTTTGCATCATCTAGCTCTCCAATAGCTTGGTGTCTCAGCCACTGTCTTTCCTTACCTTTGGCCTACAAGAGAAAAGCATCCTTAATTCAGCATTCAGTGATGCTGGCATGTTTTACACTGCTTAAGAGATACAGAACGTGAACCAAATATGGATTTTCTTTGGAATTATGTGACAGCTTTGGAACGAGTTAGTGAAACCTGAACACATTTTCATAAATGCCTGGTCTCTCTTGCTCAGACACTAATTACTGCATGCAAAGAATATATTTTTCCCCACAATTTTTGTCACTTCTAAGCCTCTTCACATAAGGACTTTGGAATATGGACCATGTAATTTTGCATGTTAATTGCAAATATATTGGAAAATGGTACACAAGTGAATCCATGCAGAAAAGCATAGAACTAGAGGGACTGGCACAACAGAAGTGTTCTCCATTCAGGTATTGCGAGAAAAAATAGTAGATGACTAAAATAGAGGCAGAACTCAACAGTATTACATAAACATAGTATACTTGAAGGAGAATCCTTCATAATGCTTTACAAGTGGTTCTCTTTACAATAGCATTCATAAGAATCTGGTATGAAATTTACAACCAAAACATTGCAAATAGCAATAATCAAGACAATACCCTTTTTGCAACCATGGTTGTTTGTGCTCTGACTTTTAACACTAATGCACCATTCTTTACAGCTCAGTCCTGCAGTTCATATGCTAGTATAGGTTGGACCTCCCTGGTCTGGCCCCCTTGGGACCTGAGCTGTTGCAGACCAGGGGAGGTCACTGCTCCCCAGCTGGCTACTCAGCTGCCGGGCTCCTCTCCCTGAGGCTCCCTACCTAGTTGCTGGCCCCGCTAATGCTGGCTTGGTAGAGGCTCCACACCCTGCTGCCTGCTAGTTTCTGCCAGGGTCTCCTGCGGCTCCTGGCCAGGACTGGCTGGCCACAACCAGCCCCACTGCTGTAGGGGGTTCCCAAGCCGGGGCCAGGGCTCCCCCGTCACCTGGCCCAGCTGACACTAGAGGATTACCAGCCAGGGTAGGGGCTCCCTGGCTACCACCTGGCCCTGATGATGTGGAGATTCCTTGGCCAGGGTTGGGGCTCCCCAACTGTCACCTGGCCCAGGCACTGCTGGCCCAGCCAGGGCTCCACAGCTCCCGTGTTCTCTCAGCTGGCTCCCACTCCCACCTCTGTGCCTCTTTGGTCCAGCAACATACATGGCCATGCCGGATCAACGATGTTGCTGGACTAGAGAGTCCCGGATTTCGGAGGTTCAGCCTGTAATACTCCCAGTGAAGTAAGGTCTGATGACTGAAGAGTTGGATTCTTTGACAAAAAATGTATTTAAAAACATTTTTGAATGATCATTTTACAACAACTTGCATGTTGTAGGATTGAGTTGAAGGCAGCACAGTCTATTTGCTGAGTGTGGGTTTCATGTTTCACTTAGTGCATGGTCAGAATCACAGGAACTCAACTTTAACCTGCTGGCCAGTACTGCTGAGATTTTCATGAACAAAGAGAATTATTTGGGCATGGAATTGGGTGATTTGTGTATGTCCATCTCTCTCTCTCAGAAGTTGGACATTAAGTTCCTTTTCCGTAAATTAAACATCAATCTGATTGCATTAAGGCGTAAGTATTATAGTTCTTCATCTTGTGCTTCTGGAGTCACATGATTATGAGGACAACAGGGCTTAAGTATTCTCTTATAGAATCATAGAATACTAGGACTGGAAGGGACCTCAAAAGGTCATCGAGTCCAGTCCCCTGCCCTCATGGCAGGACCAAATACTGTCTAGACCATCCCTGATAGACATTTATCTAACCTACTCTTAAATATCTCCAGAGATGGAGATTCCACAACCTCCCTGGGCAATTTATTCCAGTGTTTGACTACCCGGACAGTTAGGAACTTTTTCCTAATGTCCAACCTAAACCTCCCTTGCTGCAGTTTAAGCCCATTGCTTCTTGTTCTATCCTCAGAGGCCAAGATGAACAAGTTTTCTCCCTCCTCCTTATGACACCCTTTTAGATACCTGAAAACTGCTATCATGTCCCCCCTCAATCTTCTCTTATCTAAACTAAACAAACCCAATTATTTCAGCCTTCCTTCATAGCTTATGGTCTCTAGACCTTTAATCATTCTTGTTGCTCTTCTCTGGACCCTCTCCAATTTCTCCACATCCTTCTTGAAATGCGGTGCCCAGAACTGGACACAATACTCCAACTGAGGCCTAACCAGTGCAGAGTAGAGCGGAAGAATGACTTCTCATGTCTTGCTCACAACACACCTGTTAATGCATCCCAGAATCACGTTTGCTTTTTTTGCAACAGAATCACACTGCTGACTCATATTCAGCTTGTGGTCCACTATAACCCCTAGATCCCTTTCTGCCATACTCCTTCCTAGACAGTCGCTTCCCATTCTGTTTGTGTGAAACGGATTGTTCCTTCCTAAGTGGAGCACTTTGCATTTGTCTTTATTAAACTTCATCCTGTTTACCTCAGATCATTTCTCCAATTTGTCCAGATCATTTTGAATTATGACCCTATCCTCCAGATTAGTCGCAACCCCTCCCAGCTTGGTATCGTCTGCAACCTTAATAAGCGTACTTTCTATGCCAATATCTAAATCGTTGATGAAGATATTGAAGAGAGCCGGTCCCAAAACAGACCCCTGCGGAACCCCACTTGTTATACCTCTCCAGCAGGATTGTGAACCATTAATAACTACTCTCTGAGTACGGTTATCCAGCCAGTTATGCACCCACCTTATAGTAGCCCCATCTAAGTTGTATTTGCCTAGTTTATTGATAAGAATATCATGCGAGACCGTATCAAACGCCTTAGTAAAGTCTAGGTATACCACATCCACCGCTTCTCCCTTATCCACAAGACTTGTTATCCTATCAAAGAAAGCTATCAGATTCGTTTGACACGATTTGTTCTTTACAAATCCATGCTGGCTGTTCCCTATCACCTTGCCACCTTCCAGGTGTTTACAAATGATTTCCTTAATTACCTGCTCCATTATCTTCCCTGGCACAGAAGTTAAACTAACTGGTCTGTAGTTTCCTGGGTTGTTCTTATTTCCCTTTTTATAAATGGGCACTATATTTGCCCTTTTCCAGTCTTCTGGAATCTCCCCTATCTCCCATGATTTTCGAAAGATGATAGCTAGAGGCTCAGATACCTCCTTTATCAGCTCCTTGAGTATTCTAGGATGCATTTCGTCAGGCCCTGGTGACTTGCAGGCATCTAAATTTTCTAGGTGATTTAATAGTCTCTCATTGGCCTCATAGACCCTGGTTCTCTCAACGAAAAAATGTCTGTCTTCCTTTGAAATTACCTAGGCAGAGTTCTTCTGGAGAAGGGACCATGCTTTGCCAATCCAAAAGAAGTTCAAACTGCATGCCTAGAATCTGAGAGAATGGATTTCTGGAACTTTTTTATACTGAAGACAGCTATTCGATGACCTAGCACAGTCCATAAAGAATCTACATTCCAACCCCACTGCGTCTGGCATGTGTTCAAATGTAGGTGTTTTGAACACATCCTCAGTTTGAATTCAGTTTTAGCAAAACCTACTTTTGGTTCTTAATGGATAGATTCATTAACAGTCTGAGCTGTAAAACCTTATATGTCCAGGTGGCTTTGTTAGAAATTTTCTCTCTATTCTCAGGATAAGGGATTTAGCTTTACACCGCTATTTCTAGGTTCTCCAGGCAATGAGAAACCTTCACCATCCACTTCAAGCCCACATAGCCCTGAATACTGAATTTCATAGTGGAACAACTGATGAAATAATTCTTTGGCTCAATGGCTGTTAGTTCATTGTTTTTTCTTGTCTAAGTAGCTTTATGTTCGCAAAAGAACCAGTGAAATGAAAAACTCCATTTCTTTCCTGATAGAGTGGACGTATGGACATCAGAACTTCTACCCAAAGTTATTTCTTCTTACTCTTTAAATCAACTGTAATATTTTCTTCCTTTTCACCTTATTACCAGAACACGGAGAAGTAGCATTACTTGCTTAATCACTGAATTCTACTTGGACAGAACATCATCTTAACAGGTGTCTCAGCTCCCATATGGGCAAGGACAAAGGTTTTATAACCTTTGTGAAAGCCACCACCTTCATATCGGTCAGGGAAGCAATCAGGGAACTCATATAAGAATGGGCAGAACTCATCCTTCTTATTCAAGAGCTCATTTTAGAAGAACTATTTCCATGGGCAGAGAGGAATACAAGGAAATTTGCAAAACAAATAATTTGGGCATCTCCTCTCATTTATAAAGCATTAAAGTGAAAGTCTCATCCTCCTTTGATGTTGCCTGAGGTCACCTGGCTTGCGGTCTGTCATCCTGCCTTGATCCCTACTTTATTGACGCTTAGCTTCCAGATGATATAGAAATCCTCTATCAAAATGTCACTGGTGATGGCCAGTTTGATCTGTATCACAAAGAGTCACAAACATGAAAGAAATGTAGCTTTCACAGCACTGACTATAAGCATTTGAGCATGGATAGATCTTTAACACATCAAGTTCTGAGGACTGATGTTCTTTCAAGTGTTTGTGATCTGCTTCCTCTTGGTTGACAGTAAAGGGAAAACTCCAGAAGGCAATAAAGGTTCAGCTTCATTGAGCATATTCTTAACTAATTTAGTTATTGTTTATACTGACAAAGCTATAGCTTTGAGGATATCCATCACTGAAGGAAAAGAAGTGTGGGAAGAAAATGTTTTGACTAGCAGCATGGTTCACACTAATCCTATTATTTTAGTCATTTTCAGAGATGTGTTTCAAGTGATGACAGCTTCTTCTTGAAGTATGTTTGCTATTTTAATTATGTATTTCAGTTGTAAATTCCTTAAGGGAAAACAGAGTTGACAGTGTGCTTTTCCTGCTAAAACCTGAACTTGTTTCTTCTCCAAAACACTGCTAAAGTATTTAGAATATTAATGACTATCCCTTCCACGTACAATTGCATACTGTGTCCATTCTATCTATATAGTGAAAACAAAAACACCCTAAACGTTTTTAATTTATTTTGCAAATGCAAGCGAAGCTGCAAAATTAGCAAGAGCAAAATGTGCCTGAAAACTCTTGAGGAAAAAACAATGTTTTTTATGTCAATAAAATGATGGCCCATCTTTAAGGATTTATGATAAAGCAAGAAAGTAAAAAAAAATAATAAGGTCTGAATAATATAAACAACTTGCACACATTATGCAATCATAGCAAGTTCAAATTTGCCTTTGTTTCAAACTTAACTTGGAAAGCTATGAATGTGTAAGTCTAGTTATTGCAGTTTCTAATATTACCCAAATTAAGAAAGTGATTGAGGATTTTTAAGGAGCTTATTTTTCAAAACAATAATTACACAGTGAAATTAGACCTAAAAATTACTTTTAGTTGCACCATTGACTTTATATTCCTGAAATAAGGACTTTCTGATTCTACTAGTTGTATGTTTTCTACTCTCTATTGATATACCCAACTACTCCCATTTAAAATGTAAAATTTCTTTTCTTTTCCAACTTTCTTCATTTTTATCTTGAACTTGTTTTTGTTTACAGCATTTGTGTATCAGCATGGCTAGAAACTAGCACAGTTCTATGGCTAGTAACTGATAATACAGCAAGCAAATGAAATAAAGGACAAATGATCTTGCTGGTTATCTTCTACATAAAGACAGTGGCTATTTTTATTTTTAAATGTACGAATGAGAGGTTTATTTTAAACTAAGTCAAATTTAAGTTTTATAAATTCAAGCTTTTCTGCTACACAGATGGGAATATTAGGGAGTGTGTTATTTACTTCATTTGGAATTAATTTTAAACATTCTGGGTGCCTGAATGCCTGAAAAGCTCTGACCAGGTGGGAGCCATGGACCCGTTATGAAAATCTGTCTCAATCATACTTCTGTGCTCCTACACAAGTTATCCCTGTGGTAAGCTGAGTGGGAATATACCATCATTTTTTGGGTTGGCCAGAATGCAGGTCCACTTTCATGCTACTTTTGAAATGGTCACATATGCCATTAATTCCATTAATTGTATGTAGGACCTGAATTTGCTCTCTTGACTCCCAAAGACATTATTTATCAAATAGCGATATAATGTTAAAGTACGGTTGGTAACATTTTGGTCCTAATCTAGTGAATTGACAGTTCTCTTTACCAGTGAATCAAGTGTTACCTGCAGATTATCTAGGATAATTCGTAGAGAATGAACTTGTCTTCGGACAGCTCCAGAGAATCTTTCATAAGTAGATGCATCATATTCACTCATCTTGATCTCCTTTAATCTGAAGCAAGAAAAAACTAAAAAAATTAAGACTGTAATCACGTGAAAAAGCATCTAATGCATTTCTACAGGTAGAGGTAAATTTGTTGGTAGATAATGGCTAACTTCAAACAACACTGAAGAATAGCAGCTGCTTTTGTTAAAAGTTATGAAGTTAGTAACTGTTGTCCACAAAGCCTTTAAAATGTAATCAAGGGTACTAATCCTTTAGCAGTCTCAGATCTTTTTGTTTTAGTGATTAGGCTGCAAGTCATATGTTTTGATAACTGTGATAAAATTACACAAGCGTTTGCTGGCTCAGATGTTGCAATGCATACATAAAGTGAGTGTTAGGGTGTGTGTCATTTAACACAAAGATAAGGGTCAAGTAGTAGGGTCTGCAAATTTGAATACTAACCTCTGTTTAAAGGCCTTTTCACCCATCTCCCTTGCAGCTCTCTTCACCTCCTCAGGAACAGCATCTTTCTCAGCCTGAGATATCTGGTAAACTTTGTGGCCAGCATCCAGTCTATAGGGCCCACCTTTGCCGCCCAGCCCTGCTGTGTCTCTCCCACCTAGAACAGTTCATGTGAAAATAAAAAATTTATCATAGCTATGACATAAAGCTTCCTCTAAAACCTCCACTATCACACCAATGCATTTAAAAATTTGTACTAACTTTCCCTGAGTCCCATGGAAAATACTTTATTTGCGACTAAAAATAACCATCTACTTTCAACAGTGCAGAAATGCCATCCTAAAGCAGAGGTCTGACTCTAGTTTTATACGCTTAATCTACATTGTTTTGTGATCAAAATCAGGTCCTTCATCCTTCAAGGGTAAGACTCACCCCTGTGCAAAGAGCTTAAACCCCACTTAATTCCTACTTTAAATCCTCAGAGCTACTAAATTTGGTTAATGTAAACTAACAGTGTAACTCCAGAATTTATTGCCTGTGCACTTATGGTTTTACTACTGTGTATAGTGTGGTTGCTCATGTCATTCAGAATTTAGAATAAGGAGACATCAAACTCTTGGTATGGATTGAATCAGATATTAACAACCTTAACCAAATGTAAGAAATGCAAATGTCTAATATCTCCTAGTCTGGTCCTGGGTTTCTATGTTAATGTGATATGAAGAACTTTTTACTTTCCACAAATGGATTCAGGAAAATGCAGGAAAATAATTTCATGATACAAGACTTTTGAAATTTATAAATGCCACCAAAGTCATCTGAGACATCCTTCAAAGATTCACGCAAATCACGAGAAGACAACACATACAAACCTGTTCCACCAGCCCATGTGTTTCCACCAACATGGGGCATGTTGTCTGGATCTACCTTTCCATGCTTAGGCGAGCTCACATCCAAACCACTGTCTCTCTCAATGGTTATCTGTGAAATTAAAAAGAAAGTAAGTTGCAAATATCTCTTATTATTATACCCAGCATGAATTCTATGACCATCTTGATGGCACAAGGAAAATACATTGTGTCCTACTTAGGAGCCATAGGCCAAGATTGAACTTAAGAAATGTATTATTTCATAGGCAAATAAATACAAAACGTAAAATAACATCTAGGAGGAGAAAGGTCAGAGATGCACAGGCAGTTAGGATATTGCAAACTAACTAAACCAGGGAGCAGTCTTGGGACTTGTCCATGCTAGGAAAACAGGTATCTATGAAGTAACTAACACTTTCAAAATCTGAACATAGAGAGGATAAGGACTAGTTTTAACTTAGTTGGCTGAGTTGAAGCTGAGGGATCACTTCACCCAGCTAATATGTTAAAACTACAACTCAGTGACTTCTTTCAAGATGCCAGCTTCAGAGACCTGAGGGCTGAACTCTTCTCTTCATTCACAAAAAAGGCAGAACAGGCAGTGGCAATGTAAACTTCCTGTATCTCTCTACCACCACGCTTGAACCCGACTCTTAAATAAAAGGTTAGTTCAGATTACATGCTCATTTAATCCTGGGCTTCCCTGCCAAGACTGCCAACAAAGGTGATGTTTGTAATGGTAGTTTTCTATATGCACACCTGTCCTCTGGGAGGCTGGATTTTGGTAATGGACGCAAAATACAAAACAGCTGTCCTATGGTAATGACAGCATCAGACAGGAGGCATTTAGGTAAAAGAATGAATTTCCCTATTACCACTCCTCTGAGTCATCTAGTGACTCCATTCATAATGTATGCATTTTCTTTATAGTCATAATTTTTATATATTAATGCTGTTTACTGTTACTTGAAATATAATGACACATAATTGTAGGTAATAACATCATTCTAGCTTCTATGAATGAATTTCTCCCACCCATATACTTACTCTATATTTATTTTACTGAAAATTGATGCATTCTGAGAGTACACAATTTTACTGCCCATTCAGGAACAAGTTCCTGAGCATTAGCATGATTTCCATCAGAGCTGAAGAATAACTTAGTCCCTGAATTCACTGTGTGCTGCAACCTCAACACAACACTGACAAGAATTCCCCATGTTCCTATGTTCAGAAAACACATTCTATAAACAGTCTATAGGCAACAGCTCAAAGAATATATTTTTTCATTCTTATATTATTTGTATTAATTCATAAAGGTCGCTGTGAAACATGTCATCGCTGTTAAAGATAACAAAGATAAATGCAATTAATTTAACATTTGAATACTAACGCAGATTATCCAAAGAACACCACAGTGTTTTAGCCTTATTTTAATGGGTTGTATAATATTTTGGTAAGTAGGTGCCTTCGGGGATAAAATAAACAGTATCTTTTAGTGTCACTGCTTGACTAGCATTCTCAACATGGGTATAACAAAATTGCTGAGTTTACTTTTTAAAAAATGAATGTAAGCCTCACAAGATATAATGAAAATATTTATTCTTTAAAAAGAAACTAAAAACATGGGAAATTTGCTGCACTTTGGCCCTCATGAACCCTTTCTCAATTGAAAAATAAACAAAAATACAAAGGGAAGCATTATGTAGCTTATTTTGCGGTACATAGTGATATTCAGATGATACTTCATTTTTTCACTGAGCAAAGTTCACAAAGTGCTGATTATTTTGAAAGACAGGCATTTGTGACATATTACAATTGGAAAGTTATAGCTTGAATCAGAATTCAGTACTTGCTGGTGTTTGCAATTTTAAAATTAAAATAAAATTATAAAGTCCTAAGCAGCATCTACCCACTTTTCAAGTATGGAACTAGCCTTACACTCTGATAATTTAATACATACATTAGATTTTCTTAAGAACTTAGCACCTCTATTGCTCTTATTTTGATTAACATTACTGTCTTATTGCTCTAAATCACAGCAAAATAGTCAACACTGTCTTAATTTTTGTTAAAAAAATGAAAACAAAACAAAAATAAGTGAGAAGGCAAGTGAGCAAGAGTTTTAGAATTAGTGTTAGCTTAGCAACTTGCTCTTACTAACGGTGGTGCTGGAGAAATTCTTGCAGTGGGGGTGCTGAGCTGCATCCTCCAGCCCTATCTGTGCCCCTAAGAGCATTTCTCAGAGCAAGGGCTGGCAGCCAGGACCCTGGGGGCAGCAGTGAAGACCCCGAGAGGAATGCTGGGCAGGCACCAGAGCCCTCAGGCCTGCAGCGGGGTTGGCAGCTGGGACCCTTGTGCCAGCAGCAGAGCGGGCCACAGGGCTGACAGTGAAGTCCTGGCAGCAGTGCATTAGGTGGCCAGGACACTGGGCGCAAAACATGGGCGTGCTGCAACATTCCCTGCATCTTGACGTTCCGCGCCTATGCTTACTGATTTCTCTGTATTTGTTAGCTGATGTTTTTGTTTGCATATTTGGAATATTCAAAGTGCTATCTAAGTGGTATATAACAAGAAAGTTGTGTATTTAGGTCACCAACTGTTACAGTAGCCTGAACAAGTAGATCAAAAAGGAGGGCTGAATCAAAGATGAAAATAGGACTATGGACTTCAAAGGTATGAGACACGGGGAGGAAAGAGAGGTCAATGGGCAAAGATGAAGAGCTCAGTTTTGGTCATGTTAAGGATCAAATAATGGTTGGACACTGATAAAGGGAAGTTAGAAAGACAGGTTGAGAATTTTGTTTGGATGGCAGAAATCAGGTCCAGAGTCTCTGAATCATCAGCAAAAAGATAATAGTTAAAGCCCAGACTGCAAATGACACCATCCAGAGAGGAAAAAAAGGAGGGGAGTGAGCACTGACAAAGCTTTGGGAGACTTCCACAGAAAGCGAGAGAGAGGAAGAAGAAAAAGAAACTCTGAAAGAGCGATCTTAGAGGTAGGAGAGAACCAAGTGAGAACAGAGTAAGAGAAGTCAAAATTTGAGAATAATTAGTCAATGACACCAACAACAAATAGTTCAAGGAGGAGGAGATCCTGAAATATAGCAGGTAGAGGTCCTCAAAGACTAGTGAGAGCCATTTAAATTGATGTAGGGAGCGGAAGCTAGATTGGAGGGGATCCTGAATGAAATTAAAGGTGTATGTAAGACAAAGGTGGTAGATGACATGCTCAATGAGTATGAAGATAAAGCAAAGAAGAGAAATAGGATCAAAGCTGGATTTTTTTATGATGGGAGAGGTCAAATGTGTGGGCCCTTTCGTTAACTGGATCTTCCACTGTGTGAGAGTTCTCAGAAGAGCCAAGTGGAATGCAGCAGAGATTGTGTTGGAGCTAAGATCATCAACAAAATACAGCCAAAGAGTTCTGAGGGAGTTGGCAAATGTCATTGAAGAGCCTTTGGCCATTATCTTTAAAAAGTCGTGGAGATCGGGAGAGATCCCAGATGACTGGAAAAAGACAAATGTAGTGCCCATTTTTTAAAAAGGGAAGAAGGATGATCCAGGAAACTATAGACTGGTCAGTCTTACCTCAGACCCCAGAAAAATCATGGAGGGAATCCTCAAGGAATCCATTTTGAGGCACTTGGAAGAGGGGAAAGTGATTAGAAATAGTCAGCATGAATTCACAAAGGGAAAGTCATGCCTGACCAATCTGATTAACTTCTATGATGAGGTAACTGGCTCTGTGGATATGGGAAAGTCAGTGGATGTGATATACCTTGACTTTAGCAAAGCTTTTCATATGGTCTCCCACAATATTCTTGCCAGCAAGTTAAGGGAGTATGGATTGGATAAATGGACTATAAGATGGATAGAAAACTGGCTAGACTGTCGGGCTCAAAGGGTAGTGATCAATGGCTCGA
This sequence comes from Pelochelys cantorii, assembly GCA_032595735.1. NCBI lineage: Eukaryota > Metazoa > Chordata > Testudines > Trionychidae > Pelochelys > Pelochelys cantorii. Next base: position 65,473,742 of record CM064326.1, on the reverse strand, counting down.
TGTCAGGTTGGAGGTCAGTTTCTAGCGGAGTGCCCCAAGGATCTGTTCTAGGACTGATTTTGTTCAACATCTTTATTAATGACCTGGATGAGGGGATGGATTGCACCCTCAGCAAGTTTGCAGATGACACTAAGCTAGGGGGAGAGGTAGATACGCTGGGGGGGGGGAGGGGGCAGGGATAGGGTCCAGAGTGACCCAGACAAATTGGGCCAAAAGAAATCTAATGAGGTTCAACAAGGACAAGTGTAGAGTCCTGCACTTGGGATGGAAGAATTCCAAGCATTGTTACATGCTGGGGACTGAATGGCTGAGTAGCAGTTCTGCAAAAAAGGACCTGGGGATTACAGTGGACGAGAAGCTGGATATGAGTCAACAGTGTGCCCTTGTAGCCAAGAAGGCTAATGGCATATTAGGTTTCATTAAGAGGAGCACTGCCAGCAGATCCAGAGAACTGATTATTCCCCTTTATTCGGCTCTGGTGAGACCACATCTGGAGTATTGTGTCCAGTTCTGTGCCCCCAACTACAGGAAGGATGTGGATGCATTGGAGAGGGTCCAGCAGAGGGTGACCAAAATGATTAGGGGGCTGGAGCGTATGACCTATGAAGAGAGGCTGAGGGATTTGGGTTTGTTTAGTTTGGAGAAGAGACGAGTGAGGGGGGATTTGATAGCAGCCTTTAACTTCCTGAAGGGAGGTTCCAAAGAGGCTGGAGAAAGGCTGTTCACAGTAGTGATGGATGGCAGAACAGTGCAATGGTCTCAAGTTACAGTAGGAGAGGTCTAGGTTGGATATTAGGACAAACTACTTCACTAGGAGGATGGTGAAGCACTGGAATGGGTTACCTAGAGAAGTGGTGGAATCTCCATCCCTAGAGGTTTTTAAGTCTCGGCTTGACAAAGCCCTGGCTGAGTTGATTTAGTTGAGATTGGTCCTGCTTTGGGCAGGGGGCTGGATTTGATGACCTCCTGAGGTCTCTTCCAGCTCTATGATTCAAAATTCGGGAATTGTCTTGAGATAATGGACTTTTACAAGTTAGACAGTCAATTGGGGTCTCACGAGTTGTATTGAGTCAGGAAAACTGAAAGATGAAAGTAGGGGAAGAATTAGGGATGTGAACGACTAGTTGACTGATAAACAAATGCTTATCGGATAGTCGACACACTAGTCGACTAGTCGCTTCCCCCCATCTTTGCTGCCTCTATCAGAAAGAGCAGCGGGGGGGGGGGAGGGAGAGAGGGGGGAAGAGAAGGGAGTGCTTCAAAGCGGCAGCACCACATGGAGCCAGGGATCAGCTGGGGACTTGCCTGCTGACCCCAGGCTCCATGCAGTGCTGCTGCTTTGAAATGCTGTGTGGAGCCTGACGCCAGGCTCTCCGTGGCGTTTCAAAGGAGCAGTGCTGCATGGAGCCTGGGATCAGCTGGGGGCTCGATGCAGCACTGCTGTTTTGAAATGCCATGGGAAACATGGGGCCAGTGGGGGACTGCTTGAGTCCCCGCTGTCCCCGTGCTCCCCGCAGTGCTTTCGCCTTTGAAGTGTAGCAACAGCCCTGGGGCTGTTATTACACTCAGAGGCGGAGGCGCACTTATTGACTAATCGAATAGTTGATGCAAATTGCATCAACTATTCAATTAGCCCATTAATCTAAATTTAACATCCCTAGGGAGAATACAGTTAAGCATATTAGAAATACAGAGTTAATTTTCCAGATTAAGTGCTACCTATCCTTTTTGCTTAGATTCCTTTTGAATTCACTAGTTACCAAACTAGTTAAATAATTTGATTGTTTTAGTGAGGTTTCATCTATAGTGAAATTTCAATTTTCTTGAAGTGAAACTTGTGCTATTTCATTATGTTTTTTATGACTGAAGGCAAGTAAAACATTTTATTCATTATTGTTAACATATTGTATAGTGTACTGTGCATATCACAGCTAAGTGAGACAATAGATGAATTTAGTCACAAAGTCTTCTGAGCTGTAGCTACGAGCTAAGGAAAATATTTGGAAATTTTTTTTTTAAGATTTCTTTCTGTGAGAATTAGTTTCCCCCACAGCGACAAGCTCTGCAGTGACCATGGCACATCTTTCTTTTCTGTATGGCTTGGTTTATTTACATGCTAGTGATTAATGCTCTAGAAATGGATTTATTTTTCCATTTTAAATGCCTCTCATTGGTCAGGTACTTTTTCAGGGTTTCTTAAGCACAAAGAGCAGGATTGTCATCCTCTATAGTGCTGCCCATGAGCCTAATCACGAGACTCAATGAAGAGAAGATTTCTAATGACACTAATAGGTTGATCTAAACTTGCTATTTAGGGCCCTCAAATTCTAAGGGAGTTAAATGCTGCCAAAACTCACAGGATAAGATCCCAACTGACTTGCTCACACAGTTCTGGCTTTTTAAACATTTCACTCTATTACAGGACTGATGTATATTTGCGTTTCCTTTTCTGATTCCCATAGATACACCCAATATTAGGAGTGATAAAAGCTAACAAAGAAAAAAAACATATCACCAATCATATATTGTATACAAATGTTAAGTAGACATGCAGGCTCGCAGAGCTCAAATATATGACTTAATGAACTGAATGCCACAATTAAATAAAGTCTTCTGCAACATATTTGTGCCAATCATCTACTCAATTTATGCTATACCGTAATAGGTACAATGTGGAGACATATGTTTGCCAGGCAATCTATGAAAGGGGTACTCTGTCATGTGTTAATTGAGTTTCAGCTCATTAAATATGTTTAGAAGTAGGCCCAGAATTACAACAGTATTATGTATTATTAATAATACATATTAATAAATGTAAATGCAAGGTCCAGTTTTGTGATTTTTATATCCTAGAAAAGATAGAAAGGAGCTGAAAAAGGTTTACAATGACCACATTAAACAATGCATTATATCTATGAGCAATTATGTCAACTGATGATGAAGGATATGTCTGACTCTGCAATGACCCACTGTGAAATGTGTTTTTTAAAAAACATGTATAAGTTATGGAGGCACCAGATGTAGCTCTGAAGCTAATGTAAACTGAATTTTGAGCTTTATGCTGGAATTCTACTAATTTGCCATCTATAAAAAATAAAAGCATTCTTCTCAGAATTACAGCACTTACCCTTTGAGAAAGAATGAATTTTCTGAGAATTTACAAGTAAATTTGTTAATTGCTTTTTTGAGTTGAATTAATTTTAAAAATGGGTCCTCTCAGATCTTTCCTTCTGTTCCTAATTATCTTAATGACTGCTAGACTACCAAACAACTGTAACTCTGCTCTATAGTAACACCACAATGGGAAGAAGGAGAAAAGTCTTTAAAATAAGTTTTGTTTAATTTGGAACCATAAACACTAAAATATCTTATTATAATCATATGGTCATTACAAGGTGTCACTAGAAGGCAAAAATAAGGTTATTTGGGTACTTTGTGTATTTCCATGCCTTAAAAGGAATTGAAACAGGTTAGGTTTAACCTTAACTCTGAAGTTATAGTGCTTGTTTTGGATAATAACATCTCAAAATATAAGGTTATTTTTTAATCTATCATAGGCATTTTTATATTCCTGTCACCATACTATCTATACACTAGGGGCGACCAACCCCTTCCAGACGAAGAGCCAAGATATTAGTGGATCCAGCGTGAAGAGCCGGGGGGGGGGGGGAGGGGCGGGGGGTGAGGCCTGCCCCTTTAAGAAGCGCAAGAAGCTTTTTGGCCTCAGCAGGCGCCCGCTGGCCGCAACCATATTGGAAGCACCAGACGGCTCCCCTGCCCCGGAGAGCACAGGGGAGCCGGGAGGCAGGGCTGTTCTCAGGGGCGCGGGGGTGGCTTCGCGAGCCATGGGGGTGGCTTTGCAAGCTGCACTGACGTGGCGGGGGAGCCACATGTTGGCCACAGCTGATGTAGAGGACACATTTTTGTTCAGCACAGTAAGATGTCTAGAAAGTGTACAGACTTTTACACAGCAGCTTGTGTTTGTTATAATATTCAGTTAATTTTATTACAAATCTAGAAGGGAAGGAGGTGTTCACAGCTTTTCCTTAGGAACTGGTGCAAGAGTTGCTCCTTTGAATGAAAAACCCTCAAATGAATGAAAAACTAGTTCCCTAAGGAGGATGGTCAAGGAAAACTGGTTTCTGAATACAGGCATAGAGAGATATAACTTTACTTGTTATCTTTAGTGACTGTACCCATACAACTGTACACACACACTCATATGTACGCTCTCGCCTTTTAAAGTACACTGCGCAATTTTAAGAAACTGAATTAATTATTTTTAAAAGGAAAAAATGGAGAAAACTGAAGGGAAATATTAATTTGTTCAGCTTTTTCTCCTAAGTCTAGCCTGTAGCAGTATGAAGGAGTCTTAGTTATGCACTTTTAAAAAAAATTCCTCTGAATTACATTTCCACCCTTCTTTTTGGGTACTTAAAGCAGACACACATTCCTTACAGGATTTCACTGGTATACATTTCCAGAATACAAGTGCATGAACCTCTCTTTACTGTATGTGGTGACAAATGATTAACTAAAATTTTCCTTAAGCTTTTATTCAGCCCTCTATGATACTTCCAAGACATGCCAGCTGCAGCACATTTGCTAATCCATTGGAAAGAACATGATTACATGCTTCTCTTCACTTAAAATACACATACCACTGCGTTAAATAATGTCCTGACAGAACAGGGCCACGGCTGCTGAACAATTGTTGGAAAGATTTACACTTACACCATTAGACATGAAAAGCTGAAGTACCAGAGCTTTGTATCATTTCACTAACACTCATTCAAACAGTTAATAGTTAAACAGTCACCCTTAATGCTGGTAGTGACAGGGATTGGAAAGTTGGGGCAGCAAGAACTCTGGCAATTGCATGTTCAATTAGAATCATTCTGCTAGAAGTGATGGATCAACAGCAAGGTTCTTCTTACTGCTGCATGAAAACAAATAAAGTGCATTCTCCTTCCTAACAGTTTCCTAGAACTGTCTTGACCACAAAGTAGGAATCTTGCTAAGGTGCAAAGAGAAGGCTCATTTTACTATTCTCTTTCCTAGCACAGTTGTACACTACATGGAAGGAATTGTAGTAGCTCAGCGTTTTGCTCTTTTATTATCACACATTACAAGTAAATGGGATAATTTATAATCATAGTCAAAGAAGAATGTTTCCTTTTCTTTAAAATGTAATGTTTCAGTATTGAAAAATTAATAAAATCCAGATTGTACCTGAATATCAGTAATTTATGAAGGGGCTTTTTTCCTATACATCATTTTGGAAAGTGAATTGATATGCAAGAAATAATAATCAATCCAAACCAAAATGACTCAAAGGAGTAAGGAATATATTTCCCATAGAATGAAGTGTCTCCTATAGTGTTTGAGTACAAGACAATGGATTTTTCTGAGCCTAAATTGTTTAAACTGCAAAAAGGATTTATAAAAATATTGCCCTAAGGTACATTTAGCAGTTCATAAGAACACCATTTCCCAGAACACTCTCAATGCTATTGTGAATACATAGTCAAGAATACACTGAAATTCCTACTCAGACTAAACTGATATCAAAAAACAAATCTGCATGATGCTATTTAAGTACAAAATAGGGTTCTGTGCTGCTCTCTCTCTCTCTAATGTAAAACAGTTTCTGGAAAAGATATGAAGAAAACGTTTTATAATCAACATGTGAGTAGAAAACTATTGGCCCGGAGAGTCTCTCAGGCAAAAATAAATAAATAAATCCTAAAAACTAAACAAAAAACCAAACCAAACCAAACCAAACCCATTACTGCTCTTATTGCTCCAACTATGGGATTTTATCCTGCTTTCATTAAAGTTAACAGGAAAACTTCTACTGACAAAGTGCTGACTCGAGCCTACAGGAAAGGGTATTTTTCACATACAAAGGAGTAACATTACCCATAGTTCTCAAGAAGACAATAATGTATGTTGTGTGCTTTCAACAATGCCCTAAAGCTACTAAACATCATTATAGTATTATTGATAGTGATGCATGAAATATTCAAGAGAGTGGTTTTGGGTGTTGTGGTTGTAATTTGCCTGTTTTGAACATTGGTTAATGCCTGAAAAATTGAGGCATTTCTGCAAAATTTTAACATGATTAGATAATATTTCATGCAAAATGTTTTTCACTACCTGAAGATTGTGAAAATATCTAAAAGACACTTGCTTAAATAATTCACACTTACTGGCTTGAAAAAAGCTCCTATGAGGATAAGGGAGTAAAAAGGAGTTCATAGAAGCTATAGATAGAATCAGAGAAGTCCTCAAGTGCTATCCCTACACTGGTCTTAATACTACCTTACACTTACAACAAACATTAATTTAGTAAACATACATTGACAGGAGTGTGGTAAGCAAGACACAAGAAGTAATTCTGCTCTACTCTGCACTGATTGGGCCTCAACTGGAGTACTGTGTCTAGTTCTGGGAGCCACATTTCAGGAAAGATGTGGAGAAACTGGAGAAAGTCCAGAGAGCAGCAGCAAAAATTATTAAAGGTCTAGAAAACATGATCAATATATTGGCATTGGAAAAGGTTCAAAAAAGGGCAACAAAAATGACTGGGGTTTGGAATGGGTCCCCTATGAGCAGAGATTAAAAAGATTTGGACTTTTCAGCTTAGAAAAGAGGAAACTAAGGGGGGATATGACAGAGGTCTATAAAATCATAACTGGTGTGGAAAAAGTGAATAAGGAAAAGTTATTTACTTATTCCTATAATATAAGAACTAGGGGTCACCAAATGAAATTAATCGGCAGCACGTTTAAAACAAACAAAAGGAAGTTTTTCTTCACTCAGAACACAGTTAACCTGTGGAACTCCTTGCCAGAGGATGTGGTGAAGGCTAGGACTTTAACAGGGTTCAAAAAAGAGCTAGATAGATTCATGGAGGTTAGGTCCATCAATGGCTATTAGCCAGGATGGGTAGGAATGGTGCCCTACCCTCTGTTTGTCTGGGTATGGGTGACAGGAGAGGGATCACGTGAGGATTACTTGTTGTGTTCCCTCCCTCTGGAGCATCTGGTATTGGCCACTGTTGGCAGACAGGATACTGGGCTAGATGGACAGTTGTTTCTTATCCAGTATGGCTGTTCTCATATTCTAGGGGACATGACAACAGTTTTCAAGTACCTAAAAGGTTGTTATTCTCCTTACCCTCTGATGATCGGATTAGAAGCAGTGGGCTTAAATTGCAGCAAGGGCGGTCTAGGTTGGACTTTAGCAAAAACTTCCTATTAGGGTGGTTAAGCACTGGAACCAATTGCCTATGAATTCTGTGGAATCTCCATCATTAGAAATTTTTAAGAGCTACATTTCCTGGGTGAAAGCCCAACCCTACTGAAATGAATAGGTGTGTTCTGCCATTGGGGCCAGGATTTTATTCCATGACTCGAAACTCCATGTCTAATTTACTATAGGTTCCTGTAAAATCAGGAACAGTATTTCTGACCTACCTCTTTTTCTGCCTCTGAACACGCAAAACCCTGTATATTTTATGTTCTGGTAACTATCACTGACCCTATTTACCAATTCCGATACAAAGATCGAATGAGCATTAATTGACTTGCTTGTGAAACATTATGAATTTTAGAGATTTATAGGAATTGAAGTGACCAGTTTTCTGATCAGTTGCAGTTGTATGACCTTGACCATATTGTATATCTGCTTTGAACTTCTGTATTTAAATCTGTAAAATAGGAGGAATAATATCTAGCTGCTAAATGTTTGGAGAGTACTATCTAAGTGGGAATAGAATCAATGGCTTCCAGGAATGTGCTTAATCCACTAGATCATGTGGATGTAACTGGTACCATCTTCTCACGCTTTTTCCAAATTCACAAAGGTGAATTTTCATATGGAAGTGGTATTTCAAGTTTCTGCATGATTCCTTTCTAATAACCCTCAGTCACAAAATATATCACAAAAATTAAAATTTCAGGGGACATGGAATCATGCAAAACCAACTGACAGAAACTTTTGAACACATTTTTGCTAAACATTTTTCTCCAACTCTCTCAAACATAGCACCTTGAATTGCTTGTACAAAATCTCAGAAGTTGAGTAAATAATTTACAAGGTCAGGAAAAGCAAGAAAATGGTTTTGAACACCAGTGTTTTCACAGAAAAGGAAAGAAAACACCCCCTGGGCAAGATAAAATTTGAACTGAATTGACATACTTGACACTTCTGAACAAAGAGGCTGTTCAGAAAGCCAGAGACAGGTTCTGTAGCTCCCCAACTGTAACGCTACCAATCTAGTCTGTGCAACAATATGGATTTTTTCCTATTATTCAAGAAATACCACTTCTAGCCAGGAAGAATCCAGTGAATGTAGATTAGTATAAAATTTTATTAGATGTACATTTCTCATTTATTTCTTTAATTTTTGCATATGAACTATTGCCTTTACTAGCTAACTTTTTATTAATCTTTACCCCAAATTGCTGTCTCTTTGCCACTCAGATTAACATAGACAAAATTTCATTGTTAATACTCCATGTCCAAATTGTTACTAACACAAAAGAGTGTCTGGGACATTAAGCAATACTGTACTAACTGAAGCACTTTGGTTTACTGCAGGAAGGACAATCATATTAATGTTATGAATCCTCTTCTCCTAGCTAAGGTATAAAACCCCATCCTCCTTTTGCATTATTTTGACATCATATAAAGTTTTGTGGCACATATATAACTTGTAGCAGCAGATGTACTTAAGTAATGATTCAGTCAGAGATTGATTCAGTCAATAAACCACTTTATTGGTGATCTATTCAACTTATAAAACAAAATGCACCACAATTAACAATGAGCATTTGTTTATGTTCTGTGTGTATATTCAGTCAAATAAAATGTAAAAGACTATTTGCAATGGAGCTGGTGACTCAATAATATTATCCCTCCCTGAACAGCACATTGAGGTTTTCCTTGCCTTTATCAAGGAAGAACTCTCAACTTCCATCTAAAACAAACAAACAGAAACTACCTGTTGTTAATGCTGCTATGTCCATAGGTGTATTGTTGCTCCTTGCTGTTTGGGTAGCTCCAGTGTTAGCTGCACCCATGTAGCTTGCAACTTAATTCAGACCTTGATGTTCCCCCAGAAAGAAAGGCTTGGTTTGGTGGTGAAGGTGCTTGGCTATATTCACTGCCAACAAAACATGGCACTAGTTCCCGGGATGAATAGCTACATGCACACAAACACACTAACATGCCTGCAACAAAGTACCACTCAATCAATATAATATAATGCTGTTCTCTAGGATGATTCAAAAAAGTTGCTCCTCATATGACTTCTCCTTGTATACACGGATATAAGCAAGTTATGTATTACATTCCATATGCTGTTACTTATTAGGCACCTTTATACACTGTGTCTGGTAGTTTGATCAAAACATCCTCATCCATTAATCTGTCACATATTGCTTATTTTTATGAGGGGTCGATGTGATCCTGTACCATCTCTTAGGAATCTGTTTATGTAAGTCACCTGAAAACTCGGAGTGTTCCCATACCATTTTTTCAGGTCAGGAATGTGCTTGCTCGGTTAGCTGACACCCAGTATTGCTAGTCTAATAAGGCCTACTTTGGGTCACCACCTTCAGTTCATACTGTTTACCATGCCTAGGACTCCAGCAAGACCTTCACTACCAACTGGCCTTTAATATCCCTGCCATCTATCCTAATGCATTTTTTATGTCAGAGTCTATGAAATATTATCACTGCAGGAACAATGCGTCATCTATTCATACTACATAAAAAAATTCACTGATACAACTCCATCTACAACTTTCATTGCTCATTTCTTCAGCTCCTCTTTTTCCAGTTCTCTCCTCAGTTTACATAAAGAATCTTAGTAGTCTGAAACACTTAATTTCTTCTCCATTTCCTATCTCCTTGTAATAGCAAGAATTAAAGAGTCAAAAACATTATGGCTGCATCTAGACTGGCATGATTTCGCGCAAATACTTTTAACAGAAAAGTTTTTCCGTTAAAAGTATTTGCGCAAGAGAGCGTCTATACTGGCAAAAGCATTCGTGCCCAGTATAGACACTCTCTTGCGCAAGAAAGCTCCGATGGCCATTTTAGCCATCGGGCTTTCTTGCGCAAGAAATTAACGTTCCTGTCTATACTGGCCCTCTTGCGCAAGTATTCTTGCGCAAGAGGGCTTATGCCTGAGTGGGAGCATCAAAGTATTTGCACAAGAAGCACTGATTTTGTACATTACAAAGTCAGTGTTCTTGCGCAAATTCTCGTGGCCAGTGTAGACAGGCAGCAAGTTTTTGTGCAAAAGCGGCCGCTTTTGCGCAAAATCTTGCCAGTCTAGATGCACCCTACCAGTCCTGGCACACTGACAGTTGCAATCTCTGTGAGGACACTTACCTTGTGTTCCTACAAAAATGGCACAACTCCTTTAATTCTTTAAATTACATTATGAAATTTTAGCAACACAGAAGACTATGCCTCTATAGTCAGAAAACTGCACAAACTGTGAAAAATGTACCCTCACAGATTTGAAAGTGCTGATGGTTTGGTGCAGACATAGTTTTTTGGTCAGTCATAAATAAAACAGAATTAACTAAAAAAAATGTTGATTCTCTCATAATCATCCTAACTCTATTGCCAGCTGAATACACTGAAACACTGAAAAGATATAGAATCAGGCATCTTGTTCTACTTCAACATGTTTTGCATTTTACTAACACCTGTGTAAATTCCATTTTTTATCTGTCATCACCACAAGTTTCCAAGTAATTTATTTTTATTTGAAAGATATGAGCTCATGGCTTTTCTAACATGCTATTCTACCAAATAACAAATGACAATAGCATATGGACTGTGTGGCAGGAGTACTTCTCATTCTCATCTCACAGAACTCCTAATTAGTTTCTAATTACATTGTTATGGCAGTTTATTTTGCTACACGCAAAAGGAACTATGCTAAATTAATGCTGAGTCTTTTTAAATAACTGGATGAATCTGTTACCTAAAAAATGAAAGACAGTACTGCTTAAAAACAAGTAGTCCTGTGGCACCTTAGGGTACCATTACACAGCAGGGCTATTTTGGCATACTGGAAGTATCCCGAAATAGCTACCCCGTGTCTTTTGAATGCGCTCGTTATTTCTAAATATATTTTGAAATAATGGGTGTGCTGTTCTGGCATCCCTGCAACCCTCGTTCCATGAGGGTTAAGGGATTTGCTGAAATAGTGCTTTATTTTGAAGTAAGGGTACTGTGTAGATGCACCCTCAGAGACGATCCAAAATGTACAGAATCATGAGCTTTCATGGGTAAAACCCATTTCATCAGATGAATCAGAGTGGAAATAACAGAAACCTAGATATATAGATAGATAAATAGATAGATAACAGCAGAAGTACCTGTCAATTGTAGGCCCTGTATTCATTAACTAATTTAGTGGGCTGGATGTTTCCCATACATAGCTTTTGATGTGGAAATGCAGATGTTAAAGACAGGAGAAATTGGCTTTCTAATGTTCCAACCAGATAATGTCTTTGTTCAAGCATAGGGTAATGGTGTCAAATCTGTAGATGAACTCCAGTTCTGCAGGCTCTCTCTGTAATTGGTTAGTAAAATTCCTTTGTAGAAGAATGGCTACTTTTAAATCCATGATTGAGTGACCAGGCAGGTTAAAATGTTCCCCTACAGCAGTGTTTCTCAAAGTGGTCTGCAAAACCACTCTGAGAAACCTGTTAACGGGCCACTCCGGTGTGCTTATTTACCAGCTCTGAAGCCACGGAACCTCGTGGCTCCCATTGGCTCTGGTTTGCTGTTTGCAACCAAGGGGAGCCATGGGAAGCGGCCGCCTGGCCCACGGCACTTCTTGTGGCTCCCCTTCGCTACAAATGGTGAACTGGAGCCAATGGGAGCTATGAGGCTCTGTGGCTGAGAGCCAGTAAATAAACACACCAGAGTGTCCAGTTAGCAGGTTTCTCAGAGTGGTTTCACGGACCACTTTCAGAAACACTGCCCTACAGGTTTATGCATGTTACCATTCCTGATGTCTGATCTGTGTCCATTTGTCATAGAGGCTGCCTGGTTTGGCCAATATACATGGCAGAGGGGCACTGCTGGCACAGATCACATTAGAGGATGTGTAGTTGCATGAGCCTCTGATGTAGTATGTCCTGTATCTATACAAGTGACACGATCACAGGATCTAACCACATAAACCACAACATCAGGGACTCATACAACAGCACATCCTCTAAGCTTCTCCTTTTGCCAGAGGCCCTACCCCTTCTGGGAGTGCAGAGTTGCCCCACCTACTAACTCTTCAGCAAGAGTTTGGGCCCTCCAGGCTTAGACAGAAAGACACGTCCATTTGCTAGAATCATCAAGCAGCCAGTTTTCAACTGGAACGCCCTATCAAAATGGACCCTAGTGGCTCTGGTCAGGTAAAGGCTGTTCTCCATTCTGGCATTTTGAGTGCAGAAGATTGGGGCATGCAAGAGACTTTAAAACACTCTGCTACTAAAGGCTTCTGCTTAAAAACTCCCTAAGGTCACAGATTTCTTGGCCTTGGATTGGTATCACTGCCACCATCCAAAATGCAAAACCCTTTTGAGAACCCAGGAAGATGCATTTGGGAATTTCTACCTGTGGGGTACCCTCAAGCTCTTTAACCCTCCCTTAAGAGAGAACTTGAAAAAACTGTAATTTTTTTTAATAGCTGACCTTGCAGTCTTAGGCTGCACACAGAACCTGCCTTCTAGGACACAGGAATAAGACCATGGTCTTAAAAAAGGTGATTTTATTAACAAAACAAAACAAAAAAACCCTTGGTGAAGTATTACTTGGTTGCTAGGTGTTATAGAACAACTTAAAAAGGAAAGATTAAAACACAGACAATTGCTTCCCTGGGATTCCCTTTGGAGAGTTATAGTGCAGCGGTTGGGGGGGGGGGGGGAGAATTACATGTGTTCAGCACAGAAAAGTTCAACAAACCGCAAAATAAAGAAAATAACCAGATTGCATGTGGCTAAACATTCCTTGTTCTACTGCTATATCTGCTGTTCCCAGATTTAGTCATTCCCTATGCATGGGTTCGCTGGATATTGCATGACTGGGCTCTTTGTTTAATTCATGTCTCCCAGCTCTCCTCTGACCAGTAGGGTTCCATGCACTGCCCCTGAGCTCCCACTGGCTAGGGACTGTGGCCATTGACAGCTGCAGGGGTGACACCTGTGGACAGGAGCAGTGCGTGGAGCCACCTGGCTTACCTAGGAGCCAGAGGGACATGATGGCCACTTCCAGGAGCCACCTGAAGTAACCACTGCCTATAACCTGCACCCTAAACCACCCCTCCCGCACCCCAACTTTCTGCCACAGGCCTGAGTCCACTCCCACATTCACAGTCTCTCCCAGAGCCTGCACCTCCTCCCACATTCCAACCCCCTCTTGCACCCAAACTCCTTCCCAAAGCTCACAACCCCTTCCACACACTAACCCTCTGTCCCAGCCATGATTCCACTCCTACACTCTGAATCAGCCTGGATCCTCCTCCAGCACGCCAAGTCCCTGACCTCGTGCCAGAGGCTGCACCACATTTGGAGCTCTTGCCCTTTCCCACATCTCAACCCCTGGCTCCCACCTTTGTAAAAATGAGTGAGTGATAGGGAAGTGGAAATGGCATGAGCAGGGGGAATGGCCTCAAAGAAGGAGCGGGGCAGAGGTGGGGCGTCAGGGAATGGTGGGGTAAGGATATACGATTTTCTGCAATCAGACCATTTGCTGAATCAAAAACCCACAAGTCAGGGCAAGATCGTTGTCTGATATCTTTCTTTGTCTTCTAGCCTTTGTGACTTGCTTTATTCCTGGAGGAGCTGTGCTAATCCTCTCCAATGAAATACAACACAGCCATACTTAAACTCATACATTTAATACAATGGTGCCCAAAGACATTGCACAGGGCTGCAATATCTGTCACAATGATGCTGATAATGAATTGAAGGAGGCACTGAGCTACTTTCACCCAGTTGTGAGTTCTGAAGTCATGAACATTTCAGGGTCTCTTGTTGTTCGGCTTTCTAGTCTCATTCTCCACATACTTCAGTGACTTGTTTCAGAGATCAGCACCTGTCTGCTATTTCCGCATCTCCTTTACAATTAATCACCTAGGCCAGGGAGAGGCCACAGAGCCAAAATAACCTGGGAGTGCAGAGTGCAGTCATAGTTGGCAGAGACGTTTCATCTTTTAGAATCAGGGAGGATTCTCAATGGGTCAGAGCTGGAATACCTGGAGCTCATGAAATTGAGAATTCCAGGCATTGACTGCGCAGCCTTTGTTCAGAGAGTCTAATTCGAAAATCCTCATTCTTCATCTCTTTCAGAGTCCCTTGCTTTGGCCCACAGAGTGAAACTTGCAGAATTCCAAGGTTCTTCCCAATCGGTCTGACTCTCATATATGGTTATTCTGAATTCATGAAAATTCTCTGTTACATCACTGAATATTTTCCTTATGTAATTTATGCTTTTTTATGTAAGAGTATTTAATAGATGAGAATCATTAGTGTTTTTAGCTCACTGACACCCTCGTGTGGTCAGAATAAGCAATTATACTCAAAAACAGAAAAAGACGGAAAATGTTATACTTTAAATCAGTGAACAAGAAAGTTGAGTAGGTACATGTAGTAAGTGATGTCATTTAAATATCTTCCATTTTATCAGATATGAAGGATTGCAGCCATGTTCCACACAAACTCCATGACAAATATGGCATTTAATGTCATAGAAAGGCTCATTTTTCAAATCGATGTTTAAGAATAAACCCCTCTACGCTCATCAACAGTCACTGAAAAATATTTCAGACAAAGGATAAAATTTTCAAAAGCACTGAAGTGACTTAGGAGTCTAACTCTCCTTTTTCAGAAGTACTATAGGCGCATAGCACCTTAAGTCTCAGTGAAAATAGGACTGTAGCCTCTAAATGCCTAAGTTGCATTTGAAAGGATTTGGGAACTTTTTATAATTTTACCCCATTCAACAATCTGGTTTCCAAACTGAGTTGATGCATAATTGGATGTAGAGCATGTGCAAGTTGTAATCCTATAAATAGCCATTAGGTCTCAATAGCACCTAACTCTAGAAGTAAAATTGAGCAATTAATCTTTTTTGTGCTAATCTTCCTAAAATAATATAGTTTTTTACAAATGTGGGAAAGTAATGGAAATAATACGAGTTGGATAAAAATAAAAGTATTAATTCACTGGTAAATAATTTACTATGGAGTTGTTTATGCACAATTGAAGAAAGGAAGAAAGAAAGGATGCTTCAGGATTGCCTGAAAATTATGGAGAATTGAGTAACTCACTACCACTTATCTGCCCTCAGAATAGATAAAGCAAAAAGGGGGACATCTCAGGGAATGAAGGAAAAGACACTTCAATTAAAAAAAAAAAAACTTTCCCAGATCCTTTTTCCTTCAGATACATAAATAATACTCTGAACTTAATGTTACTCCTAATTACTTTCAAATAAATCCAAAGCAACTCCCTCGAATTGCATTGTAACCATGAGAAGTGTTCCCCTTCTAAGGATTCTCCAAGTACTTTACAACATTAATAAATATACTATCACAACACCCTGGTGCAGTAGATACCAACCCCAATTTACCCTTGAGGCTACTGGGGCACAAATTACTTAAATGACTTGCCCTTGGTTCCAGCTAGGGTTCTCAGGGATGCTGCCACAGAGTGGGGATCCTAGCAGACCCCCACATCTTAGCTCTAGCTGTGGCTCCAGGCACTGGCAGCCTTCCTGCAGAGTTGTGAAGCCTGAAACAGCAGCAGGTTTCCCATGGAAACCAGCCTGTGTTGCTGTGAAAATTTTGTCAAATCTGTAATAAATTTTGTCAAATCTGTAATAAATCTGTTGTGAAATATTTTACTACAAGAAATTGGCACTTTTCAGTGAAATTTATGTTTCGCCTGACAATTTCCAACTAGCTCTAGGGAATACAAGACTCAAAATGCCCTAAAACTAACCTTTCTTCCTCAGTGTGTGATGCTTTGCTGCCTCTCCTGTTAATCAAGCATTAATCTAAAAGTCCCCCCCACACACACTTTTTTCTCCCATTTTCCCCCTGCAGTTTGAACTATTTCTATTTATAATTATGAAGCTTAGGTATTGCTGCTGAATTTTAAAAGGTTTGTTCTCCCGCCTCTGGAGACTAGGCCTCTCTATGTCTATAGTATGAGCTAGGAGTGTGACTTCCCCTGCTCAAGTACATATATTCACATGAGCTCGGATCCAATTAGTAGGAATATAAATAGCAGCATAGCTGAGACAGTACTAGCAGCAGCAGTGGAAGCATAGCTGAGCTGTGTTGAGTACACACTGACTTGAAAGAAAGACGGCTAAAAGTGACAATTCTAATTTTTTTTCTGGGAGATTGTAGTAAATTTATATCTTCAAATGTGTTACTTGCAATATAGGTTAATTCAACCTAGATTTGGGATGTATATTTCAGTGGTCTGCAAGCACTGATATGCATATTTTAGTGCAAAATATGAAGATTAAAGAATGAAAAGGAGAGTCTTTATTAAACATCACAATTTCTAATATATTTTAAATATTATATGGGAAAAACTAATTTATGGCTTATTATTCATTTGAAGCTTTTGGAGCTAAATCTTGCTTTATGTATGCAAAAGGTCCTAAAGGCCACAAAAAGTCTTTAGTTTTGGGAGGCAGGGAGGATGAAGGGAACTGTCAAGTGTTCCAGGCACCCTATTGGATAGATGGATTGCAGAAGTGCTGGTTGATCAACTGCACAGGTCTCCCAATGTAGGAGTATGGTGGGAGAGGAGAACAGGACGTGAAGGAGAAGCTGTGAGGTTCCTCTTTGTGGTGACTGGAGAGCACTCTATCAAACCCTCCAGTGCAAGCCCATTGATAAGAGTTCTGACCTATAATAAAACAGAAGTTAACTCTTCTCAGGGAAAATAGATTTATATTTATTTTTCGTATAACCATCTCTATTGCCCACAAATGTTAAATGTTCTTTTAAAAATATCAGGCAGAGCTAAAGTGGGCCTACAAACACTGTTATACACAAATCACAATCGTTTGGTTATTTTGTGACATTGCTACAGGGCAGAGTTAAGATTATTTGGATGCCTTCCCTGAACACTTCCATATATTAACTCATTTGGATTTCTTGTAAGTTTATCCCTACCTCTGAATTTCCTGGGTTTATAACGCTTATTGTTGGATAATTATGACATATTTTTGCCCTTAAATTACTGATGTTATTCAGCTTTAAGTTCTGTTTAGCACTTTTTATCTCAGAGTATACATGTTTTTAATGTTTCGAAGTACACAGCTTACATCCACAAACCACTGCCTTATTTGTTTACTCACAATTCCCTCACCTCTAATAAACGTCAACAAGTTGGTTGCAGAAGAAAGCTTGAATCTTGGGAACCACAATCTCACTAGGTAATGTTGCCAACCCCCCTCAAACACTGTTTAATCAAGAGAAACTCTCTCATTACTGGATGAGTTCTCATTTAGAGTACGTCTACACTGCAATAAAAAAATCCATGGCACAGTTGCAGCTATTCCAGGTCAGCTGACTTGGGCTGAGGGGCTAAACATTGCAGTGGAGACGTCTGCGCTTGGATTTGGACTCGGGCTGGAGCCTGGGCTCTGAAACCCTGTAAGGGGACAGTCTCAGAGTCCAAGCTCCAGCCTGAGCCTGAATGTCTACACTGCAATTTTTAGCCCCACAGCCTGAGTCCTGTGAGCCTGAGTCAGTTGACTTGGGCCCTGCAAGTCTCTAACACAGGTTTCTCTGACAGCACATAAGAGCAAAGGGCATTAAATTGGTTAGGTATTAGTGGAGGGGATTGTTAATTATTGTGAACAGAAATATACTGTCCTTTTTAACATTTCAGCTGGACAATATGATAGAATTAATGGATGTTTTATGAGGCTATGTTTAAAAGACAGAACGTGTTCCCTGACTTTCATTCTTTTGAGTGCTGCAAGGAGAACTGTGAAGAAGGCCATTTTGCTTTGCACCATTTTAATTTGAGAAAACTCATTTTACTCAGTCACTTTGAATTTTGCTCAGTCTCTTTATACCATGCTCGTCACAAAAAGCCAACATGTGCTTTATGTACTCATTCTGAATTAACTGGTCTTGGTTACCTGTGATCTGGCTGCATTATAACATAAAGGTTTAATGTCCAAAGCCTTAGGATCTCTGAAGGCATTTTCAGTTTCTAAGGTGTGAGGATGTCATGACTCCTAGATTCTATTTCCAATTTTCCCAACAATACTGTGAATTTGAGCAAGTTACCGGACTTCTCTTTGTCATGGTTTGCACATAAGCAAAGTGGTGATAATACTTACCTCACACAGATCTCACGAAGAATAGATATGTCTGTGAAGTTCCCTGAGATGTGAAGAGTATTATATAAGGACAAAGTATTAATTTTCCCAGGTACCTGGATAAGGGCACAGCCAGATTCATGGTTTTCAGGAACAATGTTTGAGTGTCATGTTAATAAACTGCCAACTGGCCAGAGCTGAGGCCAAAAAACAATCATAACTCTTTGTGATGCTTCTCTTTACTTAAAATAAGTAAGTAGAATAACCAACCACCATTCTTGAGAGGGATGAGTTCATCGTGAGGTGTGGTAGCTGGTGTACAGTGGGATGACAAATAATCTTCTGTAATGTCCAATCTGATGTGTGAAGATAAAGATTTCTTCATAAAGTTGGATGACAAAAGGTTTCATGTCTCTACAGAGACTAGAGTAGTGGTGGTTCGGTCCTTTACCTGGTTTGGCCTCTCTGCCGTGAGTGGTATGAGGGAACCAAAGGAGGGTTATAGCTGCTCTATCCTTTACAGCAGGGGTAGAGAACCTTTTTTGGGTTGGGAGCCACTGGCCCACAGAAAAAAAATCAGTCGAGGGCCGCACACAAGTGAAAAGTGGAAAACCCCCACTCTATGTGGCCCCTGATTGAGAAGGAGACACTCCCCACATTCCCCTTGCACACCAGAGTCTAGGGGGCAGCAGGGGGACTGGAGTACCAGCACGGCACCCCAATGCTGGGGGTGGGCCGAGATTTGGGGGCCAGATCCATGCATTCCAAAGGTCTCATCCAACCCCTGGGGCCTGAGGTTTCCCACCCCTGCTTTATGGCCTCTGACAGAAACTGCTTTTTAAAAAACTAAGATCTCGTGTGCATGAGATACATGTGCGCCCATAATGGGTTATGCACTGACACGAATTTAAAAAACCACAACTATACTCTCCAACTATCACTGTTTTTAAAGGAAAGGGCTCTGGTTTGGGATAGATCAGCTCATTTTTACAATCACTCGTTGTACCCAGAGCACAGAAACTGTCTTGACTCTAATAGACAAATTTTCATAGTGGTATTGTCCAGAATGAGACTGTGAGATTTGGTTGCATTTCACAATGGATCACTTAGCAGCACAGCTACAAATAGGGTTGCCAGGTGTCCAGTATTGACCCAGACAGTCCAGTATTTTCGCCTCCTATCCGGTAAAAAAATTCAGAAAATACCGGACACCTAAAATGTCTGGTATTTTCTGATTTTTTTTCCCCCGGCCAGGAGGCAAAAATACTGGACACCTGGCAACCCTAGCATCTGGGTCCAGGCCCAGCCCCCAACCTCCCCCCCGCCAGGCCCCGACACCCCCAGTTCCCCGGATCCCATGCTTACCTGGTTCCGCAGGGAAGCTAAGTTCTGGCTTGAACAAGAACACAAAATGGCCGCTGGCAAAAAGCCTAAAGACCAACGAGAAGCAATGCCTTCCCTGGGTCTTAGTGCTCAACCGCTCCCCTGTTCCTATCCCTATTCTAACTCTGCACTCACTCTGAAAGGGGCTATGCTGTTTTAATGCTGTTTTATTATTTATTTATTTATTTGCTCAATAAGTCTCGGAGCCCTTTTTTTTTTTTGGCTCAACAACTTTGGTCTCCCCCTGCTTTTTTTTCCTCAACAGAATTTTTTCCCCAGTGTTTTTTTTTTTTTTTTTTTTTTTTGGAGGGGGGTATTCGGTATTTTTGGTTCAACCATCTGGCAACCCTAGCTAGAAAGAGGAAAATACCATGGAGACATGACAGTTCATTGGCTGGAGGTCTTTGATAAGCCACCAGTGGCTTTGTGGTTTTGGATTTTGGGGATATGCAATGTGTGGGAAATATATTACACATCTTCCATAATTTTTAACCCCCCACACACTTTATTTGCACTTGTATTCATCAGGGTCTGGTGGTTCATATGTTCTGTTTAGGTTTCTGAAAGCATTAACATTTTGACTATAATCTTCTACTGAGGGAATTCTAAGCTTGAGTCTAAGTAAAGCAAGATTAATGTTTTAGTTTTGGCAGCAATTTACAATAGTAAAATGTTGAGAGTACTAACATAGGGAATGTTGCTAGATGGCAACTTATCAGAAATGAGTAATGTATTTTAATTATGTGTTTGGAGACGGAAAGCTAGTTCTGAATGTTTCAGGGATATAAAGTACCTGATGTATAATCACAGATTATTAAACTCTGTACACCTTCTAAAATGTATCTCAAAGGGTATGCCTACACTAGCTCGTTAGTTCGAGCTAGGTAGGGTAATGAGGGCAAGCGGAGTTGCAAATGAAGCCTGGGATTTAAATATCCCGGGCTTCATTTGCATGTTCCCAGGCGCCGCCATTTTTAAATCCCCCTTAGTCCGAATTCCGTGCCCGCAACTACATGCGGCACGGACTACGTAGTTCGAATTAAAGATCCTAATTCGAACTACCGTTACTCCTCATTCTTTAGGATCTTTAATTCCAACTACCTAGTCCATGCCGCGTGTAGCCGCGGGCACGGAGTTCGGACTAAGGGGGATTTAAAAATGGCGGCGCCCGGGAACATGCAAATGAAGCCCGAGATATTTAAATCCCGGGCTTCATTTGCAACTCCGCTTGCCCTCATTACCCTACCTAGCTCGAACTAACGAACTAGTGTAGCTGTACCCATACTTGTTTTTATACAAATATTGAGCTGTGAGTGGAGAACTCCTCAATTCTAAAAAACTAGATATGACATAAGATTCAACAATGTGCTGTAGGAGACAACTGGATGCTGGCAGAATTTAATAGGTCTTTTCTATCTTTAAATTCTAGGTCTGCCCTCTAGCAATCACCAACTAAACTTTCTGAAGGTTCTGTGTACATTGCCCTAAACCATTTAGGGTAAGTCCTTCTTCTTTTAAAGCTAAGCTCATACTTAGAGCTCTTACCTAATACAGTGGCCAGATTTTCAAAAGCGCTGGACAGCCATGTATGTCCATGGAGTTGCTAGATGTTCTGGGTATTTGTTTAGCCTGGTTGATTGCCCCACCAGGGAAACTTGTATTTCATAATGGGCACATATTATAAGTCAGCATTTTTTTAAAGTTAAATGCTAAATTATTTACTGGCTGTTCTATAAAATGCCGAATGCTGACAATAATGCATTTTGCAGGAAGTTTGATTTATAATATTTCAAAATCCTGGCCTTTAAAAAGTAGCATAAATTCAAAAATATGGAGAAATGAAGATGGTATGAGTTTGCAGGCCAAAAAGTGGGGTTTCTCCTCAGCCTTTCAATTCAAATCAAATGTTATATCATTTTAATATCTGATAGTGCCCTGATAGCAGATGTATCTCCTGCACTGTCAGAAGGAAGAAGCAGATGTGCTAACAGGATTTTTCTATTTCTAACCTGTAGCCAACCAAAAAGTGGAAATGTGTCTGGCAGTTTTTGGTGTCAAGAGAAATAACTGCTATGACTAATTTGCTACTGAGTTACTCTGTGACCTTGGGAAAATCCAGTAGCCTTTCTGTAATCATTAGTACTCAATGCTGTGATGTGCTTTGACATTTTCAGACAAAGTATACTTTGCAAGCACAAAGTACATTTTCGGTTTTTTAAATATTTAGCTGAGTTAGTCAACTAGGGCTGAAATTATAGTAATTCTATGAGAGTGAATCAAAAGAGAGCTACAGAACAAACTAATTAAAGCCACAGAGGGGTAGCCAAGTTAGTCTGTAAAAGGAAAAACTTAAAAAACAACAAACAGTCTAGTAGCACCTTAAAGACTAACAAAACATGTAGATGGTATCATGAGCTTTCGTGGGCACAGCCCACTTCTTCAGATGACCAGAGTGTTGGAAGTCCAGATCCAAGAATAAATACGGGAAGGAGGGATGTGGGGGAGGGAGAGAGGAAAAGCAATGGCGGGGAGGAAGAAAAAAGAGACAGTGAGTAGACAAGCTTCAGAGGAATAGCCAAGTTAGTCTGTAACAGGAAAGACTTAAAAAACAACAAATAGTCTAGTACAGCGGTTCCCAACCTTTTCCAGATGGGGACCCATTTTGACGATTCAGGAAGACTTGGTGTCCCAAGGCAATTCAAAAATGGGGGGAGAAGCGGGGGGCAGAGCCACCTGGGGAGACACTTGGCGACCCTTTTGAAATGTAATGGCAACCCATATTTGGGTTGCCACCCATAGGTCAGGAAACAAGAGGCTGATAAGAACCATTAGTTTGCCCCTCCCTCCTTCCCTTATTTATTCTTGGATCTGGACTTCCAACACTCCGGGCATCTGAAGAAGTGGGTTGTGCCCATGAAAGCTAATTAAAGCAGTAACCCTGACACTGTTCTTCCAAGATAAGAACATTTTTTATATTGTCCTATTACCACAACAACCAAAATGCTCTGGTCTAAACTGACCACATTTGGCCATTAGATGGCACTAGCACTACTTTCCTAACAAAGAGAATGTCTGGCATGGGTAAAGCAATAAATACCAACACAAATGCACTACTAGAAGAGGGGTGTTTTCTCGTGATTTTTATGAAAGGCATTTGCTGAGCTTCAGTAATAAGAACATGTCAGTGGTTACACAAATTGCTATATATGCAGAACATCTTGTGGAATGGGAGTTGAGAGTAGGAAGAGAGTGAAAGCTGAATTATACTTTCTGCCTACTAAATCTAACTTATGTTCTGGGTTACTGGATCCCTTGAAAATAATGTGGAAAGATTTAATTTAGAAAAAATTAAATCAACTGTCACATTTGAAAGTTCTGGAAAAAGGGTTATACCGAAAAAATCTGAAATAAATATATTTACATATTCCTTTTTGTATACAGAGACACAAAAGGAATAACATATTTATGGCCACAGGGGGCTACATAGGCTGATATACTGAATAGCATGGCCACTTGGAAATTTATAGCAAAAGCTGGGATAGAACTCAAATCCTCCTGAACCTCATGCTCTACTGATTCAAGTACTGTATCGGAAAATCTCTTTTGACAGTTAACAGTGCACAGACTGTGAGACACAGTTGAATAGTGCTGATTCTGTCCATTATATTCCCATAGTGCACAGGTGCACAAATGTATTATTTACTAAAGATTTACCCGGTGTTGTTGGGTCCCTCGGAGCAGGGGGCTGGAGGTATGTGTGTGAGGGGCGCTGAAATAGGGGTGGGGGTGAGGAGGGACCCAGGGCAGGGGGCTTAGGTTGTGGAGGATGCAGGAGCCAGCAAGAACCACACAGGCCAGGCGGTGGCTCCCTGGGGCTGGCTGTGGGGAGGACCACACCAGCCAGACAGTGGCTCCCCAGGGTGGGCCATGGCAGGGGTCGTGCTTTCCTGGTGGCGGCTCCCCGAAGCTGGCCGTGGCAGGGGCCAGGCTGACTGGGTGGTGGCTCCCTGGGGCTGGTCATAGCAGAGGCTGGGGGCAGATCTTTGGGGCTGGCCATGGAAGGGGCTGTGCTGGCCAGGGGGCGGGCAGGAAACTTATCTTCACCCCTGCCTCCTGCTGCCCCAGTGAGTGTGTATAGCTGTCCCAGTTGAGTTCCCATCTCTAGCCTCTTGCTGGCCACCTCCCCCTCCTCCCCCCGCTGCAGTCATTACACAGTATAACTATTCTTGCTAGCAACCCCCTTCCTTTCCGTGTTATGAAAAACAATTGCATTCCAGGCACATCCAATTGTCCTGGCACAACTAAACCCTTATCCTGATTTAAGTTATGGTAAGAGGAAGCTGCATACCGAATTTGGTGGTCCTCACACTTACTGTTTAGGAGGAGTTCTTGAACAGACAGACAGATGGACAGACAGATTTGTTCGCTCATAAACTCTCTCATGTGTGTGTGTGTGTGTATGTGCATGCACACATACCTCTACACACACACTTCTCACAGATATCTTTTTTTTTTACTTATATACTGTAGATTGTAATATTCTACAATTCTATTCACTGATGGCAATTTTCAGACTCCTACAATTTCGCCCATTCTAGTTAGACTCTCATACAGAAAGCAAAAGACATCACTCTCAAAACTGGACCATTCTCCTGCAAAGTCTCAAGTCCATTTTCCAAAGTATGGAGGTGGTACAGCTATTAAAAAAATTTCCAATCATTTCTCTGAATACCTATTTTTCCTAAATTCATTCTTGGAAATGACTGAAATATTTTCACTGACAGTTTGGCAAATTTCAGCCCAAATGGTTAAATCCAAATGGAAAACAGGAGGATATACAGGAAATGGTAGACAACCATAACATCTTGTATCACTACCAGAACATAAGAATAACCATATTGTGCCAGACCAATATGAAAGTGGCCAAAGCCAGATGCTTCAAAGGGAATGAAGAGAAAAAGGCAACTTCAAGTGAACCATCACTTGCTATCCAATCCCAGCTTCTGGCAGCTGGATGTTAGAGATACTTGGAACATGGGTTGTTTTCTGTCCATCTTAGTTAGTAGCCACTGGTAGATCTATCCTCTGAGAACTAATCGAATTATTTTTTGAATCCAGTTATTCTTTCAGCCTTCAGAACATCCCCAGCAATGTATTCCAGAGGTTAACTGTGCACTGTGTTAAGTACGTGCTTTTGTTAGTTTTAAACCTGCTGCCTGCTCCCAGCAATACCTACCGTAAGTTCTTAAAGAACCAAATGATTTTTCAGCAAAAAGATCTTTTTGATATTTATTGCTGGTCTGGGCCTAATTCTACTTCATGATATTTTCATCACAATTTATTTTTTAAACCACCTAGAACATTCAACTCATTGGCTACTTTTTTTTTTTAACATTTTCATACTATGATTTATTAAGTCCTACCTGCATGGGTCTACCATCCTCTTGTCCAATCATGTTTTTCCAGTCCTGCAGAGAGCGCTGTAGGCTGTCAAGTCCTGTCTCCCAAAGCCTGACACTGCCTCCCATATCCACTGTAACCAAACCCACTTTGCCCAATGGTGCCAGCAGAACATCCGTGTCTGAGATCTTTGACAGCCATGATGTATATGGAGAGAGAGACGCTGATCTGAAAAATAAAGCCAAATATGGTTCCATCACAATTAACACTATATGGAATATTTCCGTAGCCATGGTGTCAATTTTTAAAAATACCCTTGAAATTTGAACAAGGTCACAGAGGCTATACACTAGTGAATATGATCCAGCAATAATCCAAGTGCGATCAAGACTGGGCATGGCAGTCCCATTATATTACCCAAAGCACACCACATACTGGAACTAGATAGGGTGGAAAGATGCCTTTGCAATACTGATGCCTGAATAAAAGATAATCAAGATAAATGTAGCCTGGAACATGCAATATCAGTAACCTCTATCTCCAATCTATTTTAAGGAGACCAGTTCTCTCCTTTTTGAAAGAATAAGTGGGGAGGGGATGAAATAACCAGGTCAAATAGGAAACACAAAACTGTTTTATGGCCCACTTAGGATTTTATTGGAAATGTCAGTTCCCTGGCTCATTAGAGATGAGCAAGCAACACAAAAAAACAAAAACCGAAACCTGGAAAACAGGGAAGTTGAGCAGAAACCCAAAAGAGCATTTCTATCCTGACTCTATGGCTACATCTATACTGTAGCCTTTTGTCGGCAGAGACAATGCAAATGAAGCGCTCATTAGCATTTGTCGCTCTGTCATTTGCATATTCGCTGCCAATGCTTATTGCGGAAGAGGTTTTTGCGCAACAACAAGCAGTGTAGATGGGGCCGGTTTGCACAAAACCCCCCTTTTGCACAAGATCCCTTATGCCTCAAAAAAGGGGACGTTTTCAGAGTTTGAAAATTTGGCTTATAAAAAAATTAACTTCAATCTCACTTATAAAGCAACTATTACAGCTCAATAATGAGATTCTAAGCACTGCTGGAGTCAAGGAGGTTCTGAATTTAAGCTATCTACCCACAACTGGAGGCAAGAGCCAAAACAGGACTTTCATTTGTATTAACTTGGCCTGGTTTACACTACGGGGCTAAGCTGACCTAGGTTACACAACTCTAGGTATGTGAATAATGTAGCTGGAGTTGATATAGCTTAGGTCTACTTACTGCAGTGTCTACACGGTGCTGGGTTGAGGGGAGAAATTCTCCTGTCGACTTAGCTTATGTGTCTTATTCCAGTGGAATACTAGAGTTGACAGGAAAATGATCTGAATTCATATCTTTTAACCTATGTGCTGAAGCCCTGAAATCAGTGCATTTTCCTGCCAAATGCTCTCTCTATACACTGACAAGACAAAAAATCCAGTTGCAGAATTGCTCTTTGGCTGAATATATTCAAAACCTTGGTTATGCAAACTACAGTAAACTTCCGATAATCTGGCACCTTTTGGACCCAGGGGGTGCCGGATTATCAGATATGCCAGACTATCGGAAGCGGGGGCTATGAGGGGTCTGGGGTGGGATGGGGGGGATGCCACCCCAGACTCCGCATAGCCCCCCCTACCTATAGTCTGGCTCTGCCCCAGGCGTCCCCGATTCAGCTGCTGGTCAGTTTCAGCAGCAGCTGAATCGGGGAAGCCGGGCGCAGAGCAGCTCCAATTGTCCAGCAGCCGGAGCACTTCCGGGTTCCTGATGGTGCTGGACCATCAGGAGTGCCGGAGCATTGGATGCCGGACCAATGGAGTTTTACTGTATAAGAAACATGGATGAACATTCACTTCTAGATATAACTACACTGTAATGTAAACAGAAATGTAGCTTGCTCTTTACATAGAAGATTCCTTTAAAAAGCTACACTAATGAATGTTAGTGATACAAAATGAAGCATTCAGAATTCAGGAAATAACAATTCCATATGTACTCTCAAAGTTCAAGTGGAAGGAAGCAGAACTCATTCAAAATCTGGCCTCATTCCTTACATGCCCTTAAAGTTCATATGGAATGAGATGGATTTTTAAAAAAATCAACATAAAATTGCATACATTTTGGTTACATACACATGCTCAGCACCAATGAAAAGCTAGGAAATCCCGTTTAATTGGCTAACCAGTAAAACATATTGTTTAACCTATTAACTAATTAAGGAGGAAGAGCAGGTGGGCTATTCAGTTGTAGCAGCCCCTGCTGGTTACACCTTCACATCTCTAGTACTCATATGGTCTCACAATCTTTAAGGTATTTATTATTCAACAACCTTGACAGGCAAGAAACTCTATTTTACAGACTGGGAACTGAGGCAGAGACAGACTTAAGTAATTTGCCTAAGGTCACACAAGAGGAAGTCTGTTGGAGCAGGAACTTAGAGCCCTGGTCTTCCCACCACTGTATTGTATTTCCTCTCTATGCAAGACCCTAAAGAGACAGAAAAATGAAGAAGAGCAGGGACAGATGAAAAGGGAGAAGGAAGAAGCAGGGAAGATGAAGAGAAAAAAGGGTGAGACAGGGGACAAGAGGAAATGGAGAGGGGAGAAAAAGGAAAAGAGGAAGGTACCTCTATCAACTGCTAACACAATTTTTTTCCTGGGTATGGAAACTTCATAAAGCTGGATAAATACAACTTCCAAATAGAGGAGTACACCATGCACAGCTATTGAAGAATTCTATACATTAGAGTCAAAATTATTTTCACAAGATTAGGTAATCCAATAGGTAATAAGGAAACAGTGCACCAAAAAACCCACCCATGTTTCACATTAAAAATTAGGAAAAGCAAATATCTATTCTAAGTAATAGAGCTTAACAAATTGTATTTGTTATTGCTACAGTGAGGCTGTTTTACTGATGGAAATCACATACCTGGGAATAGGGATGTATTTCAGTTTCTTTGAGTTAAGATCCGTTACTTCCAGATATCCAGCTGTTTCTGGAGGAGTGATATCTGCAGATACATAAATTTATTAAAGAATATTAGCTGCATCATTAATAAAATATTACATTTGTATTCATCAGATTAGATTTAAACATTCATTATACAGTATATATCAGAAAATGATACACTTTTATACTAACTGTAGGTCTAAATATAGCAATTATTGAATTTTATTACTGACATAATGGTCAGCAATTAGGAGTTACAAAAATAAATGAGCAATGTTGTATCGCTGTGGTGCCCAACATGCTAGCCACATTGGCTATTTGGCCAGTTGAGTGAAGCTAGTTGGATTGAACAATGTGGCTATTTGGCTGGTTGAGTGTGGCTAGTTCGCTATAGCATTAGCCACTGAAACTACTGCTTCAGATCTGGCTGGACACTACGGTTGTATAGTGTAGTGGATGTCAAAACAGTGCACAGATAAAGTCCAATTCACAAAAATGCCAATCAAGCATTACTGCAAACTCTACCTCCCTTCTTTTACCCATCATTGAAGAAAATGCATATTGTTCATTTGATTGGCAGTATATTTGGGGAGCATTTCAAAACACAGTGCTTTTAAAAATCTTGAAATTGCAACGTACATTAAGTATGGATTATTTTTAGTGAGGGCAGAAAATGCTATCAGATCTACATCTACTAGTACACACTTATCTCTATTTCCACAGCAGCCAACAACAGCTGAGTGACTTAGAAATTTATAAATACATTAGTGAGATATAATCCAACTTTTGCTTGTATCAAACATTTTGGTTGGTCTCTCTGTACAAATTTTGTGCCACAGACTTCATGGCTGGCAATTAATAAATGACTAAAAAGTACAATGTACATTATGTTTACATAATGTCACTGAATAAGAATAGAATTCCAAATTTTCTGCTCAAAAAACACACATCCCATCCAAGTATGCTGAAGGAGAATGTCCATTAGCTGCAGCGGCAGTGGGCTTGTATTCTGTTTGGGCACTAAAGAGAAGTAGAATCATACATATACACGTAGATCTAAAGTTCAATCCAGCAGAGAACTGAAGCACACAGTCATTTATAATATTACCTTAAGGCACATATAATCTTACCTAGATCTCTAATTTTTACTTTTAAAAATATCATTCAAGGTGAACATAGAGAGGACAGGAAAAAAAATTACGTTAAGTATTAAAAGAAGCAGCTGGGAAATGAGTGCTTATGAGAAACAGCAAGCTGTTTTCCATTAAAACAAAAACTTTAAATATTTAGTAAAATTATCTATGAACATGCTCTTTCCCTCAAAGGTAAAGCAGAATAAAACATATATCTTGCGTTATGTTACTACATTTATTCTGCTACATATCATCCTAACAGAAAGAATACAATAGACCGTAGGAACAGCCATACCGAGCCAGACCAATGTTCTATCCAGCCCAGTATCCCGTCTTCAATTCAAATAAAGTTTTCATCTATCTACAAGTTGATATAGTTGAAATAGGGTAATCTCTTACCTTTTGGATAAAGTTCTTTCAAAGGTATGTCTCCAGGTGCTAAAATTCTGACTATCTGATTAGTAGCTAATAAAGTCACACAATTGATTTTTTTTCCAACTCCGGTTTGACTGCGCCTTCCATAGTAAAATGGATCAGAAGGAGAGGCATGCCTGCTCCCCAGCGAAGTGTTTCTCTTCCAGCTGTACACCTCATTGGGAGACTGAAAGAGAGAGAATGTAAATTGAGGACTTTAGTGAGGAAAAATTGTACAAAGCAGCCTTTAAATAAATGGTCTTTATAAGTTTCCATTAAAAGTCAAACTTAACCATTATGGATAATTCTCAGTTCATGCCACGAGTAGTAGAAGAGCTAGCTGCCTCAGTCTTTGAGAGAGCTTCTATTGACACGATGTGTGAGCTTCTACTAACATAAGAACTTCCATACTGAATAAGACCAAAGCCCATCTTGTCCACTACCCAGTCTCTGGCAATGGCCTGTACCAGACTTTCAGGAGGAGTGTTACTATGTTACAAGGCTACTATGGACCTCTGTCTTACACATCCGGCTTTTGGCAGTCAGAGGTTTAGGGTAACCATGAACATGTGGCTGCACCCCTAGGGATTTTGGCTAATAGCTACTGATGGACTTATCCTCAATGAACTTATCCATTTGTTTTATGAACACATTATATTTTTGGCTACCATAATATCCCAAGGCAATGAGTTCCACAGGTTAATTATGCAGTATGTGAAAAAGTACTTCCCCTTTTCTGTATTAAACCTGCTGCCTACTAACCTAATCAGGTGACACCCAGTTTTTGTACTGTGTGAAGGGGAAAATAATACTTTTCTATTCACTTCTGCCACATCATTCATAATTTTATAAATCTCTATTATATCTCCCTTTAATGGTCTAATCATTTTAGTCTCCCATTCCATACAGACACCATTCCACACCCTTAATCATCTTTTTGCCCTTCTCTGAATCTTTTCCAGTTCCACTATATCCTTTTCGAGCTGGGGCAACCAGAACTGCCCAAAGTATTAAAATTTTGGTACACCATGGATTTAAATAGTGGCATTATAGTATTTTCGGTCAAACTTTCTATCTGTTCTAATAGTTCCTAACATACTGTTACAGCTTTTTAGCTGTCCTAGGCATTAAATAGAAGCTTTCAGAGAACTAAGGTGACGCCAAGTTCTGTTTCTTGGATGGAAATAGCTAATTTGCACTGTATATGTGTACTTTGGATTATGTTTTCCAATGTGCATTACTTTGCACTTACAAGTTTGAATTTCATCTGAAGTTTTTTTGTCCAATCACATAGTTTTATGAGATCCCTCTGTAACTTTTCATTTTGTTTTTGACTTAACTATCCTCAATAATTTTGTATCATCTGAAAACTTCGCCAATTCACGGTTCACCACATTTATCATATCTTTAATGATGATCTAAAACAGCATAGATACCAGTACAGATCCTTGGGAGACCCTACTAGTCCATTTCTCTCCATTGTGAAAGCTGACCTTTTATTCCTTCTCTTTGTTTACTTTTTTCAACCAGTTACTGATCCATGAAAGGACCTTTCCTCTTATCCCATCTCTACTTAATTTCCTTAAGAGCCTCTGGTGAGGAACCTAGTCAATGACTTCCTGAAAATCTAAGTTCACTATACAAGTACACTTTAGAGAATTCTAATAGATTTCTGAGGCATGACTTCTCTTTAGAAAAAACATGTTGACTTTTCTCCACCAAACTGTATGTATCTGGGTATCTAAAAATTCTGCTCTTTATAATACTTTGAATCAATTCTCCTGGCACTAAAGTCAGCTTCATCAGCTTGAAATTGCTAGGATCTTCTCTGGAGGTTTGTTAGTTTGTTTGTTTTTTTAAATCAGCACTGTGTTAGTTACCTTCCAGTCATATGGTACACAGGATGATTTCAGTGGTAGGATTTAACTTCCAAATGTTAAAGGCTTTTTAGCCTTCAACAGAATCCAGTATAAGAGGATACCACAACATCATCTGGCAGGTGGATCCAAAAGATGAGATTGTTTCCCTCTGTTCTACCACTCTGAGACTTTCATTCTCCTTAACAGCACAAGGTTGTCAGACAGGAAAATAGGGACACTACTATGTTCCTAACAGTCTCCTCTAAATACCACCCTCGCTGTCTACCTAGGCTCCTCCAGTTTGGCCACTCTGGCCTCAAGACTCTGTACTCTATCACTGAGGACTGTCAGCTGCTTGCACTGCATGCACTCATAGGTCACCTGCCCATGACAAACAAGAGGCCAAAAGCACACAAGTCTTGTTTAGGAGATATCAGGTTGCTGTGGTCATCAGCAGTGTTTCCTCTAAGCTGCACGGCTGCACAGCTTCACAGGTGATTAAATCAGCCCTGCACAGTCAGTCAGCTCTGTGCACTAGCCCTGAGCCTCTGACTGGGTGGGGCTGATTAACCACCTGTGAAGCTGTGCTGCTGCCCAGCGTAGAGGGAACACTGGTCATCAGAGTTGACTTTCTATAGTTTTTTCAATAAAGCACTTCCATTATCAAGACAACCCCACAAAAGACTTTACACCCTGAGGCCATTCTACTAGTAAGAGAAAACATTTCAATAATTTGACCTGTAACCAATCTACATAAAGGGGTTTATTTACAAAATGTTTCCACAACCACGTGGTACTGGCAACAGCCATTAAGTTTGTATCATGTACAAAACTACTTAATGCCCATTTCCCAACATTCAAAGCCAATGATATTATTTTTTTCTGTAGTACCCTCTAGACCGTTTTTAAAATATAGGCTGGCATCTCATTTTCTGTATTGATTGCTTTAGCATCCCAAGCAGATTTTCACACCAAATTGTCCACAATTATGTCATTTTCTTGAATGTTATATTTAATAAAAAATCTTGCCATGTGTACGAGGAGTAAGACTGTTCTTCTATGTGTAGTGCTTGAAACTTATATCCACTGAATTTCATCTGCCATATGTCACCCAATTTCCTATCACTGCCAGGCCTTCTGAAATCTCCCTACCCCTCACTATCCTAACGAACATTGTATCCGCTGCAAATGTTATTAACTCATTATTCGTGACCTCTTGCAACTAATTAGGTTAAGAGTTATTTAGATTAACTAGTTATAAATAAATGTTTCTGGATAACTTAAAATTTCATTATATTACACTTCAATAATATTGGATTTACCATAAGTTCTGGGAAGCCAACAACAATAGTAGCATAATTATGTACATCCGAGAGAATCCTGTTGGGAGAGCTGATCTTCTGTCCCACAGCTACACTTAGGTTCTCTGAAGATAGTTGGTCACTTGAAACTGTGTGTGGCACACACAAATCTGATGCTAAAGTGGGGGAAACAAATGATAAACATTAAATCTAGATAAGTAAGAAGAAACAATTTTCCTGACAAGCAGTGAGCACGAATTACTGCTTTTCTTTTTATCATAATTCAACAGAAATAAAATGAAATAAAGATCCGTTTATGCTATATTATACTACACACAATAAAACAAAGTTAAATAACATGATTTAGGTTACAAAGTCTACCATTCAAAAGTTAGGAAAGCCTTAATTTTGCCAACTTGTGTTCATTGTATGCACTGTGGGTACGTCTAGATTACATCTCTTTTCTCAGAAAAGGGATGTAAATTAGACACTTTGAAATTGCAAATGAAGCCGGGATTTAAATTTCCCGCGCTTCATTTGCATAGTGGCGGTTGCGGGTTTTTTTTTTTTCCGAAAAGAGGCTTTTTGAAAGAAAAACGGCTGTTTAGATGGGGATTGTTCAAAAATAAAAACCTTTTTCGAAAGATCCTGTACTCCTGAAAAAATGAGTACAGGTTCTTTTGAAAAAGGGTTTTATTTTTGAATGATCCTCATCTAAACAACTGTTTTTCTTTCTAATAGCCCCTTTTTGAAAAAAAAACCAAAAACCTGTGGCCGCCATTATGCAAAAGAAGCACGGGAAATTTAAATCCCGGCTTCATTTGCAATTTTGAAGTGTCTAATTTACATCCCTTTTTCGAGAAAAGGGATGTAATCTAGACGTACCCTGAATGAGGCAAGGGCTCTGTGAAAAAATAGTATGTGATCATATAATTAAAGACTGCCATAACATATATGCACAAGGGAGCAAAATTAAAGTTGCATGATCAACTATAAATATACTATTTTTGAATTTTCAACTTGTTTTTTTCAACTAAAATGTCTAAGCACAGAATTGTTTAATAAAATTTCCTAGATTTTTGTGTTTTTTTCCCTTTTAAGGAAAAAGTTAATCAAATTACTTTATGTACAACTGATGTGGGTGGCAGGTTTCCAGATGCAGCTGATCAGGAGGATGCCCCGCATGGATCTCTTGTGCTCCCATTCTTAGTCCTGGGAAAACTCTGGCCCCAAACATTTACCCAGGAACAGGGATTGGCTGTGAATGTCCTTATAGCTCTGGGGGAGTGACTGGGGAATGACTGGGGAGGACGTCTGCCTGGTCTCTCTCCCCCCTGACTTGTAAATGGACTTCTGGGATTGTATCCTGGGTTAAGAGTTCAGCAGAAACAGGTGGGAGGGCAGGAGTGCTATCCAATTTTTCCCCATCTTACTTCTATTACGGTGATCTAGCAGTTCCATAGTGCTCTCGGGACCACCCTTCTTATCCCATGACTCCTTATTTTGATTAGTAGCCTTGGAAAGTGCAAGTACTCTATACGCACTGGATCATCCTTGTCCACATATTTTTTGACTCCCCTTAAAGAAGTCTAGTGAATTGGTGACGCATGATTTCCTTTTATAAAAGCCATATTGACTCTTCTCCAACATATCATGTTCATCTCCATAGCTGATAATTCTGCTGTTTATTATAGTTTCAAACAATTTGCCTGGTAGTGAAATTAGTCTTACCAATCTGGAATTATCAGGATCCCCTCTGGAACCTTTTAAAAAATCATCATTATGTTAGCTATCCGATTATCTAGCACAGAGGCTGATTTAAGTGATAGGTTATATGCCAAACTCAGAAGTTCTGCAATTTCATAATTGAGTTCTTTCAGAACTCTAGGGTGAATAAACATCTGGTTCTGAGGCCTCATTACTGTTTAGTGTATCCATTTGTTCCAAACCCTCCTCTATTGACAATATTCAATGATTGTGGTATGCTGACAACATTTTTCTGAGGAATACAAGTGAGAGAAGAAAAACCAGCAAGTTTTAACTTTTAATATCACAGTCAAATCTGAATGGAATTTCATGGGATATAAAAAAGGCACTCCAGCAGCCAAAAGTGTTCCTCCTCCTGAATATCAAAATCTGCTACATACAATGGAGGTATGAGAGCTCCTCAAATGAAAGGTTACAAGAATTACTTATAGTAGAAGGTGTTAGGCAATCTACATAAAGGGCTTGCAACCAGCACCCTCTGTAATGTAGGTCTGTCTGTCTGCAGTTTTCAAAATTTCTGAGCTATTTTATTCAAACAATTCCAAACACATGCACAGAATTTTGACATCTTTTTTTGAAACAACGGTATGAATAACACACCACAGGAAAACAATCAGATATGAAATTACTCAAACATCTATAGATAGAAATAAAAGAATGAGGCAGGTTTACATTGAATACCTGTTGTTAAACCAAAACCCTTCTCAACAGGGTCTTCATTCAATGCATGCAGTTGGCAAACTCCACTCTCTTCAGATACCATATGTGCTGGCTTGGTTAAAAGAAATTTCCTGTAAACAAGGCAGACTTATTAAAATATGGTGTAACACTAACCAAGAATATTTATTTATTAAATAGAAAAAATAGTCTACACTTCTATAACAAGGATCTCAACATGCCTTACTTAAAATTAGGGATGTTAAGAAGCATGTAATTCATTAATCATGTAGTCAACAAAATTTTTTTCTACTACACAATTAATCGATAAGGGATAGCACTCAATAGCAACTATCCCTGCTGTGGCTCTGCACTGAAAGTAATTTAGGAGCCAGGTGGGCAGGTGGCCCGGCTCAGTCCTGGCTGCACTGGGTCCCGGGAGCCATCCCCACTGCACCTCTGCATTTAAAGTATATTAGGAGCCGGGCAGGCAGGCAGCCCGGCTCAGTACTGGCTCGTGCCAGAAATGCATGTAGTCGATAGCATTAACCGATAAGCTATTAACACTATTACATCCCTACTTAATATTAATGAAGTCTCACAGAACACCTATGAGGCTGGAAAGTGTTTATTTTATCTAGCTTACAGGTTGAGAAAGAAAACAAGAGAGGCAGATTTGCTTCCGGTAGCTATATATACAGCTTTATTTATTATGAAGTTAAATAGAAACTGGAAAATGGAGTATTGTTTGTTCCATTAAACTATGAAGCAAAGTAACTGGGAGAGTGAATTGAGTCAGATTTTCAGTCAGTCACACTAATATTTTCAAAGACCTAATTTACACAGGCATAAATATCAACTGTATAAAATATGGCATTAAAGTTGGCATATCCAAATGTTCAGAGGTGCAATTTTACTTAAGCTCATCTTGCACACTCAACACTCAGGATTCACATCAGGCATTTGGGCAGGTCAGGGAAAGTGCACACAAATATTAGTAATTGTTTTTAAATATTGCCAAATATCCCCATTTGCTCTATGTTTGTATAGACCTTAGCACAGAGGATCTAGATCCAGGACTTGGGCCCCTAGATTCTTCAAAACAAATAATTAATTTGGTTAACTTACTGATTTAGTTTGCTTTCAACCAAGAGCCAACGGTCTTCAGCCACTAAGAAAACAGATTTGATATTGATAGGTAGGGAGATAGTATGAGTTCGACCCTCTAGTACATCCAGCACAATAAGGTGGTTTCTGCGAAATGTAAACCAAGAAAACAATTATGAGGCAAAGAATGTACATGACAAAACTATTCATTTTAAATAAAAGTGATGTAATTTATAATAAACTCTTACCCTCCTTCTTTGTAGAACACAAGCCAGTTTTTATGTGAAAACTCTCTGCACATTTTGTGACTGATCTAAAAAAATACATTACATATCAATTACAATTTGTCAGGTCTATCCTTACATCCATAGTCAGGGCCCTACCAAATTCCATTTTGGTCAATTTCATGCTCATAGGATTTTAAAAATCATAAATGTCATGGATTTCTCCTATTTAAATCTGAAATTCACTTTTGTAATTGAAGGGGCTCTGACCCATAAAGGAGTTGTGGGGAGGGGGTCACAAATACATTGTAGGTGAGGATTGTAGTACTGCTACCCTTACATCTGCACTGCTGCTGCCCTCAGAGCCAGGCATGGAATGGTACTGCCATCCTTATTTCTGCGCTGCTGCCTGTAGAGCTTGACCCTCAGTCAACAGCCACTATTCTGTGGCCATCCAGCTCTGAAGCCAGAAGTGCAGAAGTAACGGTGGCAGGGATCGCAGGTTGGGGGCGGCTGTGCAACCCTAACAGCCAGTTGTGGCGTGGCTCTGTCCATGCTTCAGACCCCCGCTGCAGTTCCCACTGTGCGGTGGTCCCTGGCTCAGGGTGTGGTCATGCTTCCCGCTCTTCCAACGTTCCAGGGCTGGGGCAGCTGGGGATGCGGAACCTGCCCTCCCAGCACTCTGAGGCCGGAGGCACCAGTCTGGGGCAGGTTCTGGCAGCCATGGTGTGGGAGGGAGCCTCTAGGTTCCAGTGGAGGAAGGGTTTTGGAAGGGGTGGAACCTCAGGCAGAAGGGGTAGGGATGGCCTCCCCAGCCGGCATGGTGTGGCATAGCACAGCATGATATTTGCACCCTTACTTCTGCGCTGCTGCTGGTGGGGAGCTGCCTTCAGAGTTGGGCCCCCAGACCTTAGGTGCTGCTCTCCAGCTGCCCAGCTCTGAAGACAGTGCAGAAATAAGGATGGTAATACCAAGATCCCTTCTAAAATAATCTTTTGACCCTGACTTGTAACTCCCTTTTGGATTAGAATCCCTAATCTGAGAAACGCTGTCTCCACCCTGTGAAATCTGTCTAGCATAGGGTAAAAGCACAGAAGAGATCAGATTTCAAGGGGGGAACTAGATTTCATTTCAGGACATGTTTTTTGTGGCCATAAATTTGGTAGGGCCCTATTTAGTTTTTGCTTGTTGTCTGGTTAGAAAGGTCAGAAACTAAAATATGTGGCCAAAAGTATCAAAAAAGTTTACCTAAAATTAGATTCCTGAATTTAAACATTTAGGGACCTAAACAGTGCTGATCTAAACATTTAGGGATCTAAAGAGTGTTGAAAATCAAACCGCAACCAATGAAATCATACCAAATTCACTAGTTTTTCTTTCATGAATTAACTCACTATATTAACCACAAAGCAACTTTCCACCTCGTCCAAATTCTTAAATTGCATCATATTAAAATGAATTAAGTCTGTTAGGCTTAACAGAATCATAACATTTTGTAAGAAAATATTCGGTAACTCTTAAGGAAATATCTGAATGGGTTTTGTTGCAAAAATTACATATCTCTATAAAATGTCCTCTGTTTGTTGCCTTCTGTTCTGGAATAGTGATATATTCTGTTGGTACAAAACTGAGAATTTAGTTTTTGTTCCATAAAAGAAGGAAACTATTCTGCTATCATGACCTGCACCCCTTAGCTCTAATAAATCTGCTATAGTCTATCCAGAAAGTTGCTATTCCTCACCGGCTCCTCCTTGTTGCCCCACCAGGATGCTCGCTTTGGAACCTCTTGGGAATCTGGCGAGAGTAAAAGTCGATGAATGGCACTAGTGTTCGTATCCAGCAACAAGACAACATTACTCTGTAAACACAAAAGAGAGTATTACTTCCACTCTTCTTGAAGACCACAGCACTGGGTCTACATGAAGTGTCCTGGCTCTTTGCAACTGAAGCTATTTCATGTCACAAGGAAATTCAATTTGGAAAGTCAGAATTGGATTATACTTTGCTGAAAAATTGCAGACTGGATCCTCTGCAGAACTAATGAAGTACGGCAAAGATACCACTTAACTGACAATGGTCGGTACAGATGAATGGTCCTATTTTAAATGTCTATGTTTTAGTTGTACTGAAAAAAATCAAATTTGTTTTCTTCTGGAGTTTACATTAGTATTTATAGAGGTTTGGGTAAATCTAATGTTAATTTACAGTGGCCTGATATGATTTATGCACTTAAGGTTTATCACCTGTAGCAGCCATTTACAGTCAACTATAGGGCAAAGTCTTACCAGCTTTGCTCTTTCTATCTTACTAAAAGATTTGGGTGAAACTCTTGTTTCCTTAACATTATGCTAGAGCAGCAGTGGAGAACACTTTTTGGGTTGGGGGCCGCCGACACACAGAAAAATCACTTTCACAAGAGTGAAAAGCAAAAAACCAAATAAAAAAAACAACCCCCCCCCCACACCAACCCCAAAATCTCTCACTGACGCAGCTCCCAACTGAGAAGGAGAAAGACATTCTCCACATTTCCCTTGCACACCAGAGCCTTGGGAGGCCCAGCCTAGTAGATTCTGTGTGCTCCAGTCCTGTGCAGGCATGGCAGGGGGCTGGAGCACCAGAATAGGCTCTCCAATGGTAGAGGAGGAAGCCCTGAGCCTCAGGGGGCCGGATCCAGCCCCTTAGGTTCCCCACCCCTGTGCTAGAGCAAAAGAACCCACCTGAAAATTTAAATAATATGGAAGTTGAAAAACTATTATATGGAAAAAGGTTAAGCAGAAATTTGGCTGGCCCCTGTAGTGCTTCTTTAAATATTTCTTTTAACAGATTCTAAATTGGTTTCTAATGCATTAAACTTTTAACAACTCTGGAAAACGATCACACACAGCCAACCTAAACTGATTTCAATTAAATTTTAAAGTGACCAAAGAATAAGCTAATTAAGTCTTGTATTTCATTACTGCATTAATGTCTTAGATCTAAATCTTTGTCATTCAGTGAAATGCTAAGTTCTTCAAGGTTTTTTTAAGGACATAGTAAAAGTGAATTGTATGCGTATCTAACATCTGAAGTAATACACATTGAATGATAAAGGACTAAAAAGATGAAAAGCTTCAGAGGGGTAGCTGAGTTAGTCTGTAACAGGAAAAACTTAAAAAACAACAAATAGTCTGGTAGCACTTTAAAGACTAACAACATTCTCCTAAATCAAATATGTACTAACTTAATCAGAATCACAGTTTTTTGTGGATTGTGGGTAACCTTCATATTTCCTCTAGGGCTGTTATTTTAGAGGAATGAACTTTTCATTTTTAATGAGAGCTTATTGTAGCTAAATATGGTAAAGCATTTAAAATATTATCATGACATTTGTAGCATTTGGGAAATTCAGCTGCAGCTCAGCTCTTCTAATAAAAGAAGAATTTGTTAAATGCTCATGTATTCCAAACCAAATTATAGAAATGTGGCTCAGGAGGAAAAGGAAAGGGTTTGTTTTGGGTTTGGTTTTGTGCCATATTGTATTTATATATTTCTGCATCAGCACAACTGAACTGCAGAAATGCATTAGCTTTCCAAGCCACAAAACCCCATATGAATCGGTTTTTCTACTTAGCATTAAGTTCATGAGTGCAGTTGGCAACATAAAAAGCCATTCTACTCCACCCCTTTTGATGTTAATGGTTTCCTTCTGTGCTTAGTGACCGATGGCATATTCTGTCTGTGTTTAATAATAGAATTTTGCGTCACTTGTGAACACATCCAGTTGTATTCCTGGCAATCCTTCAAGTGAGATGGGAAAAGATGCTGATGTGCAGTTCCGTTATGTTTGTTCTTGACTGGGAGAAAAGTAACCTTTGGGTGACCTCATGACCCTGTTGTCTGGAATTCCAAACTTTGGACAGATGTAATAACCCGTCTCATGAGGTGGCGCTCTTTTATTTTTAGTGACTGCAGAGTTTTCCTTTCCTTACTGCTGCTTTTATTTTGGTAGGATTTTCCTCTTAAAACTCCTTAAGCCAAACAGGACTGCGATTTCACTGCTGGATGGAGAAGTTATGCTTACCACTCTTGTAGGCACAATGGGGAGCAGGGGTGAGCCGCTGCAGATAAAAGTAATAATGTAGTATTTAAACCTTACTTACTTCCTCCTTTTTAGCCATCTTTCTTGTCCATAATACAATGTCCTATCCCTAGGTCCTTAACTCCATTCCCAGTTTCTCCCTCTTATATGCCTCCTCCCAGACACAACCATGCTCACACACTCTTTCCTCCCTTGTCTTATATTATTCATCCCCTGGAAACACATACATGCAACAAATCCAAATATTCCCTCCCTTTCAGTTACAGGTGAGAATTTCTTATTGGCTCTTGAGCCTTGCAATGTAAACCTCTCCCTACAGTGTGTGTTCCCAAAGTCTCCCTTACACAAGCAACTTCTTCCAACACTGCTCCTTGCAAACCTATATCTCTTAGGTGACACTAACAGATTTAGCAACTCTCACTGTATTTCTGGTAAAACAGTGGTAGAAAGTGAACTGTCCTTTTAGTTCAAGTGCAAGAAGTCTCTACAGTGGATTTGAAGGTCTTAGGTTCCAACTGTGCTGAATTCTGAGCTGGGAAAAAATAGTATGTGAACCTGGAATATCACAATTTATACACCAAAGGAAGTGGAAGCAAGGTTTGCTAAAGCAAGCTGAGAACTGCTTTTCCCCCAAATTTAGGGCTTGCCTACACATTGCCATAACACACTCTGCAGGAACTTTCAGTTGCTACCAGCAGGGTCTGCATGGACCAAGTAATGTACAACATTTTTGTGTGTTTTAGAAATCACACCCATGTAAAGTACATTCCCTCAACCTCCCCCCGCTCCACCTTGTAGACAAGTCCTTAATGATCTTTTATAAACACTTATTGATTGTAAAATATGTGAGAGGATCTTGGAATATTTCTAGTTGTTGAAATGTTTTTATATTGCAAAACGTTAACAGAGTAAATTATTATGCTGGGTAAATGTCAGTTTTATTGTGTTTCTACAGTTTACATTTCAATTAATGGGAGCTGTCTCTTTAAGAGCAATATGGGATGGAAATACAAAACAATGTGTGGGAGATTTTGTCTATCTGTCAGCAGAGCAGATGTTCTCATGTGTAAGATCCAAAAACTTGATTTAATCTGTTTATCTTTCAAGAAAACAAA
Organism: Pelochelys cantorii; assembly: GCA_032595735.1. Classification (NCBI taxonomy): domain Eukaryota; kingdom Metazoa; phylum Chordata; order Testudines; family Trionychidae; genus Pelochelys; species Pelochelys cantorii. The sequence continues at coordinate 65,431,945 of CM064326.1, read as the reverse complement.
TCTCATTCATGAAGATGTAGCATCAGATCTTATTGGGGGACTAGATGCCTTGGAGCATTGCTAATGGGCTGCAAATCCTCTCACCTGTAGGTCACCAATTTTAATCCAGACCAGATTACTATCAATTAAAAACCATTCCCATCTAATGTGTGTCTGGTGGCCCCCATTATGTGATGCGTTTGGTGGGTTTCATTTTCAACTCCAATGTCACAAACCCACACCGTACTCTGCACTAGTTGGCAGACTCAGCAGAGGTGTCAAGAACCTCAAAGGCCACAGAGACTGAATTACTCTGCTACCCATAGAGCAAGTTACTTCTCCAGCATCTTCCAGATAAGGATTAATATATGCTGGCAGGACAGTGTGTGTGCAAAGCTTATACTGACAATAGGAACTTTATTTACTAGGGTTGTCAAAACAATGCCTTTTACTAGCACTAAATCCACACAATTTTTTTAAAAAACTGAACTTGGTTACAAATATATTAGTTCTAAATATGCAAATTATAATTAAGTAACTTGCATATGATTTGCTTCACACACTAAGCTCCACAAAACTTGCCTGGTATCTATCTGTTACCAGAAGCACTGGGTGTGTACAGAGGGGAAACTCTTGGTCTGTGAGGGGGAGGGCTACCCAGCCCATTGAGTGGGATGATTGCAGGAAGCACTGCCACCAAGCCATTTCTCTGAAGAGCTGAAGGTCCCTATTGAGCACTTTGAACTCCTTCCCCAGGAGAGCCATTTATGGATCTACCACCAAAATTCAGGTGGGAAAGGTGAAGCTGTCCTAAGCCACCAACTTCAGCGTTAGATATGGGAGGAATAAAAAAGGGTCACTTTCTCCATTTAATTCCTCAGGCTATTCAATAGATCAGTGGTCACCAACCAGTAGACTGAGATTTACCAGTAGATCTTGGAGCCTCTGACAGGTGATCCTGACTGGTTTGGCCAGGAAGCTATCAAGTGCTGGCACTTCAATTGCCCCTCCACCCGCTGTCATGCTGCTCCTGCCCTCTGCCTTGGAGCTGCCCCCCTGAGAGCCTCCTGCTTGCTGTGCAGGCTGTGGGAGGCAGAAGAGGAGGGGCGCTGATGTCAGAGACTTCTGTACCCTATCTCCACACAGAGAGAAGGGGATGGAGGGAGCTTGGCAATGCAAATCTCTGTCACACTCACACACCGTGTGTGTCTGTCATTCTCACAAACACACAATGTCCTTCACTCTCATCTCCTGACCCAACGCATATGTGGGGGCTTGTTACTACTACTTTTACTGCTTGCAAAGTGTGTTACTTTGGGGTTTTGACTGGTCTGTGCATTTCATAATTTTCATTTCTCTCTTACGGTTAAATTAAATTCCTTGAGTAGTGAGTTCTAAAATGCCGAATCTGTTGTGGCTGGAGTAACTATCCCTGTGGTAATTGCTGCTCCTGGAAGTGGCTGGCATGTCCGTTGTGCAGCTCCTGAGAAAGGCAGAGCAGGGGTGTCCACATTCTGGCCTTGCTTGCAGACACCACTCCTGTAGCTCCCATTGATCAATAACAGGGAACCATGGCCAGTAGAAGCTGTGGGCTCAGTGCCTGTAGACGAGGGTTAGCACATAGTGCCATGGAAACACTGCTGTACATGCCAGCTTCTTTCAGGACTGGTACAGGACCAGGGCAGGAGTAAGCCTGCCTTACCTCCACTGTTCTACCTGGAAGCCATCTCAATTAAACGGAGCCCAGCCAGAGCCTGCTTCTTGAACCCATCCCAGCCCTAAAACTCCTCCTGCACCCAAACTCCTGCCCAGACTTGAGTCCCCTTGCACCCAAACATCTTTCCACCAGCTTCCGCCCTGAAACCCCTCCTGGACCCCAATCTCCCACCCTAGGCTAGCCCAGAGCTCCTCCCACACTCCAAACTCCTTGGCCCATGGACCAGAGCCTGCACCCCAACCTCCTACTCCAGCCCAGTGAAAGAGAATAAGGATGGGGTCGGAAAGGGGATGGAGTGAGCAGGGTGTGGTCTCAGAAAAAGGGTGGAGCAGGGGCAGGGCCTCAAAGAAGGGGCGGGAGGGAAGTGGGGCAAGGGTATTTGGGTTTGAGGTAGATCTTACATTGCACTTAAATTGAAAAAGTGAACTTGTGGTTAAAAAGGTTGGTGACCACTGCAATAGAATGTAAGTCTCTCATCCCTCTCCCCAGGAAATATGGAGGGGGGGGGAGTGGCTTAAACATTGGTAATCCACATAAATATGCAATGAAAACCTCAGCAGAAGTACCCATCAGTAAAACTGTCTCTAAGAGAGGAAGAAGAATTTAAGGACTTTTATTTTAGTGCAATGCTTTTGATTCATTGCAGATGGACATTATATGAGAAATAATAAATAGCAGCAGTTTGTCTGCACAGACATAGATATAGTTGTCTCATCCTTTTTATTATAATTATCTATTTATGGGTGTTTTGTAATTGAGTCATAAATGTTCATCTAAAAATGTTTTATTAAAACAGTGATTTGGAAAGACACTACTCTCTGATACTAATTATCCAGGGTATTTTTAAAACAAAAATAACAAAAGGAGAAGCAGAGATTTTATTTTATTTTTAAAGTCATTTTTCTTTTCCTTCAAGATGTTGGTACTTTTTGGTTCTTTTTCTGAATATGCACAATATTAATACTTTTGTTTATCAGCTAATATCCAAAGGGCTGGTGGTGTGGTTTACACAATGATGCCTGGTATTGATTATAGCACTTTTGGTCTCCAAACCACTTTACCTGGTAGCTCATCTACACAATGCCCCGTCAGGTCGGTATGTTATTACGCTTCCTGACAAAAGGAAGATGCAAACCAAAAAAGATAAGTGACTTGCCCTGGGCCACACAGTCAGTGGCAGAACTCAGATTAGCACTCGGAAGTCCTGTTCTTGATTCGCTATTTGTTTTTGCTTCCATGGTGCATATCACTCACAAATATCAATGCATTTGACCTCATCTAAGTAAGTAACAGCATCATTTCTAATTTTACAGATGTAAGAGAAATCAAATGGTTTGCCCAGGACTACCTGTTGCAGAGCTAGGTATAAAATCTAGGTCTCATGACTTTTAGTCCATTTTTTTAACCTTGTCCACTAGGTTACACATGCCTTCTCAAAGTTGGAATGCTTAACTGAACTTTACTTAAACTATTCAAAATTCTTGATTCTACAAATTAAGATTGAATCGGCTTGCCAGCAATACTGTCAAACCTTCTGGCCTATGGTTACAACTAGAAATATTTCAAGATCAGATGGATTCTCAAAGTATTTTTACAGCCTCTATCTCCTCCCACACTTCCCAGCAGGGACCAGAAAGCACAGAGATTTAAAACAGAAAGAAAAACAAAACAAACGAAAACATTTCTCCATTTTCTTTTTTAAAGCCTTAAGGAAGGATTATGTATTTTCAAGTTAAAATTCTGGATAAAAGTAACGAGATGTGTTATCTGACTTGCTCATTTGCCCGTCTCTAGCCTTCAAAATTATCTGTCAGAAGACAAATAAACAGGATCCCATTGTACCATTTTCTAAAATGTCCTGATTTATTGGATGCCTGAAGTGGGCAATACTGTCTTTCCTTACCCTTCCCACATCAAAATCATGCAATGAAAAGCCACTACAGGGATTTTTCTCATTCTCCTGGAAGCAATAGGCAGAATGAATGTTAGCAGTATTCTGGGCTCTGCTTACTCTGCCTGATATGAAAGTAAACCAGAGGTGGGCAAAAGGGCCTCTGCGGGCCGGATTGGGCCCACCAAGCGGGTAGATCTGGCTTGTGGAGGCCCTGCTGCTCCCCCACCCTCAGGCCAATTAGGGCCTGGGGGTGGGGGACTGCCCGAAGCCTTCTCCGCTTCGTCTGGGGGTGGGGTAGCCCTGTCCCATCCTGTTTAGGCCTTGCCCCTTCCGGGGTGGCCTGGGGCTACTTCAAAAATTTTTGAAGTGGCCCCCGGGCAAAAATGATTGCCCACCCCTGAACTAAACAAACTAAATATGCCGTGAACTAAAGGAGAGCTCACATCAAAGCTCCAGATGACACAGCAGCGGCCATCCAGGCTACACCAGGATCCAGCCCACCAGATAAACACCTATTTCCTTGGAGTCCCATTTTGAGCTTTGCAAAGTGCAAATTATTAACACGACCTTCCAACTGGTGAAAAATTAAACAACAATAGGCAACAATCCAGGATGTTTAAAATATGCTACATGAGTAAGGATGTTAAAATGTGGTTAATTCACTAGTCGACTAGTTGATGGAATTTCCAGAGGGGGCTCTTATACATTTCAAAGGAGGAATGTGGAAGTGCCTATAGACTAGTCGACTAGTCAAAAAACTATCCGATAAGCATATTGGATAGTCGACTAGTCTTTAACATCCTTATACATGAGTGGAGCATATTACTTAGTTTTTCTGCATAAACTGCAAAAAACTGATTGATATAGAAGGGTCAAGTCATTTTTGAAGGGATCCTAAACATACATAGGCACTCAAAGTCCAAATTGTCAGTTTAATGAAGTATACTTTAAGAATCAATGACAATCTATTTTAAGTTTGCATATGAAATCCTAAGATAATACAAAAACACAGTAATATTATCATTAGGATATTATTTTTCAGCATGATAATTAGGTTTATTTTTTTAAATGCCTTGGCCCAACTGGGCACTTCCTGCGAAAGACAAACCTGAAGTTGCCAACATTCAAACTTATGGTCAAAGAAAGAAAAGAAGGTTACATCTGAACAAGAATTAACAGCAACGATGCAATAAACCACAATAGCCAATCTACAGTACAGTCTCTATATCAGATTTTAATTCAGACTTTTATTGAAAAATGTATCGTAGAAGGACAGACATCACAGTGTAAAACCAATCACCGAGTCAACTGCCTAAGATTTCACAGAAGCCTTTGGTAAGATATTCCCTTCTCTTCCAAAAGAGATTTAATGCTACTGCAGTTTGGTTAAAAATAATACTAAAAAGGTAATTATTTTCATTTTAGGAATTTCAGACATTTAGAAATATCACGGGAGAGAAATTGCTGGGCTCTGCTGTCAGAAAAAGTCAACTTTCTAAATGCGTTCTGACACTCAAGGCAGAGGATCGAGTGCCATCTGTTTTACAATTTCCTGTACTGACCATAGAGGGCAAAGCCTTGTTTTCAACTAAGCAAACTTGTTATGAGCTTCTCAAAATAGCTCAAATAGTTCTTTTATAACTCATCAAGACAATTCCACTGGCAACAGTGATAGGAAGTTAGCTTTTGGATGAGAATTGGGAAAGTGTATTTCTAGAGACCCAGTTCAACATGGATATAAGAATGCAATTCTTCTGAGGTCAATAACAGATTGTCCCTGCTTAGGTCGTAAGTCTTAGATAAGTAAAACGTGCCTTGAGTTAGGCTATGACAATACGCATGGCTTCCTGGAATGCTAAATATGCATGAGATATTTGATACCTCATCAGCTGTGTCAATGGAAATTTCTCATTCTCTCTACTAAATGCACAAAAGATTCCTTAGCGCTACCTAACAGCCACTAGGAAATGGGGAAAGAAACCCAAAACCAGTCGGAAAAAAAAATTAGAAAAGGAAGGAGACTGGTGACCAACAACAATGGTAACTGTTAATGCTATGTCTCATATCAGCTAGGAATGTAAACAGGATGCAAGACTGGAAGGGACCTGCTGAGCCATTCATTCTTTTCTTGTAACCTCTGGATACGTTGACTCTCAAAGTGTTTGAGAGCCTGTACAATAGTTTGACACTAGAACAATCTGTTCTGAGCTATGACTTCCAGGTCACTGGGAGATATGCTGCATGACTTCATGTTGGCCTTCAAGATTTCTTTATAATGCTTATATTGACCACAATAGAGTGCTTTCCATGAACAAGTTGGCCTCAGAAGACCAACTTTGGTATCTGTGTATCATCCAGCCTCAGAACATGACCAAATCAGTGAAACTCTTGCTTCCATACCTATGACACCACACAGCTTAAGGACCTCTGTGTTAGGAATTTTGTCCCATCAATTCACATTGGCAATCTCCCTGAGGTAGCACATATGGAACTGACTGGGTTTCAAAACATGGTGGCGATATATGGTCCATGACTCCAAGACATACAGCAGGATCTTCAGGACAACTGCCTGATAGACTGATACCTTCAAATGTAGTTAAATACCGTGATCATTCCGTAAGCATTTGGTCAGTTTTCTGAAGGCAGCACTGGCTTTGGCTAGTCAAGCAGATACATCATCATCATAGTTTATGTTGAAGGAAGGTATGCTTCCAAGGTAACAAAACTTATCAACAACCTTAAGGGCAGACAGTATCAGCAGCAGTTATCACTGGAGTACTGGGTTCTTTCCAACCGACTGAAACATAACCTCTGTTTTCCTGAGTCCAAAATGGTGAGCAGAAATAGTAACATGATCAAAAAGCTCTTGTGCATCCTCGACTGAATGAGCCAACAATGTACAGTTATCAGCATCAGGAAATCATACTTTGGTGTGAATACTTTGGTGTGAGCCTAATGTCTTTGGAAGCTGAAAATGCTACAGTCCATTCAAAACTGAACAGGTATGCCCAACTGGCTATCTTTGAAAGCAACTAACAGTATCTTCGAAAAGTAGATGCCGAACGGGAGTGGCGCAAGGATGTAGCCTAGTTTTGTTTCATTTGATACTTCAAAAAGTACTGGTATCTCTCCGCTGTTAAGGATACAACTCAGCACACCAGCACAAAAAGACTGAAATATTGATACATTTTTCAGGACAGCTGATTCACCTAAGTACCTTCTAAAACCAGTTTCTGTTGACTGTGTCAAAATGCCTTTGTCAGGTCGATGAAGATCACGTAGAGATCCTCATGTTACTCTCTATATTTTTCTTGATTTGCCTGGCTGTGAATATCATGTCAGCAGTGCCCTGACTGGCACAAAATACACACTGGCTTTCAGGAATGATGCCATTTGTGAACACATGTGGTGACAGCCAGTTGTAGAGGATGCGGGCCAGGATCTTACTATAGACAGTGGTGAGATGCCCCAGTGTACATCACAGCATGAACGGTCACTTTCTCTTATATATGTGTAAAATCAGGGCATCTTTGAAATTCCTGGGGGACTTGTGCTATCTCACCCATTTATCACCATTTGGGAGAAAGAGCATCAGCTGGCCACTACCATTATAAATCTCTAATGGGACTGCGTCACTGCCTGGTGCCTTTTGAGATTTCATCTGCTTGACAGTTCTTTATATCTGATCAAGAGTTGGTGGTATACCAGCTGTGAATCAGTAGCCCACTGAGGAATCTTTTCAAGAATGCTGCTGTCAAAAGTTGATATTTGGTTTAATACGTTATGAAAAGGTTCAGCCCAGAGGTTTTTAGCACTATCTGTAACCAGAGTGCTGCCATCAGGAGTGTGCACTGGTGTAGAGCCAGCACCAGCACGGCTCAGAGACTGTTTTCAGCCCATCAAAGAATGCTTTAAAATCATGTCTGTCGGCTGCGTCTTCAAGTTTAACTGTTTTACATTTCCACCAATTCTCTCATTTGCTGTAATTTGACTTGTGCCTTCTGCTTAGCTCGAATATATGCTTATTTCCTGGAGGCATTGTCTTTATCACTGAACCCAGCCAGGTGTGTCAAATACATCTTATCAAGAAGAGTTCAGGCATCTTTGTCCTTTGTCATCAAACAAGTCCCTTTATTTGCATTTTTGGAAACCTAGTATTTCAACAGCAGTTTTGTAGGTTGTTTCCTTGATGTTAATCCATCATTCAGTAAACCAGCCCAAACACTGCAAACAAAAGTAGAGCTGAGGGACCCTCTCCAAAGGTCTGGAGTGCAAATAGACCAAGTATCCAGAAGTGTATATACTTATCTGAAAGTATCTCACAATCTACAGAGGTGGAGGAACCTCAGGGATCCTACTCTGGCAGTACTAATTTCCTCACAATCAAACATAAAACAGGAGGATATCGATTTATTTATTTTACCTGCTCTTCATGTAGAATCACTTGCCCTTTCAGTGGATTTCCCAGAGGTGCCACAGTCACAAAGGGCTGCCATATATTTCCAACTGTCCTTGGGAAAATATCGTAACAATCCACAAAGTATCCCATTTTACTAGATACATTCATGAAATATAAGGAAACTGGATTGCATGTAGCCACATAAAGTATGTTTTCAGTCTCATCTGCTGAAAGAAAAGGCAAATTAATGAAAGATATAGACACGTTCATGATCCAAAATCATGTTAACCAGCTGATTAACGGAAAACTGAATGATGCTATCATGGGAATACAGCAACGTATTTAAAATACGTTTATCCTATAATTGCACATATATCAATACATGTGGAACTATGTGCTACTTTCAACCCACAGCAGCATTCCCACTGATGATAAAGGGAATTTTGTACATAAAGCAGGGATGTGATGTGGCTAATATGTAAACTAATATATTAATAGACAAGCTGTTACTTGCTTCACACGGATTAGTAACTTCCTCCAATTATTCCAAATGACATTTCAGTAGCAGTCCAAGATATAAAGCTAGTTTGCCATACAAATTAATTGCTAAAGACACTAGCTATATGAATCCTTATATCCAGAAATGTGTGCAGCACAAACAAGTTTACTTATGCATGTTTACTTATAAAAAATTTATAAGAAAGAGAAAACTCTAGTAAAATTTTTCAGATTGACTTTTAAAAAATGTGTCCACTTACTGGAACTAAAACACCTAGTCACCAATTATATATAAGAGGAAGGAAATATAAGGTGGTGAAGGAAACACTACAACAGTTTTTGACTCAACTGAGACATTTCTGAGCATCAAATTAAAATTCTAATTTTTAGAAAGTATCATCAAAAATTTGTGAGCACCCTTAAAAAGTGAAGCCACAAAAGGCAGCATTGTCAACGTTCATAATTTTAATATATTTATAATATAAAATAAATTACATCCACAAAATGTAATACATTTTATAATATACCATAAATAATGGTCAGAAATATCAGTAATGATGTGGTGTGCATTAGGATATGTATATATATCTAGTTCAATAAGGCAGGGTTGATTCAATAAGAAAAGACATGGATCAGCATGAGCACCAGAGAGAAAGCACAGAACTCTGCATCCTACAAGTCTTGCCTTAGAACTGGTTTTAATTAGGAAGGGGCAAAATTAAAAGGCTTTTTAAAAATAATTTTGAAACAATGTATTATATAATAGATAGTTAGGCACACTTTGAATTACAATTCTATATTTCATTTTAGAGACAAATCTCCTTTATAGTTTACACTATCACCAATATGTTTCAATGGAATTATTTTCCATGATTGTTTTTGCATTTTATCTTCTGACTTAAAAAAAGTTAAAAGCAATGAAGAGAAAAGCAAGCAATATTATTTTTCCTCTCATGTAGTATAGATTCCCAGAAATGCATTCTCTGTGCTACTGAGTGTACACTCTGTGCTGAATTTGTAGAAATTATTCTTATTGCAATTACCAAAATGTGATATTGCTCTTGCATATTTCAAAAAGAGAATACAAGCTACACAATACTGAATATTAGGGAACAGCTATGATCTCATCTGTCCAATTCCTTGTTCTCTCCAGTGTATCTTTTATTGTACAATAAGAGGGATCTTACAAAAGTTACAAATATTTTACTGTACCTTCTGCTACAGCAACATCGCAGACTAAGTTAACCTCATTCAAAGGCAGTGTCCAAAAAGCAAGTTCTTCTGTGAAACTGAGGGCCCTTGCTTCATAACGTTCCAGTGGAAATCCCTGAATATTTAAATATACTGGACCCTAAAAGAAAGCCAAAAGCATGAGGATGAGGTATTTTATTTCACTCACCAACCTTTATAAACTCTAATTTTCCTAAAGATTTCTATTGCTTTTAGCACTAAATGCCAGACCAAGCATTAAAAACAAGAGAGGATGGCTTATGTTTAATAAGGAACCAGATTGCTCTTTTTGTAAGTCCTTTGCATCCCACCCAAAGCTCTTAAGATCCTATCACCATTTCCCCCATAATATACAAGCTATGCTGTCCCCCTCGCGTGAGGGCTATGTATGTCAACTACAACATCCATCCAGTAATGGGGGACATTTGGAACCATGATCTTTAATCCCATGGAGGAGAGGTCACACTGCCTAGAGTGCATTTGATCAATCTTGAGCACATTGCATATGTGCAAAGAAACATCACTCTGTATTTTTTGATTAGGGAAGGTTTAAAATATCAAATGTAACATTACATTAACAATCCCCCCCCACACACTCATGTAATAATTGATAGAGACAGGGCAAGAAACTGGATTTGTGTAAGACGTGGATAAGATTCAGGCTGGAGGCCAAGTCAGATCAAAGATTCAGATTTGAGAGAGAGAAAAATTCAGAACTCTGCTGCATGTGAAATGAAGCTGGAATACAGGCTCCTTTCCATTTTAGATCTCATTCAGATGAATTGTGATCTGGGGATTGAAACTGGACCTCCCCACACATCCATGACTGTTTCTGGACTTTTCTAAAAATGACATTGTCACCTTCACAGCAAAAACTCTGCAAGAGCTTTTGAACTCCACCCTCTAAAATCCTTCCACTCCAATCACAGTACTCCTTGCTTTTTTTGTCCTGAATATGGAGGGATTACAAGACAGGTCCCCACAGCAACTCAACTTGCAGTGTGAATTCATAAAATAAGTCTATTTTTTAAATCTGTACAATTAAAACAGCTTTTATTTCATTAGAAAAATCAACTCAAATTCTTCTTTCTGCAGAAAATGAGTGACAACTTCTATATTAAATTATAATCAGGGTGATCTTATAATCGCTGTAAAAATAACTAATCAATATTTTTAAGCATTAAAAAGACACAAACCTTTATATTTAACTGATGAGTTTCTGTTGGACACAGTAGTTTTCGCTTTGCATTCCCTGATTGACTGATTCTCCAGTAGCCCATAAATTTATGGTCTGGTAATGGTAGTCTGTCAAACAACGTATGAACAAGAAACATTTATCCTTGTTAATTTGAATGAACAAGGAATATGTCATATAACCACAGAGTTATTCTAAAAGGCTATTTTGAAAATTCCCTTGTGGAAAATGCTCCCTTGCTGAAGCATTCAATTTCTTTTAAATGCCAAAAATTTTAATTTTCTAAAATACAAGTACTCTCAGTCTGTTAATTTGAAGTCCAAGTTGGCTGAGTTATATAGAGACACATATTCAGTGATCCCTTGATCAACTTAACTCAGTTCAAAGTGGATGTCAGAATGAGTGGGAGAAGTTCTTCTAAGTGATGTGCTTCTCAAGGAAAACTGCACAATGTGTATAGCAAATGAGGCATCAGGTTATTGCTGCAAGAAGTAGCATTAATTGCTGTACTATGTTCTCCAACACCCACTGGATAGGTCACACAGTGCAGACAATGGCTCTATGCTAATTGCCTATGCTGCCACAATTGGACTGTATCACAAGAAAATCCAGAAGGAGGATGGTCCTTTTACATATCCTGTGAAGACTATTTATATGGCAGTGCCAAGTTTCTCATAGATGCTTGGCCTCCACTACTGTTCATGGCCACCAGCTCACAACACAACCCTTGCCAATTATGCGGAAAAGTTGGGGTTAATTTGTCTAAACCTTGAATGATGTTTTCATTTGTTTCCATTTGTTTTTCATTAGGGAAGAGAACAGCTGAGCGACTGTCAAAATAAATTTCTGTAATAACTGAAAATATTGGTATATAAAATAGTTTCACAGAAAATACAGCATTTAGGTTTTCCTCTATTTGCTCTCTCTCTCCCAAATGATTTTTCAACTACTAATAAAATGACGGAAAGTTTTGTTAATGCAGACTAATTACATTAAAATGAATGAACTGATATGCTTACATACCAGTATCAGAAGATTGACTTTTGGTCTCTCTTATTTGGGATTAGTTGGTGTGTAGCATGTATTTAATTAGCTTTTAGTGTACAGAAAGTTGAGAGCATGTGCAAGAAATTTTTGAACACTATTTAAACCTCTTACGTTATTGCACAACTACAAAACTTGGCATGAGAATAGAAAAAATCCCATCTCCCTCCTTCTAAAAATACATCTCTGAAGTCTATTTTAAGTAAGTTCTCAAACTGTTTATTAAGTCTATGCTTGATCTCTCTTGTTCTATTTGTCTGTGTCTGTTCCTACAGTTAGAATTTAAAATAATAGGCTGTGCAATTAAAGGATGTTTGGTTTTTTTAGATATTTTGGTCTGAGAGGGGCCCTAATCAAAACTCTAGCATCCCTGAACTTTGGAGAAGTTAATAATCTCTCTCTTTTCCAACTGTAGGAATGAATCATTATATTTTCTAAACTTTCTGAACAGCACAAAAAGGAAATATTCTAATAATTGCTCTTCCCATGTACCTCAATCAACCAGCAGTGGCCACTTCTTGGGATGAGAGAGTAGATCCGTCACCATACCCATTCTGTCCTGGGCCCATTTGCTGAGGCTCTCAGTAAAGTTGCCAAAGGTCAGTTTCGTGATATTGAATTAGGAAATGGATTGAAAGCACCAAACCATTTCAATGTTCAGCCATAAAATGCTATTGACTTTTGGTGATGCAACCTGGGCTGAATTTAAATCAGCTTGACAGGCTGTGTTTTCCATTACGCTTAATTCCTTAGTTAACCAGGTCTGAGAGGATCCCCTAGAACTGGTGGGTCCTATTGCTGGCCAGATCCTTACTGGCCTGCTGCCCATACACACGCTGTGAGTGGTGGGTATCTAGTGCCCAACAATGTGGGGGCAGGGGAGAGAAGAGGTGCAAGCATGGTGATCAGACAAAATGTATACAGCAGATGGGTGCCTCAGTTTGCATTCACTACACACCATGGAATGTATTACCTAAAATTCCCCATGCCAACGCTGTGTAGTGTGTAGCACATGAAGGGCTTGGCTCTTCCTGGCGAGCACGCTGGACCAAAGGGTCTTGAGCTGCCCCTGGGTGCCAGCCTAGCTGGAGGCAGCAGTGAAAAGAAGGAACCTGCCAGCCAGATTGTTGGTGAGCTGCGTGATCCGTCCAGGAGCTAGTTACATGTCACCTCTGCTTCCCCTCTCACTGTCCTTTTTTTACTGTGCTTGTTTACACCCCCCTCAACATTCCCTGCTAGTCCATATCCCGCCCTGTCCCCCTGGCAAGGTGTACCCTGCTTCCAATGCTATTCAGAGAACTAGCCCCTGAAGGGATCACTAAGCTCACCAACAGTCTCTGGCTAGCAGGTTCCTTCTTTTCACTACTGCCTCTGGCTGGGCTGGCACCCAGGGGGAACTCAAGAACCTCTGGCCCAGGGTGCTGGCCAGGAGCAGCCAAGCCCTTCATGTACTAAACACTACAAAGCGTTGGCATGGGGAATTTTAGGTAATACATTCCATGGTGTGTTCCTAAGTAGTGAATGCAAACTGAGGCACCCATTTGCTGTATACATCTCAGCATACTGAAGGAGTATGGAGACCTGATCAACAGTGCACACCCTGATGTGTATTGTTTTGTACACAGCCTCCAGTTACATTATCAATCAAAAGGAAAAATCACAGCTAAAAACCAATAGCTTTCTAGTGTCCATGGGAACCAATTATAATCGTTACTTTCCAAGAAGAGGATATATAGGTAGGTCTTCTTGCCTTTATAAACATCAATTCTACAACTCTAAGCGTATAAAAAGACATCTGTAAAGTTCCTAAAGATACCTTGCCTTACTAGGGACTACTAGATGGGGAGCAAAGAGAATGGAGTTATATTTTCCCACTTCTTGCTTGACAGGCAATACCAAAAAAATCTCAGTCAACTCACAGGACTGCGGGAGCCAGGACCTGTCCCTAATCGGACCACAGATTAACTTTAAGGAGGTATTATCAAACCAGCACAATTAGAAAAAAGTTCAGATTATTCTAAAATGGGAATAGGCTATAGAAAATTAGAGATCTAAAGAAGATATGATAAAATGACAAATGGCTTAAAGAAGCCCAACTAGGTAATCCTATTTAATATTTCCAAAATAGCATAGTGAAATTAAAAAGGCAAAAACATAAAATATACAAAAGATACCTTTTCAGAGCAACACATGGAACTCATGCCCTCATGATATGCTACTATTACACTGGTCTACAATTTTTTAGAAGTCGTCTGCTTCAGAGATAAAATGTGCTATTTATTATGTATTTTGATGTGCTGAATTCAAATATGACAATTAAAACAACTGATTGGCTACTGTTTCCAAGATATTTAAGTTTTTACATTTTACGTCTATGTATAGTGTGTAGATAGTAGAGTTTTAATCATAAATTGTAAACCTAGGTCTTTTCATGTGTTTATGGTTGCTTTACATGATAATATTTCACCTGACCTGTTTATGTAACACTTTACAAATCAGCAAAAGGGTTATATAAATAAAATTTATTATGAAACAAAAGGCAAAAAACTATTATGTACATAGTTTAGTCCTATTCAGTGTCTACTCGGCGCTTCTTGGCTTGTCTCTTGTATTCATTAAATGGAGCACCTTCCATGAAGAAGAATGGGACAAGATCCTTTTGACGGTCACGGAACATGGAAACCCTAACATCACCTGCCAGGAGATTCCACTGCTGTAGTCTGGAGCCCAACAGCTCTGCCTTACTCTTGGGTAGTTCCAAATCCCTGACAAGGTCATTCAGTTCACCTGGTCTTATGAGGTGTGGTTCAGAGGAGGAGCATGGGAGAAAATGTGGGTCCTGTGACATTGATGGTTCAGGACAAGAAGTTTCTTCCTCTTCCTCGTCTGACTCAAGTGAGAATGATTCTGGTGCATCAGGAACCGGCAGTCCTTCTCCGTGGGGTACTGGGCGTATAGCTGATGGAATGTTTGGATAATGCTCAGTCCACTTTTTCTTCTTTGACACACCTTTCCCAACTGGAGGCACCATGCAGAAGTAACAATTGCTGGTATGATCTGTTGGCTCTCTCCAAATCATTGGCACTGCAAAAGGCATAGATTTCCTTTTCCTGTTCAACCACTGGCGAAGATTTGTTGCACAAGTGTTGCAGCATATGTGTGGGGCCCACCTCTTGTCCTGATCTCCAATTTTGCAGCCAAAATAAAGGTGATAGGCTTTCTTAACCATAGTGGTTATACTGCGCTTTTGTGATGCAAAAGTCATTTCACCACAAACATAGCAGAAGTTATCTGCACTGTTCACACAAGTACGAGGCATCTCTGCTCACTTTGGCTAAACAGAAATGTGTCCCTTTGCAAAATCAAACACTGACAAATAAGAGAGCACGACACTGTATGATTTCTAGAGCTGATATAGGGCAATTTGTTCAGCAGAGTGATGTAAGCTTCGTTATGATTGCATCATCCATGAATTCTAGGAATAACACGATGCAATTCATATCATGTATGACGCAATACCAGCTTCAGATTGCATCATTCATTGTTTTGCCTAAAAAGCAAGTACTGTCCAAACCCAGTCATAGATTTATTCATAGATCCAGTCAAAGATGTATTTTAGTCATTTCTGATTTAAATTGAGATCCCTTCCCTTTATAACTCACTTATCCTCCGCCATTCCCAAGTCAAGGGTCGTATATACTGACCCAATAGCATATCTTGAAAACTAGAGCCAATCAACAATTTTAAGCATCATTTTCGTTCTCAGTGACCCAGAATTAGTAAAGCTTGACTACAGTTATTTCAGAAGCATTTTGGCTGTAGAGCAGTGTTATCATGCTAGATCTCAAAGTAGGTAGAGTCCTATTTATTCGGTGCTTAGGAGCAAGCTCCAAAGAAAAATATGCTACCAGATATGATGCTGGTGACTGATAAAAAGCTTTCTTCTTCCTGTGCCAGTAGTGAATCAATGTCCAGAATAGTGTCAGGAGTCACTTGTTGGAGATGCTGTCCTTCAGAGAGCAGTTAGAGACCTCAAAGCATTTGTGAGTTTCACTGTGTGAATCTGATATCCTGGCCAAATTCCATCTTAGGTCTTGTTTCCCTGACAGTTTCAATTCACTATGGTAGTTTTCTTCACTTTTTGTCCTGAACAATTGCTGCAGAAGCGATTGACTTTCAGTGGTGTATGAAGCAATCTTTTATATATAACTATTTTACCAGGATATTGTAAATTGATTAATTAATGTTTGGGAAAGCATACTGAAATCACTGAATTATAATGATCACTGTTAAGAAATGTGATGTATATTATCAAGAAAAATAGCTTAATACATTTTTTAAAATATTATATATACACGAGAAAAACACTTGCAGTTAAATTAGCTAAGAAAAATATTGACTGGGCCATTAATAATTAATTGAAAAAATCCTGCTGAATTTTCACCAATTTAGAGTATTGAATCGTTAAGTGCATTTCCTCAAAAGTATCTGTGACTACTTAGTCAGTCTGTCTTCTGGAGAAACAGCTTTTGGAGGAGGTTATAATTTTGTTTGCTGGCCTCTGAAGACAATTAATTTCTCTGAGGGCTCTAAGTTTTTTAAGCTTAATAACCTGCTCCAAAATCTCATACCAAAAAGTCTGACACCATAGAGTATGGATTATTATCATTCTTAACTTTTGAGAAAGGTAGTGAGAGTCTATAGGCTACTCTGATTGCTTCAATGGAACAACGCATATTGCAGGAATCCCTTTTTATTGGTCATTAATGATCTCCCAACCCTTTTCACAAGAATAGGTATATTCATTCCGAAGTCCAAGCAAAAACTCCAAAATGGATGATTGCATTCTGCCTCCCTGAATTCACCCTGAGGTTTAACTGGATACAGCCTTATTTGGCGTATCATATCCTAAACTACTGCGTAATACCCCTGAGTGGTGTTCATGTGCCTAGCATGCACATTTCAGCTAGCACATTTCACTCTGGTTCATGGTAGCAGTAATAACTCCTGCCTGAAAGATCCTGCAGAAGTCCCTTGGATAAAGTGATATGGAATAAAGATTCATCTCTGTTACATATGACAAGTTCTGTATATTAAAATAAAACATTCAAAATATTTTAATATGTGCGGTAACCACATTTTAATTCATGGTAATCAGGAGTCTTGGAAATTAGGACTGAGATACAGTGGCAAAACTATATGGAGATATTTCCATAGCACTCAGACACATTATTATTCCTCTCTCAAATTCCTGCAAAATGTTTAAAAAAAATTAAAGTAGGCCTAGACCAAAAACCCTAGATATGAACGCTTCTGAGCTTTGGGGAAGTTCAAATATGATATTTTTCTCTATAATATGCTGCACTCTGAATCTAATCACCTCTGAGTCTGTTTATGACCTTCATGGCTTAGATCATATCCAATAAAAGTAAATTATGTATTTACTATTTTAAATTCCTTATTTAAATTAAATAAAATGCCAACTTATCAAATATAAGCTCTCTAACTCAAACACACTTTATAATCCTTCAAAACTGAATTCACAAATTATTCTTCGCAAGTAAATTATTGAGATTGCAGCACCAGTTTCAGGGGTATATTGTCATCTTGATGCATATGGTAGCTTCTCAGGCACTGAGTTTCTCAGACACGATTCCTCAGGCATCAGGATGAAAAATTATGCCATAGTCATTCGACTGTCTGTCTTCTTCAAAACATTTATGTAAGTTGCTAGGCATGATTATAGGAGTGCTCCTGCAGGAGAAATCTAAACAGTGACAACTGATAAAGATGTTTTGTCAGTGGAGTCAGCTCAGCTGCTTCTTAGCAAACATAAACATAGCATAATTCTATGTAAAACTAAATTTTATATAACCCATGCTTTGCTTTACTGTAAAAGGGAAATATTTGTTTCTCCATAAACAGTTCCTTGACTGGTTTAATAGTTTGTTTTTTCTGAGAATCCTTTAAAGATTTATTAGATTTGTCAAAACATCTCAGAAAAAATAAAAAATAAAAATAAAAACATTGTTCTTAATTATGTTTATATATCAAATAATATATTATTGGAAGGCAGAAAAAACCAACATTCATGTGAAGCACAAATGTAGGAGCTGAACTGTGACTTAATAATTTAGTATTTTTAAAAAATTGTCCGTTGTATTTCTGATCTCTCAAATAGTACATAGTATAACAAATTCAGTCAAAGGCCATGACAATTAAACACTAACGGGGCTCTGGATACAAGCAAATATTAAAACCTTTCTTGTTGCCTGCATGGACAGCTAAGTGCTCTGACATGCTATGCTGATGTATTTTTATAGAGCTGAGGATTAAGGACCAATTCCTGCTCCAACTGCAAACAAAGGGATTTGTTCTGCTTCTTAGTTTAATGGGAAATAGGAAAAGATCTGTAGTAATCTAATAAAAAACACAGACGGAGAAAGAAACAAATATTTCCCTTTATTTGTTTGTATCTGTTTGTCAGACATACTGTTTACATGTACATGGAAATTACACAGAGAAGAAATAATAGTAATTTATAACTACTAAACTGATCAGTAAAATATAATTGTCATTTATTTCAATCAGAAAAGTATTTAGTTTCAAGTACCTCAGGTTGTTAGCAGCAATATAAAAACGAAAAATGGCTGACAGAGACAAACGTTCTTAATACATATTAAGTTAGTCTTACTCCTTGGCCAGCTGTATACTGGTGGGCTTTGCTCCAATAGGTATCCCATGTTTGTGCAAAGTGCTGATTAAAGTATCACGCATTTCATTATTGTAGGAGTCAAAGTCGAACACATTTCGAACCACATTTGCAAGTCCTTCAGTTGGAAATTTCTGCACAGAAACAAAACCCCAACATTTATCTTATTACATACATCTATTAAGCTATTGTACATTGCACATATATCTCCATTAATTGAGAGAGAAATGCTATGCTTACTTGTCATAAAGCAACAAAACAAATGGTATAATTATTTCCTGGAAACACAACTTCTGTTGAAATTAAAGAAAACAGCACATCAGATTCATATAGCTGAGCAGTTGAGCTCTATCAGTCATCCTTTTAGTGTTGCTAGATAGAATATAACAAGCAACAAACACAAATACAGAACGAACAAGATGCATGCTAAATTTCACTGCTCCGTTGCTTTGATCTTTGTTGCATCTCTCATTCTTTCTTTAAAACATTGTCTATTTAGATTGTATGTTCTTGAAGGCAGGGACCTTATCTTCTTACATGTCTGTGATATGCCTAGCAAATTATTGGCATTTATAAAGTAAATACTTTTTAAAATGAAGAATGAAGTTAATTTAGGGTGGGAGTCTCAAAGGTTCTCAGGGCTGGGCTAACTCAGCTTCCACTGAAGCTGATGGGAGCTGGGGTGGGCCAGCACTGAAAAATTTCTGAAGATTCCATTGTTGGCTGCTCTAGATGCTCTCTCTAGGAGGTCTTAGCTTTCACCTAAGTGCTCCTCTTCAAATTAATCAGGCCGTGAATTCTCAACTAGTGTAGTACATCTTGAGCTTTAGAATTTCTGCAGAAACCAAGCAAATTGTCATGTGATTAACACGATACTGGGTAAGTATATTTCAAATAGTAAAACAGTAATAATGATGATTAGTTATGGTTATATAACATTTCTTAGTAATCACTCACATTCTTCCTGTCCTATTACGAAGTTTAACCAACAAGTATGCACTAATTTAATTAGGAACTCTTTGTCTATGACTATGCTAAAGGTTAATTATTAGCCTCATTTGCGCGATATTTTTTGTTTCATTTACCTTTCAGACGAAATTGCAAAAGCTTTAATACATTGACTCAACTGTTATCTGGCCCTCCCAACTATCTCTTTATTCTTTTTTGAATTATTTTGTTTCTTCTGACATACCTCCCTCGTGTCACTTGAACTGATCATATCTCTAGGCTTCCTGTACCAATATTATACAATGGGAACTTTATTTCTTTAGAGGCAGATGATCACGTTCACAAAAACTGTTCTAATCTAGAGAAATTATCAATAGGGTCTTCTCTTAACTAAATTTAAAAAAAATAAGCTCTATTGCTTCAGATGGTACAAGTTCAGCAAATGTTTAATATTTGGCTGGATAACTTTGTACTGATAGTTTACTTGAAGCACAAAAATTGTCCATTTATAAAAATTATTTACTTGAAATTGATGTTTAAAGCCAAATTAGCAGAAAAAATATTGATTCCCATCAATACATCCAGTTCTCATTCACTGTGTCTTTCCATTACAAATAACACTTCTATGAGTGTCTTGAAGTATATTAATATTTTACTCTTAGATTCCTGCTTATTTTTGAAAACGAAAAACAGGTTTTGCTTTTAGCAACTTCATACTGGATATATTTTATGCTTAAAGTTATCATAAAGTATGGCTTGGGGAAAAAAGCTTATGTGAAATGTGAATACATGTACTATTGTAGTCTTCTTTAAGCCACTGCGACGGCCATTCCCAAAAATAAAGATCAGATTGATTTTCTGTTCACATAAGAATTTACAATCCATGTAACTTGACATCTTACCAATACTTTGCTAAAAATATTCTTCTTGAAGAAACAGCAAGCACAGTAGCAACGTATTAACACTGCATTCTATTGTTCAACCTAAAACATTTTACCAAAGTAGTTTTCTCAGCATGAGCACAGAGATGCTGAACAGTTATTGGAATACATCTTAACAGTTTTCCTCAGTTCTGCAATCCCTGAAATATGACTGTCTGTGGGTAACTTATTTTCATAATCTCTATAGGTTATGTCTCCATAATCATAGAGTCTGCATATCAGTCTTGGACTGGCTGACAGTCAGAGTGCAGAGATTTGTATAGTCACTTAAGGTATGTCTACACTTGCACCGTCTTTCAAGAGAGGAATGCAAATGAAGACATTTGAAATTGCAAATGAAGCCGGGATTTAAATATCCCGCGTTTCATTTGCATAATTGTGTTATGGCGCTATTTCAAAATAGCGCTATTTCGAAATAACAGACACTGTTAAGAGGCAGTTATTTCGAGAGAAAACCCTTCTCTCGAAATAACTGGTAAACCCTTATGAGGAATAAGGGTTATTTCGAGAGAAGGGTTTTCTCTCAAAATAACCGCATCTTAACAGCATCTGTTATTTTGAAATAGTGCCATAATGCGATTATGCAAATGAAGCACAGGATATTTAAATCCTGGCTTCATTTGCAATTTCAAATGTCTTCAATTGCATCCCTCTCTCGAAAGAAGGTGTAAGTGTAGACATACCCTTACTATTACTTCTGATTCATACACTCAACATTTTCAGGTTTTCTGCCAACAACAAAGAAATTGTCTTAGCTTCTTACTCTTTACAGCAGACACAGAAAAATTCCAAAATTTCATGAAAGAAAACAACACTAGAACAAAGAAAGTGGGGCTGTGGAACTGCTGTAAAGAAATTGTTTAACCATATGACTAATTTCCCTCTTTTCTTCCTACAGGCCAGCAGTGCTCATTGACTCATTTCCCTCCATCCTTCCTTCCCTCCTCACTGATTACCTGCAAGGTCCTTACTCCAGAATAATTTATATTTTTGTTTACACTGATTGTTTACATTAGTTTAATCCCATCTCCTCCTTTTCTTGCCAGTTTTAAAACATAGTTTACTGTAAAACGCTGCCCCTCTGCTAAGTAGTAGCAGATTGTCAGGGCCTTGGACACTGGTGTTCTATGAAGGAGAACTCAGTGAAGCAATCTGCATATTTACTTAGTGCAACTTGTGTATTTACACTACATGCATTAGTCTTTCAACAGAAGTGGGCATAAAAGGCACACAGGCAAACCCCTCTTCTGGAAATTCCAGCCCACATACTAATACCCTGTTCCCAGAAAGCAATTCTGCATTCATAATTGACTTCACTGAGGGAAAATGAGGAAGAGAACCAATTCTCATACTGCTGGCCACAGCTTTCCTAAAACAACTTGCATCAGAAAACAAAGCAATGTAGAGCACTTCTTGTGTATTACAAAAAACAACCCTACCCCCTCCCCGCTCCCCCCAAAAAACCCCAACAACCAACAACAACTTTACAAGACTGTGTAACATTGTTATTTGGTGATGCTTGCCAGTACAACATATATGCTAATTACAGATTATTTGGGGCTACGGCATTAAGGAAGAACAAAAAGGGTACTTTCTTCTCAACCAGTGGTTCTCACGCTTTTTGGCCCATGGCCCACTTGGCTCAATCCAAACCTTTCTGTGTACCACCAGTTGCTAATGGAAACTCACTGTTAATTACATAATTACACCCAAGCCATTTCACTAGTGCTGCAGCTAGGAAGAATGATTTAATTTAAATTATTAAACAGATTAAGCATTTTAACTTTCTCGTGTTAGTTCGTGAAACTTCATTTTAAATGAAGTAAAATATTAATTTATGTCCAACACAAAAGGTTTCAATGTTTTCTTTATTTATGACAGAAGTGGGAACCTTTTTGGGTTGGGGGTCACTGACACACACAAAAATCAATCAGGGACCACACAAGTGAGAAGCAAAAAAACTCCAAAAATACCCCAACCCTCACTGATGTGACTCCACAACCCCTCTGGTGCTCCAGCCCTATGGGGCGAGGAGGAGGGACAGGGAGGACTGAGGTTCAGGGCTTCCCAAAATCCAGATTTACTTTTCTGGAGTTCCAGAGTTGATTTTGTGGACCCCTTTAGGCTCTCGGTTGGGCACAAAAATGAGGGGTTCAGTGTGTGGGACAGGGCGGCCAGCAAGTGGGATAGGGATGGGGCTGCAGGATCTGGGCAGAAGGTAGGGTGCAGGAGGGGGTGAGGGTACAAGGTCTGGGTGGGAGGTAGGGTGCAGAAGTAGGCTGGGAGTAGCGTGTCTGGCAAGGGGAGAGGGAGCAACAGCAAGGGAAGGTGCACTGTGTGGCCAGGCAGGAGGGTGCAGGAGCAACGGTGGATGCAGGGGCAGGGTGGAGGTAGGGTGTCTGGCTAGAGGGAAGGGTGCAGGAGCACGGAAGGATACAGGAGGGTTTGGGATAGGTTATTTGGCCCCATTGGTGGGGAAATCCTCCAGACAGTACATCACTGTGCTGCAGTTCCCCCAACGGGGTGGGGAGGGGGCGGAGCAGCAGTGCATGGAGCCGCTTTCTCTACCTCTCTGCATGAGCTGGGTCTGACGGGGAAGGTCAGGGCTTTTTTCACCACATCTCCCGCCCCAATGAACCCTCTGAGCAGGAAGCCAGAGCTGGTGCTCCAGCCTTGTGGATGTGCGGCAGGTGCAAGGCTGGAGCAGTAGCGCAGACTCCCTACTGTGTGTGTGGGGGGGGGGGGAGGCTGAGCTTGAGCCATGGACCACTATATGGCAGCCGCAGATCATTAGTGATCCGCAGACTGCACTTTGAGAACTACTGTTCTAAACAAATCTGCCTTTCAGCAGTTTGGCAGTCCATTCTTTCCTCTTTCATTTCACTTTCATTATTTGTTTTACTAATAATATGATACTAGTTTCTATTAATCTAGTAAATCATTATGGCCTGGCCAATAACATTCAAGTTTATTTGATGGGAAGACCTCAACTTTTAGACGTGTAGTTTATTCAGTCCAAGATAGTTATTACTTCATAAACTTTCTAATTATCAGTTTTGTTATGCTGTATTTATATAACACTAGCACCCAAAGGCCTCATCTGCAGTAGTTCCAAAGGCACAACTAAGACTAAAGAGTGACAAAGTCCCTGCTCTAGAAATCTAGAATTACTAGGTACAAGTATCATTGTAACTTAGAAATAATATAGTATTTCTAAACCATATTTTAGGCCATGTTTTCACTATATGGAAGATGGGTTGGTTCCAGGATCAATCTTCCAGAGTTTGATTTAGTGGGTCCAATAAAGACACACTAAATCAAATTCAAAGGAGTAAGGGAAGCTGACGGGAGCATTTGGCCTCCCGCTATGGGGACAGCGGGAAATTTGAATTAAGGTATGTCTACTCCAGCTACTCCCTCCCCTGTAGTGTAGACCTGGCCTAAGTCACATACACACACAGATTTGACACCCTCTGACCTTCGGCCCACCATCATACAGCCCCATTGTGCTGTCTGTACACACATGTAAAAATGGCACTTGTGCCAAAGAACTTACAATAAGAAACATTAAAATAATTATTACAATAATATTTCTAAGAAATATAAATGTAACACTATAATATCATAAATCTAAGGAACGGTACTATAATAATTACATTACCTACGTCATAGATTTTAAATAGTAGAAAATGTTTGTATACCTTATTTCAAATAAGCAACAAATGTACTTCAAGTTATAAAGCAATTATTCTGTTAGCACAGATCAGAACCTAACTCTAACCTTTTAACTTTATTATTTAATCAGAATTCAGTATATTGCACTTAAATTGACTGTGTGAGGCAGTCAAGGTATATAAGCAACTGTTTGCCAAGTGTATATTCACATGACAATTTTGACAATAAAATTTGATTTTTGATCTATTATTCTTAAGCAACAGTGTTCATTTTCCCATGAAGTCATTGTAAATAAAAAACAAAATAGCAGGTAACAGTGTAAATCACTCTTACATTATTCTTATAAAAGCACAGGGAATTCTATCAGATAGACGAATAAGAACAATGCATAATAGGCTCCCTTTCTCTCTCACACACAAAGAACACAATGAAAGATAAAAATGTACTGTATGCATTGTACACACAAATAAATGTTCACAAAGATCTAACTACCAAAGTACACATAAGATCCCATCAACGTACTATCTGAGCATCTAGATATTGTTACTCTTTCTAAATGTAGTTGTGGGTAGATCCTTACATCCAAAAGTTTGATTTATCACTTTAAAAAAATTCATTATATTTGAAGGTTTTTCAAAAAGTATATTGCATTACTGTTCTTTTAATTTGTTGCATTCAAGATAATGCATATTGTACCTGTAAATGTTTTACTATATTTACAACCTCTCTGGTTGAATAAGGATAGTTAATAATTCCTTGGTCAGCCAAGCTTCTCAGTTCTCCAAAAGCAGCCACCAGTTTCTGAAGGATTGGCTCAGGAACATCCGGTCCATACTGTCTAAGCATAGCCAGTTCAGACTGTGGTTTGGGATTATCAACTGCATGGCAGCTAAAAATATCACCTAAAATAAAAAAATATATACATATATATATAGCATGTATATCAGCCTTTATAAAAAGAGAGTTAATAATAACACTTAGATCTTATACAGTATCCAATCTAATATAGTGGAAAACCCCTGAAAGCCTTCAGGAAGTATTGGGCACCCTCCGACTGAAAACAAAATTTTTAATTGCTCTTCATGATAACGAGAATGAAGGCTGCATTAGAAATACCTGAAGGCAAGGTTGCCACCATCCCAAAGATGGAACAGGAATCTCTGACCTGTTACTATAGTTCCCCATAAAGGAGAACTTCTTCATGAAGTCTTTTTTTTAAGCACTCTGTTAGGTAAGTGCTGTTTCCACAAATGCCTGGTTGTCTGTCTATCTGATAGTGCCAAAGGAAAGACCACAGGAGGTAGCTTTGAAAAGCTTGTCCACTATCACACTTCCCTCAGTCAAGGAGGTGGAAAAGACAGTAAATTTCAGTACACAGATAATTTCTGAAGGCCTATGGAAACCAGACCCAATCCATTTGGCCACTGTATCTGGACACTGGGAAGCCTTCCCTTGAACTCTTGAAGAGAATGAAAAAAGAGATCTATTAACTTGTATCTAACCTGTCTAACAGCACCCTGAATATGCTTCTAAAGTCAAAGAGACAAGGTCTTTTCCATTCTAGGTTCAGAATAGGGAAAATCAGAAGGGAAGGGTGTCATGCCTAGGTGAAAGGGGGGACTTTTTTGGTTAAAATCAGGACAGGTATAAAAGACCAATTTGTTACTATGAAGAACCAATATGGACAGTGGGAAAGCATGGAGAGCCTTACGGCTATATTGGATAAAGTGATCAGTAGCCAGAAACCACTTTCAAGAAGCAGCAGCATAAACTGACTGAAGACTGGCTGGCCCTAGGAAACGAAGGTGGTTTAGCTGCTAGCTGTGCTAGCGCAGATGCTCCCAGTTGGATTAATTATGAGGGTGGGTCACCCCAGGGTTATAACAAGTAAGGCTCTTAGTATGGAAGGGGGATTGCTCAGGTACAGGAAAAAAAAAGAGCCTCCTTGGGAGGTGCTTTGCTAAAGGAATACAGGACAATCTTACCACGTGCTGTGAAGCAGGAGAAACTAAAAGACAAAGGGGAATGTTCCCAGGAAGCGGTACGCAATGGTATGCTCAAGAATGGTTTTGTTCTTTTTGCTTATATTTGGAAAATAAGTGTTGCTCTTTGATGGGCTGGGAACAGGTTATAGTCTTACAAGATGCTTAACCAGAAGATCACAAAACCTAAGGAGGATCACTTTTTATAACTCACACAAGACACCAGGCACCTAAGAGTAGTGGAGAAAAATCAGTTCTTTCAGGAGTGCTCCAAAGCAAACTTCAGAGGCTTAGAGCACAGGGTTTTAGGGTCACTTACTGGACCCTCCTGAAGATGATCTTGGTATGAAAGCAGAGGGATTTTGACCCCCTGGAAATAATATCAAAAGGTAAAACTGAGCTTTGGCTAGTCTGGGGAAATTATAACTAAAAGCAGGTTTCTTGAGCAGTCTCATGTGAGCAGGAAGAGTGGAAATATTAACCATATATCCTGGTCCAGCACTGCTAAGAGAATTTCACTGGGAAAAGGTCTACAACATGGACACCCCTTAGGGTGGCATTATATTTGATCCTGAGGACCATTTTCCTGGAAGAGTCCTGGATTGCCCTTGCTCACTGGACATATGTGAAACTTACTTTCTTGATGAATAGATGTCCATCCCAAACAGGGTCATGTCTGAAGCTATGAGTACTTAAGCCCCCAAAGTAACTGATTTAGCGATCTTCTCCCCACTCCAGCTCCCCCATGCTTCCTTTCACCAAGAGATCAAGTAAAACAAAGAAAGCTAGTATTTTTCCCACATCCAATGGCATTTCATATATCTAATTTACAATTTTCCCATTTAATACATATCACTTACCTAGTGTGCCAAAAAAATCATTACCCAAAAAAGGAAATCCAGGTCTATTTGCTAGAACTACCATTCTAAAATCAGGATGAATTACTATTACATTTTCTCTCCCATCTATATTAGCAGGATCTGCAAAAATAGATTGTTAAAAATGTTTTAATTTTGCAATTTATGAACCAAACAATAGAAATATATACATCTTCAAAAAGCACAAGAGGCTTTATCAGCATGTTGCTTCACTATGACAGCTCTAGGCTCTTGCCTATAATTATTTTGTTTCATAAAATGTTGGACTCTAAACCTATATGATTAATTTGTTCTAAGGTCAATGATGCATTGAATTTCTCAGAACCAGAACAACTTGTGCCTTAAGTAAAACTTGTGGGAGAAGGCTGGTACAGGAAATATCCATTAGAAACCCCCTGTGGAGATTTCCACACACTGCCTTGTGTGAGAGAAGGAGACAAAATCTGTGGTTTGCTCTCATACAGAAAACTGTGTCCATAATCTTGAAGGCCCCTGGAAATCTCTGAGCAGGTCTACACTACAAGGGCAGGTTGATCTAAGCTACACAATTTCAGTTATGTTAGTAACATAATTTAAATCAATGGTTCTCAAGGGTCCGTGGCCATCTTACAGGTAGTCCGCGGCTTGAGCTCAGCCACTACCCTCCACCACGCAGTGGAGAGACCACAGTGCCGCTCCAGTCTTGTGGTTATCCCGCAACCGTGAGGCTGGAGCATCAGCTCGGACTTCCCGCTCGGAGGGCATGTGGGGAGGAGGAGGGAGAAGGGGAGGTGAAGAAAGCTCTGACCACCCCTACCATGGGGTCTACACTGTGCTGGGTCGACTGAAAAAACTCTCCTGTCAACTCCTCTTTCTCATCTTGTTCTGCTAGAGTACCAAAGTCTACAGGAGAGTGATCGGCAATCACTCAGTGGATCTTTACTTGACTTGCTAAATAGACAGTTGGTGAATCGATCACTGCAGCGTCGATCCACTCCATAGTGGAGACAAGTCCTGAGAAAGGCCAGAACCACGTGAATAGAAAATGTGCTAACTGGCTCAGGTTGGGCTTCTCCACCAGCTCCCTGGCAGCACACCTTTACTGACAGATACCCACAGGAATCCTCTCACAATTACACAACCAAGGTATTAAAGAGCCAGACACAATTTCTTTTAAATGACACCCTTGAGATTTGTGGTTACTTAGTATAATTCTAGTGTTATATCACGTGAATACTGAATAATTACTTCATTCATACTTAAATCAGTGTTCTAATCTATTTAAAAGAAAAAAAATCCTCTATTTTCATCACGCATATTTACACATTGACTAGCAGTAAACATACACTTCAAATACAGCTGTGCTCCAAAAAGTAACTGTAAAAATTCCAACGTGTTTTCAGTTTTTTCCTTTTCCACTGATAAAATTCCAATGATGAAATTTTCTCAGCGTACAACTAAAACACCAAAAGAACAAAACAAAACAGCAAAAAACCAAAAGAACAAAACCAAACCCCACACAATGATTTTTGCTAACCGCAAATTCAAAATCTAAGATAAGGATATCACAGGCCAAAATATGCTGTAAACAATAGAACTACACAGTTGTTACCAAGAGGACTTGGTCTAATGCATCCTTATTTGAAGTGTTGAAGGCAGAGCTCAACTTGATTTGGTTGCCAAGCAGGAAAACCCCCCTTTTTGCCTTGCAAAATGACAAAGTTTTCATAACAGTAACAACTGAAACATTGACATGGTGTCCAACAGACAAGTTTATGGAGTTTTTCTACAGAGTACTACACTTCAAACACGCTAATTGCTAACATTTGCACAGCAAGGCTACATTTATACTGCGCTGTTTTGCGCCTATGCAAATGAGGCGAAGCATGGAATATCGCCGTGCCTCATTTGCATAATTAATGAGAGGCCACTTTTTGTGCAAGAGGCTCTTGCGCAAGAGGGGGTTTCTGTGCAAAAAGGAGCCATGTAGTTCCTTTTTTGAACAAAAGCCTCTTGCGCAAAAAGCGGCTGCTCATAATTATGCAAGTGAGGTGCGGCGATATTCCATGATTCACCTCATTTGCATATTTCTTGCGCAAAACAGAGCAGTATAGACGTAGCCCAAATGTTTTTTTTCAACCACTAGGTTCTTTTGTAGTAAAAGCAATCGCTGGAACATGGAAACATACTATGTTTTACAAAGGCTATAAAAGCAACTTACTGGCAATAAGGCGCCTTCCATCTGACAGAACCATTTCTCCACTTTCCACAAGAGTTTTTAAAATACAGGTAACATTTGTAGGTGCTTTGTCTGCCTCATCGATAACCAGAATATGCCCCAACTTGACTGCTTTCACCTAGATGACAGAAGAAATGAACTGTCATACAAACACACACACAAAAAACTGCAGTATTAATTTCTCAATTCCGTGTAGTAACATCTTACATTTGCCCTCTGTTATTTAATATAGAAAAAAACAAAGAGGCAGAAAGTGGTTACTAATATTAGGGATGTAAAATCCCATTTAATTAGTTAACTGGTTAAACATTAAGTTTAGCTAGTTAACTTATTAAACAGGGGTGGGTGGAGGGGTTGCTCCAGCCGGGCAAGGAGAACCACACACACCCTGCTACAGACACAGGCTGCTTCAACCTGGCTGCTTCTGGCCCCACACAAGGCTGCCAGTTCCCAGCCCTTTTGGGGCCGGAAGTGGCAGACCTACACGGGGCTGGCAGAGCCACTGCTGCTTCCAGTGAAAGATGAGGTTTACCAGTTAATCGGTTACCTGTTAACATCCCTAACTAATATAGCAATATTAAAGCATAAATAAATGCTAAAGAAAGAAATGGGCACTGTTAATACTAAAAATGTTTTTTTAGAAGGGCTGTCAATTAACTGCAATTAATCCGCACAATTAACTCAAAAAATCAATCACAATAAATCACAGTTTTAATTGTACTGTTAACAGCAGAATACCAGTCGAAATGTATTATAATTGTTTTCTACATTTTCAAATAGATCGATTTCAGTTATAACACAGAAGATAAAGTACTCACTTTATAGTATTATTTTTATTACAAATATATGCACTGTAAAAAAGATGAACAAATAGTATTTTTTCAATTCACCCCATGCAAGTGCAATAGTGTAATCTCTGGATTGCGAAAACAACAAGGTGTCCTGTGGCACCTTAGAGACTAACAGATTTATTAGGGTATAAGCTTTTGTGGGTAAAACCCACTTCATCAGATGAATTGGACTAGAAATTACAGAGGCAGAGGTATATCTGTAAGTACTAGTATAACAAAAGAATGGAGTT
This sequence comes from Pelochelys cantorii, assembly GCA_032595735.1. NCBI lineage: Eukaryota > Metazoa > Chordata > Testudines > Trionychidae > Pelochelys > Pelochelys cantorii. The sequence goes on along the minus strand of CM064326.1, from coordinate 65,401,554 downwards.
ATTTATCAAGTGCAGGATCAGTGTTAATGAGGCCAATTCAGTCAGGATGGATATGGCTCAATCATAGCAGCTGAGGAGGAGGTGTAAATACTAAGAGGGGAAAATTGCCTTTGTAGTGGCAATTTACTTACTATACTGGATTCTGTTGCTGAATAATAATATACTCTAATGAAAGTTACAGTTCCCAGATCACAAGGATAAGGATATTATAGCTTAGCTCTGAATTCCTTGGCTATTGTGAAGCCTCCGATATACTTAACACTATTTTATAAATGGAAATATATTCTCAAATCTACAAGCATAATTTAAATACTGACCAGTGGTGAGTCTTCATATGTAATACGTCCATCTTTAACCGAAGGCTGCAAAGTAAGGCTCTGTACAGTGGTATCCCTGAGATTAAAAAAAATGCAATTAGAAACAAAATAAAACTGACTTTTAGTTATAAACTAAAAGGGAAAAAATAAAAAACTGAAAGCCCTATTTGGAATCAATACTGTGAAATTTTCAATTCTGTAAGAGGGAAAGCAATGATAACTGCAAAAGCCCACACACCATTATACAACAATAGCCAGAGTGCAGAAACTCATGGAACCAGTCTAGAGGTTTGAGTGGAATAGTGATGTCATGTATGAAATATAATTTTATTTTTTCACTGCATGAGGTACCAAAGTGGCAGGTATTTGGGAGCCCCAGAGAGCCTCACTTTCTACTCTACTTTTTAAACCCATAAAAAGAAGCAGACTGAGGAGTGTCCATCACCATGATCCCTAATGATTCAGAGAAGTTACTGTTCAGCAGTCCCTCATCCTCACTCAAGGTTTTCATAGCAACTCCTAGCCCTTTGAACCTAGCAAGTGAGAAATCCAAGCACTGAAGCCCACTTCTCCCATATGAAAGTCCAATGTGCTACCACTAGTTCTGGGTATAACATGCATGTTTTAAATTATAATTGCCATGGGGAACATTTCCAAATGTCAAAGAAATCTCCTCAGATAAGGTAAACTGCTTAGCAGTGTCAAAGTGAATTGCCCTGCTCCATCCCAGTATCTCCAAGAAAAAGGGATATTACAAAATAGTTTATTTAAAAAAAATTACTACCTGAAATGCATCAGATAGGATAACTATTTTACTGGCCCTTGATTCATCACTATATCATAAAATACTAAATTTAGTTGCTGTTTTTTGGGGGTTTCATGGCACGATGTTCCTTTCTTTCCAAAACAACATTCATATAGGAAAGTTATTTAAAAACTGTCTGATGGAAATGTGGGAAGAGTTTTAACTTCAGTTAGTACAATCGATTTCAATTAAAACTAAATGTGCAGCAAATGAAGAACAGGTTGTAGTTCAGAAAGCTCAAACACAATTTCTCTTTATCTGATTAAACCACAAACCTTATTATAAGATTTGATTTACAAAAAACTACGCTCACCTTCATAGCCACCTACTGAACTAGGATCATTTGCTTAACCTAAGGCTATTCATCCCTCAAAACTTTGACTTTAGATTTATCTTCAGATCTTCGAAATGTTTGCAAAACCAGAATCATAGATACAGGAAATCAAATATAGCATGGTTTGTAGTAAACTGTAAAATGACAAGCATCCAATTTTAGCTGAAATCTGGAAACAGTTAACATCCAAACCTCCTTTATTTGCCGTCGGTACAATTTATATCCCCAACAACAAAGGTCATGACTGATCTGCTCCAAGGTCTCTACTAAAAACAAAAAACAAGCAAAAAACCCCAAGAAAGATCATCATAAAAATACAAACTGCTAATTAAATCTTTGCAGTGGGGTATTATTTGCAGATAAATGCAACATGAAACATCATTTTCCTACTACTGTAGATACTATTTCTATTTTGCTCAGAGAAATCAATAATAGATGCAGAAAAACTTCAGCTATGGTAATGTCTTTTATTCTTCGATAACTAATTACTTATAATATATAACAAATTCTCAGATGCTATTATTTGGCATAATTTCATTTCAGTTATAATCTTTAGTCCAAACCCATAGTACCTTAAGGGTACAAGCACTTTATGACACAAACCATGGCAATCAAATACTAGAATGCATTGATCCAGTGATCAATTAAATCTGAAATAAATAATTTTTCAAGTGCTCCAAGGGAAGATACTTCTCATATATTTACAGGACTGTTCAAAGCATAAAGGGCACAACAAAGGTACAAATATGAGAGTACAATGGGAATAGGAGATAAATGGAGCATAAATCACTGTCTGACCATTAAACAAAAAGAGAGGGAGCCAGTGTAGAGACAAAAGGACTGAGGAGCTATACAGTGAAATTATGAATAGGCATAGGAGGGCACGGCAGAACTGGAACAGAAGAATGACAAGAGACCAATAAGCGCATTCAGTGTAAATAAAAACATCGATTCAGCTGGTTGTAGTTAATCATATACGTACAAAACATCCTCTGTCAGAAAAAAAAGGTCCCCATCTACACAGAATACTAAAATAATGTATTAGCATCATGCTAATTAATAAGTAGCACAACTCCTAATAAAAACAATTTTCAAACAAAGACAAACTCTGACAAAGGCATCTTTGGGGGAAATCAACACTAAAAGCAGTTAGAGGAATCAGATGACATAAGGCAGAAATATTTTAATCAGGGAGTCTGCAAAGTAACTGTAGAATTGTTCCTACTGCCATGCTGGAGTTACAGAACATGCATATCACATTCCAATATCTCCTGATAGAACAAGTAAATCTGAAGAAAAATAGTTTTGCATGGCATTAGAAAGTATCCAGGGTAACTACAAAGCAGTTCCAAATCTCTTTTCAATTCTCTGGCTATTCTCCACTCCTTCTCTTTTCACAATATTTCCAAAAAGTATTCAGGGGATTTGAAGTTAATGAGGGAAGCTAAATGTCTGGCCTAGCCCAGAACTAATTCCTGTGATTTCCCTACCATCTTCGAGATCAGTAGAACTGAATGCCAAAATCCAATATTTGCTTAGCATATCAGGTTCAATAGATATAAACAACCTGTTTGATTCTGTTGACTTCAGTGTTTCCTTTTCTAAACATAAAATAAACTATTACAAATCTAAAGGGGAAGCAGCATGCTTTTTCTTTGTGGTAAAGTTGAAAAGCTGTATTAAATCAATGTTCAGCAATAAACTTTTGAAAGAACAATACATATTGTTTTGTTCAGTTATTAACATTTCAGAGTGACAAACAACCTCCGTTCCCGAGTTCATAACTCTGAGGTTCTACCATATGCTATATTTGAAAGACTTCTCAACATTGCTGACTGTTGATTTTTTTAACATTAAAACTATAAATAACTGGCATTTTTGTCACCAGTATGCAGAATTTCACACCTACACCGAATGACCTATCCACTCAGTTTCCCTAGTTCATATTTACTAATTAGTATCATTAAATAGGCTCTCACAGAGCATTGCAGCCTCATCACGCTCTGCACACAAGCAAGGAAGTGGGAATGCAGGAGCCAGTGAGAAAAACAGTCTGATAAATTGTCATCCTGCTTAAGTGGGACAATTCGTTCTGTCCTATTTAAAGCAGAAACCAAAAAAAGATGTAGTGTCATTCCTACTGGCTTATTTTTGCTTGTACAAAAAAAAAAAAAAGCCCTTCAGCTCTTCTAGATCGGGGTGGGCAATTATTTTTTGCCGGGGGCCACTTCGGAAATTTTTGAAGTGGCCCCGGGCCACACAGGAAGGGGCAGGGCATTGAGCAGAAGGGGCATGGCCAAGGTATTTCCGGGTTCCCCACCCCCAGATAATGACTGGTCTGAGGATGAGGGAGTGCCTTTGCCCCCACCCCACATTCCCCCAAAGTGCTCATGCCCCTGGCGTGGGAGGAGACTTTCCTCACTCCCCTGCCTCTTGGCCAACTAGGGCGTGGGGCGGGGGAGCGTGCAAAGCCTTCTCCTCTCTGCCCCAACCCTGCGAGCAGCGCGAAAGCGCCGCATGCTCCTGGCAGGGCGGGAGGAGGCTTCGCATAGGCCAATTAGGGCCTCGGGGCGGGGGAGTATGCGAAGCCTCCTCCCACCCTGCCAGGAGCATGTGGCACTTTGAAGCGCTGTGCACTGCTCGCAGGGTGGGGGCAGAGTGGAGAAGGTTGTGTGTGCTCCCCCTCCTCCAAGCCCTAAATGGCTTGGGGGCAGGGGAGCAGCAGGGCCTCCGTGGGCCTTTGCCCGCCCCTGTTCTAGATCATGATTCTGCTGGGTTCATGACAGTGTCTCCAAAACACTGGTTGACATTTTTTCCCTTACTCCATCCCACAACTGTACTTGTTTTACTTAGGCAGGTTTTCCTTCTGGTAGATATGCATTGCTGCCGGTGCTTTCTTTAGCTCAGATGGATTTGTTTTTCTGGGATTTACACATTTGTTCAACACTAACTTGTCTCAATTAGTTAGACGCTCTCTGACTTTGATTCCCCGTATCCAATGGAGTAGCTGTGAGACCTCTAAAGTCCCACTAGCAGAAGTACTTACTGAACAATTTTCTTTGTTTAAAATTACTGGTGGTGGAAGAGAAGAGGTAATCCTTCTGCTGACTCTGACCGTTTCCTTTAAAACTATGTAAGTCTTAAAAAAATAATCTATTTTGGGGGGAAAGAGATGCAATAGGTGGCTTTTAAAATGCAGTCACTTCTTCACTAAGGGACTGGATCAAAATTACTATTTATTTCACAAAGACCATCAAGGGAGACTGGACAGAAATTACTACCTGTTTCACATAGGCCACCAACCACATGGTTCCCCATTATCAACTTGGATCATAATTCAAATCAACCAACTACAGAATTGATATAGTAGATTGGTGCAGAGCTAGTCTACAGAAACTAAGCCACTCCGCACTGGACAGGGAAAGATGGAAGGAAATAGTGAGGGAGGCACTGGACACTAATGGGTGCTGAGCCCATGGTTGTTGATGATGATGATGATGATGAACTACAGAATAGAAGTTTCCATATCCTATTGCCAATTTCCAAGTCATCTAAGTCAGGGATTTTCAAACTTTGGGTTGCAGCTTGTCAGGGTAAACCACTGGCTTGTTGCAAGATGCTTTGTTTACCTGAGTGTCGGCATGCATGGCTGCTCACAGCGGCCGTGGTACAACATTCCTGGTCAATGGGAACTGTGGGAAGCTGTGCGGGCTGGGCCACCACTTCCTTCAGCTCCCATTGGCCAGGGATGGTGAATCACAGCCACTGGGAGATGAGAGTGGCTGTACCTAGAGATGCTCAAACACCTTTATAAACCATAACCCAAAGGGACTAATTTCTCCCCCAGTGCAAGACTGCTGGGCTGAGCCTTTCTTACTGCAAAAACTGGAGGTAGAGCATGTTTATTTGTCAGGTTTGTGGCTTGGCACATTCCTTCCATCCTTATTCCCAATTAACATTTCTAAAGCTATTTGGAAATGCTAAATTATTAATAAATTTAATATTAAACAATAATTCTTGCACTGGAAAGAGCCACATACAAGACTTGTCTTGAGTGAGACAGGCTATTGGGAGAGATCAGTCCTAGAAGGAATACCACTGAGTAACAAATTTTCCATTCTGAATCCAGACCTCTTCCCCATTCTGAGACACATGAGATGTAATTAGGCAGGAGGATGAAGCGAGAGATAAGCAGGACAAAAAAATGATGTTCCTGCTTTCCTAGAATTGGTATTATGAGTGTATTCCAAGCAGTTTCTCGCTGACTGACGTTTCCACAGAGGACTGAATGTCAAGCTAGTAATGCTTGTTGACAGTGTCCAGGTGACAGCTTTACAGATTTCTTCTGTATTGGCTGATGTATTTTCCACCTATGGCATTACTTGGGAAATGTTTGAACAAACTCTGATTCCTTTTACAACCGGCTTACATTCAGCTAACAGCAAAACAAGCATATGACACTGTTTAACTGAGATGGGAGAGTGAACAGTCTAAGGCATGTTATAAAGAATCCAGAGCAAACATCTGGTTTCACTAGGGATAATCTTTCTATCATGAAAACAGCAGGAGAATTTTGCCCAAATCCTTGTGTAGGCGGAGAGGATGGAATGTTAGGAGAATTTCTTTGGAAAATTTTTCCATATCATTTAGGATCTGCGGCTCAACAGCCAGATACAGGAACTTGCCATGTGATTCAAGATACAGCCTGCTAGGAAGACAGCTGGCTCCTCTCAGGAGGTGAAGAGACTGACAACTGCTTCTTCCTTTATCTTTCAAATTCCATTTCTTACTGGTAAAATGGGAGAAAGCGAAAGACCTGATTCAGCCATGTATAGAGGCAGAAATCTAGTGAATTTTGGTCTGCTTTCATGATTAAAAATAGCCTCACCTTTGTATTTCAGCTGAACATAAATAAATCATTCTGGGGTAACTGAGGTTGATGGGTATTTGGAGAAATATTTAGTGGCTCAGCGACTGTTTTGTGTAATTGCTGATGGCTTAGCTACTCTTTTCTCGTGTTCAGTGTTCCCTGATTGCTATCTTCTCTGGATGCTTTGGAGCCTTTGTGACACCTACCATCTCTGTGTGCACTTATAATTATATCCCCTAAGGCCTGGTCTACAGTAAAGGGGAAAGTTGACTTAAGATATGTTAATTACGTAACTGGAGTCCAAGTATCTTAAATCGTGTTTTAGTGCCACCCGCTAAGCAGGAGCTGACAGAAGCACATGCTCCCATTGGCTTCCCTTACACCTTATGAGAAGCAGGACTATCGGTGCTGACAGGAGTGCCTTCTCAGTTGAATTACCTGCTAATTTGAATCCCAGAAGATTGACTACGGCAGCTTTGATTTTCCCCATAGTGTAGACAAGCCCTAAGATTCCTCAACCAAGCTATCATCATTATTTCAGCAACAAATTTTACTTGTTAAACATTAACAGAACTATTTGTGCTATAGAAGGTACAACTCAGCATGAGGAAGGTGGCAGAATCAAGACCACAGAAACTATATGTCAAATTAACCTTTGTAATCACTGTGCCATTTTCAAAGAGAGAAATAATAAATCTCCCCCGCCAATTTTTTATTACATTCTAATGAAATTATCTCATCCTACTTTCTAACTCCTCCATGAGGGAAATGTCCTACAACTCTCACACTGTGTGTAAGAAGAGGTTTCACTCAGTGAACAGCTGGAAACCCTTACAGCAACTTTAGGGAGAAGTGAAAATCTCTGCTCTTTATCTTAATTGTATTTCTCCATGACTGCCAAACAGCAGCAAATTTGAGCTGAGTTCAGCTTCCAACAAGGTAAATAAGCTCTCTAGCAGCTGGAATCTGCCAATTTCTATGCCAGCCATTTAGGCAGTTTATGAAAGGCGGTTTATGGAAATTGAAAACATAAACTTGGACAATGACTGAAAACACACACAAAAATGGAAATGGCATTCCCGTGATAGTCACTGCTTCAATCTCTTTGATGGAGATAAATGTATATTGCAAAAGTATTATTGTTAATGTTTATTTCTCATCTCATAAACTGTTCAAAGAATAAAGCACAGTGTTAGGCTATTTTGTTCAGTGATGTGTGAATAATATAATAGTTTACACATGCATTTCTACTATTCAAATTTATAACAAAGAATAGATATTATTATTATTTATAGGTCTGCATAGAATGCAGAAAAAACACTTTCAACTGGTACATCAGGTAAAATATTGTCACTTAATATTTCTTCCTTATTTTGGCACAATTGCCCATGAATACATATAACTGAACCTAAAACTTCAAGCTCATTAGGAGAACAATTTAAGAAATTCTCTGGGACATTAATACAAAAATGGGTTTCCTGTGATTGATAACTTGCAAATTCAGTGTGGCTTACCCATATTGGTTCCAGGATATTAGAGAGAGAAGATGGGTGAGCTAGTATCTTTTATTGGACCTTTTATTCTACTAGTGAGAGAAACAAGCTTTAGAGCCCCACAGAGCTTATCTTTGTGACTTGAAAGCTTTGTTTCTCTCGCCAGCAGTAGTACATGTAAGATGGGTATGCCTGCCAATCTCAGGCACGCATGCAGATATATTTTGCCATTTAAATTGTTTTGTGCTGTCCTAGATTTTAGCTACCTGGTAAGAGAAAGATGCCCATCAAACATCAGCTGGCAAGAACAGCTATCTCTTAATTCTACTATATAAGCTGTCCAAGAACACTAAAGCTCTTCTTTCAAAGCAACTTTTTAATTTAAAATAAATAAACCTGAAGTCAAAGCTTAAAGGATAATTTTAAATTATCCAACTGGGAATGCAGATAATTAGATTTTACAATGATTATGTGATCTGTAAAGAATGGAAAGAAAATTATCAAAAGATTAACACACAATTTGTACTAACCATTGCTTGTAGGGACACCAAAAGCTCATTCTCAGTCCCCCTTTCATTTGATTGTTAAAGATCTTGAAATAATCATGTTTATTTTGAAAAGGACAGCATGCGTGTCAAGTCAGTATCTTCTTTTTAAAACTGGAATACTTCAGCAATTTAGCAGTGAGGTAGAAAAAGCACAAGACACATTTTATAACTTTTCAAAACAGAAATTAATATAATCCCTTTAATCAACAACCACTAAAACAATATAGCAGCTATGACAGGGAGGTATAGGTTCTCAGCCAGAAAGAAGCTACAAAAATAGTGAAACCCAGCAACAAATCAATAAAGGTCATTTTAAATAGTAGTATGAAAATCCTCAAATACCTAACACTGCTATATCCATCGAATATTGGTATTTTGTTACCAGTGATAAATACACAGATATACTATGTAAAATCATTTACCAGCAAAGCCACTTTGCACCTTAGCACACAAATAGTGGTGGGAAAGGGGAAAGAAGTTTTTTGAAATTTCAGTCAGAAAATAATAAAGAAGGAATTGAAGTCTTAATATGATTAATTGAGGGAGCATCCTGACTAAACCTACTTCTAGATTTCTATTCAGTTGAGAGAGAGAGAGAAATTCTATAGCCTCTAAAGTTCCATGAAAAGATACAGTAGTCTCTATTCTCAAAGCTAGTTTCAGCCTTCCAGAAGAAAACAGAGAGAACAAATGTGTTTCAAAAATTAAAGGCAAGAGCATTGACTAGCTAGGACTTTCAGCCCTCTCCCAGCTCCCCATTATGGGCACCAATTTAGCCTTCCCACTTGTGGGCACCAATTCAATCCAGTTTCCAATGGAGATTTTATAAGGAGCATTCTCTCAAGACAGAGACAGACAGACATGCTGAAGTTCTCAAGCAGCACCTTCTACCTGTACATTTTTATCACTATCAACAATTAGAGTATGTATAGTGAAACAGATGTTTACCCTTATTGACAAATCTAATCCTTCCAACCTAAAGATATTTTAAAACTTGGTGTCTCCCCACAACTAAATATCCCTCACTTTTAGGCTTTTTTTTTAAACTAACTGAGGATATTGTATTCAAGAGTTCAATGCAGTAGATACAAGAGGAACACTAGAGTTTCTATGGTTTTGAAATTACATGTAACTACATAAAGTTTGTTTATACATATAATCTGATCTAATCTGGATTTTTAAACTATACTTTGGAAATATGAATATTTTGGTATGTTCAGATATAACCAAAGATTTTAGTGAGTAGAACAGGCCTGTTTCAAATTTCATACTTGCTCTATTTGGTTGAAGCTTTAAGAAAGAGTATGTAAACACACTTTCATAGCTACATCACTGAATTCTTTGAAACGCCTTGCTTAACAGAAATCCAGAATTCCTGATTTTTAATATTTGAAAACTTAACCTTCTACATGTGATCACTTGACAATTCTTAAGAGGTCTTCTTAAGCTAAAATACTTAATATAAGAATGGAGTCAACTGTTACCACAAACAGGTTTTGAATATGACAGGTATCTTTAGATTCACATTCAAATCCAGGAAAATACGCATCAAAATAGGAACACAAACCAGACAATTGAGCTAATATTTGTTTTTTAAGAGCATTTTGATCACTTTTGCTCTGTTCTTTCAAAAAGCCTGATAACTCTGGAATCATCTATAGATCTTCTAAAGACAAAATGTCATAATCAATCCTCCAATTTTCTCTTCCATTATATAGTATATATACTTTCCTACTTTGAAGTGTTTGGTTCAGTGCACTCAATTTGCCAAATATGTCAACCAGGTAAACAGTCAAGAAGTCTACTTTAACATGTAATCTGCAAGGTCTGTTTTCCTAAAGAGAAAATTCTGAGTTTGCCATCCAGTTCAAAGACACGTCGTAACAATTCCCCTTCACTGACTTCATCATGAAACAGAAGTTGGTGTGGTCAGAGCCAATTTCTGCACAGTACATTAAGCCAATGGGTGTTTGTTGTTCAGGATTTTATAACACAAATAGCAATGTTGAGGGCCTTGTGTGCTTCAAGTTGCAACTTCTTTTATACTAATACATGGGTGATGAATCATACGTATCCCAATTTCTGTTGGTGCTGCTTTCTTTCCTCATGCTCCAATTACACAGTTCTTTCAAGCAGGGCTGCTGCCCAAGCCATGCTCAGCCCCCTGTCTAGTCAAGCCACTATGAGTTTATGAAGGCTCTTGAATAATTCCTCACTAGTGGTCTGTGTTTATTTCTCTGCACAATAACAGTACTTCAACTTCTTTATTTTCTTTGACATATCACAAGTAATACAGAAGTAAGGCTGTAAAGCAGTTAAAAAATTAAGCATGATTAATCGTGCAAGTAAAAAAATTAATTGTGATTAATCGTGATTAATTGGATTATTAATCAATGATAGAAAATGATTTATTTAAATACTTTGGATGTTTTCTACATTTCAAATATATCAATTTCAATTAGAACACAAAATACATAGTGTAAAGTGCTCACTTTATTTTATTACAAATATTTGCACTGTAAAGTCACGTTTTTCAATTAATTGACAAGTACTGTATTGCAAGCTCTTCAACATGAAAACTGAACTTACAAATGCACAATCATATATAAAAACGGCATTAAAATAAAACAACATAAAACTTTAGCACCTATAAGTCGACTGACTCCTATTTCTTGTTCAGCCAATCCCTCGGATAAACAAGTTTGTTTATATATGCAGGAGATAATGCTGGCCACTTCTTGTTTATAGTGTCATCTGAAAGTTCACATGGCACTGTTCTAGCTGGTGTTGCAAGATAGTTACATGCCAGATGTACTAACAATTCATATATCCCTTCATGCTTCAACTACCACACCAGAGGACGTGTCCATGATGATGATAGGCTCTGCTCAATAACAATCCAATGCAGTGCAGAATGATGCACATTCATTTTCACCATCTGAATCAGATAGCAGTAGCAGATATTCTTTTCTTGGTGGATTGGGCTCTGCAGTTTCCACATCAGAGTGTCGCTCTTACAAGACTTCTGAAAGCACGCTCCAAAAACTAGTCCCTCTCAGATTTTGGAATGCACTTCAGATTCTTAAACCTTGGATTGAGTTCTATAGTTATCTTTAGAAATCTCACACTGGTACCTCCTTTGCATTTTGTCAAACCTACAGTTAAAGTATTAATAAAATGAACATGTGCTGGGTCATCATCGGAGATTACCATAACATGAAATATATAGCTGAATGCACATATAACTGAGCAGGAGACATACAATTCACTCCCAAGGAGCTCAGTTACACATATTATTAACATTTTTTTTAACAAGCACCACTAGCATGGAAGTATGTCCCCTGAAATGGTGGTCAAAGCATGCAGGGGCATATGAATGTTTAGCATATTTGGCACATAATTACCTTTACAAAAGTGCCATGAGAATACCTGTTCTTACTTTCAGTTGACATTGCAAATAAGAAGCGAGTAACATCTCATAAATACAAATAAGCCTGTCTTTCAAAGAATTCTGAATAGTAAGTAGGACTGAGTGGACGTGTAGGATCTGAAGTCTTACATTGTTTAGTTTCTGATTGCAGTTATATTACCAAAAAAACAAACAAACCCCAAAACACCCAACACTCTACATTTGTATGTTGCAATTGTTATGCTCATAAGGAGCACATGGGATCTTTTTAGAGGAAAAGGCAAGACACCCCGTTTATTAAGAATACAGTATCAAAGCAGCTAGCATCTGCTTCATAAAGACAAGCTAACTCCAGACAAAGGGTTTCATATTTTTTTCTTAATAAACGGGGTGTCTTGCTTTTTCCCCGAAAAAGATCCTGTGCGCTTCTTATAAGCATAACACACTTTCACTGTAGAGAGATTGCCCTCCAGTACTTGTATGAGGGGAATTAAAAAATACTATTTATTTTGCTTATCTTTTTTACAGTGCAAATATTTGCAATAAAAATAATAATATAAAGTAAGCAGTATACACTTTGTATTCTAGGTCATAATTGAAATCAATCTATTTGAAAATGTAGAACATCCAAAAATATTTAATAAATTTCAGTTGGTAGTTTACTCTTTAAAAGTATGATTAAAGCTGTGATTAACTGCTATTTTTAAAATCGCAATTAATTGTTTTGAGCTAAGTGTGACTAATCAACAGCCCTACACAGAAGCCTAGCCATGTTAGCTATGTCTGAGGATTTCATTAAGCTCGAATAAAATGGGGTGAATTCCACAGTTCCCAGTTGCTGAAACTTTTTACCCCTTCTTAAAGGTGTTTTTTACCACTTTGGTTAACTATAGCCCAAGCTGTACAGCCTTGACAACTAAATTTTCTTCCAAGAAAAAGCTCGAGTCAGGATTCTACACAGAAAGAATTTATAATGGAAATGCAGGGATAACTATTATGCACTTGAACCTCTGTTATCCAGGTGTCCCTAATCTGGGAACATCCGTGGTTCGGACCCTGACGGGGGAGGAGAAAGTGGCTCTGTGCACTGCTACTACCCACATCCCCAACAAGCAAAGTGCTTCCTTGGAGGCTTTTCTCCCACTGCTCCCGTAGCAGTGGGGGGGGGGGTGGGGGGGGAATGCCTGGGAGTGTCAGGAGGCCCAGAGCCACTCACATCCCCCTCGCGCACCCTCCCTCCCTCTCAGACATCCCCCACCCCCCGAATTCCTGCACCCTCCCTCCCAGACCCTGTATGTATTGCTGTCTATGTTACATGTGAAATAAAAATTCAATACTTTGAAAAATGTTATTTTCACCTTCAAAACAAAAAGTATAAATGAATACCCATAGTCTGGAAAATTTCATAATCCATCATAGCCTATTTCTCGCAGTTGCTAGAGTAAAGAGATTTATGTATATCTTTAGACAAAAAAGGGTGGCATCTTAACAGAAAGGAAGAATGAGTGAGATGACAAGATAGCTGAGGTAGGGTTCCTCCCCCCCGCTCTTTTCTGCTGGAAAGAGACAAGCTTTTGAACTTACATAGAACTCTTCTTCAGAAAGAACTCTATCACAAGTGTATTCTAAAAAAGCAGCTCGATAATGGAAATACATTTAAAACTAAGAGATGTATTACTAAATGCTTAAATAATAGAAGATATTTGCACTTCAGCAAAAGCCTTTTTCCATATATCATTATCTTCTAATGTGACAATAGAAGAGAAGCAAAATGACTCTTTTCCATTTTATTATACCAAGGGAGTCAGCAGAGTAAGTCTTCTTATGCTGTTTTTGTATAGCAGCTGGGAGCTTACATTTTTCATCTGTTACACTCATCAGTGCTAAGAAAGGTTTATAGTGTAACAATGCACATTTTTTTCCTTGAGCCTTCTAAAAAGCTTTATTTTTCCCACTGTGGAATCTCTTTGCTATGAGAGGCTTTGTAAATTTTAAGTAAGTGCTCTCACCTCTATTTTTCTTCAAATTTATGAAGGCTCTCCCAAACCCCGCTCCATACCTCCATTTAAATAAAGTCACACTTTTAGAGTAATTTATTCTACTAACTTTGGTGTCAATTTTTTAATACACAATTTTTTATTTCTCTTCATGTGATGACAATTTTTAACTAGTAAAATAACAGACAATAACAGACAACAAAAGTTAGACATCTCAAAAGACAGGCTAAGACCATTAGAAGAACATCACTAACAGTTTATAATTTCTAAATACTTGATTATGATTTTACATATAGGGTGCCTTTCGTTTAGAGGGATCTCAAAGTTTCTAAGAAACTTCCAATGTAAGAATCAGTTCATTCACAAATTAAGTATAATCTCTTTGAGAAAGAAATGTGACAACCATTCAACAGCACCAAACAACACTAAAAAACAATTTAGGGCAGCATGTAAAAAACCCCAAAACCTACAAATCGCAACTAGAGGCAGAACATAATTATCCAAATAAGAATTCAGCTAGGATTCCACACAACACTTCACACACTTGTAAATAAAAATGCCATGGAGTCTGTAATGACCACAAATGGTCAAATTCTCCATTAATGTTTACATACTGCCTCAGAAGGAAGAGTACAACTTACCATATTCACTAACTGTAAATAATTTTTTCTTGGCATTTTCCCATACTTAGCACAGCCCTACTTATTTTATGAGTTTAAAGCCACATTTTGCATGTCTGCTTGTAATGGGGTAGCCACTGACCAAGACCATATTCATGGCCAGGGTAGCTTTGCAGGCACCTAGCGCTCTTCTTGCCAGTTGTTTACTAACTGCACACAAGCTTTACCATGGATAACAGTACCTCCTGTCTGGGGCTGATTTAATAACAAGAGCAGTTCTTAAAAATCCTCGGGGTCCCAAAATACAGTCTATCATCATACTACAGTCCATACTTTACTCTGGTGTCTTCTCTCACAGCTGTAGCGCTTTTTCTGTCCCAGTCTATACTCAAAGCCCATATTCCCAGTTCTTCCTAGCTAGATCTTAGCCTTCTGGCACTGGCGTGTAGGCCCCCATACTTCTAGGAACAAGGAGCAACCACTGATCTATACTGATGGAAAAATCCTTTCTACTACAGAGACACAGCTGCAGAACCTTAGCAATACTGCTGTAGCCACTATGGCAGGGGTTGGCAACCTATGGCTCACGAGCCAAATATGGCTCTCTAGGGAGCCAGATATGGCTCTTCTGGAGTCTCAACTCAGCCCCCTTGCTCCTCCAGCAGCAGGGGGCCATTGCTGGCACTGCAGCCTTATGCCTCCCCCCCCCCGCAAGACAAACTGCAATGGGGGGAGAAAGCCTGGAGGCGCCCCGCCAGATCCCGCACATGGGAAACAAGCAGAGAAAAAAATGACTTTGCATGACAGCATTTTCCTTCCTCCTGGCATGGCGGAAACCAGGAACCAAAGATGTCTCCCTGTGTACTGCTAATTTGTTCCCTTGGTACACACTTCCTGAAGCCTCCCCTGCCAACCCTTCCCAGAGGCTTTCTGCCAGCGAATGGGAGCAGAGGGAGGCATGTTACGTGGTGCCTGCTGCTCAGCACGAAAACAAGTGCCCCCAACACCTCATGCCCAGACCCCCCTCCAACTCACACCCCCGGTCAGACAGCCTGCCCCCAAGTCTCCTGGCCAAAATCCCCCCTGCCTCCTGGCCAGACACCACTTGTCCTGTGCCCCCTGGACAAAATCTCCCCTGCCCTCTGCCCCCATCCAGACACCACTTGTTCCCAGCCCTCTGGCCTGTCAGCCAGCCCCCTCGCCAAAATACCCCGACCCCAGCCCCCTGGCCAAATTCCCCCTGCCCTCTGCCCCGGCCATTCAGCCTGACCTATGTCGAAAATCCCCCCCGCCTCCTGGCCAATCAGCCTACCCCCTGTCTAAAATCCCTCCTGCTCCCAGCCCCCCAGCCAAAATCCTCCCCTGCTCTCTGCCCCTGGCCAGTCAGACTCCCCCAAATTCCCCCCCGCCCTTTGCGGATCAGTCGACAAGGGAAGCCTTTGTCGACCGCTCCCTTATGCCTCGTGAAACAAGGTTTATCAGAGCGATCAACAAAGGCTTCCCTTGTTGACCCCACCACATCTAGACTGCCCCGCTGTGCCAGATCAGCTGATCGTCGGCACAGCATGGCAGCCATTTTTATTTTAATGAAGCGGGGATTATTTAAATCCCCGCTTCTTTGCCTATGCCGAATAAAGTATTTTACATGGCTCCGTCGACGGAGCCATGTAGTCTAGACATAGCCTCTAATACGGATCTTTGTTGACCACTTGTTCTGAATTTTGATGTAGTTTGGCTCTTTGGTTTGAAAAAGTTGCCAACCCCTGCACTCTTGTGTAGACATATCCTTACCGTATGGCACACTACTTCAGGGTAGATTCATATGCCTACTCTAAATGTTTATGTAAACAAACCCTTAGTTCCTCTGAAAGTCAACAGAATTAGATGCTTTTAAAAATGGAGCTTACAGTATTACAACTGTTATAGTGCTGCAGCTATACCACTGCAGCAGCATTGTGTGAATGCTCCCTACATTGGTAAAAAGGTGTGGGTTTTTTGTTAATTTAGTTAATCCATTTTTCCAAGAGATGGTAATCAGATAAAGGGAAGAATTCTTCAGTCAGCTTAGCTGCATCTATTCCAGTTAGATCAATCTAAATATGGAACTCAGAGAGTGAAATGTTTCAGTGCTCTGAACAACACAGCTAGTTCACACGAATTTTTAAGGTGTACATCTGAGAGTTCTAAGTCACTGAGAAATTTTTGAAAACTTTTACACTGCACACTTTTTTCAAAATAAATTACAATATTTACTGTGGTCCAACTAATGGTAAAGATGCGTCTTATTAAAAAAAGGCCTTAACTACTGTTATGCCCAATTGCAGCAATTTCTTCTGCAGCAATTCATTAATTATAAACAATACTAAGGACATGTGATATTTAAAAATACATGTCGTTAGTTCCAAAAAGTAAAATGTTTTGTCTCGTTATAGTACCTACTTGTTATTGTTAACCTATCTTTGTCCTTTCCCACTGTGTACGTATCCTACATAATTATTATGCAGACACAGCTGTTCCAATGTTGATCAAACTCATACATGTGAGTAGTCTGCCTGAATTACATAAATGTGTGCCTGTCCAAGAACAGGTGCTACATACTACAAACTATTATCCTGTATAATAGGTCTCTCATGGGGATTCAGAGTCCCAAGGTATGGAACTGATAAGAGAACACTGATTTCAGATGAGATAAAGTGAGATGGAATTAGACTTCACCTCTACATTTTAAGGAATGCAGGGAACATGGGCAAGCAGAAAAATAATGAAAGGGCCAAGGAAGAGAAAATCACAACCCATCAGTTACAGTATATTTGCCTTCAGTCTCCGCCACCTGACACTTGCAAAACCTAGTCAAATTGATGGAAGTTTATAGGAAGCGTAACTCTGCTGATAATAGGCTAATGTAACCCAAGTATTAAAATATTAACAACTATGACAGTAAGAAAAGTTTGCAGTTACTTTCCTGCAGTAAACAGTATGTGTTAATGTGTTCAGATGTGCTGATGCCAGCCAGTTACTGAGCCACAGAAATAATGCAAAAAACAATAGGCGATCATCACCGCAAGGCAAAGATCACACATTTTTTAATAAAGACAATTTCTATATTGTCAATCAACTGGCTATGGGCTGAAGAAAAAGACAGCTATAGAACCATTAACTACAACAAAGCACATATCTTTTGTAAACCTACACACACACGACAACTTACCTGACACTGGATTCTGAAAATATGCCTCGTTATTTATTACCACCATTACTGAAAAGTCCTATAGAATTAAATATAAATAGACTTGAATCTCTTTAATCCAGCAATCCTGGGAAACAGTGTTTGCCTGAAAAGCCTCCAGCAGAGCATATCACTGCACTGCCATTCCCCCATAAGAGGGGGGAGGGAGGAAGGGGAAGTGGCAGTGTGCGGAGCTGCTTCTGACTCTACCCACCAGGGTCTGTACAAGAGGTGTTCCCGAATTAGGGACACCCAGAGTACAGATATTATATTAAGTATATTAAAAACTGATTTCTTCAGAAAAGCCCAATCAAGTATAACAGGAAATGTTGACCATTCTATATATATTCTTAATTACTCCATAGAATTTCATAGGACTGTTTCATTTTCTATTAAATTCTACAGGATGTTTTCAACAAGGCCTGCATAGATTCCTGTAAGTATACATAGTGGTTTAGAAACTCAAAAAGGTTTTTCTTGACTAAGACAGATAGGCTGGATTTTTAGTTAGAACAGGTCATCTAGCACATATTAACTGAACTCTAATTTAGACTATGCAATTTGTACTTTAGGTAGTAGGATGATGTGACGCTAAATTGAAGAATAACTTGCATTGTCTAGACTATCTCTTTAACGAATTAATTAAAATGCGCTAACATATTCATTATACAAAACTCTTTTACCCTATTCAAGAAAAAACCCAGGAGACGTGGGGCTACATTTTTAAAGGTATTTGGGTGCCTGAATCCCACTGAAATCAGTGAGAGTAAGTATCTACATACCTTTAAAAATCTGGTGTATGGTTCCTATCTTGAGGAGCTTCCAGCCCAATGGAAAAAATGTAATAATACATGTAAAGCTGAACAATACATGTAAATACATGTAAAGCTGAGCAATTCAAGTGCAGAAATATATTGCATAAGTGGCAGCCACACAGAAAAGTTTTGTGAAATAAACAAGTTCTGAAGAAGAGAGACCATGTTTCACAGAGTGTAGGAGGCTGTTCCATGCACAGGAGATGGCATGAAAGGAGGCACAAAGCTGACAGCAGGAAGTAACAAAGGCTGCATTTAGAATGGAAGCTGATAGCAGAGAGATAGGGGGATAGAACTACGCCAAGTCTTGAGTTTGAGGACGAGAAGCTTTAAGTTCATGTGGAAGTAGATCAAGCCAGTGAAGGGAAATGAGAGGGAAGTAATGAAGGGATCATGTAGACAAACGGTAGGAGTGAAACTTTTTTTAGTAGCATTGTTTTGGACACACTGGAGCAGAGAGGGCAAAATCAGAAGGGCTAAATTTAAACACTGTTTGAAACTAGGTTAACAGGGATGCAATTTGATCCAAATACTTCTTCATTCAGATAGTCCAACATACTGTACGATTGATATGCCTGCCATTCATAATGCCAGTGCCACCAAATGAAAAAGACAGGATGTCTGCAGCTTCACTTTTGAGAATTGAGCATGTAAACCTGTTGATATGGCATTATATGTTAAGGACTTAGTAGTTATAGATGATGAACTATTTTGTTCTATGAGTTTAAAGATTTATGCTTTTTTATTGTATGTACACTTACAAAGAATACATCATATTCCCCCCCATCCTTTTTCTGTATGCTTGTAATGGAGGTGGATGAGGGAGAGACTGGGATGGAGAATAAAGATGCAAAAGAAAAAAAAGAGAAAAGCAGCTACAACTTTCAGCCACCTTTCTGTTACTCCTATGATTGGGAGGAGATCCTGTTTACATCTGCAAAGGTGCTTCATCATCTTCATTTGATTCCTTTCCTAAATCTCTCCTTTTGTACTGATGTCTACAATAAAATAGGCCACAGTAAAGGCCTGATGTGCTGAGACAACAGTCTATTATGATGACCAGTACTGTCTTATTATTTCCTTGTGATTTTTCATCTGTCTGTGGACAATCAATTCTCTGGGGCAGAGAATGTCTTTTTTCTATGTTTGTACAGCACCCAGTACATTCAGATCCTGGTGTCTGACTAGGGCACGTATGCATTACAATACAAATAATAAACACAAATTTCGGAATATGAGATGTAAATATCTAAAAGCTAAGTAGTGAAAATCAAGATGACATTAAAACAAACACATCATATTAAGTGATATTCTTACCTATGCAGCTGTAAATATTCTCTAGGTCTATTTAACAGGTGAAGGAATCGGTCAACAATCTTGTTTTTTCCCACACCCTGCAATAATATATATATTTTTTAAATTACAAAAAAAGAAGAGTGTTTTAACGTCCAAGAATTGTCAAGAGAATAAAGTCAGAACTCCTTTACAATATAGCAAAATCTCACACCACAAGATATGATCACATTTACAATACTATTTTTTCCAACAACATATTTTGTCTGTCCTAATATACACACACAAAGTGATATAGTGTGTGTATGTGTGTGTGTATGTATACACACACACATTATACAAGTAACAGCTGAACAGATATAGATGTGCAGCACTTATCAAATTACCAGTTGTACTTTTCCTCTTAGAAATATTATTAGTTTTGTAGTTCTTATTTCTAGTCTTTATTTCATATTCAGCATTATTGGTTTAATAAGACAGCAGATTTAACATGTACAGGTTGAGCATCTCTAGTTTGGCATTCTCTGGTCCAGCAACACCCATGGTCCAGCCTCATTTTTTGAGGCTTACAGGATCTTTCAAAAAAGCGCTCCATTTTCAAAAGAATCGCGTCTAGACTGCGGTTTCAATTTCGAAATAGCGCTTTTTCGAAAGAGCACCATTCCGTGATTATGCAAATGCAGCGCAGGATATTTAAATCCCGGTTTCATTTGCACTTTCGAAGTGCTTCATCTACATCCCTCTGCCAACAAAGGGATGTAGTCGAGACACACCCTTAGAAATGAAAAATCAAAGGCACAACTACAAAATGGGGAATAAAGGGCTAAGTGGCTGAAATGGATGCGGTGATTATAGTAGATCACAAAATAAACATGAGTCAACAATGTGACACTGTTATAAAAAAGGTTAATATCTTTGTGGGGTGTATTAAAAGGAGTGTCCTATGTAAGACATAGGAGGAAAAAGGTCTTGCATTTGCTAGGCCTCAGCTGGAGTACTATGTCCAATTCAGGGATGACTGTTTTAAAAAAAATTTGACTATAAGGAAAGGTTAAAAAATTGGAGATGTTTAGTCTTGAGAAAAGACAATTGATAAGTTAAGAGCTATTATAAAGAGGACTGTGATCAATTTTTTTCCATGTCCACTAAAAATAGGACAAGAAGTAAGGGTCTTAATCTGCAGCCAAGGATATTTACATTAGAGATTAGGAAAAACTTTCTAAATAAAAGGATAGATAAGTTCTGGAGTAGGTTTCTACAGGTGATTATGGAATTACCATCATTGGGGGCGTCCTCACAATTTAAAAAACAGGTTAGCCAATCATCTCTTAGGGATGGTCTAGGTCTACTTGTTTATTCCTTAGGACAGGGTGTTCGATTTGATGAATTTTCACAGTCCTTTCCTCCTCTACATTTCTATGATTTTATGAAACCTCTATATTTCATGATTTAGCTTCTACTACATGAATAAATCAAGTTTTTCAAGATTTCATGTCATCAGAATCTGCAAATGAAGTCAAATCTTTATATACAACTGTGACGGGGAATATGCTTTGTATTACTGGCATTTTTGTTTTTAATAATTGCCAGTATCCTGCAATCACAAACCTGAAAAATTATAGCACTACAAAAAGTCAAAGAACACACATTTTATCAGATAGAAATAAAATATAGGTGGAAACCTGTAATATCACATATGGAGATGGTAATACACCCATATGCTGCTGTTACTGCAGCTACAAGATTTTAAAAACCATAAACAGTCTGATACCCTGAAATGTTCCATCTAGTTTCAGAACAGCTACATAGATGGAGAACTGCATAATGTACTTTTTAAAAAGACCTTCAAAAATATGGCAGATGGCAGTAGTCATTATGTGCCAATGCATAATGATTTCATGCCCAACTCTCCACAGAATAAGACTTGAGCCAACTGTGGCTAACAAACCGCAGAGACACAGATGAACATACAGAATTGGTACAGAACATATCAAATATCAAACAAATTGGATATTCTACAAAAGAAGAAAGGCTTTTTGGCAAGAGAAAAAGAACATGGTTTGTCTGCATGTCTGTAATGCTGTCTTCAAAATTCACACTCAGACAAATAAGATATTTTCCAACTACTAAACAACGTTGCTTTCTCCACTTCTCTCTAATGGATCAGAGAACAACATGGCTGCCTTTTGTTTTCTTCTTTCAAAGCTATCATTGCTAATGAGAGTAAGAACATGTCAAGCTTCCAAAAGAATGCTCAGATACTAAATTGATGCTGTAAAGCACCAACGAATGGAGTGAGCAGTGCTAACACAACTCAGGGTGAAATCCTGCCCCACAAAGTCAATGGGAGTTTTGCCACTGACTCCAGCGGAGCCAGGATTTCACCTTAGACTTTTTTTGTTTGTTTCATCAAATACAGGCTCTTTTTTCTTGCAGCTTTATTTTATATCCGTGAGAATGATTTATTTCTAAAATATGCATATAATATTTAGAAACAAAAAGGCATTTGCCACTAGATCATAACTATAAAAATTTTAAGGTTGGTCAACTTTTAAACTTAGCTGCTTGAAGAAGTACATTATGTCCCTGCACAGATACTGTGGTGTACCACACAAAATCCTTGTTTGGCAAAAATGGTTAGGGAAATCAGAGTCAAAGCTCTTTCATTCTATTCCCGGCTCTCCCACAGACTCGTTCTGTGACAAGTCACCACTTCTGTATGCCTCAGATTTTCATGTAAAATGGAAATATCTAACCAGAGTAAATCAGTGATTAATGCAGTGTGTGTAAATCAGCTGTCTGGATGCAAAAGCTTCATGTAAGTGTAAGCTATTACAATCATTAAGGACAACCTTCCAGCAAGAGGGAATGATTTAATTTAACACTTGAGGTACATCCAGACCCATTTAAGGCTCCTCTGTTCCATTAAGAGACCACTAAAGCCAACTTAACTGACTTTCTGAGAAAAACCTAACTATACAGTCCTAACCTATATAAAGAATTGTATAAAGAATGTGTTGGCAACATGGGCGGGGAAAAGAAACACTGCTGCATGTTAGAACAGCCTCTTAGGAGAAGTTTCCAGTTGACCCAAGTTAGAATAATCCTGAAAGAAGCCTATGGTAAGTGTGGAGACCAAAGAGCACAAAGATAGCATAAAGTCACCTTCCTTCTTACATCATCTTGAGTCCTGTAGCAATGAGTCAAGAATTAAGCTCTCTCTTACATACTAACTGGTATCTAGAATAATGAGCAATGTCATATAAAAATGCTGAAAGTATTGGGTTGTTCTATGGGAAGATTACAATAACATATGATTTGTGCAATCTCATGTAACTGGCCCCTATGGATTAGACATATTTAACATCACAGCTCGTAAGGAACATGGCTAATTCAGCTGATCAGAAGCACTAGAAGAATAAATTTGTTGTTCTTTTCAGAGATATCTACATAGCATTGTGTCTGAAATATTTTCACAATATAAAGTTAAACATATGCATTCATCAAAAAACTCCAGCCCCCTCATATGTCAGTGTGGCCAGGGCAGGCAGAGCAGAAGCAGCAAGCATGTGGGGGTGGGGCCTCAATTCTGTGGGGGAGGGGCTGTCCTAGTTCTGTGCAGGTCCCTGTGCCACCCAGTGGAGGTGGATGGGGAGCTGGACGGCTCTCGGGGACATTGAGGGCGGACGCAATTCAGGGCTTTCTTCACACCCCTTTCTTCACACATACATCCCCCTCCTGTCTGTCTGGGAGCCAGAGCTAGTGCTCCAGATCTCATGGCTGCGCAGGCTTCAGGGAGGGGGGAGTCTGAGCTCCTGCCGCGGACTCTGCATGCCACTGAAAATCAGCTTGCATGCCACTTATAGCGTGTGCGCGCGATAGGTTGCCGACTCCTGTCTAACCTAAACCTCCCTTGCTGCAATTAAACCCACTGCTTCTTGCCCTATTATCACAGGTTAAAGAGAAATTTTTTTCTCCCTCCTTGTAGCAATCTTTTAGATACTTGAAAGCTTTCATATCCCCTTTCAGTCTTCTCTTTGCCACACTTATCAAACCCAATTCTTTCAAACTTCCCTCATTTTTGGTGCTCTTCCCTGGAGCTTCTCCAATTTGTCCATACCTTTCCTGAAATGTGGTACCCAGAACTGAATGCAATATTCCAGTTGAGGCCTAATCAGTAAAACAGAAGAATTACTTATCCGGTCTTGATTACAACGCTCCTGTTAATGTATATTTACTAAATTAATGTTTGTTGTAAGTGTAAGCTAGTATTAAGACCAGAGTTAGGATAGCACTTGAGGACAGAGAAGATCTAAAACATTACTATTTTGCATTTGCTGTGAAGTTGTAAAGAATGTTTTGTGGAGTCCAAGGGTTACCCAGCCCTCAAGCCATGGCAGAACCACTTGTGCCTAACCTGATACAAGCAGATCATCATATAAACTTCCTGCTATAGTTACTTGTAGATACCTGATAGAGGTGAATTTTGAAAATAATTTTGAATGAAGAAAACAAAGTGTCCTCATGGAAGAAAATAAACAAATCCCACAACCTGAATTCTGAGAAGGATTAACCACATAAAAACAAAAAGAATCCTTCTCAACTCTTAAGAGCACATGAAGTGATTGAATCTGATATGCAATCAGTTTTCTATGTTGCTGCACAGAAGTACTTTAAGGTCGTCTTCTTCTTAAACCCTGGTACTCCGAGTGGAGCATAGGTCATGCACAAGTCTCCTCCACTTCACTCTGTCTGGTGACAAAACTTCTAGCTGACTCCAGGAGTACCTTGTTTCCAATAAAGCTGGCAGGCTGGATGGCTACTAGTATATTTGTCTTTTTAGTTTTAGATTTCTCTGTACTTATTTACATATTATAAAATTAGATTCCAATAACATTCTGAGATAAAATTGAAGGTTTATCAATAGCACAATAGATGCAACTTAAATGAAGCATAACTGAGTTTCACTTGCTTATACCAATGGTGAATTTGGTCCACACATTGTAAAGAGATATTTGTTTTAACTTACCTGGTTGCCAACTAAAAGAAGGTGTTCTCCCAGCAAAAAGTCTTTTAGCATATCCTCCATCACCATCATATGCTAGAGACAAACAAATAAAAAAATAAAAAAATAAAATAAAATAAAATAAAATACTATGCTTATGCACACTAAATAAACGCAAAATTATTGAAGTCTTTTTCACCAGAATCCTCATCACCACGCATATATCTATTTATTTGGTATTTTAAAGCAAGAAAATTGTCTCAAACAGAGCAGAGGGAATTTGTTCAGTAACTCAAACAATGATATACAGTTTTTAACTCCATTGATATATTAGCCTGTATTCTGACTAGCATTAGGTGACTGATTTCTGTATTTCTCAATATGTGTTCAGAATAAATTTCCTTTCAATCTAGTGGGCTAATATTTGTCAACCACAGTGCAAGGATTGACATAATGACTGCACATATGTAGACTGTCTCATGGAATGGGTCACCCAAATACCCAGAGAGAACCTGCTTCAATACAGAAATAAAACACCTACCACTCACACACCCCTACCTGCTACCTACCACTGCACAGTAGAACTCATACAGGGAAACATCAAACAACTACAACCCATAATCTGTGTGGACTACATTCTGAAAAAAATCTTTCCTGAATCCCCTATTTTGTCCTTTAGACCGGTGGTACCATTAGGGGTACGTGAGAGAAGTCTGGTGGGAACATCAACACAAGTGAAATTTGGCAAAAAAAAAATGTCTGGGATTTTGCCCTGCAAAGGGGAGAGGCGGTGACACGTGCCTGTCATATTGAACGTTTGGAGCCGCCGCCTGGACGTTAACAGCCACTCTGCGCACGCACCCCAGCGCTGGTAGGAAAAGCGTGTGTCTGCAACGGCCGCTCCGGTGAGCTCCAAGTTGGGGGAGGGGGGGAGGTAGGAAGGATTGTGTGGGGAGAAAAAAAATCACTTCCATGGCTGCCTCTCCTAGTTCGTTTCCTCTCCAGCAGCCTCCCCAGGGTGCTCCAGTGGGGAGGGTGGCTGAACTTGGAAACGCGCATTACCCCCACCCCGCCAGCAGCTCAGTACAGCGCACCCCATCGTCCCTTCCTCATGGCGCTGCGGAGAGGAGCTAAAAGGCGGTGAAGTGGCACAATAAGATTTGCTCCAAAGGATTCCCCCGCATCAATGGAATTGCAAGGTGGGCGGGGAGGCAGTTGCCCCCGGGTGCCATGCTAGGGGGGCACTGGGCTGGAGTGAGAGCGCACAGCCCCACACAGTGAGACTGATGCTGGCGGGCCACTTGCTCCCTGTAGACAAGCCACCGAGGCAGTGCCTGGCAGTGGGAGCGGACACTTCAAAGGTAGGGTTACCATACATCCGGTGCCTGGTTCGAGGGGAGGGCATTGGGTTAGAGCAGGAGGAGCTGGGGGTGCCTGGCTCTGGAGGAGGGGAGGGCACTGGGTTAGAGGGGAGGGCATTGGTTTTGGGGGTACTCAATTTTTTTTTGAAAGAGGGGTACTTTATTAAAAAAAAGGTTGAGAAACACTGCTTTATAGAATCATAGAATACTAGGACTGGAAGGGACTGCAAGAGGTCATCGAGTCCAGTCCCCTGCCCTCATGGCAGGACCAAATACTGTCTAGACCATCCCTGACAGACATTTATCTAACCTACTCTTAAATATCTCCAGAGATGGAGATTCCACAACCTCCCTGGGCAATTTATTCCAGTGTTTGACTACCCTGACAGTTAGGAACTTTTTCCTAATGTCCAACCTAAACCTCCCTTGCTGCAGTTTAAGCCCATTGCTTCTTGTTCTATCCTCAGAGGCCAAGATGGACAAGTTTTCTCCCTCCTCCTTATGACACCCTTTTAGATATCTGAAAACTGCTATCTTGTCCCCCCTCAATCTTCTCTTATCTAAACTAAACAAACCCAATTCTTTCAGCCTTCTTTCATAGCTCATGTTCTCTAGACCTTTAATCATTCTTGTTGCTCTTCTCTGGACCTTCTCCAATTTCTCCACATCTTTCTTGAAATGCGGTGCCCAGAACTGGACACAATACTCCAATTGAGGCCTAACCAGCGCAGAGTAGAGCGGAAGAATGACTTCTCGTGTCTTGCTCACAACACACCTGTTAATGCATCCCAGAATCACGTTTGCTTTTTTTGCAACAGAATCACACTGCTGACTCATATTCAGCTTGTGGTCCACTATAACCCCTCGATCCCTTTCTGCCGTACTCCTTCCTAGACAGTCGCTTTCCATTCTGTATGTGTGAAACTGATTGTTCCTTCCTAAGTGGAGCACTTTGCATTTGTCTTTATTAAACTTCATCCTGTTTACCTCAGACCATTTCTCCAGTTTGTCCAGATCGTTTTGAATTATGACCCTATCCTCCAGAGCAGTCGCAACGCCTCCCAGCTTGGTATCATCTGCAAGCTTTATAAGCGTACTTTCTGTGCCAATATCTAAATCGTTGATGAAGATATTGAACAGAGCCGGTCCCAAAACAGATCCCTGCGGAACCCCACTTGTTATATCTTTCCAGTGGGATTGTGAACCATTAATAACTACTCTCTGAGTACAGTTATCCAGCCAGTTATGCACCCACCTTATAGTAGCCCCATCTAAGTTGTATTTGCCTAGTTTATTGATAAGAATATCATGCGAGACCATATCAATCGCCTTCCAAACTCTCGAAACTCAACATCAGAGGCAAGCGACCTGGATCCTATGCCCAACCTTGGTAATATGCTCAGGGAGTCCAGAAGGGCTATTGCAGCAGAGCTTGTCACAGAAGTGGCCTAGATACTTGTGCCCATGTCAGTGAGAAGAGTGGCACTAGCTACTGTGAGACCTGTAACACTCTGGCTCTGATCCTGAAATTGACTCCAACCAAGATGACCGAGGTTGTGCCGCACCAAATGGTACAGGTGAACGCCGCGCCCATGTCAGATCTCTGGAAGTCTGACGCCAATGGGATTGTTCCTGTGAGCGGTGCCAGGGTGACCGATCCCGGGATGCTCAGTTCTGTAGTGAAATTGAGCACCGCATCATAGCAGGTTTGCCTCTTGACTGTGCTGGACCAATAACTGGGGATTGCTGCCTCAGGGAGCCCCTAGAGGATGTCGAGTAGCTGAACATCATCTCTATTAAGTCCCTGGCCTCTTTGTAAGTCTCAGGATGGCATGTCCACATTCCTCATATAGCTAGTTCTAGTAGGAGATACCACTCTTACTGGACTCGATGGCCCAAACTGCGGTGCCAGAGTCGACGGTGCCAGTTGATCTCTTAGCAATGAGAAGTGTCGCAACACAGGACATGGGCAACCTGCTCCCTTGGGCCACTTCTACCACTTACGGGCACCGGAGAGTGAGAGCGATGTGCAAAGCTGGAGCTGAAGTCTTCGGTGCCAATGAATGTCGGTGCTGCAGTGTCTTTGAGGCCAACACCTTTTGTGGCCCCGTGGTGTCCCATGCAGAAGATGGCACGCTCTGCACCAAGGACATCTACTTCAGCACTGTGGCCAACTGTACCGGCTGAGACTGCAGGGTGAATTCCATGAGGATCTGATTAAGTCTGTAATCTCTGTCCCTGCAAGTTCTTGGTCAAAACCCCTTGCAAATCCTGCACTTATCTGGTTTTGAGTACTGAGCCATTAAGTTCCTATGGTAGCACGAATGGCTGCCATTAGCACATTTAGAATTAAAATCATATTCACACTTGATATTTCTAACTTCACATTAAAGAATGAGACATGCACAAAAATAGGATATACACATTCTGCAGATTGTAACTTCAAAATTAATGTCACATGATGCATTTTGCATAAAGCGCTTTCAAGTATGCATATTCAGAAGTAGGGATGTCAAATCCTGTTTAATTGGTTAACATTGTTTAACTGGTTAACTGATTAAGAGGGGATGGCAGGGAGGGGCGCTCCAAGGCTCCCCCCACCCCCGCCTCTGGGCTGGAGCAGCCCCACCTCCCCCACAGGCAGGAGCTACACTAACCAGGCTGGAGCAGCCCCTGCCTGCAGCAGGCCAGGGTGCCCCACAGGCAGTGGCTGTTCTGGCATTCCAGCCACATTAGTCCCTGCCTGAGGGGTACCCGGGGCCACCACAGACAGAGGCTTCTCCAGCTGGGACAACGGAGCAGCTCCTACCTGAAGCACACTCCTCCATGGGGCTGGAGCAGCTCCCTGTCCATGGCAAGCAGGGAGCTGTTGCAGCCCCTGCCAGTTAACTGGTTAAACATTCACATCCCGAATCAGAAGCCAGTTTTCATAAAGCTGGAGGAGCAGGGAGGAGACTATGATGGTGGCATACTTCACCCAGTGTATTAAACACCCCATGTGAGTGAAACCAGACAATTATTATGTTCCTGAATGAACTCACACAGGATAATTATAGAAGACAAAAATACTCTGGCAACTGTTGGTGAACACTTTTCACACCGCGATCATCATTTATCTAATCTACCATGCCAGGCCTCATCCTCACAGAAAATCTGCACATTTCTTTCAAAAGACAAGCCTGGTAGCTTGAATTAATAACTTTGCTAGATACTAAAAACCACAGACTGAAGAAAGACACTGGATTTATAGCTTATTTTATTACAACAATCTTAACCTACTAACCTTCTCTTTTTCTCCTCTTTTTCCACTCAGGCGCATCTGAAGAAGTAGGTTTTGCCCACAAAAGCTCATGATACTGTATTTATTTTTGTTAGTCTCTAAGGTGCCACAGGACTACTCATTTTTAAAGTTACTAATTAACAGGGCTACCTCTCTGAGACTTTTTTTCCTATGACTGCAGAAGTGTTAACAGGCCACTCTACCTTTGGTGGTCCCTTAGGATATGTGCTAACTCAGGGATGGGCTACTTCACAAATGTTTGAAGTGGCCTCTGGCCACCCCAGAAAGGACAGGGTCACTTTTGTGCTCCCCTACCCACAGACCCTGATTGGCCTGGGGGTGGGGAAGTGCGTGAAGTCTTTGCCCCCCTCCAAGAGAACTGCCAGATGTTCTGAACAGCTGGAAGCATTCCCTCTACTGCCCACGCCCCTTGCAGAACGGGAGTGCTCCCCCCGGTCCCCCATGACAACCAGGGCCTGGGGCTGGGGAAGTGCACAAAGTTTCTCACTCCCTGCTCCCGCCCAGCAGGAAATGCAGTAGATCTAATCTACCTCGATTTCAGTAAGGCATTGATACAGTACCACATGGGGAATTATTGGTTAAATTGGAAAAGATGGGGATCAATATGAAAATTGAGAGGTGAATAAGGAACTGGTTAAAGGGGAGACTACAGCGAGTCATACTGAAAGGTGAACTGTCAGGCTGGAGAGAGGTTACTAGCGGAGTTCCTCAGGATCAGTTCTGGGACCATTATTATTTAATCTTTTTATTACTGACCTCGGCACTAAAAGTGGGAGTGTGCTAATAAAGTATGCGGATGACACAAAGTTGGGAGGTATTGCCAATTCAGAAAAAGATCGGGATATCATACAGGAAGATCTGGATGATCTTGTAAATTGGAGTAATAGTAATAGGATGAAATTTAATAGTGAGAAGTGTAAGGTTATGCATTTAGGGATTAATAACAAGAATTTTAGTTATAAGCTGGGGACACATCAGTTGGAAGTAACAGAAGAGGAGAAGGACCTCGGAGTCCTGGTTGATCACAGGATGACTATGAGCCACCATTGTGACATGGCTGTGAAAAAGGCTAATACGGTCTTGGGATGCATTAGGCGAGGTATTTCTAGTAGGGATAAGGAGGTGTTAGTGCCGTTATACAAGGCATTGGTGAGACCTCGTTTGGAATACTGTGTGCAGTTCTGGTCTCCCATGTTTAAGAAGGATGAATTCAAACAGGATGAACAGGTACAAAGAAGGGCCACCGGGATGATCCGAGGAATGGAAAACCTGTCTTATGAAGGGAGACTCAAGGAACTTGGCTTGTTTACCTTAACCAAAAGAAGGCTGAGGGGAGATATGATTGCTCTCTTTAAATATATTAGAGGGATAAATACCAAGGAGGGAGAAGAATTATTTAAGCTCAATACCAATGTGGACACAAGAACAAATGGATATAAGCTGGCTGTCAGGAAGTTTAGACTCGAAATTAGGTGAAGGTTTCTAATCATCAGAGAAGCGAAGTTCTGGAACAGCCTTCCAAGGGAAGTAGTGGGGGCAAAAGACCCATCTGGCTTCAAGATAAAGCTAGATGGATTTATGAAGGGGAAGGTTTGATGAGGTAGCATGATCTTGGCAATTAATTGACCTTTCACTATAAGTGGTATATAGGCCATTGGTGGGAAGATAGGAGTTTTCTGGGTGTCTGGCTCGTGAGCCTTGCCCACATGCTCAGGGTTCAGCTGATCGCTATATCTGGGGTCGGGAAGGAATTTTCCTCCAGGGTAGATTGGCAGAGGCCCTGGAGCTTTTTCGCCTTCCTCTGTAGCATGGGGCACAGATCACAGCTGGAGGATTCTCTACATCTTGGGGTCTTCGAACCATCTTTTCAAGGACTTCAATATCTGAGATATAAGTGAGAGGATTATTCTAGCAGTGGGTGGGTGAGATTCTGTGGCCTGCATTGTGCAGGGGGTCAGACTAGATGATCAAAATGGTCCCTTCTGACCTTAAAGTCTATGAGTCTATGAGTCAGAGTGAACCACCAGCAGGAGCGCACCTTACAGGGAACCCTGGTCACAGGTTTTATTTATACTCTCAAGTTCACAAGAGATTTATCTGCAAAACCTTTGTAGAAAGAGCAGGTCAGCTATCCTGCTGAATACATTAAATATTATGGAATACATAAGGCAGTTCTTCTCTGTTTTACCTTTTCTTAACCAGTATTTCTAAGCTGATTTCATATTTTAAATGTACTCTTAAGCCTTCATGAAGTAATCATTCCAGATTATTACATGTTTAACTCACTGAAACAAAGACTTTTAAAATAATCAGTCATAAGAGGTTTAATGTGTTCATAACAAAGTCCATTGTTTTTAGAAAAAGGGCACACTAGCTTACTTTGTGTAATCTCCGTAACAATAGAAATGTTTATGAAATTTCACAAACTTTAAACACTATGTTTTCAAATATTTTAGGCATAATAAAGGACTTTATATTTTACTAAGGCACTGGTGGAGGTTTCTCTTAAAACTAGTTAATCAAATAGTCAGAAGTAAAGCAAGGAAACTATCTGGAAGAAAAAGGGTGTTGTTCCTTTAAAAGATTTCTTAAAGGAGAGGTGGGTTGGGGCGAAGGGAGAAAGATTAAAACTAGAAAGAGGGACAGAAAAAATAGGAGACTTTGGGAGCAACCTTTTTGTACTATAGTAATTAAAATTAAAATGTATATTTCAGATAAGGGTGGTATTTTGAAGGTTTTATTGAAAAACTATATATTTGAAGACCCAAGTGTTTAAGGCTAAGGATGTATACTCATATTATGCGTCTAAATATCTATGCAAGGGTTTTTTAGAGATGTGATTTTTATAATTTTCAGCAACACATTAATGAATATTTTAAAGCAAATTTTAAACTAAAGTCCTATAGACTAACAAGTTCTGAGTACATATTACAGTAATGTATAACTGTTTCTCAGCAAATTCAGAAAATGGCAATATATATGTGGGGGTTAGCAAATGGCATCATTGCCACTTGAATGATTCTACCACCAGCCTGCCCCAACATCCTTTCCCTTGGCCTCACACCCTACAACCAGCTCGCTCCTGCACCTTCCCGTAGGCCAGACCAGAGGCGTAGCGAGGGTGTTATGGGGGCAAAGGCAAAATTTGTCATCCCCGCCCCCGCCACGTGGTGGAATCCTGAACCTGGCACATGGCTGAGCCCGAACCTGGGAGGAAGGGGGGGGAGCTTGTACCACATTTTCCCTCGCCCCCTCCATCACTAATCCGCTGGCGGAGATGGAGGAGGGTTGGGCTGGGGACAGGGAGGCTCCAGCCAGCGGCGGCGGGTGGAGGAGGAGCAGGTAAGCTGAGGAATGACAGGGGGAGCGGAGGAAGACTAAATTGGCGCCCCCCCCACAGCATGGTGCCCGGGGGTGACTGCCCCCCCACACCCTCCCACGGGCATGAAGCTACCCTGGCAAGGGGAGGGGCAGGTGCCCATTGGGTGAGGGGTAAGGCCACGCGTCTTCTTCCTCCCTAGAGCACTGGGAAGTGGGGAGGCTGCACAGCTGAGGACGCAGGTGGAGGCAGGCGCAGTGGGACACAGATGACATCACTCTGCTGTCCTGCAGGAAACATTATATATATATATATATATATATATATATATATATATAAAGAGATAACAAGGGGTCCTGTGGCACCTTAGGGTATGTCTAGATTACATGCCTCTGCTGACAGAGGCATGTAAAACAGGCTACCCGACATAGTCAATGAAGCCAGGATTTAAATATCCCCAGCATCATTAAAATAAAAATGGCTGCCATGCTGTGCCAGCTCAGCTGATCGTTGGCACAATGCACGAGTCAAGACGCGGATCAGTCGACAAGGGAAGCTTTTGTCGGCCGCTCCCTTATGCCTCATGAAATGAGGTTTACAGGAGCGGTCGACAAAGGCTTCCCCTGTGGACTGATCCATGTCTTGACTGCCGTGCTGTGCCGACAATCAGCTGAGCCGGTACAGCACGGCGGCCATTTTTATTTTAATAAAGCTGGGGATATTTAAATCCCCACTTCACTGACTATGTCGGGTAGCCTATTTTACATGCCTCTGTCAGCAGAGGCATGTAATCTAGACATACCCTTAGAGACTAGCCAAAATATATAGAATTATGAGCTTTCATGGGCAAAACCCACTTCATCAGATGAACTGGAGTGGAAATAACACAAACCAAGTGATACATATAACAACAATATAAATGATCTGGCAACAGGTCTGGCAAGCTGGAACGCTTTTTCACTTTTAATTTACTAGATTGAAGACTCACCAGACAGAAGCCAGCTGAGGGAGCCTGCAGAAAGGGTCAGAACAGGGATTGGAAAAGGCGAGGAGGTGGGCAGTAAGACCCAGGGAAAGGAGCACCTTCCCTTGCCTCTTATATACACTGCCCACGGGCCCAAGCTTCTGGCATAGATAGCAGGGGCCTTGGAGCATCACACTTCACAATGCTATCAGCCATTGCTGGTAGCAAAAGACATGGAGCTCTGAGCTGCCATGGGGGGCTCTGGAGCTATCAACCACTGCTAGGAGTAGTGGGGGGAGCTGTCATTTCCCCCATTGGAGTTAGCTTCCCTGTTATTTTTAATATAAGTCACAGACAGGTCACAGTCTTCCCTGAATTTTTGTTTATGCCCAGAACCTGTCTATGGCTTTTACTAACAATAACTGAGACAAAATCTAAAGCATAATAATGACTAAGGCTACGATTTTATCATGGAGGTGACAGAAGTAATGGAATCAATGATACAGAGAAAGCAGCGAGGGGTGGCAGCAGCCCCTGTCCGTGAGGGGTCTGAGTTCCCTGAAGAAAGAGGCAGCATAGTGGGGGAGGAAGGGGAGGTGACTTCCTGCAGCATGGGCTCCCCCCAGCACCAGTTCCTGCCTGCACCCCCCGCTGCCTCTGTAGGAGGCAGCAGGGGCAGGAGGGAGACACGTTTGTGGAACTGGCACATGTAGAGAGCCTGCTTGAAAGTGGGTCCTCGCATGTACCGGCCCACACATGCCCCCCCCCACCTTCTGTGCTTCTGCCTCTCTATCAGAGGCAGCAGAAAGGGGGGGCACCAGCTCCCACCATCCCCTTCCCCCCAACTGCCTCTGATACAGAGGCAGAAAGGGGGATGGAATGGTGTAGCTGACAGAATTAACTGACAAGCCCAGGCTTGGGTTTATCAGATAATTGTGTAGTCGTCTATGTTGACATCCCTACTTCAAAGCATGCAGCAAGAACCAGCTGTGCATGTATGGTTGATAAGACATAATTGCTGATATTCCACTCTAAGAGGAAAAATACAATATGTATTCAAATTATAATACTATTATTAGATACAATTTAACATATAGCAGATTGTTTTTATCATCTTTCACTTAATATGTGAATAGATATACAATTAAAATAACTAAATAATTTGAGAGTGCTTTTTGTTGACCTAATATCAGGGGACGAGGGCTTATTTGCTATACAGAATTCAAAATGTATTCAGCTCAGAATATTATTGCCACATAAACCAGGATGCACAATCAGGTTATAATTAATTTATTAATAATAATAATAATAATGATGCAACTGACTGCAATAAACTACTATAATCAAGAACTAGTAATAATATTTTCTTGTATGACGTGAAGAAAAGTCTCAATGGCCAAATTTGTCTTTGGTACACCTCCACTGAAGTCAAGACATGAGTTGAATCCATATGTTTATAATTACACAAATCTGTACCACTAGAAGGTGAGACATTGATCTCAAATACAAGTTTATATTCCGGTTACAGTTTATTTTCAAGAAAAAAGAAAATCTATCCCAAATCAAAAATGTGTGGCTATACTGCTGTTCTCACTCTTTGAATCAGACTAACTAATCAAGGTCACCATTAAAGTTAGGGATGTGAAATGTTGACCGGTGGGGGCCATGGACAGGGGTTGCTCTAGACATCTGGAGCAGCCCCGGTCTGTGATGGCCTGGGAGCAATGCAGGTAGGATCTGCTCTGGCTGGGCTGGAGCAGCCCCTGTCTGTGGCGGGAGCCACTCCAATCCCGGCCCCAGCCCCTGCAAGGCGGCTAGGAGCTGGGAGCCAGCAGAGCCCCGCGAATTAGGGGGTTGGAGCGGTGAGATCCTGCTTAATCGGTTAACTCATTAAATGTGAAGTTAACCTAATGTTTAACCAGTTAACTGATTGCCCAGAATTTTCCATCCCTAGTTAAAATACTTGTGATGTATTTTATAGTAATTAAATGGTATTAAACATTGTAACGTGTAAAAATGGCAATGTACTTGAAAACAAAAATAAACCTAAACTTGCTCCAAGCAAACAGATTTGTTGCAAATAAAAATGATGCAATTATCTGTGAAGCTTGATAACATGAAAACTGCAGGCGGCTTTATTAGTATCAAAATCTTGTGTATGCTCTGTATCTAGTGAAAATAGGTCATCTGTAAGTAGGTCAAACAAGGTACTTAGAAAAAGGAGTGACTGTCTTTACATAACTGTAACATAAAACTATTTTTTGTTTCAGCATTATCATTTCACCCCAGCATTTGCTTCTTGAAATCAGTAACTCCTGCATTATTACTAAGAATACAGAAATATTTAATTTATAATACTGCAGAAGCTGTTGTAGTGTTCCAAATCCCTCTAGGCCAAAACAAAAGGCAGTATTTTAATGATGCTTATAATCAAAGCTTAATATTGAAAAAATCCTAAGTACTCATGTCAAGAAACTATCAAATGCACCATACAAAAGAAGGATTGAAGGTAAATTACTGTATTTTCTTGCATGCGCACACACACAGTAAAATAGCTGATCAAGTTTGTTTTAGTCTAGATTTAACATCAGGTATCCTAGCAAGCCAAATCCATTATACTTTCTGAGTTAGTTGCTAAAATCACAGGAGAACTTTCTCACATTTAAACAAAACAATCCTAAATTGTAGAAATAACGGGGCTCAAGTTGTTTCTCTCTGTCATGAACCGGGGGAGTGCTGACCAGCACCTGGTGACTAAGGGGTTAACTCAGGTACCTAGCAAAGGTGTCCGCCAGGGGGCTGGGAGAGCTAATTGAGATAGAGGGTTGAAATTTGAATTGGATATAGGTTCCCTGCCTACCTTCTTTGTGTAGGAGAGTTAAACCAGGAGTTGAGACACACAGAATTATTTAAACCCAGGCAGGACTACCATGCCTTTCCCTCCACCATGGAATTCAGGGCATGGAAGTGGACTGAACAAAGAGAAAATGAGAAGTGAGTACCAGGGAAATGTGAGTCCAGTTGCGTTCAGGGTAATATTTCTTTATTTTGTGGTTTGGTTTGAACAGTTCTGTGTGAATCTATGCCTCCCCGCTCCATTTACTACCATCTAAGCATTATGCCGAGACTTCTCTGTTTTTTATATTTATTTTCCTTGGTTGCTCTGTGACATCTAGCAACCAAGTATGCTTTATCAAGTTTATCTTTTGTTTTGTAATAAAAATCACTTATTTTAAGGTGATGATTTGATTCTTGTGTCCTGGAAGGTTTGTCTATGTGTATCTGCATGCCTCTGACTGAGGGGTCAGCTACCAGAGACTGCAGCTTGTTTTTCCTCTTTTCTTTTTCAAGTTCTTTTGGGGCAAAGGAGCTTGGGGTACCTCTGAGGGTGATTTCAAGCGTTCATGCCTGGGTTTTTTTTTAGGGATCAAAAAGCACTTGATGGTGGCAGCAAATTTTCCAAAATCTGTGTTTTAGGATTCTGGGGGGAAGTTTTTGTAACCAGTGCCTGTAGAGGCAAGGTTTTAAGGCTCTCTTGCGAGCCCCCACCTTCTGCATTCGGAGTCCCAGAATTGGGAACAGCCTTGACACTCTCAAACAACTGTTTTGGCATAATACATGTAAGTGCTTGCTAGGAAAATGAGATAATTTCTAATAATAAGGTCCAAGCCAGTATTGTGGTGAAATATACAGAGAACGTTTACAATCATGTCATGTTCACGTACGAGATTTGTAAATGGAAATGTCAAAATTCCACTAGATTTGGCAATAAGTATTCAATGCTTCCCCCCGCCCCCAGTAGCTAGGCTGATTGTGACATTTAGCACCTATCTAAAAAAATCATTGTTCTTCTTCTGAGTCTCACAATATGCAGCCCACTTTAGATTGCTGGCTCCTGCTCTGATACTACATCTTCAGTTGCAGCGTGCTGTGGTTTCACAGCAATGCTGAAACCCCACTGGAACATGAAATGTTTTGGGGATGAGCATACATAACTAAATGCTGGGTTTTTAACTATACTACTTTATTACTCATAAATTAGTTTCAGTCTCCAGTAGATTTTCATGGTTCTGAAATCATCATGAGAACACTTTAGCGTGTCACACTGGGGTGGGAGCTAGCAACACAGGACTAAAGAAGAAAACCAATTTTTTATTCTCAACATGCTGCTTTTGACAAACATACAATGCTACTGTTGATGAATTTAGGGCAATTTCCTTTAGTCTACATGTTTAACAAACAAGTGACACCTAAACAAAACAGATAAATAATATTTTAACACAGGTCAGGTTTAGATTTTTTTTCAGTGCCTTCATTCTGTAATTACTGCAATTACTGTCTCCTTAAACAAGATGAAAAGGGGCATTATTTTAGGATTTCATCTGGGAGAGCCCCAAAATTAAAGTACTTTACTGAAACGGCAGCACAGAACAAAACCTCAACCATGAATTTTTACTAGGGAAGATTAAGAAGATTCCCATAAATTCACATTGCTAGCAGGGCCATGCAGTGGAGGCAGCACTCACTGCTCTGTGGAGAACTAGCAAATGAGAGGGGAAAGAAAAGGATATGAAAAATGAAGGAAAAGAGACTCCCTAAGGAAGAGACCCTACCAAGACTCCAAAAGCTAGCCCTAATAGGCAAACATTTCACAGAAGAACTCTAACTGCTGGTGCTACCTTAGCCAGGCAAAGCATCCTGGAGATTCACTTTGTGGGCATGTCCTATGGCCAGGCATGCCCTAGGAATTGAAAGCTAACACTTCAGTGCTCTGATGACCAGAAACCTGCCCCCTCTAGTGAACCTGCCTTGCCTAGAGAAAAACACTTTGGCTATGTCTATACTGGCGGGTACTTGCGCAAGAACAACTGTTCTTGCGCAAGAATCCACAGGGCATCCACACTGCCTACCCTCTCTTGCAGAAGAAGATTTATAGTACGGCGTGGTAAGAGAGGGCTTCTTGCACAAGAGCTATGCTCTTTTTTAACAGATGTAAACCCTCTTGCACAGTGTGGACGCTCGACAGGGGTTTCTTGTGCAAGAAAGCTCTATGGCTAAAATGGCCATCGGAACTTTCTTGCGCAAGAGAGCGTTCACACTGCCATGGGCACTCTTGCGCAAAAGCACAGCTCGCACATGGCAGTGTGGACGTTTTCTTGCGCAAGACTTCTTGCACAAGAACCCTTGCACAAGATGTTCTTGCGTAAGAAGCCGCCAGTGTAGACACAGCCTTTCCCTTTCACCGCATGTTCACAGAGCCACTTCTTTGCTTTTGTTATTTTTTTTCTCTTTCCCCTCATATACATTTTGGAATTTCTCTAGATCAGCTGAAGCGTGTGAGAGCTTGAAGCAATATTTCTATTAACAACAAATAATATGATAATTGTGAGTATTGCCCCCAATCAGAACAGAGATTTCATAGAATCACAGGACTGGAATGGAATGGATCTCGAGAGGTCATCAAGTCCAGTCCCCTGTACTCATCACAGGGCCAAGCACCATCTAGACCATCCCTGACATGTGTTTGTCTCACCTGCCCTTAAAAATCTCCAGTGATGGAGATTTCATAACCTCCTAGGCAATTTATTCTAGTATTTAACCACCTTGACAGCTAGGAAGATTTTCCTAATGTGCAACCTAAACCTCAGTTCCTGCAGTTTAAGCTCATTGCTTCTTGTCCTATCATCAGAGGTTAAGAACAATTTTTCTCCCTTCTTCTTGTAACCACCTTTTAGATACCTCAGAACTGTTTATCAAGTTCCCTCACAGTCTCCTCTTTTCTAAACTAAAAAATTTTTTTCAATCTTTCTTCATAGCTCATATTTTCATCTAGACCTTTAGTCATTTGTGTTGCTCTTCTCTTTTTCCAATTTGTCCACATCTTTCCGGAAATTTATCCCTGGAACTGGACACAATACAGGTGACCCTTGCGTTCACAGAACTGCTGTTCTCAGTTCTGCATATTTGTGGGTGTCTCCTGGACTGTGTGGGGGCTGGGAGTTGCAGGGAACTCACCCTGGCTCCTGGCCCTGTAGAGAGTAACCCACAGCTGCTGGCAGCTGCTGAGAATTCAGGAATGCTCCCAGCATGACTGTGAACCATTGATAATTACTCTCTAGGAATGGTTTTCCAATCAGTGATGCACCCACGCCATAGTAGCTCCATCTAGGTTTTACCCATCAGTAGCCACAGTAAACAAATTTGCATATATACCGCATAGTTCTTGAGCAATTCTTGCACTCTGATTAGCTAAAAATGTCTGTCAGCCCATTAGAATCCTGGGATTTGCATATAATAGTTATTAAAATACTGTATAGTGATTATGCAAAGTAGACACTTAGAACCAAAGAGAGTTCATAGTCTGTATAACTGGAGGGAAATTATGCTGCAGCAACTTTTGTCATATTCCTACACTTTAGTTGTGACATTTCACGTTAGAATAATTATTGAATAATACTTAGACAGGAGTGCATGAGCCTATAATTTGGTTCAATATGCTGTTAATAAGCATATTGCTTGTGCATTAAAAAGTATTACATATAAAATTACTATAAACAGTGATAAAATTTTTAAAAATTCAATTGTGTTTTCATATTTTAAAATGTATACTAATAATTCCTAATCCACATTCTGTACTGCAAGCTGCAGAACTTTAAGTTATAACTTTCTAAAAATAGGATCTTTAAAAGGAACTGTTTCGCTGCTGTAACAATAGTGGTTTAGGCAAACGACAGTAATAAATCTTCTCAACACAGTATTTTATTGATTCACTATAAACAAAATCCAGGTTCAAGAGCCGTTTGTTTATTTTTCACAGGATTTTTCAACAGGAATTTCTACAGGATTTTTATAATCTCTTCACAAAAGGATGGTTAAGAAGCTTGATTTACAGTAATCTGAAATGAGTACCAAATTTACCAACAAGATTAAAATGCTTTAAGAGTTACTGTTCCAGACGGATGCAACCACTTCAAAAATATGTTCTTTAAAAAAATCATTACTGAAATGTTTAACAAAACTCTACTGCACCTGTAGTATCAGAGAACTGCACTTACCTGGGTGTTCTCATAAAACAGAACATCAGGCACTTTCATTTTCTCACTGGGATTATAAACAGGCATGGTGGCAGATCCAATTCTCAGTAACCCATTATGTATTTCACCTATTTATTTTATGAAAAACAAGGAATTACTTATAACATTGATCTACAGATGTGTGGTCAATAATACTGGTAATGAGATGTGCATACATCTATTGCAGTGTATGGGTAACAGGAAGGTTTCCAGAAATATTTTGTTTCTTGCAGTTCAGAAGAAGACAGAAAAGGAATAGCATGAAACCCTATGGCTTAAAACGAGTCAATTAAAATGTATGACAAACTATTGGTGATGGGGGACAAGTACCAGAAAGAACAATGCAGATTATGACAACTGCTTTGGCTGAAGCCTTAACTTGGTTCTTTCTTCTTCTAATCATTGAAAAGTCTCACACGAAGACCAGCATGCCAGTCATTTCCTTTAAACTTTATCTGAAAGACATTGTTGGTTTCTCCATTTGACACATTTTATACAAATGGGTTACAGTACAAAATAGGCACATTTTAAAACATTGGTGAAAAGTGGTTAAATTTGCATATGTTGGAGAAACCTTCAGCAGACATTTGTAAAGAAAAATAATTAAAACCACTGAACTGACTAACCACAACAGCCTACTACAAGTAACTATTCTCCAACCCAGCAGTTCCAGATAGTCAACCCTGCCTCCCACAGATGCTTGCCCTTTTCCTCTACTCACACATCCTATTGGGTTGGATAAACCTGAACTGTAACACTAAGATACTGCTCTCCGTTGTTTGTATTATTTTATTTAGTTTAACTCTGCTATGATTTTGCAAATGGCAATTATGAAATTGCTGGTAATGCAAAGATTAGATTTCTAAATGTGCTGTATTTTTGGAAGTTCTAATGTTGAACACAGTTAATGAAAGTTCAAAACAGATTTATAAAGAAGTATGAAGTCTGCATATTAGTATCAGCTTTCTGAAAAACTAAATAAATTTTGCACAGGAATGAATCTCTAGTGATACTACTATAGTTCAAACTATCCTACCAATAGTTAGTAATTGGCACCAATTTCTACCACATATGTTTTGAAATTGAAAAGAGCCTGCATTACTACACAGAGTAGCTGTAGACATTTTTATTGGTAGAGCAATTTCCAAGTATATGCAGTATAAAGACATATCCTCTGTTTTAAAGATCTGGCAATGAAAAGCAGACAAGACTAACACATGTAAGACAAACTCCTTAACAGGAGTTTGCAGAAGAGGAAGAGCAAAGAGAGTACTGGTGAGACAATAAGGAAATTAAGTATGCTGAAAGGATTCAATGGACAGGAAGTAGCAGACTCTGTTACATGACAGAAAGCATAAAGCGTAGTGTGAGGAAAAAAAGATAAAAAAAACAGGAAGGCCAGAGGATAGACAAGAGTAATTTGGGGAAGGGTGGAGGTATAGGAAGTAAAATAAAAGAAGCAAGCAGGAATGCTAGATACAAAATTGAACGCAAAAAAAACCCCCCCACACACCAAAATTTGGGAAGAAAAATTGACGTGTGAACAAAACAGGGGAAAGAAATGTTAGTCAGATTGATGGGAGAGGAAGTTGTCTACAATAGCAGTTTCCCTCAAAGAAGGTAAAGCCAGACTAGCAATAGACTGCCATCATCAGAGTGGGAGGTGACCAACAGCTTCTCAAATGTGTTAATGAAAGAAAAGAGCTTATTAAAGAAGAGGAAGCACACGGTATTGGGGAGGTGGAGGTCATGCTGCGATGGAGAAAGATCTAGAAGACTCAATTACACAAAAATTGTAAGCCTGGACAACAAGAAAAAGGATACATTTGTCATAAGAACATAAGAACAAAAGAACGGCCGTACTGGGTCAGACCAAAGGTCCATCTAGCCCAGTAGCCTGTCTGCCGACAGTGGCCAGCACCAGATGCCCCAGAGAGAGTGGACCGAAGACAATGATCAAGCGATTTGTCTGCTGCCATCCTTCTCCAGCCTCTGACAAACAGAGGCCAGGGACACCATTTCTATCCCCTGGCTAACAGCCTTTTATGGACCCTAACCTCCATGAAATTATCTAGCTTCTCTTTAAATTCTGTTATAGTCCTAGCCTTCACAGCCTCTTCTGGCAAGGAGTTCCACAGGTTGACTGCACGCTGTGTGAAGAAGAACTTTCTTTGATTAGTTTTAAACCTGCTACCCATTAACTTCATTTGGTGTCCTCTAGTTCTTCTATTATGGGAACGAATAAATAACTTTTCTTTATTCGCCCTCTCCACACCACTCATGATTTTATATACCTCTATCATATCCCCCCTCAGTCTCCTCTTTTCTAAACTGAAAAGTCCCAGTCGTTTTAACCTCTCTTCATATGAGACCCGTTCCAAACCCCTAATCATTTTAGTTGCCCTTTTCTGAACCCTTTCCAAAGCCAAAATATCTTTTTTGAGGTAAGGAGACCACATCTGTACACAGTACTCAAGATGTGGGTGTACCATAGTTTTATATAGGGGCAGTAAGATATTGTGTCTTATTTTCTATCCCTTTCTTTATAATTCCTAGCATCCTATTTGTCTTTTTGACCGCCGCTGCACACTGTGTGGAAGTTTTCAGGGAACTATCCACGATAACTCCAAGATCTCTTTCCTGATTTGTCATAGCCAAATTAGCCCCCATCATACTCTACGTATAGTTGGGGTTATTTTTCCCAATTTGCATTGCTTTACACTTATCCACATTAAATTTCATTTGCCATTTTGTTGCCCAATCACTCAGTTTGGTGAGATCTTTTTGGAGTCCCTCACAGTCTGCTTCTGTCTTAACTATCCTAAACAGTTTGGTATCATC
This sequence comes from Pelochelys cantorii, assembly GCA_032595735.1. Classification (NCBI taxonomy): domain Eukaryota; kingdom Metazoa; phylum Chordata; order Testudines; family Trionychidae; genus Pelochelys; species Pelochelys cantorii. The sequence goes on along the minus strand of CM064326.1, from coordinate 65,357,963 downwards.
CGCAAACTTTACCACCTCACTGCTTACCCCTTTCTCCAGATCATTTATGAATAAGTTGAACAGGACTGGTCCCAAGACTGACCCTTGGGGGACACCACTAGTTACCCCTCTCCATTCTGAAAATTTACCATTTATTTCTACCCTTTGTTTCCAATCTTTTAACCAGTTCTTAATCCATGAAAGGACCTTCCCTCTTATCCCATGGCAATGTAATTTACACAAGAGCCTTTGGTGAGGGACCTTGTCAAAGGCTTTCTGAAAATCTAAGTATACTACATTTACTGGATCCCCCTTGTCTGCATGTTTGTTAACCCCTTCAAAGAACTCTAATAGATTAGTAAGACATGATTTCCCTTTACAGAAACCATGTTGACTTTTGCCCAACAAATTATCTTCTTCTACGTGCCTCACAATTTTATTCTTTACTATTGTTTCGACTAATTTGCTCAGTACTGAAGTTAGACTTACCTCTCTGTAATTGCCAGGATCGCCTCTAGAACCCTTTTTAAATATTGGTGTCATGTTAGCTACCTTCCAGTCATTAGGTACAGAAGCCAATTTAAAAGATAGGTTACAAACCACAGATAATAGTTCAGCAATTTCCCATTTGAGTTCTTTCAGAACCGTTGGATGAATGCCATCTGGTCCCAAAGATTTGTTGACATTAAGTTTTTCTATTTGTTCCAAAACCTCCTCTAATGACACTTCAATCCGGGACAGTTCCTCAGATTCATCACCCACAAAGGACGGTGCAGATTTGGGAATCTCCCTAATGTCCTCAGCCTTGAAGACTGAAGCAAAGAAATCATTTAGTTTCTCCGCAATGGCTTTATTGTCCTTGATTGCTTCTTTTATATCTCGATCATCTAGGGGACCCACAGGTTTTTTAGCAGGCTTCCTGCTTCTAATGTACTTTAAAAACATTTTGTTATTTCTTTTTGAGTTTTTGGCTCACTGTTCCTCACAATCTTTTTTTGCTTTTCTTATTACATTTTTACAATTGATTTGACAGTGTTTATGTTCCTTTCTATTTTTCTCACTGGGATTGGACTTCCACTTCTTGAAGGATGCCTTTTTGTCCCTCGCTGCTTCTTTTACATGGTGGTTAAGCCACGGTGACTCTTTTTTAGGTCTCTTGCTATGTTTTTTAATTTGGGGTATACATTTAAGTTGGGCCTCTATTATGGTGTCTTTAAAAAGTTTCCATGCAGCTTGCAGGGATTTGGCTCTAGTCACTGTGCCTTTTAATTTCTGTTTAACTAGCCTCCTCATTTTTGTGTAATTCCCCTTTTTGAAATTAAATGCCAGAGTGCTGGACTGCTGAGGTGTTCTTCCCACCACAGGAATGTTAAATGTTATTATATTATGGTCACTATTCCCAAGCGGTCCTGTAATGGATATCTCCTGGACCTGATCCTGCGCTCCACTCAGGACTAAATCGAGAATTGCCTCTCCCCTTGTGGGTTCCTGTACCAGCTGCTCCAAGAAGCAGTCTTTTAAGCCATTGAGAAATTTTATCTCTGCTTCTCTTCCTGAGGTGACATGTATCCAGTCAATATGGGGATAATTAAAATCCCCCATTATTATAGAGTTCTTTATTTTGGTAGCCTCTCTAATCTCCCTCAGCATTTCAATGTCAGTATCGCTGTCCTGGTCAGGTGGTCGGTAATATATCCCTACTGCTAATTTCTTATTATTGGAGCATGGAATTACTTATCCATAGCGATTCATTTGAACATGTTGATTCATTTAATATTTTTATTTCATTTGATTCTACATTATCTTTCACATACAGTGCCACTCCGCCACCCACACGGCCTGCTCTATCCTTCCGATCTATTTTATATCCCGGTATGATTGTGTCCCACAGATTTTCCTCATTCTACCAGGTTTCAGTGATGCCTATCATGTCAATCTCCTCCTTTAATACGAGGTACTTGAGTTCACTCATCTTATTAGTCGGACTCCTAGCATTTGTGTAGAAGCACTTTAAAAATTTGCCACTGCTTATTTGTCTGCCCTTCCCTGATGCATTGGATTCCTTTATATGCGGTTGTTTGTCTGCTCTGGCCCATGGTTTGTCCTCTCCCCTCCTCTCTTTCTGACTACAGCTTAGAGAATCTCTATCAATGGATTCTCCTCTAAGAGAAGTCTCCATCCGATTTACGTGCATCTCCGCACCAATCAGCTTTCCCCCATCAAAAATGCTAAGAGAAGGCAGCAGCAAAGTAACCCAATAAGGGCTATGAACAAGGGCCCCATTGATTGCAGAGTGTTAGAAATGTAAAGAACACGTACACAATTCCATGGGCCAGGCTAGGATAAGGAATCACTTAGATTTAAGAAGATCTACAGTTATGAAAATCTAGAAAACATATGTAGAGAATTATAGGTACATCTTTTAGGAACACAAGGTCTAAGAGATATACCTGAAGCAAGGCATACTTAATGAAGGGAACATTTAACACATCTTTTTGTGTTCAAACAACTGAGTAACATTTATAAAAGATTTTTTAAAAAGTGGTAGAAACTTACAACTATAATCCTTCTCCTCTTGTTTCCTTATATCATCCAGGTTTATCTCAATCCCTGAATCCAGCAGATTCTTATGTAAAGCTGATCTTGCAAGGGTTGGCAAAAACCTAAACCAAGGGGAGCAAAAAAGGAAGGTCAGTTTTTAATTTTACCAGGGTTAATTTTTGCCTTCCAAGATCAATGTGACATTTCTCCCTGACTTCATATGCTCTAAATAATTCCTGTCCCACTATGACAGTTTCCAATTCTTCACCTAGTCTATCTGTGCTTAGGAAAGGAAATGGAACCTCATGCTACTGGAAACTGTCAAAGTTGTTCTCCTCACATCAATAACTTCTAGTTCAAAAACGTATCTGGAAAAAATACAATCACAACAGTAGCACCAAAGCATTCTTTAGATCTAAATTTAAAGTTCAGTCCCAACACTGTATTAATACTAGAAGATTTACCTGGCGTTATTGGGTCCTTAGGGCTATGTCTACACAGCAGTGTTACTTCAGAATAACTGTCATTATTCTGAAATAACATAATCTGCATCTACACTACAAGCAGTTATTTTGACATAATGTCGAAATAATGTCGAGCTGAAGGACTTCTTACTCCTGTAACCCTCATTTTACAAGGAGTAAGGGAAGTCAGAGGAAGAGCACTCTAACTCGGACTTCCTGCTGTGTGGACAGCACCAAAAGCCAAAATAAACTATTTTGACTTAAGCTACACAATTAATGTAACTCAAAGTTGTATAGATTATTTCGGCTTTAGCCCTGCTGTGTAGACGTGCCCCAAGTGAAATAATTTTTCCTTTTTTCTTCATTTAAATTATTACTCCGGGGTGGAACTAGAGATGAGGGGCTCAGTATTACAGGCTGCCCCAGGGAGAGAGGACTTGCCCAGCCCCCTCTTCCCACAGCAGCTTGGGCCAGGTGAGAAGAAGCGCCTCTCCATGACCAATGCAGCTCCAGCAGACACAGTCAGGGAAGGGGAGAATATCCCCAGTTAGAGGACAGACAGACAGTCAGAAAAACAGACAACTCACTGTACCTTTCTACACCCCTGCCCCGTGCTGGCCCAATGGGGTTATAGCTGTCCCTAGCCCTATAATGCTCCCTCCCTGTGGTCATTATGCAGTGTAACTGTGCCTTCTAGTAGAGCTCTTCCTTTCCATTTTACGAGAAACAATTACATTTTCCCTTTTTTGAGACAGCATCACAAAGTTGACAATCATTAGTTTCTGAAAACCTATTCCTTTAAAATCATTAAGCACCTGACATAGATACAGGGATTAAAAAGAAGTGCTGAATTACATATTTCAAATAATGTTTGAAGTCTGAGAAATCCATAGAAGTGAAATCTAACATTCTCTGATTAGGAAGGATCGGAATAGTAGCTTTCCTAATTTTAATGTCTAACTCCTTCAAAAACATGAATCCATCTTTCTAGCATATTAGCAGTTGTTTGACAGAACTTCCCCCTTTTACAGTAAAATTAATATGGCTACCTGGAAAGACAGGCTTTATTGACAGCATGGTAGAGACTTTCATTTGGATACTGTGATAGGCGATGGCAAATTCGTAATAGCTGTCGTGTGGACAAAGAAGATGCCAGTGACTGTGCCTGCCAAAAATAAAGGAAAGTTTATTAATAGTCCTCTTACATTTAAACTTCAACAAACTTAGAAGAAAACCATTTACTCTAAAAGCAATTATTTCAAATTATGGTCTTAAAGAGTTGCTTTCTTCCTCAGATCCCAGCTTTCACTGCTTAGTCTTTCAGAGGTCATAATACTGTGTTTATGGCAAGGATCTACGACGACGGAAATCATTATGTCATTAGAATGTCAGCACTTTGATTTCACTGAATGAGCCAACAGGAAGAAAAATGTATTGGATAAAACAGATGTGTGTAGTATCCAAGGCATGTTAACATTATTTATTATTATTTTAATTATTATTTGTAATTAAAATAAAAAGACAAACAAGTAAAAAGTAAAATTATGCATCTTAAAGCTGATTCATTTGAAAATTTCTTGCAGTACTGTATGGCAGTGCCTCAACAAATATGACATGCCTCTGCATATATTAGAGACACAGTACAGGTTGAAACTCTCTAATCTGGCACCCTCAGGACCTGACCAGAGAATTTTCTGGACCACGGGAGGTCAACATTGTCTCGCAGCAATAGCAACACTTCCACTGCTTACTAGGCTGTAAGAGGACACTTAGGGGTAAATTAGAGTTAAGTAGCAGCACAGAACACTGAGAGCCAGGACTGGTGGCTGTAAACAAACTTTATAGGGCCACGGGAAACTTGGCCATACCCATGAAAAGTGGACATCCAGCTAACTAAAATCATTCTGGACGACGGACATTTCCAGACCAGAGAGTTCTGAAGTAAAGAGGTTCAACCTGTGCCCCAATTCAAGATATTGTATATTATTTTAAAATGAATTTAGCATTTGTAACAGAAATTATGTTTTGGGAACTGAAATCTTCTATTTATTACCAGTTGAATCTGAGCTCCCCCTGTGATGCTTTAGCAAAAAAAGAGCTAACATGATAATTGGATTCATAAACAATGGAATAATAAGTAAGAATAGGGAGATTTGAGTTCTGATATCCACATGTTAAAATGGATAGAGAAATTTAGAGACAATTCAAAGAAAAACTATGAAAATGATTCACTGTCTGGAAAATATGCTTTATAGGTATTACTAAAGGAGCTCAATCTATTTCATTTTTACTTGTTTGCAATCTGTAATTATTTATACAGGAAGAAGGTATTACTTCATCTGAGGGTACACCTACACTATGGACACTATTCTGGCATAGCTATGTTGTTGCAGATACACCAGGATAATCCCATAATGCAGACACATCCTACGCTATGGCATCGTTTCTATTGGTGTAGAAACCCTACCTCCACAAACAGCAGCTATGTCAACAGAAGCATTCTCTCATCAACTCAGCAGGGGTTAGATCAGCACAGCTATGTTGATCAGGGGTGTGGGGTTGGGTTATTTTTTTTTCAGAAAACAGAAGTAGCTATGGTGATCATGTTACTAATGGATTCTTTAATCTAGCAGCAAAGACACAGTAATGTCTGAAAGGATCAAGTTGAAATAAAAAAAAAATCAGAAATAAGATGCCAATTTTACAGGGAGTGTAATTAAGTATACAGGCTGCCCCCGACTTGCGACACGATTGGCTCCGGGGAAAGCATCACAACTCAGGGGCATTGTAACTCGAGCCCACATTTACGACAGGCGTTGTACACCATCGTAAATGCAGGGCCAAGGACATAAGTCGGGGGATTTCGGCCCCTTTTGCACTTACGGAAAAGGTCGTAAGTGGGGGGGGGGTGTCATAAATTGGGCTGTCGTAAAGCGGGGGCTTCCTGTATAAAAAAGTTGCCATATGTATAAAGCACAAGAAACCTGACTTGGCTTTGCAGAGCTGGTTTCACAAATCCCACTGAGGCAGGGTCTAAGAGTACTGTGGTGGCAGCATACTCTGCTCCTGTGGCCATGCAAGAAGTAAAGGGATGGGCTCCAGAATGAGCCCAATCCAGCCTCCACTGGTCAAGATCAGTCAGCATAATGCAAGAGCTTTAGGAAATAGGAAACATCCTCAAATTGCTGGAGAAAATACTTCCTTTGTTGAGCAGAGGTAAAACCTTGACTTTGAAAACAGGTACACATATAATGACAAGTAGAATGCAAATCTGAACAAATAGACTCACTGTGGGGTCATTTGTCTCCCGAAGCTTGTGTGTTAATGACAACAACTGTTCTACTGCAACCTTGGGAACATTTGGAATCTATGTGAAAGACCAAACAAAAAGTATTTTTATATATATTTCATATTTATGTATACATGTGTAATTTATATACACACATACACTTAATCAGACAGAGCATATGCAAATATGTAGTCCATATACATTTATTTTAAATAACCAAAAAGGAATAATTGTGTAACCAAATATGAGAACATAACTGTAATAGAAAACTACTGAGATGAATTTATACTAATTGTAGTAGAAGATACCCAAGACTTAAAATTCAAGGGATCACTTCTGCTGCGTAAAGGATTTCACATCATATAAGAAAAGGGAGTAGCAACTGTATATTAAAATATTCCAGTTCATAATCATATTCAGCATTTTAAATAGGAGCCAATACTAATCACTGTCTAAAGCATTGCAAGTGCTTACCATTTCTTTAATAACTTGAATTTCTTCATTCCTGGTTAAGGACTTAACACTATGGAACATAAACAGAGTTAGAAACTCTGGGCCCAACCACTGTTTTGTGCTGCTTCCTATGACAGGAGGTTCTGCCAAGGCAATTATTCTGAACGAGGAATGGATAGGAAAGATGGACCTGCAAGAAAATATCTTTTTAAAATACATTACCTAGTCGAAGCAGCAAGAAACAAATCTGAACTTACAAGTACAATCAATCTTCAAGTGAATTATTTTATTAAGCCACAGCCACAATTTCTAGTCGGGATATTCAATGTAACAAAAATCAAAACTGACAAAAATTGCATATTGTAACTAGTAATATAAAAAAAATCCCTCTCATACTTTGTAACGCCTACAAGATTACCCAAGTGTTGGCTTTATATTGCATGACCTGGATGATTAAAGTTGAGAAAATACCAATAATCACACTACCATTTGTTTACTCTTTTGTATGTATGAAACAGATAAAATTTACAAATGTGATGGGTTTTGAAATATTCTCCAAGAGCATCACCTAAAACTAAAAGGCAGGTCAGGGAGGCAACAATCAAGCTTCCCTGTGAGCTGCGCAGAAGCACAACCCAGCAGCTGTTTAATCAGCCCCGCCCAGTCACGGGCTCAAAGCTCCACACATGGAGCTGCCTGATTGGGCAGGGCTGATTAAGCAGCTGCAGGGGCTGTACTGCCAAGCAGTTTAGAGGGAACTTTGGCAACAATATATTTTGAAGTAGTAACAATGGGTAACTTCTTTTACTCAATTAGACAAACAGGAAGGATAATTTTGTGGTTAAGGCACTAGACTCCATCCTCAGAAGTTTTTAAAGTCAGGCTTGACAAATCCCTGTCTGGAATGATTTAATTGGGGTTGATCCTGCTTTGAGCAAGGGGTTAGACTACATGATTTCTTGAAGTCTCTTCTGACCCTAATCTTCTATGATTCTATGACTGGAACTCAGGGAGGATCCGGATTTAATTCTCAGCTATGTCACAGACTGACTTCCTGTGTGACTTTGAACAAATCAGTTAAAACTCTGTGTCTCAGTTCCCCATCTGTAAAATAGAGATGAAACTATCTCCTTTTGCTGTCTTTTTCATTTAGATTTTAAGATCTTCAGGGTAAGGATTCTCTTTTAATGTGTTTTTATACCATGCCTAGCACAAAGTGAGTCTGATTTTACTTAGGATCTTAAAATGTAACTGTTTATACAAATAAATAATAGTAACTCAGATGTAAGTAGTTGGATTCTGCAATACGTCATGCAATATTTACTCAATACCTCAATTAAAATTCCAGACAATTTAGTATTGAAAAATGAGAAAATTGTAATATGACCATTTGTATTTTTCCTGCTTATTATCATGTGCTATTTTGAACATAATTCTATTTGAAATTACAATGGAAGTGGCAAATCCATCTCTGATTACTCTCTAGGGAAAATGAGGTGCAAAGAGGGTCACTGAAGAAAGATTGAATTTGACCCTTCAATTTAAGCTATACAGTGTACAGCTTAGATGGTAGGTCTGGTAGATGTAACAAAGATTCAGATACAGCAGAGCATATGCGGAGAACACCTTAGGAAAACTGTTCACCATATATGCTCTGCTGCCTCAGACTCCCAAATCAAAGCAAACAAAGTGGATGGCATCAGTTATTCTCAGCTTCAAGTCATAAGCCTAAAAGCTGTACCCTGATTGATAAAAATAGAAGGAAATGTCTGAAAGCATCATTTGAAATAGGATCTAATGGATATGGCATTGGCTCTACACACAGAAAAGGTCATGGAACAGTGACCAACCTTATTATAAAGAAACTGTTTTGAAGATAGGATAAGCCATGTTTAATTTCTGATTAACTTCTTTTTTCATTAGTAATGAAAAAAAAATACAATGAGCTCAGTCCTGGCTCTGGCCCTTTTGTAATGGTGCTGTGTCATAAAGGATCCAAAATGCAGTCAAATTTCCTTAGCTGAGGATTCCTCTAATGCAGCTGGGGGCATTCTGGCACATGGCAGGGAGTGGAAGAGCTAGGTAACACATCCGGAGCACAGTGCATTATGGCAGTCCCCCTTATGGGTATGGCCATCTGGGCACAGTTTTGAGTTGTTGTTCTAAGAAACAAGCCTGCAGATGTGGCAAAGATCAGGCATGGGGAGACACTAACAGCACACCTATTGCCCCCAGTTCTTCTCAGGAATAGGGTACATATCTAAGGACTAAATCCATTATTTCTGAATTAGCTATCAGTGACAGTATTCAAAAAAATCTTCTGAATTTTTAAACTGCATATTTAAGAACTTACAAATGGAAAATGTCTTTGGTGAAGGGATTTTTAATAAAACAGCTGTTCATTTAAGAAAGCTTTCTAACATTAAAAGGTCTGCACTTTGCAAAGCTATTTATAAATGCATTTCTCTTCATTCTCATTAACTAATCTGAACACTTTATTTGTATATTCTCCTCCTCACCCTTTGCTTTGTGGCCTTGTGCAAGTCACAACATCTGTTTCAGTTTCCCAGTTTGCAAATGGGAACAACATTCATCTGCTTCACAAGGGTGTTGTTTGGATTAATGTTGGTACAATCTCTTGCAAATGTAAAGCCAAATATTTAATTAGTGTTTTAAAAGGGTCTTAATCCTGCAAGCTGGAGAGAATCCTCCATCTCCATCAAAGTCAACTGGGGATGAGGTTCTTCAGTACCCTATAGGATCAAGCTCTAAACCATCATAACCACTGTTGCTTTGTAGAGCTATGTTTACTAAGTACATGCCATATCTGATCACTCTGCAGACAGAAGACATGTGAGTAACCCTAAAGCCTAACACACTAAGACCTATAACTTGCTAGAGGGATTGGCAATACTTTATTAACGCTCAGTATCATCCTTTCCTCTTGTCTGTTCAACCTGTAGGCCAGACAACTCGGGGAGATCATGAGACCCTATGGGTTAGCAGGCACCTGAAGTCTATTTTTCTCCACCGAGGGATAAGAAGAATCTTATAGAAAATAACTTCACTGAAGGCTGAACAGAGAATGCAGTACCATCAGTACAATGCTAAAGAATGGTTTCTTGTATTTGGCACACAGATAACATTCCCTTGCCACCACACAAACTTTTCATTTTTGTCTTTTCCTCATTTACAGTTTCACAGTCATTTATTACTGCAAACAAAAGGAGAACAAATGTATGAGTGATGACCTTTTACAAAAGAGTATTATCACACCAGATTATAAGAAGGTTAGGTCGAAATAATTATGTAGTTCAGGTACTGACAACACACATTTAACAAGAACTATAATTTAAAGGATCTTAATATAGAAGAAATATATATTTAATTAAAGGGAAAAACTATGCATCTTTTCTAATATTCCACCACCTATCCATGCCAGAATAAAAAATTATCAAACATCTGTTCCCTTTTTATTTTCTGCAATGTACTAAACGTCGGCTTGGATTAGTGGGGTTTTTTTTTTTTAATTAACTCACTGTTTTAGTGTATGTTCACATATACTAAAACTGAATGAACAAACAAAAATAAATTGAAAATAAACAACTCAGAACTAACGGATGGTGAATATATTCGGTGAAAATTTAACAATACTGGAGTTTCTGTTTATTATAAAATTCACATTCTGTCACATTCCTTGTATTTGTCTCGTCTGCTGTATGTGCTCTCTTTTAGCCTCGTCACATGGACAGTAATTCACTGCCTTAAGGGTGTTAAGAATACCCACCCATGCATTATAATCGGCTCCTTTCAGCTTTTGAAGCAAATCCGATTATATAAACATCTCTATATTTTTCTCTAATAGCTGCCTTTCTGTTTCCTATACTAAATGCTTAATACATGGAAAAGTCTAAAAAAATAAAACAAAACAAATCCAAACAGGTTAAAATACTGTTTCATAGAGAAATTAGGGCTTTACCCTATTTCTTCCAACTGTATTTATAGTTATGGGATGCCACCTTCAAAATATGTGCCTCAGTGTAGCATGCAAATGATTATGTAGGAAAATTTTACATAGAAGCCATGAATATAAATTCTGAATCAATTTTAAATGGCTGTATTCCTTCACTCAGAACTAGTTCAACAAAGTGAATTACGCTTTTCTATCAATAGCTAAAGCTGTGCAGCAACAATTTCTCTATACATAAAGAGCCTTTTCTAAGTTTAACTTCTTCTTCCTCTATGCCAGCACAGATTTCTTCCCCCATTATCCTTAATCTACAAAATAAAATTTCTCCCTGTGACTGAGCGCCATTTTATCTGGATTATTTAGCAATAACACAGCACAACTGGCTAAAGAGAAGGCCAATGGAAACAATTGTCAATGCAGGCTGCTAGCTAGCTCATTGATCAAAGACCTTCAATTGGCCAATGAATATCCTCCATCCCCACAACCACAAATCTGTTGCTTGAGTTCTTTTCAGGTCTGCTGCCAGAGCCATCCCTCCTACCTGTGTGGCATGTAAACCGTGCTTTAAAAAATTAGGGCAAATTATAAAAATAGTAGCATGGTGGAGCATAAAGCAAAAGTGTAACTGATGGCATGTGTAAGATCTTTTAAGTCAGAAATGTATTTTATTAGCTCTTAGTAAGGATGTTAACTAGCGAGTAAATGACTAATCGTGTACTCGATCCAATTTGTACTGAGTACACAATTAGTCAATAAGGAGCCACTACGGCTCTGCCATTTAAATGTAGTAGGAGCTGGGCATGCAGGCAGCCTGGCTCCTACTAAATTTAAGGATCAGAGCTGCACTGGGGTAGGTCCTTGAGCAGCCAGGATCGGTCTAAGCAGCTCTTACTACATTTAAAAGGCAGAGCCGGACCACTGCTTCAGTCATAGCTTATGCCGATCCCTCGCTGTGCCTCTGCCTTTAAATACAGCAATGTAGTAAGAGCCAAGCGCCACTGCCTCTCCTAGATCCCCTCCTGCACCACAGCGACAGTGCTGGGGGGGAACCAGCTTTTAAGCAAGCTCCCCCCAGCAATGGCTCCTGTTCCCCCTCCCCTTTGCTGCCTCTGATATAGAGGCAGCAATGCGGGGTGTGTGTGTGAGTGTGTGTGGAAATACAAGTAGTTGATTAATCAACTACTCTTTTACATCCCTAGCTCTTAGAAAAGTTTTTGTCAGTTTTAACATACATCCTCCAAAAATTTAATTCAAGAATAAAACAATGATTTTTAGCCTGTAAAGCCAGAAACTACTGTGATATTATGTCATTTGAATTTTGTAATCTAAACAAATAATGTCCCATCACCCCACTCAATCCCTCAAATTTTACCCCTTTTAATTAAAAATGTTCAGCTCTTAGGAACGCATGTAATTTCTCTGGATTACAACATAGCCTGTGTAATTCTTCCTTCTCCTCAACCTTCCCCTCTGAAAATAAATAAAATAAAGCAGTTTTTATTATGACGGAATCACCTTATCAACATTGAGCATTTTCATTAAGTGTTGGTTTACACAGTATTTTAAATATCACAGGTTTACTCTGGGTGAGTATCTGTGTTCTTACTACTGAACAGATGCTCAGATTTCAAAAAAATATGAATGGTTTGTTAAGGTAATTAAAGGAAGCAGATAGACTCTTTCCCGTCATGTTTACTTTACTATTCATCCTTTTACAGATGGAAAGATCTCTTGAAAGATTTATTCAAATGTTTCTTGCTTCTTTAGAAGAGGATCCTTTCTACAATTCATCTAAAAATGCCTCCATTCTTCTCTTTCTTAAAAAGGAAAAACCTAAGGAATTTGCCCTATATCATCCAATCTCAATTTTTTGCAGAAGTTTTAGATCACTGGTTAGCAGTTCTCTCATACCTTATCAACTGACCTAACAGGTTTTTTTTATTAAAGATTAATTAAGTTTTAACATTCATACAATACAGGGTCTATTTGGGCAACCAAGGAAAGGAGCATCAACTTGCTTTTCCAAGTGCAGAAGAGGTGTTTTATTTCACTTTGGTTACTACCAAGAGTCAAATTATTACTGAGGTAAAAATTGTAAGGAATCAGAGAAGAACTAAAGATATTTTGTATTTTACTTCAGGATCCAAATATTATATTATACAAAAGACCCATGCAATTGTACCCATTAAACAGTTGACATACAACCCCTCATGTATATTTTTGCTGCCACACAGAAGACTGCCCTAATCACAGACAAACAATAATGCCTTGTATATTGTAAAAATCAGCTATTGCTCTTAGTTGCTATAAAACAAGTACCGTTATTCATCACAATATAAGAAGTATAAAACCTATATTATTTAAACTATAGTGTCATCTAAGAATTACAACAGTTTCAGTTCTTCAGAATTTTTGAAAGAGGGTAATAGAGACAGATATTAGATGACATTTGTTTTGGGTAACATAGAACAGAATTCAGTTAACGGATTTCAGTTAGTACAAGGAGTGTCTGGCAATCAAATGACTTGAAATATTTCAACACAGAATATCTCCAGCAGACAACTGGAAGTGAAACAGCAAAGAAGAATAAGTATGAAAAGCCCCAACCCATCCTTAGGATTTTTTGCTCTTGTGTTACATACCAGTTTTTTCAGCTAATCTTTTGAAATAAATATTATAAATAATTATAGTACAGTAATTTACACATTTAACACGTGCCCGCTTAACACGTTTTAGCAATAGCATGATTTTTTTTTAGGGAAAGTTTTTTTCAAATAACACGACCGTCCCCAAAATAACACGAAAATAATCAAGTCGCGGACTACTTCGCATGGCAATATAAGTTGGTGAAAACAATGGTAATACGCATGAGCGGATGAATACACGTGGTCACAGCGCTCCTCCGCTCACTCACGTGTTTATCTTTGTGTTTAACAAACTGCAGCGACTTGTGTTGCTAGTTATCTCGTGTTGCTAGATATCTAATGTTGACGTTGATGACCCAGCACAAAGAAAAAATTGACTTTGCCACCACCTGAAACGCAACCCCCATCTTTTCCATTATTTTTAATGGGAAAATTGATCCCGCAAATCACGTTTTTGCTTAGCACAAATATTTTCAGAAACGCATCTATAGCGTTAAATGAAGAATTACTGTTTAAGTCTGAATATCTCTTAATAAAATGCCTCAAAATAATGCAGTGAATTTATGGATATGTCTATATAGCAAAACAAAACAAAAAAAACCACCACCACCAACAAAAACAGCCCACAGCTGGCCTGTGCTAGGCAACTTGGATTCATGGTACTCAGAAAGCAAGACGTGCTTAGAAAGCAGGTGTTTCATTGCTGTGTAGGCTTTTGGCTTGTGCTGGAACCTAAGCTCTGGGGTCTTCCTGCCCCGCAGTGTCCCAAAGTCTTAAGGGCGCAACCTGAGCCTGAAAGTCTGCACAGAAATAATGCAGCCTGAGTAATAATGGAAGCTGGAGCTGGCAAGCATGGGATAGCTTCCATGCTGCTGTGTACTCACAGCCTATAGGTCTAAAATTGTATGTATTTATATTGTTTCTTTAATCTCTCTCAACTAGGATAGTTTAATGTTTCTACTGTAAATTTCTGTTTTAAGATTTAAATTTTAGTATACCAAGCAATAAAACACAAGATTTTTTACAACCTGAATCACATATACACTTTTTTGTATACTAGATTAGTATCTAACAAATTACCTCTGTTGTAGTTCTTTATCTGACAGCTGCAGTTCTTCTTTTAAAGTTTGATATCTATCTTCTCTTAATAATCTGGTGCCATCATAAAGAGTCAGCTCTCTGTCATGGATTAGCCTGTTTGGTAATTCAAAAGACAAAATTCTAGTATTTAATTGTCTTAGTTTTCACAATTATCTCAACCAATGTTACTTTAATGAGGAATTCAATTCAATAAATCTTAATTTCAGTGCCTGAGTTGTTAACCAAAGTTGGGACCTATAGGTTTCAGTGAAGGACTTTGTGATGAGAAAAATTCCAGTTAATTGCCTTGCTCAAGAAAGAATTTAAAATATTTTCTGCAATTACGGTACATGGCATAATTTATGACAGAATTTTATTCCCCTGCAGACCATACATGCAGACTTTCTATTAGACTCTCACTGTGTAGGGCTAGAAATTCAGAATATTTTGGTTCATCTGGTACACAGTTTTGTATTCCTATTTTACTCCTAGAAGCAATTCATTTTAACAGTCATCTTAACTGAAATATATTCTATTAGAGAGAAAAAGAAGCAGAAGTGAACAAAACCAAATGCATAACAGAAGAAAACTGACTCATGCCTTGCTCTGCACTACTTGGTAATATGTGAAGAAGGCATTAAAGGTCTTTGCAAGTCTGTCCATCCTTAAAGATGGGGTTCGGCTTAAGATTTTATATTAGAATATCAGTTTTGTCTATTTCAAAAGAGAGGTAATAGGATAACTATTTACACAGGCTTATTGGCCACTGTTAACGGTTACACACAGGTTCCTGCCCCACTCCCAAGGAACCGGCTGCCTCCCCGAACTGTTGCCTCTGATACAGAGGCAGCAGGGCAGGGTGGCAGGTAGGAGCCAGCTCAAAAGCCACCACCAGCTCCTAGGCAGCTGACTGCCTCTCTCCCACTATAGGTGTATATAAACACTGAAACTGCTGAAATTTTCAGCGATTACACAGTTACCCAATTACCCGCATTTTAACATCCCTACTTAAAAGGCTTTGGGGATGAATGGAGAACTAGTAGGCAATATGCCAGCACAGGTACCAGGGAAGAAAGAGAGGAAATGATTTTTATTTAGACTGTTGGTTTTTATAACTGCTATGTAACCACAAAACTTGAGAGAAATGCTCTTTTTGTTAAGGATTCGACACCACTTCCCCATTATCACTGAGGTGACAAATCTCCATACTTACAGTGTAGTTGTAGCCCTGTTAGTCCCAGAATGTTACAGAGATAAGGTGTACAAAGTCCAACTTTTGTTGGTGAAAGAGATAAGCTTTTGAGTCACTCAGACCTGAAGAAGAGCTCTGTGTGACTTGGAAGCTTGTCTCTCTAACAGAATTCTGTTCAATAAAAGATACTACTTCACCCATCTCACACAACTCTCTATACACATTTCTGAGTCATCCAAGAAAAGCACCTACAAAAAAAACTACGGAAAGATAAGACTTGATATTCCTATTATTTCTAGCAATAACAAAACAAGAAGAATATTTTGAAGGTGTGAAAATAGAGGGAAAAACATTCAAGACTTTGTACAAGACATCCTAAAGAAGCAGAAAAGAACACAAACCCAACTTTCAGATCACTTGAGTCAAGAAAAAAATAGAGAGGAACAGAAAGCAAAGGAAACATTTTTAATATTTATCAAATTACAGGGAAACTGATAAGGTTTGACCAACAGTAATTTGGAACTGCCATCTTCCTAATCCCATATTAGGGTAAAAATACAGTTTGAAAATAAAACAGACTAGCCATTTCTAATGTAAGGATCACCTTGGTACCTAATAAAAAGGTACCTAATAAAAACCTAAAGATCAAAAGAGATTATTAGGTTTTCAGAAAGTTCAGGTATTAATTGAATTTTTGAAATTATGTACTATAAATGCTGTTGAGATTATGCACTATAAATGTTTGTATCAAATGTGTAACCAAACTTATGAAAGTCTTATTTGGAATAAAATTTAAAAGGTGATAATATTTTATGAGGTGCAAATCAAAAGGAATCAAAGATACGCATATTCAAAAGTGACATCTTTATTTCGGAACAAGTAAAAAAGAAATTTTCATTTCTACATGGAGTTTTGAGATCTTTATTATGGGGCAGATTCTGATACCTTTATACTCCTGACTAGCAATTTACTTCACAAGTGCCTCATTAATCTGATCAATCATGGAGGAGGATACTATTCAACATGAACACAAGTGTCAGAATTAGCTGGACCCTACCTGTAGGACTACCAAAGGGGAGTAGCAAAAGGGACAGTGACATTAAAATGCTGCCACGGCAGCATTTTAACGTCAGCATGTGTGGGCCGTTACCAATGGCCACTTTCTGCCAGTACACAGCATCAGCCCACTTTCACCTGTGCCTCTAACATATCCACCCTCAGTCATCTCTTCTCTAATCTGAATAGACACAATCTTTTTAATGTATCCTTGTATGGGAGATGTTCATTCCCCCTAAACATTTTCATTGCCCTTCTCTGCACTTTCTCCAATTCTATTTAATTTTTAAAGATGGAACAACCAGAATTGCACACATTATTCAAGGTGTGGGTGCATGCTGTATACATATAAAGACATTGTGACATGTTCTTCCTTGTTATCTTCTTCATAATGGTTCATAATATTTGGTTAGTTTTTCTGCCTACCAGTGCACACTGAGAATATATTTTCAGAGAACTCTCCACAATGACTCTAAGGTCTCTTTCTTGCATAGTAACAGCCAAGTTAGAGTCCATAATTTTGTTTGTATAGCTAGGATTATGTTTTCTAATGTGAGTTATTCTGCATTTAGCAACAATGAATTACCTGTCATTTGTCATCTAGTCACACGGTTTAGTGACATTCCTTAGTAACTCTAACACTCAGCTTTGAACTTAAACTACCTTGAACAATTTTGTATCATTGCAAATTTTATCACTTGTTCACAGCTTTTTTCAGATTACTTTAACCAATTTATTAAATAATTTCAAGAACGCATTTTTCAGAGTGAGCATAATTAATAAATCATTTGGCAGCAGAATGCATTTTCAAATAATATTTATAATTTTTACCACTTAATAAATATTAACTTATTGTTTAGGTTTCATAAAATTGATAGAAACAAATACATTTTATAATTCAGTTAGAAGTACAGCATGAACAAATAGCTGCAATTTCCAGTATAAATAAAGGTTTACATAATACATTCATGGCTTGCTTCTACTTTCCAATATCTGTCGGTCCCAACATGACGTACTCTGTAAAAATCCAATACCTTTACTGCAATGTTGCAACAAACTTGAAGTTGCACAGGTATGTATTTGCAAACAAGATACCAGGTTCTCAGTATGAATGTCCTGAATAAACAAGCCTCAAGCACTCTGCTTAACAGGGCTCCCATACTGACCTTTGTAGTACAGCTAAAGTACCAGCATTGACACGATGAATGCCATCAAGAATAACAAGCTTTCCATCCAGTGCAGCAGTAACAAGTGGGGATGGTCTCCAAGCAGTGTCTCCATTAGGAAGAGTATATCTTTGCTGCACCAAATCTCGAGCTGTCATATCCTGCAAGCAACAATCATCAAAAGAATGCATTCAAACTATATTTTACTGATCCACCAGACCTTGATTTCACTCGAAAGTACTATATTTTGTTATTTTAAGGGGCAAATACTCAAATTGAGTTAGGCAAGAACTCTTGAACTACTTTCCCAAAGAACTCTAGATGTATACATACAGAGTGTTTTTCAATAAAATTTTAGTTTCTACACACATTAACATTGCCTTTTCAATATTCCAACAAATGGGACACTTTTAAAAGCATTTTAAATTGATGTGTTCCTTCCCTCTGGGGCATCTGGTATTGGCCACTGTTGGATTACTGGGCTAGATGGACCTTTGGTCTGACCCAGTATGGCTGTTCTTATGTTTCTGAAAACTATAAAGCTTTGCAGCAATTGTCACCTGGCATCAACTTAATTCATTCAGCTGTAAGACTCTGCAGTAATTATAATTAAATTAAGGACCAATTTCACGGATGTGAAACACAGGTAAAAAAATCTATTAGTTTCTAAGGCCCAGCAAAATAATATACAACAGATATTTAAGAGGGGATGAGAGGATAAAGCAATACAGGGATCAGCAGCTCCCATTTGGAATAGAGTTCCAAATGGACTCCCCGCACCCTACCCCAGAAAGTATTTTTATAGCCAAAGCAACAGCAAATCAGAGGATATCAACCTTTTTGTTCCCTCACAGGAGGAGTTCCCCACTGCTACAGAGGAAATCACAGTGGCCATTACTTGGCCTGGAAGATGAATTCCTGCTTAGACTGAAAGTGATCTAGCCAGCAAATAGTCCCATAACTTTGGTTATTTGCTATTAACAGCATTTGAACTAAAAAGCAAGAATGGGAAAAATATTTATTGCTGCAGTTGCATCTTTTTCGTATATATTCTTCTTACAATGATAAATCCTTTGAACATTAAACAATGAAAATAGATTAAATTACAACATCATACAGCCTGGATCATTTCCTCTTTCTGCATTTCCTTTACAGTCTTAAAATAACAGGACAAAGTCTTGTTCCTTTTAATGCATCCACAGATATGCAACTTGAGTTTTCACCTTCAGTACCATAAAAATAACACACCTTTTTACTATTGTACTTATCCACCATATTGCTTTACTATTGAAATTCTCAATCTACACACAGAATAGGAACAGATCTTTATCAAAATAAAGACAATGTACAAAAACTACTTCTGAGTCCTTGAACTGCCACTTATTTCAGAAATTCTCTACACATTTTGTAGTTTGCATGCTGCACAGGAGATTGTGCTATAAGTCAAAATTAGATTACATTTCACTTTATACCTCAGTCCTCTTTGGGAATGAAATTGACCATGCACAGTATGAATTCATTATGCTAAGACTAATGTTCAAAGCACACCAATAGCCCAAATGGAAAACCTAAATTTGCTGAAGAGAGAAATGAGAAGAATAGAATGCAATTAAGTATAATTCAGAAATAAAATCAAACTTCCCATCATATTCTAAATGACTTGAATTGGATTTGATCTGGTTTAGATTGAAATGGAAAACTATCTTGTTACCAATTTTCTCAATTATTCAAGTTCTATGCTGGAGTTAAAGTTATTAGTTTTTTGTCCAAAGATTTCTTATTTGTATGTATTTAACCTTTACTAATTATTTATATATTATACAAGTTATATATTTCATACTGTCATATTCTGAAGTTGAAAAATATCTTGTATATAGGGTATTTTTATGTTTTGACCCAAGTCGTTGTAAAGGCTGGCTTGGGTTATAAGACAAAAAGATTATTCCTTTTCACTTTGGACTTGAACTTATTGTATTTCATTATGTTTTAAGGAGATTAACTCTTTGATTTCTTTTGTTTTTATTTTACACCAAATATTTCAATCCGTTCCTTATACTTATACTTTCTTCTCTACTTTTCTCTCTCTATATATAAAAAAAGTTTTTCCTATGAGACGACAGAGTCCTCCTCCCTCTCTACCCCCAACCCCCTCTCCCAGCTCGAGCCCGACCTCGCTGCTTCCCCTCACCACTTGGAATTGCTATTTTAAACCAAGCCCCTACTCCCCTTCCTTCACCCCCACACCGCAGGGCTTTCAACACTAAGAAACATGGCACAGTAAGCCGGCAGACCCCACATCGCAGCTGTGACAGCCCAGGGATCGGCGCGGGGGGAGGGTACGATGCTCGGGACAGAAGTCTAGGGATAGGCACTAGGAGTAGGGATGTTAAAGATGAGTTGACTAGTCGACTATCCGATAAGCATTTGCTTATTGGATAAAGGCAGGGGTTCAAAGGGGCTGCCACTGCACAGCTGATCTGCGGCTCAGCTGGGCAGTGGCGCTGCCCCTTTGAAACGCCATAAGGTCATGGAGCCTGAGGTCACCTGGGGACTCCCCAACTAACCCCATGTTCTGAACAGCATTTCCTCAGAACCCGGGGTCCCAGCTGACCCCGGGTTCTGGGGAAATGCCACACGGAACCCGGGTCAGCTGGGGAGTCCCAAGCTGATCCTGGGTTTCGCTGAAATGCTGTGCGAACTGGGGTGAGCTGGGGAGTCCCCTGCTGACCCCGGGCTCCATGGCTTTGAAATGCACAAGAGCCCCCGCTGGGAATTCTTGTACATTTCAAAGCTGGCACACCGCCCGCTGGGGCTCTTGTACATTTCAAAGGAGGAATGTGGATGGGCCTATCGACTAGTCGAGTAGTCCATGGAAATTCTATCGACTACTCAACTAGTCAATTAACCGCATTTTAACATACCTAACTAGGAGCAGGGTTCCCAGCCGGGGTTACGTGCCAGCAGCAGGCTCTTGGGGGCTCCCCTGCCACTAGGCTCTTGGGGAATCGGAGCGCGATGCCCAAATGCCTGCAGTCTGGCTGCCCCCACGGAGACTCACCCCTCCCTAGTGGCTGCACTTACCGTGGCGGTCAGAGCACCCCTGAGCTGCTTGGGGGAGTTGCCTCACCAGTCTGTCTGCTCCTTCTCTTCCGCTCCCAGCGGGTGGATGGGCGGCCCTGGTCTCTGTGGGCAGCTCAGGAGGGACCTTACAGAGGAGAGGTTAGGACAGCAGCTGCCCACGCTGCTGCTTTCCCCACCTCACCAGACTGCAGTGCCCAGAGTGCCATGTGCACACAGCACTACCTGTGCCTCACTGCGCCCCATGCAGGGCGGGCAGGTACCCCTATGCTTCCCTGGCCACTGGAATTCAAGTTGGGCCTGGCGCGCACTACAGCCAAGTAAGGGGGTAGGGGAAGAGAAAGGGCCCAGGCTAGCAGGGGGTGGGGAGAGAAGGGACCCTGGCTCACAGGGGAGGAGTAGAGGGAGGGAGAAGGGACCCTGGATTGCAGGGGGGAGGGAGAAGAGGGGCTTGGTCTGGCATGGCGGGGGAGAGACAAGGGGTCTGGGCTGGCACAGCAGAAAGAGGAGGAAGAAGCGGGGACTGGGCTGGCGTGGCAGGGGAGGGAGAAGGGACCCAGGCTGGGGTGGGGGGGGGGGGGAAGGAGAAGGGACCCAGGCTGATGTGGCCACAGCCCGGCCCTTCCTCCTGGCCGGTGGGAAAAACCAGGGTTGCCTATCTCCAACTAGAGTGGGCTGGGTGAGCGCAGCAAGCTGGGGGCACAGCCCCCTAGTTCTGTCTAAAAGGGATTTGACAACTATTCTTATATTGTCAATGTCACATAGAATGAACTTTCATTAAGCATTCTGAAAAGCTTTTGTATCAAAAGAAGAGGGTCCAAATAGTTACTCTAAAGTAGTGTGTCCCAATTTTTTTTCATAAAGTAGATATTTTTGATGAAGAGAGTCTCATGGAGGCCTTTCTCTTCCATATTGTTCTCATGTACCACCTTTTCTCCCCTTTCTGATTGAATAAAACACTGGTGGCAACTACAGCTATTGCATACATAGGAAAGTAATTTTAGGAAAGTTTTTAATTTACTTTTCATTCTCTTTGAATGCACTTGTCATGATCATGAGACATGGCCAGCAGCCTGGGGACTAAGGGGTTAACTATACCTAACCCAGGTAGAGTTGGCCAATAGGAATATAGGTAGGAATTTCAAATTGGGACAAAGGAATTTTTGGTTTTTCCCTCTCCTTTGTCCTGAGCAGTTTCTCTCCAGCTAATGAGGGAGACAGACAGAATGTCTCCCTCCAAGAATAGACTCTTCACTATTCTGTAAGTAGGGTAAAGTTTAGATAAATCCGTTAGGTTTTATTGTTTTATGGTTTGGGAAATGGGATCTGATGTCTGTGCATTTAAAATGGGTTTTTCTCTCTTTTGCAACTAAGTCTGGGCCCATGGTGGAATTCCCCATGAGTATATTACTTTGTGACTTTACCATCTAGTCATTATGCTTGCAACAGGAATATTATGGTGTTGTTAAAAGTTCTTTCTCTTTTCTTTTATTAACCTGGTATCGGTTGATTTTGGTGTCCTGGTTTTTACTTTTGGGGCTGAGATTTCCCAAGTAGTCTCTCCCTGGTTTCCTTATTACTACTTGGGGGGTGGCAGTGGATTTCTGCCCCCAAAATCTAGGTTTTTAAGATTTTTGGGGGGAAGTTTTTTTACCAAAGCCTGGAAAGATAAGGTTTTGGGGTACTTTTGTGGGCCCCCACTTCTGCATTTATCGTGCCAGAGTGGGGAAGGAGCCTTGACAGCACTTAAGCAACTGGAAATGAGAAAAAGCAGCATCCACTACCATATGACCAGCCAGCAATTTGTGAACAGCAGTTTGGGAACGGCTTAGTCTAAATTACTTTAAAAAAACAAAACTTGAAACATTCCTCCCCTGAAGAAGTTCCAGAAAAACCTAATCATATATATAGTAGCCCAATGTCTGTGACTCTGTAATGCTGAAACGCTGGCTGTTCCCTCTGGGTGGCGCTGTTGCCTCCCTGGCTGTTCCCTTTGGGCAGCGCTGTTGCCTGAGTCATGTCCTTCGCCTCCCGCCGTGGCGCTCAGCTGACTTCTGCGCCACTCAGCCGGGCCACCGCAGGGGAGCAAGCGGTGCAAGCGGCCGTTTGGGCGCTGCGGTCCCCATGCAGCACAGGAGTGCTGCATGGGGAGCATGGGTCCCAAATGGCCGCTTGCTCCCCCACGGCGGCCCAGCTGAGCGGCGCAGAAGTCAGCCGAGCGCCATGGCGGGAGGGGAAGGGGCAGTGACGTACATGGCCAGGGGGCGGGGCTTGGCCATGTACATCACCGCCCCGCCCCCCTTCACGCCCCCCTTCGCCTCCTGCCATGGTGCTCAGCTGACTTCTGCACCGCTCAGCCAGGCCGCCGTGGGGAAGCCCAAACGGCTGCTTGCTCTGCTTGCTCCCCCGCGGAGACCCGGCTGAGCGGCACAGAAGTCAGCCGAGCACCACAGCGGGAGGCGAAGGGGGGCGGGGCGCTGACGTACACAGCCGGGCCCTGTGACTTCTGCGCCGCTCAAGCGGGCTGCCGTGGGGGAGCAAGCGGCGCAAGCGACCGTTTGGGCTCCGCACTTCCCATGCATCACGGGGAGCACAGAGCCCAAACGGCCATTTGGGCTCCGCGATCCCCCGAGTGAGAGGCAGGAGTGGGAGGAGAAGAGAAAGAGAGAGACAGAGAGAGAGGCAGGAGGCGGAGGAGAGCTGAGGGGCGCGGGGGGCGAGGCAGTAGGAGGAGGGGAGGGAGAGAGAGAGAGAGAGAGAGAGAGAGACACGGAGTGAGAGACTGGAGGCTCAGGAGAGAAGACCGATGTGGAGGAGAGACCTGAAAATCCCATCTTATGACGGGCTAATTGGCTAGTATTTAAATAATAGTAGCTTTAACACAATCATCAAACAGCTAGGGGTTTTTTGTAGAAAATAATGATGATTTCTCAACATGTTAATTTTGATGTCTTTCACTAAACTAACTATTCGCTGTTTCGGGATACCAAAATTCTCTCTACTGCTTCATTCATATTTTCTGTTTCAGAAATCTTTGCAGAATGTGAGTCTAACTAGGAATCAAAAATAAAATCTAAACTCTCTAGCCTCTGAATTGCCAAGAAAATTATTACCGTTGGTGAAGCAATAGAAACTGGATAAGTGGGATGTTTCTAGTGCCATAATAGCTAAAGGGCAGTGAGATGTAATAAAAGACATAATACTTGTCATTTTCATAAGATTCTTGGGAGTCATGCAAAGGTCACTAAGGAAAAATCTGCTCCCTATTTTTTTGTTTCTTTCTGGAGACATTTTAGGAAATAAATAATGGGATATTTCATTTCTTGCCAGAACTTTTTTCTAAAGGCTACTGAACTAAGACCAAAGCAGTAAAAATGCTATTTCTGCAAAAGAACTTTACTTCATTGCATATTTCTGTGCTTAGATTATTACTTGCTGAATTATAATTGACTATGAAGACAAATTAAAATTTATTGAATTTTAGGGGTATGATGATCATAAGACATTTTGACCTCTCAAAGAAGCAACAAAGACTTTTTTCTGACCCAAAATGATGAAACTATATCATAGAAACTATAGAGTAATAAACTCTAAATGGTCTAGTTTTTGAATGAATACATGCAAATATTTGTTCTTGTATCAAATTACATCATGATATTGATATTCAATCCTAATTACTTAGTATCAAGATTTTTTGTTTTTTTGGTTTTTTTTTTAGAAACCAGACATTTCCTATTTTTTTTAAGTTCTTCCCTAAGGTGTTTAAAGTTCTTAGTAATTTCCAGTAAAAACTGAGTATTTTGGAGATGTAGTTATACAGAAAATAAATCACACTCTATTTTGGCAGAGAGAGTGTGTACGTGAGCAAACACACTGAAAAACAAGTTTAGAAACGGTCATATGTTCATCTTATTAATATACCCTAAATATAGCTTTATAAATTCCAAAAAGTCTTTGCAAACTCTACTTCCTTATAATTTGATCCAACTCTTACTAATATAAATGCAAAGACTCCTACTTACTTTAGTTGGAGTTGGATCAGGCTCTTTTCATAGGCTAGAGTGGTCCACGTGTGGACGACTACATGATTAACCAATAAGCCTAGGCTTATCAGTTAATCCTGTCGACTACACGCGTTCCTTCCCACCCCACTGCTGTCTCTGTAGTAGAGGCAGCAAGCAGGGGAGAAGTGGGAGCCAGTGCCCCCCCATTCCAGTGCAGCTGCCTCTGATAGAGAGGCCGCAGTGCAGAAGATGAGGGGGACAGGCAGAAGCCAATAAGCATGAGAAGCCTGCTTTCAAGCCAGCACTCCACAGGTGCCAGTTCTCCGGACCCGCCTGCCCCACCTTTGCTGCTTCCTACAGGAGGGGGAGGAGGGATAGGCAGGAGTCAGTGCTTAAGCACTGACTCCGCCTGCCCCCTCCATGCTACTGCCTCTATCAGAGGCAGCAGCAGGAGAGGGAGGAAAGGGGTGAGAGGAAACAGTGGAGCAGCCTCTGTCCGCGGCGGGGCTGGGCTCCCTGCAGACAGAGGCTGCTCTGCATTCCACAGAGCAACCTCTGTCAGTGGTGAGCCTAGGCCTGCCTCAGGCATAGACTGCTCCACGGCAGCAGTCCCTGTCTATGGGGGTCTGAGCTCCCCAGGAACAGAGGCTGCTCCAGACACCCCACGGACAGAGGCTGCTGCCGCGGAGCAGACTCTGTCTGCGGGGAGCGCAGGCACCCTGTGGACAGGGGCTGCTGCTGCCCCATGCTGCTATCTCTGATAGAGAGGCAGCAGCACAGGGCGGCAGGGGCTCTCCAGGAGTGGGACTGGAGCGCACTGGCTGCTTGCCCCGCCCCCAGGGACTATCAAATAGTTGTGTAAACACTAACATTTGATGCAGTTACATGACGATTCAATTACTCACTATCTAACATCCCAAATGCTAGCATAGGCATCACAAATATTCTTTTGAAAGTGGAAGTTTTATCTATTTTATAAAGTGAGTTCATTTACAGTTTTATCTGGCATAGCCCCCCAAACAGGAAGTCCTTAGCTGCCTTTCTGCAGGCTAGAAGCGGGTCCTGGAAAAATCTTGCCTGACACATGGGTATTTGTAGTCACATTCCTAAGTTCCCAAGAGTAAGTGGCTTCTCCTACTGGTTAGGAGCACATACCCTGACATTTGTGTTGTACACAAATAATGAAG